>JALPQD010000161.1:0-2970060 GCA_023101885.1 Typhlomys cinereus
AAGGTGCTACCTGATCTCCCAGCCTGGCAGGGCTCACTCAAAGCCAGGCTGACCTGGAATTTAGGGCAATCCTCCTGCCAGGTGTACGTGGCCACGCCCAGTTTACATGTGTGTTTTTAGAGAATGAACATAAGAGCATAATTGATTCCAAACCCTGACTAATAAATTGCAAGTTTGAAGTTCTTTCTTTGAATCAATTTCTGACCACAAATCAATGCAAAATTGCAAAGCAAAATGGTCTTGAAAGTTGAGGGGCAGGACAAAGGTACTGTGGTTTTGAAAAATGCAAGAGGGGGCGAATCTTACATGCTTCGGATATTTTCTATTTTTTGGTGTTTTTATACTCTCCATAACTTTTTTTGACTTCATCGCGTCGGCGAGTTTTTTTTTTTTTATGTTGTGGTGTGTTGTGACACACCGGTCCCACCACCACCAGGCACTAGTTGGTGCGCGCGACGCCGCAATTTTTCAACGTTTGCATCGACCGCAACTGCTACACGCAAAAGCGGCACGACACCTATCCAAGTGGTGCGATTTGGTACGTGGCGTAGCACAACATCACGACACGTGACACGCAGTCGCGGCGCTTTGCCTCGATGATTGCGCGCACGCTCACCGCGCGCTGAGCCCGTTTTAGCTTCTACGACCAGACAGGTACTACATAGTTTTGCGAAGACACGCGGTATTGGTGCGTACAGAGATTACGGAGGATCAGCGCGGCGTTCGCACCGCACCGCGCGACGCTGGTGCGCACGGTACACGGAAACACATGTGACGCACGTCGTCCGCAGCGCGCGACGACGCCGACACGCGGCGCACGCGGCACGCAGACACGCGAGCGGCGCGACGCTCCAGAGACAGATACGCACGCAGCACTGCCACAGGCACTGCTAGCCTACCACAGTGATCACAGCGTCTGAAGACAAGCAGGAACACACCTCGACAATTGTGGAGGCAAGACCGGCGACGTCGGACACTGCGCGGCACAAGCAGCAGTACGCGCACACTCACGAACACAGGTACCTGGTCAGCAGGCGACGACCGACGCACTACACGTTCGAGCAACTGGGCGGAAGACAGCACTAGCACGTCAGCAGAGAGACACGGCGTGCACAGCCGCGCCGCGCCCCGGTGCTTGAGGTAGGAGGAGTTTGACCATCCTGCGCTTCATAACCTACGCTGGGAACCTTAGGGACTGACAAAGCTGTCACACCTTAGTAAGAACAAATCCACAGGCACTAAGGAACACAGAAAAGATGTCCAGGGATGGAGGCAAAGTGGGACTGTTTGTTTTAGCTCGAAGCACTTTAAGAATATTGTTTTAAGGCGAAAGAAAAAAAAAAAATTGGCACCCGCCATTTGTGTCGTCCACAAAGTGAACATGCGGTGCACAGAGGAAATGTTTTGCAAACTGCATCATGAACACAGCCAAGTCCTAATGTGCTTTCATCTCTGAAGTGTGGTTTCTTTAGTTTCTCACCCTACAGCTGTCTCCTCCATCTGGCACTGGAAAATATTGTTACTTGCATATAACTCTACTTAAAAAAAAATCAAGTTGGCTCCAAAAATGTGTTACCAGAAGACTCTTTGAGCTGTGTGAGTGATCTGAGCATTGTGTTCCTCAACCTCCATTGCATTCTTTGGAGGAGCAGGCCCCGTGCCTGAACCCTGGTCATTTTGTGAGTCAGATGAAGTCTGGATATTTGACTGCAAGGGGAACAGAAACTGACATTCCACACTTCATGCACCAAAGTTCATGTAGCAAAGAAGATTGTCTGTGTATTCCAAAAGGTACTGAAAGCTTCCTTGTGAAAGCATGAGCTGTCTCTCTCTCTCTCTCTCTCTCTCTCTCTCTCTCTTTCTCTCTTCTCTCTCATGTGCTGCTCATGGAAGGATTAAGCTCATGTTAATAGCCCCTCCTCCACTATTTCTTCCGGTGTCCTCTCTCTCCCTGTCACGTCTTCACAATTGTCAGCACAGTCTTGACACTGAGGTCACATGTGAATGGAAGCGCAGGGCCAGTCTTTGCGAATGCTTTGAAACATGTCACGGCAGATGCCGTTCCGCTGCTAGTGAGCTCGCTCACGGCCATCTGGCTCCACCCAAGTTCAATCCTGATTTTTGCAGATAAAGTAAGACAAAGATCCTTTGCAAGTCCAGGAATGAGTTATGACTGGTTGCGCTACTAGTCATGGCGATTCCATTCTCCTTTGCCAGATGCTTACTTGCTCAACCTTTCTTGGAACTAAAAATTACCCTGAGACACAGTTATGGTCAATGACATGAAGGGATATCTGCTTAGAATAAACAAAGCTTCACAAAAATGTAGCATCTCTCCCCCATCCTGCTGCCTCAGAGGAGCTGCAGCTGCAGCCATTTTATAACCATGAAGAAATGACCAAGAGACTCCAAATCTTCCTTGACATCTCTGAGCTGCTGGCCTAAACTGCCCATCCACATACACGGTATGTGTGACGTTCGTCTAAGTCTGTGCGCATAACAAAACCAAGTTGTATTAATTGCTAGCACTAACATTTTGTGCACTCATAATGAGACCGTTTTTGAGAAAAGAAAGATCAAAGCAAACAAGGCAATGAGTAGAGTTGAATTAAACATGTCCTCAGAGTAGACTTTCCACTGTAGGGCTCAACCCAAGGGGAGCAAGTGAATGGAGAAGTTTCTGATCTTTCTCTGTTGTTTCCTTCTGGTGAGGTCTGGATTTTAAAGATAATTATTAAGTAGTGGTATAAGTCTTACTGCATTCAGTGTATGGAGAGAATCAACTATATATAAAGCTAATTCACAGCTAGTAGGAGTATCACAAAGTTGTAATAAAAGCAAATTTGAAATGTGGTAGGCAGCAAGCAGCCCAGGGGAGAGAAAGTCAGAGACAGGAGATGGTACAATAACACCCCACTTTTCCAGGAGAGATGCAGGTAGCACCAGGGGCCCAATCCCAAACTGAAAGCTACTGTTCTTAGTCCCTACTCTCTGGTAAAGTCCTGGAGGGAGCACTTGTAGGTTTCGGGTCTCAGTGGGTCCTGGAAAGAATTCCCTGTGGTGACCATGGCACAACTGTACTTTTCTTTCTCCTCAGCAGCAGTCTGGGTGAATATGCTGTGGAGACACACACCAAATGGAACTGATGGAATGAGGGCCAGAACCCCAAAGAAGGGTATTTTTGGGGGGAGGGTAGAAGACTGCTGGATAGAGTAGTTTGTCTGTTGAGGAGAAAAGCACATAGCTGTTTTTGGTCCTGTCTTTTGAACTCACTCAATAGCTGTGCTAATTCTATAGAAGAATCAGTTTCAGGGCATCTGACCGAAATACACTGCAAGCACTCATCA
The DNA here is from genome assembly GCA_023101885.1 of Typhlomys cinereus. Taxonomy (NCBI): domain Eukaryota; kingdom Metazoa; phylum Chordata; class Mammalia; order Rodentia; family Platacanthomyidae; genus Typhlomys; species Typhlomys cinereus. Next base: position 3,348 of record JALPQD010000161.1, read on the forward strand.
CTGTATTAAAGGCTCAGTCTTTGATGTTCACCCAAACTGACTCAGCATCCAAGAAAAGGTCTGCTGTAAAGGAGAGAGAGAGACTTCTGAAGGTCTGCCTCACTCTTCTGCTGTGCAACCTCCTCCCTCCCCGTTCCTCTTTATCACTCTTCTTTAAAGTCGGGGCTTAAAGGAACACTGGTAGCTTTGTTTCCTAACGCTGAGCTTTCTGGGAAGTTTTTCTTTCTTTCTGTCTCTCTTTCTGTCTCTCTTTCTGTCTCTCTTTCTTTCTTTCTTTCTTTCTTTCTTTCTTTCTTTCTCTCTCTCTTTCTCTCTCTCTTTCTCTCTCTCTCTCTTCTCCTTCTCTCTCTCTTCTCTCTCTGTTTCCTTCTCTCTTTCTTTGCTTCTTTCTTTCTTTCTTATCTTTCTTTCTGTCGTCTGTCTTTCTTTCTTTCTTCTTTCGTTCTTTCTTCTTTCTTTCTTTCTTTCTTTTTCTTTCTTCTCTCTCCCCTCATCCTTCTCTCCTTCACTCTTTCCCTTCTCTTCTCTTCCTTCCTTCCTTCCTTTCTTTCTTTTTCTTTCCTTCTCTCTCTTTCTTTCTTTCTTCTCTCTCTCTTTCTGATATGGCTCTCTTGGAAGTTGATATTTAAAAAATCTACAGGTCCCAGCAGAATGGCTCAATGGGTAAGACACAGAAGAGGAAACCTGGCCTCTGACCCCATGTGTGTGCTTCTCAGTCTCTCTGTGTCATCTGTTGTCTATGTATCTATCATCTATCTATGTGTCTGCCTCTATTTCTACTACTCTCTCTCTCTCAAGAATTTCATTCATAGCAAAGGCTAGTAAGGACTAAAGATGAGAAAATGGTTGCCTTGAAGCTTAAACTGAAACCCACTCAAATTAGACAAAAAAAAAAAAAAAAACAACAAATTGTAACTACTAGTGATCTCAAACTGTATTATTCCTGTCGAACTCTCACCTCCCTCAGATCTTTTTAAACAAAAAAGATGATACCAGACAATGACCAAGACACTATGGATGCTGTGAACTGTGGATTAGCCTCATATATACTTGATTCTCTCCATATACTGAATTCAGGTAGCTTCAGAACTATTGAAGACACAAAATTCTAAGACTTATACCACTACTTAATAATTATCTTTAAAATCCATTTTAAAAAGAAATAAATTACTTGTCATCACTTACAATACTCCTGGTAATTGACACATTAAATTTTTGAGTAATAATGATGCAGGTCATTTACAGATCATCTCTATATTATGCTTTGTTAATTACTACGTGTGGGATTAGGAGTACGGCTCAGTGGTAGAGTGCTTGCTAGTATGTGCAACGCTCTCAATTAAGTCCCCAGATTACTTTTTTTTTTTTACTAATATTGCTATAATTGCTATTCATATCTCAACCTAAATTATTAATAACATGGCTATAAGGGGGAGGAAAGTGAGAACTTCAAGATAAATATAAGAAAAATGTTAAAAGTTCTCCCTTTTTTTTTTTTTTTGACAAAGAAAGACTGTCACTCCATAGGTCATATTGGTCTGACATGCCTGGCAATCCACGCACCTCGGCCTCCCAAGTGCTTGATTACAAGATGAGCTGCCAGTGGGGCTGGAGAGATGGCTCAGGGGTTAAGCCTCTGCCTTGCAGGTGGAAGGTTCTGAGTTCAGATCCTAGATCCCATGTATAGACGCTGGCCAGAAGTGGGGGGAGAGGGGGGAGAAAGGGGGAGAGGGGGGAGGGGACGGAGCCTGTGATCCCGGACAGGTCAAGAGGGGTGGAGGTAGTCCATAGTGGTTCCCGAATTCGCCCATGGTTCTACACACACACACACACACACACACACACACACATACACACACTTGAATAAACAATAAAAAAAAACAAACAAGATGAGCTGACAGGCTGGACTTTTATGCTGCGATTACTCACTGTGCTGCATGTGTCACATGGTGGAGAAGCATCTCTAACAGCTTTGGATAAAACAGCCAGGTGTATTTGCACCTTCCATAGTTCTTTGTCCCCAGACGAGATGGAACAGATCCAGAAAATCACCCTAATGAAGTCTAAGGTGGTTATTAAGCTGCCTGGGAGCTCTGGCTTGTCAAAGCACCGGGTGTGACGCGCATTCATTTCCAGCCTTCAGCTGTCAACATGACCCGTGTCTCACAGATTACTCCTTCTAGGGGGGTCCGAAAGTCATTTTCTGTGCGAGTCACATCTAAACATGTTCATCCTTCCCAGCTCCCATCTGTTGCCTGACACCAGTGTGCCCTCCTTGTTTCCAGGAATTTCACTTACTAGAGTTGATACAGATAATTTCTAGGAACTCTAGTGTGATTTGAATGGGAAACAAGAATTCTTCTGATTGCTTGATGATTTTTCTCTTAACATTTTTTTTTTCTCATTGCTGGAAGGTAGTGAAAGAGAAGCGAGTACAACATGGGAAGAACTCACTGATGTTGTGTTTGTTGTTGGGTTTTTTGGTGAGTGTTTTAAGTCGTCTACATAGAAGCGTGATACATGCTCAAGTAACAAAGGATCCATTGTTAACATTCTCATAATAGCAAAAACAATGTCTGGCCCTGTGGCATGTCCTGTGCTTGTACATTCTTCCATGTGACCACAATCCGGTGAAGGAGGCCCTGCTGCAATTCCTTTTTACTGATAATGAAGCCGTGTCTTGGGGCAGCTAGGAGCTGATCTGAGGTTACCCATTTGGGGTGGCGGGGATTCTATCTCTGTCCTGCACTGCTATTTTTGGCTAGAAAGAATCTTATTTGAAAACAAGCTCTGAAGTCATAAATTGCCACCTACTTAACTTGGTGGACTGAATGGTTGTGTTTGTTTTTCCGTTCCTTCCTTAATACCTAAAGGAATGGCAGTAAAGGAACCAGAGATTAGAAGCAGATGGACGAGTTATCACTGCTTTTGTGGGACAGGAAAGAGGAAACGCAAGAGGGTGAGGCGAACAGGGATACTAGTTTGAGCAAGAGAATCCCGGTTCTTTCAAGGTGCAGGGGAGGGATGGAGCTGAAACCAATAGTGTGAGGCAAGGTCTGGAGGTTGACAGTCAGCCAGCTCCCTTCCCAGTGCTACAGCTCGTCAGCCATTCCTCTCCCGTCCCACTAGGAGATGGGGAGCTCATGCTGTGGAGGTGGTGGCACTGAGAACTTCAGTCTCCGAAACCCATGGCAGAGCGGAATGAAGAAGACAGAGAACAGGCTGGAAGGCTGGAGGAATAATACCAACTAAATAAACAAACATCAGTTTCAAAACATTTCAGTAATTAATCCTGGGTCATTTATATTTGTATAAAATCTCCAAAGTAATTTTTTGGTGACTTAAGTTATTCTGTCGTCTCACTGTGAGATGTGTCCATGTTAAGCAGAGTTTCTGTAAGGAAAGAATCAGAGGTGTCTACATACTTTCAGTGGACACGGCGATGGCTGGGTCCGTGACAAACCTCACACTTGTCCAGAGGACAGGGTCCAGCACAGGGTGGTTTTTCAGTTTCTATAAATATCGTCACAACACTCTGCTTCAACTATGAATGGTGTACCGAAGTATATGCTAAGGTCACAACTCAGAAACATGCAGGTTTCCCTTCCCTAGAATGAGAAATATTGACATTGTACTTGCTATATGAAGATAGATCCTTGAGGAATTTGATACTAGAAGCAAAAATGATTTCATTGACCTGGGACTTCTATCCATGTGGAATGCAGCTAGCAAGAGGAGTGTGAATATTTCACAGTCGCGATTGCAACTGTTAGAGACACAATTCACAGTTGCATCTCCCCGCTTCCCCAGCTGTGTGTGAGAGAGCAGACGCAAGTGCCACAGTTCATGTGTTGAGAAAGAGGCAGGTTGGGGATCTGTTCCTCCTCTTTCTAACTTGCCCCACACCTGGTATTGTCATTGATGTTGCGTGAAAAGGCTGGCTGGCTCGTGAACAGAATGTCGGGTCTCTGCCTTCCACTAGCAGTAGCCGCTACATCCTTACTCTGGTCATCATATTTGCACGGTAGGCACTATGCTCCCCGGCCTAGCTGAGATAACTTTTGATGACATTCAGAGTCCCAGTACTATACTCTCCTTAACCTCCCTCCCAGCCCTTTGCCCCAGAGAAAATCCTAGTGTCAAATCCAGGCAATGGTAACAACAGCTTTCACTAAAGGTACTAGACAAGATTGACATCAGCTCTTCACTCCATTTCATTTCCAATTTGTTTTAGAATAAAACCCAATCATTTAGTTAATGTACAACTATCAACAGAAGTAAAATTGAGCTTCATCTTAGAAAGCAGCTTTTATTGATCCAGACTAATGTTAAGATGAACATGGAGACCATGGGCCTCAGTGTAAATCAACTTCTCTACTATGTGGCCTGTGGCACTCAAACATTGCTTCAGACCTGACTGGATATCTCTAGGCAAAATAATCCATGACTGCATTCTGCTTCCATTAGGCAACTGTTTACTATCAGAAAGTCTTCCCCTTTCCCCTCCCCTTTCCTCCCTTTCCCCTCCCCTTCCCCTCCTTTTCCCCTTTCCTTCCCTCCTCGCAACTTCCCTTCCTTTCCTTCCTTTTCCTTTTTCCTTCCCTTTTCTTTTTCTTTCCCTTTCTTCCTTCCTTTTCTTTTCCCTTCCCTTTTTTCCTTCTTTCCCTTTTACCCATTCTTTTTGTTTTTGTTTTTCTTTTTTGAGATAGATTTTTACTCTACAGCTCCAGCTGTTTAAAACTCACTATATACTCCTGGCAATCCACCTGCCTTAGTTACTGAATACTGGGATTGCAGGCAAGAGCCCCACAAAGTCTTAATAATGAGAATGACCAAACACAATTCTATTTTCAAAGAGAGAATAATTAGAACAGATAAAGTGAAATCTTGCTACCATTCTCAATGATTCACGATGAACATTCCTCTTCTAAATACATAAGGTTTTCTTTGGGATACAATAAAAATAAATGTACATTTTAACCTTTCATTTAGAGGATACTTTTAGAAGAAACTAATAGTTAAAAGAAAGGGATTAGGCATGAGAATGCAGCTCTATAAAACAAGAGTTCTGACCTCAAGGCTAAAACTATTGGTTCAAAATACAAACTTTATTTCAGAAATAATATGGAGCCAAATACACTTTATTTTTTTTTTACTGCCTCCTATTGAAGCTATTTTTATGGCTAAATGTGCACATAGCCATACACACACACACACACACACACACACACACACACACACACACACGGCTATATATATACATATACATATATATATATATATATATATATATATATATGCATGCTACAAACATTATTGAGCATGATGGTACATCCTTGAAATCAGATGGTCTCTGAACTATTTCCACGAAGATAGAAACAAGGGGAAGAAAATATTTGTGGTCTTTCCAAAAATCTTTCACAACCCTCACATTTAACGGCAATTACTAGGAAAGCAGAACATTTGAAATTATGGCTGAGGCATGTGATTATCCAAATTTGACCTATTTATAAACTTATTAGAGCAAAAAGAATACCAGATTTGGGTAGTACTTGCTACACACTGTGGAAATATATATCATTACATAGAAATAACAAAAGAGATCAAAAAGCCATCATAAGGTGGAACAGGGCAAGAACAGTCTTCAGGGTTACAAAGGAGACAAGAGGTATAAGGAAACACAATGCAGATCCTAAGTGAACACGTATAGCAACAAACTTGTTTTCTCTACGCATCTTCAAAACTCTTTGCAGTGCACACATCTTCTGACAATGACCTTGATGGAGAGTTAATCTTATCTGAGAGAGCCCCAACACATCCAGAGACCCGAAGGTGTACTCTAACAGCAAAGTTCTGATTGCAAAGAGTTTTGAGTAGTGAAGCCAATGCGTGCTTAAATTGAAATGCGACCCATGCAGCCAACTTGTTTCATGAAATCTCTACATTTTATCACATTAGTTTTAATATGTGTCTAACTCTTAAATTCAGGTGAAAGAATATCTAATGCCTTGTCACACTTGGAAAGGGTTTAAAAAGAATCTACATTGATTCCAGTGCTATCCACAAGATATGTGTAACCAAACTTTATTCAAGTAAGGGCATATCTTTCTTAAGTTTGTGGAGCATACGAACTGGTCTACTTTGCACATCCAATAGAAACCAACTAAAATGAACCTTTGCATTACTGATGTTCTCACCTTTCGGTGATATATTAGTTTAAATGAAAATCTTATACAATCACAGAAATAAAAATAAATCACTGGCAGAAAAAAATGACAACCTGATACCGTTCAGCAGAAGACAAATTCTCAAGTAGTAAAAGCTGTAGACGTTGAATGAAATTCAGTAAATATGAATTAAGGAGCTGTTGGTTAAGAAAAACATTCTGAAAGTGGGCTTGTACAATAGAAACTCAGGGTCCCCCTTGGATGGAAGAAGTTAGTAATGACAGAGTGAATCATGGTGCTGAAATGTGACCAAAAGAAAGAAATGGAGATTGGGTTGGGTCTCGTGGTTCCTCATGAAGGAAGAGTGAGTGCTCTCAGGAGGGTGCTCTTATGCTAACCTCCTCCCCAGGTACCTCCCCTTCCCCACAGCTCTCTTCTTCCTTTCTGTTCTTCCTTCTCTATTAACCCCTGGAGACTTTTTTCTTCCAATACCTTGAGAATGTCGACTTTTTCTAACCTGTGACTCTGCTCTGCCACACATTCTCATGGAAGTGCCTGTCTCCATTGACCTAATGGTGTTTCTGGCCCCCCTGAGATCGTCCCTGAGTCTGCACTGTGCTTCCCAAAGCTGCCCCAGAAGGACTGCATCCTCGCTCAGTGTCAGCTTCCCTTTAAGTTCCTGGACCCCACCCATAGCAATCACTCTCTTCTCTGCTGTCACCAGTGACCTTGGCCATTTCCTTGCTTTTCTCAATGACTTTACCATCTTCTGCCATCACCTTTGGCCACCATCCATGCTTAGTGTCTTGACTCTGGGGAGCTTTGACTGCTTCCCCTACTCCTGCAACCATAACTTCCACTTGAACTATCCACTCTAACAGGTAGCGCTTAAATACTCTCCTGCCACTTGAAAGAGCATTTCTTTTTTTTCTCCCACATTTTATTTTTTTCCTAACCATACAAACACAATAGATACCCCCGTCTTCTCCCTCCCTTCCCCCCATATTCATCCATTCCACTTTCTCCCCTCCCCCTTCCTTCTCTCCTGGTGCTTCCTCCTTCCTCCCTCCTATCCCCCAGAGAATTCCTTTATGTGGGCTCGGAACCTCCCTCTGAGTCCTCCACCCTAGTGATGGTTCAGGACTCAGTGGCACAGCCCAGGGCCACTTTTTGGGCTTTCCCGTTAGCATGGCAACTCTATTATTAGACTATTTAATCCTTTGCCTCTAAGGATCCTACTGCCTGAAGTCTTCTTCCCTATGATCTGTGCTAGACTTTGGGGGATTCCTTGACATGCCAGCCATTGTGCAGGTCAGGCAAAGTCTAATCCTGGCTGCTGCAGCCTTAACTTGTGTGGAGTTTCTTGTATATCCTTGGTCCTCCCCATCTTTAGGCTCTTATGATCTTACTGCCCCCTCTTCTGCAAGGTTCCCTGAGCTTTAGGGTGGGGAGAGATTGAGCTGGTTCCGGTGAACATTGAAGGGTTTTTGGTGTTTTGAATTATGGTTTGTTGTTGTTTTCAGTTTTGCAGCCCTTGGCTGCATCCAGATTGGTATTGAAGGTCATCTCCTAACCAAAGATAAAAGACTGTTTAAATGAAGATCTTAATATAAGAGGAGACTCAAAGGTAGATGGAAGAAAGAAGAATAGGAGTAGGACACAGCAGTGTGTGTGGGGTGTTAGTGTCCCATTTGCAGGATGGTTATCATCTATCTGCCAGTCCCTATATCCTCCCTGATTGGTGAGATCAAACCTGTTCAGTCACAAGTGACAAGAAAGGGAAGTGAGAGTGAGCTGCACCAGTGTCTTGTTACTTACATGCAATACATGACTATGGCCTACCTTCTTTACAGAAGGGTGATCCTCTATCAGAAGGAGCATTTCTTAAGACTGAACTTAAGCTGTGGAATCCTCCTTGGTAATCACGGCTGTTCTGTACTTCTGGTCTCACTCTGCCTTTAGCATTGGTGTAACAGCCATTTAGAGCATCGAGATTCCTTATATGCACCTGGTCCTTTCCGTGAACTACTTGGATAATATTTTTTTTAACTTTTTTATTTATTATTTATTCAATTTTGCATGTATGCACGTGTGTGTGTGTGTGTGTGTGTGTGTGTGTGTGTGTGTGTATGTGTGTGTAGAACCACGGATGAATTTGGGAACCACCATGGACACCTCCACCTCCTCCTTGTTTACTCTGCCCCAGGATTCACAGGCTCCGCCCTACCAGGACCAGAAACGCAGGCCGCCCCCTGGCGTCTATCGTGGGGTCTAGGATCTGAACTCAGGACCTTCTGCCTGCGAGGAAGAGGCTTAACTCCTGAGCCACCTCTTCAGCCCCTTGGATAATATTTTTTTTTTTTTGGATAATATTTTTAATGACTTTTTTCTTTCAAGATTTGTCAAACTCAAGCAACAATATCCATATTTGAAGGGGATATATTGTATTCTTTATGGGTGGTTGAGTGTCACTTCAAATATAGAGAAGTGGCAAGTATCTCTAATTGTATAATATATCCTAAATGAGATGCCTAGCTACAAAATTAAAAACCCAGATTTTTTTTCTGGAAATGTGATTAAACATTATTTCACTGGAAGACTAGCACAGCAGAGAAGAATTATTTTAACTCCTAAGAACATTGTATTGTGCTATAGCCAACATTTACATAAAAAATCATGGAGAAGAATATATCAAAATGTTATTCCTCAGTTAAAAGCTTCATGCTGCAGGAAATTCCTTGATTGGACTTTCCATTTCAGGGAGGGACTGTTTTCAAAGAGGTCCAACAGCAACACTGTGGCTGTAGATCCATGTGCACATTGTACTTACTTAGGAAGAGATCATGACCACATGTGACCAGGGTTCCCACATTCCTTAATTATCATCCTCTAGTATGATTTTATAATAACAAATCTGAAAAATGATTTTTCCTCAAATATTTGCTCTATTTTTCTCTAACTTTAATTTAAAGGTCTGTTTGGGTCCTTAACATTTTTAAATTGCTAAATTTCTACTGGACTAGACTTTACAGATAATGGACCATAGTACAAACTGAATCTTCAAAATAAAAGAAATATCTTTTAAAGATTCAATGAGAAGAAAAGATATTTGTATTGCACTGAAATCTACCGTATGGATTATTTGTTCTTTTACAAAATCTATGTCATGCTAAAATGTGTTGGGTTTTATGTGTGTGTATATATAGAGACTACTAACAATTTTATTTTAAAAATTGGGTTGCAAATTGTTCATGTATTCATACACATATGTGGAGACCACCAGCTATTTTATAAAACTATTAGGTTTAGATTTTCATATAATCACATATATGTGTGGAGACTCCTAGTCACTTTTCATGATCACCAGATCACAGATTATTCGAAGTTACTGCACTTCTCTCTTTGGTCTTTGAGTTTATGACTTTCAACATTGAAGGTGTTCAGAACAGCAAGGGAATGAAACGTGCTGGATTTTCAGTTGATTCATTTGCATTTAGTCACATTCTCACAACTGTTCCAGGATTCTGTGTCTTTGGTTGTTTGTCACACACTTTTCCCCCACATTGTTTTGCTTAGTTCTTTTTGCCTTTCATGCTTTGTCTGGCTCTTTAATCAACTAGGTAAGACTAATGCTGGAGAGAACCTAGGAAACCATTTGTACCTTCAGGTCTAACAGTAATATAGTGAGATCTTGAACCCTTAATGAGTGGAGGTTAAAGGATGGAAAAACGTTCTGCTTTCTAAGTTCTACTGCCTAAGCCACACACGGGGTTGCAACTGCGTCCAACACAAACAGGACAGGAAGGGAGCAGCCCAGAAGCTTTCAGCCCTTCATCAGAGGTTGGCATCTGATAGGGTGTTAACATGTCAAGTGCACACACCTTGGAATGCTGGATGTGAGCCAACTAACTTTGCAAGTATCCACTAGAGAGGGAGCCTGTCTCCAGAGTCCTTTCAACTGTCTCCTTCCTTTTCTCCACAAAGTGTTAAAGCAAGACATTAGGCACATGAGGGCACAGTAGAACTGAGGGAAGAATGAAATGCTCCCAATTGAATGAAGTGAATTATTTTTCTAACGCACCTCTGTTCTGTGGTGTTTTTAATTCTTGGTGTTTTCATACACGAATATGGTGAATTTATGGTATTTTTACACCTTAATCTTCAACCTCAACCCCCAATCCTTTCCCCATTAACAGCCTTATTTCTTCCCTGTGGTCTCCTTCCTATTTTCAAGTCTTTTCTCATGAATGACTCACTGGGTTTTTTTTGCCTGGGTTGCCTTTGATGGCATGAACTGGAGCTGTTCTATGGCACTTAAAAATGTATATATATATTTGTACTTTTGTTTTTTGAGATAGGGTCTCTTGTAACCCAGAATGGCCTTGAACTTGTGTAAGATGACCTTGAACTTTTGATCTTCCTGCTTCCACCTCCCAAGTCCTGAGGCTACAAGTGCGGCCACCACCTTAGTTTTAGGCTGTGGAGAATTTGGGACTTTGTGTAAGCAAGGTTAGGACTCTATCAACTGAGCTACATCCCAAGTTCCTCCCCCGATAATTTTACTGAAATCTTCATAACCAGCTATTATAGCAGCCAGCTACTAGAAGCACAGCATTCAGTTGTTAGCAATTGGAAGAGATATGTAGTCTAAAGAGAGAAAGCTCTGGGGTTGATGGGGTTTGGAAACAAATGTTCTGGGATATATCTAGAGGAAAAAAATTAAGGAGAACGAATCAGGTTATTTTAAAGGTGGGAATTCTCTTTCTTTGTTGGTTTGTTCTTATTCATTCAAAATATATTATTCACTTACTTGTTAGACAGAAAAGAGAGAGAAAGACAGAGAGAGAGAAAGAAGAAGAAGAGATGAAGATATCAGAGGACAGAGAAGTTGGTTCTCTCCTTCCATTGTGTGGATTCTGGAACTCAAACTTTGATTGCCAGATTTGTGTGCAGATGCCTTACCTGCCTCAAAAAACAACAACAAAAAAAGTATTTAGCATCTGTTATCATCGGGTTCTGTTCCAGATCTGGGGAAAGAGCAGTGAAACAAGTGAAGGTCCCCGCTCGCTCGCAGGGAGCACACAGTACATCCCTGGAGGGAGAGCCACACACAAATCCCAACTCAAGTAAATACCTATCAAAGAGTTACATGCTATGTAGTGATTACAGGCAGATGGCTGGTTGGCTGCTTTGGATTGGGTGATGAGGGAAGGAGGTGACAGACATTAAGCTGAGTTTGATAGATAGACGAGGAGCAGCCAGCTATTAGAAGCACAACATTCCAATACTAGAACATTCCAGGCAAGGGAACATCTTGTTCTTAGGTTTATGTCTAGGAGTGTGGAGGACCCCCTAAGGACTTTTTAAATGTAGAATACCTGACACAGTTAACTCACTGATGAAGAGTCATTGATGAAGAGTGCCTTGGGCTGTGATTTCCTTGGTCTCTGTCACACGCCATGTCTCAGTCACATACCTGCCAAGAAGGAGACTTTTCTCTGCTTTTAAACATGCTGATGATTATGAAGACACTGCTTACCACTGTCAGCCTTAAAATTCCTGGTGCTTGGTAAGAAAGGGTTTGCGGGACATAGTCTCTCTATAGAAAAGGTCTGCTGAAGTAGTGGGCTGTCTAAGGGTGGAAGTAGGCACAAGGGGGGAAAGAGAGATGCAAAGGTAGCAAAATACAATTTTTGTAAGACCCATTTGACCTGAAATCATTTTACTTTAACATGAGAAATAGTGATCCTTTGTCCCCCAATGGGAGCTAATGAAGGAACAGGTGGGAAGAACAGGAACTAAGACAGCTGTTGTTTTAGCATGGAGAAAAATTGGGGCCATTTCATTATCAAAAGGGCACAGACTTTTATGGCCATGTGTGTATTTTTGGCACTCCAGTGGCAAAAAAGAATTTTATCTGCTGACCCGCTTAGCTTCTGGCTGTAAGGACACACCCATGCTTCCACCTTCATTAGCTTCCCCTTTGATTTCTCCTTTTGCAGCTGCCTGAGTTTAGATTGCAGCTCCCTTCCACAGGACAGAAGAGCACAGGCGTAAACAGGGCTTGAAAACAGCATACTGTCATTCTAGTATTTGGTCCATATCTGGACATAAGCTCAGTGGCAAGCCATGATCCTATACCTTTGTATATGCTTTGCAAATCACCTAATGAATTTGCCTTGCACGTATTCCCCTTGGAACTTTGCCCTAAGGATTCCATGCAGAACTGTGCCTTCAAAGACCTGTTTTATGGAGACAAGAAAAACACAATTTTTACACTGAACCCTATCTTTATTTTGAATTTCCAGGCATCTTTTGAAGAGAAAGGGCAGCAATAGACTTATTTGGTGCAAAGAATACAAGTAGTCAGTGGGTTTATTATTATTTCCTTCCAAAAGAAAGATTATTCAAGTGAGATACATGTGCAGTGCCACAGGAGATTATGAGCATAGCACCAGGTCAGAGAAATAGCTCTGTTACCCGTTGTCCTGTGATGCTACACTTAGCTCTCATCACCTTTCCACAGTGAGCAGAGCGACAAGATATCCCACAAGCCTCCAGTACTTTCTAGACAGCCTGCCTTTGGTCCTGCTTAGCTTGACCTTGAAGGCCGTGTCAGAGACTAAGACCCTGAAGAGGTAGCTGAGGCCTACGTGATACAGAGCCAGCTCATCCTGTGACAGGTGTGACAAACTTGGGGGAGGGCTAGGATCCTTGCAATTTTCACTGGATAACAGAAGACCGGGATTCACATCAATTCATTTTGAGAATAACTATTTTAATTCCTATGATTTGTCCTCTTCTAATTGTTTTGTATTTGCTTGACTAAAAATGAGGAAACTGTATGCAATATCCCAAGACCCTCAAATATTAACTTCTCCTTCTATAAAATCTCAGGCTGCTCAATAAAGATTAGAGCAAACATTTGAATTTTGTTGCCTACTATAAAAGGCAAATTGAATCTTCATCATTTTTTTCCAAAAGTACAAAAGAAATAGACATGCCCAAATTTACTCCTCAGTTATCATCAAGTACTCTAAATTCCTCCAGGCTGTTATTCCAGATCTTTCTCTCTAAAAGGTACAATGTGAATAAGAGGTCTATCTTATTCTAAGATACATTGATAACAGGGAAAGACACATAGGAACCTCAGATCAAACCAATGACCTGATTCACCTCACAGGGGTGGATATGTGGAGCAGAGATCTTTAATTTTCTGAGAAGGGTTTAAATGAGCACATCTGTATGCATTATATTAAATCCTATAAGGCACTGTGAGTCCAAAGGAAACAAAAATTAAGTTTTTTTGCAAACCTACCTAAATGAATACTTCACTACCTAGCAAAATGGCCGGAAATTACAAAATATAAAAATTAGGGGGTGAAGACTTGCAAGTAGAAGGACCCAAATTCAGATTCCTAAATTCAACATAAAAATGCTGGGCAGAGAGGCAACAGCTTGAACTTCCAGACCTTGAAAGAGGAACTTGGGAAACCCCAGAGCAAAGCAAAAAGAAAGTAGAGCAATTCAGGATGATTCCTAAAGTTACCCTTGGGCTTCCACAGGCACACCCAGTGCCTTCTGATATACACTGATACATGCATGTGCACACACAAGTAAAAAATATATAAAAATTATTAAGGCTCCAAGAAAATACTTAAATGACTACAGATTTGGAAAACTAAAAAAAAAAAAAAAAAAAGAAAGAAAGAAAGAAAGAAAGAAAAGAAAAATACCAAGGGTAAAATCTAGCATAAATCAATGTTACTTCTGAAGTGCTAGATCTTGTGTTAAGTATTTGCTCACCACCCTTTTCCTGAATTTACTCATGAAGTGGGGTGACCTCCTTCTTCTAATCTCAAATACTAATGCCCCCTCTTCCTATATCTTAATTTATACTGAAAGTCTGACACAAGAAAATCATGATGTCGCCTTGGGCTTAAGCTACTCAACTTCTTTTTTTTTTAATTATTTATTTATTTATTTATTTCTGCTCATACAAACTTAATAGATACATTGGTCCCCTCCCTCCCTCTACCCCTCCCTGGACTTCCTAACTCCCTCCCCCCTTTTCCCCTTCCTTTCCCCCCCCTCCCTCCCCATCTCCCAGTGCCCCCTCCTCCCATCTCTGAAGCATCCTTTAATGTGTATGTTAAACTTTCCTCTGGGCCCTCCTCTCTGATGAGGTGTAAGGACTCAGTGGCATTTCCTAGAACTCTTTCTTGTATTCCCCTTAAGTATAGGAACACTATTGTGGCTGTTAATCTCTAGCTTCTAAAGATCCTAGTGCCTTTAGTCCGTGCTAGACTTTGAGGGGTCAATAATGTGTTGGTCATTGTGCAGGTCATGCAAAGTCCTATTATGATTGTTAAGCTCCTCAGTTTCTTATAACCACAAAATTATTTTGTCAGTCTTTGTAGATATGCCTTTGCCACACACACACACACACACACACACACCACCACCACCACCACCACCACCACCACCACCACCCATAACATAGCTAAAAGGTGAAGATCTGTTGAAATGCCGGAGATAAGGAGGGCTGTAAATGCCTGTTAACAGCTCTTGTGTTTACCCTCCAGTGATTTATACCCAATTTATGATGGCTATTAGAGTAGATACACTTCACTGAATTAAGAGCCTACTCACTAAGTACATTCACCCTTTCCCAGTAGAGTAGGTCCTGTTTCATTAAAAGCACTACAAATACATATTCAAAATGCAAAGATGAAAGAAGTAAGTAGTGGTAATTAATCTTACAGCTGGTGCTATAAGAAGGTAAATCTCTTTTATGGCTGCCATTTTTTTAGGCTTAGTTCATTTTACCTACTCAGTCTCTCAGCAGAGCAGAACAAGGATTCCCTTCTACTGTTATATACAAAACTGCTCAGTAGTTCTATTGGTTATCAAAAAGCCAGAACAGAATGCAAAATTACATGGTGGGTAGCAATGGATGGATTTCTGAAATTATGTCACATGATTGTCCAGAAATCTATTTTTATACAATGGTCCGCCCCTTGGTTAAGGTGTTCTTTGCGTTGGTTTGTTTTGGTTAAGGGTCAGGAACCTCCCGGGCAAACAATAAAGTGATATGCAATGAGAAGACATCATTATTCTAGTTGGAGTATCTTATCAATGCTAAGGTTTCTAATGCCTGATCTGACCCCCATAGAGAGAGCTAGAGTGTTCAGCACTGGGGCAGCAGAAAATTCCTGCTGTGAAGAAATTCTTCCTCCTCCAAAGCAAAAACATCACACATCCTGGGGAATCACGAGGGGCTTTCCTAGAATTGGGCAAATTCATTTTTATGGAAATGTGACCAGTAATGAATATATACATTTCCACTGACCTCTACTGGGGAATAACTCAAGGTCTGTTATGCTGTGGTAGAACCTTTTGAGTGAATTTATTTCTGCCTCTCTCTGACATGGTAATGGCTCCATTCATAACAACTCTCTGCCTCACGGTGCCAATGGAAACAGCTCAGGCAAGGCTTATCATCATCCTAACAAAATAATGGAAATCAAAGGGGGAAATAAGCAGCCCTGTGGAATTCTGAAGGCAGGAGGCTGAATTACAGAGGAGGCTCAACTTTCTTGTGAGCGCTTCTCTGGTTTCCCTCCTGGCTGTGATCTGCACACTGTAGGTCCACGCTCAGTTTTTAGTTCCCTCCTGTGTCAAACTCCTTACCTATTCCCACAGTTCACACATTGACCCTTTCCACAAAAGACTCCAAGGAGTTTCCTTATCATCCTGTGTGCAAAGCAATGGACAGCTGTCCCCACGCTGGCAGGCAATGCCCCTCAACATCTATTTTCACAGCTGTAACCAGTACAGTTTTTTCAAGTGCAGATTTAACCATGCTTCTCTACCTTCTATAAATATCTTTTTTTTTTTTTTTTTTTTTTTTTTTTAGTTTTGAAAGACCCTACTTGGTAGTGAGGTAAAGGGCCAAGTGCTTGAAGAAGAGTCAATGAGCCTCACGGTTAAATCCAGGAGCAAAGTTTGGTCTGACCAGAGAGCAAACAGAGCAGGAATACGAAGAGTATTAGAAAACCATGCATAAATACTCACAGTTTGGGTTTGGCAAGCAGAGGTGGTGGCTCCTTAGTGGGCGAGAGCAGGCCAGCGGGAGTTGGTGATTTACTGCCGTTAGCCCTGCCATTCATCAGTCCGTTGACACCGTAGCCCGGATGGATTCCGTTGGTTTCCAGGTCTGGAGAACCGAACTGCATCTGAAGGGCTATGCTTAGTCCCCTCTCAGGGCTGCTCCCAGGCTGGATCTCAGCAGGGTCCTTGGACGCCAGCTCGAAGGAGCCCATCTCCAGGCTTGAAGGGGGAGGTGGAAAGTGTGGGAAATGGTTGCTGTTGTTGTGTTCTTCCATCGAGTTGTAGCCACAGTTCTCAGTGTTGGCTAAAGATGGGAAAAGAAGGTTTAAAAAAAAAAAAAAAAAAAAAGATGTTCCCTGTTCAATTCTTTTCATAGTCATTGATCTTCCAAGAGTCCCCTGAGTCCTGTTGTTAGAGGGAAACGGTGGGCTGCTCTTGTGGAATGTAGAAGTACTGTCAGCTAGAGGACCCAAAAGCTTGTTTTGAGTGGCCATTACTTGTCTCCTTTTCCGAAGGAGCTTACTTACGTGGGGGTAAAGCACCTACCAAGTCATTAACCATCATTACACAATAGCTGAAGACTTGGTAAAAATGACAATATTAACCACATGCAATGAAAGAAGTAAGTAGTGGAAATTAATCTTACAATATTAATCACATGATTTATCTTCTCACCTTGACCAAAGGTCCCACTGAACATCCAGGACTAAGATAGGCTCTGCAGAAAGGGAGTCTGTTTTAACTTTTAACACTAGGGAAGTCAAAGCTTTGAATCCAAGGAAAATGTCTTATGGGCTCAGAGAACAAGGTTTCTAGGTCACACAATGGCCCAACTATGACTTGATTAAAAAAAAAAAAACAACTTTTTTTTTAATTTGTTACCTTCAATAGACTGGAAATGTCTTGAAGTTTTCTTTTTTTTTTTTTTAATTTCTTATCTTTTCCAGAGTCCTACAGACCTTCTGGCATGCACTTAAAAATGTTTACCGAGGTAAACAGAAAATTCAAAAATACTTTTAATATTATGTTTGGCATCTAGTACAGAAAAATAGTATATGCCAGTTTTTGTTGCTTAAACGGACAGAGCCCAGTTTGTATGGCTATTGAGTGAGGATACACCGGACAGGGTAGGCTTCAGATCAGCTTAAAATTCTCTGTGCTTATAACTCCTGCTATGGTGCTGCAGTTTCCACTGCACCCCTCAACTCCTCCTGCGCACCCATCATTCCCTCTGAGGTGAGTCTTCCGTTCCTTATTTCAACGAAGGAGCATCCACAGTTCCCACACCAGCAGCTCTAAGCCAACTTTGTTGTGTCTCTGCTGCCACCTAGCCCTGGGTTCTTGCTCTTCTAGAAAGTAAAGGGCAACTGAAATGGTCTCACAGAACCAGCCTCCACTTAATAGACGGTTACTCTCCTCGGTCTTACCTGGGCAAGCAGTAGTTTTAAAAATCTCTATAAGAGGACCCAGAAACATGAGGCAGCTCCTATAAGCTAGTAAAGCTCAGTGGTGACAGAAGAAAATAGTCACTGGAGAAGCTGAATACAAGCAAAAAGCCCTCCTTAGTGGTAATTTTTTAAAGTGTTTTAAAATATTGGTTTCAGAGCTAAATGTGTTTTTTTTAAATTCAATTGTACGTGTGTGCACATGTGTGTGTGTGTGTGTGTGTGTGTGTGTTTAGAACCAAGGGTGAATTCAGGAACCACCATGGACCGCCTCCACCTCCTCCTTGTTTACTCTGTCCCAGGATTCACAGGCTTCAAAATATTGGTTTCAGTAGTATAACAGTTTGCTTTCTTGTTCAGATCCAAGTTGTATATTCACATTGGTGCCCACTATCAATGAAAATTGGGTTTCTAGGACTGGCACAGCTTCTCTAAATTACACGAGGCTGCTCTCACATTACCTTCTCAGAAGCTGCAGAGTGGACACAGATGTGACTCCAGATGTCGGTGTGGCTGCTGAGAGCTTTGAAGACACCTCTGCCCTAGAGTCGACCTTCTCAGTGAGTGAAACTAGGCTACTCTGAAGATGTTAGGAAGCCAGCCTCAGTTGTTCCTTAAACCATGACTGTGTGACTTAAAATATGGACCCATGAGCAAGCGAGTTATTGCATTAACTTGTTTTCATCTCCACTCCCACCCGCTTTCTTGTGTTTCTCCCCCAATCCTTTTGTTTCAGATGAAACCTGTGATTGTTAGGGAAACCCCTGGAGTGGCCACAGTGTTCCTTAGGCTGAGCACTCCTGCGATCCTCTCCTTGTGCCTTGGGAAGCCACGTCAGATGATTGCCACATACCTGCGGTGACAACCAGCTGAGCCGTGCTGGCTGCTGATCCGTACTCATTCCTTGCTGAGCAGGTAAAAGTCCCTGCGTCTTCAGGGAACGTCTCAGCAATGACGAGGGTGCAAATCTCCTCTGGAAGCAAAAAGACCCAAGTAACTTATCAGCATGAAACCAACAAGCCAAACCCAACCTCCTCCTCCAACTTCCTCCAAATGGTCCACTTTTCAGGTTTGTGCAATGACACTTCTTCTTTCAATTTACCTATCAACACTGATGATGAGAAAACCTGTATCAAAGCACACATCATAAGTTTCAAATACTGGGAAAAAGTTATAACTCTGGTTCCAAGTACTATTTTGCGAGAAAATGTTTCTGTTAATTTAGTGACTTTTTTTTTTTTAACAGAAAAGTAAGAGCAGTAAATTGAAAAGTAAACCAATTGAACAAGTGGAGAATGAAAAGCAAAATCTCCTTTTAGACCAGATTCTCCTGCTGGCCTGGATCCTTTACTAGCTCGGCTCTCCAAAGGTAAACACATTTGTATTGACTCTCCTAAGCAATCAATAAAACTTTTCAAGATGTATCCAAATCACATCAAAGTACATAGTCTCTGATGTAGCATTACTGGGTTAATATGTGGATTTTTCTCATTATTGAGTAATACTGCCTGTAGCATAACTCCATGTCTCCATCCCTGGGCTTCATTCTGTCTTGAGCCCTGTCCCACCCACAGTTACTTGAAGTATGATGGGGCACTATAATGTGGCCCCCAGGATTCTGTTGCAGCAATTGTGGACTTCATCTGTTCATGAGGTTAAGACCTTAGGTCCCTCCATGTTCATCACTAAGTTACAATCTTAAAGTTTATGATCAAAATTGCCATTTAAAAGACACACTACGTATTCCCAGTGAGAATGTGGGTTCATATGAATAACCCGCTACAGACTTTGTTCTTTCCTAGTGTTCACCTAAGGGGAACACAAAGTCAGCGAAGTTCAATGCTAAGAGCATATTTGCAACTTGCTGCTGTAGTTATATCAATAGCAATAAAAAGAAAACAAGCTATTCAAAATGTGAACTTAGCTTAACTTACACACTGTGCTGCTGAATTTCAATACTGTATGTGTATTAAAAAGCAAGAACTCAAATGACAATATTACAGGAAACAAGCAGTTTTGGTGTGACAGGCAGAGATGGTAAATACTTGGGGCAAGCTCATCTTCCTTTCTCTTTGGGGTAAAAGGGCCTCTATTCAAATGTACCGTGAGAACGGGGTGACACGAAGAATAAGCAGTTTTGGGCCTACACTATACACTGAACTGTTAAGTTCATTTTGTTATTTTCAAATCAATGATTCCATTTACAGGGATGAAGAGAAACTAAAGGCTAGAAAAATTAATTGGCCGCTGAGGACTGGGTGGGACACTGTGTTACTCTGGTTTTGTTTCTCTCCTACATTTGGTCATTGACAGAAGTCCAGGATGCAGTCATTAGTTAAGTTTGTATAAATTTAAGGTTCAAGTTCAGCTCCTCAATACAATTGGCAATTTTTTCAAGGAATATTATTTATGAGTCTAGGTGTGGATGATCCTTAGCTCTTGAGTCTTGACTCTTTCATAATGGTGTTTTTCAGACCTGTTTGACGACAAGAATCACCTGGAGCATTTGCTAAATATGATTTCCCAGGCCTCTCCTCTCCTCTAGAGTCTGATTCAGTATATCTGGGTTGGAGCCAATAATTTTTTTTTTTTAAATATGTTTTCCAGATGATTTTGGTCTTGAGAAAAGCATGGAAAACTTAGTTCTAAAAAGTGGATTTTAAACATTTATTATTAGAAAGAAACCATAGAATAAGATACAGTTTGCATCCAAGCTGGTCTCCTGTGTACAAACAAGGTAGGACACCCCCCTCCACATACATATACTATACACACATACACTACATATACTATACACACACACACAATACACATATACACTATACACACACAGTATACACACACACTACACATACTATACACACACACAATACACATACACACTATACACATACACAATACACACATACACACACACTATACACACACAGGGTCAGTAAAAGCTTCACAAAATATGAAGTTGATACATTCTGTTTTCTTATTATCATTATTATTTTTCTTTTGCTATAGAGTCTTGCTGTGTTCTGTGCTCCTCTTGCCTAGGTCTGGTGAGTGCTGAGATTCTAGGTATGCACTATCACATCAGGTTTGTTTCTTTTTGTAAAAAATAAAAACAAACAGTGTCTGGACAGGGAAGCTGGGGATTCAGCTCACAGAACTGTTTTGCCTGATGTGATAAGATCCTAGTTTGATCCCCAGCACCAGAGAAGTAACTGGTGACTTTTTTCCAGTGTGCTGAGTTACTTTCAGCCATCGCTAGACTAGCAGTTCAACATGCTGCCCCATCACCCCCGTTGCAGATCTTGGTTTAGTTAGCAGCCTCCAACGATCCCGAGTGTCTGGCATATTAAGAAAAGAGTCCTCAGATACCGGCTTAAGAGATACTGCTACATTTAAAGGACACAGCTGCTTGACTAAACAGTTCATCAAATGGAAGAAAGCAACAGAGGCAATCTGAGGCCTCCCCACGTGTTTTGACAATGTCATACACAGTTCTTGACCTTCCTACTGAAAAGGAACTAGAAAGTATGGAAAGAAGTCAAGCTGGGGCTGGGGAGAAGACTCACGGGGTCATGACTCCACCCTACAAGTAGAAAGACATGAGTTCAGATCCCAGATTCCATGTAAAAATGTCCAGTGGCGGCGGCCAGCACATCTGTCCCTGGAAGGTGGAGCCTAGGCAATCCCAGAGCAACACAAAAAGGAGAAAGAATGTGCGTGTGTGCGTATGCATGCATATGTACACACAAAATAAATTCAAGCTGGAACTCCACACGGGTTCATCATTTGGGAAGTGAGGTGCAACTGCAGAGGTAGGTACAAGCAGTGGGGCTTCTTAATTGAACACACATGGTTATGGAATGAATGCAATGGTGACTTAATCAGAGAAGAGTAAACCGCCTAGGATATTAGTGTGGAATCTCACAGGAACTAGTCCAAGTCTCTCATTTCTTCAGGTTTGGTCCAGCACGATTCTCTCAAGGACATGACTAATTAATGCTGTAGTCCAAGTGCTAAAGGCAGGCTACCTGCCACACCAGGTGTATTGTTTATTGCTAGAGCACAAAGCCTCTTCAGTTGCTCTGTATATTTCTTTCCTAGTCCAGGTCACAAGGAACCTGATGCAAAGGGAGGCAATGAAAGATTTAGGAAACTGGGAGTTTCCTGATACAGAAAATTCTAATTACCTTTCTCATTTTCCTAATAAATCACTGGGGCTCGTGCACAAGGAGCTGGGCTGAATGTCCTTGAAGATATCAGATCTGTTGGATCAGTTGAAAGCCCATTACAATGTGGGTGTGCTGGTAGTAGAAGTGATGAGGAGACATTCGTTCTCATGATGGTTTGGAAAATGCCCTCACCCAGAGGCTGCTTCTGAGAGATAGTCTTCAGGCAGTGTGTGTGTCTGTGTGAGGAGAACCTTTGGCCGTTGGGATGCTGCTGTTGAAAGTAGAGAGCCGTCTCGGCGCCTCTGCTCTCAAGTACAGCTGTGTATGTATGTCCTGTGCACATCTGCCCACTTCCTTGAACGCTCCCTTCAGCATTTGTGCTGCCTAGAAAGGTCTTTTCTACCTCCCTGGGAAGGTAGAGAGTCTGCAGGCACTTAAAGAAAGATCACTGGCTGTTCGGCACACAAGCACATGACCACTGTAGACAGACATGTAACTCACACTATGAAACCTTCATATAGACAACTTCAGATGTGCTGTGCTGGGATGACAGAAGTGCTGCCGGAGCAATGATTCTGATGATATTGCAAAGTCTTCTTTCTGGTCCTTGTCCCTCTGAGACGTTCTAAAGCTTGTGGGTTTGGAAATTATGTCATCTTAAGAAGACACGAGCTTATCTATATGACTGTCCTTCTAAATCAAATGGTTCTATAAGAATAAAATTGTGCACTTTCTCTACCCTCCCAAGACTTTGAAAATAAAGCCTTTGGACACTCAAGAACTGTATGTGGGCCCCAAAGCCCTAATTCTGCTCGGCTGATCCGCAGCCTCTCACCTCCTTGCTTTGGGTTTCTTGCTCATCGGCAAAGTTGGTGTTCTTTTGTTTGTAAACCCTGCCCTGGAATTTCTTTTAACAGATTTAGTCAGCATTACCACCAATATGTGTTTAGAATGGCAAGTATTCCTTGAATAAATGCATCATAGCTGTAATTAAATACTTTGAGCTTGTGTTTGTATAAGGTGTGTGTGTGTGTGTGTGTGTGTGTGTGTGTGTGTGTGTATGTGTGTGTTGAACCTGTGTATGCATGTGTAGAAGCTAGAGCAAAGTTTTTTTTTTTTTTAAGATTGGGTTAATTAAATAATCTATTGTGCAATTAATTTACTAGATTCTATTTCTTTGGTGGAATACAACCTCTAGAAACCACTTGCTTTGTTCATGGTTATATATTCTCTGCATGTTTTACACAGCAGCTGTCTCATAATTGTCTTTTAACAAAGACATGGCTAAAATTTACATCAAAGTGGAAAACATTTGTTTTATAAAATAATATATTCTGAGGAACATCAAAGTAAAAATACATTATAAAATACTGTTTTCTGAAGGAAATCTGATTAGCATTAACTTTCTTGTAAGCTTTCTTTTATGTTCAGATCTAATCTAACAGGATTCATTTTGAATCTAACAGAATTCATATGACGCTTCAGAAATACTATATGAAAAATAAGGCAAAGTTGTGCAGACATTCGATGACTAACAATATCTAGAAAAGTTACAGAGTTTAAAGAAAAAAAATGGGTTATTTTAGTTATTCATGTACTGTGAAATCACAATGGTTTTCATGAGTTAAAATCATAATTTCATGTTCCAAAAGTTGTTCTTCTCTTGGAAAGTGTCTTCTTCCAAGTATGACAACTGTCTTGTGTTGTGTTGAGAGAAAGAAACATCCTAGTTTGTATGGTTCTGACATTATAAAAAATGAAAAAAAACTCTGAGGAAATGAAATGAACCAGGTTGTAAGACGGAATATTCATCTAGTAGCATCAGACTTGAATAAAGACCTTTAAGACATCTGTAAAATAAATTCTGGTAAGGAGTGGAAGTCAGGAAATGATTGCTTAAATCAAATAAAGGGAGTCAAAAAAGCTTACCAATCTGTATTAAAATACTGTCTCCAATATGAATGGAAACATTTAAAAGTTATTAATAACTTTAATTATGATCCATTTTAATCCAATTTTCCTAAGTTTGATTTCCTGAGGTTTTGACTTGAGGACATATAATAAATTACTAAGTCAGAAACTATTTTTACTGGTAATAAATACTTTTTGTTTTACGGTTACCTAAAAATTACTTAATTATAGCAGTATCTCCCAGGAGGCAACTCTGAATCTCATTCAAGTTTTTGGATGGACTTAACATTTGGTCAAATGCAAACAAAACCAAATTTGCAGACACTCATAAAATGATGGGGTAGTAAGGCTGTGATTGCTCGGTCCCTTGGGCTCTGGCTTCCCTCACAGCCTTTTCCAGTTTTTATCTGAAATCACTAACAAAAAATCTAGCTTCCATGTTTCAAACCACATGGTTTGGCAAACACGAGTGAATAGCTAAAGAACTCTGGGCTAAAATCAACAAGAAGAAATCCAGTTTGGGTAAATGCAATGCATGTATCCTAAGGTCGCTTAAAGGCTGTTAGTTCTATTTATAGAGACAAAGAGATGTTGAGAATGTGCATCTTATGGACTAACAATGAAAGAAACCCGTGTGTCAACCAAGAGCAAGAATTAAAATGCCGCTGTGCTTCAGAAATGCTTGAGTGTCATTCCCAATTTAACGTTCTTTTGAGGGAATTTTAATAATTTCTTTGATAGTCTATGTATATGTCCTTTAAGAACTAGGTAACAAATACATACATTCGTTATTTTTTCAATTTTATAGCTTTTTTTTGTTTATTCAATTGTGCGTGTGTGCTCGTGTGTGTGTGTGTGTGTGTGTGTGTGTGTGTGTGTGTGTGTGTGTGTGCACGAAACCATGGGTGAATTCCGGAACCACCATGAACCGCCTCCACCTCCTCCTTGTTTACTCTGCCCCGGGATTCACAGGCTCCGCCCTACCAGGACCAGAAATGCAGGCCACCCCCGCTTCTGCCCTGTGTCTATACGTGGGGTCTAGGATCCGAACTCACGATCTTCCACCCGCAAGGCAGAGGCTTAACCCAAGAGCCACCTCTCCAGCCCACATCCGTTATTTTTTAAAGAATTGGGCAACTACTACAACTTTGTTACTGTAAGATTAAAAACTTCCAGCCCCCACCTTGGGCCATAAAGTAGCTTAATCCTCCCTGAAATTACAAAGACACCACAGAGATGTTGTGAATGAGTCTGGGAGACCCAAGACTGACCACAGGGGATGGTCTGGTGGGTCTGAGTGTGGCAAGGAACTAGACAGCCAGTAGCCCTTGCTGGTAGAGTCAACACTACCATGGTGTGTGCTTTTAATCTCATCATGACCAACTGCCTGGTCTAAGGACAGTCAAAGCAAATGGTGAACTTCTACGGGTTAAAATGAATGTCCTCGGCCGATGAAGTGGCAGTGCTCGGGTAACGCCGGACAGGCGAGCAGGAGAACATTTGGTGAGTGTTGTCATCCAGCTAGTCTGTCACCAGGGGAGGGGAGCGGAAGAAGCTGGGGCCCTGAAGCCCTGGTGCAGACAGTCTCACAGCACTGTCTTCCGACTCCCACAGCTGCAATGTGGACTCGCCCTCCTCCCTAGTGCACAGCTGGTACCCTCCTGGAGGGTTCTCTTTGATCTCCTACTTCCCGTTCCCCACATCTGCATCTTGCTCTTTCTGGGTCAGAGCTCTCATTGTGGGTGGGAGAGCACATCCCCACTCAGAGATTGTGGAGGAACGTTCCTGAGACCTTGCCAGTCTGGAAAGATCCTCAGGACAACTCGCATGGACCTCGGGGTCTGGCTGTGGGTAGAACTCCAAACTGGAGGTAATTATCCACATGAAGGTTTGGCTCTACAGTCTCTTTGCATCTAATGTGGCTGCTGAGCAGGCCGGAACCTTTCTGATCTTATTAGCTTGACTATAACCTGAGGCTGAACTTCTCTAGAATGTGTTTTCGTTACATGTCACTAAATTTATTCCATGCGCTATACATTTGGCATGGTTTTTCGATATGGAAATGGATGGATTTCAGTTTAGGGAACTTGTGTGTGTGTGTGTGTGTGTGTGTGTGTGTGTGTGCTATGTCTAGTATGTGTCTTTTTGTGTGTGAATATACAGGTGCACATGCATGTAATGCTCCTGACTATGGAAACTAGAGGTTGGTGTCTGATGTCTTTCTCTGTAGCTGTCCAAAGTGCTATCTTTCTAAAGATAGAAAGAGTTGATATTCAGCAAACAAGGGAAGAGTGAACTGAGACCTCCCCAAGTAGTCCTGTTGTCATCTCCTTCCCTCCCCAGAGGTTAAGCGTGCTTTGGGTCAAGCATCTCTGCCAGATGCTGGATGACGGCTCCGGCACACTGATGTAGCAGGTGGGTGATGTGACAGTGTCGCCAACGTATCAGCCTTTCCAGGAAGCTACTGTGGCCCCCCAGCATTGTGATGAGCAACGAGGAAAGTGCTGGGCAGCGTGCAGAGAGAAAGACAAACATGGACCGGGGAGAAGGGGTGGACCCCTGCACTGGGCAGAGCATGGGGGCCTGGATGTCATCTGTGCTGGTTCTTGGGCTTGAGGCTTGCTAACAAGCAACCAAGTCTTTGAGTCCAAAAGCCACAAAAACTCAATGAGCTGGCAGACTGTGTGTGCCTTTAGCACAAAGCCTATACCCATTACCTTTTAATTGTCTTTCTATTTCTGTTCACACACTTGAAGAGCCCAGTGAGGAGTGACTGACTGAAGAGTAGTGAGTGGAGAGGGATCTCCAAGGAGTGGGCGGGGTCAAAGGAATCCCAGCCTTCAGACATAGTCGAGTCGAGGGAATCTAGAATGTAGACATCGACTTGCTACCACCCCACAGCTACCTCTAGGCATGTGACCTGTTGAAGTTGGCCTAACCCCAGATGGACACCGTCTCTTGCTAGACTGATACCAGCAGTCCAACAGCAGTCCAGTCCTGACCTTGTATCGCTCTTCCAAGCATCTGTGACAGTGCCCAAAATATGTATCTTGCACCTGGTTGACCAAGCTTTGAAGAATGGCTATAATGGGTCTCACTGTGCCAGAAGCATTACAGGTGTATAGACAATCACGAACTCCATAAGGCACCACTACTCCAAGTTCCACTACTGGCTGTAGACATCTCTGAGTCACATAGTACAACAGGAAGGCTGAGGGATGGAGACAAGACTATGTCTACCTTCTGCCACCTGCCATGCCTTCTGCTATGGAATTCCTGCCATAATGGATGGCATCTCTCCTCTGCAACCATAAGCCAAATAAATATTCCTTTTCTCCCCTTAAATTGCTTGAGTCTGAGTGTTGTCTTACAGCAGCAGAAAGAGTAACTGTGACAGTCTTTCTGGCTGGTTTTCTGTTTTCTTCTTTTTGTT
Source organism: Typhlomys cinereus (assembly GCA_023101885.1). NCBI lineage: Eukaryota > Metazoa > Chordata > Mammalia > Rodentia > Platacanthomyidae > Typhlomys > Typhlomys cinereus. The sequence continues at coordinate 30,586 of JALPQD010000161.1, forward strand.
TTTGCTTTTTTTTTCTTCTTACCTTTCTAGCCTACAGTTTTATTTTTCAGATATCTTCCACTCTTCTTTCTTTTTAATTAACTTTTCAGTTACATTTTTTGAATCACCGATTTTATTATCTGTCTGAGGATGGATATTTAAATATTAGTTTTGCATTCTTTTTCTTTGTGAGCCCATTATTTCCAAATTGCTTTTGGGTGGATTGCTTGTGCTCTTCTCTATCACACGTGTTAGAAGTTTCCTTCCGAGATCTTTTATTTCTGCTTGTTTGACAGTTAAGAGTTGTCTAGGACCTCTGAGTCCAAGAGAGAAACTTTATTAGCTTTGGTTTTTGGCTTTCCCTTTTGCACGACTGAGGTCATTTCTGTTGTTGTTTGTTTTGTATTTCTTTGACAATTTCATACGAGGAACTTTTGTCGTTTTCTCCTCATAATACCCTCTCTCGTGTCCATTCCTTTTCCACTTAGAATCCTCCTCTTCCCAATAAGTTTCCCTCCTGCTTTATGTGTTTTCTTGTGATCCACTGAGTCCATCAAGGGCTGCCTGCTAGTGTGTGCAGGGTTAGCACAGCAGACATATAGGTGACAACATGAGAGCAACTGGTTTCCCTTCCTCTAGACGGCATTACTCATCATCAGGTAGTTTTAGGGCAGCCATGCTGGAACCTTCTCTGAAGGTCTAGGAAAACCATCCCCCACTGCTGGGATTACCCTGGAGGAACACCCCCTATAGATAGGAAGGACCAGACTCCAATTCTCCACAGAAATAAGGTGGTCAATTTCCCCCAACCCTTTGCTTATGAAAGGATATGTATAGCACATAAGATAAGCTAAGTCCATCAAAAGAAACAGCTTGACCATGAGCCCAACCACAAGATCCACTGGGTTGGGCCCCAAGGTGACCAGACCAATGAGATGTAGAGGACCCAAAGCTCCAATCAGGTTTACAGAAACTGGAGCTAACCAATAAAGAAAAGCCAAACGCACAAATATACCTGACCCTGAGCAGCCATCTTTGGTGTCTGGAGTTCCAGCTCTTGCCTCTGATAGATTCCATGCCTGGAGTCCATGAGTTCTCCAGGGTACCCTTGTCCCTCATGGTACTCCACATCTGGAGTCTGTAAGTTCTATTCTCTCTCTCCTCTAATAAACGCTGCCTTAATCCTCTACATGTGCTCTGGTTTCAGTATTCGACTCTGGAACACAAGAATCTGGATACATACAGACCCTAGAGTGACTCTATAACGATGTCACAGAAGTACCATGGTTAGTGGTAAAAGTACGAGCAATTTTTAAATTAGTTTTTGCATTCTGCCTGGGAGGCATCAACTATCAAAGTGTTTGCATCTAAACTTTCGATCCTATAGCAGCACCCCTAACAGCTTGGATTGGCTCCAGGGGTGACCTGTCTCAGGTTGTGTGCACAGCCTGTTTTTGTTCTACATCTTTTTTCAACTCACCTCCTAATCTACAACTTGAATTGTTCTTTCAGCTGCACAGTCTGCTTACCAGTGAGCATCTCCAGCACTTCCCTCCCACAACTCAGCCCTTCACACACTTGACTGTCATTTATCTCACAGTCGGAGGCCCTGAATAAAAACAGAGACTCTATATATGTGACCTAGAAGGAGTTTCATTGGCTATCAGATATCATACTGAAAGTCAGAATGTATTTCACACCGACAGTATGTATTGCTGTGACTACTTTTTGTGGTTTTAAATTTGCGTGCCACTAGACCTTTAGACAATGCTATCAAAGGAACCCAAGGCAGTGTGTGGCTGTTTACAGACAGCTGAGTAACCACCCAAGTATTAACATCTGAAATGAGTCTCTATGTGTCATTTCAGACAAGTCTTCAAGGGATTAAGTCAGGGAAAAATCAGAATGTCAAAGAAGGAGGCCGGACAGGTAACTGACAAAGTAGGAGGTGGGTCTCAAGAAAGCTGACTGGTTACTAAGTCACCAAACATTCTGAAAAGATCTGTGATGCAAGCTGATTTCTGTCTAGACAGAAGGGAGTATAAAATACACAACACAGCTACAGCACAGTAGTGACAAGAAAAACCTGTTTAGATTGCATAAGTGCATGAGGAAAGAATCAAGGATTTCCTGCTTTATCTAAATATCTAATCCTAATGGGACAGGATGTAGGTCCTAAGGGATTTCAGTTTCATTTGTAGATGGTTTAGTTCCTGAATAAGGAAAGAGTGAAGAGGAAAAAAGAGATAAGGATGAGGGAGTAGATGGAGAAGAGAGAGGAGGGAGGGAAGGAAGAGTACAGGGCAGAGAGAGAGAACAAAGAGTGATTATATCAGAGGAAAAGAAGATGGGGCTATAAAATCTAAATGTTTATATATTTCCCCAAATTTCAAAGGCTATTTATGTTTTAGCATTTGGAAAACCTCACTGACCCATGCTATAAAATCTGTCTCTTGTCTCAGATATATTGTAGTCATGTCTTTCCTCCTTTCTGCTCAGCAGTTGCTAAAACAGCTATGGAGAAACCAGCTTCTACGCTCATTCTGTGTCAACATCAGTGGCCCCTTAGGTATAATCATTAATCACATCACGTAAAGAAAGTAATATGTTTACGGTATATATATATGTTCTTTGATTTGGAAACATCAAGGTCTGTAAGGAACACATTTGGCAATTAGTTAGCTAGTCATACCTTGTTTTGTTAGGCATGCCCAACTTTGTTTTAAAATTGACTTATTCTTAAGTTTATGCTCTGACAAATCTACATAAACAGTCATGTAAGAAGTCATTCACATATTCATTTGGGGTGGTTTACAAAACATGACCATGGATTTTGTTTAATACTAATACCAAATATATATTTCCTGAGGTAGAGTGTTTTAATGCTTCATGAAAAACAGAAAGAGTAATGGTTGTTGTGTCCTAATAAATACATTGTGGCAAAATTCTCAGAAGTCAGGGAAAAGTCCCTATTTTTAATAGCTCCCAACCACATTTTTTTGTATTGACAGATTTCTTTGCCAAGAAATACTTGTTTTTTGTGAATGCTGTTATGTTTGGAATGGAGGAGTCTGTTGTCTTAAATGTTTTTGGATATACTTAAAGGGAGAATAAAAGTAAGAAAATTCTGTGGACATGGCAAGGAAAACATTTTTATGCATTGGTAAGACATTGCTTGAAAGGAAGGCTTTCCAAATCGTCAGCCTTTATATACAATCTTGTCATGTGACCCCCAAAAGGAACTGAGGTAAATTTAGATATGGTCAGCTGACTCCAAGAGATGTTTCCTTAAATAGCTTATGATCAAAGCTATGTTTTAGAAGCTGAAGAACAAACTAGAACTGAACTAGAGTGTATGGAGAGGTAGGGGTTAGAGATTGGAGGGCAGATAGAGGAGGTGTTTCCAAGACATTTTCTCACAAGTTAACTTGTCCTTAGGAATAGTGAGTGTTTCAATGTTCATGCATGCACATACTTAAAACTAAACTTGGCAATTGCTAATCAGTGTTTTGAACTTTGAGATGGTAGTTCATTCCTGCCTTTCCAGCCTGGGTTATGGAGATAATGACTAACTCATCTTGGACAAGGTAGATGATAACAATGTAAGATAACAAGAGGAAAAATTTACATCTGTTATCCAGAATACAAAGCACAGCATCAAAAGCAGCTTCATCCACTCCCGCAGTGATACTTTGGGATTTTGAGTCCACTGTTTTAGTGTTAAGTGTACACAAACCATTGAGAGACTCAGCTTGCTTATGTTATACTCAATGACCTATTTCTTTAGTAGCTAAAAGAGACACATAGTCCCTATTTTTTTTTGTCTGTCTGTGTATCTATCACCTATCTGAAATAGTAAATGCAAAAGATGTGCCCTCGTTCCCTACAAGGTTTCAGTATTAGCTCAGGCAGTGGATTTATTCTCAGAAATTCCAGGCGTCAAGGACCTAGTATTATTCAATTTTACACAATCATATCACAGATGAAATATATACATGAAGTGGTACATTCCCACAGTCTGGAAAGTGACTGTAATATTTGATGTGGCATCTGACACATTGAATGGGTGACATGCTCTAGTTGTAGTTTAAAAGGCAGCAGATCAGTTCCAGTTGTGCCCAAAGGATGCTACGAAGCATCCCTTTAAACTTTGGATCCTAAAAGAGCCATGCTCTGCATTCAAAGCCCTGATATGCAGATGCACTTTGAGACTGACCACAGGAACCTGACCTGCTGTAGCTCACTGGGAACCTTCCAGCTCCCAGGCAAGGGTCAGGGCAAGGGCACGACTCCCCAGGCACATGGATCTGCTCAACATTGCAGTCGAAGCACAAACAACAGAAGCAGGAAAATGACTTGTTTTTTTAACCTTTGGGGAGAAATAAGTGAGACTTTGGCTTTGCTGGTGGGAAAAATAGAAAAGTAAATAGTCTTAGGGGGGGGATCAGACTGTGAAATACCTGAATATGCAGCTTTTATACCCTTGGGAGTCATAAAGCAAAGGAACCACTGGCCTCCGTGCTTCTTGCTAGCATAGTACTTGGGTGAGGTCAGCTGACCTGGTAAGTAGGAAGGATCTTGGGGCAGGATGACTTTCTCCATTGCTTGTACAACAGTAAAAGTTTATGACTTGGGGCACAGACAGGAGAGACGCCCGGGGGTCCTTTCTGCTCATATCTCTTGGCCACTCGCACTGGAGGCGCTTTTAGTGGGTTTCGCAGCAGAAGCATACAACAGATTGTTCTTTTCTCCTGGAATTTTAGGAGGATGTGCTCTCATGAGCCTCGTTTGCTTGCTGAGTATACAAGACTATATTTTAAAGACGCCTCTAGTTGCAGGGCTTAATCTTTCTGTCTGAAGGGCATGTAATGTTTTACCAATACAGATGATGGGAATTACCACGTGCAGACCCCATGATAAAGAAGATATTGTTTGGAAGGGGTTGNCACATCCCTGAGGAACTCTGAAGACATCATTCAGGGTATGGCCTTAAAACAAACAAAGAACTTTTGAAATCCCAAAGATATATGAATCCCCCAAAGCAGAAATTTCTTACCAGGCTCAGCTGTAGATCTAGGTTCTGTTGGTGGCAGGAGAAAAAAAAAAAAAGAAAAGACAAGAATATTAGAATTGGGTTCCATGGACAATGAACACACCTCTTCTTGCCTGTTAGTTCACCTAGACCTGTCTGCAGAAGTGGTACAGGCTACCTCAGCCAAATAAAGAGAGTGAATGAAGGTAAGTAACAGCCAGTCTTTAAAGGACATCTGTATTCCAGGAACAACTTGTATATAAAGCTTAAAAGCATGGAGTTCAGCAAAGGTGCTTTCAACTTGTGAATCTCCTAAATGATTTGTCCAACTTGACTATGTGTGAATTTTTTTTTCTAAAAACAAAATCTAAAACTTTAAAAAGTTTCAAATGGGCCAAATTTCCTTTTTTTTTTTTTTTTACTTCCAGGAAAACCATTTTTTTAAACCATTCCATAAAGTATAATTTTGGAAGGTTTATGTGGCAAATGTCAGCATTAACTCTTGGCTTCATAGGTATCTTTAACCAAAAAGAGCATCTACTCTTGTCCCTTTTCATACATACAAAACGCCCTTCAATACAACAAATGGTGGGAAAGCAGTAACAGGTTTGAAGGTGGAGCAAATATTCACTAATGGTGATCAAGATCACCTGTGATTCTAGAATAAAGTCTGGAAGTTTACATATTTAGAAGGCTGAACCTAGTAGAAGTGTTCAAATTGTTGTTTTATTCAGCAGAGGGAGCAATCACAGTTCTTTGATCCCAACTTTATGAAGAGCAGTGGGGGCTGGGAGGAGAGAGACCACCCTGGATGGGCTGGGGTCCTGGAGCCACAACTTTCTTACGACCCTCACACATTGTGGACTTTGTCTCATCCCTCTTTGAAAATAAAACAACTCATCTGAATGACCAAGTCCTTCTTGGTTTTCCTAAAATCAGTGAAATTTGAAAGAAAAGGCACTGCTCCTTACTTTTCTGGAGAATTCTGAAGTCCGGGGAGTCTTGGATCTCACTCCCTTGGCGGAACCACTGCACCTGCATGGGGGGCGCTCCTCGGACTCTGCATTCCAGGACCACCACCTGGCCCTCGGAGGCTGCTGTGTTCTGCAGCTCCTGAAATTCCAGGAGAGAATGAACCCCTCAGACTTTGGTGCAGTCTTGTAGGCAATCTCACAGCAACGAAAAAAAAGTTACAAGCCTTAGACCCAAAACACAGCCAACCCAAGCTACTCCCTAGAAGCCCTACCGCAGAACAATCCCCAGGAACTCAGGTAAGGACAAATACCTTTAAGCCCCTTCATTGATCATCAGTTTTTCATAATCCCCGTGTCACAAAATCAGTATCTTTTATCATAAGCCCTGTGGCTTTTTATGGCCCGTTTACAGATTTGCATCCACCCCTTTGTACTTGTGGAGTTGGAGGCTAGAGACCACTGCTTTTCTTTATCTGCGGTTTAAGGGGAGGCTGCTGATATTTGTCTTAAAGCAATTTAATCCATGTGGCTGCAAATCCTCAGGAAAGCTAGGTAAAGAAGGAAAAGAGACTGCATATTGTTTTGCGCCACCACCACCTCTGCCTGACTATGTCAGGTTTATTATCAAGCTAAGGGGGTCTGGCACTTTCTCATTTTGAGGTTCTGCTGTACTAACCTGTATTTCTGCCTCCCTAGTGACCTTCACTCCATTCCAGCTCAAGGCCAATAAAATTTTATGCTATAAAAGATAAATTAATTTAGCTCTATAGGTGCAGGAGGTGAAGTTTTTGTACTTGTTATTAATACCAGAATGTGAATATTTCCTTTACATAAGACCTCTCTCTATCTTCCTCCTCCAATTGCTAGATTAACTAACAATAGGGGACTGTGAAACCTTTTTACCAATTTAAAAATTTGAGTACACTATCAGACCTATTCTAAAGCCCTGCAAGTATTTTTCTTTTCAAATAATCTAATCACGATAAAATGCTTATCTATGCATAAGCACATACAAATAGATTCATTAAGCAGTGTGCCGACTTTCGGTCATGCTTTGTTGGATTGTTTAAAAGGGAGGAATAAGGAATCCCAGACCCTATTGCAAACAGCCTGCAGTAGGTGCTAAAAAGCCATTGATCTCCTAAAGTTTTCTGTGTTGGCCAGTGAATTTGAAAGTTCTGTTTGAATTCATTAAGAATTTTGGCAGTTAACAAGAATATCTTTCTGTAAATGAAAAGTTTAAACATTTCTTTTTTAAATTTTTTTAATTATTATTTATTCAACTGTGTGTATGTGCACGTGTGTGTGTGTGTGTGTGTGTCTGTGTATGTGTAGAACTATGGACGAATTCGCGAACCACCATGGACGCCTCCACCTCCTCCTGCCCGGGGATTCACAGGCTCCGCGCTACCAGGACCAAAAGCGCAGGCCGCCCCCGCTTCCGCCTGGCGTCTATACGTGGGATCTGGGATCCGAACTCAGGACCTTCCACCTGCAAGGCGGCGGCTTAACCCCTGAGCCACCTCTCCAGCCCCTGTAAATGAAAAGTTTAAGATTACCAACTATTGGGGCCAGGAATGTAGCTGAGTTGGCAGAGTGCTTGCCCAGTAGGTATGAACATATGCATGAGTAAAACTCAGTGCCACATGAATTGGGTACAGTGTCACTTATAATCCCAATAATTGGGAGGTAGAATTGGGATCAAAAGTTCAAGGCCACCTTAAGCTATTATATTGAGTTTGAGGCCAGTCCAGGATACTTGAAAAACTGTCTGAAAAAAAAGATCAAATACTGACTGCACTTCTTATTTTTTAAAAACTTTTATTTATTTACCTGAGAGAAGGTAGAAAGGAGAGAAAGAGAGGAAGAGAGAGAGAGACAGAGACAGAGAGGGAGACAGAGAGAGCACACGTATACCTTGGTTCACGGGTAGAAGTCAGAACACAACTTTCAGAAGTCAGTTCCTTCTTTCCACCATGTGGGTTTCTCTCCACATAACTCAAGTTGCCAGGTTTACAAACATGTACCTTACCTGCTAAGCCATCTTGCCAGCCCTGCATTTCTTAGTTTTAAATGTAGAAAATCTCTGGCTTTAAAGTAAAATCTTAACTCTTTGTGTTTAGGGCCACAGCAGAATGAACTTAGTGGCTCAGCACAGTGTCACTTGGGAGCTCTGGCGTCTATGAACTGATTTCTGAAATGTCTCCCTCATGGCCAGGAAGCCACTCACAGAAGAAGACAAACTGCACTCAAATATTTTTCAGACTCGAGCTTTCGGGCCTCAAGGAGATGCTGATTTATTTACCCTTAAGATTATGCAGCATTGGAGAGTCAGAGGGAGATGTGAGAAATGAGTAGCTTCAAGAAGGTAAGACAGATGAAAACCATAGTTGTTCCACTATTTCAATTGTCTACTGAAGTAATTTAAAAAAAAATTGGCAAAAGCCATGATTAAACACAATCTTTGGGGCTGGAGAGGTGGCTCAGGGTTAAGCCTCTGCCTTGCAGGCAGAAGGTCCTGAGTTTGGATCCTAGACCCCACATATAGACGCTGGCCGGAAACAGGGGCGGCCTGCGTTTCTGGTCCTGGTAGGGCGAAGCCTGTGAATCCCTGGGCAGAGTAAAACAAGGAGGTGGAGGCGGTCCACGGTGGTTCCCGAATTCGCCCATGGTTCTACACACACACTCCTGCGCGCGCGCACACACACACACACACACACACACACACGCACACATGCACAATTGAATAAATAAAAAAATAAAAAAATAAACACAATCTTTCACAAGAAGAATCTTGGGGAGCAAAATGACAAGCCTTTTAAGCACTGAATCCACTTTTCAAGGCTGCGCTTGACCATGTGGTACACCTGTTCAGTATAGGATCTGGGGTCCTGAGTAGTTTAGAATCTACACAAGGGCATCAGTTGTCATCCATCACATTCAACTGTCACCATGATTCCTTAGAGGGCTCCAAGAGAAGAAAGGACCCATGCCGGTCACATGACTGTCCCTGTTACTCACAATGCATAGTTTATACTGACCTTACAGTGGGAGTCAAACCCTCTACCCTGCTACAACCCAGACAAGAATGCTAGCTCTGACTAGGAGTTGCTGGGAATCTCATCTAGAGAAAACTGCCAGGGAATGGACAGAGACACCCACTAGACTAGCAAGTCCCACCTGCCATGCACCTTCACCATCACTCAGGGGAGCAAGGTCAAAGAGAGCCCTAAAATGGTCCATCCAAGATCAGTTTACATTACAGGATTGTTTCTGAAGTCTGCTCCATCAAACCCAGACCTAAAGACTCTGTTCACCCAAAGTACAAAACGGATGCAGGGAAGGAAAAGACCCTATAGTGCCCTGCATAAAGCAGGCTAAGCTGCAGTGACCTGTGCTCCGTGAGTCCAGTGACCACCATTTGCAGATTCTTAAATATTGTCTGAGAGAGAGAAAGGGATAGGCAATGTAGTAAATGTCTGTGTCTCAGCAGCTGGACTGCAAAATGGAGAAAACTGGGTTTTGAGGGCTCCTTTTGGGGCCCTGGAGAATTCTGCAGTATTTATACACACCAGGCCACTGTTGCAGAACCTTTTGGTGTGGGGAAGAAGCAATTACCCATCCTGTTTCTTCCCCCCCTTACACTTCCAACATAGACTTGAGTTATTGAAATCAAGAGATGTGCACATTGTGGGCATGGAAACACATGCGAGCAATTCCAGTAGTTGGGAGGCAGAATCAGGAGGATGGTGAGTTTGAAGCTGGCCTAGACGATAGAGAGTCTGTTCAATGATCACTGATCCAGCAGTCAATCGACTGATCAAAGAGGAATGTGGGAATCTGGTACTTCAAAATACCATCTTGGTTATCAGTGTATGAGGCAACTCACGTTTCCTGGTGACGAGCATGAGAAGTGACTTGTGAAAGACTTGTGAAAGACTCTTCCATGCTGCATACTGTGAGTGCACAGCCTTCTGTAAATGTGGCAGCTCTGACCATCACAGGCAGACTTCATTGGCTGTTACAGTGATTTACATTAGGGTTATATAACCCTAATATATATGCCTTTGCTGTTGTCGTTGCTGTTGCTGCTGCTACTGCTGCTGATGTTAGCCTATCTGGAGGAGAGTTTCAGAGTCATCAGTTGTCATGACTTGTTCTTTGTTGTGCATGGAAACACAACTGCTATGAAAAAAATCTTTAATGAAGCTCGGATCAATGTGGCTTAGGAGGGAAAATTGCAATGAAAATAATATGGATGTTTTTGCTGTGCCCTCAGCCTCGTACTCTCTCCATCTTTTGCCGTCTCTCTCTGTCTCCTTTTCTTTATCAGGGTTTCTCTCAGTAGCTCAGGCTGATGTGAACTCACTAGGTAGCTCGAGCTGTCCTTGAACCCATGGCAATCCTCCTGCTTCATCCTCCTGAGTGCTGGGGTTACAGGCATGAACCATGCACCCATCTTCTTTAATTAAAGGGGTTTTGTAGATTGGCTCTTACATTTATCTTTAATTTACTTAGAATTTATTTTTGTCCAATCTAACATATATATATATATACACACACACACATCTGGTGAAAATTTCATTCTGTCCCCCAAGTGAGTGATCTCTATGTGGAAGTATTGAGGTGTCTGCATAGTAACATTCTGATTTCTCAGCAATCCGTTGAGCCTCTGGCTAATTTTATACAGTATTTCTTAATATAGTCTTTTTTTTTAAATTGTGTCTTTCCATAGAGATCAACTGTACAATTTTCCATTTGTAGCATAACAACACTCAAATTTTAGATTTTGGTTTACGCATGCTCAACCTATGACATAGCTACGATGTCTTTTAGAAGTTTTGATATCTCACAAGATAAACCCCACTTTTTGGTAGCATCTTGGCCATTAGTCATTTTTCTTCAAGATGGCTGCTAGCATATGGCTGCTGCATTTTATATTAAACAAATAAAAAAAACGAAGAATCTGTTGGGATATTCACAAGATAAGTTTTAAATATATTGAGGGATTAATAATTTCTTTAGAGTCTCTCAGTCCATGAGAATTTCTGTATAGTCTTTCCACCTACTTGGTCATTTAAAGTGTCTTTTGATAAAGTTTTATAATTTTTTTCCGGAATGAAAAAAAAAGTAAGGAAAGAAAAAAGGAAGAAAGGAAAGAAAGAAGGAAGGAAAGAAGGAAGGAAGGAAGGAAGAAAGAAAGGGAAGGAGAGAGGGAGGGAGGGAGGGAGGGAGGAAGGAAGGAAGGAAGGAAGGAAGGAAGGAAGGAAGGAAAGGAGGAGCTGTGTGGATCTACTTGTGGCTCCTGTAGTCAGGCATGCGGACCATTCACCCTGGCAAGGATCATCACCAATTTAGCAGAAGTTGAAAAGTCATTTTTGAACTTCTGTAAAATTTTCTAGATCTTCCAAGTAATTTTCTTGGGCGGAGGATTATTTATTTAGGTCTTGCTCTGCTGTGCCGTCTGGCCGAGAAGTCACTGTATGGACCAGACTGGCCTCACACTCTCAGGGATCCTTCTGTCCTACCTCCCTGATGCTAGGATTACAGGCATGTGTGCCAAGTCCACGTTTCCTCTTTAACGAAAGAGGAAAATTTAAACACCACATGGTGTCCTATTTTTCATACCTGCCTTGGCTCTCCCAGTAGCTCAGAAGTCTGGCTCTACCCAGTCCCTTCTCACACCCTCATCTTTCAAACCTTTCGTAAGACGATAGCCACACAGCTGGTATTCAACAAATACCTATTTAGCCCTGAAGGTAACCAGGATGATCAGGCTATTAATCTGCTCATTTCGATTTTTTAAAGGTTGCCACATGTGAATGAGATCTAAGGACCAAAGCCAACATGGAGAACGAGACTTCCAGATGTCAGACCTTTGTAAAAACAGGAGGAAGGCAGGCTGAGGCGTTTCCATCGGGCCGGCAGAGATAGGAAGTGGGACTGTTAACCTGAAAGAGCAGAGACACATGGGTCAGATTTGACATGTGCAGATTGCTGAAAGGATGGGATGAAGAGACCTTTCATGACTGGGACCACTCCACGTGAATGAAGAGAGAGAACGAAAGCCCCACCATCCATCACCCGCTGGGCTCCTCCTAACAGTGCGGCATTGTTCCCTTCCCATTTCACATCTGTTCCTCTTCTCTATTCCAAAGGATATTGAAGGTAAAAGTTCCTCGAGTCCTGGGGGATCTGAAAAGCTTTTAAATGCTATTACCAAATGGATTTCTGTGTGTGGGACTTCCGCAGGGGTCTGTTTAGAAGTTCCCACAGACATGATATTTTATTTTAAAATACAATCTGGATTCATTGAATCAAAAGGATAAGCTATTGGCAATGAAGGGTGAAGTAAATTACCAAGACATGTAGCTATCTTATTGTGAACTTGAACTCTTCTAGATTTAAGAGAATTGAAAATAACTGGTAAAGAAATAATTTTATACCTTTATGTCCAAAAAAAAAAGATGTAGAGACATTATTAAACAATGTTCATCTCTAGGGAAATAAAAAGGTTTCACAGCAATGAATGAACATTGTTGTGTGCACACAATTGTTTATTTTAAGTAGTCTGGATTGATTTATAAGATGATAGTTATCTGAACAGAGCATCCCAGACATAAAGAGAGCTAAGACAGTAATGGGCCTCATTCATTGTTCCTAGAAGAGTTTTTAGTGGCTTGTAATTCAGGAGGTCTGTTTATTGCTTTTCACTGTCTTTTGATGTTCAGAGAATACAGGAACACCTTAACAGCATCTGCTGTGTGCCAACCTTTGCTTTAAATGCCACATGAGAGAGGTAGCCAGCGTTATCACCTGTGTTTTGTGATGAAGAAACTAGGTTTGGAGAGCTATGCTATTATATGTTTAAAGATCTTTACTTGGTAAATGGAAGAGCTGGGATTTGAACCCAAGTGAGGAGTAACCTTTCCGTCTCATCTATACTAACAAAGACACAATGGTTTCCCTGAGAACTCACTCTTACATCTACAAAAGGGGAACCCATTATCTCACTTTCACTGTTCCTGTTGAGTTCCAAACATTTAATAATACACCCTTCACATAATTATGGCATCTAGATCCCTACATTTGCATCTCCACATTGATATGTGGCTTTCTGTTCTCAGCCTCTGTGTCTCACAATAAAATCCAAGATAGTCAAAAAGTGCCCCAAATATACGTTTCCTATTCTTCAGACAAGTTTATAAACTGGGAAATGGGGATGACGGCTTTTTTTTTTGTTTGTTTGCCATAGAATGTCTAGCACAGTGCTTATTAGCCAAATAAATGCTTGTCAAGACTTAAACATCAAACACCTGAAGAAAAAATAAAACAGCCCATGGGTTTAACCAGAGATGAGTCTATATATCTTACTCCAGGAGTTTAAAGGAATAGATGACAGCTCTGGGGTTACTTATACTTGTTGATTCTTCTTGCGTTTATGCATATAAAATGTCTTTTCTCTACCGTTTGTTCTGTGAGTTACAGTGATGCATCACACCAACAGTCACTGAAAGGCCTATGTATGTTCCATGGGTACTGAAAACTGATGGAAAATGGAAGGCATGCTGGCACGCAGAAACAGACTCATTGATTACTCCGACTGACACATCAGGAGCGTGGGCCAAGCCTTCTGCCAGTGTTGTCCTCAGAGATAGTCACTGTGTCAATCACTCAGAGACAACAGATTTACTTAAAAAACAATAATGCTGTTAGTGTTGGCAAAGTAATCTCACTACAGTTACTGTCCAGTATTTTTAAAATTGTTCTTCAACAAAGTCCAACAGTGACATAAAACGAGTCTGAAAAAGCATGGTGAAGTGGAAGGATTAAAATTGTCATTTCTTGTTATCTGTTTGGCTTCCCAGAGAACTTCCTTTTGGCCTGTGGACATCAGGGGCCTCTGAAATGAGCTCATGGAATACGCTAAATGGAACAGAGGATATGATGGGTTCAGCTGTCAGCTTGACACTTGGAGGTGAGCCTCTGAGACACCCATGAGGAATCGTCCAGTTAAGGAGACATCTGGAAAAGTCTATAGGAAACCGTCTTAATTGTTCTCTTGAGGTGGGAAGGTCTGCCCATCATGGGCAGCACCATTCCTGGGCAGGGGAATAGGATGGGAGAACTGGATGGCACATTGGCAAGCTGACCAGCAAGAAAGCAAGTCTGCAGCCTTGGTCCCTGTGGCTGCGGTGCACTCAGTTCCCTGCTCCTGCTGGTGACTTTCTTGTCAGCATAGACAGTAGCCTGGAATAGTGAGCTGGAATCAAATCCCTTCTTCCTCTCAATTGCTTGATCAGTGTCTATTACTGCGACAAAGTTAAGGAAACTGAGATGGAACGCATATGCTGAAAAAACAGGTAAGCAGAGCGAAAGCACCCTAGCCTATCAGAACGTTCCCCATCACTTCTCGGCCTTTTGGCTCAGATCAAGTGTAGTATCAGAACGTTTCCCATGCAAACACAAACATTGACTAATTGCTGGTGTGGTTTTGATTACAAATTACTATTAATCAAAATATGAAAAGGAAGATGATAACCTAACATTTTGTTCTGTTCCCACTTAGGAACTATTTCAAGGGAGTGTGTCAGTGAAACTTAAGAGTCCTATTCTTTTTTGAAAAAAATTATTTATTTATGTGTGTGTGTGTGTGTGTGTTAGAGGGCACTGAATGCTTCTATGGAGGACCAAGAATGACTTCAGGAATCATCCTGAATTGCTTCTACCCTTTTGCTTCACTCTGGCATTTCCCAGGCTCTGCCCACAAGGGCTGAAAGTGCTGCCTACCGCCGTTTCCACATGGGACCTGGCAACTGCACTCAGAACCTTCTGCTTGTAAGACAGAGTCTTAACCCCTGAGCCAACTCTCAGCCCTCAAAGTCTTTTTCTTAAATGGAGCAGCCTGTGAATGATGTGTATTTTTCCTCCTCATGGGCTGTGGCGGGAGGCACAATTACCTGCTGAACAGGGACAGATAAGGGTTGGATCACAGCTGTGGTCACTCCCGTCTTTGGAGATGAAGATCCTATTGTCAAGGAAACAGAAGTTGTTTTCTTTTGTGCTCTAGAAAATAGGAAAGCAAGTGCTGGGTTAGAATTTTTTTTTAAAAGACAGGTATTCTTAAAATATTTCTACAGAAGTGTGTGTGTGTGTGTGTGTGTGTGTGTGTGTGTGTGTGCGCGCGTGTGTGTGTGTGTGCACGCATGCTAAATGCACTCTAATCATGTTTCGTTTTTGAAGTTGGACTCCCCATAACTGACAGCTACAAGAGTTGAGTGTTCAGCTCATTACGGGCTGGACATTAGAGACATTCAGTGAAATAAACACATGGATGAAAATCAGAGCAGCTAGAGGTAACAAAGATGATGATGAAGATTGTAAAATGTTATTTCAAAACAATCCTAAAAGAAAGTAAAATACTTGGAAAAGGTCCAATATTACTAGTAAGCAACTTATGAAATCTTCATGGTTAGGGTCCTATATTTAACTAGGTTTGATTGTCTATTTCAGGCCTAACAGCTGTCATTTGTGCTAGTTTCTAATTTTGTTGGGAGCATTTTGGAATTTTTTTTGGTCTTTTCTTAGAGCACAGAAGTTAGTAAGGTGTAAGAAAGAAGAACTTGTCCTAAGGTCCATCTGCAACAAGTAGTTAGTAGTATAAGCTCAAGCAAGTCACATGAACTTGAACTCTCCTTGAAATTAAGTATAATAAAATCCACAGTCTTATGCAATAATATCCCATTAGCAACTGTAATTACTTGGTGCTGAACCCACACTATTTTTTAAAAAAAACTTACATATTTTATTGTTACAGTGCTATAATTCAATATATATAAGGTATGACTAATGTGTCATGAACAAATGAAGGAATGAAGATGACTACTACATATACATTAGTAAATAAAGACATAAGTTAGTATATTTCAGTATTAATGGAGTTTTCTACCAAATTCTGGTGTATTTTATTTTTTGCAAATAATGGGGACATAACATTTAATTATTAATCCACAGCTCTTTATAGGAATGAATGAATTTTATGATCTTTTATAAGATATAAACTAGTCATAGATTTTTTTTTTATCCAAATGAAAATCCAAGTCTGGCCTAATTAAGTGGTCTTGTTCCTCATGCACCTTCTAGAAATGATGTAGCAGATTTTTCTCTTAATGCAGCTAGTTTTCTTCTTGGCTCAATGCTTGTCTTTGAAACTACCATTACATACGGTTAGATTCGGGCATATTGATGGTGAATTACAGACTTTAGTTTTTAAGCTTACCATATGACATTAATAGTCTTGTCCTGACTCCAAACACTTTTTCTCTGACAGGGCATGAGCTAACCTTCCTGTCTAAACCACACTTTGTCACACAGCAATCCATACACCCCAAGGCACTTACTGTGGCATGGTTGCAGCTTTTGATCTGAAGGCTAAACTTTCGCTGTCGGAGTCTGTGGAACTGGCTCCTGGGAAGACAAGAAACGTGACTCAGTTAAGATGTCAGAGTACTGAGAATAAGTACAAAGAGCAATGCTGTTCAAGCGTTCAACAGGAGCACGCAATATCTTCTTTCTGCTCTAAGCAGAAGACGATTCCGCGTCAAACCACATTTATTGTTGTGTTTCTTCAGAAAAGCGTTTTATTAAGTTCACAGACGTTCTTTCCTGATCTCACCAGAAGGGGAGGGCATATAGTCTAGCAGATAAAAAGTAATCATTTTGCAAATGGGTGATGGACCCCTCCCTCAGGGAGGTTTCCTACTCTTATTACATCTACCCTTGAATGTGCTATTACAACAAGACTCCAGTTTAACAGCTTTTTGTCTCTGGCCAGGGGGTGACATACAGTGCCCAGCAGAATGGAGTGAAGGGAATTGCAGGAGCAGCAAAACTGCAAAAGAAAATCAACAAACCACAATCCAGAACTTCAGAGACTCTATATCAATCACATAGAACTAGGACAGCCTAATCTTTCCCCATCCTGGAGCTCAGGGACATTTGCGGAAGAGGGGGCGGTAAGATTGTAAGAGCAAAAGGATGGGAGGAGCAACGATTTGCCAGATTCTCAACAATAGTTGGGGCCAAAGCAATCATAATGGGACTTTGCATGCCCTGCGCAATGTCCAGCGCACTGTTGCCCTCATAAAGTCTAGCATCTGTTAAGGGCACCGAGACCCCTGGAGGCAAGGGATTGACAGCCATAGTAGTGATCTTATGCTTAAGGGGAACAAGAGAAAGGGCTTATGGAAATGCCACTGGGTCCTTATATGTCATCGGAGAGGAGGACCCAATGGAGAGTTAGGCGTATACAATAAAGGACTCTCTGGGAATTGGGGGGGAGGCACTGGGGGAAGGGGAGGGGGAGGAGGGGGGAGGGAGGGAACTGGTAAAAAATTTTAAAATGTATAATTAAATTTTTAATTAAAAAAAAAAGCGTTTTATGTGAAAACGGTACTATAAGCTGCTTTCTTTGCAGCCCTGCGCTCAAAGATGGCTCTTTGTTGCTTTGGCCATCTCAGCCTCCTTTCACCTGGCTGGAAACTGTGCAACAGATGCGTGTGTCCTCCAGGAAACACACCTACGTCAAACACAGGAGCTCACGTGGTGTGGCTATGAATGTCTTGCTGCCCACTAAATAGAAGATGCTTTCTCCTGGAAGATTCTAGCAAGACAGTGACATCATTCTCTTTATCGTGTGTGTGTGTGTGTGTGTGTGTGTGTGTGTGTGTGTGTGTTGTGTGTATAGTGGTCAGAGGACAACTTATCCAGTGGGTTCTCTTCTTCTCCCAAGTGAGTTGTAGGATTGAAGTCAGGTCGTCAGGCTTGGCAGCAAGCGCTTTACCTGCTGAGCCATCTCACTGGCTCACTGCTGGCTTCACTCTTGAACAGAGACATCTGGTTTTGCATCAACCCCCTCCCCCTCCCATCTCACCCCAGTGCATTTGCACCATTCACTGTTCCAAAATTAAGAATCAACTAATCATGGATTTGTGGCTTCTCCATATACACACACACACACACACACACACACACACACACACACACACACACACACTAGGGGACGACTCAGGACGAAGAGAGGTAAGTTCGCTGCAGGTCCTCCGCCCCCCAAATCCAGGAGACTCCGAACACAGCAGGGAGTTTGTCGAGGCAAGACTCATTTATTGGGAACAATAAAACAGCTAATATAGACAAAAGACCACAGAGCGCGAAATGGGCAGCCAATTATGTTAAAGGTCAACACAGCATGCAAGCTTTACAGGTCAGACTCAACGTATTTCTGTAAGGAAATCAGGTCGACTCCTATAAGCCAATTAGGGCTCTCTGTAATGTGATCAGGGTTATGCCCAGGACACTAGCTCTCGGCGCCATCTTTGGACCCATGTGCTTAGCTATGTCAGGCCATTATTCCTGGACGGGCCCAACAGGCTTTAGCTAAAGCAACACTGTACTCATTTGAAAAATGCATTGTGTGTGCATGATACCTGTGGTGCCGGCATGTGTATGGGGATATGTACCTGCATACCCCCATGTGAAAGCCGGAGGAGGACTTTGGCAGTCTTCCTCTATTGGTTTCTGCTTATTGTCTTGAGATAGATGCTTTGGGAGCCTGCCATTTTGACTAGCGTACTGGCCAGTGAGCTCCTAGGTTTCTCAACGCTTCTGCTCAGCTCTTCCAGCCTCTTCATCATGGTGAAAACTTCCTCTGGGTCTGAAACCTGCCTCTGTGGACGGTTGTATGTTTCTCATGTTTTTCTACTCTCCCAGCTAATCCTGCAGTTATAGAACTGGTCTTATCTTTACCTGCATCTGGTTCGATCTTGGAATCTAGCATTGCATGTGGTTAGATTTGGGCTTAGTGGTGATGAATTGCAGACTTCATGCCTGGCTTTTCAGAGGGTGCTGGGGATTCACACTCAGATTCTTATGCCTGCACAGCAAGTGCCCTATCCATTAAGCATTCTCCCCAGCTCCTATGTTCAAAATATGTTTCATGTATTTTTTTTAGGGTGCAAATCACTTTTTATTGGTTCCAGCAGTAGAAAAAAAAAGGCACATTCAGCTATTTGCTTATGGGGTCGCGTCTGTAGACCACCATCCTCTGAAAACTGTTTTACGTATTTTGCATCAAAGATTGAAAGCAACAAATTCAAAGGAACTGCAATGGTAAAAAGTATATTCTTTATAACATGTACTTCTTTTGGGTTAGTTATTATCTACTATGTAAAAATAATCAAGTAGCACAGAATTATGTGACTTAGTTGTGATCAGTGGATGTCTTCCAAAATGCCCTTTAGTTGACATGTGTACTTTTGAAGAGAAGTTTAACATATCAACACATGTGCATTTGTGTGCACAGTCTGTTCTTTGCCCTTAGTTACTTTTGCCTATCAGTACATTTAGAAATCTACACTCACTTAATTCTCTTGGATGACTATCTCCGACTCCGCAGTATCAGTATGTTCCTCCAGTCTTTTGTTGATCTTGAAAAGAGTCATGCCATTGGAATGTTTGCTCTGTCCCTTCCTACTTCTCTAACTGCCACCTGTTGTGAACTATCCTCACCTGGCACCCAGATTCCCACACGAGACTCTGTATTCCTGCTTCTCTCCCTCCAAATTCATCTTTGCTTATGTTAGATTGATTCTGGCAGAGCACGCCTTCCCTGTTGTGCAGTGAGACGATTATTTGAGTCTCAGTAAATGAAAATTCCTCATCTCTGACACTCAACATCCTTGGTGATTTCTAACCTGATTTTCTAGTGCTCTTTGCCAGAGCTTCCTGCGTACCCGAGTCATGTGTTGCTGTGCTCCCTTCTACTGGGCTCACTGCATAGGAGCAGGAGATATCCATGCACATTAGCCCTTGTCCTTGTAGAGTCGGCTTGCTGTGAGCGCACAGGCACAGGAGACAGAACTAACTACACTGAACCAGGAAAGGACAAGGCAGAAGACAGGTGTGGCCATGAGGGGGATGAGGTGGGGCTGGAATTTTAAGTAGGGCAAACAGGGCTCCAAGAACCTATGGGGAGGGAAGGTTTGCTATCACTACTGCTGTTGGTTTCCTTATCTGAACTCAGTGCTGTTGTTTACTTTCCTGGAAACTTCTATCCAGTTTTCTCCTGTAGTCTATCTTTATGCCACCCCTTCCAGCCATTTTTTTCTGTCTTCCCTGAGTGGCCATGTAAATCCATGTCATTGGTTATTTATACTAGGAACTTGTTAGTCTTCTGAGTACTGATGCCAGGTAAAGGGACCTACCAGTGCGTGAGCAGGTGCTATTTACCTGGCAGCCTACTGGACTCTTCTCACCATTTGATTATGATCATACTGAATCTTGCTAAACGGTGACATGTGTCTATTCTAGAGCCAAGAAAATGGAGGTCCTGAATGGTGAGGATCCATGAGGTCACAAAGTCTGAAAGCAAGACAGAACTGCACTTGTGTGTTTTGACTTTGCAGATCCCCGGGACCCTCGCAGGCAGTGCATGTCTGGATTCCTGGCTTGCTTGTCTCTGTGCCTGCCCAGGGCTGCTCCGTTATTACTCCAGGAACGACTGCTGGGAAGGGAATTGTAAAGCGTGGCTTCTTTGGGAACAGGAAGGAGACTGCACAAGGCAGGAAAGGCAGTGTGCTGGAGAGGCAGCTGTGGAAGTTTGGAATGTAAGGGCTGACATCTGGAGGCTCACTGCCTGGGGACTGAAAGTGGTGATGGGGAATCCACTGCAGAATTCACTGGCACGAGGAAAAATGGGAATAACACACAATAGACTACTAGAAACAGGTTTGGAACAAGGAGGAAGTTTTCGCCATGATGAGAGGTTGGGAGAGATGTGCAGGGGAAATCCCAAGAGCTACCAAGGAAGTCTGTTATCAGCACGGTTGGGGTAACCTGAGAGAACAATGTAATTGGAACCATAAAGTGCTGAGGGAGGGAGGAAGGCAAAGTCCTACTGAAGTTATCCCAGGTATCCAGCATGGCCAGAAACCATCTAAAGAAAGAGCTACTTTCACCAGCTGCGAACATTTGACCAAGAAGCAAGCAAACAGGAAACAAACCAACAAAAAAGTTCCTATTTACAAAGTCTTCTTTTTTTTTTTTTTTTTCTTTTTTCTGAGCATGGTGGCCAACACCTGCAATTCCAGCCTTTGGAAACAGAAGCAGGAGGATTACTCCAAGCTTGAGGCCAATGTGGGGCAGATAGTGAGTTACAAAGTGAAACCTAATTTGAAAAAACAGTAAAAAGAAACAGCTGTGGCAATGAAGGACTTGTCTGTGGAGCCAGGCAGCACAGTTCTGAGGCAGGAGGATTCTGGCAAGTTTCCAGCCAGTCTGGGCTATTCTCAAACAAAACAAAAGCAAAGAAACAAATAAACAAATAAACAAGCAAACAAACAGCCACTGAGCACATAGCAAGGAGAGCAAGGGCCAAGCATGGGCAAGGCTCTAGATTTGATCCCTGTAGATAAGAATGTTTCAAACACCAAAAAGACACTTTGTTGCTGCCTTTTACTAAGTGATCTTTGGAGAAAGGAAGAGAAAGAGAAGAGTTTGCATCCCCGGAATGTCTTGCACCTGCCCAACCCTTGTGAAAAGTCAATGTCACCTTGCAGCTCAGGTGTCAGAGTGGCCCTGGCATATGGTGGCAGATCAAAATGTCTCCTTGCCAGCCAGTCCCCTTCCCTCGCCTTGGGGCAATTCACCACCTCCCCCCTTCACCCACGTTACTGGTCAGTCCTCCGCTGAGTCATCTGCTGGCAGAAAAAAAAAAAAAAAAAGATCGTTTATGACACGGGTAGGTGCTCGCTAGACAACAGGCTAAATCCTGAAAGGAAAATACAAAACCAGGGTGCACAGCATCACAATAAAAGACACACAGATGTAGGGAAAATATTAGTTCAGGGTGACTATTGCAAAGAGGTGTGGCTGGATGGTTCAGGGGAAGCCCTGAGTCTAATTAATCTTTGGCGAATCTTTCTCTCTCTCTCTCTCTCTCTCTCTCTCTCTCTCTCACACACACCCACACAAATGACACAGGGCAAAGAGATTATACATGACTTTTGTATCATCTGTGTGTGTGTGTGTGTGTGTGTGTCTAAGGACAACCTGCAGGTGCTGGTCTTCACCTGTCTTCCTTGTTTGATGCAAGGTCTCTTCCTTGCTGCACAAGCCGACTGAGCTGGTCCACAAGCTTCTGGAGATGCACATGTTCCTGCCTCCCATTTCCCACATGGGTGTTAGGATGGAAGACTCTGAAGCTGCTGCACCCAGGCCTCTTGTGTGGGTTCTGGGCATTCAGGTTGTCAGGCTTGTGCAGCAAGTGCTGCTACACGGAGCCATCTCCACAGTCCCTATATTAAATGAATGATGTATTTTTAAAGTGAAAATGTATCCTATGCTTAAGGGGAACACAGGAAAGGGTTCTGGGAAATGCCACTGGGTCCTTACACCTCATCGGAGAGGAGGACCCAGAGGAGAGTCAGGCATGCACATTAAAGGATGGTCTGGGGATGGGAGGGGGAGGCATTGGGGGATGGGGAGAGAAGGGGGAGGGGAGGGGGCACAGGGCGATGGGAGGTGGAAGGGAGGGAGGGGACTGGTGTACCTGTTAAGTTTGTATGAGTGGAAATAAAAAAAATAATGCGTGGATGGAAATATAAAATGATAATAAAAAGATTTAAAGGAAAAAAAGTGAAAATGTAGTTTGTGTTTGTGTGTCTGCTTATATTGTGTAATTATCACAATAGCTTACATTACCTGCCAGGTGCCACTTTAGGATTAGCTCACTCAATCCTGATAACATTGTAATTTTAAAGCAAAGTGGTCTAATAACTGTTCAAGTCATAGAGCAAGACACTAAACTCTTCATGAAAGGTAATTTCAAATATATAAAATGAAGAATGACCCAAACTGTGCTTAGACCTCTTTAGGTTGTCTTCACA
The DNA here is from genome assembly GCA_023101885.1 of Typhlomys cinereus. Taxonomy (NCBI): domain Eukaryota; kingdom Metazoa; phylum Chordata; class Mammalia; order Rodentia; family Platacanthomyidae; genus Typhlomys; species Typhlomys cinereus. The sequence continues at coordinate 53,514 of JALPQD010000161.1, forward strand.
CATTTTCAAAAAATCTAGGGTGGAAGACATAGCTCAGGGGTTATAAAGCCTTTGCTTGTAAGAAAAAGCACCTGAGTTCAGATCTCCAGATCTCATGTAAAAAATGCCAAGTAGAAATGGTGGCAGCCTGTAATTTCAGCCCTGGAAAGCAGAGCCTGGGAAACCTCAGAGCTAAGCAATAAAGAAGTAGAGCAATTCAGGATGGTTTTTGATGTCATCCTTGGGCTTCCACAGACACACACACACACACTCAAATGCTATCTTGTATACACACAAAAATTAAAAATAAGAAAATTCTTTGTATGAGTGGAAAAAAATAATAAAAAAAGAAAATTCAAAATCTAGCAGAAGGGAGTTATGCTTGGTTATCCATCTGATGGTAGATATCAGCGCTCCACCTCATGGAGCATCAGCAGGGTCTTTAGCTATGCAACTGTTGGTGATATTCTTTTAAATTTTTTTTATTATTATTATTTATTCAACTGTGTGTATGTGCGCGCGCGTGTGTGTCTGTGTGTGTGTGTATGTGTGTGTCTGTGTATGTGTAGAACCACGGACGAATTCGCGAACCACCATGGACGCCTCCACCTCCTTCTGCCCTGGGATTCACAGGCTCCACCCTACCAGGACAAGAAGCGCAGGCCGCCCCCGCTTCCGTCTGGCGTCTATACGTGGAATCTGGGATCCGAACTCAGGACCTTCCGCCTGCAAGGCGGAGGCTTAACCCCTGAGCCACCTCTCCAGCCCGTGTTGGTGATATTCTTGAGACTATTTCTTTAGCATCTAGTCCTGTAAGAGGGGAGGGGCACCTCTCCTCCCCTATTGCACACATGTGAGTATCCTTCTCTTTCCTTATCCTCCTTTCAAGGACTTCATGCCTTATCTTCTCTCTCTCCAGCATAACTTGACTTTTTTCTGTCTTCTGTTGTTTTCCTTAACACATAAACATGGGCAGTGATTCCTGCTGGAAAACAAACTGCAAATGAATCACCTTTCTTGGCCTCATCCTCCTTTCCTGACACTGCTAGTGGCTAAGCAAGACTTCCCTAGGCGAGACTTCTAGCATTGCTACTGCATCCATATTTTGCAAACCTTTCTCAACTCTTGACTCCTCAAGAGTCTTTTGTTAAAATTACCACGGAAGTCTAGAGTTGCTAGGTCCCGTGCTTTGCTACTTGCCCTGTCAGAAGTCCATCTAACTCTTTGGCAGGGTGGACACAGTTGGCAGTCCTTTCCCCTTCCTTCCTGAAGCCATTTCCCTTGCCTGCCCTCACAGGACCTCCTGTGTTTCTCCCTTACCCCAATGGCTCCTCCTACTCTCACTTCCTGGGAACTCCCTCTCTTGCTACTTGGATACTTGGGACCATTGTAGTTTCAGACTCGAGTCTCTCTTGCTTCTCCATCTCCTCAGTGATCTGCCTGAAAATATATCCAGTATGTCTCTATGGTCCAAAGAGAGTTGCTGGTTTCTGTGCACTAGATTCTATCATATCTATGGAGCAATTCGGGTGAGATCTCAAGCTTACATTCAAGCAGACCTTTTGCTTCTGTTCCCTAACCTTGCTCCTTCCTAGTTGTCCCTCTTCAGAAGCTGCCACAACTGTCTGCGCACATGTCAGAACTGAAACACATAATATTCATGCCTGAAAGCCTCTGTTGAGTCCAACCCATTGCAGAGCTCCGGAGTCCGTCTCTGAACTGTCCTGGATCATGGGCGTACATCTGGCTGCATCTGGCTTCTAACTGGTCTCCTTCCTCATAAGTTAAAGCAACAGGTTAAAACATAAATCAGAAGAACTGTGAACATAGCTCTGTGGTAGTCAGGGCACCTCTAGTATGCATGAGGTCCTGGGTTTGATCTCCAGCACAACCACATACACACACACACACACACACACACACACACACACACACACACCACTTATGCGAGTACATACAGATCATGCACATCCCCACATATGTATTCTTTCTCTCAATCTCTCTCTCTCTGTCATGTGCATGCACACTCACAGACACCAGATACACAGTTATTCTCTCTCTTACGCACACACATATGCATGCACACACATTCTCTCTTTCTCACTCTCTCTCACACACACATACACATAAGCACATCACATGCACCCCACACTGAGCTGTGCTCCCACGCTGAGCTGTGCTCCCACGCTGAGCTGTGCTCCCACGCTGAGCTGTGCTCCTGCACTGAGCTGTGCTGCCATACTGATCAATTCTACACTGGGCTGAGTGCTCCCATGCTGAGCTCTGCCTTGCACTGAGTAGCTCGTTTCAGAGGCAGAAGAGAATGGCAGGTCTGTAATTTCCATGTAGGAAAACTAAATTTCATTCAATAAATTTAAGGTCAGGGTCTTTAGTGTTTTGAGTCCATTAGAATTATATATTGAAACTGGCTTCAGAGGTAGAATGTCTCTAACACTCAGCAATTTTCAAATATCACTTCTAATCTTACATGTCATTTTATATTATAGCTGCTTCTCTTCCTCCTCTCTTCCTTTTCCTTCTCCTCCTCTTCCTCCTAAATGCTCACATTCTTGCTGTGAGATCCGGAACTTGTGGATCTCATCATTGTGTCCTGACTGTATCTACCCTGCATATATGCCAGGGTCTTAGAAGGTCAAAGTGTTGGCTCAGTTGTTGACGGGACAGTGCTTATATTAACTTGATATGTAACTTATGCCTGCTGTGACTTCATTTAACATCTGTTGCACAGGAGCAAAGCACTCCAAAATTCACTATATTTCTAGCAATCCCACAGGCAAGTAGACCACTACATTTTAAGATATTCTTTGTGAACCTAGATTTGGAGAGAAATGAAAATAAAACTTGCAAATCATTTTTTCCACTTATTCAATTTCTCTCTCTCTCTCTCTCTCTCTCTCTCTGTTTGCATATAAGTGGGTGCATGTGTACATGTTTGTGTATGGAGGTCTGAGGCTGATATCAGGAATCATTCTTGAATGCTCATCTACTTTTTCTTTTTTACTTTTATGTGTATGTATGTGTGCGTGCATGAGCATCAGAATGTGTGTGTGTGTGTGTGTGTGTGTGTGTGTGAGTGTGTGTGTGTGTATGTGTGTGTGTGTGTATCAGAGGGCACAGGATGTGCCTGTGAAGGGGGCTACCTCTGCTTTGTTTTTGCTCTGGAGTTTCCCAGGCTCTGCCTTCCAGGGCCAGAAATATAGGTCACCACCATTTCTAACTGGTGTTTTTACATTTGAACTGGCATTTTTACATGAGCTCTGGGACCTAAACTCAGGACCTTCTACTTTTCAGGCAGAGGTTTAACCCCTAATCCATCTCTCCTGCACTATAGTATTCTTTTGAGATAGGGTCTCTAGCAAACCCAGAGCTCCTGGATAGGGTTAGTGTAGCCAGCTAGTCAGGTTGCTTTGGGGATTTACAGTTTCCACCTTCTGAAGCTGGAATCATGCCCAGTACTTTAACTTCTGAGTCGTCTCCTAGTCATAGGCAAGAAGTTCACGACAAGAAGTTCAAGACAACTCATCAGTGAAATGACAAGCCTTTCATTATTTTATTCATGTCACATTTTGAAATGACACTGGTATGCCATAGTGGTTAAAACATGGGCCGTGGAGTAAGACTGCCGGGGTTCAAGTCCTTGTGACCAAGCACACTCCCTTCAGCCTCCCTGGATCTAGGGTTCTTGCCTGTGAAAAGGAATCACAGAAATACCTCAAGGGCCACGAGGAATTTTAAACGAAAGTATTTCTGTGTAAGTCTGTGTGCATTCATAAGTGTCACATAAGTATCGCATATGAAACACTTGCTTTCATTAAGAGGACAAGACTCCTTGAGGCACTTGAAGATGCTTGTTTCCAAATACACTGCGGAAAGTCCTTTCAAAAAGAGAGGTGCATGCATTCAACCAGAGGTCACAGTTACTATTAAGATCATTTCTGTCTGTTTTAGAAGGAGCTGTAAACAACAGTTTTACTTTCTTCTGCTTCAAATAATGGAGGAAAACCATGCTACGACAGCACAAAAAGTTTAAAAATGAAGATGAAAGTAGTAGAAGCCTCAGGAACTTGAATTGTCTCTTTATATTTTAATTATTATTTTGAGAAGCAACAGATTGACGTAGTACCTCACTAAGTTACAGACAGGAGAACGGTATGGACGCTGTGGTATTTAAAACATTTCTATTTGAAGACACTGCTTTTGTAATTGTGTAAGCTATGGTATTTTGTTAATCAAGTTTGCCAATTTCCCAGATGCTGATTTAAAGAGGAGGGTGGGAATGGGAATGACTAGAACAGAAACATCCACTCTTCAGACAACATCAGTTCTTGAAATTACCTTCACCTGGTGATTGTGAGTTCATGGTTCGTTTAGTGTGACTAATGGAGTCGTAGCAGAAAAAGAACAATTTTCAAATTCAATAAGAATGAGAACATTTGAAAATACTCAGTCATCCCTGGAAATTCCCATGAATGATTTCCTATTTCCCAAATCATTTCTAGTTTAACTTCGGGATACGGTATTTCAGATATGTTTCCATACTCCATTGACTTCAAAAGGAAAAGAAGCACTAAGTTGGATGATTGGTATTGTAAATAAACTGAAGTTGATGTGGTGGAAATATTTGTAAATGAAAAGGAATGAATGTTGACATTAGACACAGTCGATGTGCGCCCAAGTGTCAGAACCAGTCAATGGATTTGTAGCGTTTTTTGAAGAGCGATGAAGTCTGAGTCACACCACCTGTGAGAGGTGGGCATTGCAAAAGCCTTCCCAGAAGGAGGTGCTTCAGGAGTGCTCGATGGACGGCCACAAGACCACTCATGCCTCCCTTCCTCTTACCTTCAATGAACACCTCTGCGGATGTGGTGTCCGAGCCGCTGGGGTTCGTAGCCAGACAGGTGTAGCGCCCTGTGTCGTCCTCAAAGGCCTCCGCTATGGTCAGGGTGTGGAGCTCCCCAGCCTCACAGCGGATCTGAATGTCAGGGGTGGGGTGCAGCTCCTGGCCCTCACAGAACCATCTGTAGGCCAAAGGGATGACACAGGAGTCAGGCACAAAACCCTGATGTGCACAGCAACGAAACTGAAAGGCAAGGCAAGAACATGCTTGACAGAAAGAAGATCCCTGTCAGAGTTCCTCAAGGAAAAGAGGTTTGGACCGTGAAATTGATGGCTAGACATCTCCCCAACCCTGCAAGCTTTTCTTTGTGAGCATCCTATGTTCGCATCTTTTGTTAACTTTAAAATTAGAAACTTCGTCAAAGTTGGAATAACCATTTTGGCTACAAAATCCAAGAGGCTGAAACTCAAGCTGGCTTACAATGTTTTATTATAAATGTCTCCTATGCCTATTATGATTTTTATCTATTATTCTTATCTAAAAGAAAAACATAAAAGTAATATAAGAAAACATAAAACTAATATAAGCATTATGCTCAAACTATGATTCTAAGGAAAAGTTACATTAAAAAAAATTCCAGGGAGTAATGTTTTTGTTTGACCCCAAGGCTTCTGATCAGCTGAGCAGTAACAGATTAATGGCTTCCACGTTTCTGATATTTACAAAAGTGTCCAGCAGACAGATGGAAGATGGAGCGGCTAGGCTGGGATTTATTCTTGCTGGTCAGCACTTTCTCCCAAACAGTCAGAGCCTTGGGGTGGGAAGCTGAAGCTGCGATATAGTTTTAAAGGAACATGTAGGCACATGCTACTTAAACAGTCCACAGTTCTGAAGACTCTGATACTCTACTGTCCATTTAGCTCTTAATGGCATAAGTGACTACTTTCTGTGTCTAATCTTCTGCAACATTCTTAAGGCTTGTCATCCTTTTGTGGAGGCACCATAATGAGAACTAGTTTTTTTTCTTTGTTTCAAAGTAGCAAAATATAAAGATATGGTTATATTTAACCTGAAAACAAAATTGTTGAAGCAAATGAGTTTGCCAACAATTCTTAGATTACTAATGGCATAGACTATATTACAAATTATACATAGGATGCTCACAAAAGAATAGACATGACTCTGGTAATTAAAGGTGGTAGACCTGGAACTGGGCCAGCCTAATCTCTCCCCATCCTGAAGCTTAGGGAAATTTGTGGAAGAGGGGGCGGTAAGATTGTAAGAGCACAAGGATGGGAGGAGTGATGATATGCAAGATACTCCACACATGTTAGGGCCGAAGCAGTCATAATAGGACTTTGCATGATCTGCGCTATGTCCAACATATTATTGACCCCACAAAGTCTAGCACGGACTAAAGGCACTAGGATCCTTGGAGGCTAGGGATTGACAGTCACAGTAGTGTTCCTAAGCTTAAGGGTTCTGGGAAGTACCCCTGGGTCCTTGCACCTCATCGGAGAGTAGGACCCAGAGGAGAGTTTGGCATGCACATTAAAGGATGCTCCGGGGATTGGGGTGGGGAGGGGGGGAGGCACTGGGGGATGGGGAGAGAGTGGGGAAGGGAGGAGGGAAGGGGGTTGGGGAGAGGTAGAGGGAGGGAGGGGACCGGTGTACTTGTTAAGTTTGTATGAGCGGAAATAAAAAAAAATAAAGGTGGTAGAAGAGCTGGTCAACTCCAATGAACCATTTCATATAATGTAACTCAGAATTTTGGGGACATTATTTTGAAGGGCAATGCTTCTTGATTCTGCTGCACACCATGATTCTCTGTGTTCATAAAAGTCCTGGAGAAGTGCCCACCCAAAAGTCATTTCCCATTCCCTTCCTTCTCCTCTCTTTCCAAAACCGGTGCATCTTGTCAGCCATTGGCACCGACTGCGGCTTTAGCCTTAACTGATCTCACCATCTCCAACACATTCTCCCTGTGTCTGTCGTCAGATTCTTGTTTCTGAAACTCTTCCATGAACGTATCATTTCTTAAACTTTGGATCTGTCATTGAGGTCTCTCATATAACTTGGCCCTAACTTTCTTTCATGTTTTTTTTTTTTAATACTTACCTTCTGTTTCTGCTGAGTGTTTTCAGGAGCTTATTATCCCTATACAGTCCTTGAGAATTACTCGTGTGCCTGTCTACCTATATGTTTTCTGCCCTTGGAATTCCTGTCTGACCTCCGTATCAGTCTGGGTCAAGGCTTATTGAACAGGAGAACTTCAACTGAACCCATCTTTGCTGGACTTGTCTGTGTGGAAGGTTCTGCATAATGTCTGGGAAACTCTGAACTAATTGAGGTGTTTGCCTATCTGTTCTAGCTGTTAGATGTGTTGAGTTCCTTGAAACAAAAAGGTGGAAATCTGCTATTAAGGGAAAATTAAAAGTGAAAAAGTACATGGAGGTTTATAAGAAAGATGGAGTTCTCGGAGTGTCTGAATTTCACAGAAAATCTCAAGTGTGTGCAGTACCTCTCCAACTCAGAAACACACAGCCTGATTTTACAAGGTTGCCAGAGAATGTATACTTATAAACAGTTGGGAACAAAACTCAAAGAATAGTTTTTGATGCTGAAAATTCTATAAACTTTAAGTTCGGAGTCAATAAAATTTTTTTCTCTCCCTCCCTCCCTCCCTCCTCCCTCCCTCCCTCCCTCCCTCCCTCCCTCCCTCCCTCCCTCCCTCCTCCCTCCCTCCCTCCCTCCCTCCCTCCCTCTCTCCCTCCCTCCCTCCCTTCTTTCTTTTTCTTTCTTCTGTGTAGCTATTGCTCATTTACTCCACGTTGTCTGTAGCTGTGTTTGCATCAGGATGGAAGAGTAGTAGAATTGTTAACAGACTGTCTGGCCCTCGGAACTGGTAATTGTTAGTATCTGAAGCTTTTAGAGAAACTATGCAAATCTTGTTCTTTTTCTTCTCAAAGTGTGATTGGTGGACTTTCAGCTTTGGCACTATCACCTTGGAGCTTGTTTGATGCAGAGAATCTTGACCCTCGTCCCATATCTCTTGTGTGTCACTGCAGATGCCCCAAGTAGCTCAAGTCCAGAGCTACTCTGCTCTGGTTTATGCTATCTGCAGCACTGAGCCCTGGTCTCGCTCTAATTTACTGTTACTATAGCAACTATGTTTATGTGTTTTGTATCTCATGCAAAATTATTTTACTTTTCCCATCTCTACTAAAAAATTTTAAGGTCACTCATCTGACAATTGATCACTTGCTCCTTTGTGTTTCCTTGCATCATTATTTGATGCCTAAAGCATTTATTTCATTGCCCATCTAGAAAATTGACTACTTTTCTTGGTATTAGCATGTAAATTGTACAAAGTAATAGCTGTTATTGTGACAATTTCATACATGAATGTAACATATTTTGATTGTTTATTTCCTCATTGCTTTCTCGCCTTTCTCCTTCGATGTGTGTGTGTGTGTGTGTGTGTGTGTGTGTGAGTGTATGTGTGTATATATGTGTGTGCATGCATACGTATGTGTGTGTGAGCGCATGTATGTGTGTCTGTGTATGCATATGTGTAGGTGTATATGCATGTGTGTGTTCGTATGTGTATGTATGTGTGCATACATGTGGGTATGCATATGTGTGTGCATGTTGTGTGTGTATCATGATTAGGCACAGGTGTCAACTTGACAGTTGAGGGTTTGAGGTCTGGGCACATGTGTAGAGAATTAATAGTTATGCCCAGAGCTGGTTCTGCCACATCAACTAGGCTGAAGGAGATTGTCTAGTTGATGGGGCAGAACCAACCCATGGTGGTGCGAATTGGCCCTGAACAGGTGAATAAAATACAGAGAGCTGGTTGAGGAAGTCAGCATCCTTTTGTACACTTGGCCAAACATACTGGTCTGGCAAGTAAGGATCGTCCCTCTCTCAGCCATTACGAAGAGATGGTGTGGCCAGTTCCCTTGGCCCTGGTGTTGGTGCATGCTCTCCCGTCAAGCTGGACTGAGAACTGCAACTGGACTGTCATAAGGAAATAAACCCTTTGTCCCCTTAAGCCATTTGATGGTTATTTATCAGCAACCCTGCAGGCGAACTGCAACAGTGTGTATAGTATGTGTGTACGTGTGCATGTGTGCGTATGTGTGTTTGTGTGTGTGTGCATGTGTGTGTGAGTGTGTGTATGTGTGTGTGTATGTGTGTGCATATGTGTGTATGTGCATATGTATTTGTGAGTGTGTATGTGTGTGTGCATATGTGTGTGTGTGTATGTACATGTGTGTGTATGTGAGTGTGTGTGTTATGTTATGTTTGAGACAAGGTCTCATATAGCTAAGGTTGGCCTTGAGCTCCTGATCCTCCTGTCTCCACCTGTCAGATGGTGTGATTACAAGCATGAGCCAACATACCCATCTTCCCAAATTCCACTGACAGCTCTTCGTGTGCCTTGATGTCCTACTAAAACACAAATGTTTGTAGGGTGCAGACTTGGTCTTACTAACTTTCTCACTAGGCGCCAACGAAGTGTTTAGCTCATGGAATGTATTCGTCATCCTTTGATTTTCTGTGTTTCTGCTGCTATGACATCTAGGATCTTGTGCTCCTGGAGAGAATGCCCCTCCTGGAGCCAGCTAGCCCTTAAGTGGTCAACAAGCACGCCTTTCAGGTACAAATTAGACAGCCAGAGCCCCTGCCCTGGCTCCTTTGCCAGGCTATTACTCAGAGCTACTAGTTACCTCTCTGCCCTCATCGCCTGCTGGAACAAGAAAAGGCAGAATAGATAGCTCAGATGATGTCAACATCATGAATTTTGCTTTGAGACACTCATGTGAAGAAGTTTATCCTCTCTGACCAAGTGAAAAGCACTTTTATCTGCTGAAACATCTCCTCAGACTCTGCTTTGCTTTTAACCAGAGTTTTGTTATGCAGCCTTCCCAGGCCTTGAACTTGCAACCTTCTCAGTACTTGGGTGAAATGAAGAGATGATATAATATTTATAAAAATAAGAATGTGTAAAGATTAATATAAACTCAAATTACAGAAACAGTTAATATTTATCAAATGGCTATTATATATTATGTGCTATGCACATGAGAACCTATTGCATAGGACTTATTTATTTTTCCAGCACCTTATGAAGTTCCTACTGTTGTGTTTTTAGATATAAAGAATCTTGTTTAGCTATAATAATAAGGAAGATCACAGACAATTAAATCCAGATAATCTCCCAAATTCCATTTTCCTCAATGCTTCTATCTTCATCTTTCATCAGGTTTCCTGCCATGAGTAGAAGCATATTTTGACAAGGTTTACTGATTCCGCTTGTCTAATCTGGAGCACAGCTGCTAAGCAGTTAAGTCACTGCCTCACAACACGGTGCCTGAAAAGCCGGAGACCTTGAATGAGTGTGCCTGGTAACTCCCTTCAAAAGAAGGAAGGGTGCTAAGCTAGTTGAGACTGGTTATCTGGCTTCAAGTTCATAAACAGGATTGGAAAGTAACAGCATTAATTGGAAATAATATATACAGGGTTTGTAGTCATAATCATCCATCCATCCACTCACTGATTCATTCATTCATCAAGGGGCTTACTGTACTTCAACTCCAACTCAGGAATGACGTGGAGCACGCATACCCACTAACCTCAGTTTCTTATTCATGATGTCAAATGGAGGGGCTGATACAGAAGAAAACCAAGTCAGAGACATAACGAGCTGCATCTCAGAGACTGGGTTCCTCTGGAGAATGCAAGGAAGCATGAACCACATGAAAGAAAATTTCTCAGTCTGTTTTGGCTTCTACCTACAGGTTTAAAATTGCTTCAGATAGATGGCTTTGGTCAAAATCAATTTACTGAACAGGGTTCAGATCGACTTCATGAGCTTTGAATTGTCTCTTTTAGCTCACAAGGATTATAAAACATAGGGGAAAAAGAACTGCAACATTTGACTTTCGATAAGAAGGTGAGTTAATTTATTCTGCACTGGGATTTTGAATCAAGGTTTTATGTATAGATTTCTTTCTACTAAATAACACCCTTCCCCAACTAGGGAATTGTTGAGCATTCTATTCTCAAAATGAGAGGGTGCCAGAAATCTGAGGATCAGGGATCACATTATGGCACCAGCAGGAAGTGACTGGCTGGAAATTCAAGAAAGTGTTTTACATGGATGGTTCAATGTTTAATTGTTCACCTTCTACTTTTCCAGGAGACCTGGAGGGGGCCGCTGTGCAGGGTTGAAGACAGTGGCTGCCCGGGTTTGCTAGAGTAGTGATCAACGGGATGAGGGGAGAACATCTGGGGATTCAGTTGCTTTGAGCACTTCCCCCCCCATCACCTATCTTTGTGATGAGTTCAGTTTGGGGATTCGGCTGCTTCTGAACGTGTTCCCCAAGTCACCCACCCTGGTCATCTTAAAGTTTACCTCCCTGCATGATCTCTCACAACTAGTGGTGAGTTTTGGAACTGTACATTGCAGCTGGAGTCTGCGAACATTTAGATTCTCCAAAACAGAGCCGTGAATGTTGACTTACATGAGAATAAATTAACTGATGATGAGAGGAACACAATAAAAAAATAAAATACATGCTTTCCCAGGTAACCTACTGAAAGTTCACATTTTAAGATCACACACAGTATTGTTCGCCTGACAGATGGAGCGGGAATGCCATCCTGATCCTGCCATTCAGCAAGGAATATTGATTGTGTGAGGGCCCATTTCTTTTGCCCATTTTTATTTTATTGAACCACAACTATGCATCACGGAAATTTTCCATGTGTCTTATTTTAAACATGTGGCTTTTTAAAGTGAAACAAATCTGACTTATAAAACCCAGAAAGATTCACCAGCAAATCTTGGCTAAGTCTCTCTAACTCTACTGCATGAAAATGGTAAATCGAAGAAGCCAGTTGATAGAAACAATAAAGTATGCATTAAATAAAAACCTTTAAAACAGTTGAGTTTTTATTTTTCCATCTAAGTCCATTTCACTGTACTCACGGGAAAGCAAAGTTACGTTAAAAAGATGTCTCTTGATTTTTTTTCCTTTTCTGATGTTACTGATTTGGACTTCCCAGAAGAATTCATCTTGAGAGGAATGTTTATAACAATCGCAGGCGCCAAATCCCCAGGACTGCCCCTTCTCCCAAGATGCAAAGGGCCACATGGCTGTATGCAAGTCCATGCATGAAGGCATCTAAAGTAACCAGTGTGTCTAACACTACTACAATGGAAGTGAAATGAAAGTGAGGAGGTACCTCAGAAGAAATCCCAGATTCTGCACTGGTTATATTTTCTAAGTGGTCCTTTCTCCTAACAGAATGGTAAGACTCAAACCATGAACAGAAAACCTCCAACACCAAATTGGAATGTTAGGCCCAACATGAAATGAGTTTATGCCTAAACTCACATTAGGCCATCTGCAAGCAGGGCACTGTGTACATTCTCAATTAAGCACCAATTAATTTTTATGGAGTATTTTTGGTCTTGTCACTGAAGATTTCTTAATTTTTTGCATATGTTCATATGGACCATGGGACATCCCATGTTTATTCTGTCATGGGGATTTATAGGCAGACCAGAGTGAAATTAGTTCTTGTTTAAATTTACTGTGGCTATAATTTCATGATTGCTTAGCTCCAAGGCCAATAGCTAACTCTGTGTGGACACCAGATGTACTTTAACCTCGTGGCCTAAAAGAGACCCATCACTAGTCGAGCTTTTCAAAATTCAAAGCCCAGGAAATGATAAAATAGGTTCTGAACCCAAACCACTTGTGTGTAGAATTTTTTTTCCTCAGTAATCACTTTTATTTCCAAAGGAAGGGAAGATGGAAGGAAGGAAAAAAGAAAGAAAGGGAAGAAACAAAAATTTGGATAAACCCAGATGAAGCGCAGCTATAAATGATTTCATCTTGTTTATTTTTGAGTGATTATTTCATGCCTGCACATTACAAGCACACAGATATTTAACTGCTCTCCTTTAAAAAAATCATAAAAAAGACTCAAGTATAATTTACACTAAAGATTGGTGCTGCCAGAAGCTGTTGGATTCTGAGGGTGTGTCTAGTGTTTTCCATAGCAGGGTGCAGCAGAAGGATCTGAAACCTGGGTCAGCAGTCCAAGTTCTTTTTTTTTTTTTTTTTTTTTTAATGTTTTTCTTATGTAGGTTTCCTTTGTCTTTCTTCTGTTTTGATTTGCTTTACTTTTTAAAATTATTTTTTCTACTTTTACAAGCATATTGCTCATTCATCCCAGTTTCTCTCCCTTCCCCCTCCCTTCCCTTCCCTTCCCTTCAGCATTCCCTACTACTTACTCCCTTCTATTCCCTCCCACCCTTCCACCTGTGTGCTTTTATGGACCCCAGGCTACATTCTGGCTTGTCTACTCCTGTGGGGGCTCAGGCCCCCTTGGCATATCAAGTTACCGCTTTGAGGCCGTCCCACTGATATGTGCATTTCCTTTCACTCGTCCAGTTTTAGATCCAAAGGTTTCACTGTAAGTTCTTTTTTTGCCTGTCCCGGCCTGCAGAGTAGATAAGGTGCGGGTGATTTGGTTTCTCTCACTCGGGTTCGTTTTTACTTATTTGCGAAGTGGGAGGAATGAATTAGACTGGCATTTCCTTCAGTGGGTCCCAAGAACCTAGTCTGGCAGCAAGTGGACAGATACTCTCTGAAAGTTCTGTGCTCAAAGATGCTTACGAACAGCTGCACTAAACATCTGTCTCCACTGCAGAATGCTTTAGAGAGCCTGACTGTGCTTGTACATGGTATTTCTGTAAGATCAATATGATTGGCATCAGTCTCAGTCTTAACAGCCCATGGAACATGTTTCAAGAGTCCTGTTAAGGGAGCAATGCTATGCAGAGAACATTCTGGAAAACTTTGACTTGAACTGTTCCTAAGACCATGTCTGGCTCTGTGAGAGTGGCATTCGATATCTGGTATAGATCTTGTGACTACCTCTTTAAGGTTCAGGGCAGACCCAGGATGGTGGTGTGGGTGGCCACTGCCAACACTTTATCTAAAATGTGTGCCATGCATGTTTCAGTCCATGTATGCTTACAACTTACTTTCTTACCTAAGATTCTATGCGAAGTGCAGGCACTTTTTCCTTCTACTTAGCCTTGACTATTAACTCTTGCATAAACTCAAGTTGCTTTATTTTCCCATCATCATATTATTATAGTTAATATATTGTTACTACGGGGCCTTATGGATCCCAGACTGGCCCTGACTTATGTGGCTGAGGATGACCTTGAACTTCAGATCCTCCTGTTACTACTTCCCAAGTGCTACAGAAGTGCATACCACATCTGTTTTTTATGCAATACTGGGGACTGAACTTGGGGTTTTCTACATACCAGTCAATTGCTTGTATTATGGACTACATCATGGACCATTTGAGCATGCTTTTTTTTTTATTATCTGCCAAACTGCCACTCTATCATGGCATACGCAAATATCATGCTTTTCTTCCCATGTGGAAAATACTCAGTGAGGATATATAATATTCTGTTCAAGCTATGACATTTCTTAGACTAAAACAGGTGATAATTAGCAACCACCAGAATAAACAATCATTCAAGCTATGACATTTCTTAGACTAAAACAGGTGATAATTAGCAACCACCAGAATAAACAATCACTGTTCCAGAATGAGCACGTATGCTTCTTTAAGTTTATTCCAAGAACAACTTGAGAAGGTCATTTGGAATTTATAGTATATTTAACCTTTTAAAAATATGATATATTTTTACAAGATAAAAGTAAAATTTATAGTACAAATGGATGAAAATAACAGAGAGAGAAAGAGAGAGAGACAGAGAGGGGGAAGAAAAGGGAGAGAGACAGAGAGGAGGAAGAAAAGGGAGAGAGACAGAGAGACAGTTACAGAGAGAAGGAAGAGAGAATGAGAGACAGAGAAGGGGAAGAGAAGGAAAAAGAATGAGAGATAGATATATGATAGATAGATAGATAGATAGATAGATAGATAGATAGATAGATAGATAGATAGATAGATATTTCCAACTCCTATGTCACTCAGTCACAAACTTTCTCATTACACCTGTTAGTTAACACATCGGCTCAGCTTTACCAATTCTGTCAGGCACATAGGTACGTCAGCACGTTCTGACAAGTCATACTTCAAAGTTACCTACACCGGCAAAATTTGTACTGAATATTCCCAAGGCCTCATTGGGGAGGGGGATGGATCACAGAGAGCTGGCGAACGAGAAATCGCATGTCTCTAAGCAGCCAGAGGTACACAGTCAGCGATTTTGTTGCTATAGCTGCTGTGGCAGGTACTCATTAGCTATTGTCATAACTTGGAAAACATTCCAAAGGGGATAAAAAGGGAGATGTTTTATTAGACGGTGCTGTCAATCATCTATGCTCTTGGAACTTGTCCATCGAAATCCAATGATTACCTCAGAATTATGAAACCCAAAGTGCCTGAAGCCAAAACCCGGAAAGGGACAGCGGCTTCTCTTGGTATCTCAAGTCTGAGATTACAGAAACCCACAGAAAGTAGTTCGTGCCTGGACTTCCAGAAAGCCTGAAGGAACATCTCTGCCTGCGGTGACAAGCATTTGCAATGAACGCTACTTCCTCCTCCTCCGCAGAGCATCTTTAGCCCAAGTTCAGAGGATTTCACTGAATTCCCAGGCTGGTTTCTTGTCTATACCAGAGCTGCCAGCTATGCACGGCTGGTGGCGAGGGAAGAGAAAAGCTGATGCCTTGGAGCTCAGAGGCCTCGATTCTCTTTCCCCTCATCTCCATGGGAGCCGTCAGAGGCTCCCTCAGCTGGAGACAGAGGCAGACGGTGACTTCATCTGCTGAGACGGGTGGCACCTTGTCAGAGCTGGGGGAACACGCGGCCTCGTCCCACAGCATGCTGGCTCTAGTCTCCTGTTCTAACGTGACTTGCTGGCTCTCTCCAGAGCCACAAAACACACACCTACAAAGAGCTGGGGTGCGCGAGGTTAGGGTGTAAATGGGCCCTGCCAGTCAGTATCTCACTGGATAGAAACAGTTCTCTTTTCAAGTTAGGGTTCTCTCTAGCTCACTTCATTCAAAGCTAGCTTCTCTCCTGAATGATTTTTTTTCCCCCTCCTTGCTCTTATTCTGTGTTTCCTCTCGAAGTCCACATGTAGAGGTCAACTGTCCAAGGAGAGTCATAATAAATGAAGTATCCACTAACGAGAGTATCCTTGCAACGTGGCATGAAACATTAGGGCTGCAGGGAATGATATTACTAGCAGGCAGCACTCCTGGGCCCTGCGGATATTGCTTAGACTGGAAGAGAGAATGGCTTAAAAAAAAAAGGGCAACATTGTTTTAGAGTGGTTCCCCCCTCCATACCCACACACTATGTACATAGTCGCCCAGATCAAACATCTGACAAGGTCCTCAGCAAGTTCCTGACAGACTGCCAAACAGCCTGCAGGGGCAGCCCTGCCCCCCACCCTCTGCTTCTAGCCACACCGGGCATTCTCTAAACCTTCCATCTCCTCCCGCCATTTGAATCCAATACGTACTGTCACATCGGTAGGCCAGAGAAACTTTTCCAAGAAAGCAGCCTGTCTCCTCAGAGCTCCGGCGTGGCTCCTGGCAGAGCAGGGAGGGGCCTCAGGTGTGTGTGAGCAACAGCAGGAAGTCAGCATTAATTATAGCTTGCTGTATCTGGCCATTTGAATAACGAATAAAATGGCATGTTTCCTTTCAGTTGTTCGGAGCCAACTGCCCCAGGATGGCATTTCACTGGAATCAGTCAAATACAACCAGGTATAGACTCAATCTTTTTCTTTGGAAGAAAATATAGATTTTTGTTATGTCATGACAAAAGAGTTCTTCTTTTCTCTTTTCCAATTACAATTAGAAGTTCCCTTCCCCCGAAACCCAGACTATGTAGGTAGCATCACATAGTGCTTCCATTCTGCATGTCCCAAAGAGACTATGGGTCTTGTGTATTGTCCTCTCAATATGTAAAAACTGCTTCAGAGACAGATGAGGATTTGTTAAACAGGCAAAAGTAATAAATAAATGATGCCGATATGATTCTACTAAAGAACCAAGTACTCTCAGTCTAAGACTACAATGTGATTAATGTTGGGAGTATGCAGGGGAGAGTAAAGGCCTTAGATCATGCTATTTACTACTGATAAGAAATTATCACATTCCTTTGCTTGCAAAGCAAATAAAGTATATGTATTTTTGTATTTTCAAGTGTCCTAGATTATAATAGCTGCTTATTTTGTTTGTAGAAAAGGACGGCGTAGCCTTTAAGATCTGTCTGTAGAAGAGGGTCTAATTCACGCGTATATGGGATGATTTATACTCTCTATTTCAGCCACATCTCTCCTTGGAGTTTCAAGTGTAGTATATGTTACAGGAAAGCCTTTCCATGACTTTATCATTTTGGTAACTTAAAAGAACTTTGTACCACATAAAAGCAGAGTGGACATGATATAAGCCACATCCACAGCACACGCATGCCTTTTCTTAAATCCTTTGGGCAGAAAATACCATAATCTTCTTACAGGTTTTGGTGTTCTGCTGGTCCATGGTTTGTTCAGGTTGTCTGAAATTGGTCTTAAAATAGGTCAATTCTGACATAGAACCTCGAACTTTTAAAAATATTTACATTGGGAAATCACATGCCAAATTCAAGTCCAGTGAGGTGTAATTTAAGTTTTCAATAGCACATCTGAGAGCTTTAAAATGATTCTTAAACGTTGCTATTAAACTAGAGAATAATTCTCAAGAAGTTTATTGTGCACATGTGTTTGATATTGCCTTGAATACCCTACCCTTTCCCCTAATGTTTTGATTGCTTTCAACATTCTTTTTTTGGATGGAATCACATACTTATGAACCAAACATGAAAAGTCTTGGTGTCTTCTTAGAACTGGGATACTTAGTCTGTGGGATAGAAAAATGCTTCCCTTACACAAGGCACTTGCTGCAGTGGTCACAGAATGTGTGAAGTTGCCTCCCAACATTGCTGACCCTCAGACCCTAGGCTCCAGAGAGGGGAGGGATTCCGTATCTGCGTCTACTGAATCAGGCATCGTTTATTCTAAGAGTTGGGAACAACAACAACAACAACAACAAGAACTGAAGGAAAACCACCTGAAAATTGTTGCTAATTAACATGGAACTATTAATTGGTACAGGTTTTTGTATGGGGAGGAGGTAGGTGTGCACACGTGTACACATGCACAGAGAGGTCAGAGGACAACATCCAGTGTAGGTTCTCAGGATTCTCCCACCTTGTTTTTTGAAGGCCTGGGACTATGCCTTACTGGTAGAGTATACTATCTTGAATATATGAGGCTCTAGGCTCAATTCTTAGTACTGCCAGAGAAGGAGAGTAGGAGGGAGGGAGAAAGAAGGGAAAGAGAGAGGGAGGAAGAAAGAAACCCAGTTTGTTTTTTGAAACAGCCTCTCACTGGCCTGGAACTCATCAATTAGCTTAGGCTGCCTGGCCAGCATACCTCTAGATCTACCTGTTTCTACCTCTAGGCATTGGGATTATAAGAGTGTTTTCATAGATGACTTCTGGGGACTGAACTCAGGTATTGCAACCAACTATCTCTCTCATCCTGGCATAAGCTTCTAAGACCAGAATATGACTTCCTTTTACGTAGTCACTTTTGTCAAAAAGCAACTCTTCTGAGTTGCCAAGTTTGCATTTTTACTCAATTGTACACAACATGTAAATTTCACACCCTCTCTCCATTTTCTTTTTCCTTTTATCATGAGGTAGAGTTGGCAGAGTCAGTCCTGAGCCAACACATCACGCACAGCTTCCCATTTCTCTGCTTCGCCCTCACGCCATTGAGGATCGTGACATGCCTCACTCCTCACCCACGTCTTCTTCCTATAAAGCATCATTACACTTTCTGAGTGGACTAGAGCCAAAGTCCTTAAGAACTTGAAAATTCTGGTGGGACTAGAAATTTTTCTGGCCAAGGACTAAAGAGCTAATGTTGGAGTTTGCAAAGCACATGCTACATCTGCTGCCAGGTTCTGTACTGTAATGTCAAAAGCTGAAGAAATAAGCTTGCCGAACACTCATGAGCCTAATAATCTCATGGTAGCCAGCACACAGAGGGGATGGAAAGTCTTCTAACACTGATTGTGCACGGTTTATTGATCCCTGCACAATTATTTTTCAGCACTCCATAGAATCAGAATATATAGATATATTTCAAACTTTGGGAAAAGTTGACTTCATCCTGAACCCTTTGCCTTTTTACATCAATCTTTGAACTATAATTAGCTAAGTTAAATCATGGTTCTTTAAAAGCCTTCCCTTCTCCTGTGAACAGGAACTGATTTTTCTAAACTTGAGTTATATCCTTTAATGGTTGAAAACCACTTGTAGGTATATCTACATTTTTAGCAAATGGTATCATCAGAATATACATATTTTGAAAAAAGAACACACCCACAAAAGATATTCAGGATATTCTATGCTCCTTTACATAAAGGAGGCAATAAAGAGATATTGTTGGACTTTGTAACATTGTAACACAAACAATGTGTGTTCTTGGAGGCAGCCACGGGATAGGACATGGGGGTTTTCTCTGGGAGCTACACAAGGAGAATAAGCACACTTGAAGCACCAATCCATACTCATATATTGGAAATTGCTGTTGATTAATATGCAACTATGGATTGGGGCAAGCACTTCAGAAGAGATGACAATATTCAGAATATATGGGCATTTGACTTGACAGCTTCATTTCTAGGAAGCTTTAGACACTTTAAAATATGCACATAACTACACACATTCACTGTTTCCCTGTCTCTGTCTCTGTCTCACAGGAAAACACCCACCCTACCCTAAATATCCAGTAAAGAATATGGAAATTCAGTGACACAACCTACATAATGGAGTAACATGCAGTCTTTTAAAGATAATAGAAGCCGTCCAAACCTACTGTATAAAACTGCCATATAAAATGGAACAATAGAATCCCTCGAGGGTCACATAAGAAACTTATAACATAAGAAACTTGTTACCTGAAGTTACTGGGAGAGGAAGAAAAGAGTCAGGGAAGACAGAGAACTTTTGTCCTGACATGACTCAAAGATTTGAATGGAATGCTATGGGACCATCTGAGAAACTGGAATTTCCCAGGAATCGCACCCTGGAAAGAGAGGGACTTCACACAGTACTGAAAATTTGCCACATCTAGTGCCAGCCAAAGGAAGAATTTGTCTACCATAAAGAAATTTCACATAGCTTTGACAACTTGTCAGACCATCTTGCAGGAGAGATTGGAGCCAGCCAAAAGTGGGCGGAACCGCACCTGGAGCAGAACTGCTTAGATGAGCACAACTTTTACCCCATTTAAAAAACCTCAGTCTCATGTTAGAACCTAGACAGCTTCGGGGATGGGAGCGGGAGGCACTGGGGGATGGGGAGGGAGAGGGGAGGGGAGGGGAACACAGGGCGGTGGGAGGTTGGAGGGAGGGAGGAGACCAGTGTACCTGTTAAGTTTGTATGAGTGGAAATTAAAAAAAAAGAACCTTGACAGACTTTAAATAGTAGATATTCCTCTTCCTAATATGGCTATGTTGAATAAATTTCTTTTCTCTCCTTTTCTGTTGGTTTGATTTTCTGATTGATTTATTCAGGGCAGGTGTCCAAACACCTTACCACGGGTTGAGTAACACTTTTATTTAAAAAAAAAAAAAAAACTCTTTTCAATGATGTGGGTGTATGTGTGAGAGAGTATGGTAAATATGGGTAAGTGTGATGAGTGTAAGTGATGTATACAATGTGTGTGTGATATGTATACATGTGTGTGTGATGTATGCACATGCGTGTGTGGGGGGGGAGTGCAGGATCCTGAAGGCCATAGAAGGTCAGGTGTCCTCCTCTATTGCTCTCTGCCTATTCCTTGGGGGCAGGGTCTTGTGGCTAAGACTGCAGGTATGTGAGGGAGGCTGGGACTGCAGGTGTGTGAGGGAGTCTGGCACGGCAGGTGTATGGGGGAGGTTGGGACTGCAAGTGTGTGCAGGAGGCTGAGACTGCAGATGTGTGTGGGAGGCTGGGACTGCAGGTGTGTGCAGGAGGCTGAGACTGCAGGTGTGTGCAGGACATGCAGCTTGTTATGTGGGTGCTGGGACCCTAACTTTTGAGGTAGATGCTCTTAACTGCTGAGGCAGCTCTGCAGCTCCATTTTCACTTTTTATTTTGGAGCGCCTGGCATATCTCCTTTTTAAACCACAAACAAATGCAAATATCATTCTACCTACCCATTTTACATAAGTTTAAAACACTCTAAAAGGAAATGTGAAGAAAAGCACTGCCATAATAATTAAATAAATGAAATGTGTAAGTCAATGCACAGCAGGTCACATCTCTAATCCCAGCATTAAGGAGGCTGAGGCAGGGGGATTATCTCTAGTTAGAGGCTGGCAGGAGTTACACAGCAAGATTCTATCTCAAAAAGCAATAATGGAAAGAAACATACTTTTTTGAGCAATCATGTTCTAATAAAAGACTTGCATTATTATGTTATTATTGGTTCATAAACTGTGGTTCCTTAAACCCATATTTTGTTTATACCTTCTTTATAAAGCTATGAAATTAGAGGTAAGTATGGATAACCTTTGGTGGGAACCTAATGCGTTTTGCTCAGTCCTAACTAGCTGCTGAAGTTTTTCCATGTTGGTATTTTATTTAACTTTGAGATACAGGGTTTCACATGAACTCCTAGGTGGATTCTTCCTATAAGCTAAGGAAGAGGCATATTAAAAAGGTAAGTCTCTGATTTTGAATGTACGTAATAAATGTCTTCTTTGTTCTCATTTGATAGTCTCTGTCCTGGGTTGTGTATTAGAGTCTCTAATAGTTTACTGTAATCACGAAGCTTCATATTGCTATGAAAGCTACTGTGTGCTTTCTGATGAAATGGCCACAATAAGAACTACACTGAATCTAATCAAAGAAAACAAATGGTGGTTTATTAACTCCTACAATTAAGTCCATGCCCCTAGAACTCCATCTGTTGATGCAGTGTGACTCTGACAAAGTTCACAACTCATCTTACTTCAGAGAGCAGGTGAAAAATGTCACACCACATCATAAATGAGACCATGTAGAATGTGACACTTCAGGGTAGAATTCTCTTGTTTCCCTAACAATGGAGCAATGGCTTCTGGGAAAGTTCTTGAGTCGGCTGAGTCAGTGTCCCAAGAACAGGTTGGCTTTTGCCTATGAAATGATTCTCATAGGAGTCAAAAGATTTACAACCCCACATTTCCCTCCCCCAACCAACAGCCTTGGAGTAGGACTTTCCAAGTCTTGCTGGGAAAAGAAAAGATAATAATGGAAACAGAAGCAAGACTGGAAATGGAGGAGACCACTATGTGTCTGCATACATACAGATGTTCACTGATGGAATGCATGCAGGAGTAAAAAATAACAAACACAAATGAATATATCAATAAACTAATTCCAATCTCTGTTTTACACAGCCATACACACACACACAAAAGGGAACAAAATGCAGTCCGGGTGAACGATACTAACATCAAGATTTCAGAGGAATTCAGTGAGCTCATTTTTCACTGAAGCACCAACATTTTTCACCAAGTTTGGGCAAAAATAAAGACATCAGTATCAGCCTATGACAAGAGTACTGGTGAATATTCATGAAGAGATTGTGAAAACAGATGTTCAAGACTAAAGCATTCACATGAAGAGATTGTCCAGAAATAAGAAACAGCATCCCCTATCTGCAAAGGGTTCCCTGTCCTTAGATTGATTAATAACTGGCCATTCTCCTGCCTTCAGAAAGATGGTATATATGCTTCTTTTCCTGAGAGCATTCCTTCATATTAATATACCCAGAAGGACCAAAACTACTTCCATTCATGGCTTACTATATCATTCCAGTCTATCTTTACAGCAAGAGGGTCCTTTCCTTCCTCCATTATACCATAGGTTTCTAATTTTTCTTTCTAAGTAGAAAGACAGCTGTTTCTAATGAGCATGGAGAGATTTAAATGTTGAGGTTACTGTTATATGGTGAGTGGCTCTCTAGCAGCTACCGAGATCTGCTTGGACGACTCCTTTGTCTGAATCATTGGGAGGACTCTGGTACACAGAGCAGACTGAAGGGGAGACCTCATAGTGTTGCTGGGTAACAACAATAGCCTGTTGTTCTCTGGGGGAAGATGAGTTTGTTCTAAGAAGCAGACAAGCCAGATTGGGAACATGCATACATTGTCATATTCAGAAGCTGTTGGCAACCCCAGAGAGTTACCTTCCTGAACAAATAGGATAAACATGCCGTGGTCTTATTCTAACTGTACAGTATGTATAAAGACATAAATGCACATGCTCACAAATCCGGCAATCTGAATTTGATCCCTAGATGTCCACATGGAGGAAGGAGAGGACTGACTTCCAGGTTGTCCTCTGACCTCCACTTGTGTAATGGCATACATAAGTGCATTTTTTCTCTCTCTCTCTCAAATAAATAGTTTTAAAATATGTATAAGGAAAGGGTGCATTTTCTTTTGCAGGTAAATATATGAGAGATGCTTTTTTTTTTCTTCCAATATAGGATCTCACATAGCCCAGACTGGTCTTGAACTTACTATGTAGACAAGGAGAATCTTGAATTTCTGATTCTTCTGCCATCTCCTCTGAAGTACTGGGATTATAGGTGTATAGTACCACAACCAGATCATGCAGTGCTGTGGCTCCATGCATGCTAGACAAGCACTCAGCTAACTGAGCTGCATCCCTAACTGAGGCGTGCACTGTAATAGAATGACTACATGAAGGGGCTAAAACACAATGTGTCAAGGACATTTCTTGCAAGTACTTCTAAGCGCTTGGTGTCCGACTCTGTGGGTCTGAGTCATGTCACTTGTAGATTTACTGCTAGGATACATTATTATGACTCCTCTTTCAGTACCTTTAGAAACAACATTGTCTTCAAATGTTTAAAAATGATCTTTGAAGAAAATAACAAGAACAAGAAAAACATCCTGGACTGTTAAAAATGAGTCAGAGAATCTTATTTATAGTTTGCATTACAGTTAAAAACAATCTGATCCTTTTAAGGAACTAAACTAACTGACTCCTTATAAAATTTTAAGAGAACTATTTATTTACTTAACATTAATTTAAGAGGACTAATGGTCATATTTATACATTTTTAGAATACAGATGATTAACAGTATCTTTGATAAAGGAAAAGAAATAATCCTATTTTTCTTTTGATTGGTAGACTTTTTTCAATTTTGTTTTTTCTTTCCTAAATTTTTTTTTTGGCTAAGTGGGTTGAGAAAATAGTTTCATAATATTCACATACAAGCATTTGTGCATGTTATTAAAAACTATTAAAATAAATGGCTCATTTTTTTTTGTTTTAAGGATTTAGATTTACTTTTAGCATTATTCAGAGCTATTTTAAACAATGTTCTTACCAGAAAAGCATAAAGATTCTGTGTCATTTCATGCTATGTTGTTGACTGATGAGACTTAGATATTACTCTTATCTCCTAATATTTCATATTGCAAGATTTCATGGCTAAGAAACTATGCATTAATGACAAAGAGAAATAGGCTGTTTCTGCAATCATTGCTTGGAGTCATGGAAATTAATCTTATGCCACCAATGCCTAGGGGAAACCAGAGACCTCACGTTGTATGTTGATCATGCGCCAGATCTTGATTCATTCTTGGATGCCTCCTATACACCATTTCACAAGTGATACCTGGAGACTACTTTAGCACGTTTCATTTTAGTATATGGATTGGTTCTGGAAAGAGAAGTGCTTCGGGGTGGGTGGTGAAGTTGTAAATAGGAACTGATAGACTGACAGCTCCAAAATTGCCGAGCTCTGTGTTCTCAGCATACACATCGAAGCCTGGCAAGGAAACCTGGAGCCTTGGCCCAGTCTACTGGAATCCGGCTGCAGGAGCAGATGGCTGGTGGCCTCGAAGTCGTGTGCACTGGCATTGAAGGGCGTCACCACTAATACAACATTTGGCTCTGATTTCGAATGCTGCCTCCTGGTATTCCTCAATGGAGATTCGGAATGAGACGGAGGCAAGGAGACAGGCGCAGCATCAGGTGGGGAATCCCTGGCCCTTCTTGGTAGAGAACTGAGCCGCCCTGGAGAAATGAGGAGACGGGATGGCTTGGATCTGCTCAGGCGACACGCCATACTGCCGTCCCTTGAACCGTGGCCAGGAGACCACTTTGTCACCTGGTGACGAAGTTGGCCTTTTGCCAATTTCTTCTTAAAACAGCAAATAACACACAATGCTCGGCATCCCTGTGAGGTCGTCCCCTAGTTTTTAATAATTCCTTGTATTTATTTAGTGCCGTTTCCCTTTCCCAGGAGCTAACTAAAAGAGTTTTCCATATGTTACTTCAGTAAATCCTCATTACAGTCTCGTGCCTGAGCTGGTTAGAGAATGGTGCTAATGGCGCCAAGGTCAGCACTCAGCCTCCTACAAGCCCTCTGTGAGTAGCCCACATGCATTCGGCTGCCTACAAGCCCCCTGTGAGCGGCCCACATGGACTAAGAAACCCGTCATATCCTCACTGCACAGCTAACCATAATCCAATTATTTCAGAGAGCTTGCAAGGAGTCACTAAGATAATGAACAGATAATAAAAATAGTAATAATAATAATGCCTAACATTTAATGAGGGCTCCCTCTTTGCCAGGTATTTACTTTCAATCTACTTCTGATTAAGTTTGCTCTTTAACAACTCCATCTGTGTACATAATACATTCTGATTACTCCATCCTCCTCCTCTTTTATCTCCCTCCCATCTCTATCAACTCCCTACCTCCTCCCTACTAGTTCCTTTCCCAGATGCAGGACTTGTGGTTTTGCTTTGTGACCCACTTAGTTTAACTGTCAACATACCACTGGACTTCATCTGTCCACTTTGAAGCTTCCATTATTGAGTGCTCTTTCCTACAATGGGCCTTGGCCTTTCTCACCCACCACAGCCCAACAGAGACCTAACTAAGCCCGAGAGATATGGAGGCAATGTCCAACTGTGGAAGGGAGCACCTTACCCTCCAGGCAAACAGGAAGCCGGAACCTCCCTTAGGTATATACTAGGACTCAAGGATACACAGTTCATTTAAGGCCTTGGAACAAAGTCAGAGCTCAGCAGATGCTTGAAAAATAGCTAAGAAGCAAAGGGGACGAGTAAGGCAACTGGTCCCCTCTCCAGAGACCCCAAATGGCTTTGGAGGAAGAAGGACATCTAGGAGCATAGGCTCCATGTCAGGCACGCCTGAGTTGCCCCTCAGCTCTGTCTTTCTTGCTTGTAAGAACCTGGGACCGTTACTCAGCCTCTCTAAACCTGTTTCCTAACCAGGAAATGGAGATAATAACTACTGCTGTCATTTGACCAAAGAAGAAAATACTTATGAAGAGGCTCCTGGTCACAGAGCTCAGAAAAGACAAAGCATTTTTATTAAATGGGAAAGTCTTCGTGAGAAACGGAAGCAGAGAACCATGCTTCCATTTTCTGGGTGTCTACAGCATCCCCAGTCTTCTGCACCTGGGCATTCTGTGGGAGTTCTATTCTGCCATGTCAGATATCCTAAACCAGCCTATTGTTCTAGTAGAATTCATTAGTGCAAGGGAATTTAGCTTTTCCAGGAGATAAAGTTTCAAAGTGCATTGGCAGGATGTGTTTGGCGCCTTGATTAATATCTCAGAACATGCTCATATTGGTGGTAATAGCTAGCACATGTGCATTGGAAGTCACACACGGATACTGTGCACTTCACATTATGATAAACAGCAGCAAGATCTTAAACAGGGACATGCTGGCAAGCTGGCTGTGATAACTATTAACACAGCAAGGCCAGTGCCTGGATTGAAAGTCCCCTGTAGCTTAAATATCAAAACCAAAAGAAAGAAAGAAAAAAACCCCAAACCTCAAATTGTTTCCTGTGTATTATCCTCAAGTCAGACAATACAATCTGGGCAAGAATTCCACCCGAAAGCAATGCTTCCACTGTGGTTAGCAAACCAGACATTTTTCTCTTAGTTGAACTTGACCTCATTAAAGGGTAGGGTGTTGAATTTTGTCAGAAAGCCCTGAGATCCTTTAGCAAGTCATTTCATATGAATGTCACTCCATAGGCTGCCAAGTAATAAATTATAATAACAGGTAACTGATTCTTTCAACAAATCTTAAGATTATATATAGTATATGGACAACATTCTAAGGCTTTTAGGCAAGTCCCTAAGAAAGTCCAAGCACCCCTTTCTTTGCAGTCCCCAGTACTTTCCTGTCTTTTCAAAGAGTTCTCACATCTGCTAAAGACACGGGGCACACATCTGACAATCTCTTGGGACACTTATACTTGGAAGTTTCTCTTCAAAGAATCACAAGACAGCAGCGATCAAGGTGAGAAGAGAGAGCTTGACGATGCTAGTTACTTCCAAGTTCGTTTTTGTTTCCTGTCCAGTTATCACAATCTGGATGTTTCTGGTGAGGAGCTGTAAGTGCCGAGCCTCTTTTATGAAAGCCTCCCACATTTGTAAATGGGAATGGCAAAGAGCAGTGATGGAAGACATTTGCAGAGATGGGGAGTTCGCATGTATTCTGTATAAGTTTTCAGCCATTCTCTTAGTCTATTTCAAACCCACAGAAACATGTGTTAAAGAGTCCTACTCAATACCAGTACCTCTTGCAGATTTACTTGAACCAAGGGACTGGTGAAGACTGGAGCTTTGTGTAGGCGTATTTGGAATTTAAGAAACACCCCTGAGATCGAAAATTCGTACCATTGAGGACTTTCTCTATGTTCATCATCAACAACAAGTAGGAAGGGGCCAATGAGATGACTTAGTGAGTAAAGGCACTTGACAACCTGAGTTTGATTTCTCAGCACTAGTGCTGAGAGATGAGAGGTGGACACAGAGAATCACAGGGAAGTTTGTGTGAAAGCCCTGCAACATGCAGTGTGTTCGAAACAACAGGACGGTCTGCCTCAGCAAGGTGCAGGTCAGAGGACAACTTTCAGGAAGATGGTCACACACACACACACACACACACATGTACTGAATAAAAATGACATTAAAGACAATTCATTGGAAGGAGTCAGCACAGTACCTGGGGTATTTCAGAAATGCTCACTGCACAGCCCATACCCTATGAGAGCATCTGGTTTATAAAGAACAATGGATTTTGAGCTTAGCTGAGTGACTGCAAAGACCGCTGTGTCCTTTTGAGGGAGCTGGCTATGAAACTTTCCCTAAGCACGCTTTGCAGATGATGTGGGGGTGTATGTGACTAGAAAGTTCCTAGCACAAGGCATCCTGGAAAGTCATCAGATGCTCTAGCCATCCAGGTCTAGTCTAAGCTGCTGGAAATGTTTTCTCATCTGGAGCTGCAGACACAGAGTCAGGTGCCAAAGTTTATCTGCGACCTCAGTAGGAAGCCAAGGCAGAAGACTCAGAAGGGGGAGGGAACATTGCTAACTGTGTAGGCAATACTGAAAGGATTAAAATTAGGACTGATCTAGAAGGGGGTGGCCAGCTCAGAAGAGAAGTAATAGTCACAAGACCAGGAGAGCTAAGAATTCCTAATGTCTGGATTAGGAAACGTTTTATTAATTATTGTGTGCATGTGTGTGCGTGTGCGTGTGTATTAGAGGGCACTGTGTGTCCCTGTGGAGGACCAAGAATGACTTCAGGAATCATTCTGGATTGCTTCTACCTTCTTTTTGTTTTGTTCTAGAATTTCCCAGGCATACCCGGAAGTGCAGGCTGCCATCATTTCCCCCTGGAGTTTTTATATGGGACCTGGGATCTGAACTCAGATTCTTCTGCTTGCAAGGCAGAATCTTAACCCCTGAGTCATCTCTCCAGCCCAAGATTAGGAAATTTTTATGGCTCTTCTTCATGTCTAAAAGCATACATGTATCTAAGGGGTCTAGCCTGGAAAACACTGTTTAGGAGAGGTTTTGTCTAACTATAGTCTACTGACCCTTCCTCCAAACCCCTTAAGTTTGATCAAACCCCTTGGGATTTGATCTCCAGGAAGATCAGCTGTATACCAGCACCCTAAAAGTAGTGGCAGGAGCACCAGAAGTTCAAGGTTTTCCTTAGCTACCTGAAGAGTTCCAGGACAGCCTGGCTAGAGACCCTGTCTCAGTAAAATAAAACAATGAAATGAAATGCAGATTCAAGGGACTCCACTCAGGCATGATTAGTCAACACTTCTTGAAACCCAGAGAAGTATCTATCTCTCCCATGGAATATTTTAGAAATTCTAAGATTTGGAAACCACTGAATTATAGTAGAACACGAGTAATTTAATGACAGCACACTTGAGTTCTATCTAGCCTTTAAGTGTGTAATCCTGAGAGTCGCTTTAACTACACTGAACCTTAGATCTTTCAATTGTAAGTTCACAATAAGGTTGTTTGAGCTAATGGAGAGAAATATAGATTATAAATACAAATTCTTATATTTATCTTGTTTCTGGAACAAACAGAACTCTTTTTTAAATTTATATTTATTTATTTTCCTGATCATATAAACTTAATAGGTACCTCGGTCCCCTCTCTCCTTCCACCCCTCCCCAGTCCTCCTTGCTCCCTTCCCCCTTTTCCCCTTTCTTTTACCCCCTCCTTCCCTTTTTCCCAGTGCCCCCTCCCCCTTCCCAATCCCTGGAGCATCCTTTAGTGTGAATGACAACAGAATTCTTGAGAGTTTCATCATATATCCCAGACAGGCCTGAGTATGGCTAGTCATTGGTGAACTTAACTATGCTATAGGCACTAACTATGCATTTCTATGTGGATCTCTGGTGATCTATTAGAACTTCTGACCTTGTCTGACAGTCACTTGTAATACCTCATGGTGGGAGAACTTTTTCAAGTTCTGTAGCTATGAGGGAGAAGAGTTTTGAGGGGCTAAAAGTCTCTGGGGTCTGATTTCATTGAGGGGAAGTGGAAGTAAGTGCTAGGTAGAATAGTAGCTGGGTTGAGAATTTAAAAAAAAGAAAAAGAAAGAATAGAAAGGTTAGCATCCCAAAGGAGTTGTTGATCCAGGGAACAAATGAGAGACAAAAGAAAAAAAAAAACAAATCAGTAGGAAAAGTTCTGGATGGTCCCTTGAGGAAGTGGTCATGCTCACAAACACATAAGCAGCGTCTAGCCCGATGAGGATAATAAGCTGGAACAAGCCCATGAGGACCAGCTAGCACGTCAAACATGAACTCGAACCTTGGCTCTGCTGTCTAAAGCACAGTTTGAGGGAACTGTGAGATCACCGTCACTTTATCACACCTTTATGAGGCTTTTTTGTCCAGCTCTGGATTTCACACAGAGCCATAGAGTCCTTGGATACAGCTCAACAGCTAGAAATACAGGGAAATGATGACACTGCTGGAGAGGAACAACTACAGGGAAAAAAAAAAAGAAGAGAAGATTGGGGATTATTGGATCTACCGATAGGAAAACTAAAGGAACTTAACTTTTCCAGGCTCTGAGTGAGACCTGACAATGACCAGTTGTTCTTGGAGAATAAACATGTGTGAGTCTAGCAGAAAGGATATACATGACATATTTTCACCTCCTTGTGAAAGCTAAAAGTCTAAACTCGCTCTTGTAGTGAGAAGACTCCTTTCTAAATACTGACTGAGGGAGGGAGGGTTTATTTTGGCTCATGGTTTTGAAGGATTGCAGCCCACAATGGGGAAGGCAAGGTAGAATGGCTTTCTGATTCTGTGGTGGTGGGAGTTATGTGGCAGCAGCAGACTAGAAAGTAGAGATAGAGGAACTGGAACCATGAATTGATATGACCCTCATAAGAGCTCCTAAAGCACTATTTCTACCAGCCAGTCCTCCAGCCTTCAAATTAGTACAGTGAGCTGGGCGTCAAGTGCTGAAGATCAAGGCTATGCAGAATATTCCAGAAAAAATAACCATGGTAGGGCAGCACCAGGCTAGAAGTTGTAGACTAAGTAAGATGATAGATTTAAATTATTTTGAATCAAAACTGGTGAAAAGCAATGTTTGTGGGTTATACAGTCAGCTCTTCTGTAAGTTCTTTGCAGAATAAATCTAACTTGACAGATGAATCCTGTAGTATTTCATGTTCTGTGCTATGTGAGAACAACATGGTGGTTGAATGTGACATGCTAAAGCTTTTGGGCCAACCAATGAAGGGAGAAGTAGCAAATGTGTTGAGGAATTTGGTATTGGGTCTCCATATGGGCTGGCATGACATTCTGTCTGATGGGCTGATGTTATGGAGTAAATCACTAGGGAGAGCTACAGTATATTATGTGGGAGAATGTGGTTCTGAAAGAAAACTGAAAACGAGAATTCAGGGTTCACCTGAGGAGAGAGATGTGGGAGCAGGCAGAATGTGAGGAGCATAGGGATACCAGAAGGCACATGAGAATGGGGTAAGAAGGGGAGAGGTTATAGGGTCTGTGTTGGGATATTCTAATTGCTAAGGTATAAATGCCAGTGTGGCCCCGGAATTTATATGCTGAGGTCTTAACCTCCAAGATGATGTTTTTAGCAGATGAAGTTGTTCAGAGGTGATTAGGTCACAAGGCTGAAACCTCTGTAACTGGGATTACTGCCCTTATGATAAAGGCCAAGGGACCTCACTAGTCTCTCCTCCCTTTACAAATGCAGCGAGAAGGCACTGTTCTAAGTCAGAAAATGGACTGCTTTCAATACATCAGCAAACTCAATACATCATGGGCATCCTACTGAACAATAAATTTCTGTGGCTTACAGGCCACCTAGCCTGTGGTAGCCCAACTAGACTGAAGCTGACCGAGGCAAAGCTTTAGTTGAGAGACTAAGAAAATTCTATAACGTATTTTCTCTTTCAATGGAAACATTCACATTGATTTAGAATCATTCTGTTCTGCACGAGCACTTAGAAACTGTAAGGACACCACTGTGTCATTTAGCTTCTTCATCCCAACACGACAACCATCTTTCTGATGTCTCTTAGTAACATGCCTTCTCATCTAGCAAAGTGAACTAGTGACTTGTTCCTCTGACTTTAGCTATTGATAGAGGGCTAACATTTAATATTTTTTTACATAGGGTCTCATGTATCCCAGCCTGGTCTTGAATTTGCTGTGTAGCCAAAGATGACCTTCAATTTTGGATCCTTCCTGCTGAAATTATAGGTGTGCATCACATTCTCTGGATTATTCACTGTTTAAATTTGAACCCAGAGCCTCATGGTGTACTAGGCAAGCTCTCTACCATATGGCTACAACTCAGGCCCTGATATTCAATTCTACTGAGGCAAAGCTCAAAGGTTCTAAGCCTGAGAGCCTCCATCTCCCACTGAGCATGGATATAGTCCTTTACTTTCTCATTCTTACTCCAATGCATATTCAGACATTCCCTTGGGCCAGGCCCCTTTTTGCTTTGGGATTGTAAAAATGGGGCTTACATTTTCTTTTCAAAATAGATAGAATCCTGCTGGAAGCAAGGAATATGACTAAGTGATTCTTAAAGTCCTTTCCAGCCAGTGATTCATCAGACACAGAATTTAAGTTGGAATGGACTAGAGTATTCCGAGCCAAATGTCTCATTTTTGCAAATGAGGAGAGTGAGGTCCCAGAGAGGTTAAGAGTTGTGGGGGCTGCTTGCTACAGTGGAAAGAATATGAGAATTGAAGTCAGAAGTTCTGCGTTTGGGGCCAAATTCTAACACTCCCATACTGTGTGACCTGCCGAGTGAATAGCTCTGGGACTCCAGCTTCCATACTTGCAAAATGGAAACAACACCAACTACTCTGCCTGGTGTCTATCTAGGGATGCCATGTCTATGAAGGACAGGATACAAAAGGGCCTTCTCTACATGTTACATTATTACATAACTTATCAAAAGTCACATGACAGAAAAATCAAAAAGAAGCTTCAATTTCAGTGTTGTCTGATTGTATCACCCAGTCCTATTTCTTTGATCTTTGTTCTTCTAATTTTTTGGTTATATGAGATTTTTTATAAATCACTACACTAATTTGACCTCCACATGCATTTTTTTTTGCATGTGTGTCTCTGTGCCTGTATTTGTCTCTGTGTATGAGAGAATACTGTGTGTGCCAGTGGAGGCCCAAAGGTGACTGACTTCAGGAATCCTCCTGGATTCCTTTTCTTCTCTTTCCCAGGCTCCGCTTTCTAGGACTGGAAGTACAGGACTCCACCATTTCCACCTGGCATTTTTATGTGGGATCTAGGATCCAAACTTAGGACCTTCTGCTTGCTAGGTTGAGTCTTAACCCCTGAGCCATCTCTCTAGCCCTCTTTTAAACTCTGATACACATAGACTGAAACAGTAGGAATCCAGATTAGTTGAGATGAACTATAGACCAACAGTTATGATGACTCATTAGGAAAGTCCCAAGCAGCCTGTTATATCATAATGAAAGCCCTCAGATGCTGGACTGATTGCTG
Organism: Typhlomys cinereus; assembly: GCA_023101885.1. Classification (NCBI taxonomy): domain Eukaryota; kingdom Metazoa; phylum Chordata; class Mammalia; order Rodentia; family Platacanthomyidae; genus Typhlomys; species Typhlomys cinereus. Next base: position 86,819 of record JALPQD010000161.1, read on the forward strand.
CCAAGGGACTAGACCTGTCACATACATGCTTTTTATGTGGCTTCTCTACCTAGATTCATAATATCATATTTGGAAGTTGGCTATTTGTGGCTTTGATGGACTGTCAGGCTGCTGAATATACCTTGGATTGAGCATGATGGGTATGAGCCATAGAGTGGAGCGGTAATAGTTTAGATTCATTCCGGGCAGGGCTCTGGGAACTTCTTCAGTAGTACTAGGTGGCTGACTGTGCCAATCTGTGGTAGCCCCCATAGAAGGAGGTGACAGCTTCGTCTCACAACATGAAACACAGGCTTATGTGTTCCCATGGTCCATGAATGAGAAGAAGACACTGGTCTCTGAGTCCAATTATCATTATTTTTGCATTAGAAAAGACCATGCATTTTATTTGGTATCATTACTAATAACAGGGAATACCAAGTTCTCAAGTTGACTAAAATCATCTCTTCCGCTTCTCAAGTGATGTTCATGTCCTGTTGGTGTGGATATGCTCTGTCCCTGTGTTTGAGGTGCCTGGCAGCACTCGCTGCTTGCCTGTCTCATGCTTCTGCAAGCTTTCTATCGGACGGGCTTCATTCAGTGGGGCCTCTTCAGGGCCACCCATCCAAAGATACAAGCAATACACCCATATTCCCCTATTTTCTTAAGCATGCAAAGTTTTTCCAGCTTTCAGAAATAATGGGAAGGTCAAGCTTACAATAAATAGGGAGTACTGCTTTTTGCTCTAAGCCATAAAAAAGAAAAAAGGGAAAAAACACTGCGAGCCAGTTCAGCCAACAGTTTCCACGTTTAAAAAAAAAAAGTTCAAGTTGGAGCCATGTGGTCTCAATAAAGCAGTAAAATATATTTTCTTTACCCTACACTCCATGTGCCCATAACCTTCCTTTTAAATCATCTCTAACCAGCCTCAAATCACTCTGACCGCAAATCATTTGGTGGCTTTGGTCTCTGGGTAATGGAATGTGCTGGAGCAGACTGGGAGTCGCTACCAAGTGTGCTCGGAGGGAGTCCGACTCCCCTTGCTCAGGCACAGAGACCCCAGCAAAGGCTTGAAAGCTCCGCGCTGAGATAGCACATGACATCATAGCTCAATCATTCAGGAAAAAACTGCAAGGGTTGCAGAACAGCACAACATGCCGCAAACCACAGTGGGCAGATAAAGCCGAAGAACAGCTTTTCTTACCAAAACATTCTCGAATACCACAGGCAGCTGGCAGAGGCACATTTAATTACATTTACAGAAACCCATTGTCTCCTCCAGCCCCGGCATCTTTGGAAACTGACCCACGGATGGTAAGGTTACCAAAGCCAGAGCCCTCATGGAAATGGAAAAGCCAGGAGAGTCTGAAGTCACGGCATGTCGGTGTATTTCGGGACAGGTAGCAGACCTGCCCCAGCGATGCAGCCATTAGAGCTCAAGCAAGGATTTTCGCGGGAACCAGACCTTGCTCATGGGAACCTATCTTTACAATTATAGCTTCAGTGTAGGTACAGTCCGAGGTGTGAGAAATCAATTATTCAATTCATGATTAATTGAAGAGACACTGAGCTTGTCCTAGGCATAAACAAAACTCAGCGGCTGCCATCTGCCATCACATCAGAGCATCAGGTCCTGCGTTTTCAAGTGTCACTGGATCTTTTGTTTGTTTATTTTTTCCTAAAGAAACTCTTCAAAGAGCTAAGTATATAGTCTTTGAAGGGCTGGTAAATGTATCGGGTGTGCCTTTAGGCACATCAGGGAAACAAAGTTCAACATGCATTGACAAAGCATGATTGACGCTCCAGGGAAAAATATGGTCCAAATAAAAGTGCTATTTTAGAGTACCTAAGCATCATCTTACAGTAATTGCTAAAGTGGGAGTTTTAAAGCAGGCTTTGCAGAACCTTCAAGGAGACCAAAGCTGTGTCTAAATGGCCCCTGCACTTTAATTTTAGATCACCAAAGTCATCACCACTAATTCTAGTTTGCAATTTTACCTAAAGAAAGGGAGACTTTTCAGTAGAAGACCTAGCACAAAGCAACAACGAAGTCAACAAACCAAAACATCCTCATGATCAAAGCAGGTCTTTTCCCTAGAGCGACAATGGAATCTATGTAGACACTAGCGGCTGAGGTCTGCTTTGGAGCCTGTCTCCTTGAAACATGTCATTTTACAGCCTGGCAACAGTATCTGGCAACAATCTTTTCCATCAGATACCCAGGGATAAGTGTTCATTTCAGAGGGGGCTGAGGGCAAGTGCTACATGCTGCTCATTCTTTCTGTAAGCTCTAAAACAACGATGGGGAGAAAATGCAACACTCTTGGGTTACTGGAAATAACCTGTTTGCCATCATGCGGACAATTATAAGCTAGGACTTGCTTTTTAAAATTGCTGGGTTCAGCAGAGATTTCCCATGGATTTATCAGCAACAGAAATAAACAAGCATTCCGCTGAGCTCTACTGGGACGTGTGAGAACGGCTATTGAGAGTCTTTCTTCATTGTGCTGACAGGCATTCACTATGACCTGCGAGAATGGTAAGCTACATTCCTGTGTCCCCATGATTTTCTTCATCACCAGAAGGTTCAAACCCAACTGGTCCTTCCTTGAAAGACAGCTCCCCTTCTCAGACAGTCCTTCTTCCTGCCTGGGACTTTACAACACACCACACCCTCTTCTTCACTAGCAGCCAACTTGCCAGAAAGAGAGAAATGACTGGAGTACCAGGTGCCAGGGACTGTCTGTAGTATAGGGAGACTCTGGGATGGTGGGAACGCTCCTTGACTGTGGTTTGCCTACACTTCACGAGTTCACCAAAGGAAATACTTAGAACGCAGTGACAAGCTATGTTTTCCATAAAAACGAGCAGGGAAAGCCAATTTTTCTGCTTAGTCTTTCCATGGTAGACGAGTCATGAAGAATGCATGCTTCCCTATTGTATTCTGCCTGCCACTTGTTCCCTTAGAACCGCAGCCAAATGCATGCTAAGTAACTAGAGAGGGACGCAGTCCAGAGCGCTTCCAGGGGAAAAGGAGAGCAGAGAGAAAGTCGCTTTAGATTGTGTTAAACAAAGAACTTGCAGTCAGTCAGACCCAAGGAAACAAACAACTTTCAGGCAGTGGAAGAGCAACAGGTGTGAAAACTGCCCCGATTTTTTCAAGAGAAAACAAAAACCAAAAACCAAAGAAACCCCACAGAACTTTCCTAGAGAGAAAGCATTTCCAGCTACAGTTCATTCAGCCACTGAGTAGTCCAGGCTGCTAGAAACCTACTGCTTTGTGCAAGTTTCCTTTAGTTAAGCCAGGGATGGAGCAAATGACAAAGAAATTAACACGTTGAAAAACGGGCTCAAACCGCTCGTGGCACATAAACACAAGAAAGTATCATTTTTAATAGGGAAAAAGTGTGTGTGTGGAGGGGTACTGAACTCCAAGCTTTTCTTCCCTCCCCTATTCAGTCCCAACCACAGCGAAGTCCAGCGAGCAACTCCTGCCCGAACCCATTGAGAGGCTTTGGGAGGACTGGCAAGACCCGGAGGAAACCGGCCTTCCTTGCGCACCCCAGGGCGCTCCCGGAGTAGCCGAGTGTGGCGGCTGCCGCAGCGCAGAGCCACCTGGGTCCTTGTGGCTCTGCATCTTGGATCTGACGCTGACACTTACCCGCCTGGCAGAAAGCACGTTGCTCCGAAAACCCCCAAAGAAGCTCCTTTGTGGGGTTCCTTCGGATCTGGGCAATCTGCAAGGGTCTCTCGATTCAGTGTAGTTTGCAGACAGCGGCGGCAGCAGAGAAAGAAGGATCTGGCGGCCGGGCTGCCAAAGGCTTGGTTGCTGGCAGCCGGTGGTGAAGACGATGATGATGAAGACGTGGGTCCTCTAGTGCCGCCGCCAGCGCGAAGCAGCTGGGCTGCAGCCGCGCGAGTGCGCTGCGTCTCGCCGAGGGGCGCGAGTGCGCCAGCGAAGGACAGAGAAAGAGCTCAGCGGCTGTTGGGGAGGGGGAGAGGGTGTGTCCCGGGCAGGCACGCTGCAAAGGTCCAGAAATAACTCCTCTCTCTCCAGTCCTTATCACTCTTTGGAAGGCCTTTGTTTGGCTTGGTGGGGAGGGGGGATTCCAGTCACCGGGACGAAGGTACCAATCAAGTCCTGAAGCCACTGACCAGCTCAGTTGGGTGAAGTTTTTCCTGGATCCCCCTGCTCATTTCTCAAACATGGCATCTGTCAGGATACCTGGGCAGCTGGGAGCTAATAACGTCAACTTCCACCTTGATCTTCCTCCTAGCTCTGTCCTCATAAGGGTGTCTTTCATTGAACTTTTCCACACGCTTTACCTTCCTAAGTTCAGTCGTTCCTGCAACACTGGGAACTAATGAACACATTACAGATGAAACTCTTGGAAAGGGAAATGCCAAGAATCCAAGAATAAATCTGGTCTTTGTTCTTTTTTCATGTTGAACAAGTTGACCATATGAATCAATTCCCTCAACATCTAGGGACTAAGCCCCGGGTTGTGACTCATCAAGAGTGACCGTGGGCAGGGGCTGGAGAAGTGGCTCAGGGGTTAAGCCTCTGCTTTGCAGGCGGGAGGTCCCGAGTTCGGATCTAGACCCCACGTATAGACGCCGGGTGGAAACGGGGGTGGCCTGCGCTTCTGGTCTTGGTAGGGCGGAGCCTGCGAATCCTGGGGCAGAATAAACAAGGAGGAGGTGGAGGCGGTCCATAGTGGTTCCCAAATTCATCGGTGGTTCTACACACACACATACACACGCGCACACGCACGCACATAGGCATAATTGAATAATAATAAAAAAAAAGAGTGACCCTGAGCAAAGGGTCACTTGTCCCCTGTCTTTCTTGGTAGCACAATGCCATACTGATTCAGTCACCACGTGGATGGGTATGACCAGGAACCGAGCATTCAATAAAAACTCGCTTTCTTGTCAGCTGTCACACTAGCAGACCAGACTTAATTTTTACACATTTTGAAAGATGACCTCGCAGTTTCAAGTGTTTCCCATCTCTGCATTCCAGAACTAGCCTAAGACAGAAATCCAAGATGGTATTGGAAATTTAAAGAAGAAACCCATAAGGGACCATGAAACTACCAATTTTAATGTAGCATATAAAATATCAAAGGCATGACAGATTCTTGAAGTCGATTAGAATCCATATCAGAACATAGGTTTCAGAAACAGAATCACTGTAAAAAGTCACAAGTAGAGATGATGCAGGAGAGATTTTTTTTGAAGTTCAAAATCTAATGTTAAAAGTGATTTATGTATATCTTTAGCTCACATTTATGATCCCAAGGAAGGGAAGGGTCATGAAATATTAGACTTTTTTCTACCTTATTGGAGTTACAGCTCCCTGTGGGAATCAATGTAAAGTTAATAAGACTGAGGCTATTTTCAAAGGGAAAATAGTCTAGGTTTGGGAAATTCAGTCCCTTCTGCATGTCCTTAGGTTTTTTTTTTCCCCTCTACACTTCAGAATCAAGTTTTACTCAAGTAATTGAGTTGTAGAGTCCAATATCGTTTCTCCACTGAAAGGAAAACAAGGAGGTCCTGCTGGTGGTCTCTCCCTAACCTACATCAGTTCTTAGCTACTTTCCTCGCTCAAGAGAGGTCATTAGGAACACCTCTCTTCTGAGCATCAGATGAGCAGTTTATTGATCAAAATACACAAGCAAAAGCAGAAGGACAACTTGGGAGAGTTTCAGGGTGCGCTCACTGTACAGGTTTCGACTGTCATCTTCACACTTGAGACCTGAGCCTTTAGACACACCTATGAAGAATTATCTATTTAAGACAAGGCTGTAGGAGATTGTTTAATTGCATGATTGATGTGAGAAGACCCAGTTTACAGTGGGTGGGTCCATTCCCTGAGCGTACAAGATGGAGGGAGAACTAGTTCGCTTTAGTAGACTGTCAAACTAGGAAACAAACACTGGCCCTCACTCCTCTTTCAGCCCTTGGCTTGGGATATGGTGTGGCTAGTTCCCTTGCTCTCCTGCCATGATCAACTGTAACTTGAAATCATAAGTTAGAATAAAAACCCTAGACCGGGAGATGGCTTAGTCGTTAAAACACTTGCCTGGCAAGCAAGGAGTGGAATTCACATCCCCAGATTCTACCTAAATGCTGGACAGGTATGGAAGCCCATCTATAATTCTATCCCTGATGGCAGAGCCTGGGAACTTCTCTAGCAAGTCGACTAGCCAGACTAGCTTTACCAGCAAGGTTTGCATTTAGAGACCCAAACTCAAAACAGTAAGGTGAAAGAGTGATCCAGAATGATTCCTGCTATCAACCTCTAGCCTCATATTCACATACAAGCATACACACGTGACCCATACACATGGCAGTATATACATACATGCATCCCATACATACATGCACATGAAAATGGAAAAAAGACCTAAAAGCAACCTAAAATGGTTCTTACATTTAGTACAAAAATGGAATACGAATATAAAACAGACTCTATAAGCATGGAAATTCAAGCAATCCCTCTAATTACTTTTACTGAAACTATGCACAATTGAGCCTTCTAAAATGCGGTCTTGGTCAAATTTTCCTGGGTTGTTGTGTATCCACTAAAGGGTGCATGTAATCTGTTGATCCTTCATATACTATGCATAAGGAAGTCACCATTTGGGATAAACTTCCCAAATTATCATGGAAGTGCTGCCCTTTATTTCTGCAATTTGCCCATCTGCCGAAGCTCCAAACATGAACCATTACATTGATGCATGCATGTAAGGAATCATCCCATTGCTGCATGTGGGGAGATGTAGCACTATCGATTCAGGGAGGTCCTAGCCCAGGCTCCCAAATCCAGGAGGTCTGGCTACAGACAAGCCTGAATAAGGAACCATACAGGCAGAGGAATGGACGACCAATGGGAAGGAGGGATGAACAACCAATGGGAAGCGGCCATCTAACCTGGACACCCAGTAAACAGCTAAATGATTGGTGGCTGCTCTCCCTGGGCTGCTGGCCCGGTGGGGGATTCGACAACAGGGAACCATCCTATAACTGCATGTGAGGAGCCATCCCATGACTACATGGAGGGAACCATCCTATAGCTGCATGCTCTGTGGCACTTTCTTGGGAGAGGGAGTGCTGACAGATTTCTCAGTGTGTGGTCCCTGGAGCACCCAGGAGGAGGTGGGATAGCAAAGAGCCTGTTGAAAACACAAATTCTTTAAACCTCGGCTCACAACTGCTAAGTTTGGATCTTTCTCTGAGCACCATGACATCAGGTTTTTCTTTTCAATATTTGGGTGTTTCAAACCAGCATGAGATCACATAACTTCACCAAAAGCATATGCACTACCCCTGTATCCACACCCTTCACAGGTTGCTATCCACCTTAGTTTTCCCTGTTGTCTTTCAGATTCTGTACGCACACATGCAAAAAACATATTTACTCTTTTTTCTTCATTTTTTGAAAATAATATATACAAACAACCACTGCATATTATCTTAGTCCTTCATATTAGGAACTTTCAGATTACATTTTTAAAAATTATTTTTCTACCTTTACAAGCATATTGAGTATTCATCTCAGATTTCCTCCTTTCCCCTTGCCTCCCATTCCTTCCCTTCTCTTCACTATTCCATCCCACTCTACCATCTGTATACTTTTACTGCCTGTATGGACTTTAGGGTTCACTCTGGCTTGTCTACTCCTGTGTGGGTTCAGATCTCCATAGTGTAACAAGTTACCTCTCATTAGGCCACCCTACTGATATGTGCATTTCCTTTCACTCATCCCGCTTTAGACCCAAAGGTTTCCACTGTGAGTTCCCGTTCTATGGGTATAACAGCTGTCTACAGAGCAGTTTGATGTACTGTCTTCCTACCTACAGGTTTATTGGCTGTCTTCCCTATAAATCTATTTCCTTCCCTTTTTTTAGGTTCTTGTTCCAGTTTACAGTAACAGGGACATGTGTACCATTCTGGCAAGTGGGTCTTCAGTCCAATCACAAAGTTGTTGGTTGTCTCCTTGGTGCTCATGCCACTATTACACTGGTAGCTACTTATTGCCATGTTGATTTATATTGCAACTTACAGATCTCATGCCATTGATAGGGCTTGTGATTATTTCTCTCTCCCAGCAGCTTCTACAGTATTCCTTGGTACCGCAGATTACACTTTTTTCTTTCTTTTTAAAAAAAATTTTATTATTATTTATTCAATTGTGCATGCACATGTGTGTATGTATGTGTGTGTGTGTAGAACCACGGACGAATTCGGGAACCACCATGGACGCCTCCACCTCTTGTTTACTCTGCCCCGGGATTCACAGTCTCCACTCTACCAAGACCAGAAACGCAGGCTGCCCCCGCTTCCACCCAGCATCTATACATGGGGTCTAGGATCCGAACTCAGGACCTTCCGCCTGCAAGGCACAGGCTTAACCCCTGAGCCACCTCTCCAGCCCTGATTACACTTTTTTTTTTAAATTCAGTTTAAATAAATACCTGCTTAGCAACTACTTTATATCAAGTACTGATGTACAACTTAATGACACAGAAGCAGAAAAATTGACTATTTTTTGCCCCATGGAAGATTTATCTGGGGGGTGTCATAAGAAAGAAAATAAACATGTAAAACCAAATTACATAGTATGTTACAGCATAACGGGAGAAAAAATCAGGTGAAAATAGCAATATAACAAGGACTGGGAATGTGAGGATGCAATAGTCAGAGTGGCTTTCCTGAAAAAGTGACCTTTGAATAAAGACTTGATGGCAGTGATTGAGTTTGAGCTTGATGTGGGGAAGATGGGGAGCAGCTAGTACAGAGACTCTAAGTTGGTAGCACGTGGAGTACATTTTAAGAAGAGATTGGTATCCCTGGCAAAGAGAGAGTAAAGCAGAGCTGAGGTCAGAGAGACAACAGGCAAGTTGGACTCTGATTAGGAGCTGGTAAATATATGTAATGATTGTGCCCACTATTATTAAAGCAATGGTCAGTAATTTAGGGGGCCTTAAGGACAAGATAGACACAAAGAAACGTGCACACACACACACACACACACACACACTTGTAGAGGAATCACACTCATGTTTAATGCAGCATACTGTCCTTTGGATAAATGCAACACAATTTATTTAATCAGGATCACACTGATAGACATCAGAGTTGTTTCCAAACTTCAAACAATGTTACAGACTTCCATATATGACATTTTACACTTGTGCAAGTACAATGATGATATTAATTCCCACAAGCAGGATTACTCAAGTTTTGCATCTCTGATTCTGATAGATACAGCCAAATCACCTTTTGAAGGGTGGAACCAATTTACACTCCCACTAGCAATATTCCAGAGTGCTTTGGGGCCCTCCCAGCAGAGTATGCAATTAAACTTTTGAGTGCTTGCCAATCTGATAGGTGTAAAGTGATGTTTCCAGATAGTTTTGATTTGCATTTCTCTGATTTGAGTGAGACCCAGCAACTTTTTTTCATACACTTAAGAGCCAATTCATCTTCCTTTGTAGTGGCCTACTTATGTACCTTTCCTATACCTTACTCCAGCCTTGTCTTTTTGTTTAATAGATTTCTTTAAATGCTGTGTACATCAAGGAGAATACCTCCCCATGTGTCATGAGCTTCAGATTTCCATATTTTGCCTTTGCCTTTGACTTGGCTGCTGGTTGCTGTGACATAGCAACATCTAGTTCTTAGGCAGCTGAATTTATCCGTTTTCAATCCATTTTTAAATATCATCATTAGACAGACTTTTTCTAGTCTATATATTTATGATTTTATTTTTCAGCATCGAAATATTTTAATTTATATTTTGTACTTGCTTTGTCTATATAGTATCAAGGTATAAAATCTGTTTTATTTTGATCCAATTAATGAGCAAATTGACTACCACGACTTTTTACAGTAACTAAAAATTCTTCAACTGTGGTTATAAAACATTTAAAGATTGCCATCTTGGACTGGGAAGATGGTTCAGTGGTCTTTATATGAAAGCAATGGGACCTGAGTTTGCATCCCCAGATCTCCTGTGAAAATGCTGGGTAGGTTTGGTGCCAGCCCTAGAAGGAAGAGTGTGGGAATTCCCAGAACAAGCTGACCAGTCAGATGTGCCCTAATGGCATGGGCTGGGTTTCATTAGAGACCCAGGCTTACAGTAATAAGGTAGAAAAGAGATTGGGGAAGATTTTTTTATATCACCCTTGGGCCTCTACAGTCAAGTACACTCAAACATACACTTACGCATACATACCCACCCACATGCGCATGCACACACACACATACACTCACATGCATGAACACTACATACATACGTGAAAGAAAAAGAAGATAGTAATCTCAGTCATTGTTAGTGTGAAGTTTAGTACAATGTACATTCATGTTATGAGACAGATTTCTAGAACTTTATCTTGTAAAACTGAAACCTTACACCCACCGACCAACTTCTTAATCAATCCCACACAGTCTACAAACACAATTCTCCCCTGAGTCAGTGAATTCAGCTATTTTACATACCCCACTATTTTTCATTTTGTGACGGATTATTTCACTTAGCACAGTGCTTCAGTGGTCTCATCTGTCATAGCTTGTAACAGAATGTCCCTTCATTTAATATTTGAATAACAGTCCACATATGTATGCATATTTTCTTTATCCATGTATCCATTGGTACAGATCTTCATCATTTATACTCTTGGACTTGGGAATAATTCTTGTGGACATGGACAAACAAATATTTCTTTAAGATCCTACTTTGAGTTCTTTTGAATAATTACCCACAGGGTATAATTGTAGCATGATATTACATTATCATTTCATACAAGGAGCTCCATTTTATCTTCTCATCAACAGTGCATGTGAGCGTCCATTCTTCATCTCCTTGTCAACATATGTTGTTTTCAGGACTTCTGATAGTAGCTATCTTGAGGGATAAGAGGTAATATCTATTAGTGGTTCTGTTTTATTTCCTTAGTGTTTGATCTAGAGCATCTTTGTGTTTTTCTCATCCATATGTACATTTGTGTTCCATTCATGGCAAACTGTCTATTCCAGTCCTTCAACCATTCTTCTGTTGGGTTTCCTTTTTGTTGTTGAGTTGCAGAAGCTTTGTATTGTTGGATACTAACAACTTGTCAGGGGTATCCCTTATGAATAGCTTCTTTTAGTCCATAGGCTGACTATTCAGCTGTGGGCCGCAGCCTTTGATATGCAGAGGTTAAGTCCAAAGTAGTCCCACATTTCTATTTTTGCTGTTGCTGAAAGCTCTTTGGCTTGTGGATTATTCGCAATCTTATGTTTTCCCACAGTGAGATGCCATATATATATATCCTTGTAGATCAATTTTTGGGTATCTATTATGTTTCCTTGATTGAACTCTTTTCATCAAGTACTGCTGGCAAATTCTGTTAATTATTAATGTTGTTAATTTTACTATTTAGTAGGGATCTGTAAAGTTTTTTCTTTGAGACAAGGTCTTATAAATCTTAGGTTTGGACTGGAGAGATGGCTCTGAGTTTAAGACTCTGCTTCGTAAGCAGAAGTACCTGAGTTCTGATTCCAGGTCCCATGTAAAAACTCCAGGGGGAAATTGCATCAGATCCTGGGAAATTCTAGAGTGAAGCAAAAAAGAGGTAGAACCAAACTAGAATGATTCCTGAAATCACTATTGGTGCTCCACAAGGACACCCTCTGATATACACATACAAGCAAAAAATTTTTAAAAATCCCCACGTTAATCTCAAACTCTCAAACTATGTAGCCAAGAATTTCTGGCTCTCCTATCTCCACCACTGAGAGCCGTGGTTACAGGTATGTGCCTGCATGTAATGCTGGGTGTTGAATGTGCTGCTTCCTGCATGCACATACTCTACCAGCCCGGCCACATGCCTGGTCCCCTATGTTGGATTTTAACAGAAATTCATCCAATATTGTCCCCATTGAGGATGGACTGAGAACTATGTAGTTTATCACATAAAATAAAGAAATATTGCGTGTTTTGTTTTGTTTTATTTTATTGAGAGTGTTATTTTGTGGGCAAACAATTATTATCTTTTGTCCAAATGCATTTTGAAGCATCTTTAGAAGCTACTATACAGCCTTTCATTTAGATATGCTAAACCAAATTGAATATAATAAATTTCCTAGTGATGAACTAATCTTGAATTACTATTATAAAAATCCACTAGGTTATGGTGATTATTTTTTACTGTGCTGACAGATTCTATTTCTCGGTAATTTATTTGGAGTTTTTTTACACTTATCCACCATCAAGACTTGATCACTCACTGCATTGTGATCAGAGAAAAACATTTTGCTGGGATTAAAATGCAGCATTATAAAATGAAATAAAGTATAAATTAATAAAGAAAAAATGAAGTTTCTATCTTTTAGAATTTGACTTGCCTTTGTGGCTGACTGTATGGTCAATTTTCATGTGTTTCTTTATCAGTTGAAAAAACCGGTGCTGTCTACAGAATAGAGATGAATAACATATTTCGTAATCAATTATGTTATTCCTGTCATCTTGGAATTTAAGCTATTTTGGCTTGATTTATCATGGACTGAGAATATTCATTTCTGTATATTTTCCCTTATATTTTATGTAATTCTAGCTTTATAAAGTGGGTGCTGTGTTTTTTGATGAAAATGCACTCAAAATTACTCCACCTCCATTTTGAGTTTTACCTTTTAGATCCACAGAACACCTCATCTGAAGGTAAAGTCGTTATCTGACTTTGGTTTTTTGTTTGGGGTGTGTGTGTGTGTGTGTGTGTGTGTGTGTGTGTGTGTGTGTGTGTGTTAGAGGGTACTTATGCATATGTACCTGTGGAGGCCCAAAGGTGACATTTGGGAATCATCCTGGATTGCTCTAGTTCCTTATTGCTTTGCTCTTGGGTTTCCCAAGCTTCACCTTTCAGGCCAAAGTTGTAGGCTGCTGATTTTTTTTTTTTTAATGTGGTATCTGGGGATCTGAACTCAGATCGTTTTGCTCGTGAGGCATCTTAACCCCTGAGCTATCTTCCCAGCCCCTGACTTTATTTTCAGTTCTCTTAGTCCAGTGTGTTTTATTATTTCTTCACACTTAGGCTTTCTTACCCCCTCTCTTCTCTCTCTCTCTCTCTTCCTCCCTCCATCCCTCTTTCCCTTCCCCCCTCTCCTGATGATTGAATCTAAGATCTTGTTTCCAAGGCTGGGACTCTATCGCTGTTCTATACCCAGTTGGGCACGTCTCTGTGGGGCTGGGCTCCTCCGTGCTGTGATGCAGGCTTATGCTTCCATGCTTGCTCATTAGTCCACGCACAGGCTGCAACAGCACGTGGACATGGCTTTCTGGCACTGCTTTCCAGAGTAAGTCTGCCAACTCCCGGGAGAGGTATGGTTGCTGGTGCCTTCTGAGATCGGAACACACCATCTGCTGATATGAATACTAAAAGTTATCTTGTGAGTGAAATTGTGGTGTATGTGATTTAGGCTTAATATTTTTAGGAGTCCTTACTTCTTCTACGATGCAGTAATTATTAAAACTATTAGGCAGATTATTAGAGTGGCAGTGCGAAAGCCTCACACGGGCAGTGTGATCTCTTCAGATCTTCCAGTACTGCTGTGAGCTTGAGAGAAGAGGTATTCCCATTGGATGGATAGGAGCCATGAAGGTAAGATTTCTAAAACATGTGTTTTCTCATCTTTACATGAGCAGGCAGACAAGTTAGCTTTCCAGCACACTACAGAGAAGTCTGTCTGCAAAGAGAAATGTTCTCTAAGCCCAAAGGACAGTGTGTCAAAATAACAAGCACATGAATAGTGGGTTCAGCTTTCTTCAGAAACTGCTAGCATTGCTGAAACACTGGAGGGTTTACTTAAGGAGGTCACAGAATTGCTTCTCTGTGGAAACTTCAAAAATAAAGAGATCCTCATCTTTGGAGGGCTGCCCCATGACACGGGTGACCACACCACCTCGGGTGTACCCCCCTTCCTCCAAATGCTCAGAAGGAAAGCCAGAGCATCCCAGTAACTCAGAAGTATGATCTATCAGGAGATTGTTATCAACAGCACCGAGATTCCAAAGCATAAGTGGTTATGTAACAAGATGCTACCTGATGCAGAGACTTAAGTGTAGACCCAATTACAGCTAACAACGCTGGCTCTCTTTGGGGCTCAGAGACAGGAAGATCATAATCAACTTCCCTTTGCCTTGGGTTAAAGGAAACATAAGAATCATTATCACATCTCCCCCCCCTCCCGAGCTGAAAGAGAAAAGAGGAGGAAACATACAAAAAAATCTTTCTTTGGGATTTACTTTGGGATATTTTCCTCTTACTTGAAATTCACAGGTTGTCTTGAAACGTGGCATCTGGATAACACTGACTAGTAAGACATCATTTGAGCAAGAACAAGATTCTGAACATTCTCTGAGGCTTCATGAAATCCCCAAATGATGGACAAATGCTTATGTTGTGGTCATGGAAAGAGAAGCCCCCTCGTGATTTTGGATTGAGTTTGTTCATCTTATATTTACAGTTCTGACACTGAAAGAATGTAAAATTTGGCATGGGGAAATAGATGGAGAAGGAAGACGGGAAGGAACAGAGACCAGGCTGTCTGAGAGAGAGAGAGAGAGAGAGCGAGAGAGAGAGAGAGAGAGAGTAAACTTAGATATGGTGAGGGGAAGAGAGTCAGTTTGTTTTATTTGTTTTTGGAGTAGAACCTCCTTTGGGTCTCTAGCGCCAGAAAATTATTGGAAGAATTTTCTACTTTCCTTGTTAGCAGCACCATCTGTTTACAATGAAAGCTTGGCTTCTACTTTTTTGGCACTAATAAAAACCCTAGGGTGCCCATATAAGTCAAACACATAAAGCATGTGTTCCCAGACCTGAAGGATCACCCTCTGCTGCCGCCTCGGACTTTCATGGTGGATTTATGCAGCATCGCATCCTCCATAAATCTAGAAGGAAGCTTCTGAGAAGTAAAGGTGGGTCGCGGGTCACCGGACTTCACAGCCTGAGCAGCTCATCTGCCACCTAATGGAGTGATGGATGCCAAGAGAGAGGTTGGTAAAGGGCAAGCAAACTGTGTAGTAAACATTCCTTTCACCACTTGTCATGGCATTCTTAAGCTTTGGGGAGAGGGATTTACACAGCAAAACAAGGGTATATGTAAATACGGTCTTTGCATAATTGCAAAAACTACCCGAATTCCAGATAAAAAGGCATGTTTCCACAAACAGCAAAGCATAAAGGAAACAAGCAAGAGAACTCTTTCTAGTTAACAAGCTGGTCTGGAAGCAGGAGCTCCACATCCTCTCTTTTCACTGATGGGTGTGACGTGGCGATTCTGACCCTGCAGATCCACACCGGGAGGCTGATGACTTTCATCCTTTCTCCAGAACTAAATTTCTGATAAAGACTTGGAAGACAGTAATAGCAGTGAAAAAGCCCTGCCTACATCTTCAAATGTTTTGGTTGCACACAGATCTCTGAGCACTGGCCTATGAGGCCACCTGTGGAAGGTCTATGCTTTCTTTTCAGAGAGTGGCCACTGGCTGGGGAAGAGACGAGCCTAAACAAGCCCACATGCATTTGAATCAGTGGAGGAACTGTGCATGCATCTGCTAGTCTAGAACCTTGGCTGCAGACACCAGAATCAAATGGTGCACAGCTTAGATGTAGCCAGGTACAAGTGAGGAGTCTTCTTTTTTTTTTTTTTTTAAATCAACTATCCTCACCTCTCTGATGGAAATGAACTGTGATGCTCACTCAGAATCACCATGGAAACGCACTTCTGGTTTACCTATGAGGATGTTTCCAGAAAGGTTTAACTGGGAAGGGCAGATACACATTGAGCATGGACAGCACTGCTTCGTGAACGAGACTCCCAGATTTACTAAAAAGGAGAAAGCGAGCTGAGCACCAGCATTCCCCTCACAATCTGCCGCAGTGACTTCCTGCCACGATGAATTGCACCCCAAACTGTGAGTCAAAATAAACATTTCTCCTCCCTAAGATGTTTCTTCATGGAATTTTGTCACAGAAATGAGAAAAATAACCAATATATGGACTTCAAAGCATACTTGCAGAATTGCTAGTCTAGAATATTCTTTTACCTCATGGAAAAAAGGCATGAGGGAAATCATGTTGTTTTAGGGTGCTGCCACTAGAGTACGAGGCTGCATGTGCAAACAAGGTGTGACCTGGGCTTGTTCCCAGTGTACCTTCCTTCGATCAGTCTCTACATAACACCCAAAGTATCCAGCATATGCCAAAGTGAGATTATACTTCGTTGCTCTGATTTAGGTGTTTATTTTTTTTAAATAATTTTTGTTGTTGAATCTATTCCTTGACAATTTCATATGTGTATGTAGTGAATGATTTAGTTTTTGACCAAGTTATGTAATTTTCATGTCTTCCTTTTCTTGGTTAGATTCTCTAGTTCTTGCCCACTGGAGGACAATGTTTTTGAAGGATCATGTACTAGTTACTCTTATTTCTGTGATAAAATGCCTAACAGAAACAACTTAAGGGAACTGGAGAGAGAGCTCAGGGGTTAAGACTCTGCCTCACAAGCAGAAGGTCCTAAGTTTGGATCTCAGGTCCCATGTGAAAATACCAAGCAGAAACAGTGGCTTGGTAGGCAGAGCCTGGGAAATCACAGAGTGAAGCAAGAAGGAGGAATCCAGGATGATTCCCAGAGTCACCCTTGGTCCTTCACAGGAACACATAGTGCCCGCTGAGACACACACACACACACACACACACACACACACACACACACACACACACACACACTAAATGAATAAAGTTTAAGAAATATTTAAAAAGAAAGCAACAACCTAAGGAAAGAGACGACTGTTTTGATTCACAGTTTGGAAGGTTCAGTGCGTCATGGCAGGGAAGCATGGAACAGGAGCAGGCAGCGTGGCTGGTTCAAATGTTGGCATACAGGAAGCAGAGACTAGATAGGCCTGGGCTCCACCCTGAGTGCTGTACCTCTCTCGGCCAGAGCACCTCTTAAAAGTCTCAAAACCTACCAAAAAGAGTGTCACCAGCCAGGGCTGAAAACATGAGCCCGTGGGGGACATTCCACTGTCGAACCATAACATGCCATTACTGTGAAAACGAAACAAGTATCATTAATCAGGCCACTGACTACACTTTCACACAGAGCCAGGGTGGTTTGTGGCTTTCGTTTGGTTAATGTGCTCTGCTCCATGTCACCAGGCTGCGTGCTGAGCAGTGGGTCAGGAAAACGCGTGATGGGTTCACACAGCTTCATCACCACAACTGACAGGTCCTGGGGAAACCACGGCTGACCCTGCTTAGAAGAACCGTGTGGCTTCTGCTCAAGATTAAACTTCATGACAGCCCAATCTGATCCTTTAGAACATTTGTAGAAAGCTGGACTTGAGGCGTACCCAGGTTCCTTGAAGTTACAAGACCTCCTTACCCCTAAGAAGATCTGCAAGTGTTAGTTCACCCTCAACAGACCCTCAGCAATGCGCGTGTGTGATAGCAGGAGCTTGATGTAAATTCAGTCTTCTGCCACTCTGATCCCCCAGCTGGGAGGAGCCAGATTATCTCCAGGGGTTTTGTGGAAAGATGCTTAGCCAGAGTGCGAGGGAACAGTTGATCCCAAACCTCTCCATCTGAGCTGATACCAGCCCACCCTAAGCCACCAGACTTTCCGGTGCAGACAGCAGAAGAGCCTCCTAACTGGTTTTCCCCGAAGCAGCATCTAAACGTGCAGAAGGGATTAGGTCACGTCCTAAGTGTCTGCCTGTTGCAATTAGATTAAAAGCCAGAGTCACTGAAATGCCAAACAGGACATGCATGATTTGTCTGCTACTTACTTCCCCAACCAGCTTCATCTCCTTTCCTCCGGCCAGCTGGGTTTCTTTCAGCTCCTGGTTCTTACCGATTTCTTTACTGCTCAGACCCTTGTACACTGTCCCCAGTCCTTTAAGTTTTTCTCTGACATCATCTATCTCCTTGGAAAGTTTTCCTTCATCCTTGGGCTCTGACTCTCCATCACCTATCAAAGATATCTTTGTCTCTGTATAATGTAATGTGCTCTCCTGCTGTTGTAAGTTAACTCTTTCTGCGGCTGTGAGACAACACTCACACAGCCAGCTCAAGGGGAAGAGGGGAGACACATTTAGCTTACGGGTCCAGAAAGGAGATAAAGTTTATTATGGGAGAAAAGGCACGGCAGGCAGAGAAGCTGAAGGTGGCTCAAGTCACCACATTCATCACAGAGACCAAGAGTGGAGTGCTCATAGAAGCAGGGAGGGGCTACCAAAGCTCAAGGCCAGTCCTTCTATCCCCCTGGGACGGGTCTTCCTCCAGCCGGCTCCACATCTAAAGATCATGACCTCCTCAGACATTGACATCAGCTAAAGATTCAAACACACGAACCTGTGGGGGACAATTGCATTCAAATCACTACACCTGCTTCAGGGCAGGGTGGCTCCATGAGCACGTTCATACCCACAGCTCAGTGCCCCCTGCAGACCTGGCATTGTGACGGATGCTAAACAATACAAGGAGCAGCAGTGCCTGTCCCTGAGTGGGCAGCTGTATCCTTAAAACCTGCACATAACATATTAAGTAGCCAAGTCCATTGGGAATTGATTAAAAAGTTGCCTGTTGCTGCCCTAGAAATCTGAGAACAGATCTAAGAGACATCTGTGTGAAAAATGAATGTGTCCTAGGATTTATAATGAGCCCTCATCATCGGAAGATGCAAGTGAGAAGCTAAGCAGGAAGGGAGGTTGCAAATAAATAAGTAGGTATTTCTTATGGCTAATATTTTCTTTGGAAAGGTAATGTTCATTCTTGTGGCTGTGTGGTGGTGACAGGTGGCATTTTTGACCCCTGATCTCATCTAAGAATGTCAAGCTGCATGGGAATGAGGATAATCCCGTGCCATGCATATCCGCGGTACTTGGGAGAGATTTTTGCATTTCACCTTAATATGTGAACATAGTTGACCTTGCCAAACTCTTTGTATACACTGAAGGGGGTTGAACAGAGACTAAGCATGTAACAGAGAAATTTGAGATGTTGCCTGTGAGACCATGTATGGTCCCTACGGCTCTGGAAAGGCAGTAGCTAGAGACCACAGGGTTCAAAGTTTCTGTTCCCAGAACCTTTCAGAAGCAGGGACTCACTGGTGCAGGGGAGACCTACTTGAGAGAGCTGCTGCCCACCCTGGGAATGCGGCATGGCACCAAGACTGAGCATGTGATAAGAGCAAACAGCTTCACCTCACATGCCAGGCTTGATGTCATGGTCGCCTCACTCGTTTGCCCCCTTGGTCGTCTGAGCTGTGTTTTCGAGCTCCATCCACAGAAAGGAAATGAAGGCATGGTGGTGCTTGCATGGCTTGCTTTAGATCACCAGCCTGTAAACAACCCACAGGGCTGGTACTATTTCTCTTCCTGGTCTCATCAGTGTTATGCTCTTAAGAAAAATACAGAATCTTGCTGATGATTTATTTGCAAAACAATTTCAGGGACTTAAAACTCCTACTGATTCCCCCCATCCTCCCTTCAAAACTAAACACGTAGGAGTATTTATTTCTCAAGCCAGAAGAAAGCCAGGTAAGGATATAGCTGGTAGAGGGAACATCATAACTATACTTCCTTATACTTTAGCCTTCTTCTTCTTTCCAAGACAGTTACATTCCTATAATAGTTGTCATTTCTTGAAAGAAATTATTATTGATATGTGTTGCAGTTCACTTGCATGGTTGCTGATAAATGACCATCAAACGGCATAAGGGAACAAAGGGTTTATTTTCTCTTACAATCACCGGTTACAGTTCATAGTCCAGCTTGATGGGAGAGCATGCACCAACACCAGGGCCGAGAGAACTGGCCACACTATTACCACATAACAGCTGAGAGAGGGACAATCCTTACTTGCCAGACCAATCATGTCTGGCCAACTTCCCCAACCAGCTCTCAGTATTTTATTTACCTGTTCAGGGCCTAATCCCACCCACCATGGACTGGGCCTTCCCCATCAGCTAGACAATTTCTTGCAAGTTTGCTTTGGGCTTAACTCACCACTAATTCTCTACAAATGTGCCCAGAGCTCAAGCCCTCAACTGTCAAGTTGACACCTGTGCCTAACTATGACAATATGCCAAACTGTATGTGTAGTATGTAATTACAATAACTGTGCAAGGGAGTTTTATAAGTAGGCTCACTTTATAGTACTGGACATTGAGGTGCAACAGACTTGTGCGATTGATTGAATGGGGAATGAGTGAGGACTGGGAGGTGGGATTTGAACTTGAGGAGTCTGATTCTACCTGTGTTTTAAGTACCAAATTACTTTTCCTTGAGTTCTGGTGGATCACATGAGGCTGTGGCCCTACCTCTTACTCAGTCCTGCTTTGATGTGGCTGTGAAGTGTCTTTCCAAAGAGCTTTTGTGGTGATGTCTTGATCTTTAGCTGGTGGCACCATTAAGAGACAACTGGATTGTGTGGGTGCTAACACCTAACACCTAAGATATGGGGACTAGATGAGTTTAATAGCATTTGTCTTTGAAGGGCATATGTTATCTCCCCCTCCTTCCTTCCCTCCTTCCTTCCTTTCTTCCTTCCCTTCTTCCCTTCTTGTCCTCTCCCACTCTCCTTTCTGACTACATGAGGGAAACAGCCGCCTCTGTCCCACAGCCCTCCACCAAGGTGCCTGCCTTACCAGAGGCCTACAGCGACAGAACAAGTGGAACCTGGACTAAGCCTCCGACACTGTGAGCTGGAAATGAACCTTTTTTTCCCCTTTTAAGTTATTTTCTTAGGTATTATATCATGGCATCAAACAGTATAACACAAGCCCCCATTTCTGTTCTGATGACTGCGGGGTTACAAAGGACTGTGTCCAAAGAGTAGGGGCCAGCATCTCCTTCCCTCATGCCTGAAATGGACTGCTGATTTGTAAGAATCAGCTTAACAAACAAGGCAGGTCAGAAGATTATGGGAAAGGGAGATTATTTTCAGTGCTTTAGCACCAAGCATTAGATTCAGCTGAGCATTACATCTAACTTAGTATACCTCCTTCTAGAAACAAAACGAACCCCTGAGAAAAAGTGAAAGAAGCAGCAAGACAGACAGACATTGATTCTGTCTCAAGTGCAAGAGATGGGGAGTGAGATGGTTGATTTTTCAGGATTCTATTTTGTTGCCCTGAATTTATATCGTGTCTCATTTCTCACATAGATACTTGCGTGCCAGACATTAAGTCTCAGTCCCAGCCAGCTAGAAAGAAACAGAGGGGGAAAAAACCTGCCACGGTGTTGTAGGGGATATGTGCCAGCTCTCTCTTAAGCAGCCCACTTACATCTCTATGCTGGACTCATCTAGCTAGATTGCCACATGTAGCAGCAGAGAGACTTTTTACATGGCTAAGGTTCAGGGATTTCATTACTTGAGTATGTGTTCGTGTGTGCATGCATGTGTGTGTGTGTGTGTATGTGTGTGTGTGGGGGGGATATTCGGGATTAATGGCAGGTTCTCCCTCAGTTTCCATTCTAGAGTCTCTATGATATTCCGTGGAAGCCATTTCTAAAACCCTAGTGGAAAGAGTGTTAAAAATGAGGCTTCATGGGATTGTGGTAGAGATTTTGCTTAAGTGTGGAGGTGGGGGTTTCTGAACCTTCATTTTCTGAACTGTAGTTTCATTGCCCACTTGGGACATTTGTGTCTAAAGGTCAGGACCCTACATACCATGTAGAATTCCAGTCAGAAAGCAAGAGAGGAGAGGAAAATGGAGAATTTTGGTGAACTGGAGTAGGAAAGGAGTCCCTTTGCCTCTCTTCTTGCTCAATGAAATGCATTATCTAACTGGCTTTCCCACCAGCAACAGTACAGTTCTTTATGACGAGATGCAAATGGATTCCCCTTTGTGCATGAAACAGGGAGTGCCACAAAATATTCTTTTAATTCAGTGAACTACTCTGCTGTGGACTAATTATAGCATTGCTAGAATTTAGAAACCATTCCTAAGATTTTCCTGATATAGAATCTTTAAAAAAAATATTTAGGGCCTGAAATGAGAAAAAGTTTAAACATTTCAAGACAGGCACATAGCCATTTGAATCTCTGCATGGTTCAAAACAGTGAAAGTCAGATTTAGAAGACCTGGGAGCATGAAAACGGAGGCAAGATAGCGCTGAGGACAGATTTGCTTTGGATGGAATTTCACGTACCCCAGGCTGACATCAGACTTCTTGTATTGCTGATAACGACCTTGAATGTCTGATATTTCTACCTCTACCTCCTGGGTGTGTGACCCACTGCATTGTCTTCATTCGGTGCTGAGGATTGAAACTTCTGCCATGCTAGTTAAGCACTATATTAACTGAGCTTCCTCCTCAGTCCCAGAGGACAGATTCTTTGAATACAAAACTAAAGTTGAGGGACTGGAGAGGTGGCTCAGGGGTTAAGTCTCTGCCTTGCAGGCAGAAGGTCCTGAGTTCGGATCCTAGATCCCACATATAGACGCCGGGTGGAAACGGGGGCGGCCTGCGTTTCTGGTCCTGGTGGGCGGAGCCTGTGAATCCCGGGGCAGAGTAAACAAAGAGGAGGTGGAGGCGGTCCATGGTGGTTCCGAATTCGTCCGTGGTTCTATATGCACACACACATACATGCACACACGCATATACCCACAACTGAATAAATAATAATAAAATAATTAAAAAAACTAAAGTTGAGTCCTTGAAACACAATAAGCCAGAAGGAGTAATGGATGTATGCAATTGATGCAACTGACCAAGAAGAGAAAAGAAAAGAAAAGAAAAAAAAAAAAAGAAAAGAATGGTAGGATTCATCTCACCCAGAAAAAGAGGGAGGAGGGGAAGGAGAGAGGGAGGAAGAGGGGGGGGTGAGAGAGAGAGAGAGAGAGAGAATCATTCCTTCCTTAACAATCACACATAAATCGCCTTTCCAGCTAGCAACTCTTTCCCTCCATAACTGGAAGGCATAGATCTCATAAATTGACTGGAGATTCTTTCCCTTTGACCTCAAGACTGTGATTATTTAAAACCAAAGATTCCCGCAGATGTGGTTTGCAAGAGGGACTCACTGGTAGGATTCAGAAGGGCTGACATTCATTGCGTTAGTGATGGGCACCTTAAAGATAACGGAAAGGGAATCACAGACGTTTGGCTGGGGATGCAGTAATGCAGTCTTTCCACTGTCACCCGAAGACTCTCTGAAAGCTACCCTGAGGACGAGCAGTTGTTCCCGGTTTGCCCAGTCTGAGTTGGCAGAGGCGGCAAGGTGTGGGACACATGCTTTTCATTATCCAAATAGATTGAACACAAAAAGCAAAACTTAATCCAAGAAGGAATGTAAATCTCCTCTGCGTGCCCTGCTGAAGTGTAATGTCAGTACTTAAGAATTCCTTTTGCCACCAGATGGATTCTGGCCAGATACAGACACGGCTGCCCCCACCCTCCACCCCATGCTGCCATCCCCACCCTCGTCAAGTTCTGTTATTTTTCTTGTGAAACTGTAAGGAGCAATGTCTTCGTGATTTTCAAAAGTATGTGTGGATAGACGGTAATGAAGATAAATCATTTTTCCTTCCCCGATACTTGAGCCCTTTGTGGAATATGCCACATGATGTGTTTGAAAAAAATCATGCATTTATTTATCCAGTGTTTGGGATGGAAAGTGTGTGAAGCTGAAACATGAATACAGTTTCTATCCTCAATGCTTTTTATATAAATGTTTTAAAGTGGTACTTTATGAAAGCGTTTTTTAACTAAGCAACTTCCCCAGGAGATTAGGGCAAAAGAATTCAAAAGAGGCATCCCAAGAAATACGCCAACCCACACAGAACGGCCCTTGTACCTCCGGGCTCCTGGCCACTCAGCTCTGTCCTGTCCGCTCAGTATAATGTGTATGGGTTCTGCTTACCCTCCCATTTGAGGATTATGCTTTAAATACCCACAGCCTATTGCCAACATCACAGTCACTGATTTTTATTTATGCCTTGGGTTCTGGACAAAGGCAAATCACTTATTGTAATGTCACTGTCCACAGCCGATGCAGTTTGTTCTCCAAAGTTGTGGAGGAACACACTCACTGTAGAAACAAGAGAAGCCTTTGTGTTAGGATTGCTTTTGTGTCATTGTACTTCTGGCTTGGTCAGCCTTAGGTTCTTTTGGAAACAGTAACAGTGGAAATATGTCTGCTTGTGAAAAATACACAGAGCAGGGCTACAACTATGTCGGAAAGTATGGACATGCCCTGGGAGCTCATTGCAAGTACAGAGGAGAAATGAAGCTGTTTAACAAATGCATGCATGAAGCACGATGCTTGTAAAAATGTGTTTTCCACTAGGGCCCCATTTGTTTACTGCTGCTTTACGGTTTTTGGAGAAAGTTATTTCAAATGTGGCTGAAACACACATGAGCAATTTCCAGATAAGAATAATTCTTTTGGCAAAGTCCAACCACCAGGCCAGACTATTTTTGATTTGGGGGTTGTGATTGGGGGTTTCGGGGTTCTCACAGTGTGGCACTGTCACTGTTGTAGACAGTTATCATCATTTTTTTTTTTAAAAAACACAACTTACAGAGTTCTCAGGACTTCAACAGAACACCAGTGACAACTAGCATGTGCTTGTGTGATAGAAACCAAGACGACAAGATGCAGGAACTAAGCCAAGAGGTAAAGAGACTTTAATTTTCTTCCTGAGACTGGAGATTCTTTGCGAGACTGAAGGCACCAACCATACAGACAGAGTTTCTCCATCTGATGGCCATTACTTATGACATGACTTAGACGGAGAGAGAACAGCCGACACCAGCTTTTCCTGCATTTAAGTGAATTCCCAGCTCTGAACTAGAAGAACAACACTGGGGATAGCTCCATACAAGTGGAGCTCTCCAACTCAGGTTTCTTTACACGGTGTCCTCAGAACTCTGTGGGTCTGAGCTTGATTAGCTTTGCGGTACCACTACCATGTTTTAAGATAATCTTTGGATGGATGCCCACAAATTAGTGTAATCTAATTCTCCCACTTTTATCCGTAATGAGTTCTAGTCTTCATAGCCAGCAAGACTTGGGGTGTGCTCCAGGTCTGCTGAAAACTTGGGGTAATCCCAGAGGCTCATTATTTCTAATTACTCCATATCTAAAAGCATAGAGCTGAGCTCACTCCACTCGGCAGCCAAAGGAGGCGGACCTCTTCTCTCTACCACTTTCCGTTCAGATATAAATATGTATATTTCACAACCTCAAGCTTTCAGCCAAAGCTTAAAACCTGCATCTATTTCTGGCACTGTTATCTGGAACACAGGATGTGGCACGATTAGCGAGTGTTGAGCCACATCCAAAAGATGAGGAAGAGCTGCGGACGGGCAATGATCAGGACTCGGGGCAGAAACGGAAAAGCATTCTGGTCTCTGCTGGCTGATGCGGCAGTTCAGGAATTATCTGTTTCTTTTCCCACTGCCGTGCGAAAATCCCAGGACAAAAGCGGCTTAAGCAAGACATTCTTCTGGCTCGAAGTTCAAGGGTATAGTCTACTATGGGACGGGATGAAGGCGGCAGGAGCTTGAAGCAGCTGATCACGTTGCATTCATGGCCAAGAAGGAGAGAGCAGGAAGGCATGCTCACTCGAAGCTCCTTTCTTCCACTTACACAGATCCACTGACCCAGGGTGGGCCTGCCCACAATTAAGATGGATCTTACACATCCATTAATGCTCTCTCCTATGGGCAATTCTAGATTGTTGACAGGTTGACATTATCACAGGCACCATACATATGTTGCTTTGGTTAGAACATCCTCCCCCCTTCCCCCCAGTGATACGTCACACTGGCTACTCATCTGGAACACAGAATGTGAATGGTCACTTCATTTTCACTTACCCTGAGCTTTCCAGTTTCAGCACCGGACATGCTGTGTCCCTACATTCTCATGCCTAGGCTAACTGCCTAGCAACCTATGAGGGACCAAGACAGGCATTTGAGATATGGAAATGGATGCAATGTGTTTTGAAGAGTGACATGCTGAAGAAAGGGCACCCGAGAGGCAGAAATTTTGGGTTCTCACCCTTGAAAGCACATGCTAGCCACAGGAAGCCCAACACTTCCCAATTCCATGAGCAATAGTCCAGAGAGCTTTTGAACTTCGTGGTTTCAGAACCTTCAGGGCTCATGTTGAATCATTCCATTTCCTTCCCTACTCCATCCTAGGAAGACACTCACTGCATGGCTGTGTTTGCCTCCAGAGTGCTGGGAGGTGATTGCCAGGAAACTCCATGCTATACAGTTCTGTGTGAACCCTTCCAGCTTATCCCTGAAGGACTGCTAGTGAAACAGAGAAATATTTTTAGAAAGGTATTTTGGTGACACATCTTTGTTTCTCTTGGCTGGGTCACCAAGTGGAGATAGGCTGCAGAGCAAGCCCAAGACAGTCTGGTTTCTTTACCTTAATACTGGGGGGACAACTGCTAGATTTTGGACCCAAAGAATAATGCACAGCAGCTGCACCTTGGATCAAATCACTAGGCCAGGATACAGCTAGGACATAGTTTGCTGTGGTCATCTGTGGGATGTAACGCATGAAGGACTTGGGGTTCATTTGACACAGACTGCCATGGCTCTGGGAGAGAAAACAGTGGAGACATATCAAGGACCAGTTTATCACTCTGGGAAGTCATGTGTTGGGACTGCACAGAACAAGAGAACTGCCACGTCGAGATAGTGTCAAAAGGCATGTCTAACCAAGAGAGTGGAAGAAATGACTGTAGAAATTGAAGGACACAAAAAGTAACACAGATTTCAACGTCACTAGGGGAAGTTGAGAAGATCCGTGGTGAACATATTCAGATTCAAGTACCTGACTTCTTTAATGGAATCGTTGTCCTCTGAGCACTTGTGATAGCACAGAGATTGAGGCGGACCTCGAAATTACTGGTGAAGTCAACTACCACCCAAAACTAGACAGTACATCAGGGAAGATTCTAGGTAATGAGAGTGGACATACAAAATCACAAAATGGATAAAAGCAGAAATTAAATTTAGTCTGTAGAGCCTGTCATGAGAACTTGGTCATGAGATTAGACTTCAAGAATTTCAGCTCTGGTTGTAGGCCATCTTGTAAAACATGCTTGGGTCAAACTGGAGGGTTGGTGAGATCCCTGTGGTGAGTGGCTGCTCATTAGTTTTTCTGCTGTTTCTGCACATGTTCACAAGGAGACAGGAAGGTTCTACTTCTGCTCTCAGATTGTGGGAGTACTGAAACATGGTGCCCTGGCAGGGTGTGCTGGGACACAACTCAGAGTCCCCAAGACAACCAAGTCAGGTCAACAGCTAGTGATTCACAGCAGAACTTCCTAACAAGTTTAGGCATTAACCACAGAGTGCCAGAAAGGTCTTGGTTTGCTTTGTTGGTAGAGCTCATTCGAGAAAGCAAAGAAGAAAACAACTGTGTCAACTCTTGCAACATAGAACAAACCTCAAAATTTGCTCAGGCTTTTGGCATGGACTTGAGACAAAGAAAACTCAGTTTTCTGATGTCAAAGCCAGAGCAGCAAGGGCCTTTTCACTGGATACCAGGGGTCCAACCGGAATCTCTTGACACATGGGACTAGCTTCCAGGATTTGCTAAAACTGTCAACTGCTTCACCCAGGAACTAAACTCTGGATATAAAGAGGTGGAAGACAGATTTAGTAACAATAAACCGGAGACAGCAAGATTTAGAAAGATGGAGTCACACAGACGCGCGTGTGCGTGTGTGCGTGCGTGTGTGCGTGTGTGTGTGCGCGCGTGTGCGTGTGTGCGTGCGTGCGTGTGTACATGCGTGCGTGTGTGTGTGCGTGTGTGCGCGTGTGTACGTGTGTGTGCGCGCGTGCGTGTGTGCGTGCGTGTGTGCGTGTGTGCGTGCGTGTGTGCGCGTGTGTGCGTGTGTACGTGTGTGTGTGTGTGTGTGTGTGTGTGTGTGTGTGTGAGTGTGTGCACATGGCAGCAAAAAATCAATATCAGGTGTCAAGTGTCTTCCTCAGTGGCTTCTCTGCCTTTGCCAATCAGGTTCTCTTATTGAACCTGGAGCTCCCTGACAGGCTGGCTAACAACAAAACCTCAGGAATCCTCCTCCCCAGTGCTAGGATTCCAGCCAAGTGCCGCTGTACCTGGATTTTTATATGGGTGCTGAAGATCCAAATTCAGGGTTCATGCTTTGGGAGCAAGTGCTTTATGACTGAACCAATCCTATCTCCCATATAGCTTTGTGTATATGTGTATGCATGTGGGGGGGGGTCTCCCTGTGCCCACGAATAAAAACATTCCATCAACACACTGACTTATCTGCAGAGAGAGAAACTGACAGGATAGTCTCCCGCTCTTGAACCCCATCCTCCATGGTTGTCTGGATCACTGTTGGGGGAGATGGACCAAGGAACCACCACAAGCTCCCTAAGGCCAGGCTTCTTGTTGCAGGAAAACCCACAGCCCTATGGACTGAAGTCACAGTACATCACGCTGCCTGTTCTTTACCGGTGAACATAATTTTGGCTAGAACACAATTTGATTTTAGACACAAAGCCTCAATGTAGGAAGTCTGAATCTCCCTGCTGCATGTTTAACTTCAGGATCATACTAGATTCCCCAGCTTGACAGAGTTATATCCAAGCACCTTGGAGAGACTTCTGCTCAGCACAGCAGGAGACAGGAAGGAAATGGGGGAGGGCGTGAGGTATGGGCTGGAAGAAACTCAACTTGCCTGGGGGGAACACCCCTTCTTTGTTGGAAAACTGTGATGATTTCCCTAAGACAAATCTTGGTAAGGCAAAAAACAGTTACAGCTTCTATTAACAAATGAAAGACACTGAAAATGCCAGAGCAATTCATACAAATATTGGTGGAAAAAAAGCCTAATGAAAAACCTGAAAAACAAACACTGTGGATATTCAAACACAAGAGAGTTGAAAGGAGAAGAGAATTATTTAAATGAAGGCATCTAAAGAACTTTGATGTTTATTACATGAGGTAATTCTCTTATAGATGTTTCAAAGAACTGCAGCAAGAAAGTCATGCTTGTATTATACATTTCAAGGATCTGGGATAGAGCTATCTATGTTTTTGGGAAAGCAATTATGCTTATACAGGTTCTGATGCAATATTTCATGAACGTTGCAATTCACAGAAGACAAAGTCACCTTGAGGTGTAGAAGTAGGGTTTGTAAAGTGGGTTTGCTGTGGCATGTTTCAGATAAGTACCTTGGCAAAAACTGCAACACCCTTTTAGTTACAAAGCATGGACAGGTAGATTTCTCTAGCTGTGAGTTCCGTGGACAAGTAGAGAATTCCATGGGTGGGTGGCCTTCCCTAGCTGTGAATTCCATGGGCAGGTGGCCTTCTGGTGTGAGTTCCATATAGTCAGATTCAAATCAATTGCAGATCAAAAATACTTGGAAAAAAATTGCATCTGTACTGAATATAAAACTGTTTTTCCTTGTCATTGTTCCCAGCTATTTACATTTACATTGTATAAGGTTCATTAAATAATTTAGAGATGATCCAAGTGTGTCCAATCTGTAGCCATTGCACTATGAGTGTAGGTTCTATATAATGCTGTTTTACATGAGACTCGAGCACACACAGATTGTGTTTCTGTGGGGGTCATGGGACTGTCCTCCTTGGATGCTTATGGGCCACTTAGTTACAGTCATGTGTCTGTCTCTCAAAGTTTTTTCCAAACCACATATTTATAGGTTACAATCTGTACTGTGCCTTAAAGGTTAAAGTCCAGCTGTTTTTCTGATTCTTGAAGCTAAAATACAATATTTTTAAAAACACTTGAATTATAGAGGAATACATGGCCACTTGTATGACTTGACCCAGCCTATGTATCACTTGGCTATCAACTGTCAAGTTTTATCTTTTTTTTCTTATTTTTTTATTATTATTATTTCCCTCATACAAACTTAACAGGTACACCAGTCCTCTCCCTCCCTTCACCCTCCCACCCCTCTGTTCCCCCTCCCTTCCCCTCTCCTTCCTTCCCCCCCTCCCTCCCATCCCCCAGTGCTTCCCCCCCAATCCCCAGAGCATCCTTTAATGTGCATGCCAAGGTTTTATGATCTTAGACAAACTTTTTTTTTTAACATTTTGTTTCTTCAATTGCTAATCAAAGATATTAATTTTTATCAGCTTTGCAGATTTACCTTAATTACACGTGTCAAAGATATAAATATAGCCTTCACAACAGTGTCCAGCCCTTAATAAATACTATCTGTCATCAGTATCAGTGATACTGAATTCCACTTTTCTGTGACAAAGCTCTGCTACAGTTATTTGTCAATAGCATAGGCTGGGTGTTAGGTTCAGCGAATTACATGAGCGAGGACAACCATCGTACAGCTTCAGTTGCTATATATATATATCTTCTGCTTTCCAGACATTCTGCCACATTTTGGGTTGAAATAAGTCAAATTATGTATGGTGGCAACAGAAGGCTGATGAATCAAGATTAAAATCAAGGCAGTCTACTTCGGGTCCATTTTCTTGGTATAAGATGGGATGTAGACATGGTGTGTGTGTGTGTGTGTGTGTGTGTGTGTGTGTGTGTGTGTGCATGTGATATATATGCCAGTGGTCAACACAGGTGATTTTCCTTGACTCTCCTTCACCTTATTTTTTTGAGATGAGGCCTAGCTCTGAAGCTCACTGATTCATCTAGGTTGGCTGACTAACCATCCCCAGCAAGTCTGTCTTCTCTGCCTCCCCAGTCATGTGATTGCAGGTGTGTGCCGCCTTACCTAGCTTTTTTTATTATGTGGGTCCTGGTGATCTGAACTCAGGTCCTCATGCTTGTATGGCAGAAACTTCATTGACTAAGTCAAATTTCTAGCCTAGGCATACTTAAAAAAAAAAAACCCTGAATGAATACTATAGGAAACTACTGCTTCAAGAGCTAGAAAACATCACCAAAGGGAAGCACGGGTTATGAGGTGTGATTTGGAATGACCATCAGAAACCTCTCTCCTTTTTTTTTTTTTTTTTTTTTTTTTTTTGCTTTTATGCTTGTTTTTTTGACAAGATGCAGCTCAGGCTGTCTCTGAACTTGCAAGGATCCTTCAGCCTTAGCCTTCTGAGCGCTGGGATTATACATGTGTGCCTCCAAGACATGGTAGAAGGTAGAAGCAGCTCATTCATAGTTTCATGTATTATCTGCCTTTATTTGCTTTGACAGGAGATAGAGTTATGAGCATTAGTCTAAGATTGCTTTTCCCTTCACCTTCTGTTCACCGCACTGAACAGATCTGAGTTGGCCTTGCTTTCTCTCAGAGTCTCAACAGGTCTGTGTTTGGATCTTGAATGGGATACTGTCAGTCACCTTACCAGGTAGCAAGCACGGCTCCAAAAAAGTTCTTTCCAGTCATTGACAGAAGGAATTCTTAGACTGTGCAGTTTGTCTTTTTACTATTAAATGGCATACACTACTAATATTAATATTGCAGCATAAGAAACTTAAACTTTACAAAAATATGCGCTGTTTTGTCCAATTCCTCTTCGTGACTTACTCAAGCATATTTGCTTGCTAATGCACAAAGCTTTATTTCTCATGTCTAGAAATGTTCAAGGTTAGGCACCGTTGCATCTTTTCTGCCTACCACCAATGACTGTTGATCTAGCTAAACTTAGCAGATTTTATGTCTTTCTGTGTGTTGGTTATTTCCTAAGACAAATAGAAATAATTCTTTTTTGTGTGTGTGTGGCTTTCTTTCTTGTTTGAATTAGATGCCAGGAAAAATGATGGTACAGATATGTGATTTTCTCATGATCCTTATGGGCTTGACAAGAGGGAAATTCGGACGTGATAGCTATATGTTTGTGTCCTTGTTGTAACACCACTGAAGTGACCATCCAACATTTCAGCTTCTCTAGAGTTTACAGGCATATTGTTTTTGTCTTTTTCTTGATTTTCATAATCGCTTCCATAAACTAGCTTTGAGAGATACCATTTTTAGAGTCCTTTTTGGAATTATTGCATGATAAGAAGCCTATCAGATGATGTAAGACCAGGAGATAGTTCTAGACATAAAAGGATTTTATATGTATGTTTGGGAATTGCTGTTAGACTATTTTTCTTCTCAGAGATTTACAAAGCCCATGTCTAGACTCTGAAGATGTCTGGAAAATGAATGAATTGAAATAAAAAAAAAGCATTATTTTTAAAAAACTCAACATTTTCCAGTCTAATTTGACCACAGACCTCTTTGTGAAAATTTGGGAAAATGTAGAAAGTATGGAGCAGTTTCACGTTTACCAGCTTGACAACATTGTGCAACAGGAATTTAGCTTTTTTTTTTTTTTTTTTTTTTTTTCAGGAGGTTGGAGAGTCAGGGTGGACAGTATCTCTCATTGTAGCCCAGGCCAACTTGGAAATCACTGCAAAGGACTAATCTCAAATCCACAATCCTCCTGCTTCAGTATCCGTGGGATTACATGTTTGTACCCTCATGCCTGATTAAATAAGTTAAAATTTTAAACCTTGCTTCATTTGTAAAGGGGGAATAATACTTATCCCTACCACCTTGGGAAAACATGTTGTAAACTGAGGATTATCATAAAAATCATAAGAAACACCTCGAGCAAAACATTAAAAATACACTTACACACACACACACACACACACACACACTTTCAACAGTTGTACCTACGACTTTTTTTTTTGAACATCAGATGTAGTAAAGGCTGAATTTTTTTTAGCTCAAGATAAGAACAGGGCTGTTTTTTGGTTGGTTTATTTGCATTTTGAAACATAACTGTTTCACGAAGTTTTTCATAAATTACAGTAAAAAATTGTGTATTCAAAATCACCTAACCACGTGATCATCTGCATGACAAGATTGCTCTTCCGCAAGTAACTCTGGAGCATATCGGCAGCATTAAAGACACCTAAGAACATGAAGCTTGCTACATAGAGATAACAGGAAAAGTGCTGCATATTTTCTCCATAGGGAAAATTTACCCCAAGGCCCTTTGAATTTTAACTTAGTGACTCAAGAATGTTTAGCTGGTCTAAACATATTAAAATGTTGATAAACAGTGAAAGTTTCCAGATGGCATCAGACTGCTCAGACTCTTTCAAGGATCCTCAGTCAATCTAAATTAAAGATAGATGTGTACTTGACAGGAACAGTTTTCTATGTGGAGTAATAAATCCACGTCTGGGATATGGTGACAGAATTTTTAATACATTCAACTGGGTATGTTTTTCCCTAAAATTGTCTAAAGTTGCTGGAAAACATATTTTTCTCAAGTTCATGGTCTCAAGTTCTAGTTGAGACAACTTGTATATTCATTTTCCTTACAGCATTTGAAATGGTGGACAAGGAATCTGATCGTGTATGGTGTAGTGTAATCAAGCTGAGGGTAGCCGAGC
Source organism: Typhlomys cinereus (assembly GCA_023101885.1). Classification (NCBI taxonomy): domain Eukaryota; kingdom Metazoa; phylum Chordata; class Mammalia; order Rodentia; family Platacanthomyidae; genus Typhlomys; species Typhlomys cinereus. The sequence continues at coordinate 120,200 of JALPQD010000161.1, forward strand.
AACATCACAAACAGAGATGACAACACTTCCCACCCAGCAGGGATCCCCGTGGATTGTCTTCCTGTTTGACTTACTGGATTTTATCTGATGGACTAGCACATAGTTCAAGGTTCACAGTTTACAGAACACCTTCTGGATTCCCTGCTTATCTAGGTTTCTGCAGATCTGAGCCCGATTCTTTCCTAGTATCTACCACACTTAGTGACACATACTACTAGGCCTATTTATCACTAGAGGCTAAGCTTCTTGAGGTCACAAGCCATGAGTACGTGCACACACATATGTTTGTGATAGTGGGTTGTGTGTATACTTGTAAGTGCTTCACCCTTGAGCTATATTTCTCAGACCTTGGTCTTTTGACTCAAAGTCTTTCTGTGTAGATCAAGAGGGCTTTGGACTTACTGTGTAGCCTAGGCTGCTTTTGAACCTGTGAACCTCCCCTTTACCTCTCAAATGCTGGGATTGCTGGTGTGTGCCACCACACCTTGAAGAGGCTGTATCTTACCTCGGATTTATTTCAGGTAAGTAGGCTTGTACTTTGTATGGCATACTAATTCATCCCACAAATGGTCGAGTGGCCAAGTGAAGGACAACTTTTGAACACGCTTTTTGACAAGCACACGGGCTTCTTTTGATAGTCTTTCCTAAACTGACTTACCATACTCTTTCCATGTGTGTCTGTTGCTCGTACCCTCAACTGTCTGACTCAAACACTGATATCTGCAGTCTCACCCGTAGCTCACAAAAGATGCCCAAAATCTATTCTGGAATGTGGTTGTCCATCCCTCCAAGTCATGGCTAGATTCAAAGTTTAGAAAGTAAAACTTAGTACACAGACCAGGAAAGATGGTCACTAGAAAGCAGAAGTTTGGCAATGGAAAGAAAAGTGGACAGAAGTTAGACAAGAGGTAGGAAGATATAATAAAGAGAAAAACAGAAATGAAGGCAAGTCATGAGCTCATTCATTAAGGTTGTGGCATTTGAATGTTCTAGAATTATTGCTAACACCCTGAGTCATTGATATATTCTTTTCCAGTAGGTAATAGATCCCCACTTCTTGAAATGAGGCTGCAGAAGTGCTGAGCTTTGCTTTGTCTTATATCTAGCCTTTTGTGTCTTTGGTTTAAACTTTTGTTTTTAGTTTTGCTGTACTAAGTATTAAGTCTAGGTCCATGTGTATGCTAGGCAAATGTTTACCAATGAGTTATATCCCTGGTCCTACTATGAGACAGGGTATCATGAAGTTGTCCAGGTTGGCCTTGAACTCATTTTGTAATCTAACGGGCTTTTTGCTGTGTAGTTGGGGTTATAGGCCTATACCCTCTGCCCAAGGTTAAACTTGTTATTTAAGTGAACTTGTATGTGTACATTTTTTTGTTAGCTCCAGAATAAGCAGGATGGTTTTTTGATGTGGTCCTGAGATAGAATCATGGGGTGAGGGAGTAGTGACAGTGGTGGTGGTGGTGGCAGTGGATATGATTGGTTTTTCTCTCTAATGAGTTATGTAAGGGAAATTTATGAATCATTGTTCTTTGGTGACATGTAAATTGAACTAATACAATAGATGCCTCTGGACCACAGGTGAGCAATCACTAATCTTTCTCATGGGTGTGGCGAGGAGGCCATTCATTGTCAGTGTTTCTGCTCTAAAATGAGCCATTCAGTCTCCTGGAGTGGAGAAGATGGTTTTTTCACTGCATTTTACATGTGGCATGTAATCGGATCTGCCTGTAGAAACATCATTTACTGGATCTTTTAAAATAAAGACTTTGCCAAAAAAGCTAAGAATTTCAGATCTGTGCTGCAACCAAGAATATTAAAACAAAACAAAATAAAAACCCCCAAAGCAAATCCAGACTTGCAACAAAGAATATATTGAGACATAAGGAAATAATGACAAATCATTGATTTCTTAACAACCTTGCATCATCTAGAGAATGATGCTGGAGACGTCTCACAGGCAAGTCCGCACATCCCCTTCTCCCCAGGCAAGGTTGACGTTGCCTCATGGAGTTGGAGTCCTATAGGATCACCTTTCCTTTTGGAAGGAAAATGCTCCTGCAAATATTCTATAATCTGCTCACTATTCTTTCAGAAATGCCTAGAAGCGGTCCAGCCCCTTGTACCTTGCTGCTAACAATTTGTAGCCAGAATTTCTTTGTGCCTTTCATTTTATAAAGATACCCTCCAACAAAAGAGCTATCTATGGTGGTTTCTAAATAAAATACCCTAAAGTAATTTTGATAATCCAGTCATCATGGCTAAGGCATCACTCAAGAAATTTTAAACATTTCCCTGATGGTTAAGGAAGTGGAGCATTTTTTAAGATATTTGTTAGACATTTTAATTTCATTCCTGGTAAAGTTTCTTTTAAGTTCCAGGGCCCATTTTTTAACTGGGCCATTGTTTTCCTTGGAGTTTAGTTTTCTAAGTTCTTTGTGCACTCTGGACAGTAGAGCTCTATCAGATATGTGGTTCGTGAAGATTTTCTCCCATTCTGTGGGTTGCCTTTGAGCTCGTGTTACAAACTCTTTATCTGAACAGAAGCTCTTTAATTTCACGAGATCCCAATTGTTGAGAGTTGGTAGCAGTGACTGTGCCATTGGATGTCTGTTTAGGAAATGTTGGCCTAGCCCAATCAGCTCGAGGGAGTTCCCTATCCTTTCAACTATGGTTTTTATAGTCTCTGGCCTTATATCAAGGTCCTTGATCCATTTGGAATTAAGTCTTGTACAAAACTTCCCTGAGATATCATCTCACCCCGGTCAGGATGGCAAAAATCCACAATACCAAACAACACCAAATGCTGGAGAGGATGTGGAGAGAGGGGAACTCTGCTACATTGCTGGTGGGAATGCAGGCTCATACAGCCACTCTGGCGAGCCGTCTGGAGATTCTTAAAGAAATTAAAGATTGAAATGCCATATGACCCTGCTATCCCACTTTTGGGAATAACCCCCCATGAGGTTCACCTTGATAGCACAAGCATGACCATGTTCATAGCAGCACTGTTTACAATAGCAAAGTCATGGAATCAACCTAAATGTCCAACAGTTGACAAGTGGATAAGGAAACTGTGGTACATCTATACATTGGAGTACTACTCAGCCATCAAAAATGATGAATTACTGGAATTTGCCGGGAAATGGATGTCATTAGAAACAATTATATTAAGTGAAGTATCCCAAACCCAGAAAATTAAGCGCCATATGTACTCCCTAATAGGTGGCTCCTAGTACCAAACTCACCCAGCCCACATTGAGACACTCAAAAGTAAACCTATGTAATACAGTAATTGCAAGGATTATGAACAGGAGGGATGGGGTAGGAAGGCCACACCAGAAACAAGGAGAGAGGGGACCATGTTACAGCAGAGAAAATAGGCCTCCATCAAGGACTGCAAGTAAGTAATGAGACACCCGGTTAAGTTCAGACGTTCGTTCCTGATCGCACCAGAAGGGGAGGGCATATAGTCTGGCAGATAAAAAGTAATCATTTTGCAAATGGGTGATGGACCCCTCCCTCACTGAGGTTCCCTACTCTTATTACATCTACGCTTGAATGTGCTATTATAACAAGACTCCAGTTTAACAGCTTTTTGTCTCTGACCAGGGGGTGACATACAGTGCCCATCAGGATGGAGTGAAGGGCATTGCAGGAGCAGCAAAATCAACAAACCACAATCCAGAATTTCAGAGACTCTATATCAACCACATAGAACTAGGCCAGCCTAATCTCTCCCCATCCTGAAGCTCAGGGACATTTGCGGAAGAGGGGGCGGTAAGAGTGTAAGAGCAAAAGGATGGGAGGAGCAACGATTTGCAAGATTCTCCAAACTAGTTAGGGCCAAAGCAATCATAATAGCACTTTGCATGCCCTGCACAATGTCCAACGCACTATTGCCCTCACAAAGTCTAGCATCTGTTAAAGGCACCAAGATCCTTGGAGGCAAGGGATTGACAGCCACAGTAGTGTTCCTATGCTTAAGGGGAACACGAGAAAGGGTTCAGGGAAATGCCACTGGGTCCTTATATGTCATCGGAGAGGAGGACCCAGTGGAGAGTCAGGCATACACAATAAAGGACTCTCTGGAAATTGGGGGGGAAGCGAGGGGAGGGGGAGCAGGGGGTTCGGGGGGAGGAGGAGGGAGGGAGGGAACTGGTCTACCTATTAAGTTTGTATGAGCGGAAATAAAAAAAACTGGAAAAAAATTTTAAACAGACTCTGGTGTATTTCTGTGCTTTATAAGCGAAGAAAAACAAATTGCAGCATAAGAGAAAAATTAAAATGATAAAGATGACTTGCAATCTCTTAAATTGCCTCTCCTTTTAGAAAGATGACTATGATATGAAGAGAAAAATTTATGCACATGAGGTTATGGTAATTTGCTTTTAAGTGGTTGTTATTCTGAATTATGTATTGTGTTTACAAAGAAGGAGGAAGAAAACATCAAAATCTAAAACTTTTTTACTAAAAGAAATCCTCTTCTTTTAGTGTGCTCTGTAAAAGTAGTCACTGCTAATGGTATAGTATGTATCACAGAGATTTGACTATATAAATAATTTATGTACCAGCATATTCTACTTTACAACTTATTCTTTTTGATTAAAAATATAGCTTGGCTTATCTGTCAAGATAAAGCATTCTTTTAAATGATTACACAATAGAGCATAATACAAATATTCATTACTAACTATGTTGGTTCCCTTTTCACTCAGGGTGCTTGTATTTTTTCCTTGTTAAAGACAATGCTCCATGAAATATTCCTGAACATAAAGATATTCATTCTTGTACATAAAGCTTTGTCTATTTGTGACAGTTGACCTGCACTATTTGATAGATACCACAAAATTTTACTCCAAATGGTTGCTTAGAATTTTTCTTATTGCCATTTAGGTATATTGAAGAGTATTTGCACTGACCTGATCATGAGTCAAATCATGAGTCAATCTTTAATCTGCAGGGCCCTCTGAGACCCTGTAAGAGGCTTCAAATGTATACACTTTCTAACATTCTTATAAAACTAAAATGTAATTGGAAAACGTCATCAGCTATGATTACTATCTCTTTGTTGCTCTATATATCAGGTAGAGTTCAGCAGCTTTTGGACATTTTAGGAATAAGCCCTGGGCAAACTGAAACAGGGATATACCATTTTAACAGAAGTTCATGAAGATCTTTTAAGAGGTTACAGTAACTAAGCGAGAAACAACCAACTCCTGACAGAGACACAGAGGGTCTCACCTTTAAAGAAACTCATTTAAAAATAAAATAAAGTTAGAAGTTAGTAGAATACAAAATAAGGGTTAGAAAAATGATTGGTAAAATACATAGAAGTTATTTTGGTAATAAGAAGGAAACTGTAGGAAAAGGTTCAGATTGCTCCAAAAGTAGTAATTCATTGAAAACACAATACATTTGATATAAAAGTGGCAAATGCTCTTTCATATTACTGATTAATTCAATTTATAAATAATACATCATGTGAATGCATTGGAAGTGATTGGGCTTCTTGCTTTTCTGGAGGAACCACTATCATGGACAATAGGTGCAGGATGCGAGGACCAACTACACAGCAGACTCATCATTTCAAAGTCTTTGGCACTGAGGAGTCCCTACTGTACATTTGAAATCCTCAGATGCTACCAATCATGTTGAAAGAAGATTTGGGGAGACTTTTCTGACCTTGTCATCTATTGTAAGGCATTATATAATCGTTCAATTGGGTGGTGAATCTGAAATGTTTTTAAATTATGAAAAGTGAAAAAAGTTACTTAGTAAGCTATAGAAAATGCATATTTGTATTTTGTTTATAGGTAATTGTCATACAAAATAAAGAGAATCAGAAAGTGCATTACCAGAGATGTAAGGAAATGAGATTTGAGAAGCATGCTTTATGGAACACACTTGTACATATTGATATAACATGGTGCTTTAACACAAATGGTATTTTTCTGGATTTCGTAGTGGTTATGGTATTTCCTAAACTCAATATCACACTTAATTATGTATCCTTTTTTCTTAAAGAGGGCTCTAAAATTACATAAGCTTCACATACAAAAGTCAGATCCACCCCTAACTTTATGAGAGTGTCTGTTTCCATACACTCTTGCCAATTCTGGGTAGTATTAAAAATCTTTCATATAATTGCCAATCTGATAATGCAAGGTACATCTCTGTTATTTTAATTTATGTTTCTTTAATTAGGACTTAAGCTGAGCATTTTATATATTTTCTATAAACTGCCTGTCTTTATCTTGCCTTATCAATTCCTTTCATTAAAAAAATAACTTCCCAGTGACAATCTTTCTGCTTATGAATCACGTTTCGAATGTCATTTTCAATTATTTGCTAGTCACTTGCTTATGGTATACTCTCCTCTGTGATAAAAATATTTAATTTATGTATTAATATTTAAAATTCGTATATAAAACAAAACACCCTGTTTAGTTTTCCCTCTGTTCTTTCTCATCTTTCTTCTTCATCCCTTCTTCCCTTCTGTTCTACCTTCCATAGCTGAGTCATTTTGTTTTGTTTTGTATTGTGTTTACTAGGTTCAGCTAGGCCCTTTATGTCATTCGGGGTTAAAATCTCTTGGAGGCCTGTAGGCTTCTCCATCGGCATACAAAGGAATTAAGTGAATATTTTCATTGTCCACTTCCTTTTTAAAATTAGTCTTGCTTCACTCTGGGGGTTCCCAGGCTCCACTCTCCAGTGCTGGAAGTTCAGGTTACTACATTTCCACTAGGCAGTTTATTTATACTCTTTTTTAAAATTAGTCTTACCAGTTCATAGCTGCATTTTGTTTAATTTTGTTCTGTTCTGACACAGGCTCACCATGTAGCTCAGGCTAGCCTTGAGCTCCCAGCTGCCTTGGCCTCTTGAGACATCACAGACATGCGTCATCACATCTAACGGCAGCAGCATTGGAAAGAGTCAGTGTTTTGAATCATGTGCTGTTGCTTCAGTCAGAGTTGACTCTATTAGCTAACTTACATGATTTAGATACAATTTCAGAAACACTGAACACCCAAATACATTAGCTCATTTTCTCATCAAAGGGATACTGAATTTTTTTTTTTCTTAAAAATTAAAAACTGGAGAGATGATGACTCAGGGATTAAACTTCTCTCTGCTTTGAAAGCAGAAGAACCTGAGTTCAGATCCCAGATACACAGAAAACTGCCTAGTGGAAATGTAGTAACCTGAACTTCCAGCACTGGAGAGTGGAACCTGGGAACCCCCAGAATGAAGCAAGAAGGAGGTAGAAGCAATCCAGGATGAACCCTGAAATCACCCTTGGGCCTCCACAGGGACACACAGTGCTCTGTGATACACACGCACACACACACACACACACACACACACACACACACACACACACACGTACACAAAAAAGAAAAAATTAGAAATCTAGCTGTTTTTTCCCTACAAAGCTAAGTTTATTCTATACTTGCAACTGGAGAAAGAACAGACTTAACCCACACGACTGGCATTCTCATTGCCAGAGTAATTCAGAAAGTATAAACTGAAGCTTCTGTGCTGCTGAGCTTTGGGGACAGAAATCTGCCCAGTACTTATTCTCCTGGACTGACATGTTCCCAAGTCATTTCTCCAGTCTCTTGGCTCTGGATGCATTTTGATGAATGAACTGTACCGTCCATTGAAAAGGACAATCTCACAAGGAAACACATTGGGGTCATTCAGCAGCCTCTGCCTTGGGAGCAAACCTTAGTAGTTTATTTTCTTGGCAAGCTATTTCTCATAGTTAAAAGCCACTTCAAGTCTACCTCAATGAAACTTTTGGATAGCAAACAAATAGTTCCTCCCCCCACTTCCTGATGTTCTTTTAGCACTCTGTATCTCCATGGCACACAAGGTGTACTGCAATTCAATGGGCATTCATGTTTCTTCTCCACTAAACAATAAATTTCTGGTAGATAGCAGTATGAGTCATATGTCTTTAAATCCACAGACCTCAGTAGATCAGAGAATGCATAAGATTTATCATGACTTAAATGGAGAATGCATTGCATTACATATTGCATTACAAACCACCCAAAACTGTGGTTAGAGATACACCTATTACAACAGAAACATAATGGAAATTGTTTTTATGATTACTGAAAACTGGGCATACTATTGAATAGGCAAAGATACTGCACTATGGAACTAATTTTTGCTGCTCTTTCTCAGATCTGCATCTTCACACTAAATTCACATCCACATTTCCCCATAATGCTGACAATATCATTGCAGCAGTCTGGAGAGATACTGACTTGCTTCGTTACGCGTTCACACCTTTACTCCACATTATCACACTTTACAAAGGGGAGACTGCTAGCATCTACAGACAGGCATGATTTGGACACTAAAATGACAGTGCACATACTTTAATAACTATTTCTCTGGGTTAATTATACATAATAAGCATCTCAGACAAAGTCTTCCAGGCGGTGCGGCATTTGTAGTAAGTAGCATGATCTGATAGAGGAAAGTGGACCCATGGGGGAACAGTATGCCGTGTGCTTCTGGCATCTTCCCATCCACTCAAGATGTATTCCAGAGCTTCTCCATAAAACACTGTCCTTGGAATATTGTCTCATTTATACTTTCCAAAGTACAGGTGTTGAGAAAACTAAAACAGCCTGGTACTTAATAGGTTCTACATACACAGTCTGATACTACATTGTTTACACTAATTTTTGGTATTGTTAAAGAAACCAAATTATTGATTCAAGAAAAAGTAAATCACCCCATACTCTCCACTTCCCGATAGAAGTTAAGGGCAGAGAAAACTCAGACTGGGTCTTAAATAATCTTGTCAATGTTTGTAATTCAGTCTTTTGTTCATTTATCATTATCTTGACGAAAGAATCTTACAATGATTCCTTCAAATACATTTGACCTTGTGCTATAAAGCAGATAATTCATTTACATTGAATAGATACCTCTCAAAGATTCTATTAATTCAGATTCATTTTTTAAAGTTTGTACAACAAATCTGAAAATTTCACATGGAGTTTATTATTTTAATCCTCTTTGTACATTATAGGGTAAAACTGAATTTGGTATAGGTTCAAATTCCACAGAGGCTATTGCGGGACACCTATGTTGCTAAGGCAACACTAGAAGACTTCAGATACCAATAAAAGGTGAGTTACTGAATGCCCTGATACCGGCTATGTAAAAAATCTTGCAACAATGCATTGTATGTTTAGTTATAGTGTATCTTAACTGAAGCCCAGAGAGATTATCTTATTTGACCAACACCATATAACAGAAATAGAATTCAAGACCCAAGTGGTCTGTTCGTAAATGCCCAACTTTTCTAAGAAACTCTTATTGAACTGCATACAAGCTTTCAGAAGAACAATTCTTCGTTACCACCCTCTGCCCTGTGAATATTTGACAGGACATGGATTCCTTATCCATGTGTTATTTTAAGGCTGTTCAATAAACTCCACCCACCTTACTCTCTCAAATTAGAAAGATGATAACATTTTTGTTTTATGGTTTGAAGATAAAATGCCCCTCACAGCATCATGTAGTTGGATACTTGATGGTATTGTTTGGGAGATGGTGGAAGCCATTCAACTGGAGGTGTGACTTATAGAAGCAGTTACTGAGGCAGGACCTTGAGGTTTACAGTTAGATCTGCCTCCATCTGAGCTGTTTCCTGCATGCTTTCACATGCCCTCCCCTCCCATGCCAGAGCCCTTCTACCACCATGCCTTCCCTGCTATGGTGTACTGTACCCTGTAATCATGAGCTCAAATAAACTTTAACTCCCAGAGGTCCTATGTACAGAATGGTCTCTTTACCTCCTCTCTCTTTTTCAGCATTTACCTTGTGCTTTAAAAAACTAAACAACCACTTTTTCCTTATTACTTTTGATTTTTTCTAATTTAGTTTGTTGCAAGAGTTTTCTTCAGCATGACTCGTGAACGTAGAGGGTCAGCAATGGTACATTTGCAGCGGAGGATGGATTACTGCCCAAGGCTCTGAACCTGTTCAGACGACTTCTTCCCACCAGCCTCCAATAAATACCAACGTCTTCCAAGTGATACAGTATTTCTTAAAAGTAATAACTGGTGAGTCACTTTTAGCATCTTAAGATTTTCAGGATTACACTTGCATGTGTTTCCCTCCATTTTTCCATTTTAGTCCTGGATACACACAGAATGCCCAGTGTAATGATTTAAATGAGAGCTTGACGTCATTGCTTTTTGCAACTTTGTTTTTATGGGAAAGTACAGTCTAGCTCTAAACAACTGACTGATGAAACCACAAGACAAGGGTCCCTTTATTCTATGTCAGTGGAAATACATATTTTCTCTTTGGTTATCCATGGATAAGCATTTTTTTCAGAGAGACCCTCTTGCCCTTGGTCCTAAAGAATGACTTCTTCAAAGAGACTCTGCGGGGAAGGTGTGACGTGTTTTGTTATGTTTTATTTCTAAAATTGGAGTCTCAAGGTAAAGTTTGATTGCCTGCAGTTTATTGAGTTGTTCTTCTTTTTTCCTGTCCTATTCACATCATCTGCACTTAATCCTTTTCTTCATTGAAGAGAGAGTGAATGAGTAGAAAGAGAAATCAGAGGACATCTGTAAGTTTGAGTACTTAAGAGTGAAGCCACAGTGACTAGCCCGCTATGCTGTAAAGGACCTACAAACCTTTAACTGGGATGAAGAAATGATTAAAACACAGATGAAGACTTAGAAGAGCACAGAGAATCATCTAGATGACAGTGAAAGACTAAAAGCATCTTAAAATGCATTGTCATGATTTTTTTTAAAAAAAGTCCAATGGTGTCTATAAAACAAAATTTCTGTAGAAGATAGTGGGCTAGTCATTTCATGGTGTGCTTTTCTTCATGTGGTTTCTTGTAACATTTTTTGCACAGTTGACTACTTTCTAAAGGAAGGGGCCAATTATATTGCATTTTATTCACATGTAAATCTTAAGAAGGAAAGCCTTAATTTATGTGATCACTTGGCATGGTTCTAGACATGTAGGCCTCTTCAGATTTTTATAGCACAGATCTGTCAGGACAATGACCTAGATTCCTCTTCAAGTTTGGTCCTGCAGGAGAAGTTGTCCCACGGAGTATAATAACACTATTCTTTATACCTTGGCTTTTAGACAGCACAGGCTAAAAGAAGCTTTTAAAAAGAATTAATACTCAAGTTGATACCATTGTAAGAAAGATGTGAAATCTAAGCAATAAATCATACTAGGGAAGAATTGGTGTCAAAAAGCAAAGCTGAATATGATACTTTTGATTTTTTACTACAATCAGGTGATCTCCAGTCAACAGAGCACCTGAATTTCAGCAACAGATCCACTTACTCATATTTATTAATTTTCTAATAATGCCATTAAAGACAGATTTCAGACATTTCAGCACAACTTAACCAATGAAAAAATTGTTCATCTGAGAAAGAGAGAGAGACAGAGAGAGACAGACAGACAGACAGAGAGATAGACAGAGTGAGAACACATGCAGAAGTCAAAGGACAGTTTTCCAAAGATTGTTTTTCCTACCATGTAGACTCTGAGGATTGGACTCAGGTCACAGGTTTTGGGCAGGCCCCGTTTCTCACTGAGTCATTCCAGTGGTCACTACTTAGTCAGGTTTGAGATCTCAAAATTAAAACAATTCCTTATACTTTAGAGTCTAAGTACATTTTCTCCTGATTTTTACCATACCATTTTTTCCCCTGTAAACTTCGTCTCTTTTACATATATTTTCTATGACTTTTTATGACCTTTTGAGCCCATAAAATTCTTAATAGTACTGAGCACCATATTCATTGCTTCCTTTATATATCCATATTTTAGAAATTAGTTCACCAATAAATGACTTCTTGTGGTAGTATTTTTTTTTATTACTTTAAAACTTCATCTCTTTGTCTCTCTCCTCCAAAGAAAATACTTAACATTTCTTGGAGACTAAATTTTGAACAGTATACTCCAGCATAGGCATGTAAGAAAGTCCAATTAATATCTTCTTTGAAGAAATAAGATAAAATAAGATTTCAACTTAGGAATTTCAAAAACCGTATCATAATTTGGGACTTCTTTAAATATATTTTAAAAGACATAGCATAAGTAGCAAGAGAGTACACCAAACTGCTCTAAAAATAGTTACTATTGTACTCATAGATTTGTAAGAGCACTTAACACTCAGGCTAGAAATCTTCTCTTACAAGAGAGACAGAGAATCTCAACACCCTGACAGGATGCAGCCTAGGGCAATAGAAGAGCAGTGAAGTGGACATCAATGGCCGGCCATAATGCACAGTACCAGTGACTCAGCAAGGCTCACCCAGAATCAGACCAACCTAATCTCCCCATCCTAAGGCTTTGAGAACCTCACAGAAGAGGGGCTGTGAATGTAAGAACCTAAAAATAATAAGGTTCACCTTTGGACAAGGCACACCACTCAAGGCAGGACTGCTGCATCTAGGAACTCACTGCAGTGAGACTTGTCTTTACCATACCTGCATAATGACTGATATACCAACATGCCCTCATAGAATGCTGAGGAACTTAAAAGAGATAAGAGTAAACAGTGGAAACCTTGGAGACTAAAGCTGGATGAATGAAAGGAAATGCCCCTATGAGTAGGGTGGCCTGAAGAGAGGCAACTTGATAAACCACAGAAATTTCTTTAAAAAAAAAAGTCCTCTGTGGCTTCTCCACAAGAGTAGACAAGCCAGATGCATCCCTGGAATCCATAGAAGCAGACAGGCAGGAGGTTGGGATTGATAGAGGGATGATGTGAGGGAGAGACAATGGAGGGAAGCAGGGATAAGTATTCAATATGCTTATAAAAGTAGAAAAATTAAAAAAAAGAGTAGACAAACCAGCATGAACCCTGGGGTCCATAGAAGCAGACAGGCAGGAAGGTGGGAGAGTGGGATGGATAGAGGGAGGGAAGGAAGGGGGATGGGTGAGAGAGGGGATGGAGAGAAGCAAAGATAAGTACTCGATGTGCTTTTACAACTAGAAAAATAATAAAAAAAAAAGAGCAATATTATACAGAAATAAAATTAAGCACACTTAAACACTGAGTAGAGTGAATTTCTCAGGCTAACTCAGAGAGAGAGTCTCCCACTAAAGGTCTTTTTTTTGTGCTGGTTAAAAAGAATCTACAGTGATAAAGATGGCAACTACTTTTTTACTGAGTATCTTCTATATAATAGGCTGCACGAAACTCCCGCATCTCTGATTCTCACTAAATTTCCATTTTATAAATGGGGACCCATTTAATTAAGTGACAAGTATCTGGACCTCTAGGATTGGAAGCTGTATCCTGACTGCAAACTCCATACTTTAGATCCCTCATCAAGCCCAGTCTTGGCATTCCTGACATCTCTCCAATGCTCTGCGTGGAAGGGGACTGTTGAGATTTCTCTGCTGGTGAGGAGCTGGCAGGTTGGAGGCAGCAGGGTGATAGACAGCACATGCTTTCCTTCTGAATAAACTCCAATGGTCTTCATTGTCTACTTCAGGTCCTTCTTCAGCCCACGGGATTCTGTTCATTCAGAGTCTAACATACACCACACACATCTCTAGAAGTCCAGCAAGGCCCGGTGTGTCCTATAGTTGGTACTGGGGAATAATGGCTAGCACTCATTATTTTTACTAGAACAACACAATTCAAACCCATATGGCATGCTAATTAGAATATACTATGTATTTTTCTAAGTACATGACATAAGCAAAATGAATTGGAATTGTATTATTATACAGGAAACTAGTGCTATCCTACTGGATTTCAAAAGCAATTTTAATTGTGTAGCATTAACTGGGCTTGGCGTATTTTTCCCCTGAGGAAGAGCAAGAGGATTATTCATTAGAAAAAATAGTTAAGATATTTACTGGGGATCAGGAGACATTAAGACTTTTTTATGGAGCACTTTAAGACTTCTGGTCAACCTGGGAAATAACTTGGAGTCAAGTGTGTCAGTGTGGAGCCTGCTAAATTCTCCCACCATGTGGCATTTTGAGCAAGTGGACTGCCTTATAGAATGGATGAAGCACTGGGATGAAGCACTCAGGCTGACATGGGACTAAACAGACAGTACACATATATGCTGAATGGAAACAACACATCACAAGAGATTAGGTATCAGTGGGGACTTCTCAGAAACCTTCCAGAATGTAAGCTTTTCTCAGTCTTGGTGCTTGGTAGACAGCCCACTGGGTTTGATTCTCAAAGTTTCAAAGGAAACTGAGATGACTTTCTGTATTGGCTGTCAATACAGCTGAGCAGCTACATCTTTAATCTTCAACAATTAAACTTCTCTTTCCTCTCCGTAACACAGAAGGTCAGCTCTGAATTAGACATTTCAACTCGCTTTTCTTTCTCTTGAGTTTCAAGTGCAGAAAAGGACTTTTTTAAACATCTGTTTTGTTCCTTTGGTGGTGGGAGATGCCGAGAGGTTGGGGTGTCCCAAGAATGATTATGAGGCTGAGACTACAAAGCACAGACACTGGTGGTCACGGGAGGACATGGACATGGAGTCCTTTTTAAAAAGATGAGTCAGGATTCTGACTCAGAGGGATTTGGGCCAATTTCTGATCTCATCCTGGAGCGACCAGAAGCACCTGGGCTTTTCTTGGAGGTCTCCTACCCAGGCTGGGCTTAGGCCACACCTGTGGGGCCCAGAGGGAATAAGTTGAGGAACAAGGGCTGAGAATTATGCCTACTGTGGAATGCAGCTGCTCCCACTAGATCAGACAGGGATCAGCCTGATAACTTCAAGAAGCATAATTTATCATATATTTCCATCATGAATAAGAACTTCTGGCACGTTAACGAGCTTTAAAAGGAATACAGACTTTTCCTGTTTAGGAAACCGGCTCTTAAGATGCAGTAAATGCTTGACAATGCCTATTTCACTTTAGAGCTGTCCTACTACTTAGAGGTTTGGTTGTTGTTTTTATGGTTTGTGTTGGAAACTCCTGTTTTTAAGATCAAATTTTGATCTAAATATGGAAAGTTACTGCCAAGGAACTGATGAAGGGTTCATACATTGTAAAACTTACCTCAACTAAATTTGCAAATTTAATGTTTCATAGAAAGGAATATTTGAAAGAAATTGGCTGAGGAAGACTATTTTACTTGAAAAGATTTCTGATAGAGGTTTAGCAAGATGATTTTTTTTAAAAAAGAACTTGCTCTTTCTATATTAGAAAAAAAAAAAGAATGATTTTATGAAGTAACCCAAGAAGAATTGTAACCAGAGCCTCCTGCTTAGAAAGATTCTGAAATGATTCATTTTCTACTTAGGTCTTCAGACAAGCTCTCAGGGTTGCCTAGGTAGGCTGCTTTAAGTTGTTCTTACTTTCCCTGTGACCTGAAACTCCAGGGATCATGAGTCTGTACAGGAGTTTGGTCCCAGGGATTTTTCTGCAAATCTAAACACCCGAGCTACTAATGATCCTGATAGGAATCCCAGAATCGGAAGGAGGAGGGGAAGAAAAGCAAATCTGTGAGTCAGACTTACGCAAGTGTCTGAGATCACTGTTGATAGGAATGGACACTCCACAGGCATTCGCAGACCACATAAAGAACCCAAATCCAACTGAGTCCGTTAACATCAGCATCACCTTAGGAATGACTCAACCTTGTTTCTGCCCAAATGACTGGTCCTGGAAGAGGCAGCAGGAAATGAGCTTCTCACGGACAGTCCTGGGATCTTACCTCCCACGCACAGCACTCTCTCACTTGCAGTCCAGCCTTCTTTGACCCTCACCTCCTACACCCTTTCTGTGTACTGTCCTAGGCTTTAATGAGTCACCTGAGAACTAAGTCGTTCTTAAAAACTAAATAGTCATCAGTATGTAGTGATGACCTTGCTCCCTGGCTGTTGAGAATTCTCCCTGACACAGTATAGCAGATTTCTGTTTGCTAGGAAACATGAGACATGGACAGCTCTTATTCTTCAACAGAGCTGATGAGAGAATTGGTACATTCAAGGAGAGATGTAGAACTCTGGCAGGGGTGAACCCTGGCAATGTGGTCAGAGGAAAAAAAAGTGGAAAAATTAGGAGATGTTGGCTACACTGTCTTCATAACCACCATCATATCCCTTCTCCCGAGCTCTGAACTCCTCCCAAACATTAAACACATCACTGGCAGAGCTTGTGCCGGGCAGTGTTTCTTCCAGAGAAATCTGGTGAGCTGTCTGCCGCTGTAGCCAAGCAGGGTTGCTACTGAATGATGTAAGCAGTTGCTTTCCTTCAAGGGGGGAAGCATGCTGGTGCTTCCTAGCAAACTAAGCTCAAGGTGGAAAATATTTCAGTTTTTAAGCAACATTTTTTGATTGTATGCCATCCATATGACCTAAAGAATTTCTCCTTTGTTGATGTCTAGTGTGACCCTAGGATTTTTCCAGATGCCTATATTTTTTATTTTACACAGGGTTTCGTGTAGCCCAGGCTGACCTCCAACTTAGTATATAGCTTAGGATAATATTTAACCTCATGCGCACTGGGATTTCAGAGGTGCACCACTACACCCGGATTATGTAGTTTTAGGGATTAAGACCCGAGGCTCTGTCTGCGGGGTTAGTGCTCTATCAACTGAGCTACATTCTCAGCTCCTGTTCCATATTTTTGAGAAACTTTCCAGCTGTCATGATCTGAAACCTTAGAATGTTGTTCTTAATGACATTCCAGGTCTCCAGGATCTCAGTTGTGTGTGTGTGTGTGTGTGTGTGTGTGTGTGTGTGTGTGTGTGTGTAGAGGGGTATTTCACCAGTGAATTGTATTAGCAGCATCACTAGCCATTACTTACTTGACATCAATAACCAGTAACATTCTCTTCTCTAAGTTGTGACAAACAAAATGTTTCTAGACCTTGGGTGGGGGAAGGAATGAGAAGTGCTGCTCTGTTAGAAACATCAAAATAGACTTTTCGTTGTCATTACATCCCATGTGGCAAGATTTGATTTTTTTTAAGGAGACCTAGGAGAAAATTATTTTTAAATGGCACAATAACTAATGGAGAATTGAGAAGTCTGACAGTTTGTAATAGGAAGGTCTCATGTACTCTTGTTGTTTAATTAGGTCAGTTCCTATAAAACACAACCCCTCAGCAGCCAGAAAGTAATAAATCCAGGAAGTAATAAGCTACTGTTAAGAGCATTTGTCTTAATATGCCTCATGGTCATCGTCTAAACTCAGTACTGGATATTAATCAATACTTGGATATTGATTAAACTGATGTCTTAGCTGGGAAAGTGCATAAATCCTTCTCTCTAAATTCTTAAACTGATAAACTACAGCAAAGCAAATTCAGGTCACATCCAAGTAACAATCATCTCTGGACTGTGTTGAGTGAAAAATCTCAAGTTGAGGTTCAACTATTAAGTCTAATATATGTGTAAAAATATTCTCTGTGTTCTTAAAACAGGCTTTGAGACATAAGTTTGGGATATTTCCAGTCCCTAATGGTTTACCATGAGTTTGGAGAATATTAGAGTCACTGGGTAAGTGATCTTATTTTTCTTCTTTCTGGGTTGGAAATAGTACCCTAAGGGCCTCCACTTGGCACTCAAGCCATTTTTCCCCAAGATCTGTTGATGATCAAGAGAAATGAAGACACCACAGCTATCTTCAAGTGCTCAAAACTCCGATTAAATTGACAATTTTTAAGAATATTCTTTTTTAATCTAAAAAACAATCATCAGAACATAATCCAATTAATAATACTTACATGGCAGCCTTAATGTAGAGAGAGACCTATAGCAATTAGCATTGCTGTGCCAAGTTCCAGGGGATTTACTCAGCTAGGACATTACATCAAAGTGAAGGACCAAGAGCCAGTGTTTTTATATGGTATATCTCTGTGCGAAAATGGCAAATCTAGTCTCTAAGAGTCCTTACATTCTTATTATTCTCTTACATTCTTCTGAAACTTGGCTTTATGAAGTGGGTAGGTGACCTGGCTCTACCTTATAATGGGAAGCGGTTCTTCAGGTATTGTGTGAACATGCTCCCTCACCTGGTGTCTCAGAAAATAACAGGCTTTCGTTCTTGGAATTAGAGGCCAGGATAGGAGCACACACAGTACTGGTATCTGGAGACAGGATTTCCAGTCTCTCTTCCCTCCTTTTCTATGGAAGCTTGCTTTAGTATTCCAGCATTACTATGCAGGTAAACTATGGAATGGTCTAAAATTTCATGTCTGGGCTATCAGAAATCAGTTTTCTTTTTGTGGACAACAGAAACAAACCATGGTGCTACTGATATTAATGCCTTCATCTATGAAATAGAGTAACAATGTCTCGTTTCCCTTCCTGTGCTTGAACACACGCATAGGCACACACTCCTCACACTCACACATCAGTCATCAGATGCTGTAAGGACTGAGCAAGATGATGGCTATGGAACCACTTGTAAAATGGTAATGTGCTAGAAACCCCAAACTGCTATTTTAATCATGCATCGTAGACAATATGTGCTAAAGCGTTACCTTAATACATTGGGAATGCATTATCAAATAAAGATATCTGTGTGTGTGTGTGTGTGTGTGTGTGTGTGTGTGTGTGTGTGTGTCTGTATATATCACAAAGCACTATGTGTTCCTTTAGAGGAATAGTGACTTCAGGAATCATCCTGGATTGCTCCACCTCTGCAAGCCACCATCATTTCTGCCCATTGTTTCTACATGGGATCTGGGATCTGAACTCAGGTTCTTCTGCTTGAGAGGCAGAAGTTTGACTCCTGAGCCATCTCTCCAGCCCACATCTTTTTTGTTTATAAAGAACAAACATATGTCTTTTCTTGTCAATTAGAATTTCTATCACATTGGCTCATTTGGATTTTTGTCTTAAAACTGTTTACTGTAGTCTTATTAGAACTAATATAAAATGACTAATGCCAGGAGAGTACCAGGAGCACCTGGATGAAGGTGTGCTTCCTTTGTACGTATGCTGGAATGGTTCGTTGGGGAAAGACTTTCTTCGCCAGTATACTCTGAAAGCTTGGCCTATTCTTGCTAGATGAGTGAATGAGAATATACATTAAACAATAACTTCTACAAATCATCCTCCTCATGTCTATCTACATTCTCAGCCGGCAGAGGGTTTTCGATCACACATGGTCCACATTTGAATGTTCGTGCTCAGAGAACACAGGGCCAAATGAAAGTCTACTCATTTTTGGACGGCAGACACAAACCACAGATTGAAACAGAAGACACTTAAGCAATGTGTCTGACATGTTTGGTGATTAAGGCAGAAAACAATTCTTTAGATATTTTAAAAGTGACACTTATTTCATGTACTCCATTTTCATTAAGAAAATCACACAAATTAAGGGTGTTAACACATACTATAATAAAAGATTAAGCCAAAATCCAAATGAAGAAATGAAGAAAGTATAAAATCATTTTGAGTCAAGATCCAAGATATCGACTCATAATGTTTCTTCAAAATTGTTTAGTTTCCTGCCAGACCTAGTAAAGCTTCCATTTCTCTTACTCAGCCTCAGGTCTATGTCTTTGATGTTCTGAAGCAGCACCCGCTTCAAAACTACAATGGTTCAGCAGGAGGAGTTCTATAATTTTCGAATATCAGAACATTCATTTTAATTGCCTTAAATCAACCTGAAAAAAAAAAGAGGTGAAAGAGTTGAGGGTCTCAGGGCAAATGCAAGCTGTAGCACAGTGTCATGTGATATTTTCCTGTGATGGTTTCAGATTATGAGAAACCACATTGTACTGGAACAAGATAAGAAGGATCAGGATCGAATCTGATACTCATTTGGTACTAACTTTGTGCCAGACATTCTATTAGGCATGTTGCATGTCATCTCATTAACTTTGTACGCGCCCACACACCACATCTCATGCTTCTTATTGCAGCAATGAAAATTTTAACACTCTGAAAATGTGTGCACTTACTAGGGCTGGTAAAGTGAAGGTGAGAACTATAATTTCCGAGGTTGTGGGCGCCACACTACTTTGGCTTGGATTTTGGGGCAGAGCAAAGAAATTGAAAGAGAATAGACATAAGGAATAGGTTTTTATAGTGACTGAGGTCTCAGTGGCCAATAGGTGTGAATAGAAATAGAGAAAAAGTATGCTGGTGACAAAAGTATAATAAAGCACAGACATACTGAAATGTGTAAACTGAAATGTGTAAACTTTAGTTTCTCAGTCTTAAATGGAAAATCAACATTTTTCTTCAAGCGAACTCAGTCTTAACTCTTTTTTTAACCTATCCAATTCAAATTTATCAGAGGATTGTAGATTTTTCTAGATGATGTTAGAATAAAAGTTTAATCTGGTGGGATCCACAGCCTTGCTCTTTAAAATGTATTTTGAACATCAGTAGAACCAGTATTATGATTCTGAAGCTCCTATGGCACATGGAATCACAGTTCCAGCCTACACCTACTTAATGAGAACCAGGTTTTGACAAGCTCCTTGGGTGATTTGTATGCACATCAGTTTTTGAGAAAATCTGACCCAGGAGATAACGGATTCATGTTTAGCATCACCTGGTCATGTTCCCATCCTTTTGAGATGACAATAAAGGAAATCTTACTTTATTCATCCCTACACACACTCATCACAATAGTCTAGAGATACATTTTCCATCTTCTTTTCACCTTTTGCATTGTCCTAAAATAGTGCAATGAAATAAACCTCTATCTTTCAATTTTTATCATGAGATCTTTTCTTATGTTCTTGACATGAGAATAAACTAGAAGTAGAAAGTGCACTAGCGGTCCACTTATCAACTCCAACCTTTCAAGGCATTTAATGGATGGTAAAGGACTGTAACCAAGAAGACCAATTTTGTTTTAATTAGATGTGGAAGATTTCTAAGCACCAAGCACTAGTTTAGGTTAGAGGCAACAATGATATATGGCATGTTTTCTTTAACCAAATACTGGCAAACCAAATCTAATAGGACATTTATTTATCTATTTATTATTTTATTTTTCTAGTTTTACAAGCATATTGAATACTAATTCCTGCTTCCCCCTCCCTCCCATCCCTGTCCTTTCCCTTCATCAATCCATCCCATTCCCTTCCACCCTCCTGCCTGTCTGCTTCTATGGACCCCAGGGTTCCCTGTGGTTTGTCTACTCTTGTGGGGGTTCAAGCATCTTGTGGCATACAAAGTTGCCTCTCTGCAAGCCACCCCACTGATAAGGGCATTTCCTTTCATTCGTCCAACTTTAGTCCCCAAGATTTCCATTGTTTGTTCTTATCACTCTCAAGTTCCTCTATAGTCTATGGGGCATGTTGGTATGTCAGTAATTATGCAGGTCTAGTAAGGACAAGTCTCACTGCAGTGAGTTTTTAAATTTAGGCAGTCCTGCCTTGAGTGGAATGTCCTGTCCAACAGTGAACCTTCCCATTTTTAGTTTCTTGCAATTGCACTGCCCCCTCTTCCATGAGGTTCCCAAAGTTTTAGGATGGGGCTAACAGGACATTTAAAGGATCATATGCTAGAATCAAATGGGATTTACTCTTGGGAAACAAGTATGATTCAGTTGGTGAAAATCAAAATGTGATGCGCTGTATTAATGCAATGAAAACTAAAAGCTATGCAATCATCTCGATAGATGTAGAAAAACCACTTAAAAAACAAACCCTTCAGCATTCTCTTAAGAAAGCAGCTTATCTAATTTGGCATAAAAGACTGATTTTAGTATAATAGAAGTTATATATACCAACTCACAGTTGAATATGATAAAAAGCTGAAAGGGTTCCTTCAAGATAAGAAAAACAGCACTGATGTCCAATCTTGTCGCTTTTGATAAACATATTGGTAGAAGTCTGAGTCACAGAATTGAACAAGAAAAATTAATAAAAGGCATCCATATCAGAAATAAATTATGTTTTCAGAAGACATTCTCTTGCATACAGAAATCTCTATAGCTTCTATACTAAGAATCTCAACCTGAGAGTGTGTACACACACACACACATACACACATACATTCATAACTAATAATTCAGAGAAGTTCCAGGAGGCAAAATTAACACAGAAAGTCAGTTGTGCTTTCATACATTAATAATGAACTATCTAAAAGATTATGACAACAAATCCCATTTAGAATAGCATCAAAAAGTATTAAATACTTAGAAATAAATTTAACCAGGATCAAAGATCTATACACAGAATCATTAAACTTGATCAAAGAAATTGAAGACACAAATAGCTAGATCAAAAAAGATCCAAGGTTGTTGAAATGTTAATAGTAGCAAATGGTATCTACAGAATGAATACAATCTCTATCAAAATTCCAATGACATTTTCCAAAGAAATAGGGGAAAAAGAGCCTAAAACTCTTCCGAAATCATAAAATTGCCTGAGTGAGTAATCCTAAGCAAGAACAAAGGTGAGGGCATTGCCCCACCTGACTTCAAAATGTATTACACACCTGCAATAATTAAAAGCATATGGTACAGGCATAAAGAGAGGTAGAGCAATGAAATGAAAGGCAGAGTCAGAAGTGAGCCTACATACACATTGCCAATAGATCTTTGATAAGGATGCCAAGATTGCACAGAAGGGAAAGAGAGTCTCTTCTACAAATGGTGCTAATGAAGCACCACACAGGAATGATCTTATCTCACATAAAAAAGCCAACTCAAAATGCATGAAAGACTTAAAGCCACACATAAAATAGCAAAGCAACTAGAATAAAATAAAGGAAAACTTGACAATATTCTGGGAAAATATATTCATTGTTTTGAGTTTTTTATACTATAAATCATTGCCCTCTACTCACACTTATGCCCCTTTCCCGCTTCCTCTTCCTCTCTTCTCTAATCACCCTTTTCCTCTGGGTATTAACTTTAAAAAAATGAATCAAAAAGTACAGGCAAGAACTGCAAAAATAAACAAGTGGGATTGCAACAAACTAAAAGCTCTTGCACAAAAAAGAGAAATCGTCTATGGAGCAAAAAGACAACCTATGGAATAGGAGAAAAGTATCTAAAAACTGGACATTAAATAAGAAGTAATACACATAATATGGAAAGAATTCAGAATTTTAATATCTATTAAAAATAGATAAAGGAATTACACAGTCATTTCTTCAAAGAAGACAAAAATTGTCAAAAGGTGTTTGAGAAGTACTTGACTTCATTAAGTAATGTAATAAGTTCAAAATGCAAACACAACTCAAAACATCAATGAATTATCACTTCACATATGTTAGAATGACCAAAAGGTTAAGTGTTGGTCATGGGATGCAGGAAAGGGATTATTGCCCACTGCTAATGGAAAAGCAGTCGCTATGGAAAACAGTATGGAAGATTAGCATGCAATTCCATGATAAATTGAGAAGCACATATGTTATATATCCTCTGAAAAGAAGGAAAGAGGGCCATATGTAACAATCTAAACTAACTTGGAAGTCAATATGCAAAGTGTAATAAACCAGAAATACAAATACTGTGTTATCTGACTTTTATATACAACCTGCAAGTCAAACCAATAAAAGCAAGTAAGGAAATGGGGTTACCAGGGTTTGGTTAATGGACAGATGCTGATCAAACAGGATTAAGTTTCAGTTATACAGGATGAACATTCTGGAAATCTAAAATACTGTATGGTCGTTACAGCTAATAACATCATGTTACATCCTTGAAATCTGCGAAAGAGTAGATCTTAAGAGTTTTCACCCTGCAAAAAGAGTGGTAATAATGGTAAGTGATGATTACTTTAATAGCTTGATTGTGATAATTATTTGACAGCATGCAGGTATATTGAAAGATCGTGTTGTATATCTTACATATATGGAGTTGCTGTCAAAATAGAATAGTATTTTAAAAGTATGATTCTTAGCATTTTTTTTATGTAAGGACTATTTTGAAATAATTTTTGATGCTATAAAATTATGCTTTCAAGCAACCAAAGATTAATTTCTACATAGTGGCATAAAAATAATTCTACTACCTTCATTTTTTTTCTAATATTGTTTTAGAAACATTGGATTAATTTTTCCCATCTTTTTTTTTTTTTTGCCTCTGTGTGTATACATGTGTGTCTGTGTGTCTCTGTGGTTATGCGTGCGCACATGTAGAACAGGGTACTTGAGTGTGGGTGACTATGGGTGCCTATGGGAATCATTCTGGATTGTTTTACCTTTTTACTGCTTTGCTCTGGAATTTCTCAGGCTCTGCTTTCCAGGGCTGGAATTGTAGGCTGCAGCCATTTTTGCCATATTCTAGGCATTTTAGCATGGAATTTGAGGATCCTTCAGTTCCTTGTGAGGCAAAAGTTTTAACCCCTGAGCCATCTCTCTGGCCAAAATTTTCCCATTCAACAACTCAATAGTGTATATTTGCTTAGCTCCCTATGTATTTATTGATTTATATTTGCATATGCACATGAATATTGCATAACTGGAAGGAACACTACTGACTCAATACCTCAGCAGTTCCATGCTTCTTCAAGTGAAAATTTTCAAACATCCATACTTTGAAATTTAGCCATTGAACACATGCAATGGTAAGGACAGATGATTGCTATCAATCATCATATTCCACTTAATATTCAAAGCATTCTGGAAGAGACATCGTTCCTACTGCATTATGTGAAAGTATAACAGGCCTGAGGAGATTATGTAACTTGTAAGCCTCTGGCCTTCACAGTGTTGACTAAAGCCCTGAGCTATTAGCCACGGTGACAGTAAACTTCCTTGACCTCCCTCTGTGAAAGACTCAGTGGACTTCCCAGAGATTGAAAGCAAGTGCTCCCTCAGGCTGAAGCATACAGCTGAAGTTTAATTTTAGATTTTTCTCCTTGATCCCTTCTTCTGGTCTCCATATGTTCTTCTTTTCCACGAAAACTCCTTCTTAGTTAGAAAACTGCTAGAAATTAGTTAAAACTTGAAATTGTGTCATCATAGAGGGCGGCAACTGGAGTGTTCCCGAAGCGCTTCAGTGCTGAGGTTTCTTTCTTCCGTTTTGCTTCATGTTTCTGAAACAGGATCTCACTAGATAGCCCAGGTTTGCCCAGGTCTTCTTGGCTTACATGGCACAGCCTTAGCTCACTGAAAGTCAGCAGGTACTTCAATGAGTCTGGGAAACCATGGGTTAAAAGACTAATCAACTCTCTTTTCCATAGGGTAACAAGAGTATTTTATCTATCTGTTAATTATCTGTCATTTGCCTATGCGTTTCCAACCACATCTATAAACAATTACATCGATTTTGGAAAAGCGTTTGTAAGGGATATTTGATTCCAAATTATATTTTTTTCCAAATCCCTGGTTTGATGGAAGATAAATGCACAAGGAAATCATAAGACTGTGCCGAGCAAATGGACGTCAAAATAACAAGTTGTTGTTGAATTCCAGACTATCTTGTCTCAGTGTGTGCTAAACCCAGAGGAAGTATCAAGTTCTAAGAACACCAGGAAGGAGTGTAGGTTTTCCTTCGCGAATTCTCCAGAAGTGACAGAAATGGCTGGGGATTCACGTTGTGAAATCCAGAAACATATGTCCAAACTTCCTGGCTCTTCTCTCTCCCTCTTCCCTGGTCCCAACTGACAGTATTTGTTTCTGTCTTCTACTATCTTCTGTCAGGCTCTTCCTTTGATCCCCCTTTCCCCTTGTTTCTTTGATTAAGGTGTTCTATTAATTATTACTTTTTGAAACATCAGTTTTTTACCCTTTCCTTTTTCCCCAAATTCTCTTTTTAGTCCTATCACTAGCACAACAAATATCAGTAGTAACAAAAAGCAAAGAAAACAACAACGAAGACAGGGAAAAAAAAAAAGCAACAAAGTTTGATACCAATTTATATCCTTCCCATGTAATAAAGAATTCTGAATTAGGAGTTGTGTAGATGAATCGCTGGTATACTGTGTGTCATATAAACATGAACCTCAACATCTATGTACCTAAATAGTCCAGTGTGGTGGTATGGGCTTGTGATTTCAGCTCAGAGGAGTCGAGACAGATAGATCCTTGGAGTTCCCTGGCCAACAAGCCTGGCCTAATCAATGAGCCCCAATCCTAGTTAGAGACCTTGGATCAATACCAAGGTATATGTCTCCTAGTTCTTAGGAAATGACATCTGAGGTTGACCTCTGATCTGCACATGCATGAGCACATATGTGAACTCACACATCACACACACACACACACCATATCTGAATCAAACTGTACTGACAAGTACTTCTGCACTGTAAATAGGGAGTGCCTGCTTACTTGTGTTTCAAATACTTTAAAATTAATATACTTGATTTCCTAAACCACAAGAATCATCATGTTTTGTTTACCATTTTATGTACCATGGAGAAAAAGAACATTCTACCAAAAAGTATTGTAAACATCACTGGTTGTAAGATTTCTTCCAGTTTTAGAAAACACACAAAAAAAGATTCATTTGGAGAATAATGAATATAGTTTTATTTTCTTCTGTATTCTCTAAATAGTTTATATATATTTTAGTAGCATTTACATGAAAATTCTATAAACGATTTCTCTCTGTACTTGTTTTCTTTTGCTAATGTTCTGTAGATTGCCTCTGCTCATTCAGAATACAGATTTCTAGACTTTCCTTGCTGGTTCACTAAAACAGTCTTGTAGTTGGATTTGGGCAACAGAATTCTTCTATAAAAAACATTTAGGAAGAGGTTAATATGCAGACAGAAAAAAGTTATTAAAGATAACTCTCAGAACCTCAAGCCCTATCCCAGATTCACTGAAGCAGAATCTGCATTCTAAGAACATATCCAGGTGATTCATGGATACATTAAAGTTTGAGACCCAGCACAGATTAGTTCTCAAAGTATATTCCTAGTTCTACATAGAAACTTGTTGGAAATGCCATTTCCAATCCTGAGTTGGGGAGGTGTTTGAGACAAGGACATGAGTGGGATGCCTCATGTCTCTGTTTTGATAAGCCCCTCTCATGTTTCCTGTGTATGTTCAGGTGAGAGAGAGCACATTTTGCAGCTCACCCTTTTCTTTAACACACATCCAAAAAAAAAAAAAAAAAAACCCACCAATCATTTAAAGCAATACAAGTAGCCAGGGTTGCAGGCAGGTACCTGTTTTTTCAGCTATGGTGATTAAGAGGTATTAACTAATGTCTCAAGGGCTAAGTAAGCTTTTAATCCCCAATGCTATCATAATGGTAGATATAACAATTGAGAAAACAAGTAACAAAATGCTGCTTAATGATGATCTCTCTTTTCTCAGTGAGTCAGAGAATGATAAATACAATTTGAACCTGTGGAGTTTTTCTCCCTTTAATCTCATATTCTGGTTTTATTTATTTATTTATTTATTTACTGGCTTTTCAAAGTATCTGTCACAAGTCTTTGTGTTATCATTCCTCTGCATTACCTAATGAGTTCTACTCTGAAATATAGCCACCTTCCAATTCAAGTTCAGGGCAATGGAAAACTTAATATTTATTTTCTGTATTTATAGGAAAAGAAAGTTAAAGATAGGAAGTATTTGAGGAATGATGCATTCATCTTTCTGGTTATTAAGTGTTTGTTAAAAAATCAGATGGTTTTGCATGTGGATAGTAAGAAAGTAGGGAATGATACCTGACCTTCCCCCACCATCTTGTCTGTCAGGACTGTGAAAGGAATGGACCCTGAGATTTGAGAGACAAACTGGTGTCAGCTAGAGGAGGAATTGGTCTCCCAGAAGATGTCTTGACATCTCTGACAGATGACCACTTTGCAGGGCAGTGGGCAACACTTGGATATCCGCTGCCTCCCCTGCTGTTTCAACTTCACCTCTTCTGCTTGGACTTTGAAGAAGACCATAGACTGGAATAGGCCTCATCCTGCTATGGCCCTGTCGAGTTAATATCCTTTTGCTGCTGTTCACTGTCCATTTGATTCTTATTAGTTTAGTGAGGGCAGGAGGGGTAATAATATTGGATACAAATCATTTTGAGATAAAAAGATCATTCTTGGAGCTGGAGCGAAGACTCAACAGGTAAAGGCACTTGTGAGCAAACCTCGAGACCTGAGGGGATGGCGTCCCCTAGTGAGAAGACAGAAGTACCTTTTGAACGTTGTCCTTTGACCTCCACCCATGTACCATGTCTTGTTCTCTCTCTCTCTTTCTCTCTCTTTCTTTCTCTCCTTCTCTCTCTTGTCTGTTTTTAAAATAAGCAGATTTTAAAAAGTTTTTTTTTTTTTTTTTTTTTTTTTTTAGGAGCGAAGCTTCTATTGGAGCGCTAAACATAGCAGGCATATAATTTCATTTGCTATAAGATACCTATGAGCTGTAGGCAGGAAATTAACCATGGACTGTTTGAAGAGTCACTTGAACAAGGTGAAAATAATGAGGAAAAAGCCCCATAAGTAGTAATTGTGAAAATATAAACAAAAAGCTGGATGGTGGGGAAACGTTTCAGTGCATTATGTAAAACATGATTGCTTTTGAGCAGCCGCTGACCCATAGCATCTATTAGAAGTGGCTCAGGTGATTCTGCAAAGCAAAACTAAACAAAACAGCAACTGAGGCAAAAGCCTTCTGACTGTGTGCAGTTTTACAAAGATCACACTGCAGACTATATGGTGCATGCCTGATGTTTTGAGACATGCCCTTCCCATTATCTCCAGTCTTCCGTGACTAGACTGTTTATGCCAGTATTATGCTTAATTAAGCACCATGGCAATATCAATGAGAGTCTGAAAGCCAGATGTGGCACGGATCATCCAAAAATGCAGCTCTCTTGGCAAGCTGGGGATAAACCTTTCAAAAAATTTCAGAGATTTCCCAGAAATTGTTTTCCCTTATCCAAAAGATCCAAACCTAAGCAGCTGTTTTCCAAGGACAGCCGAGAATCCCGATCCGATCATGTGAGCTGTTGAAGAATGTGAGTTAGCTTTATGCTTGCTGCTTCACCTAAACGCCTGACTCTAACAACAGAGGGGAGCAAGGGGCTGTATTCGGCTCACAATTCCTTGCTGCATTCCACCATGGCCAAAGAGTCCCAGTATCAGGTAACTGGTCACATGACTTCCCAACAAAAGCAGAAGGCAAAGACCAATGCAATAATGACATTCGACTTTCAGAACTTTATTTTTTTACCCCTTTCCCTACCAATAAAAGCCATAAAGGTGTCTGGGTTATGGACTTAGATGACTGCCTATCTTCTCAGCTTTGTATTCATTCATATTGTACATTAGGTGATAGTTGTAGGCACAAGGAATATCATACTGGAAAAATTGCTAAGGGGGTAAAGATGCATTGGAAAAAGAAAACCAGGGATAGTTCAACACATCAGCAGGTATAAATAAGTAAAGAATTGCAGCTAGTGATCAGGGTTATACAATTTAAAAAGAAAAATCACAGGATGGAAAGAAATGGGCTGCGGGGGGAGAAATTAGAGGCCATCTTCCTGAAATAAGATTTCTGAGCTGAGACTTGTACCAAGAGAAGACCTAAGAAAAAGCTGTGCAGGACAGGTGGGAACTCGGTGAGTAAAAGGCACTAGTAATGCAAATCCAATTATCTGATTTTGAACACTGGAGCTGGCAAGGTAGGAGAGCACCAACACACACACAGACACACACAGACACACACACATACATATACACACACATACACACAGACACACACACAGACATACACACACAGACATACACACACAGACACACAATACATATACATAAATACATATACACAAAGACACACATAGACACACAGACACACATATATACACAGATACACATACATATATATACATACATACATATACACACATATACACACAGACACACACAGACAAACACACAGACACACACACATATACACACAGACAACACATATACACACAGACACACACAGACACACAGACACACACAGACACAGACACACACTCATATACACACATATATACACAGACACACATACATATAGACACATACACACAGACACACAAGACACACATACATATAGACACATACACACAGACACACATACATATACACACATACACACAGACACACATACATACACACATATACACACAGACACACATACATATACACACAGACACACATACATATACACACATACGCACACAGACACACATTCATATACACACATATACACACAGACACACACATACATATACACACATACACACACAAACACATATAGACACACACACAGACACTCACAGACACACATGCATATACACACATATACATATAGACACACACAGACACACATACATATACACACAGACACACACAGACACACACAAACACACATACATATACACACATACAGACACACACACAGACACACATATACACACACAGACACATACATATATACACAAAGAGACACACACAGAGATGCACTAGAAATAGATAGGTCTAACATTTCCTGTGCTTGGAAAATCTCAAGAAATGGAAAGCAAGAAAGAACCAGGAAGTCAGTTTATGCAGAGAACAGCTGTGGGAGTGATATGGGGAGAGAATGAAAGTGAGGCTGGACAAAAGGGAGGTATGGAATGTGCTGGGCTTTCCCTGTAGGCCACATGAAGGAGGACTGGCTTTATTTTCAATATAGCAAAGGCCCCTGATGGGTTACTAGTAGGCTAGGGTCATGATCACACATTATTCAAAAGGCCAGTTCATCATGTGGAACACAACAGGGGAAGCAGTGCTTACAAGGCAGCTGATGATGAGTGGGGAGACACTGGCCACACTTGGGCAGGGATATGTGAGCTCAGGCTCAGAGGATTTCCCAGTAGGAATTGCTGGTGAATTAGGCTTTGGAGGAAAGACGGCCTGACTCACAGGATCATAAGTAAGTGGGTGGCAGATGCGGGTGCCATCACAAGAGCATTCTGGGAAGCAGGATACCAAACCCTGTGCTTGGACTTGAACATAAAGTGTGTGAAAGGCCTGTGTACCATCCACACTTGCAGGACAGGCTTACCAACATGGGCAAATCAAATGGTGGGGGGTGCAGAAGGGGGAGGCCTGAATATACATGCTCATCTTCCTATGTAATGAGCCATGTCACTGGGGTCATAGCTTACTTGAGCTTCAACTCCCATCATGATTCATCCCGATTCTGTGTGTACCATGGAACCACGAGGTGGCGCATGAGAGATGCTTGTGCAGCACCTGGACCATCTAGCTGAATGCTGAGCAACGACATCCCAAATGGATGGTTATAAGAGGGGGGCTGACGCACCCGGTCAAGGGACAAATAGAAATGGAGGCTCATGGGCAGGCAGAGCAAAGGTGTCCACTGCACTGGGACTATATCAAGAAGGACAGGAAGTCTATTTGTAGTCAACAGTGTCTTTCTTTGGATGCGTTTAACTTTTTTTTTTTTTTTTTTTTATGCACTATAAGGTCCCAAATTTCCCAAGTAGTTACCATACTGGAGGCAATTGTTCCTTCAATTCATGGACAAAGTATCTTTTTTGTATAGTTCTAAAAATGTGACAAATACACATAACACAAAATTTCTATTTTAAGCTTATTTAGAAGTGCAACTCAACAGTATTAATATACTAACTTCATTTCCAGAATACACTTCATCTTCCAAAACTGAGACCCTCTAGCCATTTAACTGTTATTAGCATAACTTGGGCAATCGACTTCATATAAGAGGAACCATGGAATATTTGTCCTTTGGTTTATTTCATTTAGTATATTGTTCTTAAGCTCTGTCCACATGGTATTATGAATCATAACTTCCTTTTTATGACTGAATAATATTCCATTATGTGCTTATATCATATTTTGATTACCCATTAATCTGCCAATAGACATCTTAGTTGCTTTCAGATTTTAATTACTGAAAATGATATTCCTACACATGTTATATCCTGCACTGTGTTTTATAAGGTAGTGTCAATATTCAATTACTGCTTTGTTTACTCATTCTTGCCCTTGACAAATGGTTCCCAAGTTCCTATTTAGCCTGGTATGATGGTGCTCATGCGGACAAGAGCTGTAACTTGGTCAATTGCTAATCAGTGTGATTACTCAAGACATTACTTTTGCTTCAGTTTTAAAATCTGCATATCTATTTGGGGCTAGTGAGATGGCTTTGTGGTAAAAGCACTTGTCACCAAGCTTGACTGCCTGAGTTTAATCTCTGAGCCTCACATGGTAGAAAGAGAAAGCCGATTATCCAAAGTTGTCTTTTGACTTCCCTGCTTATGCTGTGGCATATGCCTGCCGATATACGTGCACACAAACACAATAAGCAAATTAATCAATTAACTATTTAGAATGTTAAAAAAAATCTCATATCCACAGGGAGAAATTTCATGGCATTATGGTCTAGCAATATACTCAACCAGCAATTCTGGAAGACCAATGTGAATACAGCATGACATTTGGCTTAAAGAATTTGGTTTTGAGCCCACAAAACAGGGCTCTGAAGAATGGCAAAAACCCACCGTATAGTAAGAAGAATAAAGACCTTTATGGTTTTCAACATTTGGATCTTAGTCTGGGGAGAAGGTTTAGGGGGTCAAGAGCTTGTCCTGCAAGAGAGGACCTGAGTTTGAATCCCCAGCACACATGTAAAGCTGTAGTTTCACATCTGTAATCCAGTGCTTTTGCAGTGACACAGAAGGCAGAGACAGGAGAATCCTCGGAAATGCACAGGTCAACTATCTTGGTGTATATAGTGACAAGCTACAGAGAGACTCTGCCTCACACAAGATGGAAGGTGAAAACAGCATGTGGGGTTGTACTCTGATCTCGACACATACACGGTGGCACGTGCACCTTCATATTCACACACATGAACTCAAAATAGATGGAATTTGGATTTTCACACACGCACCATGACACGTATACCCTCATATTTCACATTTTCATGTGTGCATACACACACAGAGTACACATACATGCATATCATATACACATACAGAGAAAGACCAAAACAATGGACCTCAAAAGAAATAATTAAAATTTTGGGAGTCAAACAAGTTTAAATAAATTCAAGGATTTCCATTAAAATCTTCCCTGAGATATATTTAAACACTACTCATTTGTTGATCGGTTATGTAAATGAGTTACAAAATAAATCCACTTAAGAGTCTTCTACAGAAAGCCATAGAATTGCCCAGAGACTGAAAGGGCAAATGGATGGGTATGTGCTTTGAGCACACGTGGTGATGAGGTGGAAGACAAGGAGAGAAGGCTGTGATGACTGCAGAGGAGAAATAAGAGAGGTCACCCCCTCTCTGTGCCTGAGGACCCTGCCATCATCTACAAAGAAGACAGCCAAAGAAATAAGCTCTAGAGACTTAAGAATCAAGATTACAAATCCGAGTAAGGCATGCAGACTAAACAAATGCTTCACAGGCACACACGAGAGCCATCTCTTAGTCTTCCTTTCCATGCGCTCTGAGAAGAAATATGGACGGGAGAGAGTTTCCAGTCTGAAGCATGCTGGAGAGGGAGGACTGATCAATATTCAGGAGGAACCCGAGAGTGTCAGTCCAGGACAGAAATGAATGTGAGCAGCTGTGTTTCACAATCTGACCTCAGGACACTGGAGCCTTAGTATTTCCATAATATGACTGTAAAAAATATGTCCCTCTAGCCTTATTTGCTTTCCTTAATGGATAATGCTTCTGGCTTGGATCTTCATGTGGAAAAAAGGACCTTTGTCTCATAAAATGTTACAGATGCTGCTATGGTAACACACTTTAATTTTATTCCTATCTCAGAAGATAAACATGGAAAAAGCGACTGGCAATTTAATCTCCTATTCAGCATTAGCGGTAGGTCCACAGAGTGTTCAGGTTTTTTTGTTTTTAAGGAATGTTTTCTAACCTGCTGTACTCAATTAAGCACGAATCCTGAAGCCCTGTCTAAAAGGTATTACACTGCCAACTTAAAAATACCATGTGGCCAAATTTTAAAACCCACAAGGGAAGGAAAGCAAGCCGCTTCCATGACAGAATTCTTAGGTGGCCAGAATGAGTTTGCATTGGTGGGAAATTTCTGTTGGGCTAGAAACAAAAGCCAAACATCTCAGCGCTTACAAAAACCAGTATCATTTTGGTTTAAAATAAAACATACCCATTTGCTAGACAATTACTGGAAAAAGACATTTCTTGGTCCAACTGCAACATATTGCACTAGAACCTTTGCATTGGAGCCAGCTGTTTGCTTTGTATTCGGCAAGTAAGCAGTGGGATTGCCTCTGGAGAGGTCATCTGAAGCTTGCGCTCCCTATTGAATTCTCACACTATCCAGTTACATAGGACAGAGTAGCTCCCATCCTGTCGGAGTCATAAAACAAGGCAAAACAGCACAAGTAGAAGAAAACACACAGGAAGCACAGGCAGTGGCGCACTGATGGGTTTAAATCTCAAGGTGTTTCTTTTGCAATTGCAAAGACACATCTGCTCTGTTGTTTTCTTTTCACGGAGCTCTTTTCTGTTGTGACTCTCCTGTCATAGTTTCTATCACTTTCGCTCTTAGATAATAGAAAATCAAGGCAGACAAAGGATTAACGAGGGTTGTGGTCAGCACAACACGCATGATGCCTCAATAACAAACGGGTGGGGGTCAAGTTTGATTTGATTTACCTTATGCCAGAGTAGCTCGTTTCAGAACATGCTCTGCCAGAACAAGGATCCGGGGTCATTCATTAAACTCTGCCTCCTGCTTTAACTTTGTCATTCTAGATCTTTAACAGAATCATAAAGGACATCATTATTGCTGATTGACACATTGACATTCACAAATACCCATTATGAACATACTAACACTATAGTCCTGTTCAAATACCGCAACACATGCAAGTGGCTAGTAATTAAACTGAAGTGCCTACCTAAGTTGTTCTTGAAGCAAACTTCAGCCTTTTGTAATATTTTCCCTTCATAAACGTCCTCAAGTATTTACAGTGTGCGGATGAGCTCATACTCTTGAAATGGTAGAGATCAAATGGGAAAGGGAAGGAGCTTGAAAGAGAGGTTGTTCACACTAACACTGCTCTTATTGAGGAGATTCGAAGGCACTGTCTTTGCTCTCATTGGTCACTCAGAGCACTAGAACAATATTTGTCCAGTTGCTATGTGGAGAGGGGCAGCTGCCAATTCTCTCCACTAATAGGCCTGAACTGGCCTTTGCAGATAAGAGTGGTTATTGTTTGTGGTAATGTGCTTCCTGACGGGATGCAGGTAAGAGAGAAAGTTTTCTTTGGTGACGTCTGGTGGAATGACTGCCACTGTCTGAACTTTAACTACTGTTGCATAAAGTGAACCAGAAGACGATTTTTGCCACGCCTTTTTTTTTCAAATTAGATTTTCCCTTCCAGAATGCATATCTAGAAAGATCATATTTAATTTTTTTCAAGGACAGTATATTTGAAATGCTGAAAAAAGTCATCTGCCCCAATACTGAATCTATTAAAATATATTTCAAACATCCAACAGTACATAACATATATATACAAATGCATATGTATACATGCAAATGAAGGCTTAAGAAATTTCCCCTAATTTCAAAGGCAGCTGCATGGTTTTGACAGGTACACATACACATAACCCTAGCACTGAGCTTGTGTGAGCACACATAATGTGCACATGTGTGTAAGAGCTGGCGCACTACGGGACTAATGTAAAGCACATGGAAATTTAGGCAGCGTTTTTAAAAAAATTCAAAGACAGATGTTTTGCTTTTTGCATGTAGACAAACTCTATTATTTTTAATTTGCGCTGACTGAGTATGTGCATTTTTATGGGTTGGGTGAATGGAAGACTGTTTGGATTCTGAGTTTAACATCATAGGATGAACGGAGGCATTTGAAAGAAACCACATACAGTATATCTTCAGGAATGAAGTTTCAGTAAGGCCCCAAATGATGAAGAAAAAGGAATAAAGTACTAAGGAAGTAGAATGTTCTCCATTAATCTAGAACTTTCTCAAGAACTTTCCTAACTATGATGCACTTTAAAAATTTTTTTTCTCCTTATCACCTCATAGCTAAATCCCACTAAATTTTCTTCTATACATTTGGGTTTTTGGTTATTAATGGAAATAAAAATTAATAAAAAATACATTCATAATAGGTCCACCAAGTTTCTCATGGAACTGGTATCACTTCAGTTGCTCTACATCATGAGCATACCTATGAATTTCAACTTCATCCTGAGTATTTTTCAAAATAAAAAGTTTTTAGATAGTTAAAGAGAATGTTAATGGACAATCCAAAATTTTACTGTCTAGAAATAATATTAATTCATGAATATATATCTATATCTAAATCTAATCTATATCTATATCTATCTATCTCTCTATCTCTCTATCTATCTATCGTCTATCTATCTATGTGACTTGTCACTTCTGAAAATGGAGCTATAGAGACTCCTCAATGATCAAGTTAGGGATGGTTTGCAGAGAGTGTGCAGCAGAATGTGGTCATACTTGTTTTCCTGTGTTGTTTCCTTAATTAGGACAATGTGTTTCTGGGGCTGGAGGGATGGTTCAGGGCTTAAGACTCTGCCTAGCAAGCAGAAGGACCTGAGTTTAGATCCCTGACCCATGTATACATGCTGGGTGAAAATGGTGGGGGTCTGCACTTCCAGTCCTGGAAATCAGAGCCCAGAAAAGTCCAGAGCTAAGTAACAAGGAGGTAAAATAGTCTAGGATGATTCCCAATGTCACCTGTGGTGATGAGCACACACAGCGCCCTCTTCTACACACACAAATACACAGACACATGCCAGAAAAATAAAAAGACAACATGCTTCTGAGTTGTAAAGGAATCACTGGGTGTGTCTCACAAATCCCACTCTATTCCACTGAGTGTGGCTAATCCAGGTGACCTAATCTCTTCATTTCATGGCCACAAAACACACAAGCAACCCCAGTATTTATGCTAATATGCAGTTTCTTCTGCCTAACCCTTTATTGTAGTATCTAGTTAAGACTATATGAAAGAAACTGGTAATTCTCCTGCTGCTATAGGAAGAAAGACTCCTGCAGAGGAAGAAGCAGAGTGCTTACTACACAGGACATGCCTCTGGGTTCTTGGAGTCAATTTCCAAAATCGAAACACTATTTTTAGACTGACATACTACATTGGTGACTCTCTCTGAAAAAGTGGAAGAATTTTATTCCTTGCAAAAAGGTCTGAATCTGCAAGTCCAATTTTTAAGAATTGATACTGAAACCTTCCTAGAGAAAATTTTCTGTTGGATGATGGCCAAATTGATTAGCTAACTGGTAAGAGACTATGTCCTTTCTCTCACACTGGCTCTGACCTGTTTCACACTACTATAATCAAATCACTCCCTTGTGTCCTGGTTTGGTCACAAAGCTGGCTAAAAGTTCTGTGAGCATTTTGAGGAAAGAAAACTAAAACATTATGTAGCATAAAGCACACTCCATCAACGGACATGAACATTAGTTGGCTACATGCATAGGATGAAATTTTCTCAAGGATATAAAATTTCACAAAGCATGTGAAAAATACAAAAAAGAAAGCTGTTTTTTGCATATGACAGTTTTCTTTTTGATTAAAAACAGATATTCTTCCATGAACCTTTCCTTTTTTTTTCTACAAGCACTAGGGAGGAGATAGGGTAAAATCTGTCAGTCATCCAACATATCATTGACCCCCCCAAAGTCTAGCATGGATCACAGGCACTAGGATCCTTAGAGGCAAGGGATTAACACCCAAAATAGTGTTCCTATACTAAAGGAGAACACAAGAAAGAGCTTTAGACAATGCCACTGAGTCCTTACACCTCATCAGAGAGGAGGACCCAGAGGGAAGTTTGACATGCACACTAAAGGATGCTCCAGGAATGGGGGAAGGGGGCACTGGGAGAAAGGGAAGGAGGGGGAAAAGGAAGAGAAAAAGGGGGGCGGGAGCAAGGGGATCCAGGGAGGGGCGGAGGGAGGGGAATGGAGTACCTATCAAGTTTGTATGAGTGAAAAAAATAAATTAAAAAAATCTGTCAATCATATATTAGAAGTGTAAGATTCTTTTTTCCAAGATTGGTCTTTTCAAAGTTATCTCTGAACGTGGGAAACTGCTGGGCTGGAGCACTGGCTCAGATGTGCTTGGTTGGCATGTGCAAAAGTCTTAGGTTCAACTCCTGGCATGGAATAAATTGGGCATGGTGGCAGTCCCCTGTAATCCTAGCACTTGGGAAAGGGAAGTGGGATGATCAGATGTTCAAAGGCATCCTTGAGTACAAAGCAAATTTGTAGTCAAAATGAGAGCATGTCAAAAAAATAAATAAAAACAAACAAAATTGGCAAACATTCGCTTTCTTGACTACAGACTTAGGACTTTGGTCCTTCTGATACACCAGATCTGCGTCCATGAACTATTTCCACTCCCATCCTGAGCCTGCACCTGGAGTTTCCACTCTGCTGCCACTGCTCCAGCAAGTTCTAATCAATGCTTCTTCCATGTTCTTTCTACTTTCTCACCTCTACATTTCCCACATATGGTTGCTTGGCCAGAACATTGTCCTTCTTGGTTCCTTCTCCTGATTTATCTCTCAGTCTTCTGTAGGTGTCAAGTTGGGATTGTATGCTCCCTTTGCTTCACATTGCTGGGACACACACTCACGTGTAGACCGAAAGGGAATGGTCCCTTCAGGGTCCCCCCCCCCCCCGCAGAGTTTTCTGCAATGCCTGTATTCAGTGGATGTTGTGTGATGATCATGAGTTTCAACAATCACTTAGGATGGTGGCACCGATCAGAAAAAAAATGTGAATGGTGAGAGTTTCCTCTAGCAATAAAATATTGACTTCAGGAAAGTATATGGTTGCTTTAGAGACAAAGATAATGAGAGTGGATCTGCTTTTGATCAATCTAAAGATCTAGGATTTACCTTAATCTGCAGTGATTTTTCTTTAAAACCATGAAGATACAAACCAAAGGTTTGTAAGTACATAATTGCCCTAGGGATCCTAGAGGAATTAATTTATGTGCGTATTATGTCTCTCTATCAAGGCTGTTGTTTACATTTATTTCCATTCCAAGCTTTAGTCGCCAAACTCTTAATTCCTTGATGAATTTCTGTAGTTAGTCCAATTCAAGCATTTCAACAGGCATTTTTTATGTCCTCTCAGCCACATGTAGATAATCTTATGGAGTCCATCTGTAATTTTATTTCATTTTGAAAGAATGTTTTATTCATTTTCTGTGAAATGTGCTGAGGATTGAACTCAGGTCTTTAAACAAGCCCCATACCACCAAATGCAGAGAGCATATTTCAGTTTTGCTTTCTTTTCTGCAGTCATCTATGTCTACCTAAAACAGGTGTTAGAACTAGCGCAGGAACTGCTGGGATCTTTGCCAAGTAAAGAGACAAGTGAATGAAAAATAAGCTACTGTATTTTTATAGAAAAAGATTAAGACTCAAAACTCACCATAGGCTGACATACTGGAAACACTGGCGGAGCTGTATGGTGGTCTTATTTAACCTCACCTTAGTAAGAAACACAAGCTTTGTTAACACCTGAACAAGCACAGCGGGTGCCCCAGGAACTGCTCAGTGACTTCCCAAGGAGTCACATGTGAATGTGTGACTATCACGTCATCGTAAGGGAACAGTTAGCCTAGAACAGAACTTCATCTTCCCCATTCTAGTAAGGTACAAATCAATTTTTTTCCATATTACAGAGCTGGGTCACAATGCTTTGATCCAGTAGAACACAAATAGAAAAATCAGCATCTTTGGAAACAGTTTATACAAAAGAGGGTTACCTTGTTCATTCAGAGTCTTAGCTAGTAGTTCACATTGTATCAGATAAGCATTCAACAAACATTACTTAATATAAAGAGGGAACACTACTATATATGTTTTCACTGAGAATGAACAGCTTGTCCTTGAGGTGCTACTACTTTAAAAGACACACTGAAATGATTAACATAAGAAAAAGTTTTATGTGTAATATTTAGAGTGGAGGATTTCTCAGTTGTGTTGAGATTTGACTTTAATTATGAAGAATGGTTTGTTTAATGGAAGGGCTTTTGAATGATGGCTTGGCATTTGATCTATGTGTCCTTAAGTGACATGGAACCTTCAGGCTCTAAGTCTCATTTACTAGCAGACCAGTCTACCTTAGTCCATGGCCGTAAATTCCTGAGACATGCCACCTCCCATCCTGTTATCTCCAGCTTCATCTTTGATGGAGCTGTGGATTCCTGCCTATGCTGTTCTTATACTGGACAAGTTTAAACCAAGAGCTTTCCATTCAACTCTCAGTCCTTTGTCTATGAAACCTGTTCATCCATTTCAATTGATAGATTCACTAACTACTGAGTTTCTCAGGCCCCCACTCATTATTTATTTATTTATTTTTTGGTCAGTCCCACAAACAATCTGTAGGAAAGTTCTTCCAGTTCCTAAAAAGTACATTGTAAATCAATTGCTTTTTACCATTTCCATGACTACGATAAGCAACTCCCATCTGTTGGATTCACCATCTCTTTCCCTTCATACTAAATTTCTTTTTCTATTTAGAATACCAAGGCACGGGCACCTTCTGAAAATAAAACTGAGCTTTTGCTCTTAAAGCTATTGTATTTAGCTGAAGAGTTAAATCCTTTGCTTTGCTCCGAGTTTATATGAGTTATTTTGCCTTACTATATCCAAAACACCCAACAGAAACAACTTAAAAGAGGAAAGGTTTATTTTGGCTTCTGGTTTCAGAGAGATTTCAGTTCATCACGGTGGAGAAAGCATACGGTCAAAGATCTTAACATCATAGTGGACCAAGAAACAGAATGCGGTGCCAGCCAACATGCGACCTTCAAATGATCACCTCTAGCAACCTTCTGTACATAGACCTGACTTTCTAAAGGCTCCATACCCTCACCGCCAATATAGGTGTTGCAGTCTGCCTGCATGGTTGCTGATAAATACATGACCAAAGGGCTTAAGGGAATAAGGGGTTGTATTCTCTCTTAGAATTGTCTGATTACAAATGTTTGTCCAGCTTTGCAAGAGAGTGCATACCAATGCCAGAAGCCAAATCCATGGAACATCAAGAGCATGGCTGGCACCACACAGTGCCAATTTCCTTACCCAGTTTCCCTCCATTTTATCTACCTGCCAAGGGACTATCCTACCCCCCATGGACCGGGCCTTCTCCATCAACTAGACAATTTTTTTCAGGGTTGCTCCAGGCTTAATTCTACTAATTCTTCACAAATGTGCCTAGAACTTCAACCCTCAACTGTCAAATTGACACTTGTATCTAACTATGGCAATAGGAAAGTAGTGTTCAAATCATGACTCTCCAGGGAACATTTCAGACACAACCCACAACAAAGCCCCCATTTGTTGGGCTGTCTCCAAGGTTCTCTCTCAAATTATCCATGTTCCAATTTTGTGGAAAGCCCTTCTATTCCTCACACTTCCCACTCATTCCCCCTCCTCTCTTAAATAAATAAATAAATAAATAAAATATTTAAAAAGAAAAGAAAACACATTCGTTCTTCATACACATGCTCAATACTTACAGCACAGACTTACCCTTAGGAATGAATGAGTGAATGAATGAATGAGTTGAATCTTAGGCAAGATCTGTCTCTTTCATGCCTTTGTCTTCTATGTTAAATATTGGGAAGTTCAGAAATGATATATGTAAATCACAAGTGTTCCTATATCATGCCAGAAACATAAATGATATTGAACAGAAGTGTGGTGACTATTGAAAAGGTGGTTTTCCTTTAAGTCTTATCGCATGCTGAGAGATAATTTAGAACAATTACCAAAGATAGTTGGGGAATCTTTGATGGCTCCAAATGCCAAACAATGATAAGATGAAAACATTAACTACTTTGATTTATTAGTACACAGTATTCATATGTATAAAAATATTGTATAATGTTTATGTCTAACAATTAAATATTTATCAACTTGAAATTGTCTCACTACTTAGCCCAAGCTGGCCTGGAAGTCCCTATGTAGCTCAGATTGGCCTCAAATTCACAGTAATCCTCCTGCCTTAGCCTCCCCAAGTGCTGGGATTATAGGTGTGAACCACCAGACTCAATAAACACTTTTTCAAATGTTTAAGGAGATGGAAATGTTAACTACTCTGATTTGATCATTAATCACAGTATACATCTATACAGTTATCATGCTATATCCCATAAGTATATGAATTAGACTTTTTAAAAGCAGAAGTATTAAGTGCTGGACTTGGGAGTTCCTGTTTATTTTACTGTCTCTCTGACCCTTGAGACAAGCTTTTTAATTTCTCTATGTTCCAGTTTCCTTGCTTCAATAAAGCAAGAACCCAGATGTTATGAGGAAAAGTGTTTAGGTAATATCTGCAAAAGTGCTTTGTAACACTTAAGTTTTAAGCAAATACATTTCATTTAAATCTTGTCTTTTTAAATGTCCATTGGTTAATGGAGGAAGTGTAATAGCTCTTGCTCTTTCCACTGATGTTTCTTCCAAACTAATTAAGTGTGTATGTTGAGGTCTCTAAACACTCCTTGCAAATGAACTAGCTCATCTTACAAGCAATGGCTGGGAACTAATG
This sequence comes from Typhlomys cinereus, assembly GCA_023101885.1. NCBI lineage: Eukaryota > Metazoa > Chordata > Mammalia > Rodentia > Platacanthomyidae > Typhlomys > Typhlomys cinereus. Next base: position 162,693 of record JALPQD010000161.1, read on the forward strand.
TAATGCAAATAATGGCAACCTTTGAAGTTTCCTTCAAAGAAGTTGGAAAAACAGTAAGAAATGTTTGAATTATATGAGTTAAATGCATGAACTAAAAGTTTTCAGTAACTTAAAGAACACGGAATGAGTGAATGTGTACATGCAGGCTAGACGTGGATGTCAGGTGTCGCCACATGACTTTTTTTCCCCACTGATTCATCCAGACAAGCTGGTCAGCAAGCTCCAGGGCTCTGCCTATCTCCCACCTTTTGCCTCCAAGCACTGGGGTTATAAACACCAACTGCTGCACCGGGCATTTATGTGAGTGCTGGGGGCTCCCTTGCCTCTATGAACATGATTTGAACTTCTTTTTTAACAAAGAATTCTGGAATTTGATCATTTGCTTAGAGTCCTCATTGGATGGTCTGGCTTCTTTTTTAATATATATATTTTATTTTATGAGCGTGTGTGTGTGTGTGTGTGTGTGTGTGTGTGTGTGTGTGTATCAGAGGGCACTGTGTGTCCCTGTGGAAGACCAAGGATGACTTCAGGAATTATCTTGGATTGTTTCTACCTCCTTCCTGCTTCATTCTGGGATTTCCTAGGCTCTATTCACCAGGGCCGGAAGTACAGGCCGCCTCCATTTCTGCCTGTTGTTTTTACGTGAGTCCTGGGATCTGAACTCAGGACCTCCTACTTGCGAGAGAGAGTCTTAACTCCTAAGCCCCTTCTCCAGCCCTGGTCTTTTTTGTTTTGTTTTGTTTTTTTAATGATGCACATTTTTGTACTTTTGCAGAAGAGGGCTTCTCCATGGTGAATCTATCTTCAGTAGCTTTCCCTTCATACATCCAGGGAGGTCTTGAGAATGCAGTACCCTGCATGACTTGGCATCTGGCAGGAACTGCCACTTGTCATGGCCATCTTCCTGACCCCAGGGCACTTGAAATGTTTCCCTCTTGCCAACAGATGCGCTTTCTTGCTTCTTTCATTGAAAGTGCTTCCTCTGTTCGTGTTAAGCAGCTCCGCTTTTCAAAGCAAACGAATCATAAATAGCACCTAGTTATGCTAGTGGATTTATGTGCAGGTACATTTTGAAACAGAATAAAATCTTCATCTGTTTCTATAGGGAATAGCTAATGTCAAAAGAGCTTTCGGTGAAAGTACATTCAAAGATCAAAGATTCATGGTGATGTACTCGGGTCAGCTTTCCATAAAGAGAAACTCGGCACTTGTTTGGTGTTCAAAAGCAGCTGGTTGAATTCATGTCTGTATAGGTAATGCGTTTCTTCTCTGGTCTGTTCCTAGCATGAACTCACCAACAGGTGCTACAGGAGCAGATACTGCACGGGAAGGTGGCGTGACTCACAGCACTTCAGTGCTTTTTAATTCATGTAGACTGCTAAGAAAGCTCGCTTTCCTGCCATGCGCACGCTTCCTGTTCCAGTTGAAGTCAAACTTTTCAGAGAAAATTTCAAAAGAAACGGGTCTGGTTCAGATTATGTGTGAACCCCTCGCTGGAGCTGACGGGTAGTTTCAGATTGCAAAGTCAACACAGTGTTCAGTTCTAGCACTTTCTAGCGTCTGTTTCCTTCCTGGCCAGCCATGTTACTGGATGGGGAACTACATTCTTAAAAGATTGGGTAAGGTAACAACTGTCACTGTGGAAGGCCAGTGGCCTCATTGATCAAGAGGAGTTTCTCTTGGAGACCCATGTTTCACGCAAGGTATCTGAACTATCTCGTTCATCCCTAGGTGCTCATCCCATGAGCAGCTTCAGTTTTGTTCACTGTCACATTATTCCTGTGTCATCATACTCCTTCATATCCCAGCAGGCACCAAATCTCTAACGGTACTTTTAGTAGCTTCAAGTCAAAAGTATAAAAGGTGCCTTGTAAGTGTTATATGGACTTTGACATTTGCAGTAAATTCCAGATTACATGCATTGGTTTATATACCACCTTCTTTATGAGACTCAATGTTTCCTACAAGTTGCTTTTATATCATCACTGCAGTACTGTTCTTTTATTTGTTATTACTTTTATTATTTTTTGTGCATTTGTGTGTGTATGTGTGTGTGTGTGTGTGTGTGTGTGTGTGTCCATGTGTATCAGAGGGTACTGTGTATGCCCATGGAAGCCAAAGGGTGAGTTCTGGAATCACACTGGATTGTGCTGTCTCCTCTATGCTTTGCTCTATAATTTCCCAGACTCTTTCTTTCAAGACCAGAAATATAGGCCACCACTATTTCTACCTGGCATTTTTTCGTGGGATCTGGGATCTGAACGCAGGACTTTCTGCTTGCCAGGCAAAGGCTTAACCCCTGAGCCATCTCCCCAATATCTGTTTCTTCCATTGGAACCATGAATGTTTAAATATGCTGTCTTAAACTATTTCAGCTATGACTGAATTTTGATTTAGCTCAGTTTTCTGTTAGTAAAAACTCAGTGTGAAGATATGGTCATAGTTTACTCAGTTCCAGAACATTTTATGTATTATTTATCAGAAAGATAGGGTTTATAAGTTCAGTGACACAAATATCCCTTTCAGAAAAACTTAACTAAACTTACTTTCTTACAGTCCTGTTAATGGTACAGGTTAAATAATTTGTTGACCTAATTTCCATTTTCAAAGGCTAAACACAGGAAGAAATAACTAAGAGTTTTAGGAGATAAATTAGAAGTTAATACAGCATGAGATAGTTGCTCTGATTGGAAGTCCAAAGTGCTTGTGCACTTTACTGTTTTCTCCACAGGAAATAATTCTGATTTTTTTGATAAAGGCATTTAAAATTTGGTGTGAGTCAAAGGGGTAAATTTCAAGCATTGCATCAGAACCACACAAGTTATTTTGAAGCAAAAAAATTATATGTATAGTTTATCCATTTAATCTATTTCTGTAAGCAACCTCTCAGCCTGTGATTTTGATCGCCATGTGGAAAGTTACACTACAATGTGAACCTTGCCATCATATAAACACAGAACAAAGACACACCTTGGGTCAGGCTTTACAACAAATGGCAGATCATTATTGCTTCCTTTGGTATTTCCTTTGCAATGCTGAAGTGCTGGCACCGTGACCATAAATGCCATTCCAGAGAAATTCCATCCTCACTTACGTAACAGGATGCTGGAGAGGGGTTGCTCTGGTCTGAGCTTCCACCAGAGGACAAAAGTGGTCACTAATGGGAGGCACATGGGCATGAGACAGATCCACAGACAAGTAGTTTATATATATATATTATTACTTATTCAATTATGTGTGTGTGTGTGTGTGTGTGTGTGTGTGTGTGTGTGTGTGTGTAGAAACCACAGGCAAATTTGGGAACCACTATGGACCGCCTCCACCTCCTCCTTCTTTACTCTGTCCCGGGATTCACAGGCTTCACCCTACCAGGACCAGAAACGCAGGCCATCCCCTGGCGTCCATACGTGGGGTCTAGGATCCGAACTCAGGACCTTTTGCCTGCAAGGCAGAGGCTTAACCCCTGAGCCACCTCTCCAGCCCCCAGACAAGTAGTTTTTAATATAATAATTAGGAAAAGCTTCAATGCCCTTCGGCCTTTCAGATAATCAGGACAGAAACGGTGGTGGAGAACGAAGAGGAAGACAATCCTGGTGGGGGGTATCACGCCGAGAGAACAGTGCCTAGGTATCTGCTTTGAAAGGACGAGGGATGCCTGCTGCCTCCAAGCCACCATCCTGGTGGCGAGGGAAGGACACCACTAGATGTCCAAAGTGTGACCTCGCATTTGAGATGCACAGAGAGTTGATACCGTGGACTGGGATCTGTGTGCTCGGGAAATGCTAGAGGAAGGTCTGAGTACTGGAGTGTGGCTAAGTCAGGAAGTACTCATAGCCTAGGAATCGCTTTCACCTGCACTGTGCAGGATCAGGGATGAGGGCACACACACAGGAGACACAGAGTAGTAGGTCCAGTAGAGGATCCTGGAGGTGTGATGAGAGAGCACGTCAGAAAGGTGCTGGCTGGCAACGAATACCTCACTTGCAGGGTTGTAGACGTCGTCTCAATTGGCTACTCAGAATGAGGGTGTGCCTTCCAGGCTACGGAGTCCTGAGCGATAGGACCTAGCAAGGTTCCAGGGTGCCCATGAAAACCCAGTGAGACCGAGCCTGAGTGAGCTATCACCCTTCCAGAGAAAGCAAAACTACCCTGTCAAACACTATTCCAGCCTTTCACCTTTCCCCCCTTCCGCGCTTCCTGGTGGGCAGGAAACGTGTGGGCAGGAGGGAAAAGGTTAGCAGAGTCTCTTTGTCCACTTCTGGCTCTAGCCAAACCAAGTTTTCACTGGAGGAGGGAAGACCAGGCCCCACCTTTCATGATTACATGAGATTTTATCTACCAAGAATGCATCTGACATACAATGAGTAGAGGGCATCTAACCAAAGAGTGAGTGGTAGGTAGGTAGGATCTCCAGTAAGGGAGGAGGATGGAATGAGATTAAGCGATTATTAATTAGGTGATTAGATTTTGAGAATATAATGGATGGGAATATAGTGATGAGGACGACAACAAGAAAGCCTATTGTTGTAGGTGTAATGTGAAAAGTGAACAGATTTTTGTTCATTTTACCAAACAATATAATACTCTTAAGCAAATCAATAGCCTCTAAATTCATCGACCTATTCTGAATAGAAAAAAATAGATTTAGCTGAGTGATTTAGGGACAGTGTCTGGGAGCAGGTTGCAATTTGTTTCTTTTCTGAATGGTCTTAGCTCTTTTCATCTAAAATGAATTAAAGGCTGTAATTTAATGGTTACAGTCTCAAAGTTAGCATTCATGGAGACGCATAAACAAACCCCGGGAAAGCAGTAGTGATGTTTTGCTTTGGAAAAGGCTCAGATCCATTGGAATACCCTCAGGCACATGAACTCAGGCAAATACACACTGAACACTTGGCAAATGGAAATCTGTGCTGAGCTCTGTGATTCTGACATTTTCCCAGAGAGGACAATGGCAGGGTCCCCTGCTCTGCTGTCTCGTAGCCTTGCAGAGGGACAAGCATCTAGAGAACAGAGCGGTAAACTCTGAGTGAAAGAGGCTGGCTGCTTCATGCCTTCCATGCAGTGGAATGTAGAACACATACAACTACTGGCAAGAAGGCCCAGGGTGCTATCGAGACACTCTGGAACTTTGCTCATGCTTTTTCTCTAGCACAGATTTCTCTGCAGTTCTGTTTTCGCTGTTTTTGTTTGTATAGTTGTTGTCAAGTTGGTTTGAAGTAGATCATTAAAACTGATATAATAATAACATTCTTTGTAAGTAGGACTTAATAGTTTGAAGAAGAGGGAGGATACAGTTTCAAGGAAAAGGTATTTTCTGCCTTTTTCAGTCTAGGCTATTGAGGGATTAATTTACACACATTGAAAATAGTCTGCTGTATTCTGCTTACTCATATCCTGGAATTTTACTTCCTCAAAATCCTTTTTTTTAAATTGAAAATTCACATGAACACAGGGGAAACAATCACATTTTAACTTCTGTTTGCTATTTAGAAAGCTAACAATAATATTAACTGACACCTATCAGCATTGTCTATATATCAGAAGCTGTGCTGAGAGGTTTAACATTTTAGGATTGTTCAATATAGTTTACAAAGAGGAAATGGAGATTTAAGGAGATTAATAGGTACATCTAAAGTGAGATTGTTGGCATCGGGCTTCCACTAGATGGGATCTATGCCTCTTAACAACTGTGCTGTGCAGATCTGGGATCTTCAACTGTGTCTTGCAAATCTAAGCTTTTGAGTAATTGATGAGTAGCGTCCCCACGTAGGTCATGCTGCTAAATTCATAGGCGGAGAATGGGTGATTAAGTCAAACACCTTGGAGCGAGCTGTATTTTGCTTCCAAATCTGTGACACTTGGCAAGTCCATCCAGAAAGGGAACAGCTGGTTGACTTATTTTTGTGACATACTGCCTCACTCCCTGCGCCAATTGTATAACCGAAAGCAGAGAAGGAGATGATTGATCTACTAACACAAGATGTTTAGTTCTAATAAACACTTAGATCCAGATTTCTAAAAGGAGCTAAACATAGCCTCCAGGCTACTCTGGAAGAAACCCAGAAAGAAACAAATTTTCCCAGTAACCTTCAGGTCTGAATATAGGGTTCCACCATCAGTCAATCTTTCTCATCCTTGAAGACAGATTTAGTCATCTTCTCCCTTTCTAGCTGAAGAAAGACGGACCAGGTATAGACATTTTCCATTCTCCAACTCTCTAGGGCTGTTTCAGATGGCATTAGTATCTACAATTCTCTGCTGTTCTTAGTTAACATTAACACACACACACACACAGACACACATACACACACACACACACACACACACACACACACACACACTTATTATGAAAACATTCAGATCTTATTAACAAGCACGACTCTCTTCAAAAAGAAAATAGAAGATATCCTTAGTAGGTTGACATTTCCCGCTTTCAAAATGCAACAGAAGAGTGTACTCCCATAAAACAGACAAAAATAATAAATATATTATAAAATCATTAACTAAAAGCACAGAAATATAGACAAGTTCTCAATATTATTCTGCCTAGGGGCAGAAGTCAATTACTGCATTTTCTCCGAGCTTTTATTATTTATATTTGATTCCACTGAAATTATATTACATAACTAATATACACATTTAAAACAAATTTGTCATCTAAACATCACTAAGCTTTTAAGATAATCTGAAAGTCTGGTAACTCATGTCCAGAGAGTTAAAGTGTTAAATTCCAGTATTTTTCTGAAATCAGGCTTATTACTCAAAAGAAATGAAGGTAAAATATAAAAGTCTCCTTACTTGGATTTTGAGGCTTTTCAAATTACTTGTTCCATAATTTTAAAAAAATCCCTTAAAATATAATTAAGGGTTTGCTTTCCCTTAAACATATTAAAATACCCAGCAGATCAGAATGGAGTCTGTTAAGTAATAATTGTTACTTGGATTTAAAAAAAAATTCCAAAGATAGCTTTATAAGTAGCCGTAATTGCTATGAGATGTGAACACCAGTGGTGACCAGGGAATGAGAAACACACATTTCTGAGCTTCTTGTGAAGCTCCATGTTCCTGTGGACTGCTCCAGGTTGAGATGGATGGAAATATTGCTAGTGCAACATTGGTAGGATGTCCCTCTCTAATATTTGGCAGCTTGAAGATAAGGAAAGAAACCAAATGGAGGGACTGCAGAGGTGGAGAATGAGCTGGCATTTCCTATGGAGTAAAAGGTGCAAGAAGTAGGTTCTTAATGGAAAGAAAAGTCACAAAAACAAACCAAGAAGGAGGAGGAGATTAACTAATAATGATTTTTTTCTCTTCCCCCAAAAGTGGAACCCATAGGAGGGGTTTCTGCAAACTGGAGGCGTTTCTGAGTTGGCCAAAGGTTTAGTGATGGTACATCATGTGCATGTGTGGCACTGAGATGGGCGTGGTGGGCTGGAGGCATAAGAAATGAAGTTTTTAAAACCACCGCAGGTAACTTGAAGTCAGTCTCCACAATACAACAGTGGCATAGGTAAAACATTATATCAATAATGACATGTTCTATGAATTAATAAAAGAACATAATTGAGGATTACAATACTATTCATCAAACTGAAAAACAAAACTCAATTAATAGTTAAATCTGAAAGAAGACAAAACTATTCCTGATTTCCTCCTATAAGTGAAAATAATTTTCTAGTATAGCAACAAAAACTATTTTGATGATTTAACTTGATTAGTGAAACTTGAAAGTACACTAACACCATGATGAATTGCAAACAGAGGTTCAGTGGGCATTTAGCATGGGAAGACCCTTTTGGGCTCTTCAGATGCTCACAAGTATCTCGGGCTTGAAGTCCAGATGAGTTCTAGAAGATAACTGCATTTTGTAATTTTTTCATGTATGCCAGTTATTTTTTCAGTTCCACATTTGCCTATGTGTGTCTTTCAAGGTTTTATTCCAGTTTATCCTAGAGGAACACAGACCTAGAATGAATAAAATAATTATAAATTTGGGAAGCTCAATGACTTGAATTTAGTTATTTTTGGCATTGAATGATATGTTTGAGGAACTTAGCATTTTTGGTTTTATTTTCTTTTTGAAAAAAAATGAAGTTTTGATGAACTATACAAAGTTACTTAAAGTAACTTATTGAATGAAGTTAGTATTTTTCCTGAGACTTTTTTTCCTTATTGACTGAGTCCTGTTACTCCAATTCTTTTCCAATCCCAAATCCATTTTAGCCTAGATATTTGTTGATATGGGAAATACACTGAGTCCTGGAAAAATGAATTTGATTTTTAATTCTCAAAGCTTTGTATTTATGATGCTAATGGATAAAATAATTAGCTACCTAGATTCACTGTCTTTGATTATAAAGTGATTACTGGAAGATTTGGGGAGTAATAAATTAAAATGCAAGAGTTTGTAAGAAAATGTTTAGAAATAAACTAATTTCATATAAATGAATTATTATAAGTATGATCAACAGCATCTTCATTTTAAGAGTTAGAATTTCATTGACTTTTGTCAAATATTACTATAAAATAAAGTTTTTACAAATGTTTAGTTTTTCTGAGATTGAAGATATGCTTTTAAACTATTCTTTATTGTTCTCTATTTTCCTGTAAGGAATATGCTCAAATATCTAATGGTTTACTACATATTTTGTGGGCTTACAGAAAAGCACCTAATGTGATCATCTTTTTTTTTTTTTACATTTTTTATTATTATGTCAGCTCATATAAACTTAATAGGTACACCAGTTCCCTCCCTCCCTCCTCCTCCCCCCGAACCCCCTGCTCCCCCTTCTCGAACCCCTCCCTTCCCATCCCCCAGTGCCTCCCGCCCCAATTCCCAGAGAGTCCTTTCTTGTGCATGCCTGATTCTCCTCTGAGCCCTCCTCTCCGATGACGTACAAGGACCCAGTGGCCATTCCTTGAACCCTTTCCCGTGTTCCCCTTAAGTATAGGAACACTGCTGTGGCTGCCAATCCCTTGCCTCCAAGGATCTTGGTGCCTTTAGCAGATGCTAGACTTTGTGAGGTCAATAGTGTGTTGGACATTGCTCAGGGCCTGCAAAGTCCAATTATGATTGCTTTGGCCCTAACTTGTGTGGAGTATTCTTTTGCTCTTACACTCTTACCGCCCCCTCTTCCGCAAATGTCCCTGAGCTTCAGGATGGGGCGAGATTAGTCTGGCCTAGTTCTAAGTGGTTGATATAGAGTCTCTGAAGTTCTGGATTGTGGTTTGTTGATTTTCTTTTGCAGTTTTGCTGCTCCTGCAATGCCCTTCACTCCATCCTGATGGGCATTGTATGTCACCCCCTGGCCAGAGACAAAAAGCTGTTAATCTAGAGTCTTGTTATAAGAGCACATTCAAAGGTAGATGTATTAAAGGTAGGAAACCACAGTGAGGGACGGGTCTATCACCCATTTGCAAAATGGCTACTTTTTATGTGATCATCTTTTCTAAATGTAAGTTGGGAAGTTGAGCTTCCCAAATTTATAATTATTTTATTCATTCTAGGTCTGTGTTCCTCTAGGATAAACTGGAATAAAATCTTGAAAGACACACATAGGCAAATGTGGAACTGAAAAAATAACTGGCATACATGAAAAAATTACAAAATGCAGTTATCTTCTAGAACTCATCTGGACTTCAAGCCCGAGATACTTGTGAGCATCTGAAGAGCTCAAAAGGGTCTTCCCATGCTAAATGCCCACCGAACCTCAGTTTGTAATTCATCATGGTGTTAGTGTACTAACAAATTATTACTCAATGAATATCTTTGGATGTCACCTATCTTTTTAAGTTTTGGGATTGTGTGGTATCATTTCTCTTGAAATAAAGTGAACTTTTTTGGTATAATTTCTAGATAATTGGATGATATCTCAATACGAGGAAAGGTCTAAAAGTGGATTGAAAGTGTCAAGACACTTTGGTACTAGATGTTTAAAAATGCAAAAGAATAAAGAGTCGGAAAAATTAAGTAGTTGTTGTCAACCAGCAATTCACTTCATTGACAACATCTCAACATGAACATCTGAATACACAAACTGGGCTTGGGATATATACAGCTCAGTGTAGACTGCCTAACATGAACACATAAACTACTATCTCTAATCAGAGTTTTGAGACTGTGCAAATACATCTATGGAACATTTGACTAAAAAAAAAGATTTGAGCATTCATTAGTAACAACATCTGTTTTCCACTGACAACCTTTGCTTTGGACTTAGATTCTATAACACTGAGTACTTTTCTGAGAGGTGTGACATTGTAATCAATTAGCAATGTTAATTATTTCAGTGGTTTCTTTGTAAGAGACATTTCATCACCCAAAAAAACCATACTGCGTGACCATTTAATTAGGGAGCAGGCATCTGGTATTCTCATGGTTTAACTTGTCAGCTGTTGTTCTATTATATTCTACCCAAGCCCTAATACAATTTTCACATTATTACCACCATTTCCAAATTACGATTAAAAGGTAACTTTAAGAAGAAAGATATTTAAGATAATTTGAAAGTACTTTAGAAAGACACAAGTGTGTAGTCTTCGCAAAAAATTATATTATATTATACTATATTATATTCTTCTATTGTATCATTAGGTATTCCCCCATAGGGTTTTAACTTTAGCTAGTTTTTTCTTTTATATTGTGGTTCTCACCTAGTACTATGCATTATAGTCTCTGAATGAAGTTCATACAACCTGAACACCAGTTACATGAGAGCCTTTGGGGATAGGATTGCATCACAGTATTTTTATTTCCTTTTCTGAGACTCAACCTCTTTATATTAAACTGGTCACTGGAAGAACTGAGTGCTAAAGATGATCTCACATGATTGCTTATTTTCTCTGTGAGCCCCGTGAGAAGTAATATGATCTGCTCAAAGCAGCAGAGCTTTCCTTTGTTCCCTGCCCCCTTGAGTTAAAAGGAAACCACCCCTTTGTTATCAGAGAACAGAGACACAGCCCCAGCTTTTCTAAGTCAGATACATAGCGGTAAATATTGCTCTTTGAGTTTAAGTTTTCCCTCTCCCTTTGTCCTTAAAAAAATGGTTTTAGACATTACTCTTTGCTATTTGAATCTTCCCTCCCCTTTGTCCTTAAAATAATAATCAATGGTTTTAGAAGAGACACTAGTCTCGTTACTTTTCCATTTGAACACAAGTAAGTTGTAACTGAAGCATAATAGGTTATGAGGTTCAGTTATACAAATTCCGTATAATTGAATCAATAGTTTGTATGGAAGGAGCTATTACTGAGAACCCAAGGGGCTCACATTAACAAGGACTTGCTTCCAGAGTTATCATGTCCTTCAAGAATACAGAGGTGCTAACCATGCTGATGATGTGCACATTTACATAATAGTAAGTATAAGAAAGGATATGGCTATGTGTAAATGCACATATTATAGTATGTGGTATTTTCATAACAATATTAATCAAGTTTGTTGTTGTTTCTTTTTTATGCATACAGAAACAGATTCTGAAAGGTTCAATAATGCTGGTCCAGGGCTTGCAAGACAGTAAACATGGGTAAACTGAGTCCCTATGGTATTATTTGTTTTCTTTCCATACCTTCCAGCCCCTGGGAGGAGGAAAAACCTATGACTTGAATCTTCAGTTTATACAGGCATTGACAGAAACAGAACTCCATCACATACCTAAACAAGTTGGACTACTAGCCAAGGAAAGGTGAAAGGTGAAATTTTATAGGAAAAAATATAAAGTTGCAAATTTTGATTATACTTAATAGCTGTACAATGTAGCTTTGAAGGGCAGGGGAAGAGACATTGTTCAAGTGACAAAGTTCGTGGCTATGAGACAAGCATGTAAGGGACTGAAATCCATAACACAAACTTAAATTACTTGCATAGTCTTGGTGGAAGTCTAATAAATTTCAGGAAATGTTACTCTGTGCTGTTCTAGCCACCACAATATAAAAGGGAAATGACAAACTGAATTTTCTTTTCCCAGTTAGGATGGTCACGGTTACCATCTGTTAGCTGGTTTCTAAAAAAACAAACAGAGGCCATACTGGAGCACCTCCTGCCACTCTCAGGCTTCAGAAAATGCAAAGACCTTAGAAACTTCAGGGAATGTGCACCGACTTAGAAATCTCACGATCGCCCCTGACTCTAAGATCCTGCTTGCTGAACTTCAAATTACATTATTTCCCCCTTATCCAAGGTTAAGTCTTACTGACCTTTCAGTTACCGATATAAGAAAATCCAATTTCATATGTGGAGGTGTAAACTGCCTTTCAGCCTTGGTTGTCCTTTGAAGCACTCTTGCTCATACAGCAACATGATTTATAGTATGCCAACTGAGAACGCAGCCCAACAGCACACCCAGGATAAGATAAAATATCTCTGTGGTTTCAGTACCTGTCATCTACTAACATCTGAATATATCAAATGGAAAATTCCAGAAATAAAAGCTTCATAATTTTTTAAATTGCACACATGCTATCCTAAGTAGTGCTCTTTCCCTCTCATTCTTTGCACCTGTAGCATGAATCAACCTTTTACCTACTGCACCCACGTGGTCTGTGCTGTCCTTTCTCTGGTCACCATGCTGCCGGCTCAGTGACCATGTCAGCTATTGTGGTATTGTAGGGTTTGTGTTCAAGTGATCTTGTATTACTTAGTAACAGCCTCTAAGTGTGAGAAGTTTGTGATGCTTGTAATTCGTACCTGATGAGAACACAAAAATACTTCCTTTAACTCAAGAGTGTGAAGGCGTTAACTTAATAAGGAAAGGGAAAATAATCTGTATGCTGGGACGCTAAAAACTCCAGGTGGAATGACGTCCCTCTGCAAGCCTGGAGAGAGCAAGGAGGAAGGAGCCCCTCTGCGAGATCCGCCCCTCTGTGAGAAGGGGAAGGCCAGGAAAGGCGGCTTGCTTTGCTGCTTCCCTCCAAACTGCAGCCACTCTGGCCACAGTGCTCCAGGAGGACATGGTTAGCAGGCATGGGGCACAGAATCTGTGTGTGTGGGGGACATGGACAGCAAATGTATTCTGTTCCCTGTCTATTTTGCTTTGTTCCTGCTGGAAAGCACCGAGGAGATGATGCAAGGGAACCCCCGTACAAAAACAGCAGCCAATTGCTGCAAGGAAGAGTCACACAGATTCAGGCAAAGGTGTGGGCAGCCAACGCTTTTAAAATGACTAGATACAGGCTGTCAGCGTTAATCACCTACTCTGCTTAGCTTATAAATTCAACTTTATCATAGGTGGGTTATGGTATAGGAAAACAGCATGCATACAATTCAATATGACCCGTGTTTTGGGCATCTTCTGGGGTTGGGGCTGGAAATGCATCTTCTGCGGCTAGATGGCTACGAATCCTGCAGGGACTAGGCCTCTTCTATATTTTGTGAACCTCACTAGTTCAGCTTCTTGGTTGGAGCTCCACAGACTTTCTCTTCAATGAAGCTTTACTGTGCTAAGACATTTTACTATAAATTCAGGTAGACAAGGAAGGTTGGTGAAGCAGGAATATAAAAATTTTAAGTTGAAAAGCAGGCATCTCCCGTTTAACATTTTTCCCTCTGGTTGGCCATGACTGTTTCCAGGAATTTCCAAATGACTTCTGCTGCATTCTTAAGTACACCGATCCTGTTGGCTGCTCTCTTCCCTCTCATTTCTGTTCTTCATTCACTTCCTCTCAGATAGTCTTCAGGAAATCCACGTTTCTCAGACCACAATGCGGCAACTGACCAAAGTCAGTTCCAAGCCAACTTGCGCATATACAAAAGTCATCAAGAGACCTAGTTTAACAAAAAGGCCACCTCAAGATTTTGTTCCTCCACACCCCTGCAGTTCCTTCCTTCTAGAGTAAAACTCTGCAGGGAAATAACATTTTATTCCTCTGTCACACGGGGGTGAGGGGGTGGGTGTGTTGGGGGGTGAAGAGTTTGAAAATGAAAGCTTCCTAGTGCTGGTTTTAAATAATTAAAATAATTAAGTCATTTAAAATCGCCATGTAAAGGATCATCCCACTGTCCCCTTGATAATCATAAAAGAATGGAAATTGCCTCTTTTTTTTCACTGTGTAAAGTGTATATTATGTAAAACTCAGTTGTCTCCATTAGAGTGAATACAGGTCATTATGACAATGTTATCTTTGAGGTGGGAATAATCAATAGACATACACACAGAGTCAATAAATGACAGGTGTGAGAAACACGATAAACACAAGGCTCACAGTCAAAAAGTGAGTAAAGTGTGAAAACTCAAAATGTATATAATTTCTTTTTTGCAGCACTGGCCGGAGGAAGAATGGATCGGAGACTGGAATGACCCTGTTCTACTGTGTGAGAAAGCAGGGAGACAATTATTTATAGTGGGGGGGGGCCCTGAAGTTTATAGAATAGTTGCAAAGTTTGAGCTTTGGAAATGAGAGAGAGAGAGAGAGAGAGAGAGAGAGAGAGAGAGAGAGAGAGAGAGAGAGAGGCTGTACACATGTATAAAACCTGCAGTGTTTCTCGGTCAAAGAAGGCTCACTTCCCTCCTCCCAGAACTCATGAATGGGTAAATAAAGCTGCCCCAAAAAGAAAGAATGCGAGAACACACTTAAGCACTATATCTTCTGCTCTTCTATCAAAAAAAGTATGCTAGAAACTCATCTTTAATAGATCACCACCTAAGCTCAGACTCTCCAACTGAAATGGAATGGCCGCCATTGGACACAGCCCCCCCCAGTCAGATTCTAGATGGAATCATAATTAGAGCGATCTCCAGGGACTTGGGAGTGTGAGATACTTTGTGCAGTTTTATGTTTCAGAAGCAGAGAAGGAAGTCCGGGGAAAGCAAAATGACTACAGCAGACACAAATCAAACTTAATCACCCACTCGCACTCTGGGAAAGCCTTTCTGATCTTTTAAGCTCACTTGTAATTTATCTCGGAGCCTCTGGCCGTGAACGTGAAAGGTTGAGAAGAACTGTGATCGCAGCAGGCTGGGATTGTCAGGAACCCTGGAAAGTGTGCGTGGAAACCACCTGGAGCATCCATCCACTAAGGGAAACCTAAGAGACCCTGTCCTCAGCCAGCTCTGCAATGGCCTGGTCAGAGGAGACCGTCCCGAGTGCCCTTTCCAGCTCCCAGGCGACCTCTAAGTTCCTGAACTACACTGGGGTGGGCTTACTTATTTCAAAACAGCAACGACAGAAAAGTCTGGCGCTCTGGCTGTGAGCATCCATAATTTTGTTTGGAAGAGGTAACAAAAATGACAAAGGCAAGTGTGAGCCACTTGATGATAAGGCCATCTTGTGGAAATGAATTACTTGAAGAAACCATGAGAATGCTGAGGTAGATGGAAAAGCAGGTGTTTAGCATGTGTGAGACGCTGGGTTCGATCACCAGTACCCTCTCCTATCCCCACCAATAAAAATGAAGAAAAAAAATCGTGAGGCACAATACAAGAGTCTGTACAATCTTCAGACTCTTTGAGGAATCCTAATTTAAACTGGAACAGTAGAGCAACTTGCCTTGTCGGGGTGTGAAAACGGACTGAATCTCAGATTTTCCGTTTTTTTAACTGATAATGTTGAACATCACTTAAGTTCTCCTAGTCAGTTTTCCTCAGTTGTTGTGAGGATTCCATAAATAGGACATGCCACTAAAGCTCACTCTTCATGTAGGAGATATTCAAATATGTTTTTTTAAACAGTGTCCCCACAATAAACCTCCACAATCCAGCTTTATGGCATATTATAAATTTACCCAAATGTATGAGGTGTGTTTTACACAGATCATAGGGTTTCCCTTCCTTTTCTAGAGAAGAGAAGAAGTGAACGCGGACTGATGCACCCTCTCACGCACAAAAGGCTGGAATACTCCAAATGTATTCCCAGTGTAATTTGAAGTTTAATTAAAAAAATCCCAAGATTTATTTTATGTTCAACCTTGTATTGCTGAGAACGAGCTACCAAAGAATGAGAATAAGTAGAATTGGAATGCAAGGTTATTTGAAAAAACAGGAGTGTGGTTAAAATCAATTTCACAATTTCCTTTAAATTTAAACAAATTTGGTCTGAACTTGAACTATTTTGACTTTTGGATTTCTGTTCAGAAATTCTCAGTTGAACCTTTGGATTCTTTTGGTTTTGATTTTAAGGACCAGGGATTTAAAACATTTTATTGTGTTCCACACAGTGGAGGGCAAAGGGAGAAGTGGATTGTTACCTTTTTCACAATAATTGACTAAATTTGTACTTCTAATCATAAAGCACATTAATAATTATATACATCATCAAGAATCAACGATTTTTTCCCTTTATCCTACCTAGTACCCTACTTGCTTAAGTTAATATTCCAGTAAGCATTTACTTATAGGGTCTATATATTAGAGCATTTTAAATAAAAACACAGCTTGTTTTGGTATTGGCACTCTTGTGTGTTAAAACAGGGAAAGGGTCCAAGACTATAAACAATCTCACAGAAACTTTCTTGAATGGTTATTCTCACTTGAAGGGGAGGAATATCCAATTTATTACTGTAATAACAGCTTCAGTGTGAATGTGGTAATAGGTATAAATTATGTTTAACTGGTCTGAAAGAAAATAAACTTTTTCTTCCTGTGAACCTTTACCCATTTTGAAACTTTGAAATATTTAGATAGAAATTTCCCTGTCCTTTTCATCTGCCTTTGTATTATGACTTTGAGCCAGGACTGGAGGCAAACATTGTAGCTCTTGAAAAAAAATTGATTTCACAAGATTGCCAGCCAAGATGTTTGGAGAGTCAGGATGATCATCACGATTTTTGGAAGCCTCGCTGAGATAAAGGGTAATGCCAAACCTTGAGGGTCTCATTATTAGCATAATTATGATTCAATATGAGGTATTTCTAGTCTTGCTGGTTAATAGAAGATAATTACAAGGTCTCTTGATTGAAATTTAATTGGAGATACAAATAATAAAAGTTAGTTTACAAAGCATCACAACTGAACAGTTTGTTCCAGTGTACCAGCTGAGAAGAAAACAAATTAAAACCTTAGTTCTGCTAAGTGACAACTATGTAGAATAATGGATTGAATCACTGAGAAGATGTGATTATTTGTGGATTACTTATGGTAACTTTTTTTCTAGTACTTTAAAGGACTAGAAGTGAGGATTGTTTATCATGCCTGAAATATTTGTTAGTCAGCTGCATATTCTCCATGCAAAGGACAGAAAATTGCAAGGGTATGTTGTTCTAGAAATATGTCCATAGGGAAGGTAACATATAAGTTCTAATGTCTAGGAAATGTATTCAATATTTTAAAAGGCAATTCAGGTGAACAGTCATGGGGGAGGGAATACAGAATGGCTAAGACCTTAGATGTCCCCAGAGCTTGATCTGAGGTAGGGGACAAGTTCTTCACAGGGCTGACTGCATCTGAGACAACAGCCTTCTAGAACATGCAGTCATTTTACTTTGTTGTGATGAAAGGGCACAGGGATTCATTTTTGTTACAGGGCAGGCAGAAGTGATTGTCAGAAGTCAAAGGTCTTTAGAGAGAACTCAGAATAGTAGGGAAGAGCTACAAGTCTGCAGTAATTAGATTACTAAAACTAACACTTGAAGAAAGAAGTTAGGAAGCTTTTCACCTTAAGAAGGGATTCCAGACAGCTTGACTTGACTTTCCTTTCCTCTAAGACAAGGGAGTGAATGCTGAAATTTATCACGTGAAGCCTCATACTGACCCCCCGGATGCCTGGAGTTCTCTGCATCGTATTATAAACTATATATCATCTTGCTTATATTTGTTATGCGCTGATGTAATAATCATGTTTTGATTTTTAAAGAACATAACCCTGGGTTGTATTCTGCTTTTGCTCAGTTGCCTTATTTAAGACTAATATTTGGAGACTTGCCAGTTGTTTGTCTGTCTTCTTTCATTTTAAGAATAATAGCTAAATTTGGAACTCTTAACACTTTTTGATGTAGACATCATAAGAACTGCCCATCTACCCGATGGAAGAGGGAGCTACAATTCACTTTGCTTGATTAAACTTGCTTAACTTTTCCATTAGAGGAACTGGTATTCCAGTGGAGAAAGTCTCACCACGTTGTCTCCAGCACTGCAAGCTGGTCAACATTCCACCCCATTAAATTCCACAAACACTTTATGACATCTACCGCACAACTTCTGCTCTTCCTTGTCTAGCCCCATAAGAGAGCCACTGCTTTTTAGAGGCCTTAGAATTATATCTCCATCTGGAGATTTAATCAAGAGCTCTGTAAGTCTTTTAACGTGTACCCAGTGCTTGACAGATGTGTCTTTCTCCTCTTTGTTTGGTGTGTGGTGGGGGATGTGGTGTATGTGAACATGTGTGTATGGAGGGGGTGGTACACACACCTGCATTACATGAGGCCAGAGGCGGATGTGGGGTGTTTTGCTCTCCCACTCTTCACTTCACTCCCTTGAGACAGGGTCTCTTGCTTGAACCCCTGGTTTTTTGGCAAGTCTCAGTGATCTTCCGGTCTCTACCCCTTCCCCCAACACACAGCAGTGGGGTTTCAGGCACCCCTGTGATCACGCTTGGCTTTTTACATAAGCTGCTTGCTCAACGAGCAGTCTTACCTATTACATCATCTGCCTAGCCCTGGATGGACTTTGCTATGGGAACACAGTCCTTACCCCACAGCAGACGCTCATTCCCTTGTTGGTTTCAAGAGTCTCCCCTCCCGTCTCTTTTCTCTAATTTCATTGGCTAGACCTCGCCTGTACAACTATCTCCCTTAAGTCTTTATTACTTCCTTCCATTATCATCTTTTCCTCTGTGACCAGCGTGCTCAGAAACTCCCTAATGTATGAGACACTTACACGATTCTTTCTTTTTTTCAGTCCGTCCTCTCCGGGTTTTGTTTTTGTGATTCTGTCCTTGTTGTGTGGCGCTTTTTCCTCTGAGCAGCCATCTTAATCTTTGCCTCTGTCTTAGTAAGTAAACAACTGCTACTCTCAAGAAGTTCCTGAAGACTCCCCTCGCCCAAGCAGTGAAGAAGCCTAAGGAGACCGCTGAACGGCCAAGCAGTCTGGGTGAGGTCGAGCCAGCCAGAGCAGTTTGCTAAACAGGCCAGCCAGCAGTGGATAGAGGGGTGCAGCTTAGGTGGGTCTCAGCCATGCTGGGGGAAGCCTTTACGGTGATGTAGCTGCCTTGAATTTTCCCTGATTCTGTAAGTAACCCCAATAAACGTGTTGGTTCATCACCGATTTGGTCGTGAAACTCCTATCTGGTGTGAGCAGATGATTGTGTGTGGCGTCTCCCCAGGTAAAGTACTTCACGCAACGGTGTTGCATTTCATTGTGACCTCTCACTCTATCAAGTTGTGCATTTGTATTGTTTCTTTGGTGATGCTGGTTTTTCTTGTTGTTAAATAGGATTTTAAATATTAGGCAAAAATACCAGCTGCCTGTTTTTCCTGCCCTGGAAGGTGGAGTCTGGGAAACCACAGAGTAAAGCAATCAAAAAGTAGGACACTCCCAAGATGATTTCAAAAGTCGCCTTTGATTACCCACAGGCACACACAATGTCCTCATCTACACACATATCATACACACACACAGGATTTATTTGCCAAGGCAACAAGGATTTACTTCATGGATAATGGGGTTTTGACCATGCCTTCAATAAGGTAGCTGTTTCTGTCCAACATTTTGGACTGTTTTGTCTTGCCATCAGGGCAAAGAAGGGTTTCTCTATCTGCTTTTATAACTTTTAAAGACTTGAAAATAGGAAGGAGTCTGAAAGGAGAAAAAGAGTTGTGATGGGAGGAGGAGGGGGTGGATTTGAGTATTAACCTGTGAAGAATATTATAAGTTCACTGTATCCATGTACGAAACACTAATAAAATATTAATTTTTTTTTGTTTTGTGTATTTTGGTGTAAATACAGGGATGTGTATGCCTTGGCACATAGGCGGAGGTCAGAGGACAACCTCAGGAGTCGGTTCTTGCCTTCCATCTTCTTTGAGGCAGTCTCTTAGTTGTTCCTTTGCTGCACAACCCAAGCTAGCCCATCCACAGACTTCTGGGGGTATTCCTGCCTCTCTGTTTCTCATCTCCCGCAGAGATGATGAGATTGCAGACATTTATGTAGGTTCTGGGGGTTCAGACTCAGATCTTCAAGCTTTCTGATACAGCACTGGCATGTCACCAATGCAGCTTTTATGATTTTTTTCTATGAGCATTAATAAAATGTCCCCAGGCTCTTTGTTTGCTGGTGAATTTCATACACTGAACTTCACAGGCCAACATCCTTAGATCAGACGTCAGATACTACTCAGTGTTATTCTCTGACAGTTATTTATCCTAACGGCTTTTCAGCTTTGCTCCAGCTCAGATCTTGGTTCCCTAACACTACTCTGCACTAGGATAGATTCCATCTCCATCATGATGATCCTTTCCAATGATTTGAAAGCATCCATTTGACCCTGTAGGCTCTGGGACTGACCATCTACTTCAGATTCATTAACAGCTTAATACTTTATCTTATCACTCTAAAACAAAATCTTTTGTTCACACACATTGACAGTTGAAAAAGCAAAAACAATTCACCACATGGGGTGCAATTATATTGACTTATATATGTATAATTGATTATCTTACTGTGCAAGCAATCTCTAGTACTATTATAGTATTCTATTTGGCAGTTCTTTTAATCACGCCTTGAGTTTGGAGTAAGTGGCAAAAATGGAGAGTATTTAAAAAATATGATAGTGGTTTGCATACGAATTTCTTCTAGGAGAAGAATTTTCTACAGGAAGCACTTTGGGTTAATTTGTGACAATACTCCAGAGGAGGGAACAATCTCCTGTTTGCTAAAGGAAAAGAACTTGGAATATCTATTGAAAACCAGTAGACAGAGGAGAGCTGAGAAGTATAGGATGTTAAGGAGAAAGACGAAGACCAGGCAAATCTGGTGAAAATGCACATTGGCATCCTGGTCATTGATAGATATGACATAAAAGTGTCAGTGTGATGTCTAACTCCCTAATCTGTCTGCATTAGCTTTCTTTTATATAGTGGCCATTGTTGAGATGGAAAGTTCTCACCTGCTATTACCATTGTTTTCTCTGAAGTTTATTGGCTCATAAATGTGAATAAAAATGTTAAATATGGAACTTAAAGAGATGTTACTTTTCATAGCTGAGTATACTCAAGGCAGCACAGAAGCAGCATGTTATCCTGTTACTGTAAAATTACAATTATCCTCATGATTTTGTATATGAAGTTTCTGCCAAGGATTTCTTTCATCATCTTTACAATTGGTAATTGTGCACAGAACATGAAGGCCCCAGCATTGGTAGAATAAAGTATGGTCAAAATATACAACATGTGGAGTTGTGGAAATTCTAGCAGAAAAAGATGAAATGCATGAAATTTACACATACTACATGGAGTTCACATGTTCTTAAAATAAATGTTTGAGCAAAGATTTGAAGTGAAGAAGTTCTATGTTTTGCATTAGCTTCAACAATGGTTCCTCTAAACATTTCTTTAAACTAGTATTTGAAAAACAATAACGTCAATACTCATTAGTTTGGTACACAATTACTTGATTTAATTGCAGTAACTTCATTTGATTTGGTGATTCTCTTTTACTATCGCAAAAACTTACTGAGTGGAGCTGTGGTTGAACTGGGTATTCAGCAAGTTCTTTTGTTCTGCTAAACGAACTGCCTCAAAAATTTTAATATTAAATGATTGTTCCTGGATTTAAAAAACAGAGAAAAGTTGCTCATGGTGACCTGCCAGTGCATATGGCATGCATGAAGGTGTGTCCTTCTGAGTTTTGTATCATATATTTGGATACTTAGCAGAAACATTGCTTTTTTCCTTCCTCTGGCTCTGTACTTAATTATGTTGCACATTTCCTCACTGCAGAAAGGTGTCAAATATTGAAGTGCAGAGCACAGTCTTTAATGGTATACCTGACTTTATGCCAGGGAGTTCTTCCTTTCCATTAGTCTGGATTTGTCTTCCAACCTCCCCTTTTTGACTTCTAACTCAAACTATTATCACTCACATTCCTACTTCATTATATCCTCTCTATTCATTGCCCTCATTAGAGTTTTTTTTTATCCCAAGATAACAGATAGGTGAAGGACATTCCTATAAGTTTGCCTGTGGTTCTAGTCTTCAGAGAATATAGTAAGTGGAAGAAAATCATAAATTGCTTTAAGCCAATAAATTCTGAGTTGACTGGCAACTGGAATAACATTTCAAATCCACATATTACTAATGATTGCAAATTAAACAAGTAGCCAAGTTTTGGTGTTAATAATCACAGACACACTCTTAGCTGGGCATGTCCTATGGAAATTTTCTCTTTGATTCTTAGTTTCCTTGTTTGTAAAATGATGAGAGCAAAATAACAGCCTGCTATGCAGAAATTTTGAAAAGATTGGAGGAGTGTTCAGAGGTCAGAGGTCAGTGTCACGTGTCACCCTCTATCACTCTCATCCTTTTTTATTGAGAAAGGGTCTGTCCTTGAACCTGGAGCTCACTAACTCAAGCAAGACTGGATGGCGAGGAAACTTCAGAAACCCAACTCATTAGGGTTGGCAGGTTCTCAGCACCATGCCTAGCTTTTTTTTTTTTTCTTTACATAAGTGCTGGGAATCCAAACTCAGGTGCTCATGCCTGTATGGCAAATGATTTACTGACTAAGTCATTTTCTCAGGCTAATAAATCTATTTATTTACTTATTTAGGTAGGTTTCTACCTCAAATAGTCTAGCCTATCAAGTGTTGGGACGACAGGCTACAGGCATGAGCCAACATGCTTAGTGGGGTCCTCATATTTAAACACAATAATGCACTGCTTAACAACTTTCATATGACAGATAACTGTATGCGCAATGGTGGCTCCATATGATTATAATGGAGTTATGAAATCTTTATGGCCCAGTCGCACTGCAATCATTGAAATGTAACAAATCATTACTTATGTTTGTGGTAATGCTGGTGTAGATATACCTACTGCTCTGTCTATCATAATACAGCTGAGCATATTCAATTACTTACTGCACGTAAAGCTTGATAATGATGATATACAAATATGCTACTAACTTATGTATTTATAATTCTATACTTTTGATGACTAATTTTTAGTTTACTCCATGGACCCACAAAGAAGCTAACTGTAAGGATAATATTTCTACCTCCAATCTTCTGCATATACACTCAGAGTCATAAGGAAGCAATCCCATTGCTCATTACTCTAATCCTATCACCACTATTCCTTTAGTTGAACCAAGAGTCCACATTGAACGGGTTTTATAAAAACACATACTAAGATGCTTCGTTAAAGACAAAATCAATTAAAATGTGTTTATTAGAGTGTATCCTCACCACTAAATGATATAGGGATGTATTTGAATTGAATAATCTTAATACAAGGTTGTATCAGCTTGAACCGAACAGACATTTGATAAATTCCTTTTCTGATCCATTAAGAAAGGCTTCTGAAGGCATATGGAAAAGATACCCTGAGTTTCTACCTCCAACCTTCTGCATATGCACTCAGAGTCATAAGGAAGCAATCCCATTGCTCATTACTCTAATCCTATCACCATTACTCCTTTTGGAGAATGACTCATATCTCTTCAGAAGGACTGCTGTCACATAAATGTTAAATGTTTATTATTGTGTCCACACAACCATTTGTTCAAGAACATCAGAGACAAATGCCAGACCTGGATGGCATATTATTTTCTTTTCCTTGCATGTTTGATCTGGAAGCATTTGGGATATAGATGTCATCATGGTCTCCAGCACTCAGCCATCTCCAACTCAGCCTTTTTTTCTTTTCTTTTTGGAATGGGTTTTCATACCATCTGTTTCTAATCCTCTACCTTGTCTTTGAGTCTTCCTTGCAACCTTTATTGGCCTTTCTGTAGTTTCATAACTCCTGAATTGCTTGGATAACCTAAAATTCATTTACTTTATTTGGCTGATTAAGCACCACTATTCCAGAGGAACCCAAGAAGATATTCCAGGTTCCAGGAGCCCTGGGTGGCTTCTAGCAACCCTCGGACATTAAGAACAGATGATTTGTGCAGGTAAATGTTATACTGGAAGGTTGGGAGGAAAACCAAATCACGTGTCTATTAAACTACTTCAGGGGTAAGCAGATCTGTTGGAAGTGAGGCAGGAAGCCAGAAGATAGCAGTCAGCAAGGGGAGCCAGACACGACTGGTTTGTAAGGAAGATAGGAGGGAGAGAAAAGATAAACCCAACTCCTCCTTCAACTTAGATCCTAAGTTAATTCCATGGGTGGAAGAAAATTTACCATTTCAACTAGAGCAAACTGTAATGAAAGACAGGTTTTAGCTCAGTTTGATCTTTTTCAGATCTGTCAAAAATCTGAAATCTAGAAAACCATCAAAAGAAGAAAAACCCACATGTGTGACAGTTGAGAATTTGAAGAAGACCCTCATCAGCAGTCTGGAAACTGCTAGTTCACAGAGAACATCCTGAATTGCAGGTAGGTAAGGACTAGTCTTGTGTTTTGAGGACCTGGTTTGTGGACACTTAAGGTCCACAATGTATGTATGTAGGAGGCAGCTGGAAGACAGAACCCTGCTCTTAGGCCTTGTTAGAAGACACACCTTTAAAGTCCAAAGAATTAAAGACATTTTACAGTAGAAACCTGGATTTATGTTCAGATTTTTAAGATTTTCAAATAAAAGCACATTTTAAATTGGAAATATATGTATTGTATGTATATATCATAGATTATACAGTGGTCATAAATATTTTGATTTAGTGTAAGATAGACACACCTTGTTAATGGATTCATTATTTTTGCTGAGGTAGCCGGTTAAAGAGTTTAGAAAAGAAAATGTGATACAAACAACAGCTCTCACATGACAGTGATGGAACTGTTGTGTTTTTGTGGAGTACCTATTGTTTAAACTGTTATTTTTTTCTGTAATTAGTAAAGGTGATGGGACTTCTAATTTAAAGTACAATTTTGCATGTTCTGTTAATGAACACTGAAACAAATGAGTCACTCGGTTCTCCAATTAAAATTTTCTGTAAAATATTTAGGGAAGAAATGAACTGGTCTGGATGTTTATAGGTGCAAGTGAGCAGCACCTATTTGCGGTGAGCGAAACAGACTCAGAAAAGACATGAAAGTTTTTTCTAGAAATTCTCCTTGCTGACACATGAAACGCTATAGCCCCACATTCCCCCCATCATATGGCCCATGGTGACTTTTACTCTAGGGTTAGAAACATCTGTCACTTTGATATTCTCAGTGACTTTTAATGTGATAATGATATTCATTTATCTATGTCCCAAAGTCAATATGATCTCTGTCATCTTAATAGTTACCTGTTTGAATTTGAAATTACATTCTCTGTAAAAAAAAATTGCCTTATTGTGTTGAGTTTTACAATAGCCTTTCCTAGCAAAGATCAGCCAGCAGGCCACTCAATGCCGTTGGTGTGACTGCAGCCCTTTCCCCTGAATTTCAGGCATTGAAGATTTGTTCTTACACTTGGCTCACAGAATAATTCCATGTAGCAGGACGCTGGTCAACATTTGCCAATGCATTCTTAATTACAATGCTGGCAACTAAAGATGAGAATTAAATAGCATCATAATGGATTACAAACCATATTTGCTATGTTCCACTTGGCATCTCTACTGTGTTTATGGAGAAAGAAACCTGGGTACATGGCTTTGCTAGTAGAAGTTATGAAGCTCTGACTTCCCAAGCTGCTCCAATGGTAGCTGTTCTACCTCTAAAGAAACTGGCCCTCTCCCATGTCTACACCACCAAGCAGATTGGGAATATACATGGAACAAAAAATGTTCTCATGGGGACCATGGAACGAATAACTGATCTTGGATCGTCTATATTCCAGGGTTTCTAAATGGAAGGAGGCTATTTCCAGGCAGTTACTTTTGGAGGTATAATGAACAACTTCTTTGTAAGTCGTTTCTAAAGCAAGTTGTGACTCAGTACCAATCTAAAAGAAGTGCTGCGGAACCCCCACGACTTTGCTTAGAAGTGTAGGTTAGCTGTAAAAAACCAAATAGACTTTGTGGTGACTCAAAGATCAAAACAAATGTCTCCTGCTTCATCTGCTCAGACTTAGCTACACATCCAGTGCTCTCTCTATGCACAGTATATGCAGAACATCCTCTGCTAACGGGGTTGGTCTGGGACAACTTCCAGTATGATAAA
The DNA here is from genome assembly GCA_023101885.1 of Typhlomys cinereus. Classification (NCBI taxonomy): domain Eukaryota; kingdom Metazoa; phylum Chordata; class Mammalia; order Rodentia; family Platacanthomyidae; genus Typhlomys; species Typhlomys cinereus. The sequence goes on from JALPQD010000161.1 coordinate 188,879, forward strand.
AATGACTCTGAAGTTCGTTCTCTGACTTTCAAAGGAAGACTCAAATTTCTTTGAATGTGAATTTTCTTTTCTTCTGGGGCCCCTCCCTTCCCTCTTTTCTTTTCTTTTCTTTTCTTTTTTTTCTGCCTTATTCCCTCCCCTGCTTCCTTTCTGGAAATATCTTCTGTGTCACTGGGAAATCGTTTTACTTACTAGAAATACCATATTCTAGCAACTAAGGTTAAATGCTGTCACTGCAGGAAAAAGTCCTTATTTCCTAGAATATCCTTACTTATATTTTCTGGCCAATGATTACAATATCAGAGACTAGAAGTTGGTTACTGTATGCATGGGACCAGACTTCACTGTTGAAACTCAACTAAGAGAATATAGCTTGTCTCCATTTGGACTTAGTCATTTTTAAGCCAGGGAAAGCAGTCGATTGTGTTTCTCAGTCATTGTTCTGGTGACCAGCAATTTACTCTCAGACCAGCAAATATTAAATATATATATATATATATATATATATATATATATTTGCTCAAAGAACTAAATATTAAAGTGGGAAAGAACCATGTCTATTGCTGTACACCATTTGAACACTCCAAGGGTAGAGCAGTTTTGCAAGTTGGTCCACACAGTAAGCTATATTGGGTTTCAGGCATAATTGCATTTGCTACAGTTACATTTTTAAAGTAACTCCTAACAGGCGAAGGAATGCAGAGTATAAGTGGAGCTCTGGAATTGCTGTAATTACATCTAAACAGATTCAGTGACCCATGAAGAGGTCTTGCCCCAAGGCAGATGAAGAAGATGAATGTCAAGAAGAACTTGAATCAGCTCTCCAGAAAAGAATTGAGACACTGAGAGGTTCTGACTGTCGAGAGATCCAAAACATCAGAGTTGCATTCTTTCAAAACGATTATTTCATAGTAGTTTCTTCCTAGTAAGCTGGACTTCCAAAGGCACATTCTTTTTCCTTGTGAGAGAGCTTTGTAGTATGGTATAATACTTAGGAACAAAATACAAATCCAAGCCAATTTATCTAGCTGGGGAAAAGCCGGCATTTGTTACTCAAATTATTTTTAGAGTTTTCTTCCTGCTAAAATTATTGGGATACAAAAACAGGGAGTGGCTAAAGTGTTAGGAAACCACTTTCCATTGACTTTAGCAGATATTTAACAAGTACCCATGACACAAGCTTAGGGCGATGGCTGAATAATCTAAGGAGCAGCAAGAAAACAATGGTCAAAGTTGGACTTTTGGAGAGCTTTCTAAGTTGACAGTGGTCCATAATGCGTGGCTGGCCTTCTCAGTTGTCTGAGTGTTAGACAGAAGATAAGGAGACCACTAGGGATATGAGGAAATGATGCAATTTGAAAGAAATCACTTTTCGTTTACTTTAATCCCATTCCCTACAGCAACAAAGGACCATAAGGCCAAGTAAGGCAAATGATTCTAGAAATACCCAGAGACCAGGGAAAATGTCCCACCACGTCAGGAGGCCACAGTGATGATTCTGACCCTGAGATACAAATCCAGGTCTCTGCATAAATATTATATAGTCCATATATATTGTATTTTTAATCAACTGCTTTTCTGTAGTGTTGAAGTGTTCTCTGTCCATTAGCTCTATGGTATGGTGGATACTGCACAGTACAGAAGAAAATTATAGCACCAAGATTTAAAATAAAAGAAGTGAAAAAGCCTTGAGAGAAACAATACCATTTACTATAGCCCCTAAAAAAATGAAATACCTTGGTATAAACCTAACTAAGGAGGTAAAAGACCTTTACAATGAAAACTTTAAAACCCTAAAGAAAGAAATTGCAGAAGACACCAGAAGGTGGAAAGACCTCCCTTGTTCCTGGATTGGCAGAATCAACATTGTAAAAATGACCATCCTACCAAAGGCAATATACAGATTCAATGCTATACCAATCAAAATCCCAAAGCAATTCTTCAAAGAAGTTGACCAAATAATCTCAAAGTTCATATGGAGACACAAAAGACCCAGGATAGCAAAAACAATCCTGAGTAACAAAAACACAGCTGGAGGTATTACCATACCAAACTTAAGTCTATACTACAAATCCATAGTTATAAAGACAGCCTGGTACTGGCTCCAAAATAGACACACAGATCAATGGATAAGGATTGAAGACCCAGATATAAGCCCACAAAGTTACAGCCATTTGGTCTTTGACAAAGGGGCCCAAAGAATCCAATGGAAAAAGAACAGCATCTTCAACAAATGGTGCTGGCAAAACTGGATCTCCACATGCAGAAGATTAAAGCTGGACCCGTACTTGTCACCATGTACAAGACTTAATTCCAAATGGATCAAGGACCTTGATATCAGGCCAGAGACTTTAAAAACCATAGTTGAAAGGATAGGGAACTCCCTCGAGCTGATTGGGCTAGGCCAACACTTCCTAAACAGACATCCAATGGCACAATCACTGCTACCAACTCTCAACAGTTGGGATCTTGTGAAATTAAAGAGCTTCTGTTCAGATAAAGAGATTGTCACACGAGCTCAAAGGCAACCCACAGAATGGGAGAAAATCTTCACTAACCACATATCTGACAGAGCTCTACTGTCCAGAGTGCACAAAGAACTTAGAAAATTAAACTCCAAGGAAAACACTGGCCCAATTAAAAAATGGGCCCTGGAACTTCAAAGAAACTTTACCAGAGATGAAATTAAAATGTCTAACAATTATCTTAAAAAATGCTCCACTTCCTTTGCCATCAGGGAAATGCAAATCAAAACTTCCCTGAGATATCATCTCACCCTGGTCAGGATGGCAAAAATCCACAATACAAACAACGACAAATGCTGGAGAGGATGTGGAGAGAGGGGAACTCTCCTACATTGTTGGTGGGAATGCAGGCTCATACAGCCACTCTGGCGAGCCGTCTGGAGATTCTTAAAGAAATTAAAGATTGAAATGCCATATGACCCTGCTATCCCACTTTTGGGAATAACCCCCCATGCAGCAGAGGTTCGCCTCGATAGCACAAGCTCGACCATGTTCATAGCAGCACTGTTTACAATAGCAAAGTCATGGAATCAACCTAAATGTCCAACAGTTGAGGAGTGGATAAGGAAACAGTGGTACATCTATACAATGGAGTACTACTCAGCCATCAAAAATGATGAATTACTGGAATTTGCTGGGAAATGGATGTCATTAGAAAGAATTATATTAAGTGAAGTATCCCAAACCCAGAAAATTAAGCGCCGTATGTACTCCCTAATAGGTGGCTCCTAGTACCAAACTCACCCAGCCCACATTGAGACACTCAAAAGTAAACCTATGAAACACAGTAATTGCAAGGATTATGAACAAGAGAGATGGGTTAGGAGGGCCACACCAGAAACAAGGAGAGAGGAGACCATGTTACAGCAGAGAAAATAGGCCTCCATCAAGGTCTGCAAGTAAGTAATGAGAAACCTGGTTAAGTTCACAGACGTTCTTTCCTGATCTCACCAGAAGGGGAGGGCATATAGTCTAGCAGATAAAAAGTAATCATTTTGCAAATGGGTGATGGACCCCTCCCTCAGGGAGGTTTCCTACTCTTATTACATCTACCCTTGAATGTGCTATTACAACAAGACTCCAGTTTAACAGCTTTTTGTCTCTGGCCAGGGGGTGACATACAGTGCCCAGCAGAATGGAGTGAAGGGAATTGCAGGAGCAGCAAAACTGCAAAAGAAAATCAACAAACCACAATCCAGAACTTCAGAGACTATATCAATCACATAGAACTAGGACAGCCTAATCTCTCCCCATCCTGGAGCTCAGGGACATTTGCGGAAGAGGGGGCCGTAAGATTGTAAGAGCAAAAGGATGGGAGGAGCAACGATTTGCAAGATTCTCAACAATAGTTGGAGCCAAAGCAATCGTAATGGGACTTTGCATGCCCTGCGCAATGTCCAGCGCACTGTTGCCCTCATAAAGTCTAGCATCTGTTAAGGGCACCGAGACCCCTGGAGGCAAGGGATTGACAGCCATAGTAGTGATCTTATGCTTAAGGGGAACAAGAGAAAGGGCTTATGGAAATGCCACTGGGTCCTTATATGTCATCGGAGAGGAGGACCCAATGGAGAGTTAGGTGTATACAATAAAGGACTCTCTGGGAATTGGGGGGGAGGCACTGGGGGAAGGGGAGGGGGAGGAGGGGGGAGGGAGGGAACTGGTAAAAAAATTTTAAAATGTATAATTAAATTTTTAATAAAAAAAAAAAGAAACAGATTTAGCAAAGCAGACAGAGTATAGGGGATTTTATGCTAAATCAATGACAATACAAAAGGTAACTTTATGGATTGTACATTAATCTATATCAAGATATTACTGTGTATCTGACACAGTTTTAATTTTTTTACATTTTCTTTTTTTATTATTATTTTTTCCATTCGTACAAACTTAATAGGTACCCCGGTCCCCTCCCTCCCTTCACCCTTCCCCGGACCTCCTTGCTCCTTCCCCCCTTTTCCCCTTCCTTTCACCCCCTCCCTTCCTTTTTCCTAGTGTCCCCCTCCCCCCTCCAACCTCTGGAGCATCCTTTCACAGTTTTAAATTTTACCTGTCTCAGTTGGCCTAACTCTCCTCTAAGGGTAGGTCCAGTTATTGTTTTTATTGTTCTGGGAAAGCTACTGAGGTACAGAAAGCTGAGCAATTTGTAAAGTGATACCTGATACATAACAGTGCCAAGACCGTCACTTCTGCAGTAGAGTCAGTACTGCCTGATACATAACAGTGCCAAGAGCGTCACTTCTGCAGTAGAGTCAGTACTGTCAGCCACCAGGGTCCTCTGACGCTTGTTCTGAAAGCGAACCTTTAATTCGGAAAGCGAGTGCCTTTATTTCTCAGCTAAATTTATTCTGATGTTTGTTTATTGGCTTTCTTGCTAGATACAGAAACATAGCCACTGAGATGTTGATGTTGATGTCCAATTTGGCTAGTGCCACTTAGAAATGAATGACCATTTTTAACCAAAATGCCTGGCGACAGTGGTACTTCCACATTTTCCTTGAATGTGAAGCTTACCTCTTGCTTCACTGAAGTCATAGTGTGAGCAGTGTCATCATGGTGCATGAACAGGCTGGTCATTCATCCTGGTGACAAGGGCTGCCAAGGAAATACAAAGACGCCAAACAAGGGCCAGGCCTCTGTGTTTCAGCAACACCGAGTGACTTCATTTCACTTAAGATATTTTCTGTATGATTTTCTTATGGTACTAGACATTGAATCCAGTCCCTTGTGCATACTGGGTAGATGCTTTACTGCTAAGCTACATCGTCAGCCTTTCTGTGTGGTTTTATTAAATAATACACTTCCTCAAGAATCCTGATGCCGAACTTTTCAGTTAGTAGAAAGAGTGGTAGGGAAGATGAAAATGTCAATATTTTTAATATTAAGTATAAAATAACCATTAATATATACATATCTTTATTATACATCTTAAAGTATAAAACTTTGTAAGCTCTTGACCAATCACATTCTTCTTTATTGCTAATAATACTGTTTTCTGGAATTCAGCATTTGGCATTCCTATGGACTTCCATGTAGCTTTACTACAGTGGTCAGCCTAAAACTGTTTCAAAATACAACTTTAAAGTAAATATTTATTCATGTAAGTTTGTAACTTTTTAAGATAAGGTCTCTTGAAGCTCAGGTTGTTTTAGAAGTCCTTATGTAGCCAGTGAAAACCTTGAATTTCTTATCCTTTGGCCTCTACCTCCTCAGTGCTAAGACTACAAGTGTGCGCTATGATACCTGGTTTAAATCAGTGCTGGGGATCAGACCCAGTGCGTCATGTACATCAGACAAACATTCTACCAAATGAGCTACTTTCTCAACCTGTGTACTTCTTTTTAAAGTTTCTGTTTTTATTTTTTTTAGTTTATAATATATTTATGTTTCATATGTGATATAACCACCCATTTTTAGTTCATTCACTATGAGTAAATCACAGTTTATTTACTCATCATAAGTACTTGCAGTTTTTTGTAACAGTGCTGCAGGCACACTCTTGTATCCTTGCACATGTGAACAAAATGTTCCTTCAGGTATACATCTAGGAGTATAATTTATTCATAGCTACTCAACCCCATACTTACTGACTGCCTTTTACATATAAGGTACTGTTCTAGATCCTGGAAATACATGAATGATACAATTGATAAAACCTTATACTCAAGGATTATGTATTTGAATGAACGAAATGGATAATAAAAAATTGAACATATAAAGTACATTTTTTTTTGCTAAAAAACACACTAAAAATGCAAACATGTGGGTGGAGAGGGCTCATTTTAAATTCTAAGATAGTTACAGATGACAATACTCTAAATGAACTCTAAAGAGACTCATAAAGGAGTCAAACTTGCAAATATCTGGGGAAAGAGCACCCCATGCAAAGGAACAGAAAGCAGAGGCCCCGGAAGAGAGCAGGCCTGGGACAAGGGGTTTACAGAAAAGCTCCATGGTGGCAGACATGGGCCCTTTGATGGTGACTGGCAGGGGATGCATCAGAGAGAAACCTTGGTCATCTCGACAATGCCTATGCATATTACCCTGTATGAGATGAGGACCCAGGATGGTCCAGGGTCATGCTATGGCCCCAAATGCATTAAAAATAATTACGACAGGTTCTGCGAAGACCGAATGTGCAACCATGGATGTGAGGAGACCTACCAGCTGGTGCTGCAGAGGCCTGAAAGAAAGATGATGGCAGCTTGGACCACAGCCTCATCTGGTGGAGGTGGGCGAAGTTGTCAGACTCTGGATATTTGAAAGGCAGAGCCTGCCTTTTTTTGGGTGGGCTGCAGTTGGGATGTGAGTAAAGAGGAATCAAGAATGACTCTAAGGTATTTTCTTTCACCAGCTAGGAGAAGGGCTGGACATCCTGAATTTGACACAACTGTGAAATATCCAAAGAAAAATGTTATGTAGAGGTTTTGTGCATGCACATCTTAAATTTATTAGTTGCCATGAAACTATTTCCCAAGCTGCATCTATTTGTATTTCATACTGAACAAACAAGAAATGTATTATCACATTTTTTTTTAATTTGGTGGTTTATGGTTGATTCTTAAACAGTAATCTTCCCGGGCTAAACCATGGGCATTTCAATTTATAAACACTTAAACTTCCATAACCCACTGGTTATGGTGTTATTGTCACATTTTCCAAAACCAACACAGTGAGATTATACTACATATTGATATCCTTAACAAGAAAAATGATTGACATTCTGTTTTTGAAGTTTTACTGTCTTTGAGGAAATGGAAACTTCTACAGACTGTTCTATAAATTGATATGGATAATTCTGTTGACTTGGCTTTTGATGAATATCAAAGTCTTGTTAAAATAAACTAATTGGAGGCACTGAAGCTACCAGACAGTTTTGATTATAAAAACAATTTAATTAATTTTAATTACCAATATTCAATATAACTTTACAAGGCTAGTAACAATGACCTAATAGGTATCTTATGATTTGTTATGAGTAACTGTATGAGAATGGATATGAAAATATTAAAGCACATGCTTAGATTATTCCCTTATCGAATGCCAAAGATGGGTGTTGGAAAGCTTTTTTTCCCTTTTGCAAAGGTACACATATAATTTTTCAATAATCTCAATATGAAACCACTGTTCACAACTGGAAGGCTTTACTTTATTGAAAAATGATTTGATTGAAGATCTGCACATGCTTTGAAAACGTCTTTGAGTTTCTGCTGATTGATCTTTGTTAACTTACGGATACAAAAGAAACACCATCATGAAGAGGTCTAGCTTTTTTCATGTTGAAAAAAAATCCTAAAAATTATCATGCTGCCACTTTTTTTTGACACTGTTTTGTGTCTATGCCTAGATTTTTAAACATGGTGGTTCAATTTTTTCCCACTTCTGAGGCCACTGGTGATGTAGACATGGCAGGAATAATGGTGAGGTCTTCTCATCAACATGACTGGCATGCTAGATTCCATGATGAATTCACTATTTTTGTGTTGCTCGACACACAAATTATACAGTTTTCTGTCTTGGGGGGGTCTTTTAGATTTAAATGTTTGTTGGCCTGTTTTGCTGTATGTGGGGTGTGTGTGTATGTATAAGAAAGCATATGCATATGCCTGTGCAGGCCCGAGGGTAACATCTGGAATCATCTGGATTGAGCTATCTCCTTATTACTTTGCTCTGGGATTTGCCAGGCTCAGCCTTCCAGAGTTGGAATCGGAGGCTGCTGCTATTTCACACAGGGGATCTGAAGGTCTGAATTCAGGTCCTTTGCTTGCAAGGCAAAGGCTTTAACTCCTGAACACTCTCTCCAGTCTGAGTCCAGAACTAATTGTTTAAAAATATATTGTTGTTGAGGTTGGAGAGTTGGTTCAGTGAAGTGCTTGTTATGCAACCATGAGGATCTGAGCTTGGATCCCAGAGCCTACATAACAACCCAGGCACGGACTGAAATGTACCTGCAATCCCAGCATGGTGAGTGGCAAGGGGCAGCGAAAGGAGGATGTCCTGGGCTTGCTGACTTCCCCAAACAGCCGCCACCTTCCCAAGGCTGCGTGTCACCACATCTACCAACCAGTATCTCTTAGGCTTTTTTCCATTGCTACTTCACATTTTGTGACATTCCTTCCTCAACATGAAACTGTCAACTGCTTCTGGACCCTTAGGAGGTGTCCTGCCAACCCGATAGCTCTCACTAAAGTGCGTGTTAGGTTCTCCGGCCTGAGCCAAATTCTACTGCCCCAGCACGAACACTCTTTTTTAAAGAGTTTCTTCCTTACACAAAATTTCCTTCACAGAAGATTTTCAAGTAAAACCATCAAATGTCTCATGCTCAGGTGCTGAATGAAACTTAAAATTCTTGGACATCTGATGTACTTATAAATACATGATGAAGATGACCAACATCTTCAGAACAGAAAACAAAACAAAACAACAACACTCATTATGCACCTATATACTTTTCCTCTCAAAACAAGACAAGAAAAATTAACGCTGGAGTATACAAAATATACTTCACTTAGGTAAACATTTAATCAAAGACTTAATGATTATAAAAGGTATAATTTAAAGTGTGTAATGAATATTGGTCAGTGACTTTACTACACTAGAAGATGATATGACAAATACAGTCAGTACTGTTGCTGCTAACAAAATTAATGCCTGATCCCATACCCACCCCCAGAGAAACCCAAGTATGATTTTGTTGTACCTGGAGTTACCAAACAATTAAGTGAACTTTAACAGAGTTACTTCACTGAGTCCTTCAGTGATTTGCTAAATGGTCATTTTATTATTTTTTTTAGGATGTTTTGAGATGTTCTGAGTTGTTTTTGAAAAGTTTTGCTACACTTGTCATTGCAATGCCTTAATTAATTATAGAAACAAATTTGACTGATTTGTGTGCTCATTTTGGCTACTTCTCTCTGGGCCTTTGGTCCCTCTGTGGTAACTGAAAATTAACATAAATTGAACCACATATAGTTTGAAAACTGGAAGCAAGGTTTTAAGTTCTAAGAGATTATTTGTTCCTAAGACTGGTAGGTTTTTAAAAAAAGAATCTGAAAGAAATGCTCGATTTCATTTCTATTAGAGACAACATGAAAGGAAAGTAACTTCCTATGGAAAATACATAAATACAGACTGCAGACCAGTATATTTAATCAAACACATTAAGAAGTTTTTTACTGCCCCCTGCTGTCAGTTTCTTTAAAATTAGTAACACTGTAAAAACGGAATAAATTAATTAGGGGAAATATCTATTATATCTATTATATCACTTTCTAGTGGGCAACACCATACTTCATGTTTTGATAGCAATGATTTGTAAAAAAAGAAATTCACACTTTTAATGCATATATTGTAGACATAGGAATCTACGATCAATAAAGTCACGAATCATCATGAATATATAAACACCAATGTTTTGATTTTTAGCACTCATATCTATATTATTTATCTACATTTAAAATATCTTACATCTCTTTAATATTTACATTTTTAAACATATAAATAAGACAATGATTTTTATAATCCCAACTTGAAATTATATGTCCTTGATCATATAAAAGAAACAAGATATAATAAAAAACAATAACACTAATGTAGCCATTACTAGGTAAAATGCCACAATGTTTCATTTTTTACACCTGAATGAATTCAATCATCATGCAATAGAATATGATTTATTTCAATAGTTTCTATCACCTAAATAAAGAATCCTAGTCCCAGAGATGGAAGGTAATTTGACTTAAGGTGACATCACTAGTATAGGGTAAAAGTGGTGAGATTATGAGTGTAAACCCGGCAAGACCATGGTATGGTCCCATTTCTAAACTTTTCTTGCACAGAAGAAGGTATAATTCCAGATTAAAGAGGAAAATTTACAGAGAATGTAGTGCACATGGGGGTGCCCGATTTACTCTGTGTGCTCACTTCACTATTGTATTTGCTACATCCATGCTCCAGTAGTGGTATCACTTTGAAAGTGTGTGTGTGTGTGTGTGTGTGTGTGTGTGTGTGTGTGTGTTGTGTGTGTGTGTGTGTGTCTTTTATTTTTAGTAAGTATGTGGCAACTAGGTCCAAACCTTGGATTGGATCATTTATTTAGAGGTTCATCTCTGGTTAGTCTCCATGAAGTGGTGGCCTTTATGTAAAGTATATTCTTTTTGCCTCTGATAAATGGGTTTGTTGGTTTTTGCTTCCGTGACCTAGCTTGCGCAGCTGTACCTAAAGTACCCACTTGTGAAGGGGTAGCGATCAGGGCTTCTTGGGTAAGAATTCTCAAGACTAGTATGAAAAACAAGTGAAACAAAGAGCAGGGTCCAGGTTTAAACTCTCCCTGGGCTGTGCCAGTTCACAAACCTTGCTATTGTGTATCTCCAAGAAGTTCAGTCTAAAGCTGGAAAGTGACTTGACTTAAGGTGACATCAGTAATAGAAGGTGAAGGTGGACTTCTACCACTCGGCTACTTATGTTCAAATATACACATCCTTTTCACCCTCATTTGTTTAAGAGTTTCCTTAGCCAATATGAATCCTACAGTCCTACGTGACAGACTGCTCGTATTCTTCTTTGTCGCTTCATGTCTGGCTCATGGGAAGAACAAAGTCCCTCCAGGAACACCTAGGACACCTAAATATTGGCAATCCAGCACCCTTATGCTTTCTGGGTACTTAATAAACCTTAACCCCAGTGCCGAGCTGGCTTAGGGTTCCGGAAACCATTCTTCCTCCCACGTGGAGGTTCCCCCAAAGTGAACCAGATCGTTTTACTCAATGAAAAATTCCTACCTGACCCAAGGAGTTGGGTTTCCGGTGACCCGACATTCCAAGTAGACTCTGCTTCCTTCGGCGACTTCTTGGCTCCTGAGCTTCTGGATGAATCTAGGCGCTGAGGGCCCCAGGCTGGCTTTCTGCGGCTGTGTTAGAGGGGTGCCGGCGCCTGGCAAGGCTGCTTTGGGGTCCGGGGGCGCCTGGCAGGCCGGGAGCGCCTCGGGCTCCGTGTCCTGCGGTTCTCCCGTGGGGCTCTGGCTGGCGGAGGCGCTCATCAGCGTGGAAGGCTGGTTCTTAGGAGACAGGTACCCGCTGTCTGGAGACGAGGACTCCCCATCTGGGCTTCTGTTTCTTGGCTTGGCTGCCTCTCTGAAGATGGAGGTCAGTTCCTCGATGAAGCTCGCCCTCTTGTCGCACGGCTGGCCCTGGGAACTAGCCCTGGTGGGCTGGGGCTTTGCATTTGGGTTGGCAATCTTTGCACCTCTGTTCTCCGCCCTGCGGAGGCTTCGGATGTAGCTGGGACTGGCCAGCAAGGGAGCTGCGACAGGTTTCCTTCGGGAAGCTGGGGACGGAATCCCTCCAGCTGGCTCTTCTGCTACAGGCTGGGCAGGTGTTGGCCTGCAGCCCTGAGGGCTTCGGAGGGGGCTCAGCTGTCCCCGCGTGGGCTCCTGCTGGCAAGGACTTGCACCGCGGCTCACGGGAGATGTGCTCAAAATCTGTGAGATCTCCTTTTCGGATTCCAAATCTTCAGATTCCGAGTTGGCTATAGCTCTCCGGGCCAGGTCAAGACTCTTGTTTATTTCTTCCTGGCTGAGAAAAGCAGAAAGCCCCGGGAAGAAGTCAGCATTTCTGCTCTCTTCCTGCACATCTGATAAGGAATCGTAGAAGGAGTCATGGGAGGAAGTTTCTGACATATTTGAACAGTCTTCATACAATCTTTGCTTACAGCAAGAAGACCAGAGGCACACGAAGCCTTTCTTCTAGCGTTTCTGAAAAGTGACACAAAACAATCATTAATGCTAATAATCTCCCTAATTTTTAATATCAGTAGTAATCTACAAAGTAAGGAGAACCATGCAGTTGGACAAGTACATCAGTTTTCCCTATTCAATAAATACAAAAAAGTTCAAGATTTATTAATTGTAGATTTATTTATTTATTTATTTATCTATTTATCTATTTATCTATTTATTTATTTATTTAAATAGGGCCTTGTTACATAGATGTGGCTGACCTTGACTTAGCGGTTTTCTTGCTTCTGCCTCACAAATGCTGGGATTGCAATGTATGACATGATTTATGATTTTAATTTAGCATGTACCCTGTAAATGAATATAAAGAACCAAATCTCTAAAATCATATGATTCAAGAAGACAGGATCTGCACTGGGTACTGTTATGTGTAGACCAGTGTGCTGTTCTCAGACTCCCTTCCCTTGCCACATTCATTTCAGTAATACTCTCAGATACTTAGTAGGTTGATAATTTTAGTAAGGCTGCCTTTGCTCATCTGATGGTAAGCTACAAAATAAATTTTTAATGATGCTACTTTCATTTTTGCTTTTCAATGAAATGTTTGAAATTTTATCTCAACTTTTATATGATACATTTGCATATTTTAAACATCATTTCAATAGATAATAATAATCACTTATTAACTTTTAGACTCTGGAGATACAACTGTAATCCACACTAAGTATTCTCAAACTTTTCTCTTCATGGCCAGGTGGTAAATATATTATTATTTTCTTAATGGCTGTACTATCTGAATAGTCACCCAATTTGGCATGGTAGCACAAAATCAACCATAGGTAACCAAATCAATGAATAAACATGACTGTACACTAGGAAAACATTATTTGTGGACATTAATGTTTGATTTTTAAATTTTTTTATAGGCACAAAGTAATATTTCAATTTTTTTGAGACAGGATCTCACTGAATAGCTCAGGCTAGCCTTGAATTTGCAATTCTCCTGCCTCTGCCTAACAGAAGTGCATGGATCACAATACCTGACCTTTAAAATTTATTTTTTAAAGCAGTTAGAAATGTAAAAAAAAATCTTGGTTTTTGGACTTACAGAGTAAATTTGGTTCAGAATATAGTATTTGCTATCTCTTGTCTAGAGTTAAAAGTCACTAGGGAACTCCCTTGAGCTGACTGGACTAGGCCAACAGTTCCTAAAAAGAAATCCAATAACAGAGTCACTAGAACCAACACTCAACAGATGGGGTCTTATGGAATTAAAGAGCTTCTGTTCAGATAAAGAGAATGTAAGTCGAGCAAAAAGACAACCAAATAATGGGAGAAAATCTTCAGTAACCACATATCTGATAGATCTCTATTATCCAGAGTGCACAAAGAACTTAAAAAACTAAACACCAAGGAGATAAATGGCCCAATTAAAAAAATGGGCCTGGGAACTCAAAAGAAACTTTTCCAGGGATGAAAGTGAAATGTCTAACAAATATCTTAAAAATTATATTGAGTGAAGTATCCCAGATACAGAAAATTACACACCATATGTACTCCCTAATAGGTGGATCCTCATACCAAATCCACTTAATGACATATTCAAAGATAAATCTTGGTAATACCTACAGCAATTGTAAATATTATAAACAGGAGGGAAGGGGAAGGAGGCCCCCCCTAGAGAAAAGGAGAAAGGGGATCCTGCTTCAGTAAAGAAAATAGGTCAGCATCAAGTATTGCATGGAAGTAGCGAGACATTGATGAAGCTCACTCTCACTTCCCTTCCTGGTCACCTGCAACTGAAGAGGTTTGATCTCACCAATCAGGGAGGGTATAGGGACTGGCAGATAGATGTAACCATCCTGCAAATGGGACACTCAACTACCCTCACTGTGGTATCCTACTTTTGAGTCTCTATATTAAGATCTTCAAAACAACCTTTTATCTTTGGTTGGGAAGTGACCTTCAATACAATCAGGATGAAGCCAAGGACGGTGCAGGAAAAGCAAAACTGAAAACAACAATAAACCATAATTCATAACACCAAAGACCCTACATTAATTACCTAGAACCAGACCAGCCAAATCTCTCCCCATCTTAAAGCTCAGGAAACTTTGTGGAACAGGGTGTGGCAAGATTGTAAGAGCCTAAAGGTGGGGAGGACCAACAATATGCAAGATACTCCACACAAGTTAGGGCTGCAGTAGCCATAACTTTGCATGACCTGCACAATGGCTGACATGTCCAAGACCCCCCCAAAGTCTAGCATGGGTCACAGGCAGAAGGATTCTTAGAGGTAAGGGATTAACAGTCATAATAGAGTTCCCATGCTAACTACCAACAGGAAGCCTCTGAGTCCTTACACCTCACTAGAGTGGAGGAGTCAGAGGGATGTTTAGCATTCACATAAAAGAATGCTCCAGGAGATGGGGGGGGGGAGTGAGAGGCACTGGGAGAATGGGGGGAGGGAGGGTGGATGAAAGGAACGGGAAAAGGGGGGAGAGAGCAGGAGGAGTCTGGGGAGGGGTGGAGGAAGGGAGAGGACAGGGTACCTTTTGAGCTTTATGATTGGGAAAAAAAATGTCACGGAGAAAAAAAGTTAAAAGTCACATGGAATGACAAAACAGGAGAAATGAAGAAGTCATTCAACAACAATATAAAGGTAGTAGAAAATTTTGATAGGGCTGCAAAGGAAAATAAGAAGAGTCTGGGTGCTATAGCAGTGAAAGATTGCCTAATCTGATCTTGAAGTACATGCAAAATTATTTCGTGTTTTGCATCTGACATTTATGTAGGAATTTCATCATAATCAAATAAATGGTCCTTCGTTATCTGGGCATCGATTTATAGCTCCCTGTTTCTCATTGGGAGGCAGGGAGCTTTGTCCCTCAAGTATGCATCTCTTTTTCTTCAGAATGCTCATAGAGTAAAAAGAGGGAATGTTTAGGTCTTAGAAGTGATCTTTGCCTCAAGGTTAGACCTACATATCAGTAAAGGAAATTCATGAACATGGTGAATTCAAATTTGTGAAATCCAGTGGATCATTCCCTAGGAATGTATCTAACAAGAACTCAATTGGCCACTTTTTAAGAAACAGCTTCCCATCTAGGTAAGTAGGAGGTCCTTATTCTCAAAAAATATCCTTAGGATTTTGGGATCATCTAGGAGAAATTCTCCTGGGCATGTTTGTGAGGATTTTTCCAGAGAAGCTTAACAGAGTTATGAAGGCCCACTCTCACAGTGTGTACCACTCCCAGCTGGTAGCCCAGATGTAAAGAGACTCCTGGAAAACACAGTGTCCCTGCCGTCTTCCACTGATCTCAAACTTCAGCTTCCTGGACCTTCCAAAGTGGCTTCACTACCAGCAGACTTTCCAGTGTCAACTGAAACTAGCTGCTCTGCAGGCAACTTGGAGCCCCCCAGGACTGCTTGGGACATTGAACCTGTTGAGGTGTCCACCTTGGTAGACAAAACAGCTACCAAGTTCTTTGCCTCTTCTGTGCAGACAACAACTGTGGGACTACCAAACCTCTACCAGGTAAGCCAAGCTAACAAATCCTCTTTTATTTATTTATATATATATAATACAAATTATACAAATATTCTGCTGGTTCTATTTCTCTAGGGAATTTTACCTAGTACAAGCCCATGCAAGAGTTGAGGTTTTCATTTTCATCTGCTAGTTGCAATCATTCATAGACTGTGTTAACTAGCAGTACTGAATCAAAGATTCTAAAGTTAACTGTTTACCCACTGCAATGGCTAGTTCAAATAACAGCCTGGCACCTAGCAGGTAGGATTCTCCAGGAAAACCTGTAGGAGATCATCTTTACTATGTAATTAATGTGGGCAGTCTCAGCCCATGGTAGGCAGACTTTTCCCTGACTAGGTGGATATAGAAGGAGAGAAGCAGGCAACTTGAAGTCACACATTCATCTTCTGCTTCCTGCTTTTGATTGTGGATATGATGCTGGTAGTGATGTTGTCTCAAGATTCAGTACTGCTAGTTAACACAGTCTATGAATGATTGCAACTAGCAGATTAATGAAAACCTCCTCAACTCTTGCCTGGTGCTTATATTAGGTAAAATTCCCTAGAGAAACAGAACCAGCAGAATATTTGTATAATTTGTATTATATTTAAATATATAAAATGATGGACTGTAACCTGGAGTTATGAACTATAAAACTCATTGTCCCTGTCATGGTTTGAAATGTAAGTTGTCCCCCACAGGCTGATGTATTTGAATCTTCAGTTGTTTGGGGGAAGTCATGACATCTTTAAGAGGTGGAGCCTTTCTGGAGGATGGTAGTCATAAGGGGTGGACTTTGAAATCGATTAGTTCCACCCTGTTTCTGGGAAAGGTCCGCTCTTGTAGTTGGTTGTTTTGCAGCTCTTAGCCTCTTTGTTGGACATGACTTAGGCTGCCTCCCGTCTTTGCCAGCCAACCATGCCTTTCCCACCAAAATGAACTATCTCTCTCCTCTTGGAACCATAAACTGAATACATCTCCCTTACTCCCCTTCAGTTGCTTGAGTCTCAGTGATGTCTCACAGTAGCAGAAATAGTAATTAATTCCTTAAGTTGTTTGTATCATATATTTATTTCAGTGAGTTATGAAACCCAAACACCTACCACATCATCTTTAGTTGAATGTTATACTAGGTGTCTTTTTAGAAAGAATACTTATCTTGTTAGTCTTGCACTACCTATTATTTTATTTCCCATGGTTCTTCAAGTAAATCTTCAAACTCAATTGGAGTATTCTTGTCATTGCACTCAACTTTGTCATCTTGAACATTACTTCAATTCCTTTGCTTTGTCCATGCTCCAAGATGAAACCATTTGAACATAGGCTGTTCACGGAGAAACTCTGCAATGAATCTCCTTTGAATACTTGAGTATGTTTTTTTTTTTTTTTCCAGGAGGAACGGAGATTTGATGTAAAAATTTTTTTAAAAGTGAAATTATGGTAAAAATAAACAAGTATAGGACTGGAAAGATGGCCTCAGGGGTTAAGACTCTGTCTCCCAAGCAGAAAGTCCTGAGTTCAGATCCCATGTCCCAGGTAAAAATGCCAGTCAGAAATGGTAGAGGATTGCACTTCTAGTCCTGGTGGGCAGAGCCTGGGAAATCACAGAATGAAGCAAAAAGGAGGTAGAAGCAATCAAGATTGATTCCTGAAATCACCTTTGGTCATCCACAGTGTCCCCCACATGCCAAATAAATAAATAAAATAAAAAAATAAACAAGTATAACATATATATGCATGTAAGATTTTATTTAGCTAATTAATGATGAAACCATTAAGAGATTACAGCATTTCAAAGAAGTTTCTGAAGACCGGATACATATGCATACAATTACGAATGCTAAAAAGAATTTGTTAGTACATTTGCAGCTTGTTAATATCTGGAGAAAAAAGAAAACATGCACAATGCTTGGAATCACATGTGAGTGCAAATCAGTAATATTTTTACTGGAAAAAAATAAATGCATGTCTGTGAGCAAGTCTCATTTATATCGGTATCATATTTCTGCAGCTTACAGAGTTGTAGAAGTATCTTAAGACAAAAAAGGCACAGATCTGTGCAGCATCAAATGAAGGTGGGACATATTCAGAGCCCATCTAGTTTTCACTCAAAGGGATGGATCCATCATTACTTTGTTTCAAAGACAGTTCCTATATGTCCTGGGAAGGCAGGTTGGTTCTCCTAGCACAGAACTCCTAGGCTCAATTAGCAAATATGATTGATAAAATGTGTGCAAGATCAGCTCTTATAATATGTAAGGAGGAGAAATATTAAGTGATGGAAAAAACGAGAAGAAATTGGAAGGGAGACTCTTATTCTCTGCACGTGGTTGCAGTTACTCTGCATGGTTGCTGATAAAATCGTAACAAAAGCTCAAGGGAATAAGAGGCTCTTCTGGTCAAAGGACTGGGCCACACTGTATCCATATAATGGCTGAGAGAGGAATGATCCTTACTTGCCAGACCAGCATGACTGGCCAAGTATACAAAAGGATGCCAACTTTCTCAATCAGTTCCCACCATTTTAGTCACCTACCCAGGAACTAGTCCTGGGCTGGACCTTCCTTATCAAATAGACATTGTCCTGCAGGTTTGCTCTGGGCTTAACCACAAATGTGCCCAGAACCTGAACCCTCAACTGTCAAGTTGACACTGTTATCTAACGGTGACACATACCAAAGGCAAAACAGATCGTATTTTCATTTCTTGGAAATTTTATTTTTCTTTGGGGAAGAGGCCAATATGCTCTTCATAGGAGAAAAAAAATTTTTTTTTTTTGTTGAGCTCAGGGTTAAAGAGATTGGATAAGGTTTTGTGTTTACCATACCTAGAGCAGGCAAAGCTAAAAATCTTTGATTCCTAAAATAACTAATTTGTAAAAGAAATGGTGTTAGATTGTACTATATATAAAGAATTACCCTTTCAGGCTATATATATGTACTATCTTCCACTGCCCACCACTGTTGTAGGGATATACATTTAACTTTGAAAGAATCATGGTCTTAGTTTTCACAAAACTAAAGGGATATATTTCAGTAATAAACACATAATTTAGTGTGCCAAGTGTATGCTAATAGAAAAATATGTTGATACTACTGAAAAGAGATGATAGGGTTTGAACTAGGCACAGTTTTATGGAAATGCCTGAGTAGAGGAATGTTGAAAATGATGGTGATTGACTGAAGAGGTGATACCAACAAAATTATAAGATTCACCAAGACAAGGTAAGCAGTGTATTAATGTACGTTCCATGCACAGAGGAATTAGTATCATGTAAGAAAATGAATGAGCTTAATTTTGATTTGAGCCTTTTACACCTGAAGCCTTTCTGATATTCTTATGCAGAAGACCATTTGAGATGCCGGCGTAGAACTCAAGGGAAGGAAAAATAGAGCTGAGAATATGGACCTATAGGTAGCTACTTAAACCTCAGAATGTATAAGGCTTCAAGGAAGAATGGAGGAGAGAAAAAAGAATCCTCAAAGATTTGGGGAGGAGAGCAGTAGAGTCGGTAGCCATGGAAATTGACTAAGAAAATGTCTTCTGGAGAAGACAGTGTCCTTTGGATGGGAACTATTCAGCCCCACCAGCAATAACAGGTTTGGCATATACAACAGAGATAAAAATTCAGTTTGTTCAGAAAAGAAAGGAGGTACTGACAATAAGTGTACTTGAGTTCTTGGAGAGTTACAGGAAAGAGGAAATTAGAAGGTATCCCAGAACCTAAGGGTAGAAGTCTGTGAGAGTTTTTTAAACCAGTTTTATTTTGTAATTTTGGTGGCATATATGATAGACTTCCATATTGTTCTAGTTTGTCTGCATGTTGTTGATAAATTCACCACCAAACAACTTAGGAGAATAGAGGTTTATTCTTGCTTATAATTCTGGTTACAGTTCATAATCAGCTTGGCAGGAGAGTTCACACCAACATCAGGGAAGGAGGGAACTAGCCACACCATATCTACAGAAAGTGCCGAGAGACATACTTTCTCTCTTGCCAAAATTCCTCTGTGCCAACACACCAAAGTATGCCAAACTGCTGAACCAGCGCTCTCCATCTTATCCTCCTGCCCAGGGTACCACCCGCCATGGGCTGGGTCTTCCCATAGCAATTAGAGGATCTTCCTGAGTCTTGCTTAAGACTTGTTTTAGCTAGCAGTTCTTCAAAAGTGTGCCCAATGGCTCGGCCTTCAGTTGTCCAGTTGATCTGGAGAAGAGGAACATGTACATGAAAAAGTGGGGAGTGCTCACAGCTTTATTTCCAAGGATTTGCGAAGACAAAGGGTTATTATATACTTCGAAGAAGGAAGAGAAAGAGGGGAAGGAGAAAGCTGAAAAAAGAGAAGGAAAGAAGAAGGAGGCAAGGAAGAGAGACTATCTGAACCCATTTTTAATTGATAGAAAGAATCTCTAGACTGAAACTGTTGTGCATCTAGAGATTTATTAGGACAGAAGATAACTGAAACTCTCATAGGGAAAGGAAGCAAGTTTGTGAGAAGGATTTTTGGGCAGAAGCAGAGTCTTAGGGGAAGTTAGATGTATTTATGGTGTCATTTCTCTATGTGATTGTGCAATTGTCTCCTACAGTCTAAGAAACTTTGTGAGAACCGATGATCTAATTTTGACATTCAACATGCAAGATGGAAAGCAAACAGGTACAGTTGTTGAGAAATCTATGCTGCACTGGATCTTGTGGGTAGGAGTTTGAACATAAGGTTGGGAGACTGAAGGAAGCAAAGGAAAGGTACAGTGAGAATGAGTAAGGGAGATTCCCACAAGGATACAAAAGATGATGAAATATCCAAATTGTATTTGGAAGGTAGTGCTTTCTGAATCCTGGCTTCTATTTTTAGATAATAAAATTTATTTCTTTTTAAAAATTCAATGTTTAAGTTAAAGTTTATGTAACAAAGTAGTCTGTGTTTAAGGTAATGGATTTGAGATTTATAGACATGTTCATTGCAATGTTAGAAATGAAACCCTCTCCCCCAGCGTCAGACAAAAACATTGGGGTGGCAGGATATCATGATAAGGCACTTTATCCTGCAAAAGACTAGCTTGGCATCTCTGAGTTTAGTAGACAAGCACACATAGAGATCTGCTCAGCCGTCCTCATCCTAATGCAGGAGAGGACACTGGACTGCACTTGATTGGCTGGAGCCTTACAATCCACATTTTGCTTGGCTAAAGGGGAAAAGGGGGTGTTTCTGATTTTGAATGGTGGCAGAAATTGTAAGAATGAGGCTGTGGGCTGATGTGGCTCTGGAGTACAGAAGGGAAGTAAGTTGTAAAACTGAGTCATTGCAGTTTGGGAGATTTGTTTTCCCTCATGCAACTTTTATACGAAAGGACATATCTGTTGTCATGGAGAGTTGTTTTCCATTTCCATCTTTTTTTCTGGGAGAACACTCAATATCTATTCTCTTCACTGAATATAGATTAGCCATGTAATTATATGTGCTTTTTAAAATCAAAACTGAGCAGTCAAAAGACTGAATGAATAGTTCACAAAAACCTGAAATATTTATGCTTATTCATAAAATTAGCCATTCTCTTCTATAAAACATTAGCTACTTAATGCATTCACATTACAGCATGAAGACTAATATTGGTAGGGTTGGAGAGCTGGCTCAAGAGGTAAAGCCCTTGCCTTGCAAGCAAAGGATCTGAGTTTGGATCCCTACATGAGGTAGAAATCGCAGCAGACTTCACTTCCAGCCCTAGAAGACAGAGTCTGGAAAACCCCAGAGCAAAGTCATAAGGAGCGAGAAAATGCAGGATGATTCCCAAAGTCACTTTTGGTCCTCCACAGACACACACTCAGGTTCCTGCTTCTACACTCACTCTCACACATGTACTCATCCACACAGGCACACAAACCCACACGGACACAGACACAGACACAGACACAGACACAGACACAGACACACACACACACACACACACACACACACATAAAGACTAATGGTAGTGATGATTCTGGCAAGAACAAGACCAACAGCGGAGTGCTCAGCAGGGGACAGGCATCCTACAATCTGGTGGGATTGTGTTACTATCTCACAACAGGCACCCATTAAGAAGAAAAGAGAGGCAGAAGAGCAAGAGACCATCATTTGGCCAGCATGGTGGTACACACTCTTAATTTCAACACGTGTGAGGCAAAAGCAGGAGGAACACGAAAAACATCAGGCCAGTCAGAGCTACATAGTAAGACCCTGTCTCAACTCTCCTCCATGACAACCCCCACAAAAAAAGAGAGCCAAGATTCAAGGCCAGGTAGTGAGTCCAGGACTGATGATATTAATCATGCACTGCACCACCAATTCATGACTTTCTTTTTAATAATCTAGAATGCCAAGCTTTCTGTCACACTAATAAAACCAAGGATCCAAAATCAGAGTTCCATTATTAACCCAACAATGTCTTCTTATTAAATAAACATAATATGATAACTTTTAAAACTTCACAGAAAGCATTTCAGGAAGTTGAAAACCAAGTGAAGGATGAAAACTCATTCCATTCGTTTTGTTAAAGGAGGGATTGCCTGAGGCATATTATCTCACCTGCTTATTAACTTTATATTTGGTTTTAAAGAGGCGCCACCTGATGGGATGCAGTCGTGGGGATTAGGTGTGGCTTGAACACTGCTTGCACAGCGAAAAAGAAAATAATAGCTTGATAGCATCTCTGGTTCAGATTTAATTTTCAATGCAGTCACTGCCTCAGGAACACGCATGTGGTCCTGGGAGGTGCATGATCAATGTGGGCAACATGGGAGGTTTCCAGGTGGCCTGAGTTGACTGGAAAATTATGCTTTGGAGATTTCTATGTCAGACAACACCCAAAAATTAAAAGGCCATAATCAAAAAAGAATGAAATACAACTGGAAGGCATCTCCATCATTTACCCGTGGTGTCTTGTTTTATGTCAAATGGTGCTCAGTGCTGCTGTGATAGATGCAGAGAGTGAGGCAGGCTCAGAAGGTGCACTCCTATTGCCGAGTGAAGAGGACATGAGGCAAATGACAAAAACACTCAGGTGTTTATACAGTAAGCAGCATTGAATTGTTGACGAATAAAGGGATTCTCTAGAACTCGTAATTTTTCTTCTTCTCATTGACTGCATCCCTTTCTTCTTAGTAGTTTGAATGGGCTGGAAATGCTTCCTTCTACTCTTTTCCTACCCATAGAGCTCATTATCTCTTTAGCTAGCAGTTTGGTTCAGTGGTCATCTCCATAAGTGTCTTCTGTTTTCTTTGAACATGTGTAGCGCTAGGTTCCTCCCCGCAGAGCCAGTGGCTGTTCTGTTGCTCTCTGACCTTTTCATAGTTGGGGTCCTTTCACTTCCCTGTCTGTCATGGTTTGAATGCGACTTGCCCCCACAGGCTCTTGTGTTTGAATCCTTTGCTGGTGTTAATGTTTAGGAAGATGGTGACACATTCGAGAGGTAGAGCTTTGCTGATGGAAGGTGTGGCGCAGGGGGTGAGGCTTTGGTAGCCCAGTTCTGCTTCTCAGTTTGCTCTTGTTCTCTCTGCTTCAAGAGCTCTGCAATGACTTAAATCAGCCTTGTGCTTCTGTCTCCAGCTATACTTTCCTTTATGCTATCTCCACCACAATGGACTATATCCTTTCTGTAATCATAAGCCAAATAAATGCTCTCTTTCTCCCCTGAGTGGTGTATGAGTACTGCCTCAAAGCAATAACAGAAAGTAACTGCAGCAAGTAATCAATGCTGCAGCAAGCAATCAGCAGAACAGTTGTGCACTGCAGCAAGTAATCAGTTGTGCACTGCAGCAAGCAATCAATGGAACAATTGTGCACTGATGTAATGGAAGCTTCAAGGAAGACAAAAGTGATTCAGGCAGAGTCTCTTCTCTTAGGTGATATTTATTGTCCAGTATTGGGGATTAGTTTATTGTAGTAACACTCAACAAACAAACAAAAAACTCCAGCCCAATCAATCACAAGAAGAAACATGATAATTTACTGCTATTGAAATAGTTTAAAGAAATTTTAGTGACGGGTCAAAGATCAGCTTGTAAAGGAGATTATATTTACAAATTTCATTCCGTCAGTCTCCCCCACCCCAAGCCAGTGTTACTTAATATGAAAACTTCCAAAGCATGATATCTGGGTGAAAAATCCCTGCAATCCTGGCTGGACAGATGGCTCAGAGATTAAGACTCTATCTTGCAAGCAGAAGGTCCTGAGTTCAGATTCCAAGTCCCATGTAAAAATGCCAGGTGGAAATGAAGGAGCCTGAGAAATCCCAAAGTGAAGCAAGAAGGAGGTAGAAGTAATCCAGGATGATTCCTGAGGTCACCCTTGGTCCTCCACAGGGACACATAGTGCCCTCTGATACACACATACACACACACACACTCACACACACACAGAGAGTAAATAAATAAAATATTTAAAAAAAATCCCTGCAGTCCATCTGCCCAGCGTGGACCCTATAGCCCCCTCTGCCATGCTAAGCTGGGTTGCTCACAGTGAGGCTGGACTACTCATGCTGTTCCTTAACTATTGGTTTAATCTGCTTGTCTTTGGGATTTACACATTCTATTTTTACTTAAAATCACTCTTCCCCCAACTCTCCTGTCCCTGTCTCTGAAATTTCATTTCTTTTTGATGATTTCTAGGATTCCCCAGACAGTGCAATTTGCTGCTGGAAAATGCTCTACATAGCACTTTATCACAGCTATTTGTCCCACTAAAATAGATACATTTCTTCAGTTCAACCTTCCTCTCTGAGCACTATGAAAGCAAGAGTTTTTACAGGTATCTTCATCTGGCAAGTGTGTACACAGTCTGGATCATGCAGCTAATGGAGAAAAACTGAGAAATCTCTGGTATTTGACACATGATTTGGACCCTGGGCAGGATAAACAGGAAGAGTCACAGAAACAAAGGTACACGACCCCTCTTGCTCCAGGACCCAAGCCCCACCGGAAGCATGTCAGAGACACGTTCTGTCCTATGAGGTGCTATACTGCTGTTTACCTGACTTATGAAATTTATTTTAACTGGTACATAAAACATTAAAAAGTCTACATTTAACATGTACTAGACAATGTTTGGCAAATGCATATATTAGCAATGTTTAAATCAGGTTAAACTTGTTATTTCATTTTTTCTTTTATAACTTCCTTTGTAGTAAAGTGAATTACACTAATAGTATAAGTATGCTAATAATAGTTTTTTTTTCATATTACAGATTGCTGCTTTAAGATTACCAGGAAGCTTACAAAATACAACTTTTTTTTTTATAGCAAGCTATTTTGAAATAACAGCAGCTTACTAC
The DNA here is from genome assembly GCA_023101885.1 of Typhlomys cinereus. Lineage (NCBI taxonomy): Eukaryota > Metazoa > Chordata > Mammalia > Rodentia > Platacanthomyidae > Typhlomys > Typhlomys cinereus. Next base: position 213,972 of record JALPQD010000161.1, read on the forward strand.
GACTGTAAATATTAGGGCCAAAAGCAAAGATCAAGGACAGGTAATTGAATAAGAATATTACTTGACTCAGTTTGTCACACAAACTTGAATTTGATTATTCCTTCCTATTTAAGCTAGTTAGCTATAGATGTAACTTGATAATTGAGGGTTGAGACACATTTGTGAAGCACATTTGTGAAGACTTACTAGTTAAGACAAGTTCTAAGCAAGCCTGTGGGAGAATGTCTAATTCATGAGGGAAGACCCGGCCCAAAATGGGCAACACCATTCCCTGGATAGGTGGGCAAGACAGAGAAACCTGGTTCAGTACTTTGGTATACCTGCACATTCTCTGGCATTCTGTGAAGATGGTGTGGTCAGCTTCCTAGCTCTTGATGTTAGTATGAACTCTCTTGATGAGCTGGGATATGAACTGTAATCAGAATGATAAGACTAAAACCCCTTCCTTCCCTAAGTCAGTTTGGTATGAATTTATCAGCAACACGCAGACAAACTGCACCAACATTCCTTCCTTCCTTTTTTTCTTTTTCTTTCTTTCTTTTTTTTTGCATCTGTGCCTACAGGGGTTCATATGTGCATGCTGATTGCATGTGGTGGTCAGAGGACAACCTCAGGTGAAGGTCCACAGGTTGCCTCCTACCTTTTTTTCCCCACATTCTATTTTTTTCCTAATCATATGAACTTAGTAGGTACTCCGCCCACCCCCTATCCTCTCCCTCCTCCCTCCCCTTCCCAGTTGTCCCCATTGCACTCTCCTCCCTTCCCTCTTCCTTTCACCCCTCCCTCCCTCCTGTTTCCAGGCGGGTGCCTCCCCCTTCCTCCCTCCCATTCCCTGAAGCATCTTTTTGTGTGAATGCCAAACTTTCCTCTGAATCCTCCACCCTAGTGAGGGTTCAGGACTCTGTGGCATAGCCCAGGGCCCCTTCTTGGGCTCCTCCTTAGTATGGGAACTCTATTATGACTGTCAATCCCTTGCATCTAAGGATCCCACTACCCTGAGCCTTCTCCCCTGGGATCTATTTCTCCCTTTTATTTGGAACTTCATCACATAGGCTGGAATAGGTGCTCCCTGTCTCCCCCCAATCTACCTGCTTCACTTCTTGTTTCACCTTTGCAGAATTTCAGGCACCAGCTGCTGTGCCTGGCTTTCTGCACTGGTTCTTGGGATATGAACTCTGTCCTCATATTTGCACTTCTTTATCCCACTTCTTTACCTTTCTATATTGTCTATCACAAATTAATGTCCTTGCCATTGTTTTACTTGTATTTTAGTCATCCTAAGGATGTCGTTTATTAGTCCAATTTTCTGTGTATAATTGCTCGTCTCACAGAGGTTCATACCTTCCTCTGCTCTTCTCTTAGTCCTTAATACCCTTCTTCCAGTTTGAAGATCTTGGTTTAGTGTCTTGTAAAACAGGTGTGGTGGAGACATATTTTCTCAGATTTCATTTGTTTGGAAATGTCTTTATGTTTTTCCATTTCTAATGGATAGCTTTGCTGCACACAAATTTCATGGTTTGTAATTTTTTCTCCAGTATTGTGCACATGCTATGTATCATGATTTGAAATGTGTCCCCAAGGTCTCATGTATTTGGGAACATCACGACATTTTTGAGAGGTGGAGCCTTGCTGGAGGAAGGTGATCACAAGGGGTGGGCCTTGAGGTAGATTAGTCCCATCCTACATGGAGGAGGAGTTACAGCAAGCAGTCTTGCAGCTCTGAGCCTCACAGGTGGGAGTGACTTAGCCTGACCCCAGCTTTGGCCAGCCAACCATGCTGCCTTCACCATGAAAGAGTGTATCTCCCCTCTGGAACAGTAACCTGAATAAATCTCCCTTTCTCCCTTAAGTTGATTGATTTTAGGTGTTCTTCACAGTAGTAACCATTACACCATGTAACCCAGACTGCTAGGGTTTTGTGGATCAATTGGGACATTCATTTTGTGTTATTCCTTTCTTTTCTCTTGTAGTTTCAAATCTTTTCTTTCACTTTTGGAAGCTTCATTATAAGTTGTCTTGGGGCAGACTTGGTCCAGTTAAATTTGACTGATGATCTTTGACTTTACCATGTGTATATTTTTGTATCCTTTCTCTAGATTTGGAGAATTTTCTGTTGCAATTTTTGCTTTTTTAAACTCTTTGGTATTCCCAAGTCCTTCCTTAACCTCATTAACCAAAAACTTCTCATTTGAGGCTCAACCCAAATTTATGTAGATTTCACTTTTCTCTCTCTCTGTCTTTTATATGGGCTTTTATCTCCTTCAACAGCAAATATTTGAATAGCCTGACCTAATACTAGTGCCTTCTTCTATTTGCCCTACCTGCCATTGATACTTATACTGGACTTTAAATTTCACTGAATGTATTTTTCAGCTCAACAATTAATTTTTTTAACACTTCTTGTTGAGTTTCTTTTTTAGAATAGTGAAAGGTTTTTGTGATTTTCTTCAAGCTTATTTTCATTTAAGTAGCTGTATGAAACAATCTGAGATTTCTCTTGTTGGTTACTATCTGGTACTCTTTTTATGGATTTACTTTTTTTCATTTTCATGAATATGTGGAGGGTGTGTGTGTATGTTTGTGTGTTTATGAAATTAACGTGCATGTGTGAAGGCCTAAGGTTTGATACCATGAATCATCCTCAACCACTGTTCTTTTTGAAGCTGGGTCTCCAATCAAACCCAGAGCTCACTAATAGAGCTAATCTGCCTAGCCAGCTTACTTTAGGGTTTCCTAGTCTCTGCCTTCTAAGGCTGTAGACAGTCCGCCATGTCCACCTAGCATTTTACATGGGTTTGGGGATCCAGACTTTGATCTCTTATTTGTGTCGCAAAAGCATTAACCATGGGACCAGCTTTCCAGTCCCACTTTAAGTATTCTCTGATACCTAATTTTTAGTTGTTAGTGAGGTCATGGTTTCATGAAATCTCCTGATGTTTCTTATCTTACAAAACTATTGACCATTGAAGGATTAGGCATCTACTCCAGTGTAATTTGGCATTGTATCTATCCAGAAATTCTGGACAGGTTGCTCATTTTCTATGATTCTAGAGCCACTTCCACTATTTCACCATAGAATGGTGCCCAGATTCAGACTTCCAGGATTCTGCTGTTGTGTGGTTGTCACATGTCTAGAACGAGATGACTGGCCACTGCCAGGATTGTTTCAGAAATGGGAGAGTACCTAGAAAGAGTCATCTGATACTTGAGTCTCTCCCTGCCAGGCAGGTCTATATGCATTCACCGTTGCTTCCCTGTGGTCAGGCATTACAGGATTCACCTCAGGCTTGAGCTGTGGGCCATCTTCAGCTTCCTGTGTCATATCTGTTACCAACAACATCATTATGTCAGACCCTGAGCGAGCAGCATAACCTTGGAATCAGGAGTCACACTGCTGTGGGCACCTATTGCGAGGCACCTAAGAGTGTTGTAACCAGACATAGGCCATTGTAGCTAGAAGTCCAATAAACTGTCCCAATACGAAGTGCCAGGGCAAAGGTTTATACTTCCTACTCTGTCCTGCTTCTTTCAGTGCACGCTAACCAACTGAAGGTGGAATAGGGCTGGTAAAGATAGTTCCTTGGTCACCTAGGCTTTATTGCCTGGGCTATCCCAGAGCCTCATGTGGTTCTGCATCCGACAGGAGATTGCTGAGAAGCTTTGCCAAGCTCTGAGTTTCACTGTGACCATAACAGCAGTAGGTTTCAAGTCTAGCATCTGAATTTCTCTCCTCTTCCCACCTTTTTCCACCATAGTGAGCATTTCTTTCCCTGAAGGATTGCTTGGAATCATGGAGGGCTGATTGACATAGGCAGCTTTCCTTCCTACCTACCTTTCATTTTATTATATGAGAAACAATCATAGTTACATCTCCCCTGATTGCCTCAGCTCTTGTGAAGGTAGTTGAGTGTGGTTAGCTGCTCAATTCAGTGTGTTATGAGGAAAGACTGTTACTGGATTTTAGTCAGATGCACTCTTGGTCCAGGTTAGGGTGTGTACCCTTCATTTGTCCTATATATATATATAAAGACTTGTGATTGGACTGGGATGGCTCCAAGCTATTTTGTGTTGTATGGATCAATAACTTTCAGTATGTATTTAATTTTGGGTTATTATATTTTATAAAGCAATAGTTTTAGACCTGAGGTCTTTAGTATCAAGGTGGAATCATGCTGTGTTTTGTTGATAAAGACCCATAAAACCATCTGCCAGCACACTGTGAGGTAAAAACTGATGCATAATGTATGTCAATAAAAATTTACATCTGCAAATATACCTAATGATATAAGAAACATTAGACACATAAACTTTTCACTTATGCCAGATGTAGTGCCCTTATGCAGGACTCTAAAGAAGGAACACCCCAAGACTGATATAACAGGTACATGGACGTACGTCCTGTTTACATATCATGAGTCTCACCAAGGAAAATTGTCACAGGAAGGACATCTGCCTCTGTTTGCAGACTCCAACTCAAGTACAGTCTTTCTGCCTAAGGCATGCACACGGAACATGCTTCAGAGTGATATGATAAACTGCTTGTTACCCAGACCCGCATTGGACAACTCTATGCCTATAGATCTTACCCAGTTCTTGGGAGAAACTTTTCCTTGAACTGATCCCCTTGTTGCTTTTACTTTCAGTGTAAACTCCTTGAATCCCTGTCCTGTAGCCTCTTTAACCCTTTCCTCACCACTTTGTTTTACTATATATTCTTGGGTATGTGTGAGTATGTGTGTGTGTGAGTGTGTGTTTCTATGGGCCTGTGTGTACATTTGTATGAAGTGTAATGGGATGTAAGAGTTAAAATTAATAAGATTGCACACCTGTATTTGCCAGTGGTCATGATTGCTAATTAGAGCCAAAGAAACTGATGTTCCTTATACTTTCAGTGTTATTCCATGGATATTGATGACATGTGGAGGGTTACAGATATGTCCCTTATGTTATTGACATAGTTTATATCCTAGTCTTATTTCATTGTTTCTGATATGAGAAAATGATCCATCAATTTAGAGGACTAAGGGGCTTTTAAGTGTTTAACAATCCTCTGGAGCTCATTGCATGGCAGAAGAGTTCATGCAGTCATCAGGAGCTGAGAGAAAGGGCCACACAATATCTACAGGAAGAGCCGAGAAGGGGATATACTTTCAGCTTGCCAGTCTGTCAAAGTGAACCCATTTACTGTCTTTCTAATCTATCTGCCCAGGAAGTAGTCTCACTGACTATAGACTAGGTCTTCCCACATCATTTAGACATTCTTTTACAGGCGTGTCTTAATTAAATAGTTCTTCATAGATGTGCCTAACAGCTGTTCAACATCCTGAAGTCAGCATCTATCCCTAACTGCTTCTTCATGGCAGAACTGCTAAATATCCATGTGAGATATACATTGCATACTCAGTTCAGTAATGTTGAACAGCTCGCTCATGACAGAACTGCTAAATATGCATATAAAATACACATCGCATGCTCACTTTAGTGATGTCGAAGAGTCCAGGTCAGGTTGCAAGTACATTAAAAAGCTTATATAGGATGCAGAGGGAGCCTGGTAGGTAAAGAACTTGCTTTTCAAACACAAGCACTGAACCCATGTGAGGGGAAAACACCCGGGCATGGCAGCACATACTTATAATCCCAGCCCTGGGGAGGCAGGAGCAGGCAGATCCCCGGGTTTCAGTGATCAGTCAGTCTAGCCTATGTGGGGAATGACAGGGCGTGCCTGGAGAAAAGGGTGGATGGTGCCTAAGGAATGATGCCTGTAAGTGTCCTCTGGCTCCCGCATCCACGTGCACACATGTGAACATACATGGGTACACATATGTGTGTGCACACATGCCCCTATATACACATGAACACTTATGGGTACATGTGCATGCACACACAGACACACACACACACACACACTCTTAGCTATAAAGGCACGGATTTTTATGTTTCTATTGCCATCTAAGAAAGCTTCTCGTAAGGGTTCAGGGAAATGACACTGGGTCCTTGTTTTTTTTTTTTTTCTCTTTTTTTTATTAATACATTTTTATTATTATTTCAGCTCATACAAACTTATTAGGTACACCAGTTCCCTCCCTTCCTCCTCCTCCCCCCGTTCCCTCTGTTCCCCCTCCCCATCCCTCTCCCTCCCCATCCCCCAGTGCCTCCCGCCCCAGTTCCCAGAGAGTCCTTTCTTGTGCATGTCTGATTTTCCTCTGGGCCCTCCTCTCCGATGACGTACAAGGACGCCACTGGGTCCTTGTACGTCATCGGAGAGGAGGACCAAGAGGAGAGTAGTTCTTCATAGATGTGCCTAACAGCTGCTCAACATCCTGAAGTCAGCATCTATCCCTAACTGCTTCTTCATGGCAGAACTGCTAAATATCCATGTGAGATATACATTGCATACTCAGTTCAGTAATGTTGAACAGCTCGCTCATGACAGAACTGCTAAATATGCATATGAAATACACATCCGCATGCTCACTTTAGTGATGTTGAAGAGTCCAGGTCAGGTTGCAAGTACATTAAAAAGCTTATATAGGATGCAGAGGGAGCCTGGTAGTCTCTGCTTCCTCTCATCTCATCAGGAGAGTATGAGAATTAAAAATACTGTGATGCTATGTCTGACTTTATAAGTGGAATAAGAATATTCAATCTCAGGGTCTCTCCTTTCCATGGTAAGTACTTTACTCACTGCATCATTTCCCCAGCTCAGGCTCTGAATTCTATACTTAGATGGCCTTATATTTTGGTTTATTGTAGACATTTCATACAGTCTCAGATTGTATTTCAAAGATGTTATGGTGTCCTGTAGGGTAATTCCTCCAGGTGAATTTTGACATTTATTCATAATTTTTATGAATAAATGTATGTATGTATGTATGTATGTATGTATGTATGTATCTATCTATCTATCTATCTATCTATCTATCTATTCTGTGTGTGTATGTGTGTGTGTGTGTGTGTGTGTGTGTGTGTGTGTGTGTGTGTGTGTGTTTGTATCAGAAGATGATGTATGTCTCTGTGGAGGACCAAGGGTGACTTTGGAAATCATCCTAGATTGCTTTACCTCCTTGCTTCATTCTAGGATTTTTCAGGCTTTACCCACCAGAGCCAGAAGTGCAGGCTGCTGCTGTTTCTGCCTGGCATTTTTATATGGGACATTCTGCTTGGGAGACAAGAGTCTTAACCCCTGATCCATTTCTCCAGCCCCATAATATCTAATTCTTAATCATAAATAAATATTTGGTGGAGCAAAGACTGGGAGGATAGACTGATATTATCAGACATTAAAGATCCCACCATCTTCAGCTGTCAACATACAATATTGGCTTCTCTGCTTATTTTAAGAATATTTTGCTTCCGAATGGCAGCTTCCGTAGTCACTTATTTTGTTACTTTCCTGTGCATACTTGATTATTCTTGGGGAATTTTACAGTGTTTAATTTATTGATTATTCTTAGCTGTTATTTCAGAGTTTGCACTTTCTCTTTAACTTAGTATCTGAATTAAGTTGTTTCATAAAACATAGAATGTGGACATTTACATTGACTAGTTTATGTTTGATGTGTATCACATATTACAGCATAAGTAATTATTTTGGCATTACCATAGTAGTGTTTAGGAAGACATTTATTTTTGAGTTCCTAAATATTCAACATATGTGTGATTCATATAAATATGTGAATTTGGAAATTGCAGAAAAGATAGGACATATTTAGAGGTTATGAATAAACTTAGCTTTTAAAGTGGCTGACTTTAAGATATAGATTATCTGAAATCATGCTGGTGCTCTTAGAGAATCCTTTATGTTTTGAACCAGAAATACTTGTGGAAGACCTTGCCAAATGTCTTCTTATAGTATGGCACTATTGACTGTTGACAAGTGAATGAGTTCTCTGACTTAGAGGAATGTGAGAAAGAAGACATTCCCCCAACCCACAGCAGAGTGCAATGAAGGAGAAATTCAAAGACCACTTCTAAGATTCCTGTTTTCTAAGTAAGTACTTCGTTATTCTAGACAATCAATGGAATAGATACTATCTCTCATCTTTATTATTTCTGTTCTCCACAACTGCAGCAAAGATGATTCAGCTGTGCGAACAAATTTGAATCATTAGAAGATTTAACTCAGAAGGACATTTATATTTAACTGCAAAGCTCTCTTATTCTATTAGAAATACTGTATTAATTTTTAGAGACATCAGAGACTTGCTACAGTTTTGAATAAAGATTTGTTTGATGTCAGAAATACTGGCAAGCTCTAAGAATTCTCCAGAAGCATCTGTCATGATTGGTAGTGGTTGGGGGAGTTCAGATAGGAATGTAGAGACATTATAGGTTATATTGCTGGAAAAATTGCTGGAAGGAGGGGAACTAAATGATCCATTCTGATGATTCTGTGGTGGTGTTTAGGAGAGGTGAGGTGGACAGATAGGGCATTCAGGTGATAGTTTTGAAAAAGCATGACTTTATGGAATATTTAAAAATTTCAATAAGCACTTTCATTTGCTTGTTTTCAAATAATCATTTTAAAAGTAATAAAACTACCAACTCTTAAGATTATTACAAAAGATTCCAACGAAATCCAACTATGAAACGAGATCAGGAAAAGCTCTCCAGTTTGCATTTTCTAGGATCACAGCTAAACATTATAACTGGATTCCTTGCTCATTCTTTCCCTCTTCTTTTCCTCTCTTTTCTCTCCTTTCTATATGCCTTTTCTATCTTATTATTTTTGTTGCAAAACCCTGTTGCCAAACACAAAAACTCCATAAAATCTTGTTTGGCAGAAAAATGCATTATAATCATATAGTGTGCTCTATTTTGTAATAAATGCAGAGCACCCTTCTCTTCTTGATAATTAGATATGTTCTAATTACAGGAATAACTGTCAAATTTATCCTACCACTTTAAATACTCCCGCCAAATAAAATATTCTATCATAATTCAGGAACATGATCTAACAGTTCTTTTAATTCCATTACAGATGACAGGTTTTTAAAGTACTTTCTAGGGAGGATTTGGAATTTCTAATGCCCTCTTCATTTTGTCATTGTTATCCATCATGTTGAATCCATTACAGAGAGAGTTTTTCCAATTCATCTGGTTCTCATTTAAAGTCGGGATCTATGTATATTGGTTTCTTTATTCTCTATAATGATGATTTGTCCATTATTAACGATTGTCAGTGTCCTTGTTTTCTTTGCTGAAATTTCACCAATACCCTGGTCTGAACTCCTTGCTGGACTCAGGATTCAGTGACTTTAAAAAAACACAGCAACTTGTGAAAGAGCTGTAGACGCTTGTCCTGGCCTTGCAGACGTTAGGTGGCGCCACTTAAAGAACTTGAAAAACGTATCGTGTAAACCTAAATATTGCTTCCTTTCTATAGTAATTTCTTTCAAAAACAGGAAAGAAATCAAATGATATTTGTCAGGTAATTTATATCTGTATTCTGCTGTAAAGCACACTACGGATCCATTATAATGCTCAGTTTTAGTAATAAAGGAAGAATGCTGGTCAGAACTGATACAGACACCCAGGGACCAGACCCCACTTCATACCGAAAGGCAGAATGAGAGAGAACTAACTGTATTTTAGGATGGCATGGTCATATATAGCCATCCCTTAAGCCCCATCTAAGGCAGCAGTAATTAATCAAAAAGACCTATTTTAAAAAGCTAAATCATTGAGCAGAGTATTCATCTCCTTTCTTTGAGAAAAAAAGAGGCTAATTCTGTCATGTAAGAATTCTGTCATGACTTGATTTCTGTACACATAGGTAAATAGATTTTGAATAGTTTTTCCATTAGTAGGCAGTAGATTTTATATTTGGCCACGCTATTCATCCTAGAAGGCAATTTCTATTTTTAACAAATGCTAAAATGTAATGTGAACCTGAAATCCTTCTGTATCGACATCATCTATTGGAATCAAGACAAATTTCATGTGTAACATGAATCCACATGATATAGAACACTATGTTGTGATGTTTGAATTTAACTGGCTTCCACTAACTCTACTATGGCTGCTCATAGTAAGTTTCACCTTTTGAAAGGGAAATGATCTTTTATGCATATATTTCATTTAAATTACCTGTTGTTACTAGGTCAACAGGTTTAATTTTGCCCTAGAAATTACTTTAAAAATATTTTGGAAGGCAATTAATAATGGACTGTTATTTAAAACACAAAGTCTACTATTTTATCAATTTAAAATATGGATGAGTTTAAGATTTTCCATTTCATTTTCATTTTCTATGAAATACAAAATATACACACTTGGGATCTTGGTTTTGTAAACACATTTAACCCTTTTAAAATGATCACAATGACTTAGTGCAGCTATAAGATTATGCTATGAAAAATACTCGCCTAATTCTGTGGGAAGACATAAAACCAGCAGGTGCATCTTATGCAGTATTTTTTTTTTTTTTGGAAAGACTAATACTCTCTCTCTCCAAATAAAAGAAAAACCAAACATTTTCCAAATGGTATTATTATATCAGGCAAGCAACCTCTCTGTTTCTAACTTAGAAACATCTTTAAGATGTTGTTCTACTAGTAAATACACGGAAAATACAACTTACTGACCTTTCCACAGCCTGGTCCCTTTGAAGCCTCCCCAGAGATGGTGGATTTCACATGAGCCTTTCTTCTTTTCTGAGAGTGGAGTTGGCCTTGTCTGTCCATTAAGGACTGCTTGGTCTGTGGTCACTCTGAGACAGCTGTGGCCCAAGACTCTCATCTCTCCTCTTACTCCACTCGGCTATATTTGGTAACTGAACTCATGTTTCAGCAGTGCCTCAAGCAGGAATCCCAGGAGTGGCCTGGGAAGCAGCCCCAGGTCTGAGGCCAGATTCTAAGAAATTAAAGCCACTTAGTGCAGAGGAGCTATATTTATGAATCTAATAACATAGCATTTAAACGACCTTGTGGTTGGCAATCATTCCCTGCCCCTTAAACATATTCTTAATTGTTTACAAGTGTAGTTTGTGATTCCAAGCAGAAAAAAATATCCTGTTGAAGAAAGACTATTCTACCTACAATTTACTGTGTGTATTTAGTGTTGTCATGTGGTGGATGATCCTAAAATAGTAAATCCAGTAACTATTTAAAAATTAAGCCACCTGTCAAATTGACTGGAGAGTTCAACTGCTTACTTACTTCATATGGTTAATTAAAAATTGTTATATGGCTGTGATCTGTATTAAAGACACAGTCTAAAATAGAATGAAGGAAACATACACAGCAGTACACCCAGGAAATAATGAATGAGGAAAGAAACCAGCACTAATGAATATTGTTGGACAGGTATGATCATTCTCACGACTATCAAAAAGAGCATTTCATGATCATTGGATTAATGGTCTGTAGTATCTCACTGTGACAGTCTAAAAGTTTTCTCTCATAAATACCAAGTATAAGTATCAAGAACCAAAAGCTTCTCTGATCCAAGATCATCGGGCAGATTTAAATCCAAAGGAGTGGCTGCAGCTGCACAGGAGGTTCTGGTTACTTTAGATAGTCTCAAGTCCTTTGTGAGATAATGCCATCACTTTGGATCGAGAGTTGTTTCTAAAGAGATTTGTTCATTCAGGATACTGAAATATAAAGGTTCCCATCCTGTACTCTGTAAGGCTAAACTAATTCTTGAAACTGGATAATTTTGTGGGACATTTTATCCTTCCATTCATAACTTTTTTTTTTTTTTATTAAAAATTTAATTATACATTTTAAAATTTTTTACCAGTTCCCTCCCTCCCCCCTCCCCTTCCCCCAGTGTCTCCCCCCCAATTCCCAGAGAGTCCTATATTGTGTGCGCCTAACTCTCCACTGGGTCCTCCTCTCCGATGACATATAAGGACCCAGTGGCATTTCCATAAGCCCTTTCTCTTGTTCCCCTTAATCATAAGACTACTACTATGGCTGTCAATCCCTTGCCTCCAGGGGTCTCGGTGCCCTTAACAGATGCTAGACTTTATGAGGGCAACAGTGCGCTGGACATTGCGCAGGGCATGCAAAGTTCCATTATGATTGCTTTGGCCCCAACTATTGTTGAGAATCTTGCAAATCGTTGCTCCTCCCATCCTTTTGCTCTTACAATCTTACCGCCCCCTCTTCCGCAAATGTCCCTGAGCTCCAGGATGGGGAGAGATTAGGCTGTCCTAGTTCTATGTGATTGATATAGAGTCTCTGAAGTTCTGGATTGTGGTTTGTTGATTTTCTTTTGCAGTTTTTCTGCTCCTGCAATTCCCTTCACTCCATTCTGCTGGGCACTGTATGTCACCCCCTGGCCAGAGACAAAAGCTGTTAAACTGGAGTCTTGTTGTAATAGCACATTCAAGGGTAGATGTAATAAGAGTAGGAAACCTCACTGAGGGCGGGGTCCATTACCCATTTGCACAATGATTACTTTTTATCTGCTAGACTATATGCCCTCCCCTTCTGGTGAGATCAGGAAAGAACGTCTGTGAACTTAACCAGGTTTCTCATTACTTACTTGCAGACCTTGATGGAGGCCTATTTTCTCTGCTGTAACATGGTCTCCTCTCTCCTTGTTTCTGGTGTGGCCCTCCTAACCCATCTCTCTTGTTCATAATCCTTGCAATTACTGTGTTACATAGGTTTATTTTGAGTGTCCCAATGTGGGCTGGGCGAGTTTGGTACTAGGAGCCACCTATTAGGGAGTACATACGGCGCTTAATTTTCTGGGTTTGGGATACTTCACTTAATATAATTCTTTCTAATGACATCCATTTCCCAGCAAATTCCAGTAATTCATCATTTTTGATGGCTGAGTAGTACTCCATTGTATAGATGTACCACAGTTTCCTTATCCACTCGTCAACTGTTGGACATTTAGGTTGATTCCATGACTTTGCTATTGTAAACAGTGCTGCTATGAACATGGTCGAGCTTGTGCTATCGAGGCGAACCTCTGCTGCTTGGGGGGTTATTCCCAAAAGTGGGATAGCAGGGTCATACGGCATTTCAATCTTTAATTTCTTTAAGAATCTCCAGACGGCTCGCCAGAGTGGCTGTATGAGCCTGCATTCCCACCAACAATGTAGGAGAGTTCCCCTCTCCCCACATCCTCTCCAGCATTTGTCGTTGTTTGTACTGTGGATTTTTGCCATCCTGACCGGGGTGAGATGATATCTCAGGGAAGTTTTGATTTGCATTTCCCTGATGGCGAAGGAAGTGGAGCATTTTTTAAGATAATTGTTAGACATTTTAATTTCATCCCTGGTAAAGTTTCTTTGAAGTTCCAGGGCCCATTTTTTAATTGGGCCAGTGTTTTCCTTGGAGTTTAATTTTCTAAGTTCTTTGTGCACTCTGGACAGTAGAGCTCTGTCAGATATGTGGTTAGTGAAGATTTTCTCCCATTCTGTGGGTTGCCTTTGAGCTCGTGCGACAATCTCTTTATCTGAACAGAAGCTCTTTAATTTCACAAGATCCCAACTGTTGAGAGTTGGTAGCAGTGACTGTGCCATTGGATGTCTGTTTAGGAAGTGTTGGCCTAGCCCAATCAGCTCGAGGGAGTTCCCTATCCTTTCAACTATGGCTTTTAAAGTCTCTGGCCTGATATCAAGGTCCTTGATCCATTTGGAATTAAGTCTTGTACATGGTGACAAGTACGGGTCCAGCTTTAATCTTCTGCATGTGGAGATCCAGTTTTGCCAACACCATTTGTTGAAGATGCTGTTCTTTTTCCATTGGATTCTTTGGGCCCCTTTGTCAAAGACCAAGTGGCTGTAACTTTGTGGGCTTATATCTGGGTCTTCAATCCTTATCCATTGATCTGTGTGTCTATTTTGGAGCCAGTACCAGGCTGTCTTTATAACTATGGATTTGTAGTATAGACTTAGGTTTGGTATGGTAATACCTCCAGCTGTGTTTTTGTTACTCAGGATTGTTTTTGCTATCCTGGGTCTTTTGTGCCTCCATATGAACTTTGAGATTGTTTGGTCAACTTCTTTGAAGAATTGCTTTGGGATTTTGATTGGTATAGCATTGAATCTGTATATTGCCTTTGGTAGGATGGTCATTTTTACAATGTTGATTCTGCCAATCCAGGAACAAGGGAGGTCTTTCCACCTTCTGGTGTCTTCTGCAATTTCTTTCTTTAGGGTTTTAAAGTTTTCATTGTAAAGGTCTTTTACCTCCTTAGTTAGGTTTATACCAAGGTATTTCATTTTTTTAGGGGTTATAGTAAATGGCATGGTTTCTCTCAAGGCTTTTTCACTTCTTTCATTCTGGGCATATAGGAAGGCCTCTGATTTTTGCACATTTATTTTGTATCCTGCCACCCTGCTGAACTTCTCAATTAGTTCCAGGAGCTTCCTGGTGGAGTTTTTGGGATCACTCAGGTATAAGATCATGTCATCTGCAAATAGAGATAGCTTGACTTCTTCCTTGCCAATTTGAATCCCTCTTATGTCCCTTTCTTGTCTTATGGCTTCGGCTAAGACTTCAAGTACAATATTGAATAGAAGTGGTGAGAGTGGACAGCCTTGTCTTGTTCCTGATCGAAGTGGGAATGCTTCCAATTGTTCCCCATTGAGCATAATCCTTGCTGTGGGCTTGTTGTATACAGCTTTTATTATATTGATAAAAGTTCCTTCCATTCCTACTGTCTCTAGCGTTTTGATCATAAAAGGCTGTTGGATCTTGTCAAAAGCTTTTTCTGCATCTATCGAGAGTATCATGTGGTCTTGGACTTTGGACTGGTTTACATGATGAATTACATTTATTGATTTGCGTATGTTGAACCAACCTTGTGTGCCGGGGATGAAGCCTACTTGGTCCCCATGAATGATCTTTTTAATATGTTTTTGAATCCGATTTGCTAAGACTTTGTTGAGAATCTTTGCATCTGTGTTCATCAGGGAGATCGGCCTATAGTTTTCTTTTTTAAGTGAATCTTTATTAGGTTTTGGGATTAAAACGATATTAGCTTCATAGAAGGAATTTGGTAGTGTTCCTTCCTTTGCTATTTGATGGAACAGTTTAAGGAGTATTGGTGTTATTAACTCCTTAATGTCTTGTAGAACTCTGTGCTGAATCCATCTGGTCCAGGACATTTTTTGGTGGGAAGATTCGAGATTACTTCCTCAATTTCCTTATATGTTATAGGACTATTTAAGTAATTCACAACTTCCTGATTCAATTTAGGTAAGTTGTGTTTACTTAGAAATTCATCCATCTCTTTTGTGTTGTCAAACTTCACAGAGTATAAGTTTTTGAAATATGATGTTATAATTCTCTGGATTTCTTGGGTATCCGTAGTGATAACTCCATGTTCATTTCTAATTTTGTTAATTTGGGTTTTCTCTCTCTTGCTTTTGGTTAGTTTAGCTAGGGGTGTATCAATCTTGTTGATTTTTCAAAGAACCAGCTTTTCGATTTGTTGATTTTTTCTATCGTTTTCTTAGTCTCGATTTCAGATATTTCTCCCCTTATTTTGCTAATCTCTTCTCTTCTACTGCTTTTGGGATCAGATTGCTCTAGTTTCTCTAAAGCTTTAAGCTGCATTGTTAAGTTGTTTATTTCTGATGTTTCCATTTTTTTGATGTGGGCATTAAGAGCTATGAACTTACCTCTTAGAACAGCTTTCATTGTGTCCCAGAGATTTTGGTAAGTTGTATTTTCGTTATCATTCACTTTCAGGAAATCTTGAATTTCCTTTTTAATTTCTTCCTGAATCCAGTTCTCATTCAGCATCATAGTGTTAAGTTTCCAGGAGTTAGTGTATTTTCTCTTGTTTGATGTGTTGTGGATGTCCAGCTTTAGGCCGTGGTGGTCTGATAGGGCACAGGTTAGAATTTCAACTTTCTTGTACATGTGTAGATTCATTTTGTGGCCCAATATGTGATCTATTTTGGAGAAAGTTCCGTGTGCTGCTGAGAAAAATGTGTATTCTTTGGTGCGTGGGTGAAAAGTTCGATAGAGATCTGTGAGGTCCATTTCTTTCAGGGTTGATTAAGTTCCAAAGTGTCTCTGTTAAGCTTTTGACCTGTTGATCTATCCCATGTAGAGAGGGCGGTGTTGAAGTCCCCAAGAATTATCGTTTGGGGGTTGATTTCTTGCTTTAGACGCTGTAGGGTTTTCTTAATGAATGTGGAGGGGCCCGTATTGGGTGCATATATGTTCAGTATTGTGAAGTCTTCCTGGTGAATTGTACCTCTGACTAAAATGTAGTATCCATCCGTGTCTCTTATAATTTTTTTTGGTTTGAAATCCACTTTGTCTGATAGCATAATGGCTACCCCTGCCTGTTTTCTGCTTCCATTTGCTTGTAGAATTGTTGACCAGCCTTTTATTTTTAGAGCGTGCCTATCTTTTGTGGTGAGATGGGTTTCCTGCAGGCAGCAGATTGATGGATTGTGATTTTTAATCCAAGTTTGTAATCTGTGTCTCTTGATCGGTGAATTAAGTCCATTAACATTTAGTGTTATAATGGAGAAACTATTGTTAATTCCAGACATTTATTATGTTTAGTAGCTTTTATAAGTATATTGCTTCGCTTTTAATGGTGTTATATTTGCCTTCTGTTCTCCTGGATATGCCTGTTTTTTTCTTCACGCTTGAGTATCATTTCTAGCAGTTTTTGAAGGCCTGGTTTGGTGGCCATGTATCCCTTAAAGTTGTCTTTGTGCTGGAAAATTTTTCTTTCTCCCTCGATCATGACTGATAGTTTTGCAGGGTAAATCAGCCTGGGTTGACATTTTTGCTCATTCAATACTTGAAGTATGTCTCTCCAAGCTCTTCTTGCTTTTACTGTTTCGACTGAGAAGTCATTTGTTATTTTAATAGGTTTGCCTTTAAAAGTGACTTGTTTTTTCTCCCTTGAAGCTCTCAGCACCAGTTCTTTATCTTGAATGTGGAGTGTTTTAACTATTATTTGCCGCGGTGTGCTTCTAGTTTGGTCGTATCTGTTTGGGGTGCGGAATGCCTCTTGTATATGAATGGGCCTCTCTTTCTTTAGATGAGGAAAGTTTTCCTTGATGATCGTTTGAAAAATTTCCTCAGGGGTGGTATTTTGAGATTCTTGCTCCGGTATTCCATGAATACGCATGTTAGGCTTCTTCAGGGTGTCCCATATCTCTTGGATATTTCTCTCAAGTATCTTTTTGGCTTTAACAACCTCTTCCATTGAGCTGGCTAGTACTCCCACTTTATCTTCAAGGTCTGAAATTCTGTTTTCTGCTTCATTAGTTCTGTTGATAAGACTCTCTGTGGCGTTCTGGGTTGAAGATAACTTGTCTTTTAGCTCAGTTTTAAACTCTGCTTGAGTTTGTTTTAACTGTTCTATGCCACTTTTTGTTTCTTGCACTGTTTTTCTCAACTCCTCCAGATGTCTGTTGTGTTCCTCTTCAAAGCGATTGATTCGATTATGTAATTCCTCCCGGATTTCCTCTTTCATAGTATTGAACATGGTAATGATCATATTTTGAGGGTCGTTATCCTGGGTCAGGCTTTCTTGGCCTTTTTCCGCGGGTTTGTTCTTTTTGGAGTCTAACATTATGGGATTAATTTCTTCAGTGGGAGATTTGTTTACTTGAGTGTTGCTTCTCATGGATTTGCACTTTGACTTTGGCATTGTCATTTTAACTCTTAAGATCTCTCAATTTCACTAAACTGAATTATTTGGCCTGGGGTACTGGTGGGCGGGGCCTGAACGGGGACTTACCTAGGGAGCGGGGTGAGGCCCGGGTGGACCGCGTGCGTGTCCCGACTGGCGGAGCGGGGTGGGGCGAAAAGGGAGGATGGGCGCAGGGGGAGGTGCTCCTCGTTCCCTGGGCCCCCGCGCGGCTCCGGCTGGATGGCGGGAGTCGGAGCCGGGTCCCCGTGGGCTGACCTGGGGTCCTAGAGCGCGCGTTGAGGCCCGGCTGGATCTCGCCTACGCGTCCCGACCGGCGGAGCGGGGGGTGGGGCGAAAGAGGGAGGCTGCGCGCGTCGGCGTGGAGCTATTTAACCCGAGGGCAGCTGGGGCGGGGCCCGGGCGCAGGGGGAGGTGCTCCTCGTTCCCTGGGCCCCCGCGCGGCTCCGGCTGGATGGCGGGAGTCGGAGCCGGGTCCCCGTGGGCTGACCTGGGGTCCTAGAGCGCGCGTTGAGGCCCGGCTGGATCTCGCCTACGCGTCCCGACCGGCGGAGCGGGGGGTGGGGCGAAAGAGGGAGGCTGCGCGAGTCGGCGTGGAGCTATTTAACCCGAGGGCAGCTGGGGCGGGGCCCGGGCGCAGGGGGAGGTGCTCCTCGTTCCCTGGGCCCCCGCGCGGCTCCGGCTGGATGGCGGGAGTCGGAGCCGGGTCCCCGTGGGCTGACCTGGGGTCCTAGAGCGCGCGTTGAGGCCCGGCTGGATCTCGCCTACGCGTCCCGACCGGAGGAGCGGGGGGTGGGGCGAAAGAGGGAGGCTGCGCGCGTCGGCGTGGAGCTATTTAACCCGAGGGCAGCTGGGGCGGGGCCCGGGCGCAGGGGGAGGTGCTCCTCGTTCCCTGGGCCCCCGCGCGGCTCCGGCTGGATGGCGGGAGTCGGAGCCGGGTCCCCGTGGGCTGACCTGGGGTCCTAGAGCGCGCGTTGAGGCCCGGCTGGATCTCGCCTACGCGTCCCGACCGGCGGAGCGGGGGGGGGGGGGGGGGGGGGGGGGCGAAAGAGGGAGCTTCCATTCATAACTTAAAAATTTATTCTCTTAAAAATATTGTGCGTGTGTGTGCGTGTGTGTGTGTGTGTGTGTGTGTGTGTGTGTGTGTGTGTGTGAAACAGAGAGAGAGAGAGAGAGAGAGAGAGAGAATGAGAGAGAGAGAGAGAGAGAGAGAGAGAGAGAGAGAGAGAGAGATGGACTTGTTAGGGGAGAATAGCAGAGTAATGTATTTGCCACCAGGTTCCTCAGAGTCTGTGTTGCTCGGAGGCTGTGATTCAGGATCCACGGTCTCTTGGCTAGCTCAGCTTTTGTGTGCTGACTGTTCCCTAGAAAATTCTTGCTCTTTGGAAGTGCTTGCTTTCAAGCAACCATTTTCCACTCCAATTTTTCCAGTTTAGACTTTGGGTCTTGTTTGGGCTTCTGCATCTCTTCTCCTCTCATCCAGCTGCTGTCATGATCTTGGGGGGGCTGAGAGTGCCTGTAGATACAGTGCACCCCCTTGTGTGACTGTCAGTTACAGGCATGTAAACGACCCAGCTCTGCCTGTCAAGTCATGCCAGGTGTGGACTGCTTCACAACACATTCTGACTGAAGTATCTTAAAGTAATAAACACGGTATTGTTTCATGTAGTTTCTATGTGTTGGGAGACCCATCTCTACTAACTTCAGGAGGGAACTAGATTGAAGGCTGGGTATTCATGAGCAACATCGTTGTTGGTCGTCTTGGAGGCTCTATTCTGTCTAACTCATTAACCCCACAGTCATGGTTAGACGCACTCCATTTGCATAATCATACTCCTCTTCCAAACATCTTGTTACTTCACAGTAAACTTTCTTTCTTTAGCTTTCTTTTGACTACACTGATTTTTCTTCACCAGGTTGCTTTCAATAGATCACCTGTTTTTCGTGTTGTTTATTGGTATACCCTCAGTTGCGAGATCAAACAGAAATAGAGTATTTTCATGTGCTCATCTAAAAACCCTCTGTTTAGGAAATACAAGCTGTTATTTTTCTCATTTGTTCTCTTTTGATCTTTACAAACTCTCTCTTTCCATATCCAAGAAGCTGCGAAATCCCTAGTCTCAAGGAGTTGGTCAGCTTGCAGTGTTTATTGCATATATGTTTACTTCTCACTTCTGGCACATTCTGCTAGCAGCAGAGTTGTAGGGCAGCAATTAAAATTTGATTTAAAAAAATAAAAATGTAGGCATGAAATCTCTTCAGAATTATCCTAGTTCGCAATCTGCTTATTGGCCCACAGCAGGTGTTCTTCAGACGTTGCCGGATTTTCTCCACCTTTACATCCTCTGTCTCTGCATATCATACGGTCAGGCATGGCACAGAATTAATCTGATTAAACCGATTGTGTCCAGCTGCACACAGCAGTGATTTCTGAATTTGTCCCTTATGACTTCAATTTCATGAGCCTTGGCTTAATTGCCTGCATGTTTGTTTCCAAAGCCTATGGTGGTCTTCCGGTCACATGCTTCTGCCATTTGGGATGTTTATCAGTTGTGTCTGTGGACAAAAATTAGTAGATAAAAAGATATCATGATAGTAATGAAAGTAGAATTAAAAGTGCTTGAAAATATTGAGAATAGATTTAGTACTATTTATGTATGAGTATTGGGCACAGCTGGGTGTTATGATTGTATTTTGTTCTTGTTTCCAGTACTGTCAATGGAAGTTAATGTTTAATGAATGCTGATCAAGTGCTGTACTACTATTTTGTATATCTAGTCCCAGAAAAGTCATTTGTAATCTACCTAATCTACCTAGCAATATTAATTTCAAAAGCAGATTTTACCAAACTCAGGAAAAATAAGCATATATTCCTTTACGGAGACAAAAGAATATCATTACATCATTGTATCATTTATACAATATCAAATTGCATAAAATAAAAGCATATGGTAGTGATTCTAAGAATAATATAGTATCTGCAAGAATTATCAATAAATAGATGTCAGGTGTATGTTAAAATGCACCATGGACAATTATAATTTATTTAAATTATAAAGACTGTCTTACCATACAGAAATATACAATTTAATTTGTCTTATTAATAATAGAAAAACCACTTAGTTACTTTTTAGGCCATTAACAAGTCTTTGAATATGATTCAACATCCACTCTCAGTTTGCAAAAAATAACTTTTTTAAATGAGAAAATAATGATTTTACCTTACCATTCAATTTTAAGATGTTTGTTGACAGGTATAAGTATACTACACACAGACACATTTAACCATGTACACTTATTTATGTAACATACCAATAAGATAATGAACCAAGAAATATAGCAACTAATATGCAAATATAAACATGTGGAGAATGTAGAATGCAAGGGATTAATGGGAAACTATATCTTTTATAACAATCATAGTTGATTAGTAGCACATGAAAATAATCCACAAATGCATAACTTTAGTCCAAGTGGCATTTTGTTTTGTGGAATTAGAAAAAGTGATACGAAGTTGTATTTAGACAAATTCACAAAGCAAACAGAGAAACATTGTAAAAAACAGGAAAACTGTGTAAAAGGGCTGGAGTGGCAACACGTTCCTAATGGGATTTCAAGAAATGGGATGATAAAGTAAATAAAAAGGTGTGCTACATTCTTGGACAGCCAGTTGAAATGGCAATGATTATTAAATAACTGTGGATTTTGGTCTGTGCTTTTCATCCTGCTTACCTACCCATTATTACAGTTCTAAGAACTAGATTTATGTTTCACTTCATTGGCAAAATAAAATTTCTTTTGGCTTATATAAATGGGGAAAATGAAATAGAATGCACAAATAAGTATGTAGCCATACCAATATAGTCAGGAGATATTTATAACATATATCCATGTATATATATATATATATATGTTCAGTATCTTCAAATATGTATGCGTAATTATAGTCATGTATCTACAGCTATAGTTTCTCTTTTTTCTTGACATATGAAAAAAATTCAAACTTTTTTCTTGGGAATAATTGGGTTAATTTTAGGCACAAAAATGCATCAACTGCCACAGGGTGGGTGGGTATAGTTGGGCAGAGGACTTCACTCCACTGTGCATGTCATATTCTTACTTTCCAAAATGACCAGAGGTTATCTTGTTTATTACTTTTTTTTATTACTTTTGTTTTTCCCTAATACAATTTTTAAAATGTGTATTTTGAAATAATAACAACAAGAATATGAAAAATACATCCAAAATAGTAAATAAACGGCATGCCATTTTCTTGTCATTAAAGCTGAAAACAATATTGAAGGAGACTTTTGATTATTTTAGTTTTTTTCCTTTGAAATGTGTAGCTGATCACTTTACAATTACTAACAGAAATATGACCATAAAGGTTTTGTCTGCTCAGTGAAGTACTCACTTTTCTTAATGAAATAATCTATTAGAGAATAAAAATTTTTGAAGTTCCTTAGATATACAATAGAGAACACTCCACTAAAGGAACTCCTAATTTTCCTCTTTCTGGTCCGCTCTTGCCTGCTGACTGCAGGTCAACACTCGACCATGTTCTGCAGCATGAACATTCATGTTCATCTGGCTGCCTTTAAAATGTCATAGCCTTTGACCTACTCCAAACTAGATCTTCTCTGAGAACACAGTCCTACTGAGATATTTCATGTAAAATATGTATAATTCCATTTATCAGAGTGAGAAATTTTACAGAAACCTCAACATGCAATTTATATAATGGATTGATAAATTTAGAGAAGTGTAAAGTGAGCATGAAAAGTGATTTTTAAATGCGATGCTTATTTATAGGAACAAGGAAAGAGGAATAAAAAGTAATTTCTATGTTTTGAATATAGCTGAACTGTACAGAATTTTTGCATATTTAAAGTTAAAATTGAGTTGGTTTGACATTTTTAAAATTATGAAGACTTCCCTTAATCATGTGATCCCTCCCCTCCCCCTCCTGCCCTCTGCTGGAGAAGGAAGTAATCTAGCCTATCTATCAAAATATATAGATGCTTTGAAATGACTTTGACACCCATCAGATTTAGATCAAAACAACTGGGGTTTTGTTTCTCCCAGTTTGCATTTCCATTCCTCATGGGTGGATTTAGCTGGTGAGCATTGTGGTCACTGCCAGACAACTCCCAACAGCTGTGTGAGCATTTCAGAGGCTGCTCCTAAAGAACCCCCCTGTGGGAGAATGTGGCCATCACTCCCTGAGAAGTCAGACAGGAAGAGGAGGACAAAGGAGGAAATCAGCTGTTGGGACAAAGAAGGATTCAAAGGCTGAGAAAATGCAGTCATTAAAGACAGTTGCTGAGCTACAGGCAGTTCTGGGGCCGCCCTCTGCTGTTCTGTTGGGCCAGCAATTTGCTCAGCTCTTGCTATTTTGGGAAGGAATTTCCACAGAGCAGGCGTTATCTTCAGCCCCTGAGGTTTCCCCTGATTGACTGATCAACAGGTGTTGAAAGTGCCTGTGGCAGAAATATCACAGGCCCTGTGTCCCGTTGACGTCCTGTGGCTGCAGGGTCACTTAGGGAATTTCTTAAGCAAGGCGCTTTCTGCTGAACAAAAGCTAAATAGATCATTTCCGAAATCTACTTGAAGTTACTGTTCCATAGTGTACATTCCCATTTGATCCCAGCATACATTATTTTTGGTTTACAAATTGTATATTGCACAGTGAATATACAACTGAAGTCTAAAAGGTATGAAATAAACTTTTCGAAGAGTGACATACCGCCTTAAAAGTGCATTCCACTGTCTTGACTTAATGTGTTTTGTAAGTAAACTCTCTAGAACAATGATCACATCACTGTGACAGAAAAACAAAAGGAAGCGAAAATATAACGACACATTTAAGATTGACGCACACTTAAATACAGATTGTTGGACTATTTAGATGTGAAATTTTATTTCTCGAGTTTTCAATATATAGAAATGAGGGTGAGGGGTGACTTGTAGTGGATTGCCTCCCTACAATCCTAACAATCCAGGCCTTTCTGGGTTAGATCCACAGCGCATCTAAAACAAATCCGCAAAAAAGCCAAGCAAAGCTCAACGAACATGAGTCCAAAAGGAAACACACATGTATGAATTACAGCCCTTCCAGTTTGCAATGATGAGAAAATTTAAATAAAAATAACATCCTAAACCTATTCCCATGATTTACCTTCTGATCACAGTCGCATCAAAATTCTAACTCCTTATTATGCTATACGGACCATTCACAGTCTGCTTCCTCCTTTAATCCTGAGACCTTCCTTGTATTTTCCACTTTCTCTCTGGCTGTTCTGGCTTCTCTGCTGTTCCTTCAATTTAAAACTTGCCGATCGCATAGCCTTTGCTTTCGGTTTTGTTCTCCTTGTCATCATCGGTGTTATCAGTAGCCATAATAAGTATTTTATTTTTATCTTTGTGTGCGTGTGCGTGCGTGTGTGTGTGTGTGTGTGTGTGTGTGTGTGTGAACATGTGTAGCTCAGAGAACAAACTCAGGTTTTAGTTGGAAACTAAAGTGGAAACTCAGGTTTCCATCTTGTTTGAAACATGGTCTCTAGTTCCTGACTGTGAATGTGAGGCTAACTAGCCCTCCAGCTCCCAGGGGGTCATCTTTACCTCGTTTCTTGCCCAAGGAATGCTGGGGTTAGTGTCTACTGTGTCTGACATCACATGGGTTCTGGAGATCTGAACTCAGGTCCTCATATCAACTTGCACAACCACCTTGTGACCTACTAAGCCATCATTGCAGACTATTTTCAACTAAGAAAGAAAAGCTGGTGGGAGTGAGTAATGTCTATTCCTCTTCACCGAAATGACTTCTGCAGCGACTTTGCCCTCTTTGCCTTCTTTGTCTTCTGGGCTCTTCCAATGTGAAGAGCTCATCTCTCTGCATCTTACCTGTTTTTTTTTTTTTTTCTTTAGTTGAGGACAGAACTGCTGAATTCCAATATTCTCTATTTGCTATTCAATTGCACACCAAAGCCCTGATAACACCCTAAATCCTAACATAATCCTCACATGTGTAGTATCACAGAGTGCCTGGAGCAGTAATAGGTGGAGAAAAGCTGGAGGTGAAACTCAAATCGCAGCCATTAAGAGCAATGATAAAATCAAAGCCCTTTTCTCTCCACTTAAGTTCTTTCTGCTAAGTGATTGTTATTACAGAAGTTCTTACTTGACAGAAATACTGTTGGTAGCTGCACAAGATGCACTTAAGGCCAAGCAAGTCCTCTTTGATTGATTTGTATGCCCAGCACCCCTCGGTCAAAGGAGAATGCCACACCTTACCCCAGTATTCTTTTTTTTTTAAACATTTTTTATTATTATTTCTGCTCATACAAACTTAATAGGTACACCACTTCCCTCCCTCCCTTCTCCTCCCCCCCCCCGAACACCCTGCTCCCCCTCCCCTCATCCCTCCCTCCCCATCCCCCAGTGCCTTCCCCCCAATCCCCAGAGTCCTTTAATGTGCATGCCAGACTCTCCTCTGGGCCCTCCTCTCCGATGACATACAAGGACCCAGTTGTATTTCCCTGAACGCTTTCCTGTGCTCCTCTTAAGCATAGGAACACTACTGTGGCTGTCAATCCCTTGTCTCCAAGGATCTTGCTGCCTTTAGCAGATGCTAGACTTTGTGAGGTCAATTGTGTGTTGGACATTGCGCAGGGCATGCAAAGTCCAATTATGGTTGCTTTGGCCCTAACTTGTGTGGAGTGTCTTGCAAATCATTGCTCCTCCCATCCTTTTGCTCTTACAATCTTACCACCCCCTCTTCCGCAAATTTCCCTGAGCTTCAGGATGGGGCGAGATTAGTCTGGCCTAGTTCTAAGTGGTTGATATAGAGTCTCTGAAGTTCTGGATTGTGGTTTGTTGATTTTCTTTTACAATTTTGCTGCTCCTGCAATGCCCTTCACTCCATCCTGATGGGCATTGTATGTCACTCCCTGCCCAGAGACAAAAAGCTGTTAAACTGAAGTCTTGTTATAAGAGCACATTCAAAGGTAGATGTAATAAAAGTAGGAAAAGACAGTGAGGGAGGGGTCAATTGCCCATTTGCAAAATGGTTACTTTTTATCTGCCAGACTATATGCCCTCCCCTTCTGGTGAGATCATACCCCCTCAGTTGTAAATGATCAGGAACAAAAGTCTCTGAACTTAACCAGGTGTCTCATTACTTACTTGCAGTCCTTGATGGAGGCCTATTTTCTCTGCTGTAACATGGTCCCCTCTCTCCTTGTATCTGATGTGGCCCTCCAACCCCATCCCTCCTGGTCATAATCCTTGGAATTACTGTAGGTATTACATAGATTTATCTTTGAGTGTCTCAAGGTGGGCTGGGTGGGTTTGGTACTAGAAGCCACATATTAGGGAGTACATATGGCGCTTAATTTTCTGGGTCTGGGATACTTCACTTAATATAATTGTTTCTAATGACATCCATTTCCCGGCAAATTCCAGTAATTCATCATTTTTGACGGCTGAGTAGTACTCCATTGTATAGATACACCACAATTTCCTTATCCACTCATCAAATGTTGGACATTTGGGTTGATTCCATGACTTTGCTATTGTAAATAGTGCTCTGTTGCATGGGGGGTTATTCCCAAAAGTGGAATAGCAGGGTCATTTGGCATTTCAATCTTTAGTTTCTTTAAAAATCTCCAGACGGCTCGCCAGAGTGGCTGTATGAGCCTGCACTCCCACCAGCAATGTAGGAGAGTTCCCCTCTCTCCACATCCTCTCCAACATTTGTTGTTGTTTTTATTGTGGATTTATGCCATCCTGACCGGGGGTGAGATGATATTTCAGGGAAGTTTTGATTTGCATTTCCCTGATGGCTAAAGAAGTGGAGTATTTTTGAAGATATTTGTTAGACATTTTAATTTCATCCCTGGTAAAGTTTCTTTTAAGTTCCAAGGCCCATTTTTTAATTGGGCCATTGGTTTCCTTGATGTTTAGTTTTCTAAGTTCTTTGTGCACTCTGGATAGTAGAGCTCTATCAGATATGTGGTTAGTGAAGATTTTCTCCCATTCTGTGGGTTGTCTTTGAGCTCGTGTTACAATCTCTTTATCTGAACAGAAGCTCTTTAATTTCACAAGGTCCCAACTGTTGAGAGTTGGTAGCAGTGACTGTGCCATTGCATGTCTGTTTCGGAACTGTTGGCCTAGCCCAATCAGCTCGAGGGAGTTCCCTATCCTTTCAACCATGGTTTTTAAAGTCTCTGGCCTGATATCAAGGTCCTTGATCCATTTGGAATTAATTCTTGTACATGGTGACAAGTATGGGTCCAGTTTTAATCTTCTGCATGTGGAGATCCAGTTTTGCCAGCACCATTTTTTGAAGATGCTGTTCTTTTTCCACTGGATTTTTTGGGCCCCTTTGTCAAAGACCAAATTGCTGTAATTTTGTGGGTTTATATCTGAGTCTTCAACCCTTATCCATTGATCTGTGTGTCTATTTTGGAGCCAGTACCAGGCTGTTTTTATAACTATGGATTTGTAGTGTAGACTAAGGTTTGGTATGGTAATACTCCAGCAGTGTTTTTGTTACTCAGGATTGTCTTTGCTATCCTGGGTCTTTTGTTCCTCCATATGAATTTTGAGATTGGTCGACTTCTTTGAAGAATTGCTTTGGGATTTTAATTGGTATAGCATTGAATTTGTATATTGCCTTTGGTAGGATGTTCATTTTTACGATGTTGATTCTGCCAATTCAGGAACATGGGAGGTCTTTCCACCTTCTGGTGTCTTCTGCTATTTCTTTCTTTAGGGTTTTAAAGTTTTCATTGCAAAGGTCTTTTACCTCCCTGGTTAAGTTTATACCAAGGTATTTCATTTTTTTAGGGGCTATTGTAAATGGGATTGAGTCTCTCAGGGCTTTTTCACTTGTTTCATTCTGGGCATATAGGAAGGCCACTGATTTTTGTACATTTATTTTGTATCCTGCCACCCTGCTGAACTTCTGTATTAGTTCCAGGAGCTTCCTGGTGGAGTTTTTGGGATCACTCAGGTATAGGATCATATCATCTGCAAATGAAGATAACTTGACTTCTTCCTTGCTGATTTGAATCCCTTTTATGTCCCTTTCTTGTTTTATGGCTTCAGCTAAGACTTCAAGTACAATATTGAAAAGAAGTGGTGACAGTGGACAGCCTTGTCTAGTTCCTGATCGAAGTGGGAATGCTTCCAATTGTTCCCCATTGAGCATAATCCTTGCTGTAGGCTTGTTGTATACAGCTTTTATTATATTGATAAAGGTTCCTTCCATTCCAACCTTCTCTAGGGTTTTGATCATAAAAGGCTCTTGGATCTTGTCAAAAGCTTTTTCTGCATCTATCGAGAGTATCATGTGGTCTTGAACGTTGGACTGGTTTATATGGTAAATTACATTTATTGATTTGCGTATGTTGAACCAACCTTGTGTGCCGGGGATGAAGCCTACTTGATCCCCGTGAATGATCTTTTTGATATGTTTTTGAATCCGATTTGCTAAGACTTTGTTGAGAATCTTTGCATCTGTGTTCATCAGAGAGATTGGCCTATAGTTTTCTTTTTTAAGTGTATCTTTATTAGGTTTTGTTACCCCAGTATTCTGCATTCAACTTCCCCTTCATTTCTTCAGGTTCCCAGATTGTTCTGCTTTCATTTCTTCTGTATTTGCATCTTTCCGCCTTTGCCTATTAGAACCTCGGACTTTGAGATCCTGAGTCAATATTTTGTCTGCTATAAACTGGAGAGGGAGGAACCAGAAAAGCTTCAAGGGCAGAGAATGGCTGTGAAACTCATCCCGTAGGTGAAGAAGCAGCAACATTCAGTCCAAAGCTGGGGCCCAGGATCCAGACTCCCTTTGAGCTCTTATTGGAATTCTGTGTTCTGCCCTTCACCGCCCTCCCCACTAGACATGTTTGTGCCTCTGGGCTCTCAAGTGAGAGGTGGGAAGGGTTTGAGTCGTCCTGGTAGGAGCCCTTTGGAGGTCGTGGAGGTGAGGGGTCCTCAGAGAGAAGCACAGAGGCACAGCTGTGATGCGCCATCTGCGTGTAGCCTGGGAAGCAGCTCATCAGACCCAAGAGTCCAGGTGCTACAATCTGCAGGGAATCGAGGATCTTCCTGCCAGCAGTATTGTGCCATGCAAAGAATGGCAGGTAGGCAAGCAGAGAAAGGCTGTGTGGAGAGGGGACGGAGCCTAGTTCATTTTGGCTTTTCTAGCAAGTCTCCCGTGTGCCCAGGGAATGAGCCCGTATGTAAACTAGGGCCGAGTTGGAGGCAACTTTTGATCTGAGGGCTTTTGTTGAATGGACACAAGGTAGCAGATTACAGGCTCAGGAAGTGTCTGCTCAGCCTCCCCCTGAACACAGGGTGGTGCTCATCTTTATTAACTTTAGAGCAAAGACTATTGCTCTGCTGTTTTCTTGGGAAGTCAGGACCTTTAAAATTCAATTTGTGGGATGACGTTTCGTAGACTGAATCGCTGACAGACGCTGTGCTCCCAGAGTCCAGCCCATTGCTCACACGCATACAACAGGATGGCACCCTGAGCCCCATTTGGTTAAGTTCACAGCTTTTGGGTCCAGCTTCTGTGCTTCTGCCTGCGGAGCGCACTGGGAAGCTGGTTCTGTTGGTCTGTTCCTGTTTCTGTCTCCTGGGGTGAGCTTGAGGCTTCTGTTGGATAAAGCTAACTAGCTCCTGGAAAAGCTGCTCTGACTATCTGTACATTTTTTTCTCTCTAAGGACCAATTAACCTTATTTAGATGCCTGGTGAAAAGCACCCTGTCTCCTGTTCTCCATCAGTAGAGGAACACAGCTCTTGAGCAGGCTGAAATTATCGAGGTTGGGCTTTTGCAGGCTCCTGGCCTGTGTGTTCTATGGGAAGGGACTGGGGATAGTTTGCTGCATGCCTTAGTCTCCCAGCAACACTCTGTTTTTCTGGTACCAAATTTATCTTTGATTCATATTTTGTTGCTGTAATAAATACTTGAGTCAAACGGTTTAGGGGAACAATGAAATTTTTGTTCTAGTTTGCAATTTCAGGTCAGGAGCTACATGGCAGGAGCGGAGAAGAAACTGGTGAAGCCATATCCACAGACACACTGAGAAAGGCAAGTACCAAGGCACGCCTTCTACTCAGACTGTCTGTCAATCTCCTATGCTGATTATCAGGTAGATAATCTCCTATGGACTTGATCAGAAGCTTGCTTTAATTCGGTATTTTTTTTTTTTTTTTTTGTAGGCACGTCTGAAGGTTCAGTACTCAATTATCAAGTTGGCACCTGAAACTTACCAACACAGTGTTGTTCATCCTTTCATGTTTTTTTTATTAAAAATTTAATTATACATTTTAAAATTTTTTACCAGTTCCCTCCCTCCCCCCTCCTCCCCCTCCCCTTCCCCCAGTGCCTCCCCCCCAATTCCCAGAGAGTCCTTTATTGTGTATGCCTAACTCTCCACTGGGTCCTCCTCTCCGATGACATATAAGGACCATCCTTTCATGTTTTATTCAGAAAGTTTATAAAGAGATAGGTGCAGTGGGATCATGTCTGAAATCCAAGCATTGGAAAGGCTGAGGCAGGAGGATTGTTAATTCCAGGCCAGCCTGGGATGAACAGGGAGATGCTATCCTTAAAAGAAAATTTATATTTCTTTAAGTTTTTGTCATCTATCCATACAGCTATCAATCAATCATCTATCTTTAATACATTATCTGATTATTTAATCATCTGTGGCAGTTAGTTGCCAATTTCAGCTTGACAATTGAGGACTGAATCGCTGAGCATCTGTGAAGAGTTCTTTAGTTAAGGGACATCCTGAGCAAACCTCCTGTAAAAGGTAAAAGGTGGGATAACGTTTCGTAGACTGAATCGCTGACAGACGCTGTGCTCACACGCATACAACAGGATGGCACCTTGAGCCATAGTAAGCGGATCTATTCCATGGGCAGGTGGGTAAGATAGAGAGGACTGGCTCAGTATTTTGGTAGACTGAAAAGGAAGAAACTCAGCTCTTTCTCTGGAAATGGTGTGGCCAGTTTCCTTTATTCTTGATACTGATATGAACTCTCCTGACATAAATCGACACTGCAAGTCAAGAAAAACATCTCTTACTGCCATGTATTGTTTGGTTATTTGTTTATATCATCAACAGAATAGTAAGTAGAACATCATTTTTGTCATCTCTCTCTCTCTCTCCATTGATTATCTATTATCATCATTTATCTGTGTATATCTGTATAATCTATCAGTCATCTATCTATGCTTCATGTCATCTGTGTGATCTGTGTATATCTATATCTACATATTTAATCTTAATATAAATAATCTTTATATCTTATATATCTATATTTCTCCATTTACCTATCACTGTCATTTATCTATCAATTTCATTTATATTTATCAATATATCACTTATCTATCAAGCAATTATACATCTATCTAATCATTTATTTGGATATATCTGTATCATCTATTGCTCTATCATCTGTCGATATGTATGTCATCTGTCTATCTGATCATCCATCTATCTCTTCAATCACCACTTCATATCTAGATTTATACACTATAAACACTTGGGTGTCGTGCTGGTGGACAACCTGCTTTCACACCTGATTTATTACAACTATTGGTCTCATTTAGTAGTAATTGCTACATGGTGTCTTATTGTATACTGCATCATAACTGACTAGTTTCATTTTGAACAAAACAGATGATATATATGTGATATATGTAACATAAAATCAGTATGTTTCTCCATCTTTTCCTCTTACTGAAGTGTCATGTTTAAGTTCTGACTGCTATCATTATAAATATACACTGATAACTCTATACTCATACTTTGTAATTCTATTTCTTAGTTGCTGACACTTTATGCACTTTATAAGTCTATTTTCTGCTTTATCAACTTTAGACAGCATCTGCTAACTCCCTGATATGAAAGAACCATCCTTCCATTATGTCTTTCAATATTGATTGTACATTTAGAAAGTTCTTCCTGTGGTTAGCTTTATGTCTTTTAGCAGTGAAAGTCTCGGTTAATTCTCTTCCATGCTCCATCTTTCTGAGGTTGAAGTCTCTACCCTCCTCTTCTCTTTCCTGCCCCCAGGAGGATAGAGGTCTGAGGGTTACTTCACAGACACATCCCTTTTTAGGACAGCTTATAGTTTATCTGGAAATACTATTCTTTAAGGGTTTCTGATACTGGATTTTATTTGCTTCAGTTGATTTTTATGACTGTAATTATCCCCACTGATTTTACATTTTTACTCTTAATTCCCAAGACGTGTGTCAGTGTGTCTTTCATTCATTTGAATTGACAGTCTTAATGAAGAAAACCCCTTGTGGGCCTTTTTGAGCAAGTCTTCTCCCTTCTCCTAATTATATGGCTTCCTTATATAAGGACAGAAGTATCGCTATGAGCCCCGTGTGTCTTAGCTCTTTTCCTTCTAAATGTGTCTTTAAATCACTAGATATGTTCAGCCACATTCCACACTCACTGCAGAATTCTTGGGGACAGGAACCAGGCCAGAGGACTGTAATAGCATTGCCTGAAGATGGACTTCTGGTGGTCTGGAAGGTGACTATGAATGAACTATTTGTGTCTCTGGGTATCCTCATCTTTAGTAAATACAATGGGAATAGAAGCTATAATCCGGTTACTAAGAAGACTGAATGTATGTACCATTGCAATGACTGTACTTCACTGAACGCTCAAAGTAAGAGCAATTAAAATCCTTATTTTTCTAAACATGTACTGCAACCATTGCTGGTTCCAACTTTTAAAAAGCTAGGGAAATATTTGTTTGAGAGAGATCAAGAGAGAGAGAGAACTCTAACTCTTAAGATTGGATTAGGGAACTTTCAGTTTCAATACATTTAGCTAACAGCATGCCACTTCATGTAGCCAAAACAATTTGCAGCAAAGCTCAGATAAACTGTTTTTAAAGTCTTATCTAAGGATTCACTCTTTTGTCCTTTCATTTGATTCTCCATCTCGCAATTTTTTGAAAAACACAATTCATCCTTTGGGATTTTACTTCTTCATTACTATGTGTAAGACATATCAGTAAGATGGTAGAACCTTGTGTTCGATTTAACTTCACATCACTTTCCAACATTGTTATCATAGATGGGAATAGGGGAGGCTGACTAGCCAAGTGGTGATGTAGAATGTGCTGGCTTTAATAATTGATGCATGCTTTGTCTTTTATCAGTGAATGGCGAGTTGTAAAAGAAAACTTGGCATTTTTCCTAAAGCTTTCACTAAGGATGTACAGCCATAGATTTGGAAGTCACTCCTACAGGATATTCACAATGTTCAAGGTTGGAGAAAAGGAAGCTCTATTATTGTTTGCAAGACTGTGCACAGCTCTGCTGTATGTCCTCCGAGACATTACAGTGTGGGAGTGTTAACTAATCCAACTTTCCCCTGTTAAGTTTGACCTATGTGCAAATAAAGAGACATTGACTTTCCTCTTTTTTCTCAAGGGCATTGTACAGGGCTGGCATGAGCTTGCCTATTCGTTTTGCAGATGGCTTTTTGTCTTACTTTCATGGGAAGAGAGTTATACCAGCATCAGGAGCAAAGGGAATTAGCTATGCCATGTCCACAGCCAGAGCAGGGGGCAAGGACCAATACATATCAACATGTTTCTGGCTTTGCCAAAAATGCTGGCTGGTTCCCCTCATCCTCATCCGCATACCCAGGAAACGATTCCATCTACTGAGCTGGATCTTCTCACCTCAATTAGGAATTAAGATAAACTCCTACGAGCTTGGCCAAGGATCTGCCTCAACTAAATAATTCTTCATAAGTGTTCTCAGAAACCTACCTTAAACTGAAACTAACTGGCTGTACCTCATGGAAGTTTCCACCTTTGAACTTGGGAAATCTGTCTTCTCACTACTGCCTGTTACATGCCTACTAGGCAAAAGATACATACTATACTTCCTCATTTGTTGTAATCCATGTCTTCCT
Organism: Typhlomys cinereus; assembly: GCA_023101885.1. Lineage (NCBI taxonomy): Eukaryota > Metazoa > Chordata > Mammalia > Rodentia > Platacanthomyidae > Typhlomys > Typhlomys cinereus. Next base: position 247,539 of record JALPQD010000161.1, read on the forward strand.
CAATTTACATCTCTGAAATGAGATGTATGTCACAAATATATGGTACGTTATAATGCATTTGTTGGTATCAAAAAAGTGAAAAAATAATGGTCCAATTTACAGTTCATTCTTTCTCTTTCTCTATGTGCCTGTGTGTGTGTGTGTGTGTGTGTGTGTGTGTGTGTGTGTGCATGCGTGTATGCGTGTCTGTGTGCCTGTGTGTGTGTGCACGTGTGGTGTAGGAGTGTAGGAGTGTTGGGCAAGTACATGGCTTCTATCATTGCACTATGGTTTCTGGTCCATAGTGTAAGCTTCAGGACTGAGAAGAGTGAAGGTTGACTAGTGTCTGTTAGATACATCCTCCTGGCTGTTTGGTTGTTGTGGTTCTTTAGTAATGGATGGTCTTTTGTGGCCTTGTACTCGAGACATTAAGATTTGCTCAGATGGGAATTTATTCCCACAGGTCAAGTCACATCATTCTCGCTGTCTTTATATCTCTAATTTTTCAGGCTTTTATTCTATAGACCCATGAAGATTCAGTGTAATTATTTGCTGCTGCTTAAAATTCTGTGTATTACTTCCTGTCCTTCCAGTTATCCCTGCCAGACGATCAACATCTGGTTGATGATCAGAAGGATTTATTCTCAATACTGTTGCTTAGAGTTCCTGGCTTGGGATTATTTTACAATGACAGTTAGTTTTGGCTTGTAACAATATACTCTGCTCACAAGTAAGAATCAGGTCAGACTTTTACTCCTTGCCTGTGGCTATGTCATACAAAGCCACAGACAGTGAGCGAAAGGAGGCATTAGGACAATAGAGAGAGGTAACTAGGATATTGGTTTATGTCATCGAGTTATCCATTAAATCTTATCAGGTCTTCTTAGCCATGCTTCTTTTTTCTCTTGCAGTGATAGGGATCAAATTCAGGTCTCATGAATGCAAGGTGAGTGATCTACCCAGCTGCATTCACACAGCTCTTAATTTTTCAGACTTGCTTGTTAGCCTACGGTGGTTTTGAACTTGCAATCTTCTTGTTTTTGCCTTCTGAGTACTGGAATTACAGGCCTGAACCTTCAGCTGGCCATTACACTTAATGTATTATTTCTGTCATTGAGTAGGTACTACTAGCTTTGGGATTTGGATGATCTGACAATAATCAGTTCCTGCTATCCATTTCTAATTGTGTAGTCACTTAATATACTTTGGTTAAGGAAAAGCCATTCCTATAAGAATCAGCAAAAAGTGGGGGGAGGATGCAAGGGGGACTAGGGAAGGGTGGAGGAAGAGAGAGGACTGGGGCACCTATTAAGCTTGTATGATTGGGGAATAATAAATTAAATAAATTAAAAAACTAAATTAAATTTAAACTAAATTAAACTAAATTAAAACTAAACTAAAATTAAAAAAAGAATCAGCAAAAAGAAGAGATATTGCCATGAAAGAGGTAACTGGAGTGGGAACATTGCAGAGTGAGAAGAGACCACTTCCTCTTGGTACTTCCTAGCTCCCCACCATCTGTCCAATACTCTCTCCAGCTGTCTCTCTCCATTTCCTGCCCTTGCACATTTTTGCCTCTCTGGTGTGGCTGTGGTACTCCGTTCAATGACCTGACCATCCTCTGATATCCACATGTGTGTCATTGTATTCACATGTCCATGTAACACACACACACACACACACACACACTCTTTAAAAAATTGCTGTGTCGTAGAGTCACATGTTTAAATTTCCTTAATAACCTCCCCCCAAAAAACAATTACCATTTGTGTTGGCCAGTTTTACTATTCTGGTGGGCATGTAGCATTGTGTAGTTTTTTTTTTTTTTTTGGCACTATCTAATAGCAAATGATGATGCATACTTTTTCATGGGCATGTTGCCTATCTATCTTCAATTGTAAAACATCTGTCCAAATCTTTCGATAATTTTTAAATATATTTTTCTTTTTATATACCTACCTACAGAGAAGAATGGGGAATTCTAATTTTAATTGTTTCTTCTCTTCATTTGTTTTCACACACTGGCTTTTCTTACTTAGATGTTTCTTAGCATCTGTTGTCAGCTTCTATTTATTATTATTATTATTATTTCTGGTCATACAACTTAACAAGTACACCGGTCCCCTCCCTCCTTCCACCTCCCCCCAACCCCCCTCCTCCCCCCTCCCCTCTCCTCTCCCTCCCCATCTCCCAGTGCCTCCTCCCCCAATCCCCCAGCATCCTTTAATGTGCATACCAAACTCTCCTCTGGGACCTCCTCTCTGATGAGGTGCAAGGACTCAGGGGCATTTCCCAGAACCCTTTCCTGTGTTCCCCTTAAGGTTAGGAACACTTCTGTGACTATCAGTCCCTAGCCTCCAAGGATCCTAGTGCCTTTAGTGCATGACAACACCAAGTGCTGGAGAGGATATGAAGAAAAGAGAACTCTCCTACATTGCTGGTGGGAATGCAGCCTCATACAACCACTCTGGTGAGCCGTCTGGCGATTCTTAAAGAAATTAAAGATTCAAATGCCATATGACCCTGTTATTCCACTTTTGGGAATAACCCCCCATACAGCAAAAATTCACCTCCATAACACAAGCAGGACCATGTTCATAGCAGCACTGTTTACAATAGCAAAGTCATGGAATCAGCCCAAATGTCCAACAGTTGACGAATGGATAAGCTTCTATTTTTTTGAAAACAGTGATCCTTTCTCAGAACTCTTTTGCTTCTACCGGTATTTGCTTGTGAGCAAGTAGTCTATTCTAGCCAGAGGTATTGTTTGCTCTTATGGAAATCTGACCATGAGTCTTTTTTTCCACAGTGGACTATAATCTAATTTGGAAAGCTGGATAGCAGGTATGTTTTCCCTTCATATTTTTCATCCTGTTCTCATGTCTGGGTCTCTTAGCTTCTCCAAGGCCAAACAACATTGGTCAATAACTAGTCTTCTTTCATGATATCTTCAAAATGGTATTCTTCCATTAATCATCCTAAATCATATCTGAGTGACTGTCTCTTGCTCAGTGTTTATTCATAAGGACATTTTAAGTTTCTTTGTTGGCACTTAAGGCATTCCATAACTTAGAGTAACTTCTTTTGTGCCCAATCCCTGAACAGACCATAGCTAGAATGCTTCACTCTATGGGTTGAGCTTTAGATTTCCCAGTGTTTACCTTCCATGTCTGCTAATGTGGAAGTCTTTATCCAGAAGTCTTCCTGTAATGCCTCTTTCAGCTCATTTTCCTTTTTTGATAATGTATTGCTTGTCATTTTTCAGTTGTGACACCAAGAAAAGGTCAACATATGTTATGATTTTTTGTGTGCATGCCTTTATCTTGACTAGATTGCAAACTCCTTAATGAAAAACTATACAGTTTCACTCTTGGATGTCTTATACCTAGTTCATAGTGCTATATGCATAAAAGCTGCTATAAATATTTGTGAAATATCAATTGTCAACATATATTAAACATTCATTTATTTGACAGTGACTTAGGTCATGTACAGGTATTTTTTTTAACTTACACAATATCTGTATAACAAATATACTATTACAGTTCCAAACTTATGAATGAGAAAAAAAGAGGAACAGGAAAGTTTTTTTTTTAATTAACCCAGTGAATTAGTCTTATCAGAATGGGTTGCAAATTCAGTTAATCCCAAAGTCTAGCATGGATCACAGACAGTGGGATCCTTAGAGGCAAGGGATTAATAGTCACAATAGTGTTCCCATACTAATGGGGAGCTCAAGAAAGGGCTCTGGGCTATGCCACTGAGCCCTTACACCTCACTAGAGAGGAGGACTCAGAGGGAGGCTTGGCATTTATACAAAAGGATGCTACAGGGGATGGGAGGGGGGAGGCAACGAGTGAAGGGGAGGGAAGAGGCTGAAAGGAAGGGGAAAAGGGGGGGAGAGTGCAAGGGGGGACTGGAAAGACTTGGAGGGAGGGAGAGGATGGGGCACCTATTGAGCTTGTATGATTGGGGAAAATAAATAAAAAATATAATTCTTTTTATTTTTATTAATACTATTATTATAATAGCTTTGACTTAGTATGCTAAATAATGGGTCTCATTGTTATATGCTTAAATTTTTTTTTACATGTATTATTTGTTGTGTGTGCACTTGTGGAAGTAGGTTCTTTCCTTCTACATGTGGGTACTGGGGAACAAACTCTCTTGGTCAAGTCCATCTCCCTGGTCCTCATTACTATATTTTATATGCACATATCATTGTGCCTATTCTCATTTGCCCCCTCCATTTTTCCCCCTTTCCCCTCTTGTTGGTATTCTTCCTTCCCTCAAATAGTCCCATTCTTGGTTTCTTGTCAGATGTGTGTGTGTGTGTGTGTGTGTGTGTGTGTGTGTGTGTGTGTGTGTGTGGTGTATTTCAATTCAGATTTTGCATACTCTTGTTCACTCTCTTTAGATCTCTTCTTCCCTCATGGTGCTCTGCTACTATCATTATATATTATATTCACATGTTATCTAACATATATGTATATATGAGAAAAAGCATAAACTATTTGAAATCTAGTATGTTTAGCCACAGGCAGTATTGAACAGTTTTGGGGCCACATGCCCTGTGGCGTCAGCACATGAAGCTGATCAAAGATCTGCTAAATTCATGCAGACATGATTCTCTCTTCCAGAAGATTCCATAGAATGTTTGATGATGTAGCTTTTTCTTTGCTTCCTAACAGCTCACACAAAACATAAAACACACTGTTGTCTCGTACCTCTCTCCACCGACTCCACGCTAAAAATAGACATTTGATTTTCACACATTATCTTTTAGATCTTCCAATGGACACTCCAGTGTATTCATCATATGATCTCCAGGATGTTTCTGACTTCCTAGTATTTCATATCCTTTTATGATTTACTTTGTTTAGGGTGGTTGCAAATCTTTAAGCAGTGGTGAGTACTGTACTTTAGCATACTGGGTGAGGTCACGACATTTGGTCATTCTATTCTCAGTAGCTATTAATGGAGCAACTGGAAAGCATCAGAGTGACTACCATGTGTGCTGACCCTGATTGACATCCGTAGGTGGCACTGCTCTGTGAGTCTTCTTGAATCTTTACTTTCATATGCTTGGAACATTTAAAATGTGTCTACACAATTGTGGCTATGCTCCTGGAGTGTGTGTTTTCATGAGATATCTCCTTTTGCTGTTCATATAGCAAGCTGTTTTATTCAATGAGAAAATCATGCAAGGCCTAATGCATCATTTATCAGATTAAATTGGAATGGCTGAGGAGGAGCAGAATTATTAGGCCCCAAGAGCAGATTGAAAGGCAACCTTCTGTGGTTGGCCCTCTCTGTCACAGAAAGAGTGTCTGGAAGGTCTGGATAGAATAGAATGAGTAACTTGACATTGACCCAGCTGTGGGAGGGACCACCTTCAGTATCTATGAAGCTCATCTTTGACAAGAAGCCAGACAGACTGTGCTTACCCTTCTGAGAATCTGCCAGCAACAGGTTAGCAATCACCTTGAGATAATCATACTCTGAGATGCTCACCTGTCCTCTTACTCCATTCATTGATACACTAAGTCAGACTTGGATGAAATAATTTCCTTGGTATGTTGTCAGAAGTCCTATGTGGGATGAACAGCTGTTTGTATCTCCCAAGCAAAAGTCATGAGACATCATATTTCTTCATGTTTATTCTTTGACCTACCTATTTATGTTACTAATTTTGCCACTTCATGTATTCAACATTTTGTTTATTTCCAAAATACTAAACCAAAATATGTATTATTGTAGACTAGAGGTGTGCTTCAATGTGAGAATGCTTATTTGTCATGCATAACCCTCTAAGGTCATTGTCTAGTACCACAAAACAATAAAAATTGTGTATTTTTAAAATTTGCTTTGGGATAAGAACATAGTCCACATTTTTATGGCTTGAAACAATACTTATGAATGTATATGTTTTTATTCAGAGTATTAATAATGGTTCTCATTAATTTTAAATCCCATCTCCAAAAGATGACTTCTGTTCCTGGGCAGTCATTTCTTTTTTTTTTTATTACATTTTTTATTATTATTTCTGCTCATACAAACTTAATAGGTACACCACTTCCCTCCCTCCCTCCTCCTCCCCCCTGAACCCCCTACTCCCCCTCCCCTCACCCCTCCCACCCCATCCCCCCGTGCCTCCCGCCCCAATTCCCAGAGTCCTTTCTTGTGCATGCCTGACTCTCCTCTGGACCTCCTCTCCGATGACGTACAAGGACCCAGTGGCATTTCCCTGAACCCTTTCCTGTGTTCCCCTTAAGCATAGGAACACTACTGTGGCTGTCAATCCCTTGCCTCCAAGGATCTTGGTGCCTTTAGCAGATGCTAGACTTTGTGAGGTCAATAGTGTGTTGGACATTGCACCGAGCATGCAATGTCCAATTATGATTGCTTCAGCCCTAACTTGTGTGGAGTATCTTGCAAATCATTGCTCCTCCCATCCTTTTGCTCTTACAATCTTACGGCCCCCTCTTCCGCAAATGTTCCCGAGCTTCAGGATGGGGAGAGATTAAGCTGGCCTAGTTCTAGGTGGTTGATATAGAGTCTCTGAGGTTCTGAATAGTGGTTTGTTGATTTTCTTTTGCAGTTTTGCTGCTCCTGCAATGCCTTTCACTCCATCATGATGGGCACTGTATGGAACCCCCTGGCCAGAGACAGAAAGCTGTTAAACTGGAGTCTTATTATAAGAGCACATTCAAGGGTAGATGTAATACTTATACCCAAAAGTGGAATGGCAGGGTCATATGGCATTTGGCAATGGGACGGGTGAATCACCCATTTGCAAAATTGTTACTTTTTAATCTGGTGGACTATATGCCCTCCCCTTCTGGTGAGTTCATACCCCCTTAGTTGTAAATGATCAGGAATGAATGTCTGTGAACTTAACTAGGTGTCACATTGCTATACTTGCAGTCCTTGATGGAGGCCTATTTTCTCTACTGTAACATGGTCACTTCTCTCCTTGTTTTTGGTGTGGCCCTCCAACCCCCTCCCTCCTGTTCATAATCCTTGCAATTACTGTAGATATTACATAGATTTACCTATGAGTGTCTCAAGATGGGCTGGGTGGGTTTGGTATTAGGAGCCACCTATTAGGGAGTACATACGGTGCTTAATTTTCTGGGTCTGGGATATTTCACTTAATATAATTGTTTCTAATGACATCCATTTCCCGGCAAATTCCAGTAATTCATCATTTTTGACGGCTGAGTAGTACTCCACTGTATAGATGTACCACAGTTTCCTTACCCACTCGTCAACTATTGGACATTTGGGTTGATTCCATGACTTTGCTATTGTAAACAGTGCTGCTATGAACATGGTCGTGCTTATGCTATCTAGGTGAACCTCTGCTGTATGGGGGGTTATACCCAAAAGTGGAATCGCAGGGTCAAATGACACTTCAATCTTTAATTTCTTTAAGAATCTGCAGACGGCTCGCCAGAGTGGCTGTATGAGCCTGCACTCCCACCAGCAATGTAGGAGAGTTCCCCTCTCTCCACATCCTCTCCAGCATTTGTTGTTGTTTGTATTGTGGATTTTTGCCATCCTGACCAGGGGCGAGATGATATCTCAGGGAAGTTTTGATTTGCATTTCCCTGATGGCTAAAGAAGTGGAGCATTTTTTAAGATTATTTGTTAGACATTTTAATTTCATCCCTGGTAAAATTTCTTTTAAGTTCCAGGGCCCATTTTATAATTGGGCCATTGGTTTCCTTGATGTTTAGTTTTCTAAGTTCTTTGTGCACTCTGGACAGTAGAGTTCTATCAGATATGTGGTTAGTGAAGATTTTCTCCCATTCTGTGGGTTGCCTTTGAGCTCGTGTTACAATCTCTTTCTCTGAACAGAAGCTCTTTAATTTCACAACATCCCAACTGTTGAGAGTTGGTAGCAGTGACTGTGCCATTGGATGTCTGTTTAGGAACTGTTGGCCTAGCCCAATCAGCTCGAGGGAGTTTCCTATCCTTTCACCTATGGTTTTTATAGTCTCTGGCCTGATATCAAGGTCCTTGATCCATTTGGAATTAAGTCTTGTACATGGTGACAAGTACGGGTCTAGCTTTAATCTTCTGCATGTGGAGATCCAGTTTTGCCAGCACCATTTTTTGAAGATGCTGTTCTTTTTCCATTGGATTCTTTGGGCCCCTTTGTCAAAGAGCAAATGGCTGTAACTTTGTGGGCTTATATCTGGGTCTTCAATCCTTATCCATTGATCTGTGTGTCTATTTTGGAGCCAGTACCAGGCTGTCTTTATAACTATGGATTTGTAGTATAGACTAAGGTTCGGTATGGTAATACCTCCAGCAGTGTTTTTGTTACTCAGGATTGTCTTTGCTATCCTGGGTCTTTTGTGCCTCCATATGACCTTTGAGATTGTTTGGTCAACTTCTTTAAAGAATTGCTTTGGGATTTTCATTGGTATAGCATTGAATTTGTACATTGCCTTTGGTAGGATGTTCATTTTTACGATGTTGATTCTGCCAATCCAGGAACAAGGGAGGTCTTTCCACCTTCTGGTGTCTTCTGCAATTTCTTTCTTTAGGGTTTTAAAGTTTTCGTTGTAAAAGTCTTTTACCTCCTTGGTTAGGTTTATACCAAGGTATTTCATTTTTTTAGGGGCTATAGTAAATGGGATTGTTTCTCTCAAGGCTTTTTCACTTCTTTCATTTTGGGCATATAGGAAGGCCTCTGATTTTTGCACATTTATTTTGTATCCTGCCACCCTGCTGAACTTCTCAATTAGTTCCAGGAGCTTCCTGGTGGAGTTTTTGGGATCACTCAGGTATAAGATCATGTCATCTACAAATAGGGATAGCTTGACTTCTTCCTTGCTGATTTGAATCCCTCTTATGTCCCTTTCTTGTTTTATGGCTTCAGCTAAGACTTCAAGTACAATATTGAATAGAAGTGGTGAGAGTGGACAGCCTTGTCTAGTTCCTGATCTAAGTGGGAATGCTTCCAATTGTTCCCCATTGAGCATAATCCTTGCTGTGGGCTTGTTGTATATAGCTTTTATTATATTGATAAAGGTTCCTTCCATTCCTACTGTCTCTAGCGTTTTGATCATAAAAGACTGTTGGATCTTGTCAAAAGCTTTTTCTGCATCTATCGAGAGTATCATGTGGTCTTGGACTTTGGACTGGTTTACATGATGAATTACATTTATTGATTTGCTTATGTTGAACCAACCTTGTGTGCTAGGGATGAAGCCTACTTGGTCCCCGTGAATAATCTTTTTAATATATTTTTGAATCCGATTTGCTAAATCTTTGTTGAGAATCTTTGCATCTGTGTTCATCAGAGAGATCGGCTTATAGTTTTCTTTTTTAAGTGAGTCTTTATTAGGTTTTGGGATTAAAACGATATTAGCTTCATAGAAGGAATTTGGTAGTGTTCCTTCCTTTGCTATTTGATGAAACAGTTTAAGGAGTATTGGTATTATTAACTCCTTAAATGTCTGGTAGAACTCTGTGCTGAATCCATCTGGTCCAGGACATTTTTTGGTGGGAAGATTCGAGATTACTTCCTCAGTTTCCTTACATGTTATAGGACTATTTAAATAATTCACAACTTCCTGACTCAATTTAGGTAAGTTGTGTTTACTTAGAAATTCATCCATCTCTTTTGTGTTGTCAAACTTCACAGAGTATAAGTTTTTGAAATATGATGTTATAATTCTCTGGATTTCTTGGGTATCAGTAGTGATAACTCCATGTTCATTTCTGATTTTGTTAATTTGGGTTTTCTCTCTCCTGCTTTTGGTTAATTTAGCTAGGGGTGTATCAATCTTATTGATTTTTTCAAAGAACCAGCTTTTTGACTGGTTGATTTTTTCTATCGTTTTCTTAATCTCAATTTCAGATATTTCTCCCTTTATTTTGCTAATCTTCTCTCTTCTACTACTTTTGGGATCAGATTGCTCTAGTTTCTCTAAAGCTTTAAGCTGCATTGTTAAGTTGTTTATTCCTGATGTTTCCATTAGCTTTCATTGTGTCCCAGAGATTTTGGTAAGTTGTATTTTCATTATCATTCACTTTCAGGAAATCTTGAATTTCCTTTTTAATTTCTTCCTGAATCCAGTTCTCATTCAGCATCATAGTGTTAATTTTCCAGGAGTTAGTGTATTTTCTCTTGTTTGATGTGTTGTGGATGTCCAGCTTTAGGCCGCGGTGGTCTGATAGGGCACAGGTTAGAATTTCAACTTTTTTGTATATGTGTAGATTCGTTTTGTGGCCCAATATGTGATCTATTTTGGAGAAAGTTCTGTGTGCTGCTGAGAAAAATGTGTATTCTTTGGTGCGTGGGTGAAAAGTTCGATAGAGATCTGTGAGGTCCATTTCTTTCAGGGTTTGATTAAGTTCCAAAGTGTCTCTGTTAAGCTTTTGACCTGTTGATCTATCCCATGTTGAGAGGGCGGTGTTGAAGTCCCCAAGAATTATCGTTTGGGGGTTGATTTCTTGCTTTAGACGCTGTAGGGTTTTCTTAATGAATGTGGGGGGGGGCCCGTATTGGGTGCATATATGTTCAGTATTGTGAAGTCTTCCTGGTGAATTGTACCTGTGACTAAAATGTAGTATCCACCCGTGTCTTTTATAATTTTCTTTGGTTTGAAGTCCACTTTGTCTGATAACATAATGGCTACCCCTGCCTGTTTTCTGCTTTCATTTGCTTGTAGAATTGTTGACCAGCCTTTTATTTTTAGAGCGTGCCTATCTTTTGTGGTGAGATGGGTTTCCTGCACGCAGCAGATTGATGGATTGTGATTTTTAATCCAATTTGTAATCTGTGTCTCTTGATCGGTGAGTTAATTCCATTAACATTTAGTGTTATAATGGAGAAACTATTTTTAATTCCAGACATTTATTATGTTTAGTCGTTTTTATAAGTATATTGCTTTGCTTTTAATGGTGTTATACTTGCCTTCTGTTCTCCTGGATATGCCTGTTTTTTTCTTCAAGCTTGAGTATCATTTCTAGCATTTTTTGAAGGCCTGGTTTGGTGGACATGCATCCTTTCAAGTTATCTTTGTGCTGGAAAATTTTTCTTTCTCCCTCGCTCATGACTGATGTTTTGCAGGGTAAATCAGCCTGGGTTGATATTTTTGCTCATTCAATACTTGAAGTATGTCTCTCCAAGCTCTTCTTGCTTTTACTGTTTCGACTGAGAAGTCATTTGTTATTTTAATAGGTTTACCTTTAAAAGTGACTTGTTTTTTCTCCCTTGAAGCTCTCAGCACCAGTTCTTTATCTTGAATGTGGAGTGTTTTAACTATTATTTGCCGTGGCGTGCTTCTGTTTTGGTCGTATCTGTTTGGGGTGCGGAATGCCTCTTGTATATGGATGGGCCTGTCTTTTTTTAGATGAGGAAAGTTTTCCTTGATGATTGTTTGAAAAATTTCCTCAGGGGTGGTATTTTGAGATTCTTGCTCTGGTATTCCATGAATACACGTGTTAGGCTTCTTCAGGGTGTCCCATATCTCTTGGATATTTCTCCCAAGTATCTTTTTGGCTTTAACAACCTCTTCCATTGAGCTGGTTAGTACTCCCACTTTATCTTCAAGGTCTGAAATACTGTTTTCTGCTTCATTAGTTCTGTTGATAAGACTCTCTGTAGAGTTCTGGGTTGAAGATAACTTGTCTTGTAGCTCGGTTTTAAACTCTGCTTGAGTCTGTTTTAACTGCTCTATGCCAGTTTTTGTTTCTTGCACTGTTTTTCTCAACTCCTCCAAGTGTCCGTTATGTTCCTCTTCAAAGTGATTGATTCCATTATGTAATTCCTCCCGGATTTCCTCTTTCATAATATTGAACATGGTATTGATCATATTTTGAAAGTCGTTATCCTGGGTCATGCTTTCTTGGCCATTTTCCGTTGGTTTGTTCTGGTTGGAGTCTAACATTATGGGATTAATTCTTTCAGTGGGAAATTTGTTTACTTGAGTGTTGCTTCTCATGAATTTGCACTTTGACTTTGGCATTGTCCTTTTAACTCTTAAGATCTTTCAATTTCACTAAACTGAATTATTTGGCCTGGGGTTCTGGGGGTGGGCAGGGACGGAGCTTACCTAGGTCGCAGGATGAGGCCCGGCTGGATCGCGCGCATCCTGGCTGGAGGATTGGGGTGGGGAAGGGAGGATGGGGGCGTCGGCGTGGAGCTATTTAACCCGAGGGCAGCTGGGGCGGGGCCCGGGCACAGGGGGAGTTCCTCCTCGTCCCTCGGCCCTGCGGGAGGCTCCGGCTGTATGGTGGGGTAGGAGCTGGGACCCTTGAGCTGACCTGGGGTTCTGGTGGGCGGGCGTGGGCGGAGCTTACCTAGGTCGCAGGATGAGGCCCGGCTGGACCGCTCGCTCGCATCCCGGCTGGAGGAACAGGAGACGGGTGAGGAAGGGCCTGGGCAGTCATTTCTTATCTGTACATTTGCAAATCTTTGGATCTACTTTAAATGCATTAGTTTATGTATACTTCAAAGTTCCAGTTGCAGTGCATATACTACTTAAAATATTTTCCTGTTTACTTAAGCCATATTTTTATTTATATTATTTTAAGGCCTTAATCATGCATTTATGTCATTCTCACTCAATTACCTATTCATAATCCCTGCTTTCTCCATTACAAGTTTTTTTTCTTTTTCATCAGCCCATTTCTCACTATTGCATCCTTCTTTGCATGTGGTTCACTGAGTCCCACCTGGGTTAGTGTTAAGGACATATGTCAGGGCATTTGCTGGAGAAAGGATGATAAAGCAATAGGCATACATAACTGTCACTTGATAATTGAAGACTAGACTCTGGGAACATTTGTGAAAACTTAATAGTTAAGGGAATCCCTTGAGAAACCTTCAGGAGATTTGTCTGATTGAGGACCATAGTGGGTGGGACATTTATCTCTTGGGCAGATGGATATGGTGGGGGAACTGGTTCAGTCAGTAGACATTCTTCAACATACTTTGGCAGACACACAGACTGGCAAGTGAGGTTTGTCCCTCTCATAGCAATCCCTGTGAATAGAGTGTGGCCAGTTCTCTTAGCTCCTGGTTTTTGTACAAGGTCTTCTGCCAAGCTAGACTAAGAACTGCTACCAAGAATCATAAGAAACAAAACCCCCTTGTTCCCCAAAGATGTTTGGTCGTGAATTTATCAGAAGTATGCAGACAAAATGCAATAACACACCACTAGGGAGAGGAGCTTCCCTTCCCATCCAACATCAATGTTTGTTAGTCTCTGAGGGAAGTGTGGTGCCTTTTGAGATTGTTCCTCTTTCATGTTGCAATTTGGGATGCCAAACTTTTTGCTTCTCTGATGGACATAGACACAGTCATATTGTGTTCATGGATGCTGTGGTCCTGTCATGTCTGGAAGATGCACTGGGACTGCACCATTCTCTGGTTCAACTCTTGCATTCTTATTGCCTTCTCTTCTCTGAGGGTTTATGTGAAATAATATTCACCTTAACATTATTTATTTTATAAAAATTTATAAAAATGTGAATTATCGAAATCTCTAATTTACAAATATGGTTAAGTAAACTCATGAAATTTAAAAATGGCCATGAAAACGATAACAGCTTAGAAAAAAATGCTATAGGATGCTTATAGAAACAAGAAACTTGTTTGCATGTATGCAAAGAATGCATCTAAAATACCAATGTCTATCTGTAGAAGAATGTTTTAATGTTTCAAATAGAATAGAGATAAAAGTAAAGAATTGCTTGATTTTCTTTTTAATAATTTAATTTAAAAATATTTAATTTTTCTTTACTAGAAGAGAAAAATGGCTGGATATTTAGAAGGAGCTTTGACTTATTAGACCTAAATCCAAACACTCAGGGTTTTGTTTCTCCCAGTTTGTATTTCCATTCCTCATCGGTGGATTTAGGGAATAGCTAACTGGTGAGTACTATGGTCACTTCCAGACAACTCCAACAGCTGTGTGAGCATTTCAGAGGCTGCTTCTAAAGAAGCCCCCCCTCCCACCCGTGGGAGAATGTGGCCATCACTCCCTGAGAAGTCAGACAGGAAAAGAAGGACAAAGGAGGAAATCAGCTGTTGGGCCAAAGAAGGATTCAAAGGCTGAGAAAATGCAGCCATTAAAGACAGTTGCTGAGCTACAGGCAGTTCTGGGGCCGCCCTCTGCTGTTCTGTTGGGCCAGCAATTTGCTCTGCTCTTGCTATTTTGGGAAGGAATTTCCACAAAGCTGGCATATCTTCAGCTCCCAATGTTTCCTCTCAATGACTGGTCAACAGGTGTCAAAATAGTTGGTGGCAGAAATATTCCAGACGCAGTGTTCAGGTTTCAATTTTATGCTTGATGCTAGTTTTGTCTGAATGGGAACTGTTTTCTTTGTTTCTGCAGGATAAAGAAGTAAGTAGGTTTACCATAGTACACAGGGGCTTACCCTGATTTTTACATTTAATGTTGAAGTTATGATTTCATATTTCAAACCCGAACAAAGTTAATGGGGAATGATTAGAAATTTAAATTGAACTATACATGCAGGAATACTTTTTTTTCCCTCTAAGCTGCTATAGGTGCAGAATTAAGTAGTATTCAATTTCTTTATGAAAGTTATAAATTAGGTAAGTTCATGAAGCAGTGATCATATCAGAATCTCAGAAAAAGCAATAGGCAAAGCAATAAAGCTGACAAGTCACCAGTTATTACAGACTTAATAAATGCAGAAGTGATTATCCTTACAGCTTCTATATTTAACAGTTCAATTTGCCATGCTTGTAAATCTGAAAAGAATAATTGGATTACCACAGTGGATTATCACCACCTCAGTGGTGTGGGCCCTGCTAAGCCCTTGAGTCTAAGACTCCATGTTCTTCAAATACTGGTTTTGTCTATTTGGAAACTGATAAAATACCTGTTAGAATAGACTTGATTAACATAGTCTGTTCACTGCTTATTTGAACAGCTTTTCAACTATAGATTGGCTTTGCCTCTGAAGGGGCCCAGACCATCCTTATCAGAGGAGGCAAGGATAACCTTGCAGTCAAACACTACTGCTCAGGCAAAACCTTGCTGCATTTACCTTTCTCCACAAGCACACATATGCCATTGTACCAATCACATCATTCTCTAAGAAAACTCATTCGAAACAGCCTCTTGGTATATATAAATCGTCACAAATCCACTTATTTTGTAATTTGTACAGCCATTGGTGTACAAGTAAGTGCAAGATCCTGCCACCCTAGCTAGCTAAATTCTTAAAAGTTATTTAGCAAACTGTGACATTTTCATTTCTGACACTCAAGATTAATCGGCGAGACCTCCTGACATACACGATGTGAAAATTTCATCACCTTTTTTGTTTTTGTTGGGGATCTGGAGGTATCATATTCTGCACTGCAAATTCTGTTTTATCGATGTTGTTAGTTGTAAATTGGCTTGGCATAAATGTTTCCCTTCCCCCAAATATGTTATGGAAGCTGTTCAGACTGAAGCGAGTTACCTTCAGAGAATCTCTCACTTAACAGCTTTGGCAGCCTTTTCTCATGGCTCATCAAATTGTGTAGTACTTGCCCGTGGACTTATGATACAAAATATGTCCTTTCCTCAACCCAGTGCTAAGAATCAATGAATAACATTGATTCCAGTGTGTGGACTCTCTGGACAGAGGCTTTTGCAGACTCTGATTACCTGTGGACCCACTTGTTTATGTTTACAAACAATGTATTTGATTAAATGCAAACTAGACATTTCCCTCAATGTCCAAGCATAAAGGAGAAAAGTGGACTTGGCTCAAATATCAAACTATAGGTAAATGTAGGAAAAGGCAGGTAGCTTAAACAGTTGGACATATTTACTAGTAGAAAGTTGAAGTGTTATTAGCTCACCTGTTGAGTTCATCCTGACAAGGCAAACACTTGGCGTTCTAAGAGGTTAAAGTGCAGGCAGGCCACACAGGAAAAGATGAGATGGAGTATGGTTATCAAACTGTTGAACAAAGTCCAAGGGGGCAAGTGGAGAAAAAATAACTCTAAGTTTCTGTGTGTTTTCCACGCTGTGGACTGTTCCATGGTTTATATGTATCCTCTAGAGTCACATAGTGTAAACATGTTGCTTATTGTGATGTTAGGGCATATGTTCTAATCAGAGAGGTTTATTGAGGACCCAACCTTCAGGGTTAGATCAGGCCCTGCTAAAGATTTTTTGCATTTTACCATGGAGTAATCATAAAGAAGGAACTTTTGCCAAATTCTGACACCCTGAAAATGACTTCTTTGCCTCCTAGACTGTAAAAATAAGTGTTTCTTTGTACATTGCCCGGGGTGTGGCATGTTGCTATAGCAACAAAACAGACTAAGATAGATGGAAAATAATGTAGGCGAGGCAAGCTTCATTGAATCTCTTGTCAAATCTGAAGTC
Organism: Typhlomys cinereus; assembly: GCA_023101885.1. Taxonomy (NCBI): domain Eukaryota; kingdom Metazoa; phylum Chordata; class Mammalia; order Rodentia; family Platacanthomyidae; genus Typhlomys; species Typhlomys cinereus. The sequence continues at coordinate 263,900 of JALPQD010000161.1, forward strand.
ATAGTAAGTCAAACAACGATGAAAAGTCGTTTAAAAAACCAAGCAACTATATCACAATCATAGCAGCTCAATAAAAATAGCTAATCTGCCTATTTGCTGAAAGAATTTCAGCTACAGACCTTGAAATATTTGCTAGTTCTGAGGATTAGTTCCACTGGCTCAAGTCAAGGTGCTACCAGGGATAGTTTCTAGAAGCTGTGGAAAAGAATGCGTCTCTATGCTTTGCCATATTCTGTAGACCATCTGTTTTCTGGCATGGTCTTTCCTTCACCTTCACAGACTTTACCTGTCCTGAGATAACTTGCTGTGATTCCTGCCCTTCTCCTTCATATTAATAACTTGATGCTTATTGTGAGATCATTATTTCAGGATAATCCTGTAATCTAGTCTCCTTAGTGTACTCTGCAAAGCATCTGTGGTTCCCAGAGTTAATAGTCCAGACATTGGCTTCTGCTGGGGGCTATTCAGCTTGTCCATTAGTATTTGGGAAAAGTGAATGAGAATACAGGCTGATTTAGGAAAGTCAGATACTCAGTTCCAAGGTCACCTATCTGCTTATTCAGTATTATTGTGAAAAAAATTAACAAATTTCCTAATAAAGGAGCAAATAAATAAATAAATAAATAGATAAATAAATAATGCCCGGTAGATGTGAGCGATGTCCATTCTTTCCATTCCCTCATGTGATTCTTTGTTTTTGACTTGGAAATGTATTTTTCACTGCTTGTTACCTCCCATCCTATGATATGGCATTATTTCCCCACCCACTGTTTCTTCACTAGAATTACAAAGCATTATATTTGCATGTTTTTGTAGTTAAGCACTGGAGATACTAAGGAAGCAAGTACTTGATCCAACAATGTTTTTTTTTTAAAGGAAAGTAGCGTCTCTGAAGTTCTGGATTGTGGTTTGTTGATTTTCTTTTGCAGCTCAGAGACTCTATATCAACCACATAGAACTAGGCCAGCCTAATCTTTCCCCATCCTGAAGCTCAGGGACATTTGCGGAAGAGGGGGCCGTAAGATTGTAAGAGCAAAAGGATGGGAGGAGCAACACACTATTGACCTCACAAAGTCTAGCATCAGCTAAAGGCTTCAAGATCCTTGGAGGCAAGGGATTGACAGCCACAATAGTGTTCCTATGCTTAAGGGGAACACGAGAAAGGGTTCAGGGAAATGCCACTGGGTCCTTGTACGTCATCGGAGAGGAGGACCCAGAGGAGAGTTAGGCATACACAATAAAGGACTCTCTGGGAATTGGGGGGGGGGAGGCACTGGGGGATGGGGCAGGAGGGGTTAGGGGAGGGGGAGCAGGGGGTTCGGGGGAGGAGGAGGGAGGGAGGGAACTGGTGTACCTATTAAGTTTGTATGAGCGGAAATAATAAAAAATGTATTATAAAAAAAGAATTACAGAGGAGATACGTAACATATACTAAAAAAAAAAAAAAGGAAAGTAGCATCAAGGAGATAAAGTAAGGAAGGTTCAATTTTCAGTCTAATATTCTATCGGCATTTCTTGGTATATGACAGACAATACCAAACGACGTTCCCACAAAGAGTAATCACCAGCTTTTCTTAAACTCGCATGAATTTATTCACATTCTCTCTTCATCCCCTTCTCTTCCCCTCCTCTCTGTTTCTCTTCCTTCTTTTCCTTCTTTTCTTTTCTTTTTCTCTCTTCCTCTCTCCTTTTCTTCCTTCCCCCCTACTTCCCTCACTTTTCTTTGGCATCATTGTGGAAGCATACAGACCCACACTTCACCCTGGAATCTCAGTTACTGGTGCCCTGTTTCTATCACTTTTAGCATTCTCGGGTCTGGATATCCCCAGATCCCCCGATTCAGCCCCTCTATGTTTAGGACTAAATACCAAAGCGTCTGCTTTTCTATCTCAGCATTCACGTTGAATAGGAGGATGCTAAACACGTCCAATTCTTGGTGAATGGAAACTGAAACCTAATACATCAGAGCAGAAAGGAAACCGAAACTCATTCCTTAGGCATAAAAGGCTGGTCAGAGGCTTGGGGCTCCTAGTCCTCGGGGCACGCATCCTGTAGGATCCCTGGGCTCCACCTCCTCTCGGCTGGGTGCGCAGTAACCGCCCTTGGCATGCTGCAGGTTTGGGGTCTCCTTGGGGAGAGGGCAGTGCTGAAGACCAGCGAGGTGGGCAGGGCGTGTTCAGCTCACAAGTGTACACTAAGCCTTGGATGGGGAGCATCGGTTCTGAGTCATTTTTGCATCTGATGAATCGGGATGCACAAGCCTGGGGAATTGGGGCACACACTGGCATCGCAGTGCACAGGGACCTGCGGTCCCCAGATGCCAGATAGAAGAGGAGGGAAGGGACACTGTCTATAAACAGAGATCCAGGCACAGCTTAACCGAATTTTGTTCTTCAGTCTCTCAAGTGCCTGAACTGCAAGGTGTCTGCCAGGGACTGCCTTCTCTTCAGGCCCCGACTCACCGTTCGGGTTGTGAGAATGCTTCATGCCCATGAACTAGAGAATTAAGCTGCTCTGTTGGCTGACGGCTGAAGGTAACTTGGAGTCTAAACCTGTAGATCTGCACCTTGTGCTGTCTAAGCCAGCAGGCTGCTCTCTCCCTATCATGCCAACCCAATTACCAGAGAGCTGTGACATTAAATTTTGCACCCACCCCCTTCTAGGTGTGTGCATCAAAGAGCGTGTATAAAAATGATAGAGGGGTGGAGACCATCTTAAAACTCATCCTGTGGCACTTCACCTCTCTCACCCAGCTCCAAAGTTCCCCTCCTGCACTTCATCCTTGATTTCCTTCACCTCCTGTCTGTCTCCTTCCTCTCCTGCCCAGCCTTCTCCTTCTCTCCGATCTCCCCCATTACCCCTTTTTTCTTACTTTTCAGAATTGCTCGAATCAGAATAAGTTGGGACAATACTGTCATTAGGTAATAGATACTTTAAATTTCTTGTAATGTCTTTCATCTCCTTGTAATTTGTGCACTAAGACCTGTGTTGCAGTGCAGTGTTCTGCAGGGGTTTCCTAGATCTTTCTGTTCCCTTGGACATTTGCTCTCTGAGTGTCTTGTGAAATAGTTGTTACTGTTTTCATCAGAGGTGGGCTTTCTCTACTTCAGTAAGGTTCAGAATTCACCTTGGTTTTTTCTTACTGTCGGCATACCAAGATCTGCTAAAGCACTAAGAATCGTACAATGGTTGTGTGCTATTGACTCTTCCCTGATTATTGGATGGATTACTTCTAGAACAAAATTTCCCCTTATCTAATATTTGAAACATAAGGTTGGTTTCAGAAATCATTTATACAGTATTTTTAAGCACTACATCTGTACTCCCTGTTGTGGAAGAGAAACTGTGTACACATTCTTCTTTTTTTTTTTTCTGATAATCCTACCTGAACTCCAAAGTCAGTTGCCAAGCTTTGTCATGTTTTCCAGTGATAGAGGGCTTGTGATATTAATTCTTGTGATTTGTTCCCACCATGAATCAAAATCGGAAACCAGCTAATAGTAGTTGTCAAATAATGATGATGCACCTGTTATTCCCTGTGGACCCAATCTCTCTGGCTGGGATCACTGTGTGTGCAGTATGTTTATCATTGTGACTGCTATTTGAAATAGTTTACTGAATTCCAAATATCTACAGAGCTCCTTTAAATGTTCTGGGTCACACATAGTTTCACTGCTTTCTGATTATCCTCATTCACACCTCCACTTTACTTAAATAAATTGTAAGTTGTTATGTAGTTGATAAAATTTCTTCTTAATGTTTAATTGTCCCTTTATCTCCTCAGAGAACTGAAAGTTTTCTATCTTCGAGATCATTTTATTCCTTAGAAGTTTGAAGATGTGCTTTCTTTCATTAAAATATCCGGCAATTTTAGCAATTTGTTTATTACATCAGTTCATGTATTTAGTGATACATAAAGAATGTAGGTAACTTTCCTAAATAGTGATGCATAAAGTTTTACACACATTTAGCACTAGCGATATCATAGGTTTGTGAGTGGCAGAAAATGTCAGGCAGTCTGTTAACACTGTTTATGGCTTTATCCACTCCCTCTGTAGCCTCTTTGACTTCTTTTTCTTCTTAGTAGCTAGTCTTGTTTTTCAGTTCTTGGGGTTCTATACTTTTAAGAAGTCACCTCTGCATATTGCCATTTTTTTCCTGCCTTCCACATGGAAAAGCTTTTCAGCTGGTTATGTTTTTTCTTTAGCTGTGTCCTAATATATTACTTTGAAAATATATCATTAATAAAGTTTATTCTCAGCTTCAACTGCTGACTTTTTGATTAATTAAGGAAGCTCAGCCTAAATTACTGTTTTTCTTTTAGATGAATTATTTTAGATAGATTTAGAACTTTTAAAAAAATCATACATCTGTTTTCTTCACATTTTTTTGTGTGCATTCATGCAAGATTCTGTGGATGTGTGTGCACGCATGTGTGTGTGTGCATGAGTGTGGAGACAGAGGTTGATGTCTCTCTTAATCTTTCTACACCTTGTATTTTTGAGACACGGTGCCTCACTGAGTATAACCTCCTAACAGTGGGATAACTCAGATCACGAACTTTGACTGGCAATTGAGGGACAGACAAAGGCACCTTTTGCATTCTATACATTGGAGGACTCTTGTATGCCCTACTGTAGAGAAGAATCTGTAGGCGCACATTGCTAATAGCTTAGTGTGCACACACTGCTAATGGCATGCTTGCTCCGAATTACCTTTCTTGTGTAGATGGTGTCTGCCTGAGTACAGGGTTGACTGCAGACACTAACTAGACCCAGTGTTCCAAGAAGTGGCCGAGCTTGGGTGTTCAGAGAATGAAGGAAGAGGGTAGGGGACGCTAGCCAGAGGCACAGACCTCACAAGTTTCAGAAATGTGACTGACCACCTGACCTGAGAGACAGGACTGAACTCCAAGGACTGTTTGCTCCTCCTCCTGATAAGGTGTTTAGAGCACGAACCTGCTCTCTGCAGATGGGCAACTCTCCAAATCAAATACAGTCGAAATATCCAATTCTCTTCTTGCTCCTTGATGTTTTGGTGACAGGCACCAGAAGTTCTGGTGTTTTAGTTTCATTGCAGGTAAGTGTGCTAGAAAGTGGAGAGCAGTGAAGACTGCCTGGAAAAGAGAATTCTGGGGTTCAAAAAGAACCTCCCCGGAGGCAGGAAGCCAATTGATTTGATTTGGAAACTTGTCTGCCTGGCTCCAGCAGCCTCCATCATTCCTGCTTAAATTGAATGATGAGCTTCTGATTTTGTTCCTGGATAACTGCTTCTTTTCCTGTAAATTTAAAAGTACTTTTTGATTCTGATCTTCATGTCCTCCTCCTCTTTTTCCTCCTCCTCATGCTGTTGCTTGGTTACTCTTTAGTTGAAGGCAGCTTTCTTTTCAACTTTGTTCTGTCTGGTCTGCTTTGGAGTTCTGTATTACGGTATTAGAATGGCTGTCATAACCTCCATTTCTCTTAGTCCCTGAGGGAATATCCTGGAAAAATCATTCCGATTATGCTTATAATTATGAAAAGCAGAAAACAAGGTGTTGTTGTAATGTATTGCACACTGTATGTATTGGACCCTGGGTTTACAAGACAAGCTTCAACTGCTGACTTTTTGATTAATTAAGGAAGCTCAGCCTAAATTTAAATTTTCTTTTAGTATTTATTTATTTATTTGAGAGAGAGAGAGAGAGTCAGTCAGACACACAGAAGGCAAGAAGACTTCTTTTGGAAGTTTTTTCTCGTCTTCTGCCATGTGGGTTCTGTGTATGGAAGTCAGATTGACAGGTTTGTGTGTAGATATCTTTACATGCTGAGCCATCTCTCTTGCATCTCTTCTAAGATGTAAACTTTCTACCTTGTTTAAGAGTATATGCTGACTTAACGTATTGGTTTTTATGTACTATTTAATGGTTAAAACAGCGTGGATCACAGTTTGAATTATTCCTGGTGTTCCTAAATGCACCAATAGTTTTCCTGCTTGAGTGTTGTATAGATTTAGGGTTCTTGTGCTCAGTTATTATTTTTTTTAATCCATATACAAATGCTCTGGGGTTGGCCTGCCATCACTGGACCCAACAGTGAGTCTCCTGTCCACCGTGCATGACTGGACACCTCTACTTTTCGTTCCTGTGGTCCTCTAGGAAAAAAAAAAAAAAAACCTTTTTGCTATCACCCTTGTTCCTGTGGGGGAGACACACTTTTGTATGCCCAAAATTGAAACTAAGGAGTTACCATGTGAAGATTTGTGCTCTCTGAATGCTTTACTTCCTCCTAACTTCTTATATATACAAGTACATATACCCACACAAAGTTCTTGGAAACTCTGTCATCTTGACCAGCTCTTGTGGAATGTAACATTTCACAACTCTCAGGTTCATGTGAGAGCAAGGGAAAAAAATGTGTAAAAGGCTTCAAAAGAAAAAAAAAAAAGAGGGCAGTAAGGTTGCCTTTAGCCTTGTACCATTTCACAGTATGTGGACAGGTAGTCTCAATTTACTATATTATGTCATAAATATAATTTATATTAAATTTTATTTTAGTAATAAGTTGGTAAATATGTTTGTTATGCTATTTTGTATCATAATATACAAAGGGAGGAAATAAAGTAAACAGGAACCTCTAAGTAGGAGAAAGACAAATGTAAAGAGGGATGTAAGTATGAAGCTAGATTTTTATTTTAAAAAGAGGGTTTTTGGGTTGTTTTTAAATATGGAAAGTTTTTTTGTATGGTAAATTAAGGTTTTGTTCCAATGGAAAATGACTGGAGTTTTTCCAAAATATAAAAGAAAGGGTGAAGGCAAAACCAGGAAGCTTAAACACATCACTTGGGCCCTTGTAAATTGAACAAGGTTTGTGTAGGGTGAAACATATGATAAGTGTGTGATTATTGAAAGTTATTAATATTAATAGTATGAATAATATTTATTAATATATGAAGATCAAATTCATTACTCTGCTATAAACTATAAACTAGTTTTCAGTTTGAAGCAGTGAGGCTCTCTCAATATAGTGTGTTGTTAACATTTACAAAAATAAGCTTATAATACTGAGCACTTACATTTAATTTACGTTTCCTGCTAAGAATTTCAGGATTTTTAGAAACTGAATTTAACAATGTCCAGTTTTAAGCATTTGTTCTATTAATTTGATTTTTCTATTTTATTTATTTATGAGAGAAAAAGAGAGAGGGGAAAGGGAGACAGAGAGAAGAGAGGGAGAGAGAGAAAGAAGAGAGGAAGAAAGAGGAGAGGAGAAGAAGAAGAAGAAGAAGAAAGAGAGAGAGAGAGAGAGAGAGAGAGAGAGAGAGAGAGAGAGAGAGACGAGAACATGCATGCCACAGTGCATGGGTGGAGAACACAACTCTGAGAAGTCAGTTCTTTCCAGCCATCATGCGGACTTCCAGAAATCAAACTCGGCGAAGGACTTAATGGTCTAAATACTAGCAAAGAGGCAGTCAGCAATTAAAGAAATTTAAAATAGCTTCTCAAATGTCCCCTTTTGTTTTTCAAATGTGCAATATCTAACATGTCTAAAATCAGGGCCTTTCCTTGGCTCTCTTTGTAGACAGTTACTCAGCTCTTGACACACAATTTGCTCTGTACAGTTGTGTTTTCTTTCGCTCTCTTCTTCTGAGGGTGATTTGAGTCACTTTATCATTTAATAGTCAGCCAAACTAACCTTTCATGAAAGTGTCTCTTGTCTGTTTTGTTCCCCAAATGTTTATCAGACATATGGTACCCTGGTCCTCCTCCTCCCTCCACTCTTCCCAGTCCCCCCTTGTACTCCCTCCCCCTTTTTCCCTTCCTTTTACCCCCTCCTTCTCCTTCTCCCAGTGCCTCCCTTTTTCCCCCTCATATTCCCTGGAGCATCCTTTTATGTGAATGCCAAACTTCTCTCTGAGTCTTCTACTCTAGTGAGGTGTAAGGACTCAGTGGCATAGCCCAGAAACCTTTCTTGGGCTCCCCTGTAGTATGGGAACACTATTATGACTGTTAATCTCTTGCCTCTAGGGATCCTAGTGCCTGTGATCCATGCTAGACTTTGGAGGGTTGTTGACATGTCAGTCATTGTGCAGGTCATGCAAAGTCTGATTATGGTTACTGTGGCTCTAACTTGTGTGAAGTATCTTGCATATCACTGGTCCTCCCCATTTTTGGCTCTTACAATCTTGCCGCCCCCTCTTCTAGTTTTCCTGAGGTTCAGGATGGGGAAAGATTTGGCTGGTTTGGCTCCAGGTGACTAATGTAGGGTCTTTGGTGTTCTGATTTATGGTTTGTTGCTGTTTTCGGTTTTGCTGTTCTTGCACTGCCCTTGGCTCCATCCTGATTGGCTTTGGAAGTCACCTCCTAATCAAAGATAAAAGGCTGTTTAAATGAAGATCTTACTATGAGAGGAGATTTAAAGGTAGATGGAATAGGAGTAGGAGACTACAGTGAGGGGGCAGGGTTAGTGTCCTATTTGCAGGATGGATTTCAAAAACTTATAAAATTTGATAACATGAAAGAAATGGATGAATTAGTAAGCAAACTTACCTAAATTGAATCAGGAAGTTTTGAATTATTTAAGTAGTCCTATAACATATGAGGAAATCAAGGAAGTAATCTTGAATCTTCCCACCAAAAAATGTCCTGGACCAGATGGATTCAGCACAGAGTTCTACCAGACATTTAAGGAGCTAATAACACCAACACTCCTCAAACTGTTTCATCAAATAGCAAAGGAAGGAACACTACCAATTTCCTTCTATGAAGCTAATATCGTCTTAATCCCAAAACCTAATAAAGATACACTTAAAAAAGAAAACTATAGGCCAATCTCTCTGATGAACACAGATGAAAAGATTATCAACAAAATCTTAGCAAATCAGATTCAAAAACATATCAAAAAGATCATTCACGGGGACCAAGTAGGCTTTATCCCAGGCACACAAGGTTCGTTCAACATATGCAAATCAATAAATGTAATTCCCCATATAAACCAGTCCAAAGTCCAAGACCACATGATACTCTCGATAGATGCAGAAAAAGCTTTTGACAAGATCCAACAGCCCTTTATGATCAAAACCCTAGAGACAGCTGGAGTGGAAGGAACCTTTACCAACATAATAAAGGCTGTATACAACAAGCCCACAGCAAGGATTATACTCAATGGGGAACAATTGGAAGCATTCCCGCTTCAATCAGGAACTAGACAAGGCTGTCCACTCTCACCACTTCTATTCAATATTGTACTTGAAGTGTTAGCTGAAGCCATAAGACAAGAAAGGGACATAAAAGGGATTCAAATTGGCAAGGAAGAAGTCAAGATATCTCTGTTTGCAGATGATATGATCGTATACCTTGAATGATCCCAAAAAATCCACCAGGAAACTCCTAGAACTAATACAGAAGTTCAGCAGGGTGGCAGGTTACAAAATAAATGTACAAAAATCAGTGGCCTTCCTATTTGCCAAGGATGAAAGAAGTGACAAAGTTAAACTTTTTAAGTTTATGTAAATAACCCAATGTGTCAGTCATATTTTCCATGGACATTGGTCTTTACTCTTTATCATTGGAAAAAAATCACATTATTGATGAACTACCTAATACAAAAATGAAAAATGTTCATTTATATTTCAGCTTCAAAGTTTATAAGAAGTTCATATAGCATACCCTAGTTAAAGTAGTTAAGAAAATATATCAGGTTGGCCCTTATTTTTTAGAAATTTTTAAAGCAGAGTCAACCAAGCATACACTGGATATGTTTGAATATGTTTGTTTATTTTGCTGTAAATTGTTATGTTTGGCAAGGCAGAGCTTGAAGCATCATTGAACCCACTATCTTGCTTAGATTGTTCTATGTTTATGTGAACATTCAGATTACATTCTTAATTGAGTAGCTGGTGTGAAGAGATACCATGCTTGCAACCATATTATCCAAAAAATTAAAAGTCTTATGCCAGGAACTGCCATTAACTACAAAATACCTGTAAGACAGCCAGGAACAAGTAAATCCACCGTCACTCCTTGATAAAGATTTCCATTCCATTTAACCAATTTGTAACACTTTAACGTTTAATATTTAAACTATCAGTATCATTTTTCCAATGTATAACTTATATTATTATGATAAAATATGTACATGGTGATGTTAGTGTTATAAATAAGTTTAAAGTAACTTAAATGCCACTTCATATTTTGGGGGTATCATGGATTTAATAGGACTTAATAAGTAGTTATTTATGCTTTAAAAATTCAGAATAGTCTCTTTTCTAAAATTATCAGTGTACTTTTTAACAGTGTACTTTTAAAAGTATTTCAGTCATATACATTTTTGAGACAGTTGCTGCTAAACTTTATGCTAAAATTTAAGATCTTGGCCAAATAATTTACAATTTACAGGATATTTAAGAAAGTGCTCTTTCCCTTAAAACTTGATTTTTCTTAATAAAGGCTTTATTGATGATGCCAAAGTTAAGAGGAAAAAAGTTTAAAACTAATTGAGTACTGTAGACGAGCCATCAGTAGTCTACATTGTTTCTTAAACATTTCATTCAAGTCAGAGCCTAAGTTATATTTTCAATGTCTGTATGTTTGGTGTTATTTTTAAGTTGTGCCAGTACCAAGAGTTATTGAATTTTTCAAGCTGGCCGGTGACGCAAAAATTGGTAGTGCATAATCAAAATCTGATCATTTAAAATCTGCGGTTGGAAAGTTTTGATGTCTTAAATTATTGGGAAGATTAAGCTATTAAACTAGTGCCTCCTGTTTCAGACATCATCTGTGTCAGTAGGGTACACTCACTGGTGGAGCACTTGCCTAGTGTGCTCAAAGCCCTGGGTTCAGCCCCTAATATTGCAAAAAGAAAGGAGGTAAGGGAGGGAGAGAGAGAGAGAGTATTTGAAATCTTTTATATTGCAGAATCGCCTCCTCAAAGTGGATTGTTTGTTGTTTGTTAGCCCAGACAATTATGTAGCTATTATATATTTGGCCTTAATTTAAGAAAAAACAGATTGGATCAGCTCATCAGTAATGCAAATAAATTTTCTTTTTGGTGTTCAAAACAAAAACTTTTCCTTTATTCCCAATCCCTTTATAATTAGCTAAAGAAATGAACTGACGTTTTATTTTTTTTTCCAGAGACTTTCACGTTATAAGGTTTGTTTTAGTCTTTCATGAATGAAAACAATTTTGATTTTTTAAATTTGAGGAATTGTTTTGCTATTTTTATTTTTCTAAAGTGATCTAAAATTTTAAGAACTAATTCAAACAACATTGTTTCTAAGTTTATGAATGTGTACCAGTTTATCAAAGTATTTTAAGACAGGAATTATAGGCAAAGCATTAGTATAATGTGTGTGGAAACTGCTGATTTATTTAGATCCACTCAGTTGTTTCCTGCATAGTTCAATCATGGAATGTTTCTTGGAACTTTTAAAAGTATTTCTTCTTTTTTATTTTTTTTTCTACTTTTACAAGCATATTGAGTATTCTTCCCAGCTTTACTTTCTCTCCTCCCTCCCATCCCCTCCCTTCCCTTCAGTATTCCCTCCCACTCCCTCCCACTTTTTTGCCTGCATGCCTCAATGAATTTCAGGATTGACTCTTGCTTGTCTACACCTGTGGGGACTCAAGCCACCTCATTGATGTGTGTGTTTCCCTTCACTCATTCACTTTTAGATCCAAAAGCTTCCACTGTGAGTTCCCATTCTATGGGTATAATAACAGCTGCTGCAGAGCAGTTTGATGTACTGTCTTCCTACCGATAGGTTTATTGGCTGTCTTCCTTATTGATCTATGTCCTTCCCTTTTTAGGTTTTTGTTCTAGTTTATAGTAACAGGGCTGAGTATCATTCTGACAAGCAATATGTTTTTGAAAGAAGAAAGCATATATTTGAAATGTGATCATCTAATGTCTAAAACACTGAATAACTTTTGAAAAATTACTGTTTCACAAAATTAAATTCAAGCACAAAAGTTGTTAAAGGCATTGTCTATTGGCCATGATACGAGTGCACTGTGGCAGTGCAGTTTGCTCAGGACCCAACTCTGCAGCCCTTCCTTGTGTGCCCGTCTCCTGCATTTGTCCTCTGCTGTTCCCCATAGACCTCCTGTCTGCCTGCTCCTTCGAAAGCGGGCCTTCCAAAGCACTGTTGATGGTGGGGATTCTATCAATGTAGATGGTCCATAAGTTGTATTTTAAATATCAGAGATTATTAAAGAATTTTTTTCTAAATAAAAAAAGACAAGAGTAGACAAGCCAGAGACAACCCTGGGATCCATAGAAGCAGACAGGCAGGAGGGTGGGATTGATGGAGGGATGGGAGGAAGAGATGATGGAGGGAAGTAGGGATAAATACTCAATATGCTTGTAAAAGTAGAAAAATTAAAAAAAGAGTATACAAACCAGAGGGAACCCTGGGGATCCATAGAAGCAGACAAGCAGGAGGGTGGGAGAGAGTGGAATGGATTGAGGAAGGGAGAGGGAATGGTTGGGAAGGGAGATGGAGAGAAGCAGGGATAAGTATTTAATATTCTTGTAAAAGTAGAAAATAAAAAAGAATAATACTTGTAAAAATGGTAAATCAAACTTGGCACTGGGTTTGCAGTCAGGGGCCATATCTGCTGTGCTGGCTCTCCAGTCCCCTATTAATATTTTGTTTAATAATATAATTTTGCTCTTTGACAATACTAATTGGTTTCTTAAAATTAAACTTATTTTTTTGACAGTCATAGTGTAACAATGCCATCTGCTCACACTTGTCCTCCCATCCTCTCGTCCTCCTCCAGTTCTTGCCTGACCAGCATCCTCCCAACAACTGCCTTTGCCACTTTCCTGTCCTTTTGTTTTGTTTTTGTTTGGTGACACACTGTGTTTAGAGTTGGTGGGTGATAGAGATGTTTTTCAGGAAAATGTCCAAAATCCTTCCCTGATAAAAAGACTCTTTCTAATGAGATCTATGCTTGCATTTCCAACCACATCTCTAGTCACTCTCTCTATATTTTGACATGTAGAATGATTTGTAGAAGCTCAATTGTTTGTTTCCACATCTCTCCAAACCAAGTTGGTTCCCAGCAGGCTTCTGTATTTCTTCATCATTTCAATTTATTCTTGCAACCTCCTTGCTTTTTTCCTTGAAGAGCTCAAGTTTCTCAATTCTCTGTAGTTTCCTGTGCACTTGCAATTAGCACACTGAGCACATCACACTGCCATGCTTGGTTTCATTCCTTTGGCATCCCCAGAAGGGCATGAGGACCATTCATATGAATGAGTATTTCTGTGTGTGTGTGTATACATACAAATATATGTACATATATGTATATATAATGAATTTATAATCTATATATCATCAATCTATTCATAATCTTTCATTCTGTCAGCACTTTTCTCTCTGCATTTATTAATATATCATCTATCAATCTATCTATCTATCTATCTATCTATCTATCTATCTATCTATCTATCTATCTAATATAACCAAACCTATTTAATGTTTGACAGTCTCAACTCACTGTATGTTTCCTTATTTAGTTTCCATAACAAAAGGCTCCAATTCATCTTTCTTCCTGTCTTCCATAGTTCTTTCTCAGTTATCTTCTAAACACTTCCTTCTCTTTTCTGCCATTTATTAAGTATTGGCCACTATAAAATTGGATTTTTGTCCTCTTCAGTTCGTCCATGGTTTAATCTCTCTGCATACAAACAAACTTGTTTGTCCCACTGACCCCCTTTACTGTTAGTATTCAAATAACTTATACATTCAGCTGCAGTTCAGAACTTGCATTCTGTCCTCTAAATCTACACCTTTATGTACTTACATAATGTGACCTTCAGTAAGTCCTGAAAGCCAGTCAAATTCAGAGGTACCATAAGCAAGCTTCATTATCTCTGATTGACACATATATGGTTTCATTCCAAGGCTTCTGAATGGGAGAATGTTTTGCTATCCATCCACTGTGTGAAGTAGAATCTCAAGTCATCCTCCACTGTCTCCTTCTCCTGTGTTCTTGTATCTATATTTGATCTATTGTCATTTAATGTTGAACTCACTATCTAAATGTCCACCTCAGAAGCTCACAGCTCTGCAGTGTTAGTTCAACTATAATTGCATGAGGGCGCCATCATTGCTTTCCTGAGCAGAAGACTTCTGCTCTGCTGATAAGGACCATGCTCCCTCCCATCAGTATCCTGTACTGTAGCCAAAGTAATCTCGCCCAAATGCAAATGCATCACAATGCCAGCTGCCCAGAATCCTCTGATGGTTCACACCATTGTAGGATGTTGACAGAAAATTCTGTAACATGTGCTGAAGGTTTGGCATGTCTTCATGTGTCACAAGCCCTCTCTAGAAATTTAGCCTTTACCCTAACTCCATTCCAACCCTCCTGTTTTCACCGAGGATCCTGAAAGAAGTCCTATTCACATTCCTTATGCCACACGACTGTTCCATATGATGCTCTTTTATTTTGTCTGCATGGAATGTTTCTTAATCTTGCTTAATATATGCTTAAGCCTTTAGAACTGATCTCCAGCATTACTTCATCAAATAAGCATCTCATCACTGTGATTTGATCATATTTACATTTTTCCACTAAGTGTATGATTATATGATTAATAGTTATTTTCCTCATAGATTTGTTTTTCTTAAGAACGACCACACATTGATTTGTTCATCTTGCATTACTTCTGTCCAATATTGAAACATGCCAATTCAGAATGCATTTGTTCTTAGATTTTTATCATTTTCTTCTTTTTTTTTGCAGACATGTCATTTTTATTGATTACTGCTCCTTAGAAGAACCAGAAAGAAGAATATTTGCATTTTTAATATTTGCCAGTTCAGGATGGAGAAACAAGGAGCAGCAGCAAAAAAGGGTAATTTTCTTCTTTTTTCTCATTTTATCTTTTTCCAAGTTATTTTTTTATTAATACATTTTTTATTATTATTTCAGCTCATACAAACTTAATAGGTACACCAGTTCCCTCCCTCCCTCCTCCTCCCCCCGTACCCCCTACTCCTCCTCCCCATCCGCCCACTTCTCATCCCCCAGTGCCTCCCGCCCCAATTCCCAGAGAGTCCTTTCTTGTGCATGCCTGATTTACCTCTGGGCCCTCCTCTCCGATGACGTACAAGGACCCAGTGGCCTTTCCCTGAACCCTTTCCCGTGTTCCCCTTAGGTATAGGAACACTGCTGTGGCTGCCTATCCCTTGCCTCCAAGGATCTTGGTGCCTTTAGCAGATGCTAGACTTTGTGGGGTCAATAGTGTGTTGGACAATGCGCAAGGCATGTAAAGTCCAATTATGATTGCTTCAGCCCTAACTTGTATGGAGTATCTTACATATCATTGCTCCTCCCATCCTTTTGCTCTTACACTCTTACCGCCCCCTCTTCCACAAATGTCCCTGAGCTTCAGGATGGGGAGAGATTAAGCTGGCCTAGTTCTAGGTGGTTGATATAGAGTCTCTGAAGTTCTGGATTGTGGTTTGTTGGTTTTCTTTTGCAGTTTTGCTGCTCCTGCAATGCCCTTCACTCCATCCTGGTGGGCATTGTATGTTACCCCCTGGCCAGAGACAAAAAGCTGTTAAACTAGAGTCTTGTGATAAAAGCACATTCAAAGGTAGAGGTAATAAAAGTGGGAAACCACAGTGAGGGAGGGGTCTATCACCAATTTGCACAACGGTTACTTTTTATCTGCCAGACTATATGCCCTCCTCTTCTGGTGAAATCATACCCCCTCAGTAGTAAATGATCAGGAACAAAAGTCTGTGAACTTAATCAGATGTCTCATTACTTATTTGGGGCCTTGATGGAGGCCTATTTTCCCTGCTGTAACATGGTCCCTTTTCTCCTTGTTTCTGGTGTGGCCCTCCTAACCCATCCCTCCTGTTCATAATCCTTGCAATTATTGTCTCTAGGTGGGCTGAGTGGGTTTGGTACTAGGAGCCACCTATTAGGGAGTACATACGGCGCTTAATTTTCTGTGTCTGGGATACTTCACTTAATATAATTGTTTCTAATGACATCCATTTCCCGGCAAATTCCAGTAATTCATCATTTTTGATGGCTGAGTAGTACTCCATTGTATAGATGTACCACTTTTTCCTTATCCACTCGTCAACTGTTGGACATTTGGGTTGATTCCATGACTTTGCTATTGTAAACAGTGCTGCTATGAACATGGTCGTGCTTGTGCTATCAAGGCGAACCTCTGCTGCATGGGGGGTTATTCCCAAAAGTGGAATTGCAGGGTCATATGGCATTTCAATCTTTAATTTCTTTAAGAATCTCCAGACGGCTTGCCAGAGTGGCTGTATGAGCCTGCATTCCCACCAGCAAGGTAGGAGAGTTCCCCTCTCTCCACATCCTCTCCAGCATTTGGTGTTGTTTGTATTGTGGATTTTTGCCATCCTGACCGGGGTGAGATGATATCTCAGGGAAGTTTTGATTTGCATTTCCCTGATGGCTAAGGAAGTGGAGCATTTTTTAAGATATTTGTTAGACATTTTAATTTCATCCCTGGTAAAGTTTCTTTTAAGTTCCAGGGCCCATTTTTTAATTGGGCCATTGTTTTCCTTGGTGTTTAGTTTTCTAAGTTCTTTGTGCACTCTGGACAGTAGAGCTCTATCAGATATGTGGTTAGTGAAGATTTTCTCCCATTCTGTGGGTTGCCTTTGAGCTCGTGTGACAATCTCTTTATCTGAACAGAAGCTCTTTAATTTCACAAGATCCCAACTGTTGAGAGTTGGTAGCAGTGACTGTGCCATTGGATGTCTGTTTAGGAAATGTTGGCCTAGCCCAGTCAACTCGAGGGAGTTCCCTATCCTTTCAACTATGGTTTTTATAGTCTCTGGCCTTATATCAAGGTCCTTGATCCATTTGGAATTAAGTCTTGTACATGGTGACAAGTACGGGTCCAGCTGTAATCTTCTGCATGTGGAGATCCAGTTTTGCCAGCACCATTTTTTGAAGATGCTGTTCTTTTTCCATTGGATTCTTTGGGCCCCTTTGTCAAAGACCAAATGGCTGTAATTTTGTGGGCTTATATCTGGGTCTTCAATCCTTATCCATTGATCTGTGTGTCTATTTTGGAGCCAGTACCAGGCTGTCTTTATAACTATGGATTTGTAGTATAGACTTAGGTTTGGTATGGGAATACCTCCAGCAGTGTTTTTGTTACTCAGGATTGTCTTTGCTATCTTGGGTCTTTTGTGCCTCCATATGACCTTTGAGATTGTTTGGTCAACTTCTTTAAAGAATTGCTTTGGGATTTTGATTGGTATAGCACTGAATCTGTATATTGCCTTTGGTAGGACGGTCATTTTCTGCCAATCCAGGAACAAGGGAGGTCTTTCCACCTTCTGATGTCTTCTGCAATTTCTTTCTTTAGGGTTTTAAAGTTTTCATTGTAAAAGTCTTTTACCTCCTTGGTTAGGTTTATACCAAGGTATTTCATTTTTTTAGGGGTATAGTAAATGGGATTATTTCTCTCAAGGCTTTTTCACTTCTTTCATTCTGGGCATATAGGAAGGCCACTGATTTTTGCACATTTATTTTGTAACCTGCCACCCTGCTGAACTTCTGTATTAGTTCTAGGAGTTTCCTGGTGGATTTTTTGGGATCATTCAAGGTATACGATCATGTCATCTGCAAATAGAGATATCTTGACTTCTTCCTTGCCAATTTGAATCCCTTTTATGTCCCTTTCTTGTCTTATGGCTTCAGCTAACACTTCAAGTACAATATTGAATAGAAGTGGTGAGAGTGGACAGCCTTGTCTAGTTCCTGATTGAAGTGGGAATGTTTCAAGTTTTTCCCCATTGAGTATAATCCTTGCTGTGGGCTTGTTGTATACAGTTTTTATTATGTTGGTAAAGGTTCCTTCCACTCCAGCTGTCTCTAGGGTTTTGATCATAAAGGGCTGTTGGATCTTGTCAAAAGCTTTGGCTGCATCTATCGAGAGTATCATGTGGTCTTGGACTTTGGACTGGTTTACATGATGAAACACGTTGATTGATTTGCGTATGTTGAACCAACCTTGTGTGCCAGGGATGAAGCCTACTTGGTCCCCGTGAATGATCTTTTTGATATGTTTTTGAATCCGATTTGCTAAGACTTTGTTGAGAATCTTTGCGTCTGTGTTCATCAGAGAGATTGGCCTATAGTTTTCTTTTTTAAGTGAATCTTTATTAGGTTTTGGGATTAAGACGATGTTAGCTTCATAGAAGGAATTTGGTAGTGTTCCTTCCTTTGCTATTTGATGGAACAGTTTAAGGAGTATTGGTGTTATTAACTCCTTTAATGTCTGGTAGAATTCTGTGCTGAATCCATTTGGTCCAGGACATTTTTTGGTGGGAAGATTTGAGATTACTTCTTCAATTTCCTTATATGTTATAGGACCATTTAAATAATTCACAACTTCCTGACTCAATTTAGGTAAGTTGTGTTTACTTAGAAATTCATCCATCTCTTTTGTGTTGTCAAACTTCACAGAGTATAAGTTTTTGAAATATGATGTTATAATTCTCTGGATTTCTTGGGTATCAGTAGTGATAACTCCATGTTCATTTCTGATTTTGTTAATTTGGATTTTCTCTCTCCTGCTTTTGGTTAATTTAGCTAGGGGTGTATCAATCTTATTGATTTTTTCAAAGAACCAGCTTTTTGACTGGTTGATTTTTTCTATCGTTTTCTTAATCTCGATTTCAGATATTTCTCCCCTTAGTTTGCTAATCTTCTCTCTTCTACTACTTTTGGGATCAGATTGCTCTAGTTTCTCTAAAGCTTTAAGCTGCATTGTTAAGTTGTTTATTTCTGATGTTTCCATTTTTTTGATGTAGGCATTAAGAGCTATGAACTTACCTCTTAGAACAGCTTTCATTGTGTCCCAGAGATTTTGGTAAGTTGTATTTTCATTATCATTTGTTTTCAGGAAATCTTGAATTTCCTTTTTAATTTCTTCCTGAATCCAGTTCTCATTCAGCATCATATTGTTACGTTTCCAGGAGTTAGTGTATTTTCTCTTGTTTGTTGTGTTGTGGATGTCCAGCTTTAGGCCGTAGTGTCTGACAGGGCACAGGTTAGAAGTTCAACTTTTTTGTACATGTGTAGATTAGTTTTGTGGCCCAATATGTGATCTATTTTAGAGAAAGTTCCGTGTGCTGCTGAGAAAAATGTGTATTCTTTGGTGCTTGGGTGAAAAGTTCGATAGAGATCTGTAAGGTCCATTTGTTTAAGGGTTTGATTAAGGTCCAAAGTGTCTCTATTAAGCTTTTGACCTGTTGATCTATCCCATGTTGAGAGGGCGGTGTTGAAGTCCCCAAAAATTATCGTTTGGGGGTTGATTTCTTGCTTTAGACGCTGTAGGGTTTTCTTAATGAATGTGGGGGGGGGCCCGTATTGGGTGCATATATGTTCAGTATTGTGAAGTCTTCCTGGTGAATTGTACCTGTGACTAAAATGTAGTATCCATCCGTGTCTCTTATAATTTTCTTTGGTTTGAAGTCCACTTTGTCTGATAGCATAATGGCTACCCCTGACTGTTTTCTGCTTCCATTAGCTTATAGAATTGTTGACCAGCCTTTTATTTTTAGGGCATGCCTATCTTTTGTGGTGAGATGGGTTTCCTGCAGGCAGCAGATTGATGGAGTGTGATTTTTAATCCAAGTTTGTAATCTGTGTCTCTTGATTGGTGAGTTAATTCCATTAACATTTAGTGTTATAATGGTGAAACTATTTTTGATTCCAGTAGTTTTTATAAGTATATTGCTTTGCTTTTAGTGGTGTTATACTTGCCTTCTGCTCTCCTGGATATGCCTGTTTTTTTCTTCACACTTGAGTATCATTTCTAGCTTTTTTTGAAGGCCTGGTTTGGTGGACATATATCCTTTCAAGTTGTCTTTGTGCTGGAAGATTTTTCTTTCTCCCTCGATCATGCCTGATAGTTTTGCAGGGTAAAACAGCCTAGGTTGACATTTTTGCTCATTCAATACTTGAAGTATGTCTCTCCAAGCTCTTCTTGCTTTTAGTGTTTCGACTGAGAAGTCATTTGTTATTTTAATAGGTTTACCTTTAAAAGTGACTTGTTTTTTTCCCTTGAAGTTCTTAGCACCAGTTCTTTATCTTGAATGTGGAGTGTTTTGACTATTATTTGCCATGGCAAGCTTCTGTTTTGGTCATATCTATTTGGGGTGCGGAATGCCTCTTGTATATGGATGGGCCTGTCTTTTTTTAGATGAGAAAAGTTTTCCTTGATGATCGTTTGAAAAATTTCCTCAGGGGTGGTATTTTGATATTCTTGCTCTGGTATTTCATGAATACGCATGTTGGGCCTCTTCAGGGTGTCCCGTATCTCCTGGATATTTCTCTCAAGCATCTTTTTGGCTTTAACAACCTCTTCCATTGAGCTGGTTAGTACTCCCACTTTATCTTCAAGATCTGAAATTCTGTTTTCTGCTTAGGTTAGTTCTGCTGATAAGACTCTCTGTGGAGTTCTGGGTTGAAGATAACTTGTCCTTTAGCTCAGTTTTAAACTCTGCTTGAGTCTACTCTAACTGCTTTATGCCAGTTTTTGATTCTTGCACTGTTTTTCTCAACTCCTCCATGTGTCTATTGTGTTCCTCCTCAAAGCGATTGATTCGATTATTTAATTCCTCCCTGATTTCCTCTTTCATAGTATTGAACATGGTAATGATCATATTTTGAAGGTCGTTATCCTGGGTCAGGCTTTCTTGGCCATTTTCCATGGGTTTGTTCTGGTTGTAGTCTAACATTATGGGATTAATTCCTTCAGTGGGAGATTTGTTTACTTGAGTGTTGTTTCTCATGGATTTGCACTTAGACTTTGGCATTGTCGTTTTAACTCTTAAGATCTTTTAATTTCTGTGCGTTTTTCACTAAACTGAATTATTTGGCCTGGGGCTCTGGGGGCGGGCGGGGACCGAGCTTACCTGGGTCTGGGTGTAGTGAGGCCTGGCTGGACTGCGCATGAGCGTGTCCCGGGCAACGGAGTGGATGGGAAGGGGGAATGGGGCATGGGCGGGGCGCTATTTAAACCCGGGCCACCCGAGGTCGGGGCCGGGCGCAGACCTCTCCTCCTCCCAGGCCCTGCGAGGAGCTCTGGCTGGATGGTGGGAGGAGCTGGGTCCACTTGGGTGGCCTGGGGCTCTGGGGGCGGGCGGGGACTGACCTTACCTGGGTCGCCGCGTGGTGAGGCCTGGCTGGACCGCGCGCGGGCATCCCAGGCGGCGGAGTGGAGGGGAAGGGGGATGGGGCATCAGCCGGTGCTATTTAAACCCGGGCCACCCGAGGGCGGGGCCGGGCACAGAGGGGGTGCCCTCTCCTCTTCCCAGGCCCTGCGCGTGCCCTTTTTCCAGTTATATAAGCTCCTTCTCCCTTTCCCTCCAGAACTTGAGCTTATATGGGTGCTGAAGTTCCCTCTGAGGGTTCAGGACTCTATGGCATACCTTGATGCCCCTTCTTGGGCTGCCCACTAATGTAGGAACTCCGTTACATTTGTCTAACCTCTTGCTTGTAAGGATCCTATTGTCTAAAGCCATCTCTTATGAGATCTGTGCTAGTTTGTGGAGTCTTCTTGACATGTCAGCCATTGTACAGTTCAGGTAAGGTCCAATCACAATGCAGTGCTGCCACAGCCCAGATCTAAGTAGGGTATCAGGTCCATTGGTGGACCTCCTCATCTTTAGATTCTTCCAGGCTTGCTTGCCTCTTGCAAGGTTTCCTGAACTTTAGGATGGGGAGAGATTTGGCTGGTCTGGTTCTGGGTGAACATTGTAAGGTCATTGGTATTCTGAATTAAGATTGGTTGTTGTTTTCAGTTTTGCAGTTCCCGCACTTCAATTGGCTGCATCCTGTTTGGGTGTTGAGGTCTTCTTCTAACCAAAGATAAAAGCCTGTTTAAAAGATGGTCTTAATATAAGAAGAGGATTAAAGGCAGAGAGAAGAATGGAATAGGGCACAGATTATAGTGAGTGGGATCAGTCGTCCGGTTTCCAGTATGGCTACCATCTACCTGCAAGCCCCTATCCCCTCCATGACTGGGAGATGCGCCAGGCTGTTGTTAGTGATCTAATCTCAAGTGAACAGCAAGGGAAGTGAGGGAGGGCTGTAACAGGTATTCTGCTACTTACCAGCCATACCTGACCATGGCATAATTCTCTATTGAATTATGCTCTTTTGTCCCTTTTTTGAGGTCTTTCTCATCTTTCCTAGTTGTAATCCTTTGAGATTACAATGTGTGTTACACAGAATTACCTTTAAGTATATAAGAATGGGTAATTTTCATTTTAATTGTTTAATATTTATTTATTAGAGAGAGAGTTGAGAGAGAGAAGAAAGGGGGGAAGGGAACAGCGAGAGAGAGAGAGAGAGAGAGAGAGAGAGAGAGAGAGAGAGCCTTACATGCCATGGTGCACAGGTCTGAGGAGTGGAGAGGTGTCAGAGGACAGAGATTAATTTTCAGAATCATTTCTCTTCACCATGTGGGATTATCAGGCACCAAACTCAGGTGGCCAGATTTGCAAATAGGCCTCTTACTCACTGACTGAACTGTCTCATTGGCCCTATGATTTTCAATTTAAAATATAATTTATAAAGTATTTAAAATATAATTTATAAAGTATTTAAAATATAACTTATAAAGAACTTAAAATATAATTTAAAAAGCACTTAAAATATAATTTAAAAAGCATTTTGTTTATAAATTTATAAAGTAATTTATAAAGTATAAGCTACATAGAGTTAACATAATTAAAATAATTATTATTCTTTACTTCTTAAATAACTTATTTTTTTGTCTGAAATTTATATATTTTTATTTATATTTTTAAAGTAGCTTTTTTATTAAAAATTTAATTATACATTTTAAAATTTTTTACCAGTTCCCTCCCTCCCCCCTCCTCCCCCTCCCTTTCCCCCAGTGCCTCCCCCCCAATTCCCAGAGAGTCCTTTATTGTGTACGCCTAACTCTCCACTGGGTCCTCCTCTCCGATGACATATAAGGACCCAGTGGCATTTCCATAAGCCCTTTCTCTTGTTCCCCTTAAGCATAAGATCACTACTATGGCTGTCAATCCCTTGCCTCCAGGGGTCTCGGTGCCCTTAACAGATGCTAGACTTTATGAGGGCAACAGTGCGCTGGACATTGCGCAGGGCATGCAAAGTCCCATTATGATTGCTTTGGCCACAACTATTGTTGAGAATCTGGCAAATCGTTGCTCCTCCCATCCTTTTGCTCTTACAATCTTACCGCCCCCTCTTCCGCAAATGTCCCTGAGCTCCAGGATGGGGAGAGATTAGGCTGTCCTAGTTCTATGTGATTGATATAGAGTCTCTGAAGTTCTGGATTGTGGTTTGTTGATTTTCTTTTGCAGTTTTGCTGCTCCTGCAATTCCCTTCACTCCATTCTGCTGGGCACTGTATGTCACCCCCTGGCCAGAGACAAAAAGCTGTTAAACTGGAGTCTTGTTGTAATAGCACATTCAAGGGTAGATGTAATAAGAGTAGGAAACCTCAGTGAGGGAGGGGTCCATCACCCATTTGCAAAATTATTACTTTTTATCTGCTAGACTATATGCCCTCCCCTTCTGGTGAGATCAGGAAAGAACGTCTGTGAACTTAACCAGGTTTTTCATTACTTACTTGCAGACCTTGATGGAGGCCTATTTTCTCTGCTGTAACATGGTCTCCTCTCTCCTTGTTTCTGGTGTGGCCCTCCTAACCCATCTCTCTTGTTCATAATCCTTGCAATTACTGTGTTACATAGGTTTACTTTTGAGTGTCTCAATGCGGGCTGGGTGAGTTTGGTACTAGGAGCCACCTATTAGGGAGTACATACGGCGCTTAATTTTCTGGGTTTGGGATACTTCACTTAATATAATTCTTTCTAATGACATCCATTTCCCAGCAAATTCCAGTAATTCATCATTTTTGATGGCTGAGTAGTACTCCATTGTATAGATGTACCACTGTTTCCTTATCCACTCCTCAACTGTTGGATATTTAGGTTGATTCCATGACTTTGCTATTGTAAACAGTGCTGCTATGAACATGGTTGAGCTTGTGCTATCGAGGCGAACCTCTGCTGCATGGGGGGTTATTCCCAAAAGTGGGATAGCAGGGTCATACGGCATTTCAATCTTTAATTTCTTTAAGAATCTCCAGACGGCTCGCCAGAGTGGCTGTATGAGCCTGCATTCCCACCAACAATGTAGGAGAGTTCCCTTCTCTCCACATCCTCTCCAGCATTTGTCGTTGTTTGTATTGTGGATTTTTGCCATCCTGACCGGGGTGAGATGATATCTCAGGGAAGTTTTGATTTGCATTTCCCTGATGGCGAAGGAAGTGGAGCATTTTTTAAGATAATTGTTAGACATTTTAATTTCATCTCTGGTAAAGTTTCTTTGAAGTTCCAGGGCCCATTTTTTAATTGGGCCAGTGTTTTCCTTGGAGTTTAATTTTCTAAGTTCTTTGTGCACTCTGGACAGTAGAGCTCTGTCAGATATGTGGTTAGTGAAGATTTTCTCCCATTCTGTGGGTTGCCTTTGAGCTCGTGTGACAATCTCTTTATCTGAACAGAAGCTCTTTAATTTCACAAGATCCCAACTGTTGAGAGTTGGTAGCAGTGACTGTGCCATTGGATGTCTGTTTAGGAAGTGTTGGCCTAGCCCAATCAGCTCGAGGGAGTTCCCTATCCTTTCAACTATGGTTTTTAAAATCTCTGGCCTGATATCAAGGTCCTTGATCCATTTGGAATTAAGTCTTGTACATGGTGACAAGTACGGGTCCAGCTTTAATCTTCTGCATGTGGAGATCCAGTTTTGCCAGCACCATTTTTTGAAGATGCTGTTCTTTTTCCATTGGATTCTTTGGGCCCCTTTGTCAAAGACCAAATGGCTGTAACTTTGTGGGCTTATATCTGGGTCTTCAATCCTTATCCATTGATCTGTGTGTCTATTTTGGAGCCAGTACCAGGCTGTCTTTATAACTATGGATTTGTAGTATAGACTTAAGTTTGGTATGGGAATACCTCCAGCTGTGTTTTTGTTACTCAGGATTGTTTTTGCTATCCTGGGTCTTTTGTGCCTCCATATGAACTTTGAGATTATTTGGTCAACTTCTTTGAAGAATTGCTTTGGGATTTTGATTGGTATAGCATTGAATCTGTATATTGCCTTTGATAGGATGGTCATTTTTACAATGTTGATTCTGCCATTCCAGGAACAAGGGAGGTCTTTCCACCTTCTGGTGTCTTCTGCAATTTCTTTCTTTAGGGTTTTAAAGTTTTCATTGTAAAGGTCTTTTACCTCCTTAGTTAGGTTTATACCAAGGTATTTCATTTTTTTAGGGGTTATAGTAAATTGTATGGTTTCTCTCAAGGCTTTTTCACTTCTTTCATTCTGGGCATATAGGAAGGCCTCTGATTTTTGCACATTTATTTTGTATCCTGCCACCCTGCTGAACTTCTCAATTAGTTCCAGGAGCTTCTTGGTGGAGTTTTTGGTATCCCTCAGGTATAAGATCATGTCATCTGCAAATAGGGATAGCTTGATTTCTTCCTTGCCGATTTGAATCCCTCTTATGTCCCTTTCTTGTCTTATGGCTTCAGCTAAGACTTCAAGTACAATATTGAATAGAAGTGGTGAGAGTGGACAGCCTTGTCTAGTTCCTGATCAAAGTGGGAATGCTTCCAATTGT
Organism: Typhlomys cinereus; assembly: GCA_023101885.1. Taxonomy (NCBI): domain Eukaryota; kingdom Metazoa; phylum Chordata; class Mammalia; order Rodentia; family Platacanthomyidae; genus Typhlomys; species Typhlomys cinereus. The sequence continues at coordinate 289,587 of JALPQD010000161.1, forward strand.
TCCCCATTGAGTTTAATCCTTGCTGTGGGCTTGTTGTATACAGCTTTTATTATATTGATAAGGTTCCTTCCATTCCAACCTTCTCTAGGGTTTTGATCATAAAAGGCTGTTGGATCTTGTCAAAAGCTTTTTCTGCATCTATCGAGAGTATCATGTGGTCTTGGACTTTGGACTGGTTTACATGATGAATTACATTTATTGATTTGCGTATGTTGAACCAACCTTGTGTGCCAGGGATGAAGCCTACTTGGTCCCCGTGAATGATCTTTTTGATATGTTTTTGAATCCGATTTGCTAAGACTTTGTTGAGAATCTTTGCATCTGTGTTCATCAGGGAGATCGGCCTATAGTTTTCTTTTTTAAGTGAATCTTTATTAGGTTTTGGGATTAAAACGATATTAGCTTCATAGAAGGTTTTTGGTAGTGTTCCTTCCTTTGCTATTTGATGGAACAGTTTAAGGAGTATTGGTGTTATTAACTCCTTAAATGTCTGGTAGACCTCTGTGCTGAATCCATCTGGTCCAGGGCATTTTTTGGTGGGAAGATTCGAGATTACTTCCTCAATTTCCTTATATGTTATAGGACCATTTAAATAATTCACAATTTCCTGACTCAATTTAGGTAAGTTGTGTTTACTTAGAAATTCATCCATCTCTTTTGTGTTGTCAAACTTCACAGAGTATAAGTTTTTGAAATATGATGTTATAATTCTCTGGATTTCTTGGGTATCAGTAGTGATAACTCCATGTTCATTTCTGATTTTGTTAATTTGGGTTTTCTCTCTCTTGCTTTTGGTTAGTTTAGCTAGGGGTGTATCAATCTTGTTGATTTTTTCAAAGAACCAGCTTTTTGACTGGTTGATTTTTTCTATCGTTTTCTTAGTCTCGATTTCAGATATTTCTCCCCTTATTTTGCTAATCTCTTCTCTTCTACTGCTTTTGGGATCAGATTGCTCTAGTTTCTCTAAAGCTTTAAGCTGCATTGTTAAGTTGTTTATTTTTGATGTTTCCATTTTTTTGACGTGGGCATTAAGAGCTATGAACTTACCTCTTAGAACAGCTTCATTGTGTCCCAGAGATTTTGGTAAGTTGTATTTTCGTTATCATTCACTTTCAGGAAATCTTGAATTTCCTTTTTAATTTCTTCCTGAATCCAGTTCTCATTCAGCATCATAGTGTTAAGTTTCCAAGAGTTAGTGTATTTTCTCTTGTTTGATGTGTTGTGGATGTCCAGCTTTAGGCCGTGGTGGTTGAATTTCAACTTTCTTGTATATGTGTAGATTCATTTTGTGGCCCAATATGTGATCTATTTTGGAGAAAGTTCCGTGTGCTGCTGAGAAAAATGTGTATTCTTTGGTGCGTGGGTGAAAAGTTCGATAGAGATCTGTGAGGTCCATTTCTTTCAGGGTTTGATTAAGTTCCAAAGTGTCTCTGTTAAGCTTTTGACCTGTTGATCTATCCCATGTTGAGAGGGCAGTGTTGAAGTCCCCAAGAATTATCGTTTGGGGGTTGATTTCTTGCTTTAGACGCTGTAGGGTTTTCTTAATGAATGTGGGGGGGGGCCCGTATTGGGTGCATATATGTTCAGTATTGTGAAGTCTTCCTGGTGAATTGTACCTGTGACTAAAATGTAGTATCCATTCGTGTCTCTTATAATTTTTTTTGGTTTGAAATCCACTTTGTCTGATAGCATAATGGCTACCCCTGCCTGTTTTCTGCTTCCATTTGCTTGTAGAATTGTTGACCAGCCTTTTATTTTTAGGGCATGCCTATCTTTTGTGGTGAGATGGGTTTCCTGCAGGCAACAGGTTGATGGATTGTGATTTTTAATCCAAGTTTTTAATCTGTGTCTCTTGATCGGTGAATTAAGTCCATTAACATTTAGTGTTATAATGGAGAAACTATTGTTAATTCCAGACATTTATTATGTTTAGTAGCTTTTATAAGTATATTGCTTTGCTTTTAATGGTGTTATATTTGCCTTCTGTTCTCCTGGATATGCCTGTTTTTTTCCTTCACGCTTGAGTATCATTTCTAGCAGTTTTTGAAGGCCTGGTTTGGTGGCCATGTATCCCTTAAAGTTGTCTTTGTGCTGGAAAATTTTTCTTTCTCCCTCGATCATGACTGATAGTTTTGCAGGGTAAATCAGCCTGGGTTGACATTTTTGCTCATTCAATACTTGAAGTATGTCTCTCCAAGCTCTTCTTGCTTTTACTGTTTCGACTGAGAAGTCATTTGTTATTTTAATAGGTTTGCCTTTAAAAGTGACTTGTTTTTTCTCCCTTGAAGCTCTCAGCACCAGTTCTTTATCTTGAATGTGGAGTGTTTTAACTATTATTTGCCGCGGTGTGCTTCTATTTTGGTCGTATCTGTTTGGGGTGCGGAAGGCCTCTTGTATATGAATGGGCCTCTCTTTTTTTAGATGAGGAAAGTTTTCCTTGATGATCGTTTGAAAAATTTCCTCAGGGGTGGTATTTTGAGATTCTTGCTCCGGTATTCCATGAATACGCATGTTAGGCTTCTTCAGGGTGTTCCATATCTCTTGGATATTTCTCTCAAGTATCTTTTTGGCTTTAACAACCTCTTCCATTGAGCTGGTTAGTACTCCCACTTTATCTTCAAGGTCTGAAATTCTGTTTTCTGCTTCATTAGTTCTGTTGATAAGACTCTCTGTGGCATTCTGGGTTGAAGATAACTTGTCTTTTAGCTCAGTTTTAAACTCTGCTTGAGTTTGTTTTAACTGCTCTATGCCACTTTTTGTTTCTTGCACTGTTTTTCTCAACTCCTCCAGATGTCTGTTGTGTTCCTCTTCAAAGCGATTGATTCGATTATGTAATTCCTCCCGGATTTCCTCTTTCATAGTATTGAACATGGTAATGATCATATTTTGAAAGTCCTTATCCTGGGTCAGGCTTTCTTGGCCTTTTTCCGCGGGTTTGTTCTTGTTGGAGTCTAACATTATGGGATTAATTCCTTCAGTGGGAAATTTGTTTACTTGAGTGTTGCTTCTCATGGATTTGCACTTTGACTTTGGCATTGTCATTTTAACTCTTAAGATCTCTCAATTTCACTAAACTGAATTATTTGGCCTGGGGTACTGGTGGGCGGGGCCTGAACGGGGACTTACCTAGGGCGCGGGGTGAGGCCCGGGTGGACCGCGGGCGTGTCCAGACCGGCGGAGCTTACCTAGGGCGTGGAGCTATTTAACAGGATGGCAGCTGGGGCGGGGCCCGGGCGCAGGGGGAGGTCCTCCTCGTCCCTCGGCCCCCGCGCGGCTCCGGCTGGATGCCGGGAGTCGGAGCCGGGTCCCTGTGGGCTGACCTGGGGGTCCTCGAGCGCGCGGTGAGGCCCGGCTGGACCTCGCGTACGCGTCCCGACCGGCGGAGCGGGGTGGGGTGAAAAAAAGGGAACTTAGTTATTTTTTAAAAAAGAATAATCCATTCTTTTATTCTTTTCAGAGACATACAACATGATTTTAGAGGATATATCAAGGTTTATTATGATGCAGATGCCAAAAGCTGGGTGAGTATTTTTGTAGTAATGAAAAGCTATAAAATCATTTATAAAATTCCCTGTTTCCTTGTGTAACTATTACATCCATCTATATTTATACCTGTCTCAATTTGTGTCCATTAATCAGTATATATAGAATATATAATTATATAACTATGTTCAGCATATTAGGTTATTAATGTTTATGGAATAAATAGCACTACTGCTCTGGGGACATTATAGTCTAACTGTGTTTGGTTGAACTCTGTTTCTTGTTTCAGATATTCCAGCTTATTCAATGATTTTGTTGAATCTGAATTTTTTCTGATTGATGGAGATTCATTGCTCATAACATGTATATGTGAGAAGTCACTAAAGCGGGGACAGAGCCTACACTTCATCTACCTGGTAGAACGCTATCTTGTGGATCTTCTTAATAAAGGAGGGCACTTTGCTATAGTGTTCTTCAAGGTAACATAGGACAATTGAATTTCCTATGATCTGTAACTAAAACTAAAATTATTTAGTTATTTATATATTTTTGAGATGGAGGATTCATAGGGTGGAGTCTGGTCTTGAAATAACAAACCTTCTACCACCATTTCCTCAGTGATGGAATTACAGGCTTGTAGTACCACACTAGACTAAAAAGCAAATTGTTTAAGCCATGCCATAAAGGTGTATTTTATTCTCCAAGTACAAAGTAAAATATATCCGTAAAACATTCACACCATAAGTTTGAGACTAAGATAGGAGGAACTAAGTTTGAGGCTTGTCTGAACCTCAAATAGTTGAAGTGTTAGGGAGTTGTAGGTTAGCTTAGGCAACCTAAGGAAACAGTTTCCTCAAGAGGACGAAAAAGGCAAGAAATGTAGCTTAGGGTAGAGCACTTGCTTAATATATGCAAGGTTATGGGTTCAAGGTATAAAACAAAAAGATAGCAAAAACAACCACAAAAAACTCCAAAGAATCCAAAAAGAAAATGCACTTCAAACAACAACAAAAATCTAGAAAACGGAACAAAACAAAAAGTTAGAAAATTTAAAGGGAAGAACAGAAAAAACAACCACCAAACATCCCGGTGTTTAGAAATAAGCATACCTACCATTATTGTTTTTAATGAGTAATTATAGTGTGAGCGAGGATAGCCCTGTTGATTTTGGCACTCAAATACTTTTCTGTTGTCAATGTTCAGCACTCAATCTATTTGAGCACAAAGTCTGTGTGGAAGCCACACTCACTCACCCTTTTTTGGTACTGTGTTCCTGCTGGAAATACCTCTTGGAAAATTATAAATCTGGCTTCCCTTTCCTTATAATGCTTGTAACTAATATAATTTTGACAATTTGAAGAACCAGATATGTATGGTTGCCACTTACATTGCATCTTCCTGTTCCACTGCTAATAGTATCTGAAGGGCTCCTCAGATTTCTTCATGGATCTGTTTCAAACATTTGAAGTCCACATACTGCTGTATTTTTCAACATTATTTGCTGGCACTATTTTGAATAAGGAGTCAAGTTTCCGATCTGTTGTTTACAAGCTAGTTCCACAAAGTTTGGTATACCGAGTAAAACCCAAATTATTTAAGAATATCACAGTAACCTGGGGTAATTCTTTGAGGAAAATGATCAACTTGTTCCCCATTCTCTGTATTTTATACCCACAGCTTCCTGTTATGTATTTTTTTCTGTCATATTTCCTTTTGAAATGAGATTCTGTCTCTAAAGAATAAATAGTAACAATAGATGAAGAAACTGAACATGTGGCTTCCACACATTCACCCACTCACATGTACACATACATGTAATACACACAGGCAGACACAGATACACATACATGCACATCTACAGAGAGGTGGGAGAGAGAGAGAGAAAGAGAGAGAGAGAGATCAAAATTGTGACTTATTATATAAATTTGCAAAATAGTCCAGATTTACAGTAATTTTCTTGACTCCACAACCAAACAGATGTATACTTTATAATATTCCTTTAATGTCCTTGTGTTACCTGACAAAAAGAGCAAATTGCCAAATGATACGTTCAAAATAATGTCCTTTACCTCCCGCTCTGCAGGATGCTGAGAGTGCATATTTCAACTTCCCTGAACTCCTTTCATTGAGGACAGCTTTAATCCTGCATCTTCAGAAGAACACCACCATTGATGTTTTGACTAAATTTTCTGGATGCTTGTCAGAGGAATGGAAAATCTTCTTAGAAGAGCATTGCCCTTATTTCCTGTTCGTTGCAGATGAAGGCTTGAACCCCTTTCAGACACACCTCTTCAACTTTCTTGTTATTCAGTCTTGGGCAATGAAGATCGATGTTGTGCTTTTCTCAGGACAAGCATCTGGCATTCTTCGTCTTTATGCATATCTTATGCAAAGTTCATACAAAAATCAATCATTTTTCAACATGGTAATTAATATCTAAGAATGTTTTCCAGAATTTTATAGGATTTTTAAATTACTTGATCCGACATCCTTTTCATTGACAATAAAGAAAGTATTTAGGCTAAATAGAAGGTATATTTATACAAGAATTGCATGGGATCTGTCTCAGTATCTCGCTATTAAAGCAGAATGATCTCAAGAGGATCTTCGCCTCTCTGAGAGACTGATGAGGACTTAAGCTGATGGGGATGAAGTGGAAGATGCTTTCCCTAGTGATATAGCCATTCATGTAGGATGCTTGTTAGAGCATGAAGCATGTCAGGCATATGTCATCAAAGACAGACTAGATGGAACACAGTGGGCTGCGCAAGTCAAAAGATTTGAAAATAGGATGGAAGCAGCAGGGGGAGATAAAAGACTTGTAAGGGGAAAGGAGGGGGGATGACACTTGGGACTAGGGGGTGAAAGGAGTCATGGAATTTTGCATTTAAACTCAATGAATTTTCTATTGTTTTATTCATATCTATGTGAAACTTTGAAAATTGCACTGTATTTTCAGCAGACGTAAAAATAGTGGGTTTTGGCTTTTAAACATCGCTGTGAGTGTCCATGGGTTTGGAAGTATGCACGGTAACTTGAAGAGTTTCAGTGGAGACACTAGCTGCCACTCCTTAAAACAGTCTATAAGGAAGAGGTGGGGGCCTATGAGCCATTCCCTGGTCCAAGTCTTGTGAAGACTTGCATGTGATCAAGGGACATCTGGAAGGGAGAAAGGGGTGGAGGGTCTAATAAGAGTGGGAGGTATAGTAGAGAAGGTGAGTTACAGTCATCAGAACACACTATTTACAAGTATGAAATTGTCAATTTCACATAATTTCAATTTCAATAATAGTTCAACAATGCAGCCATCTGCAATTACTTTAATACTGATTTTAACTTAGAACTATCTTTTTTTTTTTAAAGGACAGCATCTTTTTTAAATTTATTTATTCAATTGTGTGTGCGTGTGTGTGTGTGTGCGTGTGTGTGTGTGTGCGTGTGTGTATGTAGAACCACAGGCGAATTCCGGAACCACCATGGACCGCCTCCACCTCCTCCTTGTTTACTCTGCCCGGGGATTCACAGGCTCCGCCCACCAGGAACAGAGAAACGCAGGCCGCCCCTGCTTCTGCCCGGTGTCTATACATGGGGTCTAGGATCCAAACTCAGGACCTTCCGCCTGCAAGGCAGAGGCTTAACCCCTGAGCCACCTCTCAACTATCTTATAATATAATTTTTCTAATTTTTATACTTAGGAAATAATTATATATTTAACTTACTTCATGCAACTTTCATTCGTTTTACAGCATAAGAGGATTATTAGTAATATCTATGAAACTCTGCTTACACATATGGAAAAATGCAAAAATTCAGCATTAGCACATCTGTTTGGAGATTTAAAATTCAGTGATATGATGGCAGAGGTAATGGAACTTTAAACATGCCTTTTAACTGAACAAATGTTTTATTATAGATTAGTAGTTTCTGTAACTTCTTCCCCAGATGTTATTTTCTTATGTAATTTCACTGCATTTATTAAAGCTAGAAGACCAATAGTAGCTTGAAAAGTATATTAATTAAGTTGCTGACCTTATATGAATTTTAATCCTTTGGCCGCAGTGTGTTTTTTCCCTTTTAGGATTGTATCAGGATATCATGTCTATTTGGTTGTTACATCTCTGAAGTATTATTCATTCATTCTGTATTAGTTCTCAATCTTTCCATATCTATTTTGATCTTAATAATTTTTATGGCCTTCTTTTAAAATTTTCTCTATTTTTTTCTAGTATTACAGTCATAATGAGTGGTTGTCCCTGTCCTTCCCCCTTTCCTTCCCTTTTATTTTCCCACTCTTCCCTCCTGTCATCAGTTTATCCCACTCTCTCTCATATTCCTATCTTTCTGCTTCTCTGGGCCCCAGAGTTCCCTTTGGAGTGTCTGCTTTAGTGGGGTTTCAGGCCTTCGTGGCAGATTAAATGGTCCTTCCTTGGGTAGACACACTGAGAGGGGCACTCCCCCTTCACCTGTCTGGCCCAAGCCCCTAAAGTTCCCACTGCATGTAATTATTTCTCCAGAGTTTCTTGCTAGTATATGGGGGAAACGTTGATATGTCAGTCATTGTGCAGTTCTGGTGAGGATAAGACTCATTACAATGGGTTCCTGGATACAGTAGCCCTGCCTTGGGTGTAAAGTCTTGGCCAGCAGTGGACCTCCCCATCTTTAGCTCTTACTGTTTTACTGCCCTCTCTTTCACAAGATTCCCTAAGCCTTAGAATGGAAAGAGATTTAGTTGATCTAATTCTGGCTGAGCATTTTAGGGTCACTGGGTACTGTGCATTCTGGTTGTTTGCTGTTGTCTGTTTCACTGCTCTTCTGTGGTACTAGGCTGTACCTTATTGGAGATCTTTTCTCATCTAAAGATAAAATGAGAGGCATTTAGATGGAACTTTCCTCTCCATGTTTGGAGTTAGTATTATATCAGATTATGGCTAGTGAAGATGCTCTCCCATTCTGTAGGTTGCCTTTTTGCTCGATTAACAGTTCCTTTTTGCTGAGCTTTTTAATTTCATTTAGTCCCACTCGTTTAGTGTTGGACTTATTCTCTGTGCCTTTGGGTCCTATTGAGAAAATGCTGGTTGATGAGGCCAATCAATTTGAAGGTATTTCCTATTTTTTTCTTCTTAGAGTTTTATAGTTTCTTGACCTTAATATTTTTTGATAGCACTGATCAGTTATTTACAACAATTCTTCAAGTTGGGCTTTTCTGAAGTTTTCTGATGATTGATCTGAGACTATGCATTAATAGGAGTGATATTACTAGATAAATGTTGTAACCTCAGTGCCTTGTGATAAAAGGCTGGCTGATAGTGCAGGTATAGCTGGGCACTAGTTAGGCAAATATCTGAGTGGTTTGTCCCTTTTAAACTTTCTGGCTTGGAATCACCTTGGGAGATTTTTTAATGACCAGAATTCTGCTTTCTATTTAAAGTTCTATTGATTAATTTAGTGTTTGCAAAAATGGATTTATCTTAATCTTATTTTATTTATTACTTATTTCGAGAGAGCAGAAAAAGGGGAAGAGAAAGAGAGAGAGAGAGAGGAGAAGAGAGAGAGAGGGAGGGAGGGAGGGAAGGAAGGAGACACACATGTATTTCATGTATAGGAATGTAAGTCGGAAATCAGTCTCTCCTACCATGTGGCAACTCAGGTTGCCAGGTCTGTAAGCAGGCACCTTCCTTACCTAATGTGCTAGCTCTCTGGCTCCGGTGGATTAAAAAAACTTTTCTCAAAACGACTTTTATTAATTAAATTTGTTCTTTGACAATTTCACACAGATAATGTACGGTGCATACTGACTACTCTCACACCCCATCCATTCCTTTCTCTCCCATGCCCCAACCTTCTACCCATCTTCCCTACATATCTTTTTCTCACATTCAGATGTATTTGTTTTGTGACCCCTCTGAGCTCAACCAAGGCCATCTGTTTGGCATATCAGAGGACAGTTACTAACCCTATCTCAGAATCTACCAGGAGCCTGCAGTTCAGCAGTAAGAAGCAGGGACCACTGAAAACTTCCCATCTGTGACTAATTGCTGATCAAATCTAGTCTTGTGCTGGCCCAGTTCAGTAACCACAGCTGCTTCAAGTTTATGGTTGTAATGGTTGTGTCATGCCTACAAGGTGGCATTTCATAGATCTTATCTCTATCTTTGTCTCGGTACATGCTACAGCTTTTGCAATGTTCCCCAAGCCTTAGATGGGATAGTGTGCTTGTTTTGTGTAGGGCTAAGCCCTCAGCACGTACTTATTCTAAACATCTTGCATTCACCTCTGTTCACTTTGAACAGATTCCTCTAAGTCTGAACAGCTTTTCTCAATGCTTGTAAACATTTGTTTTATAATGGTCATTTAGGTTAGATCTTTCGAACTTGAATCAAAAGAATTGGCAATGGTAATTAAGTCTTTACTTATTTATGTTCTCAGTAACACACTACAAGAGAGATAATGTAGGATACATTGTCCAGTGCTGCTGATTATCATTAAATATAGTTTGGTAATTTGAAAGTAAAAATAAGATTTTCTTATATTCAGATTTTTTGTATAACTAAAGAGGGTGAACATTTTTTTCCATTATTTGCGTATCAGTAAAGAATCAGAGATCCATTAAAGAATTAGGTCTTTTCTTATTGTTCAGCAAGTGTTCTTTGCATGTTTATATTTTTAACAGTTTTGTTCAAATTTTTGTTAAAATATTTTTTATTCAAAAGTGTTGCAGTAATATTTTAATGGAAATAGTTATAGCTTCCTGTGTGGCTACATCCATCTATTTTTTCTAGAGCAATCACATGGATAAACATATTTTCCACATATAATGACATACTACGGTTTCCTTCTGTGACAGGTATGTGAGACCATATCTCTGCTGAAGCAGCTCTGGCCAGAAGGGTCTGATGTCCGACGTGTCCTTTGTGTCACTTCATGCTCCCTGTCTTTGCAAATGTACCAGCGCTTTCTAGAAAACAGAAAGAAGACCGAATCTGATGTGACAAATAACAGCCAACAGGTGCAGTCATTGTACCGGGGACAACACCACTGGCCACCTTTGACATTTTATTATCTTTTGTCTACCTTTTCTTCCACACACTTCTAACCCTTTGTTCGGTTATCATACGATACTCTTATTTGTGTATGAACCTCAGATAGGAAAATCCCTAGAGTTTATAAAGGAAATATGATATGTAATACATTATTTACTGTTCAGAGGTATACTGTTTCAGATGATTCCTCTTTTAGTGTTATTTAGTCTCAGTCACCCACAGGGAGAAGTAACAAGCAGAGAGGACGTCAGCTGTGGGCAGTAGCCCATTAGTCTATTGAGCTTTGGGCATCTTATTCTCACCATACCACTGCATCCTTACCAGCATTTAGAGTCAGGGAAGCAGCAAGTTTCAGCTACTCCAGAGAACATTCTTCAGAACAAATCCCACATTTGCTTTAAAGGGACACTCATGCTGCAGTATTTTGATGTCATACTAGGAAGAGGCTACTGTTCTTTGGCTTTTTTTTATTGCAAATAAAGTGAAGAATCTGGTGGTCAGTTTGGATTTTCTCTCCAACTACATATTCATCTCTGTATGTGTGTAATCATGGGCACATAGATATACATGCACACATGTACACATTCATACATACACATACATGCACACCCACAAGTACACATTCACATATGCATACACACAAGTGCACATTCACACAAATGTACACATTTACACACATGTACATATGTTCATTCATATATACACACTAGTACACACACGTCCATATACTATTTTGTGCCTCATCTGAGCACTGGGGATTCCTAGCTAAAGATTCCAACTCAGAAAATATGAACATGCACCTCTTCCAATTCTTTCCTGGATAGGTGGACCCATCATCTTTTACTTTTCATGTTTTTGTTTGTTTGTTGGGCAATCTACTTTCTCCTTAAGTAGATATCTGCCAAAGCTTCTCTGTAGGATTAATCATGCTAATTTTGAGTCATTCTTAAAACGTGTTCTTTTTTTAATACTTATTTATTTTTCCCCAATCATACAAGCTTAATAGGTACCCCAGTCCCCTCCCTCCCTCCACTCCTCCCCAGTCTCCCTTGCATCCTCTCCCCCTTTTCAATCCCCTCCTTCCCCTTCTCCCAGTGCCTCCCCCTTCCTCCCTCCCATTCTCTGGAGCAATTCTTTTGTGTGAATGCCAAACTTCCCTCTGAGTCCTCCACTCTAGTGAGGTGTAAGGACTCAGTGGCATTGCCCAGAGCCCTTTCTTGGGCTCCCCTGTAGTATGGGAACACTATTTTGACTGTTAATCCCTTGCCTCTAAGGATCCTAGTGCCTGTGATCCATGTTAGACTTTGGGGGGTTGTTGACATGTCAGTCATTGTGCAGATCATGATCATGCAAAGTCTGATTATGGCTACTGTGGCCCTAACTTATTTGGAGTATCTTGCATATGGTTGGTCCTCCCCATCTTTAGGCTTTTATAATCTTACTGTCCCTTCTTCCGCAAATTTCCCTAAACTTTAGGAAGGGGAGAAATTTGGTTAGTCTGGTTCCAGGTGATTAATGTGGGGTCTCTGATGTTCTGAATAATGGTTAAAACATGTTCTTAAGTGAAATCTTTCCCTCTGGATTTTCTGACTTTGGGACCTTATTTGGCCCTCTGGAGGAACTCCAGCGGAGTCTTCCTCTTGCTCCTTCCACAACCCAAAGCATTTGAATATAGTGATGATGTTCCTGGCCCATGATACTGAATATGTCCACTTCTTTGTCTTTATTGTCACTGAGCAGGTGTTTTATATTACTACCCTGATACTTTGCACAGAAGATAGCATTCAGCATATGGCTCCAAACACCCCTAGTGCTGTGGCTGGGGAGATCCTAATTTATTAGTTGCTTGATTAGCTCAAGCTTGGCTTCCCTGAAAATACTGAAAATGCAATATGTTAATGGGTCAAAGCTGAAAGCTTTCTTTCCCCTTCATCTCCAATGTTGCTACTTGCAGCCTGGTTTCTGTGAAGGAAAGCACTATCCTGAGGATGTAAAATGAAGCATGTGCATGCATAAAATGCCTGTCAGGTGGAGCAAGGCCACAGCATCTGCCACTCCACACACCAATCATTTAATTTCATAGCCGCTGCTCTCTGCCTCACTTTCTTTATTTTTTTAGGTGCAAAGCAGTTGTCCAACTCTGCAGGATGTGGAAGATTTTTGCAAACTGCACTGTCTCAGTGTGGTTTTGCAACTTCAGCTACCCCTTTCTCAGAGAGCTCGCTCTAGGTTCATCACTTCCCACTGGATTGAGGACCTTAGTACTTTCTTTAAACTAGGACAGCCTAATCTCTCCCCATCCTGGAGCTCAGGGACATTTGCGGAAGAGGGGGCGGTAAGATTGTAAGAGCAAAAGGATGGGAGGAGCAACGATTTGCAAGATTCTCAACAATAGTTGGGGCCAAAGCAATCATAATGGAACTTTGCATGCCCTGCGCAATGTCCAGCGCACTGTTGCCCTCATAAAGTCTAGCATCTGTTAAGGGCACCGAGACCCCTGGAGGCAAGGGATTGACAGCCATAGTAGTAATCTTATGATTAAGGGGAACAAGAGAAAGGGCTTATGGAAATGCCACTGGGTCCTTATATGTCATCGGAGAGGAGGACCCAGTGGAGAGTTAGGCGCACACAATAAAGGACTCTCTGGGAATTGGGGGGGAGACACTGGGGGAAGGGGAGGGGGGAGGGAGGGAACTGGTAAAAAATTTTAAAATGTATAATTAAATTTTTAATAAAAAAAAAAATAAAATGGTAAATATGTTCTTAGTTAATTTATGTTTTCTCTATACATTATTGTTAATATATAAATTTCTCATGATTTTTTCACTCATATTTTCAGAAAAAATGGTGTGACTTTTTTATCCTAAGTAAAATGAACATGTTTGAATTTTGGAATTTCAATTTACTTCACCTTTCTGATCTAAGTGATGAACCTTTGCTGAAGAACATTGTTTTTTACTATGAAAATGAGAACGAAAAAGGTATCCTCTTACTGTGTAATAATATTTTCCTTCAAAGATAAATTTCAAAAAGGATTTAGAAGCAATTTTTTATGCTTCTAATATACAGTAACTACCTTCCTATTTCCCAGTCTTTTTTATGAATAGTTTTCATTTAGCAGCAATCAGAGTGAATTTCATAGTCCAAGATAATAACACACTGTTATTTCAAAGATATTTTGTTAAATATTTTGTTTGCATATTTGACATTTCCATATAATTTTAACAGTTAAAATTTTCATTTATATGCAAGCATGTATAATGATTTCTTATAAAATTTGAATTATGTATTTATTCTATGTCTGCCAGACATTTAGTAACCTAAATTTTTTCAAAACTTTATTTGTAAGTTAATATTTAATTTGTATCATTTGATTTTCATTTTTTTTTTTTTCCTTATATAGTAAAAATTTAATGAAAGTCTCTGGAAGGATTGTACTGGCAACAGATCGAGTGTCAAATAATCTTTTGGGGATTGTTCCTAAATGCGACATGAAGAAATTTCCTTAGAGCTCCTTCTGGGTTCTTTTTTTTTTTTTTTTTTTTTTTTTTATTAAAAATTTAATTATACATTTTAAAATTTTTTACCAGTTCCCTCCCTCCCCCCTCCCCTTCCCCCAGTGTCTCCCCCCCAATTCCCAGAGAGTCCTTTATTGTGTGCGCCTAACTCTCCACTGGGTCCTCCTCTCCGATGACATATAAGGACCCAGTGGCATTTCCATAAGCCCTTTCTCTTGTTCCCCTTAATCATAAGATTACTACTATGGCTGTCAATCCCTTGCCTCCAGGGGTCTCGGTGCCCTTAACAGATGCTAGACTTTATGAGGGCAACAGTGCGCTGGACATTGCGCAGGGCATGCAAAGTTCCATTATGATTGCTTTGGCCCCAACTATTGTTGAGAATCTTGCAAATCGTTGCTCCTCCCATCCTTTTGCTCTTACAATCTTACCGCCCCCTCTTCCGCAAATGTCCCTGAGCTCCAGGATGGGGAGAGATTAGGCTGTCCTAGTTCTATGTGATTGATATAGAGTCTCTGAAGTTCTGGATTGTGGTTTGTTGATTTTCTTTTGCAGTTTTTCTGCTCCTGCAATTCCCTTCACTCCATTCTGCTGGGCACTGTATGTCACCCCCTGGCCAGAGACAAAAAGCTGTTAAACTGGAGTCTTGTTGTAATAGCACATTCAAGGGTAGATGTAATAAGAGTAGGAAACCTCACTGAGGGCGGGGTCCATTACCCATTTGCACAATGATTACTTTTTATCTGCTAGACTATATGCCCTCCCCTTCTGGTGAGATCAGTAAAGAACGTCTGTGAACTTAACCAGGTTTCTCATTACTTACTTGCAGACCTTGATGGAGGCCTATTTTCTCTGCTGTAACATGGTCTCCTCTCTCCTTGTTTCTGGTGTGGCCCTCCTAACCCATCTCTCTTGTTCATAATCCTTGCAATTACTGTGTTACATAGGTTTACTTTTGAGTGTCCCAATGTGGGCTGGGCGAGTTTGGTACTAGGAGCCACCTATTAGGGAGTACATACGGCGCTTAATTTTCTGGGTTTGGGATACTTCACTTAATATAATTCTTTCTAATGACATCCATTTCCCAGCAAATTCCAGTAATTCATCATTTTTGATGGCTGAGTAGTACTCCATTGTATAGATGTACCACAGTTTCCTTATCCACTCGTCAACTGTTGGACATTTAGGTTGATTCCATGACTTTGCTATTGTAAACAGTGCTGCTATGAACATGGTCGAGCTTGTGCTATCGAGGCGAACCTCTGCTGCTTGGGGGGTTATTCCCAAAAGTGGGATAGCAGGGTCATACGGCATTTCAATCTTTAATTTCTTTAAGAATCTCCAGACGGCTCGCCAGAGTGGCTGTATGAGCCTGCATTCCCACCAACAATGTAGGAGAGTTCCCCTCTCCCCACATCCTCTCCAGCATTTGTCGTTGTTTGTACTGTGGATTTTTGCCATCCTGACCGGGGTGAGATGATATCTCAGGGAAGTTTTGATTTGCATTTCCCTGATGGCGAAGGAAGTGGAGCATTTTTTAAGATAATTGTTAGACATTTTAATTTCATCCCTGGTAAAGTTTCTTTGAAGTTCCAGGGCCCATTTTTTAATTGGGCCAGTGTTTTCCTTGGAGTTTAATTTTCTAAGTTCTTTGTGCACTCTGGACAGTAGAGCTCTGTCAGATATGTGGTTAGTGAAGATTTTCTCCCATTCTGTGGGTTGCCTTTGAGCTCGTGCGACAATCTCTTTATCTGAACAGAAGCTCTTTAATTTCACAAGATCCCAACTGTTGAGAGTTGGTAGCAGTGACTGTGCCATTGGATGTCTGTTTAGGAAGTGTTGGCCTAGCCCAATCAGCTCGAGGGAGTTCCCTATCCTTTCAACTATGGCTTTTAAAGTCTCTGGCCTGATATCAAGGTCCTTGATCCATTTGGAATTAAGTCTTGTACATGGTGACAAGTACGGGTCCAGCTTTAATCTTCTGCATGTGGAGATCCAGTTTTGCCAACACCATTTGTTGAAGATGCTGTTCTTTTTCCATTGGATTCTTTGGGCCCCTTTGTCAAAGACCAAGTGGCTGTAACTTTGTGGGCTTATATCTGGGTCTTCAATCCTTATCCATTGATCTGTGTGTCTATTTTGGAGCCAGTACCAGGCTGTCTTTATAACTATGGATTTGTAGTATAGACTTAGGTTTGGTATGGTAATACCTCCAGCTGTGTTTTTGTTACTCAGGATTGTTTTTGCTATCCTGGGTCTTTTGTGCCTCCATATGAACTTTGAGATTGTTTGGTCAACTTCTTTGAAGAATTGCTTTGGGATTTTGATTGGTATAGCATTGAATCTGTATATTGCCTTTGGTAGGATGGTCATTTTTACAATGTTGATTCTGCCAATCCAGGAACAAGGGAGGTCTTTCCACCTTCTGGTGTCTTCTGCAATTTCTTTCTTTAGGGTTTTAAAGTTTTCATTGTAAAGGTCTTTTACCTCCTTAGTTAGGTTTATACCAAGGTATTTCATTTTTTTAGGGGTTATAGTAAATGGCATGGTTTCTCTCAAGGCTTTTTCACTTCTTTCATTCTGGGCATATAGGAAGGCCTCTGATTTTTGCACATTTATTTTGTATCCTGCCACCCTGCTGAACTTCTCAATTAGTTCCAGGAGCTTCCTGGTGGAGTTTTTGGGATCACTCAGGTATAAGATCATGTCATCTGCAAATAGAGATAGCTTGACTTCTTCCTTGCCAATTTGAATCCCTCTTATGTCCCTTTCTTGTCTTATGGCTTCGGCTAAGACTTCAAGTACAATATTGAATAGAAGTGGTGAGAGTGGACAGCCTTGTCTTGTTCCTGATCGAAGTGGGAATGCTTCCAATTGTTCCCCATTGAGCATAATCCTTGCTGTGGGCTTGTTGTATACAGCTTTTATTATATTGATAAAAGTTCCTTCCATTCCTACTGTCTCTAGCGTTTTGATCATAAAAGGCTGTTGGATCTTGTCAAAAGCTTTTTCTGCATCTATCGAGAGTATCATGTGGTCTTGGACTTTGGACTGGTTTACATGATGAATTACATTTATTGATTTGCGTATGTTGAACCAACCTTGTGTGCCGGGGATGAAGCCTACTTGGTCCCCATGAATGATCTTTTTAATATGTTTTTGAATCCGATTTGCTAAGACTTTGTTGAGAATCTTTGCATCTGTGTTCATCAGGGAGATCGGCCTATAGTTTTCTTTTTTAAGTGAATCTTTATTAGGTTTTGGGATTAAAACGATATTAGCTTCATAGAAGGAATTTGGTAGTGTTCCTTCCTTTGCTATTTGGTGGAACAGTTTAAGGAGTATTGGTGTTATTAACTCCTTAAATGTCTTGTAGAACTCTGTGCTGAATCCATCTGGTCCAGGACATTTTTTGGTGGGAAGATTCGAGATTACTTCCTCAATTTCCTTATATGTTATAGGACTATTTAAGTAATTCACAACTTCCTGATTCAATTTAGGTAAGTTGTGTTTACTTAGACATTCATCCATCTCTTTTGTGTTGTCAAACTTCACAGAGTATAAGTTTTTGAAATATGATGTTATAATTCTCTGGATTTCTTGGGTATCCGTAGTGATAACTCCATGTTCATTTCTAATTTTGTTAATTTGGGTTTTCTCTCTCTTGCTTTTGGTTAGTTTAGCTAGGGGTGTATCAATCTTGTTGATTTTTTCAAAGAACCAGCTTTTCGATTTGTTGATTTTTTCTATCGTTTTCTTAGTCTCGATTTCAGATATTTCTCCCCTTATTTTGCTAATCTCTTCTCTTCTACTGCTTTTGGGATCAGATTGCTCTAGTTTCTCTAAAGCTTTAAGCTGCATTGTTAAGTTGTTTATTTCTGATGTTTCCATTTTTTTGATGTGGGCATTAAGAGCTATGAACTTACCTCTTAGAACAGCTTTCATTGTGTCCCAGAGATTTTGGTAAGTTGTATTTTCGTTATCATTCACTTTCAGGAAATCTTGAATTTCCTTTTTAATTTCTTCCTGAATCCAGTTCTCATTCAGCATCATAGTGTTAAGTTTCCAGGAGTTAGTGTATTTTCTCTTGTTTGATGTGTTGTGGATGTCCAGCTTTAGGCCGTGGTGGTCTGATAGGGCACAGGTTAGAATTTCAACTTTCTTGTACATGTGTAGATTCATTTTGTGGCCCAATATGTGATCTATTTTGGAGAAAGTTCCGTGTGCTGCTGAGAAAAATGTGTATTCTTTGGTGCGTGGGTGAAAAGTTCGATAGAGATCTGTGAGGTCCATTTCTTTCAGGGTTTGATTAAGTTCCAAAGTGTCTCTGTTAAGCTTTTGACCTGTTGATCTATCCCATGTAGAGAGGGCGGTGTTGAAGTCCCCAAGAATTATCGTTTGGGGGTTGATTTCTTGCTTTAGACGCTGTAGGGTTTTCTTAATGAATGTGGAGGGGCCCGTATTGGGTGCATATATGTTCAGTATTGTGAAGTCTTCCTGGTGAATTGTACCTCTGACTAAAATGTAGTATCCATCCGTGTCTCTTATAATTTTTTTTGGTTTGAAATCCACTTTGTCTGATAGCATAATGGCTACCCCTGCCTGTTTTCTGCTTCCATTTGCTTGTAGAATTGTTGACCAGCCTTTTATTTTTAGAGCGTGCCTATCTTTTGTGGTGAGATGGGTTTCCTGCAGGCAGCAGATTGATGGATTGTGATTTTTAATCCAAGTTTGTAATCTGTGTCTCTTGATCGGTGAATTAAGTCCATTAACATTTAGTGTTATAATGGAGAAACTATTGTTAATTCCAGACATTTATTATGTTTAGTAGCTTTTATAAGTATATTGCTTCGCTTTTAATGGTGTTATATTTGCCTTCTGTTCTCCTGGATATGCCTGTTTTTTTCTTCACGCTTGAGTATCATTTCTAGCAGTTTTTGAAGGCCTGGTTTGGTGGCCATGTATCCCTTAAAGTTGTCTTTGTGCTGGAAAATTTTTCTTTCTCCCTCGATCATGGCTGATAGTTTTGCAGGGTAAATCAGCCTGGGTTGACATTTTTGCTCATTCAATACTTGAAGTATGTCTCTCCAAGCTCTTCTTGCTTTTACTGTTTCGACTGAGAAGTCATTTGTTATTTTAATAGGTTTGCCTTTAAAAGTGACTTGTTTTTTCTCCCTTGAAGCTCTCAGCACCAGTTCTTTATCTTGAATGTGGAGTGTTTTAACTATTATTTGCCGCGGTGTGCTTCTAGTTTGGTTGTATCTGTTTGGGGTGCGGAATGCCTCTTGTATATGAATGGGCCTCTCTTTCTTTAGATGAGGAAAGTTTTCCTTGATGATCGTTTGAAAAATTTCCTCAGGGGTGGTATTTTGAGATTCTTGCTCCGGTATTCCATGAATACGCATGTTAGGCTTCTTCAGGGTGTCCCATATTTCTTGGATATTTCTCTCAAGTATCTTTTTGGCTTTAACAACCTCTTCCATTGAGCTGGCTAGTACTCCCACTTTATCTTCAAGGTCTGAAATTCTGTTTTCTGCTTCATTAGTTCTGTTGATAAGACTCTCTGTGGCGTTCTGGGTTGAAGATAACTTGTCTTTTAGCTCAGTTTTAAACTCTGCTTGAGTTTGTTTTAACTGTTCTATGCCGCTTTTTGTTTCTTGCACTGTTTTTCTCAACTCCTCCAGATGTCTGTTGTGTTCCTCTTCAAAGCGATTGATTCGATTATGTAATTCCTCCCGGATTTCCTCTTTCATAGTATTGAACATGGTAATGATCATATTTTGAAAGTCGTTATCCTGGGTCAGGCTTTCTTGGCCTTTTTCCGCGGGTTTGTTCTTTTTGGAGTCTAACATTATGGGATTAATTTCTTCAGTGGGAGATTTGTTTACTTGAGTGTTGCTTCTCATGGATTTGCACTTTGACTTTGGCATTGTCATTTTAACTCTTAAGATCTCTCAATTTCACTAAACTGAATTATTTGGCCTGGGGTACTGGTGGGCGGGGCCTGAACGGGGACTTACCTAGGGAGCGGGGTGAGGCCCGGGTGGACCGCGTGCGTGTCCCGACTGGCGGAGCGGGGTGGGGCGAAAAGGGAGGATGGGCGCAGGGGAGGTGCTCCTCGTTCCCTGGGCCCCCGCGCGGCTCCGGCTGGATGGCGGGAGTCGGAGCCGGGTCCCCGTGGGCTGACCTGGGGTCCTAGAGCGCGCGTTGAGGCCCGGCTGGATCTCGCCTACGCGTCCCGACCGGCGGAGCGGGGGGTGGGGCGAAAGAGGGAGGCTGCGCGCTTCGGCGTGGAGCTATTTAACCCGAGGGCAGCTGGGGCGGGGCCCGGGCGCAGGGGGAGGTGCTCCTCGTTCCCTGGGCCCCCGCGCGGCTCCGGCTGGATGGCGGGAGTCGGAGCCGGGTCCCCGTGGGCTGACCTGGGGTCCTAGAGCGCGCGTTGAGGCCCGGCTGGATCTCGCCTACGCGTCCCGACCGGCGGAGCCTTGATTTTCATTTTTTGAATACTTTTTCTGTTTTTCAAGAGTCAAAGATAAACAAAGCATATTTTGAGAGAACTGTAGTTGTCTAATATTCAAGTTTCTTTGACATCTTGGATTTGGTTCCTTTGCATTGTAAGCATTCAAATAAACTACTTGTAAATTTAATGATCTTACTAGTTTTTCATCTCTCAAAGTTCAGTTTTTATTCAATTTTATTGACTGATTTTATATGCAGCACATTTTCTTAAAAATTATTAAATTTTAGTTACTCATTACTGTTAGATAAGAGTTAATTTTAATGCTTATCAAACAGAAAAACAAGATTGATTTTAAATTGACATTTCCTTGTTAACATGTGATCATTTTCATTTAGACCTAATGAGAAACCCAAGTGAAATTTCACATTGGACTCATATTTCAGAACATGATGCATTTAATCAAAATGTCTGCTTTCACATGTGTGGAAATAGTTCTTAATGTTTAGTATTTTCTGTTGTCATCTAGGCCTACATCTGAATTTAGGAGATGTCATTATGAAAGATTATGAACATCTCTGGAATACTGTATCAAACTTGGTAAGAAAGTTTGATGTGGGAAAGCCATTTCCATTGAGAACAACAAAAGTTCATTTTCTTTTAAAGAATCCATCACCAATCAAAGGTACTCTACTCCTAACTTAATTTGAGATAAAATATTACTTCTCAGAAAATATTTTGAAAATCTTAATGTTATTATTGATGATTCTTTCAAATAGCAACACAAGGCAGAATATAGTAATATTATATATAATTCCTAAATTCTCTATGGATGGATGAGTAGCATATAAATGTATATACCCTTTCAGAAAAAAACACCAAAATTTGACTTGTCTATCATTATAACACTATCCTTGTAAGTGAAGACATTTCTATATGATGAATTTCAGGACGAAGAAATGATTCAGATAAATGTGAGAAGGAAAGTTCACTGAGAGCTCTGGGTATCTTGATGTAAGGATGTTTTTCAGAGTTTTGGGAAGAATAGAGATATTCTTCTATAAGTATTCAAAAGATAAGAGACCATTAGGTGTAAACAATCCATGATCCCAAGAACATCCAGTCTGGGGTGGTTAGAGCAGGAAATGAAAAGTGCTAACACAGCGCAAGTCAATGAGTAAGTTTTTATTGCAGGCATCATCAAGGATGAGTTTCAAGGGCGGCCTACAGATGCAGTGGATACTGCTTGCAAGTATTTCTTATGAAGAGGGCCACAGACGGAGAGGTGTTTTTTGTTCAGCTGCTATCGTAACTTTGACTGAGCATGATTCTCACTGCTTCTGGCCTTCTGCTATCCGTGGGTTATATGCAGAAAGAACTAAATGAATCGTCACAAGAAGGTATCAGTGTAAACAGAAGCAGGGAGCCCCAGAAAGATTAAAGGCAAAGTAGTGGCAGTTTGTTTAGAATTGCAAATCTGGGGGGCTAGAGAGGTGGCTCAGGGGTTAAGCCTCTGCCTTGTAGGTGGAAGGTCCTGAGTTCGGATCCAAGACCCCACGTGTAGACGCCGGGTGGAAGCGGGGGCGGCCTGCGTTTCTGGCCCTGGTAGGGTGGAGCCTGTGAATCCCGGGGCAGAGTACACAAGGAGGAGGTGGAGGCGGTCCATGGTAGTTCCCGAATTCGCCCGTGGTTCTACACACACACACACACACACACACACACACACACACACATGCACAATTGAATAAAAATATTGCAAACCTGATAGGAAAAGTTTTTCATTAGCTGCATCTGCTATATCTCTATCACCTGTCAATTTATCATCTGTCATCTGTTTCTCTATCCCTTTATCTATGTCTGTCTGTATTCATCAGTGTCATTATTTACCTGTCATTTTTCTTATCACTCAGTCATTAATCTATCATTTTGCAATGGTCTGACTCTCTAAGTGTTATCTATTTATCTCTTATCTATCAATAAATTATCTATTTATTTATCAATAATTATGAATTCTCTTCTATCGCCTGTCTATCATTTATATATTATCTATTTCTCTATCATGTATCTCTCTATCTCTCTATCTATCTATCTATCTATCATCAATCTACCTATCTCTTTATCTCTGTCATCTATATATTTATATCTGTCATCTTTGCCATATTTTTTCCTTGGGGAGTGTGTGACTGTGTGTGTGTGTGTGTATACAAGAGGCACTTGAGTGTATATGTGTCTATGAAAGCCCAAGGGCGACTTTGAGAATTATCCTGGCTTGTTCTACCTTCTTATTACTTTCACTTTATGGTTTCCCAGGCTCAGCCTTCCAGGGCTGGAAGTGCAGGTTGCTGCCATTTCTGCCCAGTGTTTTCACATGGAATCGGGGATCCAAACTTCAGGTTCTTTTCCTTGGGAGGCAAAGGCTAAACCCCTGATCCATCCCTGTAGCATCATCTTTGCCATATTCATCTTTCTATTTAGCTGTACATTCCTTCATGTATGTGTCAATCCACCCACTCATCAATTCAATCTACCTACTTATAAGTTTAAATACTGTGTATTTTAAAATTTTATCTTGATCTGCAATACTTTAATGTTAGAGAAAGCTTTGCAAAAAATATTGGAACTGTAAAATAATTAAGATGAATACACAACACTTTTTAAGGTTAAGTTTTGGAAAAAAATGTGTAGTCCCCTGTGAAAGTTTTACACTTAATCATAAGTTTTTGTTTACAGATGGCTCCCGGGAAAAGATTCCCAAATTGGGTTTTATTCCAGTGTCATCTAGTGTTGTTGATGAATTTGCTGGAGACATTTTGAAAGACTTGCCTTTCTTAAAGTGGTAAGGCTGTAAATAAACTAGTAAATATTTGCTAAGAAGGGATGAATTATTTATTAATGATCTTTAGAAAAAATTCTGGTTCAATTTCATAGAAATTTCTTTTATCAGATGGACTATAGGACATTACCTGTAATATATATTTGCAGCACATAATAAATTTAAGATCAGAATTTTCAATGCCTTTTGACCATTCCTCTGTAAATATATGATTTTAATTGTAGAGAAAAATCATTTTACTTGCATGTCTTAAATTAGTGAGTTAATTAATGCTTGTTGATAGCCATGAGATTAATAGAGGAGTGTAGTGATTTTGGGTTCTTAAATCTCTGATAAAATGCTCTTTCAGTCTCTCCACCCACATTGTAGCCAAGAAAGAAGAAAGGGAGCTAAGGCTGTTGACGATGTTATGATAAAGTGAAATCAGACTTGTATTCTATTTGAGGCTTGTGGTTTGAGATGCACATACTTTGTTTTCTGTGTCACAGTGATGATCCCATTGTGACCTCCCTGGTGAAGCAAAAGGAGTTTGATGAACTCGTGCACTGGCATTCTCACCGGCTCCTTAGTGACGACTATGACCGGACAAAGTCTTCTGACTGTGGTGAGCTCTCCAACTCTTTGGAAATAATTTAAATCTTCTTTATTCTCTGCCTTGCATGATTAAAAAAGATCATTACATTATGAGAAAAAATTAAAAAATAAAATATTATTTTTCCTACTTTTACAAGCAGAATGAATAATTGTCCCTGCTCCATCCTTCCCTCACCCTTCCTCCCCTTTTCTTTCTCACTCTTCCTTTCTTTCATCAATCCATTACACTCCCTCACATCCTCCTATCTGTCTGCTTCTGAGAGCCCCAGGGTTCCCTTTGAACTGTCTGTTCTAGTACGAGATCAGGCTTCTGTGGCAACTAGGTGGCCATTCCTTGGGTAGACCCACAGATAGGGGCACTCCCCTACACCTGAGGTTCCTGTGAATGTAATTATTTCTCCTGAGATCCTCACTATTCTAAGGGGGGAATGTCGATATATTAACCATTGAACATGTCTGGTGAGGATGCGTCTCACTGCAGTGAATTCCTTGGATGCAGCAGCCCTGCCTTGAGTGGATTGTCTTGGCCGGCAGTGGACTTTCCCATCTTTAATTTCTTACAATCTTACTACCCCTCTTCCACAAGATTCTCTGAATGTTAGGATAGGAAGAGATTTGGCTGACCTGATTCTGACTGTTTCAGGGTTGCCTGCACTCTTCACTCTGATTGGTTTCAGTTGTCTGTTTCACTGCTCTTCCATTGCAGTAGACTGTCTTTGCTTAGGAAATACTTTCTTATCTAAAGATAAAATGAGAGGTGTTTAAATGGATCTGGGCATGTGTTCCCTATCATTGGTTGGTGGGACTTAAGGGCTAATATGCAGGTGGCTAATTACTTGGAGGCTAATTCCATTCTCTACTGTATCTTTAAGACTTCTTTAAGACTTTTCTTATATAAAAAGCCTTTTAAAATTATCTACCCACATTCTTTTATTTCTTCTCTTTTGGGATCTTGCACGCCCCACACCCTGGCTTGTGTTCCTTTTATTTGTGAGAGTTGTAAGAGTTTCTGTTTGATTACACCAAATTGAAGGTTTAATGCTAAGATCCACTTGTAAAGGAGTACATACAACATCTGTCTTTCTGTTTCTGAGATATTTTACTCAGTATGATTTCTTCCAGTTCCATCCATTTATTAGCAAATTTAATTAGTTTATCTTTCCTGACAGCTGAATAGTATTCTATTGTGTATATGTAGCACATTTTCACTAACCATTCGTAAACTGTTGGACATCTGGTTTCACTTTCTGCTATTGTGAAAAGAGCTGGTATGAACATGGTTGTACATGTGTCTCTGTTGCAGGATGCAATGTTATGTTCCTTGGTCTTAGGATGAAATGTTCAGTAGATGTCTGTCTGGTTTATTGTGTCTCTGTTTCAGCCTGTTAACCTGTTCATCTGTGAGAGTGGGGATGTTGAAATCTATTATTATGTTTGGGTTGATTTATTGTTTTACATGTTGCAATGTTTGTTAACATATGTGAGCTTATGTTTGGAACATATATGTTTAGAATTATGAATTCTTCTTGATGTATTGTTCTTTTGACAAGTATGTAGTACCGTATCTATTATAATTTGTTTTGGTTTGAAATCTATTTTGTTGGATATTAATATGGCTACTCCTGCTTCTTGTCCAGTTGCACCATCCTTCCACCATCCTTTACCCTGAGATTGTACCTATCTTTCAAAGTGAGGTGTGTTTTTTAAAGACAGCATATTGGCGGGTTATAACTTTTAATCCATGCTGTTAGTCTATGTCTCTTTATTGGGAAGTTAATCCAATGACATTTAAAGTTATAATTGAGGAGTTTTTGTTGATTCCTGTTACTTTGAGTTTATTGGTTTTTATATGTTGGCAGTTCTCTGCCTGGTAGTTGTATTGGCATTATTTTTCCCTTTTGCTCCTCTTGAGTGTGTTGATCAAATTTCGTCTATCTTGAGATTTTTTTCCTAATACTTTCTGCAGTTCTGGTTTGGTAGATAAGAAGGACTTTATTTTGTCTAGAAATATTTTTCTTTCTCCTTCAAGAATGACTGATAGTTTGGGTGGATATAGCAGCCTGGGTTGGCATTTATGTTTTTTCATGATTTGAAGAATACCTTTCCAAGATCTTCTGGCTTTTACTGTTTCCACTGAGAAGTCGACTGTTATCCTAATAGGCTTGCCTTTAAATGTGACTTGGCTTTCCTCTCTTGAAACTCTCAGAATAATCTGTTTATCTTGTATTTGAGATGTTGTTACTATTATTTGCCTTGTTGTGTTTCTATCTTGGTCATATGTAGATAGTATTCATGAGGTTGTTTTAACTGAAATCTATAGTATGGGATTTGGTGTTTTCTGTAAGAGACATGCTTTCCTTATACTTAGTGTGTTTTGTAGTTTATGATGTGATTTAGGCATTTTCTGTTAAGTCTGTAACTGCTTTTTTGGTAGTTGTTTTTGGCTTTCTTGAGTCAGATGAGGTTGTCTAACTTTGGCTATTATTGGGAAAGATTTTCTGGATTTAGATGGGATGTACTGGTTGTGTGACATGACAGTCCCCTGGTTCCACGTGCTCCATGAGGCTCTTAGCTGGCATGGGGCTGTGTTCTCGGAGCAGTGGGAGTAGGTTGATAGGTAGGCTGTTCCTCCCCTTGGTTCCGTGTATTCCTGGTGCTGGCCTGCATACTGGGATAGTGGAGGTAAGTATACAAATTAAAATTTTTGAATAAAAAATTCTTCATGATGTTCAGATACACATCAGAAGGGTATGTAATGAGAAGTTCCCATTTTCCTTACTGGAGGCCATTCATATACAGACTGGTGTTTTAGGCAGAGGCCCACACATATAACCTTTGTTTCATGAACTAGGCACTATTAAGGAAAGTTAGTTTATTGATTAAGAAATCTGTGTATTCTTTGAGGTCTAATATATTGAGAGCAAGCTATTGGAAAGATGTTAGGATATCTCAAATGGGTTTCTTCTTAAACTCATCCACAGGGCACCTGACAATAATACGATCTCTCTTGTTTGTTTGTTTTATAAATACTCTTCTTGCTTTGGAACTAGATCATGACAAACTATCCTGCTATAGCTGTTCCTTAAATAAGTGAATGAATCTTTGGCTAAGTAATCAGAGTAAATTACTGTCCTATACTAGAAGAAAGTGCACATTATATAGAATGGTGTGACAAACTAGCGAGAATGCTGCCCAAGAAATGTAGTCATATCAGTTTTGTTTTTCTTTTCAGGTAATTCAAGATCTCCTGATGGTCTTAGACAGTCACAAAAGTTTAGTGTTTATCAACGACTTTATGGGAATTCCTTAGAATCAGTCTCTTCCAAGCTCATTATTACTCAGAGTACTAAGTCAAAGAAGGATGTGAATGAAACCAAGAGCAAAAAGGCACATGTAAGCTTCTAGAAATTACTTAAAAACCTGGTTGTGGTTTCTTTCCATAAGAGGACTTCCTTTTTTGTATAACTAATTATACATATTATCTTGCTTGCTAAGAAAGTGTAGCCTATGTATAAATTGTCACGGATGATCCTCACTAATATAATGGCATCCATGTTTGTTTAGAAAGGAAATAAGAAAGTAAGTGACAAAAGACTTGGTTTACAATTTTTGCAGTAACATTAAAAATAGTATATTAGCCTTGAAAATGAACTTTTTCAAATATACAGCAAATTTATCCATGAAATACTTAGCTTTTGTTTTCCTTGAGTTATATAAACTATTCAATTAATTCACTCCTTGTTTTTAGATAGAATGTTAAAGCTGCTTGTTTCCTCCTTTATCAGTCACAATCCTCTGATTTTTTATATTTTTCCTTTACCTTTAATGTCATGTTCTTTCATTTTCCAAGAGCCTTAATTGAGAATAAAATTGGAAATGAAAACTTATCATATCTTAATATTTATGGTAATAGAATTCATTGTGTAAGTAAAGAAAATTTTGTTAAAACTGGATTTACTAATTTCATGACTTTATGAAAACTTTTACTTTTTTCTTTTTTACAAAAAAGGGCTGGTGGGCTGGAGAGGTGGCTCAGGGGTTAAGCCTCCGCCTTGCAGGCGGAAGGTCCTGAGTTCGGATCCCAGATCCCACGTATAGACGCCAGGCGGAAGCGGGGGCGACCCGCGCTTCTGGTCCTGGTAGGGCGGAGCCTGTGAATCCTGGGGCAGAAGGAGGTGGAGGCGTCCATGGTGGTTCGCGAATTCGTCCGTGGTTCTACACACACACACACACATACACACACACACATGCGCGCTCGTGTGCACACATACACACGCATATGCACACAGTTGAATTAATAATAATAAAAAAAATTTAAAAAAAAAGGGCTGGTCTGGAGAATGGCTCAGGGGTTAAGACTCTGCCTCACGAGAAGAAGGTCCTGAGTTCCGACCCCAGGTTCCATGTAAAAATGTCAGGTGAAAACAGTGTTAGCTTGCATTTCCAGCCCTGGTTGGCAGAGCCTGGGAAATCTTAGAGTGAAGGAAAAAAGGGGAGAAGCAATCCAGAATGATTCCCAAAGTTACCCTTGGTCGTCCACAGGGACACACAGTGCTCTCTGATACACACACACACACACACACACACACACACACACACACAGAAAGAGGGACAGAGGGAGAGAGAGAATAAATAAATATATAAATAAATAAGGCTATTTATTAAGATTAAGTCTGTATCTGTGGACCTAAAAGTTGAGGATAAATTTTTACTGCATTTATCTAAGACTGAATATTTTAAATATCTAAGGAAGAGTAACAAGTGAACAAAACTAATCACTAACCAAAGAAGCGTGGCATGTCCTTATTATCTAATGAATTACTCATATAAAGGAGACCTCTCAACCCCAGAGAAAACTCTTTTAGTCATATTACACATTGATACATCAAAATACTTGACCTAAACAATAGGGGATCAAAGGGTTTTCTTCAGTGCACAATTTCAGAATACAGTCCATGGTGACTGCAGAGTATGTTATTAGATACTGAGGGAATCACATGCACATCAATGCATACCAAGAACAGAGGGCCAGGACCAATTCTGAGCACTCCCTTGCTTTTTAACTGCCAATACTTAGTTAATTCTCATCATCTTTATCTATCTATCCAGGGAATGGTTTCACGTATTGTGTGCAGGTTCTTCCCACATCAACCATGCAACCAAGCCAATAACTTATGGCCTTGCTCAGAAGCCTTCCTTAGCCAGATAATTTCCTCATAGCTGTGCCCAGAGGTCTATGTTCTAAGTGTAAAGAATAACATTTGAGAATAACCATCATTAAAAAGGATCTTTTCTTTTTCATGTGAATGTATGTATGTATGCACGTTTGCATGTATGACACATTTATGTATGCATACATGTACATGTGGACTCCCAAAGTTGATGTTGGAGATCCTCCTCAATTGCTCTTCTACCATATTCTTTGAAGTAATATTTCTCAGTCAAATCCAGAGCTTAGTGATGTGGCTAGTTTCAGTAGCTACTTTGCTTTGGAGATCCATTCTCTCTACCTTCTGGGGCTGGAAACACAGGCAGATTGTTCTACCCACATGGCATGTATGTAGATTCTGGGTCCTCTTTCTTATATGGCAAGTGCTTTAACTGTTGAGTCATCTCCCCTAGCCAAGAAGTCTTAAAATTTCATTTCTGAATACTTATATTTGCAAAAATAGTCAAGATTTTAGAAAGTGCTATTTCGTTGCTAGACATACCACTAACTTTAACAAGTAAGAAATTCAGGTATTGGAAATCTTAAGGACAGGTATCATCTAGAGGATTAAAAAAACAGTTTCCTTTTATTTTAATCACAATAAAACAAAACCTCACAGGTTAAAAATACCCTGAATGCTTTAATGAATTATCTTTCATTGAATTGTTCCAAAAGTCTAATTAGAAGTGAGAATGACTTCAAATTCTGTGACTGACCAGAAAGAAGTGTCACTTAACCTACCCTTGTGATGAAAGTTTCCTTATTATGCTGAATGCCTTCTTTTCAGTTTGTACCCATTTCAATGAAACTTACCTTTTAGGAGTGCCAAGAAGAGAAGTAGAAGAAGGATGAAGACAGGAAGAAGAGGAGGAGAAGGAGGAGGGGGACGAGGAAAGGAGAAATGGAAGAGGAGAAGAAGGAAGTGGCAGAGGAGGAGGAAAACTTCTCCTCTTCCTCCTTCATCTCTACCTCGTCATCCTCTTCCTTCTCGACTCTTTCTTCCTCCTTCACAAGTGAAAATTTGGCAAAAATTCTCATAATTTAGTATATTTTTTAACACCAAACTGTAATGTTCCCTCTTCTCATCAGTAAAAATTAAATAAACCATCTCAAAAATGGAAATTTGTCAGAATTCTCTTGCTAACAATTCTCTAATTTGTTTTTGTAACAAATGTTTGATAACAGCATAAAGTGGGTTCAATTTGTGTTTATATCATTTGGAAAATTTGAAATATTTATGTAGGTAAAGAAAAATTTTTATGTATATATATTAAATAATATATATATATATCCACTCTTTTCATTTCCTTTCTCTTTATTCACTCTTTTAATATTATGAACTAAATGTTCTTGTCATGGGACACAAGGCAATTTTGAAACAATCTTGTCTCTAAGACCTCACTCTGAAGAGGAAGAATGATATGTACAAGTCCAAATGTAGTACATCTTGATGAGTACTTTGCTCAGTGCTTGGGCAGAGATGTAACATATGATGCAGGCATGAGAGGCAAAAAGTATTTCTCAACAGGTCAAGTCAGAAGCAGGAATCTGCTAGTGGCTCAATTTCTTTTTGATTTTTATCATGTCCACTCTTTTATGTATAATCTATATCACTTAGAAATCTGGAAAACTTTCTACAGACAGCCTTTATTTCCAGAGTTTTGAATTATCTTACTCTTAATTTTAAGTAGCAAACATTTTTATGATTTATTAAAAATCAGATTAAAAAGACAAATCCATCAATGTGAACCATCCTGCACATGAAATGTTAACTTGGAATATATCCAGCTTGTGTTAAGATGTGTTTCTTTTTGATTGTGCAGGAAACCAAAGCTGACATAATTGTCAGAGAGAATAAAAAGAGGTTGATTGCTAAGGAAGAACAAAAAGAAGAGGAAAAATGGAAAACTCTCTCATGTTCTATTGAAGAGGAAATAAAAAAGAATTTGAACTCTGGAATAAAGAACCTGGAAGATTTTTTGAAGTCATGTAAAAGTAACTCGGTGAAAGTTCAAGCTGAAATAACAGGGCTAAAGGTTTGCTTGAAAATATGGAAAGAACATTGTAGAGATAAAGGTGTGTGACATGTAATTTTGCTGTTACATTGCCGAACAAGAGAATTCATACAGATATAATGATAATGGCTGTCACTTAAGAGCTAGAAATTTTGCATTTTAAGGCTTAAATATAATATCAGTATGTCTGTTTTTATCATTGAGGAGTGGCATTTCAGAAAGGGGGTCAACAATGAGGAAAAGAGACAGAAAGGACAAGACAGAATAAAGATGGATTAAGCTAGATCATTTGCAAAGCTAGACTTTCTTATTATTTGCACTCTAAGATTATTCCCTCTGCATGCTCTCTCATATGTTGGCTTTTTAGTCTTTCTATCTGCCAACCGATTTTTTTTAACACACTGTTCTTACAGACCTATACTTCCCTTGCTGCTCTGCCCTCCTCTCGCCCACATGGGCAGTCCAGGGCTGCTCTGGTGGCCCCACAGTGCCACCAGTATCCCAGGTTATTTGCTTATCCTTGATAAAGTGGTTATTATTCCAGTTGTCTTGTGTTCCCAAATGAGTGAATTCTAACAAATATTCACAGATCCATAGAGAGAAGAAGACTTCTCTTTGTAGGACTCTATCTCTCTTTTAATGAGTTTTCCCTGATATCATTAGTCATAGTTTAGTCACAAAGGCATATTCTTATCCTCATTTTTCATCCCCCTAAAGTCTACGTACCCTCAAACCCAGAGTATTAAATTATACCGTAAAGGGGCTGGAGAGGTGGCTCAGGGGTTAAGCCTCCGCTTTGCAAGCGGAAGGTCCTGAGTTCGGATCCCAGATCCCACGTATAGACGCCAGGCGGAAGCGAGGGCGGCCTGCACTTCTGGTCCTGGTAGGGCGGAGCCTGTGAATCCCGGGGCAGAAGGAGGTGGAGGCGTCCATGGTGGTTCGCGAATTCGTCCGTGGTTCTACACATACACATACACACACACAGACATACACACATGCGCACACATACACATGCACATGCGCACAGTGGAATAAATAATAATAATAAAAAAATTAAAAAAATTATACCGTAAAGCTTTGCTTAGTCATAGAGATCACATAGTACCTGTCTGTAGTTCTAATGCTTGATGTGGACCAAAAGTCACACACTGTAAGTAAACTGGAAGTGTCTGAGTGGCAGAACTCTATTGAATTTCCTTGGTAGTCTCCCATAATGGTCACAAGGAAACTGGCAGTATTTGTTAAATATGTAAAAAATATAAGTTCTCATGTCCAATAGAAGAAAGGTAGACTCAAACCAGCTCTGATGTGGTATATATGAAAAGCTTATCCTATGAAAAGAATGAAAAGGATGTACAACTCCAGGGAAAAAGAGAGAGATTATCTAAGTGTGTATCTAGAAATTGCAATAGATAAACTGCATTGAATGAATGATTCAGTAATCAAATCAAATATTTATGTTATCAATGAATGTTGCTAAAATAAATGATTGATTTCAACAATTTTAATTATTAACTATAAAATTTTTATTAGTCCCCTCTAACCTAAAATTTCAATTAATGATAAGTGAGACAGTGAGTTTGATTATGTTTAATGAAGATTGATTGATCTTGGATCTTATTATTATTCTTTACCAAGGTGAAACCACAAAAGACTTAAGTATAGCTGTTCAAATGATGAAAAGGATCCATTCTTTGATGGGAAAATACTCAGAGCTTTTGCAAGAAGCAGATTGGATACTCATAGCCCGATGCCTTAATTATTTAGGATTCAATAAGTTAGCCAATTCTGTATATCCAAATCAGGTAACAATTTTAAGATATCAATATTTCATTTTATTTAAAAATTATGTTTATTTATTTATCATGTGTGTGCACAAATGTGTATGTTTATGTGCATATAGGCACACATGTTCTAGGTCATAAGTGTGGAGATTAGAGGGAAACTGTGGGATGAAGTTAGTTCTTCCTTCAACTCTGTGTGCATCAGGGATTGAACTAGGTCATTGTGCTTGATCTGCTGAGCCATGTCAGTTAAACTTAAGTAGAAGAGTTATTCAGTATAAATAAATCACTCTGTAAATATAGCCATCTTTTCTAGATTTTTTTTACTGAAAATAACATTAAAATATTTTTATAATATAAATAATATATATTTGTAATAGATAACATATATAGGTATATTGTAATATATTACCAAAGTACAGAATTATAAATTAATCTAGAATTATTGATATTGTACAAAACTTGCCATACAAGTTAAGTGTTAGATAATTTATACAGATGTTTGAAACCAACCCTATATATAATTCTTACAAAACAGCTCAAATTGCAGTTGTTCAATTATTTAAAATGTCAGATTTTAGCCACAACTACCAAAGTCAGTACTTTAAAATCTTGATGTTTACTGGTTTATTCATGCTTGAGAAGATGAGTTAAGTGGTACTCTCTTCATGAAATTCAAGAAGGAACTCAGTCATAAATATTTCAATTATTTAAATAATGCTATAATTTAAAATTGGTCTCAAACTGTTTTTTAAAAACCATATAGGATGCAGTAGATAACATGAAGGATAACAAAAGGAACAAATACTCAGTTGGTGTTGGGCCAGCTCGGTTTCAACTTCAACACATGGGTCACTATTTGATACGAGAAGAAAGAAAAGATCCAGACCCTCGAGTCCAGGACTTTATTCCTGACACGTGGCAGGTAAAGACACAAGTAAAGAGATAAATAATGGTTATGTACTACTCAGAATAGGTACCTGCATCTTTTTCCTAGAAGGTAGAGGACAAGCAGTAAAATTAAGAATCTGTTACTTTTGCTTTGCAGTCGTTTAGTGTTTAATGTCAGATAACAAGCACTGATTACATTCTAGAACTGTGTTTCTCAAAGCCTTCCTGTAAAATAACTGCCCCAAAATCTTCTCACTACTGTGATAGCTTATTCAGATTTACTGTTCATTGTTTATGAGTGATGCTTCTTTTTTATTAAGAATTTTCCTTTTAGGAAGTGGAAAAGGGAGGGAGGGTGCAAGGGGAACTGGAGAAGGGTGGAGGGAGGGAGAAGAATGGGGTACCTATTGGGCTTGTATGATTGGGGAAAAATAAATAAATATAAATTAAAAAATAATTTTCCTTTTATACTGACAAAATGAGTGGATGTCCCTGGCCCTTACCTACCCTTTCTGTCCCCCCTCTTCTTTCACCAATGAACCCTTTTTAAAATTATAAATTCATTGCAGAAACCCATGGATTCCATAATAACATTTTCATGCACATATGCTATGTGCTTTGATCACATTCCCCCCTCGTTATGATTTCTAATTCTACCCTCCCTCTCAGTAGTTCTCTTCATTTCCCCAAATAATTCATTTTCCACTGTACTATTTTTCATCTTTACACTCCATTATTTTAGACCAGGAAAAGAATCTATTTGAATCAGTACATCAACAAATCCAGCTGTCAAATGAAAATAAATTATGTCCTCTGAGAGAATGACACACGTGCTTCAGATCTTTCTGATTTTAAAAATATTTATTTATTTAATTGTGTGCGGTGTGTGTATGTGTAGTGTGTGTGTGTGTGTGTGTGTGTGTGTGTGTGTGTGTGTGTGTCAGAGGGCACTGTGTTTCCTTGTGGAGGACCACGGTGACTTCGGGAATTATCCTGGATTGTACTCCTTCTTGCTTTGCTTTGGGATTTCCCAGGCTCCGCCCACGAGTGCGGGAAGTGCAGGCTGCCTCCAGTTTCACTTGGCGGGTTTTTTTTTTTTTTTTTTGTGGGACCTGGGATTTAAAGTCAGGAGTGTTAACTCCATCTCTCCAGCCCACCTTTTGATGTTTTATAGTGTGTTTGCAGCTCTTAGTCACCGAGTTTTAGAAAATCAGGATGTGAATGATACTTATTCTCTGTTCATATTAATCATGTTCCACACCTTGCAGAGAGAGCTCCTAGATGTGGTGGATAACTATGAGTCAGCCGTGATTGTGGCCCCAACATCCTCAGGCAAAACCTACGCTTCCTATTACTGCATGGAGAAAGTGCTGAAGGAGAGCGACGAAGGGGTGGTTGTGTATGTGGCACCCACGAAGGTAGTGTTCCGTTCAGCCCTCAACTTTCTTTCGAATGTATTCTGTAGCCCTGTGATAACTCTGACTCTGTTTTTTCTTAGCTTTAAAAATTACCACTTAAAGTAATAAGCTTCATAATACAAGATTCCATTTTGTTGATCTTTCTTGCTGGCTGTCTCCCTTCACTCCCACTTCCTTTGGATCCCTTCCTCCCCTCAAAACCTCCATTCCTCCTTCATGTGACATCTGTTATTCAACATTCCAGTGCTGTGGTGTCTTGTCAATATCGCTGTGTAGTATAATTTGAGACCAGATATTGTGATACTTCCAGGATTCTTCTGTTCACCTAAGATTTCTTTGTCTATTCAATGTCTTTGTATTGCCACATACATTTTAATATTGTTTTCTCTAGTTATGTGCAGAAATCCAGTTCCATTTGATTTATGGTGGAGATTATGTTGATATAGACTATTTGGGTAATATAGCCATTTTTATAATATTAACACTATTAATCCATGGATATGGAGATTTACCATGCTGTAGGGTCTTCTTTAATTTCTTTATTTAGTTCTCCAACTTTCCATTGTAAAAGCCTTTCACGTGTTTGGTTAGATTTATTCCTGTGTATTTTATTTTTTATCCGAGTTATTTTGAATGAAATATTTTTCCTAGTTTCTTTCTGTGTAAGTTCATGATTGGTAAACAGGAAAACTACTCTATCCTATGAATAGGCTGAAGCAATTTATTAGATCTAAAAATTTTCTGGTAGAGTTTCTAGTATATTTAAAGTATTTGACTTCTTCCTTTTCTGTTTCCTTTTAGCTGTTACAATCTTACCTTCCCCTCTTCTACAGTGTACCCTGAACTTGGGATGGGGAGAGATTTTGATGGACTGATTGGGGCTGAGCATTCCTGGGTCACTGATATTCTGTACTCTAGCCAGCTATGGTTTTCTGCCTCTCTAGTCTTCCATTGTAAAAGGATGAATCTTGGTCAAGCTCTGTTTACTTTATATTAAGAAGTGTTTAGATAGTGTTTTACCATCTAAGTTTTACATGTCAAGTTTTCTTTTCTCCCACATTTTATTTTTTTCCTGATCACACAAGCTCAATCGGTCTTCCCCATCCTCTCCTTCCCCCCTCCTTTCCCCCATAGTCACCCATTCCACTCTCTCTCCTTTCCCCCTTCCTTCCACCCACTCCCTCCCTCCCCCTCTCCTGGTGCTTCCTCCTTCCTTCGAATCTTCCTTTGAGTCCTCCACGCTAGTGAAGGTTCAATACTAAGACATCTGTTCCTGTCTATTTTCTTACCTTCTACTGCAGATAGGTTTATAGTGTCAGGCGTGAGTTCCCTGACAATAAGTGGCTTAGAACTCATTCAGAGAGTAAACAGAGAGTTGTAACTTGCAGTATTAGTGATTGGGCGAGGCCCTTGATCCCTCTTTTTCTCCTGAGTCACTTGGCTTTTGTTTTTTTTTCCTTTACCCCATATTAAGACCTATCACCTTACTTCCCTTACCATCAGACTTTACTTCCATAATGACCTTATTCACCTATTTGCCTATATCTTTTGGCTCCACTCCTTTGGAGTCTTCTTCATCCCTGTCCCCCAAGTTAAGTTCCTTTGTAGTTTGTGGGTGTTATAGAAGTTTCCCTTTGTGTACATCACTTTGAGGGTTTAATGCTAGAGTCCACTT
This sequence comes from Typhlomys cinereus, assembly GCA_023101885.1. Taxonomy (NCBI): domain Eukaryota; kingdom Metazoa; phylum Chordata; class Mammalia; order Rodentia; family Platacanthomyidae; genus Typhlomys; species Typhlomys cinereus. The sequence goes on from JALPQD010000161.1 coordinate 326,504, forward strand.
ATGAGTGTGAGTATTCAGTGTCTGTCTCACTGTGCCTGGAATGCTTCACTCAGTCCAGTTTCCTCTAACTCCATCCGTTTACTGGCAAATCTCATTAATACACTTTTTCTTGACAGATAAGTATTATTCCATTGTATATATAGCACATTTTCATTATCCATTCATCTGTTGGACATCTAAACTGATTCCATTCCATTTCTTTCCTATTGTGAATACAGCTGCTTTGAACGTGGATCTACACCTTTTTCTATAGTAGGATATAGCTTTTTTGGGGGACGTATTCCCAGCAGTAGTACAGCTGGGTCTTATAATATTTCAAATTTAACTTTTTTTAAGGAACTTCCATATTGATCTCCAAAGCAGTTGTACAAGTGTGCATTCCCACTAATATCGTATGAGGTCCTCTTCTGCCTGAGTCCTCACCAGCATCTGTTGTTTTGCTTTGGGTTTTAGCCATTGATGGGGTGAAATATCTCGGGGTGGTTTTAATTGCATTTTTTTAATGGCTAGGGAATTGGAACATTTTTTAAAGATTAAAAATATTAAATAATCCCTCCAAAGATACATTCAAGTACAAGTTTAAATAACATGCCTCAAGGGGAAAATATAAAAAGGAAAATAACATAGCTGGATAGAAAACTCAAATTCAGAAAGTGTATCAATCAATCAATCGTTGAATGTCATTTTCCCCCCTGAAACACAGTAATTTTAGATTACTACTCTTTCCTCCTGCTTGTTTCTCAGAAAGGATGAAGAAGTGTGTGTGCCTATTGTTTTACACCTCTAAGCCCTCTCTGCATGTTCTTCTTGAACTGATTCTTGATCTGAGGTGCATGTTCTGGACAATCTGGGGTCTTGTTCTTTGGAGCATGCTCTCTGTGATCCCTCCCTGAACTTTTAGATGCAGACAGAATGGAATGAACGCTGACTCTAGCAGATTCCTGCCAGTGGCTTACTTTCATCATTTCTGACATTCCGAAGCGGCTCATGTGCATTCTCTTTAGGTAACACTTTCCGGAGAGGTTTCTCCTTCACCGAGGGACAGGCGCTGCCATCCTTGCTTGCGCGTCTCACTTGCTCTATGAAGTTGTCCTCACTGTCGCTGCTCTACGACACGGACAACTGCTTGTAGAATCTCTCTTCTGTGCTGTGGTCAAAATACGGTCTGTCCTCCTCTCACTGGCCCTGCTCAGGGAGCTCACAGGCGCTTTCCTTATGCTGTGACTGGCTTTCACTTCCGAGTCAGCAAGTGTCAGTGGGGGAGGGAGGGATGGAAGGACTCTTTTCCCAGAGACTGTGGTGGAGAATTTGGAATGCCTGCAGTGTTGGTTGGGTGCACGTCCCATCTTGGCCTTTTTTTCTTTTGAGTCACCCTTTGGTTCGTTTGCCTGCATTTTGGCCTCTTTTCCTTTCTGCTCCCCAACACTCGTCCTGCTGGGGCTCAGTGGGGTCATCCTCTGAATGTGAAGTATCTGCACACTGGTTCTCTTGCTGAAACTTCTATATGAAGTTAGATTTCCTTCTGTGGGAGACACACAGATTTTCCAGGTGTTCAGCGGTTATGCTATATGTATCATCATTTTTTTCTGCAACATAAGCTCCATTTCCTATTTTGCTTTTCAGTAAAGACTTTTTTTGTTTTATTTTAGGACCAAATGCTTACTTAGTCTTGTATCTCAAAGAGAGAAAATTGCCATTCGTTCCTTAGCATCCTTAAAAATAGATGAGGAAATAAGGTAGTTAAGCTTCTGCACTTACAATAGCATGCATTTTTGATAGTTCCATTGTCCCATGTAATTTTGAATATTTATATTTTATTATGTGAATGCTACATCTATTTCCTTGTCAACCAGGCACTTGTGAATCAAGTGGCAGCAACTGTTTATAATCGTTACACCAAAAATATGCCAGATGGTAAAGTTCTGTGTGGTGTTTTCACAAGGGATTTTCGCCGTGATGCCCTAAATTGCCAGGTATGACATGATTTAATAAACTTGATAGCAAACTGTGTGACAGTACTTACAAATCACATTGACTAGATCCCTACCATCTTCCAGTCACTGAGAATATTGTCTTCAAATCTGTGAAAGACCAAATGATTTTAGAGGAAAATTAAATTTTGTTTCATTCTTTTTTTTTAACATTTTTTATTATCTCCGCTCATACAAACTTAATAGGTACACTGGTTCCCTCTCTCCCTCCTCCTCCCCCCGACCCCTCTGCTCACCCTCCCCTCACCTTCTCTCCTCACCCCCCAGTGCCTCCTCTCCCCCAATTCCCGGAGAATCGTTTAATGTGCATGCCAAACTCTCCTCTGGGTCCTTCTCTCCGATGACTTACAAGGACCCAGCAGCATTTCCCTGAACCCTTTCCTTTGTTCCCCTTAAGCATAGGAATATTTCATTCTAACTCATGTGATAAATTGAAGCTTGGACTTTGATTAAAATTTCAATTTATCATTCTTTACATACTGTACATTTATATGGGATTCAATATAATGTAAAGATCTTTAAAAGCTATAAAAATCAATAAATAGCATTTAAAATATTATGAGAGACAGGGAGAGAAAGAGAGAGAGAAAGAACAACATGTCATTATGCAAGATTAGATACAGGTCAGAAGATAACTTCAGAAGTCAGTTCTTTCCTTCTACCATGTGAGCTATCAGGGATTAAATTCAAGTCACCAGGTTTGTGAATAGGCACAATTTGTATTTGATTCGTATTTTTGCTCTCCTGTTAAAAATACTCATTAGAATTAAAAACGTTTTCATTCTGGAAAGCCTATGGGGTGGTTAATGAGATTGCAGTTTTCTTCCGTATGAACTTCCAGATCAGTAATGAAGTCAAAATGAGAAGTGAGCATATGACTGTAGGATATTCTGTAGTAAACTTGGCAAAGGTGATACCTGAATCATCTTTCAAAAAAGAAATTGTTGCCCAGATATGGGGCATGTGCTTGAGACAGATACATGCATTACCCCCAGCTGTGCAGCCATAATCTATACTGGGTGTTGGAACAAGGTAATGTGATAAATTGGTTCCTGATGGGGAACCAATCTGATAGGCGATCCTTGTTCTAGAGTTCTGAGTCAGGTGGACTGATGGCTACTTGGCTCCTCCCTGTGTCCAATTTTCTGCTTCCCATGCTGCTGATTCTTATAAACATCATTCAACCCAAATTCTATGCCAGTGTTTGCTTTTAAAGAGTCTGTATGATGATGACTAATAACTTTGATTGGTTTATTTTACATGTTGAATACTCATAAACAAGAATTTGAACTTAGAATTCCATACGTTCTCATTTTTACCCTATGAAAATTGAAGTTTCACTAAGTGTAATTCTTAGAAGTAATGTTATATCCTAATTATCAGCAGACACATGTAGGACTCATTAGCTTTTTTCATATAGCTTTGTATCTATGATTGAACACAATAAATAATATTGTCATTTTTAGGTACTAATTACAGTGCCTGCCTGCTTTGAAATTCTCCTGCTAACTCCTCATCGTCAAGACTGGGTGAAAAGGATCAGATATGTTATATTCGATGAGGTAGGTTGGATATTATTGTTGATTGATGACCTCATTTGCATAAGCCCTACAGTGAAGATACTTGCTGCTTCAGAATTGTCCCTTTAGATGGAGTTCAGATTTTTTTATGAATAGTTTCTCTAGGAGAATTAGCCTTCCAGTTTCCTTTTCTTATTGTGACTCAGTATTGAATGTTGGTCGCCTGTGTATAAGAGGAAACTTTCAACTTTGGAGACAACTGTTGCAGAGGAGCAGAATTAACTATCCTGACAGGAGTTTGCCTGGATAGAGATGTCAAAATAGGTAGTTAAGCTTCTGCACTTACAATAGCATGCATTTTTGATAGTTCCATTGTCCTATGTAATTTTGAATATTTATATTTTATTATGTTGTTGCCCAGATATGGGGCATGTGCTTGAGACAGATACATGCATTACCCCCAGCTGTGCAGCCATAATCTATACTGGGTGTTGGAACAAGGTAATGTGATAAATTGGTTCCTGATGGGGAACCAATCTGATAGGCAGACCACTGTTGCAGAGGAGCAGAATTAACTATCCTGACAGGAGTTTGCCTGGATAGAGATGTCAAAATTCTTTCTGATCTCTAAAGCAAAGAATTGTGCATTCCAGAAACTGATGTCAGTTGCACAAGCTATTTTTAGTAGTCACGAGTCTATAAGAAAATAAATGACATATTCGAGGTACAATTCATGATTTTAAAAGAAATGTATGTGAGGAAATCCGGAGTGAGAAGTTTATCTCTCCATAGGTTATAGGAAAGGTGGGGAAGCACTTCCTTAAGCTCCAAAGTGGATTCTGATTGAATTTGCTATATTGTATAGAGAAGAAGAGCAGAGTTGGCTCTGGTAACTTTGGGAGCCAGAGGAAGCTCTTATCTTCTGATCCCCAGCCAAGGTTGTCTACTGGTCAAATCCAGAGAAAAGGGAACATGGGAGCCCTATTAAGTCATATCTGAAGATCAGAGTCCCAGAGAAGAGAAGTATGAGGAAAAGCAGCATAGCTATAAAGAAGAGAAGGTAACTAGTTGATCTGTAGCAGCTCCATTAAGCATATATATTCAAACGGTTTTTAAAACATTGTTAAAGAAAGCATGGAGGGGCTGAAGAATTGATTCAGAGTTTACGTCTCTGCCTCGAAAGCAAAAGGTCCTGATTTCAGATCCCAGGTCCCATGTAAAAAAACGCAAGTGGAAATGGGTGGCCTGTACTTTGGGCCCTAGTGGGTGGAGCCTGGGAAATCCCAGAGCAAAATAAGGAGGAGGTAGATGCAATCCAGGATGATTCCTGAAGTCCACAGGGACACATGTGCCCTTTGATACACACACACACACACACACACACACACACAATCCAGGATGATTCCTGAAGTCCACAGGGACACATGTGCCCTTTGATACACACACACACACACACACACACATACACACACACATACACACACACACACACACACACACACACACAACTGAATGAATGAATGAATGAATGAAAATGTATGTGTTCTTTTACTCCAAGGAATTTCCAGTTTAAAAGGAAAAAAGATAAGTCTTTTTTCACTTTACTTCTCCATGTGTCTGTTATTTTTAAGCATCAATTTTCAGAGATGGAGACTCAACCCACCTTGAAATGCTAGAAGTCAAATCCTTACCTTCTGGTTCTTATAAACTTGAGATTGCCTAGCAAACTGTGCTTTTTATTTGCTTGATATCAAGTTGTTATATTTATATGTACATTTTATGACTTTGGATAGTCTTGTAGAAAAAAATGTACAGTGTGAGCTAGACCACTGATTTGTATGCAACTTAATTCTGGACTTTGAAGTGACATAATATCAGGTGCCTCAGTCACCACAGTTTTATTTCAGGGTAAATTTGAAAGGCTTTAAAGCCTAGTGTACCTTCATATAGAGTCAGGAAAGCTACACATTTACTAATAGCTTGAGGTTAATATTTGACACAGTGGCTCATCATCTAATCAGGATCAGACTAAATCAGATGAGCAGCAGAAAAATATAAAGAATTGTATGTCTACATATCTATGTATACATTATAAAAATAGCTTTGATAGCTAGCTAATTACTTCCAAGTTTATTGTTGTGTGCCATAATTTAACCTGGTTAATTAAGATAAAAGCCATGAAACTTTCCTGAATCTAATTTAACTTGTTTATGTATGTATTTATTCAGAATATTTAGGATATTATATCAATACTATAAATACCCTGCTATGTGATTAAAGTTTAGAACTGTAAGAAAGATGTTCCATCAATGTGCACACAAATGCCTAGAAATCTACTCTCATGTATAATGTAAAGAGAAAGATTGTGCAGTATGGCCGAATAAGGACAGAAAGCAGTCAGTATGAGACAGTTGTGAAATGGGTGGACTCTAGTGACTCTAGACTAACTCCAAGGGTTCAGGGAAGGAAATGGTATTTTTTATTTTATTGACAAGAGTACTTTAAGCATGAAGGACAATCATGAAAATTCCGGAGTAGGAAGTATGTGTTGGAGGTACAAAGAGAAGGCTGGTGAGTATGGATCATAGTGAAGTTAGAAGAGAGCAACTTGATGTGCAGCTTGAGAAGCATCAGCAAGAAAATTGTGCCAGAATTATGCAGCCCACTGAAATGATTGTGTTCAGTGCACGTAAGCTATGGGAAAAATGATGTAGTGACATGACTAGGTGTGGTATTATCTGTGCAACATATATTTTTATCTGTAATGTCCAGAATACAGGGGTCAAAAGGGAAGCAAGATGTAATTGGAAGGATATGGTGGGATTGCAAATGAGATGTGGTTGTCCTGGTTGGCAGTAGACATGAAAGAAGTACATCTTCCTGAAAGGATGATTTGAAATAAAATAAAGAGAAGTTACTCGTGTATTGGTTAAAAGGAGCGAGGAAAATTCAAGTATCAAGATTTCAGATCATGCTTTTTCTAATACTTACTGGAAATCCTGAAGGTCCCTTAAAAGGTTAAAGATCGAGCTGCCATCTGATCCAACACTTACTTAAACTTGGCATAGTCAATTAAAAGTAACAAGAAGTATGACCTGTTGAAGATTGTGTGTGTTATTTTAATGTTGGTATTCTTGAAATCAGCTTGTCAATTGAGAAAGTTTTTTCTTTGATAGGTCCATTGTCTTGGTGGTGAAATTGGAGCAGAAATCTGGGAACATCTCCTTGTCATGATCCGATGTCCCTTTTTGGCGCTCTCGGCTACCATAAGCAACCCTGAACATCTCACTGAGTAAGGATTGGCTTCCATTTTGATAAAATCCTTACCTATTTTGAAAATTTGAATTGCACACTTGATGTATGGATTCTAGGAAGTTTTGCAGCTTTCTCACTAACTAGTCATTATCCTCACATCTTCACGCTAAGGCTGGTTGGTACACCCTGCTAGGTGCTGACTACCCTCTGCAAAAAAGCATCCAGAACTCATTGAATAAGATTTGCAACCAAGTATAAAATAGCTCAAAGAGTTAATAAGAAATTCTAGCTCTTTCCTATTTTCTCATTTCCTTTCCTTCTCCTTTTGTTTCCTCTTTCCTTTCCTCTCTCCCTTCCCTTCCCTCTTTTCTCTCTTCCTCTCCCCCTCTCCCTCTCCACCTTTCCTCTCCCCATTTCCCTCTCCTGCCTTTCCCCTCCTCCTCTCCCTCTCCCTCCTTCCCCTTCCTCCCTCTTCTTTCTTTCCCCTTTCCTCCCTCGCTTCTCTCTTCCCCTCCCATTTTTTCCCTTCTCCCCTCTCCTTTTTTCTTCTTTACCATCCTTGCTATGCAACAAAATAAAAAGCTTCAAATAAAGGATACAGTTGGTCATGGATTCTGAGATTTATTGTCCCACTTTTTAGATATGCATATTTGGAAAGTTAGCAGAACATTATCAGTTGAAGGTAACATGTCATCTTGTCATTGGGCCTGATGTTTGCCTCCTACTAATGAGTATAGCAACTGATCCTATAATAGTTCCTATGTGTCATCTACTCTCCTAGGTCTGCATCATATTGTCAATGTCATCAACTTTCTAACTTACTATCAGTTCCATTGTTATTGCTAGATAACTTTCTTCCATTACAACTTATATCGTATCATTCAAAAAACATGAAGACAGGCCACAGAAACATGGAGTGATTTATGAAGTGCAATAGCAATGAGAAAGCTGGAGTTCCATCTCAGGTTGTGGAGCTCAGAGACCAGTCTCTTCTGCAGAATTTTTAGGGCACATGAAATGTTCTTTACCTAACTGTTCACTTTCAGCACATCCTGCTAGAAGTGTAGAGGGGGAGTTCCAGCCATGGAGGTGGGAGCCTGAGGTAGCAGCTCATTCACTTGGCAATGGATGGGAAGCAGAGAGTTAGATCAGAAAGAGGGGCAGGCATGACCTTTTAAGGCCCGCTCTCTACCTCCAACAGGCAGGTCCCATCCCCTAAAAGTCCCACAGCCTTCAAAATGGGGCCAAGATACGATCCTTCAGGGAATACTTCATACTAAGACAATAAATAATTTGTAAATTTATTTTTTAAGGTGGCTGCAAACAGTTAAACGCTACTGGAAACAAGCAGACAGTGCAATGGGAAAACGTACTGTTTCTAAAAAAAAAACTTTTCATGGGAATTTTCGAAAAAATGACTTTCATGTAAAACAATCATATAAAGTTAGACTCGGTAGGTTTATATATGACAATTAATTCTGTACTATTTTACTTTGAAATTATTCCACTGGTTACATTTTCATGAGTTTGTCAAGTCTTACTCTTCCTCATCAGTGCTCTATGGAGAGAGATACAATGATTTGGAGAAGTATCTGTGTTCCCTAAGACAGACGGACAGCGGCTCTGAAATCTGCACTGATCATTTTCACCCATGTGCTGCACTAACGACAGATCATGTGAGTCATACCGCTTAAAGTCTTAACCTAAAGGCTTTGTCAGCTGTATTTGTTTCTGGAGACAGTTTCTGCCCATTTTCTGTGTACCCTTGCCTTATGTAAGTGTCTTAGCTGACTCTCTGCCCCACACTGGTGCATGTGGAGAAGAAGCTATCATCCTTTCAGTGCAGGAGAGGCTATCGTCCCTTCAGTGCAGTTAGAAGTTTGGGTGAGTAACTCTTCCCACCTGTGAGACTGTGCCTGAGGCTACACAAGGTGTAAACCTTTCTCTGTAAACCTTTCTCTACCACAGCCATCACATCATGACTTTAGGATTGTGAACCAATAATATGGAAGCCTTCAAAAGATTTCATTTAGGACACTGCCTTTTCGGGGGAATGATTTCCTTAAGTTTTCTTGATTTTCTTCACTTTGCTCCTTCCTTATATTATATTTGACTTTTATATTTCTTTGGTTGAAATAAAGTTGCCTTATAACTTTTGCCAAAATAAAATTACATTAAAATTTTTCCCTTTGTCGTTTTTTTATACATTTTTTATTATTTCCGCTCATACAAACTTAATAGGTAGACCAGTTCCCTCCCTCCTTCCTTTTGTGAAGGGTTCATTTGAATACTTGTTAGTCAACAAGTGAGAATCATAACCTTTCTTCCAAAACATGAAAATTAATATTCTATATATTCTTATATCACATAAAGACTCCTTGAATGTGACCATATTCTTCCAGGGGCGTGTGTGTGTGTGTGTGTGTGTGTGTGTGTGTGTGTGTGTGTGTGTATGTGTGTGAGAGAGAGAGGGCGAGAGGGCACTGGGTATTCCTGCGGAGGGTTGATTTTGGAAACTTTCCTGGATTCCTTTTTGCTTTGCTCTGGGATTCCAGGCTCTGCCCACCAGGGCTAGAAGTGCAGACTATTCTCTTTTCCTCCTGGTATTTGACAATGGGGCCTAGGATCCAAATTCAAGACCTTCTGTTTGTGAGGCAGAATCTTAACCCTTGAGCCATATTTCCAGCTCTGTGCTTTTTAAAATTAAATTTATCTGTTCCTCATCTAGAGCTCTTACTGTGATACCTTTTCAGAAATGTCCTGTAACTCACTCAACTGTTACATAATCTTCTCCAAAGCACTTTATATGTGACACCAAAAGCCAGGTTTCTGCTATTGCAGTTCATATGAGGTCTTTCTTAGCTTTATAGAAAAACTTCTGGATGATGAACTTATTGTCTTCATAGTTCCTAACAAAGTCTGTGTTAATTAACTAATTATCCGTGTTGAAAGATAGGTAAAACTAAATACTTTGCTTTGTGCTTTTATAAGGTTCACATACCTCACCTCCACTAACCATCAGAATGATTATGTGACAAAGGTCCTACAATTATTTCCCTTTTACAAATAGGGAAGTGAGACTTTGACGACTTATTAACTTGCTACTACCACACCATGGGATCCACAGTGGGAGCAGACCATATCTCACATAGAGTGACTCCCTTTTATATTAAAAATCTGTTGAACAGATCTTATGGTTTACCTTGCAGTGATTTCTAAAGGCACTTAAATGAATTTGAACGTGGTCATTTTCTAAGGGGAATTTTAAGAATATTTTTATGAATTTTATGAATATTTTTGTGTGTGACATGGCCCTATTAAAATGCTAAAGATTGGGAAAATGCAAGCAAAATTCCTGTCTTAATTGACACCCCAAACTGGACTCTAGATGATAATCCAGACAGAAATAGTTAAAGAATCCTTTCTCTTCTTTTTCTCTTTCTCTGCATCTCTTACTTCCCCCTTCTTCCTTCCTTGTACTCTTTCTTTTTTCCCCAGAAATCTTTGGACATTTTCATCATTATTTGGCATTTTAAAAAATAGTATGGTACTCTAAAATTTATTTTGTATGGTGATTCAAGAAGGTTATCCTTAAGCAGCCATGAGCGCAGTAGTTTGCAACACTTGATGAAATGATCATTTTGGTCCAAGTGCTTTCTCCCTCCTCTCAGTAGCTATTAATGGAGTATCTGGAAAGCAATAGAGCTGCTCATGAGCTCTGACCTCATGCGACTCTCGCAAAGGTCATGCTGCTGGGTAAGTTTAAGACTCCTAGTCTTTGGCAGTCTGAATGCAGGCTAAATAAGTGCAAAAATATGGGGATTCTAAAATATATTTATCAAGCAAGTGTAGAACATGTATTTATATATGACATTTTCAAAAGAAGCAATGATAAAGAATAAGTAAATAATTTTAAGGCTTGTGCAGAATACATCAGATCATATGAAATAACTGAGTGACCAGGAACAGATCATAATAAATTGTAGCTACATAAAGAAAAGAATTGTTTGCTTGGCTTTTTCTTCTACAGCCATATTAGAAAATCAACTTTATTAGAAAATCAACTTTAAAAAGGAAGGGATGATAGAGGATGGTCTTTACTCAGCTGACATAAGGATCAACAGTGGGGGAGTGACCTCTTTTTATGCCTTGTTTCTGGCATAGCACATGGTTGGCCTTTACTATGTCAATCATTTCCAGGAGCAGTTGCTGATGTCTGCAGAGGTACCAACCCAGGGAACTGCTTAATGAGGATAAGTTTTGAATCACCTCTGCTATTAGGGACAATGTGATTTATTTCATCATATAAGAAATACCTTCATTCTTGGGTTGATTTTGTTTATCACAGTTGGACTATATAAACAACCATTCTCAAATGTGGATTCATTAAGAGAACTATGCAAATTAAGGCTCATGTAGAACTCTGGCACAATCCAATCTTTACTATTTCACAAACTTGTCCTGCATTGTGTAATGATTCTGTGTAAATGCTTACATGTCATAGATAAAGCTAAAACAATACAAAAATTCCAATTTTATTTTAAATGCAGATTGAAAAGTATGGATTTCCTACTGACCTGGCCCTTTCACCTCGAGAAACCATCCAGCTTTATGACACCATGTTTGAAACCTGGAGTCACTGGCCCCAGGCCCAGGTAAACAATATGCTGGGGTTTTGATGTATTTATAGAGATTCACAGTATCCATGCTGTGCAGAGATACAACACCCTTTATTTCTCTTATATTTGATCCTTTCAAACTATTAGGAGATCCTTTCCAAAATAAAGCACTTTTCTTCTGTCTTCCTAGTCCAATGAGCTATAAGCAGTATTTTATTTCAGATCCCAAAAATGGTTTTTGCTTTCAAGTTCTGGGACACTAGAGTATTTCATTTTCCTTTTACTCCTTGCATTTCTATTTATTTACTTATTAACTAATTAAATGTGCATGTGTGAGTACTGTGGCCCACATGTAGAAGTAAAAGATGACTTTACAGCATCTTTGCCGTACTTGAGACTAGGGCTCCTTAGTGTTGCTGAAGCCAGAATGTTGGGCTGTGTGTTACTGGATATTGTTCAGACTCTGCTTCCCATTTCTTGTTGATGTGCTGGGATTACAGATATTTACAATATTGGCTCTGGTTTTTACTTGAGAGCTGGGGAACTGAACACTAGTCCACACACTGTTTCTTTGCCCTCCTACATTGGATTTCTCCCCTCTTATTTTATTACGAGTGCTTTCTTTTTCTTTTTTTCAGAGTTCTCCTAGTTTTCCTCCCTGGCTTGATTCCTCTGTAGTCTTCCCTTTGAAGAGTTTATATACACTCAAAGTTCATATACCAGAAGATATGGGGAGTGAAAACAATTTCAACCACCTATTCCTCAAGAGCTTCTGAAACTGTCAGTGAGAATATCATGGAGAAATAGCTTTGGATTTTTAGTCATGACTGATGGAATTTTATGTTATTTCTTTTCCTAGGATCTGTGTCCAGAAAACTTTATTCATTTTAAGAATAAAGTGGTAATTAGAAAGCTGGATGCTAGAAAATATGAAGAGAGCTTAAAAGAGGAACTGAAAAATTGGATTAAAAATGGCAATGAAGAGGAGGTAATTGTCAAATGTTTTTGGCAAAGCAATCTATACAGTTTTCTTAAGTTGTGTCAATGTGATTTCCATTTTCTTCTCAATGTTCAATTTTAATTTTAGACTTTCAACTTGACTTAATGCATAGGGATTTGAAATAGAATAAAAAGAAAGAGATGAAACTGATCTTTCTCTCAACCTTAGTGTCCTCTCAGATATGAGTGAGTCTCAAGTACTTACTCTAGACTTGCTGACAGATAAGAAAAGAGAATTCAGTAGCAAGGATTGTTCAAACCCCTGCCTCAGAAAGACAGAAGACAGAACTCCATTAGACTCTTTCATGAATTTTAATACTTTTAAAAATTTGATTTTCAATTATAAGAACTATTCACGTATTAAAATCTTACCTTATATACATTCATTTTAAATAAATATGTAGTCCTTATACTTAAGTTTGTCATTATGAATTGAGGTTTCTAGTTCTTCAGTAGTAATATACGTTAGTCTTCTATCACCTCTTTGCCCCCCAATATTCTTAAAATATTAAAATGAATTAAAATATAAAATTCCCTACTAATATCAAGAAACTTGTAATGAATTATATTTTCATTAGTAAATATGTAGTTAAAAATCGTCTTTAATTCCTTGGGAATGGGAAGGTCATCTTTGTGTAAAAAGCAGAATTACAGAGCAGCCCTTTTTCTGATATGAGTGTGCTATCTAAAAAAAGTTGCATGTTACACTGCATATACATATAGTTACTACTGCCAATTTTTAATCACCGTATTTATTGATTCCTGTTTCTTTGCTGTTGCTTAGCATAGTTTTATAATATATCTTCATAGAACGATTTTAAAGGACCTCAAAACATAGATCACACAACTACCAAAACATTTAGCTAGAAAAAGGTGTTCCTTTCTCCTCTGTGCATAACTTAATAAAATTGTTTTTTTGCTCATTATTGCAGGCTAAAATGGTACTGAAGAAACTTACTCCTAATTCAAATTATCGCTCAGGAAATATGTTGGAGTACTTTCCAATTCTTGTTGAACAGCTAAAGAAAATGAATAAGTTACCTGCAATATTTTTTTTGTAAGTTGTTTAAGTTTTTATGTAATTTCTGTTAGATTCATTCCTTTCCAGTAGGGGAATTATATAAACCATATTGCTGTAATCTAGAGTTACTTTTCAATAAATTTTTTATTGTTATTTCAGCTCATACAAATTTAATAGGTACACCAGTTCCCTCCCTCCCTCCTCCTCTCCCGGAACCCCCTGCTCCCCCTCCCTTCACCCCTCCCTCCCCATCCCCCAGTGCCTCCCGCCACAATTCCCAGAGAGTCCTTTCTTGTGCAAGCCTGACTCTACTCTGGGCCCTCCTCTCCTGACGTACAAGGACCCAGTGGCATTTCCCTGAATCCTTTCCCGTGTTCCCCTTAAGCATGGGAACACTACTGTGGCTGTCAATCCCTTGCCTCCAAGGATCTTGGTGCCTTTAGCAGATGCTAAACTTTGTGAGGTCAATAGTGTGTTGGACATTGCGCAGGGCATGCAAAGTCCAATTATGATTGCTTCAGCCCTAACTTGTGTGGAGTATCTTGCAAATCATTGCTCCTCCCATCCTTTTGCTCTTACACTCTTACCGCCCCCTCTTCCGCAAATGTCTCTGAGCTTCAGGATGGGGAGAGATTAGTCTGGCCTAGTTCTAGGTGGTTGATATAGAGTCTCTGAAGTTCTGGATTGTGGTTTGTTGATTTTCTTTTGCAGTTTTGCTGCTCCTGCAATGCCCTTCACTCCATCCTGCTGGGCACTGTATGTCACCCCCTGGCCAGAGACAAAAAGCTGTTAAACTGGAGTCTTATTATAAGACCACATTCAAGGGTAGATGTAATAAAAGTAGGAAACCTCAGTGAGGGAGGGGTCAATCACCCATTTGCAAAATGGTTACTTTTTATCTGCCAGACTATATGCCCTCCCCTTCTGTTGAGATCATACCCCCTTAGTTGTAAATGATTAGGAACGAACATCTGTGAACTTAACCAGGTGTCACATTGCTTACTTGCAGTCCTTGATGGAGGCCTATTTTCTCTACCGTAACATGGTCACTTCTCTCCTTGTTTCTGGTGTGTCCCTCCAACCCCATCCCTCCTGTTCATAATCCTTGCAATTACTGTAGGTAATAAATAGATTTACCTACAAGTGTCTCAAGGTGGGCTGGGTGGGTTTGGTACTAGGAGCCACATATTAGGGAGTACATACGGCGTTGAATTTTCTGGGTTTGGGATACTTCACTTAATATAATTGTTTCTAATGACATCCATTTCCCGGCAAATTCCAGTAATTCATCCTTTTTGATAGCTGAGTAGTACTCCATTGTATAGATGTACCACTGTTTCCTTACCCACTCGTCAACAGTTGGACATTTGGGTTGATTCCATGTCTTTGCTATTGTAAACAGTGCTGCTATGAACATGGTCGTGCTTGTGCTATCGAGGTGAACCTCTGCTGTATGGGGGGTTATACTCAAAAGTGGAATTGCAGGGTCATATGGCATTTCAATCTTTAATTTCTTTAAGAATCTCCAGACGGCTTGCCAGAGTGGCTGTATGAGCCTGCATTCCCACCAACAATGTAGGAGAGTTCCCCTCTCTCCACATCCTCTCCAGCATTTGGCGTTGTTTGTATTGTGGATTTTTGCCATCCTGACTGGGGTGAGATGATATTTCAGGGAAGTTTTGATTTGCATTTCCCTGATGGCTAAGGAAGTGGAGCATTTTTTAAGATATTTGTTAGACATTTTAATTTCATCCCTGGTAAAGTTTCTTTTAACTTCCAGGGCCCATTTTTTAATTGGGCCATGGGTTTCCTTGGTGTTTAGTTTTCTAAGTTCTTTGTGCACTCTGGACAGCAGAGCTCTATCAGATGTGTGATTAGTGAAGATTTTCTCCCATTCTGTGGGTTGCCTTTGAGCTCATGTTACAATCTCTTTATCTGAACAGAAGCTCTTTAATTTCACAAGATCCCAACTGTTGAGAGTTGGTAGCAGTGACTGTGCCATTGGATGTCTGTTTAGGAAATGTTGGCCTAGCCCAATCAGTTCGAGGGAGTTCCCTATCCTTTCAACTATGGTTTTTATAGTCTCTGGCCTTATATCAAGGTCTTTGATCCATTTGGAATTAAGTCTTGTACATAGTGACAAGTACGGGTCCAGCTTTAATCTTCTGCATGTGGAGATCCAGTTTTGTTGAAGATGCTGTTCTTTTTCCATTGTATTCTTTGGGCCCCTTTGTCAAAGACCAAATGACTGTAATTTTGTGTGCTTATATCTGGGTCTTCAACCCTTATCCATTGATCTGTGTGTCTATTTTGGAGCCAGTACCAGGCTGTTTTTATAACTATGGATTTGTAGTATAGACTAAGGTTTGGTATGGTGATACCTCCAGCAGTGTTTTTGTTACTCAGGATTGTCTTTGCTATCCTGGGTCTTTTGTGCCTCCATTGTTTGGTCAACTTCTTTAAAGAATTGCTTTGGGATTTTAAATGGTATAGCATTGAATTTGTATATTGCCTTTGGTAGGATGGTCATTTTTATGAAGTTGATTCTGCCAATCCAGGAACATGGAGGTCTTTCCACCTTCTGGTGTCTTCTGCTATTTCTTTCTTTAGAGTTTTAAAGTTTTCATTGTAAAGGTCTTTTACCTCCTTGGTTAGGTTTATTCCAAGGTATTTCATTTTTTTAGGGGCTATAGTAAATGGTATTGTTTCTCTCAAGGCTTTTTCACTTCTTTCATTCTGGGCATATAGGAAGGACTCTGATTTTTGCACATTTATTTTGTATCCTGCCACCCTGCTGAACTTTTCAATTAGTTCCAGGAGCTTCCTGGTGGAGTTTTTGGGATCCCTCAGGTATAATATCATGTCATCTGCAAATAGGGATAGCTTGACTTCTTCCTTGCCAATTTGAATCCCTCTTATGTTCCTTTCTTGTCTTATGGCTTCAGCTAAGACTTCAAGTACAATATTGAATAGACGTGGTGAGAGTGGACAGCCTTGTCTAGTTCCTGATCGAAGTGGGAATGCTTCCAATTGTTCCCCATTGAGCATAATCCTTGCTGTGGGCTTGTTGTATACAGCTTTTATTATATTGATAAAGGTTCCTTCCATTCCTACTGTCTCTAGCGTTTTGATCATAAAAGGCTGTTGGATCTTGTCAAAAGCTTTCTCTGTATCTATCGAGAGTATCATGTGGTCTTGGACTTTGGACTGGTTTACATGATGAATTACATTTATTGATTTGCGTATGTTGAACCAACCTTGTGTGCCAGGGATGAAGCCTACTTGATCCCCGTGAATGATCTTTTTGATATGTTTTTGAATCCAATTTGCTAAGACTTTGTTGAGAATCTTTGCATCTGTGTTCATCAGAGAGATCGGCCTATAGCTTTCTTTTTAAGGGAATCTTTATTAGGTTTGGGGATTAAAACGATATTAGCTTCATAGAAGGAATTTGGTAGTGTTCCTTCCTTTGCTATTTGATGGAGCAGTTTAAGGAGTATTGGTGTTATTAACTCCTTAAATGTCTGGTAGAACTCTGTGCTGAATCCATCTGGTTCAGGACATTTTTTGGTGGGAAGATTCAAGATTACTTCCTCAATTTCCTTATATGTTATAGGACTATTTAAATAATTCACAACTTCCTGACTCAATTTAGGTAAGTTGTGTTTACTTAGAAATTCATCCATCTCTTGTGTTGTCAAATTTCACAGAGTATAATTTTTTGAAATATGTTGTTATAATTCTCTGGATTTCTTGGGTATCAGTAGTGATAACTCCATGTTCATTTCTGATTTTGTTAATTTGGGTTTTCTCTCTCTTGCTTTTGGTTAATTTAGCTAGGGGTGTATCAATCTTATTGATTTTTTCAAAGAACCAGCTTTTTGACTGGTTGATTTTTTCTATCTTTTTCCTAATCTCGATTTCAGATATTTCTCCCCTTATTTTGCTAATCTCCTCTCTTCTTCTACTTTTGGGATCAGATTGCTCTAGTTTCTCTAAAGCTTTAAGCTGGATTTTTAAGTTGTTTATTTCTGATGTTTCCATTTTTTGATGTAGGCATTAAGAGCTATGAACTTACCTCTTAGAACAGCTTTCATTGTGTCCAAGCGATTTTGGTAAGTTGTATTTTCATTATCATTTGTTTTCAGGAAATCTTGAATTTCCTTTTTAATTTCTTCCTGAATCCAGTTCTCATTCAGCATCATATTGTTAAGTTTCCAGGAGTTAGTGTATTTTCTCTTGTTTGTTGTGTTGTGGATGTCCAGCTCTAGGCCATGGTGGTCTGACAGGGCACAGGTTAGAAGTTCAACTTTTTTGTATATGTGTAGATTCGTTTTGTGGCCCAGTATGTGATCTATTTTGGTGAAAGTTCCGTGTGCTGCTGAGAAAAATGTGTATTCTTTGGTGCGTGGGTGAAAAGTTCGATAGAGATCTGTAAGGTCCATTTCTTTAAGGGTTTGATTAAGGTCCAAAGTGTCTCTTTTAAGCTTTTGACCTGTTGATCTATCCCATGTTGAGAGGGCGGTGTTGAAGTCCCCAAGAATTATCATTTGGGGGTTGATTTCTTGCTTTAGATGCTGTAGGTTTTCTTAATGAATGTGGAGGGGCCCGTATTGGGTGCATAGATGATCAGTATTGTGAAGTCTTCCTGGAAAATTGTACCTGTGACTAAAATGTAGTATCCATCCGTGTTTCTTATAATTTTCTTTGGTTTGAAGTCCACTTTGTCTGATATCATAATGGCTACCCCTGCCCTTTTTCTGCTTCCATTAGCTTGTAGAATTGTTGACCAGCCTTTTATTTTTAGGGCATGCCTATCTTTTGTGGTGAGATGGGTTTCCTGCAAGCAGCAGATTGATGGATTGTGATTTTTAATCCAAATTTGTAATCTGTGTCTCTTGATCGGTGAGTTAATTCCATTAACATTTAGTGTTATAATGGAGAAACTATTTTTAATTCCAGACATTTATTATGTTTAGTAGTTTTTATAAGTATATTGCTTTGCTTTTAATGGTGTTATACTTTCCTTCTGTTCTCCCGAATATGCCTGTTTTTTTCTTCAAGCTTGAGTATCATTTCTAGCATTTTTTGAAGGCCTGGTTTGGTGGACATGTATCCCTTCAAGTTGTCTTTGTGCTGGAAGATTTTTCTTTCTCCCTCGATCATGACTGATAGTTTTGTAGGGTAAATCAGCCTGGGTTGACATTTTTGCTCATTCAATACTTGAAGTATGTCTCTCCAAGCTCTTCTTGCTTTTACTGTTTCGACTGAGAAGTCATTTGTTATTTTAATAGGTTTACCTTTAAAAGCGACTTGTTTTTTCTCCCTTGAAGCTCTCAGCACCAGTTCTTTATCTTGAATATGAAGTGTTTTGACTATTATTTGCCATGGCGAGCTTCTGTTTTGGTCATATCTGTTTGGGGTGCGGAATGCCTCTTGTATATGTATGGGCCTCTCTTTTTTTAGATGAGGAAAGTTTTCCTTGATGATCATTTGAAAAATTTCCTCAGGGGTGGTATTTTGAGATTCTTGCTCTGGTATTCCATGAATGCTCATGTTAGGCTTCTTCAGGGTGTCCCATATCTCCTGGATATTTCTCTCAAGTAGGTTTTTGGCTTTAACAACATCTTCCATTGAGCTGGTTAATACTCCCACTTTATCTTCAAGATCTGAAATACTGTTTTCTGCTGCGTTAGTTCTGCTGATAAGACTCTCTGTGGAGTTCTGGGTTGAAGATAACTTGTCTTTTAGCTCAGTTTTAAACTCTGCTTGAGTCTGTTTTAACTGCTCTATGCCAGTTTTTGTTTCTTGCACTGTTTTTCTCAACTCCTCCAAGTGTCTGTTGTGTTCCTCTTCAAAGCAATTGATTCGATTATTTAATTCCTCCTGGATTTCCTCTTTTATAGTATTGAACATGATAATGATCATATTTTGAAATTCGTTATGCTGGGTCAGGCTTTCTTGGCCACTTTCTGTGGGTTTGTTCTGGTTGGAGTCTAACATTATGGGATTAATTCCTTCAGTGGGAGATTTGTTTACCCGAGTGTTGTTTTTCATGGATTTACACTCTGACTTTGACATTGTCGTTTTAACTCTTAAGATCTTTCAATTTCTGTTCGTTTTTCACTAAACTGAATTATTTGGCCTGGGGTTCTGGGGGTGGGCAGGGACGGAGGTTACCTAGGTCGAGATAAGTCCAGGCTGGACTGCACGCATCCCCTGTGTGGAGTGGGGGAAGGGCTAGTGTTACTTATTGTTTCTGATTCTATTGTTGAATGATTATTTTTTTTTTTTTTTTTTTAACAATTCTTTTTTTTTTTTTTTTTTTTTTATTATTATTTATTCAACTGTGCGCATGTGCATGTGCGTGTGTATGTGCGTGCGCATGTGTGTATGTCTGTGTGTGTGTGTGCGCGCGTGTGTAGAACCACGGACGAATTCGTGAACCACCATGGACGCCTCCACCTCCTTCTGCCCCGGGATTCACAGGCTCCGCCCTACCAGGACCAGAAGCGCAGGCCGCCCCCGCTTCCGCCCGGCGTCTATACGTGGGATCTGGGATCCGAACTCAGGACCTTCCACCTGCAAGGCGGAGGCTTAACCCCTGAGCCACCTCTCCAGCCCCTGTTGAATGATTATTACTAGTATCAATTTATTATTTCTGAATTTGAATGCTTAATAGTACTGCCTAGTCCAATATTTTTGGTTTTTTTTTTTTTGTGTGTGTGGTGCTGTTTAAGGCAGGGTCATGACATGTAGGCAATTAACATTTCTCATAATATGCTGTAATATTAGACATTTTTAATTTTTTAAATATTTTTTAATAAATTTTTAATTCATAGTGATGAACACTCACTGATACTGTGTCGTTAGTTGCAGATGCTTACTTGACAGTTGATGACTCATCTTTTGACTTACCCCTGAAGAGTTAAGGAAGCCCTGAGCAAGCCTGTGGGAGATGATCTAATTGATATGGAAAAACCCAGCCTACACTGGGAGGAATCAGTGGGCAGTGGAGACCAGGGAAGGATCTGGTTCAGTACTTGGGCATACTAACAAGTGAGGACATGCTAAAAGTGACCCTTTTTAAATCCTTGGGAATATGTCAAGACAATTCTCTTGGCTCTACTGCTGGTGAACAGTAACCAATATCATAAGATGGAATAAATTGGTTCTATATTCTTTCAGCAATAAGAAGATAAAACTTAAAAAGATATCTTCTCAATTTTTTTAATTAATTAATTAATTAATTTTTACCACTCATACAAACTTAATAGGTACCCCGGTCCCCTCCCTCCCTCCACCTTTCCCAGGACCCCCTTGCTCCCTCCCCCCTTTTCCCCTTCCTTCCCCCTCCCTTTCTCTCAGCGCCCCCTTCCCCCCTCCCTGGAGCATCCTTTAGTGTGAATGTCATACTTCCCTCTGGGTCCTCCTCTCTGATGAGGTGTAAGGACTCAGTAGCATTGCCTAGAGCCCTTTCTTGTGTTCCCCTTTAGTATAGGAACACTATTGTGGCTGAATAAGGATCATAGAGCCTGTGATCCATGCTAGACTTTGGGGGGGTCATGCAAAGTCCTATTATGGTTACATCAGTCCTAACTTGTGTGGAGTATCTTGCATATCGTTGCTCCTCCCCATCTTTAGGCTCTTACAATCTTACTGCCCCCTCTTCCACAAATTTCCCTGAGCTTTAGGATGGGGAGAGATTAGGCTGGCTTGGTTCCAGGTGATTAATATAGGGTCTCTGATGTTCTGAATTATGTTTTTTTTTTCAGTTTTGCTATTCCTGCACCGCCTTTGGCTCCATACTGATGGGTATTAGATGTCTCCTCCTAGCCAGAGATAAAAGGATGTTAAAATAGAGTCTTACTATAAGAGTAGATTCAAAGGTAGATGGAATAAGAGTAGGAGATTGCGATGAAGGGTGTCAATCTCCCATTTGCAGGATGGTTACCATCTATCTGCCAGTCTCTATGCCCTCCTGACTGGTGAGATCAAATACCCTCAGTTGCAAGTGACCAGGAAGGAAAGTCTGTGAGTTTAACTAGATGTCTCACTACTTACTTGCAGTACTTGATGGTGGCCTATTTTCTCTGCATGATCCCCTCTCTCCTTGTTTCTGGTAGGGCCCTTCTTTTGCTTCCCTCCTGTTTATAATCTTTGCAATTACTGTAGGTATTACAGAGATTAATCTTTGAGTATGTCACTAAGTGGGTTTGGTACTAGGATCCACCTATTAGGGAATACTTACAGCGCTTAATTTTCTGTGTCTGGGATACTTCGCTTTTCTAATTCCATCCATTTCCTGACAAATTTCATTAATTCATCTTTTTTGATGGCTGAGTAGTATTACACTGTATAAATGTATCGCATTTTTCATATCCACTTGTCAACTATTGGGAATTGGGTTGATTCCATGACTTTGCTATTGTAAATAGTGCTACTATGAACATGGTTGTGCTTATGTCATTGAGGTAAATTTTTGCTTTATGGGGGATTATTTCCAGAAGTGGAATAGCAGGGTCATATGGCATTTCGATCTTTATCTTTTCTAAAAATCCCTAGACTGATCGCCAGAGTGATTGTATAAGCCTGCATTCCCACCAGCAATGTAGGTGAGTTCCCTTCTCTCTGCATCCTCTCCAGCATTTGGTGTTTTTTGTAGTGTAGATTTTGCCATCCTGACCGAGTAAGATGATATTTCAGGGAAGTTTTGATTTGCATTTCCCTGATAGCTAAGGATGTGGAGCATTTCTGAGATATTTGTTAGACATTTCAATTTAGTCCCTGGAAAAGTTTCTTTTGAGTTCCCAGGCCCATTTTTTAATTGGGCCATTTATCTCCTCGGTGTTTAATTTTCTGAGTTCATTGTGCATTCTGGATAGTAGAGCTCTATCAGATATCTGGTTAGTGAAGATTTTCTCCCATTCTGTGCGTTGCCTTTCTGCTCGATTTACTTTCTCTTTATCTGAACAGAAGCTCTTTAATTTCATAGGATCCCGTTTGTTGAGTGTTGGTTCTAGTGACTGTGCTACTGGAATTCTGTTTAGCTCAATCAGCTCAAGGGAGTTCCTTACCCTTTCAACTAGGTTTTTTGTAGTCTTGGCCTAATATTGAGGTCCTTGATCTATTTGGAATTGATTTTTGTGCATGGTGACAAGTACAGGTCTAGTTTAATCTTTTGCATGTGGGCATCCAGTTTTGCCAGCATCATTTGTTGAAGATGCTGTTCCTTTTCCATTGAAAATTTTGATCCCTTCATCAAAGATCAAATGGCTATAATTGTGTGGGCTTACATCTGGGTCTTCAACCCTTATCTGTTGGTCTACATGTCTATTTTGGAGCCAGTACCAGGCTGTTTTTATAACTATGGATTTGTAGTATGGATTAAGGTTTGGTATGGTAATACCTCCAGCAGTGTTTTTGTTACTCAGGATTGTTTTTTCTATCCTGGGTCTTTTGTGCTTCCATATGAATTTTGAGATTGTTTGGTCAATTTCTTTCAAGAATTGTTTGGGGACTTTGACTGGTATAGCATTGAATCTGTATATTGCTTTTGAAGGATGGTCATTTTTATGATGTTGATTCTGCCAATCCAGGAGCATGGGAGGTTTTTCCACCTTTTAGTGTCTTCTGTAATTTGTTTTTTTAGGGTTTTAAAGTTTTCATTGTAAAGGACTCTCACTTCCTTGGTTAGGTTTATAACAAGGTATTTCATTTTTTAAGGGCTATAGTAAATGGAATTATTTCTCTTAGGGCTTTTTTGCTTCTTTCATCCTTGGTGTATAAGAAGGCCACTGATTTTTGCATGTTTATTTTGTAACCTACCACCCTGCTGAACTTCTGTATTAGTTCTAGGAGTTTCCTGGTGGAGTTTTTAGGATCATTCAGGTATATGATCATGTCATCTGCGAATAGACTTGACTTCTTTCTTGACGATTTGAATCCCTTTTATCTCCCTCTCTTGTCTTATGGCTCCAGCTAAGACTTCAAATACAATACTGAATAGAATTGGTGAGAGTGGACAGCCTTGTCTAGTTCCTGATAGAAGCAGGAATGCTTCGAGTTTTTCCACATTAAGTATCATCCTTGCTGTTGGCTTATTGTATACAGCTTTTATTATATTGATAAAGATTCCTTCCATTCCAACTGTCTCTAGGGTTTTGATCATAAAGAGCTGTTGGATCTTGTCAAAAGTTTTTTCTGCATCTATCAAGAGTATCATGTGGTCTTGGACTTTGAACTGGTTTATATGGTGAATTATATTTATTGATTTATGTATGTTGAACCAACCTTGTGTGCTGGGATCACTGTGAATGATCTTTTTGATATGTTTTTAAATCTGATTCCTTTATAAGTGTATCTTTATTAGGTTTTGGAATTAGTATGATATTTAGCTTCATAGAAACAAAATGGCGTGTTCCTTCTTTTGCAATTTGATGGAACAGTTTAAGGAGTATTGGTGTTAGTTGTTCCTTAAATATCTTGTAGAACTCTGTGCTGAATCCTTCTGATCTGGGACATTTTTTGGTGGGAAGATTTGAGATTACTTCACCGATTTCCTGATATGTTGTGGAACTATTAAATAATTCAAAACTTCCTGACTCAATTTAGGTAAGATGTGCTTACTTAGGGATTCATCCATTTCTTCTGTTTTATCAAACTTCACAGAGTATAAGTTTTTTAAATATGACCTTATAATTCTCTGGATTTCTTGGGTATCAGTAATGATAACTCCATTTTCATTTCTAATTTTGTTAATTTGGGTTTTCTCTCTCTTGATTTTGGTTAATTTAGCTAAGGGTGTATCAATCTTGATGATTTTTTCAAAGAACCAGCTTTTTGACTGGTTGATTCTTTGTATCATTTTCCTAATCTCAATTTCAGATATTTCTCCCCTGATTTTGCTAATCTCCTCTCTTCTACTGCTTTTGGGATTGGATTGCTCTTGTATCTCTAAAGCTTTAAGTTGCATTGTTAAGTTATTTATTTGTGATGTTTCTATTTTTTGATATAGGCATTAAGAACTATAAACTTACCTCTTAGGACAGCTTTTATTGTGTCCCAGAGATTTTATATGTTGTATTTTCATTATTGTTCACTTCTAAGAAGTTTTGAATTTCCTTTATGATTTCTTCCTGAATCCAATTCTCATTCAGCATCATAGTGTTTAGTTTCCAAGAGTTAATTAATTCTTGTCATGTCATGGATGTCAAGATTTAGACCATGGTGGTCTAATTGGGTGCAGGCTAAACTTTCAACTTTCCTGTATATGTGGAGATTCGTTTTGTGGCCCAATATGTGGTCTATTTTGGAGAAAGCTCTGTGTGTTGCTGAGAAAATTTGTATTTTTTGGTGCATGGATGGAAAATTCGATAGGAATCTGTAAGTTCCATTTCAGTAAGGGTTTGATTAAGTTCCAGTGCTTCTCTGTTAAGGTTTTGACCTCTTGATCTATCCCACGTTGAGAAGGCAGTATTGAAATCCCTGAATATTATCGTTTTGGAATTGATTTCTTGCTTTAGACGTTGTAGCTTTTGCTTAATGAATGTGGAGGAGCTCATATTAGGTGAATATAAGTTTAGTATTGTGAAGTCTTCCTGGTAAATTGTACCCGTGACTAAAATGTAGTATCCTCCTGTATCTCTTATGATTTTCTTTGGTTTGAAGTCCACTTTGTCAAATAGCATAATTGATACCCCTGCTCATTTTGAAGAATTTTTGATCAGCCTTGTATTTTTAGAATGTCCCTATCTTTTGTGGTGAGATGTGTTTCCTGAAGGCAGCAGATGGATGGATTGTGATTTCTAATCCATATTTGTAATCTGTGTCTTTTGATTTGTGAGTTAATTTCATTGACATTCAGTGTTATAATGGAGAAATTACTTTTAATTCCTGACACATTTTGTGTTTAGTGGCTTTCATAAATGTATTATTTGGCTTGTCGGTTTTGGTGGTATTATACTTCCCTTCTGTCCTCCTGTATATGCTTGTTATTTTCTTCAAGCTTGAATATTATTTTTAGCATTTTTTGAAGGCCTGGTTTGGTAGACATGTAAGCCTTCAAGTTGTCTTTGTGCTGGAAAATTTTTTTTTCACCTTTGATCATGACTGATAGTTTTGCTGGGTATATCAGCCTGGGTCGACATTTTTGCTCATTCAATACTTGAAGTATGTCTCTCCCATCTCTTCTTGCTTTTACTGTTTCCATTGAAAAGTCATTTGTTATTTTAATAAGTTTATCTTTAAAAGTGACTTGTTTTTTTTTTCCCTTGAAGCTCTCAGCACATTTTCTTTGTCTTGCATATGGAGTGTTTTGTCTATTATTTGCTGTGAGGAGTTTCTATTTTGGTTATATCTGTTTGGGGTGTGGAATGCCTCTTGTATTTGGATGGGCTTCCCTTTTTTTAGATGAGGAAAGTTTTCCTTTATGATAATTTAAAAAATTTCCTCAGGTGTGGTATTTTGGGATTCTTGTTCTGGTATTCTATGAATGTGCCTGTTAGGCTTCTTCAAAGTGTCCCATAACTCTTGAATTTTCCTTTCAAGTACCTTTTTGGCTTTAACAACCTCTTCCATCAAACTGGTTAGTTCTTCCACTTTGTCTTTAAGATCTGATATTCTATTTTGTACTTCATTACTCCTATTGGTACGACTCTGTTGAGTTTTGTGTTGAAAATAACTTGTCTTTTAGTTCAATTTTAAACTCTGCTTAAGATTGTTTTAACTGCTCTATGCCTTTTTTTGTTTCTTCAACTGTTTTTCTCGTCTCCTCCAAGTGTCTGTTGTGTTCTTGTTCAAAGTAGTTGATGTTGTTATTTAACTCCTCCTTTCATAGTATTGATCATAGTAAAGATCAGGCTTTGAAAATCATTATCTTGGGTATGGCCTTCTTAGCTATTTTCTGTGAGTTTGTTCTGGTTGGAATCTATCATTATGAGGTTAATTCTTTTGGTAGGAGATTTTTGTCTTTGGTTTTTGTTTCTCATGGATTTGGGCTGTGACCTGGGCATTTTTGTTTTATCTCTTGAGACCTTCTTTTTGTTCTTGTGTGTTTTTGACTGAACTGAATTAGATGGTATTGCTGCACTTGAGCAGTTATTGCTAGTGTTTGCCTTGGAGTTGAGTATGCTTGTCTGGTATTGTTGTTATTTCCTAGATGAAGCTATTAGTCTGTTAGTACATCAATTAAGTCAGGTTTAGTAGACAGGGAGTGAAGAGTAGTATGATAGTGCACTTTTTTAGTTTACTTCCTTGGTGATATGTGAGGGTGATTGGTATAGTCCCTGAAGTTGTATGCATTTTTGGGAGGCTTTTTGGAAAAGTTAAACTACGGTGACTAATAATTGAGGGTAACAAGATGGTGAAAAGGATTTACTTATCTTTGAGCTGGATTGTGGCCTTCCCCAGTGCCAGAGCAGACTGCTGATGGAACGAGCAGATGACCTGAAGCCTGGGGCCTGGTCTAGGGGTCTTAACTGAGGAACAGGGAGTCTGCTCTGGTCTGGGTTCCAGACTGGAGGAGAAGGTGTCTAGTGTGGCTCTTCTCAATTTTTTTATGGATACAGTAACTTAAAATTGAACATAATAATTTGATGGATTCAGTTTTGATAAAGTGACACCATAGAATAGTTTATTCAGAGTAACACTTGGTCTGAAATAATCTTAATGATATGGTTTGTGATCAGAACAGAATGCTTTACTCACAATAGATAGTTTCAAACTAAATTCACGGAGCTTTCATGTAAATAAAAGCACAGCATCTTGGTCAGGTGGTGATGTTTCATGAAACTTGTTTGTGTGAATGAAAACATACAATAATGAATAATCTTTGGTAACATCCATTTAAAATAATGATGGCATGTTCATAGCAGCACTGTTTACAATAGCAAAGTCATGGAATCAGCCCAAATGTCCAACAGTTGATGAGTGGATAAGGAAACTGTGGTACATCTATACAATGGAGTACTACTCAGCCATCAAATATGATGAATTACTGGAATTTGCCAGGAAATGGATGTCATTAGAAACAATTATATTAAGTGAAGTATCCCAGACCCAGAAAATTAAGCGCCGTATGTACTCCCTAATAGGTGGCTCCTAGTACCAAACCCACCCAGCCCACCTAGAGACAGTAATTGCAAGGATTATGAACAGGAGGGATGGGGTAGGAGGGCCACACCAGAAACAAGGAGAGAAGGGACCATGTTACAGCACAGAAAATAGGCCTCCATCAAGGACCCAAATAAGTAATGAGGCATCTGATTAAGTTCACAGACTTTTGTTCCTGATCATTTACTACTGAGGGGGTATGATCTCACCAGAAGAGGAGGGCATATAGTCTGGCAGATAAAAAGTAACCATTTTGCAAATGGGTGATAGACCCCTCCCTCACTGTGGTTTCCCACTTTTATTACATCTACCTTTGAGTGGGCTTTTATCACAAGACTCTAGTTTAACAGCTTTTTGTCTCTGGCCAGGGGGTAACATACAATGCCCACCAGGATAGAGTGAAGGGCATTGCAGGAGCAGCAAAACTGCAAAAGAAAATCAACAAACCACAATCCAGAACTTCAGAGACTCTATATCAACCACCTAGAACTAGGCCAGCTTAATCTCTCCCCATCTTGAAGCTCAGGGAAATTTGCGGAAGAGGGGGCGGTAAGGTGTAAGAGCAAAAGGATGGGAGGAGCAATGATGTGTAAGATACTCCATACTAGTTAGGGCTGAAGCAATCATAATTGGACTTTGCATGCCCTGCGCATTGTCCAACACACTGTTGACCTCACAAAGTCTAGCATCTGCTAAAGGCACCAAGATCCTTGGAGGCAAAGGATTGGCAGCCACAGCAGTGTTCCTATACCTAAGGGGACCACAGGAAAGGGTTCAGGGAAAGGCCACTGGGTCCTTGTAGGTCATCGGAGAGGAGGGCCCAGAGGAAAATCAGACATGCACAAGAAAGGACTCTCTGGGAATTGGGGCGGGAGGCACTGGGGGATGGGGAGGGAGAAGGATGGGGAGAGGGGGCAGGGGATACGGGGGGGAGGAGGAGGGAGGGAGGGAACTGGTGTACCTATTAAGTTTGTATGAGCTGAAATAATAATAAAAATGTATTAATAAAAAAATAAAATAATGATGGCAAAGTAATGTGAGGTAATGTTGGGAAAGTTTGGAGATCGCTGTTCTGTGTTTGGGACAAGAGAAAAGAAATTCTGTTCTTTTAGTAGATGTTAGTTTGGAACAAGATCATTTAGTCTCTGGAACATTTTTGAGAGCTGAACTGTAATATAAAAATCTGTATGTAGCTCTGCTTTATCCATATGCTCCTACATGTGTAGGGAAGCCCAAATGTTTCCTCTGTTTCCTTAAGGATATTTCTGGGCATGAGAATTTAGTTGATATAAGAAAGATCAAGGAGTGAAATCATACAAATTATTTTAAAGTAAATTTCATGTGACATAGGTGCTTTGTGGAAATAATGACCCATCACTGCTAGAGTTAAAAATTACACACTGACACAGGCAAAATCAGTACATTGTAAAGATGTGACAACCTAGAAGCTTGTGCTTGGGTAGTTAACTAGAGGGAGAAGTAACTAGGAAGAAAGGAGCTAGTTTAACAACGTCTGCATAGATTTCCTTTGGCTGCAACCTCTCCTTCTGGCATAAGGAATACATCTTTCACTTGAGTACTTAATCTGCTTTTAAGGAAAAGGAAAGAAAGGAAGTCAACGTGATCAA
This sequence comes from Typhlomys cinereus, assembly GCA_023101885.1. Taxonomy (NCBI): domain Eukaryota; kingdom Metazoa; phylum Chordata; class Mammalia; order Rodentia; family Platacanthomyidae; genus Typhlomys; species Typhlomys cinereus. The sequence continues at coordinate 355,649 of JALPQD010000161.1, forward strand.
TTGTCTGCTGTTTTAGGAGTCTTTTAATTGAAAATGTGTGCTACGATGGAGTTGCATAGTTTGGATGGCATATTCTGAATTGCACATAAATATTTGCATAGGGAGATTTTTACAAAAGCATGAAAGGCTAAATACTACTTGAGGAGTCAAATCTTTCTGTAGAGTCTTGAATTGCCCGCAATATAAACCATGAAAATCCTTTGCTGTTAATATATGCAGCATAGTCTTTTAAATAACTCCGAATCATGGGAAAATTGAAGATTTTAGAAATTATCACATGAAAGTGACACCACCAACTGGCATCAGGAGAAAAGATGTTTGGAAGGCATTTAGAAGTAGGGTAATACCAGTGTGTGCTTAAGGACATGCATTTCACAGCCAGATTACAATGTAATTTATACTTTTGCCCTCATTAGCCAAGTCACTGCTAGGCAGTCATTTAATGACTTTGGCCCTACTTTACTCATTTGCAGAATAAGATGACAAAAATAATCCTGCATAGAGTTGGGAGAGGATAAAACAAAAATCTCACTAAAGGACTTCATGAAAGACTATAGAGAATTACTAACTAAGATACTTGCACACATTCATTCTGTGTAGTTTATCATGAGTATTCAGGTACTAAGAATTGTGACTGATTGTGTAACATCAATGTTTACTCTTATTTTTTTTTCTTCTGCTATATGTCATGCTTTTACAGACTGTTACTTTCTTACTCTTTACTTCACCAATGTGCCAACTCACTTATTTTTTACTAGATAACCAAACCTTCCAATCTCTTATTTGGGGTACCTTAAACACAGTAGGAAAATGTTCTGCTACTAAGTCTAAACACTTCTGTTACTTTTGGCTTTGAGAATAGGACCTCACTACATTGTCTAGGCTGGACTTGAACTCATTCTTCAGCCTAGGTTAGTCTTGAACTTGTGACCCTCTGTACTGTCTGAATTTAAAGACAGGCTTGTGCCATCAGACCCATTTTTCCATTTTATGTTGGTTGGTAAAAATGTTTCATTTTATTTTTTTAAGGATGTTTTAAAAAGTCTTTGTTTCACAATTAAATTCTGTTTATAATTTATAAATTCTGTTTTATAGACCCAACCTGCTATAATATGTTCTGGTAAGAATAGTGACATAATCTTGTAGCTACTTCAAGCACAACACTTTGCCAAGTCACAGTGGCTTAATTTTGGAGATTTTAGTGCCTCTGTAAAAATACCTACATTGGGAAATTCGTGTGATTTAAACTTAAGATATGGTTTATTTTGTTTCCCTTAGGAAATCTTGCTTTTTACAAATAGGGAGAATTTTTTTCTCATGTGCACGCATGAATGTGTGCATGTACGTGTGTGGTGTGTGTGTGTGTGTATGTGCATGTGCACATGTATGTGTGTATCAGAGGGCACTGTGTGTCCTAGTGGAGGACCAAAGGTGACTTTGGAAATCATCCTGAACTGCTTCTACCACCTTTTTGCTTTTCTCTGGGATTTCCCAGGCTTTGCCCACCAGGGACAGAAATGTAGGCTGCTGCTGTTTCTGCCTGATGTTTTCATGTGAAACCTGGGATTCAAACTCAGGACCCTTTGCTTGTAAGGTAGTTTTACCCTTTGAGCCATCTCTCCAGCTAATGTAGGGAGAATTTTACCTACAGTCAATTGTTCAGTTAGCTGCCCAGATCTGAGAAATCCAAATGGTTCTGGACCACTTCCATAAGTTCATCCCCAAGGTGCCAAGAAATTTGGATCAATATATTCTTAGGTTTTTATGTTTGAAAAGGAATAAAGCGAGGATCTTGAGATATTTCTGGATTGTAAAGGACCCTCAAATATGAAGTGTATCTGATTTCTAGAAAGAATCATGGTATAAAAGGTGAGACATGATAAAATGTTTGCCTCTTATTTTGAGAAAAGAAGAGTTTTTGGTTGACTGAAAACTTTATCATCTTTTAAGACGGTTTGGGAAGAAATGGAGAAAAATCTATGAGTATCCTCTTGTCTCAGAGCTGGCTGATATATGAAAAGCATGCTTTTACTGCAGTGTCTCAAGGATAAATTCTTGAGGGAAACTTCAGGTTCACTATGAGGTAATTAATTATGAGTGTGGAGATCCTGAACACTCACAGTCAGAATAAAATTTGTAAAGATGGTTTAGACCCCATGAGGTAAGATGCTGCTGTGTTTTGATTGCAGAACATTCTTCATAGGTTCAGGTGTTTGGACAGTTAGCCTCAGTGGATGCTGGTGTTTTGGAAATTCGCAGAACCTTTAGGAGGCAGAAACTTACTGGAGGAAGAAGGTCAAAGGAGGAGACCTTGAGATTTCACCACTGGCATCACTTCCTGCCTGTTTTGTGCTTCCTAACAGTGGATGGAATATGACCAGTCACCGCATGCTCTTACTGCCATGACTGCCCTAGCATACTGGACCAAATCTCCTCAAACTGTAGGCTCAAGTTACACTCCTTCATCCTTAAGTTGCTTCTTACTGAGTATTTGCTCATGGTACTGAGAAAAGTAGTTCACATTGTCAGGATAGATGGAGATGCTTAATTTTATTCATGACTTCTCTTCACTCCCTCCCTCCCTCGCTCCCTCTCTCCCTCGCTCCCTCCCTCCCTCGCTCCCTCCCTCCCTCATTCCCTCGCTCCCTCCCTCCCTCCTTTCTGTCCTTCCTTCCTTCCTTCCTTCCTTCCTTCCTTCCTTCCTTCCTTCCTTCCTTCCTTCCTTCCTTCCTTCCTTCCTTCCTTCCTTCCTTCTTTCCTATTTCTCTCTCTTTCTCTCTTTTCTCTCTCTCTCTTTCTTTCTTTCTTTCTTTCTTTCTTTCTTTCTTTCTTTCTTTCTTTCTCTCTCTCTCTCTCTCTCTCTCTCTCTCTTTCTTTCTTTCTTTCTTTCTTTCTTTCTTTCTCTCTCTCTCTTTCTCTCTTTCTCTCTTTTCTTTCTGCTTTCCTCTCATTATCCAGTCCTGATCACCTTCTTTTTCTGCACTACAAACCTTATTCTTTCTCATCAGTCTCCTTCCTGCTTTTATGCCCTTTTGTGCGTGGGGCTCACTGGGTTTCTTCTGGGTCACATGTATTTGGGTACTTGCTGGAGCAAAGATGATCTATCAGTAGTTATTACATTGGAGAAAGTAGCTCCTCTTCCCACCATCCATAGTTAACCCTCAATAGTCTCAAGCATGGTACCTCTTGAGATTTTTGCTTTTCCATGGTAAAATGTTACTAGGCAAAATCATATGCTTGTCTCATGGAATTAGACATAGTTGCAGTGAGTTCATGATGCAGTAGTCTTATTACTTCCAGAAGTTACCATCTTACTGTATCCCATCCCACCTGCAGATTCTTACATTCTTACCTTCCCCTCTTCCATGATGCTCCCTGAGCTCTTGGTTGTGGGTGACTTGAATGTCTTTTGTAGGGCTGAGCAATCGATGGTCATTTTTTATCTGCACATTGGTACAGTGATTCTCTGAGTCAAACACCTTCCATTACAAAAAGACGCTTCTAGGTCGAGTGCTGAGAGTTCCACTAATCTACGGGTATAATGGCAAATATTTAGGAGGAAATTTTCTATCAAGTCTTTATAGCTTAACCATGAGAGATCGTTCCCTTCCTGGGGCCTATGGTTTCCTCTTCCTCAACTTTTTAGTCTGGTTTATAGTGGCAGGAATGTGTTTCGTATTGAATAATGGACTTTAAATCCAAGCAGCAAGCCGTTGGTCATCCCCATAACATCCATTCTCCTATTGCACTACTGGTCACCCCAGTAGTTTGTACAGCACTTTCTGGTACTATGAAAGTTGTCTGAGGAGAAGGCTTCCAGATAAGTTTCAGATCATTTTTTCCCTTGTCCTGTGATTGATGTGTGTAGTAACTTCAGTAATAGAGTCTTACCATCAGTTTCTGGTGAGAAACTAAGAGCAATGGCAAAAGTCTATATTGTTTTGAGGACCTTTGGGCCCTCGTGTACCAATAGCTCATTATGAGGTATCACATACCTGGTACTAATTAAAAAATTATTTATTTGGTAGTAGCTTCTCAAGTAATCTTCTGTTGCATCTTATCCTTTCTCTGTATTTACCTGTAGGTTGTATCTGTTCATATTTTTATATAAAAATTTAAGAATTCTATTTTTTGATAAACATATAGTGTAGGTTTCTGTCTGGCTATATTTTACAATCTTAGTGCTATTTAATTTAAGACAAACTTTTTTTTCCAGATTCAGTATAAATCATGTAGAAAAATGTGCTAAAAGTGTGAATGACTTCCTGATGGCAAAGCAAAAGGAAAAACGGCCTCCCCAAGCTGATAAAGATGTCCATGACATGTCTTGCAAACTTCGGAAAGTTGAAAAATCCTTGGTGAAGCAAAAAGGAATGCAAGTATTTGACTGAACAGATTGGTCACCTAAGAGTTAGACCAACCTCATTTATCCTCATAGGAAATGCACATTGAATATGTTTTATAAAATGTTCTAATTCCTGCTTGTACTCCCCCAAGTTTGAAATGGAGAATGAGGGAAAGACATGTATTCAGCACCATAAATTTCTTAGTTGTATAGTTAAGTGTATCTGACAATTGGTAGATGCATTTCCAAGGTTCATCAGTATAGATAAATTGTATAAGTTGAAATAATCATTCCTATTAAATACATTTATGATACATGGGAGGACTTAGTCAGAAGGAGGCTCAAATATTGCCCATAGACATTGTCTTGGCACACAATATTACAGCGTGGTTCATAGAATGAGCTCAGGAGTGGATTGCAATCTTATGCTTGTAATGATTTTGCTACCGTGACCTCTCTCCCTTTCTCTCAGTGTGTAATTCTGCCAAGGTTAAGGCTAATCTGTTTCCTCCTGTGGTCCTTTCTGTCTTTAGTTGCTACTTAGCTTAAAAACCTCTTATCTTTCCTGGATGATTGCAGAAATCTTTATGAACTTCAAATCCTTGAGGTTCACCATTCTCTAATCTCACCCGTATGTTTTTTAAAAACCTCTGAGGGCTGTGAGATAGCTCAGTGGGGAAGATACCTGCTTGAAACCTGGAGAACTTGGTTCAATCCCCAGAAGCCAGCATAGTGCATGTGTGTGGCTCTCTCTCTCTCTCTTTCATTCATTCATTCATTCATTCATTCATTCGATCAATCGATCAATCAATCAATCAATCGCTAAGAAATAAGCAAAAAAAGTTTTAACTGATTAAATAAATAACTGTATCCTAGGTATTCTACCTTCTTTATTTGCTTAGCTGATGAAGTCTAACTTCCTAACTATTGTAGGTTAGCCAATAAGTTTTGGTCATTGTTTTCTCTTTTTTTCCATCTCATTTCCTGTCACTCCCTCTAGCAATGTTCAAAATTTATGGTTCTCCTCACGTGATTTATTGTTCCTTCTTTTTCTTTCCATGAACTGAGAATTCTCTGCCTTCTTTATCTACCTTCCTCATTGTTCCCACAATGTGCACTCAAATTTGCAATCTATTCTCTAAATCTATCCCTGATCTCTTAACTTATTAACCCTTTGTTGTATGTTCGTCTACACTAGTTAGGATATCAGTTATTGCAATATATTTTTGTTATTTGTTATGTGGCACATACACACCGAATATCCCTTATCTGAAAATTCAAAATGCTCCAAAATCTGAATCTTTGGGGTATGCACCCAGTACTACAGATGGAAATTTCTACATTATGAATTTTGTTTTACTTATAAAATTCCTGCAAGCATTGTATCAAATTGCAGAGAGATTTTGTGATTAGATTTCACTCCCATTCCTGAGACATTTCATTACAAATACACAAATATTCCAAAAAATGTTCCTAATAATTTTGGATAAGGAGTACTATTTATTTTTTTATTTACTGAATTTTTATTTTTTTTAATTTTTATATGTATATATCTTTTATTACCACTCATACAAACTTAACAGGTACACTGGTCCCTTTCCTCCTCCCATCCCCCACCCCCTGTCCCCCTCCCCCTTCCCTCCCCATCCCCCAGTGCCTCTCCCTCCCATCCCCGGAGCATCCTTTAATGTGCATGCCAAACTCTCCTCTGGGTCCTCCTCTTCGATGAGGTGCAAGGACCCAGTGGCACTTCCCAGAACCGTTTCCTGTGTTCCCTTTAAGCATAGGAACACTACTGTAGCTGTCAATCCCTTGCCGCCAAGGATCCTAGTGCCTTTAGCAAACGCTAGACTTTGTGGGGTCAATAGTGTGTTGGATATTGCGCAGGGCATGCAAAGTCCAAATATGATTGCTTCGGCCCTAACTTGTGTGGAGTATCTTGCATATCATTACTCCTCCCATCCTTGTGCTCTTACAATCTCACCGCCTCCTGTTCTGCAAATTTCCCTGAGCTTCAGGATGGGGAGAGATTAGGCTGCCCTAGTTCCAGGTGGTTGATATAGAGTCTCTGATGTTCTGAATTATGGTTTGTTGATTTTTTTTCATATTTACTGAATATTTTTGATATTTAATATTTACTGAATATTCACTTAAATATTTTTAAGTGAACAACTAGTCCTTATCTAGATGCCAAAATGAGCTTTTGAAACATCTCTAATTCAAATAGTCTGAATTCTGGGACATGCTATAATTTGCTATGGGTCCTTCTATTTAGATTGCATTTTTTTTTTCTGTTTCCCCAGAGTATGTGGATAGTGGTAAGCAATGGAAACAGTGTCAGAGTGTAAGCTTTCTTAGCAACTTATCTTCCTTAAACACCTTCCTTTGTGAGCCATGTTGCAAGCTGGATTAATGACTAACAATTTAAGTTTTTAAAATAAAAGGCACTTCCTATTGTTCAGCACTGTCACTAAACTGAGCTTAGGGCGTGTGGGCTCTGCTTTATTTAGGGTCCCTGCATTATAGAGTACCACACTGACTCTTCCTCACTAGAATCCATTCCTGTAAAATGAGAGTCAGTGCTGTGCACCCACAGCTCATTCTTACAGGACTGTGTGTAGACTATACTTTGAACAGCTTCAAGAACTGACTTAGTTTATATGAGTGGAAATAAAAAATGATGACAGCATCATGTCTACAGCCCGTTGTACACATAATGTGGAAATTTCCATCTGTAGTGTTGTGTGAGTACCCCAGAGATTCAGATTTTGGAGCATTTTGATCATTCTCCTCTTAGGTGAGGGAGAGCTAGTTGGAGAACACCAGATGGTGGAATGCAAGCCAACTCATCTTTTCAGGTTTATGTGCATAGTTAAAAAATAACCTCAAAATTGAAGAAAGAATATGCTATACTGCACATGAGGACTGTCCTGCTAAGGGGCATTAGATTGTACAGGGTGCTGATGTGAGAGTGTAAGCAGATTTATGAGGGTGTTGTAGGTCAAATTCCCTAGTGGCACATGTTTATCTCCTAAGGAAATCATAGTGAAGTCATGAGGAAGCACATGAGGGAAGCAGGAAAGGAAGATGAAGGTGATGAACACGAATGTGGGGTCATCCCGGATACAGACTGAAGCTGGTCCTTCCAGAACTCAGGAGTGTCACAAAATTGTACTACTTGATTATTACACTTCACAGTATTTTTTTCCCAAGAGAGATTGTAGTCTCCCAGTGACTTTTGTCAGTGGAAAATGATTCTCCAGGGAATGGTGCAGGTGAGCACCTTTAGTAGCCACATGGAAAAGTGTAACATCCACTCCAGGAGTAAGGAGAATGGTTTGGAATTGGCAATTTGGAACAAGGAGAACAGTTAACTCCAAGGTCAGTGTCAAGTTTGGAAGGCAATCATCATATTAGCATGGTAAAGTAAAGCCACCTGGGAAAAGGGAAGGGTGAAAGTGGACTATCACACACACACACACACACACACACACACACACACACACACACACACACAAGAACACATTCACAGTAAAACAATTCAAGAACTCAAAAGCTCCAGAGGCTGTGAAGCAGGTGCTTTCCAGGCAGGAGACTCCATCATGAAAGTATAGACATGCACAGCAATGAAAGTCTGGTTGGAGAACTGTCTTGGGCTTCCTGTGATGGCTGGATATGAATACTAATTTCTTGGAATTTTATTCTTATAAAGAGATAAAAAAAGCAAGATAAAACCCAGAGAACTGGATCAAATCCTAATACTTGGCGCTGAATATAATCATCTACTGAAAAGTCTAGAGAAGAGCCTGGAGATCCCTGAGGACTGCACGTATGCTGATCGAAATGCTATAGACTGCAAGGTCAGCCCCAGAAGGGTACAGTTCTGAAAGATGGTGTTCATCAGTAAAAGGCTTTCACTATGCACAGTATTTACTAAAGGGGGTGACTCCCTCAACCATTATCCCTTATTAAGATTTCTCTAAGTGTACCATGTCTAAGCACAGTAATCTGTGAAGCTTATCCTGGGACTGAGAAATAAAAAAAAGGGTGGAAAATGGAACCATAACAGAGAAACAGAAATAGAAAGAATAAAGTTGGGCTAGAGCAGGTAGGTGAAATACATGAGCTAGTTTTGCCTGATTTTATTTATACACATGGGATAATCACAGAATTAAGAATAGTATGTAAATCTGAGTGTAGTCCCTCTGATATATGTTGCATGAGAATAAGAGGAAACCACGGATCTAGAAAATCATCATTCTTGAGATTCGCATCAGGCTTGAGAACATCTGGGAGAGCATCTCCACTTAACAAGGTCGCCTTTGATAGTAGGCTCCTTGGCCAGGGGCTGCTCTCTGCCTTTCAGAGAGAGCTCTGACTCTTTAAACATTTACTCTCATTCAGACGTGATGAGGCTTGACTTCTTCTCGGTGTCTCTGACTACTTTGCCGGCATCTTCTATCCTAGAGCAGAGGAGAAACAGAAGTGGTACATGCAAAGAACTGACATTGCTGTGCATGTCTATACTTTCATGATGGAGTTTCCTGCCACAAGCTGAACATGTTTTGTTTTCTTATGTCATGATACCTTTCTTCTGCCAAATTTTTATGTAATTTGTTATTTTCATTTAAGCAGTGTTGATTGATTCAAATCAAAATTAGATTACAAATAGTCATCATTTCTAAACCTCTTGCTTCTTTTAGTCCTTGCAGATGGTGTTCCATCGTGTGAGATATAAAAATAAGGGTCCCATACTGAAAGATTTGGCAAGAAGAGGCATTGGATATCATCACAGCTCCATGACTGCCCCAGAGAAACAGGTGGTGGAAATTCTCTTTAGGAAGGGGTTTATTAGGGTAGGTACACTTTTCATTGTCGAAGTTGAATCTCAATATTCATGAGATGTTTACATATCACCATCTTTAATTGCCTCATGAAAGTTTCTTCTGTGGGAGACGCTATTTAGTATCTATGATGGTACTCATGCCTCGTGGCATTAACTGGGGAGGGTTTGAATAGTTTCACTCCCTTTTATCCCTTTTCATGAGAATAGAAATTCTTCCAAGTCAAATTCTCCATAATATTTCTATAATGAAATGTCTCTATGCTGATCTTGAGCACTAGGTTTTCTTTTTTGTGGGTCACACATGGGGAACTTTGTACAGTTTTGGTTTGCTTTTAGCTGCAGATATTTCATCATGGTTCTAGAGGACATTTCTATTAGAGTTTTGATCAGTTATTTCTCTAATGTGACACATGAAGTAAGAACAAGAACATCTGCTTCGTCAAGGCCAGAGTTATTCTCAACACAACTTGAAGCAATGTCACTACTGAATGTTCTTTCCTCCTGTCATGGACAGCAGACAGGAGGAAGATAACTCCAACAACTCCAAATCCATGACAGGAACATATTTACAAGCACATTTCCTGGCATTTACTTATATGAACTACTAAAATTCACTGAGAAATGACATAGCTCAGTAATAACATTTTTTAAAAATCTTGTGTGTGTGTGTGTGTGTGTGTGTGTGTGTGTGTGTGTGTGTGTGTATGTGAGTACCCATGCATGTGAGTGCAGGTGTATGTATACCGTGGTATACACGTGGAGTTCAGGGAATAAACTGAGAAAGAGCTGTAAATCTAACATACCATAACAAATACAGTTTTTCTTTTCAAAATGTGTGTAAGTGTGATGTGTATGCATGTACATATATGTATGTACCGGTCATGATTTGTTTAGTATGTCCCATATGGATATGTAAGAGTAGTTCAGAGACATCCACGAAGAGTTCAGATAATAAATGATTGTCCAGAAAAATCCACAAAAAAGTTTAGCTAATTTGCTAGTGAATTTGAGTTTTGAGTAGTATTTAAAAATAGACTTCTAAAAATTTTGCATCTTAAATTTTGTTTGACATAGGGGAGAGAGAAGGAATGAGTGAAAGAGAGATAGAGATAGAGAACACAAGGAAAAGAAAGAAAAGAGAATAAGAATAGAGAAAATATATGTTTTAAGTGGTATATATTTAACAGTGGTTGCTCAACTATTAATAATGTAACTAATAAATAGCCAGGTTAATTTATAAAAGCTATTATGAAAAGAGTGACCGCTTTGGTATAGGCAACACATTTTTTATATATATTTATATATTTTATATATTCTTTTTTTTAATACATTTTTTATTATTTCATCTCACACAAACTTAATAGGTACACCAGTTCCCTCCCTCCCTCCTCCTCCCCCCGAACCCCCTGCTCCCCCTCCCCTCACCCCTCCCTCTCCATCCCCCTTGCCTCCCACCCCAATTCCCAGAGTCCTTTCTTGTAGGCAACACATTTTTAAAAAGGTTTTCTGTTGAGCCCAAGAGATATGTTTAGTTGTTAAAATGATGCCAGGAAAGCAAGAGGATTGGAGTTTAGATCTCAGCACACTCATGAATGCTGCCCGCCTGCAATTTCAGCATTGGAAGGCAGAGCCTGGGGATCATTTGGGCAAGATGCTTAGTGAGACTAACCCTATTTGCTAGCTTTGGGTTTGACTGAGAGATCTAATCTCAAAGAACACAGTCAGAGAGCAATTAAAGGTGATGCTTGCCACACACAGGTGCACATGCATGCACCCACATACATATATGTACATGCATACGCATCACACATACACACATTTGTTATGGTATGTTAGATTTACAGCTCTTTCTGTTTATTCCCTGAACTCCACATGTATACCACGGTATACATACACCTGCACTTACATGCATGGGTACTCACATACACACACACACACACACACACACACACACACACACACACACACGCACGCACATGCACACACATGCACGCACATACACACGCACACACACACCACGATTTTAAAAAAATGTTATTACTGAGCTATGTCATTTCTCAGTGAATTTTAGTAGTTCATATAAGTAACGGCCAGGAAATGTGCTTGTAAATATGTAAAATTATTACCTTGCCATAGAGAAACTATCCTTCTAATAATTTCTAAAAAATATTGGCTGTCATATTAAGCATGTGTCAGGAATTCTTCTTGGCTTTGGAGAATGCTTGGTAATGAAGAATGCGTGGATTCAGGTATATGGCAAGCCACAAAACACAATGCTATTGACGAAGATGAATGGTGCACATGGGGCAAGAGGTGAACAGTGGTTGTCCCTGATGGTTACTTTAGATATGGTGGTTCAGGAATTCCTCTGTGACATTTAGACCACACCATTAAGTGTTTGAGTGCAAAACAGGCAGGATTGTAACAGCTTTGATTTGAGAACGTGCTTGTTGTGTGTGAAATAGAATAAAAGCCGACGTATTCATATTCTCCAGGTTTTCCACAGAGATGTAACTAGAAGTTCAAAAAAGTTTCCAATAATCACATGGAAATGTTCACATTCTACCAAATCTCTAGTACATGAAGTCTATTTTATTCTCTTTTAGGTAGTGACGGCTACTGGAACGCTTGCTTTAGGAATCAACATGCCTTGTAAATCTGTGGTTTTTGCTCAAAACTCAGTCTATCTGGATGCTTTAAATTTCAGACAGGTATTTCAATATGCATTGACGTCTTTAATGTATTAAAATATAGGGCTATAAAATAGTGAAAACATGTAAACTATTAATTCACAAACATGTACCTTACAGTGTTGTGTACTTTGGCATTCGTCTGTAGCTGGTTGTCATTTTTAGGTACTGAAGATTATATTGAGATCTCATTATTTAGAGTGTCATGACACTTTAACTAAATGAAGTGATTTATAAGAAAGAAGTATTTCAAAGGTCAACATTTAATATGCACAAGGTTTTCTCTCATGAAGTTAACTTTGATACTCTTTCTGCTTCTGAATCACAGTTTTTTTTTACATTCAAAAATTCATTTATTTTTTTAAACATTTTTTATTATTATTCCCGCTCATACAAACTTAGTAGGTACACCGGTTCCCTCCCTCCCTCCTCCTCCCCCCGACCTCCCTGCTCCCCCTCCCCTCACCCCTCCCTCCCCATCCCTCAGTGCCTCCCCCTCATAATGCCCGGAGAATCCTTTAATGTGCCTGCCAGTCTCTCCTCTGGGCTCTCCTCTCCTATGACTTACAAAGACCCAGTGGCATGCCCCTGAATCCTATCCTGCTGATACACAGTTTTTTTTAACCAGTGTGTTCAATTTGTTATAATTTGTTGCTTACTCTTCTGCTACTGCTATTTGATTTTTTTTGCCTGTCACTCTGTGTATCCACCATCTTTCATCATACAATCTGGACCTTGTATTGTTAGAAGGACATTCCTGGTTTTCAGTTCTCCTTGTACTGTTATATGCTGTGACTGCAGAGCTTGTCTTCTTATTGTTCACTTGCTCAGAAATATTTGGGTAATATTTCTCCTGGCAGCATCAAATTTAAATGTCACCAAACATTCAAATTTCATGCTATTAACTTGTTTTTTAGATAAGGCCTCAGTGTGCAACCCAGGCTGACCTTGCTATGGATTTTCTTATCTTTCTGTCTCTGTCTCCGTAATTGCTGGGTTTACTGGTGCAACATTTAAGTTTTCATAAAGTGCCTTTTCTCTTCTCAGTTCCACCCAACAGAACATCTTTAAAATTCCCCACCTACTTATAGTCCTTATCTCATTATTTTTATTCCTGCTGCTACATGTACAGCATCTCTTGTATTTTGGGGAATCTAACATTTTGGACATTTGGACATATAAGGGTATTTGTGATAATGACCTTTGGAATTGAATTGCCAAGGTTTGAGTCTCAGACCTTTTAACTCTCTGACTCTTTGACTGTGTGCAAATTCTGATATTCTTCCATGCCTGTTTCCACACTAAACAAGGATAGTGACCTCATATAGCTCAATTTTTTTTTGTTTCTTAGAACTCAACTTTATTACTTAGAGACAAGAATCAGAGAGACAAGAAAGGAAAAATCTAGTATGATAGAGTTCAAGTGTATCTGAACTTGGACTCAACTTTTCTGTCACATATAGCATTATTCAAATTAGTGAGCTGCTCAAAGGCATGAAAAAAGCACCTAAGAATGATGAATATCTTAGCAGCTCTGCCTTGGACATGATCAATATTTTAAGCCCTATGTAGTTGGTTTGATATTCATTTAAGTTCATTTAAGTGAGAAAAGTTTACATGCCCAAAAGCAATGTGAAAGATTCAGATCTCAGAGTAGGATGGGAAAGTGCTTAGCAGAATTTCACAGTGTGATTCTACTCCATTTGCAGATGTCTGGTCGTGCTGGAAGACGAGGTCAAGACCTGCTGGGAGATGTCTATTTCTTTGATATTCCATTGCCCAAAATAAGAAAACTCATAAAATCCAAAGTTCCAGAGCTGAGGGGACAGTTCCCCCTCAGCGTGACACTGATCCTACGACTCCTGCTGCTGGCCTCCAAAGCAGATGATCTGGAGGACGGCAAGGCAAAGGTTCTGTGTCTTCCTTGCCTGGGCTTCAGCCCTCACCTTTGCCTGGCTTGGTTGGGTTGAGTCTCTCCTAGGATATACAAAGTATACTTCTGAAAGTGTTTGCTAAGGAATTTGAGAAACGCCATAAACATAGACTAGCATCACATCATGGGGTAGATCCCAGGTGAAACTAAAGTGGAAGAATGAAAGAATTCTAGTCCAGACTTGTGCTCTCTCTCTCTCTCTCTCTCTCTCTGCTTCCTGGCTGCAGTAGGCAAGCAGCCTCCTTAGGCTCCACTGCAGAGGAGCCAGATGACTATGTACTGGAACTTTTGAAACCACAAGTGAAAATAAATCTTTCTTCCTTTTCGTTCTTTTTCTTGGGTATTGTGTCATAGTGATGACAATACTGACAAATATACCATGTCAGTAAGAATTTAATTGTAGTATCTTTAAATCTCAAGATACAGTGAACCACTGTGAGTTCTGTTCCTCTTTATTATTTCTTGACTAAAGTCTTCTTTGGCTAACCATATCACACAAAGAAAACTGTGATAGCAAAGGCCATTTCTGGTGTCCTTGGTTACCTTGCATGAGGTAATCGCTTTCTTTTTGTTCATTTCCTATCATTAAGTCTGTTAGCCACAGGCTCACATTTGAATTATGCTATGAAATTTTCATTTTGTTGTGCCTTCAAAGACATTTTAGTAGGGAGTCAAGAGCTGCATGAACATCAGTTCTGCTTACCACTGGAAATCAAGCAATGGATTCACTTCTTTGGCTTCAATCAACCTAGTTCTGATAGTTTTGCAATAATACCACAAACAACAATAGGTCTTCAGTTTTCTTCTGAAGCAATTGAAGCTCTAACATGAGAACTATAAAGCCTGAGATGAGAATGACTTTATTTCTGTCTATATGCTCTGTTAAAGGAAGGAAGTGCGATGTGAAAGTATGTTAAGGCAAATGCTGTGCTATCACATGGAATCTTGCATATTGCTGTTGTGTGCTATGATGGGCGGGGGGAGTGCATGGCATTGTGTGATTCAAGACGTTATTTCCTGTAGGTACTGTCAGTGCTCAGACACTCACTGCTGTCCTTCAAACAACCCCAAAGCATAGCGATGTTGAAGCTTTATTTCTTGTTTTCTTTGCAGTTCCTGGTGAAAGAGGTAAAATTCTATATTTTCTTTTTTTTTTTTTGGTGAAATAGTAAGTTTGTAGTATCTAAATATTATTAAATGTACATTTATTGTGTGTACATACACATACACACATACACATATGACATGGCATGGCATTCATGGAGAGATCGGAAGACAGTTTGCAAGAGTTAGTTCTCTTCTTCCACCATGTGAGTTCTGGAGTTTGAACTCAGGTCTTCATTCTTTATAGCAAGTATCTTTACTGTATGAACCATTTTACCTGTCCTAGATGTTTGTTTCTGTTAATGCTTGCTTATTTGTTTCCCCACAGTGAACTATTACAGTTTTTAATGGGTGAATTTCAATGTTGCTTCATATAATATAATTATCAACACTGAGCCATGTTATATTTCTCTTTTGTGAGCATTAGGGTTCATTTTTAAATATTTTAAATACGTTACTTAATATTTGTGCTGTGAGTTGAGTCAAATTAATGATTTATTTTTATTCTTCAGGGCTACATAGATCAAGAGGGCAAGCCCATGGGTTTTGCTGGTCTTGTGTCACATATGCATTACCATGAGCCATCTAATCTTGTTTTTGTTAATTTCCTTGTGAGAGGCCTTTTTCATAATCTTTGTCAACCAACTAAGAAAGGTAATTTGAGGTATATATTTATCTCTCTGCCTATTTATAATCTCTCTCTCTCATTTGTCTATCTATCATCTAATTACTATCTCTATGTATCATCATCTGCATTTACATCTGTCATATATTTATCATTTGTCACATATCTATCATCATTATCTGTCCACCCATCCTTATCTATCAATCATTTATTATCTATTTGTCATCTATCTTATCTGTATGTGTCATATATATTTACAGCTCTATCATCTATCTATCATCTGTCGATTATTTGTCCATCCATCTGTCTACCTACCTATGTTTGTATCTGTCTTCTATCTCTCTATATCCCTAAGAGATGCATAGAAAATCAGAATTGCAATAATACTTTTTTCTGCAGTTAAGATAATACACATATGATAATGACATGATTGTGAGTGTAAATAAAATGATACATGAGCGAGCTTTAAAAAAAGTCTTATCACGAAAGTCACCATGTTACATGCTGACTAAAAAAATTAATAAAAAGGAAAATATAATGTAGATTGTTTAGAGGTTTCCAAACTGGAAAATGTTTAAAATTACTACTACAGATTATAGTTTGTGAAAACTATTTTAACTATTTTTGGAAGTTTTAACTTGATTAATTCCTTTCTTCTAAGATGTAGAATACACAGAATAATACACAATGTCTAAAATATATTTTCTTTTAATTAATGCTTATCACAGAAAAATGAAGGAAATACATGTTAAAGATAAAAATATCCAGAATTCGACCATCCCATATAATCACTATTGACTCTTGTGAAATTGTCTTGCATCACTATATTCTCTGAATATAATTGTATAGTGTATTTAAATAGCTGATATTGCATTAGTTGTATATCTAGAACTTTGTTTCCCCATCCATATTTTTCCAATATCATATAAACTTTTCTTTTTAAGTCCAATTTCATAAAACTTTTATGAAAAAAACTTTTAAGAAAAAATCCTTTGATTTCTAATCCTAAAATAAATTCATTATGCAGTGTCCCTAAAATAAATGTTACCTCTTTATACTATTTATGCTAAAATTATGATATTTCATAATGCATGGGGAATTTAATGCCCTTCACAATACCACAATACTTCCTTGTTAATTGATGTAGGTACTCTACTTAAAGCATTGGGTGTAGTCTTTTTGCTCTGAAAATAGCATCATCCCATGCTGGACTAGTCAGGAAATTTCATTCTCTTAAAAAATTCTGTAAAAGAAGAAATTATTTGGGGCAAGAGAAAATGGAGTTTTGTTTAATGATGTTGAAGGGAGAGGGCACATGTAGATGTAAACATGGCTATATGAGGACTCTTCTGGGCGTGAAGTATGTATGACTCACATTACTTCATTAATAAACCATGAAGAGGGTTTAGTAAATTGCTAGGATCATGTACTTTTAATCAAAATTTACAAAAACTACCCTGACTGTAGATCTCAATTTTTTAAATGTCACAACCTTTAAACAACTCACTGAGGTCATATATGCCGTGCAGAATAGAGTAACTGAGTGGGCATAATTCAACATAAGCAACAGAAGACAAGGATGGAAGATTATCTGTGGTTTGAGTTTTGGTAAACCTTAAGCAAAAGAAATTGTATGGAGGCACCAGAATGTATGGAGACATCTCTTTTAATGAATGGGAAAAGTATAATCATAAGCTATAGAATGTGATTCTCCTCTAATAAAGCAAAGTGAGGGAAATCTACATATGAGAGGAAGGTCAGTCATGGTCGGGATAAAAAGAATTTGAATTCAGGGAAAAGTGACAGGAAATAAAGGGCACACATAAATATTTAGCAAATACAGTTATTCTACAGTTACAACAATGTCTCCAGGATTTACTTTCTATGGCATAATATGTAGTATAACTTCAATTTGCAATTGAACCATGAAAATACAATCTGCTCTTTTTTCATATTTATAACAAGCAATTTTGTTTTGTACAGGCTCAAAACATTTTTCTGAAGATGTAATGGAAAAGCTAATGTTAATATTGGCCCACCTCTTTGGGAGACGGTATCTTCCAGCAAAATTTCAAGATGCTGACATCAAGTTTCATCAATCAAAGGTAAAAAATTCCAATAAATGTGATTAATTAATGTTATTAAACAGACTGTACCAGAAACAATAGAACAAACATGGGAATTTATGAATTCAGGATAGTCCATTTGTTTTGTAAAATAATTTTTCTTTGTAATTATTGAGATATTTAATATGAAGATGTTACTCATGCCATTCATTTGATTGCACCCAAGTCCATTGTTAAGAAAGGGTGAAGGTAATAGTATGTTTAAAAGAAGCACCAACCCCATTATAGAATTTATAGTCCCCTTGGGATCATTTCTACCTTGAGATGTATCTAAAAACTATAGGTTAGAAGGTCTCAACTGAGAAAATATTGACATTAAAATAGCTATTTAACAAACTATTCTTTGACAAACAAGAGTCTAAATAATGCATCCTAAATCATGCATAAGAAATCATTAACATCGATTTTGATGTTTGCTTGGTCATGATTCCCCATCATAACAAATACTGTTACTAAAATACTCACCAATATTTGAGAAAGTGTGTGTTTTTTTTAACCTTTACCTGTTTAATTCCAAAATTTCCATTTTTAAGGAAGCACTCTCTAAAAACCTCTTGGCTCCTAGGTGTTCCTTGAAGACCTCCCTGAGGATTTTAGTGCTGCCTTATATGAGTATAACATGCAAATTATAGAGGATTTTACATCTTTTCTGTTAATTGTGTCCAGATTTGCTGATATGAAACAAGAATATAAATTGCCCCTGTCAAATATCAGTAAGTATATTTTATTCCCACTATGGAACATTTTAGAATTAAGTAGTCTTGCCCAAGAATATTGCCTGTAGAGATGGAGATGTTGTAGTAGAATTCCATTCCCAGAATTGCTAAAGGGTGGGAGGAAGGACATGTTTATCTTAGAAGTCTGGAACTCTGGAAAAGTTAGTTTGCTTCAGAATTTTGGGATATCCTCTGCTCTGAAGGGAAAGAAAGAAAAACTAGGAAAAGGAAAAAAAGAAGAAATAAGGAAAGAAGAAAAAAATAGAAAAAAGGAAAGAATGAAAGGAAAGAAGGAAGGAAGAAAAAACAAATTGGATTGTTATGGTGAAGAGAATGCTATTACTACTTTTAGTGAGATATAAATAATTAAGGAAGTTCTAAAAGTGATTATCATAAACAGAGCTTCAACACATGAAAATGTTTGCTTTTATCTTGTGTTTTTTAGAACTAATTAGACGAAAGACTTTTGGTGCAAAAATAAGCAAGAAAAAAAAAAGAATGAGATAGAAAAGACATTGAGTTCAGGAGATGTGGTTAGTTTCAGTTGTCTACTTAGCGAAAGCTAGACTCTGGGCATGCCTGTGGGGCTTATGTTGATCACTTCATGCATGTGTTCAAGCTCTGCATTTTGACTCTGGATGCATGTGACCAGCTGTTTCAGGGTCCTTCTGTCTTGAATTCCCAGTCATAATGGACGCTACCTTGAACTGTGGGCTGAAAAAAATTAACACAGGGGAATAATATTTTGGTCTTCTTATAGCCTAGCATCCTTAATTGAAAAATCCAAGGAGGCAGAGCATGTAGCTGCCTAGACCTTGTTAGTAGGATTGGCATGAGCGAGAGCAAGTGGTTGCAGTGAGACATGGAACCCTCACAAGACAGGTGGATATGGTCCTTACAGTGAGGCTCTGAAACTTCACAGAACAGGTGACTACGGTGGGATACACAAGCCTTATACAACAGATGGTTATGGTGAGGTATGGAAACCTCGTAGGACCGGTGCAGTGAGAGCAGGTGAACATTCTCCTTCAGTGACACATCAATGCTTTCTTCATGATGCAATCTGGAGTTTTCTAAGAGTACAATTGGGAAATATTTGCCTTCTTGTTCACTATACGTGGTAACCCTGTTCAGCCTTGCTGTGACGGGGACCCTGTTGTCCTGAATGTTCTCTCCTGTGCAGTGGTGGGCAGAGCAAGTACACAAGGGTTGACATAGAGACCGACTTTAAATAATGGATCTGTCCCAACTATTTGTGGTCAGAATTCACAGGGAATGAATGTGAAGACTCCCCACTTGTGTCTCACTTGATGAACTGTAAGGAAGGAAGGATGGTGATTTCGCCATTTGTTTGTCTCTCTGGGATCTTTGATGATGATTTGCTCCGCAAGGGAATTTCAAGCTATGTAAGTGAAGCATATTTATATTAATCTCTGTAGGTCTGAGTGATGTCTTATAATAGCCAATTTTAAAGAATGTGGAATTTTTGCATAGAAATCATTAAGGACTCTATTTTCCATTATAAGAGTGTGTGAATTACTTTTCTTAGGGAGATGCCACACAGTCATCTTCCCACCCCAGAGAGAAGTTTCACGACAAACCTACCAGTTTATTGGGTGGGCTTGCTCAGGGTAGGGCAAGGGTTACTAACAGGAGCAGGGACAATTTAAGGGCAGCTACATCACTTGAAAGCTTCCCCCAGCATGGGTGAGACTCACAGAAGCTGCACCCCTGTAGTTGTGTGCTGTAGGGCTTGCTAGGAGAGTCTCCTCCAGACTCCTGGCTGTTCTGTGGTCTCTCTCCCAATGCTGCTCCAGGGTCTTCAGCTTGAACTACTTGGCTGTTAGTCAAGCTTTTTCACTGCTTTTTCCAAACTTCTTCACCTATTACTCTAAGATGGCCTTCAGACTGCCTGGCTGGCAGGAGAGTCTTCTCTGGGGGAGAAGCCCCATCCTCCTACCCCCCCAACCCCGTTTGTTATTCTTAGGAACATCCTGAGAGTAGCAGTTGTTTACTTACTAAGACTGGGAAAAAGTTCAAGATGGCTGCTCACAAGAAAAGTGCCACACAATAAAGAGAATACTTCTAGAAAGTTTTGATTCTTTTAATGTATATAGACATTATAAACAAGTACTTAGATACATAAGAGATTTGTAGTTAGCTATATGGAAAAATATTAATGTTATGTATTTTAGTTTCCATTTCCAAGATGGAATAATATCTATTATCTATCACTAGAGAGGCTAAAGCAGGATGATTGACTCAAGTTTGAAGCCAACCTGGGCTATTCACTGAGTTTCTGACTGGTCTAGGCAGTACAGTCTTATTTCAAAGAAGGAAAAGAGGACCCAAAAGAAAGAAAAAGGGAAAGAAAGAAAAGTAAAAGTGAAGCATTTTTCCCTTGTATTTATCATGTGGTCAACACGTGGGCCTTTCCACATGCAGTTTTCTCTGTGGAAAAACTGAGGGGCCACCAATCAGAATAAAATAATGTCAGCTTCTTACTGCACCATCACCTTCAGATAGAGGAGACATTTGTAGCACTAGCATGAACTGATCCCATCTCCTCCTTATCACTGATGGAGTGGTGAACAGCACTGGCAAGTTCTGTTTCATCTGCTTTGAAGCAAGTTGGCATGGGAGGTTATAGATTCTTTTTCTGTTCATAAGTTATATTTTTTTTTACTTTACCTAATTAAAGTTCTATAATTTGTTATTGTGGTTTTAAGTTCTACTCCCTTAAGACGTAACTAGTGTTTATTATTTAGTGCAGTTTAATGCTGTGAAATTTAATGCATTTCTACATTTTTCTAAACAGCATAAAGAATAAAGGTGTATCTAGTATTCCACGAATTGAGGACTCGTGCATCTCTTCTCTATTTTATTTCCGTGTCTCCCCTAAAGTTTCCCAAATGTTACCATTCTTCTTTCGAAAAGAGTCATCTTACAAAGTCACTTTTTATTTGCTCTTAGCTTTGAATTTTAGGAAAATGAAGGAATGATAAACTGTTGTCTCTTGTACTTAGTGTTATGCCCAAAGATTTGCCTATGTTTGGACACAAATGTCTAATTTATTTTCCCACTGTGTAAATACTTGTTAGTGTGAAACAATCTGTTATTGTCCTCTGTTAATGAATGTTGCAGTTCATCTGAATGATTGCTGATAAATTACCATCAAATGGCTTAAGGGAACAAGGAATTTATTTTCTTACTGATAGTCCAGTTACAGTTCATAGTACAGATTGATGAGAGAACATGCACCAACAGCAGGCTGAGGGAACTGGCCACACCATCTCTATATAACGGCTGAGAGAGGGACGAGCCTTACTTGCCAGACCAGCATGTCTGACCAAGTGTACACAAGGATGTCAATTCTCTCAACTTACTCCTAGTAGTTTATTTACTGTTCAGGGCCTAGTCCCACCCACCATAGGCCAGATCTTCCTCATCAGCTAGACAATCTCCTGCAGGTTTGTTCTGGGCCTTACTCAATCACTAATTCTCTATAAATGTGCCCAGAGCTCAAACCCTCAACTGTCAAGTTGACACTTGTGCCTAACTATGACAATGAACTTGACTTTTTCCTAGTTTTCCTATCATGAAGAGGGTTGTAATGTGCTTGTGTTTCCATTTGGCATAGACTTTCTTGGTTGAGAAACTTTTCTGTGTCATAGTAAGATAGAAATATTAATATTCAAGTATGCCAACTACTATCAACTCATTCTGCAATGTAGTTGGACCCATTTATTGCATCATTATCAGTATACTAGAATTCCCACTGGTGTTACAAGGAATAGTTTGCAAAAATGAATGGACACAGAAAACTACTGCTTTCTTTTTCTTTTTGTGGTTTGTCTTCTCTTCTTCTTTCTTTTTTCTTTGTTTCTTCTGTTAACTGACTCTAATGGTCATTGAATTCAACTTTTCTCATGTGATGTGCAAACCTCCAGCTCTAGAGACCCTCTCTGCAAACATTGTCTACTCTGAAAAGGATGCAGCGCTCACCTAACTACTCTCACTGTCCTCTAGCAGCTGGATGGTTGAACTTGCCCTCGTAAACTGTGGAAGCTATTGTCTCTACAGATGGCACTAGCGGGTTCTCACTGCTTCAGAGTATGGGAAACACTTCTTCCACCCAAGGAGTATGATTGAAGAGACTGATGGAAAGACAGGGTTGTAGTTACCTTTCTCTGTTGCTATGAGACAATATTCATGTACAACACAAGGGGAGAAAAGGAGACTGATTTGGCTTACAGTTCTAGATGGGAAATACAGTCTATGATGGTGGGAATCCCATAGCGGTGTGTGTGGTGGCAAGCAGAAGCTGCTAGCTTGATCAGGTCGCATCTATCATGCTGGAAGGCAGAGAGAGCAAGAGGAAAGACAAAACATAGATGAACTATCAAACCTCAAGATCTGCCCCCATGTAGTTGCCTTCCTCTAACAACACTCCACTTCCAAAAAGTGGTCCAACTCTCCCCGTCATCTACATCAAGCATTTAGACACGTGAGCCTGTGGGAGGCACTCACATTCAAACCATGACAGGAAATAACTGCAAGTTTTACAAAGTCATCAACTTCCGTTCCATATAAGTAACAATCAAAGGATCATATTTCCTCAGGCCATTCTGCGCTCAATTGGTATTGATTATACTCAAGCTCCTGTCCTGTGGCCTTATAAAGTAGACATTCAAGGAAGAAAAATGCCACTTAATGCTTATGCTCTTGACTTCTATAAGCATGGATCCCTGAAGGCATTAAATCATGACAACGGGTATGTTTACTTACATGTCTCCTCTTCTCTCTCTCTCTCTTTCTGTCTCTCTGTCTCTTCCTTTTTCTCTCAGTTAACCAATTTTAGGGAAAAATCTCCCTATATTTCAATGCTAATTATGTTAAGCCTATTAGATTCTTTTCCTTTTCAACTAATGGCAAGAGACAATGGCATGCATATATTACAACTTTTCTTGGTGTTTTGGCAGCAAAGTACTGACATTTAAGTCAACTCATTTGACAAAAATATGTACTTCAGAGTACATATTTATAAATAGAATTTATACATAGAGTACATATTTATAAACACAGATATGTTTTTATGCCTTTTTATTCTCCCTATTCTTTATTAGGTATTGATAACAGAATGACAAATGGTCATCTTGCACTATTTGTTTTGAAAGGAGAACACATGGAATGTATAGCCCATACCTCTAAGATTTGAGTACACAGCATATGCTTAGTTTATTGTCAGAGAAGTGCATGCAAAAGTATAAGTAGTAGCCAAACCTCT
This sequence comes from Typhlomys cinereus, assembly GCA_023101885.1. Classification (NCBI taxonomy): domain Eukaryota; kingdom Metazoa; phylum Chordata; class Mammalia; order Rodentia; family Platacanthomyidae; genus Typhlomys; species Typhlomys cinereus. The sequence continues at coordinate 379,321 of JALPQD010000161.1, forward strand.
TGGCTTTACCTAAAAAGGGAGAAATTTGCCCAGATGTTGAACATAGGGATGTGGAAATAGACACATCAAGTCAAGAATGCATTCTACAGTTGATATAAAATTATGAGTAATCCTCTCATTTTAAGTGCAATTTATCATTGAGCATAAAGTAGGTGTTACATTAATAAACAATGATTTGTTCTTAATTCTCATTTTTTTGTTCTTCAGGATACATTCAGGGACAGCTTATGAATTGTTAAAAGATTTTTCACTTACTATTAAATCAATCAGGTATGTCATATATTGAAATATTCACTTTATATTTTTAACAATTTAATTATATTTCAAAAAATGTTCAGCTTAATCTGTGAGTAGGTATCTGAAGAGCTTTGAGATTCTCATTTGCTACATATTTGGTCTTCCCAAATGCTCTTTAGAACTTCTAAAGCTCATCTTCCTAAAATAATTAATTCCCAAACTCACGTGAGATTAAGTTATACCTGGACTAGAGTCCCATCCTCAAGCACCATACACAACAGAAAACATTATTCCAGAGCATCATTGGCCCTAGATCCTAATATTTTTAATTATTGCAACTGGAGCATCATGTCAACTATGTGATACCTCAAAGCCTTCCATGACTTATCTGGTTTATACTTCCACATGGACTCTTGACTCTTGTGATGTGACCAATGTCTTTCTCAGGCTTCACCTGACTCCAAACTCATATTGGTCTCCTATTTTCATCTTTAACAAAGCCTAGCATGGTCCAAGCAGTGTCAAAGCTTATATGAGACACTCCACCCTTAGTTTCTAATGACCTTTTAACATTGTCTGATTACATAACTGCTTCCCTAAGTCTCACATTTGCACGTTCCTCAATACTTACCAAAGATTTCTTTTGCTGTCCTGGTATATTTAACTAGTCATTCATCCCTTTATTACTGGATCTTTCCAAAGCAGGTCATTGTTTTATTTCCTTGATCTGAGTTTAAACTGGCTTGTTTGAGTTTTTTTTCTGCACACAGAGAAATTCAGGTATTTCTAAACAGAAAGCAATGTTTGTGTTCATCTGGAGAATTTCTAGGTAGGGTTTTCCTAGGGTGCTTCATAGTCATCCAGGTAATAATCTCTACAGTAGTAAAAAACCTTCAGGGATGTTTGATCTGTGTCTAGAGCCAGGCTTAGGAAAATCATTCAGGTATTCATATAACTGGCATTTAAGTATTATTGACTTGAAACTTTTAAACATCTGAAGTATAAGGAATTACTATCTCTGCTTAGACTTGGTGAATCTCACAAGACCAAGTCTGAAAATAGAGGACAGAAGAATGTATTATCAAAGTGTAGAATAGCAAGTGTTCTGATGTGTTAGGAACAGAGTTTGAGGTCTCTGTGGTCAAAGAGATTCTATGAAAGTTATGATATGGAGGGGAGAAAAAGCCAGGTTTCTATAAATGCTAAGGAAACATGGAAGCTGATCCACATGAGTGTGACATAGATCTGTGGAGTATATGCTTGGCATAGATGTGTCAGATTGTTTCAGAGTCTGTAATAGTAATGCAGGTGAGAAGAAGCTGAGTGAAAGAAATAGAATACTCAAAGAATTAGGTAAAGTACTCAAAGAATTAGGTAAAATTGACAGGCATTGGTGTCTGATTTTATGTAGTTGGTGAAGATAACCAAGGTTTCAATTTCAGTCAGTGATACACAGAAAATATGGGATGAAGATAATATTTTTGGATAAGAATAAGAATAGTATGTTACCATTTAGGCAAATTGTGGGACATCTGAAGGACATCATGAGAAAATGTCCATCAGTCTAATGTTGCAGATAGAGATTTGATCATTCTTGATGGTAGAGCTATAAAGACATTAGGAAAAGTATGAAGCACTAATTAACAAGGAAAATGTAATTAATGAAAGCAATGGAAGGCTAATAAAATGCCCAGGTTAAAGTGGGAAGAAGACTCAGTGGATAAGGCTCAGCCCACATGTTGGAATTTCTTATGAAAGTTGCCCCTTGACACATGGACACATGTACACACGTGCTGTGGCATGCTCTCTCTTTCTTTCTTTCTAGAAAAATTAATATATATTTTTTTAAATAAAGATTTTTATGTGTGCTTGCTTTTGGTTCTTGATTAGTCCATGTGCATTTTTCATGTATATGAGGAGTACATGTGAATTTACACATGTCTGAGCATACATATGTGTGAGCTGCATATACACTTATGCATACATGCATGTGTGCCCAAATTTCACATGCAGTGTCTTCTTTGACTGCTTCCACTTTTTTTGCTAAGGCACAGTCTCTCAGTTCAACCCAGAGCTCAATAATGAGCTAAGCTAATAGCCAGATTGCCCGGGACAGGGGGTTGGGGGAGAAATTCTCTGTCTCCTGAGTGCTGGGATTACAGGTAGCACTCATGTTTCCCTAGCATGGACATGGGTACTGGGGATACAAACTTTTATCCTCACTCTTGTGGGGTAAACACCTTAGCCACTGAGCCAACCGTCTAGTCCCCATGTGCATCTTTCATTCTTGTGTTTTTTCTCTCTTTCCTGGCCATCTGTGCACCAGTTTATTAGTACTGCTGGAACATATTATCACTAGTGATGATAAAAATGCAAAATTGTCTGGGTAAAATTAGATGTCCAGAGGGGAGGGGCCAATCTTTTGGACAACTTTTTTCAACTTTTGGTGGCTGACTCATCTTTTGCTCATGGTTCCCTTCCATATTTAAAGTCATCAAAGAACAGCAGAAGGAGTTGAGTAATTTATCAAGTGCTCACATTGCATTACTTTGGTATCAATTCTCTTTAACCTCACTGCTATAAACACCTTTATGATTACGCTAACCACTGAGATAATCCAGAATCATTTCCTCATTAGCCAATACGCAACTGTATTGTCTCTGCGAGGATAATTCCACTCTGCCATGTAACCAAATGTTCATAGGTTTCTGGGGCATTAGACAACGGCATCTTTGGGAGACCATCATTTAATCCACCATATTCTATCCTTGTTTTCTCACACATATAGGAAAAGAAAGGATTATTGTGTTCTATACGTGTAGTTGTCTCAGGGTTTTCATTGTATTTTGGAAAAGAAAATACAAAATGGTTCCAGGAGATGTATAGAGAAAAGGATAGGAATTTGTGTTATGGTATGCAAGGGGGTTGGGAGGGATAAGATCTCGTGGAATTTGGTGGCTTTTCAAACATCTCGGTTACAGTAATTATAATGGACAATATATTTTCTTATTTCTTTTAACATACAAGTTTTCTTTTTAAATAAATTAGTTTCACATCAATATTCCATTTATATTTTGCTAAATTGTTTCATCACCTCATGGCAAAGCATATGTACATAGCATGTCTTCCTCTCTTTGCAGTGTTTCCCTACGTGAACTATGTGAAAATGAAGAAGACAATGTTGTTTTAGCATTTGAACAGCTGAGTAGAACTTTTAATGAAAAGTTTTCTGAAGTCTAAAAACCAAGACCATGCAAATCAACAGAATATCACCTCAGAAGTTTTCCAAGTTACATTTTTTGATTCGTAAGCTTTTGAATAGAAAATCAGGATGAAGTAGAAAGAGCAAACCCTTTGGAATCAGAAAAATTATAATCAAACTTGTTCTACTCTTCACTGAAAGCCTGTAGGCAAATTGCTTTATCTGAATCTTGGCTTCCTTTTATACTTGAGCAACATGTTTATATCTGTTTGAGGACCAAGTGAACATTTTGTATGTGGCTGAAGAATATGTGTTTGTACTTTGAGACCTAGATAGATATTGCATTTTTAAATATTCCCTTTACTTTTAAAATTCATAAAATTTTATTGAACTGTGAAACTAGAAGAAAATGATGAAAGTATTTTAAAGGTGTAACATAATATGTTCCTTCTAATTAACATGAGTGGGATTACATAGTTTAGTGATATAGCTGTTAAAATAGTATGCTGTAAGAAAGAAACTACTCTTAAGTAATATAAATGTTTGTATGTAAATATTGTGATTCTTTAAAGGAAAACTTATAGATTATGATTTGCTTCATTCTAACTGAATATAAATGATTATTAAAATAATAAAATCATTAGTTTCATTGTCTGAAATCTATTTATTTGTTAATCCATTTGCACACATCATATTCATCAAGTGAAGTGTACCAAATACAAAAAGAACACACAAATAATCTCTCTCATATGTGGAATGATTACCAGAGTGATTACCAGAAAGTAGAGAGGGTAGGGTAATGGACATGAAAAATGTCCATCGCTGGATATCAAGCTACAGTTGGATAAAGGTATGAGCTCTGGAAGTTACTGTGCAACAGAATGTCTAATGGCTATTCTTTTTTTCTCCCACATTTTATTTTTTCTAATCATAAAAGCTCAATAGGCACCCCCCTCCTCTCCCTATCCCCTCCCCTCCACCATTGTCCCATTGCACTCTCACCCCTTCTCTCTTCCTTTTACTTTCTTCCCTCCCTTCCCCTCTACTACTGCCTCCCCCGTCCTCTCTCCCATCCTCTGGAGCATCCTTATATGTGAATGCCAAACCTCCTTTGATTCCTCCACCCTAGTGAGGGTTCAGGACTCACTGGGATATCCAGGAGCCCCTTCTTGTGCTCCCCATTAGTATGGGAACTCTGTTATGACTGTTCAATCCCTTGCCTCTAAGGATCCTACTGCCTGAAGCCTTCTCCTGTGATCCATGCTAGACTTTGGGGGGGGGTCATTGACATGTCAGCTATTGTGTGCAGTCAGGCAAAATCCAATTCTGGCTGCTGCAGCCCTAACTTGTATGGAGTATCTTGCATATCGTTGGTCCTCCCCATCTTTAAGCTCTTACAATCTTGCCACCCTCTCTTCCATATTGGCTATTCTTAATGATGTAGATGAAGCATTTATAAAAAGATGATGGAGAGAATGTTGAATATTTTCACTCAAAGAAATAACAAGCTTGATAACACTCTCTCTTAAGAAGTACAAACCCGCTTTGGTTTTTCCCTTATAAGTTTTTTCAAAACAATGCTTTTAAGCTGATGTCTATGCTTGTTATTCTGATTTTATCAGTGTACAATGGGTGTATGATGAAAACATCACACTGTACTTCATAAAATATGCAGGGCATGAAATATGATATGAAGTGAATTTTCACAGAGACTGTAAAGTCATTTTATTTTCACTTACAATAATGTGAATATTTTTCTTTCTTAAACAAGTGCAGCAACTCTGGTTGAGAATCCACAGAGAATCATTATTATTACCACAATTTATTTCTCTTTCCTAAGAAAGGAAAAAGTTATGTTGGTATTGGGTCTGAAAAGGGTGTGCAGGAACCATCATTACCAATATCGCATACTTTGAGAAAATTTTAGATCGATTTGTAGCTTTAGAAGAGACACTCTGTCTTACCCCATACCCATTTTCCTATCTGGCGATCTTGCATAATTGTAGAGTAGCATCATGTCAGAGTTAAGAATGTCTAGCATTACTTATGGAGGAGCATGCAAGTGGTAAACTTACAGAGCACATGGCTTGTTTCCTCAGCAGAATTTTGTAATATCAAAAAATATTCAGGAGTAAAAATGTCCGAATTTCTGGTAACCCTGAAAAGTGAAAATTATGGAAAGAAGACAAGAATTTATTTTTTAGTTTTAGTTTGGTTTAGAGATCATTTGTCTCCTCCGAAATTCCTGTAAGAACTTCAGCCCCATTGTGAAATATTAAAAAGTGGGGGCCATTTGGAAAATGGTTATTATACATAAGGTCACACACCCTATGATTGTGTGTGTGTGTGTGTGTGTGTGTGTGTGAGAGAGAGAGAGAGAGAGAGAGAGAGAGAGAGAGAGAGAGAGAGAGGAAAAGAGGAGGAGAGAGCAGAGGAGTGAGAGAGAACAAATGCATACACTTGCTTCATGTCTCCTGCCATGAGATGCCCTGATTGTCTTCAGAAATTGCCCAGCAAAGAGGAGAGTGCCCAGCAAGAAGGACTATAAGCAAAAATGTGTTTCTTTTATTTTTATTTATAAGTTACCCAGTTGGTGGTTGTTTTTTTTTGTGATTACCAAGAAAAAATAGAGTAAAATAAACGTTTATCCTAACATTAAGGTTTTCAACTTCTTGACTTCTGAACGGTTGGCTTCAAACTATGACATTTTTAGATGAGTAAGAATAATATGAAATCAAACACATCATTATCATCTCTTTTGTGTAAACTGCACATGATGGATTTATCAAAGTTTACTGAGCACATGTCTTTCATCAATTTTTACCCCATTTTTTTTTGTTGAGAACAAGCTTATATGCATCCACATAGTAATATAGAAGAACACATTATATATGTAAATATATATTAGATATATAGAAGAACATTATATATATGGTCTTCCTCCAAAATTCTTTTCTGTCCATGGTTAACTGATTCTGTAGTTAGCACCTGACTCAGGATGTAGTAATGATAATTTTGTATGACTATTTTGAATATAAAATGTCTGAATGCAGGTAATATTTATGTGATAGATGATCCAGGGGCAATAATGAACTGGACCAGAAAACCAGAGGCTTGACAAGCATGAGAAATGAGAAAAACAGAGAAATTCTTCAAAAGCAGCAATGATATGTATGCTAGACATAGCCTTGGTGACATTTGTTCTCTCTGTGTAATCATTATTCATAGTTTATACTAACCATCAAATAATGCTTCATTAAGCACTGCTTTTAGACCTGGGTATACATGAATATGTTTTAAGACAGTTCTTCCATTAAAGAGCTTGTGTTCTTTCCATGTAAGTACATAAGAAACAATGCCCCACATACGTACATAACTATATAATACGTAAGTTTATGTTGTAATAAACTGATTTTGACAACATGAATGTCAAAGAATGCTATAAAAGGTTTGGGGGTTAGATGTGTGACCCACATGAAGGGTTGGGGAAAGAAATTTTCAGGAAAAAACAACAATGAAAATACCCTGAGGGAAGAATAAAACGGAATAAAGGCAGAGAGTTAGCCTGGTTGTATGTAGCAGGCAAGGAGAACTGCAAGAGATCAGTGTGAAGGCAGATACTGTTCCAGGATGTGGAACTGCCCTAGAGTATGAGCAGTTTAAGAAAGCTATGGAACATTTTGGCTGTGATGTAGCCCTGATTTGAACTTCACTGATGCGTTACAGTGATTGTCACAGTGTAAGCATAGAGTGGAGGAGGCAAGAAGAGGATACTCTGAAAGTCAAAATGAGGGACGTCTGCTGCTTGGATTCAGTAACAGTAGAAGAGGAGGAAAGCTTCAACTAAGTAGGAGTGAAGGAAGGAATATTCAATTAATAAGGAAATAAAGGAGAAGATAAATTACTCTTCAGAGGTGAATGAAGTGAAAAGATTTATTATGCTTACAGATTCTAGAAAAGGGAGAAGTTGCCACTACGTAGGGGGTCGCCTGGCAGAAACTCCCAGAATGAAGCCAATCATATATATATCAGAGAGAAGGAGTCTTTTGCATCTTTGCTAATATTTTCTCTAAGGTCTTCCACAGTGACACGTTTACACGTATGCCTTACCCTTCCTTCACTTCCTGTAGACAATGTGATGAGCAGAAAGTGAAAGCCTAGTGTCTTCTGGGAGTCTTTTCTGAGCATGCCTTCTACTTTAGGCATATGCATGGGTTTATAAATTACCAAATACATTGTGGTGCTTTATGATTCTTCTGGTTTCTTCCCATTTTTTCTTTTCAGGTTTCCAGCACTCTATTCAAGGTTTTAACCACAGGGAGCTGCAGGCTACTGGCCTTGCAAAGTTTTTGAGGAATGGCTATTGGTTCTCTTTCATGAGTTTCTGAATCAGGCAAAAACAGACACCTCCATGATCAAAGAGTCTCCAGACAGGTCAGAATAAACAGATGCACTGTTTATTAAGTCAGATCTCCTCCCTTTGAACTAGGAACCAAAGTCACCCTCTAGGGATAGGCTGTCATATCCTAAGACTCACGGTTGGGAAGGAGAACAGAGAAAAGAAAAATTAAATGGTCACAACTTTTTTGGAGCTGACAAGTTGATACTAGTAATTCCCTGTTTATAAAAATAGAGGTAGAACTCTCATTTTTTTAGGATCTAGGTAATAAGTTACAAATGCCTTTGTATGAAACCACATTTTGTCTTGTGATTGAGATAAGAGTCAACTGCTCTTGTTTACCTGTTGCAATACCCAATCTACCTTTCTTATTCTTATTCTGTCTCATAATACCCATCACGTAACACTCCTGTCTGAACACAATATGGTCAAACCATATTCTTCATTGCAGGTTTCCGGTTTTGACTTTTAAAAAAATTTTGAAATATCATTTATCTTTATTTTTAGAGTTTCATACATAATGCAATGGGTTTACATCATTTTCACACCTTATTACCTTATCCCATTCCACTTCTTTTTATCACTATTAAATTCTTCCCTACAAGTCTCCTTCCTGTTTTGATATGTTTTTGACTTTTTAATTTGACCCCAAACCTCTACCCTTTATCCATTACTTCTGAAAACTGAAAAATTCTCAGGTGAACTTAGATCAATTGTTCAAATGCAGACAGCTGTAACTTGGGATATTAGCAAAAGATATTCTCAGATCAACTGTCAAACTACCCATCTATACACCTCATTCTCCTAGACCTGATTCTTTCTGTAGTTACTCATTCCTACAAAGGCAAACTCCCTTTCTGGTGATCTTGGAGATTCCTGTGTATCTCATGACTACTTCATTCTTTGAATCACAGCAGCCTTATCTAACTGCTGTAACATCCCCTGTCTCCTACAGCAAAAGCCCCTTTCTGTCTGTTGAAGTAATGTTTTTGAATAGAGTCTCTTTTTCTTTTTTTTTCTCTTAAGCTAGACTCCAAGTCTATATTTGTGTTTTCCTTTATTTCTTTAAAAAAATCTTTGAGTATGTATATATGCAAGATGTATTTTTCTCAGCAGGAATTTTTAGTTTTCTTCTTTAATATTTTCAGGTGGCATCATAGTAAGATACAGGTGTCAACTTGATGGTTGAGAGTTCTAGGTCTGGATACATTTGTAGAGAATTGGTAGTTGAGTGAAGCCCAGAGTGAACCTGTAAGCATTTGTCTAGTTGCTGAGAATGGCCTAACAGATGATTGGTGGGACTAGTCTCTGGGCAGGTGAATAAGATGGAGGAAGTTGATTAAGCACGTTGCCATCCTTCTGTACATTTGATCAGTATTGTTGGTCTGGCAAGTAAGGATTATCCCTCTCTCAGCTGTTATGTGGATACGGCGTGACTAGTTCCTTCAGCTCTTGGAACTGATGTGGACTCTCTTGCCAAACTGGACAAGGAACTAAAATCAGGAATTGTAAGATAAAATTAAACCTCTTATTGACTTAAGTTGTTTTTCATGATTTTATCAGCAACATGTAGAGTTACTGCTGCAGATAGCAACACATACCTGAAACCTGAATACCCGAAACCATTATTCTTGGCTTGGGAGATTGTCAAACCATTACTGTCAGCTTGGGAGGTTATATATTGTTTTGAAAAAATGGAGATGAAAGTCAACTGAAAATCAGCAGTGAATCTAACTATTCTTAACTGTTTCATGTGGTCCTCTGTCAGTAATTTTTGAAATGGCTCATCGCATTCCACCAATCAGGTACTAGATGCACCAAGTCTTGACATAAAAAGACTATGTAGAAACAAGTGAGCAGGGACTGGGTCATAAGCTGATGAAAAGGACCTGTGTGGAAGGAGACACTTCTATGTCCTTCCCTGATTCATTTGGACACACTACCTATAGCAGACCCATCCATACAGCCTCTGACTTTCCTTCTGGACAAGACTGAAACCCACAAAAACAGACATCCTTCAATATCTGGTGTCAGTTAGTGTTTTTAACTTTTTGCAGTTATGTAATTTTTAAATTCTTTTAGAGTTTCATATATGAATGTAGTGGATTTAGTATATTCTTACACCTTATTTCCCTACTTCATCTCCATTCCTCTTGCCAACACAACCTTTCTTCTTCTTTGCTTGTCTCCCTCCTATTTTCCTATCTTTTTTACATGAGTCTCATCTGGTTTTCTTTGATCACAAGTGCCTGAGCACTTGCTCGAGCATGAATCATATCTTCCACTTCTAGGCTCCATCAACATTAATCCTCACCAGTCTTTTAGAGGCATGGAGTCTCTTGAGATTCTTCCCCCTTGCATGGTTAAATGTTGACAAGACAAATCCATAGCTGCAGTAAATTAATGCATACAACAGCACTGTCATGTCTAGAGATAATGTCTGGCTGCACTCATATCCTCTATCAGGCCCCTGCAATCGGACTGCTCTTTGTCTTTGAAGTTCTGTGGCCTTGAGGTGGTGTTAGGATGGTTCAGATGTCCTATGCAAGATGGCTTAGATGTATATACAAGATAGCACTTGAATGTGTGTGCTTCTGGAGTCCCAAGGGTGACACTGAGAATCATTCTAGATTGTTCTACTCCTTGTTTTGCTCAGGGTTTTCCCAGACTCTGCCTTCCAGGACTGGAATTACAGGTTACTGCAATTTCTTCCAGTGGTTTTATGTGTAATCTATGGATGTAAACTCAGGTCCTTTGACTTGCAAGGTAAAGGCTTTAACCTTTGAGCCATGTTTTCAACACTCAGTCAGATACTCTTTACTACAGTGATTATTAACACAGCCAGAATACACACACACACACACACACACACACACACACACACACACACACACATACACACAAAAACACATGCTCACACAGACATATGAACTCCCACCTTTTGCATCCAAGTGTCTTGCATAATTAATCCATATAAATATATACTTTGGTACACTTTAGAGTTTTAAATCTATTTTCCCTTAAATGATGTTCTAGGAAATCACTTTGACTTCAGAGCCTTATACAAGAGTCTAGAAAATTCCTTTAATGGGTTGTTGAGGTGACCCAGTGAGGTAGAGAACACTCCTGGAGAAAACCTGCACCTGGATTGAATCCTTGAAGCCCACAAGGAAGAAAGAGAGAAAGAAGCACTTTCTGAAAGGTATCTACTGACTCCACACTTATGCCTGCCCCGTCTCTTTCAAAATAATTAAATAAAAATTATTCTAAAAAGTTTTAAAAAGAAAGTTCCTTTAAGGAGGATGATCACAGCTTGCACTTTTATTGATTTTACAAATCATGCTAAAGATCGTGTTAAGCAGACTTTTTTTGTTGTTGGGTATGGATGGTACACACATTTTTTCTCATGTGGCATTTTTCTTATCATTTCATCTGGAAAATTTAATTAAGTATTGATTAAATAAGAGACAAAAACAAAGAATCACATATTTTCAATAGATATTTTCTAGGTTTGGAATAATATTAGAGAGAAAGAGGAGAAAATATGATTCCATAGTTTTGCTTCAGTGCTAAATTTAGCTCAAGTTTAGCAGAAAGTCGACATTTGGAGGTGTCTGTAGAGAGAGCACATTGTCCTAAATCCTTCTTTCTCTGATTTATCTCAGTAGTCGTCCACATCTCCAGCGCAGATGGCAAGCAGTGATTTCTCATAATGCCCTGAAGCAAAATTCTGAAAAGAAAAAGAGAAGGCACTTGAAATCATATTTCATCATGTTTTTAAAAGCACCCATAATTCTTTTAGATTGCAGTATGAAAGACTTAGGGGCCATTAGCTTTTCCAAAAATATTTATCTAGATATTTACTGTGAGCTATTTTAAGTGAAATTTATTAAAAAGTAATACCATAGTTATTGCTAATACTATGTAGTTGAAAGGAAGCTTATGGAGGCCTAATATGTATTTTAACCATAACAACTTGTGTTTAAAATGAAATATTTTCCACTTTGAGAGGAGATGTTCTAATATTAAAATTATAGATTACCATAAGATCTGAAGAGTAAATTGCAAATGTGCCTTGATTAGTGTAGTAATCCTACCTCAAGAAATATATCTTAAAATTATTACCAGTTATGGATAAGCAAAGAGATTTGTGCTAAAAATGTATGTTATAATGCTGTACATAGCAGTAGAAAATTGAAAAGGAATGTATGTCCATGCAAGATAGTTTTATAGAATGCTTTATATATCAATAAAATATTTCCTTTTGATAGTAAAACTATATCTTCTTGAAAAAAGACCAGAAACACCTGTTTTAGTCCATTAAGACTTCCATACACTAAGTGTCTTTTAACTGAAATTTATATCTGAGTTTAGTTAAATGGGAAATTGAAGATAGACTAACTTCACAAGGTAGAAGGAACAAGAAGCATCCTTGTGTCTGTTCTGTAAGGTAAATGGTTTCAATCATTTTTTCTACTTTCATAACCTAATCAGTTTACAAAGACCCAATCTTTCCATGCCATCACTTTGGGAACAAGGTTTCAACCTAAGAACTATTGTTATTTAAAGGAAAGCATTTATTTCCAACTTGTAAAAGGAAGACATGTGGGTTAAAAAAATCATGTGGAGAGGACTTACTTTGATATCATGAAACAGGGACTTCCCGTATCTCTCTTTGTACCGTTTCCTTATGGTCAGCAGGTCTATTTCACTTCTGGCAATTAGAATCCTGATCACAGTTTTATTATGAAAACCAAAGTCCTAAAAAATATAGAAGTGGTGTGGGTTATAAGCGAAAGGATGGTAGAGGAACCTTAAGAGCATGTCCAAAATGGACTTGACCTGGTCAGTTGCAACAATTTGCTTGTGAGCCTTGGTGCATCACAAGTGGTACATGCTGTTGTGCACGACAGACCCTCACATCCTTACACTTCTCCCCGTTTCCCAAATTCTATGCAGTATCCCTCTGTGCCCATATGACTCTTTCACTTCCTGGCCTTGGGAACCTTCACACTGTCTCTTACACTGCATTATAAAGTGGGATTCTGATCACGTTTTTTTTTTTTTTTAGGTCAATGGTCTTCCTGTGGGACAAGTTCTGACCTCAGACTTGAGAATCTGACATGTTCAAAATGAGGTTTGTTCACGAATGAAAAATAAAATAATATAATATTTATAATTACACATATAAATATATAACTTACAATAAAATAAATAAAAAATAAGAAGTATTTGCTTGAAGTATTTACTATTTCAAATTTCAAGACTGAAATTCATGAAGCCAATGTTTATGACCTCAAAAAGCTTAAAAAAGTTACGAACGTCTTTTCAAGTGGAATTATGGTGACATCTGGTGGTCAGCAAACATAATTTAATTTTTCATGTCCAATTTGAATGTAGATCAACTAGCAGCGTTTTAATAATTCCAAGTGGTTAAAATGGATGATGCGATAAAAATGTAGATTACTTAGAAAGACTTGTAGTAAAAAGGAAGACATGTGGGTTCTACATGATGTTGTAGTTGTGGAATCAAGCTTCCAGTTCTACATTTCTTTATTATTATTATTATTACTACTACTACTACTGCTACTACTACTACTACTACACCCCTCCTCTTTACTTCTAAACTATTTGTGAGTACAAGGATCTTCCTTTTCCCCATGTAACACACAGCTGGGACATAATTTCTTTAAAGTATTAGAATAATGAACCATGAAGTGGGGTTTATTTAGAATCAGGATAACTGATGATTGCCTGTGATGGTTCAGTAGTGAAGCATTATTCTGTTATGTCATGCATGGTTGAGTTCTTTAGAAAAATTTGCTGAAATCATCTTTAAGCATCGACCATCTTTCTACTTCAGCTAATAAGATTTGAATCAGAGGAATGATTCTCCTGGGCAGTAAAATGAACATGAAGCCAAAGATTATCAGTGACCTTTCTCCTGTGTTTTCAGGTTATAGCAAAATACTCCTATGGATAAGACACATGATGAAATACTTGGAAGAAGTTAGCATAAAAATGACTTTGACAGTAATTATATACATGTATGATATATCATAATGTAATCTATTTGTTTCATACAAGTAATGAACCAGAGTGTAAAATAAAAATCACGTAGTAATAAGGTACTATTAAATTATTGCTACACTAGATTATTTTAATGATTTTCTTCAAAGTGATGACATATGTGCCATTTCATATATATACCTAATTCAGATCTTTCCTATTTCAAGTTTTATGGAGAAAACGTGTATTATCTGATGCATGTAAGTGCTTGTGTCCTTAAAAATGACTGTTCCAAAGAGTGTGTGATTGAATATCACACTAAAATATGAAAACATTTCCACATAGTTACAAATATAGCAATAGACTTTATTGTTTAGCTGTATCAGTTACAATATAGCACTAGATTTTATTATTGTTTAGATGTCTTTTTTTAAAAAAAACAACACTTATGTTTAAAAATAATCACTGACATTATTTTGCATTTCCAATTTCAGAAATTCAGCATTTGGGGGCTGAAAGTGTGGAGTGTTTTGGTCTTTTCTGCTTGGTGATACAGGTTTTGTGTTTGCATACGCATGATGTTAGAGCTTTAGATTATATATGCCCACATTTACTTACCAGGTTCTGCAAATGCTTTGGAGGAAGACAGAACCCAAACAACCATGTATCATAGATACCTAGATTTGGTGTAGAAACTAAATATTGTTTGAATTTGGTGAATCCTACTTTTGGTGTATAACACAATTTTGTAATTGGACACATTTGCCTTGAAATGTACCTATTTACATATAAGTTAAAATGGTAATCAATATTTAAATGATGGAAGCAAAATCATTCTTTGAGAAATACATACAATATGATTTATTTATTTGGCAGAGAGAGAGAGAGAGAGAAGAGAGAGAGAGAGAGAGAGAGAGAGAGAGAGAGAGAAAGTGAGCAGGCACATGTATATTATGGTGAATGTGTGGAGGTCACAGAACAAATTTTGAAGTCAGCTCTCTCCCTCAACCACATGGACTCCAGGGGTTTGTGTGCAGCTACCTTTACAGCAAAGCAGTCTCCTTAGCTCTTTGTAGAACTTTAGAGAAGTTTTGACTTTGTCTGGGCTGGTGAGATTCAATGGGTAAATATTTTCTGCCCAATCTGATGATCTAAATATCTCTTCCATCCCCAACCCCAAAGGAAAACAGCAATCAAGACAATATAATGTGGCAATTTACCTGTAGTCAGTCGGGTTAAAGCAATGATGAAAAGACCCTGCTTCCTATAAGTATAGAGGCTCCCATTGATTGGTGCTCCCATATGAAGTCCTATATGTCTACATGCACATGTATGCACTCACACGTACAATCAAGTACACACACACAAACACACATGTGTGCATACATACACACACATACAATAAAGCAAAGGAAAAAATGTGGGTCTTACTCACATGAATAGCATTGTGTAATCTATGAGCAAAATAGGTTGCTTTGTCCTGGACACAGCGAACTAAGGAGAAACCAGAAAACAAAGAAGATTCTTGAGTGACAGATGTTATTTCTTCAGAATTTGAGAAACAAACTGAATACTTTTGCATTTTACTACAATCGTCCTATTGTAGTCTAATTTCCACAATTAGAATAATAGTAGCACTATAGTCCATTGAAAAAATACAAAGCGACATTACAGTGTTTTATTTATAATTTCCTTTAATCCATCTTTATCTCTATCTTTGGAACCCTGTCAGTACTTTCATGACACATATGAAGACAAACCATTTCCTTAACTAAAAATTAAAGAACACTTTGTGGAGAACTGTCTTATTACTACTATGACTGAGCTTTGTTATTATAGGATTCAATAAAAAACATAGGAGATTCAATCCATTCATCTTCCTCAACACTATGCACTCAAGTGACTTCTACAATTCGTCCAGACCACGTACTCTGTTGGAGGTGTCAGATCCCTTGTTGATTTGTGATTAGTCTGGGGTGCCTTAAAGAGAAACTGTAATGATGATAAAATGTTTAGGCCAATTTTAGTTGTCATTTAATTAAACCTGCAGAGGCTTTGAACAGCATGGAGCCTGGTCAACAGCTGTCCTTGTCAAATTTCAGTGATGATTGTAGACCACTAATTAGCACTTCTTTGAAAAAGTAAATGGATACACACATGAAAGAGTAATGGCTGTTCAAAATCAAATCATCCTATCAATTTTTGCCTTAGCTGATTGATGGCAGAATAGATTGTAAGACCATGTCTGGATCTTTCTCTTGCTTCTAATAAAAGTAGAAATGATCCTGATACCCTCCCTGGTGTCTCTCCTGGATGGGAGTTGCAGAAATGTTATTTCGTTTGTGTTGTTTCATTATTAACTGTGCTTGAATCTATGGCCAACGCTGTAGGCACTCAATAAATGTCAATGGGTAGAATGAATAAACCAGTCACAGTGTTTTCTGTTTTTCCTGCTGTCCACTAAGCCTTCTCCCATGCCCACTTTTTCATGACAACAGCTGAAGCAATTTTGAGATTTGGATGCTGTGAGTTGTACTATAACCTTGTTGCTAATTAGGTGATAGACTTTGGAAAACTCGTTTAACCTACTCAGGATTTTAAAATTCAGGATTTTTAATATGATGCATGACTCTTACTTTTTATTGGGGATTTGATGGATGCATACTATATAACTCCAGAAAAATGTGTATGCACAAACTATAACATCTCAAATACATTTACGGGTTTGATAGATTCCACCAAATCATTTTCATGGGACATTCACTTAGAATTTCTTTGCTAGGTAGCTCATTAAAACTCTGTAGTTTCCAATGATTTCCATGGCTAGGCATGTCTGTGCCATCCTAGGAATGGAAAAATCTTGATATTCAGATATGCATTCACTCAACTTGCATCTAAGTGTTTATTGAGTGAATGCTCATTATGGGTCATCTCAAGGTGACTTTTCATTTACAGTTCTTGAAATGTCAAGCCATAGACCAATAGACATAAAGCATAGACATTTATATTGACATTTTTTTCTTCAATGAATAAACACCCTATGAGGATGTCCTTTTTTTCTTAGGAAACTGTAGAAATGTTCCTCTTTCACAATAGCCTGCAGACATTACTATTAAGAACATAGTCTTTTATGTTAAGGCTTAATCCTAATGGCCAATTTATTAGAGATTATGAAAAAAATTTCTTTGAAAATCAAACCCCCCCAAATCCTATTTCTTGGAGAGAAGAAATCTCTGTTATCATTTATAAGATCTTTAGAAAAGGAGCAGATGTCAACTGTAAAGAAAATGGACTTATCAATGTGAGAAGTTATTCTCTGGGATGGGACATTGGAGAGTCTGTTTCCTGGTGTGAAAGATGAACCAGATCTTAGGATATACATTAAAAATAGGTCCTAGGACACTGGTTTAATGTCTCATGTCCCCAGCCAATTGATAAACTTTCCTTTTAAAGAGCTTATGAATCTTTGAGATAATGACTTTCAGAGGAAAATGTCTCAATAGAAAGCCTATTCATACAAATTAGTTTAGTCAGAGCCAGTCAGCATTGATTGTGGAATAAAAAGTCTCTTGTTTACTATATAAATCCTAACTGACTTACCAATTGCAATCAGCAGTTCCTGAAAGTATCCATCATAACAGTCATTGATGGCATCTACCAGGTCTTGCCCAGAAATGCTTTGAAATTCCTGGAAAACTGTGTTAAATTGATGTAAACAAGAAGGTTTTTGCAAATATCACAACTGAAATCACAAACACCAGCTAGCTTACTATACAAAGTAAGAGTAAATACTTTCTCTAAATATTTCAAAATATTATTGCCGAGTGTGTTACTATGCTTGCTCTTTTAAACAGTTGCTGGAGTTGGTGACAATCCTGGACTCCATAGACCTGCCTTTACTCTCCTGGGGCACAGTGGTCATCTCCCGTGGGACTCACCAGTACCCTGCTGTTTAAATGGAGGGAAAGCTCATAGCAAGCTATTACTTATAAGCCATTTCTAA
This sequence comes from Typhlomys cinereus, assembly GCA_023101885.1. Lineage (NCBI taxonomy): Eukaryota > Metazoa > Chordata > Mammalia > Rodentia > Platacanthomyidae > Typhlomys > Typhlomys cinereus. The sequence continues at coordinate 397,171 of JALPQD010000161.1, forward strand.
TGGCCATGAATAATAGTTTGCTCTTGTCAACAACACTTACAAATACAAAAGCTTAAATACGATAGCGTCAAAATTCTCTTAGTAAAAGTTAAAAAATAGTGGCCAGAAAAATTTATGAGGGATATTTTAGGAACTAGGAAATACCTCTGTGGACATAATCCAGAGTTTAACAGTTAAAATAAGTCTAAATTAAACCTCCTTTATTTCAAGAACCTACTTGGCTGTCTTTATATTACTTTTAATTCTCTGCCTTTTTTGTAGAAAATTAGAACAAAGATTATTTATCATTATTATACCCAAAGTGGTATTGAACTGGGTTAGATCATCTTTTAAAAATTTTATAAACCTTTGTGTTTTGTTACACTTTGTTTTTGCTTAGAGAAGGGAAAGGTGTAGAGTTTGAAAACCAGCAAAGAGCAAGCTAACATGAGCGAATCTCTAAGACTAACAGGTACTACTGGCATCCCATGTACTATGGTGTCAATAGCAATGATCTTGACTTGACTCATTATAGGCTGGGTAAACTATGCTCACTAGACACTTTCAAGACAAGATATAGCCACCTAATTGACAACAGCACACATGTCTTAGAAAAACAGATATGATGTTTGAGATTTAGTATCTTAAATTTATGGAGTTTAACTATTGAAAACGATGAGTTACATGGAAAATGTATTCCTTAGTGATGTCATTAGATGAGGTGTATCTGCATAATTGTGACCCAAAGTATGTGTTTGTGAGATAACTGACTTGTCTATATTTCAGTGGAACAGTTCCTCTTTTCCCCTGGATAACAATTTGCTGGCTATTCTGTCATTTAAGGAGCTGGAGAGACCCAACCCTAGTTACCCAGCCACAGCTGCTGGTAGCTCTTGTTACACAGGATCATCTGCAGCATGGTTTTGTGTTCCCCAGTCTTCTGCTGACAGGCTTCCCACAGGATCTGAAACATCACACAAGCATAACAGACTCACAATCAGCCTGGCCTGAGTTGACAATCTCCTACAGTCAAGGAGAGAACTGGTCTACTTACCATCGCATCCTGAGCAGCCATAGCTGGGTCTGCATATGCCTCTTCCCTGGTTCCCTGGAAAATAAGCAGATATATGCTTAGATGTTCCTAATCAACAAGAATTACTGGGGGCGGGGGGAGTTCTTAAATCATCAAACACACTGGTAATTCCTGAGCAAGTCCGTTATTCTTTGGACTAATACAGCCTCCATTCTTTAATAGTTTAGCAAATGTCATGTAGACTCTCTTTTTTAATTTAAGAGAACAGCAGTATTCTTTGAAAGATTCAGAGATATATTTTGCTTTCCACCTCTCTTCAAAAGTTTGTTTCTATCAGGCTGAACATTCACTTCTTGGCTGGAAGAAATGATACTGGTGGAGAGGCAGTGTCTGGCTTGCAAAATAAACACTGAATAACTAAGAAATGCAAGTTTTGTGAATAAAAGCTTAAATCCTACCCATATATACAAAGAACAAGCAAAAATGACCTTTGTGGCCATTTTAAAGAGAGCGAAGGAAGACTAACAAATGCAGGACACATTGACTCTCAGGGTTTAGTCAAGTAAAGGAGGAGAGTATTGGGAGAGGTAAATGACTGTTATTTAGCCATTCTGTCATGGATGGAGTAGTGACTCACGAGGAACCCCCCCTCTGAGGAACAATTGGCAGTTTGTGATTGCTGAGGGAAGGGATAACTTTAGCTATTGGAGAGTAGCCAGAATTCTAATTCTCTACTCGTGCTCATGTACGCAACACTAATTAAACTTAGTGGGTAACACACACACAAGACACACACACACACACACACACACACACACACACACACACACATTCACATATATACACATCCTAATTAAACTCAGTGGGTTACAAATAATATATAGGTACACTAATCAAACTCAGTGGGTTACACACACATGCACACACACACACAGACACACAATTAAACTCAGTGTGGTGCACACTCATGCATACATGCACATGCATGCATATGTAATATGAAAGTAGAAAGGAAATGAGTTGGGATAAACAAAGGGTTCAGCATAGAATGAAGTGGGAAAGAGGAAGTATGAAGGTAATGAGGATGAACATGGTCAAAATATATTATGTATGTGTATTAAATTGTCCAAAAATTAATCAACAAAAGGTGAAAAACCCATTTAAAAACAAAATTATGAGAGAATGCAGATTTGGGAGGTCCTATCATTAAATGGCAATATGACAGTGAATTCAGCAGTAAGATGGGCAGACTGGAGGTAGGATCTTGAGTTGATCTTTCTAGATTTAGTCTCAATCCCTAAGTAACAGGGATGAAGAAAATATTATGATGATGTGAAGATACTATTATTTTCCTTTGCAAAGACATTGTGTAAGTCATATGCTCATCTCTCCATCCACTGCTATCTTGGAGAGAGAGAGATGGCGAGGTCACTGACAGATGATCATGTGTCACCCACATTGACAGTTCAAAGCACAGCGTGGATTAAATTTACCACATTAAATACTGAAGTGCTTTTAATTTTTTGCTAACCCTCCCCTTAAAAAAACCCAAACTGAACACATTCAAGAAAGTTAAATTTATTGATACAGAAGTAAATAGCCTGAATTTTCTTATCACTAAATTTGTAGCCCTGAAACATTTAGATATAGAAAAGCATATTTAAAGAATAAAAGTATTTTCACTGGATGGAGAAACGGTGGCTATAATTTCATCTTTAAGTTCATGAACGTGCTGCTGTGCAGGGTCATTCGCTGTCTTAATTTTTCTCTGCTTATTTTTTTTTTAGCAAAAAATAAATGAACTTAAAGACAGAAAATGAATGAGTCCAAGACTGATTGCTAGAGAAGAGGACTGATGATTAAACTTCAGTGAACATACTTTACAATGTTCTCTGGCTTCCTTTCAAATTCTCTTCAGTGTTTGAAATTTATACAAGCAATAAATCCCTGAAAGCAATTAATCTGTTAGTATTCTGTGAATACATTGTATTCATTTTATAGTATAGACTTATCATAGTAATTGGAATTTTTCCTCTTAGGTGATCTTTCAGTAGGCTTATGTATAATTGGTTCTCTTCTCACAATAGTACTTTCATCACTTGACTGCATTTTCCTTTTTCTTTTCTTTTTTCTGTTTGTAACAAAACTCACAATCCTGGGAATTTGTTCCCCTTAGTTTCCAGTGTTTAATTTGAAATGCTCCTTATGCTATGTTTTTCCATTGTTTTCTTGTCTACATCTACTCTGCCTTTTCTTCTAGTCTTATTCATTGTAGGTTTAAGTCATATCTGTATTGTGATAATATTCAAATTTTCTAGTTCACAATTAAAAATGTAGTCATATTTAGTTCTTTTTCTCCCCCATTTTATGTGTCACATCAAATCCCCAGGAAGTACCATGGACACCATCCACATATACACTTCAGGTCTAGCACTCTGTGGTGTGTGTGTGTGTGTTTTACATGTGTGTGGATATGCATGTGTGTATGTGCCTATGTGTGTGTATCAGAGGGCACTTGATTATGTGTGCCTATGGAGACCCAAGGGTGACACTGGGAATCAATCCTGGATTGCTCTCTGGGATTTCTCATGCTCCACCTTCTAGGGCTGGAATTACAGACTGTCCTCCATTCCTTATACCTTGGAATTCTTTTGCTTGTGAGGCAAAGGTTTTAACTCTCAGTCCCAGGTTCAAGACCCTTGATTGCAGGGAATATTGTCATGTGGGCCACAGTTTTGCTGCTGAAAGATTCTCTTTCAGGTGTCTGTTTCTACTACTGTTTCTTTTAACAGTCTTTGCTTGATAAATAAAACATTTGTCATGAATATTTTATTTTATTTTTAAAATGTATTTACTTATTTGTGTGCGTGTGTTTTTATGTATTAGAGAACACTGTGTTTGCCTGCAGAGGCCCAAGTATAACTTTGGGAATCATCCTGGATTGCTTTTACCTTTTTGTTTCACTCTGGGATTTCCCCAGCTTGGCCTTCCAGAGATGTGGGCCACTGCCATTTCTGCCTGCCTGGCATTCTTTTTTTTTAACGTGGGATCTGGGATCCAAACTCAGGCCCTTCTGCTTTAACTCCTGAGTCATCTCTTCATACCATCATAAGTATTTTAAAGCACAACACTACAGCATTCTTCTACTCCACACCTAGTGAACACTTACTACTGCCACACGTCATCCAGAATAAATATCTAAATCTTCATAATGACTGTAGGACTTGACATAATCTCACCACTTGTTACTTCTTTGACCTCGTATGTGTATGTTTTCATCTACCACAGTGTGCTCTTCCTTTTCATTCTCAAAGCACTCACTGGCCTCCCTGCCTGCTCTTCCTACCAATGAGGTTTTTTTGTTTGTTTGTTTGTTTTTTTAGTTAAAAGTAGCAGTATTATTTGAAAATTTTGACATAATTTTTTTATTAATTAATTTATTTTTTCCACTCATCCAAAATTAATAGGTACCCCATCCCCTCTCTCCCTCCCTCCACCTCTCCCCAGATCCCCTTGTTCCCTCTCCCCTTTTCCCCTTCCTTTTTCCCTCCTCCCTTTCTCCAATTGTTCCCCCCCCATCCCTGTAGCATCCTTTAGTGTGAATGTCAAGCTTCCCTCTGGGTCCTCCACTCTAATGAGGTATAAGGACTCAGTAGCATTGCCTAGAGCCCTTTCTTAGTTCCCCTTTAGTATAGGAACACTATTGTGGCTGTTAATCCCTTGTTAGACATTGGGGGGTCAATGCTACATCAGTCATTGTGCAGGTCAAGCAAAGTCCTATTATGGTTACTTCTGCCCAAATTACTGGATCCCTTCTGTTCATTGGTTGACTCCATCTTTCACTCATATCTTTGTTCTAATATCACTTTTTCATTGAAACCTAATCTGATAACATATACAATAATGAAAATTACTTGCTTATTCCTGTGATTCCTAGATCTTGTACTGTGATCTGTCATGTGTCACCTTAATGAAAGCATCATCTAAAATTCTCTACAATGTCCTACTTATTTTAGATTTATATTTACTAGTACATTGCTAAATTTGAGTTTCATAAGATCCTGGATCACTGCCGTTTCTGATTACTAATAATTCTCTGTCATCGAATATCATGCTTGGCATATTGTAAGTTTTGAGGAATTCTTCACTGGAAAGATAAAGAGCCCTTCAAAGAATGACTGAAGATGAATGGTTTCTGAATCTTTGAAGTGAATCTAAGTAAACGTACCACTAGCAAAGTTTTTGAGAAACATAAAGAATTTGTTGCTGTTTCATTTATCAGAACTCTTGTTTGAAGAGATATCCAAGTTAGATATCCAAGAACTAACTTGCAATGATAGCTGTCTGCTTGTTTTCTTATGCAATTAGTTGCCTAAAATACTTTGAATAGGGTGGGGGACTAAAGACATGTCAACAAGTAAGTTTGTAATTCAGTTGTAATTTGTAATAGGTAAAGATAAGCTTGTTTTGTTGTTATGAAGAGTGTGAGAGAGGACCATGCTGTACTCAACTGATGCTGATGCTAGTCAAATAGTGGAAATAATTCAGAATTTGAGTAATGGACAGAATAACAATGTGAAGGGAAGAAATTAAGGGAACTAAAATTTAGTCGAACATATTTGAGCAGATTACAGATGATTACAGATTATAGATAAAACAGCTACAGATGATCACTGAAAGGTGATGTCAATAACATCCTGGAGGCCCACTCTGTTGGTCTGAGAAAGGAATCTCAGGAGAATTCTGAAAACCACAGTGAGTAGCCAGGATTAAGCTTCTGACTAAGAATCTTCTTTTCTTTCCCTTTGAGAAACCATTTATCATTGTTGATGTAGTTTGCAATGTGTAATCTTAAGTGACTCATCTTCTTTTATATAACATACAATTACACCCTCCATAAATCTTGTGACAGCGTGTAAGATGAGTTGTGAGCCAGCCTAGTGACTTGCATTATTTTTAAGATTATGTTTCTTCTTCCTCATTTTTTATTAGAAACAGTCCTCATTTTCCTTATCCACTTGTCAACTGTTGGGCATTTGGGTTGATTACATGACTTTGCTATTGTAAACAGTGAAGGAAAATGTGGTACATTTATACAATGGAATACTACTCAGCCATCAAAATGATGAATTAATGAAATTTGCTGGGAAATGGATGGAATTAGAAAAAATTGTGTTGAGTGAAGTATCCCAGACACAGAAAATTAAGCGCCATATGTACTCCCTAATAGGTGGATCCTAGTACCAAACCCACTTAATGACACACTCAAAGATAAACCTCTGTAATACTTACAGTAATTGCAAAGATTATAAACAGGAGGGAAGGAGAAGGAGGGCACCGCCAGAAACAAGGAGATTGGGGATCATGCTACAGCAGAGAATACAGGCCACCATCCAGTGTTGCAAGTAAGTAATGAGACATCTAGTTAAGCTCACAGACTGTCCTTCCTGGTCACTTGCAACTGATGGGGTTTGATCTCAACAGAAAGGGAGGGCATAGAATCTGGCAGATAGAAGGTTATCATCCTGCAAATGGAAGACTGACTCCCCTCACCGTGGTCTCATACTCTTATTCCATCTACCTTTAAATCTAATCTTATAATATGACTCTATTTTAATAGCCTTTTATCTCTGGCTAGGAGGTGACATCCAATACTCATCAAGATGGAGCCAAGGGCTGTGCAGGAACAGAAAAACTGGAAGAAGGAAAAAAAAAAAAGAATAACATACCATAATTCAGAACATCAGAGACCCTACATTAATCACCAGGAACCAGACCAGCCTAGTCTCTCCCCATCCCAAAGCTCAGGAAAATTTGCAGAAGAGGGAGCGCTAAGATTGCCAGAGCCTAAAGATAGAGAGGAGCAACGATATGCAAGATACTCCACACATGTTAGGGCCAAAGTAATCATAATAGGACTTTGCATGACCTGCACAATGACCAACATATCATTGACCCCCCCTCCCAAAGTCTAGCATGGATCACAGGCTCTAAGATCCTTAGAGGCAAGGGATTAATATCCACAATAGTATTCCTATACTAAGGGGAACACAAAAAAGAGTTCTAGGCAATGCTACTGAGTCCTTACACCTCATCAGAGAGGAAGACTCAGAGGGAAGTTTGACATGCACACTAAAGGATGCTCCAGGAATTGGGGGGGGCATTGGGAGAAAGGAAAGGAGGGAGGAAAGGAGGGGGAAAAGGGGAGAGGGAGCAAGGGGATCTGGGGAGAGGTGGAAGGAGGGAGGGGAATGGAGTACCTATCAAGTTTGTATGAGTGGAAAAAAAAAAAAAGAGAAAGAAACAGTCCTGACTGAGAACTGCTCAGACTAAGTGCAGTAGAAAGAGTGAATTTCAACAGTTTGCATTTCATTAACTCTTAAGGCATCTATGTTCTGATGTGTCAGTCTTTATTCAACAGAACAATGGACATGCCTGAATTTTAATAATGTTAAAAAGAGGAAAACCATAAATGAGCCTTTGATTTTAAATGTGAAGATGGAAAGGTAAGTAGAGGACATGGTTATACATCTGGAAAATAAAGAAACTCTTGTTTTGGGAAGGAAATTAGAGAAGAATGAGTCTATGTCCCTTACTTTACTGAGTGACAACTTTTCAAGCAGACTAAATGATAAATCTCAGGATATACAGCTGAATTATAGCAAAATCAAGAGGAACAATATCATGTCTGTTTATGTAGTTATATATCAATTTGTCATCTATCTATCTATCTATCTATCATCTATCTATCTATCTATCTGTCATTCATCTGTCCATCCATCAATCACCTATTATCTATCATCTATTATCTATTTATCTCTATCACCTATCACTATCCATATCTATCATTAATCATCTATATGTCTGTCTGTTTATCCATCTATCTATTATCTTTATCTTCTATTCATGTATCTATCTTTCACTCTCTGTATTTATCACCTATCTATTCATCTACTTATCTTTTGTTGTTTTGTTTGAGGGAGAAGTAAAAAGACAAAGAAAGGCAGATAGAAAAGAAGAAGCACACAGAGAAAACAGGGATTTATTGAGAGGTAAGAAAAGAAGACAGACAAAATTAATTTCCATTGTACTACATCACAGTTACCTTGTTGGAGCCTATCATCTTAAAATTTCACAAGTTTTCTTTAGAAGATACGTACTACAGACTGCGGTGACAGGAACTGATGGACTCTAAACTTGGTAAGTCACTTTATGGGAATCTTAGACCCTAAAATCAGGAGTTGCAAACTGAATAACCATCAATGCAAATGTCAAAGTCGATGAAAACCTTCCAATTATTTGAAAGTATAAGAAGTATAGTTCAGTAGTCACCTAAATGATCATAGAACATCTGATCTTAAAAATACTCTTTCGATGAAATGTATTAATCCCATATCAATAGAATTCCATCATTTCTTTCTGACATAAATTAACTATTCTCCATGAAAAATGTGTTACTAATATCCTCATATGTTTCACATTTTAAAGAAAATGTATTGAATAACTTTATAAGGATATATTTAGGTCGTTTATTCACAAATATATAATGTCACAAACTGAAAAGAAGTAAACAAATTTTGGTGAATTATAAATTTAGTAAATTTCCCTTGTTTTTGGTATCTCAATTTATCCCGTTTTTTGTATTCTATGCTGAATGGAAAGTTTTATTATATTTTAAAGCTGCTTCAAAGGAATATACAATCAGTTTAGACAATCAGTTAGATTTAAGAAGTGATAATTTATCCAAAAAATTTATAATCAAATTCAGTGGACTCTGGTGACAAAATAGTCATGTGTTATTTTAAAATGTTTGCATGTTCATACAGATAAGATTGTTATCTACTCAAATATACCTCCTCAGCAAGTGACTCCATAAATAATACGGCATCATTGTTTAATTTCTGGGAGAAGGAAATGCAAAGATTGGTTGAGTCATTACCTGAGAAAAGACACTTTAATTGATTTTTTCTCTTATTGTTCATTTTCTGAAGTTCTGCATTTATTATGGGACACTGCTTTACTCAACATCAATGGAAGAGAATAATAAGAAGTCAGACTGAAGCTGGACAAAACCGAACTGTGACACAGTTCTAATGGAAAAAGATGTTCTAAGGAAAGTGTTTTTTTTTTTTTTCCCCCTACGGAGAGCTTTCATTTATCTTCATTGAAGTAAATTTCCAGTTAGAGATTAACTTATTTGGCATAATAGTAACTAGTTTATATAAATTATAGTAAGATTGTTGGCATTACTCTATTAGAAGCAATTCCTCTAGATTCTAGAGGAATCTCTGAATGGAAACTGTTGTTTCTGTTTATATTCTATATCATCTTGACACACAAAAAAAGATCCTTTTTCTAAATTTAAGGAACATTTTAATTAAAATTAACCTTATGAAACATAAAAGTTGGAAATTGACATATTATCATATATTATCTTAAAGTATCATTGAATTATTATGATAAGCATTTCAAATTCTGTTCAGATATTAATAAAATAAATCTGATTCTGTGATCAACTTATCCAGAAATTTTTATTTAGACTATGAGAAACAGAACTATTTTCTTGCCATTGACATTAGAAATTAAAGCTATTAAAACAAGTCTTGCTTAATTGAAATTGGTGATCTGGGCATATCATGGACTATGTATATGCATGTGTGTATACATGAACGTGTATGTACATGTATGTGTGTGCTAATGTACATGCATGTGCACATGTATGCACTTTGTGTGTGTGTGTACATTTGTGTGAGTGCTTGTGTGTACATGTGAACGTAGACAGGGGCCATGATAGAGACAAAGGGATTTTAAAGAAGAGAGGGAGGGAAGGAAAGGATGATAGAATACATTTGGTATGGAAGAGGACAAAAGGAAATGGCAGGGAGAGAGGATTAGGGAACAGGACTAGAAAGAATTTGAATGAAAATGTGATAATGAAACCCACTAATTTGTATGTTGATTATAATATCTTCATAGAACTCTAGCACGAATACTAAAACCTTACAAGTTCTGGGTGGAGGAGTTCAGTATGTGGCTATGGGTCTGTTTCTCTAAATCACTGGGAAACATTCTATATTCTCACATATCCTGACCCTTTCCTGACCCTCTTGCCTCTACAATCAGAGCTGGTTCACCATGACCTCAGTGCCACAACTCCATTTCTGGAAGATAACTAGCAGGAGAATCTGAGTTGGAAAATAGAGGTATCCCTAACACCTTTTCTTGAAAAAAAGTGTCTCTTGCTGAATTCTGATTTATTCTTATATTAATTTAGCACCTGCTTGGGGCATGCTAGGTCGATTTCATCTATATCACCTCATTGGCAAGAAAGGAATTAAAGAAATGAAAATGAAAGAGATGTTAAGAAGAAAAATCTTGTTTCATCTTTTAATTAATTAATAATTGGTTAGTCTTTGGAGACATGGTCTCATTAAGTTGCACAGGCTATCTTGAAACTCATTAACATAGTGTTAGACTGGCATATCAGTCTTAATCCTTCTACCTCAGTGTTGGAATTATAGTACTGTATAGGAATGTGTCACCGTGTCTCTCAAGATTTTAGTTTTGGGGGCTGGAGAGGTGGCTCAGGGGTTAAGCCTCTGCCTTGCAGGCGGTAGGTCCCGAGTTCGGATCCCAGATCCCACGTATAGACGCCAGACAGAGGCGGGGGCGGCCTGCGCTTCTGGTCCTGGTAGGGCGGAGCTGTGAATCCCGGGGCAGAAGGAGGTGGAGGCGTCCATGGTGGTTCGCAAATTCGTCCGTGGTTCTACACATACACAGACACACACATACACACACACACAGACACACGCGCACGCACATGCACACAGTTGAATAAATAATAATAATAATAAAAAAAATTTTAAAAAAGATTTTAGTTTTGATGTTGATTTCTCTTAATATAAGTCACAAGTGAGGATCTCATACAAAATTTCTTCTCTCCATCCTAATAAATTATCAGGATGTGTGCAACTTGAAATTGTTTCTAATCTTGTTACATTCTGATAAAAAAAATTCAACGGCTCCTACTGCTTACAGGAATATCTTCATTCTAGGAATAGGGCCAGCTTCCTAAACAGATGAATGCTCCCTTTCAACACCAGCTCTTCGATACAGCTGGACATGCTTATGTAACCCCCTTTTGTCCATCAGGACACTGATCATTCCTTTTTTTACATGTATGTAAAACATGCTCACTGTCCAAGACCTGTTAGGGACCACTGTATAAGTAGCCCTTTTCTACTTTATGCAGCATTGACATTGTTTTCTGAGATTTTCCAAGGAATTTTTTCTTCATGCCAGTTATTTTAAAAAGTATATGCTTATCATGTGAAATATACAATAATGAGTTATGAAGTTACAAAGCTGAATGGGACATAGTTCTCATGTTTAGAGGACCCAGACTACAGGAAAAGGCAGATATGCAAACAGAGTCAGAGTTATGTAGTAAGATGTAATCACAATGCATTGAAGGGCTTGGAGGAAAGACATTCTCATGGAGTAGAAGAAGACTGTGGAGAGCAAATTCCCTGTGAGGTCTGATGGGAGATGATTACTGAGTACTATATTTGCATTCTGAAATCCACTTCTTTGTTATTGAAACTAATTGACAAACTGAAAAAAAAAAAAGGACAGGTAAATGCATGACTATTTCTTTTCACATATTTTCTACCAAAAAGAAAACAGAAAAAATTAAGGATTTAATTTTACCCTCATCTTTTACATCTTATTCTTCTCATAGTTTTTATTCATGGCAGGATTGATTAAATAAAAATCGATATACATTATCTCCTCTTTAGTATTATGGAAAAGCCAATTATTTTAAAAGTAATACTAAAGATAGAACCAAAAAGTTTTCAAATTTTGGTCTTCAAAAACATTTAAATAAGGATATGTTCACAAACATGGATGACTTTAAACATATTTTTCTATTTAGAATATACTTTTCATGAATGATTTCATTGGTTGATAATCAGATCATAGAAGAGTTTTATCTTTCAATAGAGTCATATATTTAATTATTGTTTGTGGGAATTTGTCATATACTATGCTCTATGATATGGACTTTGAGGGATTATTTTATTTTATTTTTATATTCTTTTTAAAAATATTTATTTATTTATTTATTTATTTATTTATTTATTTATTTATTTATTTATTTATTTATTTATTTATTTCTGCTCATACAAACTTAATAGGTACACCGGTCCCCTCCCTCCCTCCACCCCTCCCTGGACCCCCTAGCTCCCTCCCCCCCCTTTACCCCTTCCTTTCCCCCCTCCTCACTCCCTATCTCCCAGTGCCTCCCCCCCCATCCCTGGAGTGTCCTTTAATGTGTATGTCAAACTTTCCTCTGGGCCCTCCTTTCTGATGAGGTGTAAGGACTCAGTGGCATTTCCTAGAACTCTTTCTTGTGTTCCCCATAGGTATAGGAACACTATTGTGACTGTTAATCCTTAGCTTCTAAGGATCCTAGTGCCTTTAGACTTTGAGGAGTCAATAATGTGTTGATCATTGCACATGTCATGCAAAGTCCTATTATGATTGCTTTTGAGGGATTATTTTAGTGAATTTCATGATATCTTTATAGGATTCTACTATCAGTTTTATAATTAAAGTAGTGGGAATTTTACCTCAATATCTAAAAATATAAAAATAAATGATTTAGAAGGACCCTATGCTTATGTTGACCAAAGAACAATCCATATTGAAGTCATGCTTTATTTCATGCAACACAATAAAGACTGTTGCAACAGATAAGCAAATAGAGTAGCTGAATGGAAATGGAATTGTCAAGCAAATGATAAATCTAACTTTAGCAGACGAACCTCCAGAGACTTTTAATTGAGATGTTTGGGCTGCTTTTTTCTCTGGTTTCAACTCAGTGAATTAGTGCAGCTCACATGAATTCACTCTTTGGAGTCATAATGTTGGAATTCAAAGAAGACTCTATTGCATGTTATAAGTTTCCTTGGGCACATTAAACTACCTAACATTGTTATGATGCCTTTGTAAAATATTGAAAGTACTTTTAAGAAAAAATGCACAGAGCTTCATTTTTGTTGTCTAAACCAATGTATGTTGAATGCACATTCTTGTAGCTGATATGAAGAATCATCCCTCAATTGCTTCTTGACTTTATTGCTTTTGAGAGGGGTCTCTGATCACACCCAGAGTTAGTTTATGGGACTAATCTTGCTAGCTAGCCAGTCTGCTCTGTGTATTCCCAGGCTCTGCCTTCCAGGGCAGAGGTTATAGATAACTCACCATATATACCTGGCATTTTTCTTGGGATCTATGGATATAAACTCAGGTCTTGTTGCTTGTACAACAAGCTTTTTAACCACTTCCATCCCACCCCCTACCCCTCAGCCCTTGGTTAGTTTTATTGTTTGAAGAAGCCTTCAAGTTGTGAAATAAAGAGGCATGTGGGTGTGAGAAGATAGAAAGAACCAACTCATTTTTTGGGAAATAAGTTTGAAAAAACTGTGTGTGGTTAAGTGTTGCATGTACCTAACCAACAACTTTATCACACTTCTTGTGAATTTATAGCATAGCTTACTTATGAAGATTTCAATAGCCCAGATTAAAGGAAAGTGTACTATTCAGGCTATTAGTCTTGGAAGCTTGCAAAAATTGAGCTGTGAGGAAATTAGAACTCTTAATGGGGTGTATCCTTTCACACACTTCCTGGAATGTCAAGCAGGACAAGAACTACTGACAGTTTGAAGAGCTGCTGCAAAAGAAACAATTCAGAAAGTCATGAAAACTGGCAAAAGGGCATTTCATAGTAAAGAAACCAGTGGCTGGTTTTATATTTTTTAATCTAGTGATTCTATCATTCTTGTAGGAATGTATTCCATGGATACCTTCTATTTTTATTCCCTTGGAAGGGTTTTTCTTTATTCTTCTGTCTTTGAAATCAGTGATGTCTTAATTACACATTGTCATATAAAAAATTCTTTGAGTTTCAGTGAATTTTTTTTCTGCTCAGAAATGTTTTTGATATATAAAGGAAAGTTATGTAGATTTGGATCTTGTTTTATAATACCATATGCACACACACACACACACACACACACACACACACACACACATGCATGCACACACATACCCTATAAAATTAAATAAAAATTGCAGGCTTTTAAGATGTTTTCCAAAGCTGTGAGCTTTTCTAGTTAGCACCTGGATACCGAGTCTTTCTTCCTGTGATCCTTTTCACCATAGGATGATGGGCACATTAAAAAATAGGCCAAACAAAAGGTAATCATACTTTAAAATATTATTCTCTGATTATGAAAATATGTGGAATGTTATTTGAGAAAGATTAATTGGATAGAAATAATTATATACCACTTAATCATTATAGAAACATAGATGACAAAATATAATTTGAACTTGAAATAAGGTTCCCCTTTGGCAATGTGTAGTATAATGGAATTTACATAGGTAGCACAGATATTCATTAGGATCAAATTAAGTGCTGGATTATAGCTTATTGGATTTTGAACAACCATAGTAAGAAACCACACATGCATACATTTACAGAAACACATACACACACACACACACACACACACACACACACAAATACAAATATACACACAAACACATGAATACACACAACACATACAAATATAAATATACACATGCAAGCAACAGTCACATGCACATGCACACACAAAACAAACCATGTGTGTGGACTTACATATGTAAGCAAGTACTCCACTGTTGAGTTACACCTCAAACCCCAAGCCTACTTTTTATTATTTGATTAATAACTTTAATATTTCTGTAAAAATATTTACATTACAGTATTCTATAACATTAAATTACAAATGAATTCAAGTTATTACATAGTTCTAAATACAGAGTAAGAACCTAGGACATTTAGTATGCCTTCAAAGAACTTAGCATTTTTTAAATGGTGGCATACATTTCTAATTAGAATTATAAACTAAAGTTGTAAATCTTAGCTATATTAGGAATATTTATTGATGCCTATGCATTTATAATCACTTGAAACTTAACACATATAAAATTAGTGGTACGCCTTGAACATAGCTGATATTCAGTAAATATTTGAAAATGGAATTATAATTAAACTGCAATATACTAGAGTTTTCTATCCTTTTTGGGGGAATAAAATATATCAATATTTTAGAGTTCAAAATGACACGAGTTTTGGAATGCCATACCTGGACCAAGTTCATGAGTGTATCTCTGAAGTGTCCTGAAGTCTCTGAATAGATGTCCTCTTGAAGGTTACTGCCATATTCTGGGCAAGGAAATATCCACATTAATGATATGATTTATCATAAAACCACATACCCATGTGATTTGTGTAGGTTAGTGCTACTGAATTTAGAGTATGTAAAATGTTTTTTTAAATCATAAACTGCTGAAGAAATTTATCAACTAATGGTAAAATCAGCTTAGAATTATTACTTTAAAACTATTCTTTTTACTTTAGAATTGGAAAAGGCCACAGAGTTGATTCATATCCTACAGCTCTCAAATTCAGAATTATACATCTTATTTCCATAGATTGCTGTCCAGCTGCATAATTTCACCAAGCACTTCATCTCATATTAGTATGTTAAGTGAAGAGTCTTATTTTATTCCCTTGGGAAATTTACTTTTGCTCTGATACAGAAGGGACTGGAAAGAGCAATTTCTTGATGTTCAACATTGCATAATCCATAATGGAATGGAAATTAAGGCATTAAAGCTTTTTTGAAAATGAAAAAAAATCACATTTTTTTTTTACTTTAAAAATGTGCTGTGATAGCTTGATTTTAAGATAGCTTAAAGGAACTATGCTATTTAAGTAAATAAAAAAGACATTTGTAGAAGTTAGTGGGTGGTTGCTACATTTGGCTTTACTCTATTCATGTCCCTCTTTGGACAAAAATTAAAAGGCCTCTGACCAGATACTGAGTGCTTTCTTGTCATAATGAAAAGATGAACCTCAACGGCATTTCAATTTTATTCTTAGAAGATTCGTTTGATTTTATAAGGCATGATGTCATTTGTAGTATGGAAGTCTTGAGTGAATGTCAAATTTTTAAAATGTTTTGTCTTTACTATTTTATTATTTTGATTGACTGCAAATATTTGTGAATTATAATCTATTTCAATCTTTCAATACATTGCATAATATATATTACCTTGAACTTTTGCCCTTATGATAAATACATTCAAATTCGGTTAGTGACTTTGAGATATACAATACATTATTGTGGACTATGTTACCATATTGAGAAGCAGCATACCAGAACTTATTCCTATAATCTAACATTGTCAACTGACCAGCTCCTCCCAACTTCACTCCAGCCTTTGGAAACCACCATTTTATTCTAATGGTCATAATTCAAACATGAGAATCTTAGGAAATTATTTACATTATATAAACTGAAATATGTTTATGCACCATTGGAAAAATGTGAAGTTCATATATAAGTACAACATATTCATTTCTTTCTATTTCCTTACGCAAATAGTAGGCTTCTCGCATCTGGAAAATTTCACCATTTGTTCTTGAAGCTAATATGTCAATGAGGCAATTCTCATCGGTACCTGCTCCCTAAAAGTCAGAGAGAAATTATTCAGTATTTCATTTTATTTATTATTTGTGTGTGTGTGTGTGCGTGCGCACTATAGACTACGTATGTGTGAGTGTATATATGTGTGGCAGCAGAGGACAACCTTCAGGAGCTATTATTCATCTTTCCACTTTGCTAGAGACTGGATTTCTTCACTACTCTTATGCAGTCCTCCCTTCTGGAGGTTTTTGTGTATCCGTCATTCAAATCCCAAAGGGTGCAGAGATTATACCATTGTTTCTAGCATTATGTGAGGTCTGTACTCTGATCTCCAGTCACCATGTTTTTGGAATAAAATATATACATATTGAGCCATCTCTCTACCTCTTGGTATTTTATTTTGATTCTGAATCACATTTTTGATTGTGATTTTTTTTTGAGAGACACATGATTTTAAATGCATGTCCATCAGACAAATCAGGAAAACACTGATTGGCTAACTTACTCTTTCCTGTGGCTAGGTTAGTTTGAAGATGACTTGGTAAGCATGAGTCTATATAACTCAAGAATAGACTGAGGCAGGCATGAGATCAGGAACTTCCTCTTCCTAAGAAGATCCCTTCTAATCCGCGTAGTCTTGGAATTGCTGCATTATTGATTAGATAGTCTCTCCTGTTCCTCTAGTTGTAGAGATAAGCAGAAGCATCATACGGAGCCCCCTTTCCATTGAAATGTGTACCTGCATCTGTCACAACTATATTACTGGATCAGCCTGTATCTGTCACAGGTTATAGCTTATCTGGCTCCGTACCCATCTTTGGTATATTACTGGCTAAATCTGTACATCATAAGTTTATTTCTGGGTTAGATGACTACCTTCATGGCGTGCCAGAGTTCATGAGCATCAAAAGATGGTGGTGGGTACATGAGGCCAACCATAACATCCTTGAAGTGAGATGAAAGCTTCTCCTTCAGATCTCCCATCAGGTCCTAAGGAGGAAGAAGTTCGTGGTTGTTTTTTTAAATAATTGCTCACCAAATTTATAAAACTTTCAAGCACTTATAAAGTACTTTCAAGGAGTCTTCTATGAGAAATATTATTCTTTATATTATCTCACACAATAATTAGTGTGACCATGATTCACATGTATGTCATTGAACTGCATCAAATAACGGAGTTGGAGGTTTGAAAAATGACTAATTTAGGGCTGCAGACTCTGCCTGGAAAGTAGAAGGTCCTGAGTTTGGATCTCAGGTCCTACGTAAAAATGCCATATGTCTGCACTTATGACTCTGGTGGGCAGAGTTTAAGAAAACTCAGAGCAAAGCAAAAAGGAGGTAGAAGCAATCTTGCATGATTCCTAAAAGTCACTCTGGGTCCTCCATAGAGACATGGTGTCCTGGACACACACACACACACACACACACACACACACACACACACACACACACGTGCACACACATGTGCATGTGAAATAAAAGAAGAAAATGACTGATTTAATTTTAATTCTGCATAATATAGCATGTAGACATTTTAGTCTTATTGAAATAGAGTTTATCAAGAATTTTTGTAACTTCTATATTTATCCCTAGGAGAATGTATATACAATGTGTATTCATCATGTAAAATATACAAATCATTCTTTAAAAACTTACAGATTAGATGTAAAAATCAAAGCAATGTTTGAGGTGAAGATGATTTTAGCATTGAAGTCTGCGATATCACTTTTGTTCATTATCCTCATCTTGACGGTTTATACAAACATCTTCAGTCTCTTTACATTGCATTAGTTCTAGACAAATATTGAATGCCTGTATATGTATTTTGCTACAGACTGAAATGACTATTGCCACTAGATGGCAACATACACCTTTATTTTGTAATAAGTATCTTTGTATATGAATAGGTGTCCACATACAGTACAAAAGCTCAGTTAAACATAATTTCAACAAAAGTACCAGATAGCCTCTACTTCATCTGTATTATGGTTTATAATCCTGCAAACAGAATAAAATTATAGGAATATTAGTGAATTTCTTTGGATTTTCAGCCTCTCCTAAAAGAAAATCACAGTATCTGTCTCACAGGGCTAGGAAAAATGTTATAAATACCTAGATGAAATTCTTAGAACATTTCCTGACCCAGAAATGACAATCTAATAATGTAATTTCCCCATACCAATTGTTTATAAGTCAAACTTGTTTAGCTGTCATTAGTGTCAATGCAAGATGGTTTCCTCTTCCTTCCTTCCTCTATTCGGTGTCTCTTTCCATCGCTCCAGCTCAGAGATTTTTCTGTTATCAGTTTTCAGTCTGTCTATGTCTACATTATAAATACATGTTCAGTGGTTTGAATAAGTGAAGGTGGTCCTTAAAAAATGTAATGGAGTTGAAAACTTCCTGTTGGCTAGAGATGTCTCAGCTACCTTAGTTTAGCAAGAACACCCCACCATGTGTATACAATGAAATCACGTAAGGATGCCTTTCTCAGCCTATGTCCTTTTCACTGTGTGGTGAATGCCTCGTACCTAGAGGCTAAACAATTGTTTGCTGCTTTTACTGCTATGAGCCTTGGCCAGTATACCACCATCATTGTCCTATAGTAATATGATAGGCATCATGCGAGTTCCCTTCTGTGCTGTATCCTATATTCACTCTACTCATCTGACATTGCAATTCAATATCCACAAATGAGGCAGCTCCCTGTTTACAATGTTCTTTCATTGTAGTCATCTGCAGGACTGATCTCAGAAGAAAGTGAACAGGGCATATTTTTCCTCCACGCAAATGTAAATTCTTACATAGGTGAACAAGATTCTTCATATATTCTGGCCAATTCTTTGTGCTCAACTATTCTTTTTGCTCCCGATTTGTGAATTACAGCTGCAATAGGCCAATATGCTCTGATACTTGTGTTGCAGTTGCCAGTTACTCTGTGTTATTTTCTGATAAATTCATGAAGAAATGGTTGGCTTATGGGGACAAGAAGTTTTATTTTGACTTATAATTGTTCAGTTATAGTTGCTTATCCAGCTTGGCAGAGAGCCCACACCAACAGCAGGGACTGAAGAAACTGGCAACACCAAATCTACAGGTCTGCTGAGAAGGATAGTTCACACTTTCCAGCTAGCATGTCTGCCCAAGTATACAGAAGGATGTCAACTTCCTTCCGTTGTATTCACCTCCTCAGGGACTAGCCTCTCCAACCGTTGGCTGGGCTTTCCTATTAATTAGACAATCAACTGATGGGCTGCTCAGGGTATAATTCAACCACTGATTCTTTACAAATGTGTCCAGAGCTCAAATGCTCAACTCACAAGTCGACACCTGTATCTAACTCTTGACACTTGGCTTGGCACTCTACTCTGCCGTTTATGTCCTTCTCCATTGTAATCTCATGGCCCATTTCTCCCTTCTTTTGCAGTGAAACCTCTCCATCTACTTAATCACCTAACCTCTCAACGCTTCCTGCATGGCTCACTCAGACTTCTCTTTAGTTCATAGCAGTTCCTGTCTTCTAACATGACATGTTTTTCAAACACTTTTGGTCCTTCTCATCCAGGTAGAATGCAAATCCATAGTGGTATAGCTTTTCATCTACTTTATCCATGGCTACTTCACCACTCCATGAAAATATACATGATGATGACGACTCATCAGCACTTATAAAACTGGCATGAAATGAATGAATGAATCAATAGAACCTCATGTATTTCAGCAATTATTTGCTGATAGCTCTTTGTGGAAATCCAAATGTAATCTCTCTATCTAGGCTAGTGAGATAGCTTAGCAGATAAAAGCAGGTGCTATGCAAAGGGATGATCAGAGTTTGATCCACAGAATGCCCAGAAAGCCACATGTGGGGCTAGGGAGATGCTTAAGCTTTACAACACTGCCACATGAGCAAGAGGACATACAAATGCTAAGGTGGTATGTCTTATGTACCAGTATCTGAGTGAAATTCCAGCCTGAGAAGGTGGAGGCTGGAAATCTCAATGCAAGTTGGTTAGCCAGACCAACCCCACTGGTGAACTCTGGACTTCATTAGAGACCCAACGTCAAAACGTTAAGGTGGAAGAATGACTAAGGATGATTCCTGATGTCAATCTTTGGTCTCCTCCATATTGAACATGCACACATATGCACATCCCCACATACATATGCATCCATACATATGTGAACATGTAGATATACATGCACATGTATTCATGAACATGAAATAAATAAAGACAGATGTGGTGGTTCACATGTGTAGTCTTAACATCCTTATGGGAGAAGAGGGGCAGAAACAGAAAAATTCCTCAGAATCTCACAGTTCAGCAAGCCTGGTGTTCACAGAGTGCAGAAACAAGAGAGACACTACCTTTACAAGGTAGAAAGAACAAAAGACCCAAAAGTTGTCCTTTGCTTTTCACATGCACACAAAAAATAAAATAATAAATTTTAAATCTCAGTTTTAGCAGTCACCTCTAGACAGATGGTACAGAAATCAGTAATCATAATTAGATTACAGTGCAAAATGCAGCACAGGATTTGGGTATGGAAATTGGGTGATATTATCATAGTACCAAGAGAAGGTTATGCTTTTGATAGGGAAGATAAATATTGAATTGAATATTTAAATTACTAAACTTTGAAAGTTCAAAGAGGCTTCCTAATGAGAGCTTTACAGTCTCATTTGGAGTTATATAAATAACTTCTCAGATGCAACCTTTGGAGTGTGACTTTTCCCAGCATCGTTGCCTCCGATTTCCTGTTTTCCAAAGACGTGCCCTAAAGCAGGCTCTGCAAGAACCACAGCTTGGCCTTCCATTAAGCTAATGAGCACTTGCCTTTCAGATTCAGCTGTTCTCTGCTGTTGATGAAACTGCAGGTCACCTATGGCAAGCTATTCTGGTCACTGGTTAAAAATAAAATGGTAGTTTCTCATTCCTTAGTCCTCTTATCTTATTTTTGGGTTGTCTGGGGCGAGAAGTGGAAGCGTGACTAGCCTTTTCCTTCTCTGAATGTGCTCAGGTGAACTCTTCCACATGGTTTTAACTAGTAGGCCTTTTTCCCTCTTTATTCTTTGAAATTGTCACATATGAAGAAAATGAGTTGATGTCCTTGCCCCCATATTTTTTAAAAGATTCTATTTATTTTAATTACTTGAGATAGATAGATAGATAATTAGATAGATAGATACAATAGTGCATTGGTGGAGGTCAGAGTATTGCTTTCAGAAGTCAGTTCTCTCCACCATGTATCTTCAGGGGATTGAACTGTGGTCATCAGCTTTGTGAGCTGGCATCTTACCTGCTGAACCATCTCAACAGCTCTTTATTGGTGTCTTTTATAATGTCTTTTAATCTCTATTATTATCATCAAATGTTTTTTTTTCTGTCGTAAAAGTGATGATTGCTATCTTAAACATTCAAGCATGCAAGTCCACATAAAGTGAAACTTAGAATTTGACTTAGCTCTTCTCATCCCAACAGTTATATTGTACACACTTGCAAAAATTTGTTCTAAAAACATGTGTTTCTAAAAACATTTCTTTGAAGGGGAAGGAGGGCCTCGCCAGAAACAAGGAGAGAGGGGATCATGCTATAGCAGAGATAATAGGCCGCCATCAAGGACTGCAAGTAAGTAATGAGACATCTGGTTAAGCTCACAGACTGTCCTTCGTGGTCACTTGCAACTGATGGGGTATGATCTTACTAGAAAGGGAGGGCATAGTCTGGCAGATAGAAGGTAACCATTTTGCAATGGAGACTGACCCACCCCTCACCGCAGTCTCCTACTCTTATTCCATCTATCTTTGAATCTATCCTTATAATAAGATTCTATTTTAACAGCTTTTTATCTCTGGCAAGGGGATAACATCCAATACCCATCAGGATTGAGCCAAGGGCAATGCAGGAGCAACAAAACTGAAAAAAAAAATCAACAAACCATAATTCAGAACATCAGAGACTCCATATCAACCACCTGGAATCAGGCTTGCCTAATCTCTCCCCATCCTGAAGCTCAGGGAAATTTGCGCAAGAGGGGGTGGTAAGATTGTAAGAGCACAAGGATGGGAGGAGTCATGTTATGCAAGATACTCCACACAAGTTAGGGCCAAAGCAATTATAATAGGACTCTGCATGATCTGCGCAATGACTAACTTATCATTGACCCCTCAAAGTCTAGCATGGACTAAAGGCACTAGGATCCTTAGAAGCAAGGGATTAACAGTCACAATAGTGTTCTTATACTTAAGGGGAACACAAGAAGGAATTCCAGGAAATGCCACTGAGTCCTTACACCTCATCAGAGAGGAGGACCCAGAGGAAAGTTTGATATACACATTAAAGGATGCTTCAGAGATGGGGGAAGGGGCACTGGGAGAAAGGGAGGGAGGGGGGAAAGGAAAGGGAAAAGGGGGAGGGAGCACGGAGGTCCAGGGAGGGGTGGAGGGAGGGAGGGGACAGGGATACCTATTAGGTTTGTATGAGCAGAAAAATAAATTAAAAAATAAAAATAAAAGCATTTCTGTTACTTTGCAGTAAGTAGCATGTGAATGATCTTTCAAAATGCTACATTCCACCAGTATTTTCATCATTTATTTAGTAGCCTGATAAATAATGGAGTCCTGAGCTGTTCATGATCATTGTTTTGGTCTTCGTGGAAGCTCAGATGCTTCCATAATTTGAAATTTGGATGTTTCTTCAGGTTCATGTGTTAAATGCTTGGTCCCCAGCATATTGCTATTGGAAAGCTGTAGCAACTTTGACAGGGGGAACTAATGGTAGTTCCTTAGGTACTGCTATTGAAGGGGTCGTGGGATACCAGTCCCTTTCTTCCTCTCTTTCCCTTTGCTTCCTAGGGAAGCAATTTGCACATGCTCTCCCCATGATGTACTGGAACTTCTAAACGTGTGAGCCAATATAAAATTTTCTCTTTATAAAATAATTATCTCATCACTTTGGTAGAGTGAGAGAGGTGCATGACAGCCCAAGCATTCTTTAAAAGGTATCCATCGTCCTCAAACAAAGAGGAACGCTTAGGAAAAAAGGAAAGTAAGCGATCATGATATGCATTTAACTTTAGATGGAATCGTAGCTCACTAGGGGAAATTAGGCTCACAAACAGTCCACAGACTACAATTTTGATAATATGTAATCTATACCTTGTCAAATATTAAACTAAAGAGATCAACCTTTCAACCCAAAAGGGAGTAACCGGATTAGATTCTTACAGGAATTTAGGACTCTGGCCAGAGCTGTGAGGACAAACATGGGCAGATCGTCCAGTCTGAGCTCTGCACAGCTGTTCTGTCATCACAGCTGTACCTCCCCTTACCACTGTCCTGATGATTATTCTCCTGTCTTCATACATCTGGTATTAATGTTGAAACTAAATAGTTCTTAAAACTAGAGCTTAATTTCCCCCAGTGAGCCTTCTTGGGATCTGGAGAGCACTGACCATACATGACACACTTGACAACCTAACAGGGATGTTCGGGAGGAACTCAAATGTAGAATTGAGGATTTCTATTCTCACTTTTCAGTATTTCACTGTTCCCTTGTTCGTTACGTGCGTCGTGTATGTTCAGTCCTTTCTTTGTCAAGGCATTTTGTTCCCTTGACCATGCAGCATTCCGAGCAGCCTGGACTTGCCTCAATGAGGAAAATCATTAGAAACCCCATTACTTATGGGCACAAATATGCCAATCACTGCATCTTAATTGGCTTTGCAATTGAGTCTCAAGATGAGTTTCTGTTATGAGTAAGGCAAAATCCTTGACAAAAGCCAGGAGCCTCACACTAATAATAATCAAGCAGATGTATTTATGGGTCAATGGTTAGCCCAAGAGATAGTTTGTACATTCTCATCTCAGAAAGGGAATGTAACAAATGTGAAATGGAATTAAATCACATGAGAGCAGTGGAAGAAATCAGCAAGACTCAGGAAACATCAGGCAAAATAGTAGCCATGGGAAGGAGAGCGGGAAAAGAGAAATCCAGGCAATTCATGAACATTCATTCAGTTCAACTATGAAGTTGATAATAAGATGATGTTTTTCTTCTTTGGCTTTCTGTCTTTTCTTAAAAAAAGAGTTGATGGGCAGAATGTAATTCTTGAGAATTCTATGAATGATTTTTTTTGTTCTTCCAGATTTATTTATTTATTTATTTATTTATTTATTTATTTTTGTATGTGTGTATACAAGAGGGCACTTGAGTGTGTGTGCATGTGACATAAGGAATCATCCTGATTTGCTCTATCTTTTTATTGCTTTGCTTTGGGGTTTTCCAGGCCATGGCTTCCAGAGCCAGAGTAGAGGTTGCCACCATTTTTACCTGGCATTTTTAAAAAATTTTTTAAATTTATTTTTATTTATTTCCGCTCATAGAAACTTAATAGGTACACCGACCCCTCCCTCCCTCCCTCTATCCCTCCCTGGACACCCTTGCTTTTTACCCCCTTTTCCCCTTCCTTTCCCCTATCCTTCCCTATCTCCCAGTGCCTCCTCTCCCCATCTCTGGAGCATCCATTAATGTGTATGTCAAGCTTTCCTTTGGGTCCTCCTCTCTGATGAGGTATAAGGACTCAGTAGCATTGCCTAGAGCCCTTTCGTGTGTTCCCCTTTAGTATAGGAACACTATTGTGGCTGTTAATCCCTTGCCTTTAAGGATCCTAGTGCCTTTAGTCCATGCTAAACTTTGAGGGGTCAATAATGTTTTGGTCATTGCACATGCACCTGGCATTTTTATGTGTTATCTGGGGGAGTCTGAGCTCAAACCACCCCCCCTTCTTTCTCTAAGCAAACAAAGGTTTTAACCCCTGAACCACCTCAACAGTCTATCCCTGTTTTTCCAGATGATACACTGAACTTTTCAAGCTATCAAGCAGGCCAACCTAGCCCAGGATGACAACCTTCATTACAGCATTATGAATACAGAGACCACTATGAGCCAAACAGAAAGCCCTTAGCACCCAGCAGAGAGTGAACAAAGCAGGCTGCCATGCTCCATGGGCTGCCACAGCCTGAGCGAGAGCTTCAGCCAGCTCTGCCATCAGCATGTCATTTGCTAAACATTAGTTAAGTGATCTTGGTGGAAGCAAACATTTGTGCTATGTTCTAAGATATATGAAAGTTATTGCAAATTTCCAGACTTTGGATGTCAGTAATGTGAAAATTTCAGGCAACGTCAGCAGTGTGTCATTAAGTACCCTTGAGAAGGAGGGTAGATGGGGTGCATTAGCGGCTCAGAGTCTGCTCCTCTAGATTTGAAGACTGCTGGATGAGCACAGCGACCTGAATGATCCTGGGTGAAACACCAGTAGTGTGAACTCAAGTACTCCTTTCTGACCACATGCGAAGGCATGTAAGGGAGAGATGGAAGGGTTAAAGTGTAAAGCACAAAAGAAGTAAGAAAGATTTCCCATGCCCTGTGAGTGTCTTTGGAAGTATTCCATGAGCAGGTAGATATTTACTGGGAGGAATGGGCTCCATGTTCAGGAAAAATTTAGATTCCTGATGAATAGTGGACTGAACTGGGCAGGAAGTGGAGACAGTTGGGAGTAACCAATCATCAGTCTATGCCAAGAAGCACTGGGGATCTGAGGGCCTGGAGAGATGGCTCAGGGGTTAAGCCTCTGCCTTGGAGGCAGAGGGTCCTGAGTTCAGATCCTAGACCCCACGTAAGTTCTACTTCTTATTCCATGAGCTATGTAAGGAACACGATGGCTTAACTAACACCAGAAGTGGGGGTGGCCTGCGTTTCTGGTCCTGGTAGGGCGGAGCCTGTGAATCCCGGGACAGAGTAAACAAGGAGGAGGTGGAGGCGTCCATGGTGGTTCCCGAATTTGCCCATGGTTCTACACACACATACATACACACAAACACACACGCGTGCACACACACACACACAATTGAATAAAAAAATTAAAAAAAAGAAGCACTGGCGATATGAATCAACATCACATAAGTGGGAGAAAAGTAAGGACTGTGGTAGGACATTGGGCAACTGATTGAATGACAATGGTATTTCAGAGGTGACAAAGAGACATGGCCTGTATACTCCTGTGTCTTCAGCAATTTGGGATCATGCAGATCATTTCACAGAAGTGAGAATTCAATAAACCTTAAGATCTTGAATGCAGTTTAAGTTTTTTAATAGATTTTAAATCCCTTGAGTACAGGTGCCTTATCTAATTATTTAATTTGCTTAGTTGTCATTTGACATATAAAAAAGCTAAGATCCATATAAACCTTCAGATTAAGAAAAACATTCCTCAAATATAGCATCTCTCATAAGTACTACACAATTTATATCTTAATAGATGAATACCATATAACTTCCACTATTTTTCCATTTCTTTCAAAGGAAAACCAGCATTGGTGTCTTGAGATCATAATCAGAGGTAACAATTTTATGTGGGTAAAAGGTATAACCAGTCTGTTTCTTTGGCTTAATTCAATGCATGTCTCTACATGTAGCAGCTTTTTGGATCATTAATTCATTCTACAACTCAGGGTTATCCTTTACTGCACAGGTTATAGCTATTAAAAGATTGAGCTTTAGAGATGGAGTCAATTTATATGGACTAACTCTGTAGAGAAAGTTTTATGATAGTGTTTCATCGATAATGTTCAGTTGACAAAGTAATTGCTATTTCAGGTCCTTTTGGCCTGAAGAGTTTTTGTTCTGAATGTGTGGTTTAAATGCATAACAAAAGCCAGGAATCTTTAATGGTACTTGCTTTGAAATTAGAATGTGATTACTTTAGAACACCATGGATAGTTTTATTGCCTTAAACTATTTTTAAATTGCCATTCCTTTTTTTAATGGTCTCCATCCTTGCCTGCTGGGGAGAAGAAAAAGTAGCAGAGAATTCACATTGGTCCTGAGCCGGGTGAGAACCTGCCGAGTTGGAGGAAAAGATATTATTTTTTGACCCTGATGATCATTAGTTCTCTCTATGCTTCCCTGAAAACTCCACATGGCTATTCCCAGCTCGACATATGCAGCCTAATTGGACCAAGCAGAGCAACATAAGGTTATCTGACTTTCTTTTGGGGCATGCCCTACGAGTTTTGAAAAGAACTGGTGGTTACCATGAGTGTCAACAAACCTCATACATATAAACATTTTATGTTCTACCTCTTATTGCATGAGCTATGTAAGGAACACGATGGCTTAACTAACACCAAGGCTGGAAATATTGATGAGCTGAGCCTGAGAGATGCATCGGCTCTGAGGGGGCATTAGCCCTCAGGAGTTTGCTCTGGAAGTAGGTCAAAGCAAAAAGTGCCTACCCGGCCATACATGCTCTGGTAGGCTCCAGCGATCATTTGCCTTTGTGCATTGCTGCGCCGAGTTAGGATGTCAATCAGCAGGTCTTTGTCACAGTCTGGAAGGGAATAACAGTTGAAGATTAATAAGGCTTCTACACTGTGGCAGGAAGAGTCTTTCCTTTGTACATCACCACTCACAAGCAAGTGCTATCCCTGATGGGATACTTTAATTTTAAATAAAACTGAAAGTCACAGCAATGCTGGGATGAATACTCAGTTGTTACTGTTTCTCATTTTAGTGTACTCTGTCTTCTTTCTGGTACAAAACTCCCACTAGAAATATAGGAAGTAAGGAAAACATAGCTTTTCTTTGGCCATTAAGTTTTTCTCCCATCCAAAAGGGTTTTCCGTATCCTACCCACTGGATGGCTGAAGAGATGCACCTTGCTATGAATATGTAACATGAAAACAGGCCATTGTTGTCAAGGTTTCCAGAGAACAAAGGAGTAACTGGAAGGAATTGGCTCTAGACTATGGGAGCTCCACTTTCATGTGATATTAATATCAGCTACACATTCTCAAATGCACAGGAAACAGTTGCTGAGACAGGGTTGTAAAATGAATCATAAATAGTTGTATAGCTCAAGCCATATGCTTTCAGACTGCAAGGAAAGTATCTGCAGATCAGTAAAAAGAAGATAGTTATAAACCACCAAATACATAGAATTAAACAATGCATTTCTAAGTGCTTTAGCAAATTAAAAGCATTAAACAAAATGAAAATGAAAATACAACTTTCACCACAGCTAAAAGCCTTAGGGAAAGTTTACAGCATTGGATGAGTATGAGTTAAGAAGAATGTGAAGTAAATAATCAAATCTTGTTCCTTTGGAAATCAGGAAAAGAAGCACAGATTGTACCTAAGTTAAACAGACATGAATAATAAAAATTAGAGCAAAAATCAATGAAATCAAAGCCAGAAAACAGAGGAAAATCTATATCAAAACTTGTTTTCTAAAGGTCAACAAAAATCCATAAACCTCTAGCTAAACTATAGAGAAGAGAGAAACAAAAAAGTGCCATAAAAATGAAAGACAGGCTATCTTTCTTTGATTTCCTTGGCAATTAAATTGATAATGAAAATTATGATAACTCTGTATCCCAAAATTTGATACGAAGATTGAAGGTATTTAGTTCCTTCAAAGATGACAGCTATCCAAATTTATAAAAGGATGAATAGATAAACTGAATATACCTACATCTTAAAAAGGAAATTTACCAATAATTAAAAGCTCTCCAAAAATAAAAGCATTAAGACAAATATATTAATTGGTGATCTACCACATTTTTACAGAAGAAATACTAATTCTCTACAAACACTTCCACACAACATTCTCTGAGACTCGCCAATATTACCTTAAGGCTCAAACTAGAGAAAGCAGGACAAGAAAACAACAGGTTAACATCTTTTTTGTTTGTTTATTCAATCGTGCATGTGTGTGCTTGTGTGTGTGTGTGTGTGTGTGTGTGTGTGTGTGTGTGTGTAGAACAACGGGCGAATTTGGGAACCACCATGGACGCCTCCACCTCCTCCTTGTTTACTCTGCCCCGGGATTCACCACAGGCTCTGCCCTACCAGGACCAGAAACGCAGGCCGCCTCCGCTTCCACCCTGCGTCTATACATGGGGTCTAGGATCTGAACTCAGGACTTTCCGTCTACAAGGCAGAGGCTTAACCCCTGAGCCACCTCTCCAGCCCCAGTTAACATCTTTTATTGAAATTTAAAAACACTCAGAAACTAGAAAACTGAATATGACAATCTACAGTACAAAAGCATCAAATTCATGTGACTATCTGGACAAATAGGGAAAGAATTTGATAAAATATATTGCCTATTCAAGGTATAGACAGGCTCACCAGCTAGGCATAGAAGGGAACTTCTTCTACTTGATAAAAGATCATTGCAAAATTTGACGGCTAGGTCTTGATGTTGAGATAGACATGGTACCAGATGAGTATGGTTATTTCAGCACTGAGTGTGAGTGTTTTGAAAGATTACTTGTGATGTGAGTGCTCTTTTATCCAGATTTAAGAATATGGCTAAAGTGTAGTTCTAGCTTCCAGATCTCATGGGAACTTGGTGAATATGCGTGTTTATAGATACAAGAAAAATTACAGTTCTGAGAGTCTCTGGGAGAGGAAGTAGCTTTAAATGAGAGTGAATTGGGAAGGTGACCACAGTATAAGGAAGTGCTAACTAGGATGTATACTGAGATGAGTACATTTTTTATGTAAGTCTGGATAATTTTTGCTAAAATAATTATTTATACTTGTTTTAGAATGCAGTGGTTTTTCTTCTACATAGAATAACTATGGAAAATATTACTAATTGATTTTTCCAATTACACTTTACCAACATCATTGTGATAGATGTGTGTGTGTGTGTGTGTGTAAGAGAGAGAGAGAGAGAGAGAGAGAGAGAGAGAGAGGTGCTTGTTTCCATAGATACATCTATATTCATATGGAGGCTAGAGGACAACTTCAGATATTGTTCCTCAGGAGTCATCCATTTTAGTTTAAGGGTGGAGTCTCTTGTTGGCTTGAAGATTAGGGTTGGCTGGCCGGGTAGCCCCATGAATCTACCTATCTCTTCCTTTCTAGCACTGGGATTGCAAGAACAAGCCATCACCCATGGCTTTTTCTCTGTGGGTTCTAGAGACTGAACTTAGATTTTAATGCCAGCAGGGCAAGTCTTTACTTATATTTATCTTTCCATGGGCATCCCTTGATTTAGGGTGTGCAGCTGGGGAATGGCTCAACTATACTAGGCAGTGGGAACAGGAAAGGAAAGCCTTTGGGCTCTGGGAAGCCAGATATGGTTAAGGGAAAGACTGTGGCTCTCAATCTAAAAATCTGACAGACAAAATATTGCAACACTCAAAATGAATCACATTTTGACTCTAAAATTATAATGTTGAATCTGATGAGGTGAATCAGTAAGTAACAGTGTTTTCCACACAAGCCCAATTCCTGGGCCCATGAAAAATGTCCTTTGTCATCCATACATGCACTGTGGCCTGTGTGTGCCTCCCTCTAATAGTAATAATAAATAAAATGAAAGTAAAATTTATAATGATAAGAAATTGAAGCTGGAGCAAAGAAACATCATTTTGATGACTAGATTGCTCTGAACTACAGTGAAAGCAAAGGTAATATTTATGGAGAGAAAGTCATTTTTTCTCTACACTTTCCCTAGTGAATACTACTTTGGAAGGCTTGACAAGATTACAAACTCATAAAGCCAACTTTAGAGACCATATTAAATCCTTTATTGTTTTCCTATGAAATGTCATTGACAAATATAACACATATAAATATTTATGTACACATATATATTCCTGTAAAAAAAGATGACCCTTTCTTTAAGGTCATTAGTTTGTTTTCTGAAGAATGAACTTGCATGCTTTGAGGAAACATTTTATCACATTGCCTGAAGGATGAGAAAGATCTATGAAATGAAAAATTTTAAACTGTAAAAAAAGAGATTACAGAAAATACCAGAAGATATAATGACTTCCCATGTTTCTGGATCTGTAATATTAGCATTGTTGAGATGACCATCCTATCAAAAATAATACCCAGACTTAATGTAATATCAATCAAAATTCCAATCCAGTTTGTCACAGAAATTAGTAAAGCAATCTCAAAGTTCATCTGGAAGCACAAAAGGTCTAGGATAGCAAAAACAATAGTGAGTAAAAACTCTGCTGGAGGTATCACCATATTAGACTTAACATATACTACAAATCCATAGCAATAAAAACAGTATGGTATTAGCTTCAAAACAGAGACATAGACTAATGAATTAGAATTGAGGACCCAAATATAAATTCATACACCTTCAGTCAACTGATTTTTGATATAGGTATTAAAAAATTTGAAAAAAGGATAGCATCTTCAATAAATGGTGCTGGCAAAATTGGGTATCTACATGCAGAAGATGAAACTTGACCTTTATTTGTCACCCTGCACAAAAATCAACTCCAAATTGGTAAAAAAGTTCAGTGTTAGACCAGAGACTATAAAACTCCTAGAAGAAAAAGTAGAGAATATACTTGAACTGAATGGCCTAGGCCAACATATTCTTAATAGAACCCCAAATGCACAGGCAATATGACCATCATTCGACAAGTGGAATTTTTTTCAAATTAAAAAACTTCTGTTCTGCAAAAGCTATTATCAATCGAGCAAAAAGGCAACCAACCTATAGAATGGGAATCTTCACTAACCATACATCTGAGAGAGGACTAATATCTAGTATACACAAAGAACTAAAAAATTTATCTAATTTTAAAAAATTAATTATCTAATGAATTAAACAACCCAATTAAACATGGGCAATAGAACTAAAAAGAAATTTTTCATGAGACAAATTCAAATGTCAAGCAAAATCTTAAAAATGTTCCACTTCTCTAGCCATTAGGGAAATTCAAATTAAAACCACCCTGAATTATCATCTCACTCCAGTCAGAAAGTCTGAAACACAACAACAACAAATTCTGGCAAGGTTTTACAAAAAGGGGAGCCCTCATTCATTGCTGGTGGGAAAGCAAACTTTGGGGACAGCTTAGAGATTTCTGAAAAGTCAAATATTCAAATAAAATATGAACCAGTTATACCACTCCTGAGAATATTCCCAACGAACACTGAATCCTGCTACAGAGCCATGTGTACAACTCTATTCACAGAAGCTCTATTCACAATAGCAAAGAAATGGAACTAACCTAGAAGTCCAATAGTAGAGGAATGGTTAATGAAATTGTAATATATATATATATATATACCACAATTATATATACCACATTATATATATATATAATGGAATACTATTTCGTTGTTAGAAAAAATGAATTGATGAATTTTGCTGGTAAATGGATGAAGCTACAGGAAATTATACTGAGTAAAGTATTGCAGATACAGACAGTCACTGCAGGTTGTTTCTTCCTAATAAGTGGAATCTAGCATTAAACCTTCACAATGATGTAATGAAACAGAAACTTTTATAACACCGATAAACAGAAAAGAAATGTAAGATGCGGTGTGGAAAAGATCTTGAAAGTGTGGAGACAAAAGAACATAGGCAAATAGATGAATAAGGCATATGTGAAATAAGTTTTATAAGTTAGGAAAGAAGGGAGGTAGGAAACAGGAAGGAGTGGGTTAGCCTTTGTGTACCCAATTAGCTAGCTTATAACCTA
This sequence comes from Typhlomys cinereus, assembly GCA_023101885.1. Taxonomy (NCBI): domain Eukaryota; kingdom Metazoa; phylum Chordata; class Mammalia; order Rodentia; family Platacanthomyidae; genus Typhlomys; species Typhlomys cinereus. Next base: position 430,256 of record JALPQD010000161.1, read on the forward strand.
TCTTAATGCCAGGGGATACTTGCCCAGTATTGAAAACCTGTCCAGATAACAGTGGAAGGAGACAACATGGACAATAGACAGGATCAGATGTTTTAGTATTAACCATAAGTACATGATGACAAACTAATGTATAAACACCTCTCATTATATCCTATGATAAGAAAAGATTATAAGGTATATGTGAGTAGTCATTTAAGGGAGTAGGAAGTTAGATTTGGCTGTAAGTGTAAAATAGAAAATGAAATGGACTAGAAATCAAGCCAGGACAAAGGATGGGAAGTCTGTTTTATTTTACTACCTGTCAAAAACGAGGTTTTTAGAGATCTGAGGAACCCATTTCAAGATCAAATTTGTCATTCCTGAAGGCTAATCCCCTCAGTATTACAGTCTTCCAATACTGTGATTCTCTGTTGAATTCTTGACTGTTTACTCATTTTATTTGTGTTTGCCATTTTAAAACATAAGCCATTTTGCGCCTATAGTAAAATCTTAACATAAGGTAGTACTAAATTAAGAGGGTATATATTTCTAGACTTACCAAATCCTTGGAGTGCTCCCCCGAGCATTTGTGCATCCATCACAGGGTTGAAATTGGGAGCTGGGAAAATGGTTCCCTGAACCTAGGGAAACAAGTCAGCATGTGAGAGGCTGCGCTGGTTCTCAGGAAAAGATTCATTGATCTTCTACAGATCAATGCAAGCAAAGTGACATTCTACATGCTTAAATTATATGTGACACACTCACACAAATCCATTAAACAATTGGCCTACTGTTACACTAAATATAGAGACTAAATTTGGTTGAGTTTATATTACTCAGTTGCCCCTGTGATGTTGGCCATTATTATTCAACTGGAAGCTGACATAGAAATAGCAGCAAAAAGATCCAAGAATAAAAATGAAAATAAGCCTTTTCTTAAGAACTGAAGACTGTTGTATAGTACTGAAAAGAGAATGATATTGAAAGATTCCTGCTATTCACATGAATTACTACTGGCACTTGGCATCTTAAATAGTTCGCACATAAAGGGCCTTGGAATCATTTGTGATGAAGTTAAAATGTTTGAATGTGAGTTATAGGATTTCTGGATATCTGGGGAGGACAGATAATCTGGGGATCGTTTGTCTAGAAACTCCCAACTGCAGAGGGAAATGGAAAAACCCGACCAACATTCCATTTAAATTCTCTTGCCAGTTAAAAAAAAGGCAGGACATTTAGAGAAGGTTTTGGATCCACAGGGTCCATAATTCAGACAGGGCCAGCCAGGATCACGTTTGCCACAAGACAGCTGTCAATCAAAATTTTGTAAGGAAAGGAACACAGGAAAATGAAAATGCTGTTTGATAGTGAGTGAGCTCACTGACCCTTAAAAGACCTTATCCACTGAACTGGTATCTCAGGGTAAATCTTGAGTGTAGATCTGGCTCTTTAGTACCCCTTGTCCAGCAGAAGGTTAATTACTTAGGAAGAAAAGCACTAGGTTATAATTTCAATGTTAACATGAAAATATTTATGCAATGATTTTGAAATATGGAGAATATCATTACCTAGAATTACATTTCAGAATTGAAGTTAATTTGAATTCTATCTCATTGATATTAATGATTATGGAGTGGTATATGTGAAATCGACTAGAAACATATAATGGTTGTGTGTAAATGTATTTCATAATCAAATGTACATCTGTGCTATTGGAATGGGCTTCTCTGATACCCACAGGAACTGATGTATGTAGCTAAAACAGAGCTGGAGGTATAGAGGTTTAAATTTATAATCTCAGAATCTGAAAGGCTGAGACAAGTGGATTGTCACAAACCCTAGGTTAGTAACAAAGTTAGGTCCAGAACATTCTGATTTGTAGATCCTGTCTCAAAAAAAAATCAGCTAACCAGCCAACCAAACAATCTACTGAACAAACAAACAAATAGACAAAAACATAGTCTGCATTTTACATTGTTCAATCAAGTTTATTATTTGGAAATTGTTTTGGAGGTTTCTACCTTTTAAATTGGCTCATTTTAGCGCTATTTTAGGGTCAGCATTTATTTCTGCACACATGTATAATCACTCCCATTGTCAACATTTACCAGAAAGGGACATTTGTTCCATTAACCTTAACATAAGTGAGCCTTAGTTAAGGCTCACTCTTAGTGTTGTATATTATTTCAAAGATTTGAAAAATCCTTTTTTATATTCACCTTTAAAAATATTTTTATTCTTAAAAGATTATGGACAGCTTTGTTTGTCCTAAATGGGACACTCAAATACTTTTCCTACCTTGTGGGCTCAGGGAACATTGCAAAAAAGGGGACAGTAAGAATGTAGGAGCCTGAAGGTAGGAAGAAATACCGCCAGAGAGTAGCTTTCATTCATATCAAGACTGCCACACCTACGAAACTCCTTGCAGAGATGTCTGCTTCCACCAAATCTCCACAATAGCTGATCCATCAGAAATTTGACCACAGTGGAAGGAGGATCTCAAGAGATAAGATGCCACACTGAGAGACGGTTTGTCCACCTAATTAGTAGGCTGTTAACGCCCTAAAGGGAACCCAAGCACATGCCAGTGCAGGGCTCTGGATCTAGCACAATAGAGCACACATGCAGGGGGATGTGGGAGTGGGAGGGAGGCTGGTGGAGAGTAGAATCCGTGGGGTGAGATCGGAGGGGTGAAAGAGGGCAAGGGGTTAGTAGATGATGGCAACATATAAATTCATTATTTGTATCTGAACGTTTCAGAGAATACAAATGTTTACATTTAAAATATTTTTATTCTTTACAGTTTCTTAGATGAATAGAATTTGATTCAAATGATCCCCCCCCACATTGCTCAGTTCCATCACCATCTGAATCCCATTGAAACCTTATCAGCCAGTCTTCGTCCTACTGTCATGTCTTTCTGTATGTGTTGCCCACCATGTTGCATCTGAGTTGCCTGTGCTGCCACGTGCCTGTGCGCTGGCTTGAGCATGGATGACATGTTAGTAGGTGTACCATTGATAAAAGGAGCTCCATTGCCTGTAGCCAGCAAGAATCCTCAACATTACCTCAGGTGGATGGGTATGACCATGAGAGCTAAATCTTGTGTAGTTCTTGTGGCAGTAAACACACCTTCATTGAATCTGAGTGCATCACTCTGTCATGTTCAGAAGACACTTGGTTCCTTCCTTCCTTCCTTCCTTCCTTCCTTCCTTCCTTCCTTCCTTCCTTCCTTCCTTCCTTCCTTCCTTCCTTCCTTCCTTCTTCCTTCCTTCCTACATTTTTTGTCTAATAATACAAGCTCAATAGATATCCCCTTCTTCTTCCTTCCCCCTCCCTTCCCTACCCCCCCTTCTGCTATGTTATTTGAGCCTTGGAGTGAGGGGACACTTAGAAGTCCTCTTTAGGGCACAGGACTCTGTTGTCACTTATTCTCTGCTCTTATGAATGGTTCCAAGCTACAATATCACATTTACACCATAATGTTAACTAATTTAATAGTTTTGTAGCATATCTGAGAGTTAATTATGAATTTCCTTTATAGCAATTATAAATAGAACACATTCTTTAAAGTAGAGCCTTTGCTGTGAACCTTTCAGGTAGCTCTGAATCAGTAATGTAGGTAAAGTTTCACTTACTTTTTTCTTCTTTTTTTATTATTTATTCAATTGTATGTGTATGCATGTGTGCGCATGTGTGTATGTATGTGTGTGTATGTATGTATGTGTGTGTAGAACCACGGAGGAATTTGGGAACCACCATGGACTTCTCCACCTTCTCCTTGTTTACTCTGTCCCGGGATTCACAGGCTCTGCCCTACCAGGACCAGAAACGCAGGCCGCCCTGCTTCTGCCCTGCGTCTATACATGGGGTCTAGGATCTGAACTCAGGACTTTCCCCCTGCAAGGCAGAGGCTTAACCCCTGAGCCACCTCTCCAGCCCCTTGCTTTTTTCTTTAACCTAGTAAAAGGTTTATTTCTTCTTTATGCTTAGAAACAAATGCTCTTGCCCACATAGGGTCTCTACTTCAAGGACTGGGAGACAGAGATAGTGGCTGAGGGGCGTTTTGGTTTGAGGCCAGCTGAATGCCGGAGTTCTTCCTACCTTCTTTTTCTGCTAACACTGCTCATTTCCAGCCTTAGGTGTGAATACAGCTTATCACTCCGGAGAACAGGGTGGAGGGAGGGAAGCAGAGCTGTGGTCCACTTTAAAAAGATTAATGCTGACTTCCAACAGGCAATAGGTCCAGTGTGTAATCTTGGGGAGATGGAGGAAAAGGACAAGAGGCCTGGACATCACCATTCCCTAGTGACAATGGGATCTTGGTCCTGCTCCTATGTCTCCCAGTACTATCCATTCTTTGTTCCAGCCTCCGTTCCTAGCAGAACTAATCGTCACAGTCATCATCCTTCATTCCCTTCGACTGAGTCCAGCAAAGTCCACGATGTGGGTTAGCTGTGGCACAGTTTGGCGGTAGAAAGGAGGAGGTAAGGGCTTTTAATCCTTCTGTAGGTTTCTTTACCCTCCCCTCACTCACTTCCAGAGACAGAAGATTTCTATTTGTAATGGAACCAAAGACACAAAAGGCAGCGATAGCTCTACAAGGCTTAGTTATCTAAACTGATTCAACTACTCCCCACCAAAACAACAAAACCACTAGGTGGATCTGAATGTTATGGGAATCTGTTCAGAGTGTCACAGCAGGGATATTTCTTACTTGGTATCAAATCCAATAAGGTTGGTATTCATAGGGTCATCTGTTCCCCTAGTGGCTAAGGCGGAGAGAGAGGGTGGATGGGCACAAGAAGGTCCAGCATTTTTCTATTGCCCCTGCTTGAAGGGTTGGTGACTCCAGGCAGGGACTAAGGGTAGATGGAGTGCTCCCCTGACTGGGGCCTGGGTTAGGGTGATGTGGTCACGGGGTTTGGGGTGCAGAAGGCAATTCCACGGAGACATCCTTTCCTCGAGACACTATCAACTTCACCTTGACCCTAGGACAGCAGGATTCCCAGCACCTCCTTCACGATGGTGCTGGGTGCCGGGTTAGTGTCCTCATGCCTGAGCTGCCCGTCCAGGGCAAGGCCACGCTTCTCCCGGTTGTCACTGAGCAGCAGGGTTATGGTGTGCACCTTACAGAATGTATAACTGGCAGAGACCTCGTCATCTTGCTCGAGTTCGGCCACAGGACAGCTTGTACTGCCCAGTGCTGAAGAGGCAGATGGCTTTGATCTTCATGATGGTCTTGGCGGAGTTGTTGGGATGTGGACACTGCACCGAAGGGCTCCTGGTGGTAGTACACCTCTTTGTGCAGAGAAGCCTCAAGGTGCAGGGAGCGAGGGACAGATGTGAGGAAGTTTCAGCTGAGGGCTGGGGCCAGGTGTCTCTGGGCCAAACTGCACCTTTCTGATCCCAAGTCTCACAGAGTTTCTTTCGTGGCTTTTCTCTTCTAGCAATTTGGCACAGAAGGCTCTAATCCCAAAAGTCTACCCCACGGGCCTTCCCTGTATCCTCTGGGCCTGACTGCAGTGTGATTGCGCGGGGAAGATTCTGTGGCATTGTGAAAAAAAAAAAAAAAGAATGGGTCCAGCTTCCTCAGCAGCTGGTTTTGAGGTGGGTGGGTGGGGGGTCGGGGTGGATAGGTCATTGGGGGGAAGGCGTGGTAAGTGGCAATGAACAGGAAGGACAAGCCCAGCACATCCAGGTCTTTACGGCTATAGCGGAAGGCGAAGATGAGGTCACAAACTTTGAGGTCCTTCAAGTAGTCAGGGTCCAGCAGCACTACCCATCTACAGGATCAGCTTTGTCCAGGTGATCTACAAAATCCCTCTTGCCCAAGTACACGGTGAGCTTGCAGTTAGGGCTCGACTTCTTGAAGACCCTAACAAAACAGAGGAGACCCCACTGGTCCGGAGTTTCTCCCCCTTGGTGCGCGTGCCCACAGCACGCGTGCTGTCCGCCGGGTTCACAGCTCGCTGAGCCTTCAAGCCTTCATTTACTTTTGTGAGAGAGATCTGTAGACAGCAATTGTATTTTTGTCTTCTAGTTTGATGACAGAGGCACTGTAATAAATAGCGGAGATCTAGTGTGTAGCCCACATGTAATGCAGTGAGCTAGGAGGCACTTTGGCAAACACAATTTGCACACAAAAGCTAGATCCCAGGCTGCAGTCTGCCTTGAGTTTTATTCGTATTTGTCAAGATTCTGCTTGATAGTGATTTCTTAGACATGGTTTTGACAAACTATTTTCCACCTGTTTGATTTATGTGAATAATACTCTACAGAAAGTTTTAAAACTAGTTCAAACTCTATGTATTACATGATATCTTCTCGCATTTTTGCAAAGCTACTTTTCTATTCCCATCTCTGTGACATGTGGCTTTCTATTTTTTTATTTATTCATCATTTACTTTGTAATTTTTTTAGTGTTTGGCATATGAATAAAGTGAACTTATAATATTGTCACACCTTAATTGATTGAGGTCTCTTTTCATGATGGTGTTTTAGATGAGTGAAGGAATCAGGCTGTGACATGATAGGTTTACTGTTATTGTGCATTGACTACAAAATGACCAGATAGGTTTGAGTGGTTGAATATTTGAGTCCAGCTGGTGGCACTATTTGGCAATCTTTAGGAGATGGAGCCTTACAGGAGGAAGTAGGTCTCTGAAAGGCCAGTTTTGAGGTTTATTAGTTTGCTCTCTTTGTCTTTCTCTGTCTCTCTCTCTCTCTCTCTCTCTCCCCCACCACTCCATAAGCTGCAAGATACACTGCAAGATACGCTAAAGTCTTCCTTACCTGCTGAAATGTCTTTCCTGCCATGGTAAATTTTCTTCCTCTGTCACAAAAACAATAAGCTCTTTCTCCATTAAGTTGCTTTTGTTGAGCTCAGTTATCATAACAATGAGAAATTGACTAAAAGAGTCCCCAGCATCAAAAGGCAGGGCAAGCCTGGGCTGCTGCTGAGTGCTCTCTACACCAATTAATCTAAGGGAGCTGAGACACCACTGCTAGGGAGACAACCATTCACGTTTGTCTTCTGCATTCTTTTAGTTTAACAGGAGGATAGTTTTATGAGGGAGACAGAGTCACTCAGACTGGATTTTAATGAACTCGACATCAATCTAAAAGATTAGTATAACTTTAGCTTATACATGGCCTCTTGCCAGGAAAAATGCATATATTACCTAATCAAAATAAAATTTAATCAAGATATGCTTGGTTCATTTAGTAGTTGCACAACTAGTTATATGAAGGTTGGGATATTGTCTTCAAAGCGATTTGGAAGTATATATAGACATGATTCAATTACTAAGTTAGTTAATGTAATGAATTTTCAATTTAGTAGTTATATGCTGAAGAATTTAAGAGACAGAGAATGAAGATCTGATGTCATCCACACAGCTTCTTGCAATTAAGATGTAAAGTGATTTAATGAACTTTACTATTTTAAGAAATAAATTCTAGGAAGATGCTATTGGAGATAACTTTACCGTAATAGAGTACTTAGAAATGTAACCAAATTAGAAAAAAGAAAGTGAAATAGAAAACAACAAATACTTTTTACCCTTCAAAGCTCATGATACCCAGTGGTTTTTAGTCTGGAATCTGTAAGTGTTCCTTTACTCTAAATAGCTTTTGCAAGTACAAAATAATATCTCAAGACAGAAGAGTAATCTTTGGATTATTTGTTTATGTCAAGAGTATAATTATGCCTACTTTTATAAGAACCAGAGAGAAATGTGACTGTAGAAGAAAACAAAAAGCTAAGAAAAGGGAGACGCCAAGCTTCTGGTTTTGAACACAAAGGAAGGAAACATGACTCAGGTACACAGGTGGTCTTTAGAATTTGTAAAAGCCAAGGACCATTCCTCTTCTAGAGTACCCAGGAGAAACGGGTTGATTCTACAACTTTAGCCTTGTGATTCTACAATTTTAGGCCTCCACACCTCCAGAACTATAGGGTCTTAAAATCTTATGGATTTAACCTGCTAAATTTCATATCATGCATGACAGGAGCACAGGTACTTCAAAGTAAAGGATGCCTTTTGAATTTTTTGTCTCTTTGTGTCCACCAATTCTAAACTCTTGCATTACAAATCTGTGCACTCCTAAATAGATCCCTTAAGCCCCCATCAAAACCTATGGAGTAACTATTCAATGAAAGGAAATTAATAAGAAAGATTATAAAGAAAATGTAGGAAAGCTGAAGTAATAAAAAACATTGCATCTTTAAATAAAAGCAAATCATCTTATACAGCTAAATAGCAATGAAAAGACTAAGGCAAATATTTTCAGCATAACAGTTAGACATATTTAGGTCATTAACAGAGCGAATAAATTGGCATTAGAATTCTCTTCCTTAACATCAAATGCTAGAAGGCACTCTTCCCTTCCAGAATCCAAAGAAAAGGGTGTAGGATCTCAAAAGTTTCAAACCCAGAAAAAATGACAATTGAAAAGAAAGGAGAAAAGGAAAAAATATCTTTCATTCATTTTCTGTAGTAAACAATATTCAAAAATAATTCCAACAATGTGAAAGTTGAATGAGTGGAGAGAAGTAAAAGAAAACTTAATCTCTAAGAAGAAGATATTAGAGGGGCTCTCCTTGGGGCACTATAGGAGGAAAAGTCTTAACAAGTGGGATCAGGTGCCCTTGAAAGTGCGTCTGTACCTCCTCAGACAAGGTTCACCTTTCTAGCTTCTGCTTCGCGAAGACACAACATGCTTCTCCAGAGAAACACTGCTCAAGGAGCTGTGCTAGAAGCAGAGACCTGCTTCTCACCATGTGATGACAAAATAGGCCTCTTAGGACCTGGTCTTGGATTTCCCAGTCTCCAGAACTATACTCCCAAGAATACATTTCTATTCTTTACGAATTACCCAGGCTAAGATATTTTGTCACAATGACACATATCAGACTAAAACACTTTAATTTCCAAGTATAAAGCAAAGAATAACCCTAATAGCTTGAATTGGTACTATTTCCAGAGACGAAGAAACTGAATGGAGAAAGGTTAATTTCTTTGGCTAGGCATGAACTTAGTAAGTAATAGAGCCAACATCAAACCCACAACTATCTGCGTGTCTAGCAATTGAAGGATGGGCTGTGAACACAGATACTCTGCCGTTTCTTTTGTTTTATAGATATTTGCTAAAATTTATGTTGCTATTTCCTATCTTTGAAGATAAGTATTATGGAGTGGTTTTAACATGCTATTCAGGGACTGGAGAGATGGCTCAAAGTTTAAGATTCTGTCCTGTAAGCAGAAGAATATGTGTTTCCATCTAGAATTCAAGCTAAAAATGCCTACTTGAAATGGTGGTGGCCTGCACATCTGGCTCTGGAAGGGAGAGTTTGGGAAATCCTAGAGTGAGGCAAAAGAGCTTAGAAGCAATCCAGAATGACTATTGAAGTCACCCTTGGGCGTCCACAGGCATATACAGTGCTTTATAATATACATGCGAGTGAGCATGTGCACACATACACAAATGCAAAAATATGTAAATGCTATTCAGACTTTCTTTGCTCTTATGAATTTCTAATTAGCTATATGTTTTAAAATTCTTCATCAACACTAAAGGATGCTCCAGGGATTGGGGGGGAGGAAAGAGAGGGGTACTGGGAGAAAGGGAGGAGGGAGGTGAAAGGAAGGGGAAAAGAGGGGAGGGAGCAAGGGGGTCTGGGGAGGGGTAGAGGGAGGGGACTGGGGTACCTATTAAGTTTGTATGATTGGAAAATAATAATAATAATAATAATAAAGTGTTGCAAAATTTTAATATGTGTAACTTTCATATTTGTCAAATACTTTTCCTGCATCATATCTTGAAGATGACGTGATTTGTCTTTTAAAACTCATTATTGTGGTGAGTTATGTTGACTATGTTTTGAATGTTGAGTCACACTGTACTATTGAGATTAATCCCACGGGCTGTTTTATTTTAAATTCTTCTTTTATATACTTTTGCACTGATGTCATAGTTAGATACAGGTGTCAACTCGATAGATGATGGTTTGACCTCTGGACACATTTGTAGAGAACTATTAGTTGAGACCAGAACGAACTTGCAGGAGATTGTCTAGTTAATGGGAAAGCCCAGTCTATGGTGGGCAGAACTAGTTCCTGGGCAGGTGAATAAGATGGAGGGAACTAGTTAAGGAAATTGGCATCCTTTTGCACACTTGGGCCAGACATGCTGGTCTGACAGGTCAGGATCATCCATCTCTCATCTGTTATGCAATTTTGTTGTGGCCAGTTCCCTTGCCCTTTGGTGTTGGTGTGGGTTCTCCTGCTAAGCTGGAGTAAAAATTGTAACTGGATGATAAAGAGCACAAAAAACCTGTGTTCCCTTTGTGCTGTTTGGATGTGAATTTATTAGCAACAATGCAGAGAAAGTGCAGCAACTGGATTTTTGACTCGATCTGTTGTGGATGTATTTACAGAGATTCCTGTTTTACAGCTTTATTTTCTTGCAATGCTGATTTGCTTTTCGCATTAGTGCAACCTGGCTCTATAAAATAAGTCAGAAAGGATTATCAGTCATCACCTGTATAGCCTGGTATCCGTTGAAGAAACTGAATTTGTAGTTATAAATCTCTCACTAAGGAAAACGTCAGAACTCAGTTTCACTAAACATTATTACCATTTAATGGAGAAATAATAACATTGTTTTAGAAAAATAGAGGATCATACTTTTTGACATGTTTTAGTCAAATTTGGTAGGCAGTGTTTTGAATGTAAATCTAAAAGTGAAATCCAAATGACATGTTTTGCAGGTTGAAATTGTTGCTCATGGGAGTGAACAAATTTTAATCTGTAAATGTAATTAGGTTGAGAAAATATAAAAATATACTTCAGATAATGATAATTAGGGTTTCTTTGTCTGTTGTATATCTTTGTAACACAATGTTAATTTTGGATTCTGTTAAACAAATCAGAACACCTTAGAAAAGCAGTTCATTATAGGGGGAATATAGGAAGATATACAAAATGAGCTTGTTGCATATTGTAATATCCGTAAGCAGAAGCTCAGGAAATAGAAGGAATATAAAAAGTAAAAACCAATGTGCAAGCTTCCAATGGTTAAAGTTGGAATAATCTGGGCTGGAGAGGTGGCTCAGGGGTTAAGCCTCCACCTTGCAGGGGGAAGGTCCTGAGTTCGGGGGCGGCCTGTGCTTCTGGTCCTGGTAGGGCGGAGCCTGTGAATCCCGGGGCAGAAGGAGGTGGAGGCGTCCATGGTGGTTCGCGAATTCGTCCGTGGTTCTACACATACACACACATACACAGACACGCGCGCGCACACACACACACACGCATATGCACACAGTTGAATAAATAATAATAATAATAATAAAAAAATTAAAAAAATTAACCTATTCACTGAATATTTAAAAAAAATAAAGTTGGAATAATCTGAGGAACAAAGAAAATTATGACAGCAGTGCATCATAACTCAATGAAAGAGGCAGATGTCTTCTCATTGTTACCATTTTAACACATCAATAGGATAACAACTATGTCTTCCTCAAAGAATGGTTCCAAGTAATAATTGTTGAAAGGTTAGGAAAACTAGAAAACCACATAAATAAGCCCCTGGATAAGCTCTAGTTAGGACATTGAAATGGTAACAAGAATTATAGAGAATTATGATATTAAATATTATTAACATGCTTATCGCTATTACATAAGGAATTTATTCTGTCTTTGCAGTGTACAATGTACTCTTGACTATAGAAAGATAATACCTGGGAATGACTTGTTGATATTGTGCACCCTTGGATACTCTGGAGAGAGTTCATGGCATCCACGTTATTCTCAACATTGTACAAGAACCCAACCAAGACAAACATGGGACCATTCCAAATAGAAGACACCTCACATGTAATTAGTCAACACTTGTCAAAGGCATCAAGGTCATAAAATTAGTGCAAAATGCAAGATTATTTCATATCTATCACAGATTGTAAAAGATTAAGGAGATGATTATTAAATGCAGTGTGGCAGATTAGGTCTTGGCAAAGGAAAACAAACAAAAGATCAGAAATCTGGTTTAATATACATCATATGAGTTAGATTTAGCTAGGGGAAGAGGATCAGTAATTTGAAATAATTTCTATGTCTTTTTTGTAAATCCAGATATTGCTCAAAATAAAAGCTTAAAACATAGTTTTTGATACAAATTCAGCTTCGTAAAATCAAAGATGGGTGACTGTTACATCAGAAATTACTATATGAGAATAAATTTAGCTTCAAACAACAATGCAACAATGGAAAATTACATGAATCATAGCTGGAGGATTAAGATATGGCCTCAAACATGGGGATAATAACATAGTGTGGAGGGAAGGAGACAGGTCCCAATTGTTTGAACTCCTCTTTGTAGAACAAGCCAAACAAGGGAGAAGAGCAGAGGACAATGTTGAGGACACCTGTAGGAGATTATGGAGGGGGTTCAGGGCTGTGGGTAGGAACATCACAACAATCAGATAATCATGACCACGTGGAGACCCATTTCAGAAGCTGTCCTAGTGAAGTGAATGTTTTCCCAATATAGAAAGATAATTATGAAAGGAAAGAAAGGAAACCAAATTGAACCATAAATTTGTACTCCTGCATAGATTGGGAGAAAGGAGTTTTGTTTAGTTGCCCAGAAGGAAGCAGAGCTATCTACATTCTTTATTTTTGAAAGGCTAGTTAATGGTATCCTGTGATTCTGGGCAGTCTTACTTATTAGCTAAATCCTATTTTCTACAAACCGTTTGTATTTCTGAATCATTCCCTAAATGCATATCAAGGTCAGACCTAGGAAGAATTTTAAATCCACCAAAATCATGAAGTTGGAAATTGTTCAGTATAATGATGAAAGACTGGGGGATTGCTGCAAACATTGACTCTAGTGTTCATAATATCTAGGAATAAAGAAAAGCACACCTAAAGGGGAGTAGAGAAATGAAGAATTCCTTGGAGTATTAAGCTGTGATAAGTTCAGATGTGACCTTTGCTACACACACAAAAAACATATCCTCTGATCCAACTACTAATTCCCCTCTCACTGAGGGTTCACGAATCTGACCCCTTTTTACTGCAAAGGGACTACTGTATTCACAGTGAATATTTGCTTTTCCGTATTCAGGTTGCATGCCTGATTAAACACCTTCCAGCCAGCACAATAGCAGATGAAAGGTACACAGAACATGCCTGGGCCTCCAGGATCCTGTGCCTGCATCTCTCACAACCTCCATCTGTTTTTCTACTTACCCTTTAGAACAGTGACATTCTGAGACAGACCACTGAATAAATGCCCAGAAGAGCATTCTATATGCTCAACATGTCCAAAGAGTTGAACAATTTTTTAAGAAGATCTCTCTTTCAATAATGTCAATAACAGAAGAGTGGCCCTGATATAAAATAGGACAAGCATATTTTGTTCAAAATATGGCTAGTACATAGTGTATGTAGTACACGGATAGATCTGTTGGTGTTAAACTTCTCTCCTTTTTTTGGAGAATAAAATTCTATTTTATAGAAACATAGGCTTTCAGGAATAGCTTACTTTAAAGTACAATTTTATAAAAAAATCTCAATTCTGAATTTCTTAAAAATACAATTTTAAAAGTGCTTCAATTAAGAGACAGGATAAAAAATGGACTAAGGCATTTTATTGACTTATTATGAATTACTGGGCTAGAGAGATGGCTTAGGGGTTAAGCCTTTGAGGACATGAGTTTGTATCACAAGATAAAAACACCCAGGAGAAATAACAGTAGACTCTACTACCAGCTTTGGAAGGCAGAGACTGGGAAATCCCAGAGCAAAGCAATAAGGAGACAGACCAATCCAGAATGATTCCTGAAGTCAACCTTGAGCCTCCACAAACATACAAAGTGCTATACACACATACACACGCACACATGCACATGCACACACACACACATGCACACACGCACACACATTATTATGAGTTGTCATAATATTTTAAAAATAAGTGCTGATCATTAAAGGATGCTCCGGGGATGGGAGGGGGAGGCACTGGGGGATAGGGAGGGAGGGAGGAGGAGAGTGGGGCATAAGGTGGCAGGAAGTTGGAGGGAGGGAGGGGACCAGTGTACCTGTTAAAGTTGTATGAGTAGAAATAAAAAAAAATAAAAAAAATAAATAAAAAGAAAAAAAAGTGCTGATCTAAAGTTGATTGAGCTTGAAGCTGATTCTCATTTTGTCTGCAATAGTCATACATGAAACATGTTTAATATGCATGCGACATCATGCATAATTTAGTCTTATGTTTTCTATATTGTAGTTGTCATGTTCTGTTAATGTGTTTTGGTTTTCTTCTAGAGAAATTATACCTGACTGTCTTAAGTGCTAATACAAAACTATCATTGAGATGGAATATATTACTATCTGTGGTTTGAGATATGTGATGCTGGGCCAAGAAAACTAGCTCTGAGAATTCTCAAGTCCCTTAGAATCCTCAGAAGGATCAGTCACATTGAACTGAAAGCAACTTTGGAATCATCACTGAAGACAATTCAAAAGAGATTGAGGCTTTGAGACTGACAGCATGAACTCCAAAATATTTTAAAAAATATCCTGTAATATTTTTTCTTTTGGTGACTCAGACTGAGCTACACTTGAATAAATAATTTCTCTTGATAGAAAAATCCTATGATACATAGACAGTTAGGCATAGCTCTGGGCATATGTACTACAAAATGAAAAACCAGTGAGTCATGTCTGCGATCGATTTCTTTCTGCTTTTTCCATTCTGACTAATTTCAGAAGCTCATGATTCATAAAAATAACTATGACTCTTAATGTTTAAACATAATTTCTCAGGACTTTTAGGTAGCAACATAGTAGTTTTTAAAAGTTCATGGTTGGTGGCGGTTTAATGACATTCTTCTTGTATTGCCTGTTAAATAGATTAAATAATTAGAATAAATAAAACAGCTTTTACAAGCATACTGAGTACTCATCACTGCTTCACTCTGTTCTCCCTCCCTACCATTCCCTCCTTTGCCTTCATCAATCACCTGATTATGTAGTTCTTCCTTTTTAATTATTTCATTCATTTCACTTTTGTTTGCACAAATAAGAAGATAGGGAGTACACGTAGTGAGAAGACCTTTTGGGGCACAATTACCATATTGTGATGAATTTTAAGAGTGAAAGGAAATGCCTCTATTAGTGGGGTAGTCTGAAGAGAGGCAATTTGATAATCCACAGTAGCCTGAACCCCCACAAGAGTAGACAAGCTAGAAGCAATCCTGGGATCCAGAGAAGCAAACAGGCAGGAGGTAAAATTGATGGAGGGATGGGAGGGAGAGACAATGGAGGGAAGCAGGGATAAGTACTTAATATACTTGTAAAAGTAGAGAAATTATAAAACAAGAGTAGACAAACCAGAGGGAACTTGAGATCCATAGTAGTAGCAGGGTGGGAGGGAGTGGAATGGATTGAGGAAGAGAAGGGAAGGGGATGGGTGAGAAGAGGATTGAAGGAAGCAGGGATAAGTACTCAATATGTTTATAAAACTAGAAAAATAAAATAATAATAAAAAAGAAAGAGCATGGGCTAGGAAGATGGCCCAATGGTTAAAGCCTTTGCCTGGAAAGTAGAAGGACCTAAGTTCTAATCTCCAGATCCCATGTAAAAGTTCCAGGCAGAAATGGCAGCAGCCTGCAGTTCTGGCTTTGGAAGGCAGACACTGAGAAAATCCCAGATCAAAACAATAAGGAGGTAGAGCAATCGAGACTGATTCCTGATGTCACGCTTGGGTCCACAGGCACACACTTGAGTGTCCCCCCACAATAATACACACAAAATAATATACACAAAATAATAGTAGCACACCTTCACACACACACACACACACACACACACACACACACACACACACACACCATGAATACAAAGAGAAATTAACACATGATTTTAATCATTATACTTAAGGAGAAGGAAAGAAGAGAGTTATAAAAATTCACCCCTGAAACACTCATAGAAAGGTGAAAACTTTCATCAGGTAAGTAAGACAAGGAGTGAACACTAAAGAAACCTTATGTTGAGTTGAACGATGAAGAGAAAACATACTTCCACTTTCAGAACTTTTGGTACTAATCAGAATAACCAGTATAATCTGGGTAATTACCATTATGCACATTAGCATTAGATACAAGTTTAGCCTTAAAGCTATTTCTTGGGTTATTGAAAGCCACAGCACTAGAATTAGGAGAGCTGGATTCAGGCTTGGTACTGATAGTCACTAAAATTCAAGAATACTTTTGGGGGATGCTTTTCAAGTTCCGTATCTTCTTCTTGGTGTTTTGTCTATCAGTGAATTCTCAAGAGACTCTTACAGGGTAGGTGTTATCATACCTTTTTAAAAAAATTATTTTGATTTTTTTGAGAAATTGTCTCATGTAGACCAGGTTGGTTTTGAACCCACTATGCAGCTGAAAATGACTGATCCTCCTGCCTCCACTTCCAAGTGTTGAGATTGTCAATGAACCTACCACATCTGACTGGTTCATACCCTTCTAAGAGTTACATAAATTGATATGCAAAGGGCAAAAGCAATTGTCCTTGGACATAGGAATTTTTTGGTAAGGCTGTCTTTAATCACTAGTTTGATATTTGCTGAGCCTTTACATTTAAAACAATCTATGGTTGTCATAATAGGAACTGCGTTTTGAAAATCTTGATAGCAAGCTTATGGATTATATTAAGGAAAAAGTTATTGCATTTAATTTTTTCATTCCAATTCTGATTAGTCCTACGGAAGCTTCAGTAAAGGTTGAAGTCATAACCAGCATGATTCCTGACTTTTGTTGAATCAAATGTGTAAAGTTCAGACAATGTAGTCTTGTGATAGAGAAAAGTAATCTAAAGTATGAGTAACCTTTTAATCATATTTGCTCAGTAGGTCATATTGCAGATAAACAATCAAAGCTAGCTATCTTGGAGGGAAGTTTCTCTCCCTAGAGTACTTCTCCACAGGAAAGTTCTACTTTGAAAGCAATCTTGCCTTATCAGCAGCCTCCCTAGTGACGTCATCTCAGTCTGCAGTCCCTCCCAGACAAAATGTCCTGAACTTCTGATTTATGGAATGCTTTTCCTTACAGAATGCTGTTTAATAATAATATAGTTCTGTTTAGACCCCCCAAGCCATAATGTGTTTATTCCATCCTAGTTGACCCCCAAATACTAAATATCCCATTGCCAATAGACACCGACTGACTTACTACTGCATTTTGTTGCTCTAAAATAATTTTGTAGCATTCTTCTAAAGGAGCTATTGTTAGCTTTATGACTTCAAATTGTACTTGCAAAGAATCTATTCTTTGCCTGTTTTCTTTACATGTGAAACTCTAGCTACTCAAGTAGTTCAGGCATAAGGGTCACAGTTTGAAACCATCATGAGAAAATCAGTGAGACCCTGTCTCAGAGGTTTTGGGATTTTTCTAGAGAATAGTACAAAAATAAATAGTTCAATCAATCAATCAATCAATCAGTCAGTCAGTCAGTCAGTCAATCAATCAATCAGTCAATTTATCTTTGGTTTGAAATAAGAAACAACGTTATGTAGAATTATTAGACAGGTTTCTAGCTCTCATCCTAGCTATTCCTTTCCAAATGTTTTTAGAGTTAGACAAGATCCACATCTGTCACTTCCTATTTTTTGTAAGTATTTGACGTTTCTGATATTATGTGTTTTTATCAGGAGAATGCTGATGACAATTCTTTCATCAAAGGTAGTAAGGACCAAGAAATATATGTGAAATCACTGAATGAACTGTCTAGCAATTGTGATAACAAACATGACAGTGATTATTTCTTTTTTACAGTCATTGTTAATTTATTTATTTGCAAGGGAAGGAGGAAGGGAGAAAATGTGCATGCATGTCATGGTACATGGGTGGAAGTCAGAGGACATTTTTTGTAAGCCAGTTCCTTCCTTCCAACATGTGGACTTTCAAGAATCAAACTCAAGTTGCCAGGTTTGCAAGCAGGCACCTTACTCACTGAGCTATCTCACTGTCTGTAAATGCTACTTCTGATGATTTGCTTTTTATTTATTTATTTCTTCCACTCATACAAAGTTGATAAGTACCCCATTCCTCTCCCTTCCTCCACCCCTCCCTGAATCTCCTTGCTTCCTCCCCTCCCCCTTTCCCTTTTCTTCCCTCCTTTCTCCCAGTATCCCCCCCCTCCCCCGCCCATTCCTGGAGCATCCTTTAATGTGTATGTCAAACTTCCCTCTGGGTCCTCTTCTCTGATGAGGTGTAAGGACTCAGTGGCATTGCCTAGAGCTCTTTTTTGTGTTCCCCTTTAGTGTAGGAACATTATTGTGAAGGAGACAAAGTTCTTATTGTAATTCAGGTGCTTTCTTGAGAAGATACCCAATAAACTATAATAATTGCTCATGCATTTGGGTAATCCACAGTTATTTTGGGTAGATGACATATGGATAGTTTATATCAATATGTTAAATTGCTTTTAATATTATTATATTTAATTATTCTGTCAGTCAATAAATTTTGTAGTAATGTAAAGAGATATTCAATATGAAAAAGGAGATAGAATAAAATTAGTTTAGAGGCTGAAAGGAAGATTATCTTCATATGAATCTATAAATAAGATTACATGTTAGCAAAACAACTAGAGGCAATTGATGACCAATACAGAATGAAGTCACGAAACAATTTATATCAAAAAGGTAGGCAATATATTCCGAAAATGGAATATATTTTAGTGGAAAAGAGTTTAGTTCCATGAACTTAGGAATGCCTGGGTTTGTATCCTATCTTGCATAAAATTTTGAATGTTATTTAGTGAACTTTCGTTCTTGTTGAATCATTATACATATCTGTTAAATCAAAATACTTCCAGGTTGTACCAGTAAGTTGAATTGTTTTATTCACTAGACAGTCTCACAGTTAAACACATGAGCAAAATGAACCAAAGTTAAACTTATCTTCCTACTGTAAGAAACTTGTTCCAGTTGTCTTCATCTTTGGGAAATCCATTGCTCCTTAATTTATTTCACACAGAAATGTAGCTACTTTTCTATGTTTCTTGCTTGATGTATGTTTAAATCATTTTTATTTTAGGATTGAAAAATAATGTATTACTTTATGGCTCTCAAAAATGGTCAAGTGTGAATATCAAACTTCAGGACAGCTAAGGAGATAGTAGCTTTTTTTTTCACTAAAAAACCCGGTTAACAATTATCCAGATTCTGAAATGAGAACTTTCTTACCTATGGGAAAGCTTGTTCCTTTCTTGACAACATTTGATGCAAAATCAGAAATAATGAACTCGGTCTTAAACACTAGCTACCTTGTCATCAAACCCTAACCGTTTGGACCATTCTATCTGAAAATAAGAAACTGGTCTACAATATAATGGCATTGAAGTTGTAAAATCATTTTACTATCCATACTGAGATTATGTTAAAACAGAATATTAATCTCCAATACAGGTAAGCAAAATATTTAAAACAAATTTCTAGATGTGCGCAAATGAAACTCTTTAATCTTTATTTTTATCTGTTTGAAAGCAGAACAAATCATATTTCTTAAAAGTTTATTTAAATGACTTTTAGTAATTATTAAAGACACAGCATATATTTTGAAAACTTTTTGATGGCATGGTATAAATTGCAGTATAAAATTATGTAGAATACACAATATTATACCTTTAAATATTTTACTTAAATAAAAAGGGCTTTTGCAACTAAATCATTTTTTTTTACTTAAACCAACACCTTTTGTCTTACCTAAACTAACACTTTTCATTCCTCTGTAGTGAAATACAACTGTCTCATAATTATCAAAACAATGGTAATGCTTAACTGTAAGCAAGATCTTAAAAATCTCAGATGAAATTGAAATAGTTGAACCAACAGTATGGAAAACAGATATATCCGAGGTCTCAATATATTTTGAGAAATAAACAGATAAATTAGACTTCCTAAAAGTTAACATTTCATGAATTAGTAAACATTTCTTTTGAAAACTTAACTGAATAGTGATATAATTTTATTCATAAAAGTTGTCTGGGAAGTCTATGTTTGGAATAGACTTAAAAAATCATTGTCAACACAATCTACTTTTATATAAAATTACTATTACCATAGGAAATGGATACTTTTTAGATAATGAATTCTTACATAAATTTTTTGTTTGGTTTTCCAAATTAGTAGACTTTCAGAGGCATTACATTGAAATAACTTATGTGAGGACAAATAAAATTATTAAATTAGGCATAGATTGTTGAAATAAAGGAAATACTTATTCAAAATAAAGCAGTTTCTGTCAAAATTATTTTAATATTTTTGTTAAGAAATTTAAATATGTATATGTATATACTGGTATACCTAGTCATAAATAAGGGTCAGTCTAACTTGCAAGTAGAAGCAACTAAATTTGCCTCTGTTAGATAATGTGTTAGCATAGATTTGAGACTTAATAATATTAGGTTCATTTAATAGCTATAGTAAACATTAACTAATTAACATTTTAATGAACAAATGCTAACCAATATTTTGTCTTAGAAATGCCAAGTAACTCAAATCTCAAAAGATCAGAAAGCTTTATAAAAGTAACTGAAGTACTTACATATTCCCCACAAAACATTTTGAAGAAAGGAACTTGGAGTCAATCACAAGATTTTCAGTAATTTCAGACCAAATCAAAGAGCTCTTTTATTCTGAGGTCAGAAAGAGCTCTGGTTCACTGCAATGTCAAATTAGGACTGTCCTCTTGTTCACGCTAGTCTCTCTGGCAAGAAAATGTAAGGGAAGTTCTGCAATAGCCTGACTCAAGATTTAGTATTTATACTTTCTTATCAATCATGGGCAAATAGGCAGAATTATTGCACAAAGTAAATAGAACCATTAGCCTAACCCTAACTTATGTGTTGATTTAAGAAGCATACATTGGCCAAGCAATGAAAGAACTGTAACCTTTTAGAAAAAAAGCTGGTGACTCATGGAAAATTAAGTCTATTAGCCAATGAATTAATGGTTTATTTTCTGATTAATTATTGTTAATTTTCAGAGTCTTTGAAGTACACCAGCTCTAGTCCAAATTCCAAATTGCTAAGGTGATGTATATTTGTGCCATTCTTGAATTGTTTCCATTGCTTCATTTCTGGTATTTATTAAAGTATAGCATATTTTAGGTGAAAATAAATACCCAATGACAGAAGTCTTTGAAGAGGCAAATTTGCTGTGTACTCCATTGTCAGGTATATTATTTCATCTTTACTTTATTACAACTCTAGGAAACAATTCTACAAGGTCTGTGATAATGTTAGGAACTGTCTGTCAATTTACATACATTTCATGCATCATTCTAAAAATAAAAGAAATCCTTGCTATATTATTTTTCATATGCTTGCCATTTGGTGAACATTATTCTGCAAAAATTTCATTTCAAATTGAAGACATAGAGATAATGGATTCTTGTTTGAAAAAACCAAAGCATTGTAGGACAAATATATCTGAAGACTACCTGTAATTCTGTTTTGTCAAAATAAACTTGATATTAAAGTATGAATAAAAGGATTGAGTACTCTAATGTATCACATATACAATGTATAATGTATGCCAACATATGTAAAGACTCTTCATTAATGTCATTGGTTCTGTGAGAGATGTAAGGAAGCATACATTCTACTTTCAAGAAATCAAAATCTATTCAATCAGATTTCATGAGTGTGTGTGTGTGTGTGTTTGTGTGTGTGTGTGTTGGAAGCAGGTTTGTTTCCCATGTCTATATTTAGGAAATAAACAGAAGTTACGAAATAACAATTATGATGATAAAATATAGGATTCGGAATTAAAAACAAAGTAAAAGAAACCATTTCAATGAAACTTACTATTAGTTTCTTTTCTACGATTACTTTCAAAAGTCATGGGTCTCACACTTTTAATTATAGATCAGTGCATCCATATGAAAAGATATTTGTGAAAACACTTGAATACAAAATACTTTCTTTAGGATTATTAGATATTTCAGAGAAAAGAGGATATGACTTTCCAATTTTTTCTAATATGATAGATGGCTTGTATGTGTTTTATGATTTATCATTTCAAAAATTGTCCCTCAATTGATTCTTAAAGAAATTAAAGATTGAAATGCCATATGGCCCTGCTATTCCACTTTTGGGAATAACCCCCCATACAGCAGAGGTTCACCTCGATAGCACAAGCACGACCATGTTCATAGCAGCACTGTTTACAATAGCAAAGTCATGGAATCAACCCAAATGTCCAACAGTTGACAAGTGGGTAAGGAAACTGTGGTACATCTATACAATGGAGTACTACTCAGCCATCAAAAATGATGAATTACTGGAATTTGCCGGGAAATGGATGTCATTAGAAACAATTATATTAAGTGAAGTATCCCAAACCCAGAAAATTAAGCGCCGTATGTACTCCCTAATAGGTGGCTCCTAGTAGCAAACCCACCCAGCCCACCTTGAGACACTCATAGGTAAATCTATATATTACCTACAGTAATTGCAAGGATTATGAACAGGAGGGATGGGGTTGGAGGGCCACACCAGAAACAAGGAGAGAAGTGACCATGTTACAGTAGAGAAAATAGGCTTCCATTAAGGACTGCAAGTAAGTAATGTGACACCTGGTTAAGTTCACAGACGTTAGTTCCTGATCATTTACAACTAAGGGGATATGATCTCAACAGAAGGGGAGGGCATATAGTCTGGCAGATAAAAAGTAACCATTTTGTAAATGGGTGATTGACCCCTCCCTCACTGAGGTTTCCAACTTTTATTACATCTACCCTTGAATGTGCTCTTATAATAAGACTCCAGTTTAACAGCTTTTTGTCTCTGGCCAGGGGGTGACATACAGTGCCCAGCAGGATGGAGTGAAGGGCATTGCAGGAGCAGCAAAACTGCAAAAGAAAATTAACAAACCACAATCCAGAACTTCAGAGACTCTATATCAACCACCTAGAACTAGGCCAGACTAATCTCTCCCCATCCTGAAGCTCAGGGAAATTTGCGGAAGAGGGGGCGGTAAGAGTGTAAGAGCAAAAGGATGGGAGGAGCAATGATTTGCAAGATACTCCACACAAGTTAGGGCCGAAGCAACCATAATTGGACTTTGCATGCCCTGCGCAATGTCCAACACACAATTGACTTCACAAAGTCTAGCATCTGCTAAAGGCACCAAGATCCTTGGAGGCAAGGGGAACACGGGAAAGGGTTCAGGGAAATGCCACTGGGTCTTTGTACGTCATCGGAGAGGAGGGACCAGAGGAGAGTCAGGGATGCACATTAAAGGACTTTCTGAGAATGGGGGCGGGAGGCACTGGGGTGAGGGGAGGAGGAGCAGAGGGTTCGGGGGGAGGAGGAGGGAGGGAGGGAACTGGTGTACCTATTAAGTTTGTATGAGCAGAAATAATAATAAAAAATGTTAAAAAAATTGTCCCTCAGTTGAACATTGATTTTTTGGGGGCATTGTTTAGTATGACCTCAATAAAAGGTCATACCAGATATGAAACTATTAAGTAAATGGCAGCTTAATAGATAATTCTGTTTATCTTTACATGTTCACTTGTGTGCAAGCATTATGCATATGTGTGTGTGTGTGTGTGTGTGCGTGTGTGTGTGTGTGTACAGGCATGTGTACCATAAGGAACTTGAATGCCTCTATAGAAGGGTGACAATGGAAATCATCTTGGATTATTCTACCTCCTTATTGCTTTACTATGGGGTTTCCTGGGCTCCGCCTTCCAGGATGGAATTACAGGTTCAGGCTGTATCTATCTAGCATTTCAACATAGTATCTAGGGATCAGAACTCAGGTCCTTTTGTTTGGGAGGCAGAGATTTCCACTGAGTCATCATGGTACTGATAATTATGTTTTTATGTGGAGTGAAAATTTCTCATGATAGAAATCATGTAAATGTTTGGTAGTACTTTATTTAAATCTGCCAATATTTTAAATGGTAATGAAATTTTTCTTGATTTTTTTCAAAAGAATGCTTCTGTATAAATGAATTATAATAATTCTACAGACTGCATAGATTGATGCATATTTTAGTGGACGGGAAGCTCAGTTGCTGTGTATTGCACACAACTGCCCAGAATCACTTCCTCTGAGGTAGGACAGTCCAATTCACATCTACTCCAGGGACAGAATTTATGATTTGTACCTGCTGTAACTGCACTGCACCAAAGAATAGGGAAAGGAAACTATGACACAGAATCAAAGACATACTTCTTCAGTAAAAAAAGATTTATAATTTAGAAGGCAGAGAAAATTAATAGACTACACAATATGGGAAATGCTAAGTGCCATAAGCAAGTCACATAAAACATTCTGAATGGTTCCACAGCAGTGAGTTACCTCAGGCAGTAAATAAATAAGACGTCTTCAGAGAGGAATCAGGCATTTTAAATGTGACTGAGACTGGAAGGAAAGGTGGAGAAGTCACAAAATCTGCACTTGCATAGGTGAGTTGGGAAGTGGGAGGGAACATGTGCTATGATGCTCTTAACTTACAGTTTGGACTCAGCATTGTTACTTATGTATGGTGTGCAGAAATTTCATAAATAGTTTTTAAGGAAATGCTTTGAACTAGCTCACTTAATCACATTAATGTGCTCCATTAATTTGCATTAAAATCCAACCTGGAGATAAAATTCATCAAAGAAATAATAACGGCAGCTAATGTACTAAATTAATTTTGTTTCTAGTCATAAACCAGCATGTATGGAAACAGGGAGAAGAAGTGGACTGTTTCAAAATAATGATCGCTGAGGCTGGAGAGATGGTTCATAGATAAAGTGCTTGCAGCAGCAGCCTGAGGACCTGAGTTTGGATTCCTGAGCTTGCCTCCATGTTGCAGATAAATTCACTGCCAAACTGCTGAGGGGACCAAAGGGGTTTCATTCTTGCTTACTATTTTCCATTACAGTTCACAGTCCACCTTGGCAAGGGGAGTTCATGCCAACACTAAGACCCAAGGGATCTGGCCATACCATATCCACAGGGATTGCTGAGAGAGGAATAAACCTCGCTTGCCAGACAGCAAGACTGCTAAAGAATGCCAAACTATTCCTAGCTATTGAACCACTCCCTTCATCTCACCTACCTTCCCAGGGAATTGTCTCAGTCACTATGGATTGGCTCTTCCCACATCACTTGGTTACTCTTAGGCAGGCTTACTTAACTACCAATTCTTCACAGATGTGCCAAAATCTCAGCTATCCATTTTCCAACTGACATTTATTTAACTTGCACAGTTCCCAACCCATATAAATTTCTGGCTCAGTGGTTCTTGTCTGTATCCTGAGAGAAAGGAAGGAAAGAGAGAGAGAGGGAGAGAGAGAGAGAGAGAGAGAGAGAGAGAGAGAGAGAGAGAGAGAAGAGAACACTGATAAAATATTTGGGTAATTAGTTGAAGAAAGACTTGTGAATGACAAAAGGGTAGGAAGTCATACAAAGATATAGAAAAACATCTCTCAACCTGAGACAAGACCTGAGGTAATATCCAGGTGCAGAGGGGCCACAGGACACTATGAAGATTCAACTCTATCAAATGTTCCTACCTCAAGATTTTGCCATAAAACTCTCCAAATTTAATGGCTATGAGAAGCATCTTAAATCAGCAAGGGAAAAGTATTTCCAATTTGCTTGACAGCAGGTTTCTCAGCAGAAATCTTTCCAGTCAGAAGGGAATAGGAAGGATTTAAAAAAAAATCTCTGCTAAGAAAACTGGTAACAAAGACACTATTCCCAGCTAAGCTGTACTTTAGAGAAAAAGAAGGAATGAAAACATGCTCAGACAAAAAAAATACTGAGAGATAACATGTTGCTGAATCTATCTTACAAGAAATACTGAAAGGAGTTCAAAATGAAAGAAAGACATGATAACAAGGTAGAAATAAATTTAGAATGTTCTAACATTATAAGTATGGTGTATAAATCATTTATAACCTTAATAGTAAGATTAAAATGATTTTAAAAATAACGCCGTTAATAAATTATCTGTGGAAGCACTGAACAGTACTCACCTCAAAAGGGATAAGGGACAGTTTATTCAGGAATTAAGCATGGGCGACTGTTGCAGTCAGCCTGCATGGTTGCTGATAAATGACCATCAATCAGCTTAAGAGAACAAGGGGTTTATTTTCTCTTACAATTATTGGTTACAGTTCTTAGTCCAGCTTGATGGGAGAGCATGCACCAACACCAGGCCAAGGGAACTGGCTGAGAGAGGGAAAATCCTTAACTTGCCAGATCAGCTTGTCAGGCCAAGTGTGCAAAAGGATGCCCACTGCTTTAAACAGCTCTCTGCATTTTATTCATATGTTCAGGGCTTAGTCCCACCTACCATAATCTGGGTCTTCCTGATCAGCTAGACAATCTCCTGCAGGTTTGCTCTGGGCTTAACCCAACCACTAATTCTCCACGAATATGCCCAGAGCTCAAACCCTCAACAAGTTGACACCTGTGACTAACTGTGACAGCAACCATGGCCCAAGAACACAGATTCGGATTACTCCAAATTCCTGTTGCAATATGGTAGTAGTTTCATGAAGCTTTATAGTAACAGAATCTAGAACCATAAATCAAAACACAAGTCAGACATGTTAGTGGGTGCATGACTTGGGTAGGTTACAACAAAGTGTGGAAATCTCTACTTGGGGCTAAAGATGCTGATGATATTCTTACTGTTAGATTTATGAAAGCTAGAGATCTGTTGCAAGGATGTTAATTCAAATCCAGAGATGGACATGCAGTGGTCATTTAATGGGATTGAAGATGGCTCAAGGTAAATTGGAATTAGGCTCTTGGCCTGAAGCAGCTCAGTTTTTCAGAGTTATTGACGTTCTGTGGGTTAATCACTTCCGAAGAAGGTTCAAAGCAAGCTGTGGTTTATTTTCAAGGGCTTCTGGCCACACACACGTTTGAAAGTGTGGAAAGATGTAAAACAGAGCATCAGACTTAAACATTTTAGGCAGGGATGGAGCATAAATGCAATTTCTTATGTGTATTTTGTCTTTTTTTACAAGTCCTATATTTCTTTTTTTTTATAGTCATACCTCTTTTTTTATTCCTATTTTTTTTAATAATGTATTTTTTTCCACTCATACAAACTTAATCAGTACCCTGGTCCCCTCCCTCCTTCCACCCCTCCCTGAACCTCCCTGCTCTCTCCCCTTTGTCCCCTTCCCTTCCCCCCTCCCTCCCTTTCTTCCAGTGCCCCCTCCACCCATCCCTGGAGCATCCTTTAATGTGTATGTCAAACTTTCCTCTGGGTCCTCCTTTCTGATGAGGTATAAGGACTCAATGCCATTTCCTAGAGTTCTTTTTTATCTTGCATTCCCCTTAAGTATAGGAACATTATTGTGGCTGTTAATCTCTTGCTTCTAAGGATCCTAATGCCTTTAGTCCATGCTAGATTTTGAGGGGTCAATGATATGTTGATCATTGCACAGATCATGCAGAGTCCTATTATGATTGCTTCGGCCCTAACTTGTGTGGAGTATCTTGCATATCCTAGCTCCTCCTCATCTTTGTGCTCTTACAATCTTACTGCCCCCTCTTGCGCAAATTTCCCTGAGCTTCAGGATGGGGAGAGATTAGGCTGGCCTGTTTCCAGGTGGTTGATATAGAGTCTCTGATGTTCTGAATTATGGCTTGTTCATTTTTTTCAGTTTTGCTGCTCTTGCAATGCCCTTGGCTCCATCCTGATGTCACCCCCTGACCAGAGATAAAAAGCTGTTAAAATAGAGTCTTATTATAAGAGTAGATTCAAAGGTAGATAGAATAAGAGTAGGAGACCGTAGTGAGGGGGGTTAGTCTCCCACTTGCAAAATGGTTACCTTCTATCTGCCAGACTGTATGCCCTCCCTTTCTGGTGAGATCATACCTCATCAGTTGGGAGTGACCAGGAAGGAAAGTCTGTGAGCTTAACCAATTATCTCATTACTTACTTGCAGTCCTTGATGGTGGCCTATTATCTCTGCTGTAGCATGATCCCCTCTCTCCTTGTTTCTGGCAGGGCCCTTCTTTCCCTTCCCTTCTGTTTATAATCTTTGCAATTACTGTAGTTATTACAGAGATTTATCTTTGAGTGTGTCACTAAGTGGGTTTGGTACTAGGATCCGCCCGTTAGGGAGTACATACGGCGCTTAATTTTCTGTGTCTGGGATACATCACTCAATATAATTGTTTCTAATTCCATCCATTTCCTGGCAAATTCCATTAATTCATCATTTTTGATGGCTGAGTAGTATTCCATTATATACATGTACCACATTTTCCTTATCCACTCGTCAACTGTTGGACATTTGGGTTGATTCCATGACTTTGCTATTGTAAACAGTGCTGCTATGAACATGGTCGTGCTTGTGCTATTCAGGTGAATTTTTGCTGTTTGGGGGGTTATTCCCAAAAGTGGAATAGCAGGTGCCATGGCATAGTCCATTATGCTGTCCTGGTAAAGTCACCATCAGAAGAAAATGGCTTCAAGGAAGTCCATTTTTCTTGATAAGTCGTGGCATGTTTTCTCTTTCTATAAAATACTATTGGCTGTTGCGTGTATCTGTTGCTTAATATTTAGTAAAATCATTAACAGCTTTGGGATATCCCTCAGCTTTGATTAAATTAAACAGATGAAAAATTTAATATAGTAACTCTTGAATGGCCTAGATTTCTTAACTTGGCTACAAAACAAATTTTGTTACATTTATGATTGTACTAATTCAATAATTCCAGAAGCATGAGACTGTGTTATCAGTTCACTAGAACTTTAAACTGTGATACCCTCTTATCCTGGCTGAAGGCCAGGGAAGAGACCATCATGCTAGAAAGTCTAGATGCCAAGACTGCCCCTGGAGATGGTATTTGCAATCCAAACTGGGAGAACCCATGTGGGTAGCAAAGGGGGCTGTGTCTTTCCAATCCCAAACAGAACTCTTATGAGAAATCACAGAGATGGACCATTCGAGTGCACTCCCACCAATGATCACCTCTGCCCGGAAAGAGACACCTCGGCATATGGGGCCTGACAGTATGCATCCCAAGTTTGGAGTATGCATGATTCACAGATGAGTCATCTAACCGATGGTAATATATTTCTGGAATTCCTCAGAGGAAGAGGGCCCTTAAAAAATCCAAGCCATGGCACCCCTAGAGAGTTATGTGTGTTCTGTTCTCCACCGGGTCCAGGGGAGCCCTGGTCTCAAGGCCATGACTCTGGTCTGTGGCAGTTTCTCACGTCTACAAATTTAGCTATGTGAGCTTAATAATTTTAGACATATGCCAACCATTGTCTACTGAACTTCTAGTCAGTGGTTAATAGTTAACCTGTCCTAAGACATGATATTTCAGTTGTTAAGGAAACTTGAGTTCTCCAAAACAGAAAAACACTGGCTCTGTCCCAATTATTCTCCTTCACTCTTATGATTGATTTGTTTTGTTCCTTATGTTTTCTCCCTACGCAACCTGCTTTTGTTTGCCAAAAAATTGGTGCTTAAACTGTAGCTATGTGCCCAATAAACGGACTCAGATTCACCTTCCACTAGAGTTGTGGGTCTCTGTTTCCCATCGCCAACTGTTTCGCCCAGGATCCCTGGATTCCCTGTCCTGGTCCCCACTCAGTCGGTCTGTGGCAAGCAGGGTCATATGGCATTTCAATCTTTACTTTCTTTAAGAATCTCCAGAAGGCTCGCCAGAGTGGCTGTATGAGCCTGCATTCCTACCAGCAATGTAGGAGAGTTCCCCTCTCTCCACATCCTCTCCAGCATTTGGTGTTGTTTGTATTGTGGATTTTTGCCATTCTGACTGGGGTGAGATGATCTCAGGGAAGTTTTGATTTGCATTTCCCTGATGGCTAAGGATGTGGAACATTTTTAAAGATATTTGTTAGCCATTTTAATTTTGTCCCTGGTAAAGTTTCTTTTAAGTTCCAAGGCCCATTTTTTAATTGGGCCATTTGTTTCCTTGGTGTTTAGTTTTCTACGTTCTTTGTGCACTCTGGATGATAGAGCTCTATCAGATATGTGGTTAGTGAAGATTTTCTCCCATTCTGTGGGTTGCCTTTGTGCTTGAGTTACAATCTCTTTATCTGAACAGAAGCTCTTAAATTTCATAAGATCCCAACTGTTGAGTGTTGGTTGTATTGACTGCGCTATTGGATGTCTGTTTAGGAACTGTTAGCCTAGTTCAATCAGCTCCAGGGAGTTTCCTACCCTTTCAACTAAGGTTTTTATAGCCTCAGACCTTATATTGAGGTCCTTGATCTGTAACAGTCTCAGGGGCCCATGGAGACCCTTGGGGGCGGGGATAAACTGGTACGAAGTCAACGACATAGACTCCGGGAGTCAGGTGAGTGGCAACAGCAGGCTCTCAGGCTTACATGCTGGCTCGTTTATTACAAGTATGGGGCAGCCTATATACCCCACCCAACATCCCATAAGTCCCAGTGTGAAGTTTGCTGAGTCATCCTGACCGGATTGGTCCTCTCAGCCAGGAATTTTGACGTCAGCACTAGGCATGGCAGCAGGTGTAGCTTGGGGGATTTTCATTCACTCATGCAGCCTGTACAGATCATCCCTGAGTGGCATGCTCCCCAGGTGGAGGTATTGTAAGTAATGGTTGATCAGAGACCTTAATACAGGCCTGCTTGGTCTGTTCCTCCTACATTGATACATTTGGAATTAAGTCTTGTACATGGTGACAAGTACGGGTCCAGTTTGCCAGCACCATTTGTTGAAGATGATGTTCTTTTTCCATTGGATTTTTTGGGCCCCTTTGTCAAAGATCAAATGGCTGTAGTTGTGTGGCTTATATCTGGGTCTTCAACCCTTATCCATTGATCTGTGTGTTTATTTTGGAGCCAGTAACAGGCAGTTTTTATCACTAGGGATTTGTAGTATAGACTAAGGTTTGGTATAGTGATACCTCCAGCAGTGTTTTTGTTACTCAGGACTATTTTTGTTAACCTGGGTCTTTTGTGCCTCATTATGAATTTTGAGATTGTTTGATCAACTTCTTTAAAGAATTGCTTTGGGATTTTGACTGATATAG
The DNA here is from genome assembly GCA_023101885.1 of Typhlomys cinereus. Taxonomy (NCBI): domain Eukaryota; kingdom Metazoa; phylum Chordata; class Mammalia; order Rodentia; family Platacanthomyidae; genus Typhlomys; species Typhlomys cinereus. The sequence goes on from JALPQD010000161.1 coordinate 461,315, forward strand.
TATTGAATCTGTATATTGCCTTTGGTAGGATGGTCATTTTTATGATGTTAATTCTGCCAATCCAGGAGCATCGCAGGTCTTTCCACCTTCTAGTGTCTTTTGTAATTTCTTTCTTTAAGGTTTTAAAGTTTTCATTGTAAAGGTCACTTACTTCTTTGGTTAGGTTTATAACAAGATATTTCATTATTTTAGGGGCTCTATAGTAAATGTCCTTTTCTTGTCTTATGGCTTCAGCTAAGACTTCAAGTACAATATTGAATAGAAGTGGTGAGAGTGGACAGCCTTGTCTAGTTCTGATTGAGGCGGGAATGCTTCAAGTTTTTCCTCATTGAGTATAATCCTTGCTGTGGGCTTGTTGTATACAGCTTTTATTATATTGATAAAGGTTCCTGCCATTCCTACTGTTCTCTAGCGTTTTGATCATAAAAGGCTGTTGCATCTTGTCAAAAGAGTTTTCTGCATCTATCGAGAGTATCATGTGGTCTTTAACGTTGGACTGGTTTATATGGTGAATTACATTTATTGATTTGCATATGTTGAACCAACCTTGTGTACCTGGGAGAAAGCCTATTTGATCCCCATGGATGATCTTTTTGATAGTTTTTGAATCCAATTTGTTAAGACTTTGTTGAGAATTTTTTTAAGTGTATCTTTATTAGGTTTTGGGATTAAGGTGATATTAGCTTCATAGAAAGAATCTGGTAGTGTTCCTTCCTTTGCTATTTGATGGAACAGTTTAAGGAGTATTGGTGTTATTAGCTCCTTAAATGTCTGGTAGAACTCTGTGCTGAATCCATCTGGTCCAGGACATTTGTTGGTAGGAAGATTGGAGATTACTTCATCGATTTTCTCATATGTTATAGGACTATTTAAATTCACAATTTTCTGATTCAATTTAGGTAAGTTGTGCTTACTTAGGAATTCATCCATTTCTTTTGTGTTGTCAAATTTCACAGAGTATAAGTTTTTGAAATATGACATTACAATACTCTGAATTTCTTGGGTATCCATAGTGATAACTCCATTTTCATTTCTAATTTTGTTAATTTGTGTTTTTTCTCTCTTGCTTTTGGTTAATTCAGCTAGGAGTGTATCAATCTTATTGATTTTTTCAAAAAACCTAGCTTTTTACTGATTGATTCTCTGTATCATTTTTCTAATCTCAATTTCGGATATTTCTCCCCTTATTTTGCTAATCTCCTCTCTTGTACTGCTTTAGGGATCAGATTGCTCTAGTGTCTCTAAAGCTTTAAGGTGAATTGTTGTTATTTAATTCTGATGTTTCCATTTTTTTTTGATGTAGGCATTAAGAGCTATGAACTTACCTCTTAGGACAGCTTTCATTGTGTCCCAAAGATTTTGATATGTTGTACTTCCATTGTCATTCACTTTCAGGAAATCTTGAATTTCCTTTTTAATGTCTTCTTGAATCCAATTCTCATTCAGTGTTAAGTTTCCTGGAGTTAGTGTATTTTCTGTTGTTTATTGTGTTGTGGATGTCAAGCTTTAGACCATGGTGGTCTGATATGGTACAGGCTAGAATTTTGACTTTCCCATATATGTAGAGATTCGTTTTGTGGCCCAATATGTGATCTATTTTGGAGAAAGTTCCGTGTGCTGCTGAGAAAAATGTGTATTCTTTGGTGCGTGGGTGAAAAGTCAATAGAGATCTGTAAGGTCCATTTCTTTAAGGGTTTGGTTAAGTTCCAAAGTGTCTCTGTTAAGCATTTGACCTGTTGATCGATCCCATGTTGAGAGGGCAGTGTTGAAATGCCCAAAAATTATCATTTGGGGGTTGATTTCTTGCTTTAGATGCTGTAGAGTTTGCTTAATGAATGTGGAGGGGCCTGTATTAGATGCATATATGTTCAATATTGTGAAGTCTTCTTGGTGAATTGTACCTTTGACTGAAATGTAGTATCCATCTGTGTCTCTTATGATTTTTTTTTGGTTTGAAGTCCACTTTGTCCGACAGCATAATGGCTACCCCTGCCTGTTTCTTGGTTCCATTAGCTTGCAGAATTTTTGACCAGCCTTTTACTTTTAGGATGTGCCTATCTTTGTGGTGACATGAGTTTCCTGAAGGCAGAAGATTTATGGGTTGTAGTTTTTAATCCAAGTTTGTAATCTGTGTCTCTTGATTGGTGAGTTAATACCAAATTCTGGACATTTTTATGTTTAGTGGCTTTTATAAGTGTATTGTTTGACATTTAGGTTTTGGTGGTATATTTCCTTTCTGTCCTCCTGAATATGCTTGTTTTTTTCTTCAAGTTTGAGTATCATTTCTAGCACTTTTTGAAGGCCTGGTTTGGTATACATGTATCCCTTCAAGTTGTCTTTGTGCTGGAAAACTTTTCTTTCTCCCTCGATCATGAGAGATATTTTTGCTGGGTATATTAGCCTGGGTTGACATTTTTGCTCATTTAATACTTGAAGTACGTCTCTCCAAGCTCTTCTTGCTTTTACTGTTTCCATTGAGAAGTCATTTGTTATTTTAGTAAGTTTACCTTTAAAAGTGACTTTTTTTTTCCCTTGAAGCTCTCAGCACCTTTTCTTTGTCTTGAATGTGGAGTGTTTTGACTATTCTTTGCTGTGGTGAATTTCTGTTTTGGTCATATCTGTTTGGGGTGCGGAGTGTCTCTCTTGTATTTGGATGGGTCTCTCATTCTTTAGTTGAGGAAAGTTTTCATTATGATAATTTGAAAAATTTCCTTAGGTGTAGTATTTGGGATTCTTGCTCTGGTATTACATGAATGCACATGTTAGGCTTCTTCAGGGTGTCCTGTATCTCTTGAATATTCCTCTCAAGTATCTTTTTGGCTTTAACAACCTCTTCCATTGAGCTGGTTAATTCTCCGACTTTGTCTTCAAGATCTGAAATTCTATTTTCTGCTTCGTTAGTTCTGCTGATAAGACTCTCTGTTGAGTTTTGGGTTGAAGATAACTTGTCTTTTAGTTCAATTTTAAACTCTGCCTGAGACTGTTTTAACTGCTCTATGTCTATTTTTGTTTCTTGAACTGTTTTTCTCAACTCCTCTGTTGTGTTCCTGTTCAAAGTGGTTGATGCGGTTGTTTAAGTCCTACCTGATTTTCTCTTTAATAGTATTGATCATAGTAATGATCATAGTTTGAAAGTTGTTATCTTGGGTCTGGCTTTCTTGTCTATTATCTGTGAATTTTTTCTGGTTGGAATCCATCACTATGGGGTTAATTCTTTCCATGGGAAGTTTGTCTTCTTTGGTTTTGTTTCTCATGGATCTGCATTTTGACTTGGGCATTGTCATTTTGATTTTTAGGACCTTTCAGTTTCTATGTGTTTTTGACTGAACTGATTTAGTTGTTATTACTACTCTCGAGCAGTTATTACTAGTGTTTGTCTTGGAGTTGGGTACGTTTGTCTGTTGCTATTGTTATTTCCTAGATGAGGCTATTAGACTGTTAGTACATCAGTTAAGTCAAGTTTATTGGACAGGGGGTGAATATTAGTATGGTAGTGCCCTTTTACGATTTAGTATGTTGGTGATATGTGAGGGTGAGTGGTATTATTCCTGAAGTTGCATATGTTTTGGGGGTGATTATATGGAAAATTTATCTACAGTGATTAATAGTTGAAAGAAGCAGGATAGTAAAAAAAGGGGGAGCTTACTTATCTTTGGGCTGGAAGTGAAGAATCTCTCCCATGTGATAGGATGATTTTAGAGGACTTCAGATGTATGGCCTTTGTCCCCTAGAGCTTTGTTTGAGTTTCCTTTGGACTCTGTTGAATTCTGAGTAGCAGTGTGTCCTTTATGGACGACAAGTGAGGGTCCCTGGTGGGCTGGAGGGACAGAGGGGCTGATGGAGATGGCAGAACTCTTCACCTGGGACTTGGGACAGGTCCTATAGTTCTGTTCAGTGTTAATTATTATCTTTTTAAATAGCTTGTCATAATCAAAGATTTACAACAAAGCACATAAATAAATAACAATAAATGATAAAATAAAAAATAAAGATAAAGTAAAATAACAAATAAATAATAAATAAAAATAAATAAAGGTTATCTTTACAATAAGGTAATCACATAATATACAAATCTAAAATATTAATTTATAGAGAACCCCTTAACCATGAAAGAACACTGTAAGATAAAGAGAAGAAATAAGGAACCATATGAGAACTAGAAAAGATATGACAAAATGTGAGTAGTAAGACCTTAAGTATACGCAATGACCATAAATGTAAATGCCTTTCATTCTCCAATGTAAAGACATGAGTGAATGATTGAAAAAAGAAGATCTTACTCTATGCTGCTTATAAGGAACTCAATTCACTTGTAAGAACACATAGAAAAGTGAAGGGTGAGGAAGCAACATTCCATGCTGAAACACAAGCGCAGTAGGAATACCCATAGTTATATGTGTGTGTGTGTGTGTGTGTGTGCGTGTGTGTGTGTGTGTGTATAAACATAAATTTTTAAGCACAAGTGGTATGAAAAGATATGAAAATCATTGTGCAATTCTGAAAGAACATATTTGGCAAGAGGAAATACAATTGAAAATATACGTGCAGCCAATATTGGAACTGTGGTCTGATAGAATACATAATATTAGTTAAATTCTCTTACATTTGCCAAGACTTGATTTCTAACCGAAAATGCTATCTATTTTAGAGAAAGTTCAGTGACTGCTGAAAAGAATGTATTTTCTTTTGTGTTTGAATTGAATGTTCTATAGATGTTTTCTAGGTCTCTTTGATGATTGGGTTTTTTTGAGACTAGCGTTTCTCTGGCTTTGGTCCATGTGACCTGTCTGTTGGTGAGGGTATGGCAATGCAACACCCAGTCTTAATCACAGAGGTTTCTATTTGCAATAGATGTCAGTCTGGAGAAAAAAGATAACCATGGAACTCTTGGTTCTAGGGAAAAAGTCAACAGAGTTAAGAGAAACCTGAATGGCCAAAAATTTTGTAAGCAAAATCTCAATGAATGGTTTCATATCTAGAATATAAGAGTAATTAAAAAATTCAATATCACTCTAAAATAGGCTTAAAATGGGAAGCAAACATAAGCACACATTTCTCAAAAGAAGATGCATAAATAACTAAAAGTGATATGAAGACATGCTAACAGAACTGACCACGAGGGAAATGTCAATCAAGGGTTCAATGCCATTCCAATTAGAGTTGCTGGCATCAAAATGGTAAAAGATTAGCCCTGGAATGGTTGTGGAGAAAAGGAATGTTAATTATAGACATTGTGGAGAGCAATATAGAGATTTTCAGAAAATTGAAAATATACTTACTACATGGTGCAGCCATCCCTCTACTGGGTATGCGTCTAAATAGACAGCTCACAAGAAACAAGATGTGGAACCAAGAGAATGTTAAGAGAGTTTAGTTGTCGAGTAAAAATGTTGTAATATGTGAACAAATGATATGTATTTCCACAATGGAAAGCAACGAAGTCCTATCATTTGAAGAACATTGATGAAAATATTTATCACTATGTTAAAGGAAATAAGTCAACCATAGGAAGTCAAATACCACATGATCTCACTCACACTTAGAAATCAAGAACATCAAATAATTCATGTCTATAAGAGGTTTATGTACTTATATAACAGAAATACTTTCTACTGAAGTTGTCTTTTTTATTTTTTTTAATTTTTTAATTTTATTTTTATTCAATTGTGCGTGTGCGTGTGTGTGTATGTGTGTAGAACCAAGGGCGAATTCAGGAACCACCATGGACCACCTCCTCTACTTTGCTCCGGGATTCACTGGCTCCGCCCTACCAGGACCAGAAGTGCAGGCCGCTCCCCCGCTTCTGCCGGCGTCTATACGTGGGATCTGGGATCTGAACTCAGGACCTTCTGCCTGCAAGGCAGAGGCTTAACCCCTGAGCCACCTCTCCAGCCCCTCTACGGAAACTCTAATAAAAATAAGAAGCCAGTAATGGCTTCAGAGTGTGCTTAATACTGCAGTTATGTCCAGTTGAAAATACCTGCAGTTACCACTGGGTGTCAGTCATGGACCTTTGCCAAATGCTGTGGTCATCATGGCTACTTTTATGAAATGTTCATTTTGGCATGGGGATCTTAAATATGCTACACCAGGGTCACAAAACCCATCATTGTGGATTGGCATACGAAGCATTAACATATTGTTTAAAGCTTCACTAAAATTCTTTTATTTCCCCTGGGTACTTTAGTAGTAACAGCTATAGCATGTGTCAGATGTATATCTTTTTCTGCTCATTTTGATGTAAAAGTGGGAGAATCGCTTATTTGTGGCTGACTGAGGAAATCCTGTCCAAGGAATATGAAGAAGTTCCATCATTTCTCTGGGTCTTTCACTCGAGTTGGGTAATCAGTCATTGTCTTGGATAAAATTATTAATAAACACTCATAATTCAATTTCAGCTTCATGTTCAGATTGACCTATAAGGATCACATGATCAATGTAATAAATAACAGTATCAAATTAACCTGCCTTGTTTCACCAGGTACCTCACTGAACAGGGGAACATAATAAATATATTTTTAATCTATCTCACATGAATATGAATGGCTTTGAATTTCTTCATAAGCAGAAATGAAAAAGAAAACACAAGATTGTTCACATGTTAATAGTCTCCTTGATCATAACACTGTGTACTACTGTGGCATGGAGTTGCTATTTATTAAAATTTGCACTGCAAAGCAAACCTCCAGGATTCATCAGCTTTGTTCACAGGCTATTAAACAGGGAATTTGTGGGTACTGATAGGTCTGCATCTAAAAGATCTCTAATTGAACCCAAAATTTCTTTATGCACCTCAGGTATTCTTCCCCAGTCCGTTCTTGACTGTTTTTTAATTGTTTTAAATTAGCCACTTGAATGAGTTTACATAAGTTTGAAGTTTCCTATTTGCCATGCACCATTAGAAAAGGATAGAGAGCTGACTCGTAGGACAACTTTTCCCTAGTAATTTAGGTAAGTTAAGAGTCTTTCATTTTAACCTGAGGCCCATGCCAAGAATGCATTTTGGCAGGGTGACACAGCAATATACAACTTTGGTTAATGAATTCCTCCAGTTTACCTACATTTTTATTGAAAACTTGTACAGTTGATCATACTATTTCTCCACTTTAATTAAATTTCCTGTTAACCTTTCATTATCATGATTTTTTGCAATTACACTGAGATCAAAATCTAGCAATCCCACTGGAAATTATTCACACACTCGGATCAGTTTACTGAGAACAGTGTCAATAGGCAAGGGTCCCTGAATGGTCTGGTCATGTGATCTGGTCCTTCTGGCATCCAGAGACATTCTACTTTGCACTACTTCTAACTGGCACTGAGTCTGGGGAGATTAGATTCTTTTTCTACAATAGTTATATTTTAAAGAATTCATTAGGACAAGGGTAAGTTTGGAAAATCCATCACAGTCCTTACCAGTTGAAAAATTGATGGGGTAGCTAGACCACCTACTTTTTACATAGTGAAGTCATTATAAAACCAATATGCCATCAATCTGGTCCTTTTAAATGTTATTTTTAATCAACTTTCTGAACACTTATAATCAGTTAAATTTTGATTTGTTCCCAACTTTCAAAATCTTTTTTTACATTTTTTGTAGTAATATTAACTCATTTATCATCATGACAACTCATTTTCAGTCTTTAGGCTGAAACTTTCCCCTGTAGTTTCCTTCACCACTTACTGTCTCTGCAATAATATTCAAGAAATAATGTGATAACTTATGTTGACTTATGTGTTATTCAAAAGAATATAATTAAAAGATCTTTAGAATTATTGTAATTAATAAAAGTAGTGTATATTCTCAACATTTTCATTGTCCCAGGAATAACCCATTTAAACCATTTAAAATGAAAAGGGGAACACAGACATTTTCCCTTAACAAAGTTATGTTATTTACTGCTGTCCTTAGACAACTGATGGCTACTTTCAATTGGCAGTTTGACATGTAATAAGAAGGCCTCTCACTTGTTTGTACTGATTACCCTAATTGTCATGGGAAGACCTATCCAGAAGACCTACCCACTGTGGGTGGCACTGTTCCTCTGGGAAAGGGATACAAGACTGTGTAACAAAGACAAACAAAGCTAGCAGAGCACTGGCAAGCATGCTGCCCTCTATTGTTAGGATGTGATGTGTTTTCTGCCCTCTATTGTTAGGATGTGATGTGTTCAGTTCTCTCAGACGGTGACTTCTCTGCTATGATGGATTATGTCCATCAAGCCAAGTAAACCTGTCTTCCCTCAAGTTGCTTTTGTTGGGTATTTTATCAGACAGACTGAGGAGGAAAAGAAAAACAATCACTGAACAGATTTGTCTGCTTCTCTGCAAAAGCCGCAATTAATGACGGCGCTGAGTGAGCACTAATGTACTTGTATATTTGACAGAATGAGGCCAGAGTGGAAGGGTGATTTGATTTCTGATGCACAACACTGATTTCAGTAAAGGCTCAGATATCAGTCTACAAGGTGGTAGAATATCCTTGTACTTCTGCCATATCCTAAGTCCCCTCCCTGAATGAGTGATTTTTCTTGATAAAATCAGTTAATATGATTAAAACTCATATCTCACCTGCTCTGGACCATTGCACTCTAAATCACATGCTCTAAGTCCATGACTCTGAAATCACCAGCAGTTTTCCTATTACTATCATTTTTTTTCTTGATATAGAAAAGTAGAAGCCAATGCAGAGTGTTTTTGGTAGACTTCTCTCAAAGTCTCACAGTGGACATTCTCTATCTCCAAATGAAACTATCAAGATCTGTGATAAATCTGTTTTCTTTGTGAAATCTTACAAATTTCCATTGAGATAGTTTTATTCCCAACCATTTAATTAAGTTTGTATGGCAATATCAGGAACAAGTCATTAATAACATTACCAGTTTGATGCCATTGGGAACATTTTGAACTTTAAATGGCACATTATAAATGACTACTGTTAACATCCTAATACCCATCTTCTCTTATCTTGACCAAAAGTAAGTTCCAGTTTCCTGCTGACTCTGGAGATGAATAACAGGGGAAATTCATCTCTGCTGTAAATTAACTTTATTTAGCTAAGTTTACTGTTAGCTGTATTATGCTAAAGCATAGAAGTCTGTACCACTACTTTAAGGTCTTCTACTGGGTTCCAGATTTGCAAATGTTTCTGCAAGGTTTGCGGCCATCACTCAGGTCATTTATAATCTCCCATAACAAAAATCATTCAACTGATTTGTTCACTGTTTACTTACGTCTAGTTTATTTTTTAACAAACACGATTTAATAATGTACAACTTAAGATTTACTTATATTTGTCTACTGTGTCATTTCCTCATGCAGTGAACTAGTACAGTTCACTATATACAGTTGTACTATATACAAACGGTATATAATTCATCACCTGAATTATCTGTAAACTCCTATTTGTTAAATTTATAGTGAACAAGAACTGCAACTTAGTCTTCTTCACCCACTCAATTAGTATAACATCTAGCCCATTAACGGTAACTGATGTTTATTATAATTCATTGAAATAGAAACAAAATTCATTACTTTTTATCTTCACTTGATGTTTATATGTTATGAATAGCGAGAGACAGTTCTAGTCTAGTTTTACTAATCATGAAAAAAAAGCATATAGATAAGTTAGGCTCTGGAGACAGCTCTGATCCCAATATTTATCTGAGCCATGAATAATTCCACTGGAAAAAGGGAACTAGTATAATCCTAATGGCTCTCTTTACTGCATGGGGAGTCTCAGTGGTACAGACATATTTTGGATTTCTGGCAGAGGAATACATTATTCTAGTGTTTTGTATGCAGCGATCAAAATAGCACAACTATATTTTTTCTGTCTTATAATTTTTATTCAATTTCTGAACCTGATTAGAAAGATGGTATGACTTAAAAAATGCTAACTGCGACACTTTCATATAATTGCATAATGTTTATTAGGCTTTTACTTTCATATTTTATTTTTTGTTATATTTTCAATGGTCAAGTAACATGCTATCTGATAACTTACAATGGTACACAATATTTCATGTGTATGCATATACAAATAACTTAAATAACATATAACATGAGGCAATGTATAGATAGATATAATGTCCTCTGATTCTGAAGCTGCCCAGTGAGATGTGTACTATTATTTCTCCCAATTTTAGAGGAAACAAAAATGCTATGTAGGAACAAAATTGCTATAGGAGCATAAATTTATATTCTTAATTTGGAATACATTCTTTTAGTCCCTATACTGAGCCTCTTGAATGGAAATGTTAGTATAATTATCATTATAACTATTATTTTTATTACTATTTATTCTTAAACAGGATTGATTTTTTTGTGGTTCAACCATTGATAAGTTCCCCATGCTCCAGTCAATAACCTTTCCCCCATGCTCACATAAAAAAAATTAAGCTCATGCAAAGTGGGCATAAATGTAGAAGGAAGTCTTGTTGCAAAGAAGGATTTCAGTGATTGAAGGGGTATTGAACAAGGGTAGTAGGGAAGTGTGAAAATGACTAAATTTCACTCAAATATGTGAAACAATCAAGAAATACTGGTAAAACATTAAAATAGATCCAAAAACCTCTGGCTTATTACAAGATTATTGAGGCTTAATATGTTTTGAGAGACAGAGAGAGAGAGAACATGGGAGTATGTTTGCTATGGTGCATCAATTGAGGTCAGAGGACAAATTTCAAAAGTCATTCGTCTCCTTCCACCATATGGACTTTTGAGGTTGGGACCTGGGTTTCCAGGTTTGTGAGCAGGCATCTTACTCTCTGAGGTATCTTACCAGCCCCAAGGTGTAATATCTTATGTGCAGTCTAGAATATCTAATGCCAACATTAGCATTCCATGGTTGTCAGAACCCACAAGAGTTAAGATGTGGGATGAGGTCAAGTTCCATTTGACCTGCAGTTAGCTCGGTTCTATCTTTGTGGGCTGTTGCAGCACAAATTCAGAGACGTTACCTGTCACTTCTGCTAGATCACATAGAACCAGTACCTGCAGCTGTTGAAAGGATGCCAGATAACCAAGGCAAAAAATATCCACCTGGATTCTCAAGGAACACAATAGACCATTCATCTTTCAGACACATTTTTCTCAGGTTAACCTCTACTAGTTTCTCAATTTTCTATTTTAGCTTGTTTTTGGTCATAGTCATGTGATGAATGTCAAGTGTTTATAAGTTTTAGATAAAATTTGGTGTGCTTTGTGTATTCTAGTCCATAAAGTTCTTTTCTCTTGTGTTTAGCATGGTGACAGTTAGATACAAGAGCAGTCATTATTAATTACCATATTTAATTAATTGTGCATAATGGAGGCTTATCTTACTGTAGTCACCTTAACAGATTTTTTTTTTTTTTTACACAAAGCCTGTAGCGTTAGGGCACTAAGCCATTTTAAGTGTGTAAATGCATACACTGCCATAGCCTTACTGTTCTGAATTCATGGCTGAGTCTTTTTCTCAATGATTTCTAGACTAACATAAATTACCTAAGATCACACAGGAAATGGGAAATGTGCAACCAAGTAGAAGCAAATAACAAGACACTGTTTCTTGTTGCATGTATTTTTAAAAATTTTTTAAAAGTCATTTACTTAGGCATATAAATTGCTAACAAGGAAACATCAGTTAGAGCAATGGTTCACATTCATGGTCCATTTGAAAAGTAAGCAAACATACTTATTTCCATAAATATCCTCTTGTGTTATCCTTGAGTTTTACATGAAACCAATTTCTTATGTATAGGCCACCCATGACTGTTGTCATCAATGAACTGAGAAAAATCCCACTCCTGAAGAAGTTTTGAAACAAAGCTGAATTTATAATTAATTCTAAGAGAAGCTGAAAGATGAACAAGAGAAGTTACAGAGTTTCACTATCAGCTATTCCTTTGCCCCACTTGCAAGTTTGGCAAAAGTGGACTCCAACATGTCTATCATAGGACTGTTCCCTCAAAGCCACCAGAGGTCGTTTCAGATCTTTGGGTAGACACCAATTTATTACATGGGGTGTCAATAGTTTATGGAGTTGATAATTTACTAGTCAAATCATGTGGCTGAGATTTGCCACAAATAAGGTCAGTGCATACTACATTTTTTACTTTACAGGAAAGCAGAAAGATCCTAAACAACAGCAACTAAGATTTGTAGTGTGGAATGAAAACATTCCAAAATGAATGAAAATATAATGCAATTGATTAAAATGATCCTCGGGCCAGCCATTGCCAATAGTAGAGTTGAGCAATTGTCAGAAATCAAAATCATTGCAGTTTCATTATAAATACTGAATCAGTTTTATTGGAGTCCATTTTGTAAGAAACTCTTAAAATCTTTCCAGTGTATGCTAGTTTAAGAATTGCAGAGCTAAAAGCTTATTGTACTTCTCCCAAATGGATGCTGAGATGCACTGATTCTTAATTCAAGAGAATGTGAATTTGTTTCCAACTTCCACAATCCTTTCATTTTGTATTTCTCTCCAGATTCTTATTCTCAACATGAGCTTGGCCATGACAGGGTGGTCCAGTTGCTTTACAAGTCTGTGACCCAGAGACTGGGCAATGACAATTGCTTCTGAATGAGGGCAGAATGGATGTGTTATTATGAACTAGAACATGACCTGAAACTGGGTTGTGGTTTTATGAAGTAGCCTGCTAACCCCCTGCTAACATGGGGAAAAATAAGTGATATGTGGTTAACATTGCATTGTTCATATCACTGGCAGCTTTAGTTGGGAATTTCAGCCTCTCCAAGAGTTATTTGGAGTAAGGGGTTGAAAGAATAGCAGTGTCCAGGAGGCCTGTGCAATTCTACTTCCTGTTTGTATTTTTGTGTCACCAGGCTTTCTTTGTATATATTTTTAAGCACAACATTAATAACCATAAGCATACTTGTTTGTATATTAAGAAATATTTCCAAATTAATGAATATATAAAATAATACACTGTGATTAACTTTTTGGCATGGAATTACCATTTATCACCAAAGATAATACATTTTGCTATAAAGGAGTACGATAGAACAGTGAAAAAATATTTATGACTGAGTTAGTGAATTAACATATATATAATTTGAAATAAGGATAATTTATCTAAAGGTTGAGGCAGTAAAAGGAACATAGCTGAAAGAATAGCTCAAAGCAGAAGCCACTGGATTCTGAGGGCACATTAACATATTTTTTTAAGTGAGCAGACACAGTGAGGCCAGAATTCTTTCTGAGAAAATATGTGGAATGTTTATTGGGATGGTAAGGGAAATCTTTCATTTATGACCTTCATACAATAGGAGAATTCAAGGTGTTATTCATGCAATTAATTATGAAGTTTCTCTTTTGATTAGTATTGCAAGTAGCCTGCATGGTTACTGATAAAAATCACCCTCAAATGGCTTAAGGGACAAGGGATTTCCTGGTTACAGTTTTAGTCCAGCTTGATGGGAGAGCTCACAACACCAGGACCGGCCACAACCACATCCACATAACAGCTGAGAGAGAGATGATCCTTACTTGTCAGACCAGCATGTCTGGCCAAATATGTACAAGAATGCTAACTTTCTCAACTAACCTGTATTTTATTTCAGGCCCTTCTCCATCAGTTAGACAATCTCCTGCAGGCTTGCTCTGGGCTTAACTCAACCATTAATCTACAAATGTGCCCAGTGCTCCAACCCTCAATTGTCAAGTTGACATCTGTGCCTAACTATGATAATTGGTGAAAGCATATGTCTTTCATTTTAAGAAAAAAAGTTCATATTTGTTGCATTGTGACCCACTTTCTCCCCCTCATGCTGCATCCTAGCTTCTAGTCTTCAGAGTTTGACTGTATTTGGAAATAGTACCTTTGGAGAAGTAGTTAAATTAAAATGGTCCCATAGAATAGGGTCTTAATCCTGTATATAACTGATGTCCTAATGAGGAGAAGAGACTAAGACACTCACAGTGACAACAAAGTTTATCTTCTCAGGCATGGTCATGTGAGGACATAGTGAATAGATGGCTGTCTATGAGCAGGTAAGTTTCAAAAGAAAGTACCTACTGACATGTTAGTCTTGGGGTGCTAGCCTCTGGAACAGTAAGGAATTAAATTTCTACCTTGTAAGACACTGCCTCCAAGCCTATGATATTTTGTTAGTAAACAGAAGGAGTCTGCCACCTCCAAAAGAAGCCATTCATTATGGTCCTTAAAGTAATTCACAGAGGATCAATTGGAAATTAAATGAACCTAAAGCTGCAAGTCTTTGTTCATTTTATGTTTGCTTACACATCTTCCAAACCAGAGTAATGATAGGAAATGAGGAAGAGATTGTGAAAAGCCATGACTTGCTGTCAATACTAAGCGTGAGTATAGAACACATATCCAAGGATTGAGACTTGAGACCAATAGCTTTGACAGGGCCGGGAAATGTGAAGTCAGTCTCCAATGAGTAGGAAAAAAAAATCCAGTGAGAGCGAAGTAAACAAATGTTGGAAATCAACAATGAGATTGTTTCCTCAAATGATGTGGAGAGATTTGTAAAGATCAATGTCTAATCATTAGATTTTGGTAGCGGTTATTGATGAACTCCTTGAAAGCACTTCCAATGAATCAAAAAGGCAAATCCTGTTTAAACAAGATTTAAACCCCACAAGACTGGTGATCAATAGTAAATCCTGTAAATACTAAATAGTAAAACCAAGGAAGATGCAGTAGGCAAGCCAGGGGCCCATTTTGCAAAGCTCAATGATCTCCCCTCTGTTGTCTCTATTGGGTGGTGTAAGCCTCTTGCGGTGCCCTTGGGTATTTCAGAAGAGAAAAGACACCTATTATGAATGATCATATATGAAGATAAATTCAGGAACAAACTGAAGTTTTATAAAAATGTATGAAAAAGGCAATAAGTAACATATAGAAATGATTTAGTATTCATAAAATCTTTTGAATCAATGCAAAAAGATTAATCACACAGAAAACATTTTTGAATTCTTCCATCCAGCCCATTAGGCCACTATAACGTCCATTCTTACAATGTGACCGACTGATGATGACGGGCATGGTGCATCTCAGCACCATTTGATTTTATTACTTACCAAAACCTAACATAAATATTGAATGCATTTTTAAAAAGCAAAGCTGGCTGATACACAATCATAAAGCTAATTGATGACTTGTCCAAATACCTTTTCTCATTTCCTGTAGCATATATTTAAGCCTTCTTCTAAAGGTGAACTGTGTTTTCTTACCATATTTTGATTTTAGACAAGTCTAGATTATTGTGAAAATGAGTAAGTCTAGACTTGGTGATTTGGTGATCTTATCAATATATTGGTTCAGTTGACATTACTTACTGAATTGTCACAGTTTTAGTTTTACAGAGAACTCCATGAGGCACTGTCTTGCTAAGCATGAAATGATTTTATACACATAAAATCTCTTCTATTTAGTAAGAATTTATAGGAAGTTTGTAAAAGCTTTGCTCCCAAACAGTTAGCTGTTTTCAAACTATTTTGTCTTATTTTGATCAGCTTATAATATCTTTTATCTACTGCATCACATTTTGAGAACTATAAAGAAAATATATATGTGGTTTGTGAATTGTGAAGGGAAAGAAATAAAGCAATAAATGAATGTAAATCAAACGTTATAAATTCCTATGAGGAAATACTATTGCATGGTGTCCTGACATTATTGCACAATTTCCTAGTACTGTTGGTTTTCTTTCTGGGACCAAACAAACACAGATCTTTGGGTATATTGGTTAAGCATTTTACCCTGATACACACTCCCAACCCTTATACTATTACTTCTGTTTTATCCTTGGACAATTTTAATTTCATCAAAATCAGTCATGATTTGCAAAATAAAAACCCCACCCTTCTTTCACACAAAATCACTTGCCTTAAGTCACAGATCAAGGCAGTCCTTGTCTGTGTTTAACCTTGTCATTCATTGTTACTCATTTTATCTCTTTTCACACTGCCTCCCTGACCTACAGGTATAACATTACTTTAAATCACTCCAAGTTTGATCAATTTTCATAAACTATGAAATATACCCAAATATTAAGAGAAATATTGTGTGTTAACTACTACAAGTGGAAAAGAGCATTCCATGTAAACTTTATGCAGTTTACCAGAAGAATGTGTAGGTAAAAGGAGTTTGTTCTATAAGAAGGTATATTAAGTGAAGTACATGAAGATCTGTATACATCTGTACCCTTCTTGGTGATGTAATTAGTTGCCATAGACCTACTTGATCTATGAGGACAACCAACCCATTTAATCCTTCTTTTTCCATATCCTATTCCTTCCATTTCTCTCTGTATTACCACTTCTGCTTTAATAAATATTCTGACATTCATATTTCTAGTTCATATAACTTCAAATATGGTCCTGTCATCCATAAGGCACAAGGCATAATGTTTGAACAGCATTGGACTCTAAGATAGAGGCCTCTGGTATTTTGTGGAATTCTACAGGCAATGACTCGACTTACTTGGCAGAAGCTTCCTGATCATGTGGACTAGTTTTCTTTTTATGAACAAAGGGGTTTATATTCCCTAGTAACTGCTCACTGTCTTAAAAGTATTATTGAGAATGAATACTGAATAATAGATTTTAATTGCTCTGAAAAAGAATCTTAAAATTAAATTTGTTATCATAATTTAATGGAGAATAAATTAATATTTTTAATATTATTTTTATTACTTATTCAATTGTGTGTGTATGCGTGTGTGTGTGTGTGTGTGTGTGTGTGTATAGAACCACGGGCGAATTCAGGAACTACCATGAACGCCTCCACGTCCTCCTTGTTTACTCTGCCCCGGGATTCACAGGCTCCGCCCTACCAGGACCAGAAAAGCAGGCCGCTCCCGCTTCTGCCTGGCGTCTATACGTGGGATCTAGGATCCGAACTCAGGACCTTCCACCTGCAAGGCAGAGGCTTAACCCCTGAGCTACCTCTCTAGCCCCAATAGGTATTTTAATAACATTTTTCTAAACCTCTTATTCTCTTGCTTTGTATACATTTGTAAAGCAAGTAGATTCTATCCAATCAGACTTGTAGGCTCTTGCAGAAATTGCAACCCAATTCCACAGGAGTGTCTAGGTCTGAGAGTTTGCATTTCTAACATGTTCCCATGTGATATTCTTGCTATTTTCTCATGGCTGTGCTTCAAAAAAGCACAAGTCTAATTTTTGATAGCCTGGTCATAAAAACTGTATGGCTAAAATAATTTTTCAACATACGGCCCATCATGTGAAAATTGTAGGGATACACTGGAGATTATTATGAATGAATGATACAATAAATAAATGTTCAAATGATAAAGTTGCTACATACTGAAACTTTCTAGACAGTAAGATTTAAGCTTCAGTTTATATATTCGAATTTCAGAAATAGAAAATAGAAAACTATTTTTTTGCTATACTGGAACTAAGTGTACTATTTACTTCATTAAAATTAAAGAATACGCCTAAAGAATAATAGGATGCAAAATGTAAGTCAGCATATAATTTCAGAAAAAAAATCATAGAGCAATTCTCGAACATTTCATATGTAACATAAACTTTGTTTTTTAAAATTTTGTGTATGATTTATCTGAAAGGAAAATGGCAGCCCTGAAGTTCCTTTTTAATGTTAAAGAAAATGACTTCTTTTGAACATAGACAAAACCTCACAATATTAGAAAGGATATTTTTTCCAGCTAGTAATACAGGAAGTTTCAGAATATAAATACACTACAATTATTTGCTTTCAAAGCCAGAAAAGAAGGCAATCAAGGCTAATTAACAGTGTTGCAGTATAATTTTAATGGCAGTGTGTAAATGCTGGGGGGGGAAGGGACTATCAGACCCTGGTATTGTATCCTTATAGATGTTTAACCTTATACCAAAGACCCCATGTAGGTAGCAGCTGAATGAGTGGAAGGAGCAAATTGCCCACACCTTTTCGTATTCAGTCGTTACCTTGACAACTGGTAATAGGTGATAACTATGGCTTCATTTGTAAAGTGAAGTGATTTTCCTGGTAAGAAGGCACTTTTATTAACAGCAGTTAGTTTAAGTATATAATTGTGACCATCACAGCACAGTTAACATTGTGCACATAGATGGCTTACGATTACCAAAATTTATTTTTTATGATTTTAATTACAGTATTTATTCCTCAAGCAATGTATTGGTCTTAAGTTTCAGAGGTTGAAAGAATGAAAACAATTTCTCTTTCTTTTTGTTGTCTTTTCAGTGACTTATAATTTAATACATACATATTCACACACCCATGCATACACAAACATGAACACAAATGTACACACATGCACACAGACACACACTCATGTATACATTCTCATGCACACATACACACATATATGCAAAAAATGGCTTATCGCTTAATAGTAGTCAATTGAATGGACATACCACTGTTTTCATTGCTTTTATACTTGTCCGTTAATAGAAAGTTTGATAAGTTTTCCTTTGGGGTTTTTTGTAAATATCCTCTTATGAAAACTCAGATATATGTCAATGTGTACTTAATGTTTTAACCATTGGGAGATAATATAGATATACATAAAATCGTTTGTCTGTAAATATGTATTTTGCATTGGAGTAAAAACTTCTAAACTATTTCCAAAGTAGTTGTAATACTTGCATTCTCTCTAGTGATGCCCAATGTTTCCATCTTTCATGTTTCCTTACTATTTTGTTACTTCTTTTTATTATTGTCGTCATCTTAGGGGTGATAAAGTAGTGTCTTGGTGGAATTTTAATTTAATTTTCCTAATTAATATATGAAACAATAATAATTTATTGTAGGTAAAATAATAATGATGGATATATTTCATGTATTTAACTACTTATATACCTAATTATTGAGATAGATATTTAATTATTACATTTTTTAAAAATGAGAGATCTTACTATTAAGTTCCCAAAGACCTATGTGTATTTTTTATACATGTTCTTTTTTCTTTTATTATTTATTTATTTTGTATGTGTGTGCATGTGTGTGTATCTCAGAGGGCATTATGTATGCCTGTGGAGATTCAAGACTGACTTTGGGAATCATCCATTATTGCTACCTTCTTTTTGTTTTTGAACTGGGATTTCTCAAGCTCTGTCTTCTAGACTCACTGCCATTGCTGATTGGCATTTTTATGTGGTATCTGGGATCTGAACTCAGATCCTTCTGCTTGTGAGGCAGAGTCTTAATCCCTAAGCCATTTCTCCAGCCCTGTTCAAGTCCTTTAACATGTAATTTGCAAATATTTTCTCTGAATATCTTTGGCCCTTTTTTCTTTCCATTTTCAAAACCACATTTTCAAGGTCAAATATTTTTCAGTGTTGATGTTTAATCTATTTTTATTGTGCTTTTCTTATCCTACCTTTCAACTCTTTCTCTAGTCTACATTTTAGATGGTACAATATATTTTTTCATTTCTAAGTTGTGATTTTTATCCCTTACCTTTTGTGCTAATAATCACAATGATTAAAGTGGTTTGATTGCTAGTGTGTGTGAATCTGTATATTTTCTCAATAGTATGAAATAGATTCTGAATTCGTCTTTGTACATGAGATATCTGTTGTCTCTACTGTACATTTCAAAAAGTATTCATTTTCTTTGAGATACCTTGTAATTTGGGGGGGGACTAATTTAACATGAACATACATATTCATTGACAGTTGTGCTCTGTATAGCTAAGAGGTTTGCTTATGTTAGTATCACCCTGTCTGGATTATTATAGCTGCAGAAAATTTTGCAAGAGGGAAGGGTAAATTCTCACAGGCATGCTTCTCTTTGAAATGTGGTCCTTATTCTGAATGTTTTGCAGTTTCATAAAACTTAGGATCAGTGTGTCCACTTTTGCAAAATTATGAAATTAGCAATTGTGTGTGAGGGAGCACATGCATACACATGTGCATATGCATGAATTTATATGCATGTGTATGTATGTCCTGACTAAACCCTGAGTAAGCCTGCAGGAAATTCACTGATATGAAAAGACCCAGCACATAGTGGGCTTACCATTTCCTGTGCAGGTGGATAAGATTGATGGAGTTGGTTAGCAAGTTTGACAGACTTTGGAAAACTTGGACAGACTTGCAGGCTGAAAAGTGAGTTTTTCCCATTTCTTGTCAATTCTGAGGACATGTTGTGGCCAGTGTCCTCTTCTGGTGTTGGTATGAACTCTTCTGCCAAGCTTCAATTGACAACAATAAGCAAGAGTATTCCCTCCGTTTTCTCCTAAACTCTTTGCTTGTGAATTCATTGATAATATGTGGACAAACTGCAATATATACTCATTTGTGTGTGTGTGGTAAGTGCTGAAACATGCAATGGTGTTTAGAACAGTATCCCAGGCTTCCAAGCTTCTGTCTTTATCTTTCACCTTGTTTGACAGTCTGTCTTTCTTCTTGTTTGCTGCTGCATATGTCTGACTGGCTGACCCACAGCTTCTGGGGATTCTTTTGTTCCTGCCTCTCATCTCACCATAGCAGTACTGGAATTACGATAAGTCTGACTATATGTAGGGTTTGGGAACCTGAACTCAAGTCTGTATGCCTGTGCTGAAAGCATGTTACCCGAGGTGATAGTTAATCTTGGGTGTCAACGTGACCATACCAGGCATTAACTAAAATCAGCTGTTAGACCACCTGAAGAGATCATCCAGAAAAATACATGTACAATAGAAAGACTATCCTGGATTTGATTGGAACCTCCCTAGATCTGATTGCAACCTCCCAGTAGTGGACCAGATAAAAGGAATCACAGAACAGAAGACTCAGAAGAAGAGAGCCTCCAGGATGTGTGCAGTGACTTAGCCTGTCTCTAGCTTCAGCCACCAGCCATGTCTCCTCTTCAAGAAAGACTGTTTCTCCCCTCTGGAACTGTAAGCTGCATAAATCTCCCTTTCTCCATTAAGTTGTTTGTCTTTGGGTGTTCTCTCACAGCAACAGTTGAGAATATCTGTTACACCTGGTAAGCCATCTCCCTAGTCCCAGGAAAAATTTTACATAAGTCTACAAATCCTATTTCTATGAACCAAGATATTTTGATTTGTTATTTTATAAAATAGCCATAGCATTGTGTACTTATTTTAAAATTTTATCAAAAATCATATTCATTAAACAAAATATTAACTATACTAAATGGCAAATTTTATATGATACTGTGAACTGCATACTGTATACTATCTTTCAGGTTCCATCACATTTTGTCATTTTGTACTGATGTTCTTTATATCTATTATAAATGGCTTCCATATCCATCTTTAATAAGATAACAGTCAAATATGGTTGTTTTATTTTGAAATAAATCATTAATAATTTCAGGATCTGTCTCTGAATGATACAACACTTAATTAGCAACTTTCAACACTTTCCTGTCAACTTAATGCTATATTTGAAAGTGACTGAGATAATTGAACACATAACATTCGCCGAGGGCATTTAAATTATTAGAGAAAGGCCATTTTGAAACTAGAAAAACTGTAACAACTTTTGTCTTGGGAATTAGAAATCCACACTCTTGTGCATTTTCAGGACATGCTTACCTTTGTAACAAAGCAAAGTTTCTTTTGACAGTTTAAAAGGCAGGTTTAATATTTCTCTAGGCAGACATTGTTTTTTTCCCCCACATTTTATTTTTTTCCCAATCATACAAGCTCAATAGGTACCCCTATCCTCTCCCTCCCTCCCCCCTTTCCCATTCTCCCCTTGCACTCTTCCCCTCTTTCCCTCTTCCTTTCACCCCCTTTCCTTCCTCTCCCTCTCCTAGTACCTCCCCCTTCCTCCCTCCCATCCCCTGGAGCATCCTTTTGTGTGAATGCCAAACCTCCTTTTGATTCCTCCACTGTTATGACTGTTAATCCCTTGCTTCTAAAGATACTAATGCCTGAAGCCTTCTCCCCTGTGATTCATGCTAGACTTTGGGGGGGGGGGTCATTGACCTGTCATCCATTGTGCAGGTCAGGCAAAGTCCAATTCTGGCTACTGCAGCCCTAACTTGTGAGGAGTGTCTTGCACATTTGGTACAGGCTCTTCAGCAGAGTTGCCTGAGCTTTAGGATGAGGAGAGATTTGGCTGGTCTGGTTCCAGGTCAATAATGTCTTTGGTGTCTGAATTATGGTGTCTGAATTATGGTTTGTTGTTTTCATTTTTGCTTTTTCTGCACTGCCCTTGACTCAATCCTGATTGGTAACAAAGGTCACCTCCTAACCAAAGATAAAAGACTGTTTAAATGAAGATCTTAATATAAGAGGAGACTCAAAGGTAGATGGAAGAATAGGAGTAGGACACAGCAGGTGGTCAGTGTCCCATATCCAGGATGGTTACTGTCTGTCTGTCTCCCTGATTGGTGAGATCAAACTTCCTCAGTTGCAAGTGACCAGGAAGAGAAGTGAGAGTGAGCTTAACTAGATATCTCACTACTTACATGCAATACTTGATGGTGACCTATTTTCTCTGCTGAAGCCTGATTCCCTCTCTCCTTTTTTGGGGGGCCCTCCTTCCCCTTCCCTCCTGTTTTTAATCTTTGTGATTACAGTAGGTATTACATTACCTTTGAATATGTCATTAAGTGGGATTGGTACTAGGATCCACCTATTAGGGAGTATATATGGTGGCAGACACTGTTTTTTAACTTGATTGCTTGATTTCATCATGACCATGAAATTCCACAGAAAAAGAACTATGGAGAATTTATAAGTTCATGATTATTATAGTTCAGGTGTGCAGAGTAGTTATATCCTCCTATAATAATAATTATACACATGTTTACATAATTTTGTCACACAAGTTTATAGTATAACTAGCTGACAAGACTGGGGAATTCCAAATTGACACTAAAATAACTTTGGTGGGAAAAATTTCATTTCCATTTAATTTCAAGCTTATAGAAATATGTGAATTATAGAGTCACAAGAACTCCCATGACACTTTTATTCACACTCATCATTTATTAATTTTTTGTTCTACTTATGGCTTTCTTCTGCTCACTGTTCTTCTACTGCCTTAGGTTTTTCTTTCATGTTCTCTTTCTATTTCTATAGACATACAAACACACACTTGCACTGAGTGCCTATAAATTGAGAATAAGTTGCAAACATCAAAGCACACACCTGGAACATTCTTCCTGAATCTTTTTAAACATTTTTTTATTATTTATTCAATTGTGCGTGTGTGAGTATGTATGTGTGCGCGCATGTGTGTATGTGTGTGTGTAGAACCACGGACGAATTCAGGAACCACTAAGGACGCCTCCATTTCCTTCGCCCCGGGTTTCACAGGTTCCGCCCTACCAGGACCAGAAGTGCAGGCCGCCCCCGCTTCTGCCTGGCGTCTATACGTGGGATTTGGGATTCGAACTCAGGACGCTCTGCCTGCAAGGCGGAAGCTTAACCCCTGAGCCACCTCTCCATTCCCCTTCCTGAATCTTAATGGGATAGTGTCAATGAGGAAACTTAACAAACCATGCTGCTATGTAATTCACATCCATGGCTATGCATAGCTATTTTTTCTTCTCTCCTTGGGATATAAGAAAGAACTCTGCACTTGTGATATCTTTCCATTCTCCTTTAATTTAAAAATTTTAAAGATTTTTATATGACTTTAACATGTTAATAATGCAGGACAATTAATTTATGAGCTTAATGCATGTTTGTCTGTGGGTTGGCTGCTATTATCACAAGATTAGACATTTTTGTCACAAATATAAGAAAAATTTTCTTTTCAGTAAATCATGTCCCAGGAAACACATGCTTGAGTTTTTGGATGTTTTGTAGCACCTACTCTCAAGCTGTTGCTGCCTTGGGGTTATAAATAAGAGTTAATAAAGACTTCAAAAGAGCATTAGACTTTATGCAACTGTAGAAGTTGGTTGTGGGTTTTAGAAAGGATGTTTCTGTATATTCAGTGTCAAGACTATGGTCACAGCCAAATCACAGGAAGATAGAAGGAACAGAGCATGTGCAACTGTAATGGAGAGAACAATTGGAACTCACAGACACGGGACACCTGCACAGGCAAGCAGGAGCCCTGTTATCATCCACTGGCTCCATCCTTGATGCCATCAACTGTCTCTCTTTGCAATGGAGCTGCAGCTATCAGAAACCTCAAATGACCTCGTATGTAGAAGCTAGCCAGAGAACCAGAAATGAGCACAGCTTCCCCTATAAATGCCAACACAGAAGCTCCAGAGATGGGCAGAATGGTGGCAATCTGTCTGAACATCTAGAGTTGTACAGATAACCTAAAAATGTTTGTTACTTAAGAATGATGTCACAAAACCAGCATATGAAAAACTCTAACCTTTAATGAGACTCAGGAAAGAACTTGTGAATGGCAGTTCTTACTTAGCTAAGTTGATGTACACACCAAGTTAGTGTGTACTACATGCACATTGCTTGAGTGACTGATTTACTGTAATCAGTAGATTAACAACTCAGAGGCAATGGACTAGCAGATTATCCTTTTCAGATTGTTGATGGAATTTCTGGAGTTTCAGAGGTTTATCTCATTTAAATTTTGTACATTTTTATAATTTTATTCACAAATTCTAGATTTTCTTCATTGCATTGTCTCAATATCAGTCCATGCAATATTTCCCTCAAATTAAGTAGGCAGAACAAACTAGACAATAAGCTTATCTGCCAAATTAAATTTCATAATAAAAATGTTAGATTGTATGATCTTGCTTGTTAGTGTTGTGTGTTAACTTTACTGATCCATGGAGAATCCGGGCAACTAGTCAAGAGTTGATTAGGGTATATCTGTGAGGATGTTTTTGGATAAGATTAACATTTGAAATGTTAGGCTGAGGAATTCAGATGGCCTTCCCTAATATGGGTGCCTCAGCCAATTAATTAAAAACTTGAAGAAAAAGACCAAGTAAGGGATATTTATCTTTTTTTCTTAATTGGAGCATATTTATTGTACCCTGGGTTTCATAAGGTTATTGTTACACAAGCATGTGATGTACTTTGTTTTTTTTTCATTCTTTTTTAATGTTGCATATACAAATATAGTGAATTCATAATAGTTTCACCCCTTTCTCTGTAATCTTTTTCCCTTTATATTCCTTCATCTAGCCTATCAGACTCCTTCCTATTTTCAAATCTTATCAGTTGTGTGGACCACTATGCTCCATATAATGGATGACATTTGCTTGACAAGATTCATGCTCAAGAAAGTACCACAGATCAGTGGGTATGTTTATTGTATACAGTACTGGGTTTCAGAAAGTTATTTTTATTTAAGTATGTGATGTGTTTTAACCATGACTCTTGCCTGTTTCCCCCCTTTTTTTTTAAAGTACCATCCACCTTCCCAATTAGTCCTCTTTGCCCCTCAATGGTTTTGCTTTACAGTCATGCAGCTCATTCATGTGTACCTATATAAAGTTTAGGATCCAAATCTGAGAGGAAAAGCTCTACATTTTTCTTTCTGAGTCCCACCATTTTTTAACATGATAATTTCCAGCTGTAAACATTTTCTTGTACATGATATAATTTTAGTCTTTTTCATGGCTAAGATTCCTTTGTGTACACATATCACATTTTCTTTATTCATTCCTCTGTTGATTAGCATCTGTGCTGATTCTGCCACTGTGAGCATATCTAAGAGTAATATACCTGAATTACATAGTAGATCTACTTTTAGTTTTTGGAGGATCCTTCATACTGATTTCCATAGTGGATAGACTACTTTACATTTCCACTAATGGTGCATAAAAAGTTCAGTAATGACTAGTCTCTTACTGTCTGAATGTGTGAAACAGAACATTGATTTTATCCAATCTTTGACTCAGATGAAAGGCACTGTCTATTGCAGGTCTGGAACTTGCTAACTTTCAGACTGGAATCTATGCTATAAGATTCAGGGGCCTTGGAATTACAGACTCACACTAAAGCCATATAATGTCTGCTAGGGCTGTAATTTCTCATTGGTTTTGGACAACCCTCACTGAAAAGGAGAACATAGTATTGTACATAGATTTTATATATAAATATTGTATGTACATGAGAATATCTAAGAAATTATTAATAAAAATTAGAATAAATATTTTACACATTTCACAAATCATATAATTAATTAAGTCTCTCTTCAAATAGATACAAGATATTTTGTATGGTTAACTTGATGTTTATGTACAGAATATATTCAAATCTAAATGAATTAAGAATAAAATAATTCTCAGCTCATTTTTCATTGTCATGACTTTTTAAAATATGTGTGCAGCAATAAATTACTTTTGACACATTTTTTACTTTAATTACAATAGAGCTGAGGTAATAATTTCAACAGGAACAAATTTAGGTTACTTCTGCAGATTAAACTAAATGTTGACTATTCTTAATTATGACAACTAACTTTCATTATGTGTTCTATGATCAGCACCTGTAAAATTTACTAAGTGAAGCAATAATTGTTAAATATTTGTACAACATGAATAACATTTGCTAGATTTAGATAAAAGTTTAAAATGACCAGAAAGTAGAAATTGTTTTTTATTTGTGTTTAGGACAAGGTGCTGCTTTATCTTTAGTATGTTTCTGTTTCTGGAAAACAAAACTGTCTGAACTTCAAGTACAGTGGTGGGCACACTGGTTCCCCCAGCAGTCAGCCATAGCTGGTAGTTCTCATCTCCATATTTGGATTTCTGGTCATATGTTCTCATGAAGCACATTAACTAAATCACCTATAGATACCTGCAGTCTCTAGCTTTTATTGTTTACAATTTTCAAAGAAAGTTTTATTATCATTCATCTAAATCCAGATTTAAAGGTAGCTATTGCTCAATGCAAAGTAGGATATTTACTAAAAGTCAGTCCCTCCTTTAAGACACTATATGTTGTAAATATAAATGCATTTTTAATGCAGAGAAAGTATATATACAAAAATGTTTTTTTAAATAATTTTCACCTTTTTTTCTCTTCTTTTTGAATACTTCAATTCATGTCCCACTTTCTTTACTCAACATTGTTGCAGAGTACACACTTGAGCACATGCTAAGAAATCAGTTTTCCTTTTAATTTAATGCAGAACTGACAAATGAGGTTATAGCCAGACTGTGAATCCTTATGTAGATACACAAGTGAAGAGAAAATATTTCAGCAATTTTCATAAATGTTTTCTAATGAATACAGCCCTTCATATTTGAATGGTTTGAAACCCTACTCGTTTGAAAATACATATTCAGCTAAAGAAAAACAATACTGCTCATATTCCAACAGTCTCCTTTTCTTCAGTAGATTATGCATGGCAAGCTATCTGTGTTGCCAACACTATGAATATGTTCCTGCTGCAATTCCCTGCAAGCCTTCTGTTCTCTATATACTTAGTTAAGTACATTTAAAGTTTCTCACTCAAAATTTCACCTTAAGATAGTAAAAATGGTTGGTGGAGGAATTAGAATCACCACAAGTACCTGTGCTATTGGTGTTGCCAATATCTACTATGAATGCTTTTCTTCCAAGATACCTTTTAATTTTTCTTATTTTTTGTGTGTATGTATGTGACATGTGAGTCTGTGTGTGTGTGTGTGTGTGTGTGTGTGTGTGTGTACACAAGTAAGGGTGTGTGCGCTAATACCATTGAGGGCTTTTAATATCAGCTGACTGACAACTGTTGAGTGTTGGTTTTCCACTTTTTACCTTGTGTGGGACAGAGTCATTTTCTGATGTTCAAAGCAGGCTAGCTGTCCAGTGAGTTTCTAAAGAATTTCCTGGTTTTACTTCCCATTTCCCATAAGCCTACTGGGATCTCAGTGCATCTGAATTAGATTTTGGAGATCAAAGCTTCATGTCATCTGACTTACACAGTAAGTACTTTTAACCCACTGAATCATGCAGAAGCCCCCAATTCTTCTTTATCATGGAGCACATTAAAGTTATTGGACTCCTTCAATAAATTAATATAAGAGTAATCATTAAAAAATTTAAAATGAATTTTTAGATATCCTTGGTATATTGCTAGTTATTTCTCTTTAATATTAAAATTTTTTGGTAATAACTAGAACCTCAATGATTTAGTTTATTAGTTCATTTTTTGAGACAAGTAAAATAATCACACTGAAAAATGAATGTATCTAAGTATAGATAGACACACGAAGAAAATAAAGAAAATATAAAACTACTATCTTGTCGATAATTTCCCTGAAGAATATAATTATTCCTCTTAGTATCTTCATCTATAAAAGAGTCAGAAATCCTTTAAAATAATAAAAAAGTAACAACCTCAAGAGTAGGTTAAATAATGTTAGGACACTCATGTCCATAAATGAACATGGTAGACACATGCAGCTAGACCATGTTCCATTTTATCTTAACCATCACATTGACAGGACACACCTACAAAGAATTGTCTAGTTAATTGCTCTAACTGTAGTGGAAAGAACTACCCATGTTGGAAATAGGCAGCTTATATGTATAAAGTATTAATGGTGTGTATAGAGAAGAAGACTGGATATATTGGTCTCCTGCCTCTGCTCCTGATTTTGGATGTGGTGTGTTCAGTTTTCTTTGTTCCTGTTGTTTACTCTCTTGTTGTGATAGACTATAACATGGAACTTTAACCTGGGATAAAATCCTTTATTCTTATAAATTGTTTATGTTAAGTATTCATTACTGAAATGGAATATGAGACTAAAACAGAATGCATATTAAGTCATGAGTGTGTATGTGTAGAAGACACTGTATGTGTCTATGAGACTAAAGACGATCCTGGATCATCCTGGATCACTTTACCTCCTTGTTGCTTTGCTTTGGAATTTCTCAGACTCCACTTTTCAGGGCCAGAGGTACAGGCAACTGCCATTTCCATCCAGCATTTTTATGTAGGATCTGGAATCCACACTCAGGCCCTTCTGCTTTTGAGACAAAGGTTTAACACCTTAGTCATCTCTTCATCCCAGTAAGTCATGAGTCTTATTAACATATTTCAAAAGAATGGGTTAAAGACAGGTTAATGAGATATACATAGATGCTATTCTGAAAGTCATGAAAATTTAGAAGATGTGTGTCATAGTTAGGCACAGGTATCAACTTGACAGTTGAGGGTTTGAGCTCTGGGCACATTTGTGGAGAATTAGTGGTTGGATTAAGCCCAGAGCAAACCTGCAAGAGATTGTCTAGTTGATGGGGAAGGCTCAGCCATGGTGGGTGGGACTAAGCCCTGAATAGATGAAGAAAATACTGAGAGTCGGTTGAGGAAGTGGGCATCCTTTTGTTCACTTGGCCAGACATGCTGGTCTGCAAGTAAGGATTGTTCCTCTCTCAGCTGTTATGTGGTGATGGTGTGGCCAGTTCCCTTGTTGGAGCATGCTCTTCCATCAAGCTGGATATTCCCTTAAGCTGTTATGGTCATTTATCAGTAACCATGCAGGTAGACTGCAACAGAATTTGGTGCCCAGAAAGTGGGGTGTTGTTGATAAATCTGATTATGTGGAGTTTGTGACTTTTGAACGGTTTTGCTGGACAAAGTTTGAAATGTTTTTCAAAAGATTTTCACTTTGTTTATTACAAATACTGTAATTTAGAGTTTAGTGGGCCAACTGGATAATGCTGGTGCTGAGTGAGTTATGGACTGTTTGGGCCCAGTTTATGAGGAAGGGAACAAGGACTTTGTTGAAGTTGAATTTAAAGACAATAGAC
The DNA here is from genome assembly GCA_023101885.1 of Typhlomys cinereus. NCBI lineage: Eukaryota > Metazoa > Chordata > Mammalia > Rodentia > Platacanthomyidae > Typhlomys > Typhlomys cinereus. The sequence continues at coordinate 490,931 of JALPQD010000161.1, forward strand.
TGGTTTACTCGATAGAGGAGAACTGTGTTGGTGGCCGTGAATCTCTAGCTGTGGAAAGGGCATTGTTGGAAAAACGAACATCAGTGAAGAAAAACCTAGTGACTTGCCCTGGGACAGTGGAAAACATGAATACCACTGTATGGCGAGTTCATGGTTTGAAAACCCAGATTCCTTCAGAGGCCAAAAGCCCAAGTTAAAGCTATTTCTTGCCCTATAGAAGTTTGGCTGCCTTAAAGACGGTTTTTCCAGCATCAGTACACAAAACTTGGCACAGCTGTGGTTTTAGTGGACCAAGCTACATTTCAAACTCTCTTCGGAATCTGGCAGAATCCCCCAGGTGGTTCTGGTATTGGTGTACAATTATGGGGTTCATGAAGAGCAGCAAAAGCTTGGCATCAAGTGGCAGGCATAGAGTTCTGCACGAGAAGGTGAAGTTTATAACTGTAGAGGCAAACCCAGAGTGTTGTAGATGCCAGGACCATGGGATATATGCTGAGGAAGGCTGCAAATGGAGATTCAGCCTGGTTTGAGGAACTCTGCTTTTACAAGTTTGAGCTGCAAACATGGACTGGGAATGCCTAGAATCTTTGAGCCACTTTGACTACGTGAGGAGTAGCAAAAGTTGGATATTGAAGTACAGGATGTGATAATTTGTTGGACTTTGGTCTTTTTTAATTATTTATTCAATTGTGTGTGTATGCGTGTGTGCATGTGTGTGTATGTATGCATGTGTATGTGCATGTGTGTATGTGTAGAACCATGGATGAATTCGGGAACCATCATGGACCGCCTTCATCTCCTCCTTGTTTACTCTGCCCCGGGATTCACAGGCTTCACCCTACCAGGACCAGAAACACAGGCCGCCCCTGCTTCCGCCCCTTGTCTATACTTGGGGTCTAGGATCTGAACTCAGGACCTTCTGCCTGCACGGCAGAGGCTTAACCCCCGAGCCACCTCTCCAGCCCCTGGACTTTGGTCTTAACTTGATGTTTTTTTGTTGTTACAATGTTTTTATTTGGGATATTTAAAGAATGACCTTCAGTTTCAACATTTTAATAACTGAAATTTTAATGAGAGAATATTTTAAATTCGTTTATGAAATGTATTCATATTTTTAAGATAACTTTTAACACCTATGGGGACAAGGATTGAAGGTTACAGTTTAAAAATGCTATGTTTTTGTGTCAAGTTGATAAGGGGTGGAGTGTCATAATGAAGTACAGGTGTTAACTTAACTGTTGAGGGTTTGAGCTATGGGCACATTTGTGGAGAATTAGTAGCTGGGTTAAGCCCAGAGCAAACCTGCAGGAGATTGTCTAGCTGATGGGGAAGGTCCAGCCATGGTGGGTGGACTAGGCCCTGAATAGATGAAGAAAATACTGAGAGTTGGTTGAGGAAGTTGGCATCCTTCTGTATACTTGCCCAGACATGCTGGTCTGGCAAATAAGCTGTTATGTGGTGATGGTGTGGCCATTTCCCTTGGCCCTGGTGTTGGCGTGTACTCTCTCAGCAAGCTGGACTAAGAACTGCAGCCAGCAATCATAAGAGAAAATAAATCCCTTGTTTCCTTAAGCCGTATATGGTAATTTATCAGCAACCATGCAGGCAGACTGCAACAACGTGTGACAAATTTCTTGGTAAGAACAGAATTGAGAAACTCAAAAAGGAACACAGAAACACTTACATAAATTGTACAAAAGTAAACATAAAACATTTTAATTTCTGTGGTAAATTTGGATAGTTTTTAAAGAGAGGTCAATTGTTGGAACATATTGACCTTCCAGAAATGAAACTTCATCTGGTTGAGGCAATTTTAGGAGGTGACAGGATTGTATGTCATTATGAGAGGTATCCACGGAAGACTTCTACCCTTCCTTACTTTTGCCATGTGAGGACACAGACTTATATGTGTTCTCATATTAAGATGTTTCATTTGAGAAAGAATTCCTAACCTTCAATAGATAATATGCCTTGATTTTGAAAGTCATAGCTCACAGGACCATAAAAAATAAATTGCTTTTTCCTATAAATTATTCAGTTTATGGACTTTTGTTGCAGCCATACAAAAAATTAAAGTATCATCTTCCCCTAATGTTACCATAACAGATAGTCACATAGCACACTAACTTGCTGCAGGACTTTGCTTAAAAGTCATCTGGACATACAGACCTGCCTCACCAGCCTTCAGTAGTGTAGGTGAGCAGAAGTGAGGATAAGTTCAAGTGTATTTTCAGGCAATCTGTGAATAATCATGTGAAGGTACAATATGGAAATGGAATTAAAGAAAAAGGGCTTCAAGTCAGTTGGATGTGACTAGGTAAAAAAGTGGAGGCTTTGGGAAAAGATGTTTTAGTTTGTCTTGGAAGGATGGATAATATCTTTGGAACATCTGGTTTGGAAAAGTGTGCATGTTAGTCAAAGATGAGCTCCAGTTATGTATGCTGGCACATAATTGACAGGTGTATCAAAGGAGGAAGATCCTCTGCATTTTGGTCAGATCAAATGTTGAGTGAAAACCGTGTGAAACGTTTCAACAGTGTGCAAAGACTTTTAAAGTGAGCATAAACATTGACTCCAAATCTTCATTAAGAATCTATTAACAGTAGAGCTGAGATAAAAGGGAAAAGATCTAAGGATGCCTGTGAGAAGATAAAGTGGGAATATGATGTGGCAGAAATTAGTTGACCCTACATTCTATACCTTTCATATTATTCAGCCTAGTTTTTACAAAGCACAGGCAATGTGATGAGGAGAGAGGGAGAATTTATTGCTGCTTCCTGACAGCATATTTCATAATCATATCCTATCTGATAGCCTTTCACTGCTATGCATGGTTGCACATGCAGAGAGGAACTGTGCTAGATTGATGAGCATTCAGGGATGCAGGGATGACATGGGAGCAGAAAATGGCTGTTCAATGAGAAAATCCTTTTTACTTCCTTGCAAATGCATAATTAAAACTTCACAGACGAGGGATGGATTATGAGGATGACACTGATTATGTATCTCTTATAAATGTGACTTTGAATAGAGGAAAACAGTTTCACTCTTTTCTGACACATCTGTTTTTCTAAAGGAATATTGCTTCGTAGTAAGGATGAGGGATGTGGTTTGACTCTGCAGCTGCAGGACCAGAAAATAACATCGTTGGATCTGTGAGCAGAATTCCTTATGAAAATCCTACATGTTCGAAAACCTCTCTGTTGCTCATAATAAGCAACATGAAGCAGTCCTGTAGCTACTCTATTTCCTCCCAACACTTTTTTAAAGTTGCTTGTTGTGATAGCCATTAATATGGGGTCTCTCCCATCTTCTTAAGTGATTTATGATTTAATTGATGGATGGCTCTGAACCCACCTCCAGGCTTATGAAGCAATCACACTTCTGACACACTGCTCTACATCACTGAGCATTGCAGTGGTTCATTGTGTGCGATGAGAGATTTCACTGGCTATTATCGAGTCCAAGGACCTTCAGCTGACCTTTTCTATACATTTATTTACACTACTATCTAGGAATAATAGTGTAAATCTCAGCACTGGAAAGGCTGAGGGAGGAGGGTCATATGCTTAGTTTAGTTTAGTTTGTAGTACATGAAAAAACTATGTCTAAAAGAATAATCTTATAAAGGAATTGTAGCATAGCCTCTTATGAATTCTTTCCTTCTCTCCTTCATGGGAAGAGAGTCTTCCTTCATATCTTATGACACTTGAAGCATCTCCTGATTGCTTCTCCATTTTCTCTCCCAAATACGTTCTTCAATACATCACTTATACATCTAACCATGCCATCTTCTCAGAAGGACTAGTATACTGGCTGCCAGAAGTGATTCAAAAGAGCAGGAAACAGGATGAAGTACTAGAACTGACTTTCTTCTTGTTGAACTGATAAATAAATAATCAATAAATCTGACATCCCAAATATCAGAATGTTTGCTTTCTGCTTGGATTAGAGACAGCCAAGACTATTTGCTAAACTCACAACATAATTTTATGATGATTCCTTCTTGTTCTATACTTACATAAAAATAGCTTCTTTATTATCTCTCACTCATCTATCTCTGCTTCCAGACTGTGGATGTAAGTGACCACTAGACACCAAGACTTGTCCTCCATAATGCACTGTACTTTTGACCTCTTAGTCAAAATAAATCCTTTATCTTTAAATTGCTTTGTAAGGTATTTGATCACAACATTGAGAATAGTAATTGATATACATCCTCTTTACAAATGGCTCTGACATGCTATTGTCTCTTACCTTTCTCTAATATCATTAATTTTTGGTTTGCTTTTACATTAGCAATATTATCAAGTGGTATGTAATACAGGAGTGAGCAATACTATTTGTCATTGATTATTATACAGTGAATTTCAGTTTCTCCATTAGGAATACGGTTGATTTGTATAAATAAACTATTCTAACTTTTTATCTTCCCATTTCAGTTAAATAAGTATTTCACACAATGGAGGGTAGATTTCTGTTCTGTTATGATTTTCTAGGGAAGCAATGGTTTATAAGAAATATAGAGGGCAACATAAAGTCTAGCGTCTGTTAAGGGCACCGAGACCCCTGGAGGCAAGGGATTGACAGCCATAGTAGTGCTCTTATGCTTAAGGGGAACAAGAGAAAGGGCTTATGGAAATGCCACTGGGTCCTTATATGTCATCGGAGAGGAGGACCCAGTGGAGAGTTAGGCGTACACAATAAAGGACTCTCTGGGAATTGGGGGGGAGGCACTGGGGGAAGGGGAGGGGGAGGAGGGGGGAGGGAGGGAACTGGTAAAAAATTTTAAAATGTATAATTAAATTTTTAATAAAAAAAAACAAAACAAAAAACAAAAACAAAAAAAGAAATATAGAGGGCAAGCACGTATGCTTAGAACAAAAATGTGTTTATACATTTTGCTTATGGTTGACAATCCAATACTTTTTAATGATAAAATACTTTTGTTCAGCATTATTTTATTATTTATATTTAAGTTCATTTTGATACTAGAATCATTTTGGATCTTCAAAAATGCTTTCACTGGGCCACAGGGTTTAATAAGGAAAAGAGACTACATTACAGATAAGAAAGTTGGAGATACAATCAAAAGGACATCACAAATATTACACCCAAAGGTTTTGGAAATTTAGAAAATACAGATCTAACTTTGTTATCAGGGTTACTGCAAAGACTTGCAATTCTGCCTGATTTGATTTCTACTTTTATATAACATTAGCTTTTGGGAGCAACTTTAAAGCTACAATAAGGGCTTATTGTTATTGAGAGCAGATAGTGAACAAAATACCTATATTTTATTTCTTTTAACTTTAAAACTTCATTGAATCAATGTATTTCTTTAAAATATTTTTATTATTAATCTTTCAGAGTCTTGTAGATGAATATAGTGAATTTACAATATATTCACACCTTAATCCCTATCTCATTCCCTTTCCTCTTCCCATTACTGTTCTTCTCCCCTCTAGGCCTCCTCCTATTTTGAAGTTTCTCTCCATGTGTGGTCCACTTGATTGTGTGTGTGTGTGTGTGTGTGTGTGTTTATCAGAGGGCACTGTGTGTGACTGTGGAGGCCCAGGGGTGACTTCAGGAAATTCAGGCTACTGCCATTTCACTTGGCAATTTTACATGTGACCTCAGATCTGAACTCAGGTCTTTCTGCTTGGGAGGCAGTTTCTTAAACCCTGAGCCATCTCTCTAGCCCCCTGCTTTGCCATTGATGTCATGTGCCTAAGTACTTGTTATCAGTGTGTTGTATCACTGAGGAAAGCAGCTTACATTTCCTCCCCATCACCATTAACTTTCACCAGTTTCTCTTTTGAGATCTTTCCCCTTCCATGATGAAACATTGATAGCACAATCCTCACCCAGGTCTTGTGGGAATATATATTTATGAATACAATAGCCCTGTCCTGTTGAGAAGGTAGTGTCTAGTTAAGCCATTGTCCCACTAAAGTTTCTTGCAGTCTTACCTCTCCCTCTTCCGCAATGTTCCTTGAGTCTTGGGGTGAGGATGGGGGTGACTTAGATGTCTTGTTCAAGGCCAAGTAGTCTGAAGGCATTTGTTTATCGCATGTTGTGCAGTTGTAATTTTCTGTGATAGACACCTTCCATTGAAGAAGGAAACTTCTATACTGAGTGGTGAGTGCTTGTGTAATCTATGAGTATGATAACAATTGTTTAAAAGGCAGTTTGATAAATCAATGTATTTCAACACGCTTTATTGTGTGTGTTTGTTGTGCACATGTGCATGCGTAAGGATGTAGCAGCCAGAGAAGGACATCTGGGGACATCCTTTGGAGCCCTCTAGTTGATTGCCTTGTGATAAGAATTCTCACTAAACAGGAAGCTACACTCTTCAGGGATCTGCTTGTCCCCTTCCCTCTCTCCTAAGTGTTGGAATTACAGACATGCACATCACGCCAGCTTTTTATGCATACACATTCAAATTCAGATACTCATGCTTTCAGAAAATGTATTCTAACTCACTTAGCCAAATTTCAGTCTTGATGGTGAGGGTTTTTTTTTTTTGTAAAATTCTTTGAGAAAAAAAATCATTATGCATAGTTTTGAAATTAGGTTGTGGTTGATCTCTGTTAATGGGCACATCAAAAAGTAAACTTCAGTAATAACTAACAAAAATCATGAAAAACATATGTATATAAATAGAAAAGACTTTTGAAGCAAATGAATGTAACATGGTTTATGTATGGCTTCAAGCTTGTCTACAATCATAAAAATGCTGATTTATGTAAAATCAAACTTAAAGGCAGTAGTCTCCCAATAAAAGATGAACTATCAAAAATATGGAAAAGGAAGATCTGTCACAGCAAGACTATTATGAAGAACTAACTGCAAATTAATGAATGCTAGTGACATTAGTCCTACTATAGGACTACTTAAAGACACACATGTAATAGAAATTTATATCCATTCATTCATGTGAACATATATTTCAAGCAAAGAATGACTATTAATTATAAACTTTTATTAGGTAGATACATTAAAGTGTGGCAATTAATTCAGAGCTACTAATGTATATCTCTGAAGGAATATTTTACATCCTTAATAGCATGAATAATGAAAGTATAATGAGAACCAGAATAGTTAGTAACTGACAGTTTATTATTAATTGCTATCAGTCACATATTTAATGATACATTAATTACAATTGACTACAAAAATTATAGAAGAACCTATAACACACTCTTGCTCCAATTTATTTTATATATATTTCTCCTAGTAGCGTGTGACAATTAATTAATAATTATGATCGACTTTTGAATATCTAACATAAACTTTTCTTATTGTAGATAACAATTTTTATTATGCATTTAGATTTCAGAGAAGGAATTCATTCATCCTAATGGCATATTTATCACATGATAATGTAAGAGATTAGCTAAAGGCTGAATGATGTTTTCAGAACTCAGACAAACTTTTCAAGTGTTTTTTCTAAATTTGAATTGTTATTCCATGGGATATTATATTCTTACATCCTCAAAGCATTTAATTACTTATGTATTAAATGATCATTGCATGATTGATTTTAACTAAGGGAAGTGTATAAAAGATTTCGAAAAATATAGAGAGAGGGTCTATGTGGTAAAATAAAATACCATTTCTACACGTTTTCTCCAATTTTGACCACTTTGGCACAATAGGATCTATTTGGAACTGCTAGATTTGTGCTATGATTTTGGGTTCGTCTCTTTAGGAGATGATCACTATATCAAAATTAACCTGATAGTTGAGAAAAATAAAAATAAATCCAGTAATTAGCAGTGCATATTGACACCTTTGTCTGTGCTGAATATCATTCTAACTGTCCAAGATCACAGTTAAATACAGTTTTGGGATGTGAATCCAGGTAGACCAAATCCAAGATCTTTGTTTTTAATATAGAAGCAAAAATGAACATATTTAATGCTAAAAGACATATTGTCTTCTGTCTTCTTTCTCCAAAATATTTACTTCATTGTCTTAGTAATGATGATAAATTTCTGTTGGATTGAATATCAGTAATATAATCCAAATCTATATGTATGTGATTTTTTTTTCTCAGAGTTTTATACAAAAGGTCCCGAGTTTCATCAGGAAACAGAAATCCTAGAGACAGTAAATGGCTTTTAAATCTCTCAGCATCCTAAACAGTAGCTGCTTCAGGTATCTACCACTCATCTGTGGGAGCCTGGTGACCTTTGACAGGAGCCTCATGTTTTGTTTTGTAATTACCTGGAGTAGAACAAATATGATATATGTTTTGTATAGGAATAAGAGGTGAGAAACCATAAAGAATTTTGAAAGTTTGCTGGGATATAACCTTCAGGAACATGGCAAGCTATAAGACAAATATTATGACAATATCTGAAAAGATACTAAATCTATTGTAAGGCAATTATATTTCATTTCCCCTTACTCATTATTTTCTGAATTGGAATAATTATCTCTTGGTTACGCTGCCATTCCCTCACCTGACAATAGGGACAGCAGCTATTTCACAGTTGGCTAAATGAGAGCATCTAAAATGTATTTACATATCCATGTCAAGTGAAGGCTTATGCATGTCATCACCTCCTTCCCCTATATTTTCCCACCAATTTTCTGAAGATAAATGGACATCAGCTTCATATAATCAGACCTGAGTTTTTAGTACTTACTCTTAATATTTGCAGGGATTCTTCTAAGTGCTTTACTTAGTTATTGAATCTTTTGCAATGATCTTCCACTCTAGGTACTCTGAGTGCCATCTTTTACGGATGCTATAGTGCTTCTTGTACTTTTTAGAAATTAACTGATCTACCAAGAATATATACAAACAAAGAAAAAGGTCTGCTTTAACGTTAAGTATCTATGACTTTCATTGGATTTTAAATGTTGTGTTTTGTATTATCCTTATGTTCATTGACTACTTTTTCTAGCAGATGACAATAGCTGATTGTTCTCTTTTTTATATTATTTTGTATCTTCATGGAGCAATCATCTTTCTCAAGTAATGTGATTTTACACATATTAGTATTGAATTTGAGATATAGAGTTATAGTTCTTAAGTCAGTAAGTGCTTACAGGAAACTCTTTGGGAGCCAGACATTTTTTTGAGCAAAACAGTTCACAGAGTGCTATATAAATTCTTCTTGAATGAGTTTTATCATATTGATGAAAACAGTCATTCATCAAAGAATCAAAAGAATAGTCATTTAGCAGTTCTGAGATTTAGAGAAGAAAAAAGCACAGTATGTATACGACCAACCAATTTTGGGACTTTGACCCTTTTATAGGTTCTAGATAGCTTTCTTGAAGAATGGAAATTTTAGTTTATATCTGAAATATGTTCCCACATAATTGAGTGAACAATACAGAGGCAAATAAAAGAAAAGTGATTCGGCTGATCTGGAATACAATCCCATGTGCCTTGAGCAGAAGCCTTGGCTGCCCCATGCAAAAATAATGTCCCACATGCAGAAACAATGAATTCCATGTAAAGAGGACAGAGAGTATTTCTAGACTAACTAAAGATTTTCCTATTTACATTATGAAACAAGTGACACCATGTCTATGTTTTAAAGAGAGTGCATTGTTCAAGTGCACACCTTTAAAAGACTGCTTCATTCCTAGAAGAGGTAAGAACGTAAGAGCCTGAAAATGAAGAGAAGTGCTGGCAGATAGTAACTGTTGTTCATGGCAGGACTGCTGCACCCAAGAACTCACTGTAGCGATGTCCACTTCTACAAGACCTGCACAATAGTTGGTCTACCAAAATTTCACCATAGATGAGGAAAGATCAAGAGACATTGTACCTCCCTGAGAGACTACTGAAGGTCAATCCAGGCAGGACAAGGGGAAATAATTTCCTCAATGCTTTATCTTCTAATCTCCTATCTATATTATCTTTCTAATATGATTATCCATACCCCAGCAGGTGCTCAGGCATCTGACAGTACAGACATCCCAGAAGAAGCCCAGTGGGCCACACATTCATAAAAGATGTGAAAGAAGTGGAAGACTAATCTGAAAGGAGAAAGTATGAAGAGGACAGGATGAGAGGATGGGACTGTGTAGTAAAGGGTTGAAATGTCAAAAATTATTGAGTTCATATATGAAAGTGCAAAAAATTAAATTAAATTATATTAACAAAAAGTTAGAAATTAAAAATATGAATATGAAGTATGGCTACATGTCTTGAGATTTTAATGATTTATTATGAGGCCTCCTAAGAACTACCAGCTCAAGATGAGGATGACCGAGGTTAGTATAATGGACAGGAGTTCAGTAGATTAAGAGTATGGAGTAGAAGATGATTTAGAAACATAAAATATAAGACTAGGCACAGAGAGTGTCAGTATCAACCTTGCCTTCCAGCTTAGTGATTTTTATCTATACAGCTAGAGAGAGATGTACAAATAAATGGCCTGGGAAGAGAGCCAAGTTTGGAGGTGAAGTCCATTAGAATTGCTAATGGAAGGTAAATGATATATTGAGTTTGAGGCCTCTGGTTCTATATACTTGGAAATTATGAGCAAAGCTCTTAGGAAAACTATGGTGGATGTGAAATTACTTAAATGACAGCGAGGGGTAAGATGACTAAACCACCCAGCAGGGCACCTCCAGCACTTTCAACATTCAAAAGCTGAAGCAGGAAGTCAGCAAAGGTTAGCTAGAGAGCTGCTAAAGAAGCAAGAAGAAAATTAGAAGGAACAAAGGAACATTGAAAGAAAAGCTGATCAACAGTGTTGAAAGTGGCTGAGATGCTTATTCGGATTAAAATGGAGAAATTTACTTTCTCTGAAAGGAAAGGCAACATTGATTTTCCTCAGTTTATTTTTATTATTTTATTTTATTTTATTATTTATTTTTTTATTTTATTTTATTTTATTTTATTTTATTTTATTTTATTTTATTTTATTTTATTTTATTTTATTTTATTTTATTTTATATCCACAGAGAGATGATGATGGAAGTCAACTATTGGGTTTTGATTAACCAACACAAGATAATGAGCCTGTTAGTGCAATTATTTTTTCCTTTACCTAGGCATGTTTAAATGCCAGGTATGGGAGGCATTCTTTTTTAAATGAAGATAAAAAGGACCTTGCATTTTCTCATGCAGTGTTCCTGAAACAAGTCTTACATATTCATAGTAGATATTGTTAAGACAAATGGAAGTCAGTAATCAAAAATAACTGAGGAAACACAGAGCTCCAAAATATTTTTTTACTTATCTAAAGAACATTTTTTTAAATATTTTTTATTATCTCTGCTCATACAAACTTAATAGGTACACTGGTTCCCTCCCTCCCTCCTCCTCCCCTGACCCTTCTGCTCATCGCCCCTCACCCCTCCCTCCCCACCCCCCTAGTGCCTCCCCTCCCCCAATCCCCAGAGAATCCTTTAATGTGCATGCCAAACTCTCCTCTGGGTCCTCCTCTCTGATGACATACAAGGACCCAGTGTCATTTCCCTGAACCCTTTCCTTTGTTCCCCTTAAGCATAGGAACACTATTTTGGCTGTCAATTCCTTGCCTCCAAGGATCTTGGTGCTTTTAGCAAATGCTAGACTTTGTGGGGTTAATAGTGTGTTGGACATTGCACAGGGCATGCAAAGTCCAATTATGATTGCTTCGGCCCTAACTTGTGTGGAGTATCTTGCATATCATTGCTCCTCCCATCTTTGTGCTCTTACACTCTTACTGCCCCCTCTTCCGCAAATTTCCCTGAGCTTCAGGATGGGGAGAGATTAGGCTGGCCTAGTTCTAGGTCATTGATATAGAGTCTCTGAAGTTCTGGATTATGGTGTGTTGATTTTGTTTTGCAGTTTTGCTGCTCCTGCAATGCCCTTCACTCCATCCTGATGGGTATTGGATGTCACCCCCTGGCCAGAGACAAAAAGCTGTTAAACTAGAGTCTTGTTATAAGAGTATGTTCAAAGGTAGATGTAATAAAAGTAGGAAACCACAGTGAGGGAGGGGTCAATCACCCATTTGCAAAATGGTTACTTATTATCTGCCAGACTATATGCCCTCCCCTTCTGGTGAGATCATACCCCCTCAGTTGTAAATGATCAGAAACGAAAAGTTTGCGAACTTAACCAGATATCTCATTGTTTACTTGCTGTCCTTGATGGAGGCCTATTTTCTCTGGTGTAACATGGTCCCCTCTCTCCTTGTTTCTGGTGCGGCCCTCCTACTCCATCCCTCCTGTTCATACTCCTTGCAATTACTGTATTACAGAGGTTTATCGTCGAGTGTCTCTAGGTGGGCTGGGTGGGCTTGGTACTAGGAGCCACCTCTTATAGAGTACATACGGCGTTTAATTTTCTAGGTCTGGGATACTTCACTCAATATAATTGTTTCTAATGACATCTATTTCCTGGCAAATTCCAGTAATTCATCATTTTTGATGGCTGAGTAGTACTCCATTGTATAGATGTACCACAGTTTCCTTATCCACTCGTCAACTGTTGGACATTTAGGTTGATTCCATGACTTTGCTATTGTAAACAGTGCTGCTATGAACATGGTCACGCTTGTGCTATGGAGGTGAACCTCTGCTGCATGGGGGATTATACCCAAAAGTGGAATTGCAGTGTCATATGGCATTTCAAGCTTTAATTTTAAAGAACATATTTGTCATTGACTTTTTGTGCTTTTTTTCATTATTAGAGTAATTTTTGAATTATCTTGAAAAAGAACTGAGCAGGAGTTTCTACATAACCATCTTTTTCCTTTCCCCCAGTTTTCTCTTATTATCATTTATTACTTTGGTAGATTCGTGATATGCTGCCCATGTTGATATAACATAGTAATCATAAAAGCATATTCAATTCTTGTCACTTTAAAATGCCAATGTCTTGAGGACAGGTTGGGAAAAGACAAAAAGATTCATCTGGAAAACCAGCCAACAAAAGAAGGTCCTTTTGCTAAAGGGGTTATAATGCCTAGTGGGATTGCAGACACAGGCTTGAATAGGGAATCATTGGGAGGACTTTCGAGTAAGCAGGTGCCAAGATAAATAACTTATGTCAATTGTCTGCTGTTCTGACACACAGGCAGTTGCTACCTTCCACAGCTGGATGTTCTATGTTCTGTAAACCTAAAGAAAAGTATAGAGGGGGTGATACAGGATTCCATGACAAGTAGGATGAGGGAAGGAATAATAGGAAAAATCTAGAGTGGATGAGTGAATGGAATATAAGTGGGGCAGAGAGACCTATAGAGAAACCCTAAAATTATGGGAGGTGACCCCATAGAAATCTTCTATGTTATGTCAAAAAACCATTTATTTTAAAGAAGGAACAAGAACAGACAATACTTATGCAAAGGAGCACAGAGAGGAAAACAGGGAAAAACAACAAAAATGCTCTGAGTTGGTCCACTTAGAATGCAGTGATATTTAAAGCTATACTAGAAGTGGCAGGACTGTAACACTTTCTGATTAAGTTGTTGGTCAGAGAGGTCGCTAAGGCTTCCGAACATTATATGCTTTTGCTGTTTATTATTGGTTGCCCTTCAAAAAATTGACAGTAAAATATTATTACTGAATATGCAACACATATGGATCATAGGACATGGGCAAATATACCAATTGGAACTTGTTTGAGAGCTTCCTCCTTGCTGGATAGCTTACACAGTACCAAGGAATACTGTAGAAGCTACTTGGGGAGAATAATAACCAAAGATATCATCAACCCGTGAGATCTGCAAGTTGAAATAAAAATCAACATGTGATTACCAGTGTAATAGTGTCGTGAATATCAAGGAGACAGCTTTCTGATTGGATTCAAGGCCCACTTGTCAGAATGGAACACATTCCTGTTCCTGTAAACTGGAAGAAGAACGTAAAAAAGGAAGGAAATAGATTATAAGTGAAGAAAAGACTATAAACTATAGGAGGGAAAACAGTATACCAAACTGCTGTTTACCTGCTAATATATCCATAGATTGGAAGAAGATTCCACATTCAAACTATAAAGCCTTCTTCTGCAACAGAAGTAGATGATCTCAACACCCAGAGAGGATGCAGCCTTGTGCAGTGGAAGAACAGTGAAATAGGCAACAGTTAACCAGAATGCAGAGTACTGGTGACCCTGCATTACTCACTCAGAATCAGGCCAACCGAATTTCTCCCCATCCTAAGGCTCAGAAAACCTTGAAAAGGAGGGGGTGGTAACATTGTAAGAATCTAAAGATGGGAAGGTCCACGGCTGAACAAGATATTCCACTCAAAGCAGGTCTGCTGCATCCAGGAACTCATTGTATAAGACTTGTCCTTACCAGACCTGCATAGGGAGGATATCAGTAGAAATAATTATATGCAGTAGAAACCTTAGAGGTTAGGGCTAGAAAGATGAAGAGGACAGTGGGTCTGTCCAAGGAAGGGCCATTTGGTCTGTCACAGGGACCTGAACACCCATTAGAAGAGATGATCCAGAGGAAATCCTCTTTAAGTGTATGTTTTTCTTTGCTAATGAATGTATTTTAAATTATTAGCCTGCCTTCCCTCCCTCCTTCCCTCCTTCCTTCCTTCCCTCCCTCCCTCCTTCCCTCCCTCCCTCCCTCCCTCCTTCCCTCCTTCCCTCCTTCCTGAACAAGATATTCCACTCAAAGCAGGTCTGCTGCATCCAGGAACTCATTGTATGAGACTTTTCCTTACCAGACCTGCATAGGGAGGATATCAGTAGAAATAATTATATGCAGTAGAAACCTTAGAGGCTAGGGCTAGAAAGATGAAGAGGACATCCCTCCCTCTCTCCCTCCCCCTCCCTCTCTCCCTCCCCCCTCCCTCCCTTCCTTCCTCCCTCCTTCCTTCCTCCCTCCTTCCTTCCCTCCTTCCTTTCTTCCCTCCTTCCTTCCTTCCTTCCTTCCTTCGTTCCTTCCTTCGTTCCTTCCTTCCTTCGTTCCCTCCTTCCCTCCTTCCCTCCTTCCTTCCTTCCTTCCTTCCTCCTTCCTTCCTTCCTTCCTTCCCTCCCTCCTTCCTTCCTTCCTTCCCTCCTTCCCTCCTTCCTTCCCTCCTTCCCTCCCTCCTTCCCTCCTTCCCTCCTTCCCTCCCTCCTTCCCTCCTTCCCTCCCTCCTTCTTTCCTCCCTCCCTCCCTCCCTCCCCCTCCCTCTTCCTCCCTCCTTCCTTTTCCCTCCCTCCCTCCCTCCTTCCTTCCCTCCTTCCTTCCCTCCTTCCTTCCCTCCTTCCTTCCTCCTTCCTTCCTTCCTTTCTTTTTTCCTTCCTTCCTTTTTTCCTTCCTTCCCTCCTTTCCTCCTTCCCTCCTTTCCTCTTTCCCTCCTTCCCTCCTTCCCTTCTTCCCTCCTGTCCTCCTTCCTTTTTCCCTAGGGTTGGGTATCACCCATTACCTCTGCATAATACACATGAAAGTTGATGGTCAGTATGAGACACATTCTTCCAGAAGTTTCTGCACACATGTGTTCCAGCTTCAGTTTCATTTATTGTTTTCTTTGCCTACAAAAATCATATTTACATGCAAATAAATATGAAAAAAAATTATACAATTGTCTAACTCTGTTCTCCAAGCACAGTAGATTAGCACTATGACATTATCTCTGAAATTTAAATCCTTCTTATCATTAATTTTTTCCATGGGAAAACTTACTATCTACCCTGTTGGCAAATTTCCTTGGTTCATTAATAAGTATTGTAATTATTATCTATAATTTCTAAGCTGCATATAGGACTCATTCATCTTATACCCAAAGTTTGAGCTTTTGACCAATATTTTCCAATCTTCCAATCTTCCTTATTATCAGACCTTGACAGTGACCATTCTTTTGCATTTTTGAGTTCAACTGTTTTTTTTTTTTGTTTTATATTTAAGCATATCATGCAGCACTGATTTTCCTGCATTTCAGTTACACTCACATAGAAGATGCAGTACTTGGAAGATTATAACATCCACTTTTTCTTCATTCTTTTGGTTGCCATCTGTTGCAGTTTGCCTGCATGGTTGCTGATAAATGGCCATCAAATGTCTTAAGGAAACAAGGGGTTTATTTCCTCATGACTGTCTGGTTACAGTTCTAGTCCAGCTTGAAAGGAAAGCATGCACCAATACTAGGGCCGAGAGAACTGACCACACCATCCCACATAACAGCTGAGAGATGGACAATCCTTACTTGCCAGACCAGCATGTCTGGCCAAATGTATACAAGGATGCCCACTTTCTCAACCAACTCTCAGTATTTTATTCATCTGTTCAGGGCCTAGTCCCATGCACCATAGGCTGGGCATCAGCTAGACATCAGCTAGACAATCTCCTGCAGGTTTGCTCTGGGCTTAACTCAACCATTAATTCTCTACAAATGTGCTCAGAGCTCAAATCCTCAACAGTCAAGTTGACAACTGTGCCTGACTATGACATCATCTTTAGAAGAAGGACAATGTGAGTGGTCCTTGTCATCTGTCATCAATACCAAAGACAGTAATTCCCTGTGTCTACAGCTTATGCCCCCTCACTTAAACCAATATTTTTGCTCTAGTGGGCATAAAAGTTCAACAGTACATGTGAAGTGGCTTTATATTGCTGTCTCATAGAATTCTGCAAACTAGACATTCCTGTTGTTACTGTAAGTCATTTCTAGTACTATTACTTTTAATTGCAATGTTCAGGTTTTGTTATTCACAGAACGTGAGTCCTTGAGCAAATCAATTACCTTCTGATTTAAATTCTGGTTCCATAGAAGCAAAGTGGGGATTATGATAAAATTCCCTCAAATGCAGTTTTAATATTTTAAATGGATGACACATGCAAATTGCTTGGTGGAATGACAGATACAAGGTCTGTGCTCAGAAAGGTAGTTTCTTCTCTCTCCCTTGAAGGGCATTTACTAGATTCTTTTAACCCACACCCAGATGTGTGTATGATCTAGTTCCTGATGTGGAGGAGTTCTCTTTCCATCTCTTTCTTTTTGGATCTGATTTTGCTGACAGTTCCCAGTTGATAAATAATCCCTGTCCACATAGGACAAGCTTTCCATGGATTATCCACAGAGATTAAGTAAATAACTTCATTTCAAAAAAAGAAGATTAGCAAAAGGACTCAGTGGGTAAAAACAATTGCTATTAATCCTCACAACTTGAGCTCAATCCTGGAGCTTACATGAGAGAAGGAGATAACCGACTCCAGCAAATCTCCTCTGACCTACATGTGCCCATACATGTGCAGTCATGTGTACATGTATATACACACACAGTAAATAATTGTTAAAACAAAACAAAACACAACAAAATGTGTGAATGCAATATGAAGAAGATGTTATAAATTACATCTGTTTCTCCTGTGGTGAACATCAGGCATAAGCATCTAAAAATATAACAGCATAAATGGAAAGAAAAAGACTTGCTAAGATAAATATAACATGCTTTTGCCCTCCTACAATGCAGTTTACAGACAAATGGAAATGTCTTACACAAATATCTCTCTTTTTGTTGTTTGTGAGTAACCATTTCTTTAGGCTTTCCCAGTCTCACTTTGACACCATAGTCATATACTTTCATCATTTTCAGAATATGATGGCAAGGTCCACATTAAAGTGTCCTTTAGATTCGAGGATGATTTTCATCTTTTTGAGGTTAAACTCATTTCAGTTTCAACTCTTTCCCATGCCATTCTGCACAGTGTGGTAGAGTATAAGGTCACTTATTTCTCTTTCATTATCTGTCATCATCTCTGAAGGATCAAAGGTGTAAAAGGAAGATAAGTAAGAAGCAAATAAGAGGAAATTGAGCTCTTTGGTCTGATGTAAGATGTCAGAAAAGAGAATCGGTTAGTTAAAATAAGTAAAGATTTTCACATAAAAATGCATCCAATTTTAAACCACTCTATTTCTCCTTATTATCGATTAGTTGGTCACTGTTGTATTTATCTCCAGTTCTGCCATTTCATTAAGTAATTCATACAAGAAAGCTTTATTAGAATCTGCTGTGTACCAATACTTTAGTAGTTTGAGTTTACAACTTACTCTGATAAGCACATGTTTCCATGTCTAAGAGTGTGTGTCTAGCACAGGGCTGAGTCTTTCCAGGTGACTTATAAAGTCTTTCTAATATTTATGGATGTCCTAAGGTGGTGAGAGGTATTTATTCATAGAAAGCTATTTCAGTATCTAATTAAAATGGAGGAAGACTTTTTTTTTGTCCAGCATTCAACTCATAACATAATTTAATCTTTACTGGACATTTAGTCTCAGTCTCTATTTGATTATTTAACATGTTACATGTGACAGTTTCAACTAGTTTCATTTTCTTGGCTAGAAATGGAATCAGACTCTTCAAATACCGTATCTGAATTTTCCATTGTCTTCAATTAAGAAATCTTTGTGTCTATGAGATATTTCAGCATATTTTACAGCCTACAGTGGTAAATTGCCATTAATCACATGTCTCTGGCAAGGGTTAAAGGAAAAAATTTACATAACTTTGAAACCAGAAGAGCTTAGCAATATACATTAGAATGGATGATATAATTCATTTAAGAAGCAAAAGCTACTCTGCTCCCACTTCAGGTTCTTACAATCATGCAACTCCTTCGCTTCCTGAGCTTTGGGGTGGAAGTGGGGGTGACTTAGAAGTCCTGGTTTAGGTCCTAGCAGGCAAAGATAAACCACATGAAACCCAATGGCTCCACATGTGAAAAGACTTGAAAATAGGAGGTGGGAGAGATGTGGTTAGAGATTAAGGTGTGAGATATTTTAAATTCACTATATTCATGTATGAAAAATTAAAAGTAATGCTATAAAATAAAAATACATAAATTTTTTAAAAGAATGAAGTTCAGGAACCACTTAAATAAAAGTATTCAAATTCTGCCTCTAAAAAAACAAAAGCAAAAGCAACTCATTTAGATGTTAAAAAATCTAAAACACATTTGTGCTCAGAGTTTTGTTGGCAGTTGTTCACATACTTTGCTATGCATTAGATGACAGAAAATTTCCTATATCCGTTCTTATAATCCAGAAAACGAAGTTTTATATTTTCTGCTGCCAAGGTATTCAAGGGTAAAATATGTCATTTTGTACATGTTCTCAAATGCAGAATTAATTTATAAGAGCCTAGTTGAACTGAAAAAAAATGACCTAGTAAATACTCAGATCAGTGTAAAATGTCTTTTGGTCTTGTGAAAGTCTTACCGCTAGCTGGGATTGTTTTGCACAGTATCAGCCCTTTGCAAATAGTGGTCTCCTCACTTCTGTCATTTGACTTCTCTCTGCTTTTCTAATGTTCCAAACAGCAAGTTGATTATATTGGAGGGATTGCAGATACACAGCAGTTTGACTTGTCGGTCAGGGTCACAGATGGTCTGATGTCAAGCATATGCTACAGACTTTACTATCTGCTCTTCTTAGATTTTAAAATAAAACTAATCAACCCAGGACTAAATTTCATTTTATGAATTATGACAATAGATTCCCTAAGAAAATTTCTTGTCAACACTGATTGGCCCAGTAAGTTTATGATCCACTGTAATAGTCAAGGCAATTAACTTCAGACAAACATCAATTCTTACCAATTTAGTAAAAAATGTCAGCGTGGGATTTTGCTGGGGTTGTTTTAAAGTTTGTCTTAGAATGTAAGGAGACAATTGGCACTGTGTGTTATAGTTCTTGTTTAACCATTCTTTTGATGCTTCATGAAACATCTCTAGATCTCTCAGGGAAATTTCACTTTTTTCCCAGGAATTGTGCACTTCACTTCACATTGAAGTTATCTTATTTCATATCCTCACCTGAGGATCTTGATCTCTAATTTCCCATGTCTAAAGGACTGCTGACTATTTACACCTGGGTAATTTACTTTAGTGGTTTATAACTTAAAATTCATTTGTATATTCTTTACCATAAGCACATATTTCATTTCTATTTTTGAGAAGTATGAACAATTGTCTTTAAATCAGGCTTCTTCACTTTTTCTGCTCCAAGTTTTGACTTCTTTTACTCTCCCTGCTGCCTAGCTCCAGGACAGAGTCGAGGACATAGGGTTCAAAGACCTAAAAGCCCCAGTCATCTATTACATGCTCAACTCTTGTATATAGACAAGAGCTATGCTGAAGGATATGTGCCATCATAAGCAGGATGTGGCATTATGTGAGGATGCCTCCTCCCCTGCCTGCTAAATTAGGTCATGTCATGTTATCGTAATCATATCAAGTCTTATGCAAAAGAAAAGATCAACTTGCAAGAGTGAAGAAAACATCCAGCATTACAGTACTGGGAAGTTATGTTACACTAGTATCATGTTGGCAGAAAACAAGGCTTTGGGAAGTTATGTTATACTCATAGCATGATGGGAGAAAAGAAGGCATTGGGAAGCTATGCTATGCTCAGCATGCTGGAAGAAAAGAAGGTATTGGGAAGCTTTGCTCCACTTACATTATGTCGGGAGAGAAGTTCTGTTGCACTGGTAGCATTATGGGAGAGAAGAACACATTGGACATGCTTGATCATGTCAATAGTCTTGTGTCTTGTGTAGATTCCATAGGAAGTTGGGCTTCAGGTGGTAAAGATGAAGATGGTTCTCCTTTATACCTGATGAAGGAAAGTGAAGTAAAGGAATTGAAGGGAGAACACTTTCCACAGAAGGACTCAAAGAAAGCCAGGAAGAAAACACATGCTGCCTTCATCCTTCCTGATGAGAAATACTGGGTCTATGAGCCAGATAGGAATCCAGAAGCATTCCAGCCTATGAAACTCTCATCTCTCTCTGGAATAACATAAAAAGGAAAAAAAAATCAAATACGAAGTAGTTGAAGATGGTAAAGTGGAACTGGATAGGTTACAGGAGCAGATTGCTATATTTGAGGACTACACGAAACATGATTAAGGGAACTGGAGAAGTGGCTCAGGGGTTAAGCCTCTGCCTTGCAGGCAGAAGGTCCTGAGTTCGGATTTTAGACCCCACGTATAGACGCTGGGCAGAAGCAGGGGCGGCCGGCGCTTCTAGTCCTGGTAGGGTGGAGCCTGTGAATCTCCAGGCAGAGTAAACAAGGTGGAGGCGTCCATGGTGGTTCCCAACTTCGTCCGTGGTTCTACACACACACCCACCCACCCACACACACACACACACACACACACACACACACACACACGCACGCACAATTGAATAAATAATAAAAAAAATAAAAAAAAGAAACATGATTGAACTGAAAGAAAAACTGTTTTAATGTACTACTCTTTCATTTACAGCTATTTGGCAACAAAATCTCTGACAAAAGCATTTTAAGAAAGGGAAATTTAATTTGCCTAAGAGTTTGAAGGTATAGACCTTCATGGCAGGGAAGGCGGGGTGGCAGGAGTATGGGACAGGTGGTCTCTCACATTGCATCTGCAGTCAGGATGCACATAGATGAGTGTGGGTGTTCAGCTCAATTTCTTTTTTATTCAGTTCAGTGAGTATGGCTTATTTCTACATCACAGCTCATGTATCTCGGGATTCCAGGAGATAAAACATGGCTCAGGCTCACTCGGTTAAATGCTTATTGAATGAGCAGGGTCACATTTCATTTTACTTTATTTGAAGGTACTATTTTCATTTATTCATCTTTTTTTAATCCCAGACTGGCTAGGTACTCCCTATACAGCTGAGGTTGCCTCTACTAGTGGCAAACTTGTACCTCGGACTCTAGAGTTCTGGGATCCGAGAGTTGATCCAACGTGACAGGCTAAATATGAATTTAAATAAAATAGTGTTGTATTAATTTTTCTTTGTTGATTTTACTTACTCCAGTTGATGGCAGTACAGCACCTTTACTCTTGGTAAAAGAATAAAAGGGTGGAATACATCTGCTTAAATTTCCACCATACAAAATAAAATAGCTACCTGTTTGTCAGTTTTTTCCTCTCTCTTGCCCCCTGTCTCTTCTCTCTCTCTCTTTCTCTCTCACTAAACACACACTATACCTCATATTTACCAAATGAATGAAACAGAAGGTTAGGAAACTCATTATATACTCATAAATCTTCATAAAGTACAGGACACATATGTGTTTTCATTCTATTAGTTTCCTGTTTTTTGTCCGTGGCAGTTCAGCATAAGATGCAACCCTTCATCATTTGATGCTTTAGTGGAAATATTTATATTGCACCTCAGGCATTCTGGACTGCACCTGGAGAAAAAATGGTGTGTTCAGGCATAAGTGAGATCTCAACAAAACTGCTTTGTTTGAATTTGTCACACAAGGCAGATGGCACCAGAGATGTGTTATGTCAATGACAGTTTTCAATGAAAAGGTTTTTGTTTAGCCTTGAGAATTCCAAGCAGAACCAGAATGTATAGGATATGAAGCAGGAGCATCAAGAAACTTAAATTAAATATATACACTCAAACACTAGAGAAAATTTTTGTTCACTGTGCTGACTCATAATTGCCTACAAAGAAGAACGTTTTATTTCTCTGACCAGTGGCCCTGAAGTCATGTGTTCCTTCACAAAAACAACTGAGATGCTATTAATAAGAAAGAAGAAGATTGCATATGATCTCTAATTGGTGTTGACCTGTGTAATTGTAATTTCTTGCTATGAGAATTCAAGATTCCTTGGGTTGTGTCATACTTAATTACAGATGTCAACTTTGATGGTTGAGGTTTGAGTTCTGGGTACATTTAATTAATAGTTGGGTTAAGTCTAGAGTAAATCTGTGGGAGATTGTCTAGATGATGGAGAAGATCCAACCCATGGTGGGTGGGCTTGGGCTCTGGACAGGTGAATAAAAGGGAGGGAACTGGTTGAGAAAGTTGGCATCCTTTCATATAATTGGCCAGACAAGTTGGTCAAGGATCATCCCTTTCTCAGTTGCTATATGGAGATGGTGTGGCCATTTCTCTTGTTTTTAGTGTTGGTGTGGACTCTCCAGTCAAGCTATCAAGCAACTGTAATCAGGAATTATAAGCCAAAATAAAAATCTCTTGTTCCCTTAAGCCTTTGATGGCTTTTGTTAGCAACCATGCAGAGTAACTAATACAGACAGGTTGATTTCGTATCATGTGTTGTTTTCTGCAGACGTAGAGTCTGGAAGGCCCCTTCATAGTTGCTGAGTCTCAGTTTTGCATAGTTTTTCATATTATCTTATGAGTTGCCACCAACATATAGCATTTTAGCTTTGCTGAGTTTTTTACCTTTGGTGACCTGCTCAAGATTAAGCCCAAGAAATGTGGAATGATTTGCTTTCAACAAGATAGTGCTCTGGGAATACAGACCTTTTTCTTTCTGCACTGTGAAATTATTCCTTTGTGTAATTAAGAAAGAACATAGAAAAACGAAGATGAGACCAACACAAGCAAGAGCAGCAAGTTTTCTCCTTGTGGTCAGATTCTCCTTTCCCATGATTTACAGATGAAGGAGAACAAGTTCTCCCCCTGCTGGCTGGTCCCAGAATTATTTCAGTGTTTCTTCCTGGAAAATGGTGCCTGTCTTCACATTGTTCTACAAAGTTGTTTACTTTATGGGCTATAGAGGTAGCTCGGAGGTTAAGCCTCTTCCTCCCAAGCACAAGGACTTGAGTTTGAATTCCAGAACCTATGTAAAAATGGCCCGTCGTGAATGGAAATGGCGATGGTCTGCCCTTGTAGGGAGAAACCCCAGAGCAAAGCCAAAAGGAGGTAGAGCAATCAAGGATGATTCCTGAAGTCCCTGTTGGGACTCCACAGTATACACAGTACCCTCTGATACACATAGACACATACACATTCGTGCATACATATAGATGGGTAAAAGAAGTTATTTCATTCACTCTGAATCCTGTAGAGGAAATCTTACTAACCCTCTCCTAAGCTCGAAATTTTCTCGTTCTTATTTGAATGTTTTGCATTTTCCATGATAATTCTAACAACAGAACACAAAATTTTAGGTAATAAGAAACGTGTGTATCCACTATAGTTAGCAGAAAACAGTTAAGTTGCTTTTTCATAACTGAGAACCTCCAGAAGAAAAAGCCATAATGTGCTCCAGACTTTGCAGCTAGTAAGTGGCTGGAACCCAGGTATATTGTGCACCTTATGTAGTCTTCTGTTGGCTTCAAGCCTCCTCTGGCAGTTGGTATATGAGCTAAAGAAAAACAATATATTGTTTAAGCAAAAGAGGCCATTTAGGAACAACGTTTGTTACAAAGAAAAAAAAGAGAAACAGCCAAAGGTTAGACAACTTTAGACATTCTCTACTGTACTAGTTACTTTCATTGTTGCTGTGACAAAACGTTTGACAAGAAGCAGCCTAAGAAGGAAGAGTTATGTTGGCTCATAGTTTGTGGAGATGCAATTCATCACAGTGAGAAGGCATGGTAATAAGATCACTGGTCGCTTTGCTTTGACAGCAGAGAGCAACCAGGAAGTGGAGCTGAGCTATATAACACAAAGGGCCACCTCCAGCAACCTATTTTCTCCTTGTTTCTACCTTAAAAGGCTCATCAGTCTTCTAATACAGTATCACAAGGTTAAGACCTATAGGGGGCGTTTAGTTACATCACATAATATTCATGGGGAAAGCGATGAAATCTATTTGGCCTCAAGTTTGGGAACTAGAATTTATCAAGGCATAGCCTTTCTGGGGGACCTCAGACTTCTGTGCAGATTCTATCTGAAGACTCTCCAGTGACTTCACTCTGGCTTCTGCACTTTGGGGCCCCTTTTCCTCACCATCAGCATGACCCTGTCTTCTGGTGGCTGGTCCTCTTCCTCTCACACATGCATATTACCTTTCTTCTTAGATTTTCTCTCACAGAGGAATTTTACTTAAATAAAATCTGCACGTATTTAATGCCGCCTTGTGATCAGACCAGTGAAGAGATGGAGAAGGCTCCTTATGTGATGGGTCTTATGATATTCCAGCTGCAACTTTGCCACATGAATAGCTGATTATATTTTTAAGTAAATGTGTCTAAGTTATATTTGCATTGTTTTGACTTAGAAAGTTGTTTATTGTTTTCAGCTATTAAAATGCATGTGTGAAAAAATGAAGTCAAAGAGAATACAATGAGAAGCTGGCGATATGTTTTATTCTGATTATTTTAGAATTACTTAAGAGTCCTGTCATAAGTTGTTTTGAGTAAATGCTATGACGTTTTAGTGCCTGAATAAACAGAAAAATCCTCAGATACATAATTTTATTGAATAAGCTGAGAACACAAGCTGTAATCAATGAAGAAAATGTTGGTGCATCAGGTATTGTTTATTGCTGACTAGATTTTTCCTTCTGATACTGAAGTTTTGCAATGTGTATTTGGTAGTGCTTCCTTGAAAGATACATTAGAACAACACTAAGTTCAGGTTTTCACTGCAGGAAAATTTTACAGTAGACCCATGATGAAGGTCAATCCTATTGAACATGGGTCTAATTAAGCGCTCACCTTTGTTAAATGCCTCTTCAGGGTGTACAGTTTACTTTTCTCTATGACTCTCTGCAGACTTTTAAAATAGCTATAAAAACAGACCTGTATAAAACAAAGGTGGGTTAGACCACAGTGTAATAATGAGCTTCAACCACAGTTTCTCTTCTGCAACAATGTAATAATGGGCAATTACTCACACTGCATAACCATTCTTGATGACCTCCAAGTGAGAGGATAAATATCTAATTATAATTGTTTATGGGATTTTCTTAGGAGTCAGCTTTGCAGCTGTGGTGAAATTTAGTGAATGTTGATAGTCTATGAGGGATCCCTCCCCTGAAAAAAATTTGAATCATATCAACCCAAACAGAAGGTAAAGTTAATGCTAGAGAGTGTTCCAGCTATTCTTTCATTGCTGTGAGACAATAGCCACACACAATTTAAGGTAGAAGGGGAAATTTATTTGGCTTTGGTTCCAGAGGAGAGATACAGTCTATCATAGGAAGAATCACATGGAAGAAGCCATGGCTGCAGGCAGAAGCAGAAGGCTGATTCAGGTCCCTGCAGGAATCATGGAGGCAGAAAGAGCAAATAGAGTGAGAGGGAGAAGGGCCAGGCTATCAAATCTCAAGCATCACTCCATGTGACACCCCTTCCTCCAGCAAAGCTCCACCTTTCAAAGCGCCACAACTTCCTCAGACATTGCAATCAGCTAATGATTCAAATATGTGAACCTGTGGGGGAAACTCACATTCAAATCATGACAGAGAGGTAACACTTACAACTATGTATACATACTAGGAATTATGATTCCTAGATTAAAACCTGTGTTTTATCCTAGTTTATACAGCTTTAATAATAATAATGATAATAATAATAAAAATAATAAAAAATGAATCTGTACAAGAAAAATGATCTCTTCCATTAAAACTCATTTGTCTTTTCTGTAAGAAAATTCTTTTATTAGAACCTAAGTTTTAGGGGTAAATGGTATACATTGACACACATACATACTCATATAAACACTAAAAATAGTGGGTAGATAAATTAAGGATTTTTACCTTCAGCTCTTCGGCATTGCTCAATATTACTCACACTTTTAGTCATTACCTATGTTGCTGCAATGCTGGAGACCCTAAATAAATTGACTGCCTTTTGCTCCAGAAGCCAATACCCAATGTTCTGTCACTTTTGCCCTGAATAATATAGACCTTGAGTCTTGTAGACCATTTAATAGGAGCTGACTTGTTTTATTCTCTTGTTCCATCCCAGCGAGACTGTGTTTCAATCTGTCAGCCCCTGGATCACTTTTCTACAACATTCTTTACCTGCTTGTATCTTGAATTTGACTCTTGTTCTCTGGGGACTTCAGTGAAACTGCCAGAAGTCGTTTTACTTGTCACTTTTAACAACCGTCAGAAAGATAGAGCTGCATCTGTCTATGATGGGTTTGAGTTTTCACTTGACAGAGCACAGGCATGGAAAGGTACTTTCGATTTACAAGGATGATATTGACTAGAACCTCACATTCCTCTGTTTCAGCAATTGTGATCACAACCTGGGACATGCTCATTTTTTGAGATGACCTGGAGACTTTATTTTTTTCTATAGGGAGACATCATGAAAATGCAATTAAGAAATGATGAGTAAAATTTTATCTTTTCCTTGTTTGAAACAATAGTCAACTTATATATTATTGTCATAATGGGCTCTCTTTCTATTGGTAGTATTAGAATTCTGTGATGTTTAAAAATACCCCTTACACAGATCCACAACTAAAAATGCTGTTGGTTACTATTTATTTAGCATTTAATATGCACCAGATATTGTTTGTTACTGTGTATGCAGAGATCTGCTTCACCTTCATAATCACCCCCATGAGGGAAGTTTATTATTATTCCCAGTTTACATATTCAAAACCAGTAACAATCAGAAGAAAATTACCCATCTGTTCATATTGATATTCTAATTTCAGTTCCCAGCTCTCTTTTTTCCTGATTTGAGTAGTATGGAGCATGGAGGAAGGAAGGAAGGAAGAAATCAACTCAGAAAGGAGGCCTGTGTTTAGCTCTTGAGAAAATGCAGCTTAACTCCTTGGAAAGGCTGGCTTGGAGTCTCTGTTGCTGTAATACATGATACGAACAATTTAGGGAAACAGGAGAATTCTTACTCCAGTTTTTGAACTTATGGTTAATTCTTGTGGGAGAGTTATAAAAAAAAGACCCAAGCAATCTTATCCACAGTAAGAGCAGAAGGTAAAGGCAATGCTGCTGTTACCTTGCCAGTCTGCAAACTTGCTCTCCATTTCTGCCCATTTGCACAGAGAATCATCCTGCCCACTGTGGGGATTGATCTCTCCACATCAAATACTCTCCTACAGGGTTGCTTAGAAGTCAGCCTTAACTACATAGTTCTTCATGGGCATACCCAGAGGAGCTGACACATTTTGCAACTTCTTTAGCCTGTGAAAACACTGAAAACAACATTTCAGCCATAGCTGATTATTTATTTAATATGATCATGTGGGGCTTGGCCTTGTGTCATTTCTCCTTTCCTGTGAAATACCTATCCCCCACACATTCTTTGTAGGAAATACAGCTAGATAATGGAGTTCTTTCTTTCTGTGGCAGATTCATTATGGAGATGCAGAACTTGTGAGATAAATGAGCAAACTCTAAAGTACTTTCTATTTCTCATACTTATGGAAAATTCACATCTTGTTGTATGCTTGGAAATACTTCTTGAAAATACTATATTATCAGTACTACAATGGAGCAGCATGAGGGATATAAAAAATAGAAGCACGATGTGCCCAAAGTGTTATGATTCTGTTATTAGATTTTATTCATTGGAAATTATCTTTCTATATTTTTATAAAAAAGCTATAACTTGATTTATATCTTCAATTCTGTGCTCTTTAAAATGGCACAATAATATATTTATCATAATCATCACATCTTAAAGGGTACTATAAAAGTAAGACAAAACTAACACTAATAGATAAAATGTTGGTCAGAGAGGTCTCAAAGACTCTCAGACATTATAGGCTTTGCCATTGCTCTTGGTTGCTCTCCATAAAATTATCAGTAAGACCCTGTTATTGAAGATGCAACACATATGGATAACAGAACATGGGTAAAATACATCAACCAGAACTGGTCTGAGAACTTCCTCCTTGCTGGATAGCTCACACAGATGTAAGGAATACTGTAGAAGCAATTTGGGGAGAGAAATAATCACAGACACTCATTAGTGCATGAGATCTGCAAGTTGAAATAAAAATCACCATGGCAACAGGTGACCATCAGTATAATAGTGGCATGAGTACCAAGGAGACAAGCAACAACTTTCTGATTGAACTTAAGACCCACTTGTCAGAATGGAACACATTCCTGTTACTATAAACTGGAAAAAGAACCCAAAAAAAGGAAAGAAATAGATCAATAGGGAAAAGCAGCCAATGGGAAGACAGTACACCAAACTGCTCTGTAAATGGCTGCTATTATACACATAGATTGGAAGAACACTTAACACTCAGCCTAGAAATCTTCTACAACAGTGATAGAGGATATCAACACCCTGAAAGATAGTTTAGGGCAGTAGAAGAGCAGTAAACTGGACAGCAATGGCCAGCAATAATGTAGTGTACCAGTGACCTAGCAAGGTTCACCCAGAATCAGGCCAACCTAATCTCTCCCCATTCCAAGGCTTTGGGAACCTTGCACAAGAGAGGGCAGTGAGATTGTAAGAATCTAAAGATGGAAGGTTCGCCTTTGGATAAGACGTTCCATTCAAGGCAGGAATGGTACTTCTAGGAACTCACTGCAGTTAGACTTGTCCTTAACAGACCTGCAAATGACTGACATACCAACATGTCTCCATAGACCATAGAGAAATTCAAGAGAGATAAGAACATACACTGGAAAGCTTGGGGACTAAAGTTAGATGAGTGAAGGGAAATGCTCCTATCAGTGAGGTTGTTGGCATGTCAGCCATTGTGCAGGTCAGGCAAGGTCCAATCACATTGTGGGTATATCCTGGCTGCTGCAGTCCTGACTTTTATGGAATATCTTATATATCATTGGTCCTCCCCATCTTTAGGCTTTTACAATCTTGCCACCCCCTCTTCCACAAGGTTCCCTGAGCTTTAGGATGGAGAGAGATTTGGCTCTCTTTGTTCCAGGTGAATAATGTAGGGTCTTCGGTGTCATGGTTTATTGTTGTTATCAGTTTTGCTTTTCCTGCACTGCCCTTGGCTGCATCCTGATTCGTATCAAAAGATACCTCCTAGCCAAAGATAAACGACTGTTTAAATGAAGATCTTAATATAAGAGAAGATTCAAAGGTAGATGGAAGAACAAGAGTAGGACACAGCAGGGGGTTGGTCAGTGTTCCATTCGCCGGATGGTCATCATCTATCTGGCAGTCACTATACCCTCCCTGATTGGTGAGATCAAACCTCCTCAGTCGTAAGTGACTAGAAGGGAAATGAGAGTGAGCTGCACCAGATGTCAAATACTTGACTGTAGCCTATTTTCTCTACTGAAGTGTTTTCCCCATCTCTTTTCTTTGGAGGTCTTCCTTCCCTTCCCTCCTGTTTATAATCCTTTGCAATTACAGTGGGTATTACAGCGATTTATTTTTGAATATGTCATTAAGTGGGTTTGGAACTAGGATCCACTTACTAGGGCATACATACAGTGTCTAACTCTGTGTCTGAGATACTTCACTCAATATCATTTTTTTCTAATGTCATCCATTTCCTGGCAAATTTCATTAATTCATCTTTTTTGATGGCTGAGTAGCATTCCATTGTATAAATGTACCACATTTTTCTTATCCATTCGTCAACTGTTGATTACATGACTTTGCTATTGTAAATAGTGCTGTAATGAACATGATTGTGCTTATGTCACTAGAGTGAATTCCCAATAGTGGTATAGGAGGGTCATATGGCATTTCAAGCTGTAACCTTTTTGGAAATTGCCAAACTGATCTCCAGAGTGGTTGTATAAGCCTGCATGGAATTCTATCTTAGCAGACTGACAGATTCTCCTTGTGTCCTTCATGGGACAGTCTGCCATGGGGTTTAGATTTTGGAGACAGCCACATGGCAGGAAAAAGCAAATGGTCTACACTGAGTGAACACAGCCCCTAAAAGCTACTTTTTGAAGTCCTGACTTTCACTCCCAAGAGTAAATGAATTTTAGTCAACAACCTAAATGAGTTTGAAAGAGGATTCTTCTCTAACTGGGTTCTAATATTTTGCATCCTTATGATGCAACAAATAAAACATGTTGAGAATAGGGACTATGAGATAATAAGAGCATGCTGCTTTAACTTGTTAATTTTGTAGTAATGCATGATATAAAAATAGAAATGATACATGTGAACATCAGAAAATGTTTTGTATGTGCTCATCAAAGGTGAAACTTCATTTTGTATTGAATTATTTTGGTGTGTGTGTGTGTGTGTGTATGTGTATGTGTGTGTGTGTGTATGTGTGTGTGTGTATGTGTGTGTGTGTGTGTATGTGTGTGCGTGTGTGCACATACATACTCCAACCAAATGAATCTTCTTTTTTCATATTAAATGAATTTAGAAAAAGGCAGAAATTATTTTGATGAGATGATCTCATAAAGCCAGCAGTGGTAGGTAAAGGGACAGTAATGAGAGTTTCAGAAAGCTCTGAGTTCACCTGATCACCATGTTAATAATTTCCATTCATGAGTTATGCCATGGTTTCCACCCCATACCTGTGACCATGTGGGGAATAGAGTGTGCCCTAAGGAATGGCACTGAGGGAACTTACTAATCAAAGATGAAAAAGTTTCTCACTGATACCCTGTTGGACTTGTACTTCCTGGCTGCTAATGTAAACAAACCCCAAGTGAAGAGAGAGAGGAAGAGAGAGAGAGATGTCTCACGGGCAGATGGCTATGAAAAATGCCTGAAGAAAGCATTCAAGAAAAGGGGAAGAAAAAATCAAGAATTCAAAAAAAATTAAAAGCATCAGAATATCAGAAAAAGTCCCACCAGATGGTGTGGGATGCATTACATAGGAATGTCATTAAACAAGACTGTACATGTGGTATAATCCTTCCTCTATTTCCTTTAGGAAATGATTGTTGAGGTGGAAAGACTTCCATAAACTGTTCAGGCAAGCCCAGAAAACAGATGATATGCTAGAGGAAAAGAATATGTCCTTCAAAGCCATTCAGACAGGCCACTAGTCACATGCTGCAACATTAGGAGCATGTACCTAATGCACACATATGCACAGACTTAAATATGTAAAGTTTCTTTGGTGCTGCCACATAGAACTGAGGCACTTGTGAACTTGCTGTGGCTATGTCTATTTCCACCAGACATGCACAAAATGTGCACTACCCACATTTCAACATGGAAGGAGGGAGATCTCATAAGGTACTGCACCTCTGGGAGAGACTGTTGTGGGTTCATGCCAAATGTGAGGGGTGGTGAATGCAAGTTTCTTTCATTGTTGTTGTGATAGTTAATCCTGAGTGTCAACTTGACACACCTGGCATTAACTGAGACCAGCTGAGACCACACCTGGCAAGATCAGGTGAGACCACCTAAGAGATTATCTGGATAATACAAAGATCAGCCCTAGATCTAATCAGAATCTTCCAGGGACTCATCGGAACCTCCCAGTAATGGGCCAATAAAAAGAACCACAGAATAGTGAGAAGAGGAACTTTCCAGGAATCCTTCAGCCATCACCCACTAACCTCTTGGATGGATGTAACATAGCCTGTCTCCAGCTTCAGCCAGCCATGCCACTTCCGCAGTGAAAGACTGTATCTTCCCTCTGGAACACTAAGGTGAATATGCGTTATTTGACTTTGAGTGCTCTCTCACAGCAATAGTTAAGAGTAACTATTACAGTTGTCATATTCACCGATAACATCACTCACACCCCAGCAAGTACTCAGGAACATGCCAGTACCTAGATTAAAAAAAAGTAAAACACATATGCAAAAAGACATGAAGTTAGCAGTGAGACTTACAGATGGCATTGGGCAATAAGAATTGAAAAATTACATAAATCCATAGTATTCATGTATGAAACTTTAAAAACACAAAATATAAATTAAAATAATTTTTACTTATCCATTATTATTAGTGTGGGGAATTTATATATTATCTCTTACATTAAGAGTCATTGTTACTTTACTTATTATTGGCTAT
Organism: Typhlomys cinereus; assembly: GCA_023101885.1. NCBI lineage: Eukaryota > Metazoa > Chordata > Mammalia > Rodentia > Platacanthomyidae > Typhlomys > Typhlomys cinereus. The sequence goes on from JALPQD010000161.1 coordinate 523,458, forward strand.
CACAATGGATACATTTGCAATAAGAAAATTACCAAAGAAATGTAATTCTGAAGCCAGCATGTTTCATGTCATTATCAATTTTAAAAACTGAACTATCCCATACAAAATACATAACTCTTTGTTCCATGCTAATGTCTCTTCCTCAACAGAGCAGATTCTCATTCTGAAGATTGTACTTTGCATTATAGTATATCATATATTTCCCACAATTTTCTACTTTACGTACTTGGTTTTAAGCTCCCAAAAGGTGATATTACAAGTTTTATGAAATTATGAACATTTCTGAGAATATCTGAGACATTCGTTTTAGTTTTCTCCCTGATTATTTCTTTATTTTAAGTGTATGTTTTTCTTCGCTAATGTATTTTAAATTATTAGCCTTCCTGCCTCCCTGCCTCCCTGCCTCCCTGCCTCCCTGCCTCCTTGCCTCCCTCCCTCCTTCTCTTCCTTCCTTTCATTCTTCCTCCCCTTCCTCCTTCCTTCCTCTCTTCCTTTTCTTCCCTCTTTCTTTTTTTTGGGGGGGGTTCAAGGTCTCTCTGTTTATCCTCGATCTTCCTTCTTGAGACTGTTGTGTGCCAGGATTGCAGGTGCCTGCTTCATGATACCCAGATTAAAGTATCTTCCCAATGAATGCATACACAAGTTTTAGTTTTTAATGGCTGTATGCTAGACTGTGTATCAAAGTTACTAAGCCTACAGTATATGAATGACCAAAGACAATATACAGATGTTTCTATTGAAAAAAATGACAAAAAGGAAAGTATTTTCAATTTATTTTTCATTGATTTAAGAATAATTCAGTCATGGGTCTGAATTATCAAACTCATACATGGGGAAGTATAGGTATTTCTTTAGACCAATATCTCTTCAAATATTTCATTGGCTCAATTGAATTGTAGAATAAATAGAACAATTACCAAGGACTGATAAAGTTTGCAGTTGTCATCTGTCTCACTTTCCATAGTGATCATGACCCACTGGTATGAAACTTTTGTGAGAGTAATACTTCCATATTTTTTGAGGTCAATACCATATCTGTGACATTCATCAATAATGTAGTTTGATTCAGCAACTCTTTCTTTTTTCACACTGCATGGATAGATATTTGGATTGTGAATGACACCAAGAAAATGATATATGTATATATACACACACATATTAAATTTTATATATAAATTGTATTATATAACATATTTGTACATAAGCCATATAAAATTATCTACATATACACATAATTATATAAAATTATATAAAATCTAAACTAAGTATTAATAAATAAATTATATGCATACATTAAAATATATTGAAACTTAGGATGAGAGTGTAGTGGAATTTCCAGGAACCCTGGAAAGTGACTAATGATGTCTTTATCTCCCACTTGAAAATGTTCGTCTGTGAACTATCTCCTCAAATAATATACTGACTCACCTTAAACTGAGGAGTGTTCCTTGAATATTTCAGAAATGATTAAATGTCATGTTCTGTTTGGAAGAGGAAGAAATTTAACAGTAGTAGAAAAAAAATCTTGGGAACCATAAGAGGAGATATTTTTTACTTGGTGGTCTCTATCAGCACAGATCCAGAGCAGTGCAGAATTTTTTATTCCCAACTGCTCACCTGTGTCCTCTATTAATCCAGCCTTCAGTGGCTCCCAAGACTTTGGGGGAGTACTCTGTGTAGGTGGGAGGCAGAGTAATATCCAGATTCTGGAGTTAGTGCACTACTGGTGTTAAGGCACTATATATATTGTCCTAGTGGCTTTTGATTTGTGAATAATACTTCAAATGCTTCTTATAGCAAAAAGCTCTATAAGTGTGCTTAAGTTTAGAGGAGTCTTAAAAATTCATGCTGCTAATGAAAGGGGATTCAATGGGTGTGGGTTTCAACCTGATAATTATAAAGAGTTCTAAAAGTAGAAGCTAATTGAATTTCAATTTACTTCTCTTTTTGCATCAACAGCATGATTTGGGGAACTTTTTAAAAATAGCTTTATTACACTGAAATATTTCATTATAGCATGACATTAATGATCTTGAAAGTAGGTTAATTGTAGATTCCATTGCAGACCTCCTTAGGAGAAACTTCTGTTCCACACATAAAACTGAAAGAATAAATTTAGAATAGACTTAAGTTCAAAAGTCCACGCTGGTATTTGTGAAGGTTTTTTTACTTCCTAAAATTGCTGGAAGTTAGATATAAAACCTGACAGAAGGTAGTTTTTTCTGTCTTTATTTTTCCTGGCAAATTGTTTTGTGGTTATTGTATATTTCACAATAGGGAAACTGTGTATTATTTCTCTGCCTATATCATACAGCCAAATATACAATAGCTTTATAATTCATCTCAGTAAAACTCATACATACACACACACACACACACACACACAACTTTAAGTGTTCAAAAACTTGACATATCTAATTATAGCGTTCACAGGCCTGTGAGTCAGCACTTCTAAAGCTACAAAATGCTGGTCTAGAGGATGAGGAGGGCTATGGTTTTAGGTGGAATTGTAAAGTGCGAAATATCTGAGTCTGGATTTTTGGAGCCCTGGCTTTATGAGACTCCTGAATGACAAGAAGCTCCGATTTATTTTTCTTAAAGTATGAGTATAATATTACATAGCTACATGGATTACTAACAACAATTAAAATATCCTTACACTTTCTTTAAGCACAAATGTCATTAATTGAGGTTGATGGTAAATAGAACACTGAGGCTATTATCCAGTTCACATGAATATTTTGAGGCACGAGGAGCTGGAAGGGTTTATTCTGAAAGGCTGGGGGAGGGAAGTGGGCACTGAGAAACTTTCCAAGTCGCCACAGTGAATTTTCTTTGTGAATCTCAGTTCCATCATCTGCGTGAAAACATGTAAATTTTACGACAAGAAGTGTAAATCTGATTGATTTCTTTGAAGTTGCAAAGCTGCTACATCTGTGCCTACTTCATAATATTTGACTTGTCAACTTTCACCATGGAATAGGAAATACCTCAAGGGCCTCATGCTGTCCTGAGAAGCTATTGAAAATTAATGCTGCATTGGGAAAGGGCAGCTTCTTTCCTTAATGGTGGACCATTAAGGATGTATTATCCATACTTCAGCAAGTGCTCAGGCACATTATAATAAGACAACCCAGATGTAACTCAGTGGGCCACAGAAAGAAAGGAAAATAAGAGGGAGAAAAGCTCACAATGGGAAAAGAGGGAGGAGTTGGAGTCAATAAGTAAGAGGTAAAAATGACATAATTTCTTTTTTCCACACATGTGAAATTGCCAGGGAATAAAAATGATCAACTGATTTATCATTTAATCAATAAAAATCATACTTTCTCTAAGCACAGTATTATCAGTGTTTAGAGTGTCAGATTATTACAAGCATGACACATATTGAGAAATGCATCCTTAAGAATTTATCCTTGGGGCTGGAGATGTGGCTCAGGGGTTAAGCCTCTGTCTTGCAGGCGGAAGGTCCTGAGTTCGGATCCTAGACCCCATGTATAAACTTCGGGCAGAAGCCGGGGCGGCCTCTGCTTCTAGTCCTGGTAGGGCGGAGCCTGTGAATCCCCGGGCACAGTAAACAAGGAGGAGGTGGAGGCGTCCATGGTGGTTCCTGAATTTGTTCGTAGTTCTACACACACACATATATACACACATGCGCACACACGGATACACGCACAATTGAATAAATAATAAATAATAAAAAAAATTAAAAAAGAATTTATCCTTATTGTTTTGAGAAGTGCCTTGATGAATGAGGAAAATATAACATTTTTTCTGCAGAAAATATTAAAATCTCAAGTTCTCTTTCATACACAGATCTTAGTTTATAGTGTGTGTGTGTGTGTGTGTGTGTGTGTGTGTGTGTGTAAATGAGGATGTGTTGGGTATAGGTTGTGAGATCAGAAATCCAAAGAAAGGAGAAAGGTGTTCAGGAAGGGGGCGTAAGGAGCATGTGCGGTAGAAATTGAGAGGAAGCTATAGGATGGAGTGACCTGGAGGGTACCAGCTGGGGTCCACATGATAGGGAGAAGAAGGGAGAGTGAGAATAGCTAAAACCAGAGTGGTTTGAAAATTCCAGAATGTGTATTGAGCTTTGTCCCTCATCTTCTGATTGGGTCAGCAGTCCTTGGATTTGTGCCCCTTCCTGCCAAGGTTCTTTAGCAGGGCAGTGTGGCTCAGATTTTGTCTTACCCACCAGCAGTCTCAATGCTAGCAGCCTCATCTACTCCCCCACTGTTCATAAAAAAATAACCATCAACACGAGGGAAGGGGAAGGAAGCCCCTCCCCAAATAAGGAGATAGGGGATTATGCTACAACAGAGAAAATAAGTCATCATTAAGTATTGTAAGTAAGTAGCGAGATATCTGGTTAAGCTCATTCTTACTTTCCTTCCTGGTCACTTGTGACTGAGGGGGTTTGGGCTTACCAATCAGGGAAGGTATAGAGTCTGGCAGATAGATGTAACCATCCTGCAAATAGGAGACTGACTCCCCCTCACTTTGGTCTCCTACTCCTATTCCATCTACCTTTGAATCTCCTCTTATAGTAAGATTCCATTTGAACAGCTTTTTATCTTTGGTTAGGAGGTGACCTCCAATACCAATCAGGATGGAGCCAAAGGTGGTACAGGAACAACAAAACTGAAAACAACAACAAACCATTATTCAGGATGCCAGAGACTCTACATTAATCACTTGGAACCCTGACCAGCCAAATCTCTCCCCATCCTAAAGTTCAGGGAAACTTGCAGAAGAGGGGGCGGCCAGATTGTAAGACCCTAAAGATGGGGAGGACCAATGATATGCAAGATACTCCACACAAGTTAGGGCCGCAGTAGCCATAATTGGACTTTGCATGACCTGCACAATGACTGACATGTTAACGACCCCCCAAAGTCTAACATGGATCACAGGCAGTAGGATCCTTAGAGGCAAGGGATTAATAGTAATAATAGTGTTCCCATGCTAGTGGGGAGCCCAAGAAAGGGTTCTGGACAATGTCACTGAGTCCTTACACTTCACTAGAGTGGAGGACTCAGAGGGAAGTTTGACATTCACACAAAAGGATGGTCTAGGGAATGGGGGGGCGAGGGGAGGCACTGGGAGAAGAGGAGGGAAGGGGTTGAAAGGAAGGGGAAAAGGTGGGAGGGTGCAAGGGGGACTGGGGAGGGGTGGAGGGAGGGGACTGGGGTACCTATTAAGCTTGTATGATTGGAAAAAATAAATAATATAAAAATAAAAAAAATCCAAGAATTTAGTGGAGTCCACAGAAACCACAAGGCAGGTACCAGTGGACTAACATCATATAACTAAGGAGCTCCAAAATCTTACTGTCCAACAGAAGAGAACCTTCACATCTAACCCCAAGATAAGTACCTCATTTTATTTTCTTTTTAACCTCAATTGTAGTTACCACAGTTTAATATTTCCATGTAGAATAACCAAATCCTCAATTGTGTAAGGACTAGAATCAACACTCAACAAATGGGGATCTCATGAAATGAAAGAGCTTCTGTTCAGCAAAAGATTTTGTTAATCAAGCAAAAAGACAACTCACAGAATGGGAGAAATTCTTTACTGACCATACATCTGATAGAGGATTCACATCCAGAGTGCATAAAGAACTAAAAAATTAAATGCTAAACAGGTAAGCAGCCCTTAGAAAATAGGCCCTGAATCTTAAAAGAAACTTTTTCCAGAGTGAAATTGAAGTATACAGAAAATACCTTAAAAAATGTTCTACCTCCCCATCCATTAGGGAAATGTAATTCAAAACTACCCTGAGATATCATCTCAGCCTGGTCAGAATAGTTAAAATCCAGAACACATAGAACAACAAATGCTGGAGAGGATGGCTGCGGGGGAAGAGGGGCAGAGAATAGAATCCTCATACATTGCTGGTGGGAATGCAGATTTGTACACCCATTCTGGAGATCAGTATGGTAATTTCTAAGAAAGTTAAAAATTGACATGTTATATGACCCACCTATACCACTACTAGGAATATTCCTCCAAATGCTTCATCTTACTATAGAGACACGTGTTCATTGCAGCACTAAGTACAATAGCAAAGTCATGGAATCAATCTAAATGCCCAGCAGTTGACAAATGGAAATGAAAATGTGGTACATATACACAATGGAATACTACTCAGATATCAAAAAATGAATTAATGAAATTTGCTGGTAAATGGATGGAGTTGGAAGGAATTATACTGTGTATATCCCAAGCACAGAAAGTCACAGCTTACATGTTTTCCCTTCTACATAAGAAACCTAACACTAAGCCCTCATAATGATATACTCAGGGGAAATCTCTGTAACAGTCATTATAACTGCAAAGGAACAAAACTAGGGGTGTAGGCAAAAGAAGACCCCAAGACAGTGGAGACAAAGAAAAACAGCTAAATAGATAAATAAGGCTGTTAAGAAAAACCCACAGGTATTGACACAACTCATCCTGTCCACTATCAGTTTCCTCCCTGTCCTCTATTGTTTTGACTGGTTTACAGTGCTGGGCATGTGTTCTCTCTCATGGAAAAGATGGGATAGAGGTTAGTAAACAGGCAGGTTAATTTCCTGGAGGCTAACCCCATTGTCTACTGCATCCTATTACTGTTTTTTCCTCTCCTTTAAATCTTATCTTATATAAAAGCATTTTATAAAAACAGGTTTTTATCTGTGAATAGGAGAGGACGGGACACAGCTGAGTGTAGTGGAAGAAAGTGAAATAGACAATAATGGCCAACCAGAATGCAGAGTTCTGGTGACCCTACAAATATTCACCCATAATTGCAACCAAATTTCTCCACATCCTAAGGCTCAGGGAATTTTTCAGAAGAGGGAACAGAAAGATTGTAAGAGTCAAAACATGGGAAGGTCCACTACTAGGTAAGACAGTCCACCCAAGGCAGGGCTGCTACAGCCAGGAACTCACTGCACTGAGACTTGTCTTTACCCAACCTGCACAATGGCTGACAAATCAACAGGTCTCCATAAACTATGAGTATCTCAGGAGAGATAATTTCAAATAGTAGGAACCTTAGGAACTAGGGATAGACAGGCAAAGGGGAGTGCCCCTATCAGTGTGTCAGTCCAAGGAAGGGCCACTTGTTCTGCCACAGGCCTGAACCCCTACTAAATCAGATGATACAAAGTGAAGCAGATAGGTTGGCAGGAGTGGTAGGGATTGATAAAAAGAAGGATGAAAGAATGTATGGGGGGGAGGGATACTTGCTCATTTGTGCCTTTAAAGCTAGGGGAAAATGTCAGAATAAAACCTAACACTGTGTATGCAAATTACTCTAAAGAAATAAAATGTTGAATAAAAAAAAAGAAATAAAATGTATCAGAAATCTTAACAGCAATCTGTTTTGACTAGTACTTTGTTGGAAATTTATGGTTATACAATCTAGAAATTCATTCAAGCTTTAAATCCTCCTGGATAACACATTTTAGACTTCAGAGATTGTATAAAAGTTTATTCTTCTTATTTGTATATACCATGACTTTAGAAATAAAAAAGAGACCAATTTTGTTAGCCTATTAGACTTAGAATTTTCTTGAAGCTCTTAAATCTAGGATTTGTGATTGACAAATTTGCAGTCCCTCCATCTCTTTCTCAATTGCATATATACATATACATAAATACTAGTACACATAAAATATTAAACAAAAACTTGGGCAAAGAAATATTTGCAACAATTAAATTAGAAACATTTGATTTGAATTTCTGTAGTCTTCTCTCTTAAAAACACCCTCTTCTTTGGCTCTGCCTGCCATCTCCTGCTCAGCCTCATGGCTGGGGAAGCCTGAGATCAATGTTGAACTTGAGTGTAACTGGCAGAAGTCCAGTCGGAGAAGACCCAAGGGTCAGATCCTGGTGCTGAGCAATGACTAAAGGAGCAACAAGTAGACAAAGCATGTGCTGTCCAGTGGCTTCTGGAAGTTCTTGGTCCACAATGTCAAGGAACATGAAGTGCTCCTGATGTGCAGCAAATCTTACTGTGTGGAAAGATTGCTCACAATGCTTCTACCAAGAACCACAAAGCCATTGTAGAGAGAGCAACACAGCTGCCTTCAGAGTCATTAACCCCAATGCCTAGGTTACCCGGTGAAGAAAATGGAGAGTCTGCTTTATTTGTGTTTAAATAAAACCTCAAAACTGTCCAAAAATGTGCAAAAAATGAAGCTGCCTAGGGGCACATGCCTGTAACCCTAGCATTTGGGAGGCAGAGGATAGTTGCCAGGCCAGCCTGGTGTACTGGGAAGGTGAAAGCAAGCCAGATCTTTGCAGTGAGACTCTGTTTGATAAACTTTTTTTTTTATAATTTTTTAATAATTTATTATTTATTCAATTGTGCATGTATGCGTATGTGCATGTGTGTGTGTGTATGTATGTGTGTGTATGTATGTGTATGTGTGTAGAACCACGGACGAATTCAGGAACCACCATGGACGCCTCTACCTTCTCTGCCCCCAGGATTCACAGGCTCCGCCCTACCAGGACCAGAAACGCAGGCCGCCCCCGCTTCTGCGCGGCGTCTATACGTGGGGTCTAGGATCCGAACTCAGGATCTTCTGCCTGCAAGGCAGACGCTTAACCCCTGAGCCACCTCTCTAGTCCCCCAAACTTTTGTTTAAAAAAAAGAGACAGTTATATGGCTCCATGTGATTTGGTGTTGCTATGAACCAAATGTATTAAAATGAGATACTTGATAAAAATTTCTATTTAGGTAAGTTTACCAGTTACAATTTTGTGTTGCTGTGAGACAGTATTCAAAGTCAAGCAACTTAAAGGAGAAAGGGAGATTTATTTATCTTAGGGTTCCAGAGGGGAGGTATAGTTCTCTATATCAGGGAAGCATGGCTGGCTAGCAGGAGCTGGAAGTGTTATGAATCATATCCATCGAAGACACTAGAGCTGCAAAAGTCCAAGCTGTAAGAGCAGACATCCCCTCAAAGCAGCCTGGGGCTAATCAACCTCAAGACCCACCCCTTGCTGACTACTTCCATCAGCAAGATTCCATCTTTTAAAGGTGCCATGATCTTCCCAGAAAACTAAAGATTCAGACCTATGAGCCTGTGGGGGGGGGGGAACTCACATTTCAAACCATGACAATAAAATTCCAAGGTGTAAGAAAAGTTACATTTTTAGTTAGTTTCTTTAATAAAGTCTTCATGATTAGAGTAGGTTGAATGTGTTTTTCAAAATTAATGTCCACCCAAACCTGTGCATGTGACATTATTTAAACATGATGCAGTTGCAGATGTCGCTAATACATTGTCATGCTACATGAGGATAGGATGACTCCTGTCATTGTAAGAAAATGTATATAGTATTAGACATGTGGGACATGAATATAAGAAAACAAAGGCAGACATTCAGAGTTCCCACAAGCAAGAAAGACCAAGAACTTCCCAGACAACCAGCCAAAGCAAGATGATACAAGAAGGCACTTTCTAGATACTGTAGAGAGAACATCATTTTGCTGATTTTTTTATTTCAAAATACCAACATGCACTGATTCTTTTTCTATGAGGTATCCCTGTAAAACTGTTTAATCACATCCTAACTGGAAGCATGATTTAGTCTGAGTGTTGCTGTCATGGTTTGAATGTGAATTGTTCTTCACAGGTGCATGTGTTTGGACTTGGATACCAGATGGTGGTGCTATTTAGGGGAGGTAATGGAACATTTCAGAGGTAGAGACTTGCTGAAAAAAACATGTCACTGGGGGTGGAATTTTTGGTTCTATAACCTGCTTCCCTTTTCTCTCACTCTTTATTTCCTACTGGCTTCTGTAAGGTGAACTGGCCTCTGGCTTCAACAACCATGTTTGCCATTATGGTCACATTATATCCCCTCTGGAACCTCAAGCCAAATAATAAGTCCTTTCTTCCTTCAGTTGCCTGAGCTAGAGTATTTATACAGCAGCAGAAGAGTAATTGTAAGAAAATTTAGTATCAGAAGAATGGAACATTCCTATGAGACCAAAAAACAAATCCAAATATATTTCCTGAAACTGTATCTTAATTTTTTAAAAAAATCAGGGGCTATTTGGCAGTCACCTTGAATTGAGCAAATCACCTTGAATACAAGAGAAAATTAACACAGAAGTTATAGTGCAAGATATTATGTAATGTGCAATATATATACCTTATCCTAGTACACAACTTAAAGTAGACAACCTTTTAGTGGTGAATTCATTCTTTATCTGAGATAAAAGAGGAAGAAATTGGAAGCAATGCATACTGGTTAGCCAGTGCCATAAAAATGTTTCATAACAAACCAATCCAAAACTCAGTGGTTTAAAGCAGTGATCGTTTTCATCACAGATTGCTGGTTGTCCAGGATGTGACTCATCCAGTCTGGGCCCAGCTGGGGAGATTCATTTATGCTCTCTGTGTCTTTTATCACTTCCTGCAACCAATGAACACTTTCTCACAGTATCAGCGGTTGTGCAAGAAGTGGAAGCTGCACTGCACATTGACTCTTGAAGCCTTTGCTTATATGATATTTATTCACATACTTTTGGCCCTCACAAGGCATATGCCAAAGGATGAATAGCAAAATGATTTAAGCCATGATATAGAATTATAAATGAGAATCATGAATTCAGTCTACTCAAGTCACTAAGCCTCTGCCTGTTATTGATTTAAAAAAAGAAAAAAATGTTGTCATACAATAAGCTGTATGACAGAAAAAAAATGATCAACAAAAGCTTGTAGTTAGGAACATAGGTCAGGAAGTACAGAGAGCATACTGCAAATTATTTCTAACTGTAATTATAAAAAAACAAATAGTCAGTCCATTATCTCTGAAGTGCCAGAAGCTTGTTTCTGAGGCAGAAAGGTGCCTAATGACATAACTCTGCTTCAATCATGATCATCTTGTAGCTAATAAGCAAAGGGTCAAGTATCTCTTTCTGTGGGTCACCTCAGCTCATTTCCCATAATAAGCTATGGCTCACCAATCCCAAATTTCTGAATAGGCTGGAGTTGTGATGAAGGGAATAGGAGTAATTCATCATGGATGTTGCAAAAGCTTGCAGAGATTTCATTAAATGTCAGTCATTGTTGTAGCTTCTGAATGGATTTATGTTCACAGAAAGGTTCGTCTAACAGAGCGAGGATCAGAAGGGACAGCATTATTTTCTGAAAAGAAAGGACTGTAATCTTCCATCACTATTGTTCTTATAGTGTTCTGCTTTGTGTCAAAGCTTTACTTTTTAACCATGTGACTGATGTACAGTTTGCTCAATATTTCTGATCCTTTATCTAAATCTGGAAAATAGGTATAGTGGCAGCTTAAAATTCTGTTAAGACATTATTTTAACCACTATTTCAGTGTAAGGATTTTGCCAAATGTAAACTACTAGCCATTGTTATTGCTTATTTCAGCCTAGCAATTGGATGTGACTTTAGAATTTGCAGAAAGGAACACAACAGAAAGACATAATAAAACTGAGTGCCCTTTAAGCTGCAAAGGATTTTTGAACTTTATCTAGGAGCAAGAATAGCTTCAATCCTCCTGTTTATTCCCTGGCCACGGAATGCATTGCTAATGCCAAGGTGTGGCTTTATGCTACCTGTCTTGTGTTCCAGGAACACTGAGAGATGGAGATTGAATTGGTACTGCCAAATCTCTATATTTCCCCTTGTATTTGCTCTTTGCAGGTTTCTTATTTTTGCATTTTCTGAAGCCATGATGATCTGGACTCCATAAAATGACCAGAGAGGAAGGTATAGATGAAAAAACTCAGATTCTGATGAGCTGTTGTTACAAGTGAGGTTTGACTATGTGATTCTTAACTCATTTTATCATGCTTGCCTTATGGAAAGTGACAAACAACAAATGCAAACAGACCTTTCTTTGCTTAGTTGTTTATTTGTTTTTGTTTTAATTTTATATTTCCATCCTTACAATAAAATGAAATGACTTTATAACTATTCTAGCATATATCCTTAAAATGAAAATGTAGTAAAAGCAGAATCAAATGTATTCATAGATGAATTTTGTCAAAATCTAAAAAGTTGCAAGGAATTACTACTATTTTAACTTTATACTTGTGTATAAAAACATATATGTATATGCATGTCAAATAATACTTTCAAGTTGCAGCCATGTTCTCTGCAAACTGCCATTAAAAATCAAATACTGTGATTATTAGAGCAAAAGCATAGACATCTTGCACTGGTAGAAGATTTGATAGTTGAGATTTAATTCAACAGAAATGGAGTCAAGTACTTGGTAAAAATCAACTGTGCAATGAGTACTTGTGCTATATACCTGTTGTATACTAAAGCATATACTTGGCATGCAAATGGTAACAGTAGAAAAATCTCTTCTTATCTAGTTACAAAGTGTGAAAAGAGGTTGCAGTTCATTTCTGGTTTCTTTCACCCATGATGAGGATGAAAACCTGCTGATACATCACCAAAAATGGCAGATTTTCTTTTTAAGCAAGCAAAGCGAAAAGCAGCAGGAAGTAAATTCAGAGTTGCAGAATAGAATCATGTAAAAATCGTGTTTGATTCTGCTGAGAAGTAATTGGATTTGTGAATACCGGGCAAACAGCTCAATGAAAAGAAAATGATATGCTGATGTGTTGACATTTGAGCTTGCCTCACAGAAAAGAGGGAAGCAGCGGCCTTAAATTTGAACTCACAGAAACCCTTTTCCCCTTTTTATGACTTCTTGCACAGGCCTCTCCATTTCCACGTAAATTAGTTAGAAAAGGACTGGGAGTGTTTTCTAAAACACTTCACATAATCTTTAAAAAGGGATGTTTGAATATCTGAAATAGAGGCTGAAAAGTCAAGTGGAAAGAGCCCTCCTTGCTTAGAATGATTACTAATTTAGTGTTTTAAAGTGGGATGGCTGAATTCAAATCAAAATAATGATCTGAGCTAGCAAGATATTTATTATTACCGTGATGAATGCAACCTTAGTCAAGTTAAGCCATTCTTAGAAATAAATAGTTTTTATGTGCAAGGTGATGAAACCCTCTAGCAATCCAGCTGGGGCGCATCTGTGTTATCTTGGCAATATTCAGTAGTTAAAAGTTATGCATTTATACATAATGCATGCTTTTGATTCACATCTGCATTACCAAGGGCTAGTGTGTTTCCACTGTGCACTATTCCACAAAATGTATGCAGTTCCCTAAATGTACATCCAGAAGTGTCAGATCTGGGTTAGATTTTTTATTTCAATGAGGTTTTGATTAAACTGTTGAATAGTTACTGTGATACAATGCTGTTTATGTACTGTTACCTATCATCTGTTAAACATGAAGGAAAGGTATCAAGGAAGACAGTCTCGGTGGGCAATAGAGTATTTATCATGATTTGAGTGTGAATTATCACACACAGTCTCATGTGCTTGAATCCTTATTTAATGCTGGTGTTTGGGAAGGTCATGGAACCTTTGAAAGCTTTGCTGGGGGAAGGGATGTCATAGAGGGCAGACCTTGAGGTTGCTTAGCTCTGCTCTGTTTCTGCTAGTAGTCTGCTCTAGCAGTTCTGCAGTTTGCTTTTTCAACATCCATGATGTCTTTAGTGACCTGGGCCACCTCCAGTTTCTGCCAGTCAGCTATGCCTTTCTCTACCATAATGTACCGTATCTCTCCTCTGGATCTGTAAGCCAAGTAAATCTCACTTATTCCACAGAGGTTATATGTGGATACTGTCTCACAGCAGCAGAAGGAATAACTTGGACAGTATTAGGTACCTATAGAAAGTCAAACTCCTGCCCATGACGAATGTTACTATATTCTGGCTAAATAACCTCAACTTTAGCAGATTGCCCATGAAGACTCTGATGTGAATTCATCACCTCTTAAAGGAGATTGGGTTGTGGAAAAGCTCTAAAACACTGAGTGCATCCTTTCAAATAATTCTACATAGATCAGTCATAATAAGCTGAAATGGTATCAAGGCAGTTTTTTTTTTCATCCAACTTTAGTTCCCAAAGTTTCCATTGTATGCTCATCTCTTTTGAGTTCCTTGATAGTCTATGGGAACATGTTTGTATGTCAATCATTATGCAGTTCTAGTAAGAACATGTCTCATTGCAGTGAGTTCCTGGATGTAGCAGTCCTGACTTGATTGGAATGTCTTATCTAATGGTGGACCGTTCCATCTTCAGGTTCTTATAATTTCACTGATCAAGGAAGTCTTAAGCAAAAAAAAAAAAAAAAAAAAAAAAAAAAAGAGGTCAGCTGGAGGATCCTTGTACTCTAACATGAATAGGGAATGGTACAGATTAGTTACCATGCTCGGTTTGTCAGTATGGTTTGGGTTAAGTATATAAGTGACTCAGTACGGTGTACTTATGCACTGTTGGAGGTGGCTTGGCTCTGCTGGAGCATACATCCTAGACATGGATTTGTGAGATTTGACTCTTCAAAAGTGGGCAGGCAATGGTCAAACAACAAAAGTCTTCATGTTCCATGCTGAGTGAAACAAGACACTGTCCAAAAGTGATTTACTCAGGTTAATGTTTCAGTAAAACTGTTCTGTCTACAGGGTGGATTATAAGGGCATGTAATTCAGGAGTCAAAGAGGAAGAATATAGGAGCTTTCAGGTGACCAGTGCAAGGATCCTCAAAAAGACGATAACTGACAAATTACCTCATTTTCACATACTGAGATCCAAAGCCCTAATTCCTTTTGTCCTTTCTTCTCAAAAGTTTTAGAACTTTTGATGAAAGCTCACCACTGTTACTATTTTAAGTAGAAAGTAAAGCAAAGTCAGTTAAAATTGTTTGCTGCAGTTTCTACTTGTTTGGCAAAATGATTATTTAAAAACGCATCCTAATGACAATAGAAAAACAAATAAGTCTAGTACCTGTGTCCCTGACTCAATAAACACATAATGTGGGGGCATTGTTGGGTAGAATCCAACACACTGGACATGGCAGTGTGCAAATGCACAATTACGTGAGCTTGCCAGGTGGATGTGTGGGCAGGAACATTTCATGTAAAAGAGTCAGCTAAGAGTACAGAGAAAGACCTGCAGTAAAGGAGTATCTGGAGGTTAGGCGAGGACAGTTGGAACAGAAGAAGGGACAGTTGTTACAGAGGAAAGAGCCAAGTGTACAGAGTGAATCTGAGGGGAGCCAAGAATCAAAAAGCCATCTAGCCTGGGGTACGGTGAGCTTTCAGCAGGAAAGATCTAGACACACTGTTGTGTGACATGTACCACCCTCACAAGAAGAACACAACTTCCTTGGGGGCAGAGTCTGGGTAGTTGTGAGAAACTGTGTCTCTTTGTATTTGATGTGTGCAGCATTTCAGGAGCTCAGCCAAGACGTCTTCAGTTGCTCAATGCGACTGGAATGGTGTGTAGCGTCTACTCATGGCTCGGCGTCCCGGCTCTGCTGCAGTCTTTCCAGCCAGAAACTAGATTCGTCCTAGCATTCACATATTTCTTAGTTCTGCGCAGGCATTTGGAGCCCTCAGAGCTTCCCAAACTACAGCAACTGAAACACGCAAGGCCATTGCCTTTGCTCCCAGAGGTTTTCTGTGCCTTGACTTTAAGCAGCTAATGTACTTCTGCAGAAGTCTCCCTGCAGACCTCACCTTGCATGCAGTCCTGTCTTCTTTTTCCTCTCTTCTAGCCCCCATACCGGGCCTGTCTTGGCTGCTATTTATCAGAAGGTCTGAAAAAGAGATTTAATTTCCAAACTATTCAAGGAGGCTCTTGGGGGGCGTCATTCACTGCACCAGGGATTCTCGACCAGCACAAATTGAATTCCATGCATGCGTGCTTATCAGCCTCTGACAGCCCCTGAGTCCTGCTCAGTGCAGTGTGGGTGCAGAGCCTTCTTCGCTCCTCCCCTCCCTTAATATCTGCTTTTCCTCTGAAGGAGGAGTAGCTTCTTCATCTAGGGCTCTCTGAAGTCTCCGTTCCCCACCCTTGAAAACTGCGGCCATCTTTTTCAAATGCCAACCCTCCCTACAATATTTACAGGGAAAAATTCCTTGAATAATAATGAGTTTTAATCTAAATGTTCTCTGCCTCCCAAGATCTGAGAGTCTGCTGCATCAAGTATGAAAAAGGGGGGTTATGAAACTAGGAAGAAAAATGGTTTATTTCTACTTTTGGGACAATAAGCAGACCCATCTTTTTAAACAAAAGCATTGAAAGTTTATTTCTTTTAATTATTTACATTTTTAATTTTTTTATTATTATTTATTATTTATTCATCTGTGCGCATGTGCGTGTGTATGTGCGCGCGTGTGTCTGTGTGTGTGTGTGTGTGTGTGTGTATGTGTAGAACCACGGACGAATTCGCGAACCACCATGGCCGCCTCCACCTCTTTCAGCCCCGGGATTCACAGGCTCTGCCCTACCAGGACCAGAAGCGCAGGCCGCCCCCGCTTCCACCTGGTGTCTATACGTGGGATCTGGGATCCGAACTCAGGACCTTCCTCCTGTAAGGCGGAGGCTTAACCCCTGAGCCACCTCTCCAGCCCAATTATTTACATTTTTAATTGAAAAGGACAGGTTGGACTCAGTGTTTGCTGACATAATAAGTAGCAACGAACATGATATACATCATAATCAAAATAAAAAAGTACCTCATAGAGGAAGGAAGATGCATAGCAGAAGTATTGCCGACTTTTGACTTTAATTAAGTCCATTTTTTAAGATGCATGTGCTATGTTTATCTTGAATTTTGGAGAACAGTAGGGTTATCTTGGAAATCTGTGATAGTCTACTTAAAAACAAACAAAAAGACCAAAACCTAAATTCACTTTTTTTTTACTTGTGTAAGTGAGATTCACAGTATGAATGTTAGAATGGAGAGAAGCATATGTGCCAGACACCATCCTGAGGCCGAAAGAATGAAGCCAGAGAGCTGTTAGTTTGCCCACTGTGGTAATCACTGCTACACTGGCTTTTTTCTTGACCAGTTGCTTTTCCTCCTTACATTTCCCCCCATGCCCTTTGATATAACTACTAAGATACTGAGAAGAAAGAGCGACTTTCCAAAGATAAGTGAACAGCAATCAATTTCTCTCAACAGGAGAGTAGTCCCTTAATCAGAAGACCAGCTGAAAAATAAACAGCCAATTTTTAGATACGGGTTTTTGCACATGAAAAATGAGCAATGAACCTAGGAATCAGATATTTTGCTAAATATTCTCCCAAAAGTGCAAGTGCATGAAAGAAGCAGTACTCTAGCAGAAGAGTCATCTCAAACTCAGGGCTGGGCAATTCCTCACAGGTGCCAACATTTTCCACCTAGACTTCTACAAAGGATGTTCGTCTTGAGATTCCTACTAGGGTCTTTCTCCACCCATATTCATTAAACTATGAACTTTCATCACTGGAAGGTTCTCGCCAAAAACCTTTATTAGGAGTCTAAGAAAGAACTCAGGAGGGCAGTTTGACTTTTGTACAGTGGTACTTTTGACTTCCCAGAATATCCTTTGGTGGTGAATTTTGCTCCTGCTGACAGCAAGAATAATTGCAGCCTACTGTTTAACTCTATTTTCTTGCTGGATTTTTACAGTGTAAGCAATCTTGGACAACAAAGTTTTTCAGACCATATCCTGCTTCTGAGCAGGGAAAACTTACTTATATTTGACATCCATGCCTATGGCAGCTTATTACTCTACCAGAGGAAAGCTGGTTACTTTTTAATTGCTTTTGTTATTTCAGAGGATAGCAAATAACCAAAGAATTATATTTAAAGTATGCACAGTAGCTGTCATTATGAGTACAATTGTATGAACTTACTTCTTCCTGTGTTAAAGGATTCTCTTCTCAGCATTTAGGTATTTATGTCATGTCACCTACTAACTACTGATGATCTTACACATTTACTGCTTTTCTTCCTTCCATTTGTCATCTCCACTTAGGAAGAAGGGCATTGCAGACAGCTAAATGGCATGAGTATAATCGATTATCTAATTTCATTGATGTGTCTTATTGTTCCTGGTTGGGAATCTATGAAAAAAATGGGTGGAGGGACTTTGCTATTTTTGTTTTTAAGTATGTACAACAGTGTTGCTGTATCCCCCTCAGGGCCAGTGGGGGGAGGGGGGAAACAGTAGGGCTTCGAGGCTCAAAGCAGATAGGTGAGCTGGCGATGGGGTCACCACCAGACCCAGGAATCAGATGAGAAGCAAGCAGTGGACGAGTTGCTGCAGATTAAGATTCATTAAGGGTGTTTGGGCTTATATAGGGTCAGGGTCCAATCAGGTGTTGCCATCAGGGTCTAGGGGGGCAGACAGCCACAGTCATTTAACTGTATACTAGGTATCCATTACAGGAGCAGGTTAGATGGCTGCTTCCTATTGGTTGTTCATCCCTCTGCCTGCATGGTCCTCTGTTGGGACATGTCCGGGGCATGTCTGTGCATGTCCAGGCTTGTCCTGAATTCGGGAGCAGGGCTAGGGCCTCCCTGAATTGGTAGTGCCACATAACAGGATCTTGAGTTCTCAGGTCCTGCTTCTCTGAATCTTAGATAATACATCAGGCACACACAGGTATACTATACCATGACCATTGTCAAGTGCTGTCTCCTGTTGGAGAATCAGTTTCCAGGCTTCTCACATGCTGTCTTCTGACAGTCGATGTTGAGTTCCAGTAGTATCAATATAATACCTCGTTAGTTTTTGAATTTCATTTCTACTTTTTCTTTCACTTCTGTGAACTCTTTCTTTATGTGTGTGTGTGTGTGCATGCACACTTGGGCACTTGTGAACACACATGATTATGTACCAGAGAGTACCTGAATATGTGTGCCTGTGGAAACCCAAGAGGAACATCAAAAATCAGCCTGAATTGCTCTTTAATCTTATTGTTTTGGTCTGTAGTTTCCCAAGCTCTGCTCTTCAGCACTGGAATTGCAGGTGTCCACCATTTCTTCCTATTTTTTTTTTTTAAATGGGATTCAGAAATCTGAACTCAGTTCCTTTTGCTTGCAAGGCAAAGGCTTTCACACGCTGAGCCATCTCTCCAGGCTCCTACAAATACTTTCCTATGTGGTGTTCTTTAGATACTGGTAGAGAAATGCCTAAAGACAGAAAATTGCTTGATTTAAAGTTGCTTGCCAGAGACAGGAACCCAAATCATCTCTTACTTTATACTTCAGAAAGAAATTTTATATTCCGTTGCCATTCTTTAGTTTGGGTAGAGTCCCAGGAAAAAAATCTTCTTGTAAGGATGGAGGTTCCTCCCAGAGTTGAAGAAACCAGTCATTGTTCATAGTCTTTACCCAGATTGACCTTATCCAGAACAATTGCCAGACCCCACATTTTCCCCATCTCTCTACTCTAACCGGAAAAAGACAGAGAAACAGTTCCAAGATCTTGACTGTTGTTCATCCTTAACAATAATTGGTTTCTTCTAATAATGAATATAATCATTTGCTTTGAGGGTAATTGTTGATAATTATGGATTCTGCTGCATTTATAGTCTTAAAATGACAATGAGACTTTTGCTGACTTCAAAACCATCAGGTATTAGAATACAAATACATTTTCCAAAGCATTTCATTAAACAATCATATCTTCAGTCCACACTTTGAACAATACTTTTGTGCTCTTTACTATTGATTTTAACTTTGTGAGAAGATTTAGAGAGTCTAAAACACATTAGGGTTTGGTCTCAAAATCAAAAGGACAGATTGAATATAAGTGATGAAATATTTGAAAACATAGCTTAGTAAAACGTCAAGCTAAATGTACAGGGAGTTGCAGAGTTAATCTGTGTGCTTATTGAATGTCCAAGTGTGGTGGACTTGGTAGGTGGTAGCAGTGACCATTTACTCACTTTTCAAATATGTGCTGGAGAGTTCTTGTGAAAGCTGTTTTTCACATCTCTCTGAATCCACACTTTTTCCAGTGTGACTTTGTTCTCTTCCATCATCAGTGGTTGCAGGGTACATGTTTACCCCTTGAATCTCATGTGACACAGTAACTTCCTTTTGCAGACAGAATATGACAATGCTGGTTCCTGCTCTGAGCCTAGACCTGAGAGGTCAGTGTATTATCGACTCTCTAGCTTTAGATTCTGCGACAACCATATGAACAGTCTCTAGGACATTTCTAATGTAACAACGAATTAAGTGTGAATCTTATTGACTAACAGCCAACTGTTTGATGACCATAGTTACATGGCAGATTATAGCCAAGACTACCATTGTTTAATTTAGATTAACTTAATTATCCAGCTGATGCACAGACACGTGAGCCACCACATACAGATGTTTCAGCTTCTATGACTTTGCACTAGATGCTTTGTGTCAAAATTGATTACTGAGATGAGGATCAGTCACAAGAAAAACAGACTGTGGAACTTATAGAAGAAATGTTGAGAAAAAAGTTTAGCATAACCTGGAAGATTTTAAGACATTTCTAATGTAACAACGAATTAAGTGTGAATCTTATTGACTAACAGCCAACTGTTTGATGACCATAGTTACATGGCAGATTATAGCCAAGACTACCATTGTTTAATTTAGATTAACTTAATTATCCAGCTGATGCACAGACACATGAGCCACCACATACAGATGTTTCAGCTTCTATGACTTTGCACTAGATGCTTTGTGTCAAAATTGATTACTGAGATGAGGATCAGTCACAAGAAAAACAGACTGTGGAACTTATAGAAGAAATGTTGAGAAAAAAGTTTAGCATAACCTGGAAGATTTTAAAAAGTTGTTTCTGGGAGATAAAACATAATAACCCATACATTATATAATCACCAAATAACTGGCAAAAAAATCATACATAATAACTTGGGAGATAGAAAACATAGTTTGTGTCCCCTAGTTTAGCTAGAATGTCTACATGAGGACCATAACCTACCAGGTGGTTGATGCAGGCTCTAGATGATAAAGCATGGTGAGAAAAGAGTTCATGTAAAAATTACTGATAGTGCTACAAAAGAATTTAGAAAAGGCCAAATGGGAATAAAACTGTGTGGTTGGAGAATAAAGTGAGTTCTCATATTTCCATGGTAGGTAATAGATTGAGATTAAATTCTGAGATCTCTGGACAAAGACCAAGTCAGGGATGTGGATTTCAGTACTTTATCAAAATGTAATAATTAAGCTGGGGCATATAGACTATCAGAGCTAGAGAGACACAGTGTTTCTAGAATACTGAAAGGTATGATATCACAGTTGATTATTTGCAAAGTAGCAAACTATAAATCTATAGGAGAAGCTTAGTTCTAAATCCCTTGTTGCTATGGTGACAATGATCTCAAGCTAGGTACATAAAAAACAGATAAAGGCTTTAAAAGAGGTTGTGTTTTCAAAGGCAAAAGCAGTTTTTACTAAAAGAGATTGACTTTTTTTATTGTTATGACCAAATTACTGACAAAAGGCAACTCAGGAAATGACTAGAGGTTCTTTTTTTTTTTGTTTGTTTGGTTTTTGCTAAAGGTTTGAAAATATATAGTTTGTCACCTGGGAGGGATACGTCAGAGTTCCTGGCAGCTTCAGCACATGGATGAACTCCTCACCTCTACTCAGCAACTCCTTGTATCTCCCTTGGTCAGAAAATTAAGAGACTACAGATTTTCAACTAGCTCTCCATTTTACCTCTATTTTTTTAATGCTTCAGGACTCCAACCCATCAATGTGCAACCCTCAGTTGGGAATGGTCTTCCCTCAAATAATTCTCTCGGTAAACCCACTCAAACATATCCATAGGGGTGCTCACTTAATGCTCTAGGTGTTTATTTTCTTAATGTAATCAAGTTGATGATAAAGATTAGCGACACAGGAAATTAACAATCTCAATTTTCATCTCAGAAATCTCTGGAAATGTGGACTATGAGGTTTAGAATTTGTAAACTATTCGTCATTGAATGTATTAGGCCTGTGAGAGCTGTAGGCCAATATCATAGCACACCTGAGGGAGGATTCTGCTTCTGTAAAAATGGCTCTGATCTCTACAAAACATTGCATATATTTGCATTACATTGCATATAGTCGAGATACAATTCAACTGAATTGAATTGAGTGACCCAAAGAGAGGGAAAAATGACACAACAAAATAGGAAATTCTATGCACAAGTTTCAATAGTCCTTCCATTTTCTCTTTAATGATCCAGATGTCATCACATGTACCAAGCTTAGTTGGCCTACCAAATATTTAGGTACATGGGCAGGCCACTCCATCACATCCACTGATGCCACCTAACCACCCAAACTCTAATCAGATATCATTTGCCTATCTCAAACTACTTATAGGAACTCAGCAATGAATCATATAATGAGTCAGGCTGTCCTATCAATCTATGTTTGCATTTGCAATATTATGTAATTGATTTTTTTTGATGCTATGTTTTTTGTTGTAGTTGGATAACAATAAATTTTACACATCCCAGTCGTTGAAGACCTCCTCCAACAGCTATCTGAAGACTCGCATTCCACAGTAGAAATCCATTTCCTTGGTTTAGCCACTAATTTCCTTTTTTAAAAGGAAGTTCAGTTTGGGGTAAGAATGTAATTGATCATGTTCTTACTGATTTGCAAAGAGAAAGGATTATAATTGAAGGGTTGGGAGCAGATTAAATATTTTTTTTGTGAAAGAAACTATCCAACGGAGACCTATTAGCCAGAATTTAAAAGAAGACAAAGATCTGAAATGATCTTAGCAATTGATGGATGTGTTCTCTGTGAATACATGTGTAAAGGAGTGCTCTCAATAAAATGGTACACATTTCACATGGGAAGAAACTGGTTTGGGGCAGTGTTAAACATGGGCAATGCCCAGGAAAGAAAGTCTGGAAAATTTTTGGGCATAAAGTGCGTTTTAACATATATCTTTTCTCTATTTTCCTTCATTTTCTTACCTGGGATGCTTTAGTGTGCTAATTCTAGAGAAAGTATGTTTGTAAGTCAGCATGCATTCAATTCTGGATCTTCTGAAATTATTGGGAAAGAGGATGAATCTTTCTGTAAGTACGGTTAGGAATTTAGATGCCAGTCTGTGCATGCAACCAATAACTGACTTCAAATCAAGCTACACTGCAGGAAAAATGTAACTGAAAGATGGACAGAAGCAGATTTATATGAGCTTAACTCCAACAATGATCTCAGTCTAGATCCAGCACTCTTCTCTCTCTTTCTGTGTACGTGTTCATGAGTGTTAAACCAGAGGTTAATATTAGATGTCTTCCTCTATTGCTCTTCATGTATTTTTTTGAGATTAGTGTCTCACTGTTATGGTCAGACTAGGTACTCAGATGGTACTGAGAAAGTACCCAGTGCCTCCCCCTTCCTCCCTCCCATCCCCTGGAGCATCCTTTTGTATGAATGCCGAAATTCCCTTGGAGTCCTCCACTCTAGTGAGGTGTAAGGAAGGACTCAGTGGCATAGCACAGAGCCCTTTCTTAGGCTCCCCATTAGTAAGGGAACACTATTATGACTGTTAATCCCTTGCCTCTAAGGATCCTATTGCCTGTGATCCATGTTAGACATTGGAGGGTCGTTGACATGTCAATCATTGTGCAGGTTGTGCAAAGTCCGATTGTGGCTACTTTAGCCCTAATTTTTTTTCCTGATTGTCAAATTTTTTTTATTAGTTAATTTATTTTTTTCACTCATATAAACTTAATAGATACCCCAGTCCCCTCCTTCCCTCCACCCCTCCCCAGACCCCCTTGCTCCCTTCCCCCCATTTCCACTTCCTTCCCCCCTTTCTCCCAGTGCCCCTTTTCATCCCCATCTCTAGAGCATCCTTTAGTAAAAATGTCAAGCTTCCCTCTGGGTCTTCCACTCTAATGAGGTGTAAGGACTCAATAGCATTGCCTAGAGCCCTTTCTTGTGTTCCCCTTTAGTGTAGGAACACTATTCTGGCTGTCAATCCCTTGCTTCTAAGGATCCTAGCGCCTGCGATCCATGCTAGACTTTGGGGGGGGGTCAATCCTACCTTGATCATTGGGCAGGTCATGCAAAGTCCTAGTATGGTTACTTCGGCCCTACCTTGTATGGAGTATCTTACATATCGTTGCTCCTCCCCATCTTTAGTCTCTTACAATCTTACCACTCCCTCTTCCACAAATTTCCCTGAGCTTCAGGATGAGGAGAAATTAGGCTGGCCTGGTTCCAGGTGGTTAATTTAGGGTCTCTGATGTTCTGAATTGCATTTTTTTTTTCAGTTTTGCTGTTTCTGCACTGCTCTTGGCTACATCCTGATGGGTATTGGATGTCTCTTCCTAATCAGAGAAAAAAGGCTGTTAAAATAGAGTCTTACTATAAGAGTAGGTTCAAAGGCAGATGGAATAAGAGTAGGAGACTGTGGTGGGGGGGTGCCAGTCTCCCATTTGTAGGATAGTTACCTTGTATCTGCCAGTCTCTATGTCCTCCCTGACTGGTGAGATCAAATCCCCTCAGCTGCAAGTGACCAGGAAGGAAAGTGAGTGAGCGTAACCAGATGTCTCACTACTTGCAGTACTTGTGGTGGCCTGTTTTCTTGGCTGTAACATGATCCCCTCATTCCTTGTTTCTGGTGGGGCCCCCCTTCCCCTTCTCTCCTGTTTATCATCTTTGCAATTACTATAGGTATTACAGAGATTTATCTTTGAGTATGTCACTAACTGGGTTTGGTACTAGGATCCACCTATTAGGGAATACATACGGTGCTTAATTTTCTGTGTCTGGGATACTTCACTCAACATAATTTTTTAAATTCCATCCATTTCCCGGCAAATTTCATTAATTTATCTTTTTTGATGGCTGAATAGTATTCCATTGTATAAATGTACCACATTTTCCTTATCCGCTTGTCAACTGTTAGACATTTGGGTTGATTCCATGGCTTTGGTATTGCAAACAGTGCTGCTATGAACATGGTCGTGCTTGTGCCATTGAGGTGAATTTTTGCTTTATGGGGAATTATTCCCAGAAGTGGAATAGCTGGGTCATATGGCATTTCAATCTTTAACTTTTTTAAGAATTGCCAGACTGCTCGCCAGAGTGGCTATATGAGCCTGCATTCCCACCAGCAATGTAGAAGAGTTCCCTTCTTGCTACATCCTCTCCAGTTTTTGGTGCTGTTTGTATGTATTGTGGATTTTTGCCATCCTGACCGGGGTGAGATGATGTCTCAGGGATGTTTTGATTTGCATTTCCCTGATGGCTATGAAGTGGAGCATTTTTAAATTGTTAGACATTTCAATTTCATCCTTGGTAAAGTTTGTTTCCATTTGTTTCCTTTGTGTTGTTTCCTTGTTTCCTTGTTTCCTTGGTGTTTAGTTTTCTAAGTTCTTTGTGCACTCTGGATGATAGAGCTCTATCAGATATGTGGTTAGTGAAGATTTTCTCCCATTCTGTGGGTTGCCTTTTTGCTCAGAATACAATATCTTTATTTAAGCAGAAGCTCTTTAATTTCATAAGATCCCTTCTGTTGGGTGTTGGTTATAGTGAATGTGCTATCATATTTCCATTTAGGAACTGTTGGCCTAGCCCAATCAGCTCAAGGGAGTTCCTTACCCCTTTGCCTAAGGTTTTTATAGTCTCTGGCCTTATATTGAGGTCCTTGATCCATTTGGAATTAATTCTTGTACATGGTGACAAGTACAGTCCAGTTTTAATCTTCTGCACATGGACATCCAGGTTTGCCAGCACCATTTGTTGAAGATACTGTTCTTTTTCCATTGGATTTTTTGAGCCCCTTTGTCAAAGATCAAATGGCTGTAATTGTGTGTGTTTATACCTGGGTCTTCAACCCTTATCCATTGATCTGTGTGTCTATTTTGGAGCCAGCACCAGGCTGTTTTTATAACTATGGATTTGTAGTATAGATTAAGGTTTGGTATGGTGAAACCTCCATCTGTGTTTTTGTTACCCAGGATTGTTTTTGGTATCCTGGGTCTTTTGTGCTTTCACATGAATTTGGAGATTGTTTGGTCAATTTCTTTAAAGAATTGCTTTGGGACTTTGATTGGTATAGCTTTGAATCTGCATATTGCCTTTGGTAGGATGGTCATTTTTGATATTGATTCTGCCAATCCAGGATCATGGGAGATCTTTCCACCTTCTGGTGTCTTCTGTAATTTCTTTCTTTAGGGTTTTAAAGTTTTCATTGTGAAGGTCTCTTACTTCCTTGATTAGATTTATTCCAAGTTATTTAATTTTTTTAGGGGCTATAGTAAATGGAATTGTTTCTCTTAGAGCTTTTTCACATCTTTCATCCTAGGCATAGAGGAAGGCCTCTGATTTTTGAACGTTTGTTTTGTATCCTGCCACCATGTTGAACTTCATTAGTTCCAGGAGTTTCCTGGTGGAGTTTTTGGGATCATTCAAGTATAAGATCATATAGTCTGCAAACTTGACTTCTTCCTTGATGATTTGAATTGCTTTTATCTCCCTTTCTTGTCTTATGGCTCCAGCTAAGACTTCAACTACAGTATTGAATAGAAGTGGTGAGAGTGGACAGCCTTGTCTAGGGAATGCTTCAAGTTTTTCCCCATTGAGTATAATCCTTGTTGTTGGCTTGTATACCACTTTTATTATACCATTCCAACTGTCTCTAGGATTTTAATCATAAAAGGCTATTGGAGCTTGTCAAAAGCTTTTTCTGCATCTTTTGAAAGTATCATATGGTCTTGGATTTTGGACTGGTTTATATGGTGAAATACATTTATTTATTTGCATATGTTGAACCAACCTTGTGTGCCTGGGATACACCCTACTTAATCATTGTGAATAATCTTTTTGATATATTTTTGAATCTGATTTTCTAAGATTGTTGAGAATCTTTGTGTTCATCAAAGAGATTGGCCTATAGTTTTCTTTTTTAAAATGTGTCTTTATTAGGTTTTGGGATTAAAATGATATTAGCTTCATGGAAAGAATTTGGTAGGGTTCCTTCCTTTGCTATTTGATGGAACAGTTTAAGGAATATTGGTGTTATTTGTTCTTTAAATGTCTGGTAGAACTCTGTGCTAAATCCATCTGGTCCAGGACATTTTTTGGTGGGAAGATTTGAAATTATTTCATCGCTTTCCTCATATATTATAGGACTATTTAAATAATTCAAAACCTCCTGATTCAATTTAGGTAAGTTGTGCTTACTTAGGAATTCATCCATTTTTTTGTGTTATCAAATTTCACAGAGTATAAGTTTTTGAAATGTGACGTTATAATTCCCTGATTTTCTTGAGTATCAGTAGTTATAACTCCATTTTCATTTCTAATTTTGTTAATTTGGGTTTTCTCTCTCTTGTTTTTGGTTAATTTAGCTAGGGGTGTATCAATCTTACTGAGCTTTCGAAGAACCAGCTTTTTTACTGGTTGATTCTCTGCATCATTTTCCTTATCTCAATTTCAGGTATTTCTCTCCTGATTTTGGTTATCTCCTGTCTTCTACTGCTTTTGTGATCTGATTGCTCTTGTGTCTCTAAAGCTTTAAGCTGCATTGTTAAATTATTTATTTGTGATTTTTAATTTTTTTGTTGTAGTTCAGCCCCAACTTGTGTGGAGTATCTTTCATATCATTGGTCTTCCCCATCTTTAGACTCTTACAATCTTGCCACCCCCTCTTGCAAAAGTTTCCCTGAGCTTTAGGATGGGGAGAGATTTGACTGGTCTGGTTCCTGGTGATTAATGTAGGGTCTTTTGTGTTCTGAATTATGGTTTATTGTTATTTTCAGTTTTGCTTTTCCTGCATCTCCCTTGGGTCCATACTGATTGGTACTGAAGGTCACCTCTAAACCAAAGATTAAAGGCTGTTTAAATGAAGATCTTAATATAAAGAAGACTCAAAGGTAGATGGAAGAATAAGTGTAGGACGCAGCAGGTTGCAGGGGTGGTCTGTGTCCCATTTGCATAATAGTTACCATCTATCTACCAGACTTTATACCTCCTTGATTGGTGTGATCAAACCTCCTCAATTGCAAGTGACCAGGAAGGAAAGTGAGAGTCAGATTCACCAGATGTATAGCTACTTACTTACAATACTTAATGGTGACCTATTTTCTCTACTGAAGCATGATCAATCCCCTCTCCTTATTTCTGGGGGGGGGCCTCTTTCCCCTTCCCTCCTGTGTATAATCTTTGTATTACACAAGTTTCCTTTGTATTATAGAGATTTACCTTTGAATATGTCATTAAGTGGGCTTGGTACTAGGATCCACCTATTAGGGAGTACATTTGGTGTCTAATTTTCTGTGTCTGGGATACTTTACTCAATATAATTTTTTCCAATTTCATCCATTTACCAGCAAATTTCATTATTTCATCATTTTTGATGGCTGAGTAGTATTCCATTGTAGAAATGTACCACATTTTCTTTATCCACTTGTCAACTGTTAGACATTTGGATTGATTCCATGACTTTGTTATTGTAAATAGTGCTACTATGAAGATGGTTGTGCTTGTGTCATTATAGTGAATTTTTTCTTTATGGAGGATTATTTCCAGAAATGGTATTACAGGGTCATATGGTCTTTAACTTTTTTAGAAATCGCCAAAGTGGTTGCAAGAGTGGTTGTATAAGCCTGCATTCCCACCAGCAATGTAAGAGAGTTCCCTTCTCTCCACATCCTCTCCAGCATTTGATGTCATTTGCATTGTGAATTTTCACTATCCTGATGGGGTAAGATGATATCTCAGGGAAGTTTTGATTTGCATTTCCCTAATGGTTAAGGATGTGGAGCATTTTTTAAGGTATTTGCTAGATATTTCAATTTCATCCCTGAGTTCTTTTGAGTTCCCAGCCCTGTTTTTTATTTATTTGTATTTAATTTTATTTCACTTTATTTTATTTTATTTATGTTTATTTATTTTTCCCCAATCATAGAAGCTTCATAGGTACCCCGGTACCCTCCCTCCTTCCACCCCTCCTCAGTCCCCCACTGTTATGACTGCTTATCCCTTGTCTCTAAGGATCCTAGTGCCTGTGATCCATGCTAGACTTTGGATGGGTCGTTGGCATGTCAGTCATTGCTTAGATCATACAAAGTCCGATTATAGCTACTGCAGTCTTAACTTGTGTGGAGTATCTTGCATATTGTTGGTCCTCCCCATTTTTAGGCTTTTAGGATCTTGCTGCCCCCTCTTGCACAAGTTTCCCTGAGCTTTAGGATGGTGAGAGATTTGGCTGGTCTGGTTCTGGTGATTAATGTAGGGTCTCTGGTGTTCTGAATTATGATTTGTTGTTTTCAGTTTTGCTGTTCCTGCACTGCTCTTGGCTGCATCCTGATTGGTTGTCAAGGTCATCTTCTAATCTAACAGAAAAGTCTGTTTAAATGAAGATCTTAATATAAGAAGATACTCAAACGTAGATGGAAAAATAGGGGTAGGACCCAGAAGTGAGAGGAGTCAGTCTTTTTTTTGCCCATTGGCAAAACTGCCAGTACCTGTTTCCTCCCTGACTGGGAAGATCAAACCTGTTCAGTCCTAAGTGAACAGGAAGGGAAGTGAAAGTGAACTGCATCAGATGTCTCTCTACTTACATGCAGTACATGACCGTGGCCTAATTTTCCTATTGAAGTGTGTTCTTTTGTCTCCTAGCTGATCTTTTGAAGGTTTGCTCAGGGTTTTTTTTTAATATAAATATGCTCAGAACTTGATCCTTTAATAATGAAGTTGAAACCAGTAGCTAACTACCACACTTTCTTCTCCTAGATTATGTTTATAGAGTGCTCTAAAGGTTATTATGTGAAGTATTCAGGGTATAAAGAAACAATATTTTATTCTAATTCAGGTTTACATCTTTTCAACATGTTAATATTTCTCTTAGGTTTGTGCAAGTAAATTTTGAATATTAAATGTATATATAACTTCAAGGAAATAATCAATAGTGCTAGTATATGCTTAATTTTGGTAGGAGCTCAGTAGCAGCCACTTGACAACTTGAACTGCATTTTCTTGAATGCTGGTGAAATTCTGATCCAGAATGTATTGATTCCAGTTTCCACTCAAAGAATGTTTTTCACTTATTTTGTTTCATCCTCATCAATACTGTTAAATTCTCACATCAGTGAGAAATTATGTGATTTATCCTCATTAATGGAAGTGTTTGCATTTTAGACTTGTGGAATATAGTTCATTCATGGGATGGATTATATTTGGTATGTAGAAAGAGAGTAAATCACCAATTTTCTTTCTTTCCACACTCTCTTATTTTTGAACATGCCTAACCTCATGTTTTCAAATCAGTATCATTATTTCAGGTGACAAACTGAATTATAATTTTCTGGTTGTCTCTTCTGCCAATGTAGGTAGAGGTATACAAAGTTGTTTTGATATGTTGCTAAAAATGCAATGTTTCATGAGTTATAGTCTTAAGATCTATATTTTTTATGTTTCCTTATAAATATTATATGTAATTGTCTTCAAGTTGATTGAATTCAAAATGTATTACTGAGAACTGGCAAAGAACCAAGTCTATAGACAAGTGCATTGGTATGTTCACTGCATTGCCTGCCTTTTACAGGTTTACATACTGGGCTGGCTTCTGTTACTCAGCTTTAACTGTAGCATTTATCAAGGTCCTAAGCTTTTATGAATAATCTATGGTTTTAATTGAATCAATCTTTTACACATACGTGCCTACAATTATACACACACACACACACACACACACACACACACACACACACACACTTTTCCACTCACTGTGTCTCCCTACTTTTGTAATCTAGTAAGGAAATAACGGTCCACTAAGAAACACTGTTTGGCCTACATTTTCCTTTGCAGATATTGCATCTTACACATAGTAGAATTAAATGTGTGATTCTTGAGCTCCTTTGTTCCTTAGAGAAGATGTTTTATTTGTTGCTGTTTGTTTCCTAAATAGTTGAATATCTGGAAATATCTGGACAATTCTTTTGTTTACTCACCCTACAACCTGTGGTAAATTGAGTTGTGTATATTTTTTCCTTTCTAGGAAGAGAAGTTATTTTGTCTTATCTTTCAAAAATTTAGATGAACATTTCTGTCCATAAATGAATACAGGAAAAAAATAATGGCTTTAGAAATGCTCAGTGACAAAATGTGTTTCCCAGAAGATGCTCATGATGAAACACTTGTGGAATGTAGAATCTGAAAAGATTAAATACATAGGAGAACAGGGAAAGAGGCACAAGTAACTAAGATTAGTTTGCTTCTCTTAAACACTGAGAAAAGAAATGGAATTATAACTTTAGGATTTTTTTAGACACTAAATAATAAAACAGACCCTGGAGCTGCAAAGAGAAATGCTATTATAAGTAATAATGGCTGTATTTTAGCAAAAAGAGGGCTAACATGTGGCTTTGTTCAGTTTCATTTGTGAATTGAAAGTCCATGACAAATTTCTCAGGAGTACATCTAGGTATTTTATTGTGCTGTATTTGTTAGGTTTGTCTGCTATGATTTATCATGCTATATTCTTCTCAGCTAAGCTTTCAACCATTGAAGTAAGAGATTAATAAATAGTAAGATCTGGAAGAAGTCGTGCTAGAGAGGTTCAGATGAGTGATGTTCTGTGTCTCTTGTGGTGTTTTAATGATAAATTGGCCATTCATGGTACTATTAAGTGTTGCTTGCTTCCATGGAATGGTTTGCACTGAGAATTTGCTGGAGAAAATTGGATGACCACATAGAAAATGTTCTTAATTTTACTTGAAAATCATAGTTTAAGTGATTTTCTTTTTCTTGCTTTTTCTGATAAGTATAGTTGTTATAATAATCCTCAGATTTTAAAATTATAATTGAGTATACATAATCTTGTGAGTATTGATATAAAACTATCTCATACTCAGAAAATTTCAATGCCTGCAGCAATTTTTTGAACCTGAAAGTTCAATGGTCACATGCTCATTGCTGTTTTGTACAACTAATGCAATAGTAGTTTATGAAACACTAAGAGATAGTATTTCCTGTGTTCACATTGGATATACAACATCTGAGGTCCTGAAAGTCTAAATCAACCTATGACATTTTGACTTAAAAATCCATAACTTGGGAAGATAAAGTTGATTTTAAAGGTGCATAACAACAAACAAATTATAGAAATCTGGATCTAGGTGCTTATTTGACTTTTTCTCTTATTTTTGTGTGTTCATATGAAGGAACAAGGAAATTTCCACTTATCTGTTTTTATTGTTTGTTTCAAAAATAACCTAATATTACAGTATACTGCTCCTTTAGGAGCATACTCCTAACATACTTAAATAGTTTTGATCATTCTCTTTTCATGTGCTTTATACTGAACTAACCAAATCTATAGTGCACTCATAATCACTTAATTTCAAGAATGGTATGTAGCATAGATTGTGAAAGTCTTTTTTTTTTGTGAAAGTCTTTTTATTTAAATTAAATATCCACTTCTATTTTTTGTGAGAGAGGAAATTTTTAGTTCAAGCAGATAGAAGATTACCCTCAAGAATGAAAGGTACATTTCAATAAAAATGTAAATTTTATAGTCCAATTACCTTTTGTTTTTCTCAAGTTCCAAATTATTTTATTTTTTTTCATGTGAACAGACAGTATGATCTGTAAGGATAGTCACATGTTGGAAATGTGTTTCTCTTGTAGCACAATTGCGAAATGAAGGTACTGAAGACATCATGCTTTATGTTTATTTTGAAGGTGGCATCATTAAAATATTGTGTCTTCTGGCAACTTTCAAATGCTCCTCAGATGGAATCCCCTTTAATGTGGATGGCTACATTAGGCAATGGCCTTTGAACGCTAACTTGTTCATACAAAAACTAAGGAAAGGTAGAAAAAGAGAAGACATTTGAAAAAAAATGATCACAGAGTCAACTAAGGCAGTCTCACAAGAGATATAAAAACACTCCAACCATTTGATAGAGTTCTAACTTTTCTCTTAGGTAACACAATTATTTCATTACAAATAAACTGCCCCTTTGCTTTTGCTTCTGTTTCTTGATACTGGTTCTTGCCATATAGTATAGGTTTGCTACTGTCTCCCCACCCTTCTTCCTCTACCCGACAAGTACTAGGATTCTAGGCAAGCCTCCAACTGGGTCCTGCATTATGATACATTTTTCTGTTCTCTTCTTTCTCTGTATCCCAAACCAGGTTCAAATGCTACATAGAGAGACATCTCAGACCTCAAGGGAAAATTAATGATTTCAAAATTATTTTCCTGATGTTCATTGTGACCTATTATAAGACTCTGATATGATAACTTGCCAGGAAATTGATATACTCTTCAAGAATGTATGCAATATAATAGGTTCCAGCATCACTGAAATATTATTTATTTCTTGACTTATTAAATTTTAAAACAAGTTGAAAACTGTTTTCTTATTAAATAATTGATACATTAATGGTGATTGGATTTGGAACTGTTACTAATCTCAGGAACCTGATTTTCACCTTTGATTCCACTCTTGCCTTTGGTCAGACTCTTGTTGCTTTAAACATATTTTGTGTCTATTCCTAGATAGGCACCAGCAAAATAAGGCAGTGCACATTCCCATGTACTCAGAAATTATCAACCCATTTGGGACAATTCACCCATGTTTGCCTTTAGTTACTACTTAGATTACTGAATTATGATTCTAGTTTTGTTCATCCTCTTGTATTAGAAATGTTAGACTCAAAACAACATAAAACAAGAAGTCTCCAATTCATATATGAAGCAACTTCCAATTTATGTCCAGATTTAAAAAAAAAAACCCTGAAGTTTGATAATGCCTTCTGCTATTTAGAATTGTGAAGCAGTGTGATTTCCTGTACCATGAGATGCTTCACAGATGTATATGGGAAGAAGGGTAGCCTTAAGATTTGCTTGCACAGGAGCAGCACAATTGAGGAATATAAAAGAAAGAAAAACACAGGGCAAGGTTTAGAAGATAAGAGGATTGAGAAGATAAGAGGAATGTTAAAAACCATGGGAATATAGTTGACACAACTTGATTAGTGTTCATGAGTTTCTTTAGGAATGATATATCACAATAGAGTTTTTAAAAACTGTGCATTTTCAGCATATCTTTTTAGGAACAACAATTGGTAGGTTATATAGAACAAGCTACCATGAACCCTTAACAGGGAAGAATAGCTTGTATGTTCTCACAACAGGTAGGGAAGTTCAGAGAGGGCCTGTACCAGGTGTGTGGCTAGAGAAATAAGAGGCACAGGACATCCTCTCGTTATCATTTTTCAGAGTGGATATCCTGTAGACCTCTTAGAGCTAGCATGCATCTAAGCTTCAGCTCTCATCTATTTTTGATGAACAATTTTTGTCAGAGGAGCACTGTAAAGAGCAGTTCTTAAATATCTTGACAATATAGTGTGTATTGGGAGGGTAGGGGGGAAGGAAGGTGGTTGCTTTGATTGTCACTAACTTGATGATAAAAACATGCACTTGGTCCTTTCCCCATCCTCCCAGGACATGCACAGTAAAGCTAGGACTCACTGCAACCTAGGTAAGCTCCCCCGCTCACCCCCAAACCCCAGGCATCCCACTGGACCCAGCTCCTCCCACCAGCCAGCTGGATAAGTAGTTGCTGCAGGCCAAATAATTCAGTTCAATGAAAAACGCACAGAAATCGAAAGAAGGTCTTAAGCGAATAAGCAATGAGACATCTGGTTAGGTTCACAGACTTTTCGTTCCTGATCATTTACAACTGAGGGGGGTGTGATCTCACCAGAAGGGGAAGGCATATAGTCTGGCAGATAATAAGTAACCATTTTGCAAATGGGTGAATTGACCCCTCCCTCACTGTGGTTTCCTACTTTTATTGCATCTACCTTTGAATATACTCTTATAACAAGACTATAGTTTAACAGTTTTTTATCTCTGGCCAGGGGGTGACATCCAATACCCATCAGGATGGAGTGAAGGGGATTTCAGGAGCAGTAAAATCACAAAAGAAAATCAACAAACCATAATCCAGAACTTCAGAGACTCTATATCAATGGCCTAGAACTAGGCCAGCCTAATCTCTCCCCATCCTGAAGCTCAGGGAAATTTGTGGAAGAGGGGGCGGTAAGAGTGTAAGAGCACAAGGATGGAGGGAGCAATGATATGCAAGATACACCACACAAGTTAGGACTGAAGCAATCATAATTGGACTTTACATGCCCTGCACAATATCCAACACACTATTGACCTACACAAAGTCTAGCATCTGCTAAAGGCACCAAGATCCTTGGAGGCAAGGGATTGACAGCCAAAATAGTGTTCCTATGCTTAAGGGGAACACAGGAAAGAGTTCAGGGAAATTCCACTGGGTCCTTGTATGTCATCGGAGAGCAGAACCCAGAGGACAGTCAGACATGCACATTAAAGGATTTTCCTGGGATTGGGGGAGGGGAGGCACTGGGGGGTGGGGAGTGAGAGATGGAAGGAGGGGTGAGGGGAGGGGAAGCAGAGGGGTGGGGGGAGGAGGAGGGAGGGAGGGAACTGGTGTACCTATTAAGTTTGTATGAGTGGAGATAATTTAAAAAAAGAGTTAAATGACAATGCCCAAGTCAAAGTGCAAATCCATGAGAAACAACACCCAAGAAAACAAATCTCCCACTGAAATCCCATAATGATAGACTCCAACCAGAACAAACCCATGGAAAATAGCCAAGAAAGCCTGATCCAGGATAACGACTTTCTTTTTTTTTTTTTTTATAACACTTTTTTTTTTATTAAAAATTTAATTATACATTTTAAAATTTTTTACCAGTTCCCTCCCTCCCCCCTCCTCCCTCTCCCCTTCCCCCAGTGCTTCCCCCCCAATTCCCAGAGAGTCCTTTATTGTGTACGCCTAACTCTCCACTGGGTCCTCCTCTCCGATGACATATAAGGACCCAGTGGCATTTCCATAAGCCCTTTCTCTTGTTCCCCTTAAGCATAAGATCACTACTATGGCTGTCAATCCCTTGCCTCCAGGGGTCTCGGTGCCCTTAACAGATGCTAGACTTTATGAGGGCAACAGTGCACTGGACATTGCGCAGGGCATGCAAAGTCCCATTATGATTGCTTTGGCCCCAACTATTGTTGAGAATCTTGCAAATCGTTGTTCCTCCCATCCTTTTGCTCTTACAATCTTACCGCCCCCTCTTCCGCAAATGTCCCTGAGCTCCAGGATGGGGAGAGATTAGGCTGGCCTAGTTCTATGTGATTGATATA
The DNA here is from genome assembly GCA_023101885.1 of Typhlomys cinereus. Lineage (NCBI taxonomy): Eukaryota > Metazoa > Chordata > Mammalia > Rodentia > Platacanthomyidae > Typhlomys > Typhlomys cinereus. The sequence goes on from JALPQD010000161.1 coordinate 559,523, forward strand.
GAGTCTCTGAAGTTCTGGATTGTGGTTTGTTGATTTTCTTTTGCAGTTTTGCTGCTCCTGCAATTCCCTTCACTCCATTCTGCTGGGCACTGTATGTCACCCCCTGGCCAGAGACAAAAAGCTGTTAAACTGGAGTCTTGTTGTAATAGCACATTCAAGGGTAGATGTAATAAGAGTAGGAAACCTCACTGAGGGAGGGGTCCATCACCCATTTGCAAAATGATTACTTTTTATCTGCTAGACTATATGCCCTCCCCTTCTGGTGAGATCAGGAAAGAACGTCTGTGAACTTAACCAGGTTTCAAATTACTTACTTGCAGACCTTGATGGAGGCCTATTTTCTCTGCTGTAACATGGTCTCCTCTCTCCTTGTTTCTGGTGTGGCCCTCCTACCCATCTCTCTTGTTCATAATCCTTGCAATTACTGTGTTACATAGGTTTACTTTTGAGTGTCTCAATGTGGGCTGGGTGAGTTTGGTACTAGGAGCCACCTATTAGGGAGTACATACAGCACTTAATTTTCTGGGTTTGGGATACTTCACTTAATATAATTCTTTCTAATGACATCCATTTCCCAGCAAATTCCAGTAATTCATCATTTTTGATGGCTGAGTAGTACTCCATTGTATAGATGTACCACAGTTTCCTTATCCACTCATCAACTGTTGGACATTTAGGTTGATTCCATGACTTTGCTATTGTAAACAGTGCTGCTATGAACATGGTCGAGCTTGTGCTATCGAGGCGAACCTCTGCTGCATGGGGGGTTATTCCCAAAAGTGGGATAGCAGGGTCATATGGCATTTCAATCTTTAATTTCTTTAAGAATCTCCAGACGGCTCGCCAGAGTGGCTGTATGAGCCTGCATTCCCACCAACAATGTAGGAGAGTTCCCCTCTCTCCACATCCTCTCCAGCATTTGTCGTTGTTTGTATTGTGGATTTTTGCCATCCTGACCGGGGTGAGATGATATCTCAGGGAAGTTTTGATTTGCATTTCCCTGATGGCGAAGGAAGTGGAGCATTTTTAAAGATAATTGTTAGACATTTTAATTTCATCTCTGGTAAAGTTTCTTTGAAGTTCCAGGGCCCATTTTTTAATTGGGCCAGTGTTTTCCTTGGAGTTTAATTTTCTAAGTTCTTTGTGCACTCTGGACAGTAGGGCTCTGTCAGATATGTGGTTAGTGAAGATTTTCTCCCATTCTGTGGGTTGCCTTTGAGCTCGTGTGACAATCTCTTTATATGAACAGAAACTCTTTAATTTCACAAGATCCCAACTGTTGGGAGTTGGTAGCAGTGACTGTGCCATTGGATGTCTGTTTAGGAAGTGTTGGCCTAGCCCAATCAGCTCGAGGGAGTTCCCTATCCTTTCAACTATGGTTTTTAAAGTCTCTGGCCTGATATCAAGGTCCTTGATCCATTTGGAATTAAGTCTTGTACATGGTGACAAGTACGGGTCCAGCTTTAATTTTCTGCATGTGGAGATCCAGTTTTGCCAGCACCATTTGTTGAAGATGCTGTTCTTTTTCCATTGGATTCTTTGGGCCCCTTTGTCAAAGACCAAATGGCTGTAACTTTGTGGGCTTATATCTGGGTCTTCAATCCTTATCCATTGATCTGTGTGTCTATTTTGGAGCCAGTACCAGGCTGTCTTTATAACTATGGATTTGTAGTATAGACTTAGGTTTGGTATGGTAATACCTCCAGCTGTGTTTTTGTTACTCAGGATTGTTTTTGCTATCCTGGGTCTTTTGTGCCTCCATATGAACTTTGAGATTATTTGGTCAACTTCTTTGAAGAATTGCTTTGGGATTTTGATTGGTATAGCATTGAATCTGTATATTGCCTTTGGTAGGATGGTCATTTTTACAATGTTGATTCTGCCAATCCAGGAACAAGGGAGGTCTTTCCACCTTCTGGTGTCTTCTGCAATTTCTTTCTTTAGGGTTTTAAAGTTTTCATTGTAAAGGTCTTTTACCTCCTTAGTTAGGTTTATACCAAGGTATTTCATTTTTTTAGGGGTTATAGTAAATGGTATGGTTTCTCTCAAGGCTTTTTCACTTCTTTCATTCTGGGCATATAGGAAAGCCTCTGATTTTTGCACATTTATTTTGTATCCTGCCACCCTGCTGAACTTCTCAATTAGTTCCAGGAGCTTCCTGGTGGAGTTTTTGGGATCACTCAGGTATAAGATCATGTCATCTGCAAATAGGGATAGCTTGACTTCTTCCTTGCCGATTTGAATCCCTCTTATGTCCCTTTCTTGTCTTATGGCTTCAGCTAAGACTTCAAGTACAATATTGAATAGAAGTGGTGAGAGTGGACAGCCTTATCTAGTTCCTGATCGAAGTGGGAATGCTTCCAATTGTTCCCCATTGAGCATAATCCTTGCTGTGGGCTTGTTGTATACAGCTTTTATTACATTAATAAAGGTTCCTTCCATTCCTACTGTCTCTAGCGTTTTGATCATAAAAGGCTGTTGGATCTTGTCAAAAGCTTTTTCTGCATCTATCGAGAGTATCATGTGGTCTTGGACTTTGGACTGGTTTACATGATGAATTACATTTATTGATTTGCGTATGTTGAACCAACCTTGTGTGCCAGGGATGAAGCCTACTTGGTCCCCGTGAATGATCTTTTTGATATGTTTTTGAATCCGATTTGCTAAGACTTTGTTGAGAATCTTTGTATCTGTGTTCATCAGGGAGATCGGCCTATAGTTTTCTTTTTTAAGTGAATCTTTATTAGGTTTTGGGATTAAAACGATATTAGCTTCATAGAAGGAATTTGGTAGTGTTCCTTCCTTTGCTATTTGATGGAACAGTTTAAGGAGTATTGGTGTTATTAACTCCTTAAATGTCTGGTAGAACTCTGTGCTGAATCCATCTGGTCCAGGACATTTTTTGGTGGGAAGATTCGAGATTACTTCCTCAATTTCCTTATATGTTATAGGTCTATTTAAATAATTCACAACTTCCTGATTCAATTTAGGTAAGTTGTGTTTACTTAGAAATTCATCCATCTCTTTTGTGTTGTCAAACTTCACAGAGTATAAGTTTTTGAAATATGATGTTATAATTCTCTGGATTTCTTGGGTATCAGTAGTGATAACTCCATGTTCATTTCTAATTTTGTTAATTTGGGTTTTCTCTCTCTTGCTTTTGGTTAGTTTAGCTAGGGGTCTATCAATCTTGTTGATTTTTTCAAAGAACCAGCTTTTTGATTGGTTGATTTTTTCTATCGTTTTCTTAATCTCGATTTCAGATATTTCTCCCCTTATTTTGCTAATCTCTTCTCTTCTACTGCTTTTGGGATCAGATTGCTCTAGTTTCTCTAAAGCTTTAAGCTCCATTGTTAAGTTGTTTATTTCTGATGTTTCCATTTTTTTGACGTGGGCATTAAGAGCTATGAACTTACCTCTTAGAACAGCTTTCATTGTGTCCCAGAGATTTTGGTAAGTTGTATTTTCGTTATCATTCACTTTCAGGAAATCTTGAATTTCCTTTGTAATTTCTTCCTGAATCCAGTTCTCATTCAGCATCATAGTGTTAAGTTTCCAGGAGTTAGTGTATTTTCTCTTGTTTGATGTGTTGTGGATGTCCAGCTTTAGGCCGTGATGGTCTGATAGGGCACAGGTTAGAATTTCAACTTTCTTGTATATGTGTAGATTCATTTTGTGGCCCAATATGTGATCTATTTGGAGAAAGTTCCGTGTGCTGCTGAGAAAAATGTGTATTCTTTTGTGCGTGGGTGAAAAGTTCGATAGAGATCTGTGAGGTCCATTTCTTTCAGGGTTTGATTAAGTTCCAAAGTGTCTCTGTTAAGCTTTTGACCTGTTGATCTATCCCATGTTGAGAGGGCGGTGTTGAAGTCCCCAAGAATTATCGTTTGGGGGTTGATTTCTTGCTTTAGACGCTGTAGGGTTTTCTTAATGAATGTGGAGGGGCCCGTATTGGGTGCATATATGTTCAGTATTGTGAAATCTTCCTGGTGAATTGTACCTGTGACTAAAATGTAGTATCCATCCGTGTCTCTTATAATTTTTTTTGGTTTGAAATCCACTTTGTCTGATAGCATAATGGCTACCCCTGCCTGTTTTCTGCTTCCATTTGCTTGTAGAATTGTTGACCAGCCTTTTATTTTTAGAGCATGCCTATCTTTTGTGGTGAGATGGGTTTCCTGCAGGCAACAGATTGATGGATTGTGATTTTTAATCCAAGTTTGTAATCTGTGTCTCTTGATCGGTGAATTAAGTCCATTAACATTTAGTGTTATAATGGAGAAACTATTGTTAATTCCAGATATTTATGATGTTTAGTAGCTTTTATAAGTATATTGCTTCGCTTTTAATGGTGTTATATTTGCCTTCTGTTCTCCTGGATATGCCTGTTTTTTTCTTCACGCTTGAGTATCATTTCTAGCAGTTTTTGAAGGTCTGGTTTGGTGGCCATGTATCCCTTAAAGTTGTCTTTGTGCTGGAAAATTTTTCTTTCTCCCTCGATCATGACTGATAGTTTTGCAGGGTAAATCAGCCTGGGTTGACATTTTTGCTCATTCAATACTTGAAGTATGTCTCTCCAAGCTCTTCTTGCTTTTACTGTTTCGACTGAGAAGTCATTTGTTATTTTAATAGGTTTGCCTTTAAAAGTGACTTGTTTTTTCTCCCTTGAAGCTCTCAGCACCAGTTCTTTATCTTGAATGTGGAGTGTTTTAACTATTATTTGCCGCGGTATACTTCTATTTTGGTCATATCTGTTTGGGGTGCGGAATGCCTCTTGTATATGAATGGGCCTCTCCTTTTTTAGATGAGGAAAGTTTTCCTTGATGATCGTTTGAAAAATTTCCTCAGGGGTGGTATTTTGAGATTCTTGCTCCGGTATTCCATGAATACGCATGTTAGGCTTCTTGAGGGTGTCCCATATCTCTTGGATATTTCTCTCAAGTATCTTTTTGGCTTTAACAACCTCTTCCATTGAGCTGGTTAGTACTCCCACTTTATCTTCAAGGTCTGAAATTCTGTTTTCTGCTTCATTAGTTCTGTTGATAAGACTCTCTGTGGCGTTCTGGGTTGAAGATAACTTGTCTTGTAGCTCAGTTTTAAACTCTGCTTGAGTTTGTTTTAACTGCTCTATGCCACTTTTTGTTTCTTGCACTGTTTTTCTCAACTCCTCCAGATGTCTGTTGTGTTCCTCTTCAAAGCGATTGATTCGATTATTTAATTCCTCCCGGATTTCCTCTTTCATAGTATTGAACATGGTAATGATCATATTTTGAAAGTCGTTATCCTGGGTCAGGCTTTCTTGGCCTTTTTCCTCGGGTTTGTTCTTGTTGGAGTCTAACATTATGGGATTAATTCCTTCAGTGGGAAATTTGTTTACTTGATTGTTGCTTCTCATGGATTTGCACTTTGACTTTGGCATTGTCATTTTAACTCTTAAGATCTCTCAATTTCACTAAACTGAATTATTTGGCCTGGGGTACTGGTGGGCGGCCCGAACGGGGACTTATCTAGGGTGCGGGGTGAGGCCCGGGTGGACCGCGCGCGTGTCCGGACCGGCGGAGCGGGGTGGGGTGACAAGGGAGGATGGGCACGTCGGCGTGGAGCTATTTAACCTGATGGCAGCTGGGGCGGGGCCCGGGCGCAGGGGGAGGTCCTCCTCGTCCCTCGGCCCCCGCGCGGCTCCGGCTGGATGGCGGGAGTCGGAGCCGGGTCCCTGTGGGCTGACCTGGGGACCTAGAGCGCGCGGTGAGGCCCGGCTGGATCTCGCGTACTCGTCCCGACCAGCGGAGCAGGGTGGGGTGAAAGAGGATAACGACTTTCAAAACATGATCATTACCATGTTCAATACCATGAAAGAAGAAATCTCGGAGGAATTAAATAACCGAATCAATCCCTTTGAAGAGGAACACAACAGACATTTGGAGTAGTTGAGAAAAACAGTTCAAAAAACAAAAATAGGCATAGAGCAGTTAAAACAGAGTTTAAAACTGAACTAAAAGACAAGTTATCTTCAACCCAAAACTCAACAGAGTCTTAGCAGCAGAACTAACGAAACAGAAAATAGAATTTCATACCTTGAAGACAAAGTGGGAGTATTAACCAGCTCAGTGGAAGAGATTGTTAAAGCCAAAAACATACTCGAGAGAAATGTTCAAGAGATATGGGACACCCTGAAGAAGCCTAACATGAGTATTCATGGAATACCAGAGCAAGAATCCCAAAATACCACACCTGAGGAAATTTTTCAAACTATCATCAAGGAAAACTTTCCTCATCTAAAAAAAGAGAGGCCCATCCATATGCAAGAGGCTTTCCGCACCGCAAACAGATATGACCAAAATATAAACTCGCCACAGCAAATAATAGTTAAAACACTGCACATTCAAGTTAAAGAAATGGTACTGAGAGATGCAAAGGAAAAAAAAAAACAAGTCACTTTTAAAGGCTAACCTATTAAAATAACAAATGACTTCTCAATGGAAACAGTAAAAGCAAGAAGAGCTTCGAGAGACGTACTTCAAGTATTGAATGAGCAAAAATGTCAATCCAGGCTGATATACCAGGCAAAACTATCTGTCATGATCGATGGAGAAAGAAAGATTTTCCAGCACAAAGACAACTTGAAGGGATACATGTCCACCAAACCAGGCCTTCAAAAAATGCTAGAAATGATACTCAAGCTTTGAAGAAAAAAACAGAGATATCTAGGAGAACAGAAGGGAAGTATAATACCAACAAAATCTAGAAGCGAAACAATACACTTAGAAAAGCCACTAAACATAATAAATGTCCAGAATTAAAAATAGTTTTCCATTATAACATAAAATGTTAATGGAATTAACTCACTGATCAAAAGACACAGATTACAAACTTAGATTAAAAATCAAAATTCATCAATGTGCTGCCTGTAGAAAACCCATCTCACCACAGAAGTTAGGCACATCCTAAAAATAAAAAGCTGGTCAAAATTCTGTAAGCTAATGGAACCAGAAAACAGGCAAGGGTAGCCATTATGCTATTGGACAAAGTGGACTTCAAATCAAAAAAAAATCATAAGAGACACAGATGCATACTACATTTTAGTCACAGGTACAATTCACCAGGAAGATTTCACAATACTGAACATATATGCACCAAATATAGGCCCACCCACATTCATTAAGCAAACTTTACAGCCTCTAAAGTGAGAAATCAATCCAAAACAATAATTCTTGGGGATTTCAACACCGCCCTTTCAATATGGGATAGATCAACAGGTAAAAATCTTAACAGAGACATTTTGGAACTTAATCAAACCCTTACTGAAATGGACCTTACAGATCTCTATCGAACATTTCACCCATGCAGAAAAGAATACACATTTTTCTCAGCAGCACACGGAACTTTCTCCAAAATAGATCACATATTGGGCCACAAAATGAATCTCCACATATACAGGAAAGTTGAAATTCTAACCTGTGCCCTATCAGATCACCATGGCCTAAACCTGGACATCCACAACACATCAAACAAGAGAAAATACACTAACTCCTCAAAACTTAATACTATGATGCTGAATGAGAACTGGATTCAGGAAGAAATTACAAAGAAAATTCAAGATTTCCTGAAAGTGAATGATAACGAAAATACAATTTACCAAAATCTCTGGGACACAATGAAAGCTGTCCTAAGAGGTAATTTTGTAGCTCTTAATGCCTACATCAAAAAAATGTAAAAATCAGAAATAATTCACTTAACAATGCAGCTTAAAGCTTTAGAAACACTAGAGCAATCTGATCCCAAAAGCAGTAGAAGGGAGGAGATTAGAAAAATAAGGGGATAATTATCCGAAATTGACATTAGGAAAACGATAGAGAAAATCAACCAAAAAGCTGGTTCTTTGAAAAAAATCAATCATTGATACATCCCTAGCTAAATTAACCAAAAACAAGAGAGAGAAAACCCAAATTAACAAAATTAGAAATGAACATGGAGTTATCACTACTGATACCCAAGAAATCCAGAGAATTATAATGTCATATTTCAAAAACTTATACTCTGTGAAATTTGACAACACAAACGAGATGGATGAATGCCTAAGTAAACACAACTTACCTAAATTGAATCAGGAAGTTGTGAATTATTTAAATAGTCCTATAACATATAAGGAAATTGAGGAAATAATCTCGAATCTTCACACCAAAAAATGTCCTGGACCAGATAAATTCAGCACAGAGTTCTACCAGATTTTTAAGGAGCTAATAACACCAATACCCCTTAAACTGTTCCATCAAATAGAAAAGGAAGGAACACTTCCAAATTTCTTCTATGAAGCTAATATTGTCTTAATCCCAAAACCTAATAAAGATATACTTAAAAAAGAAAGCTTTGCACCAATAATATAGATGCAAAGATTCTCAACAAATTCTTAGCAAATTGGATTCAAAAACATATCAAAAAGATCATCCATGGGGATCAAGTAGGCTTTATCCCAGGCACACAAGGTTGGTTCAACATACGAAAATCAATAAATGTAATTCACTATATAAACCAGTCCAAAGTTCAAGACCACATTATACTCTCGATAGATGCAGAAAAAGCTTTTGACAAGATTCAACAGCCTTTATGATCAAAACCCTAGAAACAGTTGGAATGGAAAGAACTTTTATCAATATAATTAAAGCTGTATAAAACAAGCCGACAGCAAGGATTATACTCAATGGGGAAAAACTTGTAGCATTCCTGTTTTGATCAGGAATGAGACAAGGCTGTCCACTCTCACCACTTCTATTCAATATTGTACTTGAAATCTTAGCTGAAGCCATAAGATAATAAAGGGACATTAAAGGGATTCAAATTTGCAAGGAAGAAGTCAAGTTATCTCTATTTGTAGATAACATGATCTTATACCTGAGTGATCCCAAAAAATCCACCAGGAAACTCCTGGTACTAATACAGCAGTTCAGCAGGATGGCAGGATACAATATAAATGTGCAAAAATCAGTGGCCTTCCTATATGTGCAGAATGAAAGAAGTGAAAAAACCGTGAGAGAAACAAACCCATTTATGATAGCCCCTAAAAAAATGAAATACCTTGGTGTAAACCTGACCAAGGAAGTAAGAGAGCTTTATAATGAAAACTTTAAAACCCTAAAGAAAGAAATTACAGAAGACACCAGAAGGACCTCCCATGTTCCTGGATTGGCAGAATCAACATCATAAAAATGACCATCCTACCAAAGGCAATATACAGATTCAATGCTATATCAATTAAAATTCCAAACAATTCTTTAAAGAAGTTGACCAAACAATCTCAAAATTCACATGGAGGCACAAAAGACCCAGGATTGCAAAAACAATCCTGAGTAACAAAAACACGGCTGGAGGTATTACCATACCAAACCGTAATTTATACTACAAATCCATAGTTGTAAAAACAGCCTGGTATTGGCTCCAAAATAGACACACAGATCAATGGATAAGGGTTGAAGACCCAGATATAAGCCCTTACAACTACAGCCATTTGATCTTGGGCCCAAAAAACCCAATGGAAAAAGAAAAGCATCTTCAACAAATGGTGCTTGTAAAACTGGATATGCACATACAGAAGATTAAAACTGGACCCGTACTTGTCACCATGTACAAGAATTAATTCCAAATGGATCAAGGACCTCAAATCAATATAAGGCCAGAGACTAGAAAAATCATAGTTGAAAGGGTAAGGAACTCCCTTGAGTTGATTGGGCTAGGTCAACAGTTGCTAAACGGACATCCAATGGCACAGTCACTACAACCCACCAACAGATGGGATCTCATGAACTTAAAGACCTTCTGTTCAGATAAAGAGATTGTAACTCCAGCACAAAGGTAATCCACAGAATGGGAGAAAATCTTCACTAACCACATATCTGATAGAGCTCTATTATCCAGAGTGCACAAAGAACTTAGAAAACTAAACACCAAGGAAACAAATGGCCAATCAAAAAATGGGTCTTGGAACTTAATAGAAACCAAGGATGAAATTAAAATGTCTAACAAATATCTTAAAAAATGCTCCACTTCATAGCCATCAGGGAAATGCAAATCAAAACTTCCCTGAGATATCATCTCACCCCAGTCAGGATGGCAAAAATCCACAATACAAACAACACCAAGTGCTGGGGAGCATGTGGAGGGAGGGGAACTCTCCTACATTGCTGGTGGCAATGCAGGCTCATACAACCCCTCTGGTGAGCCATCTGGCGATTCTTAAAAAAGTTAAAGATTGAAATGCCATTTGACCCTGCTATACCACTTTTGGGAATAATTCACCTGGATAGCACAAGCACGACCATGTTCATAGCAGCATTATTTACAATAGCAAAGTCTTGGAATTAGCCCAAATGTCCAACAGTTGACGAGTGGATAAGGAAAATGTGGTACATTTATACAATGGAATACTTCTCAGCCATCAAATATGATAAATTAATGAAATTTGCCAGGAAATGGATGGAATTAGAAACAATTATATTGAGTGAATTATCCCAGACATGGAAAATTAAGCACCGTATGTACTCCCTAATAGGTGGATCGTAGTACCAAACCTACTTAGAGACACTCAAAGACAAATCTCTGTAATACCTACAGTAATTGTAAAGATTATAAACAGGAGGGATGCGGAAGGAGGGCCCCACCAGAAACAAGGAGAGGGGACCATGTTTGTTACAGCAGAGAAAATAGGCCACCATCAAGGACTGCAAGTAAGTAATGAGACATCTGGTTAAGTTCACAGACTTTCCTTCCTGATCATTTGCAACTGATGGGGTATGATCTCACCAGAAGGGGAGGGCATATAGGCTGCCAGATGGAAAGTAACCATTTTGCAAATGGGTGAATAACCCCTCTCTCACCGCAGTCTCCTACTTTTGTTCCATCTACCTTTGAATACACTCTTATAACAAGACTCTAATTTAACAGGTTTTTATCTCTGGTCAGAGTGTGACATCTAATACCCATCAGGATGGAACCAAGGGCATTGCAGGAGCAGCAAAACCGAAAAAAATCAACAAACCATAATTCAAAACATCAGAGACTCTATATCAACCACCTGGAACTGGGCCAGCCTAATCTCTTCCCATCCTGAAGCTCAGGGAAATTTGCAAAAGAGGGGTGTTAAGATTTTAAGAGCACAATGATGGGAGGAGTAATGATATGTAAGATACTCCAAACAAGTTAGGGCCGAAGTAATCATAATAGGACTTTGCATGACCTGCGCTATATCCAACACATTATTGACCCCACAAAGTCTAGCATGGACTAAAGGCATTAGGATCCTTGGAGGCTAGGGACTGACAGTCACAGATGTGTTCTAAGTTTAAGGGGAACACAGGAAAGGGTTCTGGGAAATGTTTCTGGGTTCTTGCACCTCATCCGAGAGGAGGGCCCAGAGAAGAGTTTGGCATGCACATTAAAGGATGCTCCGGGGTTTGGAGGGAGCACTGGGGGAGCAGGAAGGTCGGGGGGAGGTGGAGGGAGGGAGAGGACTGCTGTACCTATTAAGTTTGTATGAGTGGAAATAATAATAATAATAAAAACCCTAAAATCATGCACTTGGTTTTTAACAAATCATCTTCACCAACACTAATTATTCTCTATTGACCTTCTATGACATGATAATAAGTAATCACTCTTAATTCTTGATCTTTATTTTTAACATTTTGTGTATTTATTGGGTACAAGTGTAGTAATTCACTGGAGATATATGATTGGTAATGATCATATCATAGGTCGTTATCTTTATATCTCCTCAAATATTCATCATGTACAGCTACTTTGAATTCTTCTGGTGTCTTTGTATCATAAATACGTTGTATATTGACACTTCTGTACTACAGAACACCATAACTAATTCCTTCTATTTATCTGTGTTTCAGTGCAGTTATCTAATTTTTCTCCCTTCCTCTTCTCCCTCTCCACTTTCTAGTCTTTAGTGACCACTATTTCACTCTCTTCTATGAGAATGAATTATTCTTTTAAGCTTCCATAAATGAGTGAAAACTTCAGCATTTGTCAAGTTGCTGGTATATGTTTGACTGGGATTTTTTTTTCCTCCATTTTGTTTGCATTGTTTTTAAAGAAGAGTGGTCAAGGTGCTTATATTGATCCTTAGACAAATGCAGTTGTTTATGTGAACAACACATGTCATCAGTGATGCTTAAAAATGACGTGAAATTTTCCCAACAAATAAGATAAAAAGTCAACAAGTCTTCTTGCAGGATACATTCAAGATTTACCAATTCATCAGGAGCCTAGATATAGGCTTTATCTTAAAAATTAGAATCAAGTTGGTTCAGGGGAACATGCCTTTACTCCCAGAAGTGTGAGGTAAAAGCCTGGAGTTTGCTAGCTGTCATGGTTTGAAATGTGTCCCCCACAGTTTCATGTATTTGGCAAGGTTTTGGTACCTTGAGAGGTGGATCCTTGCTGGAGAAAGGCAGTCACAAGGGGTGGGCCTTGAGGTGGATTAGTCCCACCCTACCTTTGCAGCAAGAAGTCTGCCTTTGCAGCAAGCAATCTGCAGCTCTCAGCTTTCAAGATGTCTGCAGTAACTTAGCCTCCTCCAGCTTTGGCCAGCCAGCCATGCCGCCTCTGCCATGAGAAACTGCCTCCCCTCTGGAACCATAAGCTGAGTAAACCTCCCTTTCTCCCTTAAGTTGATTGACTTTGCATGTTCTCCCACAGCAATAGTTAAAAGTAACTGTTACACTAGCCCAAGGTCAAAATGGCTGTTTAATGAGTTTTATCAGCTTGAATTACAAAGATTCTCTTTTAAAAAAATCCACAAATAAAAAGTTAGTGATACCATTAGCTAATCTTTGCTAATCTTTTTGACAAATGAGTTATTTTCTAGCAGGTATATTTCAGATTGTACTAAGTCACCATAATAACACTATAATAAATACTATTCAAATAGAGTGAAGACAAGAGCAATAGGAAGAGTTAAAACACCACAGCACAGAAACAATTTGGCTAGAATATTTGTGGGTTAGTTGTGCAAGTAACTTGACAGATTCCCCTTCAATGTGACGTTTCTTGAATATATGCTTATTTGTTTGGATGTGCAGATGTGTATGCATGCATGTTAATGGGCATGCATGTGGAATTCTGAGACTAATATCAGGATCTATCTTCTAAAACTCTTCCACCTTTTTTATTCTTTGCAACATTCATGTACAAATACATTGCATTTATGTCTTCATCCCCGACTATCAGCTTCCATCCCACGCTCTATTTTCCAGTTAGTTTCTTTTCTGTTCCCACATTTCCCTGGACATGTGATACATTGGGCTTCATCCAGAATACCAGTACTGGCAAGTGCCTGGGCACCCACTGGGGCATGGATAATCCAATAATAGGCAAACCATCATGTACAGATGGTTTAGCACCCTGTTTAGCACCAGTCCCAAACAGTCTCTCATGGTAACACAGTTTATCCTGAGAGCCTCTCTTCTCTGTGACAAATTGTTGACAGGCCAATTAATTTGTGTTTATAAATGTTTCTTGGCAGCTATTGATATTTTTATCTCCAGAGTTTTTAAATTTCCTAGGATGTCATGCATAGCAGTATGATATAAAGTGACATTTTAGGGTGCTGGAGAGATGACTCAGGGGTTAAGGTTTTGTCTCACAAGCAGAAGGTCCTGAGTTTGGATCCCAGGTGCCACGTGAAAATGCCAGGTGGGCGCTTGCTTGGACAGCACATAAACTAAAATTGGAATGATACAGAGAAGAAAATCATGGCCTCTACGCAAGAATGTCATGTGAATTCACGAAGCCTTCCATATTTTAAATTTTTTTTTATTATTTATACAATTGTGCACATGTATGTGTGTGTGTGTGTGTATGCGTGTATGTGTGTGTAGAACCACGGACGAATTCGGGAACCACCATGGACCGCCTCCTCCTTGTTTACTCTGCCCCGGGATTCCCAGGCTCTGCCCTACCAGGACCAGAAGTGCAGGCCGTCCCCGCTTCTGCCTGGTGTCTATATGTGGAGTCTAGGATCCGAACTCAGAACCTTCCGCCTGCAAGGCAGAGGCTTAACCCCTGAGCCACCTCTCCAGCCCCGCCTTCCGTATTTTAAATAACAAAACACAAAAACGAAATAAACAAACAAAAAACCTGCAGGCTGAAAAGAGTAGTGGCCTGCACTTCTGGTTCTGGTGGGCAGAGCCTGGGAAATCCCAGAGTGAAGCAAAAAGGAGGTAGAAGCAATGCAGGAAGATTCCCAAAGTTATCCTTGAACCTCCACAGGGACACATAGACACACACATTCTCTTGCTCATAAATAAGTAAATAAAGAAAACGTTCTAAAAAGTAACATTTTTGGTCAAAAAATGGGGTGCACATACCATGGTGCTCCTATAAAATTAAGTCATTTTATGGTGGTGTGACAATTTTGTTTGTAAAAATTTATACCAGGATATTCCTATCTCCCTATTGTTAATGCATGGTCATAGTTATAGCTATATAGTAAGCAACAGCTACAATTGTATAATGAGCATTCTTTCCTCTCATATTTAGTGATATGCATTGCGTTTTATACCATGTTCTCATGGTCATATTTTTCTATTGACCATCTATCTGTAAAGCAACATTACTACTCTGACAGTTGTAATTATGAATAAAACTCCTACAAACATTCATGCACTAGAAAAAAAAGGAAGAAAATTATTTGGAACTGGAGATGGTCTCATATGCCTGTCTCCCTGTCCCTACCTTCCCAGGGAAGCAAAGGTAGTCAGACTACTGTGAGTTCAAGGATAACTCCTCAACACAAATGAGTTTCTAAGCCAGCTATGGACACACTGATAGACAGCATTTAAAAAATAAATAAATAAAAATTGAAATGAGTAGTGGTGAAAAAAAAATCCATGCACAAGTGACTGCGTGAAAATATGTTCCCGACTCCACTGGTTGAATATCATAGGGCACAATTGATTGGAAATATAGTAAAGAAATGTTAAATTTTGTAAAAAATTGTCAGTTAATCTACTGCATATTTCATTTCCACCAGCAATGCATGAGAATCCCTTATCTTTGCCAAAATTTAGACTGGTCACTATTTGGGTTTTCACAATTTTAATAGATATGCAGTTTAATAGTTTTGATGGACATATATTTATTGGACATTTTAATTGCTGTTTTGGTGAGGGGTCCGAAAAGCTTTTTGAGAATGTTCTAGAAAAGCAAAGGTATTTCTGTTACAGATCTCAGGTTCTAGACCTCTCATGACATTCAAAGCTTTCAGGTTGGTAGAAGCAAAGGATCTGTTTCTACATCCTTTAAAGATTTAATTAATAGTCACAAGATGTTAGTTTTCATACAGAGGTAATTAATAACCAGCTTTATTGGAGGGTTAAAATAATCCTAAAAATTTGGCTTTCAAAATGCAAAATCCACACTCACTGAATTCTCATTCAGTCAATCATCCTCGTAGAATGTTCTATATGCGTGTGGCTCTTTATAGGAACTTCTGTAATGATTAGTGTCTAATTATTAAATTTGATATAACTAATTTTTTGGTTTTGCTCTTTTATTTCAACTCTTTGCTTCCCACTCTGTATCTTTTGCTTTTTCATTTTATATATATAAATATTTTAAATAAATCTGTTGACATTTACAAGAGAACATGATAAGATTTGGTGTGTGTAGGAGACAATTATTGTCCTGAATCAAGGGATAGGTTGAGAAAAACTGCTGTCTTCTCCAGTGTTTTCTGTCCATGAACATGAGATATTCACTTAGTCTCTCTTTATTACGATTTTATGTAGCTTTCATTTAGATATTATGCATACTTCATTAGAATAATTTGGGAAGTGCTAATATGAATGATAGTATTTTTAATTTGTTTCCACTTGTTTATTAATGATGGCTATGAACTTCCTGCATTAACTTAATCTTGTTGTAATCATGTAGTTACAGAACACACGTCAATTATTTTCAGTTCTTTTCATAACTACATCACTTGAGAAAGGGAACAATTTATTTTCTCCTTTCTAATCATTTTCTAATCATTAATGCATTTTCTTTCCTTCATTTATAGCATGTGCAGGACTAGCAATGAAGAAAAGAATGCTAGAGAAGAGTAGTGAGAAGATGCATCCTTTGCTTAGTCCTGAGCTCCTAGCTTCTCACCACCGAGTGTGACCTTTTGTAAGGGTTTTTTGAGGTTTCCCTGTAGCTTACTGAAAGTTATCATAATCATGCTAGATTTTTTTTGTCCATTGTTTATTCAACATTTAGTCATAATATGCTATTCTTCTTTAGTATGATAGATTAAATTCTCTTTTTAAGTTTTCTATATGTTTGTTTATCAAGAATAAACTCTAGTGGGTCATTCTGTAAATTTGCTTTCTGCAATGTGGGATTCTCTTTGATAATTGTGAGTTGAGGAATCTTGAGTTATGCTTGGTAGACACACTGGTCTATAGTCTTTTTTTCTCATAATGTATTCTGGTTTTTGATATTAGGGTAGGCTAACCTCATATCATATGTGAGGGAGTAATCTCTCTGGTTTTTTATTTTGAAAAACATTATACAAGAACAGTATAATTTATTCTTTAAATGTGTTGTAGAATTCATCAATGAATCAACCTGGACCCAGTACTCTTGGTTCTGAAAGATTTAAAATTATTGATTCAATTGCCCTTATTCCCAAAATTGATATTCATTTTGAGCATTTTAATTTAAAATTAAATAGCTATTCTTCTTCAACTTGGAACAAAATGGCTCAAAGAGTCACTCTTTAGTGACTATTGTGTTCTGTCGTATGAGACACACCAACAATGTGGCTTGTTTCCTGTTCATCCACAACCTGAATGGTCTCAGGAGGGCTCAGGCATTAGATGCACCATACAGGAGCACTGTATTGAGAGAGTCTGACCTTACATTGACTAGACCATGGAAAACAGATACTGTTTTGACTGTTTATTGACTAGCGTTTCTAAAAGAAGTTATAGAATGGGGAGCATAAAAGAGCATTACTTCCTCTAAGTTTTACTTCCTAAAATCTAATTTCTTCTCCACTCACACAACTTGAAAAATACAAGATAAAACCAACTAGGTTCAGTTATATTTAATGACAAATATATTTGTTAAAGGCAAAACAGCATTCTTTTCTGAAATGAGCAGGTTAGTGGTTTGGGGATGTTGCATACAATTTCAATGAATACAGGATTTAAAAAAATTTCTTTCTACCTGAACACTTATGAATTGTAAATAATAGGCAATTAATGCTCTGAAATGAAGAACCAAA
Source organism: Typhlomys cinereus (assembly GCA_023101885.1). Classification (NCBI taxonomy): domain Eukaryota; kingdom Metazoa; phylum Chordata; class Mammalia; order Rodentia; family Platacanthomyidae; genus Typhlomys; species Typhlomys cinereus. Next base: position 576,798 of record JALPQD010000161.1, read on the forward strand.
AGGTTCAAATTGCTTGTAAAACTGAATGAGGTATTGTTCTGTTATCAAAAACTATGAGAAAATTTCCTTTCTAATGATTTGTTTTTGCTTTTTAAGGAGAATTATTTTTCTTATTTTCTCTATTGAACTGATTTTCTAACCATAAGTATCTGCTTCTAATTTTATTTGTGACATATATATCTTAAACACAAGTTCACAGCCTTAGGGCAATTAAAGTTACTAGGTAAACATAGAGGGATAGTTTGAAGAATGTTAAAAAAGTAATATTTGAAATCATTTTATATGATGATCACTGATGAAATATATACAACATGAGCAATTCATCCTCTATGATACTTTTTAAAATATAGAAATTACAAAAGAAATATGAATAAAGTTTTTCTACTCAAAGCATGATTTCAGGAAATATTTTTATAATTTTCATGTTTAGTAACTTTTCAATAAAATTATTACTTTATAAACAGGACTATTAAACATGCAGTAGAAACTGTTGTCTTTAAAAAAAAGTTATGCCCTGCGTAATGTCCAACACACTATTGACCCCACAAAGTCTAGCATTTACTAAAGGCAATAGGATCCGTGGAGGCAAGGGATTGACAGCCACAGTAGTTTTCCTATGCTTAACAGGAAAGGGTTCTGGGAAATGCCACTGGGTCTTTGCACCTCATCAGAGAGGAGGACCCATAGGAAAGTTTGGCATGGACATTAAAGGATGCTCCAGGGAGGGGAGGGGGAGGCATTGGGGGACGGGGAGGGAGGAGGTGGGGGATAGGGAGGGAGGGAGTGGGGAATGGGGAGGGAGGGGGGTTGGATGGAGGGAGGGGACGGGTGTACCTGTTAAGTTTGTATGAGTGGAAAAAAAAGTTATAAAAAGGCCAATAAGAATGTTTAGTGGGTAGAGATGCTTGAACATGATCTGGTGACCTGAATTCCATCCACAGGTTCGATGTGGTGTCAGGAGAGAATCAAATCTTGATACTTTTCCTGTGACCCCCACATGTATGATGTGGCGCATGTGCTCCTTGATACAGACATACACATGTACATGCAATTAATAAAAATAATAAATAATTTTAAAACTTTGAAAAAACACAAAACTACATCCCGTAAATGTTAATTTCTCTTGAGTACACATAATTTGAAAAAAAATTAAGTGAAAACAATTAACTTCATTCACACTAAAAGCCAAGTATATGTTAAAGTAAATATGTAGCACTAAGGAATTAAAAATCTCTTTACTAAATTCATGAGGTTACTGGCTTAGAGATGTTGATAACCTAGTTTGTGGATAGTTTCCAGATGGATACCCATATCTTTAGTTGTGTGGAGTAAACTATACATAATACGACACAGAGATTCTGGTGATACATGCCATTTTGCTGTGTACCTCCTGTTACAGAACTGGGGATGAGGGTTCGAACCTAGAGCCCCAGGCAAGCTGGGCAAATGCTGATCCTCTGAACACTATTTCCCGGCCTTGGGCCTATGTTTTAGATTATAAAGGTTGCTTTTATACAAAGTATGTTATCTCCTAACTTGAGGGAAATGCATATTTTCTTACCACCTATGCCCATATGATGATTTTCAAACATATCCAAACAGTATATTTTGATTATCAGTGTTACTATTATTTCCTGGTTACCTGGGAACCATGGTTTAAGCCTTTTGATGTGGACTTTGGTCAGCACTCTGCCTGCTTCTCTAAATGTGTTTAATATCTAGAACATTATTACTCACTCAAGAAACATTGATTGAATCCATGGACGTGATAAGTTACTTTTTGGCTCTACTTTGTACATAAGGAAGTAACGTATGGATGCTATTTGCACAGGTTAAAAGAGTAAAGGCAGGGCACAACTCCACCTGAGGCTTCAAATTCAAATATTTGACTGCTTTTAGACCAATGCCATTTACCTCAGCTCTGTCTCTCCTGCCAGAATATGTGTACTGTATGTATGTGCTGGCAAGAAGGAGTTGAATGCTGAAGTCATGCAGGAAATGACCAAACACACCCCAGGAAAATACAGATAATACCCTCAGTCCTTTTGATATAATCCAAATGGTAATATCTCCATTTTGGTCTGAGCTTGAAAATCCAGCATGACTTTTACAAACCAATTTCCTGCACTGCACTGGAATATGTTATGGGGCATGCCGTGATTCCAAATGGGCACATCTAGACTAAAGTGGCATGTATTTTAACTTCATTCCTCCTCTGCAAGCCTCTCTTCAAAATCATAGTAAGCAGCATTCTTTTGAACAGAAAGCCTATATTAAGAGTGATATTGAAGTCTTTTTAAAAATAAGTTTTTACATTCTTAAATTGTTCTCTGTTGTATAATGGAAGTGATATAAAGTCATACCCATTCAATATAGATAATATTCAGGTTTATTACTCTTTTAAGAAAAGAGAGTCCGGAGTTTCATGCCACATCTGCAAACAATCAACAAGCAAATCTATATCACTGTACATCTTCTTTGAAAGGATGAGGATTAGTGAGCCTTACTGACTCTCAGAATCATCTTGCTGGAATTACAGTTTATCCCCACAGCTTTACCACTGACAGGTAGATAAGTGTCAAGCAGACCGACAGGCACAATTAGATGCCAATGATGATTTCTAAGCCATACGTGGATTATGAGAGTAAGTGCTGCTGTAATGCTGTGAATACCAGCAATTTCTTTGCAGTATACAGTGGTAAAGATATGTTATGGGGCTATAAGAAAAACACCAAATGAATTCTAACTTACTCCCTTTATTTCACTGTGTAAATGTGTTCTGTGTAGTGAGGCAATTAGGGTTCTTCCAAAAATACCAATAGACTCTTAAATTGAGATAATAAAGCAAATTAAAATTCACGTAAAGCAAGGGGGGATATTGAAACATAAGTAATTATGCCTATGAAAGTCTTCTTGAATTTTGTAGCACTGAATTAAAGTATTAACACACATAAAGGAATGATTCTATCTGTAAGAATATCTTATGCAAATGTAACTAAGCAACTGTATGTGTGCATGCGTCCAGACTTCTGGCTTTGTAAGAGTCATGTCCTTGGGTCTTTGGTGAAAATTCTCAGAACACTTACATTTCCATTAATTGTTATATTTCCTTCCTCTTTGAGTTTTTTTAAAATCACTAATTCCATATGTTTCACATGAATTTCTCTCTGCTCTTATGTGAGCATAGGCACTTGGCAATAAATTTTACAAAGCAGAAACCGAGTTGAGTTCACTGCTTGACTGACAGTTCTGGGAATTTCAAGGTCAAGGTGAAATCTATGTGGTAAATTCTTGCATAGCAGGACAGAGAATGCAACAAGCAAAGTGGAACTGAACTCTCAAGTCATTTCAATATCATAATTCCCCATTCACTTATGTTATAACTTGTTTTTGAAAGCACAAGAGTAACATGAAATGATTTATGTTTTACATTGTAAGCTCATTTTGGATGAAAAAATTAGTTTGTTTTGTGTTGACCATGGTCATGTCAATTATAGAATAAGTATATGCATATTTTAGTATTTTTATGAAAAGTATAATTTTTGACATGTTTGTCCATGCTCATTTTACATTAAGGTTATACATGCTAAACATATATAGTCCGAGAATACCTTTCTGTTCAAAAGAGTTGAAGGATTTAATTTAGTATGGAGCATATTTTTAGTTACTTTTACTATTTTATAATTAAGTGGTTATATTTTAAAAGCATTACTTTTTATATTATTCTGATCTTTGTTATCACTGTGTTTATTTTTTATTCTAATGTGTGAATAGATGAGGTACAAGTTAGATGGAACATTTTTTAAGTTGGGTAGTTGTATTGCACATTTGTAGTCCTCTAACTTAGACAATGTGTTTTATACATGAAACCACCGTCTGACCAGTACCTTTTAAGTCTTTGTTCTATTTTTATACTTCGTTTTCAGCTACCTGTGTACTTATGATGCTTTGTCTAGGGCACATTATCACAAATGCAACTATCTATGGGCAACTGTAGACTCTGACTCCTTTATAATATGGTTAGAGACAGAGGTGGGAGAAATCTGCTGAGTTTTTAACATGTTTTGAACTGTCACATGAAGACTTTCAGGAATGATTTGATCTTGAGAAGTCACACCTACAAAGCACATCTGTGCCTATCAAAGGATGTTAGATCATGACCCTTCTGAGTCTGTGGTGTTCCAAAGTCCAGGACCACAGAAAAGGAGTCGAAAGAAAGCATTTCAAGGTTTCTAAAAGAGCCAGATGAAGACTATACAAAGGACTGAGGAAGTAGAGGAGCTGAGAGGTCTCTTTTAGGTACCATAATGATTATTCTTCACAGTCAGTTTAGTTGTGTCTAGAATCACCACAGAAACATGCCTGTGTTTTTTATCTATGAGCACAATTCCAGAAATATTTAAGCAAGGATGGAAGACTGGCCTGAAATATGCACAGCATCATTCATGAGCTGGGTCTTAGACTGAATAAAAAAGGAAAAAATTGAGATAGACACCTATCTTATCTCTCCCTGCTTCCTGACTGCAGATGCTATGCTATATAACCAGCTGCCTCACTTTCCTGCCACTATGACTTCTCTTGCCAGGCTGGGATATATGTCCCCTAAATCTGTAAATCTTCTTTTCTTAAATTGCTTTTTCTCAGGCATTTACTTACAGAAATAAATTAAAAATGTAGTAAAGGTAACCAAGCTTCTATCACTGATAAAGGGTTGAAATTGGACAATAATGTAGAGATGCTCAGAAATATCCAGAAGCTTAAATAGCTATAAATAGAGGGAGAGGGAGGAAATAGATGTGTGTGTGTGTGTGTGTGTGTGTGTGTGTGTGTGTGTGTGTGTGAATGTGTGTGTGTGTGTGTGAGAGAGAGAGAGAGAGAGAGAGAGAGAGAGAGAGAGAGAGAGACTTGAAATTTAAAGGCTGGTGATTTGTTGACTTAACTTTAGACACAGAAACAGATAGCAATATCATTATTGGTACTGAGACCGTACCTGGCAATGAATGCTTGGTTAGAGTGTAGAAAAAATTGATTCAGTAATGTGATGGGAGACTTCCTTTTTCAGTTTCAGGTAAATTTTGGACTTTAGTCTCAGTTTTTCTATTATATTTAGGGGAAATAATAAAAATAACTACAAGACTTAATAAGAATTAAAGAAACATGATACTATACCTACCTGTTTTCCAGAAAGATAGCCAGCCTATTTCCCAAATATTGAGATAATCTAAGTACACCTTTTAACATAATTATAAAGTTATGCTAATTAGACAATACAATTGTACTACATATTTTCAGAAAGATAGAAGAGAGAATGCTGGGCACTTTGACACAAAGGAATGACAAATGTTTGAGGTGACAGATATACTCACAGTCCTGACTTTAGGTTAACAATTCATATGCATATGTACTGAAACTTTATATGGCACTTTGCTGATATGTAAATGTATACAGGAGAAAAATAAAGAAGAAAAAGCAAATAAATGAGAGCATAGTGAAAACAGAATTCCAACATATACATGAAACATATACTGGAAACCCCAGTTTGGCCAAATTAAAGACAAGGGCCAAACATTAAGAAATGGGAGACAAGCAAAAAAAAAAATTAAAAAAAGATAACAGTGATTTTCTTTGTTTGTTATTCGACTTTTTCAGAACTTTGCTGTGCGTGTGTTTGTGCTGTGTGCCTGTAGTGTATATGTATGTTTGCATGTGTATGTTTGGTGTATGTGCTTCCATCTATGTATGTTTGTATATGGTTATGTGTCTGTTTGTTTGTGTGTGTGGTTTGCGTATTCATGTGTAAATGTGTGTGTGATTGTGTATATATGTCTGTGTTTGTGTTTGTGCTTGTGATGTGTGTGTATGTAGTGTGTGTGTGCGTGGTGTGTGTGTACACATGTACCTGTGGAAGCCTAAAGAGAATTTTGGTTGTTTTGCTTTATCATTCTCCATCTTTTCCCTGGGACAGACTTTCCTTGAACTTGCAGCTCACCATTTCATCTAGTTAAGTTGGCTGGCAGTCCCCTAGGATTTACATGTCTCTGAGCCCAGCAACAAAGTTACAAGTGTATGCTGTCATGCCTGGCTTTTCATGTGGGTACTGGGGTCTAACTCAGGTTCTTATGTTTTATGGCAAGCTCTCTTTTATTTTCATTTTATTAATTAATTAATTTTTCCACTCATTCAAACTTAATAGGTACCCCGGTCCCTCCATCCCTCCACCCATCCCCGGACTCCTTCTCCCAATGCCCCCTCTGTCCACCGATCCCTGGAGCATCCTTTAGTGTGAATGTCAAACTTCACTCTGGGTTCTCTACTCTAAAGAGGTGTAAGGACTCGGTAACATTGCCTAGAGCCCTTTCTTGTTTCCCTTTGGTATAGGAACACTATTGTGGCTATTAATCTCTTGCTTCTAAGGATCCTAGTACCTGTGATCCATACTAGACTTTGGGGAGAGGTCAATGATATTTTGTTCATTGCACAGGTCATGCAAAATCCTATTACGATACTTGGTCTTAACTTGTGTGGAGTGTCTTGCACATTGTTGCTCCTCCCTTACAATCTCATCGCCCCTCTTCTGCAAATTTCCCTGAGCTTTAGGATGGGGAGCGATTAGGCTGTCCTGGTTCCAGGTGGTTAATATAGGGTAACTGATGTTCTGAAATTTTTTTTAACTCAAGAGAGCACTAAAAGTGTAATGTCATCTGGAATTTTCTTGAACAAATAAAAGAGATAAAGGATATATTCATGGAGCACGAAAGGGTTATTTGGACAAATGTCCCAAACTTGTGAAAAGGGGATCTATAGCCTTCTGTTGGTTGCTTTACTATGTACTGGCAGGTATATGAGGAAAATTCTAAAATCTTTTCTGTTTCATTAAATTTGCACAGAAAACTTGGTTCTCCCTCATAAACTCAATTAGCCTCAGTCTTTTGAATTTTTGAAGCTGAATATTTTGATCTACCCTCATACCTAGGATTTGCCATGGATTTTGCATGGTCCAGGACCAGATGGATTTAGTACAGGATTCTACCAGCTATTTAAAGAACCATTAACACCATTACTCCTTAAATTATTCCATAAAATAGCAAAGGAAGGAACATTTGCAAATTCTTTCTATGAAGCTAATATTATACTAACCCCGAAATGTAATAAAGTTATAATTAAAAGACAAAACTATAAACCAATATCTTTGATGAACACAAGTGCAAAGATTCTTAACCAAATCTTAGCAAAATGGATTAAAAATATATCAAAAAGATTATTCACTTATGATCAAGTTGGATTTATCCCAGGCACACAAGATTGCGTCAACATATGCAAACCAATAAATATAATCCATCATATAAAAATTCAAAATCCAAGATATTACACTATTGATAGATGCAGTAAAAGCTTTTGACAAGACCCAACATCCTTTTATGATCAAAACCCTTGAGTTAATTGGAATGTAAGGAACTTATATCAATAAAATAAAAGCAATACACAAGCCAATTGCAAGGATTATACTCAACAGGGTAAAACTTGAACCATTCCCACTTTGATCAACAACTAGGCAAGACTGTCTAAAGATCCTAAAAATTCCACCAAGACACTCCTGGAACTGATACATAAGTTCAGCAGAGTGGTAGGTTATAAAATAAACATACAAAAAATCAGTGGCCTTCTTATACACCAAGGATGAAAAGAGAAAGTCCTAAGAGAAAAATTCTCATTTACCATAGCCCCTAAAAAAATGAAATACCTTGGTATAAATTTAACCAAAGATGTGAGAGACCTTTATAATGAAAACTTTAAAACCCTAAACAAAGAAATTACAAAAGACACCAGAAAGTGGAAAGACTTCCCATGTTCCTTGATGGGCAGAATCAACATCATAAAAATGACCATCTTACCAAAAGCAATATACAGATTCAATGTTATACCAATCAAAATCCCAATGAAATTCCTTAAAGAAATTGATCAAACAATCTCAAAATTCGTATGGAAGCACAAAAGGCCCAGAATAGTGACAAAAACACAGTTGGAGGTATCACCATGTTAAACCTTAATCTATACTATAAATCCATAGTAATAAAAACAGCTTGGTACTGACTCCAAAATTGACACACAGATCAATTCATAAGAGTTAAAGACCCAGACATAAGCCCACACAATTACAGCCATCTGGTCTTTGACAAAGGGACCCAAAAACTCAGTGGCAAAAGAACAGTTTCTTCAACAAATGGTGCTGGCAAAACTGGATATCAACATGTAGAAGACTGAAACTGTATCTGTACTTATCTCTGTGCACAAAAATCAACTCCAAATGGATTAAGGACCTTAATATTGAGACAGAGAATATAAAAACCTTAATTGAAAGAGTAGGAAATTCCCTTGAGTGGATTGGGCTAGGCCAACGTTTCCTAAACAGAAACCCAATATCACAGGCACTAGAACGAACACTCGACAAATGGTATCTTATGAAATTAAAGAGCTTCTGTTCTGCTAAAGAGATTGTGAACAGAGCAAAAAGACAACCCACAGAATGGGAGAAAATCTTCACTAACCAAACATCTGATAGAGGTCTAATATCCAGAGTGCAGAAAAAACTTAAAAAATTAAACACCAAGAAAAGAAATAGCCCAATTAGAAAATGGGCCAGGGAACTTAGAAACTTTTCCAGGCATGAAATTGAAATGTTTAGCAAATATCTTTAAAAATGCTCCACATCCATAGCCTTCAGGGAAATACAAGTCAAAACAACCCTGAAATATCATCTCACCCTGGTTAGGTCGGTGAAAATCCCAAATCCAAACAACCTCAAAGGCTAGAGAGGATGTGAAGAGAAGGGTACTTTCATACATTGTTGGTGGAAATGCAAGTTTATATAACCACTTCGGATATCAGAATGGTGTTTTCTAAAAAAGTTAGGGTTGAAATAACATATGACCCTGCAATAGCGCTAATGGGAATTATCCCCCCAAATGCATCAATTCACTATAGAGACACAAGCACACCCATGTTCACTGCAGCACTTTTAGAACAACAAAGTCATGGAATCAACTCGAATGTCCAACAGTGGTCAAATGGATGATGAAAATGTGGCAATTTATACAATATAATATTACTCAACCAATCAAAAAATGAATTAATGAAATTTTCCAGTAAATGGATTGAATTAGAAGAAATTATACTGAGCAAAATATCTCAGGCATAGCAAGTTAGAGGCCGCATGTTCTCCCTTGTAATTGGATACTAGTTCCACTAACGGCTCTCACTGCTATGTCCTACTTCTATTCTCCTATCTACCTTTAAGCCTATTCTTATATTAAGACCTTCGTTTAAACAGCCTTTTATCTTTGGTTAGGAGATGATCTCAACATCCAACCATGATGCTGCCAAGGGTGGTGTAGGAACAGCAAAATGAAAACAACTATCAGCCATAATTCAGAACACCAAAGACCCTACAATGGTCATCTAGAACGAGAACAGCCAAATCTCTCCCCATCCTAAAATTCAGGGAACTTTGCGGAAGATGGAGCAGCAAGATTGTGAGCCTAAAGATTGGGAGAACCACTGATAGGCAAGATACTCTACTCAAGACAGGGCTTCACAGGAAGGATCTCACTGCATTGTGATTGGACCTTATCTGAACTGTACAATGGCTGTCATGTCAAGAAAACCCTATAGACTAGCATGGTTGCAGAAGAGAAGGCTCCAGGCAGTAGGTTCCTTACAGACAATGGGTTAAACAGATAAAACAGCATTCCCATATTAGTTTGTGGCCCAAGAAGGGGCCTCAAGGTATGCCACTGTGTCCTGAATCCTCAATTCAGGAGGAATTGCCTATACAAACAGATGTTCTGGAGGATGGAAGGAATCAGGCAGGAAACACCAAGAGAGGAGGAGGGAGTAAAGGGGTGAGACAGAGGAAAGGTGGGGGGGGGAGTAAGGGGACGATATATAGAACTCCAACACAGCTAATACAGGAGAAGTGAGGGAGGAGAAGGAAGAAGGGGGATACCTATTGTGCTTATAACTAGGTAAAAATAATAAGAAGAAATAAAAAAATGTTTTAATGATATAATTGAATAACTTCCACATAGTTTTAAGTGTGAAGTGATTATCTGAAATATATTGAACTTCAAAAAGTATCAAGAGCAAAGCATGACACAACAGTATAGACACTTCTCAAGAGATGATTCTATTAATTAGAAAACTTCCTTGTGACTTGATATCAGATGCCAGTATCTGTCTTAAAGCAATTTTCAAGGATATTATATATAGAACTCCAACACAGCTAATCACGAGTAGATGGATTTTTCCAAAGTGTTTTGATAGAGGGAACACTGAATTTGATTCTCAAAGGGGAGACATATTAGTTTCACCAAAATTTCATTCCTCATAAGTAGACCTGTAATACAAAAACCTTTGTATTATATTTGGAACATTGTCAGTGAATGTGTACATGTTTCTCTGAAGTCATCTATGCACCTCGATTTTGCTTTTAGATCTGTGGAGTTAAAAATACATACCAGTTGATGATTTAAAGCATAAGTTGATTGAACACTATCCTGTAAGAACAATTTAAAAAATTTTAACAGTTATCTATCTCAAAGTGTAGCTAATTGCAGCTAGATTTGTTGTTTATTCATTAACTCAAAATAATCTTAAAATGTTATAAATATATATAAACATATAAACCTTTACTTTTAGTTTTAGTTGTGTTTATACATGGGTATGAACACAAATAATATTAAATGCATGTATGTATAGTCATAAAGTAACACTATTATTTGTCATCACTATATATACTAATACAAGAGAAATAAAAAAATCACTTAAACCATGGATCGTAGCACTCCACAATTATTTTACTTCAAGTGAAAGACATTGAAATACACACCAATACTGGGTTCCCACTGCTTAGAAGAAACGTTGAATAAAACTAGGCTTGTAATTAAAAATTTTGAATTAATGAAAAAAGCAAAGCTATTTAAAAAAAAAAAACCATAGACTAGAAAGCCCACATGCCCTATTCTATCCCGAAAATGCTCTTTAAATGTCTAACTTGGATTTTTCTTTTAGTGTGTTGACTTGGGAGTTTCAGAAAAACGCATTACTTTTGTATATTTGTTGAACTTTTGGATTGTCTGACTAATTGTATTAAAAGACAACTTTAATAAATTCTCCAGAGCTGTCACTTTTCATTCTCTGAAGTGATATGCTTCCATCTGTTCCTTTTCTTCTTCCCCCCAATTCTCCTCCTGTTTGTCCTTCTGCTGCTTCTTTTCTTCCCCAGGGGCAAATATTGAGTTTTCACATTCTATAAAATAGTACAAAGTCTCATGAACCACATGAATCAACTATAATATAAAGCCTTATCTTATTTCTTGGAATGTAGCACAGAGGTGAAGAGTGATTCTTTAACATCAGAACAGAACAAAAAAAATAGGTTGAAAAAAATAACCAAAATAACAGTGATTTAATGTGTAGGTGATAAAGAATTCAAAGTATTCATAGAAAAGGAAGAAACTAGTGAGAGGAAGTGGAGAGGCAGTAAGTATGGTCAATGTGGTATGGTTAAGAAACCTTGTGTCCATATATGAAAATGTCATAATGAAGGTCATTATTCCTTACATTTGACTTACAAGAATAAAAGAATCCTATTAGGAATATTGGTTCTTGTTTATCTTGTACTATCTAAAAGGCTGGTATCAGAATAATTAGTCTGTATGTGATTATATTCTTTTGTGAAAAAGAAGGAATTTGGAAGTAACATCTACTTTCTTTGCTTAATTCATATACTAAATATTTTCACAGTTCTTTTATGAAAGTATCTTGATATGTGCTCCAGGGATGGGAGGGGGAGGCACTGAGGGATGGGGAGGGAAGAGGGGGTGGGGAGCACAGGGAGATGGGGGTGTTGGAGGGAGGAGGGGACCGATATACCTGTTAAGTTTGTATGAGTGGAAATAAAAAAAAAGAAAGTATCTTGATATGAAGAGAAAGAGTCAAGCGAACAAATGAGTTTTCACACTGAAACTCACCAGTGTTCATTATTTCTGTGCCTTATACTGAGTTACTTCTCTTAGTTTAAATTCACAAGAGTATTTTCAAACTATGACTACAGAAATGTTGGAGCTTTAAAGACCCACAGCAAAGACTGCCTGCCACTTTTGGAATGTGTTTCTAATCTCCCTCTTTGGGATGTTTTCTTCTTTACAAAGTCAGTGAAATAGCACAATAGGATAGTACTTAAAAGGATTATAATGAATGGGCCTCTTTTAGTTCTGGAGCAAATAACTATATTTATCCTTGAGGCAAACGTTAAATAATTTGAGTCCTGTTCATCCTACTGTGGGACTGATGATTCTTCCACATGCCAAGGTCATGACTTATATATCAGTAATGAAATACATCTGCAATGGTCAAAATTTCTGTGTAGTGGGAAAGTTATAGGATTGTGTGAATCAAGGTACTTTAAAGGCAAATCATTGCAGTGAACTTTTGCCATCAGTTTTGCATCCAAATACAAACTCAAAATAAAGACCTTCCATAGAAAATGTAATGCAGGCTGTACTATAAAGGGTATAATATTTTCATTCAAGTCTCATGCATTTGCTTTTTGCCTACATATTTCAAACACATGTAATTAGTATTTCATGTTAACAGATTTCAAATACAAATCAGAATACAAAGAGAGTAATGAAATACACATGCTAGACTCTACTCAGATAAAGATGTCTCATTATTAGTATATCTGTCTTCCTCCAGAAATGCAGAATACAGAAACTTTTCTATAAATTGGATTATATTTAACTTAATGGTCAAATGGAGGATTGATCATAAATATATGTGAAAGTTAGCTACAGGTGTCAAATTTGACAATTGAAGTTGTAACGTTGGACACTTTTGTAAATAATCAGTTGAGTTAAGCTCTGAGCAAGGCTGTGGGATATTATCTAATTGATGTGGAAGACTCAGACTATAGCGAGTGATACTTGCCAGTGATGGATCAGATAAAAACAAGTGTAAGGGGAAGGGTCTCTCTCTCCCTCTCTGTCTGCCTGCCTGTCTGTCTGTCTGTCTCTCTTCCTTTCCCCCTCCCTTCTCTCTCTTCTCTCTAACCTCTCTCTTTCTTTCCCTCTCCCTCTCTTTTTCTCTCCTGTGTTGGTGAACTTACGTTTCCCTGTTTTTGGTGTTTACTTTACTGTAACCATTCCTCTTTGATACAGCAGCCCAGCCTCTTTGACCCTCCAGCCTGACAGAGATTCATGCCTTCAGGATCAGATTGAGACACTGGGCCTACAGAGATATTCAGTTCCTGATCCAAGAAGCTACAGAAAGCTACTGTTGGACTATTGCAATTTTATCTTGTAAGTCAGTCTGATAAATTCCATTATATCGGTTCTTTTCCTATGGAGTACTGTGACTGCATCATGTATATGTATTTAAGCATTTCTTCATTATACTTAATTTAATGTATATGTGCATGTGCATGTACGTGTGCGTGTGTGTATCAGAGGACACTGTATTTCCCTTTGGAGATCCAAATGTGATTTCAGGAATTGTCCTGGATTGTTTCTACCACCAGGGCCAGAAGTGCAGACTACTGCCATTTCCACCTTGCATTTTTATGTAGGACCTAGGTTCCAAACTCAAGAACTTCTGCTTGTGAGGCAGAGTCTTAACCTCTAAACCACCTTTCCAGCTCTTATTTCGTTTTTGAGAAAGATATACATGTTTATCATATCATGTTAGTATTGTTGTTTCTTTAAGGAAGCAGTTGACATCTCAGATCTATTTTCCCCATAGTTTTCTACAGAGTTAAGCTAAGTTTGAAGGTAGCTTGGACACTCATTTACAACTCACACAGGGGAATTCCTATTTGGTTTTAACATTGTTCTGTTGCTTAGCCAGATCTGGTCATTGTCAAAGTGAACACATCCTATAAAAATCTTATAAAGTGGGGCTGGAGAGGTGGCTCAGGGGTTAAGCCTCCGCCTTGCAGGCGGAAGTTCCTGAGTTCGGATCCCAGATCCCACGTATAGACGCCAGGCGGAAGCGGGGGCGGCCTGCGCTTCTGGTCCTGGTAAGGCGGAGCCTGTGAATCCCCGGGCAGAAGGAGGTGGACGCGTCCATGGTGGTTCGCGAATTCGTCCGTGGTTCTACACACACGCAGACGCACATGCGCACAGTTGAATAAATAATAAAAAAAAATTTTAAAAATCTTATAAAGTAAGTGGTCATTGCATTTCAATCCTTGCCTTGATTTTCTCTCAGTATTATTCTTCATACGTACTAGTCTATTTGAAAAGAAACCGTAAGCCAAATTCTTGTTAAGAGCCTTTTGAATCTGTTTTCCAGTCTCATGTTCTTCAATACTCTGCTTCCAGGAGGACTAAATCCCAGTCTTTATGCTTTGATAATAGATTTTCTTATCAGCAGTAACACTCTAGTTCATGCTCTCTGTGTTGCCAATTCCCTTTGTTCCTTTAAGAACACTTATTTTACTGTTTTATTTTAAAAGGTAACACATAATACAGTGCTCATATTTCTGATATTAACAATAATTCATGTTGAATTAGAAGTATAGAAAGTAAAATTCAGAGACCTTCGAATGGTGAAGAAAAGAGTAGCCATGAACTATTTGATTTTGCCTGGAAATATGTAGAGTTATTTTTGAATTCTTAGAACAAAACTATTATCTGACTAAGTAGGATCACAGTATATGTAACATAAATATTTTTCATCAAGTTACAATGATCCCACAAAAGGTTTCTAAAATCAATTAGCAAATATTTTAGTTAATGGATTATGTGTCCTTTTTTGCAATTATACACTTTCCATTACAGAATGGAAAATAGCCAAGGTGAACACAGTAGTTATGGGAGTAGCTTAATAAAATTTTATTAGTGAGCATACATGGTAACCTGAATTGTCCTTACTTGTTTCAATTTGCCAACAAAAATATAGTATTAGTTGGAAATGACTGCCCAGAGATAGTTCAGGAATAAGGAGGAGAGAATTTGTTGTCAACTTTAATGATTCTTTTCTAAGGCCAAGGTATATGTGTGTGTGCTTTTGTGTCTTAATGTGTACATTTTGTGTATGTATGTATAATAATTTGGGTGAAGATTGATAGAGATGATAAATTTATGGATAGATGATAGATATATACAGATCTACATAACAGAAGCAGAATAATAGTTCATTGAATCAGTTTTCATTCTTCCTTTTTTGAGTAGTATAGGGTTAATATTAGGTGTCAATTTTCCTAGATACATGATTATGTAGAGATGCAGTAATGTAATTTCTGGGTGTGTCTGTGAGGTTGCTTCCAGAAATTTTTCTGAGACTTGGTGGACTGAGTAGGGAAGATACAGCCTCAATGTGAACAGATATCATCATTTGACTAATGATCCCTCTGGGATCCTCAGACTTTCAACCTTCAAATGAATGTTATGTAATTAGTATCTCCAAATTTATGGTGCATCTGGATCTGGATGGAATCATCCTACCAACATTCTTAAGAGCTTAGTTCTAAGGTGACTGCCTTGGGGCATTTTGGCTTTCATAGTTGTGAAAAAGAGATGCCCTTACATCTATCTATCTATCTATCTATCTACCTATCATCTATGTATCTATTTATCTACTTATCTATCTGCCTATCATTAATCTCTTATCTTCTATTGTTCATTATATTTTATTCTCTCACTGGAGAAATTCAAATGGTATACCAGTAATATTTATATGTTCACAGATTGCTTTAGTTAAAATTAATGAAAAAAATTTAGAATGAAGGATAGTCAAATTTGAATTTATTAGGGCATACTTTATCTGGATTTAATCACTTATATGTTACAATGAGATCCATA
Source organism: Typhlomys cinereus (assembly GCA_023101885.1). Classification (NCBI taxonomy): domain Eukaryota; kingdom Metazoa; phylum Chordata; class Mammalia; order Rodentia; family Platacanthomyidae; genus Typhlomys; species Typhlomys cinereus. The sequence goes on from JALPQD010000161.1 coordinate 592,658, forward strand.
AAAATGAAAAAATGCATTCTAATATAAAGGTTTTAATATAAGAAGTTTGAAATTATTTGATTATTATGTATATGTGTGTGGGTATAAATGTGTATATATGTTTGTGTGAAGGTTATGTACATGTAGAAGTTGGAAGACAACCTTATGTGCCTTATACCTTGGCAGTGTCTTTTTGTTGTTTGCCAGTGCACTACATATTCCAGGTTAACTGACCTATTGACCTTAGAAAGGACTCCAATCTCACAATAGGAGTGCTGAGATTGCACACAAGTTTCACTAAACTTGGATATCTTTTTTATAAAAAAATAAATTATTCATAAATACAATAGGAATTTTAGTATTAATCTAACCTTATCATCTCTCTTCCTCCTGGAAGACTTTGTTTTCCTGACAAGCTTCCCTCCTACCCCAGTTTCCCTTCCTGTGTCCATGTCCCACTCCACTGTGTCCAATAGTTGGTGTCTGTTTTTGCATATGTTATGGCACCTGCTGAGGTCTGGGCAATATTTCAGCTGAAGACCACTTCCTCTAGCCAGGTTTAATACTAAAGATGACTTGGTGAGGAACAGACCCATCTAAAGTCTCACCATATTCATTGTACCACATTGTTGGATTCAAACTTGTGCAGTCATGTGTAGCATGTTCAAGATTATTTTGCTTTTATGATTGGGGACATTGTGTGCCAGTGTTCCTTCCCCTTAACCTATTTCTCATACTCTTTCTGTCCAATGGGATAAACCCCTTATGGCCTGTTTTTGGATGAGTATTCCTTAGTGGCTTACTTTCTGTCTTTAGATCAATTGTAGTTCTCTAATGGACAATTTCCATCAACAGGTCTTCTGAGTTATAGAATGAAGGCTACATTATTTTTATGGGCTTAAAAATAAGAATTTGAAGGTGGTATGTTTTCTTATTGGCTTGATTGCTTACCAGAACCCAACACCAATACCCTGTTTTTGAAGATAGCATATTCTTCAGTAACAAGACAAGAATAAATCAAGCTGGAAGTGACACAATATTATATAGTCCTTATCAGCTAGCTAGTGGAAAGTACTATGCAAGTATGCGAAGTACTATGTGAATTTCTGAAGAAGACAATACATCAAAAAATCTTATCCAGTAATGAACCCAATGAGCCTCAGGGTGATCCTGATAAGAGATTCATCTCACTGCAATAGTGGCATGAATGATATTGGACCAACCAACAAATCTCTTTAAGGTTTGTTCAAGAAGATCATAAGGAAAATGATGCCTGATCACTTTAAACCTGGCTGAGAGCCTGTGGAAAAATGGCTCAGTTCATAGAGGACAAACTGTTTTGGCTTTTACGTAGACTCCAGAAAGGGAACTCAGTTTTATAGGCTTATGTGGCAAGAGTTTTTAACCCACTGACCCATCTCTCTGTCCAATATGGAATTTCTTAGGCTACAAGATGGAGAATAATTATGACAGAAGTACAGATGGTTAATACAATCCTCTTCTATGAATCAGGTTGAGATATTTCTGGAGAAAGTGTGATTGTGGCTAGTTGGATATCAAAGAACTTTTATGGTTGCCAGAACCAGAATCCTTTGGAAAATTCTGGAAGGCAGAAGGCACTCATTCAGACTGTAGGCAAATTGCAGGTAGATGATATTGGTGGTGTATGTGACATGTATGCAAGAGGTAGAAATATTATTCAAGAGCCTGGCAATATATCCTGACTTAATTGTTAAGATTGTGCCAGGACTTGACAATGAACCATATTCTCTGTTTCTTTAATTAAAAGGAGAAAAACATATGCAAGAAATAGCAAGAAACCTACAGCAGATAAAAAGAAATAACAAAATAAAATCCTTGTGTTTTTTTGTTCCCTGCTAATCATGCTCCACTCTTAAAAGTTCAACAATCACATTTTTTCAGACTCATTTTTGAACCATGAAATTAAGGGTCATTTTGAAACCAAGAAAACATAATTTAATAAATGATAGGCCCTTTACAGAAGGTTTTGCTGGTCACTGGCACTCTTCTTTTATACATAGAGCTAATCCTTTGATTTTATTTTTACTTTTTGTGTCTTTTATTTTCTTCCACATTTCTTTCCTTAATCATACAAGCTCAATAGGTACCCCTATCTTTTCCCTCCCCTCTCCTTTCCACAGTCATTTCCCATTGCACTTTTCTCCCTTCCCTCCTTCTTTAACCTTCCTCCCTCCCATCCTCTGGAACATCTTTTGTATGAATACCAAACATCCCTCTAAGTCCTCTACCCTAGTGAGGGTTAAGGACTCAGTGGCATAGCCTTGAACCTCTTCTTGGGCTCACCATTAGTATGGGAACTCTATTATGACTGTTAATCCCTTGCCTCTAAGGATCCTACTGCCTGAAGCCTTCTCCCCTGTGATCCATGCTAGACTTTGGGAGGCCATTGACCTGCCAGCCACTGTGTAGGTCAGGCAAAGTCCAATTCTGGCTGCTGCAGCCCTAACTTGTGTGGAATATCTTGCATATTGTTGGTCCTCCCCAACTTTAGGCTCTTACAATCTTGCTACCCCCTCTTCTGCAAGGTTCCCTGAGCTTTAGGATGGGGAGAGATTTGTCTGGTCTGGTTCCAGGTGAATAATATAAGGTCTTTTTGGTCTTGTTGTTGTTTTCAGTTTTGCTTTTCCTGCACTGCCCTTATCTGTATTCCGGTTGGTATGGAAGGTCACCTCCTAACCAAAGATAAAAGACTTTTTACATGAAGATCTTAACATAAGAAGGAGACTCAAAGACAGATGGAAGAATAGGAGTAGGACACAGCGGTGGGGGTGGGTCAGTGTCCCATTTGCCAGATTCTTACCATCTGCCAGTCTCACATATACTCTTAATGCCCTTTCTGATTCATGTTCTATCATGACATAGACATTCTGAGCCAGAGGACATATTGCGATTTACATTTCTCCTGATGCAATCAGTATCAGAAGCATGTGAGTGATGCAGGGAAAAAATGTGTCATTAAACCAAGAATCCCAGACATAGATATACTTATTCTTCTGCTTTTAAGTCATGTGTAAAATTTCAGTTTGATTACTTTTCCATTTGTACACTTTGATTTTGAGGGACTGGGCTTAATTATTTTTTAGAGTTCCTAAATTGATTACAACTAGGAAAGAATGGATCACAGATTTTACTCCCAGTTCCCTTCCATTTCCCTTACCAATTTTTGAAGAGCAAGACAATAAAAGATTGCCTAATAATAAGCAAACGGAAGCACTGTCCTTATTAGTGAACTAAACTCATAATACTAAGTTTCTAGTTTTTCCTGCTTACCCAATGAAGGTACATGGCACGAGCTCAGGCATCTCTAGAGAGACTATTTAATTCAAACTGAGAACATTACTTTCTTTTATGATGTGGAATGAGAGAAAGTGGATCAGAACATTAAAATAGTTTTTCATATTTATTTCATTGTTCCCAAAGCTCTTCTTTAAGATTATGCTGTCATAAATTGGTTTCTCTTTTAGGATTTTCATAATGTAAAAGAGTGAGTTGAGAAAAAAAGCACATAATAGATTCAAAATGTTATCTTCTCTTATAATTGTAGGCATTTGAAATGTAGCCTTAAAACATGGAGGCTTAAATGCACATTTATTCAATAGATGGAATTTTCTCGAGGCACTGCATTTTGTTCTATTTATCATTTTGAATCCTGTTAAGTAAGCAGTGTCTTCTTAAGGTTAGTATCTGAAGGAGATATTCAGAGGCCCTTTCATGACTGACTCTCCATCTCTCTCTTTCCTTGCTTTCTAACTTTTCTATGCAGAACTGTTTTCAGATTATTATGGGCCCAGCAGTTCAAATCAAAATCTCACTTATTAGGTCTAGAGACATTATTCTCCTTATACATACAACAATGTAAACTTATTTCAACAGTGTCTTTAAGGCACTAGATTTTCTGAATTTAGCTTTATGAAGACAAGTTAGAGGTACATTTAACCTGCATTAAGTATGCATATCTTTCATGCTTTAGTGACACATCTGAACTCTCTATCCTTTGCATGACACAGACCAAGTATATAAAAGAGAATAGCAAAGTTGCATTGACATTCATGGGTGGTGATTATTTCAGATGATTTTTATGCACCAAATACAAAGAAGAACATGAAGCAGAACAAGATGACTAAAAGATCACTGCAGTTTTCAAAGGTCAACCAACAGTACAGCAAGAGTAAGTGAAGGCTGCCAATTTAAATGGGTCAGCAATAACGTGGGAGTGATGGGCTTTAATTTTTGAAAAATTCAGAGGTATTTTTCTGTTTGCTTGCATTAAATCACCAGAGCCTGGAACTTAACTTACTCAGGGCTGAACAGCTTGAAGGAAAACCAAGATGTATCTGTTGAGTTATCTTTTTAAGAACAGAAAGAATGACACTAATGATAATAATGAGAGACAACACCAATAATAGTTAATATTGCCTGGACAGTTTGAAATGCTAATTCTGCTAGTGATATATTGTTCATCAGTTATAGAAGATGAAGTTCATTGGGAAACATTTATAATTTTTATCACACATATTCTAAATATAACAAGAAAAAATTGAATCAGTAGTCAATATGCAGTCATTTATAGAACATAATGGTCTGAATGAAACATCTTAACTTACAGATTTGTGTAAAAGAGAGACAATGGAGAGTGCACAATTCCACACTATGCATTTTATTTTTACATAAAAAATGACTGGCTGTCAGATTTGACAGTATAGTGCAAAGCAAATGAAATATAAAACATATGTTTCATTTCTGACCATGCCATTACCATGGTATATGTTAATTCTAAATGGAAAAAGCCATTACTCAGTAGCATATGCATATTTTCCAAAGAGATTTTACTTCATACAGAAAGTAAAATCACTGTAACTTTTTATTTTTAAATAATATCAAATATAGGACTAGGGGTCTCAAAGTATGTGAGTACCTTTTTTATATATTATTCACCTTCAGTGAAGGTTAACATTTTCAGTAATCATAGTGCAATTAACAATACTGGGAAAATACTTCTAAGTAATCTACAACTCATTTTCAGACTTCACCAATTGTTCCATGAGCATCTCTTCATTGGCCCTGTTGCCTGCATTGCATTTGTTTGCGATGCTGCCCTAGTTTTCTGCAACCCAGGGCAGCTCCACAATCTTTCCTGGACTTTATGCTGTGATGTTCCAGAGGAGCTTTTACACATTTCAATTGATTGATTCTTCTGAAAGTTATGCTTTTGGGGGGAAGAATATTGGAAAGGGGATGTGTCCTCTCTCTACCTCACATCACTAACTAACATAATACAGCTATGGTAGTACTAATGGATTTTTAATGTGTGTGTGTTCATGTATGGCTATCCTTGGAAGTCATCCTCAGTAATGTATTCCTTTTTTATTCAGTCTTTCTTATGGCCTGATCTTACTAATTAGGCTAAACTGGTTGGATAATGGGCTGGGGAATCTCCTGTTTCTGCCTTGTTCTGCTGATATTACAACTACACAGCATGCCTGGCATGTTTATGTGGAGTCCAGACTTATTTATTTAAGACCCATCTCCTTAGCTCCAACGTTGACAACTTTTAAAGATAATGCTTCACAGACATTTGAGCTATAAAAATATTAAAACAATAACGTTACCCTGAAAAATAAAAGTGTTCGGATGGATAGCTTTTCTGTTTGTTGCCATTCAGCTCATCCTCTAACTGATGACCAAATATCCATTAATGATTCTTGCTTGAAATAATTGCTGCCATAGCGCCTGTCAGGTGAGTTTCTATCATCATCATCCATTTACAGTTATTAGCTAGAAACTTGTAGCCAGGAAGAATTATATCTTTGCTCAATTTCTTTCTTTGTTTTACCGTGTGTTTTATTACCTCTGCTCATTGATATGTATTTGATTTTATGGGTTACAGTTCAATATCATCATTATACCTCATTGCACAGTTCATATTTTCGAGGACTACAATCATTTGCACCCACTTAAAGTTGATGATACGACTTCATTTTCTCTATTATCTCATCTTTGCAAAGATGACCACCAGGCGTTTCTGGAGCTTCTGTTTCAGTCTGTTTGCCAATTCAGTCATTTTTCTGTATCACATGTATCTGTCACATGTGCCAGGCAAATATATATATACATACCAAGAATTACTGTCATCTATTATGTAAGTATAATAATTAAATAACATGTAATATTTATATATTACAATGATATATGCTTTGTACCTTTAGCTATGCCAGGCACTTTTATCTGGAGCATTCTGTTTTGATTCTGGGGTCAGGGTGTGGGTTCTCAGTGTGTTAACTGATAGTTATTGCTTTTTTTCTAGATTTTGTACATGGAAGAAACTGGAGAAAATAAGTTTCTATATGTATTTAGTTGTTTTCTATGACCCACCATTGGTAATAGCTATCATTATTTGTCTTTCATTTCTGCATGTAGGTTGTACAAATGATAAGATATATATATCTGCTTGGATATCTTTCTTATAGGAATCCCAAGGCACTAAATTATTTCATAGGTCCTAGTTTTCACTTCAGTTACATCACAGTTAGTTTCAGATTTTCAAAGTATTCTTTTGATTAGATCTACTATATGGTACTCAAATTCCCTTAAACTCTGGCTATTTACAATATTTTAAACTTACAAATAATGCACCAAACACCTTTGTCTATACTATTATTGTACTGCTAGAAATATCTCATCAAGATTAATTTCTATAAAAAAACTGAATAAAAGATAAGTAACTATATAACTTGGTTAAAAATTATCAAATTCTAGTCCAGAAGGAATATACTGGTTTGCATTCTCACCAGCAATATGATAACTTTGCGGCATAAAGTTTCTTTAGCTTTAATGACAGCTATACTGACAGAATGTATTATGATATATATATTTTAGTTTTCTTAAAACTTAAAATTTTTCTTTTTCAGTGCTGTAAAATTGGCATATCACTACTTTAAGTGAACTTTTTCATGTAGTCTTTAATTTTTTTCTCTTTTTAGAGCATATTGAGTACTCACCCTGCTTTTATCTATCCCCCTCTCTCCCATTCCCTCCCTTTCCTTATTCAATGTCTTCTCTTAATCAATCCCTCCTATTCCCTCCCATCAATCTGCCTGTCTGCTTCTATGGACCTCAGGATTCCCTTTGGCTTATCTACCCTTGTGAAGGTTCAGGCCTCTGTGGCATACCAAGTTGCCTCTCTTCAGGCCACTCCACTAAGAGGGAGATTTCCCTTCACTCATCCAACATTAGTCCCCAAGGTTTTTGCACTATGTCTTTCTGAAGTTCCTAGGTATTCTATGGGGACATGTTGGTATGTCAGTCATTATGTAGGTCTAGTAAGGACAAGTCTCATTGCATGCAATATTATATATATATATATATATATATATATATAAACAGCTATTAGCAGTTTGTTGTACTGTCTTCCTACCTATAGGTTCATTGGCTGTTTTTCCCTATTGATCTATTTCCTTTCCTTTTTTAAGTTCTTGTTCTAATTTATCATAACAGCAGATCTTGAGTCCAATCAGAAAGCTGTTGATTGTCTCCTTGATATGCATGCCACTATTACACTGGTGGTCACCTGTTGCCATGGTGATTTGTATTGCAATTTGCAGATCTCGTGCATTGATGAGGCCTGTGATTATTACTACAGCTTCTACAGTATTTCTTGGTGCTGTGTAAGATATCTAGCAAGGAGGAAATTCTCAGACCAGTTCTAGCTCATATATTTTGCCCCTGTTCAGTGGTCCATGTGTTGCATCTTCAGTAATTGGGTCTTAATGGAAGATTTTGGAGAGTAACTATAATGGTTACAACATTGCTCTCTTCGGAGCTCTCATGAAAAAAGGCCCATTTGGCCCCATCACCATGATGCAAAGACTTTCCCAGCACAAAGTTCCAAAGTTCTCCATATTTCTCCCAACAAACAGTTTCAAAGGCACACTAGCTACATCACAGCATTGGCCATATTGCTGGGTACCAACTTCACAAAGAATTCCACGTTTTGATACCAGATGCTCTTAATCTCACAGTAATATCCTACTACCTCGTACCAATTTCTGCAATGGTTATTCTTAACTATTGCTGTGAAAAAGCACCCAAAGTCAAGCAACTTAAGGGAGAAAAGGAGATTTGTTCAACTTACAGTTCCAGAGGCAAAAAAACATGGTGGAGGTGAAATGGCTGTGGCTGAAGCTGGAGACAGTCTAAGTCATGGCAGACAGCCAGTGGGCTAGTGGGTGAAGGCTGAAGGTTAGAGGATTCCTGGAGAGTCTCCTAGTGTTCTCAGTGATTCTTTTATCTGGTCCACTACTGGGAGATTCCCATAAGATATAAGGAGGTCCAATCCAATCTAGGGCTGGTCTTAGTATTATAAATGTGTTGATTCAGATAATCTCTTCAGGTGGTCCCAGCTGAACTTAGTGTCAAGTTGACACCCAGGATTAACTATCGCAGTAACCAATAGCAATGGCAAAAGCCTATAATGTTTGGGGGCCTTTGAGACCTCTTTGATAAACATTTTATCAGGAAGTTTCACATTTCTGTTGCTTCTAGTATAATTTTTGTCACTAGGTTCTAAGTGGATCAATTCAGGGCTTTAATCCCCCTTAATCTATGCTCCTCTGCAAAGGGACTACCAATTCCTATTCCTTTCTTTAAAAGAAATGTTTTTTTTCTTTTGACATATTACTAGCATAGGAAGTTCCTTTGAGGTTACTTCTCACAACTTTGTTTTTTTCTCTAAGTCCTTTCATCCCTTCTATCTTCCGCCCCCTCATTCCCTACCTCATCTTACTTGTCATGGTATTCTAAATCTCTTCTTTAAAAGGTTTCACCCTAACCATTCCTTCCCACCTTCCCACTCTCCACTCTCATTGGTCTTTTTTTTTTTTTTTTAATTTTCTGGCTCTTACAGTAATTCCAATCCAAGGATCCTTGCATCGACAAGGATATCAGTGCCAGCATTCACACATAAGAGAAAACATGTAGCACTTAACTTTCTGTGTCTGAGATACTTTGTTCAATATTAAATTTTCCAGTTCCATATATTTACTAGCAAGTTCCATAATCTTATCCTTTCTGATGGCTGAGTAATATTCCATTGTGTCATGCAAATTTTTTTAAGAAACATCTTTATGCTTATTTTCTTAAGTATTTCTTCCTATATTTTATCATTTTTTCTTCTAGGTATTTGGGGTTTGCTTTGTTTGTTTAGTGTGATCAGCTAATTCACATGTGCCAGGCAAATACTATATTGCTAGTCACATCCTCAGCCTTTGTCTCTGAATTTTTACAACATTTATGTAGTAGGGCTATAAGCTCTTTGTGATTATTTAGAACAGATAATCTCTTTGCTTTAAATTTTTGAGCTGTGTAGTATTTCTTATTAAGCAACACTATGAGTTATATTTGTAGTGTTTCACAACTAAATCCACTGAATATAAAATATGTTATTACTAGATTTTATGTACAGATATATGATTATATAAGTATAGACAACACCTATTAAATATGGTCTATAGCTATTGTCATCTAGTATGTCAATATAATGCTGTAAAATATGTTGTATAATATATAATATATATACTATAATTACATAAGCTGTGTATTGCATATAAAACATGAAAATATGTATTAGCATATACATACTTATATTTCAAAATTATATTATGTATCATATATATGCACCCAATCTTTATTTTAATAAGTCATGGTCATTCTTACTTCTGTTATTCTAGTGTGAACTGGGACATCTGTATGCAGCTTTGTCCCTCTTTCACCCAAATGATGGCCTATTTGTTTCAGAACTATTTGTTGTAAAGAATATCACTGCCTTAGATAGATGGTAACCATCCTGCAAGTGGGACACTGATCCCTCCCCCCCACTGTGGTCTCCTACTCCTACAACAAACCATAATTCAGAACACCAAACACCCTACATTAATCACTTGGGACCAGACCAGCCAAATCTCTCCCTATTCTAAAGCTCGGGGAAACTTGCAGACGATGGGGCAGCAAGATTGTAAAAGCCTAAAAGATGGGGAGGACCAGCGATATGCAAGATACTCCACACAAGTTAGGGCTGCAATAGCCATAATTGGATTTTTCATGACCTTCACAATGACTGACATGTCAACCACCCCCCAAAGTCCAGCATGGATCACAGACATTAGGATTCTTACAGGCAAGAAATTAATAGTTATAATGGTGTTCCCATACTAAAGGGGAGCCCAAGAAAGGGCTCTGGTCTATGCTACTGAGTCCTTGCACCTCACTAGAGTGGAGGACTCAGAGGAAAGTTTTGCATTCACTCAAAAGGATGCTCCAGGGGATGGGAGTGGGAAAAGGGGAGGCACTGGGAGAAGAGGAGGGATGGGGTGAAAGGAAAGGGAAAAGAGGGGAGAGTGCAAGGGGGACTGGGGAAGGGTGGAGGGAGGGAAGGACTGGGGTACTTATTGAACTTTTATGATTGGGGAAAATAAATTAATCAATAAAAAAGATACCACTGCCTTAGTGAGCCAATGTTTTCATCAAACACCAAACTTCTGTAATTTACAAAGTTCATTTCTTGGATTTCTTAATTCTTCCACTGACCAATTGTCCAAGAGTGGAGAAGATACTCTGCTGCCTTACAGTAGGCTGTCTGTGTCATGCTATATGTGCATTTCCCATCACACTTACTACTGTTTGGTTTTCTTGCTATACCTACATATGTGTGTGTCTTTTAGAAATACCACTAATCATCTAATCTAACTTATAAGTTCACAAGAGTTTTACAAGGCTGTATGACTTTTTATTTATTTCAAAAAGATATGGTATTATGCTGAAAAATGATCTTATTCAGAAAGAAAGGATTTACTTCTTAATTTTGTCCTTTGAAAAGTATTTTATAATATTCTTTGTAAATGTTTTACATGTGGTGTTCTGAAATTATGGCTAACAAATTACTATGGTTCTTGTTTGGAATCATTATTGTAAATTTCATCATTTTTATGTGTACACATGAGGCTGCTGATTTATGTTCATTCATTGTATAGCAGCTATCTTATTTTATTCTTGCTTTGGTTGAGTTATCTTACCATTTATTCTCTAGAACTTTTCTAGTTTATCAATTTACCACAATTTGCAAATAATATTTATATTTTTAACTTTTGTATTTTTGCCAGTTCTTATGTCTCCAATTTAAGTATTTTGTCTCATTAAATTGACAATTTCCATTAGCACAATACCAAATACTGGTGAAGATTTTGAACTTCTTTGTCGCAGTTATAATTTGTATGGGAGAGAATAATCCTAGTATTTCTGATTAAGTATGAGAGTCAATTTTTAAATCAGGAACACATGACATTATATACACGTATATGCACATGGCCATGTACACAAACACATATATAGGTACATGTAAGCATATATACGCATATCCAAAGTATTTGCCATTTACATTCATAAAACGACACATGGGGTTGTTATACTTACTCTTCTCTGTAGCTGTGAGATAATCCTCATACGATTGTTCTAGAAGAGATATAGCTCATTATGACAGGAGTTGCATAAAAGAAGTCATGGATGAAGGCAGGAGCGAGAGCCTGTGTTTGGTTACTGCCACCATCATGGCAACAGAGAAAGAACAAACTAAGGATACAAGTCTGGGTCACCAAACATCAGGGCCTGAAGCCTGTGACCTGCCGTTTTCTGAGACCTGCCTTCCTCTAGCAAAGCTCCACTTCTAAAAGGTGCCGCAACTTCCCGAACATGAGTACCAGCTAAGGATGCACACACATGAGCCTAAGGGGACAACTCACATTCAAAACAGAACAGTACCCTACATCTCTATGCTGAAATCCAAAACAGCAGTTTGTATATAATCAATAAATCAGATGCCAGTACACTCAAAGGTTGTTTGTGGAAATTAGCTATGATAACTAAAATTCTTTTGATTATTATATAATGGGTTCAATAGCAACTAAAGCTATATATAATATATAATTGCATATATGATACATAATTATATCATTGGTTGTCTGAAAAAGTAACAACGACTCCAAGAGAATTGTCCTACCAACCTCTCTCTATTAGGTTCCTTTTATACATTAATCCTCTTGCTGTCTATCCATTACTGTTGTAAATAATACACTATGTCTACAAATAAAACCCACTTGCCGGCCCTACCAAGGATACTTCTTCCTGTGCTTTCTGCAGTTTGTAACCCCATTTTCTCAAAGTGACTCTAATTACAAAGTCAGTATTTGTAATTCTAAGTTTTTTTCTTCTCTACTTTTACTTAGGTAATGAATAACCTTGGGACCTTCCAATCTTTATCTTCTGTAGTTCTGCCAAGTGAAGAAAATTATTAATGATTTTAATGATGATTTTTAGACTGCAGTATAAAAATGCAAGCATCAGTTTTAATGGCAAAACTAAACAAGAGTTTTCTAGCACCCCTGTGACCTGCCTCATTTTCTTTTTAATGCTCAGTTCCAGGTAAAAGGCTGTTGCTGTCAACTTCAACAAATCTCTGTTGCTCTTCTCACTCTGTATCTGCTAAATCTCATCTAATTATCTTGAAATAATTTCGCTTCTAAAATTCAGCTATTTTACTAATATCCATGAGTGCCACAAAATATAGTATTTTGTGTCAAATATTACTTTATTCTGATGAATTCAGTATTTGAACTCTTTCAGTAGATAACAATTATTTAAAAACACCAAGAATACTAACTTCAGACTCACCTCAGGTTGCTTTGTAAATGTCCTCCACAGGAATGCTCATTTTTTTTTTTTTAAAGGATTGCTTTTTTTTTATATAATTCCTTTTTTTAATTTTTTTTTATTATTATTTATTCAACTGTGCGCATGTGCGTGTGTATGTGCGCACACGCATGTGTGTGTCTGTGAATGCTCATTTTATTGGCAAACACTCTCTGAAGTTTGAGGATGTAACAAGTACTGGAGAAGGAGATACAGAGTCCCTATGAATAAGAATATGACATCATATCAGAAACATAGGGGCAGAGAAGTAGGTGGGGAGAACAGGGTCTCATCTGAAGTGGGAGGAAGTGGAGGATTAGAAGAGGGTTAATGGCCTACTTCCTGACTTTAATTCAGATTAGTTCAATTTAATGTGTTAGACGTTGTTCTTTTTTTTTTTTTTAAATATCCATTAGCCTGGAAACATTCTAGTGTGATGTGACTGCATGATTTTCTTTCTGCCTCTCCTCTTGCTTTCTTTCCTGTGTACAAGTTATTCTAGGTCCTAAAATATTTCCTTGGTGTCTGATTAGACCAGTTTCATTGTTTGTTTGCTTGCTTGTTTATTTTCACATCTTCATGTGTCCCTAGGGTTTCTAGGTCAGAACTTGGTTCTCCAGTGACATGGTACAAGTTTTTTTCCCCTCTTAATCATTATGAAATTTAATATATAACTCAGCTTGGAGCACAGAAAGACTGAATTATTAGAAAGATTTAGTTCACTACATGGGAAATAGTGCTACGTTTGATCTAGAAAAGATTAAAATATTCTAGGTATACATTGTATGGATTGTGTTCAAGAATTCTTGAAAAGATTTGTGAAAAAAATCAATACAGCAGATATACAAGGAGCTCCCTTCCATTCTATTCCTTTATAGTATGCAGTTGAAATATGGAAGCTGAAGCAGATAACAAAAATCTATCACTATGTCACTTATGGGCTTGAAGTAATTTGTAGATTTTTCTTCAGATGATGTATCAAAAATGTAATCAATATTGTTAATATTACCACCATGTGCATAATTCATTTTCTATATTTCCTTGAATGGCACAATTGTATAATTTGTTTTGAAAATTTTTAAAATATATTTGTCAACATTAATAAATGCATATACTTGCTAAGATTTTAGTGTGAAATTAATTAATTTATTTTTATTTTGAACAATTGAATATTTTCTGGGGAAATAGCACATGCTAATTTGATTTCAATTTTTTCTTTTCTTCAGTTTTTTTTTTGTTTGTTTGTTTGAGACAGGTTGTTATTTTGTAGATTTGACTTCTTGGAGCTTCCTATCTAGACCAAACTGCCCTTAAACTTGTAGCGAGTCTCCTGTCTCTGCCTGATGTGATCTAGGATTGTGACTGTGAACCCTCACACCCATCCATCCTAATTCTTAACTATAAAGAATTTCACATAGCATTTACCATCCTGATGGAAGGTGGAACTAGATTATTATTTCTCTATTGTCAAATGGACTACTTGAAAGAAGAAATTTGTAGTTGCCTGCATTTGTGGAGTTCAGTCTCATATCGCCAGCTCTCTCGGCTGACTGGATGGAGAGGGGTGAGTGTGCAATCCGCCCATTTCTAGCTCTCCAAGGACATTCAGATGTGACAGGGAGTGAAGTCGAAGCAGAAACTCAGTTTATTGTGGGTGGTGCAGCAGTTTATAAAGACAAGAGACCGCAAGGCATGAAACGGGCAACCAATCACATTAATGGCCAGCACAACATGCCAGCTACACGTGTATGGAACTCCTTTGAACCAATCAGGGCTCCTTGTGATGCAAACAGGGTTACGCCCAGCACACTAGCTCCCAGGGCCACCTTAGGTCCCATGTGCTTGTTTATGCCCTGCTCATTTCCTCCCAGTGCCATCTTTTCTGGGCTGGCCAAACATGATCCCTTTTTGTTTTAACAGAGACTGTATTTTAAAATATATAGAAGAGGATCTAACTCCTTTTGATTTCAATGAGGAACATATTTTACAATTAACTATACAGTGTGGTGTGCCCAACATCCCATAAGTCCCAGTGTGAATTTTCACTGTTGTCCTGTCCAGGTTGGTCTTCTCAGTCAGGTGGGTAGGCATCAGCACCAGGCATGGCAGCAGGTAGTTTGGGGAAGTTGCATGTGGCCCATAGAGACAATATAGGCCTGCCTGGTCCATTCCTCCTATATATCCATCCTTTTTGACAGCCAGTGGGAGCCAGAATTCTTTGCTCTCACTTTGTTGACCCTGCCTCAGAGGGGGTCCAGCATAGTAGACTGTGCCTGGCTTGGGTTGTCCTGCCTCCAGGATCTTACCCATCATTGGCTGCCAGCCCTGGAAGAACCTCTCCTCTGCCAGGAGGTCAGGCCTTTGGCCCTGTTGCCAGATGGCTTTGATGCACTCAGTTCACCATGGTCCACCTCGGTGTAGGCAGGACTGTTGGGGATGAGTTGGCAGCTTGTCATAATGGCACCTTGATGGGGTTTCCCTTGGTGGTGAACCCAGTGCCCTGTCCCTGTCTTTTCACATCTCCAATTTTTACAATAAAAGTCCAGGGCAGACATTTAACACGTGCGAGCATCCTGGATCATTAGGTGACCTGGTGAGGGGCAGGGTACAGGCCTTCTTTCCTCTATATACCAGGCCAGCCAGCGTGTCCTTCAGCCCAGTCCGGTATGTCCCATGAGCCCTTGGTCAAATCTCTTAAGTCAAAAAGGTGGTTGGTGGTTGGGTGACCTGTTGGGACTGATGGGTGCTGTGTGGCATTGCTTTCATTGAGTCTATGAGGATCATCGGCAGGAACAGTAGTGTTAGTAACCCTTTGGCCATTGTAGGTACTGAGATCCTTGGTGAGTTCTGAAACAGAAAGCATAGAAAAGATTTTCTCAAGGGAAGTCTTCCCTTGTTTTTTTATGGCATAATCTTTATTCTTATGCTTGCTTTTTTGTCATTTATTGTGATGTTTCAGTTAACCACATTGGTCATCCACCATTCCTTTTAGGAAGGCCCTTCTTGGTCACGTCATGAAGGTTCTCCTGGGGACAAAATTTAAGGTACCTATCTGGTACCCAAATTGAAGAGGACTCCCCAATGGAGAAAATACAAACCCCCATAAAGGGTCTGGTTCCCTCCAATAAAGGGGTCCTTCCAGCACACCCTGATAGAAGGTTTGGTGGATAGGTGACCCCAATGCCTTTGAAATCTTGATTCTGGTTGTCCCTTTTGAAAATAAATAACTGCTGATGTGAGCTTATTCCCCCTTTTTGTTTTCGTAAGTCCTTTATAGGAACTTGAGGGAACCTATGGAGTAAGCCTCTCCAATTAAAGTGAGTTAGACCATGTAAGTAAGAGGCTTCCTGAACATTAAGAGCCCATATCTCGTGTGAAGCTAATTCATCAGCTAAAGCATTGTCCTGAGTTAGGAATATCTGTACACCTAAGTAAGCCCAGGGAAACTGGCTTTTTCCTCTTTGATTAACTCCCATTGGGCCCAACCTAGTTGTCCTTAGGCCCATATGGAGCTAGAGATCAAGTTGTTGGTTGGACATGGAGGCTCATCTGCATAATCACTACATAGGGAAGTTGGCTATCTTATCTCTGGGAAGATTCAAGTCAGTTCCTCAGCAAGAGTGTTCCCTCAGGGTGTTTCCAGCAGTGGGGGATTACCTTCAGGAATGTTAGAGACCTTCAAAGATCTTAGAGACTGTCCCAACAAGGGACTATTCTAGAACTGCTCATTTGTACCCCCTAACCTTCTGAGGACCCAGACTGCTCAAGGGATGAGGGACGATGGAAGTGAGGGCAGTTTGATGTCCTCATCTATGAAATGCTTGGGATGATCTAGAGGTCCTTCATAGATAGCTTTATTACTTAAATGTCCATTTAAAAGAGACAAAACACATAAATTGAGTGTCCAAGATCTACACAAGAATTAAACCATTATAATTGAAGGATATAAGGCATAAACCAAATAAGCCTAGCAGTCTTACTGTGGGTACAAGCAAGAGTTAGTAAAGAACACATGCCTGTAAGGTATAAAAGCCAAGAGCTGTAAGTAATTTACATATCAGAGACCTTTTTCCTCTGGCTATTGTAAATCTCCAAGACCACATCCTAAAACCTGTCCCAAAACAATGTGAACTGTCTGAACAGAATAATCTGAATTAGTCCTTCTTTTTGGGTTTTGAAAAGCAAAATGACACAAGTCTTTTTAAGATGACACATGTGGGGGACATTATCTCCTCACATGGAAAGTTCTATATGTTTCTAAGCATTATCTCATCTTTAGGGTAGGACCACTCCTCAGATCTAAGTGAAAAACCAGCATTCAGGGAAGGGAATTTCAGGTTTGTCAGCTTGGGTGTGCCTGCTAGTACTTTATCCTCTTAGGCAGATGGATCCTCAGAGAAACTCCTTAAATTAACTTGGGCCAAAATCTTGCAAAGGAAAAGGAAACATAAACTCGAATTGACTCAAATGCACTTAGAATCTCCTGAAAACAGATTATGCTGGGTCCGGCATTGATCCTAGGAGCACATGGAAGCACGGAATTAGAAAGCAGATTTGTCCCCAAGAAAGAGAGCTCATACATACCAGGAGAAGAAGAAATTCCAATGAACTTTTTAGAAGACAATTATATTTTCCTGGTTGCTAGATTTGATGGGATAAAATTCTATAAAAGAAGTCAGAGGAATGAGCAAATTCAATCAAGCAATATCATAGTGGCTTTGCTATTTTGGGAACACATGGAAATAGGTTTAAGAATACAATGGCATTTTCATTGTAGTCCCATTAAAGATCAAAACCGAACAAGAAAATTTTTCATGAAAGAAAACTTACAATCTATCAGAAAAACAATTGTGATTGATATAAAACATAACTAGTTAAGGCCTTAGATGTTACCAAAATTATTTGTTCTTATTTTTAAGTATGCATACATGTATTTTAAAATGGCATGCCAAAATTTTTATATCAGCGGGCAACAGAAATGAAAAAAATTGAAGTGGCCACAAACACAAGATACACATGTAAACGCAGAACATGTTTACACATGTAAACATGAACATTTTACTGGCAACTGTACAATTTACCAGGAACTATCTTAAAATTACCCTTGAAAGCTTTATCAAAGGCAGATTAACATTTAAGAAAACTTATCTAAAACAAGACCTCATATTAGTTAAGTCCGGCAGCTTAACTTAATTATGAAACACATCTAGCAAGGAAAATATTTTTGTCCATAGTCCGGTTCTCACATATTCTCTGGGGGAATACAAGGTGCTAAAACCCCAGCTTCATTCCAAACTTTCTCTAGGCCAGCAGACTTAACCTCTGGCCTCTAGTTTCTAGGAGAGATTTTAAGACACATATCTGGGGCTCCTTACAGTGTGACCGAAGTTGCCCATTTTTCCAAAGAACTGAGATGAGACCAAAAGAGGCACAGATAAGACAAGGAATGTATCAGGCCCAAAAGTCTTATGCTTAGTGGGGGTTTTCTGGAGGTTTGCTAATCCCCTGGCATTATGCGCATATGGTGCCTCAGGCCCATTCAATATAATAGAGGCTCCAAGTTCTTTTTTTTTTTTTTAACATTTTTTATTATCTCCGCTCCTACAAACTTAATAGGTATACCGTTCCCTCCCTCCCTCCTCCTCCCCCCCACCCCTCTGCTCACCCTCTCCTCACCCCTCCCTCCCCACCCCCCAGTGCGTCCCCTTCCCCAATCCCCGAAGAATCATTTAATGTGCATGCCAAAGTCTCCTCTGGCTCCTCTCTCTGTACAAGGACCCAGTGTCATTTCCCTGAACCCTTTCCTTTGTTCCCCTTAAGCACAGGAACACTATTTTGGCTGTCAATCCCTTGCCTCCAAGGATTTTGGTGCTTTTAGCAAATGCTAGACTTTATGGGGTCAATAGTGTGTTGGACATTGCGCAGGGCATGCAAAGTCCAATTATGATTGCTTCAGCCCTAACTTGTGTGGAGTATCTTGGAAATCATTGCTCCTCCCATCCTTTTGCTCTTACAATCTCACCGTCCCCTCTTCCGCAAATTTCGAAATTAAAGATTGAAATGCCATATGACCCTGCTATTCCACTTTTGGGAACAACCCCGCATGCAGCAGAGGTTCACCTCGATAGCACAAGCACGACTATGTTCATAGCAGCACTGTTTACAATAGCAAAGACATGGAATCAACCCAAATGTCCAATGTCAAGAGGCTCCGAGTTCTGAGGGGACCAATTTCTCATGTGAACTCACTGGGGAAAAGCTTTGTTTTAGAGGGGCTCTTTGATCATGGGGAAATCAAATGAGCGATTGTGTTCCTAAGGACAAACAGGGAAAGGGGAAGAGGAGGGGACCATCTGCTCACCTTCAGGTACCATAAGCACATGGAACACAAAACCAAAGGGGCTGCTCACCAAACTTTACCTGGAGTGGGTATCTCATCTACGCCAAAGGTGCCAGGTCCAAAACCGTCTGCCAACTTTTCTCAGCTGCTGAGTCAGAGATTTCCAATTCCTGAATCTTCAACATAAGTCGCACTGTCTTCAACACTGGGTCATTATTTGAACTGGTTGCATTACCCATACTAAGGGTCTTACTTACCCCGAGATGACTGATTAGCTCCTATCCGAAGTCAGTGCCCCAGGTTTGGGCACCAGATGATGTGGGGTTCAGACTCGTGTGGCCAGCTCTCGGCTGACTGGATGGAGAGGGGTGAATGCGCTCTCTGCTCATTCCTAGCCCTCCGAGGACATTCAGATGTGACATGTGAGTGAAGTCGAAGCAGGAACTCAGTTTACTGTGGGCAATGCAGCAGTTTATAAAGAAAAGAGACCACAAGGCTCAAAACGGGCAGTCAATCACATTAATGGCCAGCACAACACGCCAGCTACATGTGTATGGAACTCCTTTGAACCAATCAGGCCTCCCTGTGATGCAAACAGGGTTATGCCCAGCACACTAGCTCCCAGGCCATCTTAGGTCCCATGTGCTCGTTTACACCCTGCTCACTTCCTGCCAGTGCCATCTTTTCTGGGCTGGCACAACATGCATTCACATTACTTTGTCAATTAATTTTTAATGATAATCCCTATATTCTTTTGCTGCAATGGGAAACATTTCTGCAATGTAGTAAAGAATTTATGGCATGTCCACCAAATGCAGTAAATGTATTAAAATTAATAAATGTATTAGAAACAATGAAGAAAAAGAGTGGATGAGGTGGTTATGGATTGATGTTGCACAATGAATAAAAGGACTATGAATAAAAAGCACAATCATAGGTTCATACATTGTATTGACATCTTTCAACATGCAACAGAAATTTTGGTTTAAATAAGATGTTGTAACATTGTCTTCTTCAGATAGTAAGAATATGACTGGGAAAACCTTACTTGGAAAATGACCAACGTCCTTTTCTCTTCTGCATAGTTTCAATGAGTCAGTGAATTCTGCAGTACAAACTCATCCTCAAAGGCATTTTTGAGTAGATAGAAGGAACTATAGAATTTCACTAACTATCAAAAGCTAATAATTTTAGAGATCATAAAGTTGAGCTGACATCTCTAGGAGGTAACTCTCTCTTTGTACTCTGAAATTTGTTTTCAGTCTTGCCCATTTTCCAGAAATAGAAACAAAATAGGAGTCACTGAATTTAAAATGACAACTCTTCAGAAGTGTCAGATTCAAACATTACCATCATCAATGGCAATAAGAAAATGAGATTGAAACTGCTTTATGACTGTGCACACAAACAACTGGAGAAATTGCCGTAATCTGTTGTATTCAATACCTATTTCATATCACATCAATTCATGACTTTCAGAAGATATATAGCTTTAACCTCCACCCTGCATTCCTTCACTCAATAAATATTCAATACTGCTTGTGAAGCAGTGTGTTAGGTTCAATGTGAAATAGTTTATGAAACATGGTGCCTTTTTCCATTGAACTGTGGGGGTCAAGATTTAACTTGCAGCAGTCTTAAATCTGTGTGATAGTGAATAGAATTAAAAAGAAAAGCATCTCCACAAGTTTAGAGAGAGCACAATTTGGCCTTGGGCAGAGATGATGACAATAAAATTCAGAACAAATGGACTCTGTAATGTTCTTATAGTAATTATTCATAGAAACAAATATAAGAAGAATGGTCAGAATAAACAAATGAAAAATCAAGATAGGGAAACGTACACACTCAGAAACAGAAGAATAGAAATAGAACAGGATGATTGTCTTTCAATCTATTCAAGGAGAACTACAGCAGCAACAACTACAACAACAACAAAAAACAGCTAAAACAACAAAAAGTCTTAACTTAAGAACAAACCACCGTTAGGTGAATAGAACTAATTAAAGCAATATAGTAACAAAACAAAATAAAAATACCAATATTATGACGAGCATAATCCAATGATATCCAGTTACAAAAATGTGTGAAATCAAATTTAATCTATTTAAATCTAGAGTCTTAAATTTCCAAAAATTAAAAAAAATTGTACTCCTAGAAGAGAAGTAGAGAAAAACCAGTTGGATATGAAATTGAGAAATGTTACTTTGTACTTTCTGCAGTATATTCCTGGTTATCCAGCTCTTTGTGACTGTGATACAATTCAAGATTCTTTCAATGTTTCTAGAAGACATATTTATTTTCTTTTTAGACATTAGTGTTTTTTTAAAATATGATAATCTCATATATTTTTTCATATATATTGAATGAGAGGTAGGACTAATTATATCTTGTCTTTTTAAGCTGTTCTTCATTTCTCCAAGTGGTTGGTTCCTCTACAATCTGGAAGAGACTATTAAAAATGTAAAGCATTCCAACTGCTGGACTGCTACTCATTTCCTTCAGTTTATAAATCTAAATTGAAATCCTCTAAATTATTCTTTTCAACTCAAAGAATGGAATAAAATCAGCTAAGTATTCAATACATAGAAGAACATAGCACACACATGGGCTCATGGATTCCTCAAGAAATAATGTCACAGTGTGGCCATCTCTAATGCCATGAAGAGTTATTCATAAAAATTATTCTTACCCCAGGAGTTAAGAATTCAACATAGCTTCTGTGGTCTGGGACCAAGTCTGGAAATGGAAGTTTTAGTGCTGTGGAATGCTGGGAGTTTGAGTTTACAGTCGATTTGTTGTTCAGTGTTGTGGTTTATGGATCAATACATTTTACCATAGTGCACTATGTAGATTTATTTGGCAATTTCATAAAATGATGCACACCAGATGGTTACTTTTTAATGAGTGTAATTTTGTGATACATGGGTAATAAAAATGTACCATAAACCCAAACTAATGAGGCAACTTTAGTTAGGTAACCATTTTCACAGTTAAGCATCTGTCCAGTCAGGAGATTGATGAAAGCTCTCACTGAAATCTTTTCTCTTAATTTAAAAAAATCGCAAAGAACTGATTTTGGATTATTTGAATTGTGATAATAGCATGAGACAACATGCCTTCCACTGAACTATGCATAACTCATTGCCTTTAACAACAGTGGTTCATTGCCTTCATTAAGAAAAGTAAAACAAAACAAAACCAGCAAAGAAATGTGTAGCCAACTCACTGTTATTACATATTAATATTTTATAAATGAAGTTTTCCTCCTCTGGTAGAACAGAGAAGAAATTTAAAAAGTCATGTTTGTTTTAGATTAATAAGATATGAAAAGCTAAATAACCAATTTATTTTTATCATTGTATTGAATCTTGTAGAACTTAGAGATTACAAATGTAAGTGGGTTTCTTTTAGTGTACCAGCATATTGGTTAATATGCAATTTACTTCCTTCTTATATAATTTTGGAATGGTTTATTAGTCTTTGTTCACTGACATAAAATATAAATATTTAATAAAACTTATAGAAATTATGGGAAGAATAATTATAGGTTTTATACTTCAGTACTTTCAGTTGTCATTACAGATGATGTGGTTCTATATCAATTCATATAGAATTGATTATTCAATGGTTTTATTTTTGTGGAAAAGTTATTATTAAATTGTAAACTAGCAGAGGAGTACAATTCTTTGTGCTTTTCAGTTATTTTAAACCACTAAAATGTGAGTATTTAAATAACATTTTAGTAAATAATAGATATTAATATGAAAATGTATTTTCTATAGCTTTGTTAGTATCTTGTATTTATTCTCTTATGTATGTGACAACTGACATATTTCACGTATAACATGCATATTTGAGTTGTTTTCTCAATTTTGTGAACTAAAAATAAAACTTTATTAAAAGCTAATTAAACATATTTAAAGTAGTTTTAAAATCTAAACCACTCTTTGGTAATTTTGTATTTATACCTTAAAGTCATTTGTAGAATCCAAGAAAAACATTTAAAATAAATGTTTCTTACTGTGATTGTTAGTAGATTAGTATGCAAAATACTATTTACTGGAAATTGATATACAATTCAGCAGTACTTTCTACCATGTGAGCAAATTGTACATAGTATTATACTAATTTATTATGAATCTAAATAATAACAACAAAATATATATGTTATTTTATGTTAAAATGTTATTAGAAAACTATAAAAGTGAAATTCCTCCACAACATCAGTGGAAACGGTGATGAGTCTTAATACTGACTTAGTGGAACTGAGTTGAAGTCCTTAATTATTCATCACATCAATGACAAAGCCATTTCTGAATTTTGTCAAAATCTCATGTATGCTAGCTAGCTTGCTAACACAGTGCCTTGTTTTCTGTGTTCTTGGGAACCATCATTAGGAACTATTCCTTTACAACTGTAGCTAGTTTTAGCTTAGACTGCAATGGTAACCATGAGAGTATGCACACATAGTGCAGTTCATGTTTGAAAATGTATGGGCCAAGAATAGGAACGCCTACTGAGAAAGGGCACACATTACATTGCATGCAAATGAAAATGAATGTGGACATGAGAAAGACGCCATTAAAACATCAGCCTATGCCCCTCACATTAATGAAACGTACTTCTCATAAAAGGGAATCACAGGAGTAGGAGACTATAGGAGTCTGAAAGGGTGCAATAGTGCTGCCAGACCTTATTTTCTAGATATGACATGGCATCAGCAGCCATGGATTCACTAGAGTTATTTCTACTTTCACAAAACCTGTGGAGGATTTGACTTACCAACATTTTGCCAAGAAAGAGAACGATCTCAAGAGACTCCATTTCTACTTGACAGACTGTTGAGGGTTAATACAAACTGGGGTAGGGGCAAGCAATATACTTTCATTTATGGAATACACACTGATATATGAATCATGCTCCATCAAGTTCTCAGGCATATGCAACCAAAGGCAACCCAGTGGGTCACAGAAAAAATTCATAAAAATAGGAGGGAGATCGGTAGGAGAAGAAGAAGGATTGTAATGGGAAAAGGAAGGAGATGAGATTGGAGGTTTAGATATGAAAATATAATAAATATACTGTATTAATGTATGAAACACTAGAAGAATAGCAAGCTTTAAAAATTAGAATATACAGCAATGAAGATGGTGGCTCATTTGCAACAAGAATGTAAATTTTCCTGAATAAATATAAAAGATGGAGAATAAATGTAGGAAATACTTTTATTTTAAGAAGTATTTAAGCCTTTTAAAAAGGACATGCAATATTTAAGTTTATTTTTAAGAAGCCTAAAATTCAACAACTTCAATAGTGGATGAGCATCTTACATTGCATAAATCTTGAATTTCAATGCATCTACTAATAGAATTTGCACGTGTAATGCATTCACTTTATCTGAATACTTACTTTGCATATGGCTAGCACTAAGCAATATGACACAAAAAGCCATAACACTTATATAAGCTAACAATTCATATAAAATACAAAAATAAAAAATCCACTGCATGCAATGAAATATTTTCATGAAACCTGATTAATAAGGTGCTTTTACTTGGTTTTGCATATTATCACTAAGCACATGTAATATTATGATGTTGATGGAAATTCGTTGAACTATTTTTTTCTTCCATATTCTTGTTAATATTTTTAAGTCACTAAACACCATTTTTGCATGACTTGAATTGTGCACATCAATGTCCCCTGAAGAATACCTGTTTTTGGCCTTTCAACAATAGTGCTTCAACAGCTTGATTAAGAAAAATAAAAATTGATCCAAACAAGCATAGATCAGAATCATGGAGCCAATATACCACTATAACTTACTTTGTAGATTATACTTTTCATATATGTATGAATATATATATATAAACAAATGTGAGAAATTTCTAGGAAGAGATGCTTACTAGCTAGGAAGCTAGAGATCAGGAAAAGGCATCTCATTGCAGTGGGATCATTACATTCCCAAAGGGTGAAATGCTTGATTTTCACTGACATTGCCCATGGTGACACAGTTATGTGGTTACCCAGCATGGCACTGCCTGTGCTTTAAAAGAAGTAGAAAAAAATGAATAGTGGATTGGTTGTGAAACAGATATGAAATAACAAATAGAGCGAGTATATTCATTTTTCATCAAACTACATTTGCAAATAATGAGGGTTGCATTAGATTTCTTCTAACTAAATCCCTTGCTACTTTGAAGAACTGTGTGATAGAAAAGTTGGCACTCACATTTTAATAAAGGGGAGAACTAAGAAAAAGTTAGAGAAGTTTGCCCAAAATAATTTGGGCACAAAAATGAGAATGTTACTTCATGAAAGGAAGGAAAGAATACTTTGATTTGAGAAGGAGCTAGAAAGAAAAACATTCCATAAAAAATGTGAAGCATGTGGAACACAGTGCCAATAAACTCATTATGCTAACAGTGATAAAGTAGTGCTTTGTTCTCAGATGTATGCTTGAGCATCATGAAGGTATTTTCAGTACAACAGTAGTACATCTTCTGACTCATCAGGATGATATTTTCCAACATAAATAAATTGCCATACATATCAATTAAATGCTTCCTTCTTTAGTGTGCTAGCAAACCAGGCTAGGTTTGCTGTGCTCAGTTTTATTTGAAATGAAGACTGAGATAATGACTTACAGTGCCAAGCATCACTTCAAGAAAGACACACGTCCACAATATCTCACATCTGTCTAAGAGGGAACTTTAAGACGGTCTTCACTGTTTCTCAGTCAAAGAGTCAGGCCATTCAGACTTTCAAGACAATGTTGGTGCTAGCAGACTGCTTAGCTAGCACTAACTCAGTGCCAGGGACAAGGATGCAAATTGCCTTGCAGTTTCCCAGTAAAGAGATGAAAAGGCCTTGTGTTAACCCCAAAACTAAGAACATCCCTTCCAAAGTCAACAAATGACCTTTCAGAGAGTGTAATGCTAGTCTGATTTCTGAGCACCCTGAGAGTTACTTGGCAGAAGGACTTTAGTGTCTGTGCTGTGGTGCTTCCTTGAATAAATCCTGATGTTCTTAATAAAGATGTGCTCAGAATTCAGCAGAAAAAAATAATTTTACCAAATTGACTACACCAAATGCCCACAATAGCAATTATAAGAAAAATAATGCTGAATGAGAGGCAGGAAACACCATGAACTTATCACTCCTGTAGCTCAAATTAAGCAGGATTACAGGTGGCACTCACAACTGGGCCGTGTTGTTATTGTTCCTTTTTGTGATTTTAAAATAATGGGTTCCTCTTGCACAACCTGGAAACTATATAAATCAGTTTTTAAAGAAAAAAATCAGTTTAAGCATGAATCCAAATTGATTGTTCCTTCTCAGAGTGAACTACATTTCAGTTTATAGAAGTCATTTCTAGCAGGAGAGAATGCACCTGATTTTGTGAATACCTATTTTCTGAAAATCCATCATCACCTATCTATATCTCTGTATCATCTATCAAACATCTGCTTTTTCTATCATCTATCTCTATATATAACCATTTGCTTATCATATGTCAAGTATCTACCTATCATCTCTACCAAATTTGTATCTATTATCTATCTGCCTATTTATTGATCATCTGTCATGTATTTATCTATCATGTATCAATCAACTGTCAATTATATGTCATTTTAATATTCTATTACCAATATATCTGTCATCTATTTTTCTGTAATCTATCTATTTAACCATCTACCTATTTGTCTATTGTATATCAATTTACCATCTATAATTTATCTATTTAATAATCAATATATCTATACTATCTATATTTGTAATCTATTAATTACTTATCAATTTATATATCTATCATCTATCAGCCTTCATCAATCCATCTACATATATTTACACAGTTTCAAGTTGAGGAACACAATGGTATTTAAGTGGTATATAATTTGGCATGAATTAAGGCAGTGCATAAGTCATAATGTTTGTTATAATAAGTCAGAAGTATAACAATTTTGTTTTTGCTATTAAAATAGCAATTATCAGACAAAAAGTGGTCTACATTTTGTAGAACACCAGAGTACAATAAAAATGTAAGGAGATCCTGGACTGTTTTTCAGTTCTGTTTACTTGTATGAATTTGGGACAGCCCATTCATTGTTCTGAATATGGTTATCTCTATAAAAGTTTATCATGAATACATTGTAAATTATGAAGTAACACTAAAGTAAGTAAACCATATATCTGTAAACTCTGCTACACACTCATTACCTCATCATTCCAGAGACTGAGGTGAGGGTAGTGCTCTGATTGTTCAAGATTACCCTATTCTGTGTAGTGATTCCCTGTCTCAAGCCTACACACACACATAACACACACACACACACACACACACACACACACACTACACACAATTCATCCAAACATGATTTTTCTTTTTTTGTCAAGAACTTTAATTCAGAACACCAAAGACCCTACATTAATCACCTAGAACCTGACCAGCAAAATCTCTTCCCATCCTAAAGCTCAGGGAAACTTGAGGAAGAGGGGGTGGCAAGATTCTAAGAGCCTTAAGATGGGGAGGACCAGCAATATGCAAGGCACTCCACACAAATTAGGGCTGCAGTAACCATAATCAGACTTTACATAACCTGGACAATGACTGACATGTCAATGACCCCTCCCCCCAAAGTCTAGCATGGATCACAGACACTAGGATCCTTAGAGGCAAGGGATTAACAGTCATAATAGTGTTCCCTTTAGGGCTCTGGGCAATGCCACTGAGTCCTTATACCTCACTAGAATGGCGGACTCAGAGGGAAGTTTGGCATTCACACAAAAGGATACTCCAGGGAATGGGAGAGGAGGAAGGTAGAGACACTGAAAGAAGGGGTGGGGGGTGTGAAAGGAAGGGGAAAAGGTGGAAAGGGTGCAAGGGGGATTGGGGAAGGGTGTGGGAGGGAGGGGACTGGGGTACCTATAGAACTTCTATGGTTGGGAAAAAATAAATAAATATAAATAAATAAGTAAAACTTGAAAATATGCCCTCAAGGCTAAGCAAATATCTCTGCAATTTCCTGCAAGAGGAAGTACAAAGTGAGGAAGCACTAATTTTTTCTTACTGTTTACTGCCATTTTGTTTTGATTTTTGTTTTCAGAAACAGATGTTCATGTAGCCAAGGCTGGACTTAAATTCACTGTATAGCTGATCTGACCTTGAATTCCTAACTGTCCTGCCTCTACTTCTCAAATACTGAAATTACACCACCATGCTGGATTCCATTTTAGTGCTATAAATTGAAATTGTTCCTGGAGTGGTAAAAAACAAAATTAAATATATATGCACATCGACAATATTCTTACAGGGTAGAATGCCTTTTGGCAGCATGATGGATTTGAAGCTTTAAAATTAGGTTGATTCCTTTTCTTCCGCCCTTCCAGAACACTAGGTTGTTCCCTCGTTTGAGGGCCAGGTAAGGCACCCTGCTTCCCAGGTACTTCCCACCAGCGCCAAAGTCACCCGCTCCTTCCAACCCTTCCCACCATCCAGCCTGAGCAGTGCCCAAGCTACCCAGGGTTTCGGTGTACCACTAGGCCATGCCCCAGGACCCAGGTGAAGCTCACCTATCCTCCTCAGTCCCTCCCTCCCTTCTGCCTGCCCTGAACATAAGCTCGCTCACTCGTGGTCCAGGGAGGGCACCCTGCTTTCCAGAATTCAACAGAATCCAAAGAAAACCCATGCAAAGCTCTAGGGGACAAAGGCCATATCTGAAGTCTTCTAAATCATCCAATCACGTGGAAGAGATTTTTCACATCCAGCCCAAAGATAAGTAAACCCACTTTTTACCTTCCTGCACTTCCCAATTATTAATCACTGTAGACTAATTTTTCTATATAGGCACCCCCAAAACATATACTGCTTCAGGGACTATACCATTCAACCTCACATATCACCAAAGTACTAAATCGTAAAAGTGCACTAACATACTAATATTTACCCCCTGTCTACTAAACCTGACTTAATTGATGTACTAACCGTCTAATACCCTAATCTAAGAAATAACAATAATAAGAGACAAACGAACCCAACTCCAAGGCAACCACTAGTAATAATTGCTAGAGAGCAGTTATACCAACTAAATCAGTTCACTCAAAACCACATAGAAACTGAAAGGACTCAAGAAACAAAACAACAATGCCCAAGTCAAAGTGTAGATCCATGAGAAACAAAACTCAAGAAAACAAATCTCCCGCTGAAAGAATTAACCCCATAGTGACAGATTCCAACCAGAACAAATTCACAGAAAATAGCCAAGAAAGCCAGGCCCAGGATTACGAATTTCTTTTTTTTTTAATATATTTTTTATTATTATTTCAGCTCATACAAACTTAATAGGTACACCAGTTCCCTCCCTCCCTCCTCCTCACCCCGAACCCCCTGCTCCCCCTCCGCTTCCTCCTCCCTCCCCAACCCCCAGTGCCTCCCGCCCCAATTCCCAGAGAGTCCTTTCTTGTGCATGCCTGATTCTCCTCTGGGCCCTCCTCTCCGATGACTACAAGGACCCAGTGGCCTTTCCCTGAACCCTTTCCCGTGTTCCCCTTAAGTATAGGAACACTGCTGTGGCTGCCAATCCCTTGCCTCCAAGGATCTTGGTGCCTTTAGCAAATGCTAGACTTTGTGAGGTCAATAGTGCATTGGACATTGTGCAGGACATGCAAAGTCCAATTATGATTGCTTCGGCCCTAACTTGTGTAGAGTATCTTGCAAATCATTGCTCCTCCCATCCTTTTGCTCTTACACTCTTACTGCCCCCTCTTCCCCAAATGTCCCTGAGCTTCAGGATGGGGAGAGATTAGTCTGGCCTAGTTCTAGGTGGTTGATATAGAGTCTCTGAAGTTCTGGATTGTGGTTTGTTGATTTTCTTTTGCAGTTTTGCTGCTTCTGCAATGCCCTTCACTCCATCCTGATGGGCATTGTATGTCACCCCCTGGCCAGAGACAAAAAGCTGTTAAACTAGAGTCTTGTTATAAGAGCACATTCAAGGTAGATGTAATAAAAGTAGGAAACCACAGTGAGGGAGGGGTCTATCACCCATTTGCAAAATGGTTACTTTTTATCTTCCAGACTATAGGCCTCTCCTCTTCTGGTGAGATCATACCCCCACAGTAGTAAATGATCAGGAACAAAGTCTGTGAACTTAATCAGATGTCTCATTACTTATTTGAGTCCTTGATAGAGGCCTATTTTCTCTGCTGTAACATGGTCCACTCTCTCCTTGTTTCAGTGTGGCCCTCCTACCCCATCCCTCCTGTTCATAATCCTTGCAATTACTGGAGGTATTACAGAGATTTATCTTTGAGTGTCTCAAGGTGGGCTGGGTGGGTTTGGTACTAGGAGTCACATATTAGGGAGTACATACGGTGCTTAATTTTCTGGGTCTGGCATACTTCACTTAATATAATTGTTTCTAATGACATCCATTTCCCAGCAAATTCCAGTAATTCATCATTTTTGATGGCTGAGTAGTACTCCATTGTATAGATGTACCACTGTTTCCTTATCCACTCATCAACTGTTGGACATTTGGGCTGATTCCATGACTTTGCTATTGTAAACAGTGCTGCTATGAACATGGTTGTGCTTGTGCTATCGAGGTGAACCTCTGCTGCATGGGGGGTTATTCCCAAAAGTGGAATAGCAGGGTCATATGGCATTCAATCTTTAATTTCTTTAAGAATCTCCAGACAGCTTGCCAGAGTGGCTGTATGAGCCTGCATTCCCACCAGCAATGTAGAAGAGTTCCCCTCTCTCCACATCCTCTCCAGCATTTGGTGTTGTTTGTATTGTGGATTTTTGCCATCCTGACTGGGGTGAGATGATATCACAGGGAAGTTGTGATTTGCATTTTCCTGATGGCTAAGGAAGTGGAGCATTTTTTAAGATATGTGTTAGACATTTCAATTTCATCCATGGTAAAGTTTCTTTTGAGGTTCCAGGGCCCATTTTTTAATTGGGCCATTAGTTTCCTTGGTGTTTAGTTTTCTAAGTTCTTTGTGCACTCTGGACAGCAGAGCTCTGTCAGATGTGTGGTTAGTGAAGATTTTCTCCCATAGTGTGGGTTGCCTTTGAGCTCGTGTTACAATCTCTTTATATGAAGAGAAGCTCTTTAATTTAACAAGATCCCAACTGTTGAGAGTTGGTAGCAGTGACTGTGCCACTGGATGTCTGTTTAGGAAATGTTGGCCTAGCCCAATCAGCTCGAGGGAGTTCTCTATCCTTTCAACTATGGTTTTTATAGTCTCTGGCCTGATATCAAGGTCCTTGATCCATTTGAAATTACGTCTTGTACATGGTGACAAGTACGAGTCCAGCTTTAATCTTCTGAATGTGTAGATCCCGTTTTGCCAGCACCATTTTTTGAAGATGCTGTTCTTTTTCCATTGGATTTTTTGGGCTCCTTTGTCAAAGACCAAATGGCTGTAATTTTGTGGGCTTATATCTGGGTCTTCAATCCGTATCCATTGATCTGTGTGTCTATTTTGGAGCCAGTATCAGTCTGTCTTTATAACTATGGATTTGTAGTATAGACTTAGGTTTGGTATGGTAATACCTCCAGCAGTGTTTTTGTTACTCAGGATTGTCTTTGCTATCCTGGGTCTTTTGTGCCTCCATATGAACTTTGAGATTGTTTGGTCAACGTCTTTGAAGAATTGCTTTGGGATTTTAATTGGTATAGCATTGAATTTTTATGTTGCCTTTGGTATGATGGTCATTTTTACGATGTTGATTCTGCCGATCCAGAAACATGGATGGTCTTTCCACCTTCTTGTGTCTTCTGCAATTTCTTTCTTTAGGTTTTAAAGTTGTCATTGTAAAGGTCTTTTACCTCCTTGGTTAGGTTTATACCAAGATATTTCATTTTTTTAGAGGCTATAGTAAATGGGATTTTTTTCTCTCAGGGCTTTTTCACTTCTTTCATTCTGGGCATATAGGAAGGCCTCTGATTTTTGCACATTTATTTTGTATCCTGCCACCCTGCTGAACTTCTCAATTAGTTCCAGGAGCTTCCTGGTGGAGTTTTTGGGATCACTCAGGTATAAGATCATGTCATCTGCAAATAGGGATAACTTGACTTCTTCCTTGTCGATTTGAATCCCTCTTATGTCCCTTTCTTGTCTTATGGCTTCAGCTAAGACTTCAAGTACAATATTGAATAGAAGTGGTGAGAGTTGACAGCCTTGTCTAGTTCCTGATCGGAGTGGGAATGCTTCCAATTGTTCCCCATTGAGCATATTCCTTGCTGTGGGCTTGTTGTATAGAGCTTTCATTATATTGATAAAGGTTCCTTCCATTCCAACCTTCTCTAGGGTTTTGATCATAAAGAGCTGTTGGATCTTGTCAAAAGCTTTTTCTGCATCTATTGAGAGTATCATGTGGTCTTGGACTTTGGACTGGTTTACATGATGAATTACATTTATTGATTTGCGTATGTTGAACCAACCTTGTGTGCTGGGGATGAAGCCTACTTGGTCCCCGTGAATAATCTTTTTAATGTGTTTTTGAATCTAATTTGCTAAGACTTTGTTGAGAATCTTTGCGTCTGTGTTCATCAGAGAAATTGGCCTATAGTTTTATTTTTTTAAGTGAATCTTTATTAGGTTTTGGGATTAAAACGATATTAACTTCATAGAAGGAATTTGGTAGTGTTCCTTCCTTTGCTATTTGATGGAACAGTTTAAGGAGTATTGGTGTTATTAACTCCTTAAATGTCTGGTAGAACTCTGTGCTGAATCCATCTAGTCCAGGACATTTTTTGGTGGGAAGATTCGAGATTACTTCCTCAATTTCCTTATATGTTATAGGACTATTTAAATAATTCACAACTTCCTGATTCAATTTAGATAAGTTGTGTTTACTTAGGAATTCATCCATCTCTTTTGTGTTGTCAAATTTCACAGAGTATAAGTTTTTGAAATACGATGTTATATTTCTCTGGATTTCTTGGGTATCAGTAATGAGAACTCCATGTTCATTTCTAATTTCGTTAATTTGGGTTTTCTCTCTCTTGCTTTTGGTTAATTTAGCTAGGGTTGTATCAATCTTGCTGATTTTTTCAAAGAACCAGCTTTTTGACTGGTTGATTTTTTCTATCATTTTCTTAATCTCGATTTCAGATATTTCTCCCCTTATTTTAATAATCTCCTCTCTTCTACTACTTTTGGAATCAGATTGCTCTAGTTTCTCTGAAGCTTTAAGCTGCATTGTTAAGTTGTTTATTTCTGATGTTTCCATTTTTTTGATGTAGGCATTAAGAGCTATGAACTGACCTCTTAGAACAGCTTTCATGCTGTCCCAGAGATTTTGGTAAATTGTATTTTCATTATCATTCGCTTTCAGGAAATCTTGAATTTCCTTTTTAATTTCTCCCTGAATCCAGTTCTCATTCAGCATCATATTGTTACGTTTCCAGGAGTTAGTGTATTTTCTCTTGTTTGATGTGTTGTGGATGTTCAGCTTTAGGCCATGGTGGTCTGACAGGGCACAGGTTAGAATTTCAACTTTTTTGTATATGTGTAGATTTGTTTTGTGGCCCAGTATGTGATCTATTTTGGAGAAAGTTCCATGTGCTGCTGAGAAAAATGTGTATTCTTTGGTGTGTGGGTGAAAAGTTCGATAGAGATCTGTAAGGTCCATTTCTTTAAGGGTTTGATTAAGGTCCAAAGTGTCTCTGTTAAGCTTTTGACCTGTTGATCTATCCCATGTTTAAAGGGGCGGTGTTGAAGTCCCCAAGAATTATCGTTTGGGGGTTGATTTCTTGCTTTAGATGCTGTAGGGTTTTCTTAATGAATGTGGAGGGGCCCATATTGGGTGCATATATGTTCAGTATTGTGAAGTCTTCCTGGTGAATTGTACCTGTGACTAAAATGCAGTATCCATCCATGTCTCTTATAATTTTCTTTGGTTTGAAGTCCACTTTGTCTGATATCATAATGGCTACCCCTGCCTGTTTTCTGCTTCCATTAGCTTGTAGAATTGTTGACCAGCCTTTTATTTTTAGGGCATGCCTATGTTTTGTGGTGAGATGGGTTTCCTGCAGGCAGCAGATTGATGGATTGTGATTTTTAATCCAAATTTGTAATCTGTGTCTCTTGATTGGTGAGTTAATTCCATTAACATTTAGTGTTATAATGGAGAAACTATTTTTAATGCCAGACATTTATTATGTTTAGTAATTTTATAAGTATATTGCTTCGCTTTTAATGGTGTTATACTTGCCTTCTGTTCTCCTGGATATGCCTGTTTTTTTCTTCAACCTTGAGTATCATTTCTATTATTTTCTGAAGGCCTAGTTTGGTGGACATGTATCCCTTCAAGTTGTCTTTGTGCTGGAAGATTTTTCTTTTTCTCTCGATCATGACTGATTGTTTTGCAGGGTAAACCAGCCTGGGTTGACATTTTTGCTCATTCAATACTTGAAGTATGTCTCTCCAAGCTCTTCTTGCTTTTACTGTTTCGATCTGAGAAATCATTTGTTATTTTAATAGGTTTACCTTTAAAAGTGACTTGTTTTTTTCTCCCTTGAAGCTCTCAGCACCAGTTCTTTATCTTGAATGTGGAGTGTTTTAACTATTATTTGCCGTGGCGAGCTTCGTTTTGGTCATATCTGTTTGGGGTGCGGAATGCCTCTTGTATATGGATGGGCCTCTCTTTTTTAGATGAGGAAAGTTTTCCTTGATGATTGTTTGAAAAATTTCCTCAGGGGTGGTATTTTGAGATTCTTGCTCTGGTATTGCATGAATACACATGTTAGGCTTCTTCAGGGTGTCCCATATCTCCTGAATATTTCTCTCAAGTATCTTTCTGGCTTTAACAACCTCTTCCATTGAGTTGGCTAATACTCCCACTTTATGTTCAAGGTCTGAAATTCTGTTTTCTGCTTCATTAGTTCTGCTGATATGACTCTTTGTGGAGTTCTAGGTCGCGCGGGTGAGGCCTGGCTGGACCGCGCACATGTCCTGGGCGGCGGAGTGGCGGGAAGGGGATTACGACTTTCAAAGCATGATCAATACTGTGAAAGAGGAAAACCGGGAGGAGTAAAATAACCGCATTAACCACTTTGAACAGGAACATAACAGACACATGGAGGAGTTGAGAAAAACAGTTCAAGAAACAAAAATAGGCATAGACCAGTTAAAACAATCTCAAGCAGAGTTTAAAATTGAACTAACAGACAAGTATGTTATCCTCAGTTCAGAACTCAACAGAGAGTCTTTTCGGCAGAACTAATGAGGCAGAAAATAGAATTTCAGATCTTGATGACAACGTGGAAGAATCAACCAGCTCAATGGAAGAGGTTGTTAAAGTCAAAAAGATACTTGAGAGGAATATTCAATTGTTATGGGACATACTGAAGAAGCCTAACATGCGCATTCATGGAATACCAGAGACCAAAATAGAAACTCGACAGGGCAAATAATAGTCAAAACACTCCACATTCAAAACAAAGAAAAGGGGTTGAGAGCTTCAAGGGAAAAAACAAGTCACTTTTAAAGGTAAACCTATTAAAATAAAAAATGACTTCTCAATGGAAACACTAAAAGCATGTAGAGCTTGGAGAGATGCACTTCAAGTATTGAATGAGCAAAAATGTCATCCCAAGCTGATATACCTGGTAAAACTATCCGTCATGATCGAGGGAGAAAGAAAAGTTTTACAGAAGAAAGACAACTTGAAGGGATACATGTCTATCAAACCAGGCCTTCAAAAAATGCTAAAAATGATACTCAAGCTTGAAGAAAAAAACAAGCATACCTAGGAGGACAGAAGGGAAGTATAATACCACCAAAACCTAAAAGCCAAATAATACACTTACAAAAGCCACTAAACATAAAAAATGTCCAGAGTAAAAAATAATTTCTCCATCATAACATTAAATGTCAATGGAATTAACTTTTTGAGCAAGAGACAGAGATTACAAACTTGGATTAAAAATCACAACCCATCAATGCCTTCAGGAAACTCATCTCACCAGAAAAGATAGGCACATCCTAAAAATAAAAAGCTGGTCCAAAATTTTGCACACTAATGGAAAGAGGAAACAGGCAGGGGCAGCCATTATGATATTGGACAAAGTGGACTTCAAACCAAAAAAAATCATAAGAGACACAGATGGTTACTACATTTTAGGCACAGGTACAGTTCACCGGGAAGACCTCACAATACTGAACTTATATGCACCCTCAACATTCATTAAGCAAACCCTACAGTGTCTAAAGCAAGAAATCAACCCCCAAATAATAATTCTTGGGGATTTCAGTACTCCTTTCTCAACATGGGATAGATCAACAGGTCAAAAACTTAACAGAGACACATTGGAACTTAATCAAACTCTTAATGAAATTGACCTTACTGATCTTTATCAAACTTTCCATCCACACACCAAAGAATACTCATTTTTCTCAGCAGCACATGGAACTTTCTCCAAAATTGACCACATATTGGGCCACAAATCTCCACATATACAGGAAAGTTGAAATTCTAGCCTGTACCCTATCAGACCACAATGGTCTAAAGCTTGACATCTGCAACAGAATAAACAACAGAAAATACTCTAATTCCTGGAAATTAAATACTATGATGCTGAATGAGAATTGGATTCAGGAAGAAATTACAAAGGAAATTCAAGATTTCCTAAAAGTGAATGATAATGAAAATACAACTTATCAAAATCTTTGGGACATAATGAAAGCTGTCCTAAGAGGTAAGTTCATAGCTCTTAATGCCTACATCAAAAAAATGGAAACATCACAAGTAAATAACTTAACAATGCAGCTTAAAGTTTTAGAGACACTAGAACAATCTCATCCCAAAAGCAGTAGAAGAGAGGAAATTAGTAAAATCATGGGAGAAATATCTGAAATTGAGATAAGGAAAATGATATAGAGAATCAACCAGTCAAAAAGCTGGTTCTTTAAAAAAATCAATAAGATTGATACACCCCTAGCTAAATTAACCAAAAGCAAGAGAGAGACCCAAATTAACAAAATTAGAAATGAAAATGGAGTTATCACTATGGATACCCAAGAAATTAAGAGAATTATGTCATAATTCAAAAATTTATACTCTGTGAAATTTGACAGCACAGAAGTAATAGATGAATTCCTAAGTAAGCACAGCTTACCTAAATTGAATCAGGAAGTTTTGAATTATTTAAATAGTCCTATAACATATGAGGAAATCGAGGAAGTAATCTCGAATTTTCCCACCACAAAATGTCCTGGACCAGATGGATTCAGCACAGAATTCTATCAGACATTTAAGGAGCTTAATAACACCAATATTCCTTAAACTGTTCCATCAAATAGCAAAGGAAGGAACACTACCAAATTCCTTCTATGAAGCTAATATTATCTTAATCCCAAAACCTAATAAAGATACACTTAAAAAAGAAAACTACAGACCAATCTCTCTGATGAACACAGATGTAAAGAGTCTCAACAAAGTCTTAGCAAATCGGATTCGAAAACATATCAAAAAGATCATCCATGGGGATCAAGTAATCTTTATCCCAGGCACACAAGATTGGTACAACATACACAAATCAATAAATGTAATTCACTATATAAACCAGTCCAAAATCCAAGAGCACATGTTACTCTCAATAGATGGAGAAAAAGCTTTTGACAAGATCCAACAGCCTTTTATGATCAAAACCCTAGATACAATTGGAATGGACAGAACCTTTATCAATATAATAAAAGCTATATACAACAAGCCAACAGCAGGGATTATACTCAATGGGGAAAAATTTGAAGCATTCCCACTTGCATCAGGAACTAGACAAGGCTGTTCACTCTCACCACTTCTATTCAATATTTTACTTGAAGTCTTAGCCGAAGCCGTAAGACAAGAAAGGGACATAAAAGGGATTCAAATCGACAAGGAAGAAATCAAGTTATCTCTATTTGCAGATGACATGATCTTATACCTGAGTGATTCCAAAAACTCCACCAGGAAACTGCTGGAACTAACACAGAAATTCAGCAGTGCGGCAGGATAAAAAATAAATGTACAAAAATCCATGGCCTTCCTTTATGCCTACCTAGAATGAAAGAAGTGAAAAAGCCCTGAGAGGAACAATTCCATTTACTATAGCCCCTAAAAAATGATATACCTTGATATAAACCTAATCAAGGAAGTAAGAGACTTTTATAATGAAAACTTTAAAACCCTAAAGAAAGAAATTATAGAAGACACCAGGAAGTGGAAAGACCTCCTATGTTCCTGGATTGGCAGAATCAACATCATAAAAATGACCATCCTACCAAAGGCAATATACAGATTCAATGCTATACCAATCAAAATCACAAAGCAATTCTTCAAGGAAGTTGATCAAACAATCTCAAAATTCATATGGAGGCACAAAAGACCCAGGACAACAAAAACAATCCTGAGTAACAAAAACACTGCTAGAGGTATCACCACTCCAAACCATAATCTATACTACAAATCCATAGTTATAAAGACAGCCTGGTACTGGCTCCAAAATAGACACACAGATCAATGGATAAGGGTTGAAGGCCCAAATATAAGCCCACACAATTACAGTCATTTGATCTTTGACAAAGGGGCCCAAAAAATCCAATGGAAATAGAACAGCATCTTCAACAAATTTTGCTGGCAAACCTGGGTGTCCACATGCAGAAGATTAAAACTCGTATTTGTCACCATGTACAAGACTTAATTCCAAATGGATCAAAGACCTCAATATAAGACCAGAGACTATAAAAACCTTAGTTGAAAGGGTTGGGAATTCCTTCGAGTTGATTGGAGTAGGCCAACAGTTCCTAAATGGAAATCCAATAGCATAGTCACTCCAACCAACACTCAACAGATGGGATCTTATGGAGTTAAAGAGCTCCTGTTCAGATAAGGACATTGTAACTGGAGTACAAAGGCAACCCACAGAATTGGAGAAAATCTTCACATATCTGATAGAGCTTCTATTATCCAGAGTGCATAAAGAACTTTGAAAACTAAACACCAAGCAAACGAATGGCCCAATTAAAAAATAGGCCTTGGAACTTAAAAGAAACTGTACCAGGGATGAAATTAAAGTGTCTAACAAATATCTTTAAAAATGCTCCATTTCCTTATCCATCAGGGAAATGCAAATCAAAACCTGCCTGAAATATCATCTCACCCTGGTCAGGATTGCAAAAATCCACAATACAAACAACATCAACTGCTAGAGAGGATGTGGCGAGAAGGGAACTCTCCTACATTGCTGGTGGCAATGCAGACTTATACAACCACTCTGGCAAGCCATCTGGTGATTCTTAAAAAAGTTAAAGATTGCAATGCTATATGACCCTACTTTTGGGAATATCCCCTCATATAGCAAAAATTTGCCTCGAAAGCACAAGCATAATCATGTTCATAGCAGCACTGTTTACAATAGCAAAGTCATGGAACCAACCCAAATGTCCAACAGTTGACGAATGGATAAGGAAAATGTGGTACATTTATACAATGGAATACTACTCAGCCATCAAAAATGATGAATTAGTAAAATTTGCTGGGAAATGGATGAAATCATAAAAAATTATATTGAGTGAAGAATCCCAGACACAGAAAATTAAGTGCCATATGTACTCCCTAATAGATGGATCCTAGTACCAAACCCACTTAGTGTCACACTCAAAGAACCTCTGTAATACCTTACAGTAATTGCAAAGATTATAAACAGGAGGGAAGCTGAAGGAGGGCCCTGCCAACATCAAGGAGAGAGGGGATCATGTTACAGCAGAGAAAATAGGCCACCATCAAGGACTGCAAGTAGGTAGTGAGACATCTGCTTAAGCTCACAGACTTTCCTTGATGGTCACTTGCAACTGATGAGGTGTGATCTCACCAGAAGGGTGGGCATACAGTCTGGCAGATAGAAGGTAACCATTTTCCAAGTGGGGGACTGATCCCCACCTCATGTTGGTCTCCTACTCTTATTCCATCTACCTTTGAATCTATTCTTATAATAAGACTGTATTTTAACAGGCTTTTATCTCTGGCCAGGCGTGACATCTAATACCCATCAGGATGGAGCTAAGGGCATTGCAGGAGTAGGAAAACTGAAAAAAAAAATCAACAAAGCATAATTCAGAACATCAGAGAGTCTATATCAACCACCTGGAACCAGGCCAGTGTACTGTCTTCCCATCCTAAAGCTCAGAGAAATTTGTAGAAGAGGGGGGCATGTATTGTAAGAGCCTAAAGATGGGGAGGAGCAATGATATGCAAGGTACTCCCCACATGTTAGGGCCGAAGTAATCATAATAAGACTTTGCATGACCTGCACAATGACTAATGTATCATTGACTCCTCAAAATCTAGCATGGATTATAGGCACTAGGATCCTTAGAGGGAAGGGATTTACAGCCATAATAGTGTTCCTATACTAAAGGGGAATACAAACAAGAGATCTAGGTTATGCAACTGAGTCCTTACACCTCATCAGAGAGGAGGACCCAGAGAAAAATTTGACATGTATACTAAAGGATGCTCCAGGGATGGGGAGGGGCAGTGTGAGAAAGGGGGCGAGGGGTGAACAGAAGGGGAAGAGGGGGCAGGGAGCAAGAGGATCCAGGAATGGGTTGTGGGAAGGAGGGAATGGGGTACCTATCAAGTTTGTATGAGTGGAAAAATAAATAAATAAATAAAACAAATGAAAAAAATTAGGTTGATTCTGTTTCCTGTAAATTCATAAAAGTAACAGTGCCTCTGATGAAGGAGAATGCACTGAATAGTTGCTTGTTATTCTTCAACAAACTGCAACTAATTCCTTAAGAGGGATGGCTGTTTCTGGAACTGGCATAGGGAATCTCCAATATGTACAGAGTACTTGTAGTGTCATGAAGCAAGAAAATATTCAAAATCTTGAGCCAAATAAAACCTGTACACTACTATTATGTAGACTGCTAAAAGGATATAGAGACCAATGGAATTATCTCCCAACTGCATTGAATCTCAACCAATAGAGACAGGATATTCCAACAGTGATTGTCGACAAACAGTTCATGTCTGGTGCTGGGAGCTTGGATGATTTTGGAGTTACCTGGATGATTCTGGAAGATGAGTGAATATGGAGTCCCTGATGTCCCTGATGATGGTGAAGTCAGGCAGTAGCAGCAGTAGCAGCAGCATCAACCGCTACCACCACCATATTAGCAATGAACTCATCAGCAAGAAGGAACAGAAAACAGGCAAGCAGTTCCTCTTTTACCTTAGATCTCTCTCTCTCTTCTTTGGACCACCTTCAGAGGGAAAAGATCTTCTCTTAGTTAATCCTGCCTGCCATACAGAATGGCCCAGCAGTGTGTCCTTTAGCTGATTCCAGATGCTATCAAGCTTACAATCCTTTCAGCAATCACAGGAGGAGACAAGTCCTCTGGAAGTGAGTTTCAAATAAGTTATTTTCAATTCTCCTTTTGCAAGGGGATATTCTGGAGTGTGTTCTGGTCAGGAAAGGATGTTTGGCAGGCAATATAGAAATCTGAGCCAAATGTATACTTCAGTTTACATGACAGCAAAATAATTGTGAAAAGTGTAGGGGATTCTACAGTGGAGATAGAAGTTACTAACAGAAATCAAATACAGAACTGTCTACAAACAATTCATGTCTGGTGCTGGCAGCCTGTCCCAGCCTGTAACTAATAGTATGAAGATGAGATAGAGAAAAATCAGTGGAGGATGAACGGCATAGGTTTAATTAGCTAAAAAATAGATTAAAATTGTTAGTAAGGATTTTTTGATCACTTGATAGCAAGAGAACATAACAAAATGCTATTAAAAGGACAGAAAATGGGTTTAATTTCATAGAAACTTCAAATTACAGGAACCTTCACTTTTGAAGCTTATTTTTTAAACATACCTGAGGGGTGTATCTGGCAAGCCCCAAAGGTTTTCACTATCTTTAAATGCTGTCCTCCTACTTAATCTTATTTGGGAGAAACTGGGCTATGTGGTTGCGTGCCAGCTTTTTCCTGCTCTGTGAGTGCTTCAGGGAAAAGAAATCACACAGAAGGCTTGTGAAGGCATGAAAGCGATGCTGCTGCTACTTAAAACACATTATGTTTTGAGTGTGGAGAAGCATAATCATTGGA
This sequence comes from Typhlomys cinereus, assembly GCA_023101885.1. NCBI lineage: Eukaryota > Metazoa > Chordata > Mammalia > Rodentia > Platacanthomyidae > Typhlomys > Typhlomys cinereus. Next base: position 634,866 of record JALPQD010000161.1, read on the forward strand.
ACTTGTGAGATAGTACTTAAGTGTTCATGCAAAGCTCACTTGCAGGCTTGCTAACTGTCCCAGGCCACCATGCACTGAAACAATTCTGTATTTCCAAAGGCCCACTACATGCTTCCCCTGTGCAGAGAACAGAATGAAGGGACTTTAAACATGCTGTTGTTAACTATTGTCTACATATAGCATATTTTCTCTCCAAAGATCTTGAATTCTGTCAAATTCACATCATTAATGGAAATTTTGCATATAGAATGAATATATATGCATGAAAAGCATAAATAAATATCTATGTGAACTCTTTTAGGAAAATTTGGAAAATAGTGATGTTGGTTAAATTTCTAAAGTTCCCGAAGAAATGATCTTAATTATAGGAAAGAAACTGTCTAACTGTTCTAGTTTGGCTATTCCTACAAATCCTGACATTGAAATTCCATTGTGATGAATTAAGAAATGTGGTCAATTGCGCTGTTAATTGATACTACAACAAAATAAGAATAATGATCACAATTTATATTATTTTGTGTGAGGTTCTTAATATTTTCAAAAAGTTTCCATATTCAGAAACTGTTAAGGCATATGTTAGTCAAATTTTTTGTCTCTATGACAAAATACTTGAGAAAAGCATCTTAAAGCATGAAAGGTTTATTTTGGATTACAGTTTCAGAGGCTTCAGTACATGATAAGCTACTTCTATTGCTTTGGGGCCCAAGGTGAAGCAGAACATCATGACAAGCAGTATGTAGTCGGCCAAAATGACTGATCTCATTGTGTCCAGGATGGTGTGTGTGTGTCTGTGAAAGAGAGAAAGAGAAACACAGAGAGAGAGACAGAAACAGAGAGAGAGAGAGAGAGAAAGAGAGCACAAGGCATACCTTTCAAGACTATGCTCCTAGTGACCTGCTTCTTCCAACTAGGCATCTGATTCCCCAAACCTTCAGAAATGTCAAAGAATTATGAATCCAATGATGGATTAGTTTATTGATAATTTATGGGTATGTATGACACAAGAACTTCCAAAACTTCTGAACAGTATATTAAGACAAATGAAGATTCTCAAAATTCAGACATACTCAGCATGAGTTTCATGCAGAACATTCAGAATTATTTAAATACTTGTAACTTTATTATATTCAGCTGAGAGTGGATGTGACATACTACAGACTTTGAAATGCTTGGGTTTTGCAGTATCTTATTGTCTGAGCTTGAAAATACTAATATAATCATGAGCATGAAAGATTTAAGAAAAACCTGCCTCCTGACCGGGATGAGATGATACGAACAACACCAAATGCTGAAGAGGATGTGGAGAGAGGGGAACTCTCCTACATTGTTGGTGGGAATGCAGGCTCATACGGCCACTCTGGTGAGCTGTCTGGAGATTCTTAAAGAAATTAAAGATTGAAATGCCATATGACCCTGCGATTCCACTTTTGGGAATAACCCTCCATGCAGCAGAGGTTCACCTCGATAGCACAAGCACGGCCATGTTCATAGCAGCACTGTTTACAATAGCAAAGTCATGGAATCAGCCCAAATGTCCAACAGTTGACGAGTGGATAAGGAAACTGTGGTATATCTATACAATGGAGTACTACTCAGCCATCAAAAAGGATGAATTACTGGAATTTGCCGGGAAATGGATGTCATTAGAAACAATTATATTGAGTGAAGTATCCCAGACCCAGAAAATTAAGTGCCGTATGTACTCCCTAAATAGGTGGCTCCTAGTACCAAATCCACCCAGCCTACCTAGAGATACTCGATGATAAATCTCTGTAATACAGTAATTGCAAGGAGTATGAACAGGAGGGATGGGGTTGGAGGGCCACACCAGAAACAAGGAGAGAAGTGACCATGTTACAGTAGAGAAAATAGGCCTCCATCAAGGACTGCAAGTAAGTAATGAGGCACCTGGTTAAGTTCACAGACATTCGTTCCTGATCATTTACAACTGAGGGGATATGATCTCACCAGAAGGGGAGGGCATATAGTCTGGCAGGTAAAAAGTAACAATTTTGCAAATGGGTGATTGACCCCTCCCTCACTGTGGTTTCCTACTTTTATTACATCTACCTTTGAATATACTCTTATAACAAGACTCTAGTTTAACAGCTTTTTATCTCTGGCCAGGGGGTGACATTCAATACCCATCAAGATGGAGTGAAGAGCATTGCAGGAGCAGCAAAACCGCAAAAGAAAATATCTCTATATCAACTACCTAGAACTAGGCCAGCCTAATCTCTCCCCATCCTGAATCTCAGGGAAATTTGCAGAAGAGGGGGCAGGTAAGATTGTAAGAGCACAAGGATGGGAGGAGAAATGATATGCAAGATACTCCACACAAGTTAGGACTTGTAATTGGACTTTGCATGCCCTGTGCAATGTCCCACACACTATTGACTCCACAAAGTCTAGCATCTGCTAAAAGCACCAAGATCCTTGGAGGCAAGGAATTGACAGCCAAAATAGTGTTCCTATGCTTAAGGGGAACAAAGGAAAGGGTTCAGGGAAATGCCTCTGAGTCCTTGTACGTCATCGGAGAGGAGGACCCAGAGGAGAGTCAGGCATGCACATTAAAGGATTCTCTGGGGATTGGGGAGGGGAGGCACTGGGGGGTGGGGAGGAGGGGTGAGGGGAGGGAGAGCAGGGGTTTGGGGGGAGGAGGAGGGAGGGGTGAGGGGAGGGAAAGCAGGGGTTTGGGGGGAGGAGGAGGGAGGGGTGAGGGGAGGGAGAGCAGGGGGTTTGGGGGGAGGAGGAGGGAGGGAGGGAACCGGTGTATCTATTAAGTTTGTATGAGCGGATATAATAAAAAAATGTTAAAAAAACCTGCCTTGTTCTGCATTATTTAATGACAACTCATATCTGAATTAAATTAGCAGCCTCCAAGCACCTTGTTGGTCCGGATTCCTAGGAATTTGTTTCCTAAGATCCATTAACCAAAATTTCTGAATCTCCTAGTTTCTTTAAACACACAGCTCCACCAATTTCATGATTATTTGCAAGGATTCACCTACTTTATTTTCACTCTTAGAAAACATTTTTCAATTTGTTTGTGTTGTTCTTTCATATATATTTCCTTCAATATGTAACACATGTTTTTGAAATTATAGCAAGCAAAAGAAAATACATGTAATGATTTTTTTCCCAACACATTGTCCCATTAGCAGATAAAAGGTAGATGGCTAGTGAGACTAAAACTGCTTTAGAGATACCAATAAAGGAATCACGATCTCTTTCATCACTACAGAAAAGAAAAATAAATCAACTCAGGCAAAAAAAATTATGAAAAAGATCTTAACTGCTATTTGCACTTAAGATTGTTTTTTCTATTGATGGAACAAAACCATGTACATACATATAGACATTTTTAGTAATAAGTATGAACCTGGCAAATCATGTTCTCATGCGGACTTTGTATTAAGATTCCCTGTCTTTTAAGAAAATTAGTTATGTTGTATAATAAAATATTTTAAATGTAATCACATTTAAAATTAAACTTAATTCTTACCTCCCTTGGTATGTATTTTTACATATAGAGGTAAGTATGACCAAATATTTTGTTAGTGTATTACATTATTAAATTTTGAAAATACTTAATTTTATTAATATGAAAATAATTATTTATCCAAGTAAATATTATTTTTTATTTGAATATGTTATTCAGTGAATAAATTGAGAGGATAGTCTGTATTTTTTAAATACAAGTGAAAATTAGATTCTGGGTTCATTTTCTGCTATCAGAACCTCTCATCTGATTCTTCCCAAGATAATATAATGGAAACTATAATTAGTATCCTGACTAGAAAAGAAGAAGAAAAGTAAGGAAGGAAAGAAGGAATTGAGGGTGAAGGGAGGTAATGAGGGAAGGAAGGGCAAATGAAATGCAAAATACTGGAAACAGAAGCAGGTCTCTATAACTCACGTTGTTAAAACTCAACCTCAATTTTGAGCAGGGATTTTTACCATTAGAGACTCTCCAGGAGGATACTAATCAAATGATCTACCCAGGTGATGCTCAGCAGATTCTTGAAGTTGAAGTTTTGGAGAGAGAGTAAACTGTCTAGGGTGGGAAGCAGGAAGTATCACAGGAGTGAGAGGCAGGTAAGTTTCAAAAAAGAGAGATGTGATTTGCTCACATATTCAACTTCAAATTTGTCAACACATATAAGAAAAAATTCCAAAGATAGGGAAAGGTACATTGGAAAATATTAAGGATACTGATATTTATAACAAGGTCAGGAATAGTGATCATGCTACCATCCAAACAAGAAAAATCTCAATGCATGGAGTACCAGAATTATTTTTGCTCAGTGGTGATGAAATAATAGTCACAGATAAAAAAACATAAGTCTGATTTTACATAAAAATATTAGAAACAACACTAAAAGATCAAGCTATTTCTAAGTAGCCAAACATAGATCTAGACTAAACCATATTTACAGTAGAACAAAAATAGCTGACCATCTCCTGATGGTTTTAAAGTGAGCTTTCCTCTCCCCTACAGGCTCATGTCTTTGCATTCTTAGGTTTTGTTAATGATTGGGAGGATTGTGACACTCTTACTAGGTGGAGTCTTTCTGGAAAAAGGCAAATCACAGTGGGCAGACCTTGAAGTCTGCTATCCTAGCCCTGCTTCCTCTTGTTCTTTCTGCCTCCTGATGGTTGCGATAATGGCCTGTATCAATCTTGGAACCATAAACCAAATAAATATCTTTTCCCCTCTTTCTTGTTAGTGTATTGTCTCATCGTGAAAGAAGGTTTGCCACAACAAATCCACAGGGTAAAGTGTTTTTTTAATTTTATTTTATTATTTATTTATTTATTTTTTTATTATTTATTCAACTGTGCACATGTGCATGTGTATGTGTGCGCGTGTGTGTGTCTATGTGTGTGTGTGTCTGTGTATGTGTAGAACCACGGACGAACTCGCGAACCACCATGGACGCCTCCACCTCCTTCTGCCCCAGGATTCACAGGCTCCGCCCTACCAGGACCAGAAGTGCAGGCCGCCCCCGCTTCCACCTGGTGTCTATACGTGGGATCTGGAATCCGAACTCAGGACCTTCCGCCTGCAAGGCGGAGGCTTAACCCCTGAGCCACCTCTCCAGCCCAGTAAAGTGTTTTTTTTTAATGTGACACATAGCCATACAGAATAGTAATAATACACAGCACATGAGAATAAGAAACATGTATACTGTTTACTATATACTGTATACTAGAATGTAATGAAAGTGATATTAAAATTTCTGTGCACTATATGTATTTCACAAGATAAGAGAAGCTATTGTAATATATCAAAAAGCCCATGTTGAACTTCTAGGAATCAAATGTATTACCAACAACTATTTACAAGAGATCATTAAGATTAGATTTTGTGTGATTTTTGACATTTCCTCCAAGACAGAGCAAGGATTTGAGAAGGTCATTAAGACCTCCCAGTAATTTTGGATGCCTGTCCTGAGCATCTCCCACTTATTATTATCTAGTTCTGCCTTAATTGCAAGTGGCTTGAAGATTTAAGGTCCTGGGAGAATCTAGATTATTTAGACTGAGGAAGGTTCATTAAAGCAGGTATAGGTTGGGGCTCTGGGAAACTCCATCTACACAGCCATGGGGAAGTCAGTATCTGTTCTGGAATGAGACTTTCCCATGTGACTGCTTTGGGGGTCACCCATGCTTCAGTATACAAACCTTACTCTGGCTTCTATAAATAACTTCAATAAATTCATAGTATCGTGGTTGGAAATGTGAATTGTCCACCACAGACTCATGTGCCTGGCTCTTTGGTTGTTTGGAAAAAGTCGTGGCACCTTTAGGAGGTGGAGCCTTGCTGAAAGAAAGCAGTCACAGGTTTGGACCTTAAGGAGTTGTGAGTCTGCTCTTGAGCTTGCAGCAGTTCTCAGTCTCCATGATGTCTGCAAGGACTTAGGCCACATCCCTTCTGCCACCAACTGTACTTTTTCCTGCCATAAAGGAGTGAATCTCCCCTCTAGAACTATAAGCTCAATAAAGCTCCCTTTCTACCATTAAGTTTATTGACTTTGGAAGTTGTCTCACAGCAACAGAGAAAAGAGTAAAAATTCATATAGTTTGTTAAATTAGACTTTGGTATTAATTATTACTTTGGTCTATTGTTAAAGTGCTATCAGGGTAGATACACCACAGTGTTCGTGGTGTGTGTGTTTGTGTGTATATGTGTGCGTGTGTGTGTGTGTGTGTGTGATATATATATATATATATATATATATATATACACACATATGTATATATATATATATATATATATAGAGAGAGAGAGAGAGAGAGAGAGAGGTTAGAGGTTAGTTCTTTCTCTTCCCTGCCCTTTTGCTTGGATTTCACAGAACTGGAAAACAAACTTGGACAATAAACTTGGGCAACAAACTTGTTTATCACAGTGTATGACCCCTGCTGACAACATACACAGTGTTCTTCAGCTTTGGCAAACTAAGTGCTTGTGGTAGGTTGCTAGTCAGATATCAGCAAGTTTGGAAGACATTGAGACTTGACTTCTTCCTCATACTCAGCAGCTTTTAATACTAGGAACTGATGCTACAGGATTTTTATTGCTAGTCAAAGGAATGGGTTCCAATCTCTACCTCTTGGTGGTTATACGACAATAGAAAAGGTCTCAAATATCTTTTTTTATTAATTAACTTATTTTTTCCACTCATATAAAATTAATATGTACCTCGGTCCCCTCCCTCCACCCCTCCCAGAACCTCCTGGCTCCCTGCCCCTTTTCCCCTTACTTGCCCCCTCCCTTTTTCCCAGTGTCCCCCCCCCCCTCCGAGCATGCTTTAGTGTGCATGTCAAACTTCCCTCTGGGTCCTCCTCTCTGATGAGGTGTAAGGACTCAGTAGCATTGTCCTAGAACCTTATCTTGTGTTCCTCTTAAGTATGGGAACACTATTGTGGCTGTTAATCCTTTGTTTCTTTAAGAATCTCCAGACGGCTCCCTTGAGTGGCTGTATGAGCCTGCATTCCCACCAGCAATGTAGGAGAGTTCCCCTCTCTCCACATCCTCTCCAGCATTTGTTGTTGTTTGTATTGTGGATTTTTGCCATCCTGACTGGGGTGAGATGATATCTCAGGGAAGTTTTGATTTGCATTTCCCTGATGGCTAAAGAAGTGGAGAATTTTTTAAGATATTTGTTAGACATTTTAATTTCATCCCTGGTAAAGTTTCTAAGTTCCAGGGCGCATTTTTTAATTGGGCCATTAGTTTCCTTGGTGTTTAGTTTTCTAAATTCTTTGTGCACTCTGGATAGTAGAGCTTCTCTATCAGATATGTGGTTAGTGAAGATTTTCTCCCATTCTGTGGGTTGCCTTTGAGTTCGTGTTACAATCTCTTTATCTGAAGAGAAGCTCTTTAATTTCACAAGATCCCAACTGTTGAGAGTTGGTAGCAGTGACTGTGCCATTCCTAAAACAAGGAGAGAGGGGACCACGTTATAGTAGAGAAAATAGTCCTCCATCAAGGACTGCAAGTAAGTAATGAGACACCTGGTTAAGTTCACAGACATTCGTTCCTGATTATTTACAACTGAGGGGATATGATCTCACCAGAAGGGGAAGGCATATAGTCTGGCAGATAAAAAGTAACCATTTTGCAAATGGGTGATTGACCCCTCCCTCACTGTGGTTTCCTACTTTCTTTACATCTACCCTTGAATGTGCTCTTATAACAAGACTCCAGTTTAACAGCTTTTTGTCTCTGGCCAGGGGGTGACATACAGTGCCATCAGGATGGAGTGAAGGGCATTGCAGAAGCAGCAAAACTGCAAAAGAAAATCAACAAACCACAATCCAGAACTTCAGAGACTCTATATCAACCACTTAGAAATAGGCCAGCCTAATCTCTCCCCATCCTGAAGCTCAGGGAAATTCACGGAAGAGGGGGCCGTAAGATTGTAAGAGCAAAAGGATGGGAGGAGCAATGATTTGCAAGATACTCCACACAAGTTAGGGCCAAAGCAATCATAATTGGACTTTACATGCCCTCCACAATGTCCCACACACTATTGACCTCACAAAGTCTAGCATTTGCTAAAGGCACCAAGATCCTTGGAGGCAAGGGATTGACAGCCATAGTAGTGCTTCTATGCTTAAGGGGAACACAGGAAAGGGTTCAGGGAAATGCCACTGGGTCCTTGTACGTCATCGGAGAAGAGGGCCCAGAGGAGAGTCTGGTATGCACATTAAAGGACTCTCTGGGAATTGGGGGGGGGGCACTGGGGGATGGGGAAGGAGGGATGAGGGGAGGGGGAGCAGGGGTTCAGGGGGGAGGAGAAGGGAGGGAAGGAAGTGGTGTACCTATAAAGTTTGTATGAACAGAAATAATAATAAAAATGTTAAAAAAAATCCCTTGTTTCTAAGGATCCTAGTTCCTGTGAGCCATGCTAGACTTTGGAGGGGGACTGCTATGCCGGTCATTGCGCAGGTCATGCAAAGTCCTATTATGGTTACTTCAGCCATAACTTGTGTAGAGTATCTTGCATATTGTTGTTCCTCCCCTTTTTACAATCTTACCGCCCCCTCTTCCACAAATTTCCCTGAGCTTTAGCATGGGGAGAGATTAGGCTGGCCTGGTTCCAGGTGGTTAATGTAGGGTCTCTGATATTCTGAATTATGTTTTTTGTTGGTTTTTGTTTGTTTGTTTTTCAAGTTTTGCTGTTCCTGCACCGCCCTTGGCTCCATCCTGATGGGTATTGGATGTCTCCTTCTAGCCAGAGATAAAAGGCTGTTAAAATAGAGTCTTACTGTAAGAGTAGATTCAAAGTTAGATGGAATAAGAGTAGGAGACCATGGTGAGGGGGGTTAGTCTCCCATTTGCAGGATGGTTACCATCTATCTGCCAGTCTCTATGCCCTCCTTGACTGGTGAGATCAAACCCCCTCAGTTGCAAGTGATCAGAAATGAAAGTCTGTGAGCTTAATAAGACATCTCACTACTTACTTGCAGTACTTGATGGTGAACTATTTTATTTGCTGTAGCATGATCTCCTCTTTCCTTGTTTCTGGCAGGGCCCTTGTTCCCCTTTCCTCCTGTTATAATCTTTGCAATTACTGCAGGTATTACAGAGATTTATGTTTGAGTATGTCACTAAGTGGGTTTGGTACTCGGATCACCTATTAGGGAGTACATACGGTGCTTAATTTTCTGTGTCTGGGATACTTTATTCAGTATAATTTTTTCTAATTCGGTCTATTCCTGGAAAATTTCATTAATTCATCTTTTTTTGATGACTGAGTAGCATTTCATTGTATAAATGTACCACATTTTTCTTATCCACTCATCGACTGTTGGACATTTGGGTTGATTCTGTGACTTTGCTATTGTAAACAGTGCTGCTATGAACATGGTCGTGGTTGTGCCATTGATGTGAATTTTTGCTGTATGAAGGATTATTCCCAGAAGTGAAAAAAGTCTCAAATATCTTAAATATGTATTATTATACATAGTATAATATACACTTTCATACCGTCCTTGCCTCTAGTTAATTCCAAAGTACCTGTCAATCATCTTAGTGGGAAGATGTCTCTTCAAGAAGCATCTTTCAAGGACTTCGAGAAATAGTATAAAGCCTATTTAAAAATGTAGGCCATTGTACTGGATACTCTTTCTGTTGCTGTGAGAGAACACCTAAAGTCAAGCAACTAAAGGGAGAAAGGATATTTATGCAGCTTATGATTCCAGAGGGGAGGTACAGTCCTTCAAGGCCGAAGTGGAAGGCAGAAGCTGGAAGCAGGCTAAGTCACATTTGTCTGGGAGGCTGCAATACTGCCAACTGCAAGGGCAGGCTGTGATAGTTAATCTTGGGTGTCAGCTTGACCTCACCTGTCATTAACTAAGGTCTGCTGAGACTACCTGAAGAGATTACCTGGATCAATATACTTATAATACAAAGAACAGCCTTAGATCTAATTGGAACCTCCCTAGATCCAATTGCATTCTTCCAGTAGTAGATCAGATAAAAGAACCACAAAACAGAAGACTGGGAAGAGGAGATACTCTCTGAAGCTCTTTTAGAAAATGCTTTTCCCTCCTGCTACCTGGTTTCTTGCTTTCCTTAACCCTCTATCTCTCCACTCTCCATGTCTTCAATGTGACTAAAGACTCTATAGTCTCCAGCCTTCATCTGTTACCCACTGGACTACTGGCAGCCATTGTTGGACTACCTCAGACAGATCTTATAAGCCAACTCGATAAATTCCCTCTTTGTATTTTCATTTTGTTGCTTCTTTGACTCTAGAGAACCCCGATTAATAACAGGCCTCTGATGAAAGTAAGGTAAGACTAAACACCTCAAGGCCCACCCCCTGTGACTGCTCTATTCCAGCAAGACTTCACCTCCTTTAGATGCCATGACTTTCCCAAACATATGAGTCTATGGGGGACACATTTCAAACCGTGGCAGTCATGTTGGCCTTTGTCTACTCACCCCGAGGGTGTTTCTCCAAAGTGGACGCTTCAAACATTATTTCTCCTTCCTTTGAGAGTCCCTCCTCTTTATGCTGTAATAAACTCCATCTGTCATTCTCCCTGAATCATGTGTCTATTCTGAATTATGTTTATGGAGACCACAAGGACTCTGTGTGGGAGGTAGGGCAAAGCAGAGGCTAAAGGGAGATCTGTGTAACACTGGGGTGGCAGGTGCAAAAACGCCACAATGCCTGACTTTCGGGCAGCTTATTTATTTTTCAAATGGTAAAAACATTTTTTCAAAAATTATTTACCTCATTTTTGAAAAATAAAGTATAACCTGACATGTGTTTGAGCCATTCCACTCCTGAGCATTTATCTAAGATGAATGAAAACGATGTCTTTTGAAAGACATGAACATGAACAAATCTTGGTGTCTGTAGCAGTGAAGAGTGAGAAATTTTCCATTCTAGCAGGAGAGAGAAATAATCTGTGCCACACCTGTACAAAGAATACTGATCAGCAAAAGAAAAAATGCAGACTCTGATTTCATTGAGAACTGTGCAGGCAATGTTTTCTAAACATTGTGGGAATTAATAATTATATTGGTTCTGTTTATCTTCCTCCTCCTTCATTTCTTTTTTTAAAATTTATTTTTCTGGGGGGCTGGAGAGGAGGCTCAGGGCTTAAGCCTCTGCCTTTCAGGTGGAAGGTCCTGAGTTCGGATCCTAGACCTCACTTATAGACGCCTGGTGGAAGCAGGGGCGGCCTGCGTTTCTGGTCCTGGTAGGGCGAAGCCTGTGAATCCCTGGGCGGGGTAAACAAGGAGGAGGTGGAGGCGGTCCATGATGGTTCCCGAATTCGTCTGTGGTTCTACACACATACACACACGTGCGCACACACGCACAATTGAATATATAAATAAAAAATTAAACAAAATAAATTTATTTTTCTGCTCATACAAATGTAATAGGTACCCCTGTCCCCTCCCCCCCTCCACCCCTCCCTGACCTCCCTCCTCCTTTCCCCCTTTTCCCCTTCCTTTCCCCCCTCCCTCCCTGTCTCTCAGTGCCCCCTTCTCCCATCTCTGAAGCATCCTTTAATGTGTATATTAAATTTTCCTCTGGGCCCTCCTCTCTGATGAGGTGTAAGGACTCAGTGGCATTTTCTAGAACTCTTTCTTGTGTTCCCCTTAAGTATAGAAACACTATTGTTACCGTTAATGCCTTGTTTCTAAGGATCCTAGTGCCTTTAGTCCATTGCATTTCTTATTGTCTAGTTTTGATACTTGGATAATACCAGTCTCATGAAATGATTTGTAAATTGTTTTATGAAATCCTGTTTTCCAGAATACCTTATGCAAAACTAGTGGTAAATATTCTTTAACTAACTGGTAGAATTTCCCAGTGAAGTGATTTGCACCTGGAAATGCCAAAATCTGATTTATTTAATGGTAATTTGGATTTCAGATTTCCTATTGAGTTGGAGTTGTTGGTCAGTTGTTTTCAGTTTTGCAGAATTGTTGGTTTCCTTCTGAGCTTTCAAGTGGAGTAGTGCAACATCCTTTATATAAATGAGAGGGAAAACAATGGTGAAATATCACTATGGGTTGATTGAACAGAAAAATGCCTGTAGTACCAAGTGATGATGAGAAATTCAGGGAAAGTGTGCTCCTCATCTAGCACCAAAAGAATAATCTGATGCAAAACTCAGAATGAAAATGTTCTTTATAAAGATCTGAAGTGCACATATTAGTGGGGTGGCCTGAAGAGAGGTAACTTGTTATATTAAGGAGATCTGAGCCTCCACAGGAGTAGACAAGCCACAGTGAACCCTGATCTCCATAGAAACACACAGGCAGAAGGGTGTGATCTGTGTATGTGGACTCCATGGCATAACCCGGGGCTCCTTCTTAGGCTGCCCACTAGCATGGGAACTCTTATGACTCTTTAACTTCTTGCCTCTGAGGATCCTGCTGCCTGCTGCCTTCTCCACTGTGACCCTTGCTAGACTCTCTGGGGGTCCTGGGCATGTCAGACATTGTGCAGGTCACACAAGGTCCAATCACATTGTGGCTATATCCTGGCTGCTGCATCCCTGCCTTGTGTGGAGTATCTTGCATATTGTGGTTCTTTCTTATCTTTAGGCTTTTAAAATCTTGCCACCTCCTCTTCCACAAGGTTTCCTGAGCTTTAGGATAGGGAGAAATTTGGCTGATCTGGTTCTAAGTGAATAATGTAGGGTCTTTGGTGTTCTGAATTATGGATTGTTGTTGTTTTCAGTTTTGCTGTTCCTGCATTGTCCTTTGCTGCATCCTGACTGGTATTGAAGGTCATATCCTAAGCAAAGATAAAAGACTTTAAATGAAGATCTTAATACAAGAGGAGACTCAAAAGGTAGATGGAAGAATAGGAGTAGGATACAGCAGTTAGAAGGGTAAGTCTCCCATTTGCTGTTGACAACCAAACTTTTTGAGTTTATGCCTTGCATATGAGTTAGATGTTTGCAATACACTGCAAACATCATGTGCTTGATTACATTGAAAAGATAGAGAACAGAAGGGGAATACTTAGGAGTTTTTTTTTAATTTGGTTTATTGAGACTGGGCTTCATTATGTAGTCTCTGCTAACCTTGAACTAGTTATCTTCCTGCTACAACCTTTCAAGTTGTGCAATTTACAAGCACTTGAAGTAGTAAAAATAAAAGATATAGCAGTTAGTCAGAGAACAATAATGACTTTGGAAAATAGTTTAAGAGATTTTGAGTAAGTAGGATTAAAACAGTTCACAATGAATTGGTAAATGGGTAGAGAAAGTTGTAAGTTAAGCAAGATCTTTGAGACTTGAAGAGGCAAAACAGATTTCTGATCAAGGGATTATGTTTACTGACAGTGGATTAAGATGTAGACACTCAGCATGGGATTTTACTTCTAATTAAACTGCAGATACTTAATTGACAGTTGGACATGTGGGCCTGAACTTAGAAGACTGACTTGAGCTACAGACGTGAACTTAAGATGTCAGCAGACAGAAGTAAATGAAATAAATGCAAATGGATTGTACCCCTATAGACAAGGATGCGTGAGAACAAAAAATTAGTAGAATACCAAGGAACTTCAAGATAACTGCATGATTAGAGGCAGAAAAACATACAGAAGTCTCTTTTTTAATTTTTTTTAATTTCCACTCATACAAACTTAACAGGTACACTGGTCCCCTCCCCCCCTCCAACCTCCCACTGCCTTATGCCTCCCTCCCCTCTCCTCTCTTCCCAATCCACCAGTGCCTCCCCCTCCCATCCCCAGAGAATCCTTTAATGTGCATGCCAGACTCTCCTCTGGGTCCTCCTCTCCAATGAGGTGCAAGGGCCCAGTGGCATTTCCCAGAACCGTTTCCTGTGTTCCCTTTAAGCATAGGAACACTACTGAGGCTGTCAATCCCTTGCCTCCAAGGATCTTAGTGTCTTTAGCAAATGTTAGACTTTGTGGTGTCAATAGTGTGATGGACATTGTGCAGAGCATGCAATGTCCAATTATGATTGCTTCGGCCCTAACTTGTGTGGAGTATCTTGCATATCATTGCTCCTCCCATCCTTGTGCTCTTACAATCTTACCACCACTTCTTCCGCAAATGTCCCTGAGCTTCAGGATGGGGAGAGATTAGGCTGGCCTAGTTCCAGGTGGTTGATATAGAGTCTCTGAAGTTCCATACAGAAGTCTCTTAGCCATCTGTTGGTGGAACTTCAGTGGTTCCATTTTGGCTATTATAGCCATGCAGGTATGCAGGTGTATAGACAGAGCACTGCCTAGTCTCCCAGAATTGGGATTGCTGAGCTAATGAATAAGTTTGCTATAATTTTGCTAGATATTGTAAAATTCCTTTTATATATAGCATCCTCAACTTCTACTAATATGTGAAAGGGCTTGCTTCCCTATAGATCCACAGAAGGACTGTTTTGTCAAGGTGAGTTTTTGCCAAGATTTTAGGTGAAACATTGCATTCTACTGCAGTTATATTTTTCACAGTCTTTTCATCAGGTAGCTGAAAAAGTTTTTTTTTGGTACAACTGAATTCTTGGTAATTTTTATGGGAGTTGTTCGTCATTGACTTTTGTCCGTCTTTCTGATTTTTTCTTCTTGTTTGCATTGTTGTTTTTCTTAGTATTTAAGAGCATTTATTTTAGGAAGAAATTTGTTATGATGAATTGCAATCATGTTTTTTTAAGTTTTTTTAATGAGAATTTTTTATATGCAGAGAGAATAAGCTCATGTCCTTGTCCACCCCATCCTGTCCCCTTCCGCCCCTTTTTCCTCCCATTTTTCCCTCCATTCATCAATCCAACCATGACCCTATAATCTTCCTGCTTCTCTGCAAATGTATGTCTCAGTGCTCCCTTTTGAGTGCCTGTGCTGGTAAAAAACCAGGTCTCTGTGGTAATATAAGTAAATCTTCAGTGGGCAAACTCACAAGTGGGAAGGCTCCCCTTCTTTTTTTCCCACATTTTATTTGTTTCCCTAATCATACATGCTCAATAGGTATCCTCATCCTCTCCCTCTCTCCTCCCCTCCTCTGTCTTCCCCCTTTAAACTCTCCTCCTTCCCTTCTTCCTTTTACCCTCCCTCCCTCTTTCCATTCTGCCAGTTCCTCCCCCTTCCTCCCTCCCATTCCTTGGAACATCTTTTTGTATGAACTTCAAACCTTCCTCTGAGTTTTCTACCCTAGTGAGTGTTCAGGACTGTGTCATAGCCTGGAGCCCCTTCCTGTACTTTCCTTTGGCATGGGAACTCTATTATGACTGTTTAATTCCTTGTCTCTAAGGATCTTGCTGCCTGGAGCCTTCTCCCCTGTGATCCATGCTAGCCTTTGGGGGTCATTGACATCTCAGCCGTTGTGCAGGTCAGCAAAGTCCAATTATGGCTACTACAGCTCTAACTTGTGGAGTAACTTGCATATCATCAGTTCTCCCTATCTTTAGGCTCTTACAGTTTTCTCTTCTGCAAGGATCCCTGTTTTTTTTTTTTTTTTTTTTTTTTTTGCTGGTCTGGTTCCAGGTGAATAATGCAGGACCTTTCTTGTTTTGAATTATGATTTCTTTGTTGTTTTCAGTTTTGCTTTTTCTCTACTGCCCTTGCATCCTGGCTGGTATTGAAGGTCACCTCCTAACCAAAGATAAAAGACTGTTTAAATGAAGATCTTAATATAAGATGAGACTCAAAGAAAGATGGAAGAATAGGAGTAGGACACAATAGTGTGTGTGGGGGAGGAGGGGGTCAATGTCTCATTGCAGGATGGTTACCATCTATCTGCCAATTCCTACATCCTCGCCAACTGGTGAGACAAACCTGCTTGGTTGCAAGTAACTATGAAGAGAAGTGAGTAAGCTACACCAGATGTCTTGCTACTTACATGCAATACTTGATCATGGCCTATTTTCTCTACTGAAGTGTGACCCCCATCTCCTTTTCTTGAGGCCCTCCTTCCCCTTCCCTCCTGCTTATAATTCTTTGTGATTACAGTAGGTATTACAGAGATTTACCTTTGAATATGTCATTAAGTGGGTTTGGAACTAGGATCCACCTATTAGGGAGTACATATGGTGTCTAACTTTCTGTGTCTGGGATACTTCACTCAATGTAATTTTTTCTAATTCCATCCATTTCCCAGCAAATTTCATTAATTCATCTTTTTTGATGGCTGAGTGGTCCATTGCATAAATGTACCACATTTTCATTATCCATTCATCATCTGTTGCTCCCCTTCTTGTGTCCAGAATGTGATTCAGAGTTTTTTTTTCTTAAATTTTTTTTTTATTATTATTATTATTTATTCAACTGTGTGTATGTGCGCGCGCGTGTCTGTGTGTGTGTGTATGTGTGTGTAGAACCACGGACGAATTCGCGAACCACCATGGACGCCTCCACCTCCTTCTGCCCCGGGATTCACAGGCTCCGCCCTACCAGGACCAGAAGCGCAGGCCGCCCCCGCTTCCGTCTGGCGTCTATACGTGGGATCCGGGATCCGAACCCGGGACCTTCCGCCTGCAAGGCGGAGGCTTAACCCCTGAGCCACCTCTCCAGCCCCAGAGTTTTTTTTTTCTTAGTGTAGTTGTTTTCCCTGAGATCCATGCTGGTTCATAGAAAACACTGATAGGTCAACTATTGTTTAGGTCAGATTGTAGTTGATACAGCAGCTCTGTTATGAATAGATGGCCTTATGGCAAATAAACCCACCTTTAAGGTTCTCTCACAATCTTACTGCATCCTCTTTTTTTTAACATTTTTTATTATTTCCACTCATACAAACTTAATAGGTATACCGGTTCCCTCCCTCCCTCCTCCTCCCACCTACCCCCCTGCTCCTCCTCCCCGCAATACTTCCCCCTACCCCCTTGCTCCCCCTCCCTTCGCTCCTCCTTCCCCATCCCCCAGTGCCCCCCCAATCCCCGGAGAATCTTTTAATGTGCATGCTAAACTCTCCTCTTGGTCCTCCTCTCTGATGATGTACAAGGACCCAGTGGCATTTCCTTGAACCCTTTCTTGTGTTCCCCTTAAGCATAGGAACACTACTGTGGCTGTCAATCCCTTGTCTACAAGGATCTTGGTGCCTTTAGCAGATGCTAGACTTTGTGGGGTCAATAGTATGTTGGACATTGTGCAGGGCATTCAAAGTCCAATTATGATTGCTTTGGCCCTAACTTGTGTGGAGTATCTTGCATATCATTGCTCCTCCCATCCTTGTGCTCTTACAATCTTACCGCCCCCTCTTCTGCAAATTTCCCTGAGCTTCAGGATGGGGAGAGATTAGGCTGGCCTAGTTCCAGGTGGTTGATATAGAGTCTCTGAAGTTCTGGATTATGGTTTGTTGATTTTTCTTTTGCAATTTTTTTGCTCCTGCAATGCCCTTCACTCCATCCTGATGGGTATTGTATGTCACCCCCGGCCAGAGATAAAATGCTGTTAAACTACAGTCTTGTTATAAGAGTATATTCAAAAGTAGATGTAATAAATGTAGGAAACCACAGTGAAGGAGGGGTCAATCACCCATTTGCAAAATGGTTACTTTTTATCTGCCAGACTATATGCCCTCCCCTTCTGGTGAGATCAAACCCCCTCAGTTGTAAATGATCAGGAAGGAAAGTCTGTGAACTTAACCAGGTGTCTCATTACTTACTTGCAGTCCTTGATGGTGGCCTATTTTCTCTGCTGTAACATGGTCTCCTCTCTCCTTGTTTCTGGTGTGAGCCTCCTACCCCATCCCTTCTGTTCATAATCCTTCTTACTGCATCCTCTTCTGCAAGGTTCCCTGAGTCTTAAACTGGGGAAAGATTTTGATGGCCTGATTAGGGCTGAGCATTCCAAGACCACAGATACTTTACACTCTGGCTACTTGTGGTTTTCATTGTAATATGGTGCTTTTGGGTTGAAGAATGAGAATTTTGGTTACTGAAACATACAATAAGAAATATTTAGATGGTGGCTTACTATCAGTTATTTGTAGTTAATCCTAAGACATCTGTTTCTGTCTAGTGTCTGTTTTCTAGCCTTCTGCTGTCATACTTGAACAGGTTTATTATAGTACTGAGCTTTGTTCCCTGACAATAGGGGCAATTTAGAATCTATTCAAAGAGTAATTCGTTCCCCATGGGTCTTACATACCATTGTTGTCCCAATGGGATTCTTCCTACCAGAACTGTTGTAGCTTGTAGCACTTATAGCCTGATGAGGCTGTTGATCACCCTCCCTCAAACTACTTGCCTTTTTTTATTTACTTTCTCCCTTATCCTTTACTAAGTCCTATTTCTTTCTTCCCTCTCCTTTCAGACTTTTCTTCTTTGATTGCCTTCTTCATCTATTTCCCTATTTTTTTTTACTGGTTTGTGATCTTCACCTTTACCTGATTTAATGTTTCTTTGTAGTTTGTGGATAATATTGAACTTTCCCTTTAAGTGTATCATTGTGAAAGTTCAAAGGTAAGATCATTTGTAAGGGAGAGTATGCTGCATCTGTCTTTTGCTCAATGGAGTTGAAAGAAATTATATTCAGTGAAGCAAATGGGGACTTTTTCTATGTCACCTTGAATTTCATTTTGTTATTGCTCTTTCTTGTCATATCTTAGATATGTTCCTTATTTCCATTACTTTTCAAATGTAGATGAATTTGTCATTCTTTTTAATGACTCTAAGATTAGACTCATATCTATGTAGAAAAAAACCTCTCCAACTCATTGTGACAAGGGAAACCTGACTTTTTAAAAAAGCTTTATTTTGTGACATTTATGTATTTGATACATTTGGATTTACTTTGGTGTGTGACATATGTAAAACAATGCATGTAAAATTAACTTATACCTGGCTACTTAGGTAGAACATATGACTTGTCTATAACTTTGCTTTGAGAGTTTTGAAACTGGACATTAAGAATAATATTATGATACTCCACAGCCTGTTTGATTTTGGCTATTCATTTTTACTCTTTTTTTCTATCATCCAATACAGAAACAGATACGGAATTGGAATAACTTGTCTTATTAACTTGGAAGTAAAAACTATATAGGTGTTTACCAAACAACATGGCACATATTTAAAAGATATCAGCTTTTCTGATTCTCATCATGATACTGACAGAGCTAGCTGAACTTCCTGATTTTCAACCTGTTAAAAAATACCAGTTTCAAAGACTTTGAACTGATTTATTATCAATGATAATAATCAAGAATAAGTATGTATTCCCAATTAGTGGTTATAAGCAGGCACATACATTGGACAAATCATATATGACTTTACAGTTAAGGCTGACAACAAATGGGCTACATAGTAGCTGATGGCTTATGAGATTGCCTAGTCTAGTTTGTGTGTGTCAAGGCTCTGATTTCAGGGGATCTGCTTTATAATATTATAGGCTCTATTGTACACCTACTTCTTTCAAATAGTCAGTGCATTGCTGTTTCTGTATGAAAGAATTAATAAAGACTAAAAAATATGAGGAACACATGGGTGCCAACAGATATTGATCTGAAGCTGGTTTTATACTGGTGCATCAAATTTCATTCCATTCCTCCTAATTGTAAGTCTGGGACAGGAAATAATAAATAGTACTCAGGCCTCAGCTTTAGCTTTACATCAAAATAAATTCGATGATAACTTAAGCACTTTCTATTACACACTATGGACATTTTTATAGGATTTCAAATATAGCTCTTCACCACTTTCCTGCTTTTGTTATCTTGCCAACCATGCCATCAAATCTGAGGAGGAGAATCTTTGGGGTATTTGACAGTTCATACTTCCACTTTTTCAATTACATTTTGTAAATAATGTTATATCCAAGTCCTGAGACAGTGCCTGTATCGAATGTATTTAACTCTTCCATTTCAGCTAATGCATGCAGGAGATTAACAAAAATAATTATCTAGACACGCATGAGACTATGGCAACAATAGAGCAGAGAACTATGGAAGAAAAAAAATGACATTGTGGTCAAAGAGATCTGGTCTACCTAGAATCTTCTCTCACTCCAAACAGATACACCCAGCTCTCCCTACTTACACCTGAAAACTTGCCACAAGAAAGAATCTTAGAAAGACTGTAATCTTCTCAATTACTTCTGTTTCACTTGAACCTCTCGAACAGAATATCAGAGACAAGAATATTTGTAAGCAGCATAATTTTACTTTATTTTTTTCTAAGAAGCCTATGATTAGAGCAATGGCAGGCTCCTTTTTAGTTACTTTGAAATAGTGTTTTTATGTGAGCACCTATCCAGTACATTTGTCTAGCCTCCATCTCTCTTCTTATCTCTATATTAAACATACAAATTTAGCTTTCCAATTGGAAGCTCATAACAAACATGCTTTAATCGACATATGGATTAATCTCTAAATTTCCATTTCCATTCATATTGTCTATCAGATAAAAACCATGACCATTCAATAAGCAGTTGATTGGGAGACTTATGTGACCTTTGATATCGTCCTCTCCCTATGCCAGTTCATAATTGGTGAATTATAAACCTACTTCCTCTTGAATGAAATGATGAATCTGCTCAACTCTTCTCATTTTCTCTGTTATCCAACAGCATCTCTCCTGCGGCCTCTTTACTGATCTTTCTGATTCTATTTTTGTTCCTTTTCAGTCTGTTCACACAACCAAGCCAAAATATCTTTTTAAAGAAAAAAAACTGATCACATTACATGCCTAAAATAGTGCTTATAAATTAGAATGTAATCTGTTCCCTCACTGACAGGTCTCCCTACCAACATGTTTTCCTCTGTGTCCAAGACAGCCCTTTGTCCTGCTTCGTCAGCTACTTCAAGTTCTCCTCCAAGACACAGTTTAAGATGACCTTTCCCTGTGCCTGGGCACTGAGAACTTTCACAAGCAACTCATATAGCTTCTTTGTGCCATGAAATGTCATCCATGCTTCTTTCAGTTAATATTCTTTTTTTTTTCCTTCTCTATATTTTATTGGCAGAAAAAAAACACTGATATATGAATAGCATTTTTCATCTCTTGGGATTCTTCTTACAAAATACATATGTCAGTCATTTTCAAATCATTCTTTTCCTTTCTCTTTTTCAGATTCAGGTATTCAACACATTTTATGTAGTTCTCTCCATAGCTAGAAGTCAACTTCTTTTTTAGTTTTCAAAAATATTTTATTTTTTACCTAGTTATACAAGCTTAAAAAGTAGATATTCTCGCTTCCACCTCCCTCTTTCCCCTTTCTCTCTTTTCCTCCCTTCCCCCTTCTGTCCCTCCATCCTGCTCTCTGTCCCCCCATCCTTCCCTTTCTTCCCCCTTTCCTCCCTTCCTCCTCTCTGCTGATGCTTCCAACCTATTTCCTTCCACCCTCCAGTCCATCAACTTATATGGGCCCTGAAGTTCCCTCTGAATCGTCTACTTAGTTCATGACTTTGTGGCACACCTTGGGACCCCTTCTTGGGCTACCCACTAACATCAGAACTCCATTTTATCTAACCCTTTGCCTCTAAGGATCCTACTTTCTGAAACCATCTCCTCTGATATCACCTCTAGTTTGTGGGGACTTGTTGACATGTCAGCCATTGTGCAGGTCAGGTAAGGTCAAATCACTTTTCAGGAAGTTCCTGGCTGCCACAGCCCAGTCTTGAGAGGAGTATCTTGTCCAGCTGTGGACTTTCCCACCTTTAGGCTTTTACCTTCTTGTCGCCCCCTCTTCTGCAAGGTTCCCTGAGCTTTAAAAGCATGGGGAGAGATTTGGCTGTTGAAATTCTGTAGGATAATTGGTATCATGAATTATGGTTAGTTGTTCTCAGTTTTGCAGTTCCAGCACTGCACTGGGCTGCAATCTATTTGGGTATTGAGATCTTCTGCTAACCTAAGATAATAAGGCTGTTTAAAAAAAGGTCTTAATATAAGAAGAGGCTTAAAAGGAGAAGGAAGAGTAGGAGTAGAGCACAGTAGCAAGTAGGGTCAGTCTCATGGTTGCCAGCTGGCTACCATCTAACTGCGGGTCCCTACCTCTTCCATGACTGGGGAGATATGTCCAGCACTTCCAACTAGTCCAATGCCAAGCAAACAGGAAGGGAACCAAGAGTGAGCTGTGTCAGATGTTTTATTATTTGCGTTCATGACAATGGCCTAATTTCTTTATTAATACTGTCCTCCTTTGTCTTCTTTCTCTTGAATATGCTTTTCTCTTCCTTCCTAGTTACAATCCTTTGCTGTTATAGTGAGTGTTATATTTTCCTTTAAGTATGTCATTAAAGAGTTTAGAACTAGGATCCACTTATAAGGGAGAAATGTGGCATCTAACTTTCTGTATCTGGGGTACTTCAGTATAATTTTTTATAATTCCATCCATTTACTGACAAATTTCATTATTTCATTTTTTATAGCTGAATAGTATTCCATTGTATAAATATACCACATTTTCATTATCCATTTGTCAACTATTGGGCCATTTGAGTTGATTCCATGACTTTGCTATTGTAACCAGTGCTGCAATGAACATGGCTGTACTTATGTCACTATAATGAAATAATGTATTTTTAGGGATTATTCCCAGTAGTGGTATAGCAGAGTCATATTGGAATTTCAATCCTTAACTTTTTTTAGAAACTATACTGTTATCCATAGTGGTTGTAATAGCCTGCATTCCCATCAGCAATGAGAGTTCCTTTTCCCCACATCCTCTCCAGGATTTGTTGTCATATGTGCTATTATCAGTTTGACCTGGGTGGTATGATATCTCAATGAAATTTTGATTTGCATTCCCTGATGGCTAGGGAGGTGGAACATTTTTAAGGTATTTATTTGACATTTTAATTCATCCTGGGAAGAATTTCTTTTGATTCTTAGGCCCATTTTCTAATTGGGCTATTTATCTCCTTGGTGTTTAATTTTGTTGAGTTCTTTGTGCAGTCTGGATATTAGGTCTCTATAAGATGTGTGGTTAGTGAAGATTTTTCTTCCATTCTGTGGGTTGTCTTTTTGCTCGGTTTACAATCTCTTTAGCTAACAGAAGCTCTTTAGTTTTGTAAGATCCCACTTGTTGAGTGTTGGTGTTAGTGCCTGTGCTATTGAAGTTCTCTTTAGAAAATGTCGGCCTAGTCCTCAGGGATTATTCTTTAAAATTCACCTAAAATGTAATTTTTTTTTGTCACTAGCTTCATGGAGACTGGAAGACATAAAGTTATCAAGAAAGTAATACTCACTATTCCAAATCATTAGGATTCAAATTTATTGGTCTCTCACTTTTCTCTAGATAGGCCAAACCTAATCTCAAAACACTCTAAGCTGTGTTACATTACCATTCTCACGGTTTTCAATCCCCAAAATATTTCCCATGGTCCTAATCATTTAATATCATCATATTAATTCCCATTTATCTTCTTCTATGTCACTTTAAACAGTTTATTTTTTTAAACATATTTATTTGTTTTTCCACAATCATACAAGCTCAATAAGTATCCTGGTCTCCTCCCTCCCTCTATCCTTCCCCATTGCCCCTTACACCCTCCCCCTTTCCCCCTTTCTTTCACCCCTTTCCCTCTCCTTCTCCCGATACCTCTCCCTTCCCCCCCTCCATTTCCTGGAGCATCCTTTTGTGTGAATGCCAAACTTCTCTCTGAGTCCTCTACTCTAGTGAGGTGTAAGAACTCAGTGGCATTGCCCAGAGCCCTTTCTTGGGCTCCCTTTTAATATGGGAACACTATTATGACTGTTAATTCCTTGCCTCTAAGGATCCTAGTGCCTGTGATCATGATAGACTTTGGGGGGGGGTCATTGACATGTCAGTCATTACTCAGGTCATGCAAAGTCCTATTATGGCTACTGCGGCCCTAACTTGTTTGGAGTATCTTGCATATCGTTGGTCCTCTCCATCTTTAGGCTCTTACAATACTTACTTCCCCTCTTCCACAAGTTTCCCTGAGCTTTAGGATGGGGAGAGATTAGGCTTGGTCTGATTCCAGGTGATTAATGTAGGGTCTTTGGTGTTCTGAATTATGGTTCATTGTTTTCAGTTTAAACAGCTTCTTTAAGGCACTAAATTATTCTCACTGCTCTTGATCTTAAGTATGCATCATAATTGTTTTAAAATATAATTTTAAATTAAATAATTTATTTAATATTGTATGTATACACATGACATTGTGCACATGTGGAGGCTGTCAGAGTCAACTTTCAGAATGTGGTTCTTCCTCTACTTTGTGGATCCAGAAATTGAACTCAGATCACCTGGATTATATTTCAAATGCTTTTATCTGTTGAAACATGTTGATAATGCTAGCCCTCCCAAATGATTTTTCTAATTAAATGCTTACTTTTTATTTAGACTTAAGCTCCACGAGGATATTATTTTGGCTGAAGAATGGCTAAGTGTATATAATTTTTAGCAGGCTTTGCAGCAAGACCTGGTTAATGTGCATTAATTCTGGCTTTACTTACCACTCAGCAACTCAATGATACATACCATTGGAAAAAACAGAAGTTTCCATTTCATCAGTTTCCTTACCTGTAACTGGCTGTCTTACTCTATTTTGAGTTATTGTAGCAGAATTTATATAGAACAGTGAGTTATTTCTTCACAGTTCTGGAAGATGGAAAAGATAAGATTAAATAATCAGTGTTTTGACTGATGAGTTCTTCTGCTTTGTGTCCCCACAGAACAGATGATGGAAAACAAGGTGGGATGCCAGCTCATGTGTGTGAGGCCAGTGGAAAAGGATCTTCATTACATAAATAAGAGAGAAGTCTTTGCTGCCTAATTGCTACTTAGCAGCACAATGCCTTCCTCTAATTTTAATTAAACAATCAATTTATTTGTGTGTGTGCATGTGGTGTGTGTGTGTATTGGAGGGCATGACTGTGGGTGCCTGTAGAGGGCCAAGGGTGACATCTAGAATCATACTGCACC
The DNA here is from genome assembly GCA_023101885.1 of Typhlomys cinereus. Lineage (NCBI taxonomy): Eukaryota > Metazoa > Chordata > Mammalia > Rodentia > Platacanthomyidae > Typhlomys > Typhlomys cinereus. The sequence continues at coordinate 659,702 of JALPQD010000161.1, forward strand.
ACAAAAGATAGGCACATACTAAAAATGAAAGGCTGGTCCAAAATTTTGCAAGCTAATGGAACCAGGAAACAGGCAGGGGTAGCAATTATGCTTTCGGACAAAGTGGACTTCAAACCTAAGAAAATCATGAGAGACACAGATGGATATTACATTTTAGTCAGGTAAAATTCACCAGGAAGACTTCAAAATACTGAACATATATGCACCCAATACGGGCCCCTCCACATTCATTAAGAAAAACCCTACAACGTCTAAAGCAAGAAATCAACCCCCAAACGATAATTCTTGGGGATTTCAACACCGCCCTCTCAACATGGGATAGATCAACAGGTCAAAAGCTTAACAGAGACACTTTGGAACTTAATCAAACCCTTAAAGAAATGGACCTTACAGATCTCTATAGAACTTTTTATCCATGCACCAAAGAATACATAATTTTCTCAGCAGCACACGGAACTTTCTCCAAAATTGATCACATATTGGGCCACAAAACGAATCTGCACATATACAGGAAAGTTAAAATTCTAACCTGTGCCCTATCAGACCACCACGGTCTAAAGCTGGACATCCACAACACAACAAACAAGAGAAAATACACTAACTCCTGGAAACTTAACAATATGATGCTGAATGAAAACTGCATTCAGGAAGAAATTAAAAAGGAAATTCAAGATTTCCTGAAAGTGAATGATAATGAAAATACAACTTACCAAAATCTCTGGGACACAATGAAAGCTGTTCTAAGAGGTAAGTTCATAGCTCTTAATGCCTACATCAAAAAAATGGAAACATCAAAATTAAATAATTTAACAATGCAGCTTAAAGCTTTAGAAAAACTAGAGCAATCTGATCCCAAAAGCAGCAGAAGAGAGTTTAGCAAAATAAGGGGAGAAATATCCAACATCGAGATTAAGAAAATGATAGAAAAAATCAACCAGTCAAAAAGCTGGTTTTTTGAAAAAATCAATAAGATTGATACACCCTTAGCTAAATTAACCAAAAGCAAGAGAGAGAAAACACAAATTAACAAAATTAGAAATGAACATGGAGTTATCACTACTGATACCCAAGAAATCCAGAGAATTATAACATCGTATTTCAAAAACTTATATTCTGTGAAATATGACAACACAAGACATGGATGAATTCCTAAGTAAACACAACTTACCTAAATCGAATCAGGAAGTTGTGAATTATTTAAATAGTCCTATAATGTATGAGGAAATCGAGGAATCTTCTCACCAAAAAATGTCCTGGACCAGATGGATTCAGCACAGAGTTCTACTAGACATTTAAGGAGCTAATAACACCAATACTTCTTAAACTGTTCCATCACATAGCAAAGGAAGGAACACTATCAGATCTTTTCTATGAAGCTAATATCGTCTTAATCCCAAAACCTAATAAAGATACACTTAAAAAAGAAAGCTATAGGCCAATCTCCCTGATGAACACAGATGCAAAGATTCTCAACAAAGTCTTAGCAAATTGGATTCCAAAACATATCAAAAAGATCATCCACACGGATCAAGTAGGCTTTATCCCAGGCACACAAGGTTGGTTCATCATACACAAATCAATAAATGTAATTCATCATATAAACCAGTCCAAAGTCCAAGACCACATGATATTCTCGATAGATGCAGAAAAAGGTTTTGAAAAGATCCAACAGCCTTTTATGATCAAAACCCTAGAGACAATTGGAATTGAAGGAACCTTTATCAATATAATGAAAGCTATATACAACAAGCCTTCAGCAAGGATTATACTCAATGGGGAAGAACTTGAGGCATTCCCGCTTCAATCAGGAACTAGACAAGGCTGTCCACTCTCACCACTTCTATTCAATATTGTACTTTAAATCTTAGCTGAAGCCATAAGACAAGAAAGGGACATAAAAGGGATTCAAATAGGTAGGAAAGAAGTCAAACTATCCCTATTTGCAGATGACATGATCTTAAACCTGAGTGATCCCAAAAACTCCACCAGGAGGCTCCTAGAACTAATACAGAAGTTCAGCAGTGCAGCAGGATACAAAGTAAATGTACAAAAATCAGTGGCCTTCCTATATGCCCAGAATGAAAGAAGTGAAAAAGCCCTGAGAGAAACAATCCCATTTACTATAGCCCCTAAAAAGTGAAATACCTTGTATAAACCTAACCAAGGAAGTAAGAGACCTATACGATGAAAACTTTAAAACCCTAAAGAAGAAATTGCAGAAGACACCAGAAGGTGGAAAGACCTCCCATGTTCCTGTAATGGCAGAATCAACATCATAAAAATGACTATTCTACCAAAGGCAATATATAAATTCAATGCTATACCAATTAAAATCCCAAAGCAATTCTTTAAAGAGGTTGACCAAACAATATCAAAATTCATATGGAGGCACAAAAGACCCAGGATAGCAAAGACAATCCTGAGTAAAGCACAGCTCGATGTATCACCATACCAAACCTTAGTCTATACTACAAATCCATCGTTATAAAGACAACCTGGTAATGGCTTCAAAATAGATGCACAGATCAATGGATAAGGGTTGAAGAGACAGATATAAGCCCACACAACTACAGCCATTTGATCTTTGACAAAAGGGCCCAAAGAATCCAATGGAAAAAGAAGAGCATCTTCAACAAATGGTCCTGGCAAAACTGGATCTCCACATGCACAAGATTAAAACTGGACCCGTACTTGTCACCATGTACAAGACAATTCCAAATGGATCAAGGACCTTGATATAAGGCCAGAGACTATAAAAATCATAGGTGAAAGGGTAGGGAACCCCCTCGAGCTGATTAGGCTAGGCTAACAGTTCCTAAATAGACATCCAAAATGGCACAGTCACTGCTACAACTTTCAACATATGGGATCTTGTGAAATTAAAGAGATTCTGTTCAGATAAAGAGATTGTAACTTTAGCACAAAGGCAACCCACAGAATGGGAGTAAATCTTCACTAACCACATATCTGATAGAGCTCTATTATCCAGATTTCATAAAGAACTTAGAAAACTAAACACCAAGGAAACTAATGGCACAATTAAAAAATGGACCCTGGAACTTAAAATAAACTTTACCATGGATGAAATTGAAATGTCTAACACATATCTTAAAAAATGCTCTCATCCTTAGCCATCACGGAAATGCAAATCAAAACTTCCCTGAGATATCATCTCACCCCGGTCAGGATGGCAAAAATCCACAATACAAACAACACCAACTACTGGAGAGGATGTGGAGAGAGGTAACTCTCCTACATTGCTGGTGGGAATGCAGGCTCATACAGCCACTCTGGTGAGCCATCTGGAGATTCTTAAAGAAATTAAAGATTGAAATGCCATATGACCCTGTTATACCACTTTTGGGAATAACCACCCATACAGCAAAAATTCACCTCGATAGCACAAGCACGACCATGTTCATAGCAGCGCTGTTTACAATAGCAAAGTCATGGAATCAACCCAAATGTCCAACAGTTGACGAGTGGATAACGAAACTGTGGTACATCTATACAATGGAGTATGACTCAGCCATCAAAAATGATGAATTAATGGAATTTGCTGGGAAATGGATGGGATTAGAAACAATTATATTGTGTGAAGTATCCCAGACCCAAAAAATTAAGCACCATATGTATTCCTAATAGGTGGCTCCTAGTACTAAACCCACTTAGAGACACTCAAGAACAAATCTCTGTAATACCTACAGTAATTGCAAGGATTTTGAACAGGAAGGTTGGGGTAGGAGGGCCACACCAGAAACAAGGAGAGAGGGGACCATGTTACCGCAGAGAAAATAGGCCACCATCAAGGACTGCAAGTAAGTAATGAGACATCTGGTTAAGTTCATAGACTTTCCTTCCTGATGATCTGCAACTGATGAGGTATGATCTCATCAGAAGGGGAGGGTACATAATCTGGCAGATAAAAAGTAACCATTTTGCAAATGGGTGATTGACCCCTCCCTCACTGCGGTTTCCTACTATTACCTACATCTACCTTTGAATATACTCTTATAACAAAACTCCAGTTTAACAGCTTTTTATCTCTGGCCAGGGGGTGACATCCAATACCCATCAGGATGGAGTGAAGGGCATCCAGGAGCAGCAAAACTGAAAAAAAAATCAACAAACCATAATCCAGAACTTCAGAGACTCTATATCAACCACCTGGAACTAGGCCAGCCTAATCTCTCCCCATCCTGAAGCTCAGGGACATTTGCTGAAGAAGGGGCAGAAAGATTGTAAGAGCAAAAAGGATGGGATGAGTAATGATATGCAAGATACTCCACACAAGTTAGGGCCGAAGCAATCATAATTGGACTTTGCATGCCCTGTACAATGTTCAACACACTATTGACCCCATTAAGTCTAGCATTTGCTAAAGGCACTAAGATCCTTGGAAGCAAGGGATTGACAGCCACAGTAGTGTTCCTATGCTTAAGGTGAACACAGGAAACTGTTCTGGGAAATGCCACTGGGCCCTTGCACCTCATCGGAGAGGAGGACCCAGAGGAGAGTCTGGCATGCACATTAAAGGATGCTCCAGGGATGGGAGGGGTAGGCACTGGGAGATAGGGAGTGAGGGGGAGGGGAGGAGGGCACAGGGTGGTGGGAGGTCAGAGGGGATGGGTGTACCTGTTAAGTCTGTGTGAGTGGAAATAAAAAAACAAAAACAAAACAAAAGAAAACAAAACAAAAAAGAATCATCCTGGATTGCTCTATCTCCTTACTACTTTTCTCTGAGGTTTTCCCAGTCTCTGCCTTCCAGGGTCAGAATTGCAGACCTCTGCCTCATTCTCCTGACATTTTTTCATGGACTTTTGAGATTCAAATCCAGTTTTTTTTGTGTGTGTGAGGCAAAGGCTTTTACCCCTGAGACATTCTCCTAGCTTCAAGAGCACAAAATTTTCATGTAGTGACATTGGAAAAAAAATAATGTTTTGGTAAATAGATTGACATCATAGTGCTGTGGATTTTGTGTTTAAAACTTGTTGAAATTACCAAGGAGGTTTAAGTGCTTGAAGTAACTAAGACATTTGGTTTGAAGTAAGTACACGAGAGTGATCCTTTCTGTTTTCCCATTCTGAGCAGAAGAACGAATAAAATGCCAATGTTCATGATATCATGATATCAATTGTAAAAAATATTAGAGTGTCAATAATGCAAATGAAATGCATGGGTTTGATTTTCCTTTGGAGAGAGAAAGAGAGAAAGAAAGAGAGAGAGGGAGAGAGCGAGAGAGAGAGAGAGAGAGAGAGAGAGGGAGGAGAGACTGTGCATATAAACACAAGTGTGTAAGCTTGTGTGAATTGGCAGCTGCTTGCCTGCTTGTTTTTCTGCCCTGATGTCTAGTGCATGCTTCTACAACTAAACCTGCTGGTTCTCTGGCCAAGATTCCAATTGTTTGACAAGTTGAGGTAAAAGCTTTTAGCTAAATACTTCATGCATGTAACACAGTATGAAAGCAGACATTGCTCTGGCTGCAGTTTTTTTTTTTCTTTTTTTCCCAATCATACAAGCTCAATAGGTACCTCGGTCCTCCCCCCTCCCCCTACCCCCTCTCCCCTACACTCTCCCCCCTCCCCCTCCACTCATCTCCCTCCCGCCCCCTCTCCCATTGCCTCCCCCGGACTCCCTGGAGCATCCCCTTGTGTGAATGCCAAACCTTCCTCTGAGTCCTCCACCCTAGTGGCATTACCCAGAGCCCTTTCCTGGGCTCCCCACCAGTATGAGAACACCACCATGACTGTTAATCCCTTGCCTCCAAGGACCCCTCTGCCTGTGATCCATATTAGATCCCGGGGAGTCATTGACACGTCAGTGGTCAGTCACCATGCAGGTCATGCAAAGTCCGATTATGGCTACTGCTGCCCTAACTTGCAGTTTTATACCAAGACACAGATGAAGAAGACACTGTGGCTTCTCCTGCCATCATTAAGTTGCTTCCATTACAGAAAAATGCACAAGAGAATAGTTGATAGAGATAAATACAGGAAAGAAAATCAAATCCCAAGGGAAAGCAATTTTTGTCTGCTTTCTTTCTTTTAAGACAATATCTAATGCAGCTCTCTTGAACTCATTATCAAACTGAAGAGGCCCTTGAATTGATCCCCCCAGCTTTCACTTTCCAAGTTAGGGGTTCCAGATGAACATCCTCATGCCCAACTTTGGTAAAGTAGTTTCTCTACATTGTTCTCATCTTACAACACTCTCAATGCATTTAACTGAAATTGGTACACTCTATCTTGGAGTGAGTCAGTCTTTTAAGAGGTTTCACAGAACCTGCCAGTCCTGTTCTGGGCCTAGCTTGACATTTCTCCTCCACTAGTTTGATGCTTACTTGTTTGTTTGTTTGAATCTTCTAGAGCCATTACTGTAGATTAGACTTTTCCAAACCGATTTACTTAGAGGATGAGATGATCACAAATATTATAAGATTTAAATTGCACCCTGCAAAGTTAAAATTTGTGGGATAAAATACCTACATGAGGATTTCAGGTTGTGTCTGTCACTACATAATAGCAATTTATGAGAGAACAGTTGCTTAAGAGTTTAAAGAAGAAAAATTATGCAAAATAAAATTGCTTGGCTAGTGTTAAAGATGACTAAAAATTAAAAATAAGAGGCTTAATTCTCTCTGTTGAAAATAATGGATTGTGATTCTTTCCTTTTTTTCAGGGCATTTACCTTAGAAAAATTTGTAATCATAAGTAATTTCTCATCTTTTTAAAATGTATGTATGCATATAAGCCTTTTTGAAGACTTCAGAAGCTTTTTGCTAGCTTTATGAACCAAAAATCTTTCTCTTTGAAATGTAAATTGAAGGAAGGCAGCACCCTTGTGTTTCAATCTGTAGAAAACTAAGATCCCAGCTTCAGTGGATACCTTACCCTAAAATACGAAACCACCTCTTTTCATAAAAACCAAGGACTTTTTAAATTATTTTCATCTTGTTAAAGCCAATTGACCAACACAGATTTTGTCTTACACTAAAAAGTAAAATTAGAGTGAACTATGTGTAAAATATAGTACTGTAAAGTCTTTTTACCTGAGGACCATTACTTACTGCTTATCTTGAAAAGATGTATGGAATGTGTAATTATGCTTTGCTGCATTAAGAGGTGAGAATTCTTTTTGTCTCTGTCATCAATCTCTCATCAGAATGACCATAATTTAAATCACATTTTGGTTTAGCCTTTACTCAATTGTAAAACTTTTATTTCTCTAATACTTTTATAGATAGATTTTTTTTCTGGATTGAGGGAATATTTTTAGATGCTATATTTCTTCATTCTAATGGCCTCAGTATTTAAAGTAAAAGATTATTTCCCAGTGAGAATTCTGGAGAGGAGAAGTATGTAGCATTGTGTGAAGAGGTGATACTGAAGCAGAAAACTTGACAGTGAGCATATGTGTTAAATGTTGCCAAGCTTTGAAACAACCCTCAGAAATCATTCTCTGCTCTGATTCCAATCTCATGGGGAAACCAGCATCATTGTACAACACAGCCTAGGAGAGGTTTTGCAATCAAGTCAGAATGGTATTTAGCTGTTTTGTTGACAAATGATGAATAATTGCGTGTCTGATGTTTGTTTGTCCCACTGTCAGTTTCCCATAGGAATGTAAATTATAATATCCAGATCATTTCGAAAATCAAAATCTAAAGTGATTAACATTCAACTTTTTTACTTTCTCATCAATTTGTATGAATAAATATACCAAGCAATAAAAACTTGACATTTGTTTCAACTGATTCCATATTCTGGGTTATTATGGTTAACAAAGTTCTAAATGCTGTGGAATATTTGAGATTTATAAGAAAGAGTTCCTGGAAGAAGTTGCATCTGCAAATTTAGGGTGACTGTTTAGAACTCAAAGATGGGAAAGTTTACAGTGTTGCAGGTCCAGGGTCTGATTATTTTGGGCCATCTTTAGATCTCTCAATAACCACTTATGGTCTTCCCGTGTATGTGACCAAATATCCATGTGACTGTTAGGCCAACCCTTTGGAAGGTACAAACAATTGCCCTGTCTTCCACCAACCCAAAGCCAGGAATGTCTCCAGATGGCATCTCAGGTCTATGGCACCTATGGCCCTTTTTGATGTCACTTACCCATGTGATGTGCCCACCAATGTGTCTGAAAAGTGTTGATTTCTGACTTTTCTTTGTTCTTTGGAACTATGTATTTAGAATAACCTAAATTTGTGTTCCTGAACCATTGCTATTCACAGTAGATTTCAGAATAAATCATCTCTTATCCCTTCTTTGGTGAAACCTGTTTCTTATGTCAACAGGTCATTTGTGTAGTATATTTTTATTTTATTTATTTACTCTGTATGTGCGTGCATGTGTGTGTGTGTGAGAGAGAGAGAGAGAGAGAGAGAGAGAGAGAGAGAGAGAGAGAGAGAGAGATTATGAAGTCCTTCCTTTAGTTTTGTCCAAATTAAATAAATCCATGCCCTTTCTTCAGCTCTATCACCTGGTATTTTGGTAGTGATTTAAGCAATAAATCTTGTGTTCCAGTGGCATGTAGATTGGCAGAACTCTCAAGGGAATTTGGTGGGTGGAAGGAGGTGAATTACATTTACTTGCTCAGCTCTTTCTGCAGTCTTTAGTCTGAGGAGTCAGTCTTTATCATCTTCCTGGAAAGACTATAAAAGGAGAAAGAGACATCATTGATAGTTTCCAAACTGTTGTTAACTCTCCTAGACACCAGAGTATTTGCAGAACCACTGTGTCCACAGCACTGAGTACCTAACGCTCCCAAAGCAGTTGAAACCATTGATTTCTTTTTTTTTTAATTTTTATTATTATTATTATTATTTTATTCAACTGTGTGCATATGCGTGTGTATGTGCGCGCGCATGTGTCTGTGTGTGTGTGTGTGTAGAACCACGGACGAATTCGCGAACCACCATGGATGCCTCCACCTCCTTCTGCCCCGGGATTCACAGGCTCCGCCCTACCAGGACCAGAAGCGCAAGCCGCCCCCGCTTACCGCCTGGCGTCTATACGTGGGATCTGGGATCCGAACTCAGGACCCTCTGCCTGCAAGGCGGAGGCTTAACCCCTGAGTCACCTCTCCAGTCCAGAAACCATTGATTTCTGATGTGACTATGTAGGACTGTGTTACTACATTCCTTCCTTACCTCTTTTCTTAATTCATTTTTGTTTTCCAATTTTTCCAAGACCATATTTCATTTTATTTTCTAAATATCTAAATATTCATATTGTATTTTTCCTTCAGAATTGGGCAACCAGGCATAAATCTATCCAAATTCCTTCCATGAAAATTTCTTTTAAAAATATTTTCATTCCTTTAGAATTTTATAGATGAACACCATGAATTCATGTCATATTTACCTCTTATTACCCAAAACAGTTCTATTTTATTTCCTACTATAAGCCTTTTTTTTTCATCATACCAGTATACCTCCTAATGTTGTAACTTTCTGCATGTGAGGCACATTAAGTTTTATCTGGGTTACCTTTAATGGTATGTGTCTGAGCACTTGAAGGAGCATAATGTGTATGAGCGGGCATACCATTGAGAAATGTGTCTCCTTTCCCCAACCAGAATTAGTCCTCAGTGGTCTCTTAGGGAGAAATACAATGCTCTTTACAAGAGCTGTGTAAACACTACTTCAAGAAGGCAAATTTTCGAGTCAACTGTTAGTAACTCTGACATAAGGAGGCAAATTAGAGACCTAAGAAACAAAGATGATCACTAATGGAGTGTTTATTCTTTTAAAATTTTTTGGATTTATTCATTATTTAGTGTGTGTGTGTGTGTGTGTGTGTGTGTGTGTGTGTGTGTGTGCGCATACTCATTGCATAGGACACATGTGGAGGTCGCTGGAGAACTTACACGAGTCAGTTCTAGTCCTAGCCTATCACCATATGTTTTAAAGATTAGTCTTGGGTTGCAGACTGGGTGGCAAGAGCCTTTACTCACTAAACTACTACATTTATGCCCCATGAATCCTTTCTTTATTTGTAACATGAATTCAAAATATCAATTAACTGGTAAAAAGCAATTAGGGTCTGAATCTGTTTGGATTAAAAAATCAGAAAAAAGTTCTCATGAGACATTTTAGTCCCTAGCTCTGTAGAAATATCTACATTTCCAGGGTAGTATTCAAAGATTTTTAAGTCTAGAGCATGAAAATGTGATTTATTATTTTAAAACATTCCTCAAATATGGAAGTTGTTTTTTTATCAAACATTGCTCTGTTAAGAGAATTTGAAAAGCAGCATCAGGACTCTGAATTCCACAACAGATGTTGACATTTAGACAATGTACAATTTCATCAATTTAGCATTTTATCTATTCATTTATCATGCAAAGTTTTTTAAAACTCTTTTTGTCATTTGTAACAGGTTAGCATTTATACCTATGGATAAAAGACACCTTGAAATGCTGCATCAGCATTTGCAGCTTTTTAAAAAGTGCTATCCAGGTATGCATTCCTTCATTTTGTGATGTGTGCCTGTGGCAAAGAATTAACTCTACAATGAAGATGCCTACTCTAAATGTGTGCTTTTGAAGTATGTGATACTGAAAAGTAATGCCTTTTTGTTTTAAGCCTCTAAAATGGATTACTGTTAAGTTAAAATTAAAAATGTGGCTTCTAAAACAAATTTAAGTATACACTTGTTAATGTACAATATTATAGAGAAATGTCTATGGAAGGAAAAAGTAACACACTGGCAGTTTTGGTTTTGGGCAATGGGTAATTGGGTAATCTAATTGACCACCTCATGAAAATTGCATAGAAATATCAATCAATGTAGGTTTCTTATTGAAGAATGTGACAGTTAATCTTTCTGCTGCTGTGACACAACACTCAGATTCTATCAATCAACTTAAAAGGAGTAAGGGGCTTATGGTTCCAGAGGGGAGGTAGTCCATTAAGGCATAAAAGGCATGGAAGGGCAGAGCAGCTGGAGACAGCTTAGGTCACTGCAGACATCGTGGAGGCTGACAGAACAAGCTGCAGAATGCTAGAGCAGACTATGGGCTGAAGCAGGATGGTGTTAAACAACCTCAAGGCTCTCCCCCTGTAATATTTCTTCCTCCAGCAAGGCTTTACCTCCTAATGTTGCCACAACCTTCCCAAACATTAACTGAGGACACCAACACATATACCTGTGGTGGGAAACTCATATTTAAACCGTGACAAAAGAGCTGTGGGATTTCTAAAGTGTGAAGATTCCTGGAAATAATATTCAAGGCAAGGATAATAAAAACATGAATCTGGCACTTGTGTTCAGTTTTCCTTCATCTAAAATGCCAGAAGAGTGAGGTAAAGATAATCGCTTAAAGATAATCCTTGAATAATCTTGCTGTATTAGTCACCTCTCTTACTACTGTGATATAGTACCCAAGTAAGCCAATGTAAGGGAGGAAGGGTTTTTCTGTCTCATCTGTTAGTGGGATGCAGTTCATTGCGATGTGGAAGGAATAGTGTCGCAGCTACTGACAACCCTGAAATCAGGAAGCAGAGATTGAAAGGGCGACTAGTGAATGAAACCTCAGTTTGGCTACTTTGAACATCAAGCAAGTATGTTCAAATAAATAAGTCTGTAGGGGACATTGTTTTTGAGAGAGAGAGAGAGAGAGAGAGAGAGAAAAGGAGAGAGAGAGATTTGATTTGATTTTTAACTCTATATCATGTTAAGGATATGTGTTCAATAAATAGGTCTTTGCAAGATGAAGCCGAGTTTCTAATCATTTCAGTATCTAACAAGAAAACCTGAGATGTATATGTTCTTAGACACCTTCAAGGAATTCTTCCTTTTTTACTTTTTTAAAATTTAATGTTGTATACATGAATATAATGACTTAATAATATTTTCAACCCTTAGTCCCAAATCCTATCCCCCCTCCTTTTCCCTTTACAATGCTTCATCTTTTCTGCCAGACTCTCTCCTATTTTCAAATATTTTAAGCTTTGTGAGTCACTGTGTTTCATCTGGTCTGTCTTTGATGACATATGCCTGACTTGATTCATGGTCCAGTAAACATCCTAGATCTGTGGATATACCATTGAGGAAGTCATAACCTCCTTTACTTTCCCATCAACATTAGTCCTTATCAGTTTCACAGAGAATGGAAACCTTTCTTAATCAGAGACAATCTCATTTTGAAAAAAAGTAGAAAGAATGAATTCTCTCTTAACATTCTTTCAGAGTATTTCTGTTATTCCTGTGTTTTAATAGTAAAATAATAAAGGCAATAAAGAGATAACAAAAGTCAAGAAGAAAAGCATATTTCAGGAAGAACCATGAGAATACAGATGAGTTCTCATAGGTTTTACTAAAATATCTCATATAAAAGGTATGGACAGTTGCCATATTCCCGTTAAGAGAGAACTATGTATAATATAGCTGGATATATTTTAAGGAAAATTGAGAACTTTTTTGAAATTGTCATTTAAGAAAAAATGTCACAGAGCAATTATAAGACAGAAATACAAAAGACTATGAACCAAGTATTTTTCTGGGAAGACCTAAAGATGGGAAAATGCTGGAAAGTTAAATTAAAGACAGAATAATACCTTTGCAAACTAGGCTAGTCAGCTATAGCTAGTTCACTAAAAAACACTAAGAAGCTTCATGTTTCTGCACCTAAGATGGACAGCAGAAACAGAACCTCAGAAAAGAGGCACTGACAGTTTTGCCCAAGGTGGAATGGGAGGAACTTAGACACTGTCTTGTCTGTTGTGAATTGGAGGTCATTGTAGTTCAAGAGAAATAAATGCACTAAAAGCTGGTACTAAGATTCTCTAAATTAATTCAATTCTCTGGAGATAGATGGAGTGCACTGAAGCGGCCTGGGGAGGTTGTGTGCTACATTACTAAATTGTTCTGAGTACTTTTTAAGAAGTATTTATACAATGTGAAATGACCTAGTGATGAAAAAAGTGATGCATTTTTTGTGTTGCATTTTATGCTTTTCTTTTCATTAAAATGCAATAAAAATTAAAATTTATAAACAGTGGGGGTGAAATGCACTAAGTAATACTAAATTCTAAATTCTTCACATAATAAAATTAATTTGTATCATCCAGACTCAAACAATCCTCAAAATAATTTGAATTAAGATATGCTATTGGCTTCCTTTTTCTTTTTACATGAGCAATTACCATACTGTCTTAATGGCAACACCAAATTTCTTTCAAGTCACCTATTAGAAAAAAAGTCCTTCTCTGTGGGAAAGGATTCCAAGAAGAATTCTGTATTTCCTAAATAATTAGCGTGTGTTCCATCTTCGTTTCTTTTGTATTCTTTTATTTTCTTTTATTTTTTCTGGGTTTCTTCTCTTAGGAATCACTTTGTTCTGGTTAATTAATTAATTGATTTCTCATTAACTTATATACAAATGACTGGAAACTTCAAGTTTCTGTCTTCATCACCTGTCCTCAATTTCCACGTTTTAGAAATACAATATTGCTTATCATTTTGATGTCCCAGAATCAAAATCGTTTCATTTGTGTCTCTGTTTGTCAATGGTCACAACTTACTTTGTTGTTTAAGTTTTCTGAGTGTACCTCAATCTAATTACATAATTTTAAAAAATCCTTCTCTTTACTTTGTCAAAAATATTTTTACACTGCTAAGCTTACTTTTGTCTTTCAATGTTTGGTGCAAGTAAAGTTATACAAAAATTTCCAAAATTTATTCTGCTTGAATACTTGACTCTTCACTGATGCATTTAAGCTGATAATGTTTTGTGCAGCTTAGCAAAGAAAAGACAACTAGAGATTTGCAATTTTATTACTGAAGTTGACTCACTGAACTTCGCCACTTTGAGTTAGTTGTGTGTTCTTTACCCAAGGAGTTGATGGGCCAGAGGTAACCCCGAGATTCATAGAAAGAGACAGGTAGGAGAGTAGGATTGATGGAGGGATGGGGGAAAGGGAATATTTAAGAAAAAAATTTCTCAATTTATTATTGGTAAAGAAGAGATATTGTTAGGTTGCAGGTAACAGAGAGTGAAAATTATAAAATGTAGAGAAAAGTATATTATTGTTAGTAAAGTGTTATTTTTTAATATGAAGTTAAGATAACTGAAGATCGTGAGTTCTGCATCTACTGAGATAGGGAAAAAAAGGATATCTGCTAATCTGAGGCAAAAAGGAGCTTAAAGTATAGGGTCCATTTGAGATACAACTGCAGTTGAAAAAAATTGTTATCTCCATAAGTTTGGAATATGTATGTAGCTGGGGTTGGTAAGTTAATGATAGGTAGAGCAAGATTTATTTAGAAGTACATGCAAGCATAAGATGGCTACATTATAACTTTAAAGCCAAAGGTAGATTAAACTATCTAGAAATTTTGACTTCAGTAATCAAAACTGAATTTAGCCAAATAGAAAATAAATATTTAAGTCACTTGTATACAGGTAAACCAAAGAACTTAAGTGATACAGAAAACAGTTTCCACTATTAAAATTGGCTCAATTTGTCTTAGTACAAAGTGTGATTCATAAGCTTAGTCTAAACAATTATGGAAAAATGAATTCCTCATGTACTTCTTTTTCTTAGAAAATGTCCATTATCATTATATTAGAAAAAAAGGAAAACAGTATTCCCCTTAATTGACTTATAACCTAACTCGAGAAGTAGTTATAAGACAACAAAAGCATTTGTTCCAGGGAGAAGACTGAAACATTAACATTCCTAAATAGTCAGAAGAGCACAGAACTTGAAAATTCAATGTTATAAAGAAACTGCTTTTCTTTGGTCTTGCTTCTGTCACAGTTAGATATAGGTACCAACTTGATAGTTTAAAGTTCTAGTTCTGGACATACTGGTAGAGAATTAATAGTAGATAAGCCCCGAACAAATCTGGAGGAGATTGTCTATGGCTTAGGCCACTGTGGGACAGACTTGTCCTTGGACAGGAGGAGAAGATGGAGGGAATCAGTTAAGGCAGTTGGCATCCTTATGTGTATTTGGCCAGATACATTGGTCAGGTAAGTCAAGATTGTCCTTCTCAGCAGTCCTGTGGATGCAGCATGGCCAGTTCCCCTGGCGCTTTGTGTTGGGATGCACTCTCATGCCAAGATGGTCAAGGATATGTAACTAAGAATCATAAGCCAGAATAAAACCCCTTGTTCACTTCAGCTATTTTGTTGTGAATTTATTGGAAAACATGAGGGAGTAACTGCAACAGCTTCCATTCTGGTTTTCTGAAGAATGTCTTGCAATTCATGGTTATGCAGGTTTGAGGACTGCAGAGAGATTCCTTGAAGTGGACCCCTGGGCCACCCTCAACAGCTTTACTGCATTTGAACAATGATCATGTGGTTGCTTTGTCTCTATCCTTCCCAAGTACATTATGATTGTCTCATGATATCTTTCTAGGACTTACTATTTCCTGAACATTCCCAATTTGTAGTCATCCGTTTGTGTGATTATCTCTGGCACTACAGTAGGTTAAGAATGTAATGATTATCTTCAGTGTCAACTTGACTGGATTTTTTTTAACTTGCAATGTGGTGTGTGTGTAGAAGGGTTGATCATCGTGCATCCCTGTGGAGAACTTCGTGAATTATCCTGGATCACTTCTCCCTCTATTTGCTTTACTGTGGGAATTCGTAGGCTCTGCCCACCAGGGCCAGAAGTACAGGTTGTTGCCATTTCTGCCTGATGGCTTTTTTTTTTTTTTTTTTTTTTTTTTTTACATGGGACCTGGGATCCAAACTCAGGACCATCTGCTTGGGAGGTGGAGTCTTAACTCCTGGGCCATCACTCCAGCCTTTGACTGGATTTTGAATTACCTAAGAGACATGCAAACTTCTGGGGATTTCTGTGAGTCAGCTTTTTGAAAAGTTTAAGTGAGAAGGGAAGACTTACTCTGATATCGTCATCTGATATATTGTTTGGTACCATCTTATGAGCTGAGGACCTTGGCTGAATAGCAATAGAAAATGAAGCAGTTGACTAAGCACTGGGGTTCATCTCTCTCAGTTTCTCTGTGTGTGAACAATGTGACAAGGTTTTCCTGCCAAACTTACCTTGATGGGCTTTATCTCCATATACTGTGATCCACTGAAAGAAATTTCTCCTTTTTGCTTTTTCAGTTATTTTTCACCACAATGATAAAAGTAATTAATGTACCACTATGCTCTTCATGAACAAAAATCTGAACAAAGATGATTCTCTAAAAATAATTTGTCATAATCATTTGTAGCATTTCTAATAAAAAGATAAAATTATATCTTTCTGAAAAAGTTTGCCATATTCTAAATTAATAGTAAATTAAAAAACTTGTTATAAATAAGCACAAATTGATAAAACAATTTATTCTTCAATTTATCATGCTTCTTCATTGAATAGACCAGCTTTTCCTTCAGCAACACATTTGTAAAAAGCATGAAGATAGTATGCTTTCCACAAATATCTTAATACTACTCTACCACATACAATTTTGCTCTGTTGGCCTAACTTTATAAAAGTATGCTAAAAATTGTCACAATGAATCACAGTGCCTTTCAAAGGGAACTAATAAAGAATTAAATGTACTCACATAAAGGACATTTCATTGGGAAACAGTGAAGTGATTTTTATCAATCATCAAAGGCTACTTCATTCATTAGAAAAATGCAGGGTAAGGATGAGGGATAATTGTGACATCAATGATATATGATAAGTCCTATGCTTCAACTGCTGTGCATGTACTCTATCATGAATGTAGACCGTATTGATGTAGGTGTGGGTGTTTATTGAATAACAAACAGCATTTTGTAAGGAGACTCTAAACTGACTATATTGATGACCTTGGACATATAGATTGAAACAGTTGCTCTTCAATCATTTAATGTTATAATGAAAATAAGATCCTCTCTCAGAATAATTATAATGCTGAGTGAGATAATGCAAGAGAAAAAGATGACTATAATAACACTATGTGATTTATAGACAAGAGAAGTATAATTTAATCAGGTTTAAGAATGTCTTCCACAAAGTCAGACATAGTATACCCAGTCATCTAGTCTTTATCTCTATCTTTTGGAGTCTGAATAGATACTGCATATGAAAGATTGTTTTCAGACATCAACATAAATAATTATGTGAAATGCTTACAAAACAGTGTTTCCTTCTCACAAACTTTTAAAAATATATTTTATTAATATATTAATAAATACAGAAACTGTGTGTGTGTGTGTGTGTGCATGTGTGTGTGTGTGTGTGTGCAAGACAAAGGGTGATTTCAGGAATCATCCTGGATTGTACTAACTTTGCTTGGCTCTGGAATTTTCCAAGCTCCACACACAAGGACTGGAGGTGCAGGCCACTGCCATTTCTGTCTGGCATTTTTACATGAGACCTGGATATGAGCTCAAGAGCTTCTGCTTCAGAGACAGAGTCTTAATCCCAGCCCCACAAACTTTTTTTAATTGAAGAGTAAAAGAATATGAATATGATCATAACAGATATAGGTGTGGAAAGTATTGATAATATAGATTTATGATAGTAATGTTAATGAACAAAAAGAATGTATCTTTTGAAAATAATGAAAAGGCCCTTCTGCCCCCGACCCAGACCAGGACTGACTCTCTGCTCCTCAGGTAAGGCCCCTAGAACATTCCCCAGGCCCCAGGTCACCTGCTCTTCCTGACATTCAGACAGAGTGGAGCAGCAGTCAGTCTGTTCTGGTGCTGTGGAAAGCCCTTAGGCCACATCCCAGGTCCCAGGTGATCTGGAGACATACTAGTAGACATTCTGCCCTTTGGACCCAGACCCAGACCAGGGCAGAGTCTCTGCTCCTTAGAATTCAAGAGAGTCCAGAGAAAACCCAAACAAAGCTCTGGGGACAAACGCCATACATCTCAAGTCCTCTAAAATGATCCCATCACATGGGAGAGAATCTTCATATCCAGCCATAGATAAGTAAACCCTTTTTTTACCATCTTGTTCTTCTCAATTATTAGTCAGTGCAATTTAACTTTTCCAAATAGCCACCCCAAAACATATACAACTTCAGGGACTATACCATTCACCCTCACCTATCACCAAGGAAGTAAACTGAAAAAGTGCACTACCATATTAATCTTCACTCTCTGTCTACTACACCTGACATAATTGATGTACTAATAGTCTAATAGCCTCATCTAGGAAATAACACTAGTACCAGACAAGTGTACCCAACACCAAGGCAAACACTCAATATAACTGCTCAAGAGTAGTAATATCAACTATTTCAATTCAGTCAAAAAATACAGAAACTGAAAGAAGGCCTTAAAAGATAAAACAACAATGCCCAGATCACAGCACAAATCCATGAGAAACAAAAACCAAAGCAACAAATCTCCCACCAAAAAAATTAACCCCATAATGACAGATTCCAACCAGAACAAACTCACAGAAAATAACCAAGAAAGCCATACCCAAGATATTGATTTTCAATGCCTGATCTTTACTATGATCAAAACTGTGAAAGGGAAATCTGGGAGGAGTTAAATAACTGCATCGACCACTTTGAATAGGAGCACAACAGACACTAGGAGGAGATGAGAAAAACAGGTGAAGAAACAAAAACAGGCATAGAGCAGTTAAAACAATTTTAAGCAGAGTTTAAAATTGAACTAAAAGAAAAGTTATCTTCAACCCAGAACTCAACAGAGAGTCTCATCAACAGTGTTAATGAAGCAGAAAATAGAGTATCAGATCTTGAGGACAAAGTGGAAGAACTAACTAGTTCAATCAAAGAGGTTGTTAAAGCCAAAAAGATACTTGAGAGGAATATTCAAGAGTTATGGGACACCTTGAAGAAGCTTAACATGCACATTCATAGAGTACCAGAATAAGAATCCCAAAATACCACACCTGAGGAAAATTTTCAAATTATCATAAAGGAAAACTTTTCTCATCTAAAGAAAGAGAGGCTCATCCAAATACAAGAGGGATTGAGCACCCGAAACAGATATAACCAAAATAGAAACTCGCCAAAAAACAAAATAGAAACTCGCCAAAGTAACTAATAGTCAAAACACTCCACATGCAAGACAAAGATAATGTGCTGAGAGCTTCAAAGGAAAAAAAGTCACTTTTAAAGGGAAATCTATTAAAATAACAAATGATTTTTCAGTGAAACAGTAAAAGCGAGAACTTGGAGAGACATACTTCAAGCATTAAATGAGCAAAAATGTCAACCCAGGCTGATATACCTGACAAAACTATCAGTCATGATCGATGGTGAAAGGAAAATTTTCCAGCACAAAAACAACTTGAAGGCTTACATGACTACCAAACCAGGCCTTCCAAAAATGCTAGAAAACACACTCAAGCTTCAAGAAAGAACAAGCATATACAGGAGGACAAAAGGGAAATATAATATCACCAAAACTACAACCAAATAATACACCTATGAAAGCCACTAAACATAAAAAGTATCAGGAATTAAAAGTAATTTCTCCATTATAACAGTAAATGTCAATGGAATTAACTCACCAATCAAAAGACACAGATTACAAACTTGGATTAGAAATCACAACCCATCCATCTGCTGCCTTCAGGAAACACATCCCACCACAAAAGATAGGCACATTCTAAAAGCAAAAGGCTGGTGAAAAATTCTGCAAGCTAATGGAACCAGAAAACAGGGAGGGGTAGCAATTATGCTATCTGACAAAGTGGACTTCAAACCAAAAAACATCATAAGAGACACAGAAGGATACTACCTTTTAGTCACAGATGCAGTTCATCAGGAAGACTTCACAATACTGAACATATATACCCACCTAATATGGGCTCCTCCACATTCATTAAGCAAATGCTACAACATCTAACACAAGAAGTGATAATCAACTCTAAAACAATAATTCTTGGGGATTTCAACACCACCCTCTCAATGTGGGATAGATCAACAGGTCAAAAATTTAACAGAGACACATTGGAACTTAATCAAACCCTTACTGAAATGGACCTTACAGATCTCTATCAAACTTTTCATCCATGCACCAAGGAATATACAATTTTCTCAGCAGCCCACAGAACTTTCTCCAAAATAGACCACATATTAGGCCATAAAATGAATCTCCACATAAACAGGAAAGTTGAAATTTTAGCCTGTACCCTATCAGACCACCATGGTCTAAAGCTTGACATCCTCAATACAGCAAACAGCAGAAAATACATGAACTCCTGGAAATCAAACACTGTGATGCTGACTGAGAATTGGGTTTAGGAAGAAATCATAAAAGAAATTCAAGATTTCCTAGAAGAGAACAATAATGAAAATATAACATATCAAAATGAAAGCTTTCCTTAGAGGTAAGTTTATAGCTCTTAATGCCTATATCAAAAAATAGAAACATTACAAATAAATAACAATGCAGCTTAAAGCTTTGGAGACACAAGAGCAATCCAATCCCAAAAGCAATAGAAGAGAGGAGATTAGCAAAATTTGGGGAGAAATATCCGAAATTGAGATAAAGAAAACAATACAAAGAATCAAGCAGTCAAAAATTTGTTTCTTTGAAAAAATCAATGAAATTGATACACCTCTAGCTAAATTGATCAAAATAAAGAGATAGAAAACACAAATCAACAAAATTAGAAATGAAAAATGGAGTTATCACAACTCATACCCAAGAAATTCAGAGAATTATAAGGTCATATTAAAAAACTTATACTCCATGAAATTTGATAACAAAAAGAAATGGGTGAATTCCTAAGTAAGCACAACTTACCTAAGTTGAATCAGGAAATTTTGAATTATTTAAATAGTCCTATAACATATGAGGAAATCATTAAAGTAATCTCAACTATTACCACTAAAAAATGTCCTGGACCAGACAGATTCAGCACAGAATTCTACCAGACATTTAAGGAACAACTAATGCCAATACTCCTTAAACTGTTCCATCAAATTGCAAAGGAAGGAACACTACCAAATACTTTCTATGAAGCTAATATCATGCTAATCCCAAAACTTAATAAAGATAAACTTAAAAAAGAAAACTATAGGCTAATCTCTTTGATGAACGCAGATGCAAAGATTCTCAACAAAGCCTTGCAGGAGGAAGGTCCTGAGTTCAGATCCTAGACCCCACATGTAGACGCCCGGTGGAAGCGGGGCGGCCTGCGTTTCTGGTCCTGGTAGGGCGGAGCCTGTGAATCCCCGGGCAGAGTAAACAAGGAGGAGGTGGAGGCGTCCATGGTGGTTCCCGAATTCACCCGTGGTTACACACACACACACACATACACACACACACACACACAAACACACAACACGCACACACACAATAAATAAACAAATTTTAAAAAAATCAAAGAGTAGACAAAACAGAGGGAACCCTGGGATCCATAGAAACAGACAGGGTGGATGGGAGTGGGATGGATTGAGGAAGGGAAGAGAAATGGGTGGGAGGGAGGATGGAAAGACGCAAGAATAAGTACTCAATATGCTTGTAAAACTAGAAAAATAAAATTAAAAAAAAAACAATGTTGACTTAGGGAGATGGCTCTCTGGATAGGAAACTTGACTCTGAGTTCCGTTCTTGGAGACTACATGGAGGGAAAGAGACCATTTCTGAAAGTGACCTCTGGCCTCCACATGCAGAGCATAGCCTGCATAGGCTTGCTTTCTCTCTCTCTCTCTCTCTCTCTCCTCTTCTCTCCACTCCTCGCCTTTGTCTGGCTCTCTAAAATAAATCAATAAAACCAATAAAACAGTGTCATAAAATATGGGAAAATAGCTTCTCAGGACAATAGGACAATTAAGCTTTCTTTGAAATAAAAGATGTAGATTTTTGTCTT
Organism: Typhlomys cinereus; assembly: GCA_023101885.1. NCBI lineage: Eukaryota > Metazoa > Chordata > Mammalia > Rodentia > Platacanthomyidae > Typhlomys > Typhlomys cinereus. The sequence goes on from JALPQD010000161.1 coordinate 681,474, forward strand.
GTGGATTCTTTTTTCTAAGAAGATAATGAAAAAATGTTTTGGATTTTCTAGCAACTTAATTTAAAGCATTTTATACAGAATTAGCATACACATGAAAAGGAGGTGGAGGTCAAGAAAAAGAAAACTTGGTTTAGATTTAAAATCAATTTTATCTGAAGTCTGTTGTATTTACCTTCTCTTCCCTCCCTTCTATCGCTTGTACTCTCCTTCCCTCCTCTTTCTTCTTTCCCCTTATTTTCTATCTCTTTCTCCTCTTCCACCTCTTCCCTTTACTTTCCTTTTTCCTGCTGTTCATTACACTCTTCCATGTTTAACCTTCTGGATAACTTTTTGAAATAATTTGGGGCCTAAACTTTAGTTATTCTATGCAGTTGGTTGACTATTTTTGTTATTAATGGGCTGGAGCCATGTTTGGCTTCATATAACAATTATATAATAAGGATTGCAAATCCTTCCCTGTAGTAGATCTCACAGGAAATTGCTACAAGTTCAAAACCTTTGTAAAGAAAATGTGGGCCTGTTAAAAAAGTGAAGAGAAGTAATTCATTAAAGCCACAGTTCTATGACAATAAATACTGGCAGATTTTTTTTCAGTTCAGTGAGAAGAGGCAGAGCCATAAAAATTATCAACTCCAATTATTAAACAAATGAAATACCTTGACAGGATTGTACTTGTGATAGTTTAGTGTCTACACTAAATTAAGCTTGATGTAAATCAACCTATTGTGTGATGCAGATGGCAAGCGCTCATCTGAAAGTTCTGATAAAAATGACAAGATTAATTGCATAGTAGTGGCACCTGGCTGCCATATTGACAAGGTATCAATTGTCATTTAGCTAATTTCTTTGCTTCTTATATTTATGTTTTGATGCAGGAACACATTCAAAAGCAGAATAGGAGTTTTATTTAATAGTAAAATGAAAACCATACACAATAGCTGTGAGGAAAGTATTATATGGCATTTCAAATCCAAAACAACTCGTTTTCCAAGTTTTCTCCCACAGTGAAATTCTAGAGATTTACCCTCCTTAATTATTCTGACCAATATTGAAAAAAGATAATAGGCATTTCAGATAAAAGTTTGATAAAAAAAAATGTGACAAGTGGCGAATGAGGCACCCCCCTTTCTAAGTCCAGGGCAGATTCAACTGTTCCAGGCAGCAGGAATGCTATTCCAGAAGGACCTCTGAGACATTTAGTCTCTTTCAAAGGCTGATGAGGTTTGCAAGAGGGCTGATCCCACAGGTGCACAGAAAGTCTGAGCTCCCAAAGAATTGTCTCTCCAGGTGCCACTGACTCAGAGGTGAGCAGAGGGAAGAGACAGGAGACAACAGAAGTGTTTGCTACAATTAGCTTCCTGATACTTTTTCTCTTTGTATGCAATCGACTTTTTTCCTCTTATATCGGTTTTCAAATGTGTTTTTGTTAAGTAGTATATTATTTTATGGTGCTGTCTTTACACAATATCAAATCTGTAAAGAGGTCTTTATTTAGCAATTGAACTATTTACATATATATTTATTTGTAGACCACATTGTGTTTTATAAATATCATTTCATTTCTTCTTACTTTTACATGTCACCCTGAAATTATTACATGCTATTAACCTTTGAGATATAATAATAGAGACAAACTTTAATATCCAAAGGATAAAGTGGTATTGTAAAAATTCAGTGGTCTTTAGTGATTAGCACAATATTTATTTATTTTCTAAAGGTAAAACCTAAAAATCAAAAGTATTTTTAATTCTGTTGGTAATAAGCAGCATATATAACCATTGAAATGGCATAGCAAAAAAGAACACAATCTAACAGCAGGATATTCTGTATCATATTTACTTGTTCACCTGCATTAAAATACTTTTTACCTGTTTTAATTTAATTTTTATTCAAGTATTCATTTTAATTTTGTTAATTATTTCTTTTAAGATTTTTTTTACTAGCTCTGAAATGAGAGTTTTCTGGGATCTATGCAAGAAAGACAATTTGTTGGATTCTGTTAAATACTACAAACTCCCAAAGGACAATTCTTTATTTCCTTAGGAGGAAGTAGACAAATTAAGCATCCTATTGTTTTTGATGGTCCACTATTTTTAATCTGTTGTGAACTGGGCAAAAGGTTAACAGTTCCTTGACATTTCAATTGTAGCTTGTGAGATTTGTCTGGATATTTATCCAACAAATGATGTGAAAGCAATACTTCAAATTTTAAAGATATTTGACAACAAGGGATAATTTAAAATAATTTGGAGTTAGAATAATGACTTTGTGCTATGTTGAAATGAACTTATATTTTGAATATTTTCCTTTTAAAGAATATGCAAGCTATAGCATGTCTGGGATATGTTTGAAAGCAACTCTTAGTGATTAGATAGGGATTTATTGGAACATGAATTGTGATTGTTTGTTGCTCTGTGTTGAGAAGATGATAAGAGTTATTGTGAATTCCATTGAATTATTATACTTGAAATGTTCCATGGTAAGAGTGTTGAAAAATATATGCACTTGGATCTGAGGATGTGGCCCAATGGTAAAGGGACTGGGTAGCACATGTAGACTTTGGCTTCAAACATATACATGCACATTCAATCATACATTCAACATTCTTATATATTAGACAAGAAGCTGTCTTAGGTCATCCTCTCACATCAAACAGGTGTAAATGATCCATAGGGACTTAATCCAGTTTTATCCAGTTTATATGCTGTCAACATTTTCCTCTCCTTTTCACCTTGATTGTATCTCAAGCATTTTAGATAATTCTGTGTAGAAAAACCTTCCCACTGTTGGCTTTTCCATCTGTGATATGTTCCCTTATACATCTGCTTGGCTTGTCATTTTTTAGATGACTAGATAATACTCTCTTCAGTGAAGTGTCCTTTGTGACTTACTTACTTACTTTATTTATTTATTTACATTTAGTTATTTTTATTTTTTATTTTTTTTTTAAATTTTTTTTTTATTATTATTTATTCAACTGTGTGCATATGCGTGTGTATCTGCGCGCACGTGTGTCTGTGTGTGTGTGTGTGTGTCTGTGTGTGTGTAGAACCACGGACGAATTCGCGAACCACCATGGACGCCTCCATCTCCTTCTGCCCCGGGATTCACAGGCTCCGCCCTACCAGGACCAGAAACGCAGGCCGCCCCCGCTTCCGCCTGGCGTCTATACGTGGGATCTGGGATCCGAACTCAGGACCTTCCGCCTGCAAGGCGGAGGCTTAACCCCTGAGCCACCTCTCCAGCCCTATTTTTATTTTTTAAAATAATATTTTATTATTATAAATATTTACAATTATGCAAGTTCAATGAGTAGGTATCCTTACCACCCTCCTTCCCTCGTGACTCCATTTAAACAACTTTTCAATCACAGAGCTGAGCCTTCCACTTAACAGTATGCTAAACATTTAGCATGATTTCTGTTTTTTGATTTTATCTCCCAAATAAAATTTAAGTTCAAGTAGGGCTGATATTTTTATGTGTCTTAGCTCCTATTAAGTCCTTAGTGCTTTCAAAGAGTTCAATGAATATTTGTTGATAAAATAAATGAATTATCACCCTACATCAGAGAATGAGGTAGTGCATGTGTGTGTGTGTCCTCATGTGCGTGTATTTACTATATTCTATTATTTTGCTGTTTTTTAGTCTACCATGCAAAATCCTTAAAAAATTCTCTCATTAATTTTTTTTTTGCTTACCAGAGAATCAAGCTATAAGGAATGTTAATATTCATCATTTTAATTTAACCAACAAAACTTCAATGCTTCTATATTAAAATATGTATGATCTCAAGGATCATTGCTAATATTATGTTTTTAAATTGAAATAATTTTGCAAATCAAAGAAAATCTGCAAAGTGGTCAATGTGCAATGTCAAGATGAACTTCATTTTATCAATTTGCACTTCTTTGTACAAGTGTTAGTTGAATTAGAGAATTTGTTGAATTAAATAAACACATGCAGTTTTCTGTATGTTAATTTTTATCTCCATAGCGTTGCAATATAGCTAATTCAAAGAATAAACAGTACTGGTGAATGAAGTAGAATATCACAGAAATAGAATATCTGATGTTTCTGCCTTAACTTCACTACACATCTGCTCCACTCTTCAGGTATAATCACAAGGGAAAGTAAACGATATAAGAGGAACTGTGGAGTTCTTGCTTGATTGCTACTGTTTAAGGCATAAAACATATTTTCTATTCCAGATAGAGGTTTGGACACTCTCTCAAGAGCATCTTGTGATTCTTTGCAGACTCCAAATGGGATATGTCAAAACAGTTCTTTTAGTAAGTTACTGCATTATTTTCTGGGTGTTAGGATTATGTGTTGCCTCTAGAAATCAAGAGATAACCTCTGGTTTTCTTTGTTGAGTTTTTTTATTACTATTGTTTTGAGAACAGGTGCTGAGACAATTCTGAGCACTTCTCTATCACAAATTCTGTGGGAAACATCAGACTCATGGGAAATATAGCTCTGCTTTTTATCATGACAAACTATGGGCTTTCAGACCTTGCAGTGAGACCATGTTACTTCTAGCCATTATATATCATTGACTTATAATACAACTGTTTCTTCTTTATGTTACTCAGATGGAACATATACATAGGTGACAGATGTCCACACCTCCAATTTCCTTCATTGGATATTGTATACCGTAGGAAAGCGAGTGAGAATCATAAACACTCACGACAGAAACACACACACACGCACACACTCACACACACAAAATACACACACACATCAAATGGGAGGAGAGAAGGGGCCACAAGAATATTAAAGTCTGAGTGTGGGAAGAGATACTGCTAGACAGTTCATGTTCATATCAGGACTGCAATACCCAAGAGATCAGTGTAGCAATGTCTAAATCCAGTGGTTCTTGCAACACCTGAAAAATTAGCATCAACATTTTGCCATGAGTAGGGAAGACCTCAGAAGATAATGGTGCCACCAGAGAGACTCTTTGGGACTTGTACCTGACCGGGGGTGTAGGGGGGCGAGGGGAGGAGGGGAGAGGACTTCTGGCCCACGGGTGAGCTGTTCATGCTCCAGTAGGTGCCCTGGAAATCAACAATGCAGACTTTCTAGATGGAGCCCAGTGACATGGGAGGGGGAAGGAGGTCAGCTGGGAAGAAAAGCAAGTGAGAGAGTAGCAGAGAGTAGTTGAAGATGAAAAAATAATAGCTTTTTAAAAATTCTTTATGAAAGCTTCAAAGACTAAACAAATTAGCAAGAATATTCTTTCTCTGCTATTTTGGCATTTGAAATTAAGTATTAGCATGATTTACCAATATGTATTCTAGCTGTAGTGCTTCATTAAAACCTGAGACAGGGAGAATTCTAATTTTACATTTTCTGTTGTGAGAATGCTGTGTGACATTTATTTGTATGTTTTCACATGTGACCTTTAGTCTCTCAAATAAGGTAAAATTTGGACGTAGATAAGGAGATACGTCATTTAAATGATTTTGCAATAAAGATTGGGAAACCTACCATTGTAGAGTTTGTTGAAGTTGCAGGACTAGACTCCTGTGACCAGAAGGGTTAGCAGAGTTCACAAAGGTCTGACAGAGGCCAAGTTCTTTTATAAGGGAGAATGAGAAGAGTGAGCAAGTTTAGAAGAAACTGACATGTATGGTCAATGTCATGAGAGGGGAGAGTGATCTGGCATTTGAGCAGAAAGTGATGTCTGGAGATATAAGAGTTATGCCTGATTAAGCCAGGTCAACCTCCATCTCTTACCATCTCTCCATATTGTTATCCTATTATTTATGAATCCACAAGTGATGGGATATCTCAGAGCCTTCAAGATCTGATTGTCTCTGGAAATCGACTCACCTCTGTGTGTTGTGCTGCTGATTCTTTGGACGTTTCTTAAACCAGCAAAGTCAATAAAATTTGTCACTGCAGAAGGAAGAGTTGTTAAGGTTAAGTCAGTCCCTGCCACACTGATGACTGGCTGGGGCAGAGAGAATATTTAAGAATCTGCAGGAAAGAAATAAATGTTACCAAAATGGGTCTGGCAAGTATTTTGTCCAGATTGGCCAATGGGTATAACACATTAAAGTTATCAATCATTTATGAGGCAAACAGGGGCATTCAGATAGTCTGTCTCATTTTGAAACTACCAAAAGAACAAGGATATTCACACATCCTTCCTTTCTTATGTGGAAAGGCTGCTTCTTTATAAAAGTTGTCTGGGGACACAAGGAGGGCAGAGTGCAGTTTCTTAACTATCCTTGTTTCCACCATCTGTTAGCAAATTGTTCTCAAAGCAGCTTCTCCAGTTCCATCCTTCCAGGGAGAAATGGAAGGGATTGATTACTTTTTGAGAGTAACGAAAACAGAAATAAAAGGCACTAGACAATTCTACAAGGGGGACCTGAAACACAATTGTGTTTGGAGCTCTATTTCTGAGGCACAAACTTCAGTCCCTTGAAACAAGACTATGTAGCTGAAACCTTTGCTAAACGTTCCTGTGTGAATAATTCTAGGCAATTTTATACCCACAAAGAATATTGTCACTATAAAGAAAACTAGAATGTTCTCATGTAAGAAGGAGTAGAGACTATCCAATTAGTCTGAGCATTGAATTGGAAGATAGAACTCTAGCGTTCTATTTATACACTTAATGGGAATTTTCTGTGGTCACTTGGGGGATCTCCTGCCTTTGTCTAGCTATCCTAGTGTTTGAGTAGAGCCATTACACCAAGTCCTTAAATATTCAGCATACATAGCAATAAACAGTCCTGGACATAGGATGTATGCCCATAAGGCAAAGATATTTATGAGATATCTACATAGTTTCAATAATGTGTTTATTAAAATCTGTATTATTGTTCAAATTGAAATGATACATTCATAAATACTTATTATATCCCAGAATTCGTTACAATATCTTACATTTACTGTTTCATTTACTGGTGGCAACAGTGCCTGGAGCCTAATGTCATTATTACTTCAATTTTCCACAAGAGATAACTAAAGGAAGGGGAGGTTAAGTAATTGACCTATGTTTCCATTCTGGCTAAGTCAAGTTTTGTATCGAGCTGGCTCCACTTCAGTAATTTGCTATTGGTGGATAATCAAAATTAAGAGTATAATGCAATTAGGATTTCAGTCAACTTGCTGTGTCAGAAATTGGCTCATGTGTTTGGGAAACCATTGGTAAGTAAAACCTTTAGGTGAATCAAGAAAAGAGAGGCAGAATGAAAGAATGAAATAAAAAAGACAAAAAGCAAGAAAGAACAAATGAAGTAAAAGAAAATGGCATTATTCTGCAATTTGATGGCAAGAGTCAATATGTTGAACACTTATTATTAAATAACATCACTATTAATGAAATTATCCTCCAGTTTGATTCAAGTAAGATCTCATGGTGAAAGAAAGGAACTGTTTTCCAAAAGTGGTTCTCTGACATCCACCTGTATGTCACGACATGCATGCACCATCTCTCACTCTCAAATAAATGAATAAACATTTAAAAAATTCCTACCTCACATGTAAAGAGATGCACATTCTCATAATTGATTTTTCTTCTAATTAATGTAGCATTGAACAATATTATTTTACAAGCCTCTCTTCAGAGGGTTAATCAAAATAACTGTAGCTAATAATTCAATCTCAAGATAATACTAAAGTAAATGGGGCTATTATATGTTAATAGATTCATTTATCAAAGTCCTCTAATGCCTAATAGTTCACACAATACCCTGTTCTGATGATTTGTCATGTTCTTGAAAGTGCACACAGAACCTGGAGGGCACTTATGGGTTTATGAAATTATATTGAAGTATTTATCATTAAGCATTGTCTCTTTTGGCAATTTCCAGATATGACAGGAACATAATTAGGGCCATTCTCTCTCTTAACAAATAAAGCAATTGAGTTCATGTTACTGGAAAAATTGGAGAAAATTAAGAATCTTGAAATTATCTACAGATAATCACTTCTTTCTCTGCTTGTAAATGTAAACTAACATGAATCAGAGCCTGAAAAACAGAAAAATGTGACACTGGAACTCATGGGACCACTTGCTACACATCAATACATGTTGTTCAGTTCTTTGGACTGTTTTCTGATTAGGAAATAAAATTTTGTAAGACTATAAGTCACATGCACCTTAGACAGGCTATTAAGTAGCACATGCTACTGCAGACATTAGCCAATGAGAACTAAATATCTAAGCGAAAATTTGGTACTAAAAGTGATATGTGTGGAAAGAAAAATGTGAACAGGAATTTCGTACAGAAGACCATATACTCCACTTGCCAGAGTTTGCTACTGAGAGTTCAAAGTTGCCATGACCATTCAGGAAATTTAAAACGCTCTGGTCTTCTAGAGAAGAGGATGTACGAAGCTGTAGTTCACAGATGAATTGTTAATACCTTTGATTTTTATAATTCTATTTCCTGACAATGATGCATTTATATGTAAAAGAAACTCTACCTTTTGATGGAGGATTGAGTAAAAGTATATTGAGAAGGTAGAACATTCAGAAATTAGCTTGCTGGCAAGCAGAAGGGAAACCCTCAATTCTGTAGTAAAACCTGAATTATTTCATTTGGGGTGGGAGATAAGTACAGTTGGGATGAAGTACTGTAAAACTTTTGGGCATGGCACAGCAGTGAACTGGGGTTTGCTGTTTGTGAGCCTAGAGCCTAGTTCTAGGTTCAGTAAGAGAACTAGAACCACTCTCAAGAGAATAACATCGAGTGTGGCCTAGCAGGATACCCAAGTAGTCCTTTATAGTTCGGATGTACATTCGTACACACACAAGTGTATTCACCACACTCATCTAAATACACACACACACATACACACATGCACACGAGTAAAAACAAAAAAGAATGCTTTGATAAATAAACACATTGCACATTTAATATCAGATTCTAGAGTGTTGTGATTCACTTATACCATTTGCAGTGATGTACATGTTATGAAATACTGTGTGGTTTCCATGTTTATCAATACACACATATAAATGGCTATTAAAATGTCCCATTGTTAGTTCCAGATAAGAGCACTGATTTTTTATGAGCTGCCCCCAATATGTAGAGTATTATCAAGGATTCTCACCATTGCTTTTATTATTTTCTTCAAGCTAAAATCTTACTCCATTTAAAGGACAGAGAAAATGTTGCTTAATTCCATCAGTACCACCACCGATTCTTAATTTTTGAGTTCTTAGAGCTTTGTGAATTTTTCCCTCTGATACCATCTTATTGTTAAGCTTTCATTTCTATGCCAAGTAAATATTCACATTATTTTATAGAACATTCGACTTTCCTATCATACTAGAATCAGAGTTGAAATTAGTCACAAACCATCTGCCAATCTTACAAGCAGAAAACTTCTAGGAATCCTATATTATTCTTGCCCATACATTAATTATCTAGAAGGTATCATGTCATTTCTCTCTCTCTCTCTCTCTCTCTCTCTCTCTTTCTGTGAGTATAATAATAGTATTAAGCCTTCTTTACTTCCTTGATCCTTTAAGGCAAAAAATTCACTAGTGCTTTTTAAGTGTTGCTGATCTCTGCCATTTCAACACTCTTGTCAAGATATATCAAGTTCACGTTCCTAGTGTCACAATTTAACCTCCCTCATGGTATCAGAAACATTACCATGTGTGTAGAAGACATCATTTGTAAAATTACTCTCCCTTTCTCTGTCTGCCTATCATTGTCTACCTATTATCTATCACCTATCATCTATCTATCTATCTATCTATCTATCTATCTATCTATCTATCTATCTATCTATCTATTTATCTATCTGTCTGTCTGTCTGTCTGTCTGTCTGTCTGTCTGTCTGTCTGTCTGTCTATCTATCTGGTGCATGTGTATGTGAAGGTTGGCGAGTGTCCAAGCATACACTTGTATTGCAAAGGACAGCCATGGGAGTTAGTTCTGTCTGTAGCTATCATCAAGCTCAGGTCCTCAAATGTGGCAGATCATCACTTTTGCTAGCCCAAGACAGTATTCTTCTTTTTGTTGTCTTTTATATCCAGTAGAAGAAAACCTAGCCTTAATCTTTGTGTGCTGGAATGTCAGGATTTCATTTAAAATTTAGAAACCAAATTTTTTTTAGTATGTTCAGTTTCCTGTTTATCCTCAAAATATTATCTGCTATCATTTTTCATTTTTAAATATTTCTAGGTGAGTCTTAAACAAGCACTCTTATCAACCAACCATATGTGGTTTTTACTTAACAGGCAACCGTTGTGGTGTAAGATTATGATACAGCAATGTCCCCCTTTTATTTTTCCCTCAAACTCTGAATGGACTTTTCCAGAGAAACAAAACTGCTTTCTGAGGGTGATGGAAACCTCCCAAGGGAGCAAAGTACCTTGTTCAGGGAAGCTTTGAATGTTTGTGTAGTATTCACCAGGATTACTACAGAGACCAAGGCCAGTTCCTCAGACTGGATCTCTGTGGGAAAGAACAGATTTTCTAGTAACTCATGAAGCCCTCTCAATATGCAGAGTATTGTGATACAATTTCTAAATCTGCTTCTTACACCCCCAGAGTGTAGAATAAGGAAAACAGGATCTCAACAGGAACATTCTGTCTGAAGCAACTGCAAAGCTTTCCTCTATGGCAAAATAATACAGATTTCTCACTACACACACACACACACACACACACACACACACACACATGCATGCATGTACACACACATACACACCAGACACTTTATGTATTGTTCTTCTCCAATATTCCAACTCTAATGAATGTTGCGACATAGAAAATGAATTACAAGATAAAAGATTCATGATTCTCCTCAGCAGTTACTGTCTTGCGGAGTAGTTTAATAGTTGGAAACTGTTGGACCTTGGAGAACTCAACAATTCTATAAACACTAATTAGACTAAGAAAAGTTGTTCTTCAAGAATGATTGCTAGAATCAGAGAATTAAGCATTAGATGTATTGCAGATGTTTGAAAAGCTGCAATCCCATGGAATTTAATAATGCTGTAAAATTTCTACTTTACAAGAAGAGTATTGTGATGATATAGGAACAAGGTTATTGAAAGTTTGATTTGGTAATTCTGTAGGGAAAGATAGTATTACACATGGTGATTTCTACAAACATATTACAATTTCAGTCCCATATGAATTCTAAGGGCAACAATTATAAGCAAAACATTTACTGACATCAAGATTGCATCTAAAATAGAGAACTGCTGTGCTTCAATTGCTAATTTCACAATGCAATTATATATAGTTTTAATAAAATTGTTCTATGTAGGTATAACTAAATTACCCTTAAATTGACAATTTAATTATGGAGATCAAAAGAAAGTAGAAAGCTATAAATCATCCAACACAGGAATTCCAGAGAATAATTATACTACCTTTCAGATAAATGTTCAAAGAATGATTACCTCCATTTTATGCATTCTAATTTGGACAAATCCCCTGCTTTCATTGTTAATAAACAATATTATGTTTGCTAGTTTAGTTATTAGCACATGAATTTTGTTTCCTAAATAATACCCAGTGTATTCATGTACATGAGTTCATCTATGAAATACAGAATTTCATGGAATCAGGATTAAAAATTAAAAGTTTACATATTTGATTATTTTATCAAAGACAGTCACACAGCATAATAATATAATCACTCCCATTTCAATATATTTTTAAGTTAGACACTAAAGAGAAGTGTCTAAGATGTGACCAGGCAGATCAAATAGGCACACGGGAAATAATTTAGAAGGATAAATGATAAAAATTATAGAAAATTATAAAGTTTGTGTAGAATTATAGAAATTTGTATCAGAACCCAGGCTATACAGATCTCTCCAGATACTAATACTAGAAAAGTTTATCAGTATAAACAAGGCTCTTTGCCAAAATTTCCAAGGAAAAATATCTGTAACTACAAGAGCATTGTTAATTCTCCTCTAGGTCTATGTAGAACTGAATTGCTGACATAGTTCTTAAAACTATTCTCAAACAACACACATTAGCATTTTGAAAGCAGCTATGCACGTAAGCTTTCTTTCCCTAATATTGACCTAATGGTGCATTTCTTTGAAAATTGTTCTCCATGACTATAAACAAAGAAACAAAACTCTAATGTTAGTTAGTGTTTCAGAATTTCATTGCTCATTAATCTATAAATAATGCTTCATGTGTGCACACACACTAATAGGCCCAGAACAAATTGTAAACTATAATTCATATTTGTATGTGTTCTTAGATTAAATGAAGAAGTGGTAAACTACAAAGCAAATGAGCAATATACTCATCTAGGGATATCGGATTTAGTAAAAGTTTTTGGAATGAGCAAGTTATGATATATGACATTTAGTAAATAAGTGACATATATGCTGAGAATAGGAAGGTCAGAGGTCACCAGATAAAAAAGTGGTTTCATTTGAAAAGTGTGATTAAGCCAAGAACAGTTATGGCAACTGAAAACTTTAGAATGCATTCTATGATTCATTTTATGGTTAAATTTCAAATAACACACTTGTGTCTTTCAAATGCTATACTCCCAAGTTGAAGCTTCTCATCCAGTTTACAAGTTCATTTGTGCTTACAGACCAGACTATTATTGCTTCTTTAAAATATAATGAAGAAATCTAATTCTATGTGAGAACAGTTTGATAAAGAAATGTTTTCTTTGTGGGAGGCAGCGGTTCAGCATGATTGAGGACAGATTCTCTGGTCTTAGCACCACACCTACTCACTATAAAATATTAGGCAAGTTATGCTTCCATACAACCTCCGTTAATATTTAAAGTTATGAATAAAGTTTGAACACTTATAACATCATCTTGGCTGAAGGATGTAGTCCTTGATGTATTTATTTTCACACAATGCTGCACATAGACCTTATTCATTGTTCTGTTGGGCCTTAGCATTCCTCATGTTGGAGCCAATAGTATAGAGCCTCATTTTAATATGCTCAAAAATACATTGGTTTCTTTGTCAAAGGTTTGTCCAAGATTTGGCGAGGGTGGTATTTCATGTCCAATTAGAAATGTTCTTTTACCTTCCCGACTATTTTCACAATAATGAAGTTCACGTCTTCTTCACCACTGAATTTTTTTTAAACGATAAAAGGTGTCATAACCAAACTCAGGCATCACTTTATGCTACTGTTTTGGGGCTGGACTTTATCACACTCCATGTTAGACAATGCCTATGGTGATTTAACCTATTTCTAGCTAGGGTGGAATGCAGGGACGATCTTGGCTTTGACCTTGATTACACCAATATGTCATATGCCTGGGAGATCCCTCTGCTGGGCTGCAGATGACTCTCTCTTGCACATAGAGCATATTCCACTTTAGGTTTTTGCACTTGTACGCATGCAACACTCAAACATTCTATCTTGTTACACGAGTATTGTTCAGATATTATCCTCCAAATATATCCTTGTCACTCTCCGTCCCATATCCCTATGCTTAATTTCCCTTAAGGAACATCAACACATCAACTTATTCCTGTTGCATTGCCCAGTCAGTGCAGGAAGTGAAAATTTAGGGCAAGTTTAAAAAGAGAAATCTGTCTTTTTTGTTAACTACTACATTCTTGGGATATATTTATGTGATTGCTAAATATTATCAATAATATTTTATTTAGAGGATATAATTGGCTCATTTTGCATTAAATTATTAATACCTATAAATGTGTAAAATGTGTGGAACAGCAGCTTTGATAGTCTTAATAACCATAAAAATCGTAAAGTTAAAGCTAATGCTACAATTCTGCAAGTGTTATGAGAAGTTCCCAAAACTTACTAATTATTCTATTGCTTGATATAGAAACACTATAGAGAAGTTAAGATTTTTCAGCTAGTCAACACTTTCTTTATGGGAAATTTTGGAGAATCACATTAAACTTTCTGCTCATGACTTGACTTTTGCTTTTTTCTCCACTGTCATCTTGAGAATCATAATGTTGTATTAAAAATTAGAGGACTTTGAAAGAATCCAGAACTTATGATCCTTACAAGAAGGGCAGGCTGATAATCCATTAAGCTAGAAATTGTTGGATGTCACACACAGCTCTGATGGAAGTTCATTTACATAGAGGCCAACTGTGTTTACTGTGTTTAATTTGGCAAAGATTACTTTGTGCTTAGGGACTTAAAAGTGCGTTGAAAGCATTAGTCAACAGCTTAAAAAATTCTGAATGCAAGAACTGTCTGAGACAGGAAAGAATGAGGTGGAGAAAGAGAGAGTGAGAGAGAGAGAGAGAGAGAGAGGAGAAGGAAAATGTTTTAAAATCCCACCTTATCACATCATAAGGACACGTAAAATTTCTGTATCTAAAGGAAAGCCTAAGGTATTGCCTGGACTCAATATGTGTTAATATTTTCCATACAAGCAAATGAGATATTTTGATGTAGTGGTATCAACTCTATGACATATATCTGCAGGTCAAGAACTAAAAAGGTTTGAGATTAAAAGAAAAACTGATCAGCATTAGTTATGTCGTAGCACACTCAGTCTTGTATTTTCTTTGAAACTTAAAAAGTTACTATATGTACTTGATAATGCAGACAGTCTATCAACTTCCCCAGCAGAGAATCTATCCATAACTGTGTAGAGTATAAACATGCATCAGATTGTATTTACTCACTTCCTTATTCTGAGTTTGATAGAATTATGAAAGCTATTTTCTTTGACATTTTTCTGTTGCTTCATTCTGTTATGGTAGTTTTTAAAGTTGACTTTTTAGTCTCTCTCTCTCTCTCTCTCTCTCTCTCTCTCTCTCTCTCTCTCTCTCTCTGTGTGTGTGTGTGTGTGTGTGTGTGGTGTGTGTGTGTGTGTGTAATCCAGATATCAATCTCTGATGTCATCATAGAGTTTCTCTCTGCCCTGGGAATCACCAATTAGGCTGATTGGCCAGTGAGTCTCAGGTATCTCCAGTTCCTCAACATCACAATTATAAGTTCAAGTTTCTGTGCTCAGGTAGTTAACAAATGTTCTATCAACAAAGTTTGGGCCCTCACACTTCCAGGCTGAAACAGCTCACTAGCTGAGCTCTCTCTCCAGTCTTCCTTTGGCATTCTTGAGGAATACACCTCTCATGGTCCCTGGGATTCTTTCATTCTGGCATCTTGGTTGCCTTTCATTCCATCTTTTCTAGCTGGTTATTTGTGATTTTCCTTTTCAGACTCTATACATCATTTAGCTAACTCCAGTTCTATGTAATAGCTCTTTGTCTTCTACACAAGATTTTTGGGTGAGATTTTAGATAGCTTTACATTACATACTAGTTTTTCCTATGTGGTTTGAGATCTTGCACTTGTTCTTGTGTCAAGTAGTAAATGACATATTAGGATGCCTGCCCTCTGTTTGAAGTAGAGCATATTCTCAGGCATGGTCTCCTGATCTGTCAGTTTCTCAAATTTAAATGGAAGATCAGCTGGAACATCAATTTTTGTTCTCAAAGACTATTGTAAAATCATGAGATATATCTTGTATAATCCTTCCTTGGCTGTTGGAATGATTGGATGATGGCAATATAATTTGGTATATTAGACAAAAGAAACTAGTTCAAGAATTCTATATTTCAAACCCAGGCCAATTCCATTGCAATCATTTTATATTCTTCTTTTCTTTACCTATGTGGTAAAATGGAGTGATTTGTAGTTGTCGTGAGTTTTAGGACAGATCAATTTCATTATAATAGATTTTTTTACACAGATATATACATTAACCTACACACTCTGAAAGAATACAAAAGAATGCTTTCTTGGATGCTAGGATTATGATAAACGAGAAGAATCACAGAGGCATATTTTATCTTCAATACATATGATGCTTTAATATTTTCTGTATGTGTATATTTATATAGTTTGCTTAATTATAAGCATATATGTATGCTTAAGTGTACATATGTATGTATAAACACAATGCACAAAAAGAATGCATGAAAAAGTATAAGAGCAGCCTTTTCACTGAATGAAATTTGTGTAGGTGGTACTTGATAATGACAACATATATTATAACCTGAGGTTATTAAGAGTACTATAAGTAATCATTTTATTATACTATTAATGGCCACTACTTGAAGGTTTCTTGTGGCATGCTTATCTTTTTAAATTTTTTATTATGTTCATTAATTTTTTTCCTAATCATACAAACTTAATAGGTACCCTGGTTCCTTCCTTCTCTCCACCCCTCCCCAGTCTCCCTTGCACCATCTTCCTTTCACTCCCCTCCCTCCCTTTCACCCAGTGCCTCCTTCTTCCCTCCTCCCATCCTTTAGTGTGAATGCCAAACTTCCCTCTGTGTCCTTCACTCTAATGAGGTGTAAGGACTCAGTGGCATTGCCCAGAGCCCTTTCTTGTGCACCCCTTTAGTATGGGAACAATATTATGCTAATCCCTTGCCACTAAGGATCTTAGTGCCTATGATCCATGCTAGACTTTGGGGAATCGTTGACATGTCATGCAAAGCCTGATTATGGCTACTGCGGCCCTAACTTGTGTGGAGTATCTTGCATATCATTGCTCCTCCCCATCTTTAGGCTCGTACAATCTTATTGCCCCCTTTTCTCCAAATTTACCTGAGCTTTAGGATGGGGAGAGATTAGGCTGGCCTGGTTCCAGGTGGTTGATATAGAGTCTCTGATGTTCTGAATTATGTTTGGTTGTTATTTTCAGTTTTGCTGTTCCTGCATCGCCCTTGGCTCCATTCTGATTGTTGTTGGAAGTCACCTCCTAGCCAGAGATAAATGGCTGTTTAAATGGAGTCTTACTATAACAGTAGATTCAAAGGTAGATGGAATAAAAGTAGGAGACTGCGGTGAGGAGAGTCAGATTTACAGGATGGTTACCATCTATCTGCCAGACTCTATGCCCTCCCTGACTGGTGAGATCAACCCCCTCAGTTGCAAGTGACTAGGAAGGAAAGTGAGTGAGGCTAACCAGATGTCTAACTACTTACTTGCAATAATTGATGGTGATCTATTTTATCTGCTGTAGTATTATCCCCTATCTCCTTATTTCTGGGAGGGGTCTTCCTCCCCTTCCCTCCTGTTTATAATCTTTGTAATTACTGTAGGTATTACAGATATTTATCCTTGAATATATCACTAAGTGGGTTTGGTACTAGGATCCACCTGTTAGGGAGTGCATATGGCACTTAATTTTCTGTGTCTGGGATACTTCACTCAATGTGTTTTTTTCTAATTCCATCCATTTTTCAGCAAATTTCATTAATTTATCTTTTTTGATGCCTGAAAATATTCCATTGTATAAATGTACTACATTTTCCTTATCCACTCAACAACTGTTGGGCATTCCCATGATTCCATGACTTTGCTATATTGTAAATAGTCCTGCTATGAACTTGGTTGTGCTTGTGTCACTGTGTGAATTTTTGCTTTATGGGAGATTATTCCCAGAAGTGGAATAGCAGGGTCATATAGCATTTCAATCTTTAACTTTTTAAAAAATCGCCAGACTGATCACCAAAGTGATTGCATAAGCCTGCATTCCCACCAGCAATGTAGGAGAGTTCCCTTCTCTCTACATCCACTCCAGGATTTGGCATTGTTTGTATTGTGTATTTTTGCCATCCTGACTAGGGTGAAATGATATCTCAAGACAGTTTTGATTTACATTTGCCTGATGGATAAGGATGTGGAGAATTTTAAAGATATTTGTTAGACATTTCAATTTTGTCCCTGGAAAAGCTTCTTTTGAGTTCCAGGCCTATTTTTTGATTGGGCCATTTATCTCCTTGGTGTTTAGTTTCCTAAGTTCTTTGTGTTTTCTGAATAATAGAGCTCTATCAGATATGTGGTTAGTGAAGATTTTTCTCCCATTCTGTGGGTTGCCTTTTTGCTCGGTTTCAATCTCATTAACTGAACAGAAGCTCTTTAATTTCATAATATCCCATTTGTTGAGTGTTGGTTTTAGTGACTGTGCTGTTGGATTTCTATTTAAGAACTGTTGGCCCAGCCCAATCAACTCGAGGGAGTATCCTACACTTTCAACTAGGGTTTTTATAGTCTCTGACCTAATATTGAGGTCCTTGATGCATTTGCAATTGATTTTTGTGAATGGTGACAAGTACGGGTCCAGTTTTAATCTTCTGCATGTGGAGATCCAGTTTTACCAGCACCATTTGTTGAAGATGCTGTTCTTTTTCCATTGCATTTTTTGGGCCCCATTGTCAAAGATCAAATGGCTGTAACTTTGTGGGCTTATATCTTGTTCTTCAACCCTTATCCATTGATCTATGTGTCTATTTTGGAGCCAGTACCTGGCTGATTTTCTTAATATGGATTTGTAGTATAGATTAAGGTTTGCTATGGTGATACCTCCAGTAGTGTTTTTGTACCCAGGATTGTTTTTGCTATCTTGGGTCTTTTGTGGTTCCATATCAATTTTGAGATTGTTTGGTGAACTTCTTTAAAGAATTGCTTTGGGATTTTAATTAGTATAGCATTGAATCTCTATTTTGCCTTTGGTAGGATGGTCATTTTTATGATATTGATTCTGCTAATGCAGGAACATGGGAAGTCTTTCTACCTTCTTATGTCTTCCATAATTTCTTTCCTTAGAGTTTTAAAGTTTTCATTGTAAAGGTCTCTTACTTCCTTGGTTAGGTTTATACCAAGGTATTTCATTTTTTTCAGGGGCTATAGCAAATGGGATTGTTTCTCTTAGGGCTCTTTCACTTCTTTCATCCTGGGCATAGAGGAAGTCCACTGATTTCTGTACATTTACTTTGTAACCTTCCAACTTGCTGAACTTATGTATTAGTTCCTGGAGTTTCCTGGTGGAGTTTTTAAGATCACACAGGGATAAGATCATGTCATCTGCAAATAGAGATAACTTGACTTCTTTCTTGATGATTTGAATCCCTTTTATCTTCCTCTCTTGTCTTATGGCTCCAGCCAAGACTTCAAGTACAATATTGAATAGTAGTGGTGAGAGTGGACCACCTTGTCTAGTTCCTGATCAAAGTGGGAATGCTTCCAATTGTTCCCCATTGAGCATAATCCTTGCTGTGGGCTTGTTGTGTAGAGCTTTCATTATATTGATAAAGGTTCCTTCCATTCCTATCTCTAGCGTTTTGATCATAAAAGGCTGTTGGATCTTGTCAAAAGCTTTTTCTGCATCTATGGAGAGTATCATGTGGTCCTGAACGTTGGATGGGTTCATATGGTAAATTACATTTATTTATTTGCCTACTTTGAACCGGCCTTGTGTGGGGATAAAGCCTACTTGATCACAGTTTTGATATGCTTTTGAATCCAATTTGTTAAGATTTTGTTGAGGATCTTTGCATCTATGTTCATCAAACAGTTTAGCCTACAGTTTTCTTTTTTATGTGTATGTTTATTATGTTTTGAGATTAATATGATATTAGCTTCATAGAAAGAATTTGGTAGTGTTCATTCCTTAACAATTTAATGGAACTATTTAAGGAGAATTGGTGTTAGTTGTTCCTTAAATGTCTGGTAGATCTCTGTGCTGAATCCATCTGGTCCAGGACATTTTTTGGTGGGAAGATTCAAGATTACTTCATTAATTTCTTCATATGTTATAGAAATATTTAAATAATTAAAAACTTCCTGATTCAGTTTAGGTACGTTGTGGTTACTTAGGAATTCATCCATTTCTTTTGTGTTGTCAAATTTCACAGAGTATAAATTTTTGAAATATGTTATAATACTCTGAATTCTTGGTATCAGTAGTCATAACTCCATTTTCATTTCTATTTTGTTAACTTGTGTTTTCTCTCTCTTGTTTTTGTTTAATTTAGCTAGGGGTGTATCAATCTTATGATTTTTTTCAAAGAACCAGCTTTTTGACTGGTGATTCTCTGTATAGTTTTCCTTATCTCAATTTCAGATATTTCTCTCCTGATTTTGCTGATCTCCTCTGTTCTACTGCTTTTGGGATTGGACTGTTTTTGTTTCTCTAAAGCTTTTAGCTGCATTGTTGAGTTATTTATTTGTGATGTTTCTATTTGTTTGATGTAGGCATTAAGAGTTATAAACTTACCTCTTAAGAAGGCTTTCATTTTGTCCTAGAGATTTTGATATGTTGCATTTTCATTATTGTTCTCTTTTAGGAAATCCTGAATTTCATTTATGATTTCTTCCTGAACCCAATTCTCATTCAGCAACATAGTGTTTATTTTCAGGAGTTAGTGTATTTTCTGTTGTTTGTTGTGTTGTGGATGTCAAGCTTTAGACCATGGTGGTCTGATAGGGTACAGTCTAAAATTTCAAATTTCCTGTATATGTGGAGATTTTTAAAAAATTTTTATTATTATTTTATTCAATTGTGCGTGTGTGTGTGTGTGTGTGTGTGTGTGTGTGTGTGTGTATGTATATGTGTGTGTGTAGAACCATGGGCAAATTTGGGAACCAAAATGGACCACCTCCACCTCCTCCTTGTTTACTCTGCCCTGGGATTCACAGGCTCCACCCTACCAGGACCAGAAACCAAGCTGCCCTTGCTTCCGCCCCGCGTCTATAGGTGGGGTCTAGGATCTGAACTCAGGACCTTTCACCTGCAAGGCAGAGGCTTAACCCCTGAGCCACCTCTCTAGCCCCCTGGAGATTTGTTTTGCGGTCCTATATTTGGTCCATTTTGGAGAAAGTTCTGTGTGATGCTGAGGAAAATGTATTCTTTGGTGCATGGATGAAAAGTTTGATAGAGATCTGTAAGGTCCATTTCAATAAGCGTTTGATTAAGTTCCAATGTGTCTCTGTTAAGTGTTTGACCTGTTGATCTATTCCATGTTGAGAGGGCGGTATTGAAATCTCCAAGAATTATCATTCTGGGGTTGATTTCTTGCTTTAGATGCTGTAGCGTTTGCTTAATGAATGTGGAGAAGCCCATATTTGGTGGGTTGTGAAGTCTTCCTGGTGAATTGTACCTGTGACTAAAATGTAGTGACCTTATGTCCTTTTTATGATTTTTTTTATTTGAAGTCCACTTTTCCCAATAGCATAATAGCTACCCCTGCTTATTTCCTGGTTCCATTAGCATGCAGAATTTTGGATCAGCCTTTTACTTTTAGAATGTGCCTATCTTTTGTGATGAGATGTGTTTCCTGAAGTCAGCAGATGGATGGGTTGTGATTTCTAATCCAAGTTTGTAATCTGTATCTCTTGATTGGTGAGTTTATTCCACTGATATTTAGTGTTATATTGGAGAAAATACTTTTAATTCCTCACAATTTTTATATTTAGTGGCTTTCATAGGTGTATTATTTGGCTTTTAGGTTTTGGTGGTGTTATACTTTCCTTTTGTCCTCCTGGATATGCTTGTTCTTTTCTTCAAGCTTGAGTATCTTTTCTAGCATTTTTTAGAGGTCTGGTTTGGTAGACATGTAAGCCTTCCAGTTATCTTTGTGCTGGAAAATTTTTATTTCACCCTTGATCATGACTGATTATTTTGCCAGATATATCAGCCTGGGTTGACATTTTTGCTCATTCAATACTTGAAATATGTATCTCCAAGCTCTTCTTGCTTTTATTGTTTCCATTTTAAAATCATTTTAATAGACTTCCCTTTAAAAGTGACTTTTTTTTTTTTTTTACTTTGAAGCTCTCAGCACCTTTTCTTTTTCTTTTATTTGAAGTGTTTTGACTATTGTTGTGTCGAGTTTCTAATTTGGTCATATCTATAGGGGTGCTGAAATCCTCTTGTATTTGGATGGGCTTCTTTCTTTAGATGAGGAAAATTCTCCTTTATGATAATTTGAAAAATTTCCTCAGGTGTGGTATTTTGGGATTCTTTTTTTTTTTAATAAGAAAACATTTTGAATTTATTGATGAAAGATATATATTTCTTTTTTTAAGCTTACAAGGTAATTCTTTTTTTATACATTTTTATTGTTATTTCAGCTCATACAAACTTAATAGGTACACCAGTTCCCTCCCTCCCTCCTCCTCCCCTTGAACCCCCTGCTCCCCCTCCCCTCACCCCTCCCTCCCCATCCTTCAATGCCTCCTGCCCCAAATTCCCAGAGAGTCCTTTCTTGTGCATGCCTGACTCTCCTCTGGGCCCTCCTCTCCGTTGACGTACAAGGACCCAGTGGCATTTCAATGAACCCTTTCCCATATTCCCTTTAAGTATAGGAATACTACTGTGGCTGCCAATACCTTGCCTCCAAGGATCTTGGTGCGTTTAGCAGATGCTAGACTTTGTGAGGTCAATAGTGTATTGGACATTGCTCAGGGCATGCAAAGTCCAATTATGATTGCTTCAGCCCTAATTTGTGTGGAGTATCTTGAAAATCATTACTCCTTCCATCCTTTTGCTCTTACAATCTTACCGCCCCCTCTTCTGCAAATTTCCCTGAGCTTCAGGATGGGGAGAGATTAGTCTGGCCTAGTTCTAGGTGGTTGATATAGAGTCTCTGAAGTTCTGGATTGTGGTTTCTTGATTTTCTTTTGCAGTTTTGCTGCTCCTGCAATGCCCTTCACTCCATCCTGCTGGGCAGTATGTCATCCCCTGGCCAGAGACAAAAGGCTGTTAAACTGGAGTCTTATTATAAGAGCACATTCAAGGGTAGATGTAATAAAAGTAGGAAACCTCAGTGAGGGAGGGGTCAATCACCCATTTGCAAAATGGTTACTTTTTATCTACCAGACTATATGCCCTCCTCTTCTGGTGAGCATACCCCATCAGTTGTAAATAATCAGGAACGAACGTCTGTGAACTTAACCAGGTGTCACATTACTTATTTTCTCTACTGTAACATGGTCACTTCTCTCCTTGTTTCTGGTGTGGCCCTCCAACCCCATCCCTCCTGTTCATAATCCTTGCAATTACTGTGGGTAATACATAGATTTATCTATGAGTGTCTTAAGGTGGGCTGGGTGGGTTTGGTACTAGGAGCCACCTATTAGGGAGTACATATGGCGCTTAATTTTCTGGGTTTGGGATACTTCACTTAATAGAATTGTTTCTAATGACATCCATTTCCCAGCAAATTCCAGTAATTCATCATTTTTGATGGCTGAGTAGTACTCCATTGTATAGATGTACCACTGTTTCCTTATCCACTTGTCAACTGTTGGACATTTAGGTTGATTCCATGACTTTGCTATTGTAAACAGTGCTGCTATGAGCATGGTCAAGCTTATGCTATCGAGGTGAACCTCTGCTGTATGAGGGGTTATTCCCAAAAGTGGAATAGCAGGGTCATATGGCATTTCAATCTTTAATTTCTTTAAGAATCTCCAGACAGCTCACCAGAGTGGCTGTATGAGCCTGCATTGCCACCAGCAATGTAGGAGAGTTCCCCTCTCTCCACATCCTCTCCAGCATTTATTGTTATTTGTATTGTGGATTTTTGCCATCCTGACCGGGGTGAGATGATATCTCAGGGAAGTTTTGATTTGAATTTCCCTGATGGCTAAAGAAGTAGAGCATTTTTTCAGATATTTGTTAGACATTTTAATTTCATCCCTGGTAAAGTTTCTTTTAAGTTTCAGGGCCCATTTTTTAATTGGGCCAGTGTTTTCCTTGGTGTTTAGTTTTCTAAGTTCTTTGTGCACTCTGGACAGTAGAGCTCTATCAGATATGTGGTTAGTGAAGATTTTCTCCCATTCTGTGGGTCGCCTTTGGCTCATGTTACTATCTCTTTATCTGAACAGAAGCTCTTTAATTTCACAAGATCCCAACTGTTGAGAGTTGGTAGCAGTGACTGTGCCATTGGATGTCTATTTAGGAAATGTTGGCCTAGCCCAATCAGCTTGAGGGAGTTCTCTATTCTTTCAAGTATGGTTTTTATAGTCTCTGGACTTATATCAAGGTCCTTGATCCATTTGGAATTAAGTCTTGTACATGGTGACAAGTACGGGTCCAGCTTTAATCTTGTGCATGTGGAGATCCAGTTTTGCCAGCACCATTTGTTGAAAATGTTGTTCTTTTTCCATTGGATTCTTTGAGCCCCTTTGTCAAAGACCAAATGGCAGTAATTTTGTGGGCTTATATCTGAGTCTTCAAGCCTTATCCATTGATCTCTGTGTCTATTTTGGAGCCAGTACCAGCCTGCTTTTATAACTATGGATTTGTAGCATAGACTTAGGTTTGGTATGGTAATACCTCCAGCAGTGTTTTTGTTACTCAGGATTGTCTTTGCTATCCTGGGTCTTTTGTGCCTCCATATGAAATTTGAGATTGTTTGGTCAACTTCTTTGAAGAATTGCTTTTGGATTTTAATTGGTATAGCATTGAATTTGTATATTGCTTTTGGTAGGATTGGTCATTCTGCTAATCCAGGAACATGAGAGGTCTTTCCACCTTCTGGTGTCTTCTGCTATTCTTTCTTTAGGGTTTTAAAGTTTTCATTGTAAAGGTCCTTTACCTCCTTGGTTAGGTTTATACCAAGGTATTTCATTTTTTTAGGGGCTATAGTAAATGGGATTGTTTCTCTCAAGGCTTTTTCACTTCTTTCATTCTGGGCATATAGGAAGGCCTCTGATTTTTGCAATTTATTTTGTATCCTGCCACCCTGCTGAACTTCTCAATTAGTTCCAGGAGCTTCCTGGTGGAGTTTTTGGGATCACTCAGGTATAAGATCATGTCATCTGCAAATACGGATAGCTTGACTTCTTCCTTACCAATTTGAATCCCTCTTATGTCCTTTTCTTGTCTTATGACTTCAGCTAAGACTTTAAGTACAATATTGAATAGTAGTGGTGAGAGTGGACCACCATGTCTAGTTCCTGATCAAAGTGGGAATGTTTCCAATTGTTCCCCATTGAGCATAATCCTTGCTGTGGGCTTGTTGTATAGAGCTTTCATTATATTGATAAAGGTTCCTTCCATTCCTACCGTCTCTAGCGTTTTGATCATAAAAGGCTGTTGGATCTTGTCAAAAGCTTTTTCTCCATCTATCGAGAGTATCATGTGGTCTTGGACTTTGGACTGGTTTACATGATGAATTACCTTTATTGATTTGCATATGTTGAACCAACCTTGTGTGCCGGGGTTGAAGCCTACTTCATCACCGTGAATGATCTTTTTAATATGTTTTTGAATCCCATTTGTTAAGACTTTGTTGATAATCTTTGCATTTGTGTTCATCAGAGTGATCGGCCTATAGCTTTCTTTTTTAAGTGAATCTTTATTAGGTTTTGGGATTAAGACAATATTAGCTTCATAGAAGGAATTTGGTAGTGTTCCTTCCTTTGCTATTTGATGGAACAGTTTAAGGAGTATTAGTGTTATTAACTCCTTAAATGTCTGGTAGAACTCTGTGCTGAATCCATCTGGTCCAGGACATTTTTTGGTGGGAAGATTCAAGATTACTTCCTCAATTTCCTTATATGTTATAGGACTATTTAAATAATTTACAACTTCCTGAATCAATTCAGGTAAGTTGTGTTTACTTAGAAATTCATCCATCTCTTTTGTGTTGTCAAACTTCACAGAGTATAAGTTTTTGAAATATGATGTTATAATTCTCTGGATTTCTTGGGTATCAGTGATGAGAACTCCATGTTCATTTCTAATTTTGTTAATTTGGGTTTTCTCTCTCTTTCTTTTGGTTAAATTAGCTAGGGGTGTATCAATCATTGATTATTTCAAAGAACCAGCTTTTTGACTGGTTGATTTTTTCTATCGTTTTCTTAATCTCGATTTCAGATATTTCTCCACTTATTTTGCTAATCTCCTGTCTTCTACTACTTTTGGGATCAGATTGCTCTAGTTTCTCTAAAGCTTTAAGCTGCATTGTTAAATTGTTTATTTCTGATGTTTCCATTTTTTTTTTTTTTTGATGTAGGCATTAAGAGCTATGAACTTACCTCTTAGGACAGCTTTCATTGTGTCCCAGAGATTTTGGTAATTGTATTTTCATTATCACTCACTTTAAGGAAATCTTGAATTTCCTTTTTAATTTCTTCCTGAATCCAGTTCTCATTCAGCATTGTTAAGTTTCCAGGAGTTAGTAGTGTATTTTCTCTTGTTTGTTGTGTTGTGGATGTCCAGCTTTCGGCCGTGGTGGTCTGATAGGGCACAGGTTAGAATTTCAACTTTTTTGTATATGTGTGGATTCGTTTTGTGGCCCAATATGTGATCTATTTTGGAGAAAGTTCCGTGTGCTGCTGAGAAAAATGTGTATTCTTTGGTGCTTGGGTGAAAAGTTCGATAGAGATCTGTAAGGTCCATTTCTTTCAGGGTTTGATTAAGTTCCAAAGTGTCTCTGTTAAGCTTTTGAGCTGTTGATATATCCCATGTTGAGAGGGCAGTGTGAAGTCCCCAAGAATTATCGTTTTGGGGGTTTATTTCTTGATTTAGACGCTGTAGGGTTTTCTTAATGAATGTGCAGGGCCCATATTAGGTGTGTATATGTTCAGTATTGTGAAGTCTTCCTGGTAAATTGTACCTGTGACTAAAATGTAGTATCCATCCGTGTCTCTTATAATTTTCTTTGGTTTGAAGTCTACTTTGTCTGATATCCTAATGGCTACCCCTGCCTGTTTTCTGCTTCCATTTGCTTGTAGAATTGTTGACCAGCCTTTTATTTTTAGAGCGTGCCTATCTTTTGTGGTGAGATGGGTTTCCTGCAGGCAGCAGATTGATGGATTGTGATTTTTAATCCAAATTTGTAATCTGTGTCTCTTGATTGGTGAGTTAATTCCATTAACATTTAGTGTTATAATGGAGAAACTATTTTTAATTCCAGACATTTATTATGTTTAGTAGTTTTTATAAGTATATTGCTTCGCTTTTAATGGTGTTATACTTGCCTTCTGTTCTCCTGGATATGCCTGTTTTTTTCCTTCAAGCTTGAGTATCATTTCTAGCATTTTTTGAAGGCCTGGTTTACGTGGAATGTATCCCTCAAGTTGTCTTTGTGCTGGAAGATTTTTCTTTCTCCCTCGATCATGACTGATAGTTTTGCAGGGTAAATCAGCCGGGTTTACATTTTGCTCATTCATACTTGAGGTATGTCTCTCCAAGCTCTCTTGCTTTTACTGTTCGACTGAGAAGTCATTTGTTATTTTAATAGTTTTACCTTCTAAAAGTGACTTGTTTTTCTCCCTTGAAGCCTCAGCACCAGTTCTTTATCTTGAATGTGGAGCGTTTTGACTATAGTGCCGTGGCGAGCTTCTGTTTTGGTCATATCTGTTTTGGATGTATATGGAATGGCCTCTCTTTTTTTTTTGATGAGGAAAGTTTTCCTTGATGATCATTTGAACAATTTCCTCAGGCGTGCTATTTTGAGATTCTTGCTCTGGTGTTCCATGAGTATGCATGTTAGGCTTCTTCAGGGTGTCCCATATCTCCTGGATATTTCTCTCAAGTATCTTTTTGGCTTTAACAACTTTTTCCATTGAGCTGGTTAATACTCCCACTTTATCTTCAAGGTCTGAAATTCTGTTTTCTGCTTCATTAGTTCTGCTGATAAGACTCTCTGTGGAGTTCTGGGTTGAAGATAACTTGTCTTTTAGCTCAGTTTTAAACTCTGCTTGAGTTTGTTTTAACTGCTCTATGCCACTTTTTGTTTCTTGCACTGTTTTTCTCAACTCCTCCAGATGTCTGTTGTGTTCCTCTTCAAAGCGATTGATTCGATTATGTAATTCCTCCCAGATTTCCTCTTTCATAGTATTGAACATGGTAATGATCATATTTTGAAAGTCATTATCCTGGGTCAGGCTTTCATGGCCATTTTCCGTGGGTTTGTTCTGGTTGGAGTCTAACATTATGGGATTAATTCCTTCCGTGGGAGATTTTTTTACTTGAGTGTTGCTTCTCATGGATTTGCACTTTGACTTTGGCATTGTCGTTTTAACTCTTAAGATCTTCTTTCAATTTCTGTGCGTTTTTCACTAAACTGTATTATTTGGCCTGGGTTTCTGGGGGTGGGCAGGGACGGAGCTTACCTAGGTCGAGGTGAGTCCAGGCTGGACCATGTATGTCCCTGGCGGCAGAGTGGGGGAAGGGCGGTATTTTGGGATTCTTGTTCTGGTATTCCGTGAATGTGCATGTTAGCCTCCTTCAAGGTGTCCCATAACTCTTGAATATTCCTCTCAAGTATCTTTTTGGCTTAATCAACCACTTCCATTAAACTGCTTAGTTCTTCCACTTTGTCTTCACGATCTGATATTCTATTTTCTGCTTCATTAGTCCTGTTGATAAACTCTTTGTTGAGTTCTGGGTTGAAGATAACTTGTCTTTTAGTTCAATTTTAAACTCTGCTTGAGATTGTTTTAACTGCTTTATGCCTATTTTTGTTTCTTCTGCTGCTTTTCTCATATCCTCCAAATGCTTATTTTGTTCCTGTTCAAAGTGATTGATGCAGTTATTTAACTGCTCTTGGATTTCCTCTTTCATAGTATTGATCATGGTATAGATCATCCTTTTGAAAATCATTCTCTTGGGTATGGCTTTCTTGGCTATTTTCTGTGAGTTTGTTCTGGTTGGAATCTGTCATTATGGGGTTAATTCTTTTGGTGGTAGATTTATTTTCTTATTTTTTGTTTCTCATGGATTTTTGCTGTGACTTGGGCATTGCTGTCTTATCTCTTAAGGCCTTCTTTCAGTTTCTGAGTTTTTTTGACTGAATTGAATTAGTTGGTATTAGTACTCTTGAGCAGTTATTACTAGTGTTTGCCTTGCAGTTGGGCATGCTTGTCTGATATTGGTGTTATTTCCTAAATGAGGCTATTAGACTGTTAGTATATCTATTTAGTTGGGCTTAGTAGACAGGGATTAAAGATCAGTATGGTAGTGCACTTTTTCTGTTTAGTACCTTGGTGATGTGTGAGGGTGAATTGTATAGTCCCTGAAGTTGTATGTGTTTTTCGGTGGCTATATGGAAAAGTTAGAGTACAGTGACTAATAATTGAAAGGAACAAGATGGTTAAAGGGTTTACTTATTTTTGAGCTGGATGTGAAAAATCTCTCCCATGTGATAGGATGATTTAGAGGACTTCAGATGTATGGAATTTTTCCCCTAGAGCTTCGTATGGGTTTTCTTTGGACTCTGTTGAATTCTTGAATTCTGGTCCAATCCTCAGTGGAAAGGGCCGTGAGTCTAGTTGCCCAGTTCACCTGGGACCTGGGGCATGGCCTAAGTGCCTTCCCCAGTGCCAGAACAGACTGGCTGCTGCTCTCGCTGGCTGGTGGGAAGAACTGATCAACTGGGGCCTGGATCAGTGTGTACTCCCTGGTCCATGTCTAGGGTGGAAACCACATATTTATCTTTTTATATCTCTTGTATATACAGAAATATATCTCTACATCTGTTTTCATTAAACCTGTTCACAGATTTCACACAAAATTTTATTCTTCCCTCCCTTTCTGTATCTTATTATACTTTCAAAATCTTATACATTACTATGTTTTCTTTGTCCGTTATGATATGTTCTAATGCAAATTATTCACTGTGTTTTATCCTCATAATTACTTACTGAGTGTCTTGCTCCATAGACAAATAGATTATGAAGAAGAAATAGGGAAATTTGAGATGGCAAGATGAAAAGACAAGTTTTTCAGGAAGAGGACAAAACTAAGAAGAGAAATGTCCCATGAGCATGCAAGTGGATACATGTCAAGTGTTCATTAAACTGTGTTCTTTAGGTACTAGTCTTTATCTAAGAACCTTGAACATAAGAGATAAAAGTGCATGCAAATTTATATATAGAAATCTGAGTGAAAAGGGCTTAATTTGGAAACACTGTCCATGGTTCATTAGAATTCCCTGTTAATTAAGAGACACAAATAAAAGCAATGAGTGAGGGAGACATAATGTTTTGCTCTCTGTAGCCCTTTAAATTTGGCTCATTTACCCATTAGAATTTGTAGAAATCAACTAATTCCTGCTTTTCTCTCTCTCCATCTATCAAACAAATGGAGTGGATTGTAACAAAACAGCTTTAACAGCTCTTTGAATCTGTATTCCTCTACCATATGCTTGCCAGATCCCAAATGGTTCTGACGAATATGCAGTAGTGTGTAGGAACATTCATAAATGAAAGTCATCACAGCATCATAAATTAAAGATAAAAGTGCAGTGTTTTCCATGATGTGCTCTTAGATTTGATAAATCTAACACATTATTTTAAAAGCCAAGGTGCTTGATGAAGCCAGACTATTTTTTTAACCCTCATCTTTCATTCAAATGGAAAGAAATACTCTCCCCTTTTCCTCTCCTGTTTTTTGTTGACTCTAGTAATGAGAGCCTAGGGAATTCTTAGTTTTCCCTGAAAGGTTTCCTCTTATTTCAGGCTGTAGATGTGATTCATAATGAATACACTTCTGCTATTTTTGTCAAGAGTCCTCCCTAGAGAACACCTGCTGATTCTTTATTCAATCCAGTAACCAGTAGGAACAGTTGTCAGTAAGAACAGCAGGCACTGAAGCATTTGGGTGGGCAATCATCACTTCATTTATTTACCCAATTTTCTGTAAAACCCATAAAAGATATTTTTCCTTCCTTATCTCAATCCTCTTTCTTGCTCTGGGACATTGAAACAGGTAACCTCTAGAGATACTAAATATTTTCTTCTACTTATCATGTTTTTGTTTAAAGGTTGTCTCCCCTAGCCATTCTGCAAAGAGCTCTGCCTAATTTGCACTATCATAGATAGATGTCCTTTGCTGAGTTAAATGGATGCTTATCTGAAAAAAATTACTGAAAGTGATATGTCTTAATTTATATGTTACTTTTAAATGTGAGTGAAATCCACTGGGAGTTGTCAAAGTAAAGAAATGGGATAGGGGTAATAAACCTGTAAAAAAAACCCAGATAGATTCTCATATTTCATAAGGCAACCGGAATAGTTTACCTCTTTCATCTCATTTCCCCACAGTAGCACTCGTTAGAAAAAATAAATAGGCCACCCCAATCACAGCTTGAATACACTCTTCCTAGAGCCTCACAAACCTTTGCAGCAGCTTAGCAACCCAAAAGTCAAATAGCGAAAGATATGAGCAGCAGGTAAATGACCTCTTACTATTCTGACTGCCTCTGGTGACAAAAGATCTGCATCTACCTACACCCATAGTGAAAAGCATGTGGCTGGAAAACATTAATCAATAGCTAATCAAAAGTATTCGGCTTGCCAGAGATCTGGTGCTGTTGCAGGAGGTTTTCATTCTGCTTCTTGGAGTTGTGATTGGTCTCCTGCTAGTCTTTTTCTGTTTCCTTTCCAATGACAAAAAGCTATCAAATAAATAGGTTTGCAATTGAGGTGTGCTTATAAAGCACTGAAAATCAGCTGAATATACATGAATTACCTATTTACACTAGGAGGATACAGTAAAAATACAGTTTAGTTACAGGAGAAATCTTAAACTTTAAATATGTTCAATTCTTGTTTCACTATTATCAAGTCAAATTACAGTAGATTAATTATATATAAGGTATAGTGTTTATATGAATAAATGTATTGCATACTGGATACATAATAAAATACGTGGTATGTTGTAAGTACAAGAGTATCCAAAGCTATTTGTAACTAGTTTAATAAATTTATGCAAAATTATCATTTGTAATACATGTTAGGGTTTCCTGGAAACTAAAATACTGAAGTTGAAATGTTTTTGCAGAGTCCTTTGAATTTTTGCATTAAGGTAGCTCAGCTTGAAACATCTTTGTGCATATCCAAATTATAAAAATCTCTGAAATCTGAAATACTGTTGATGTCAAGCATTTTGGTTAAGAATATTCTACCTAAACAGGACTATGTATTATAGTGAAGAAAACAGATGAATCGGTAAACAAATGAGGTATATTATACGAATTGAAAGGTTACTTAAGAAAATATATAAAAAAAAGCATGTAGGATGATATGGACATATTTTTATGAGGAAAGAATGGGCTCCACTCAAATTAATTCGGAATTATACCCCCTTGTCATTAAAGTCATTTGAAGCAAGAGAAAAATTTGGTATTTCTTTGCTTTTGCAATAGCATGATTTTCCATTAATTTTTGAAGAAGCACACAAAGAACCACCCCAGAGGTCATTTGATATATCATTGAATAACAGGATAAAGAGATAAATACAAGCATATGTATACATAAGGGATTTTATTGGAGATATATTTGGAGGCACACGGAATGCATGATAGCACATGGTGATCAGTCAAAATGTAGAGGATATTTAAGAAGGAATTGGAAAATTTCCAACTAGAATGCATTTTCAGTGAGAACATACTGAAAATCATCTAAAAAATTTAGACAGTACCTGAATTCTAAATATTGTCACTCAGAATAACAGTCATACCTTTGACATTAGACAATTCTTAATTTACTCCAAGATTTCAGCCTTGTTATTATCCACAGGCATTATAAAACTCTGTAGGAATGCTGTAACTGACATATTACTTTCTATAATGAATCGAGAAAGATTGATCGTTAGATTGACCTCCCTCAAAATGAATAGACTGAGCATATATAGGATAAAGTTGGCAAAGATGAGAAGATGGCTGCACTGCATGTAAATGGCACATTGAGTATAAAGTCCATATATGCATGTCCCTGTCTTGCAAAAAATATGTAATCAGGGGAATAATTAAGCATTAGTTTTATATATTACTGACCTGAATCATATAATGGTCAAATTGCTTGAAAGGAGATGTTTATTTCCAGAGGATTGTTAGAATAAGCAACATGCTCTTCAATCACATTGCTGGATGACTAACTTAATGGAAAAAATATTCTACCTTTATGGAAAATACAAGTGTACAAAGGGAGAGTAAATTTTCTTAAATATTTATCTATAAATTTAATGAAATTCTAACTGAAATTCCAATGGTAATTTTGTAGAACTTTATAGACTCATTCTAAATGTATGTCAGAGATCAACAGATAAAATTTTCATTGTTAAACCAGACTTATAGCTTCAAGACTAGAAATCAAGCAACTATAAAGCTGAAACATTTCCATCTTACAATATTTTCACAAAAATGGCCTTCATAAAGGAAAACATGGAGACTTCTCAAAAGAAATCATGCATACTAATATTGTTTATGAAAATGAACAGCATTACAACAATGAATGACAATTGATAAACATGTATGTATGATCATTATGTATAAAACAGGACATAATCATGAAAATAAAATCTTATGACATACAACTCTATGAACTAACTTACTTGAATTAAAAAATATAACATTGAGTATTAAAAGGAGATTTAAAGAATTTAAAAATAACTTACATAGCAATCACTATTCATACATTTCAGGAATCTATGAGCATATGTATAGCTTAGCAATTCATGCATATGTAAATTATATCTTGAGTCAATGAGAGCAGAAATGCACATGCAGTATATTATTTGCATATAAGTTATAGTGAAAAACACATAGCCAAGGAGTGTTATTAAGAGACTTTTTACTGGAATTGATAATTATTTGTTGCTAATTTAGATTGGTAGATGCATGAAATGTCATTATTTATTTGCATCTATATCCTTTGTGCCTATGAAGGGTTATATGCATGCTCAAATATGCATGGGCACGTTCTCATTTTCATTTGTGAAGTGCAAGGTAAACTAATGTCCAGATGTCCTCTTTCAACAATGGGAGGTATATATTTTAAGACATGTATTCTCAGTAAACCTGGAGTAAACTTAATTAACTCAACTGGCTAGCACTCTCCTGTATGAGCCTCAGAAGTTTTGTCTACAATACCTGGTTCATATTACAGTGCAGGTCTTCCTTTTCAGGCCAAGCAAGCATGGACCAATCAAATATTAAATAACAATCTATATTGTATTTTCCTCCAATGGCTTAAAAGTGAATAGACATTTTAGACATGCAGTCAGAGCAGAAATTGAAGAAAAAAGATGAAGGGGAGCTGAATTATCTGTAAAAAATGAATTGAACCAAAATTTCCAAAGTATATTGTGAGCTATGTAGATTCATGTGAACAGAAAGCCCTGTCCAACATCTCTTCTCAGAGAAGCTGCCAGGATTTACCACACGAGCTGCTGATTGATTATGAGATCTTGATGATTCAATATTGGTTCTGTATATTGCAGCTCAGCACTCTCAAGTGTATCGCTGCTAGACCACATATGAGTTTAAAACAAAAACTCTAATCCTGAATATTTCACTTTCAGATTTCCCTTTTTAATTGTCATCAAAAATCAGTTAGTCATGAGTTTTAAATTACTAATATCGAATGAAAAGGCTTAAGTAGATAATTACAAATTTCTTCATTTTACATAGTATTTGCTGAGTTCCTGAGTTAAAAATAAGACAGCAAGATTAATATGAAAGCCAAAGTTTACAACATCCCAGCAATATTATCACATATAATGTATTTCCTTCATGCTTTCCTGGTGCCAATTTCACTTGGAGAATTCTAGTGCCATTTGATTTTATTACATTGCTCATCTTATCTCTTGTTTAGCAGGTTGTATCTGCCTGCCACGCCTTCACTGACATAATATGTATCTACTGATGATTTTTTTCTTTCCTCAGAAGTACTTGCATTCCTTATCACAAAAAGAATATAAATTTAATACCACATTGATGTAAAAGTCCATATAATTGATGAGACAGAAGCCAGTAGCAGGGTAGATTGCTCAGTGAGTAAAGATATTTGTGCTCCAGTCATATCTCCAGAAATCACATAAAGATAAAGAAAGAGGACCTCTCCATAAAATTGTCCAGTGTCAAGCGCAACCATATGATAACATGTGAAAGCTCACTCTACCCACTACAAAACAGATTATGTGTAAATATGCCATATATATGTATATATAATGAAATGCTTATTCAAAAATATTTTTAAATGATGAAACTTCCTAGAAACAAAATTACTTCTAAAATGTGACAACAGGGTTGATGAAGAGAGCTATTATATTATTTGATATGAAATAAATATTAAAGTATTTTTCACATAAATCATGTTTTTAAATATATAGAAAGATAATAAAATCCATTTGATAGTCACACACACTAGATAGACTCTGAAATTGGAATTGATGCAGTGTGATAAGCAATAATTTGAAACTTTTCCATTTATTTGATCTCTTTATTATATCAATGTAAAAGTTACTGGTAATCATTTAAAAATTAAGTGAATTTTTATTGAAGCAGCCATATCTCTAGACTAGATTGTAAAACATCTTGACTCTATAATTAAGTTCTCATTTTTACAAAACATATTTAGAGATATAGAGTCAAATAAAAGAAGAAATGGCAAATTGCACAAATGAATAATCATTTAACAAAAGATTAGCAATGTTGAAATCCATATATATATACATACATATATTCTCACATTGTACACAAGACTTAGTATATCTAATTTTTAGAAACAAATAACCACTTCCTTGATATTTTCCTTTGAAAGTGAAGAACATAGAGTCATCAAGTGAAATATTTAAGTACTTTATTTAAATTTATATTCACTATAGATGATTTTTATAATTTCAAGATGTCACTTTACAAGTCATTTTTATCTTCCTCAAATTTCTAAGATTTTAGGAAACCTCATTTATAAGCAAGGAATATGTGGACTTAAGGTCTTTCTCTACAATATATTTTGTTTTGAAGAGAGTTAGTAAAGGTCTGGGGATATCATAGAGCAATTGCTTTGCATGCACAAAGCCCTGGGTTCAAAACCCCCCAATACATTAACTGAATATTGTGCTGTATATCTGTGAGCTTAGCACAATGGAGGTGAATGCAGGAGCATGAGAATTTTGATGTCATCTTCAGTTACAAAGAAAGTTTGAGAACTATATGAGAGCTGGATGAGAGAGAAAGAGATAGAGATAGAGAGAGAGAGAGAAAGAGAGCATTTATATTTATATCAGACACACTAATTAGAATATACCGCAGAAAAAAGATACATAGATATGAGTATTTGTGGTGAAGCATGTGAAAGGCAAAGAATGACATTGGGTTCACCATACTGTATTCACCACATTTCTGAAAGATGACAATTTACAGAATTACATTGAAGGCATTAGATGAAGAAATGTATTATGATACTTCACAATGACAAAATATTATTTATCTATTCTCCTCAAGACATAGATAGAAATGAAATTAATTACAACCCATTAATAGTGGAAAGCATTATAAAGAGTATATAACTCTTAGTAAATACTATGACTATTTATCAATTCATATCCAGTTTTCCTATATTGAATTTCAGTAGAAATTTCTCAGGATCCAAGTTAAAATATAGCATTATGATAGAGGCTATAAATTAATAACTTCCATTTTTATTTCTAACACATATGGATTGTATCCAAGGTCACTAAAAGCATCTCAAGCCAGTACTAAATTTATATACCAATGTAAGATCTTGAGTGATATACAATCTACAGAATTTTTTAAAAGTCTTCCTATTTCTGATCTGATTGCAATAAAAACGATGAATAAAAATAAGGTAGATAATGCAGTTTCTTATGAGACATAAAAGTAAAATACAAAGAACTAGTAGTACTGATAAGCTCTTATGATGGAAGAAACTCTGAAATTTGTCTTTAGAATCTCCCTATCCCAGAATCCATACCCATGTCCATGCGGTATACTATAAAATGTCAAGTAAACAAGAAAAACGTGGATTGATTGGAAACAACATAATTGATAAGATTTTACTTGGAAATTTTTACAGGACTTATTTCCAAAATAAATAAGCAGATAAATAATATTAATTATCATTTTGTGGCAACAAGCTGATGAGGGAATGAAGAACTTTTTTTCCAGGAAAGCCCTTGCTTCGTGCTTTCCATCACCCTCTCATAAATTCCAAAGTTAGTTATATTTTTAGTGCTACAATTCATCAGTCTATATATAGCTTCATTCTGTAAATAAAAACTACAGACCTATTGCCTCAGCATAAAGTATATCTCCTCTGAAATGCATTTGGTTACATGCGAAAGCCAGTGATGACTGTCTGCCGAACTGATTCTCCTTGGGATTGACATTGATGTCTTCCACACAAGGCTATCTCTAATCACTCATCTTTTCCTGCCTATGGCTACTCCATTGTGACCATCTGGGAAAGTATAGGAATTTATAACTAGGAAAACTTTCAGCCACATTTTCCAGGAAAGAAGAATTTAAATATTAAGTTTGGTTATTCATGCCATAATATGTGGAAATGACTTCTACCATGATTTTTTTTTGAGGCAGTCTCTTGCAATGCAGTGTAGGCCGCTTTGGATTTCTCTGTGCATCTTGGGTTACCCTCACAATCATGATCCTCCTTCCTTTGCCTTACACATGTTTATTTTTGCTGGGTAGAAAAGAATTTGGAATACTAAATATGTTGCTTCCAACTCATAAAATGTTATGTATGTGGATTGCTTCACCGCCTGCTACTTTTCATGGCAAAAGTTTACAATATTTTCTCTAGAAAAACAATGTAATTAAAGAATGTCTTTGGAAAGGGTATTCGGTTTGCCCATATTAGTACATTTTTGCTTATAATCAAGATCTATTCATTGGCTTATTCAAAAAGAAACATATTCTCTGTTTTTCTATGCTTTTGGAATTTTAGAGAGGGATTTTTCATGAATTTAGAGCCCATGAACAAATGTCAGTGAAAAGTTGCAGCAGCATTTCAAAAAGAAACCTTGGTATAATAAACAGTATGTCCTAAATATTTAATAACAGTTTATTTATGTATTTATCTATTAGTCCATATTTAATAGCATAATAGAACATACTTACAATCTAAGAGTGAAGTATCTGAATGAATGACCTTAAAATGAAAACATTAAAGCAAAATATTCCGCTTAAGAATATTTCATTATTAGCTTCCTGCTCCTGCCCATTGTGCAGACAGCCATATCTTTTCAGTGATGTGCAAGCTGCATCCCTGAGACACCGTGGGAAAGGTCAGACTGAATGGATTTTTCTGCATTGGATGCCTCGTCACCAGGGCTGCTTTCAACTCTGGCAAAGTGGCCACTGTGGCCATCAATGACCCATTCATTGACCTCAACTACATGGTCTGCATGTTCCAGTATGATTGCACACATAGCAAGATCAATGGCACAGTCAAAGCCATTAGTTAGTGTCTTCACTAACACGGAGAAGGCCGGGACCCACTTGAAGGATAGAGACAAAAGGGTGAACATCACTGCCCTTTCTGCTGATGTCCCCATGGTGGTGATGGGTATGAACCATGAAAAGTATGAAAATTCACTCAAGAACGTCAGCAATGTCTCCTGCGCCACGCTTAACGTTCCCTGGTCAACATCATCTATGACAACTTAGGCATCATGGAAGGGCTTATAACCACAGTCCATGCCACAACTGCCACCCAGAAGACAGTGGGTGGCCCCTCAGTGAAACTGTGGTGTGACCACCATAAGGCTGCCCAGAACATTATTGCTGCCTCCATGGAGCTGCCAAGACTGTAGGTGGGCAAAGTCATCCCAGAACTGAATGGTCTTCCATGTTCCTTTCCCCAGTGTGTCTGTTGTGGATCTGACCTACCACCTGGAGAAAGCTGCCAAATGTAATGACATCAAGAAAGTGCAGCATTGGAGAACCCTGAAGGGCCTCCTGTACTATACGGAGGACCAGGTTGTCTCCTGCGACTTTAACAGTGACGCTCACTGTTCTAACTTTGACAATGGGACAGGCATTGCCCCTCATTCACCACTGTGTCAAACTCATTTCCTGGGATGACAATGAATTCAGCTCAGCATTAGGGTGGTGGACCTTGTGTTCCAAATGGCCACCAAGGAGTAAGAGGCCCTGGACCACCCACTCTACCACCCAGCAAGAACCCATGAGTGGGAGAGCCAGGTTCTCAGCTGCTGATGAATCCCCAACTCAGTCCCCAACATACTGTCTCCCCCTCACAGTTTCCACCCCAGACCCCCAGAAAGGGAGCTCTACTCTCCCACTTACCATCAACAGAATTCACTGCACCTTAAAATGAATATTTAATTATAAATATTTAATTTATATTTTATTTAAGTTAATATTTAATTGTAAAGAAAACATTACAAATAAATATTTACTATTGAATCACTTTAGGTGTCCAGTTTGTTAGCTAATTCTGTTCACCTTGATGAGCACTAGGTGGTGAGAAAATATCAATTTGAAATTGAATTCTGTTTCTCCTTTGCCATATGCTCTGGAAACCATGCATCTTGGGCTACAATATCTTCGACTGCTTTGGTTTATATGTAAGTGAGATTATATAATATTTATCTATTGTTATTCTCTTACTTTATTTAGCAATGCTCACCAGGATAACTTATTTTCTCACAAAATGTGCAAGTTCCTCTTTTAACAGTTATCAAATTCTATAGTATATATTTTTTGATGGAGCATCCATCCTAATTTTTTTAATAGCTGTACCAATTATATCTCTACAAATAATGTTTGGAAATTTCTTTTTCTTTACATCCTTGTTAACTCTTGTTCTAGCTCATTTTATTAATAATAGTTATTCTATTGTTTATGAGGTGATGCTACTCTTTGATGATTTTCATTTCGATTCCCCTGATAATTACTGATCTGGAACATCTTTTCATTTATCTGTTGGTTTTCATCAGAGATAAAAATATTAGAAAAATGCAACCTACAAAGATTGAAATGTGAATAAATAGAAAATCTAAACAGGTATATAAAATGTAATATTAAACCAGTAATTAAATCCCCAATCGGGTAAAAGTATGATATATGGTGTCCTCATAGATGAATTCCTCCAAATATTTAAAGAACTATCATGAAAGTCATTTTGAATGATTCCCAATGTTTGAGGAAGAAAGAATCCTGCCCCTGATCATTTACAACTGAGGGGGTATGATCTCACCAGAAGGGGAGGGCATATAGTCTGGCAGATAAAAAGCAAATGGGTGATTGACCCCTCCCTCACTGTGGTTTCCTACTTTTATTAAATCTACCTTTGAATATACTCTTATGACAAGACTCTAGTTTAACAGCTTTTTATCTCTGGCCAGGGGGTGACATACAATACCCATGCAGGAGCAGCAAAACTGCAAAAGAAAATCAACAAACCATAATCCAGAACTTCAGAGACTCTATATAAACAACCTAGAACAAGGCCAGCCTAATCTTTCCCCATCCTGAAGCTCAGGGACATTTGCTGAAGAAGGGGCAGAAAGACTGTAAGAGCAAAAGGATGGGAGGAGCAATGATTTGCAAGATACTCCACACAAGTTAGGGCCGAAGCAATCATAATTGGACTTTGCATGCCCTGCACAATGTCCAACACACTATTGACTCCACAAAGTCTAGCATTTGCTAAAGGCACCGAGATCCTTGGAGGCAAGGGATTGACAGCCACAGTAGTGTTCCTATGCTTAAGGGGAACACAGGAAAGGGTTCAGGGAAATGCCACTGGGTCCTTGTATGTTATCAGAGAGGAGGACCCAGAGGAGAGTTTTTGGCATGCACATTAAAGGATTCTCTGGGGATTGGAGGGGAGGAGGTACTGGGGGATGGAGAGCGAAGGGTGAGGGGAAGAGGAGCAAGGGGGTTGGGGTGGGGAGGAGGAGGGAGGGAGGGAACCGGTGTGCCTATTAAGTTTGTATGAGCGGAAATAATAATAAAAAATGTTAAAAAAGACTAAAGCTAAAGTCATATTAATTGCAATATTGTTTATTAAACATTAATAGGAATATTTTATCAATGCAATCCTACAGATTTTTCCCCTTTTTATAATAGTCATTGGAATAACCTTTGTCTTTTAATTCATGTACTAGATGATAGACATTTCATGTTTTAATAGAATTAAAAGTATTATATTTTCAAAAAAAGAAAAAGAAAAAGAAAGAATCCTCCCAAACAAATTTTATGAGTCTTTCCTTGTCTTTGTACATAAATCAGAGAAGGGTGTTACAAGAAGATACATTGTGGATCAAGGACCAACATGAGTACTTTAAAAAATAATCAGAATTCACTCTTAATATGATCCATAATTCAAGAGTATTTTTATATATTCTGTTATAAATTAACAAGGCAGCAATACCCTTCCTGGCTTTTATGAAATCACAAGGAAATGGGTCTACAGATTTTATATTTGACAATTGCTGGTGAGTATCTAGCTATCTGAGGTAATATGATTACTGCTGGTAGGCTTAAATAGGGATCCATATATAGTATACTCTTCACTACAAAGTCCTGATGAATATGTAGAAATCATACATTCTTGAAACTATTTTTGATGGCTAGAATTTCTATGCATTCCTATGCTTAACATATATCTGATCCATTAAACTAGAAATTTCCCTATTTTGTGCAAACTATATCTACATATCACAGATGTAAAACTATTCAAATACATTCAGTGCCAAGATTTTAAAAAGAGAACAAATGAGTGAACATTTTAATTGTGCATATGCATTCAAATCTTTCTACAGGTGATAATCACTCTTGAAAGCACATGACTAAACCTATTGTTTTCCATTTTTTCTAATATGACTAAATCATTTGGAGAGATTTTAGATACTTTGATCATTCACACCCAGTGCCTTCAAGTAGATTTTGATCCAATCAGAGTATACAGCATCTATTCATGATAAAAGATGCAAACATGGAAAGCAAGATGGCTCAGTTGGCAATGTTACTGGTGGTGAACTGAGTTTGATTTCCAGAACCTACTTTGTGGAACGGCAAACTAGATTTCCTAGTGTTGAATTACACACATGTTCCATACATAGAATGTTCTCTTCTCTTTCTCTCTCTCTCTCCATCTCTCTCTCTCTCCATCTCTCTCTCTAATTTCTCAAATAAAAATACAGAAAAAATATAAATTATCTTAGTATGTTTATGACATGATCAAAGTACATTAAATAAGACCAGACATCTCTACTAATGATGAAAAGCATTTTATTGATGGAGAGATAAATTTAAGACTCCAAAATATGGTGCACCAAAACAAATGTAAAGCAGTCACAATATGTCTCAAAGGCTTTCTTGAGTGTTACATTGTCAACAACCAAGAGATATTTTTAATAAGTTTTAAAGTAAGAAGAATGGTGGAATAGTCATGGCTTCTTAAGATTGTCAGTGAAACAAGCAACTAGACAGACAAGACTATTTTCCAAAAAGTTGGAGTGATTCAGAAACTGTATTCTTCCTGAGTTCACATGAACTGGTTTTTTACATCAACTGGTTCTTTTACCCAATATTCTAATGAACTCCAAACAGAGACACATCATTTTTAGATATTATACATTTTAAATTTTTCTATACCTGTAGAACTAGCATCTGATTAAAATTTCATAATATATGTAGACCCAATGACAACAAAAACAATAATCCACATGAGCATTAGGCTACTGCAAACAAATAAAGCAAGCATTAGAATTAGGTTTAGTGACAGGTAAGGATTTTATGAGAGACATTATTAATAGGGGAAAGGCCTTAATCACATTGAATCAACAAAACTATAGTAGAAATATTTAAAACATAAAATATAGCTCTGGAAATAATTGTTTATATTCTAATGTATACATTACACCTAATTAAGTAAGATTTGGATAACTGGAGAAAGATAGAAAAATTAAGCTAAGCATGAAATATAGCAAAAGTAAAATAATCAAACTACATGAATAAAAAGAATGTCTAGATATTCAGAATAAGCAATGTTACCCTTAACAACAGTGTGATATTTTATAGAAATTATTAATTTATTCTTTGACAATGTTATCTGTGTATACAATCTATTCATGTGCACTTGCCTTCCTATCTCTTCCTTCCAACCAGTCCCCATCGCAGTCTCAGATTTTTTTTTTGTTTCTGTTTTTGCTTTGGGACACACTAAGCTGCATGTGTGCACATGGGTGTGGACTCTCCCTTGGATCATGGTGCCTACTCTGCTGTGTTACTCCATAAACTACCAATAGATACTGGGAGTGTAGTAGGGTCACTGGCACCATTAATTCCCCAAATCTATGAATGTGTTTAAGGGCCCTATGAGTCTCCCATCTCTGACTGAATGTATATAGTCACAAGAGCCCCTATAAGTGACTGAATGTTTAAGACCTCAGGTTTGTGCAGCACATGTATAGAAAATTGAAGCTGACAGGAGTGTCTGAGTGTCACAGCCATGTCCTGCTTGAAAGATAATATTTCACCCATCTTCTCCTCTTCCTCCAGGTTCTATATTCTTTCTGCTCTCAATTTAATATTTTACACAAACCTTGGAGGGATTGATATGGGTCCCATTTAAGGCTGGGTACTTAGTAAGCAGTCAGTTCTTTTTAGCACCTTGGCCAGGTATATTTCTATACAAAAATATCATTTGTTCCAAAAAATAATCTTTATGTCCTAGGCTGAGAGTGAAAGTAGTTTATGGATAAAAGAAAAATATCTTTGATATATTTGAAAACATTTCCATTTACCAAAGAAAAAGTAGTAGTAGGTCTGGACCAACAAGATGTTTCAGCAGGTAAAGATGTGTTCGTGAAATTGTGGCAACCTGAGAGCTTGTTTCCTAGAGCACACATGGTAGATGGAGAGAAGTGATATCCAAACACCTGTGGCAGACCAGAGTCGTGGCCTCGAGACCAGGGCTCCCTGGGACCAGGTGGAGAACAGAAACACACAACTCTCTTTAGTCCAAGTGAATTCTGAACCCATTTATTGAAACTTTCGTGACAGCTTTTATACAGAAAATTTTGGGGTAAAGAATGTTGCATATAATTTTCTAATCAGCAAAATCACCTTCAGGGTGGACCTTTTTTCAAGAACCTAACCTATTGCTTGAGGGTAAAGGCACTTAACAGAAACATTCTCTTATCTAATCTATAATGCTTCACCAGATAGCCATGAGGCTATGCCTACATTTTAAGAGACTGCTTTTTTTTTTTAAAATACACAAAGGCAGAATGATCTCCTTTTGATTTCAGCAAGGAACATATTTTACAATTAACTATAGGAGTCCCCAACACCCCATCAGTCCCAGCGTGAGCTTTTGCTATTGTCCTCTCCAGGTTGATCCTCTCCAAGTTGATCCTCTCAGTCAGGCAGGTCGACATGGGCACCAGGCATGCAACTCATGCAGTCTCTGCTATCCAAGCTTGAACCACATCTCTGGGGGGGCATGGCTTGGATATTCAAGGGCCATAAGCCCCTAGTGTGTGGTTCTGTTGATGGAGCACTAATGAGATAGTCACTGAAGAAGAAACTTAAGCAATATAATTATTAAAAGAATAATTCCTCCTATAATAGCATCCTTCTATTCCTTTAATAGTAAGGTTGCTTATGTCTTCCTTTGAGGAATTCCAGAAGTGTATTGCCATCAGTTAGATGACCCATCTGTGAACCATGCATTCTCTAAATCTGGGTTCCAATCTGTCAGGCCCCATATGCCTGCCATGGGTATCTCTTTTCAAGTAGAGGCGATCAATGTGGGAGTGCACTCGAATGATCCATCTCTGTGATTTCTCATAAGAGTGCTGTTTGGGATAGGAAAGACACGGCCCCCTTTGGTTCTGAAATGGATTCTCCCAGTTTGGATTGCAAATACCATCTCCAGGGACAGTCTTGGCATCTAGACTTTCTGGCATGATGGTCTATTCCTTGTCCTTCAGCCAGGGTAAGAGGGTATCACAGTTTCTTTTAAG
Organism: Typhlomys cinereus; assembly: GCA_023101885.1. Lineage (NCBI taxonomy): Eukaryota > Metazoa > Chordata > Mammalia > Rodentia > Platacanthomyidae > Typhlomys > Typhlomys cinereus. The sequence goes on from JALPQD010000161.1 coordinate 725,970, forward strand.
GTTCTAGTGGATTGATAGCATAGTCTTATACTTCTGAAATTTCTGAGTTAGTACATAGGTGGGAATTTTACCCACCTATGTTTTAAGACTCTAGAAGTTATTCTCTAATTTCCTTAAAATCAGTGCACACATTCTGGCTAACAAGTCTACTTATTGTAAGTGACTAGACATGAAATCTTTACTTAGAATTTGACTTAAAGTTAAAAAGCAGGCTTCTTCTCTAGATCAGAGAGCAGGAAGCTAGTTCCAAAAAACCCTAAGAGCAGGTAAAGGGCACTCCTAATTCTCAGAAGAATCCTTCCTGCCTGAGGCAAAACTTGAATTATCTCTATTCCCAAAAGTAAAGGGCACTCCTAATTCCCAGAAGAATTCTTCCTGCCCAAGGGATTACTGTGACCTTCCCAGGGAACAGGCATTAGGGAAGAAACACCAAGGCCTGACAATTCCCACATTTTTCCTTATTTCTCTTAAATAAAGCCATGTCCTTATCCCAAAAGATGTTTCTTTGAATCCATCTTTTCCAAACTGAGACATATTCTACCAAGTTGGTCGGATAAGGACGTGGCAAACATCGTCTGACCTGAACACAGCATGAAGCAGAATGTACATATTTATTCACTTTCTTCCTGCCTGCTCTAAAAAAGTAGAAGGCTCACTCTTAATGCCTCTGCCCTTTCTAGTCATGGATCTTGGGCTAGGTTCACAGTATCTGGCATGGGCTACCTCTTCAAAGTGGCCTCATCCAATCAGAGAGCAAGTGTTCATGCTATAACAGTCATGCTAACATTGCACCTCAAGGCATATCTTTCTGGTAGTTTAGCATTGAATCATCTGGGTCCACTTGGTGTCTTTTTTAGGAAAGTTAGGAAAGACTACTGTTGACTTCCCACTCTACTCCTGCTGCCACATGGCAACTTCCAGCACGATGTAACTGTTGGGGGCTCACAGTTTAGTCCTGCATGATTTCTCTGTGTCCTGAACCAAGTTGTGGCATTTCTTTGGCAATATGACATTACCATAAAGTTCTGATGGGAGAGCAAGAGCATTGCTCATAACCTACATTTTTTGGGGGCATCTATGAACTTCTGGAACAACAACTCATAAGGAGACATGTTAGTTTCATATCCCTTTGCCCAAACAACTAAAGGGGGGCAATAGAATGTCACTCCTGATCACAGTTCAAGGTCATGGTTCATTGTAGCAGAAGAAACACTATCAAGAGCTGAGAGAAGTGGATTACCTATATTCAGTCAAGACAAGTGAGAACTAATGCATATGTGCCTGCTGTCTACCTTGCCAGTATAGCAAAATACAGCCTGCACTCTCTTATCTACTTGCTCAGGGTGTGGTACACTCACATGGGCCTTGTCTTCCCAAAGTTATTATACAGTCAAGCATCTCTTACAGGATTGTTTGCCTTAACTGAGAAATGCTTCTCAGGTGTGCCCAAAGACTCACATCCCGGTGTTATGTTGACAGTGGAAAATGGCACAGAGTAGAAGTTAGTTGGAATTTTCTACTTAAATGTAATCTAACACTGATTTTGATAATAGGGAAAGTCAGCTATCTAAAATCTGCATTATCATGTTTAGACATGAGATGCTAAAATGCCAAGTATTTCCTTAAAGTTTTTTGTCACTTCTTCAGGGATTGATGATAATATATTTGCAATTTTATTATTGCAAAAAAGGACAGTTATATCATGATAGGTCAATATAATAAATCTTTTAATATATGTTCTTTTCCTCTAGAGAACCTTTGCCTCACACAACGATGATCATATGTGCTAATAAGATTTTTTGTTAATAACAACTGCTTCTAGTGTCAGTAGTTTGTACCTAGAGACTATAAAATGTTTAAAAATAAAAACCTTCAATGAATTAGCAAATATATCAATGTCATGTAGTATGGTGTTGATATTTAAGTGAGACAAATTCAATGGAAAAGTTGCAAACGATGTTTTGCAATAATCATTACGTTACACCAAGCAATGTGCTTATCACCAAATTTCAGAGAAATTAAAATTAGTTTCTACTTTATGTACCTAACAATGGTGGAAATTAATAGGAGTGAAACTAACAAATGACAGTGAACGAATGTATCAGATAACAATTTTCCTTGACTGGTAGGAGACCAAATAGCTTAATCAGGGTGAAAAATGAGTTTTGAACTTTCCTGATATGTTCCTGGTATGATACAGAAATTCTACTCTTAGGATATTTAAACAAAGGAAATTAAAATGGCATTCCAGAAAATATCATTCATGTGAGCTATAAAAGATGTTAGCAGAGTAAACTTGGGATGGCATGAACAAAGAAACTTATTTTCAATAATAGCTTACTTCTAGGTAATAAAAAGAAATGTATTACCAACGTTGATATTCATATATATAAATATATATATATTCAGTCCCAGAAATGTAGGAAAGAATCTCAAAACATTATTCTGAATAAGACAAACAAAACTTCAAAGGAAAAATGTTGTGATTCTTTTTACATAAAGTTCAAGAAACGGAAAATACTTTATAGTAGTAGAAATTAGCTCTTACTATGTAAATGGCTATCAGGGAGAAGCTGATAATAAAAGTTCATTGGCTACCAATATGCAAGAGTGTCTTTCTATAAGGAAATTAATGTTTTGTATACCGATTGGAAGGTATTACACAGATATAATTGGATATAATTTAATCTCCATGAACTTGACTAAAAATAACACAAAAATCATCTTAAATTTTAAAATTTATTGTTATTTTTCTACTATGCAGATAAGTATGTCGACGTCTATGCTTCTGGGACTCAGGGTAATGATCGCGCAAAAATCAGGACACAGCGGATGCAGAGGAATAGCAAATGCAATTGCAACTGCATGCTGAGTTTATTTTTCCAACTCTTAATATAGTAATCAGCAATACCAACCAGCAATAGTAACCAGCAATAGTAACCAGCAACAGAACAAGATTTTAAAACAAAAATCTCCTAAGAACCTTAAGCACACAAGTGAGATGATGTCTTTTTCTTGAGCTATATTTGTGTATAGAAACAGCAAATACTGTCCTAAAGCACAGGGCACAATGTAGCCAGGCAATAAAACTTCCTTTACATAATTAATCAATAAGCACAATGTATTTGTACCAATGGCCACTTCCTTGTCTAAAGTCAATTCTCAAGAGACCAAGTGCCAAGAATGTTGTTTATGCTGAAAGTTTTCTTTCAATTGTACTGGGCTTTCCCAAATGCACACTCTCACACTTGTCTCAGAATGACCCAGACAGAGTCTGCACATCAGGCAAATCCTGTGCTCCCACATAAGCACACCTTGATTGCAATGCATCAGTTTAAATCTTACAAAACATTCAAATTGGATTAGATCTTTTCCCTGAGAATTGACCATTGCCTTTTCTACTTTTTTTAATATGACATATCAGGGGACTTTTATAGTTCTTCAAATCATTTTTAATTCAGAAATAATCACCTTTTATGTGCCTTCATTTCCCATCACTGAAGCATAGACTATAATTTTACATTTATCTGATTGAGATCCTCAGCTTATATTTTGTCATCGAATGTATAAATGGGTTTTCCCCATTTTCCTACAAATCACTTCACTTTCTGAGTCCTCTATACCAACCATCAATTTAATTGAGAGGTCCACAGAATAAGTGGCAGGAGGCTAGAAATTGCAATCTGGGAGAACATATGGTTGTGCTTACCCAGATGAATTACAGCCTCCACATTGTTCCTTCGAGAGTAGAGGGACATGCTTGGTTTGCTCTTCGCAGTCAGCCTGTCCAAGATATAGTATCAACAGCAGCTTAATAGTGGAAGAGAAAAAAATCTATAAAAGCCATGTGGATATCCATGCTGAATGCATTGCTCTTTCTAGTTGTAAACCTCAGGGGTGCAAAGCAGTAGATTTTCTGATAAAGTCAAGAATAAAAATCCAGACATTCTGAATAAGATTGGGAGATGAAAGGTTTCTCAAAAGTTGACAAGAGAAGAAAGTAGCAGAGGAGCAAAAAAATTCAAAAAAAAATCAAAGTTTTCAGGGAAATAGTGTTGTAAAAACAAACAAAATTTCTTCTCTATCCTGAAGGAAAATGTAGCAGAGGCTGTGTCTGACAGAACTTTGTTCCACTCAGCCTCACACTAGTGCTTGCTGGACTCACCATGAATCTGTACAGAAGGGCTGGTCCTTGGCTGCAGGGAGAACACATGCCCTGGGGAACAATTGTGCAAACAGGATGGACAAGGATTTGGCATCTCAAAGTCCAGCTCATTTGCCCTCCTGGCAGAGATTCTGAGGAATATTGCCCAATTGTACCTGGCATCCCCAGTGCTGTTAGGGACTAAATCACACTCAATGATTGACTTCTTTGTTTGTTCATTTCCTTTCTTTTTGTCTTAATTGTACCATTTTTCCTAGCAATGTCTTTTAAAGTTTATTGCTCATTTGTTAACCACACAGAAATACTGATTTTGGTGACTGCTTTTGAGAAAACACAAAATTCAGAGGAAATCAGAGTAATTAAAGATGGAAGTGATGTCATGTTCTGTATGTGTTCATGTATGTATGTACTTAGCAAAGAAGTTTTTAAAAACTATGATTAATATCTTCTAGTTAATTATATAATGAAAGAAAAGACATTTTAAGCAAAATCTAATGCTTTTACAAAGATCAAGGAGGTTGGAATTTCTTGCCTCTTATTTTAGAAATGTTTTATAAAGGAAAATTTTCTTTTTTCAAACCTTTTAAACTTTATTTATCTACTCTTTTGTTCATTCATTCATTAGTTTATTTGTTTATCACGTGTTTAGTGAGATGCTTAAACTATGGTGTGGCTGTGGAAGTCAAAGGATAATTAAAAGAGTTGGTTCTGTATTCTAACACATGAGTTCTCATCTTTTAACATGTGAAATCTGGTCAACAGACTAGGCGACCCATTTTCCCACTCAGTCATATCACCAGCCATTCTCTCTCTCTTTTTTTTTTTTTTTTGTAGCATACCTTTCCTCTTAGACTATGTGAGAGAATAGTTTCGATTTTTGAGGTCAAGACCATGAGTAACTCTGTAGAACATTTTGCAGATCTGAATGACTCAGGCTGTCATATTTCTTCTTGGACCCTTTATGTGTTCTGATCATTGAATCCCCATTCTGCATCCATTTTCTCTGACTTACCATGAGTTTCTAGAACAAATTTTATGACCAGCTTTTCGTCATCTTCTGTTTCTCATCTTTGGTATTCACTAGAGAGCAGTCAAGATTCCATATGGAATACTCTGCAGTGCGTGGACAACTTCACCCTGATGTAAGATAGGTAGGATTTAGTCATGAAGCATCTTACCTTGCTCCTTTCAAGGTAAGGACAGACTTCAATAATGATTCTACACTAACTTAGAATGTTTCAGTCAGAAATTATTTGATTTGGGAGGAAAGGAATAATGTTTAGTGTGAATGGAACATAATGAATTAGAATAGCATCCATGAAGCACAATCATTTATATTTTTGCTGTGTACCCTGTGGTCTTATGATCTTGAATGAAATGGACACATTATTGTCCCATCCTTACTTAACTTGACCTCTCCAAAGATCTGACAGTGTTGACAGTTCCTCTTCCTGAAGCATAGTCTTCTTTTATCTCTGCAATCTGACATCCTTAAATTTATTTGAGTTTATATCACATGCTCACTCTCTGCTCACAGGTCATGCAGATATTTTTCATGTGTCAATCTTGTTTTTTTTTCTTTCACAGCTTTTTCATAAACTTTCTTGTCCATCTGTAGAGTGTCCATCAGGAATCTGATAGAATATTGAAAAGTTAAAACATATGAATCTTATTTCTCATTTGAGACCAAAATATGATTTGGGCCAATTAGAAAGAGCAACTTAAGCAAATTCTTTGCTCATTTCATTCTGTTGATTTGTTTATCATCATGTGTCATGGGGAGCTCTTGTAGAACATCACTGAGGTAAAAAGAACACAAAATATTAATACTTTGCTAGGTGTGTGGTCACATGCCTGTAATCCCCACATTATAGAAGCTGAGGTATGAAGAAATAAACATAATAATAAAAAAGCTGAAAAAAAACACCAAGACTTCAAATACAGTTGCTAAGTTCCCTCTGAAGTGTATACCTTGTACCAGCACTCAATTAGATGAGAGTTTTTCTTTTTTTTTCTTCAGACTTTCCAACACTGAATCTTATCTTTTTGAACAATGAGTAATTTGACCCATTATGTATAGTGATATTTAGCTTTGTTACCAATTTACATTTTCTTTGTATGAATTATTTTCTCTAATCTTTTTATCTTTTCTTTATTGAAAGATTTTTGTGTTAAATTTAAAAATCAACAAGCTAAAATAATTAGATTTCTCCATGGAAATTTTAAGTAGCTTCCTGAATTGATGTAAGAGATGAAAATTGCTCTATTTAGGTTTCATCTTCTAAGACAGGCAGTGGATTTGTGCTTTAAATCTCTAGTTACACTAGGTTCTGTATTACAGTTTCCTCCAGTGAAAATAGAGGGGAAATTTATGGAATAAAGAGAAATTCTGCTTCCTGACTAGACAATAATCTGTGTGAAACTCAAGGATAAATTACTCTTGCACATATTTGAACATTGGTTTAAAAAGTGTTAGAAGATAATCAAACTTGTTTTATATAGTATGAAATATCCACATTTATGTGATAATTACAGATTTTTATTTTGATATGAATTCTTATTTCTAACCTGAGTCTTCAGATATACAAAACGTTCCACAGAGTTATTGAATCTTAATAGAAATTCATTTTTCTTAAACTTCAACTTCTTTTGTTCAGGAGATAATGAACGTTTTGGTATCATGTGTTAGACAGCTTGTAGGGTAAGAACTGGGCATATTTCACACCCTAAATACATGTGAAAGGAAAGAAAATTGAAGAATGTATGAGGGAACAAGGAATCCTATGTATGCGGTCATATATATCTCCCCTCCCACAGCTCCTAACAATATGAATCCACTTTACCTCTCTGCTGATTTGTATTGAGGTTGCTGGAGCTGCCCAGGAGTGCCACAAATAAAGTCTCTTGCTTTTGCATCGAGAGCGGTCTTGGGTGTCTCTCTCTCGGTGGCCTCATTCCTGAGTGAAAGGCTGGGGTCTTTCATTTTGGGGGCTCATCCGGGATATGAAACCCCTGAGAGATTGCCTCAACACCAGCATTGGAGGTACTTGAGTGCTCGTCTGTGTCTACTTGTGTTCTGTCTAGATTTGTATCTTCTTGTGTTTTGTATAGAATTGTATCCACTTGTGTTTTGTCTAAAATTGTATCTACTTGTGTTTCGTTTCAAACTAAATCGAAGTTTCATTTTGTCAGACGACTACCAGGTTTGGGGCAGTCAATAACTGCAAGGCAGATGTGCCATATTGCAGAGACCACGAGAGTCCTGAAGGATGCTTTGGACTCTCACTGGGAGGAATGGAGTGTCCTCAATCTGCAGGGGAGAGTGTCCTCTCCCCACCTGCGAGGAATGGAGTGTCCTCAATCTATAGGAGATAGTGCCCTCTCCTCACCTGCGAGGACCGGAGTGTCCTCAAATCTGTCAGGTTCGGGGCAGTCAATAACTGCAAGACAGACATGTCATATCGCAGAGACTGCGAGAGTCCTGGAGGATGCTCTGGACTCTCACTGGGAGGACCGGAGTATCCTCAGTCTGTAGGGGAAAGGACAGGAGTGTCTGCTCCCCACCTGAGTTCGTCTAATCTGTTGTCTGTAGCTTGTCTGTTCAGCTGTCTGCAGTATTTGGGTCTATTTTAAAATTTTGAGAAGGTCCCAAAGGGATTTCCCGACTCAGTCTGTGTATCTGTTTTCCAAAAACCAAGTCTCTATTTTGGATATCTCTTCATATTCTGTCTTACTGTTCTCTTTTGCTGTTTGACGGGATGAGATTCCAGGTGACTCACAAAAATGGGACAGGTATCCTCATCTCCACTTGAGTTATTTCTGACCCATTGGGAGGATGTCAGGGACAGGACTGCATTAGATAAAGAAAAACAAACTGCGAACTTACTGTACTTATGAATGGCCCTCCTTTAACTTAGGATGGCCACCAGAGAGGACTTTTCACTGTCCCATGGAATCAGCAGGCCAAAATGCTGTCATGACCGCAGAACCACATGGCCACCCAGACCAGATTCCCTACATCCTCACATGGGAGGACATTGTAGTCGATCTGCCCACATGGGTCTGGCCTTTTCTGCCCCTTCCCTCAGCCCCAAAACCTTCACAGGTGTTTGCACTGAAGACTAAACCCAGAGGAAAACCACCAATTCTTCAAGATTCCTTCCCTGGACCCCTCTTCGACCCCCCTCCTTCCTATCCACAGAACCTCGTCTCACCAGACCCTTCCCCCTCTGCACCTTCTGACCCCCCTCCTCAGCCTTCCCTTTACCCTCCCTTACCAAGGGGAGATGGTCCTGCCACTGGGATCCAGAACTACCAGTGCACCATCTCCCCAGGGCCTGTAGACTCTACATCTGGACCTGTGGTGGTGACCCTACCCCTCCGGGCCTATGGCCTCCCTGATGTCCAGGGCAACCAATCTATGCAATATTGGCCATTCCCATCCTCAGACCTATATAATTGGAAGACTCAGACCCCCCCCCTTTCTCTAATCTAAGGATTAATCAACCTTATAGAAACCATCCTCTTTACCCATAAGCCCACATGGGATGATATCCAGCAGCTACTGAGGGTCTTCTTCACCACAGAGGAGTGCGAGAGGATCAATAATGAGGCCCGCAAGTTAGCTCCAGACCAGGAACCCTACTACAGATCTTGCCCAAATCCATGCTGGGTTCCTGACCACCTGGCCTGAATGAAATTACAATCCCCAGAAGGTAAGGAGAGGTTACGGGTCTACCATCAGACTCTGTTGGTAGGTCTCAAAGCTGCCACCAGGCGGCCTATAAATTTGAGCAGGGTACATGATGTGAGGCAAGAAGAAAAAGAATCGCCTGTGGCCTTCTTGAAGCGGCTGATGGAAGCCTATCACCAGTTCATGCCCTACGGCCCATCTAAGGAAGAAAATAAAGGTACAGTAGCCATGTCCTTTATCTACCAGTCAGCTCCTGACATAAAGCGAAAACACCAGAGGATGGAGGGCTTACAAAAAAGTCACTCTGCGAATTAGTCTGGGTGGTGGAGCGAGTCTATAAGAACAGGGAGACAGAAGAACAAAAAGAGGTAAGAAAATAAAAAGAGATAAAACAGAAATTTAGAAAAAATCTTGACAACAGTAATTGAGAGGAGATACCCAGGGCAGGCAGGGGGAGGTCCCAGAAAGCCTCCCCTCAATAAGGACCAATGTGCCTACTGCAGAGAAAAAGGACATTGGGCTAGGGAATGCCCTAACAAAAGAACCAGGAGACCTCCCGCCACTACAAAAGCCAAAGAAGTCCTCACTCTGCAGGAGGACAGTGACTAGCAGGGACTGGCTCAGAGACCCTCCCCAATCCAAGGGTAACCTTAAAAGGTGAGGGGAAACCTGTTAGTTTCTTGGTAGACACGGGCTCAATGCTCAGTACTCATGAGCTTGTTGGGCCCTGTGTCCTCAAGAAAATCCTGGGTACATGGGGCTAGAGGTTTAAAACAGTACTCATGGACTACGTGAAGAACAGTGGACCTGGAAGTGGGGGATATCCCATTCATTTATGGTGATTCCTGACTGTCCATACCCCCTGTTGGGGAGGGACTTGCTGACAAAAATGGGGGCCCAGATATACTTCCTCCCTAAGGGACCTCAAGTCCTGGGGGCAGGTAGAACCCCGCTACAGGCCCTAACCCTCAAGCTAGAGGACGAATACAAACTGTACGAACAGGTCACCTCCTTGGAAGCCGAACCAGCTTGGCTACACAAGTTTCCGCAGGCCTGGGCAGAGAAGGCGGGCATCAGACTAGCTATAAACCAGCCAGCGGTCTATGTAGAGCTTAAACCTGGGGCAGACCTGGTCACTGTGTGGCAGTACCCCCTCTCAAGGGAAGCAAGGGAAGGCATACGCCCCCACATTCAGTGCTTCCTGGAGAAGGAGATACTCAGGCCATGCCAGTCCGCATGGAACACCCTCTTATTACCAGTCAGAAAACCTGGCACGGGGGACTTCCGGCCAGTCCAGGACCTCCGCGAGGTCAACAAGTAGACCCAGGACATCCACCCTACGGTGCCCAATCCATACACTCTCCTGAGCACCCTTGACTCCAGGAAGAACTGGTTCACTGGTGCTGGACCTGAAAGATGCTTTTTTCTGCCTATCATTGGCAGCCAAGAGCCAGGACTATTTCACCTTTGAATGGAAAGACCCGGAAAATGGGTACTCGGGTCAGCTCACATGGACACGGCTACTTCAGGGATTCAAGAACTCACCCACTCTCTTTGATGAAGCCCTCCACCAAGACCTGAGTGAGTATCAAAGGGCCCACCCTAATCTGGTTCTGCTCCAATATGTAGATGATTTACTCATTGCAACAGACTCTGAGGCTGAGTGCAGGAGCGGAACCAAGGACATCCTGCAGTCACTTGGAGAGCTCGGGTACCACGCCTCGTTCAAGAAGGCCCAGCTGTGCAAGACAAAGGTAAGCTACCTGGGCTATGAACTAAAGGATGGCCACTGATGGTTGCGCCAGAGTCATAAGGATGCCATCCTCCACATCCGCCTCCGGCAAACTCTCGTGAGGTGAGGGAGTTCCTGGGCAGTGCTGGGTTCTGTCGGCTGTGGATTCCTGGATCTGCTGAACTGGCAGCGCCACTTTACCCCTTGACCTGACCAAGTCAGCCATTCAGATGGGACAAGAAAGAACAGGAGGCATTCGAAGATATAAAACAGGCTTTGTTGTCTGCCCCTGCATTGGGACTCCTAGATGTAACTAAACTTTTCATCCTATATGTGGCCGAAAAAGGAAGGGTTGTGAAAGGAGTACTCACACAAAAGCTAGGACCCTGGGTGCGACCAGTTGCCTACCTGTCAAAAAAGCTAGATCCTGTAGCTTCAGGATGGCCACTGTGTCTCCGCATTATAGCGGCTACCGCTGCCCTAGTCAAAGACAGTGGAAACTGACTTTGGGACAACCTTTGAGTGTGATAACTCTACATGTCATCGAAAGAGTGTTAAGGTCCCCACCTGAAAAATGGATGTCCAACTCCAGAATGGTTCACTACCAGACCCTCCTGCTAAATCCTGGCCATATACATTTTAAGAGCCCTGCTGCCTTAAACCTGGCCACCCTCCTCCCTGACCCTGAAATTCCAGCAGATCCACATGAATGTCGAGACATCCTGGCAGAGGTCCATGGTTGGAGGAAAGGCCTCAGTGATGTGCCCATACCAGATGCTGAGGTTACCTGGTTCACCGATGGGAGTAGCTTCATGGACAACAGTAAGAAGAGAGTGAGAGCAGCAGTGGTCTCAGAGACGGAGGACATTTGGGCAAAGGCATTATCTCCAGGAACCTCAGCACAAAAGGCTGAGCTTATAGCCCTAACCAAGGCATTAGAACTGAGCAATAGAAAAAGGGCAAACATCTACACAGACAGCCACTATGCCTTTGCTATGGCTCACATTCATGGGGCCATATATCAGCAGAGAGGTCTTCTCACCTCAGAGAGCAAATATATTAAGAACAAGGAGGAAATCATGGCCCTCCTACAAGCACTGAAGTTACCCACCAAAATTAAACATTATCCACTGTCCAGGTCACCAGAAAAGTACCAGCCCAGTGGCCAGAGGTAACAACTTTGCAGACCAGACCACTAGGGCTGCTGCCTTAGAAGATCTACCACTGGCGAGCCTCCCAATGTTCCCGGTCAAACCCCTGAACCCCTTGCCCCCACCAAAGTATTCTCCTGATAAAATAACATAACTATCTAAGAACCCCACCAATAGCCTCACCCCCGAGGGATACTGAAGGGGCCCACAGGGGAAGTTGATCTTGCCATCAGAGGAAGGAAGAGCACTCCTTCAGCAGATTCACCACACCACTCAACTGAGTCCAAAGAAACTGGAACTGCTTATTCAAAATTCAGGGGTGCAGTTCAGAGGGGCTAAGTCCCTGGTCTCAGAAGTGGAGACAGACTGTACTATCTGCCAGAAGGTCAATGCTAATACCCAAAAGATTTCCCCAAGGAAGAGACTACGAGGAAATCAACCTGGAGTCCAATGGGAGGTTGACTTCACTGAAATCAGATCCGGAAAATATGGATACCATTACCTATTAGTGTTTGTGGATACATTCTCTGGGTGGGTTAAAGCATTTCCCGCCAAACATGAAAAGGCCCCAACGGTAGTAAAGAAACTCCTAGAAGAAATTCTACTGTGCTTTGGGATACCAAAGGTAATCGGGTCAGACAATGGTCCAGCGTTTGCCTCACAGGTAAGTCAGGGACTCACAAAGATACTGGGGGCAGATTGGAAGCTACATTGTGCATACCATCCCCAAAGTTCAGAACAGGTAGAAAAAATGAATCGGACACTAAAAAAGACCTTAACTAAATTGACCTTAGAGACTGGTGGAGACTGGGTGACTCTTCTCCCCTTTGCCCTTTTCCAAGCCCGAAACACCCCTGGGCCCTTCAAGTTGATGGCACCCCCCCTTCCCTACTCCCCTCCCTCCACCCCACTAAGGTAACACCTTCTACTGACCGAGATCTCCTGATGAGACTGATGGCCTTCAACACTATTCAAAAAGAGTCGTATCCAAAAATAATGCTTTATACTCAACAGGACTGCCCAAAGACCCAGTCCCGGGGATGTCTGAGTATGAGCAAGAAGATTGGGTATACATACAGTGCCACCAAACTAAGACCCTAGAACCCCGATGGAAGGGTCCCTACATGGTCCTGATGACCACCCCCACCACAATAAAGTCGATGAGATCATGTCCTGGGTACACTGAGTGCAAGTCAAGCCGGCGCCAATTACCTTTGACCAAGGACAGCAAGTGTTCCGAGATCCAGAAAGGCCAACCAAACTCCGATTACAGCAATCATGCTTGAGCTCCTCATGAACCTTCCCCTGATCCATGATGGGACCTCCAGGCCCCACCAGCCTTACACTTGGAGACTAAAGAGGATGGACATCAACTTCCAAATACTCCAAGAACAGGCGACCCATGGAGATGCTAGAGTAAGTTTTGTCACCAGTCTGACTGAATTAATGGGCTCTAAGTATGCAAACTGGCACAAATGGTACGCCTGCCTGGACTCTTCATTGGGGGGGATGCCATCAGCTGGGGACATATTACTGCAGATACTGGGGTTGTGAGACCTTGGGGAATGGCATGCCTGATGGGGGAAGAGACCCCAGGATCACAATCCAATGGCATCCTCAGGGCTGCATACTGTGATATAATGCCCAAGGACAAGACAAATGGTCACGATTTTCCCTGGGACGGCCTCCATTGAACCTGTGCCAACAGTTAAATCTGACCATCAAAGATCCTGGGGGCCTCGGGCTGGATAGGCAGGAGGTTGTGGGGGATCCGGATAAACCAAGGGCCTTAAGAAAGACATCCCGGAACCTTCTTCATTATTGACAAAACCCCCTCTATGTCAATACAGATGTTAGGTCCAAACCCAGTCATTGTAAATTCCCCGGGGATCCACCTCTCCTCCCACCCTAAGGAGCCCAAACCTCGTGAGCCTACCAGGAGTATGGGAGAAACAACCCCCATCAAAACCCCTAACACCACTGTCATAAAACCTTTACCTACTCCACTGCTTACTCAAGAGCCCATTAATACTGGGAGTTGATTCAGGCAACCTTCATAGCTTTAAATCCCAGCCACCCAGACTTGACAAGAGACTGCTGGTTATGTCTTGATGCTGCAGCCCCATATTATGAGACAGTCCCTATCCCTAGCCTTACATCACTGGGGGACCAAACCCCAACACTTGCCAGTGGAACTCAACCATGCCAGGGTTAATGCTCTCCCTCTTGGTTTTGGGGGAGCACTGTCTAGGTCATGACAGTGAGCCTTCCCTAGCCTGAATCAATCATAACAGGTAAACAATGCCTGGTACTACCCCCCGGTAATGACCAACACTTGGTGAATCTGCACCAAGACTGGGTTGACCCCCTGTGTAGCCAGAGCTGTAGTCACACAATACAGTAAATATTGTGTCCCAATACTGCACCTTCCCAAGGTAATACAGCAAGAGGGATTATGTACAGCCTTGGGAGAATAGTGTTGTTATTACGTCAACAACTCAGGGGTAGTCAAAGATTCCCTGGCAAAGGTCTGAGAGAGTGTGAGACAGTGGGAACAACAGATCAGAGACAGCCAAGGCTGGTTTGAAGGGGTCTTCAATTCCTCCCCTTGGTTAACTACCCTGGTGTCCACCTTACTGGAACCTCTGATATTGTTCTTACTAGCTCTGATGATAGGACCTTTTATCTTAAATTGGCTAATTGCCTTTATTAGACAGAGAATAGGTGCAGTCCTCAGCTTATGGTCTTCAGACAACAAAATGACTTACAATACCTGGACCACAATAGTTATGAAACTACCAGCACTCCATGATTGGAGTGTGCCTAAAGAAAAGGGGGGAATAAAGGACCCTCACCACCCTAGAGGAAGGTTCCACAAGGCCAGCAGTATAGCCATAGCCACCGCTTAAGACTAAGCATAGCCTTAAGATAGTTTCAGATGCTCCCTTCTGTGACCACAAACTGTTCAGTTCTGGGAAAATCCATTGAACTGCCACCAGGAATCAAGAACGGACAGCCTGTGGTTAAGCAGGTCTTGGGTGTCTCTCTCTTGGTGGCCTCATTCCTGAGTGATGAATATTTCATGTAACTTGGATTTACAGCGTGAACTTTTGTATCTGATTTTTTTCCCCTTAGAATGTGGTGTTAAGTTTCACTCATTTGGCTGGCTTCAGAATTCCTGTTTAGGGATGAATAATATTCCATCAGATGGCTATGAATCATAAGGGTTATCAGTTAATGAATATTTGGTTTGTTAAAACTTTGAAGATATTATGAGAATGATGTAATTTTTAATTTGCAAGGCAATGTGGGGAAAATTTCTTTCACTTCTCATAAGTTTGTAGACAAGAATGTAATTGCCAATTATATTATAATTTTTATGTTTAGCATTGAGAGGAATTTTGCAAACTTACTTGTATTCATAATAGTAGGCATGAGGTTCTTCATAATTTTTTGAAAATATGTAATTTGATCATTTAATTAGTTTCACCAAATTTCTTATATTCACTAATTGAACAGTTGAGCCATAATTACAATTACGTTGGAAATAATGTGGTTAATATTCCTAGTGTATCCAAAGTTCTATTTGTCTAAAACCAGTCTAAAACAATATTGATTTCTTTATTATTGTATATACTACATGCAGAAAGCTTCATAAAAGTCAATCTATAGATTGTAAATATTATTGGAAAAACTCTTCCTTTATAAAAACATTCTACTATTCAAAGTACTTATTACAAAAAGAACATGTTGGTTTAAAAAAATCAACACGTTGATTTAAATTGCTATTTTATAGTATTGATATAAAATTGTGTTAAAATGGGCTCTAGTGCTTAGAATTTAACATATCTGAGTAACACATGTGGTTTAATCCTGCCCTGCATGCATCTGCCACTGCTCAGTTTATTTATAGTGATGATTTTGTTCCATAACAATAATACAGAAAGACAAAAGCTGCCTTCTTTTTGTGGGTGATCATTCGAGTTTTAATATTAACATACATGGATATCACAGTTGCATTATATTTTTATAAAATATGTCAAGACCACATTTGACCCATCTCGAATATGTCGTCATATGGAGTGAGAACTTTTGGTAAACTTAAAATGATAAAAAGAAGCCATCGCATTTTGAAAAGTATGCCTATTAAGTGTAATTTACTAACAATCATTTTTAATTTTTGAGCATTTGTAAAAGCAATTATAATTTTCTTCAGAGAGTAGATTATTATGTCTGATAATTTATTCATAACTAAGTTAAATTAAACTAAATTGTTTGGTGAAATAATTCTCAAGCTGAGTTAAAAGCAAAGCTGAGAATAAATAAATACCAACATTATTAACCATTTGATATGCATAAGTCAAGTAACTTCTGGTAGATTCAAGGAGGACAACTATAGGTGGAAGTTTTGCTCTTGAGAAAGTTTATGGGAATCTATAAAATCAATTATTGCCAAGTTTATACTGTATTATTTCATTACTAATAAATAGATGATGATAAGTATTCATAAAGTCCATAAGGTATAATAAGATAGGACATAACTTTCAATAAGTGAGTCCAGATATGCCAGAAAAAAGAAGAAGAAGTGATGTGTCTTAAGGAAAGGTTGGTATGCACAGAGATGAATATTTGAGAGAAAGACATAACAAATTTGAAGTTTAATAAATGAAAATGTATAGAAAATATTATATGTAGGAAATGAATTGAGAAATAAATTTAAAAAAATAGCATATAAAATAGTTATCGCTTTCAGGAAGACTCAATATCAAAATATTTGTGTAAATAGTTATCGCTTTCAGGAAGACTCAATATCAAAATATTTGTGTGCACATTCATATATATGTTTAGATGTATATTAATTTCAAATATATTATGATAGATGTTTGTAATTTTACTTCTGAAAAATTAGTAGATTTTATTAATATGTCCTAATGTACAGATACCATAAAGTTAAATGAATAAATTTATATCTTATAAAACAATAGTATTTAGCAATTACAGTATCAGTAAATTTTAATTTTTTTGTGAACTAATGATCACATTTATTGGTGTTGTCATATTCTTTGGCCTTTGTGCTTGTTTTTATCTCTGGAAAATGAATAATCCCACAACCACAAAATGCTTTGTATGAACAAAGTGATTCTCTTGTACATAATGCATATATTTTCTAAATATACACATCATGCATAAGACACATGTACAATAAAATTTGCTTTTCTTTCATTCAAACTGTCATTCTTAATATCAGAAAATGATTTTAAGTGTGAAACCTTGGACTGAGGAAATGTTCTACTCTATCTGTTGCTTGTAAGTAGCTAAAAGAAATATAGTTTTGAGATAGGGCTCATGGAGGTTTACCTGAAAATTGCTATGTAGTCAAGGCTCGTCATGAACCCTTGATCTTTCTGTTTCCGTCTTTCAAGTGCTGGGATTACAGGTAGGCACCATAATGCTAGTTGAAAAAGTAGGTCCTAAGGTACTTTTTAAATCTATATTTACATGAAAAGGTTAAATACCTAATTCATAGCACTTTCCAATTATCACAGAAAACTACTTTTTAAAATTTTTACCCAGAAATCTGAGACATTCTGTCCACCTTCATAGTCTTACCTTAGTCCTGGCTACTGTGACCTTTCTTAGAGATGACAGAGCCTTTCAACTTCTACTTTCTATTTTCTGTAAGACAGCAGAGTGACCTCTTACAAGTAAACCCTATCAAGGCATTTCACTACTTGAAGCTTTCCAAGGACTTTTAATTGCACTTTAAATTAAACACAAGTGTCTATCCTTGGCCTTCAAGGTTAAGTTCGTCTACCCAGTTCTTCCTGTGTCACTTTATATCTTCATTATGTTTTGGACCTATTGCCTTTTGCAGTTCCTGGAAATCTTTGTAACTAGCTCATTTTTCTTAGGCTGGCCCTATTATGAGTGTTACATCTGCTTTTATTCCTCAATTGAAATATTATCTTCCCATGGCTCTTTTCACCACACCACTATTTAATACTGTAACATGTCTTTCACAATTCTTAGCCTTAAAATATCAAGAAATTTATTCATTTATGCAAATATATGACTGATATAGTTTGGTATACTATAATAGTGATGCATACTTCTACAAAGCTTCATGACTTACTGTGATTAAAAATTATCTTCTTGGGCTGGAGAGGTGGCTCAGGGGTTAAGCCTCCGCCTTGCAGGCGGAAGGTCCTGAGTTCGGATCCCAGATCCCACGTATAGACGCCAGGCGGAAGCGGGGGCGGCCTGTGTTTCCGGTCCTGGTAGGGCGGAGCCTGTGAATCCCTGGGCAGAACGAGGTGGAGGCGTCCATAGTGGTTCGCGAATTCGTCCGTGGTTCTGCACATACACAGACACACACACACAGACACACACATGCACACAGTTGAATAAATAAAAAAAAAATTAAAAAAATTTTTTTAAAAAAATTATCTTCTTGTCTTCTTAATGTACACAGTGGTGGCTTCCTTCCAATTTTCTTATCTCTGTATGCCTAGGGTTGAGTCTCAGGTTCAAACACCATATTCCCTGTTGATGCTTATAGTAAATCCAAGGATATTTCTTTAGGTACTATGTAATTAATGTTTTATTGACACTTTTTTAATGTTCTATTGACACAATGTGTTATTGATGTATCTTTTTTCTTCTTTCTCTTCTCCATTAAAGTCTCAGTTTTATTAGTATCAATGGCAACGAAAGCCATTATAGTATTTTATTCTTTTCATAATTTCTATGGGAGCACATAGGATTGGCACCTAAAATTTGGTTCACCATCAAGGGAGAAAGCTCAGAGATTGATTAAAAAATTTTTATGAAACTTGTGACCTCGATGAAAGAATTTCAGCAAACTTATGTTAAAAGAGTGATATTTCAGTATTTGGAAGGCTAATGAAAAGATAAGACTTTTGCCCTTTCCCCACTCCCTGCGCACGGTCCAGCCGGGTCGCACCGCGACCTAGACCACAACCAGAACAAACCCAGGGAAAATGGCCAAGAAAGCCTGACCCAGGATAATGACTTTCAAAATATGATCATTACCATGTGCAATACTATGAAAGAGGAAATCCGGGAGAAAATAAATAATCAAATCAATCGCTTTGAAGAGGAACACAACAGACACTTGGAGGAGGTGAGAAAAACAGTGCAAGAAACAAAAACAGGCATAGAGCAGTTAAAAACAGACTCGAGCAGAGCTTAAAACTGAGCTACAAGACAAGTTATCTTCAACCCAGAACAGCACAGAGAGTCTTATCAGCAGAACTAATGAAGCAGAAAACAGAATTTCAGACCTTGAAGATAAAGTGGGAGTATTAACCAGCTCAATGGAAAAAGTTGTTAAAGCCAAAAAGATACTTGAGAGAAATATTCAAGAGATATGGGACACCCTGAAGAAGCCTAACATGCGTACTCATGGAATACCAGAGCAAGAATCTCAAAATACCACCCCTGAGGAAATTTTTCAAATGATCATCAAGGAAAACTTTCCTCATCTAAAAAAAGAGAGGCCCATTCATATACAAGAGGCATTCTGCACCCTGAACAGATATGACGAAAACAGAAGCTCACCACGGCAAATAATAGTTAAAACACTCCACATTCAAGATAAAGAACTGGTGCTGAGAGCTTCAAGGGAGAAAAAACAAGTCACTTTTAAAGGTAAAACTATTAAAATAACAAATGTCTTCTCAGTCGACACAGTAAAAGCAAGAAGAGCTTGGAGAGACATACTTCAAGTATTGAATGAGCAAAAATGTCAACGCAGGCTGATTTACCCTGCAAAACCATCTGTCATGATCGAGGGAGAAAGAAAAATCTTCCAGCACAAAGACAACTTGAAGGGCTACATGTCCACTAACCAGACCTTAAATAAATGCTAGAAATGATACTCAAGCTTGAAGAAAAAAACAGGCATATCCGGAAGAACAGAAGGCAAGTATAACACCGTTAAAAGCGAAGCAATATACTTATAAAAACCACTACACATAATAAATGTCTGGAATTAAAAATAGTTTCTCCACTATAACAGTAAATGTCAATGGAATTAACTCACCGATCAAGAGACAGAGATTACAAATTTGGATTAAAAATCACAATCCATCAATCTCCTGCCTGCAGGAAACCCATCACACCACAAAAGGTAGGCACGCCCTAAAAATTAAAGGCTGGCCAACAATTCTACAAGCAAATGGAAGCAGAAAACAGGCAGGGGTAGCCATTATGCTATTGGACAAAGTGGACTTCAAACCAAAGAAAATCATAACAGACACGTATGGATACTACATTTTAGCCATTTTAGTACAATTCACCAGGAAGACTTCATAATACTGAACATATATGCACCCAACACGGCCCCTCCCACATTCATTAAGCAAACCCTACAATGTCTAAAGTGAGAAATCAATCCCAAAATGAAAATTCTTGGGGATTTCAATACTGCACTCTCAACATGGGATAGATCTACAGGTAAAAAACTTAACAGAGACACTTTGGAGCTTAACCAAACCCTTACTGAAATGGACCTTACAGATCTCTATCATACTTTTCATCCATGCACCAAAGAATACACATTTTTTTCAGCAGCACACTGAACTTTCTTCAAAATGGATCACATATCGGGCCACAAAACGAATCTCCACATATACAGGAATGTTGATATTCTAGCCTGCACCTTATCACCACCACCACTTAAAGCTTGACATCCACAACACAACAAGCAACAGAAAATACACTAACTCCTGGAAACTTAACACTATGATGCTGAATGAGAACTGGATTCAGGAAGAAATTAAAAAAGAAATTCAAGATTTCCTGAAAGTGAATGATAATGAAAATACAACTTACCAAAATCTCTGGGACACAATGAAAGCTGTCCTAAGAGGTAAGTTCATAGCTCTTAAGGCCTACATCAAAAAAATGGAAACATCAGAAATAAATACATTAACAATGCAGCTAAAAGCTTTAGGGTCACTAGAGCAATCTGATCTCAAAAGCAGTAGATGGGAGGAGATTAGCAAAATAAGGGGAGAAATATCTGAAATCGAGATTAGGAAAACGATAGCGAAAATCAACCAGTCAAAAAGCTGGTTTTTGAAAAAATCAATAAGATTGATATATCCCTAGCTAAATTAACTAAAAGCAAGAGAGAGAAAACCCAATTAACAAAATTAGAAATTAACATGGAGTTATCACCACTGATACCCAAGAAATCCAGAGAATTATATGTCATATTTCAAAAACTTATACTCTGTGAAATTTGACAACACAAAAGAGATGGATGAATTCCTAAGTAAACACAACTTACCTAAATGGAATCAGGAAGTTGTGAATTATTTAAATAGTGCTATAACATATAAGGGAATTGAAGAAGTAATCTCGAATCTTCCCACTCAAAAATGTCCTGGAACAGATGGATTCAGCACGGGGTTCTACTAGACATTTAAGGAGCTAATAACATGAATACTCCTTAAAATACACCAAATAGCAAAGGAAGGAACACTACCAAATTCCTTCTATGAAGCTAATATCGTCTTAATCCCAAAACCTAATAAAGATACACTTAAAAAAGAAAACTACAGGCCAATCTCTTTGATGAACACAGATGCAAAGATTCTCAATAAAATCTTAGCAAATCAGATTCAAAAACATAACAAAAAGATCATTCACAATCAATAAATGTAATTCACCATAGAAACCAGTCCAACATTCAAGACCACATGATACTATCGATAGATGCAGAAAAAGCTTTTGACAAGATCCAACAGCCCTTTATGATCAAAACCCTAGAGAAGGTTGGAATGGAAGGAACCTTTATCAATATAATAAAAGCTGTATACAATACGCCAACAGCAAAGATTATACTCAATGGGGAAAAACTTGAAGCATTCCCCCTTCAATCAGGAACTAGACAAGGCTGTCCACTGTCACCACTTCTTTTCAATATTGTACTTGAAGTCTTAGCTGAAGCCATCAGACAAGAAAGGGACCCAAAAGGATTGGAACTGGCAAGGAAGAAGTCAAGTTATCTCTATTAGCAGATGATATGATCCTATACCTGAGTGATCCCAAAAACTCCACCAGGAAGCTCCTGGAACTAATTGAGAAGTTCAGCAGGGTGGCAGGATACAAAATAAATGTGTAAAAATCAGAGGCCTTCCTATATGCCCAGAATGGAAGAAGTGAAAAAGCCTTGAGAGAAACAATCCCATTTACTATAGCCCCTAAAAAAATGAAATACCTTGGTATAAACCTAACCAAGGAGGTCAAAGACCTTTACAATGAAAACTTTAAAACCCTAAAGAAAGAAATAGCAGAAGACACCAGAAGGTGGAAAGACCTCCCATGTTCCTGGATTGGTAGAATCAACATTGTAAAAATGACCATCCTACCAAAGGCAATATACAGATTCAATGCTATACCAATCAAAATCCCAAAGCAATTCTTCAAAGAAGTTGACCAAACAATCTCAAATTTCATATGGAGGCACAGAAGACCCAGGATAGCAAAGACAATCCTGAGTAACAAAAACACTGCTGGAGGTATCACCATACTAAACCTTAGTCTATACTACAAATCCATAGTTATAAAGACAGCCTGGTACTGGCTCCAAAATAGACACACAGATCAATGGATAAGGATTGAAGACCCAGATATAAGCCCACAAAGTTACAGCCATTTGGTCTTTGACAAAGGGGCCCAAAGAATCCAATGGAAAAAGAACAGCATCTTCAACAAATGGTGCTGGCAAAACTGGATCTCCACATGCAGAAGATTAAAGCTGGACCCAGACTTGTCACTATGTACAAGACTTAATTCCAAATGGATCAAGGACCTTGATATCAGGCCAGAGACTATAAAAACCATAGTTGAAAGAATAGGGAACTCCCTCGAACTGATTGGGCTAGGCCAACACTTCCTAAACAGACATCCAATGGCACAGTCACTGCTACCAACTCTCAACAGTTGGGATCTTGTGAAATTAAAGAGCTTCTGTTCAGATAAAGAGATTGTAACACGAGCTCAAAGGCAACCCACGGAATGGGAGAAAATCTTCACTAACCACACATCTGATAGAGCTCTGCTGTCCAGAGTGCACAAAGAACTTAGAAAACTAAACACCAAGGAAACCAATGGCCCAATTAAAAAATGGGCCCTGGAACTTAAACGAAACTTTACCAGGGATGAAATTAAAATGTCTAACGAATATCTGAAAAAATGCTCCACTTCCTTAGCCATCAGGGAAATGCAAATCAAAACTTCCCTGAGATATCACCTCACCCTGGTCAGGATGGCAAAAATCCACAATACAAACAACAACAAATGTTGGAGAGGATGTGGAGAGAGGGGAACTCTCCTACATTGCTGGTGGCAATGCAGGCTCATACAGCCACTCTGGTGAGCCGTCTGGAGATTCTTAAAGAAATTAAAGATTGAAATGCCATATGACCCTGCTATTCCACTTTTGGGAATAACCCCCCATGCAGCAGAGGTTCAGCTCGATAGCACAAGCACGACCATGTTCATAGCAGCACTGTTTACAATAGTAAAGTCATGGAATCAGCCCAAATGTCCAACAGTTGACGAGTGGATAAGGAAAAAGTGGTACATCTATACAATGGAGTACTACTCAGCCATCAAAAATGATGAATTACTGGAATTTGCCGGGAAATGGATGTCATTAGAAACAATTATATTAAGTGAAGTATCCCAGACCCAGAAAATTAAGCACCGTATGTACTCCCTAATAGGTGGCTCCTAGTACCAAACCCACCCAGCCCACCTAGAGACAGTAATTCCAAGGATTATGAACAGGAGGGATGGGGTAGGAGAGCCACACCAGAAACAAGGAGAGAAGGGACCATGTTATAGTAGGGAAAATAGGCCTCTATCAAGGACCCAAATAAGTAATGAGACATCTGATTAAGTTCACAGACTTTTGTTCCTGATCATTTACTACTGAGGGTGTGTGATCTCACCAGAAGAGGAGGGCATATAGTCTGGCAGATAAAAAGTAACCATTTTGCAAATGGGTGATAGACCCCTCCCTCACTGTGGTTTCCCACTTTTATTACATCTACCTTTGAATGTGCTTTTATCACAAGACTCTAGTTTAACAGCTTTTTGTCTCTGGCCAGTGGGTAACATACAATGCCCACCAGGATGGAGTGAAGGGCATTGCAGGAGCAGCAAAACTGTAAAAGAAAATCAACAAACCACAATCCAGAACTTCAGAGACTCTATATCAATCACCACCTAGGACTAGTCCAGCTTAGTCTCTCCCCATCTTGAAGCTCAGGGAAATTTGTGGAAGAGGGGGTGGTAAGAGTGTAAGAGCAAAAGGATGGGAGGAGCAATGATATGTAAGATACTCCATACTAGTTAGGGCTGAAGCAATCATAATTGGACTTTGCATGCCCTGCGCATAGTCCAACACACTGTTGACCTCACAAAGTCTAGCATCTGTTAAAGGCACGAAGATCCTTGGAGGCAAAGGATTGGCAGCCACAGCAGTGTTCCTATACCTAAGGGGAACACGGGAAAGGGTTCAGGGAAAGGCCACTGGGTCCTTGTGCGTCATGGGAGAGTAGGGCCCAGTGGAAAATCAGACATGCATAAGAAAGGACTCTCTGGGAATTGGGGCGGGAGGCACTGGGGGATAGGGAGGGAGGGGGGTCGGGAGGGGGAGCAGTGGGTACGGGGGGGGGGGGGAGGGAGGGAGGGAACTGGTGTACCTAATAAGTTTGTATGAGCTGAAATAATAATAAAAATGTATTATAAAAAAAAGTTTGCATGAGCAGAAATAATAAGAAAAAATATTAAAAAAAACCACTTCACACCACAATACTACCGTTTTTCAGTAAATAAGTTCTCACAGTTATTAAATATGGAAAAAATTAGATATTTAAAATAGTTACAATAATATGTATTAGTTTTTTTTGCTATAATTAGCTGGAGTGGAGAACTTAGGGAATATCTTCTTGCTAAAATGAAACAGTTTAGAAGGTTTATTTATTTTAATGGGTTGGAAAAATTCATGCTTTGCATACTATAGTGGTATACATGTATATGTGAGTGTTCTCACGAAAGCTAGAATATTTATATTAGTCCTCCTCAAACATGATCTGCATTCTTTTTGGAGACAGCGACAAACAGTTTACCAATTTGCTAGAGGGGCTGCTTAGAAAGTCCCAAGGAACCTTCTGACTCTGCCTCCCTGCAAGTGCTATTACAAGTGTGTGTTGTCATTGTCTCTTTCAAGTGCGTGTCGTGATCCAAGCTCAAATGCTCAAGCTTGTGCAACAATCACTTTACTGACAGAGTCATTTGTTCAGGCTTCCAAATCAAAATTTTTGTTGATAAAACAATGTTTGAATAACAGACAATGCGGTAATAATATCTTTGCAATGGGCTACAATTAAATAAGAACATGCAAATATGTATAGCATGCAATTCATTACAAATTAAAAAGTTATTCACTGACATATAACACCAATTTTAATGAAGAAAGCATAAGAAAATTTAATAGGTGTCTTAAATGTGAAAAGCAGTCATTTTACACTAACCCTATTCCATTATACCTATATCAACACTAACGCTAAAATCCTGATGGTAATCTTACTTCCCACTTCATAGTCATTCCTGTGTGTTAAGAATAAAATGATCAATGCCAAAAAAAGAAAAGATAAAACTTTTAAATAAAATAACTATGACCTTATTTATGTAGAAGTTGTTTAAAGAAGTAAGATAGGAGATCATTGAAGATTTTAATATAAATAAAGAAATAGTGTGCTTTATCCTATTTTACTTATCTTGATAAAAATAGATAATATTTGAGAACATGAAAGTGGCCGGTCTGAATCAAAGAAAATGACATTATTAGAGTTGTAAATATCACAAAACTGAGGAACAAACAGATTGAATTCAAATATAATCTAGATCCAAACATAATCTAGACTTATAAAGGGTTTTAAGGTAGAAGAAAAAACTGTTCCTAAGAATACAATGGAATAAATTTCAGATAGAAGTGATGATCAATTGAATGAGTCGATTAGTTTCCCATAAGTAAATCATTTCATTATAGTGTTTTGAATTTATTTTTTCCAAAATAACAAATATTCTGAGAAGAACTTCTGTGAATGAGGAACAACTGAAGCTGGCTTTTGCTCCTAGATTTGTAAGCATGAAGTGTTCTAGTGTCAGGAAAATGTTTAATGAGAATCTGTAACTTCAGATAAGAAATGAGCTTTAAAGTAAATTGTTAAGGTGAAGGAAAATTTATGTGTGTTACACCAGCAAATCAATTTCTGCAGTAATATTTTAATCCAGATTCTGAAGCTTTAAAACTTTCACCAATAATTGTATTGGCACAAAATCCTTTATTTTCTCTAAAACATTTCTGCATTACCCCAGGAAAGATTAGAACACTTAGCATGAAACTCTAATTTCAGAAACACATTCTCAGTTTCTGGTAACCGACATCAGAAAGGGAAATCACCTATGCTTTGTCAAGATGACTGACAATAGTGAAGTCCAGCTTCTAAGAGAATAGTTTTTAAAATCCAATAATTCCATTTATGGAATCCATATAGTCAATCTTTAATCTTTAAATTATTTAATAATATTATTTTGTCTAATAAAGACATAACATTTTACTAATCTCACTTTTGAGACAACACACACACACACACACACACACACACACACCACAGAGTTAGAGAGAGAGAGAAAGAGAAAGAGAGAGAGAGAGTGAACCCCAACAACTGTACTCATTAAGCAATGGCATAGTTTCCTAGTGGTTACTCCTTTTCCTATCTCACACCAGGTGCTTGTGGTCTAGCAATACTTGTGAGTGACCACCTCTCTACTGTGCATCTTGATTTTTGTATAGATTTGGTCTGTATTCATTTTAAAAATACTCATACCTCATACCATAGTTTTTCATGGTTTCTGCCTCCTAAATGTCCTTAGATAACATATAAATATATGCCTGTTTGTGTTGCAATATTTTCTTCTCCACTTTGCTTTTCCCCCAAAAAATATTCATTGTATTTTACATTAGAACAATGGATAAGATAGTGTATGTTTGAGGCAGACAAACTTCTAGATCTGACATTTGCTATATGTATGATTTGTTCAGTTTTTGTGAACACATTGAACTTCAGATTTCTTGTCAGCAATATGAAAATTACAAGTGCATCTTGTCAAGTAGTAAGTGTCATGACTGTAAAAGAGCCTGAAGCAACACACTAAATGTATAAAACCTTCAATGCAAGCACAAATAAGTCATGTTTTTTAGATAAATTTCAAGGAAAATCATTCTTATTTAAGTTGAATGAATACTTTCATTTGCTTAAATGTGGAGAAGTCTGTGATGTTTGATTCTTAATCACCCCTGTCAAAATATTCATCATAATATTTACTTTGTCCTGACTACATGGAGACAAAGTTATTGGACAGACTTCTAAGTCTTTATAGGAAATATTCAAGCCTGTTGTCAGAATTAATCAGCACACTTTTTACTCAAGGACTGGAACAGTGTTACATAATAGAGATTATAAAAGAAGAGCCATGCACCGTATTAATCATTTCATTAGATAACACATATTTTGGTACAAAAATTATAATTGATTGTTTCAAACCAATAGAAATGTCTTAAATTTAAAATCACACAGGGATAAGTTTCATTGATGTTAATATCTTTAATTCCAAGTTTAGATGTCAATTCATGATAATTGGTTCCATAAATAGATTATACAGCACAGACCTTGATATTCTTGCATATAAAAATATGTTTTTCATCCAAATGATGATGGTAGGTCTAGATTTAAATTTACTCTGTGTGTGCGTGTGCGTGTGTGTGTGTGTGTGTGTTTGTGTTTGTGTATGTACCTGCCACTGTATCTGTAAGATCTTGAAGGATGTGGTTCTTACTTTCAATAAATGGGCTCTGGGTGTTTGTTTTGCTTTTGTTTTGATGATTCTGGAATCCATGGGGATTGAACACAGGATCTTTTGCATGTTAGGCAAGCACTGTATCATGGTGCTGTTGTTCCAATACGAGCTCAGATTTAAAAAATGAAAATGCGGGCTGGAGAGGTGGCTCAGGGGTTAAGCCTCCGCCTTGCAGGCAGAAGGTCCTGAGTTCGGATCCCAGATCCCACGTATAGACGCCAGGCGGAAGCGGGGATGGCCTGCGTTTCTGGCCCTGGTAGGGCGGAGCCTGTGAATCCCAGGGCGGAGGAAGTGGAGGCGTCCATGGTGGTTCGCGAATTCGCCCGTGGTTCTACACACACACTGACGCGCACGCACACATACATACACACGCACAATTGAATAAATAAAAAAAAAAATGAAAATGCATGTATGCTAATTGCTATCACATATAATTTAGGCTATTGAAGGATACTTACAAATAGACATAATTTTATTGCCAATGAAATAAATTAGATAATATTAATACAAATATAGTAATTTATAGTATTACATGTGTATATAATATGTGGTTTATTGCATAATACACATACAAGATAGAATGGAAACATTTGAATTTTTATTTTATTTTTTCTATTGCTTTTTTGTATATTTTATAACCTATTGTTATGTTCATTTAATGATTCACAAAGTTTAAAAATATTATTACTCATATGTTAAATGATCAAGCAAAAATTGCCAGATTATTTTAAAATATATTCAAAATATATAAAAAGTTTATTAATCATTGATTTTGCTATTAGTGAAGTCCACTTCTTTTTAAATTAATCTATTTATTTTTTCCACTCATACAAACTTAATAGGTACCCTGGTCCCTTCCCTCCACCCCTCCCCAGACCCCCTTGTTCCCTCCCCCTTTTCCCCTTCCTTTTCCCCCATTCCCTCCCTTTCTCCCATTGCCCCTCCATCCCTGGAGCATCCTTTATTGTGAATTTCAAGCTTCCCTCTGTGTCCTTCACTTTAATGATGTGTTGGAGAAGAATCTGATGTGGCCATCCCAGAAGAATGGTTAACAGGAGACTTGGATGGGAGGACTGACCAGGACTGCCAGTGGTGAGAGCATATAAAGAGCTCTTGTCACCCACCTACCAACCTCAGATGATAAGGAGAAGAGGTGACACTGTGCTGTAAATGCACGTGGCTCAAAGGAAAAATGAAGGTTGATCATTTATTTGTGTGTATAGAGTTCTGCCTATGCTCTACTTGAAGGGCTTATCAGCATCAATCTCAACTCCTATCCCCGTACCTTTGCTATTCATCATCTCTTCAAGAGTAAGGATAAACAAGCTCTAGAGCTCTATGGGGCATTTTGTCAGTCTAATTTGTGAAATAGAGAGCATCTTAAATTGGAAAGCTATGAACACTGACCCATGAAGGTCTTGTTATGCCACAGGTTATACAGCAGAACTTGGCTATAGGAAAGTCCTCAGACATGAAAAGATGGCCAACAACGAGAAACATGGTCCACAAACAGCACACATCTGGTCAGTCTGCAGGGTGTCACTTTTTATACACTTAGGAAATCTTGCATATGAATCATTTCTTACCCTAGAAGTGAATAGTAGCCAAATGAAGATCCGCAATGTTGACAAACACTTAAAACTGCACAACTTATATTTTCAGAAAACCTAGAGGGGGAAGAATTCCCAGGATCCACATCATGTCTAAATGCTTCCAAAGACAGGCTCAGACAGTGAACATGGAAGGATAACAGCATAATGCTGCATCAGTCTAAGGTGATTATAAATCTTACAGGTGTAGATCTCATATGTCTCAAGCAAGATTTGTTCAAGGGATGGTAGTAATGGTTTAGAAGGAAAAAGCATTTTTCCTATAACCCTTCAACATGAGTTCGAGTTCTAGAGCAGGATTATAAAACAAGATGTGATAATGTACATTTGTAATTCCAGATAAGTAGGGATATGAGGACAATAAAACCAACAGGAAGGTTATACATGCAGCATACTGTCATAAATATCAAGATGTAATTAAAAAAAAAAGCAAGGAGAATGGACAAAGCCAATTGCTGAGAATGTTGTCCTCTGAATTCCATGTGTTCTCTCTCTCTCTCTCACTTTGTTTCTCTTTGTCTTTGTCTTTCACACACACATGTACATGAAATATACTTCTTAGAAAGGAGTTTTTCCAAGAAAAGCAAAAAGTGAGTAGACAGTGAAGAAAAGTTAAATGTCAGTATACATATGCATTTTGTACGTTTTGTGATACATCATTCCAAGAATGATTCCTGGAAAAAGGGAAATAATTCATTCTAGAGTCAGTGAGGTATATCTGTGGATAAAAACACAGATCTTGTGGTAATAACAATGGTAATTTGATTTCTGGAAATCACATTAAAAATTAGCATTATGATATGTATATATAATCCCAGCACTTGTATGGTGAATAGAGAGAAAAATCAAGGGGATACATGACTTTATGAAAACAGACCAATCAACTCACTAACTCATTTTGATAACTAAATTATATTTTATATGATGTGAAAATGGTATATTTGTGGCAAAATACAAGCAAAACCCCACATGCTTTAGGACTTTGAAAAAGTGATAAAGATTTGAAAG
Organism: Typhlomys cinereus; assembly: GCA_023101885.1. Taxonomy (NCBI): domain Eukaryota; kingdom Metazoa; phylum Chordata; class Mammalia; order Rodentia; family Platacanthomyidae; genus Typhlomys; species Typhlomys cinereus. The sequence continues at coordinate 756,292 of JALPQD010000161.1, forward strand.
AAAAAAAGAACAAGTGAAGAATGGTTTAGAATGGGAGAGATTTATAAAAAAGTTTTGTGCACATAACAAATTTGTACACATTTAGAAAGAACATGTATAAAAACTGGTCTTAGCAGCCAACATTGTCAAAGCAGATATTTATAACTACGTATGGCCTAAGAGGGCATGTGATAAATTCTATTGTTGTATTAGAAAACCACACAAACATGCAAGTGACACATACATGCTCCTACAAAGCAGAAATATATATATTGTACATATTGTTTATTACTTAGCTTTGACCTTGGTGGAGTTTTTGAACATCCGAGGTACAAGACACACTATGGGCAAAACTAGAAACCTTTCTATTTGATTTTGTCAAATCAAAATCATTCATTAACTATGAGCAGTAATCTTATCTCATTATGTTTATAGAGTAGGAATTTCTGGTGATTCTGGAGGAACATATAATGAGCCTCATTACAGTGTCTATGAGTACCTAACAGACTAGCAGGGGTTTGTGATCTAAACTCTGTCCCTGGTCCCAGATTACTTAATCTTTCTTTCTATATAATATTTTGCACTAGATAACCATACAGCAGCAAGCACTAGCAAATACAAAACACATAGGTACAGAATGAAGACTAGAGGTGATCTAGAAAAAGATTTCAAGGCAATCTCCTTTGTTCAGTAAGACACAGACTAATCCTGGCTATGTATATACAGTTTTGTGCTTGGCCATAAAAATTGCATAGACATTGATGAAATTGGTTCCTAAAAATATGAAAGGAAATAAAGTGCTGATATGTAGAGATCATTCCAATTCTAGTAACTATTGCTAGAAAGGTTTTATCTTTCCACAGTATATCTTCCTTCTCCTTAGGGTAGAAACACAGTGCAGTGAATTTTTCTAAGAGAACTCATCCCTTACATGGTTGATGAGAGCATCAGAAGTGCCTTTATGAGGAGCAAAAGAAAATACAGGGTGGGTGGAGGATTGTTAGAGATGACGTTTTCTTCATTTCTTCCTTGCTTCTGAGTAGTGGTTTGTTAAGGGACTCATACACACACATGGATCTTCCCTAGAACCTTTGAGTCACTGTCATTACATTGAGTCATTGGAGCACACAGGAAAGAATTGCTTTTATTTTCTCAAAGTATGTAACTCCTGCAGCCTCTGAATTCACCTTCAAAGATTAGATACAATTTCACCAGTTTTCTAAGAAAAAGTACATTGATAATTGTCCATGCATTTTAAGTGTTCACATTCCCACTTGATACTCAGCTTAAACTTAAATTTAAATATTATGTCTGTGGACATTCGGTAAGTAGTTCTTACACTAAAGATAGTAGACAACATGGAAAAGTTAAGTTTCCACTAGGCATTGGTTTTGTCTATTTCAGAGTAGCATAATATTGTTTCAAGAATCTAATATACATTGAGTGAAGTATCTCAGACACAGAAAATTAAGCATTGTATGTACTCCCTAATAGGTGGATCCTTGCACCAAACCCACTTAGTGACACATTCAAAGATAAATCTCTGTAATACCTATAGTAATTTCAAAGATTATAAACAGGAGGGAAGGGGAAGGAGGGCACCGCCAGAAACAAGGTGACAGGGGATCATGTTACAGCAGAGAACACAGGCCCCATCAAGCACTGCAAGTAAGTATTGAGACATCTGGTTAAGTTCACAGACTTTCCTTCCTGGGCACTTGCAACTGATGAGGTTTGACCTCAACAAAAAGGGAGGGCATACAGTCTGGCAGAAGGTAACCATCCTGCAAATGCGAGACTGACCCCCCCCCATTATGGTCTCCTACTCTTATTCCATCTACCTTTGAATCTACTCTTACAATAAGATAGTATTTTAACAGCCTTTTATCTCTGGCTAGGAGGTGACACCCAATACCCATCAGGAAGGAGCCAAGAGGTGCAGGAACAGCAAAACTGGAAGAAGAAGAAAAAAAGAATAACAAACCATAATTCAGATCATCAGACCCTATATTAAACACACGTTAGGGCCAAAGTAATCATAATAGGACTTTGCATGACCTGCACAATGACCAACATGTCATTGACCCCCCAAAGTCTAGCATGGATCACAGGCTCTGAGATCCTTAAAGGCAAGGGATTAATAGCCACAATAGTATTCCTATACTAAAGGGGAGCACAAAAAAGAGCTCTAGGCAATGCTACTGAGTCCCTACACTCCATCAAAGAGGAGAATCCAGAGGGAAGTTTGACATGCACACTAAAGGATGCTCCAGGAATGGGAGGAGAGGGGCAGAAAGGGGAGAAAGGGAGGGAGGGGGGAAAAGGAAGGAGAATGGAGGGAGGGAGCAAGGGGATCCAGGGAGGAGTGGAGGGAGGGAGGGGAATGGGGTACCTATCAAATTTTTATAAAAATTATTAATAAAAAGAACCTAATATATACTTAGTAAACATTTATTGTAAAAAGGAAAATGGGGAGATAGGAAAGTAAGAAAGAAGGGGAGAACTGATGGGAACATGTAATGACATTGTGAAGTGATTCATTTTTAATGGTATATTTCTGTATGGATACATGATCATATTGCCTGCTCTTATCTGTATGGGGCACATGTACTAAGGGTCATATGCAGGTTTTAAAAGGGGAGATCAGGAGATAATGGGTTGAGACTGCAATAACGAGAGGTAATGTGCAATATACCCCTTGTGAAGTCCAGTGACAGGAATTAAATTAACTGGTGTCACTATTGTGAAGCAAGGTTAACTTGAACTGAACTGTATCACATCTCTGAATCTACTTAATCAGGGTTCTGCTGCAGAATGGTTAAGAGCTAAATTAACTGACTTGCAATATAAAGAAAGTTGGTAATGATATCAAAGGCTGAGACTATCCACATGGTATTAATATTTGAAGTCTATTTCATATCTAAGTAGATAATAATTTTCAATTTAAGTTTCTAGACATGGTCTTAGCAAGAGTGATGGAGGATAAAATCTATGTTGTCTTTATTTCCCTAAAGACATGCATCACTTAGTTTTATAATCCTTCATGCAAACTTACTATTTCTAAATAGTTTATTCTTATACTTTTAGGAAGAGGGAATTTCAAGAATGTATAATCCTTGCTGGATGAATTTTGCATTGTCTAGAGCTTCTTTGGACAAATATTGAATATCATGCTGCTAAATTTATTGGTGGCATTTTAAGAGAAAATGTTTCTTTTTTGGGCATGGTTAGGTTAGGAGGATATCAATTCCCAGAACATAAATAACACTCAGGAAAATGGGACATGGTTGTTAATTTTTTTTTCTGACAGACTGAATAATAATGTGATTGAATTTCTTACCCTTTCACATGATTAAATTTTAAAATGTAGTGGAAGGATTTGAGCCTTCTTGTGGAACAAAGATGATCTAAATAGCTGGTTTCTGGGGGTAGGGGAATGGCCACAGATGTTGTTGCCAAAGAGGAGTTATGATTACACCACAAACCAATGTCAAACATTTATTAATTAATGACTTATTCTTTCTATGAATATTAATGTAAGGATCTTTGGATTAATATAAGGATGCATTATGCTAGTTGCTAGAAATGAAAATATGGGGAGAGCACAGTTACACTTGTGAGACTCAGATAATCTTTTTTTATATTTTTTTATTAAAAATTTAATTATACATTTTAAAATTTTTTACCAGTTCCCTCCCTCTTCCCTCCTCCCCCCGAACCCCCTCCTCCCCCTCCCCTTCCCCCAGTGCCTCCCCCCCAATTCCCAGAGAGTCCTTTATTGTGTACGCCTAACTCTCCACTGGGTCCTCCTCTCCGATGACATATAAGGACCCAGTGGGCATTTCCATAAGCCCTTTCTCTTGTTCCCCTTAAGCATAAGATCACTACTATGGCTGTCAATCCCTTGCCTCCAGGAGTCTCGGTGCCCTTAACAGATGCTAGACTTTATGAGGGCAACAGTGCGCTGGACATTGCGCAGGGCATGCAAAGTCCCATTATGATTGCTTTGGCCCCAACTATTGTTGAGAATCTTGCAAATCGTTGCTCCTCCCATCCTTTTGCTCTTACAATCTTACCGCCCGCTCTTCCGCAAATGTCCCTGAGCTCCAGGATGGGGAGAGATTAGGCTGGCCTAGTTCTATGTTATTGGACATAGTGAAGGATATAGCAGGAGCAGCAAAACTGCAAAAGAAAATCAACAAACCACAATCCAGAACTTCAGAGACTTCAGATAATCTTATAAGAAAGAAAGGATACAAACAAAATAAAGAACAATGACATTTCTGAAAATAAAAGAGAGACAAAGTAAGTTTCATCAAGAACATAAAGAAGAAACCATTGTAGGGAAAAGTTAGAACAGATGTTTTAGAAGGATGAATTGTGAGTTAAACTTACATCATTGAAGAAATTACTAGAAGTACAATGTTGAATGAAGTCATGCAAATGGATAAAAAGGAGGTTACAAAATTATGAAAAGTGTGAAAGAATATACGGTATAAGAAAAATACAAATGTCGTGGTTCAAATTGCCTAAATAAGGCATCCAGAGAGGAGACAGAACAAAAAGATATTCAGATCACTGATGCCTCATGTTTAAGAACTAGAAAGTCACCTAATGAATCACAGACTACTGAAGACTTTCTATACTATGCCTCTTTGAGGTCAATTTGAACAAAGGATGACATATGAGTTGAGAAGGTAGACTGAATGACACCATCAAGGTGAGTTACAAGATAAAAGTTTGAAGAAGAACATCGAAGTTTAAGCACACAGAATGTTTAAGAAGTAACCTACTATGAACTACTTATGAACTTGGTACGAATGGAAGAAATAAAAATAAAAAAGTAACCTACTATGATTTTACCTTTGACTAATAATAATGATTCTAGTTCTTACCAGACCTGCATAATAAATGACATACCAACATGCTCCCATATATTATAGAGAAACTCAAGAGAAATAAGAGCATACAGTGGAAATCTTGGGGATTAAAGTTAGATGAGTGAACAGAAATGCTCCTATTAGTGTGGTGGCCCAAAGGGAGCCAATTTTGTATGCCACAAGAGGCTGGAACCCACACAAGAGTAGACAAGCCAGAGAATCCTGTGGTCCATAGAAACAGATAGGCAGGAGGGTGGGAGAGAGTGAGATGGGTTGATGAAGGGAAGGATTAGGGATGGAGGCAAGCAGATATGAGATATGCTTGTTAAACTAGAAAATAAAATAATTAACAAAACTTATAGGGTAATTAAATTACAAAATAAAATTTAACTTTAAAGGTAAAAATAATTCTAAAGTGACCCCACATAAGATGATTTAATAGCAGGAGGTAAATATTTGTATCAATTGAAATTTTATTAAATAGTTCATTTAATATCAAAAGAGAAGCAAATTAAAGGTGAAGTTTAACAAATCACCCACATCTTGTTTAGCCATATATCACAAATGCATGTTATCATTAAAACACATGTACACACACACACACACACACACACACACACACACACACATTCTAGCAAGATCATGTAAAATTTTACCATGGAATTTTCACAGAAGCACACCTTTCTATCATAAAATGGATAACAAAAAGCTACTAGTATGCATTTGACTTTTAGAGTTAGACCTTCATTTAAGCTAAATTAGTTGCAATGTTTATTAGTATAGTAATATTGGGGGAGGAAATCCAGGGTTTGTTATCGATTTAACAACAAATTCAACCTTATTTGTAGAGTAAACTCCATTGAACACATTTAGCAAATTCTTAAGAATTCATAGTATTATGAATGATCAATATAATTTTTGATGTATTGTCTATCTTAATTAGAAATTGTCAAAAGGGGGCTGGAGAGGTGGCTCAGGGGTTAAGCTTCCGCCTTGCAGGCGGAAGGTCCTGAGTTCGGATCCCAGATCCCACGTATAGACGCCAGGCGGAAGCGGGGGTGGCCTGCGCTTCTGGTCCTGGTAGGGCGGAGCCTGTGAATCCCGGGGCAGAAGGAGGTGGAGGCGTCCATGGTGGTTCGCGAATTCGTCCGTGGTTCTACACACACACATACACACATGCGCGCACATACATACACACACACACACACAATTGAATAAATAATAATAGTAATAAAAAAAATTAAAAAAAAAGAAATTGTCAAAAGGGATTCTTCAACAAGCCTATTACAGAAAAACAAAAAAAGACTAAATAATGCATTTTGAAATTGAAATGTGAGCATAAGAAGTTCTGAAAATGTCTACATTAAAATATCTTGTTCATATGATCTTTCCCATGTGAATAGGTTCCCAAAATCTTTTAGCAAATTAGTAACTATTGCTCATGTAGTAGTGAAAACCTTTTTTAAAGATGCGAATGCATTATTGACTTGGTTTTATTACGGATGTTTTTGGTTTGTTCTTTAGTAGAGTGTTATTATCTGGAGATCCCTCCCTCCCTTGGTACATAACATGATACCATCTAGGATTTTGCCTCTATTAGCCATAGTAGAATAATACAAATAATTTCCTCAGATATTAAAAACTATTCTGGAGGTGGATTTCTAGCTCCTGAAACTAACCAGATGTACTTGCAACCTCCCAAAGGTTAAGGAAGCAATAACCAATTACTGGAGTGCGGGGGGAAACAAAGGGTGCATCTTAACTGCTTGGAAGAGACATTCAGTGTAACTAAGTATGATAATTAGATTCAGGTGTCAACTTGACAGTTGTCAGCTGGACTTGGAACACAGAAGCACAACAAACTACTCTGATTTTATCGTGCAAACTAATCTAATTAATTAATAAAATTCTATTTGTTCTGTTACTCTAGAAAACCCTGACTAGTACACTGAGCTATCTGTAAGTCATCCAGAAATCTCCAGGCTTGCAGTTTTCATAGGTCATGAGTCATGTTGGGGTGGAGTTTTGGGTTATCTTCTTAACAGGATACAGCCTAGAGCAATAGAAGAGCTGTGAAGTATACAGCAAAGGTCAACTATAATGCAGAGTATCAGCGACTCAACAAGGCTCAGGATCAGGCCAACCTAATCTTTCCCCATACTAAGGCTTTGGGAACCCCAAAGAGGAGAGGGGTGATGATTTTGTAAGAACCTAAAGATGGGAAGGTTCACAATTACATAAGACATTCCACTTTGAGTTAGCCATGCTTCTGTAAGCAACCTTTTACCCATACTCTTGTAAGCAGCACCAATAAAATTATTGGTTAACCAAACTTAGCTTAGGTATAATCAATATTCAGTCTGTCATTGGCTTCCTTTGGAGGGATGAAAAGAGCTATATGTGGCATCTCCCAGGAAATTTGTGACATATCTCGTTGTTTTTACACTATGCAGACTTTTTTGCTAGAATACACAATTGATATATTCCAAATATGAAAAGAAGTATTTATTCAATGCATGAAGAAAATTTTTTCCATATTTTTTATTTCTTCCACTCATACAAAGTTGATAAGTACCCCATTCCCACCCTCTCTGCACCCTTCCTTGGATCCCCTTGCTCCCTCCTCTCTTTTCCCTTTACTTCCCCCTTCCTCCCTTTTTCCCAGTGCTCCCCCCCTTACCTGGAGCATCCTTTAGTGTGCATGTCAAACTTCCCTCTGGGTCCTCCTCTCTGATGAGGTTTAAGGACTCAGTGGCATTGCCTAGAGCTCCTTTTTGTGTTTCCCTTTAGTGTAGGAACACTATTGTGGCTGTTAATCCCTTGCCTCTAAGGATCATAGTGTCTGTGGTCCATGCTAGACTTTGGGGGTTCAATAATATGTTGGTCATTGCGCAGGTCATGCAAAGTCCTATTATGATTACTTCTGCCCTAACTCATAAGGAGAATCTTGCATATCGTTGCTCCTCCCCATCTTTAGGCTCTTACAATCTTACCACCCCCTCTTCTGCAAATTTCCCTGAGCTTTAGGATGGGGAGAGATTGGCAGGCCTGGTTCCAGGTGGCTGATGTGGAGGCTCTGATTTTCTGAATTATGGTTTGTTGATTTTTTTTTTCAACTCTGCTCCTCCTGCAATGCCCTTCACTCTATCCTGATGGGTATTGGATGTCACCCCCTGGCCAGAGATAAAATGCTGTTAAAATAGAGTCTTATTATAAGAGTAGATTCAAAGGTAGATGAATAAGAGTAGGAAACTACTGTGAGGGAGGAGGGGTCAGTCTTCCATTTGGAGGATGGTTATCTTCTATCTGCCAGACTCTATGACCTCCCTTTCTGGTGAGATCATACCCCATCAGACGTAAGTGACCAGTAAGGAAAGTCTGTGAGCACAACAAGATGTCTTATTACTTACTTGTAGTCCTTGATGGAAATGCCCAACAGTTGACGAGTGGATAAGGAAAATGTGGTACATTTGTACAATGGAATATTACTCAGCCATCAAAAATGATGAATTAATGAAATTTGCCAGAAAATGGATGGAATTAGAAAAAATTATATTGAGTGAAGTATCCCAGACACAGAAAATTAAGTGCAGTATGTACTTCCTTTCTAATAGGTGGATCTTAGTACCAAACCCACTTAGTGACACACTCAAAGATAAATTTCTGTAATACCTATAGTAATTGCAAATATTATAAGCTGGGAGGGAAGGGGAAGGAGGGCCCTGCCAGAAACAAGGAGAGAGGGGATCATGCTACAGCAGAATATATGAAGAAAATATATCCATGTTTCCCAAAACTCTTTGGCAGTAAATTACTTACCTATTGAGAAATGAATAATATAAAATTTGACAATTCTCAGGGCTGGAAAGATGATTCATGGCTTAAACCCTGAAAAGAAGAATCTCTGAAACCCCTGAGAAAGCAGTAAGGAGGAAGAGCAACCCAAGATAATTCCTGATATCTTCCTTGGTTCTTGATAAGTACAATCTTGATAGGCACAAACACTCATGGACCCTCTAGTACACACACACAGACACACACACAGACACACACACACACACACACACACACACACACAAAACATCCACACAAAGTTATCAATTCTTGTAATAATTAAATATTATCATTAGAATGACATTTTAAGGTGGAATGCTAAGATATTCTTGGTAGTGAGATTGTAAATGAAATTTAACCTGCTTCCTATTTTACACTTTTGCATGATGTACATTATTTTTAATGAGCTAAATGTCACATTATGACTTGAGAAAGAAGTCAGTGTTTTACTAATTTCTCAAAATAACATATCTGCTGTGGTTTAAAAACCAGAGGAACGATATTCTTATCTTTTAATCACACTGCTTCATAGTGTATAAACTTCAAAACTAGCCATATAGCTCATATATCAGCATAGCAAGATTTTCAGAACTTGAGCAAACCAGCAATGGATATTGAAGTTAAGCAAAGTGCTTGTTTTTTCCTTGGTTCTGATCTGTAAAAGTTGTTTGAAAAGATAATGACTGGTAAATAACATAATTATATTTTGTGATATAATAACCATACAAATTGCATATAATTCCATTTTTATGTAAAAACAATGGTAACAGAGCACTCTATAGACCCAAAAGAAGTATTTGCAGTAAAATTTTTATAAACTAGATTGAATAAGTGGCTTAGATATGTACATTTTTCTAGAATTTGTTTTCTTCCCCCTCAGACTCTGAGAAATTTCTAAATGAAGATACATTTACTAAGTGATATATTTCTTATATTTAGGAGGAGAGTCTCATAAGTCTGATTCTGTGATGTCCTTCAATGCTTCATGTGAGGCTTAATGGATGTTCCTGCTTTATCAGTATAATGTGTCCCATATATGTAAGTGGCAGTGTCCTGAAAATCAGATAGCTCATAAGTCATTGCTCATTTGATATTTGGATAGACCTGAGGTTGATAGTGATACTCTTTGTTCTTCACTATGCAAGGGAAAAATGCCAGCTTCAGATTCTGGAATGTGTACATATCCATGCTTGAGATTCTGAGTCATTTTCCGTCCTCTGTGAAGTAATGAGAGCAGACAGGTTAAAGGTTCAAACAACTGACAGTACACAGCAAGTGTTCATTCCAGCAGTCACTTTCCCTTATTTAATGTGGGTGCTCTAGGTGGCCATATCCCGCTTCTCTAATTTCCTCAGGAGAAATATTCATTGGGCATTGTTCCTATAGAACTTTCTGCTTTGTAAGACCCAGTTAATGCAAGGAACACACTTCTGTTGCCATAGAGCTGTTGAAACAGTCAAAGGAAAGGGTAAAGAAAACATTTTAGAAAAGACAAAAGCAGACACTAATTGGCATATGAATGTCAGTGCTTCCTGATATCATCAGGAGAAAGATACAGAATAAGATGTGAGTGGGAATAAAGGAGATGAAGCAACACAAATACAATGAGAGTTAAAAGGTCAATTAAGGAGTATTAGATGATTATCAGGTTTGCATCCAACCACACAAAGAAGCAAGATGGAAGCTGGGACAGACACTATTTGGTTGACATGATTTGTTGCATAAATACAAATTTTTAACTTAAATGGGATGATGTATTTCTCATATGGAGTTCTGTCATCTATCTGCCTATCTCTATGTATGTATGTATGTATGTATGTATCTCTCTTTCTCTCTCTATTATCTATCTATATGTGGGTGTGTAAAGTAATCTAATCTTTCTCTTAAGCATGTGTCCAAAGAACATAATAATCCTTACCTGAGCTGTAGAGGTCACAAGTGAAAAAACAGATTAAACTGCTATTACAGTATTTATATCATCCAACATACTTCTACAGAACTCATAGTTTAATGATTTTCTTCTTATAGCTCATCTCTAAATGTGCGATGGAATGTGACTCCACGCTGTTGTAGTGATCCCACGTTTTGCAGCCCATTAGTAGCACTGATACCTTCCTTATCATTTCATTTGAACCTCTGCTTTTTCTCCACATAGTACACAGAAAAGTTCCTCACAAACATGGGACAAATGTTCACCTTTAAGTGGCCAATTGCTGTAATAACATTATACATGGAAAATTTAATTAAATTTAGATGAAAATTTTGGGTTGGTTAAAAGTCAGACTTTTTATTCAATACTTGACTTCAAAGGTTTGTATGCACATAAGCATTGATTTGCAGTCACTGGTGTTACAATAGGTTGTTATGGCAACTTCTACAATCACATGGCCCTCATCATGGAAGGAGTTCCTTCTGCAAGCAACCCAAATACTTGGACATGGTTGGTGTGTCCTAGCTGAATGCCTCAAAAATTGTGTGTCTTGATTTATATTTTGATTTATATTTTGCTGATTTATATTTTGCTCCAAAACATGTCCTAATATAATTTTTTAATGAAGATCCTCTAAAAGAATTAAGGCAAATTTTTGATGATTTTGGCATGCACGCATTTCAACAAAATCTTGTGTGGTTTTCACGAGATTCTTGCAGAATTCCATGAATCCTAAAATTATTATATTTTCTTTGGGAGTAGAAAGCGTTTCAATACCAAGCTGAAGGTTGCAGTTGACATCTTAGTCACTCCCTACAGTTGACAGGTGTGTCATTAGAAGGTTATGGCTGCTTTGGGGAGTGAGGTCTGTGTTCAGGAAATTGTTTTGACCTGATATACATCATCCTCATCTTTTGTGATGTGCATTGAGGTCAAACTGCAGCAGCTTGTTGCTTTTCTTTTCAGGATCCAAGATTTTGTCTAAAACTTCTCAGGTCAGAAACAACAATCCCAGTATATTTTTCTGAACAGAATACTTCCTGAACAGTATTTTCAGAATAGAACATTTCCAAAGTTAGTGTGCAAGCTTTTCTTAGAGCTTAAATACCTACTGTGCAAAGGGTAGTAATGATTCATCTGTTCGGTAAACTATGAAAATCTCAGAAGACAGCTTTTGAAAATGCCACTGTGTAACTCAAGGATTTTCCTGGTGACCTGAAATAGGTCATTTAAAACTCCTTAAATGCCTTATTTACTGCTGAGGAAATTAAAACTTTAATAAAAGCATAGCTGACAGAGAGCATAACTCCTTGGTAGAGCATAGCCTTATCATTTATGAAGGCCTGGGTTCAATTCCAAGTACCCTAAAGACACACTCTTCCCCCTCCATACGAATGTTAGATGATAAATAAAGGAGTATATTTCAAATTATTTCTTTTCATATGAAATGTTGACATATTAGCTTCAAATAAAGCATAACACAAAATTTCATTAATAAACATTATTCTAAAAGAATTAATCAATTTTTATAGAAATGGCAGCTTGATGACTTTTGTTAAAGATTAAATCATATTTCTCCCAAAGATACATTGATATGTTAATTCAGAATAATTCATTATATCACTGAATATAAAGCTCAGAACCTCAAAACGTTACTTTATTTGGAAATAGGATGTTTGCAGATATTAGTGGTTAAAATGAGTTGTTACAGGAATAAACTGGACCTTCAATCCAACTTGATTGATTTCCTTATTAGAAGTGGACAAAAGACACAGACATACATCAATGACAGCAAAGGTTTCAGGAAATAGAGGCAAGGATTTAAGGAAGCAGCTGCATCTTAAGTATGTCCGGAGTTGCTGCATGGACCAGTGTCAAGGAACAGATTGATTGTCCCTCTGGGTTTCCAGAGAGCAAGACCTCCAGATGCTGTGTTTGAACTTTTAGCCTCCATAACTGTGTGATAATAAATTTCTGATGTTTTAAAGTCACCTGATTTTTGGTACTTTGTTCCAGAAGCTCTAGGCATGAATGTAGCTCTGAGACCCTTCGTGTCAAGTATCTTGTGATTTTTCAGTGTTTGCTTCTGACTGTTTAATTTTTACTGGGTGGATATTTCACAGTCTTGTCAACACAGTATAGGTGCACACTATTTTTTTGTGTTTGTGTAAATGTGTGCATGATCCTTTGTGTGATACTGTATGTGGTGTGTGTGTGTGTGTGTGTGTGTGTGTGTGTGTGTGTGTGTACACATGGACATGCATGTAGAGGACACAGGACAACTGCAAGGACTGTTTTTAGAAAATTCCATCAGTGTCTCAGTGTTGAGAAATTTGCCATGTAGCCTGGGCTATGACCCCCTGAGAGCCTCCTGCTTCTGCTTCTCTTAGCTCTGGCATAACAAATATGCACTACCTTGCCTGGTTTTTTATGTAGTACCTGTAGTTCAAATTCAAGTCTGCATGCTTTCAAGACAAAACTGTTTATTGACTGAGCCATCTCCTTTGCCTTTCTTTAAGTGTATTCTACTTTTAAAACACTGAAATCAGGCTGGATGGAGCTATGGCTTGGGTATAAAAAGTTTTTGTGTTACATGTGAAGGACCTGAGTTTGGATTTACAGATCCCATTTAAAAATGCTAGACTGATATGGCTGTAGTCTTGAATTCTTGCCCTGCAAGTTGGAGCCTGGAAGCCCCAGAGCAAATCAATAGGGAGGTAGAGCAATCTAGAATGATTCCCTATGTCACTCATAGGCTTTCATAGACACAGACACTCAAGTGGACTCTTACACACACATACACACACATGCACACACACACACAAACACACACCCACAAACGCACACATAATGAAATCTATAAAATATAACGAAAGTCCCATATTTTGTAACTCTAACTTAATGAAAGTATTCACAAAGGACACCAAAAGGACAGTTTCAGTCATGTGGTTTTTATCGTGATCGATTTCATATTAGGTAGATAAATTGGATCACTGTAATCATCTGTCTAGGTTGGACTCACCATTGAATGAGTGAAGGAACTGCTAAAACTTTTTCTTTCTCACTTTACCCTTAATCACTAGGAATCAAGATGATTATCACTAGTAAAAACTTCCTCTCTACAAACATATTATTGATTTATAGTTTCCCGCAAAGATTTGAGGAAAATCCACCATTGAGATGAAGATGCCTTTACTGATCTGTCTGGGTATCTACTCTGTGCCAATTGTATGTGTGGAAGATAATGGTAGATGTAGCAGAGGCCCCAAGGAAATACAGCAGTCAGAGTGGAAAAATTACTTTTTATCACTTAATAAATACTTCTGAAAGTCTTGTCACTGCACACCATATTTATAGGTACAGCTTTGATAGTTCTTTTTCTTCTATTTCTGTTTCTATAAAACTTCCCTAATCAGCTGGAATTGGCTATGTGACTCTGCTGCCATAAATCTCATAAAGGGGTCAGTAAAATGAGCCCCACTTCAGGGACACCTATGATATGTTTTACTGATAGTTTAATAAGGGACACCAGAGGATTTTGTACACTTTTCAAACCAACATTCAATGGTTAAATGTTGCAATGATTCACCATGTTAAAAATGCATTGTTTTAATTCTTCTGAAATGCCTCAGTTAACATGCTATTAAATATTGTTTTCAATGAATTGTTCCCTTGACACTTCATTCATGTGGGTTTATAACCAAAGTGGCCACACTTGTGAAAGTCCTTAGGGGAAGTGCGGTATGACAGGTTTGAAGTGTGGAGAATTAGATATAAGCTCTACTGGGCTCTATTATTATTATTATTATTATTATTATTATTATTATTATTTGTGTGTGTGCATGTGTGTGTGTGTGTGTGTGTGTGTGTGTATGTAGGAAAGCACACTGTGTGTCCCTGTGGAGGACCAAAGATGACTTCAAGGATGACTTTGGGAATCATCCTGGATTGCTTTTACTTCCTTCTTGCTTTTCCTTGGGATTTACCAGGCTTTGCTCACCAGGGCTGGAAGTGAAGGCTGCGTCTGTTTCTGTCTGGAGTTTTTAATGTGGGACTTGGGATCTGGACTCAGGACCAATTGCTTGAGAGATAGAGTCTTAACCCCTAAGCCATCATTTCAGCCTTCTTGAGGTTTTAAAAGATCCTGAAATCCCTGCTTGAGCTTTCTTGATTCACACTGAAGTGTTAAGTTTGTCTTTGGTGTCAATAATATATGCCCTGCCCACAAGACATACCAAATTCTCCACTCTGTGGAAAATGTGGAATTATTTTCTTTGTCAAATATAATGTACATTTTTTCTTGTTCCTTTTCCTCACCATTGCACTAAAGTGGAAAATTTTAGTGATTTTCACAGTTCATGAATCAAGCTATCATGTGAACTTAGGACTTTTCAAAACAACATGAAAATTTTAAAGTATTTCTGTGTAAATACAACTCCATATATATATATATATATATATATATATGAATATAGATGCAATTCATGTATAATATGCTATATTTTCAATAGTTAGAAATTATAGCAAAAACTTCCTAAACAGACATTGCATGCATTTATCCACAGTAATGATATGAGCAGGTGTAAGTTCATTGTGTTGTTTTCATCATTCATAGTTTCATCATTGCTAAAGCAAACTTTCAGGTGATTCAATTTAATATCAATATTAAGACTTTGTAAATATAGAAAAAAAATTGATAGATTAAATTTTGCTCTGCCTAACTCAGGTAGGGAAAATAAGTATGTCTCCATACATGTTTCACAGTTTTTTTTTCTTGTTCTTTTTTCCTCACCATTGCACTAAAGTGGAAAATTTTAGTGATTTTCACAGTTCATGAATCAAACTATCATGTGAACTTAGAACTTTTCAAAACAACACAAACATTTTAAAGTATTTCTGTGTAAATACAACCCCATATTTGATTAAAATGTACAACTAATAATGACTTTATGTCAGAAATCAATCATGTGTTCTTAATCACAGTCCCTAAATTAGTGCTCTGGATTTACAAAAATATAATTGTCTATGTTATTTGAGACAACTATGTATTTTTGAGAAGCTATGTATTTTATTGCAGGTATTACTTTTCAGAGTTGACGAATTCACTATTTTATAATTCACCAATGAAGATGTGTTGCAGGATTTACTTTTCACGGTAGTTAAAATTTTTGTTAACCTAGAAACATGTGTGAAATACTCCCAAATATGTTGTCCCATTTTTCTCTCAAGATATCATGAAGAAACAGTTTTAAAAGTTCCTTTGGTAGATGCCATTATCATCATCTTAATTACACAATTATAAATAAATTTTATTTTTGTAACTTTGTGAATTCCATTACATTTATATTAAGAAAGGAGAGAAAATAACTTTCTGGATCATTTTTATGTTTTCTTTTTATTTAAAGACTTTATAACGTTTACTAGACATGTAACAACCATGAAGAGTCTCAATAAAAATTGCCATAAGTATGTATTATTAAAAGTATTGGAATAATGCTAACATATCTTTATTTACAGATGATATGACTATATACTTGAGCAATCCCAAAGGTTCCCCTAAAAAAGTGGGAGCTCATAAACATTTTTAGTTTAGTAACAGATTATAAAATTAACATTAAAATTATTAGTCTCCTTTATCCCAAGAATGAGCACAAAGAAATGAGGGAACAAGTGGATGTATCGCACAAGGTCCCAACTGTTCAGAGTTGGTAGCAGTGACTGTGCTCGAGGGAGTTCCTTATCCTTTCAACTATGGTTTTTATAGTCTCTGGCCTTATATCAAGGTCCTTGATGCATTTGGAATTAAGTCTTGTACATGGTGACAAGTATGGGTCCAGCTTTAATCTTCTGCATGTGGAGATCCAGTTTTGCCAGCACCATTTGTTGAAGATGCTGTTCTTTTCCATTGGATTCTTTGGGCCCCTTTGTCAAAGATCAAATGGTTGTATTTTTGTGGGCTTATATCTGGGTCTTCAATCCTTATCCATTCATCTGTGTGTCTATTTTGGAGCCAGTACCAGGCTGTTTTTATAACTATGGATTTGTAGTATAGACTAAGGTTCGGTATGGTGATACCTCCAACAGTGTTTTTGTTACTCAGGATTGTCTTTGCTATCCTGGGTCTTCTGTGCCTCCATATGAATTTTGAGATTATTTGGTCAACTTCTTTAAAGAATTGCTTTGGGATTTTAATTGATATAGCATTGAATTTGTATATTGCCTTTGATAGGATGGTCATTTTTACGATGTTGATTCTGCCAATCCAGGAACATGAGAGGTCTTTCAATCTTCTAGTGTCTTCTGCAATTTCTTTCTTTAGGGTTTTAAAGTTTTCATTGTAAAGGTCTTTGACCTCCTTGGT
The DNA here is from genome assembly GCA_023101885.1 of Typhlomys cinereus. NCBI lineage: Eukaryota > Metazoa > Chordata > Mammalia > Rodentia > Platacanthomyidae > Typhlomys > Typhlomys cinereus. Next base: position 773,276 of record JALPQD010000161.1, read on the forward strand.
TAGGTTTATACCAAGGTATTTCATTTTTTTAGGGGCTATAGTAAATGGGATTGTTTCTCTCAAGGCTTTTTCACTTCTTTCATTCTGGGCATATAGGAAGGCCTCTGGTTTTTGTACATTTATTTTGTATCCTGCCACCCTGCTGAACTTCTCAATTAGTTCCAGGAGCTTCCTGGTGGAGTTTTTGGGATCCCTCAGGTATAAGATCGTATCATCTGCAAATAGGGATAGCTTGACTTCTTCCTTGCCGATTTGAATCCCTCTTATGTCCCTTTCTTGTCTTGTGAAATTAAAGAGCTTCTGTTCAGATAAAGATATTGTAACACGAGCTCAAAGGCAAGCGACAGAATGGGAGAAAATCTTCACTAACCACATATCTGATAGACCTCTACTCTCCAGAGTGCACAAAGAACTTAGAAAACTAAACTCCAAGGAAAACAGTGGCCCAATTAAAAAATGGGCCCTGGAACTTAAAAGAAATTTTACCAGGGATGAAATTAAAATGTTTAACAAGTATCTTAAAAAATGCTCCACTTCCTTAGCCATCAGGGAAATGCAAATCAAAAGTTCCCTGAGATATCATCTCACCCCGGTCAGAATGGCAAAAATCCACAATACAAACAACTACAAATGCTGGAGAGGATGTGGAGAGAGGGGAACTCTCCTATATTGCTGGTGGCAATGCAGGCTCATACAGCCCCTCTGGCGAGCCGTCTGGAGATTCTTAAAGAAATTAAAGATTGAAATGCCATATGACCCTGCTATCCCACTTTTGGGAATAACCCACCATGCAGCAGAGGTTCACTGCAGTAGCACAAGCACAACCATATTCATAGCAGCACTGTTTACAGTAGCAAAGACATGGAATCAACCCAAATGTCCAACAGTTGACGAGTGGATAAGGAAAAGTGGTACATCTATACAATGGAGTACTACTCAGCCATCAAAAAATGATGAATTACTGGAATTTGCCGGGAAATGGATGTCATTAGAAACAATTCTATTAAGTGAAGTATCCCAGAAAATTAAGCACCGTATGTACTCCCTAATCGGTGGCTCCTAGTACTAAACTCACCCAGCCCACATTGAGACACACAAAGGTAAACCTATGTAATACAGTAATTGCAAGGATTATGAACAGGAGGGATGGGGTTGGAGGGCCACACCAGACACAAGGAGAGAGGGGACCATGTTACAGCAGAGAAAATAGGCCTCCATCAAGGAATGCAAGTAAGTAATGTGACACCTGGTTAAGTTCACACATGTTTGTGCCTGATCATGTACAACTGAGGGGGTATGATCTCACCAGAAGGGGAGGGCATATAGTCTGCCAGATAAAAAGTAATCATTTTGCAAATGGGTGATTGACACCTTCCTCTCTGAGGTTTCCTATTTTTATTACATCTACCCTTGAATCTGCTATTATAACAAGACTCCAGTTTAACAGCTGTTTGTCTCTGGCCAGGGGTTGACATACAGTGCCCACCAGGATGGAGTAAAGGGCATTGCAGGAGCAGCAAAACTGCAAAAGTAAATCAACAAACCACAATCCAGAACTTCAGAGCCTCTATATTAACCACCTAGAACTAGGCCAGACTAATCTCTCCCCATCTGAAGCTCAGGGAAATTTGCAGAAGAGGGGGCCGTAAGATTGTAAGAGCAAAAGGATGGGAGGAGCAATGATTTGCAAGATACTCCACAGAAGTTAGGGCCGAAGCAATCATAATTGGACTTTGCATGCCCTGCACAATGTCCAACACACTATTGACCTCACAAAGTCTAGCATCTGCTAAAGGCACCAAGATCCTTGGAGGCAAGGGATTGACAGCCACAGTAGTGTACCTATGCTTAAGGGGAACACGAGAGAGGGTTCAGGGAAATGCCACTGGGTCCTTGTACGTCATCGGAGAGGAGGACCCAGAGGAGAGTTAGGCATACACAATAAAGGACTCTCTGGGAATTGGGGGGGAGGCACTGGGTGATGGGGAGGGAGGGGAAGGGGAGCAGTGGGTACGGGGGGAGGAGGAGGGAGGGAGGGACCTGGTCTACCTATTAAGTTTGTATGAGTGGTAATAATAAATAATGTATATAAAAAAAACAAGTGGATGTATCATAGCCTAGAACTCCTAACATGTATATGGATATTCTTTACAGTAAATATAACCAAGGTAATAATAGATATGTACAATGAAACTTTAAAATATAAGAAAAGATACTAAAGAGAGCACCAGGCACTGGAAAGAACTTCCAAGATCATTATCAGGAAAATTAATGTGAAGCTGACCATCAGAACAAAGGCAATATAGATAGATTCAATGCAATTTCAATCAAAATTCCAGTTCATTTCTCCACAGAAACTGATGATTACTTTACCATGATAGCCTAGTCCTAGAAAACAAATCAACACAAAATCCAATTCTACTGCTACCTCTTTGTTCACAATTTCATATGGATAATAGTGATCAGATGGATGCAAGAATGCTGAGGAATTTATACAATTATGTCACTACACCATTCAACATTATATGTAATTATTTATTGTGGTGCTATTGATGTAAACCAGTGGCTTGATCATGCTAGGCAACCACTATGACAAGAAGCAATGCCCTTATCCCTCACAACTAATTGTGTAACAAAATAAATTTAATCCCTAAATCAGTAACACACTTTAATTGTGTTTATTTGGGAAGTTCACTGTTACTTAAAGTCTCTTCTGATTGTACAAAAGGTAGAGTTTTTTTGTGCTGATGCCTAGCAGAACACAGATGTATTGCTTGTGTCTTTTAGATGTGACTTGTTCAGAATGCAGTTGGTTTAGACACTGCATTTATCTCCTTCATGGCATAAAAGTATTTAGTCATTGATTTTCCTGTTGGATGGTTGACAAACCTTACTGTGTGTGTGTGAAGAATTGTCTCTCTGGTGACAGTAAATTGCTTAGGGAAGAATTGGCTCTGCAGGGCTCCTGTCTTGACAAACCATTCCTCTTGCCTGGACTGAAGTGGAGGCAGTCCAGATCTCTGGGAAGTGTTTTGGGAGTCTCAGTGCGGTCAGGCACAAGAACTAGGAAGGAAAGAAAGAGGAACATTATAAAGGATTGGTATAAAATAATCAAGCTACCTTCTCTCAGAGTGCTCACTAACTACATCAAAGAGATCAATAGCTTTCTAATAGGACACATGAATTAAAAAATATAAGGTCTAAAGGATTGTTTACAGACAAACTTCATTTTTTAAGCTGCCACTTTTTAACCCCTGAATGATCGTGTGTGTGTGTGTGTGTGTGTGTGTGTGTGTGTGTGTGTTTAAACTTAACAAAAATAGGAGAATAGCATCTTTTTTTTTTTAGGTTCTCACAGCAGCCCTTCTGATTGTTTTTGTTCATTTGGTAGGAAACAAGAGAGGTTTTGAGAGTTGTGCAACAGGGTTGCTGGAACTGCAGAGAGACAGTGAGTACATGGGAAGTGGCAGCAGGAGATTTCACTAGCCTTAGGTCTCAATAGAAAAAAATAAGTGAATTACTGGAATGTAATAATAGAGGGATCCCAGATCAAGGATGATCTGAGGTGATCATTAGTCACATGACAGTCACTGTTGGAGCTGTGGCTAACTGGGAAACAGAGAGGAGAACAAAAGATGTTCTACATCTCCCAGGGGCTGTATCCTACAGGATAGAGAGAGGAAAGCAGCTTATTGAGACTTGCAGGCGTGAACCTTCATATTCCTGAGCAGGACATGATGTGTGGAACATGAGGCTGAGTATAATGAGCAAGATAGACAACACCAGGCTCCTGAATATGTAGCTCATGTTCCTCTGCCCTCGTGAGCCATCTTTGTCCACACAAGGAAATCATAGTTGAAGAACTTAATGGGTTTCCATTGGACTTTGCTGAATAGATGTTCCCCAACACCAAATTGCATTTGCCCTCAGACTATGGAGAAACCCAGAATGATTTACTTCATAGTGTAAAAAGTTTTCTACTTCTGTCCTGATGTTTTTCTTAAATCACAGTGGAAATAATGGAGCATCGAGAAAATTAATTTCATTGAAATGTCATATTGAATTTTGTAGAGTCTTTGGTTAAAGAATTTATGATTATTTTAAGTATCATAAATATTCTATGTAGTTAACCAAATATTTACAAATTTTAACATAAGCCCTAAATTTAGATTTAGGCAATGTAACTTTAGAAAGGTGTGTTAACTTTAAGATAAATTGTTTAATGTGGAATGTTTTCCCAAGCCACTTCTTCACTAACAAAAGTTATTTTATCTGAAAATTCCAATTTGATATATAATTTAAAAAAATTAAAAAAAAATTTTGACTTTCTTTTTAGTTCTTCTTTAAAAATGTGAAGCAATATATTTACCATATTGATGTATAATAAAATTCTTATTATAATGATAACATATATTTTTTATTTTTTGTATTTATATATTTATTTATTTATTTCCACTCATACAAACTTAATAGGTATCCCAGTCCCCTCCCTCCTTCCACCCCTTCCTGGACCCCCTTGCTCCCTCCCCCTTTTCCCCTTCCTTTCCCCCTCCCTCCCTATCTCCCAGTGCCCCCTCCCCCCATCCCTGGAGCATCCTTTAATGTGTATGTCAAACTTTCCTCTGGGTCCTCCTCTCTGATGATGTGTAAGGACTCAGTGGAATTTCCCAGAACTTTTTCTTGTATTCCCCTTAAGTATAGGAACACTGCTGTGGCTGTTAATCCCTAGCTTTTAAGGATCCTAATGCTTTTAGTCCATGCTAGACTTTGAGGGGTCAATAATGTTTTCGTCATTGCACAGGTCATGCAAAGTCTTATTTTGATTGCTTAGGCCCTAACTTGTATGTAGTATATAATGATAATATATTTAAAGTATTAGCTAGCACTTTTAAATTGATAAATACAGAGAATAAGGATAGGATGTATTTACTTTGCACAATGGTAATGGTAAGGAGACTGACAATCATACTTGAAAAATAAACTAAAAATCCACAGGAAAATCTGTGATCATTTTATAGCAATACTATAGTTCCTATTTTCATGAATTGTACCACTCATGAAAGGAACACTCATAAAGAAAGGAAATTGAACAGAAAGAGTATTTAAATGAGATGTGCTGAGAACTAAATTATTTATTTCTTTGTTTTAAAAATGTATCATGGTTAATTTAAAATAATTCATGGCTCCTTACAAATCACTAAATATTCAATGGGATCCTTTGTATTCTGTTAGTATGTAGCAGTTCATTCGGAATGTAGATCAGTATAAAATATCTTATTCTTTATCCTTCCAACATCATACGATAACAACCAGAAGTTCCTAAGGTTAATGGTTTTGTTGGCCTCTCTTCCTCTGGAACATTTCCATTCTTTTGTGTAACAACCATTTTTCATATTAACTTTCATTTTAACTCTGTGGTTTCATATAATGAGCATGTCAATGGCAAGAGTGTTGTCACCACAGGCAGGTATTTCTTCTATACATGCATATATTTTGTGCATTCCAACATTACCATGTTTTCTGCGTATCAAATGCTCATTTATCATTCTCTCATCTACAGAACTATTATTAAATTTTGTTTTGATAGTATCAATATTCTTTTGGTACCTAAATATTTTATGTACTTGAAATCTATGCAAACTTGAATTAGTTTTACTTTCTTTTTTTTTCCATTAGTAGTTTTCATTTTATTTTGGTTTTTTAAATTTTTCCACTTTTGCAAGCATATTGCAAATTCATCCCAGCTTCCCTCCCTACCCATTCCCCTCCATCTCCTCTCTCCCCTTCACCATTCTCTCTCACTCTCTCCTACCCTTCCTCTTGTGTGCTTCTATGGACTCCAGAGTTCACGCTGACCTATCTATTCCTGTGAGTACTCAGACCTCTGTGGTATATCAAGTTACCTCTCTTCAGACCACCCAACTGATATGTGCATTTCTCTTCTCTCATCCAGCTTTAGACCCAAAGGGTTTCCGCTGTAAGTGCCCATTACAATAACAGTTACCAACAGAGTAGTTTGATGTACTGTTTTCCTACCTATAGATTTACTGAATATCTTCCTTACTGAGTTTTTCATCTCCCCCACTTTTTACAGGTTCTTGTTCTAGTTTACAGTAACAGGGATGTGTATCTTTTTGACAAAAGGGTCTTGAAGTCAATCAGAAAGATATTTATTGTCTCCTTGATATTCATGTCACTATTAAATTGGGGAAAGGAGGGAATAAATGGAAAATACATAGTGGGGATAGGAGATAAGAGGAACATGGGTAATAGGAGGAACAGAGGGACTTAAAACCCACAAATTGTCTCTGCCCCTCCAGCCCACCTGGGACAGGACACTTGCTCACGGTCATGCTTCCCAGGAATGTTCCACCAGCTCCCCAGTCACCCTCTCGTCTCAGTTCCTCCCACCAGCCAGCCTGAACAACACCCAGGCTGCCCTGGGCTTGGGTAGGCCACTAGACCAAACACCAGGTCCCAGGTGAAGAGCTCTGCCATCACCATCAGCCTCTCTGCCCCTCCAGTCTGCCCAGGACCCTGGCGTAGGGAGGACACACTGCTCCTCAGAATGCAACAGAGTCGAAAGGAAACTCGAGCAAAGTTCTAGGGAACAAAGGCCATACATCTGAAGTCCTCTAAAATCATCCTATCACATGGGAGAAATTCTTCACATCCAGCCCAAAGATAAGTAAACCTATTTTTTACTGTCCTCCTTCTCTCAATTATTAATCACTGTAGAATAACTTTTCCATATAGCCACCCCCAAAACATATACAGCTTCAGGGATTATACCACTCACCCTCACATAGCACTAATGTACTAAATCGTAAAAATGCACTACCATATGAATATTCACCCCCGTCTACTAAACCTGACTTAATTGATGTACTAACAATCTAATAGACTCGTTTAGGAAATAACAATAACAACAGATAAACATACCTAACTCCAAGGCAAACATTAATAATAACTACCCAAGAGTAGTAATACCAACTAAATCAGTTCAGTCAAAAATACACAGAAACTAAATGGTTTTAAGAGACGGATGGGGAAGGAGGGACACATCAGTAACAAAGAAAGAGGGGACCATGTTACAGCAGAGCAAATAGGCCACCATCAAGGACTGCAAGTAAGTAATGAGACATCTGGTTAAGTTCACAGACTTTCCTTCCTGATCATTTACAACAGATGGGGTATGATCTTAACAGAAGGGGAGGACGTATAGTCTGGCAGATAGAAAGTAACCATTTCACAAATGGGCGATTGACCCCTCTCTCACTGCAGTTTCCTACTTTTATTACATTTACCTTTGAATATACTCTTATAACAAGACTCTAATTTAACGGTTTTTTTTTTTTTATCTCTAGCCAGGGGGCGATATCCAATACCCATCAGGACGCAGTGAAGGGCATTCATTGCAGGAGCAGCAAAACTGAAAAAAATCAATAAACCATAATCCAGAACATCAGAGACTCTATATCAACCACCTGGAACTAGTCCAGTCTAATCTCTCCCCATCCTGAAGCTCAGGGAAATTTGCAGAAGAGGGGGCGGTAAGATTGTAAGAGCACAAGGATGAGAGGAGCAATGATATCCAAGATACTCCACACAAGTTAGGGCCAAAGTAGTCATATTTGGACTTTGCATGCCCTGCGCAATGTCCAACACACTATTGACCCCACAAAGTCTAGCGTTTGCTAAAGGCACTAGGAACCTTGGCGGCAAGGGATTGACAGCCACAGTAGTGTTCCTATGCTTAAAGAGAACACAGGAAACGGTTCTGGAAAATGCCACTGGGTCCTTGCACCTCATCGGAGAGGAAGATACAGAGGAGAGTTTGGCATGCTCATTAAAGGATGCTCCAGGGATGGGAGGGAGAGGAACTGGGGGATGGGGAAGGAAGGGGGAGGGGAGGGGAGGTGGGAGGGTGGAGGGAGGGAAGGGACCGAAGTACCTGTTAAGTTTGTAGAAGTGGAAATTAAAAAATATATATGTATATTAAAAAAAAGAGATGAAACACTGCCCAAGTCAAAGTGCAGATCTATGATGAGAAGCAAAACCCAAGAAGACAATTCTCCACACAAAGAATTAAGCACATAATTATAGATTCCAACTAGAACAAATTCAGAGAAAACAGCCAAGTAAGCCAGGCCCAAGTTAATGACATTCAAAGCATGATCATACCCTGATCAATACTATGAAAGAGGAAATCTGGGAGGAGTTAAATAACTGCATCAACCACTTTGAACAGGAACACAGCAGACACCTGGAGGAGTTGAGAAAAACAGTTGAAGAAACAAAAATAAGCACAGAGTAGTTAAAACAGTCTGAAGCAGAATTTAAAACTGAACTGAAAGACAAGTTATCTTCAACCCAGAACAAAACAGAGAGTTTTACCAGCAGTCTTACTAATGAAGCAGAAAACAGAGTTTCATATCTTGAAGACAAAGTGGAAGTATTAACCAGCTCAATTGAAGAGGTTGTTAAAGACAAAAAGATATTGAGAGGAATATTCAAGAGTTATAGGACACCTTGAAGAAGCCTAACATGTGCATTTATTCCAAAATACAACACCTGAAGAAATTTTTCAAATTATCATAAATGAAAACTTCCCTCATAAAAAGAATGAGAGGCCCATCCAAATACAAGAGGCATTCCACACCCCAAAGCAGATATGACCAAAATAGAAACTCGCCATGGCAAATAATAGTCAAAACACTCCACATTCAAGACAAAGAAAAGGTGCTGAGGTCTTCAAGGGAAAAAAACTAGTCATCTTAAAGGTAAACCTACTAAAATAACAAATGACTTCTCAATGGAAACAGTAAAAGCATGAAGAGCTTGGAGAGACATACTTCAAGTATTAAATGAGTAAAAATGTCAACCCAGGGTGATGTACCCGGCAAACTATCTGTCATGATTGAGGGAGAAAGAAAAGTAAGCAGCATAAAGCAATCTGAAGGCATACATGTCTACTAAACCAGGCCTTCAAAAAATGCTAGAAATGATACTCAGGCATGAAGAAAAAATAAAACATATCCAGGAGGACAGAAGGGAAGTATAATACCCCCAAAACCTAAAATCCAAATAATACATTAATAATACATTAAAAATAAAAAATGTCCAGAATTAAAAATAATTTCTCTATTATAACATTAAATGTCAATGGTATTAACTCACAGATCAAAAGACACAGATTACAAACTTGGATTAAAAACCACAATCCATCAATTTGCTGCCTTCAGGAAATTCATCTCACCACAAAAGATAGGCACATCCTAAAATAAAAAGCTGGTACAAAATTTTTCAAGCTAATGGAACCAAGAAGCAGGGAGGTGTAGCCATTATGCTATTGGACAAAGTGGACTTCAAACCAAAAAAAATCATAAGAGATACAGATGGATACATTTTAGTCACAGGTACAATTCACCAGGAAGACTTCAAAATGCTGAACATATATGCACCTAATATGCCCCCCCCACATTCATTAAGCATCTAAAGCGAAAAATCAAACCCAAAATTGTAATTCTTGTGGATTTCAACACCTCCCTCTTAACATGGGATAGATCAACAGGTCAAAAGCTTAACAGAGGCACTTTGGAACTTAATCAAACTGTTAATGAAACGGACCTTACAGATCTCTATCAAACTTTTCATCCACGCACCAAAGAATACATATTTTTCTCAGCAGCACATAGAACTTTCTCCAAAATAGATCACATATTACCCCAGCCCCCTCCGCACCACCCTGCCAGCTCCCCCCGCACCACCCTGCCAGCTCCCCAGGTGAGTGAGTGAGAGAGCCTGTCCCACCCCCCCCACTCCCTCTCCCTGCGAGCACCCAGGCTGCCTCTGGCTTAGCCTGGGCCCCGCTCCAAACCCCAGACCCTCACGTCCTCCCACCCCTGGTGACTCCACTGCCCCCCCAGGTCCCAGGTAAAGAATTCTGCCATCAACATCAGACCCTCTGCCTCTCCAGCCCACCGGGGATCTATGCACGTTGTCCACGGAAGACACACTGCTACTCAGAATTCAATAGAGTCCAAAGAAAACTCAAGTAAAACTCTAAGAAACAAAGGGAACACAGGCCATACATCTGACTCCTCTACAATCATTATATCGCATGGGCGAGATTATTCACATCCAGCCCAAAGATAAGCAAACCTTTTTTTTTTTTTTTCTTTCACCTTACTGATCCTTTCTAGTATAAATTGCTGTAGATCAACTTCCTCATACAGCCACCCCAAAAAACATACAACTCCAGGGAGTACACCACTCACCCTCACATATCACCAAGATACTAAATCGTAAAAGTGCACTACCATACTAATATTCACCCCCTGGTTACTTAACCTGACTTAACTGATGTACTAACAGCCTAATAGCCTCATCTAGGATATAACAATAACAATACACAAACATACTCAATCCAAGGAAAGCACTAGTAATAACTGGCAAGTGTAACAATACCAACTACATCAGTTCAGTGAAAAACACACAGAAACTGAAAGTCCTAAAAAACAAAACAACAATGCCCAAGTCAAAATGCAGATTCATGAGAAACAAAATCCAAGAAGACCAATCTCCCACCGAAAGAATTAATCCCATAATGATGGATTCCAACCAGAACAAATTCACAGAAAATAGCCATGAAAGCCAGACCCAACACAACGACTTTCAGAGTATGATCATTACCACGATTAATACTATAAAAGAGGAAATTCGAGAAGAGTTAAACAACCCTATCAACCACGTTGAACAGGAACACAACAGGCACTTGGAGGAGTTGAGAAAAACAGTTCAAGAAACAAAAATAGACATAGAGCAATTAAAACAGTCTCAGGCAGAGTTTAAAATTGAACTAAAAGACAAGTTATCTTCAACCCAAAACTCAACAGAGAGTCTTATTAGCAGAACAAATGAGGCAGAAGATAGAATTTCAGATTTTGAAGACAAAGTGGGAGAATTAACCAGCTCAATGAAAGAGATTGTTAAAGCCAAAAAGATACTTGATAGGAACATTCAAGAGATATGGGACACCCTGAAGAAGCCTAACATGCGCATTCATGGAATATCAGAACAAGAATCTCAAAATACCACACCTGAGGAAATACTTCAAATCATCATAAATGAAAACTTCCCACAACTAAAGAATGAGAGGCCCATCAAATACAAGAGGCATTTCACACTCCAAACAGATATGACCAAAATAGAAAATCACCATGGCAAATAATAGTCAAAACACTCCACATTGAAGACAAAGAAAAGGTGCTGAGAGCTTCAAGAGAAAAAAAGCAAATCACTTTTAAAGGTAAACCTATTAGAATAACAAATGACTACTCAGTGGAAACAGTAAAAGCAAGAAGAGCTTGGAGAGACATACTTCAAGTATTAAATGAGCAAAAATGCCAACCCAGACTGATATACCTGGCAAAACTATCTGTCATGATTGAGGGAGAAAGAAAAGTTTTCCAGCAAAAAGACAACTTGAAGAAATACATGTCTACCAAACCAGGCCTGCAAAAAATGCTAGAAATGATACTTAAGCTCGAAGAAAAGAAAAAACGTATCCAGGAGGACAGAAGGGAAGTATAATACCACCAAAACATAAATATCAAACAACACGCTTATAAAAGCTACTAAACATAAAAAGTGTCCAGAATTAAAAATAATTTCTTCATTATAACATTAAATGTCAATGGTATTAACTCACCGTTTAAGAGACACAGATTACAAACGTGGATTAAAAACCACAATCCAATAATCTGCTGCCTTCAGGAAACTCATCTCACCACAAAAGATAGGCACATCCTAAGAATGAAAGGCTGGTCCAAAATCTTGCACGCTAATGGAACCAGGAAACAGGCAGGGGTGGCAATTATGCTTTCAGACAAAGTGGACTTCAAACCAAAGAAAATCATAAGAGACACAGATGAATACTTCATTTTAGTCTCAGGTACAATTCACCAGGAAGACTTCACAATACTGAACATATATGCACCCAATACGTGCTTCTCCACATTCATTAAGAAAACCCTACAGCATCTAAAGCAAGAAATCAACCAGCAAACGATGATTCTTGGGGACTTCAACACCGCCCTCTCAACATGGGATAGATCAACAGGCCAAAGCTTAACAGAGACACTTTGGAACTTAATCAAACCCTTGAAGAAATGGACCTTACAGATCTCTATCAAACTTTTCACCCATGCACCAAAGAATACACAATTTTCTCAGTGCACACAGAACGTTCTCCAAAATAGATCACATATAGTGCCACAAAATGAATCCACACATATACAAAGAAGTTGAAATTCTAACCTGTTCCCTATCAGACCACCACGGCCTAAAGCTGGACATCCACAACACAGCAAACAAGAGAAAATACACTAACTCCTGGAAACTTAACAATATGATGCTGAATGAGAACTGCATTCAGGAAGAAATTAAAAAGGAAGTTCAAGATTTCCTGAAAGTGAACGATAATGAAAATACAACTTACCAAAATCTCTGGGACACAATGAAAGCTGTCCTAAGAGGTAAGTTCATAGCTCTTAATGCCTACATCAAAAATTTAGAAACATCAGAAATAAACAACTTAACAATGCAGTTTAAAGCTTTAGAGAAACTAGAGCAATCTGATCCCAAAAGTAGTAGAAGACAGGAGATTAGCAAAATAAGGGGAAAAATATCTGAAATTGAGATTAAGAAAATGATAGAAAAAATCAACCAGTCAAAAAGCTGGTTCTTTGAAAAAATCAATAAGATTGATACACCCCTAGCTAAATTAACTAAAAGCAAGAGAGAGAAAACCCAAATTAACAAAATTAGAAATGAACATGGAGTTATCACTACTGATACCCAAGAAATCCAGAGAATTATAATGTCATATTTCAAAAACTTATACTCTGCGAAGTTTGACAACACAAAAGAGATGGATGAATTTCTAAGTAAACACAACTTACCTAAATTGAATCAGGAAGTTGTGAATTATTTAAATAGTCCTATAACATATAAGGAAATTGAGGAAGTAACCTTGAATCTTCCCACCAAAAAATGTCCTGGACCAGATGGATTCAGCACAGAATTCTACCAGACATTTAAGGAGTTAATAACACCAATACTCCTTAAACTGTTCTATCAAATAGCCAAGGAAGGAACACTACCAAATTCCTTCTATGAAGCTAATATCATTTTAATCCCAAAACCTAATAAAGATTCACTTAAAAAAGAAAAATCTAAGCTAATCTCTCTGATGAACACAGATGCAAAGATTATCAACAAAGTCTTAGCAAATCGGATTCAAAAACATATCAAAAAGATCATTCATGGGGACCAAGTAGGCTTCATCCCCAGCACACAAGATTGATTCAACATATGTAAATCAATAAATGTAATTCATCATGTAAACCAGTCCAAAGTCCAAGACCACATGATACTCTCGATAGATGCAAAAAAGCTTTTGACAAGATCCAACAGCCTATTATGATCAAAACGCTAGAGACAGTAGGAATGGAAGGAACCTTTATCAATATAATAAAAGCTGTATACAACAAGCCCACAGCAAGGATTATGCTCAATGGGGAACAATTGGAAGAATTCCCACTTTGATCAGGAACTAGACAAGGCTGTCCACTCTCACCACTTCTATTCAATATTGTACTTGAAGTGTTAGCTGAAGCCATAAGACAAGAAAGGGACATAAGAGGGATTCAAATCGGCGCGGAAGAAATCAAGCTATCCGTATTTGCAGATGACATGATCTTATACCTGAGTGATCCCAAAAACTCCACCAGGAAGCTCCTGGAACTAATTGAGAAGTTCAGCAGGGTGGCAGGATACAAAAGAAATGTGCAAAAATCAGAGGCCTTCCTATATGCCCAGAATGAAAGTGAAAAAGCCTTGAGAGAAACAATCCCATTTACTATAGCCCCCCAAAAATGAAATACCTTGGTATAAACCTACCCAAGGAGGTAAAAGACCTTTACAATGAAAACTTTAAAACCCTAAAGAAAGAAATAGCAGAAGACACCAGAAGGTGACAAGACCTTCCATGTTCCTGGATTGGCAGAATCAATATCACAAAACTGACTATCCTACCAAAGGCAATATACAGATTCAATGCTATACCAATTAAAATCCCAAAGCAATTCTTGAAAGAAGTTGACCAAACAATCTCAAAATTCATATGGAGGCACAAAAGACCCAGGATAGCAAAGACAATCCTGACTAACAAATTCATTGCTGGAGGTATCACCATACCAAACCTTAGTCTATACTATAAATCCATAGTTATAAGAACAGCCTGATAATGGCTCCAAAATAGATACACAGATCAATGGATAAGGATTGAAGACCCAGATATAAGCCCACAAAATTACAGCCATTTGATCTTTGACAAAGGGGCCCAAAGATTCCAATGGAATAAGAACAGCATTTTAAACAAATAATGCTGGCAAAACTGGATGTCCATATGCAGAAGATTAAAACTTGACCCGTATTTGTCACCATGTACAAGAATTAATTCCAAATGGATCAAGGACCTCAATATAAGGCCAGAGAGTATAAAAACCTTAATTGAAAGGGTAGGGACCTCCCTCGAACTCATTGAACTAGGCCAACATCCTAACCGGAAATGCAATAGCACAGTCACTACAACCAACACTCAACCAATGGGATCTTATGAAATTAAAGAGCTTTAGTTCAGATAAAGAGATTGTAACATGAGCACAAAGGCAACCCACAGAATGGGAGAAAATCTTCACTAACCATATATCTGATAAAGCTCTATTACCCGGAGTGCACAAAGAACTTAGAAAACTAAACCCCAAGGAAACAAATGAACCAATTAAAAAATGGACCTTGAAACTTAAAAGAAACTTTACCAGGGATGAAATTAAAATGTCTAACAAATATCTTTAAAAATGCTCCACATCCTTAGCCATCAGGGAAATGCAAATCAACACCTCCCTGAGATATCATCCCACCCCAGTCAGGATGGCAAAAATCCACAATAGAAATAACACCAAATGCTGGAGAGGATGTGGAGAGAGGGGAACTCTCCTACATTGCTGGTGGGAATGCAGGCTCTTACAGCCACTCTGGCGAGCTGTCTGGAGATTCTTAAAAAAATTAAAGATTGAAATGCCATATGACCCTGCTATTCCATTTTTGGAATAACCCCCCATACAGCAAAAATTCACCTCAATAGCAGAAACAAGACCATGTTCATAGCAGCACTGTTTACAATAGCAAAGTCATGAAGTCAACCGAAATATCCAACACTTGACGAGCGGATAAGGAAAATGTGGTACACTTATACAATGGAATACTTCTCAGCTATCAAAAGTGATGAATTAGTGAAATTTGTCAGGAAATGGATGGAATTAGAAACAATTATATTGAGTGAAGTATCCCAAGCACAGATAATTAAGTGCCGTTACATACTCCCTAATAGGTGGATCCTAGTACCAAACCCACTTAGAGACACACTCAAAGATAAATTTCTGTAATACCTACAGTAATTGCAAAGATTTTAAACAGGAGGGAAGGGGAAGGAGGGCCCGGCCAGCAAGAAGGAGATCGGGTATCATGCAACAGCAGAATAATAGGCCATGTTAAAGACTGCAAGTAAGTAATGAGATAACTGGTTAAACTCACAGACTTTCCTTCCTGGTCACTTGCAAGCGATGGGGTATGATCTCACCAGAAAGGGAGGGCATACAGTCTGGCAGATAGAAAATAACCATCTTGCAAATGGGATCCTGACCCCCTCCACCACATTTCCTACTCTTATTCCATCTACCTTTGAAACTACTCTTAAAGACTCTATTTTAACAGCCCTTTTTCTCTGGCCAGGCAGTGACATCCAATACCCATCAGGATGGAGCTAAGGGCAGGGCAGGAGCAGCAAAACTGAAAAAAAAATTGACAAACTATAATTCAGAAAATCAGAGACTCTATGTCATCCACCTGGAACCAGGCCAGCCTAATCTCTCCCCATCCTAATGGTTATGGAAATTTGTGGAAGAAGGGGCAACAAGATTGTAAGAGCCTAAAGATGGGGAGGAGCAATGATATGCAAGATACTCCACACATGTTTGGGCCGAATTAGTCATAATAGGGCTTTGCATGACCTGTGCAATGACCAACATATCATTGACCTCTCAAAGTCTAGCATGGATCACAGGTACTAAGATCCTTAGAGGCAAGGGATTAACAGCCACAATAGTTTCCTATACTAAAGGGGAACACAAAAAAGAGCTCTAGGCAATGCTACTGAGTCCTTACACCTCATCAGTGAGGAGGACCCAAAGGGAAGTTTGACATGCACACATTAAAGGATGCTCCAGGAACAGGGGTAGGTGGGGGAGGGGCATTGGGAGAAAGGGATGGAGGCGGGAAAGGATGGGGAAAAGGGGGAAGTGAGCAAGAGGATCCAGGGAAAGGTGGAGGGAAGAAGAGGAATGGGGTATTTATCAACTTTTTATGGGTGGAAGAGAAAACCCCCCACAGATTGTGGGAAGTAACTCCAGAGTAGCATCCTATGCTAGTAATATGTTAAAAAGGTGTTTTATAGAAAGGAACTAGAATGGGCAGTCCTTATACAGAGGAGTGTAGTACAAGAAAAACAGGGTAGAATAAAAAAAGCCTTGAGATTAGAACCCAAGGACAAAATTATACTAGAAGTAACAGGAATGTGGCACTTATAAAATGTTAGTCAGAGAGGCCTTAAAGGCCCCAAACATTATAGGCTTTTGACATTGCACTTGGTTTCTCTCCAAAAACTTTTAGTGAGATCTTATTACTCAAGATGTAATACAAATGGATCACAGAATATGGGAAAAATAAATTAACTACAACTGGTCTGTGGACTTTATCATAGCAAAATAGTGGACATGGTATTAAGGAATGTACCAGAAAATACTGGGGGAGAGAAATAGCATGATACCTATAAGTTGCAATCACCATGGCAACAAGGTAACCTCCAGTGAAATTCTTTAAAAGTATTCAGGTATAATAGTGGAATTAGTTTTCATTTGCGATGTTTTTGAAATTCATAACTGAAATCATATTTTTCACTATATTCCCTAATATATATATATATTTAATTTTTTAAACTTTATTTTCATGTGTGTGTGTGTATGTGTGTGTGTGTCAGAGGACACTATGTGTCCCTGTGGAGGATCAGGGTGACTTCGGGAATCATCGTAGATTGCTTCTACATCCTTTTGCTTTGCTCTGGGTTTTCCTCTGAGCCATCTTTCCAGCCCTCTAATTATTTTTTATGCATGAATGTCTGAATGTCCTTCAATGATGAAGGGATTTCTTGTAAAGAAAGAGAAGAAAGAAGGTTCTACAAAACAGAAATTTCTGAGTCTTCTAGTCTATCCCATTGGAATCTACTTCTGATTTTGTCTACTACCAGGTGCCCTTATTTCTTTTATTGATGTGGTAAGATCCATCAACTGTGGATGGAACTTTTCCAAAAAGGAGAATCCAGAACTATATAAAAGTAAGAGCTATACAATCAATGTATCTGTCCATTGTTTTCTCTTCTTGACTTTGCATGTAACATGACCAGGTCCCTCTGGCTTCCATAGCTCTGAGTTCCTTGCATCAATGAAGTGGTACTAGCTCTTTTTTATTTTCTGTATTGGTGGATTTGAGCCATAAATAAAATGAACATGGTTGTATTTTCAAAAAGTACTACACTAAGTGAAGTGGTTTGTTCTCAGATTTGGTTGATGCACAGTTTTCAAATCTTCAGGTACTATAATGTTTGAGAGGTATCTAATTATTTTTTATGGAATGAATCCTACACATTGATATATCTTGAGTGTTCCAAAGTGCATGTTGCTGTATAAAATAAATATTGACCTTATAAACAGAAAATCGGCCATAGCCCTGAACAACAGAAAACAGAACTGAAGGAGGCCTGAAAAGAACCTAGTGAAGCAGAAGGTAATAAAGTCATAGACTTAGCAGCTGATCTCAGTCTGACTGCATGGCTGTACTTGCAAGCCAGCATACTCAAGAGCAAGATGAAGTTACTAATGTGAATCCTCCGTATTCTATTAAGATATGATATAAGACTATTCTATTATGACATGATATTTGATGTATCATAATATTAAGTGAAGAATGTTTGTTGTAGTTATGTGTAAACATAACTTTTACATGTCTTTTTGTCTACATGTAAAACAAGCAAAGTGCAACAAATTTTTACCATATGACCAATAAGAAGCAATATTTGTTTGATAAAGCATCAAAATGTCTGGGAAAAAAGTGTGACTCTTCCATTTGGACACTGTGAGACAGCTTGTCTTTCTTTCTCCAAAACTGTTTCCTTAAACAATGAAAATATGAATAATAATTCCTGCTTACATTATATGCCTATAAAATGTAGGTAGGATATAAATAAAAGTGTTTTGGGAAACAATAATTTGGATATCAGAACACTATGTTAAAATACCTACTGTTATTATAATGTCTGTATTTTTAATTAAAAATTCTGAAGACTTCAAATTCGATGTAGCAATTCTAAAATTCTAGAAGAAAAGCTCTCTGCATCTATTTTTTAAGTGCATAAACCAATGATAGTTATGATAACTACTTCTTTTGTTCCATTAAATGATTGTTTCTGCAAAGTCTAATAACTTAGGTCTAAGTTGGCATTCTGCTGTGGGTTATTTTGTTTCCTCTTCTGATGATGTCAAAGTCTGATTTGTTCTTCAACATACTTACAGATTGCACTATATCCCCAAGTGATATTTCTTTAGACCACCAGCACTTATATCTGCAGCCTTTAGAAAGTGGTGGGATGCAATGTATAAATAGTCACTAAATGAATAAAAAAAATGTGAAGGAATAAATTAAGAGATCTAATCATTTGGGATGTGGCTACCAAAGCAAAAAAGCATGGATAGTATCCCCTGCCCATACTTTTCTTTCACTTAGACAAAGGGAGTGCGACCATGATAGGTACTACATTGGGCCATAGAAGGCTGTATTGTTTTCAAATTTTCTTGACTTGTAGTAAATACACAACCCTGATAATTTAGGGAAAGAAGATATACATTCATGCATGCTCCTGACTCTAGTTTAGAGTTTATCATAAAGGAAAATTATCAGTAGAAGTTGAGAGAAGGGGACACATCACACCCCATCAAGAGCAGAGACCAGACAAAGACCAATGCATACCTTCTAGCTTGTTTTTTGCCAGCTTTTCACTCTGCCTAGGTTCATCAGTTCTATGTCCATTTTATTCAGCTTCCTGGGGAATCATCTCAACTATTATGGTCTGGGCAGATCCACATTGATTGGAAAGTTCCTTACAGACTTGTTTACAGGCTTGGCATAACTAAATAATTCCTTAAAGGTGTTCATGAAGGTTCAGTTATAAAATGTGAACATGATACCTGAAGGTAATTGCCACATACATTCTTTTCAGATTTACTCTGGACTCAGAACAGACTTAACATCTTAGGTATAACCTGAAATAGTAATGTGGATTTTTTTCCCCAGAGAATTTTCAGAGTGTTGAGAGACAATTTGTTTTGCTTTTTATGTGAAATACATATGAATCTGTGATATGAACATCACTCAATATAATTTATTTGTTCGTGCTTAATGAGTTTAAATTACATCTTAACATCAGTAATATGTTAGATTTGATGACAGTACTTTGTAAGGCCAACAACACCAACGTCCTATAGAGAGTTCTAAAGTTTATCTTTGATTTCTTGATACCAGGGATGCTAAGAATTTACAGATTCATTTATAAACATGTACTGTGATACAAAACATGTATCTTTCCAACCTTGCATAAATAAGCATTCATTGCTTGTGCAGTTTATATTAGTCATGGAAAGACTGCACAAGATATATGATGGTGAAAACCTCACAAATCATTAAGAGAGAAAATATGATTAATTGGAAACAAACACCTAAAGGCTGTGTCACAGTAACTAAGAGAAAAATTGTTATAAGTGTTCTGAACTAGTAACACTTGCAGGTGGTTTATAATTTTGAATCATAGTCTTCTTGTAGATGCCAATTAGAAGAGCTGTTTCCATCTTTAATCATATACAAATCTCACAGCAGTGGAATCATCTTCAAATATGCATGAATGTATGCTAGGAGTAGCTCTAACCACAACCACCCAGTTGTATTCTATGCTTCACCAAATGCAACCTAATTTAGTAAAATAATGGAACAGACACACATCCCTGACTATTATTACTAATGTAGTTGGTATACTTTTCAGATGCTTTCACTTATATGACATTATCTTCTGTTCCTATTTCTTGCCTGAACAAGAACTGAACATGTCTACCATAGGCATGTTTCCTTTTGCTTTATGCCACAGACTGTACCTCTTGCCCATAATTTGTCAACATATTTTTTTTCCATTACTTACACACTGCATTTCAACCTGGGTTTTCCTTACAGAATAGGGAAGCTTCTAAAAATATTTCAAATGGAGTACTTGTTTGGGCAATGTCCTCTTATTGAATCTTTCTAACTACATTGATAAAATAGCTACAGTGATATGTACTAATGATGTAGCCTGTCAGCTACTAAAACTTGCTCATGTCATCTAGAAAATGGTAATGGACTCAGGGATTCTGGTTTGGATTTTGAGTATTCTACTGCTGGTGCAGATGCCTTTGAAACTAAGCATTGGCATTAAGCAGAGGAAAACCCCTATGACTTTTTTTTAAATAAATGAAATCTGCCTTGATGCTATTGTACATGGAAAAAGCTGACACTTTGAAACTTCTTTTTCATATTTGAAAATATATTCTTTGCCCCATGGAACAATTTTCAAGAAAATTTACTATTTAAAGCAATGGTTATCAACAGTAGTTTCTAATTGTTTTCACAGATTTTATACTTTTGAAACATATTTCCCTTGAAAATGAGCAGGAGACTCTTAGCTAATGCATTTAGCCAAATCAGAGATATAATTAGCATTCTGAGCAGCAAAGTAATAGCAACAGCCATTATTAAACTATATGCTATTTAAACCTGAGATATTTTTAACTATTCCCACAGAGGCATGCTAGTATTTCTGCAATCACATTTCTCACTATTTAAAACAAATTTTAAAATAGCAATATTTATGCAAAACACAACAGTTTAAATTGTTTTCATTTCACTCTCATACATATTTACTGATTCCTTCATAATTTTAGATGCTGAAATTATAATGTTATAAGAAACAGACCAATTTCCTGTTTTCATGGAGTGTTGTTCAGGTTAAAACAGAGAGAAAAGACACAAGTAAATAATAAGAAAATGATATAATAGTGATAGAGTCTATGGAGGGCTAACTGTTTCAGTGATGTCTTGGTAATGGGTTGATGGTTGGTTTTTAAAAATTCACAGCCCTAGAATAATTTGCCTTATTGTTTCAGGAAGAAGTATTTACACTGTAATCTGCCTGTCTTGATAGATCATGTCCATCAAGAGAACAGGTAAAACATTCCAATTAGGCCATAAAATTCCAACAAATGATGTGAAAAAGGAATAGACAAGGTACCATGGAAAAAAAATAGGATGAGAGAGGTGACTGGCACATAAAGAAGTGAAAAAAATAATATATGGATATGATAATTATCCTAGTGGTTTGCTACTCTTTATATACATGACTTATTCTTTCACATTATAACTCATTGATATGAATCAATATTTCATTCAAAACATGAAAATGTAAAAATAACCCCAGTAAAATAACTTAAGTGTATTTCTGTACTAGTTAAAATTTTTATATGCTTTTATTTCCTCTCACATTTTATTTTTTTTTCCTGTTCATACAAGCACAGTTGGTAACCCATCCTCTCCTTCCCTCCTCCCCTCTCCAGTGGTCCCCCTTGCACTCTCTCCCTTTACCCCAATTTTTAACCACCCCTCCCTCTCTCCCAGTCCCTCCCCCTTCTTCTTTCCCATCCCCTTGATCATCCTTCTGTGTGATTACCAAACCTCCCTCTGAGTCCTCCACCCTAGTGAGAGTTCAGGACTCAGTGGCGTAACCTGGCACCCCTTCTTGGGCTCCCCGTTAATAGGAGAACTCTATTATGACTGTTTAATCCCTTGCCTCTAAGGACCCTACTGCCTGGAGCCTTTTTCCCTGTCATCCATGCTAGACTTTGTTGGATCATTGACATGTCAGCCATTATGCAGATCAGGAAAAATCCAATTCTGCTGCTGCAGTCCTAACTTATGTGGTGTATCTTGCATATATTTGGTCCTCCCTATTTTAAGGCTCCCTTAAAATTACATTCTTGCCTCCCTCTCTTCTGCAAGGTTCCCTGAGCTTTAGAATGGGGAAAGATTTGGTTGGTCTGGTTCCAGGTGGTTAATGTAGGGTCTTTGGTGTTCTGAATTTGGTTTGTTGTTTTCAGTTTTGCTTTTCCTGCACCACCCTTGGCTGCATCCTGGTTGGTATGGAAGGTCACTCCCTAACCAAAGATAAAAGGATGTTTAAATGAAGATCTTAATAGAAGAGGAGACTCAAAGGTAGATGGAAGAATAGGAGTAGGACACAGCAGTGAAGGGGAGTCAGTGTCCCATTTGTGGGATGGTTACTGTCTATCTGCTAAACACTATATGCTTTTGATAAACAAAACACCATTTAAAAATAGTAAATATTTAAATTTAACTCATAAACTTAGAAGGAAGTTTTATATATCACTTGAATGCAAAAGACGTATCAATTAACCCAGTTGTCTATAAATTTGTTTATAATTATTTATAATTATAATCATTTAACATTAATGTCACTATAAAGTCATACACATAAACAAATATATAAGTTAATGTATATATATATATGTATCACAACAAAGTTACTTTGGTGCTTCTGAGACACCACAATATAAATGATAATATCAACTTCACTAGAAACACATCATGGAAATGGGATTGGTATCTAATGAAATCTATTTAGGTTGTAAAATAAGGAAGTTAGGAAAGCTGCAAATGGATTCTTCCATTCATTTAATAGCAAGATCAACCACAATTCTAACTTCCTGGAAAGTGTGGCTTATGAAACCCTGCCTCAAGCATCTTTCTTCCCTCTTCTTTACCAGTAGCAGCAAAAATTCTCAAGTGAACATCCATGATGGATTATGGGAATGTCATTGTTTTACACAAGAAGAGATTGATTGTCCATGGTCAAAGAACAAAACATCACTAAGGAAACATGAAAGAAGAAAGAGATTTAGTCTTTTTATCTTCTGGATTACATATGAATCAAAATTAAGCCAAAGACTCTTTTAACAATTATGGCATGTATCATTCATGTTGGAATAAGTTAATATTGACTGGTGGAGATTTTAGGTCTTCATACCTACTAGAAAATGACTATTGTGGGTACCAGTTCCCACTCACGCATCCATTCACTCACTCAAATACACAACTGCTGGCTGTGATGAAAGCAAGTTCCAGCTGTCCCACCTCCACCTCTACCCCCAGAGACTTGGCACAGGACAGAAAGCAGATCTCAGGTTATTGGGGGGAGAAAAGAAACTTTTATAGACAAAGGCCGCCAAGGTGCAAAACGGGCATCCAATTGTGTCACAAGGTCAAGACATCCTACAGGTGTTAATGGTCAAGTTCAATGTCACTCAGCACAGGGGGCAGGTAGATACCTGAAAGCCAATTAGGGCTCTCTGTGAAGTGATCAGGTTACACCCAAGACCCTTGTCCTCAGCGCCATCTTTAGTCCCATGTGCTGGGCCATGCCCTGGGGCAAATACTGGGTGGGGCCCAACAGACTATATCACATAACATTGCTGATAGGAGATAATGATTAAAGCACATAAATTCAACAACACAATGAATCTACTGAGATAACAAAAAAGGAAAATTCTGCATTTAAGCATGGCATGACTGGTGTGAACTGCATTCACTGAACCACTTTTCCAGTGCCTCAACATTTTGGTGTCAAACAATATGTACTCAGAATAACTCTGAATGGACAAACAGTGTTTTTTTTTTTCCTTGAGCTTTCAAAGGCCAATTCTTTGAATCTATAATGAATATACCTGACACTCAATGAGTGCTTCCACAGTAGAAATAATTTAAAGTCTTTTATACACTATGCATCGTGAAAGTGAATATTAGGCCAATTTACCCAAGAAAATTAAGATTATCAAAGGATTTTAGATTTCTTGTATCTATATTCAGGGTAAATTTAATATTAAACAAAATTGTGATAGTCAAAGTAGAATTAATGTTTTCAGTTTAAACCCTTCACATACAAGCCTTTCAATTTTCAGTAGAAAAAAACTCCCTTGGAAATCATTAAAGTTAAATTATCTAATGTCAAGGTATCTGTGACAGCTGAACAAATGAGAATTAAGCTATCATTAAGTCCCATATTTACTGATAGACAGAAACTTGACTGAAAGAAAAATATAAGGAGAAACATTCTCAAATTTATTAATTTGAGAATAAAATGCTACTTTTCATCCAATATGCAAAATACAATAGTGATTGGCTTTAATATATGCTCTTTATATACATTAGTTTGACAGTGTAATGCTGAAGTTAATTATGGATTTTATTTATCAAATATGTGAGTCTCTAAGGTTTTTTCCAAATACTTCCCCTGAGTGTATGATACCCAAGGTCTAGAGAGAGGTTAAAAGGTTCAACTAGAGGTAGGGAATTGATATGATTGAGAGTGTATGAATATCTTCAATTTGAAAGGAACAAAATTACAAAGGGAAGACAGTTAAAAATATTCTGTGATTGCAGAAAGCATGAGGTGGAAGCCTTTTCTAACACATTGAGAATAAAGAAAAAAATGTATTTATACTGAAGATACTTCAATTAGACAACTCAATGTTTGTGTAAGCTACTATCCAATATCCTGAATTTTCTTGTCTTAGAATTGATTAGAACATAAATTACATAGTGTCTAGCCTGATTTCACCTTGATTATTGAAATGGAGCTGCAGAAAATTAAAAGATGGTGTAAACAACTTGAAAGTTGTTTCTAGTTTTAAAAATAGACTTCCAATGAATAAATGTAATTAAATATGAACATGGGCCTTATCCAGTAAGACTTATTGTGATTCTCCAATATGATAAATTTTAAAAGCGGTTTTGATATTGAGAGTGAAATTATATATTTGAGGAATGTTCATTAATCATAAACATAGCAGATGAACATTCTGTTTGACTAGGTTGGAAACAGTTTTTTCATGCTTTTATCTAATTTAAACATATGTTTTCTTTTATCCATTATCAGAACAAAAGCAATCTTCGAGAAAGACAGTTGAATGGAACTTTTTTCTTGGATAATAAAATCACCTTGGCAAAGTTGGTGCCCAAAGTCCAATCATATTGTACACCATACAACCTCGATGTGCTTGTATTTTGAATTGTAAATCTAATTCTAAAATATATTCAGATCCCTCATTTCCAATGTTTTTACAATCCAGTTCTTTAGATTTTGTCAAAAAATACAAGTTAATTATAAATATTGCCATGAAAGTTCAAAAATCCCACTGCATAGATTTAGGTAATACATCAAAGCTATTTTGCAATATTTTACTGTAGTATAAACTAATGAATTAGTTTTGGAAACATTTTGAAAACAAACTACTTTAAATTTCTTATTTTCAATTATATTTGTAGTATTGCCTGCAACAAAAGAGATAATGTTTACTAGATTAAAAATGGATGAATAGTGCATATTGGTACAATACGAAATAAAGGTACACGAATGTGATCAGCAAATCCATCAGCAAATTGAGCAGTCTCAATTTTATGAAGCATAATTTCAATGGGGACAAGGAAAGAATATATGTTTCAAATGGAGCTGGAGAGGGGCAGGAGAGGTGGCTCAAGGGTTAAGCCTCTGCCTTGCAAGCGGAAGGTCCTGATTTCGGATCCTAGACCCCACGTCAGAAGCGGGGGCAGCCTGCGTTTCTGGTCCTAGTAGGGTGGAGCCTGTGAATCCCGGGGCAAAGTAAACAAGGAGGAGGTGGAGAGGAGGTCCATGGTGGTTCCCGAATTCTCCAGTGGTTCTACACTAACACACACACACACACACACACACACACACACACACACACACAATTGAATAAACAATTAAAAAATGTGTTTAATGGGAACATGTCAGTAGGTAAGGAAATTAAGATATGGAAACATGGAGATGTGCTAGACTTTTTAATGGAGATTGTATGTAAACTCAGAAAAATTAAAACTGTTCTGAAAAGATGATTTTTGTGAATAAAGAACTTGCCATTCAAGCTTCACAACCTGAGTTCAAATTCTGGTAGCATGTGCTGACAGTCCCAGCATTCCTTTGGTGAGACAGAAGGCAGAGACACAACAATCTCTAGAAGCTCATTGGCAGAGAGACCTTGTCTGCAATAAAAAAGGAAGTTATGACTTACACATGAAGCATTTGCCATGCATGCTTCGAGGTATTTTGTACCATCAATCACACATAGGGAAACCTGGACACAAATGCTCATGACACATTACCACTACATATACATGTGGTGGTGTATAAACACACACACACACACACACACACACACACACACACACACACACACACGATAAGTAGAAACTTGAATCTCAATAGAAATTTTTCCCTACAAAGGATGTAAAGCATCAGAATGACATGGATATTGTCATTGTACACAGCTGGCAAGTTGTGATCCAAGAGTCTTGCTTTCAAAGTTGTAATAAGGCAGGAACTTATAATCCCATTGTCATGGTAACCCTTTCTCACAGATTAGTCACTTATTTTCTTCTATTTAGGAAATAGTCCTGAATAACATGTTAATTAGTACTAATGAATAATAACTTAATTGCTTCCTTATTTGCATCTAATTACACAAAGAACTTAAACACATCAGTAATTTTAGATTTCTGTGTTTGTAGGGTTAAATTTGGTTTTTTGGAAGAATGCAATTAAAATCATTAATTATTGTAAGAAATTTGTGGCTGGGAGAAGAAGAAAGGTATAGCCTAATAACAAAGACAACTGACAGCATTCAGAGAAGTTATTGCTAATCACATATATATATTAAACATTTATTTTTTCTCATGTCAAAGTAAGTTTTCTACCTATCGAAGGTTTCATTAATCATTTCAATAAAGAAATGTAACTATAATTTTCACGGGCATACAAAAGTATAAACAAATATATAAGTTGCATAAATATATATAAATAGTACACAACAATGCAGCAGATTTTGGTCTAAATGAAGTTTTAATTTTTTTTCTCAATTTTACTAGTATATTGAGTATTTATCCCTACTTCCCTCCAACCTTCTTTCCTCACATTCTCCTCCCTTCCCTTCATCAATCCATCACACTCCCTGCCACCCCTCTGCCTGTCTACTTCTATGGACACCAGGGTTCCCTCTAGCTTGTCTATTTCTGTGGGGCTCAGGCATCTTGTGGCATACCAAGTTGCCTCTGTTCCAGCCACCACACTGATAAGGGCATTTTCTTCTACTCATATAGCTTTAATCCCCAAGGTTTCCACTGTTTGTTCTTATCTCTAGTGTTCCTGATAGTCAATGGGGACATGTTGATATATCAGTTATTATGCAGATCTAGTAAGAACAAGTAACATTGCAGTGAGTTCCTAGATGCAGCATTCCTGCCTTGAATGGAATGTCTTGTCCAGCAGTGAACCTTCCCACCTTTAGATTGTTAAAATCTCACCATTCCCTATTCTGTGAGATTCGCAAGACCTTAGGATGGGGAGAGATTAGGTTGGCCTGATTCTGGGTGAGCCTTGTTGAGTTGCTGGTACTCTGCATTATGGCTATCCATTGTTGTCCACTTCACTGCTCTTCTACTGTCCTAGATTGCATCCTGTCAGGGTGTTGAGATCCTCTACCTCTGTTATAGAAGAAGACTTCTAGGCTGAGTGTCAAGTGCTCTTCAAATCTATGGGTATAATGACAGCTATTTACAAAGTCATTTGGTGTACTATCTTTCAATCTATATATAGGTTCATTGGCTGTTCTTCCCTATTGATCTGTTTCCTCCCCTTTTTTATGTTCTTGTTCTAGCTAACAGTAGTAGAAATATGTTCCATTCTGATAAGGGGGTCTTGAGTTCAAGCGGAAAGCTGTTGGTTTTCTCTTTCATAGTCATGCCACTATTACACTAGTGGTCACCTGTTGCTATGGTGATTTTTATTGCAACTTGCAGATCTCATGAGTTGATGAGGCTTGTGACTATTTATCTTTCCTAGTTGCTTCTACACTATTCCTTGGTACTGTGTAAACTATCCAGCAAGGGGGAACTTCCAGACTAGTTCTAATTGATGTATTTCACCCATGTTCTGTGATCTATATGTCATATATGTCATGCATCTTCAGTATTAGGGTCTTACTGACAGCTTTTCAGAGAGTATCCAAAAGCAAAGGCAAAGCCTATAATGTTTGGTGTTTTTTGACATCTCCGACCAACATTTTATCATGTAGTGTCACATTCCTGTTACTTCTAGCACGATTTTGTCACTCGGTTCTAAGTGGCTTAGCTCATTTTCCCCCATATTCTCCTCACTGTATGCTCCTCTTCAAGGGATTGCCCATTCTGTTTCTTTCTTTAAAAGACATGACTTTTTTGACATGTTACTGCCATAGGAAGTTCCTTTGGGGTTACTTCCCACAATATTATGATTTTTCTATAAATCACTCTTTCCCTTCTATCTCCCATCCCCTCATTCTCCACTATGTATTTTTCCAATTATTTCCTCTCTCACCCTATTTGTCATGGTTTCCTAAATCTCCCCTTTAAAATGTTTTACCCTAACCATTCCTTCCCACTAATTAGTCCCTTTCAAATTTTCAGACACTTAATGTAATTTCAATCCAAATACATCAAGGATATCAGTGTTGCCATCTGTATGTAAGAGAGAACATATGTGTTGTATTTTTGCACAATTAATAGTTTCTTTTGCAGATCAGAAACTTTTTAATTTCATGAAGTCCTATTTGGTGATGTTTGGTCTTAGTTTCTGGGCATTTGCTGTTCTGTTTAGAAAATCATTATCTAGGCTTACCAATTTTCAAAATTTTAGGCTTAATTTCTACATCTCTGATGCATTTGGAGTTGACTTTAGTTCAAGGAGAGAGGCAACAGTAATTTTTATTCTTCTACACATAAATACCCAATTTCCCAAACACCACTTGTTGAAGATGCTATCCTTTCACCATCATGCATGTTTGGAATCTTTGTCAAAACTTAAGTTGCTGTATGTGTAGGAGTTTATATTTGAGTTCTCTGTTCTAATTCATTGGTATCTGCTTTTGTGTCAGTACCAAGCTGTTTTGATTACTATAACTCTAAATGCTAGTTTGAAATCTAGCATTCTACTTATTATACAAAATTGTTTTGGCTAATCTGTCTGGGCCCACGAACCAGCATAAACCCAGACTTACATGCAGGAAACAGAAGTGGGACCAGTAGGAATTGATCAGGCATCAGGTCAAAAGGAGCCTAGGATGTCCTTCATCCTCTAAGACAATTTTATTGTAACATACATGAATATTTATAGGAAAATATCGAAGAAGAAGAGCAGGGCCAAATTCTTTACAGAATTATGTAAAATGTATACATTATGGCTGAAAAAGAAAAGACAGGAGTAGCATCTACTTGTTGTGTGGGACCAGACATGATATCTCCAGGTAGAGTTAAAAGCAGGCATGACACTTAGTTGCTAAAAGGGAATGGACAATGAATATCTCAAAGCAGAGTTACCTGGTCCGTGCATTAACATAACTCAAATGTATAGGGAAGGAACTGTAGGGGGAGTTTTAACCTTACCAGTTCTGAGAAGAACAAAAGCAATCCGAAAACAGACAAGAGGTAAACTCAACTTGAGAGGAAGGGATTCACCTGCCATTGTCTATGCAGACAAGAGGCAAAAAACTCAACTTCCAAAGGAAGGAATCCCTAACAACTGTCCATTTTAGATGCTCATGTGTCATTCTCCAGGCATTAGACCTGACAATCCCCACACTAATCATGATGTTTTGTTCTTCCATGTGAATTTTGAGATTGCTTTTCCAGTGAAGAATTTCATTGGAATTTTGATTGGAATTGCATTGAATCTGTATATTGTTTTAGGTGGGGTAGTTTTTTTCACAATATTGATCCTACCAATCCATGAGCAAGGAAGGTCTTTCCACTTTCTAGTATCCTCTTTAATTTCTTTCAGTAGTGCTTTTTAGTTTCATTGTATAGTACTTTTACTTCCTTGATTAAATTTATTCCAAGGTATTTTATTTTCTTTGTAAATATGGTAAATGGAATTGATTCATTTCTTTTTCAGCTTGTTTGTTTCTGGTACATAGGAACACTACTTACTGATTTTTGTATGTTGATTTTGTAGCCTGCCACTTTACTGAATTTGTTAATTAATTTGAGTAGTTTCTTGGTGTTGTCATGTGAATCCTCAAGTAAAAATTCATATCATCTGCAAAAAGGGATACCTTATCTTCTCCTCTAACTATCTATATCCCTTTTATTTGACTTTTCTTGTCTTATTGCTCTAGCTAAGAAATCAAGCATAATATGGAACCGGAGTGGTGACAATGGACATGTCTCATTACTGATTTATGAGGGAATGCTTCAAGTTTTCCCCTATTTAGAATGATGCTTGCTTTAGGCTTGTCATATATAACCTTTATCAAGTTGAGGTAGTCCTGTCGATTTCTATTTTCTCCATAGGTTTTTTCATGTAGGGATGTTGAATTTTTTCAGATGCCTTTTCTGCATCTACAGAGATCATGATTTTAGTTTTTGCATCTGTTAATGTGATGAATCATGTTTATTGATTTGCATATATTAAATCATCCTTGCATATCCTTCCTGATATGAACCTGACTTATCACGATATATGATCTTTTGTTTATGTTTTGTAATTTGGTTTGCTAGTATTTTGTTGAAGATTTTTGCATTTTTGTTCATTAATGAGATTGGTCTATAATTCTCTTTCTTTGAGATATCTTTGTCTTTGGAATCAGAGTAATACTGGCTTCTTAGAAAGAGTTTAGGAGTATTTCTTCTTTTTCTACTTTATCGAATATTTTGAGGAGTAGTGGTGTTAGCTCTTCTCTGAAGGCATGGTGGAATTCTGCACTGAATCCATCTGGTCCTGACCTTTTTTCAGTTGAAAGGCTTGCAATTACTGTGTCAATTTCATCTCTTGTTATTGCCTGTTTAATACATTTATTTCATCTTGAGTCAATTTTGGTGGGTCATATGTGTTCACAAATTCATCCATTTCCTTTACATTGTCCAATTTAAGGTAATATAGATTTTTGAGGTATATCCTTATGTTTCTCTTGATTTCTCCAGCTATCTATTGTAGTTTCCCATTTTTAATTTCGGATTTTGTTAATTTGAGTTTTCTCTCTTCTGGTTAGTGAGGCTAAGGGTTTGTCAATCTTATTTATCTTTTTAAAAAAACAGTTCTTTGTTTCATTGAATTTTTGTATTATCTATTTGAATTCTAATTCACTGATTTTTGCTTGGATCTCAGATATTTCTTCCTATGTGCTACTTTTAGGATTAGTCTGTTACTTTTATTCTAAGGCTTAGAAGTGTAACATTAATTTGATCTCTTCTACTTTAGTGAGCTAAACTTTAGCTCTGGTGAAGCTCACTCTCTTTAGTGTATAAACTTTCCTTAGAATTGCTTTCAACATGTCCCATAGATTTTTGGTAAGTATCTTCATTTTCATTGGGTTCAAGGAACTTTTTAATTTCTCATTTTTTTTCATTTTTGGCCCACTCCTCATTGAAAAATGTATTATTTAGATTCCATGAGTTTGTGTGGTTTCTATTGTTTCCATTGTTGTAGATTTCCTTTTTCTTAAATTTTTTATTATTTATTCAATTGTTCATGTGTGTGTGTGTGTGTGTGTGTGTGTGTGTGTGTGTGTGTGTGTACAACCATGGGTGAATTAGGGAACCACCATGAACCGTCTACTCCACCTTACCAGGACCAGAAACGCAGGCCACCCCCGCTTCTGCACAGCATCTATATGTGGGGTCTAGGATCCGAACTCAGGACTTTCTGCCTGCAAGGCAGAGGCTTAACACCTGAGCCACCTTTCCGTAGATTTCTAATGGTCAGATTTTTATTTTATATTTTATTTTATTTTATTTTTATTTATTTTTCCTCACTCATGCAAGCTCAATAGGTACCCTGGTCCTCTCCTTCCCTCCACCCATCCCTTGTCTTCCTTACACCCTCCCCCCCAATCTTCTGCTTCCTCTTGCCTCCCTCCCTCCTCTTCTCCCAGTGCCGCCTCCTTCACCCCTCCATCCCCTGGAGCATCCTTTTGTGTGCATGCCAAACCTCCCTCTGAGTTCTCCGCTCTTGTAAGGTGTAAGGACTCAGTGGCATAGCCCAGAGCCCTTTCTTTCTTGGGCTTCCGTTAGTATGGGAATACTATTATAACTGTTAATCTTTTGCCTCTAAGGATCCTCCTGCCTGTGATTCATGCTGGACTTTAGGGGGTCGTTGACATGTCAGTCATTGTGCAGATCATGCAAAGTTGGATTATGGCTACTACAGTCCTAACTTGTGTGGAATATCTTGCATATTTTCATTCCTCCCCATCTTTAGGCTCTTACAATCTTGCCACCTCCTCTTCTGCAAGTTTCCCTGACGTTTAGGATGGGGAGATATTTGGCTGCTCTAATTCCAGGTGATTAATGTAGGGTCTGTGGTGTTCTAAATTATGGTTTGTTGTTGTTTTCAGTTTTGCTGTTCCTGCAACTCGCTTGGCTCCATCCTGATTGGTATTGGAGGTCACCTCCTAAACAAAGATAAAAGGCCGTTTAAATGAAATCTTACTATAAGAGGAGATTCAAAGGTAGATGTAATAGGAGTAGGAGACTGCAGTGGGGGGGGGTCAGTGTCTCATTTGCAGGGTGGTTGCCATCTATCTGCCAGTCCCTCTACCCTCCCTGATTGGTGAGATCAAACCTCCTTAGTCACAAGTGACCAGGAAGGAAAGTGAGTGAGCTTCACCAGATGTCTCACTACTTACTTGAAATACTTGATGATGATGAATACTTTCTCTACTGAAGCAGGATCCCCTCTCAACTTATTTCTCTTTATAATCCCATTTATAATCTTTGTGATTACTGTAGATATTACAGAGATTTATCTTTGAATATGTCAATAAGTGGGTTTGATACTAGGATCCACCTATTAGAAGTATATAAGTTGTTTAATTTTCTGTGTTGGGGATATTTCACTCAATATAATTTTTTCTAATTCCATCCATTTCCAGCAAATTTCATTAATTCATCTTTTTTGTTGGCTGAGCAGTATTCCATTATATATATATATATATATATATATATATATATATATATATATATATACTACATTTTTCTTATCCATTAATCAACTGTTGAGCATTTGGGTTGATTCCATGAATTTGCTATTGTAAATAGTGCTGCTATGAACATGCTTGTGCTTGTTTTATTGTAGTGAATTTTTGCTTTATTGGGGATTATTTCCAGAAGTGGAGTAGCAGGGTCATATGGCATTTCATTCTTTAACTCTTTTAAGAATCGCCAGACAGCTCGCCTGTATTCCTGCCAGCAATGTGGGAGAGTTACCTTCTCTCCACATCTTCTCCAGCATTTGGTGTTGTTTGTATTGCGAGTTTTTGCCATCCTGCTAATAGTCAGATTTTTAAAGCACAGTTCTTTTAAAAAACTTAAGAGATTTTCTACATGGTCCAATGGTAGTGGACTAGTGTTGAAGCCCAATGATCTGAGTTCAGATCCCTGGACCCCATATAATGCTGCAGGGGGCTGAAGGTTGATATTCCATTACATAGAGGCCTGAGAAGTTATAGAAACTCACAGTTTAGACAGCCAGATTTAGATCATTTCAAACAATGTTGAAAGGAGAGGAATGGACACATGAAACATGTCTTTTGACTTCCACACTTGCACCATACACACTCATGTATATACATATGCATTCATAGCATACATGCCCATCATACACACACACTCTTCATGTATTCTCACACTCATTACATTCTCTTCATGTGCACACATACACACAGCACATATACACTTATCACATATACATACTTCCTACACCCATGCATAAATCCATCACCCACATCATATATACACACTCTTTGTTACAGTTCACCTGCATTGTTGCTAATAAAATACTGACAAAACAGCTAAAGGGAAAAGAGTTTATTCTCCCTTTTGATAGTCCAGCTGCAGTTTGCTTGTCTAGCTTGGTAGGAGAGCCCACACCAACATCTAGAACCAAGGAACTGGCTACGCCATATCTGCTTGACCACTGAGAGAAGGACAATTATCACTTGTCAGACTAGCCTGTCTGGCCAAGTATTTATGAGAATGCCAAATTTTTCATACAGTTTCCTCCATTTTTATCACCTGTTTATGGATTAGTCCTGCTCACCATGTGTTGGACTTTCACAATCAATGAGACAGTCTCCTCCAGGTTTGTTCCAGGCATAACTCAATTGCTAATTTTCTACAAATGTGCCCAGAACTCAAACCCTCAACTGTCAATCTATATCTATTACACTCTTCATGCACATATATTCATACCCATAATATACTCACACACACACATACATTGTACACATACACATGTACGTCACAAACATACACTCCTCATATGTACACAACCATCATACACACAGTCTTCACACACACAAACTGTCCTACACACACCTATCATACACATGTACAAACACTCTCTCTTTATACAAGCACACAGTTTCCTCCATGTCTTCTTACCTTCCCTTTCACAAGCTTCATTTCCAACCTGGCTATTCTTCTCATACTAATAATCATAATTCTGCTACATGTACTCATTTTACACATTTTTTTAAAAAAAGGCATGTGTTCTTGCATTATAAAAGACAGTGGAAACATATTTAATTTAAACAGATTTGTCAGGCATGCATGGCTTTGTGTGTAACTGTGTAACTGGTCTTAGGAAGGTCATGTCACCATGCTCTCTTGAAACTTTGATTCTGTGGTTGGTCAGTGGGAGTGAAATATGAGGGTTGACAGGAATACATCAAGGTCCTCTCTGGGTTAATAATCACTCTGTAACACTAAAGTGAATGTCTGAGAAAGACAGAGGGAAGGGATACATATAGAAATATGCAGGTGATATTAACAAGCCAAAGGTAAGTGTTTCATACAGGGAACAGAAATATCCAAAACTACATAAACTTCATAAGCTAACTGACAGTAAAAAACTTGGACATATCTAGTAAGCCTTAAAAATTTTCAATTGATTTTTGCTGTATGCTTTCAGTTTCAAGCATGGATACCATGAATTTTTCACACCTGTGCTAATCCATCTCATCTCCCTCCTCCTCCCATTGAAAATCTTCTTTTGAAAACTCTCCTTCCTATTCTTATGTTTTATCTGTGTGCGTATATCCCACAAACTTTAATAAAGGGTGCATACTTGTTGAATTTTATTCAAAATAGTAAGGAAATGGAAGCAGTTTAGATGTACATTAACTAAAGCATGGATAATAAAATGTGTTATATATATAATGTAATTTTATTCAGCTATTAAGAAAATAATATTATGAAATTTACAGATAAATTAATGAAACCAGAAAAAAAAGCCATCTTGAATGAGGTGAACTATAGCAAAAGTGCAAAAATCACATACTGTTCCTCAAGTGTGGATCCTAGCTTCAAATTTTCATATTTGTGTGTTTAATTAGGGTATCTGGAAAAACCAGGAAATGATAAATGAGTTAGGGGCCATCAAAATTTGAATACCTCAAGTGGAAATAGGAGAACAGCAGTAAAATGCAGGTGTAAATGGGAATAATGGAAATGTTTGGGCATGAATGTATATTGTCCCCCACAGGGTCATGTATTTGAATCTTTAGTTGATGTTAATGTTTGGGACTATTGTAACACCTTCAAGAGATGGAGCCTTGGTGGAGGAAGGCACATCTAGGGAGTGGTGAGGATTGGTGACTCAGCCCTGCTTCCCTTGTTCTTTCTCTCTCTGCCTCCATGATGTCTAAGGTGAGCTGAACCAACTTTAAGCTTGTGCTGCCTCCAAGCCATGTCTTCTGACAGGAGATTCTTGCCTTTCTAGACTGTATTCTCTCTGGACCCATAAGTTAAATTAATCTCTCTTTTTTTCCCTTTAATTTGTGTCTCAGTATTGTCTCATCACAGGAGAAAGAATAACTCCCATAGGAGTTGGGTAATGAGATACACTGGAGGGGGGGGGAAGTTAACAGCAGAGATATATGATAAAGTTATATAAAAATCTAATATTTTATAAGCTTATTAAAATATTACATTTTTAAAAAAGTTTAAATGTAGATGTATTAGTTAGATATAGTTGTCAACTTTGACAATGGAATATTGAGCTTTGGACACATCTGTGGCATATTAATAGTTAAGGTAAGCCCTAAGAAAACCTATAATACAGCATCTTATTGTTGTAAGAAGACCCAACCCAAGGCGTGTCACTTCATTCCCTGAGTAGGTATATAAAATTCAGCCATTTGGCATACTTCAGAATACTGAGACAAACTCACAGCCTGGCAAGTAAGGTTTTCCCTTGTTCCAGCAATTCCTGTGGATATGGTGTGATTTGTCCCTCAGCTCTTGACATTGATATGAACTCTGCTGCCAAGATGTACTAAGAGCTATAACAGAGAGTTGTAAGCAAAATTAGAATTCCTTATTTCTCTTCTCCTGCTCCCCATACATTCTGGTTTCTCCACATATCCACTTCTTTCTTCCTTCTGATACCATGCCATCATGATAGCTGAATTCTTATCTTATCTGACTTTAAACTATTACTTCTATTCTAAGACTCTCCTAACTTAAGGCTAAACTATGATTCCTTTGGTTACCAGTCCTTTAACTCTAAATGAACTCTGATTTCTTAAGTCAAAAGAGAAAAGAATACTCCTGCCCACTTGCCGGCGGGAGACGGAACTTGCTCTCGGTAGGTCCTCCATGCCATGTGAGTTACCCAGCCCCCAAATCGCCCCTTTTCTCAGCTCCTCCCTCCAGCCAGCCCCAGCAACACCCAGGCTGCATCAGGTTTGCCTGGTCCACGCCCCGGGTCCCAACCCTTTTGTTCCACCCACCCATATGCCCACCCGACCAGGTCGGGACTCCTTTGGGGTCCTCCATCCCAGGTGGGTTACCCAGACCCCAGGTTGCCCCTTGACCTAGCGGCTCCCACTAGCCAGCCCTGGCAACACCCAGGTTGCCTCCGGTTTGCCCCAGCCCTATTTTTCCTCCTGCCCACCTGCCAACCAGGACAGGACTTGCTCTGGTTCCTCCATCCTTGGAGCCTGGGTGGGCCACTAAGCCAAGTCCCAGGTCCCAGGTGGAGAGTTCTGTCATCACCATCAGCCCTTCTGCCCCTCTGACCCACCGGGGACCCTCGCTCAATAGAATCCAAAGAAAACTCAAGCAAAGCTCTAAGGGACAAAGGCCATACATTTGAAGTCCTCTAAAATCATCCTATCACATGGGAGAGATTCTTCGCATCCAGCCCAAAGATAAGTAAACCTCTTTTTTTTGTTTTTTACCATACTGTTCCTTTTTAGTATTAATCACTGTA
The DNA here is from genome assembly GCA_023101885.1 of Typhlomys cinereus. Lineage (NCBI taxonomy): Eukaryota > Metazoa > Chordata > Mammalia > Rodentia > Platacanthomyidae > Typhlomys > Typhlomys cinereus. Next base: position 810,924 of record JALPQD010000161.1, read on the forward strand.
GACTAACTTTTCCATACAGCCACCCCCAAAATACATACAACTCCAGGGATTATACCACTCACCCTCACATATCATCAAGATATTAAATGGTAAAAGTGCACTACTATACTAATATTCACCCTCTGACTACTTAATCTAACTTAACTGATGTACTAACAGCCTAATAGCCTCATCTAGGAAATAACAATAACAACGGACAAATGAACCCAACTACAAGGCAAGCACTAGTAATAACTGTCTGAGAGTAGTAATACCAACTAAATCAGTTCAGTCAAAAACACACAGAAACTGAAAGGTCTTCAGAGAAAAAAATGACAATGCCCAAGGCAAAGTGCAGATCATGAGAAACAAAACCCAGGAAGACGAATCTCCCACTGAAAGATTAACCCCATAATGATGGATTCCAACCAGAATAAATTCACAGATAATAGCCAAGAAAGCCAGACCCAAGATAATGACTTTCAAAGTATGATCATTACCATGACTAATACTATGAAAGAGGAAATCAGAGAGGAGTTAAAAAACCGCATCAACCACTTTGAACAGGAACACAACAGACACTTGGAGGAGTTGAAAAAAAACAGTTCAAGAAACACAAATAAACATACAGCAGTTAAAACAGTCTCAGGTAGAGTTTAAAATCAAACTAAAAGACAAGTTATCTTCAACCCAGAACTCCACAGAGAGTCTTATCAGCAGAACTAAGGAAGCAGAAAATAGAATTTCAGATCTTGAAGACAAAGTGGGAGAATTAACCAACTCAATGGAAGAGGTTCTTAAAGCCAAAAAGATACTTGAGAGGAATATACAAGAGATATGGGACATCCTGAAGAAGCCTAAGTTGCACATTCATGGAATACCAGAGCAAGAATCCCAAAATACCACACCTGAGGAAATTTTTCAATCTATCATAAATGAAAACTTCCCTCAACTAAAGAATAAGAGGCCCATCCATATAAAAGATGCATTCTGCACCCCGAACAGATATAACCAAAATAGAAACTCACCACGGTAAATAATAGTCAAAACATTCCACATTCATGAAAAGGAGAAGGTGCTGAGAGCTTCAAGGGAAAGAAAACAAGTCACTTTTAAAGGTAAACCTACAAAAATAACAAATGACTTCTCAATGGAAACAGTAAAAGCAAGAAGAGCTTGGAGAGATGTACTTCAAGTATTAAATGAGCAAAAATGTCAACTCAGACTGATATACCCAGCAAAACTATCTGTCATGATTGAGGGAGAAAGAAAGGTTTTCCAGCACAAAGACAACTTAAAGGCTTATATGTCTATCAAACCAGGCCTTCAAAAAATGCTAGAAATGATACTCAAGCTTGAAGAGCAAAACAACTGTATCCAGAAGGACAGAAGGGAAGTATAATACCACCAAAACCTAAATGTGAAACAATACATTTACAAAAGCCACTAAACATAAAAAATGTCTAGAATTAAAAATAATTTCTCCATCATAAAATTAAATGTCAATGGTGTTACTCACTGATCAAGAGACACAGATTACAGACATGGATTAAAAACCACAAACCATCAATCTTCTGCCTTCAGGAAACTCATCTCACCACAAAACATAGGCATATCTTAAAAATAAAAGGCTGGTCCAAAATTCTGCAAGCCAACGGAACCAGAAAACAGGCAGGGGTAGCCATTATGCTATCAGACAAAGTGGACTTCAAACCAAAAAAAATTTTAAGAGACACAGATGGGTAATGCATTTTATTCATAGATACAATTCACCAGGAAGACTTCACAATACTCAACATATATGCACCTAATGTGGGACCCTTCACATTCATTAAGCAAACTCTACAGTGTTTAAAGCGAGAAATCAATCCCCGAACAATAATTCTTGGGGATTTCAACACCGCCCTCTCAACATGGGATGGATCAACGGGTCAAAAGCTTAACAGAGACACTTTGGAAGTCAACCAAACCCTTAAAGAAATGGACCTTACAGATCTCTATCAAACTTTTCATCCACGCTCCAAAGAATACACATTTTTCTCAGCAGCACAGGGAACTTTCTCCAAAATACATCACATACTGGGCCACAAAACGAATCTCCACATATACAGGAAAGTTCAAATTCTAGCATGTACCCTATCAGACCACGATGGTCTAAAGCTTGACATCCATAACACAACAAACAACAGAAAATATGCTAACTCCTGGAAACTTAACACTATGATGCTGAAGGTTGGATTCAGGAAGAAATTAAAAAAGAAATTAAAGATTTCCTGAAAATGAACGATAATGAAAGTACAACTTATGAAAATCTTTGGGACTCAATGAAAGCTGTCCTAAGAGGTAAGTTCATAGCTCTTAATGCCTATATCAAAAAATGGAAACATAAGAAATAAATAACTTAACAATGGAGCTTAAATCTTTAGAGACACTAGAGCAACCTGATTCCAAAGCAGTAGAAGAGAGGAGATTAGCAAAATAAGGGGAGAAATATCCGAAATTGAGATTAGGAAAACAATACAGAGAATCAACCATTCAAAAAGCTGGTTCTCTGAAAAAATCAATAAGATTGATACATCTCTAGCTAAATTAATAAAAAGCAAGAGAGAGAAAACCTAAATTAACAAAATTAGAAATGACAATGGAGTTATCAATACAGATACCCAAGAAATTCAGAGTATTAAAATGTCATATTTCAAAAACTTATACTCTTTGAAGTTTGACAACACAAAAGAAATGGATGAATTTCTAAGTAAACACAACTTACTTAAATGGAATCAGGAAGTTGTGAATTATCTAAATAGTTCTATAACATAGAAGGAAATTGAAGAAGTAATCTCGAATCTTCCCACCAAGAAATGTCCTGGACCCGATGGATTCAGCACAGGGTTCTACCAGACATTTAAGAAGCTAATAAAACCAAACTCCTTAAACTGTTCCATCAAATAACATGGGAGGGAATACTACCATATTCTTTCTATGAAGCTAATATCATCTTAATACACTTAAAAAAGAAAACTGTCCTTCCCCCACTCCACCGCACGGGACACGCGTGTGGCCCAGCCGGGCCTCAATGTGACCTAGACTCCAACCAGAACAAACCCATGAAAAATGGCCAAGAAAGCCTGACCCAGGATAACGACTTTCAAAATATGATCATTACCATGTTCAATACTATGAAAGAGGAAATGCAGGAGGAATTAAATAATCGAATCAATCGCTTTGAAGAGGAACACAACAGACACTTGGAGGAGTTGAGAAAAACAGTGCAAGAAACAAAAACTGGCATAGAGCAGTTAAAACAGACTCAAGCAGAGTTTAAAACTGAGCTACAAGACAAGTTATCTTCAACCCAGAACTCCACAGAGAGTCTTATCACACAATGTTGGTTCAACATATTCAAATCAATAAATGTAATTCATCATGTAAACTAGTCCAAAGTCCAAGACCACATGATACTTTCGATAGATGCAGAAAAAGCTTTTGACAAGATCCAACAGCCTTTTATGATCAAAATGCTAGAGAAAGTAGGAATGGAAACAACCTTTACCAATATAATAAAAGCTGTATACAACAAGCCCACAGCAAGGATTATGCTCAATGGAGAACAACTGGAAGCATTCCCACTTCGATCAGGAACTAGAAAAGGCTGTCCACTCTCACCACTTCTATTCAATATTGTACTTGAAGTCTTAGCCGAAGACATAAGACAAGAAAGGGACATAAGAGGGACTCAAATCGGCAAGGAAGAAGTCAAGCTATCCCTATTTGCAGATGACATGATCTTATACCTGAGTGATCCCAAATACTGCACCAGGAAGCTCCTGGAACTAATTGAGAAGTTCAGCAGGGTGGCAGGATACAAAATAAATGTGCAAAAATCAGAGGCCTTCCTATATGCCCAGAATGAAAGAAGTGAAAAAGCCTTGAGAGAAACAATCCCATTTACTATAGCCCCTAAAAAAATGAAATACCTTGGTATAAACCTAACCAAGGAGGTAAAAGACCTTTACAATGAAAACTTTAAAACCCTAAAGAAAGAAATAGCAGAAGACACCAGAAGGTGGAAAGACCTCCCATGTTCCTGGATTGGCAGAATCAACATCGTAAAAATGACCATCCTACCAAATGCAATATACAAAATTCAATGCTATACCAATTAAAATCCCAAAGCAATTCTTTAAAGAAGTTGACCAACCAATCTCAAAATTCATATGGAGGCACAAAAGACCCAGGATAGCAAAGACAATCCTGACTAACAAAAACACTACTGGAGGTATCACCATACAAAACCTTAGTCTATACTGCCATTCCATAGTTATAAAAACATCCTGGTACTGGCTCCAAAATAGACACACAAATCAATGGATAAGGATTGAAGACCCAGATATAAGCCCACAAAATTACAGGCATTTGATCTTTGACAAAGGGGCCCAAAGATTCCAATGGAATAAGAACAGCATCTTCAACAAATGGTGCTGGCAAAACTGGATCTCCACATGCAGAAGATTAAAGCTGGACCCATACTTGTCACCATGTACAAGACTTAATTCCAAATGGATCAAGGACCAAGGACCTTAATATAAGGCCAGAGACTATGAAAACCATATTTGAAAGGATAGGGAACTCCCTCGAGCTGATTGGGCTAGGCCAACAGTTCCTAAACAGACATCTAATGGCACAGTCACTGCTCCCAACTCTCAACAGTTGGGACCTTGTGAAATTAAAGAGCTTCTGTTCAGATAAAGAGATTGTAACACGAGCTCAAAGGCAACCCTCAGAATGGGAGAAAATCTTCACTAACCACATATCTGATAGAGCTCTACTGTCCAGAGTGCACAAAGAACTTAGAAAATTATACCCCAAGGAAAACAATGTCCCAATTAAAAAATGGGCCCTGGAACTTAAAAGAAATTTTACCAGGGATGACATTAAAATGTCTAACAAAAATCTTAAAAAATGCTCCACTTTTTTAGCCATCAGGGAAATGCAAATCAAAACTTCCCTGAGATATCATCTCACTGCAGTCAGGATGGCAAAAATCGACAATACAAACAACAACAAATGCTGGAGAGGATGTGGAGAGAGGGGAACTCTCCTACATTGCTGGTGGGAATACAGGCTCCTACAGCCACTCTGTCGAGCTGTCTGGAGATTCTTAAAAATGAAAAAGCCTTGAGAGAAACAATCCCATTCACTATAGCCCCTAAAAAAATGAAATACCTTGGTATAAACCTAACAAAGGAGGTAAAAGACCTTTACAATGAAAACTTTAAAACCTTAAAGAAAGAAATAGCAGAAGACACCAGAAGGTCTTTTGGGAATAACCCCCCATGCAGTAGAGGTTCACCTCGATAGCACAAGCATGACCATGTTCATAGCAGCACTGTTTACAATAGCAAAGTCATGGAATCAACCCAAATGTCCAACAGTTGACGAGTGGATAAGGAAAAGTGGTAAATCTACACAATGGAGTACTTTTCAGCCATCAAAAATGATGAATTAGTGGAATTTGCTGGGAAATGGATGTCATTAGAAACAATTAAATTAAGTGAAGTATCCCAAACCTAGAAAATTAAGTGCCATATGTACTCCCTGATAGGTGGCTCCTGGTACCAAACTCACCCAGCCCGCATTGAGACACTCAAAGTTAAACCTATGTAATACAGTAATTGCAAGGGTTATGAACAGGAGGGATGGGGTTGGAGGGCCATACCAGACACAAGGAGAGAGGGGACCATGTTACAGCAGAGAAAATAGGCCTCCATCAAGGAATGCAAGTAAGTAATGTGACACCTGGTTAAGTTCACAGACGTTCATTCCTGATCATGTTCAACTGAGAGGGTATGATCTCACCAGAAAGGGAGGGCATATAGTCCAGCAGATTAAAAAGTAACCATTTTGCAAATGAGTGATTGACCCCTCCCTCACTGAGGTTTCCTACTTTTATTACATCTTCCCTTGAATGTGCTATTATAACAAGACTCCAGTTTAACAGCTTTTTGTCTCTGACCAGGGGGTGACATACAGTGCCCACCAGGATGGAGTGAAGGGCATTGCAGGAAGAGCAAAACTGCAAAAGAAAATCAACAAACTACAATCCAGAACTTCATAGACTCTATATCAACCACGTAGGACTAGGCCAGCCTCATCTCTCCCCATCCTGAAGCTCAGGGACATTTGTGGAAGAGGGGGCGGTAAGATTGTAAGAGCACAAGGATGGGAGGAGCAATGATTTGCAAGATTCTCCACACTAGTTAGGGCCGAAGCAATCATAATAGGACTTTACATGCCCTGAGCAATGTCCAACACACTATTGACCTCACAAAGTGTAGCATCTGCTAAAGGCACCAAGATCCTTGGAGGCAAGGGATTGACAGCCACAGTAGTGTTCCTATGCTTAAGGGGAACACGAGAGAGGGTTCAGGGAAATGCCACTGGGTCCTTGTAAATCATCAGAGTGGAAGACCCAGAGGAGAGTTAGGCATACACAATAAAGGACTCTCTGGGAATTGGGGGGGAGGCACTGGGGGATGGGGAGGAAGGGGAGAAGGAGCAGGGGATTCGGGGGGAGGAGGAGGGAAGTAGGGATCTGGTCTACCTATTAAGTTTGTATGAGCGGAAATAATAAAATATGTATTAAAAAAGATTATAAACTCTTGAAAAATCTCAAGAGCCATACAAGAAATAAAATGGAAGCTCAATTCAGGAGTGGAGACTATTAAAAAAAAAAAAACAATTGCAAAGTCATGGAATCAACGTAAATGTCCAACAGTCGACGAGTGGATAAGGAAAATGTGGTACATCTACTCAGCCATCAAAAGTGATGAATTAATGCAATATGCTGGGAAATGGATGGAATTAGAAACAATTATATTGAGTGAAGTATCCCAGACACAGAAAATTAAGTGCCATATGTACTCCCTAATAGGTGGATCTTTGCACCAAACCCACTTAGAGACACACTCAAAGATAAATCTCTGTAATTCCCAAAGTAATTGCAAAGATTATAAACAGGAAAGAGGGGAAGGAGGGCACCAACAGAAACAAGGAGAGAGGGGATCATGCTACAGCAGAGATAATAGGCCACCACCAAGGACTGCAAGTAAGTAATGAGACATCTGGTTAAGCTCACAGACTGTCCTTCCTGGTCACTTGCTACTGATGGGGTATGATCTTACCAGAAAGGGAAGGCATACAATCTGGCAGATGAAGGTCACCATTTTTCAAGGGGAGACCCCTCACCTCACTCTCCTGCTCTTATTCCATCTACCTTCAAATCTATCCTTATAATAAGACTCTATTTTAACAGCTTTTTATCTCTGACTAGGGGGTGACTTCCAATACCCATCAGAATGGAGCCAAGGGCATTGTAGGAGCTGCAAAACTGCAAAAAAAAGTAAAAAAAAAACCATAATTCAGAACATCAGAGACTCTATATCAACCACCTGGAACCAGGCCTGCCTAATCTCTCCCCATCTTGAAGCTCAGAGAAGTTTGTGGAAGAGGGGGAGGTAAGATTGTAAGATCACCAGGATGGGAGGAGTCATGATATGCAAGATATTCCACACAAGTCAGGGCTGAAGCAATTATAATAGGATTCTGCATGATCTACACAATGATCAATGTATCATTGACCCCTCAAAGTTTAGCATGGACTCAAGGTACTAGGATCCTTAGAAGCAAGGGATTAACAGTCATAATAGTGTTCCTATACTTAAGGGGAACACAAGAAAGAGTACTAGTAAATGCCACTGAGTCCTTAAACCTCATCAGAGAGGAGGACCCAGAGGAAAGTTTGATATACACATCAAAGGATGCTTCAGAGATGGGGAGATGGGGCACTGGGAGAAAGGGAGGGAGAGAGGAAATTAAAGAGAAAAAGAGGGGAGGGAGCTGGGAGGTCCATGGAGGGGTGGAGAGAGGGAGGGACAGGGGTACCTATTACATTTGTATGAGCAGAAAAATAAATAAATAAATAAAAAGATACATAAGCTATGACACTAGAAAAAAAAAGAAAAGAGTAAAACCCTTTGTTCACCAAAATCATTCTGTTATGATTTTATCAAGATGACTATAAGAAGAGGTCCCTTACAGATCTACACAATAAAGGGGAAAAGAGAGAGGAGAAAGTATCTTGAGCTGTTCTCCTTAGAAATCATAGATGATCAATAAAAATCCCGGGTGCCAAAATATGGAAAACTTTCCAAGAGCTGTGGATCAGAGAGGTTCCAAAGGCCCTTGAAACAATGCAGTCTGTTGCCATTCATTCAACCCTTGGTTGCCAACCAGACTCTACTGTTGAGGACAGTCATTCCCTTTTGCCATAGGACATACGGAAATCAATCTGGGATTGGCTTGAAAGCTTACTCCCTGATGGTCAGTTTTCATAATGTCAAAAGAAGCCATGCATTCTCCTGGGGTAGAAAAGTCATCCACAGTCTCATCTAATCTGTATCCTGTGAGCCACAGTAGCAACTGCACAGGTAAGATATACCAATTTGGGAAATAGTGGCATGAATGTTAGGGTGGTACCCAGCTACTGTTTGAAAAGAACTCATGATTGTTATCATAAACTTGGACAAAAATCTGAGATATGGAGTCACAGGCCCTAGAGAAGTACATAATACTGTTATTTTGCTAAAAGAACAGGATATCACACGGCCTTGTGAATACTCGTCTTTGTAGCTATAGGGGGCTCCCAGCTTTTATCAAAAAAGCTACCTTTTTCAGTGAATCAAAGAATCACAACTTGTTGAATACAGAAAGTAAGTAACTGTAAGTGTTTGGTCTTAGAGGGAATAGCTGCATCACTTCTTTTTGCCCCCAAAGAATACGAGAGCTGCAGATTGGGGTGGAGTGTTGCAAATAGTGTCTTCTGGGCAGGGCAGAAGCTGTGCATTCATGAACTTCTTGCTACTGTGGTAACCTGTGCAAGACTTACTCAGATTTGAGCCCATCGATATTTCATTAGGGCAGGGTGAAATACTCATAAACAACTATCCCTACCTGAAAGATTACTGAGGGTTAATGATGACTGGGGAAAGGGGAGTCACTTTCTTAGGTGGTGTGGCTATAGGTAGGTTATCCATTCCAAAATGTGCTCATGAATATACTAATGCAGGTAACAAGATTTCTTAACAGGGGTGTAAACACAGCCTTTCACACAATTTCTGAGCCTAAGTGTATTGTGTGCCGTAGGCAATGTTAATAGGGAACTTTCAGAAAGATTCTTTTATGACTATGTACAAATTTAGGTGAAAAATCCAAATATGTGATGGCTATTGTTACAAAAACTGATGGTCAGATGCCCACAATCTCTGTTGAGGATGCCACCAGGGCATGCGTGCTTAGATGAAGGCTTGAAAACTTTGTGTTCAAAGTGAAGTCTGGGAGTGAAATTATTAGATCTTGGGATGGTGCTTGCCAATGTGTGCAAATGAAGTTTATCTGGAAGTATGTATAAAGCAATGTCTTCACTAATATGACTCAGGGGAATTCTGTTTAAAGGATAAACTGGACAACTTTTAAATAAATGTTTAATAAGAATTGATTTTTGGGCTGGAGAGGTGGCTTAGGGGTTAAGCCTCTGCCTTGCAAGCAGAAGGTCATGAGTTCGGATCCCAGATCCCACATATAGACGCCAGGCGGAAGCGGGGGCAGCCTGCGCTTCTGGTCCTGGTAGGGCAGAGCCTGTGAATCCCGGGGCAGAAGGAGGTGGAGGCGTCCATGGTGGTTCCTGATTCGTCCGTGGTTCTACACACACATACACACATGTGCACGCACATACATACACACGCACAATCGAATAAATAATAAAAAAATTAAAAAAAGATTTGTTGATAAAAAAGAATTGATTTTTTTGAAAGTTAATATTTTAAGATGGAAAACATCAGCCAATAGTACAATAGAATCAGGCAAATGCATTTCTAAATAAAATTAAACTCCCAGTCCCTCACTTAGAATGCAAAATCAGCAAAGTGTTAGTAATTATATTGTGTGAATATAGCAAATATGTTTGAAAAATATCAACTTAGGATCTTATATTTCGATAGTTATCTATTAAACACATTCTATTCTGTGCAGAAGGACTTTAGGTACAAGATTTTTAGAACATGGGAATAATTCATTTCATGAAATTAAGAAAAACAGTTTTTCCTACAGGAATAAAACACATCATTTGAAAGCTCTCTTCCATTTAAATCAAATTAGAATATATTAGCTATATTAAAAACTAAAATTCAGTTCTATTAGTCATGGAGATTTTGTCAAGCAATTATGGGATAACATTTCTGTTAGTGCTCATAGTTACATGTATGCACTACTGACAAAGCAGCACTCAAGAAGAAAACATGAAGCTAGAATGCAGTGAATGACAAGAGAATCCATTATGACCAATGCAATCTTCTTTTTTAGCTCTGTAGTTTCACATTTTTCTCTTTATACTGTGATTACACATCATTAGCACTCTACAGTTAACACCCTAATATCTAGTTTGTGATAGCAAAAGCTCAACAATGGCTACAAGTAATGATGCCCTATATTTTCACTATAGAAATTAAAATACGAAACAAAATCTTTGAATTTTCAGGATGTGTTGACTTGAACTATGAGAACTATACTTTAGAATGTAGAGGTTTAGGAATGGGACTTTATATTTTCATAGTTCCCAAAAATGAGTTTGGGGAAAGCATGAGTTTCTCTTTCACAGAATAAATTCTAATTTTAACATCTTCAGCAAAATACCCACTTTGGGATACAATTAATGAAAGGTTTTGAAGGGTTTAAACTAAAATTTTATTAAAAAGGTGATAATTATCTTCTTAAATGATGTCAAGAGCAAAACAATGTTTTAGGTATACATTGAAATTTCTTAGTGTTTGCATTGCATGATTAATTTCCATATAACAACTATCATTCTTACTAGATTTAAATGCATGATAGGATACTTTGAACTTCAAAAGACACTCAGAATAAAGAAAATTCTGACCTGTGACAGTTGTTATTTCTACTCAAAGAATTTGGGAACATATAGTTGCTTTGAAATGATTAAATCTCTCTTCTGTGATTTGCATGATGTTGCATCACTTTGATACAAAGCAGGCTGAGCAACAAAGCACTACTCTGTCCTTCAGGTTCTGAGGATAATTTTGAGTTTGTTTTATGCTGATGGGCATCCTTTACTTTGTGACTACTAGCTATTCTTAAATCTTAAATATCTAATGGTTTATTAACATAGTATGTTTCAATTTGAAAATCCATCCATTTACCATTTTTTAGCTTTTAAAAATAGAACAGTCAAACTTTAGAATTTTGTGGGTATGTATTATTGTTATACACTTGCCAAACTTTTGAAAGCACTCCAACAGACTCTATATTTCTTGCTATCAGTGTTGCTTTAATCACAAGTAATAATATTTGCTTTCAAACACTGCACTGGACAAAGCTTCATATGAATTCACATATTCTCAAGGAAACTAATTTTCTTACAGAAGAGCGTCTGACACTGTTTTGCAGACTATTTTTCTCCATTGGTATTTCTACCTTTTGACTAGGAGAAACTGTGATACAGTTTTTTTCCTTGGATGTTCTCATTGATAAATGAAGAACAGCATGACTCACTCTAAGAAAATATACAGATAGATAATACTTTTTTTGGCTTGCTAGAAGACCCTAAATATAGCAGGAAGATTATGAAATCTTATGCTGAGAAATGACCTAAATACAAGCTGAAGATACATGCTTTGTCTCCTTTAAGCAATTATTTTGGGACTATTGGACCATGAATATGTAAAAGAAAATAAAGAGAATGATAGCAATGAAACAAAGCTATTATTTGCACAGGTTTCTCCCACACAGTTTCTATTTTTCCTTAATTGAGTTACTTATATTGAGCTAACTCCTGGTGTGATCCACTTTAATTCAGCTATATTGATTACTCTGTCGTGAGTGTATCTTAAAATATTATTTTCTCAACTTAAAGAAGTTGACATTAAGAAAAGTTAAAGTGTCCCATTAAAAGTTAAGCTTATGATAGCAGAAGCTAAACAGAGTAAAAATCATGGTTTTCTAATACAGTTAGAATATCTGGTATATTTACCCCCGAGATGTTTTTCTGTCATGCCTATCTATCTATGTCCAGAGACTCTAACTACTTGCTTGCCCTGTGTATGGTTTAAATATTCACATACTACTGAGTCCAATGGAAAATTTAATAGTATGGGAGTCCATTGAGGTTAGGAGTGAGAGAATGCCCATCGGTGATGCCTCAGTTGTTCTGGAGAAGCATCCCAGGTATAGGTAAAGGAAAGGCCTATAACATCTCTACAGAGTGAAAGGGGAAGAGGGTGGATTTGAGACACAGGCATGGATTTTTGTAAAACTCTTCTCTGGCTAGAATATGAAGATTCCCCGAATTGACCATGGCAGCCACCCTGGTCCACTTCTGACTCACCTTCTGAACAACCTACTCTAATGAAATTCTTGCACATCTCACCCAGAACAGCCCTACTTCCTCAGCAACTCGTTAACAACATTGGAAGGCCATTAAAGATGGACTCCCCCATTTGTCTGGGTGTTCAGTGGAGACCCCCCTCCATCTATTCATTTTCTCTGTGGCTATTATTTCTTATTTTCCCTGACTTTGAGTTATCTCTTCTGCCCTCCCACCTTAAGGCTATATTGCGGATCCTGGCTAGCAGGTCCTCAGTTCTTATAAAACTCTTGTCCCTTAAGGTCAACTTCACACATTGTGTGAGAGTCCCTCTCAGTTCCTCTTCCCCCACCGACCTGATGGGAGGCAACTGAGTGGAGAGGAGACAGCAGAGATCAACGGTCTGAATGAGAGTAAGGGTCACTGATATGCATGCATGCAAATGCCATTATGAAACCCATCGCTTTGTATGAGAACTAAAGCAGTTATTAAGAAAATTAATAAAGCATATAAGATAGAGATGGAAGAAAATAGAAAAAATAAGAATATTTGTGATTGAGGCTATGGAGAGCCGACCGTGAAGGAAACAACCCAACAGCAGATGGAAGGAGCAGTCAGGTCTAACTCGCATCTGGAATAAAATCAGCACCCATTAGCATGGCTGCTGCCGCCCAGTGCCCAGTGCCAGACCAGAGCATGTGCGGGGCAGGGGTGGGGGTGGGGGGGAGGTGAGCAGTGACTGACCTTGAAAGACTAAGGACACTGTAGCAAAAAGGTCCTAAAGAAGCCCAGTCAAAACTTTTAATTCTTTGAAGCCATAAACTTCACCTTTTGTTAAACTTGTCTGTAATCTTTTGCTGTGGTTTAAGGGAGTTATTTATGGCGAGTGTCTCCAGAGATTGTGAACAAACATTCTCTTTTTTCTTTTTAACCCTGTGTCTGTTAAAGTGAAGGTGTCTGACCACATAGACCCATGTTAACAGAAAACATTTTTCTTTCTCAGCACAGTGACTCAATTTATAGCTTGCTAAAAAAATTAATGCCAATTTCCTAAATTGTTTTTTAAATAATGACATATAGTCCTTGTAGGATTGAAGTTGTATCATGGGAAGTAAGTTGCCTGGTCTCTTTCATTAAATAGAAATACTGATGCAAACCATCTCCAAAATGCCTGAGTCTATGGTAAGACATTTCTATTATCTGGTGGGATGGTGAACCCAAAAACTGCCATGGGGTATCTGAGTGTCTGGTACAAGATCTCATGTCTTTCTCTTCCAGATAGATTTGGCATAAAAGAGAAACATAAGCATTAAGAAGCTCTTCAAATTATTATTTCTGATTTATAAATCCTGAAATCTTTAAGCTTTAGAATTTTTGTTGTAGTTCAAAGAATTCACTCCACAAAAGAAAAGTAAGCAGATAACCTTTCTTTGAGGTAGCAGTAATCATTATCAAAGAAATTGGCAGGAATTCTTCCCTGTCCTACCTCTCTTCAGATAGGGGGTTAGATTTCAAATACAGTCTTTCTTTAAAAAATGTAAAGCAGAGAGATAAGAAACTGATAATTGTGCTCAAATAATTATCAGCTGAAAAAATGGATGACTTTAATAATGTATTTATGAACTTTTTGCTATAGAAGCTTTAATCTTTAATGGAATATCTATAAAATTATAATTAATTTAGAACCTGAGCAGAAGAAGGAAGACTCCTTTATTACTGAGTATGAATTTTCCATAAATGTTACTGTGTGTGTCTTTTTAATAGGTTCAGAAACCCAAGAATTCTTCAGAATTACACTTGGGAAATATTCTTGTGCAGAGTTGCATTTAGAATGTGCCAGCCTCATAAGTGTGTGCTAGAATTTATAAGACAATCTTCAGAGAGAGCTACTGTAAAGCAAAAATGATAAGGGTTGAGAACATAGGCCCTGAAGGGGACATAAGACACATCTAGTCAACTTAGAAAACTTTTACCTGAAGAAACAAATATGAGAACACGAGAACATCAAACATGAGAACAATTAAGATATCAATGTGGTGGGTTTCCAAACATGAATTTCGTCTTGCATTCTCTCACTGCTTAGATAGTAAGCAGTAAATCCTAAATGCCTATTAAGCACCAGTTTTGTATCAGGTACTGAGATGAGTTTTGGGTCTAGTGAAGAGAATCTCATATACATGACTACAGAGATATTCACATGTCAAATAGTTAACGGTGGCCAAATAACTCAGTGAATACACTGGAAAAGTTCCTTTATATGTGATCCTAGAACTTAGGAAATAACAAAGAGAGGGTGAGATCAGGAGTTACCAATATAGAGATATTGTGCAGGCATAGCTGGGACTAAATAAGTAAAGTATAATGAGATGAGAGGGAGAACGGTTACAAAGTTGCAGAGATTAGTAAGGAGGAGGCAAGTAAAAAAAAAATTCTGAAAGAAGCCGGTAATATAATGGTCAACTTTTGTGACAGAGAGTAAATTCTGTTTTAAAACAAAGAGTACTTATTCTACACATGTTCCATTTCCCACCATGGTGTAAGTTAGGATATTGATTGTAATTCCACTGAATTATTAGAATGTGATGAAGGTTGATACCTTTCTTGAGAACTTGCTTTGAGCTTCTATCAGGAGAGAACAGCTACTTGTATATATATCCTTGACTAAAGAGTGGCCCTCTTCTATCAGGGACAGTCATTGTTTTTGACCAAGCATGCACCTTGGGAAGGGATGTACATGGAGTGGTTTGGGAGGAAGGGAACGCCCGCCAAGCCATCTGGAACAATTTTTTCCAGGCCCTGTCAAGGTCCTACTGTGGGTAGAAAAAAGGTAATTAATCTGAAAATTTCTCAAAGCCATCAACTTACTTGTTTCATTGGAATTTTTATAGTGTGGGCAGGGGGAACAATCCAAACAAAAGGCTGGCCTTCCCTCCTGATGTGATTTTCGGAACTTAGGACACAAGTCACATTGCACACAGAAGAGAGAATCTAAGGAAAATCAGATATGTGTTTTGACAGGTGTGAGTATTATCTACCACATCCACAATTATATAGTTCCAGCGTTTTGGATCATTAAGTTTTGTTTCTATGTACTTAAAATACGTTGAAGGATAATATTCCACTTATTACACTGTGAAGTAAAATATGCATGTGTATATGAAAACGAGTTGTTGAAAAATGTTATTGCTTCCAAATTATTTTTGAAAAGATATTTAAAAATATAAAAAAGAGATTAAATACTGGAAATTGAAACCTGACCATTAACCTTGAAAGAAAAGTCATTATCTTGGCTTCACGTAGCAAACAGTTCATGGGCAAAAGATGTCAGGAAATAAGAATGAGAGATGCAGGCGCTTTGTAAACAAAATAAGGCCTGTGGGTACAATGAAAATGTCCTGCAAAGATAACACTCCCCAGTATCAAGGTGGGTGAAGGAGACTTTTCCCTCATTCACTTGCCCATTTCCACTATTGAAATTGTTCTTTTTAAAGTTACATATATTTTTTAATTTTTCTAGTTTTACAATCATAATGAGTGGCTGCACCTATCTCCTTCCCCTTTTTCCCCTCCTCCCTCTCTCTTCCTCTCCCCACTTATCCCTCCCTCCTGTCCCTTCACCAATCCACCCTCTCTCTTCCACCCTCCTACTTTCTTCTTTTAAAAACTGTCTCTATTTCTATTCCTATGCGTGTGTCTCTGGTGCAGTCCTTGAGCTGGGAATGAAGAACCTAGAATCAGGTGATACCCTGAAACTTCTTGCAGTTTCTTTGAAGTGTCCCATTCTCTACAGCTGCTTGAAACCTCCTAACTTAAATGCATGGCTATCCTTCTTTCTATTTTATATATCCCTAATCCAGGAATCTTCCAAGAAGTAGATGTCTGTCTTGTAATTTTTAGGTTCTAATAAAGTAGTCCTGAAGCTTCCTTTTGAATCTCTTTTTAAATTTCTTTATCAATGAGACTAAGAGCACATATCGATGAGACTAAGACTACCGGCAATATTTTTGGGCAATAAGCTTACTGTGGCTGCTGAAGCTATAAAAAGAGAAAACAATGATAGCCCCAGTTGCTGAAAAAAAAGTGTGAAGTTGAATGCCAAATATCCAGGGCCTTTGGGCAGCAAGGACAGAGTTGATAAAGTTAAGGGAGCTAAAACAAGATCACAGTGATTTAAAGAGCCATCACTGCCAAGCAAGAGATTAATGATTCTGAGTGTGGAATACTTTCCCATCTCAGCCTGTTATCCATCTTAAGCAAATAGTGTGGAATACTTTCCCATCTCAGCCTGTTATCCATCTTAAGCAAATTTTTGTGTATTGTGTGAGATAAGAGTTCACATTTTTTTGGTTTCGGCATTTTTAGCTTTCCAAGAAACATTTGTTAAAGACTCAATTCTCTTTTGAATTGCCTTGACAGCTTTGCTGAAATTCAGTTGGCTATATGTGTGTGGGCTTATTCTCTTAACTCTTTCTTCTATTGTATTGATCTGTTTGTCTAACTTCTCATCAATAGTGCATTGTCTTAATTGTTGTAGATTTATCGTGAGTCTCTAAATCAGGTAATGGAAGTACTCCAACATCATTCTTCTCCATACTATGTTCTTTTTTAGGTTCTTTGCATTTCTGAATCTACTTGATCAGCAGTCTGCTTATTTATACAAAAAAGTATCTACTGAGATTTTTCAATTGTACCACATCAAATCTACACTTAACTATAATTAACAACTTGACAATGTTTAGGGGCTAAACTATAAGCAACATTTGCATCTCCATTTATTTAGTTATTTTTTATTTTACTAGTGTATTAGTTTTTCCTAGAAAGGTTTTGCCTATATTTTGCATTTGTGGTTTTCATGCCATAGAATA
Organism: Typhlomys cinereus; assembly: GCA_023101885.1. NCBI lineage: Eukaryota > Metazoa > Chordata > Mammalia > Rodentia > Platacanthomyidae > Typhlomys > Typhlomys cinereus. Next base: position 828,201 of record JALPQD010000161.1, read on the forward strand.
TGGTATTAACTTCACTATAATTTTTGATGAGGAGGACCCAGAGGGAAGTTTGACATGCACACTAAAGGATGCTCCAGGGAAGGGGGGGGGCAATGGGAGAAAGGGAGGGAGGGAGGAAAGGAAGGGAAAAGGGGGAGGAAGCAAGGGGATCCAGGAGAGGTAGAGGGAGGGAGGGGAATGGAGTACCTATCAAGTTTGTATGAGTGGAAAAATAAATAAATAAATTTAAGAAAAATAAATAAATAAATTTAAGAAAATCTTAAAAAAACCCAAAAATCTTGGAATCCAATAATAAGGAAAATAAAATATACCAAAATCTATGTCACACACAAAAAAATTTGTTGACAATAGTTATCCAAGTCAATACCTTGGGATTAAGCAATACACAGTATTTAATAATATTATGGTTTACTCTTGATAATGCTTTTTCTACTGATGCTTTTTATATACTTGCATATTTTAAAATTGTTTTTTAATTTTTTAATTCATCACAATCAGTTTCATGCATTGCTTTGTTCAAAGCAGCTCTATGGAGGAATTTAACATTCTGATTGAATTAAAATTTTAAGTTACTGCTTCTTACCTAAAATTTGCTTTTCAATGACTTCCTATTAGTGATTTAAAAAACAAACAAGCAAAAAACCTGTCAACTATATGTGTCATATGCCCTTGCTTATGTTATAAATTTTATTTTTAAACAATATCCATGAATCTCAATCCATAAATCTGTGTGGTATGTATTATGCTATATTTTAAGTAATATATTCTGCAATTTATAAAAAATTTTCAAGGAATCCCTGAAGCTGAGAAAATGAAAATATATATAAACGTGCAAGCAAAATTTCAAACTTTTGTGTTGATGCTTGGTTTCTCAACTCTATTAAACCTAAGACTTTTGGCCTGGCTTGTAACAATTTGATGTTTATCTCTATTTTCTCTACCATATATGATTTCCTCTGATTCTACATCTTTTTATCTACTGTCTATCTCTTACTTGTTTCATTCTGAGATATCTGATCCATTTACCCTTTGTAATCTCTGACATATCATCACACTTTTGGCATTTATTCTTAACCCTGAGATGAAAATAACTATGTCTCTAGAAAATAATCTAGAATCTAGAGTATTAGATTCCCTCAGCTATGCATTCTGAATTCCAGTGCAGTTGTTATGGATAGAGTGGAAGCTAACTATGGCTACAGGGTTTGTGATCATTTCTCTCTGCTTGGCCTTTGTGTAGTCTGGGTGTTTTGAAAGGGAAACATATGTGCAAGCTTTCATGAAGAGGAAGACTACCTTCCCTTTCTTGTTACAATCCTCCTTTTCCCCTGCCAGACTCCCTCTAATTATCAAGTCTTATCGCATATGTGGCCCACTGGCTTCCATCTGGTTTGTCCTCACTTTTTAACACATTTACCCTTTGAGCATGGTCAGTCTGCTCTGACCCCGGGTTTGAAGAAGTCTGTCAACTCTGTTCAAGAAAACATATACATACACAGGCACTGTTTCTGACCACAGACATCCAAGTCGACCCAGTTCTTAAAATGACTGCCTGGAAAAAGTCTCAAAAGTGTTTCCTGATTGTTTTAGTCAGCTCTTGACAAAAGGACTGGTCCGGATGACATGAAGGAATCTAACGTCCCTACTTGCCATTTAACAAAACCTAATTGCCCCAAAGCAGAGTGCATGGAAAACAAACCTTGCAAGCTGAGGAGATGGCTCATTGGTTAAAGCACTTGCCTTTCAAGCTAAAGGACCTGAGTTTGGATCCCAAGCATGTAACAATGACTGGCAGATGTGATGGCCCACCTGAAATTCTAGCCTCAGAAGGCAGAGTATGGAAGCTGGATAGTCAGACTAACCCTAACAGGGTTCTCTGGGTTTTGTTAGAGACAGAGAATTACAAGGTAGAAGTGAAATCAATGATGATTCCAAATACACCTTTGGGTCTCCACAAGTGCACTCAAGTGTACATCTATCTACATGTGCCCACTCACTTGCATTACACACAGACACACACACATCAAATATACATACATGAAAGAATAAAGCTTATGTGTTAGTCAAGTACCCATTCTGTTTTTATTTAAATTCCTCCTTCCAATTTTTTCTCCCCTTTCTAGAACACCCAACATATCAGAAGTCACAGTCAAAATCAGTTCACATTGCACACTTTTCTACAGAGTCCTACATTTCTGAGTCAAATCTGTCCTCACCACTTCAATGAGTGGCTGGCTGTGTTTATCTTTGACACTTCTCTTCAGAACAAATTCCACTTCACTCTCCAGAGAAAACCATTTTGGCTTCTACCACCTATTTGTTTTTGCACTGACTTCTACTAACTAAATACCTGAATATACTGACATATTTTTGAGTTTATATTTTATATGATCCTGTTGGTTTTCTAATTGGGACAGATGGCCATGTTCTCTGTTCTCTCTCATTCTCTTCTCTCTCTCTCTCTAAACACACACACTCACACACACACACACACACACACACACACACACACACACACGCACTCACTCCTCATGAAACAGTTCAGCTTTCACAAATTTCCAAAACATGGAACTAAAACAATTTTGTGTCAGATCATTGTACATGTTTTCAGTGGATATCATAAATTTCCATCTTATAACATTTTTGTCTTTACATAATTTGCTTTTTCGTGTGCATTTACCAGTAATTTGGCTCCAAATATGAAAATCTGTTTTTCATTTATCCTGGCAGCACATCTCAGCACCGCTCCAGCTTTCTGTTTGTATTTGTACTGACTCGCTGACCTGAGCATTGTCTTTCCTCTTCTCTATCAGACTTTTTGCAACCCAAACAGATATCTTCATAGACCTAGTCTATATTATTTCTATTTAATGAATGCTTCTTTAAATTGTTTCTTTAAAAAAAATACCAGGGCAGTACATTTTTTTCATATCCAAAGCTGCTTTCCTGCTGTTTTAATTTCAATAATTATTTGCCTCAGCTGTTTGTCCAAGTATTGATAATCAAGAGCTTTGTTAGAATTTAAAAAAGTTCTATTTCTTGTACTTCTCATTCTTAGCTTGAGGAAAGACTTGCGTTCAGTCCTTTCTTACTGCTTGTGTGTCATTCACATCCCTCAGTCCTATCTGATGGGTGAACTCTGTTCACGTCTTTGATTTGCTCAAACCAGAGGTAACTGCCTATCATTTTTTAAATTTGAGACTACTTGGCAGTCCTAAAAAATCTACTCAGGTAATTTGAAGGAAGGTTACAATTTGAAGAATAAATTGCTTTTTATTATTATTTGGGTGGAAAATAATTCTTCCCATTGTATACCCATATAGGTAAATGAAACCTTTCTTTTAAAAAATTCTGATTATTTATTGACAGAATAAATGAAATATAATATTAGTAAAATATGAACTTTCAACAAAACTTTTATATTGTACTATGTGTATAGGGTTTTACTTTTCAAAAGCAAATGGATAGATTGACTGCTCTTGGTAAGGCCCATGATATACACTCATAGATGGTTAAAGGTCATTGTTACAAGTTTCCTAGTATTCTTCTAACTAAAATCCCTCTTATAGGGCAACATCTATATATATATGCATGTATGCACATATATATGTATTCTAAAAGCTATTATGCCTACTTGAGGGAAGAAAAAACTCACTTTGGGGGCTACATTAGGAGGTTATGGTTTATTAATAAAATAAATATTTTGTGTTAATGCTTTACATAGAAATAATTAACTACTTTTCTATTAAAATATGAAGTAATGGCTCCCTTCCTCGCCCCGCTCCGCTGGTCGGGACGCGCTTGGTCCAGCTGGGCCTCATCCATGACCTAGGTAAGCTCCACCCGTGCCCGCCCACCAGAACCCCAGGTCAGCCCAAGGGACCCAGCTCCTACCCCACCATCCAGCCAGAGCCACACGCAGGGCTCAATGGGGAACAATTGGGAGCATTCCCACTTCGATCAGGAACTACACAAGGCTGTCAACTCTCACCATTTCTATTCAATATTGTACTTGAAGTCTTAGCTGAAGCCATAAGACAAGAAAGGGACATAAGAGGGATTCAAATTGGCAAGGAAGAAGTCAAGGTATCCCTATTTGCAGATGACATGATCTTATACCTGAGTGATTCCCAAAACTCCACCAGGAAGCTCCTGGAACTAATTGAGAAGTTCAGCAGGATGGCAGGATACAAAATAAATGTACAAAAATCAGAGGCCTTCCTATATGCCCAGAATGAAAGAAGTGAAAAAGCCTTGAGAGAAACAATCCCATTTACTATAGCCCCTAAAAAAATGAAATACCTTGGTATAAACCTAACCAAGGAGGTAAAAGACCTTTACAATGAAAACTTTTAAACCCTAAAGAAAGAAATAGCAGAAGACACCAGAAGGTGGAAAGATCTCCCATGTTCCTGGATTGGCAGAATCAACATTGTAAAAATGACCATCCTACCAAAGGCAATATACAAATTCAATGCTATACCAATTAAAATCCCAAAGCAATTCTTTAAAGAAGTTGACCAAACAATCTCAAAATTCATATGGAGGCACAAAAGACCCAGGATAGCAAAGACAATCCTGAGTAACAAAAACACTGCTGGAGGTATTACCATACCGAACCTTAGTCTGTATTACAAATCCATAGTTATAAAAACATCCTGGTACTGGCTCCAAAATAGACACACATATCAATGGATAAGGATTGAAGACCCAGATATAAGCCCACAAAATTACAGCCATTTGGTCTTTGACAAAGGGGCCCAAAGAATCCAATGGAAAAAGAACAGCATCTTCAACAAATGGTGCTGGCAAAACTGGATCTCCACATGCAGAAGATTAAAGCTGGACCCGTACTTGTCACCATGTACAAGACTTAATTCCAAATTGATCAAGGACTTCGATATAAGGTCAGAGACTATAAAAACCATAGTTGAAAGGATAGGGAACTCCCTCGAGCTGATTGGGCTAGGCCAACAGTTCCTAAACAGACATCCAATGGCACAGTCACTGCTACCAACTCTCAACAGTTGGGATCTTGTGAAATTAAAGAGCTTCTGTTCAGATAAACAGATTGTAACAGGAGCACAAAGGCAACCCACAGAATGGGAGAAAATCTTCACTAACCACATATCTGATAGAGCTCTACTGTCCAGAGTGCACAAAGAATTTAGAAAACTAAACATCAAGGAAACCAATGGCCCAATTAAAAAATGGGCCCTGGAACTTAAAAGAAATTTTACCAGGGATGAAATTAAAATGTCTAACAAATATCTTAAAAAATGCTCCACTTCCTTAGCCATCAGGGAAATGTAAATCAAAACCTCCCTGAGATGTCATCTCACCCTGTTCAGGATGGCAAAAATCGACAATACAAACAACAACAAATGCTGGAGAGGATGTGGAGAGATGGGAACTCTCCTACATTGCTGGTGGGAGTGCAGGCTCCTACAGCCACTCTGGGGAGCCATCTGGAGATTCTTAAAGAAATTAAAGATTGAAATGCCATATGACCCTGCGATTCCACTTTTGGGTATAACCCCCCATATAGCAGAGGTTCACTGTGATAGCACAAGCACAACCATGTTCATAGCAGTACTGTTTACAGTAGCAAAGACATGGAATCAACCCAAATGTCCAACAGTTGACGAGTGGATAAGGAAACTGTGGTACATCTATACAATGGAGTACTACTCAGCCATGAAAAATGATGAATTACTGGAATTTGCCGGGAAATGGATGCCATTAGAAACAATTATATTAAGTGAAGTATCCCAGACCCAGAAAATTAAGCGTCGTATGTACTCCCTAATAGGTGGCTCCTAATACCAAACCCACCCTGCCCTTCTTGAGACAGTCATAGGTAAATCTATGTATTACGTACAGTAATTGCAAGCATTATGAACAGGAGGGATGGGGTTGGAGGGCCACACCAGAAACAAGGAGAGAAGTGACCATGTTACAGTAGAGAAAATAGGCCTCCATCAAGGACTGCAAGAAAGTAATGTGACACCTAGTTAAGTTCACAGATATTCGTTCCTGATCATTTACAACTAAGGGGGTATGAACTCACCAGAAGGGGAGGGCATATAGTCCGGCAGATTAAAAAGTAACCATTTTGCAAATGGGTGATTGACCCCTCCCATTGCCAAATGCCATATGACCCTGCGATTCCACTTTTGGGTATAAGTATTACATCTACCCTTGAATGTGCTCTTATAATAAGACTCCAGTTTAACAGCTTTCTGTGTCTGGCCAGGGGGTGACATATAGTGCCCATCACAATGGAGTGAAGGGCATTGCAGGAGCAACAAAACTGCAAAAGAAAATCAACAAACCATAATCCAGAACTTCAGAGACTCTATATCAACCATCTAGAACTAGGCCAGACTAATCTCTCCCCATTCTGAAACTCAGGGACATTTGCGGAAGAGGGGGTGGTAAGAGTGTAAGAACAAATGGATGGGAGGAGCAATAATTTGCAAGATACTCCACACAAGTTAGGGCGGAAGCAATCATAATTGGACATTGCATGCCAGGCCCAATGTCCAATACACTATTGACCTCACAAAGTCTAGCATCTGCTAAAGGCACCAAGATCCTTGGAGGCAAGGGATTGACAGCCACAGTAGTGTTCCTATATTTAAGGGGAACACAGGAAAGGTTTCAGGGAAATGCCACTGGGTCCTTGTACGTCATCGGAGAGGAGGACCCAGAGGAGAGTCAGGCATGCACAAGAAAGGACTCTGAGAATTGGGAAGGGAGGCACGGGGGGGATGAGGAGGGAGGGGTGAGGGGAGGGGGATCAGGGGGTTCGGGGGGAGGAGGAGGGAGGGAGGGAACTGGTGTACCTATTAAGTTTGTATGAGCTGAAATAATATTAAAAATGTATAAATAATAAAAGTAAAAAAAATATGAAGTAATGATTTCCAAATTATTTCCTGACTTGGTAAATTCTAATTTTAGAGAATAATTGTAAAAATATTTCAGAAGATACAAAGGAGTAATACAAATATAATTTTATCAGTAAAATGAAGCTATAAATATTTTTGTTTTGTGTATTTTATTGAATATTTTTTGCCACTGACATTGGAAGATAAAATTGTCCTTGTGCAACTTTTATATCAATGCAAGGAAACGGAAAAAGTAAATATGAAGGGAAGTTAGCCAAAGACCCAATTTTATAGTTGAAATTACTTTGGGAGTAAATGATGGACAATTTACAAAAACATGGAAATAAAATGTGGTTGTAATTATGCAAGCTTTAAGAATTCATAATAGATACTTCTTATTGTTTTGTTGTTTTTAATATACCATTTCCATGGCAACCTCTGCATCAAGCTACATATGGTCCTTTAGAGATCTCAAAAATATCCTTGTAGAAAAATGCAAATGCTCTTGCGGTTTTAAAATCCCAAGGGATAAAAATGTGCTGTAGCAAATGATCACAGTTTAAAATTAAATTTAGCATAATGTTTATAAATATTTAATATATACTAAAAACAAATTTTAGAAAAAATATGAAGATATTTGTTTGGCATCTTAGAATTGTTCATGACGTGACTCTTAATGTAAACATGAACAGTTACATGTTGCAATAACTAAATAAATAGATGATTTTTCATTGTTTTTTTCTTGTGAAAATAAACCAGCAAATGATTCAGGCTAGCTTACTATAGTTCTTATGTTTCACTCTAGTTTATTTGTGAGATGAGGAAATGGTTCCAATGATTTTTCTTCAGTCTGCTTTACCACACCTCTATCTTACCAATACAGAAAAGTATAAAACTCCATCAAGTTGGATCTGCTGTATACGAATGAAGGGGCAAGTGGTGCAGTGCATTGGTATTTTAATATTTTTATGTACTGTTTTAGATGAATATTAACACTCTTCAAAAAGCTAAAATAAAAATCCTAGCACTTTTGAAACTTATAGAAGCAAATATCTAGACATATTGGGAGTGTTTATTTTTGTGGTAATAGCTATTCATAATTGTAACTTACTAGTCAGGCCACTCAACTACTATGTACAACCTGCAAAATAAGCATGAAAATTGCAGCAACTGCCATCATATTTAAAGTTTGAGGTTTCAGTAACACATACCTTGTAAGATGAGCGTGAACGGAGTGGTAGTGTGAGTTTTAGATTATACAGATTATTATACTGGTTAAATAATCATTATGCAGGTATATTACAAAATACCAGGTCACCAGAGTCAACAGTTAAAAGAAATGTTACACATGGTTTCATTGCCCTAGATTTTCAGTTTTAATTTGTATGTGGTGTGTGTGTGAGTGTGTGTGTGTGTGTGTGTGTGTGTGTGTATAGGAGGGCATTTGACTGTGTGCGTTTGGAGGTCCATAGGCAATACTGAGAAGCATCCTGGATTGCTCTACCTTCTTGTTGCTTTGCACTGGGGTTTCAGTAACACATACCTTGTAAGATGAGCGTGAACGGAGTGGTAGTGTGAGTTTTAGATTATACAGATTATTATACTGGTTAAATAATCATTATGCAGGTATATTACAAAATACCAGGTCACCAGAGTCAACAGTTAAAAGAAATGTTACACATGGTTTCATTGCCCTAGATTTTCAGTTTTAATTTGTATGTGGTGTGTGTGTGAGTGTGTGTGTGTGTGTGTGTGTGTGTGTGTATAGGAGGGCATTTGACTGTGTGCGTTTGGAGGTCCATAGGCAATACTGAGAAGCATCCTGGATTGCTCTACCTTCTTGTTGCTTTGCACTGGGGTTTCCCAGACTCCCACCTTCCAGGTCCAGTATTACATGCCTCAGTCTTTTCTATTTGGCATTTTTATACAGGGTCTTGGATCAGAACACAGGTTCTTCATTAGTGAGGTAGAGACTTTAGTATCTGAGCCATCTCCTCCAGTCCCTTAGTTTTTAACTCTAACATTTTGTCCTTTTAGGTACAGAAGGCAATTGATTGACAAACATCAATTCACTTACATGTGAATTTTAGGCCAATGTGCTTTTAAAAACATTGTTTCCAAAAAAAATTAATACTGGAATTTTGGAATAAGCTAAAAGGTTGTATTGCATAACTACACTATCCTCATTTTCATCTTCCAAAATTCCCTGTATTTATTTGAAGGTCCTCCAATATATTTAATATAGACCAAACTTTGAAAATCTTACTTTCTTATTTAAAAAAACTTATGATTTAAACTTTTTATGATTTAAATGCATAAACAGTTATAAAAGTATCTAAAATTAATGAATGACCTCAATACATTCATGATTGTTTGATATTTTGCTATAATAATTTTTCTTTACTCAGATTACTTCTAGCACTGAAGTTATAAGAATGTCTAATAGCATTTTTTCATCACACATTCATAAGAAACAATGAATATAGTAATTTCAATTAACAATAATTAAATTCAAAGGGCTATTATAATTATACTGCCATTGGAAACAACACTCTTTTATAATAAATGATACACAATTAGAATTTTAAAAACATGTTCTGAATATTTATTTTCAATAAAGGAAACTTCATTACTGTAAAATTTCATTATTTTCTATTATGTACTTTTTTTTCAAAAATATTTTATTTATTTGAGAGAGAGAGAGAGAGCAGGGAGAGAGAGAGAGACATATGCATGCCATTATGCATGGATAGAGGTAAAGGGCAACTTTTGGAAGTCACTTCTCTCCTTCTACAATATGGAATTCTAGAGATCTAACTCAGATTGCTAGGTTTGCAAGCAGGTGTCTCATTGACTGAGCTATGTTGCCAGCCCTCTTTTTCATTTCTTGACTTTTGGTAAACTGTTTATATTTGTTTGTTTTCAAATGTAATCCTTTTTTTTATTTTTGACTTGTGTCAACAAGGTAAGTATTAGAGCTTGAAAAATTTTTTGATGGCATCTCTACTTTTCCATTATTTGTATGTGAAACATGATATGACTTTTTGAAAATTTTGGTAAAATACATTTAATTTTTAACCCATGAATTTTTGCTATTCTCACCCCTTGATTCCCAATCCCAATCACCTACTGTTTCTTACTACAAATATTCATCTTCCCTACCAGTCTTCCTCTTGTTCGTGCATTTGTTTGTGCATTTGGTTCAGTCTCATCTGGATTATTGTTAATGACATGTATCTGAACACTTGCTGGAGCTAGTACTTATACCAGTAGGCACATCATTAGGAAGAGTAGCTCCCCTTCTCCTACATCCAGTATCAACCATTATTAGTCCCTGAGGAAGATGTGATGCTTCTTGAATTCTCTCCCCTTTTGTATTTCAATGGTAATAATGCACAGTTTTGTACATGTCTTATCAATGTAGACACAGCCATACTCGATTCACAGATGTTGCAGTTCTATCAAGTCTAGTAGACAACATCTAGCTGTATCTCTTCCCAAACCTCTGGGCTCTTATGTACTCACTATCCCTTCCTGAATGATGTTTCTTGAGTCTTGGGTTGTGGAGTGTCTTGAATATATTGTTTAGGACGAAGCAGTTCACAGTGACCTGTTCTGGGAATTTTGGAGATTCCATTATATAATGAAGCTTCTAGGCTGAGTGCTGGAAATTCCTGCAAGCAATAAGAATAATAATACATGTTAATACATGTTTAGGAGCAGATGAATTTCTGATCTTTATATCTGCACTTAAGTATGTAATTCTGTAATCCCTTCATTCGGACTATGGTCTCTCCTGTGAATTTTTGCTCTAATTCACAATACCAGAAATGTGTTTTTTTTTTTTTTTCTGTTGCACAGTGGGTTTTATATCCAATCATGTAGCTGTTGATCTTTTCAATAACATTTGTGTTATTAATGTACTGGTGGTTGTTTCTTGCCTGGGTAACTGTTGATGTAGCTTGCTGCTATTATAGATGGGTATAATTGTTGGTACTATGTAAGCTTCTCAGCAGGGAGGAAATCTTCAAGTCAGTTCAGACTTTTTTTTTCATGCCCCGTGGTTGACTTTAGCAATGAAAGTCTTACTGTTAGTTTCTGATGACCAACCAAGATTAAAGACAATTCCACACTTACTATTGTGTCATATATCTTTTTTTTAAGAACATTGTTAAAATTTCTGAGCAAATTCTATATGCTTCACGAATATTTTAATTCATTTTTGTTTAAAGTAATTCAATATTTGCTTCTGCTTCCTGTTCCTCTGAGTTACAAACACTTGAATTCTATTCCTTTGATCCTTTAACTGGATCATCTTACATGGCAAAATTTTGTAGGCAAATATCTATGGGGCCAACCTTGAGTATAATGATAAGTGTGCAAATAACAAGTGATTCCCAGATCCAAATAATGAGTGCATTGTGGTGTACTTCCCTGCTACATTTTCATGAATGTTATTTTTCCCCAATGAGACATTGCTTTATTAAATATGAATTTGTTTTGCATACAGGCACATGAATGTGTGTGTGTGTACACGTGTGTGTGTGTGTGTGTGTGTGTGTGTGTGTGTGTGTGTGTCAGAGGACACTATGTGTGCCTGGGGGGGGCAAGCGTGACTGAGGGAATCATCCTGAATTTTCCAGTCTCATTTTTGCTTTGCTCTGGTGTTTTCCAGGCTTTTCCTTTCAGGGCCTGAAGTACTATCCTTTCTGCTAAGTATTACAAAATGGTATCTGGAATCTGAACTCAGGTTCTTCTCATTTCAAAGCAGAGAGGCTTATTCCCTGAGCCATCTCTTCAGTCAACGTGGCCTTGTTTAGGTTCAGTTTTCTCATTACCATTGAAACAGCTCTTTACAAGGTTACGTGTCAATAAGAGGTGACAATAGGAACTTTTGTGTGGAACTTTTTTTTTTAATTATTATTTATTCAATTGTGCACATGTGCATATGTATGTGCCCGCGCACGTGTGTGTGTGTCTGTGTGCGTGCGCGTGTGTCTGTGTATGTGTAGAACCACGGACGAATTCGCGAACCACCTTATGGACGCCTCTACCTCCTTCTACCACGGGATTCACAAGCTCCGCCCCACCAGGACCAGAAACGCAGGCCGCCCCCGCTTCTGCCTGGCGTCTATACGTGGGATCTGGGATCCGAACTCAGGACCTTCCGCCTGCAAGGCGGAGGCTTAACCCCTGAGCCACCTCTCCGGCCCCTTGTGTGGAACTTTTTAATAATACAAGAAAAGAAAAAAATACGGGCAAAAAAGTATTGAGGCAGAAAATATTAACCATGGAGCTAGACTGCTTTAATTCAAACTCTTTCCACTGATAACAAGCTTTCTGATTTTACTCCAACTACTTAAACTAATTATATCACATTTTCCTCAATTACAGGAATGAGATAAAAATAGCACTAATCTCAGGAAAGTGAACAATAATTCAGTGAGCCAATATATGTAAAATAATTAAGAGAAAACTCAGAACATAGTAAGATTTATGTAAATACTTCATCAGAACATGTTTATTATAAAGGCAGAGTTTTTGTCTGTCTTGTTAACTACAGTAACCACACTTCCATTTTTAAAACAGCAAAAAGAAAATCTCATGATACCTGTTTTTAAATGGCCTGCCTTGTTATTTTTATCTCCACTAGCATTATCATTAGCAATTTTTATTATTGTAAAGAAAATGAAAATGCAATAATTGTTCTTGTAAAGAAAAATATTTTCATATTAAAAAGCTTACAGAATATCAAATTATCTTTCAATTAAAAATTCTTGTAGGATAATGAGTTGTTATATTTCTAGTACCAAACGATAGTACGTCTTTTCACTTGTATAAGTGCATCTCTCTTTAGCTTGTGTCATAGTTTGAATGTGAGTTATTCTTGTCCCCCATAGGCTCATGTGTTTGAACCTTCAGTTGTTTTTAGTCATGGCAATTAAGAGGTGGAACCTTGCTATAGGAAGGGATGTTACAGGAGACTGGCCTTGAGGTTGGTTATCACTGTCCCACTTCCACTAGTAGTCTACTTTTGCTCTTGAAGTCTGAAGCTAATTCACTCCACCACCATGATGTGCGTGACTAAAGTGGCCCCCAGCCTCTGCCTCCTGCCATACTCTCCTTGCCATAATGGATTGTATCTCCTCTCAGAATCTAAAACAAAGAAATCCCCCTTTCTCCCTTGAAGTTGCTTGAGTCTGTATGTGTTTCAATACTTAACTATTATTTATGTTAGGGAAGGTAGTGACATCTTTGAGAGTTAGAGCCTTAATGGAGGAAGGAACATCACAGTAGCATGTCTTGAGATTTGGTAGCCTAGTCCTGCTTCCTCTTCAGTTCGCTCTTGCTTCCTCTTCTTTCAAACACTAGAATAAAAAAGAGAACTAAGTCATCAGTTTTATTATTACTTAGGTTGTGAATAAGTTCAACTTGGAGTTCTGTCAGTTTTTGCACAGCTTCTTGAGTCAAGTAATATATTTAATTACATGAAAATATCTCCCAGGTTTTCTTTCAATTATAATTATTCTGGAAAAATTTCCTTTGACTTTTAAAATAGAATCACTACTTTACCCATCTGAGCTACCGCAGCAATTGTGTCCTGCATAGTTAATATACCAGTTAAAACAATTAATCATCTACTACCACATGACTCAACTTCTTTTTCTTCTTGACCTAAATACATTTTAATTGTTGTTGAAATTTTAGTATTTGTATTATTGTCTAATTAATTTTTGAATTCTTTGTGTTAGTGAATTCTCTAATAAGTCATTGGATTTCTCAAATTTTCCTTTCTTTCCTTGACTGCACATATGCAAATATCCTTAACACAAGCTTTTGGAATAATTCAAGTTATGCCCTTGATTTAAGAAGGGCATAAAATTTAATTTGCCAGGCTATTCCTCCACTCAATAAAAAAAAAAAAGTCTTGTCTTTGTGTTCTTATGAGCAATGAGTTTATTGCATGCAAAAACTGCAACATACCCTTCACATCGACTATGAAAACAGAGTAAAAGCATATACAAACAAACAGTGAGGAGCAAAGAACGGATGTGAATGGGGCAAAGTTCAATAAGGAAAGAAGTTATTTTCAAAGTGTCATTTGAATAAAATCTGAATGCCATGAAGACACAGGAAGTAAGCAATTGAGAAATGACTCTACACAGCATGAATAATGGTGTCATTTACAGAAGAAAGCCTCCATATACAGAGCTGGAAGCAGAGTGGAAGTCCTCCTGGAAGCCATGAAGTAATCATGGAAGTGGTTCATGAGTCTTCATTTTATTTTAATTATGCTTAAGACACTTTGCAGATATTTTGACTGAGGAATGATGTGAACAGATGGATGTTTAGAAAACATTCTTCTAATTGCTGTTAAGAACACAGTGAAAAGAACCTAGAAAAGACACAGGAAGAAGTATGGGCCCATGCATCCTGAAGGCTTTCCTGCTGTTATCTTAATGGAAAGGCAGAAGAGTGTGTTGTGTGTGTGTGTGTGTGTGTGTGTGTGTGTGTGTGTGTGTGTGTGTGTGCTGGAGATGCATAGTCGAAGACAAAAGGATATAGGACAGTACTCAATAACTCATCCTTTACAAGGATGTCTCTCCTGAGATACTGAACCCACTTCTGCAAAAATACATGAATGCATTTACTAGAGAAGAACCTTAATGACATAATCATATCTTTAAAAGTCCACCTCTTGACAATTTTAGTGAGGATTAAGTTTTCAATACATGAGATTTGGAAACACATTAAAACTACATCAAAGAGTGGAAATCAAGGAATATTCTCTCACTTTCTTTCTCTCTCACACACGCACACACACACACACACACACACACACACACACAATACACACATACACATATAGGACACAAGCACACACATTGAGGATCAAATCTGCCTCTATTCTACACATACTAGGCACACAGTCTGTTATGAAGCTAAGTCAATTGTGGTTTAAGTGGCATGAGAATTATGTCCTCCCAGATATGGCACAGCACTGGTTATAAGAATCCTAGAGAAACAAGAAAAGCATCCTCAGAGCTGAGACACGTTACTTATGGTGTGGAATAAAAGCAGTTAGGAGTCCCAGGAGCTGTAGGCAACCACAAACAGGATGAATGTGAAGTCAAAAATTGGTGGCTTGAATGGAACACAGGCAGGTAAAGGAGAATTACACGTGTGTGGTGTGCCAGCTGACTGGATAGGGTAAGGAGAATGACTCGGCAGATCTCACTCTGAAGCATGTTCAGTATTTTAGACTTCACAGCTACCAGATTAATCTAAGTGCTTATCATGGTAGAAACAGTCGTCAGATCCACCAATATTTCAGACAAAGGCTTCACACAAAAGCATGAATCAGCAGCTCCTGGGAGCATTCTCGTTATAGGAATAGCATTGTACCCAGTCTTTCATTGTTACCATTCTTGGATCACAACTCTTCCTCCTTTTCATAAGTTTTATAAATTTATTTGCAATTATCCAGTCACAGTCATTTTATTATAGTAATATTAAAGGATTTTAACGGAATAACACATTATATTAATTGTGGTTATATGGTCTTAGATGAATTGAAAACTACAATACAAACCACTTTTTTTGAAAAGTAAGTATATAGGTTGAATGTACCATTTTCAAAATATTGTGCTGAGATTTTTTTTGAATATCCTTTCTAATTTTTGGATATTTACACAATTGTAAAGACATCAATATTTATTCAAACACTGTGTTCATTGATGTGAATATCATAAAGTTCATGCAATTTTTTAAAAAATTAAAATATTTTATTTTGATCTAATACATTTTTTAAATTTATTTATTTTTTCCACTCATACAAACTTAATAGGTACCCGGGTCCCCTCCCTCCCTCCACCCTTCCCTGCATTCCCTTGCTCACTTCCCCCTTTTCCCCTTCCTTTCCCCCCTGCCTTTCTCCCAGTGCCTTCTACCCCCCATCACTGAAGCAAACTTTTGGGTGCATATCAAACTTCCCTCTGGGTCCTCCTCTTTGATGAGGTGTAAGGACTCAGTAGCATTGCTTAGAGCTCTTTCTTGTGTTCCCCTTTAGTATGGGAACACTATTGTGGCTGTTAATCCCTTGCTTCTAAAGATCCTAGTGCCTTTAGTTCATGCTAGACTTTGGGGGGTCAATGCTATGTCAGTCATTGTACGGGTCAAGGAAAGTCCTATTATGATTACTTTGGCCTTAACTTCACTTAATATAATTTAACTTGCATATCATTGCTCCTCCCCATCTTTAGGCTCTTACAATCTTACCTCCCCCTCTTCTGCAAATTTCCCTGAGCTTTAGGATGGTGAGAGATTAGGCTGGCCTGGTTCCAGGTGGTTTATGTAGAGGCTCTGATTTTCCGAATTATGGTTTGTTGATTTTTTTTCCAGTTTTTCTGCTCCTGCACCACTCTTGGCTCCATCCTGATGGGTATTGGATTTCACCCCCTGTCCAGAGGAAAAATGTTGTTAAAATAGTCTTATTATAAGAGTAGATTCACAGGTAGATGGAATAAGAGAAGGAAACTGCTATGTGTGGGAGTCAGTCTCCCATTTTCAGGATGGTTACCTTGTATCTGCCAGACTCTATGCTCTCACTTTCTAGTGAGATCATACCCCATCAGACACAAGTGACCAGTAAGGAAAGTCTGCGAGCCCAACCAGATGTCTCATTACTTACTTGCGGTCTTTGATGGTACCAGGGAGGTATTTTCTCTGCTGTAGCATGATCCTCTGTCTCCTTGTTTCCGGTGGGGTCCTCCTTCCCCTTCCCTCCATGCTTATAATCTTTGCAATTACTGTAAGTATTATAGAGATTTATCTTTGAGTGTGTCACTAAGTGGGTTAGGTATTAGGCTCTACCTATTAGGGAGTACATATGACACTTAATTTTCTGTGTCTGGGATACTTCACTTAATATAATTTTTTCTAATTCCATCCATTTCCCAGCGAATTTCATTAATTTATCATTTTTGGTGGCTGAGTAGTATTCCATTGTATAAATGTACCACATTTTCCTTATCCACTCGAAGACTGTTGGGCATCTGGTTTTATTCCACGGCTTTGCTTTTGTAAACAGTGCTGCTATGAACATGGTCATGCTTGTGCTATCGATTAATTTTTACTATATGGGGGATTATTCCCAAAAGTGGAATAGCAGGGTCATATGGGTTGAAGATGCTGTTCTTTTTCCATTGAATGTTTTGGGCCCCTTTGTCAAAGATCAAAAATGGCTGTAGTTGTGTGGTTGTATATATAAGCCTGCATTCCCACCAGCAATGTAGAAGAGTTCCCTTCTCTCCACATCCCCCCTTGCATTTAGTATTTGTATTGGGGATTTTTTCCATCCTGACCAAGGTGATGATATCTCAGGGAGGTTTTTTAAGGTATTTGTTAGACATTTCAATTTCTACCCTGGTAGAGCTTCTTTTAAGTTCCAAGGCCCATTCTTTAATTGGGCTGTTTGTTTTCTTGGTATTTAGTTTTATAAGTCTTTGTGCACTCTGAATAATAGATCTCTATCAGATATGTGGTTAGTGAAGATTTTCTCCCATTCTATGGGTTGCCTTTGTGCTCCAGTTACAATCTCTATATCTGAACAGGAGCTCTTTAATTTCATAAGATCCCATCTGTTGAGTGTTGGTTGTATTGACTGTGGTATTGGATGTCTGTTTAGGAAATGTTGGCCTAGTCCAATCAGCTCAAGAGAAATCCCTACCCTTTCAACTAAGATTTTTATAGTCTCTGGCCTTATATTGAGATCCTTGATCCATTTGGAATTAAGTTTTGTACATGGTGACAAGTATGGGTCCAGTTTTAATCTTCTGCATGTGGAGATCCAGCTTTGCCAGTACCATTGGTTGAAGATGCTGTTCTTTTTCCATTGGATGTTTTGGGCCCCTTTGTCAAAGATCAAAAATGGCTGTAGTTGTGTGGGCTTATATCTGGATCTTCAACCCTTATCCATTGATCTGTGTGTCTATTTTGGAGCTGGTACCAGGCTGTTTTTATAACTATGGGTTTAATAGATACGGTTGGTAGATAACTCCAGCAGTGTTTTGTACTAGTATTTTGCTAATGGGTCTGCCATCCATATGAATTTGAGATTGTTTGTACCCTTTTAAATTCTTTATTTGATTGGTTTCTAGTATTGACGGATTGCCTTGGGTCTTTTTTTTTAATTTTTATTATTTTTTATTATTCAACCATGTGTATGTGCGCGCGCGTATGTTTGCTGTGTGTGTGTGTTGTTTTGTCTGTGTATGTTTAGAACAACGGACGAATTGCGACCACCTGACGGGCTCCATTCTGCCTGGATCACAGGCTCCGGCCCTACCAGGACCAGAAGCAGGCCGCCCCGCTTTGGCGATACGTGGATGGATCCATGACCTCCGCTGCAGGCGGAGGCTAATGAGCCACTCTCAGCCCATCTTTTTATGATATTGATTCTGCCAATCCAGACACCTTCTGGTGTCTTCTGCAATTTCTTTTTCTTGGGTTTTAAGGTTTTCATTGTAAAGGACTCTTACTTCCTTCGTTAGTTTTATACCAAGGTATTTCATTTTTTGGGAGCTATATAGTAAATGGGATTGTTTCTCTCAGGGTTTTTTCACTTCTTTCATTCTGGGCACATAGGAAGGCCACTGATTGTTGTATGTTTATTTTGTATCCTGACACCTGCTGAACTCCTATATTAGTTCCAGGAGCGTGGTTGTGGAGTTTTTAGAATCACTCAGATATATGATCATGTCATCTGCAAATAGAGATAACTTGACTTTTTCCTTGCTGATTTGAATCTTTTTTATCTCCCTTTCTTGTCTTATGGCTTCAGCTAAGAATTCAAGTACAATATTGAATAGAAGAGGTGAGAGTGGACAGCCTTGTCTAGTTCCTGATCGAGGCGGGAATGCTTCAAGTTTTTCCCAATTGAGTGTCATCCTTGCTGTTGGCTTGTTGTATATAGTTTTTATTATATTGATAAAGGTTCCTTCCATTCCAACTGTCTCTAAGGTCTTGATCATAAAAGGCTGTTGGATCTTGTCAAAAGCTTTTTCTGCATCTATTGAGAGTATCATGTGGTCTTGAATTTTGGGTTGGTTTATAAGGTGAATTATGTTTATTGATTTGCATATGTTGAACCAACCTTGTGTGCCTGGGATAAAGCCTACTTGATCCCAGTGAATGATCTTTTTGATATGTTTTTGAATCCTATTTGCTAAGACTTTGTTGAGATTTTTTGCATCTGTGTTCATAAAAGAGATTGGCTTATAGTTTTCTTTTTTAAGTGTATCTTTATTAGGTTTTGGGATTAAGATGATATTAGCTTCAAAGAAAGAATATGGTAGTGGTCCTTCCTTTGCTATTTGTTGGAACAGTTTAAGGATTATTGGTGTTATTAGCTCCTTAAATGTCTGGTAGAAATCTGTGCTGAATCCATCTGGTCCAGGACATTTTTTGGAGGGAAGATTCCAGATTACTTCATTGATTTCCTCATACGTTATAGGACTATTTAAATAATTCACAATTTCCTGATTCAATTTCGGTAAGTTGTGCTTACTTAGGAATTCATCCATGTCTTTTGTGTTGTCAAATTTCACAGAGTAGAAGTTTTTGAAATATGGCATTTTAATACTCTAAATTTCTTGAGTTATCAGTAGTGATAACTCCATTTTCATTTCTAATTTTGTTAATTCGTGTCTTCTTTCTCTTGCTTTTGGTTAATTTAGCTAGGGGTGTATCAATCTTATTGATTTTTTTCAAAGAACCAGCTTTTTTTTTTCACATACAGGAAAATTTATTTGTCATTACTAAAAATCTGAATTTTAAACAGATTCTTGGACTGGTGGTTCATATCCATCAGCTTGTTCAACCTTAGCAACTGTCTCATCACCAGTAGCTTTTCCAGAACTACTGCCTTCACCACGAAGCTCCATGAGTTTTCCCAATTCAAACTTGGGGTTCTTCAGCATTTTTACTTTCTTAACGAAGACATCATGGAGTGGATAAATAGACTGGCAAGCCTTTTCTATGTCTTTTCCAATGCTGTCTGGAATCAATTTATTGACCACTTCTTTCAAGTCATTTGTCTGCACCTCTCTGGTCATGATTTCCATCGTCTTCTTTCGGATCTGGCAGACCTGTTGGTGCTGAGCGTAAGAAGTCTTACGTATCTGGTTGTTGCGTTTATTGGTAAAACCCACACAGAACAAGTGAAGCAAGTATCCGTCAGTTGTCTTGACATCAACATGAACTTCTATCATGGTCTGCCATTTTTTGACTATGGAACACATCTTGTCCCGAGTAAGATCCATACCATGAAAGTTAGTCAGGCAGTTTTTGCCCTGAACATCTTCGGTTATTAGCTTGAATTTTCTAAACGCAACGTCATCATTCTGCAGATCAGCAAGGCTGACTTCAAACACACAACCCTTTAGGCCATCAGATGCGATTTTGGCTCCTTGAGTTCTGGTAACTAACGTTTTTCCAATATTTCTAATATTGAACATTGCAGGTGCTTTCACGTCATACCAATCTTTCTTAGAAAATGGATCAACCACTTTCTTCTTGGCTCCCTTCTTGCCGCCTTTCGTCAGGCGCTTGTTCTTACCGACGGCCCTGGTGCTGCTCCGGGAGCCAAAAGGGTCAAAGAACCAGCTTTTTGACTGGTTGATTTTCTCTATCATTTTCCTAATCTCGATTTCAGATATTTCTCCCCTTATTTTGCTAATCCCCTCTCTTCTACTACTTTTGGGATCAGATTGCTCCAGTTTCTCTAAAGCTTTAAGCTGCATTGTTAAGTTATTTATTTCTGATGTTTCCATTTTTTTGATGAAGGCATTAAGAGCTATGAACTTACCTCTTAGGACAGACTTCATTGTGTCCCAGAGATTTTGGTAAGTTGTATTTTCATTATTGTTCACTTTCAGGAAATCTTGAATTTCCTTTTTAATTTCTTCCTGAATCCAATTCTCCTTCAGCCTCATAGTGTTGTTTCCAGGAGTTAGTGTATTTTCTATTGCTTGTTGTCTTGTGGATGTCAAGCTTTAAGCCGTGGTGGTCTGATAAGGTGCAGGCTAGAATTTCAACATTCCTGTATATGTGGAGATTTGTTTTGTGGCCCAATATGTGATCTATTTTGGAGAAAGTTCTAAGCTTTTGGCCTGTTGATCTATCCCATGTTAAGAGGGAGGTGTTGAAATCCCCAAGAATTACCATTTTGGGTTTGATTTTTCGCTTTAGATGCTATAGGGTTTGCTTAATGAATGTGGAGGGGCCCATATTGGGTGCATATATGTTCAGTATTGTGAAGTCTTCCTAGTGAATTGTACCTGTGACTAAAATATAGTATCCATCTGTGTCTTTTATGATTTTTGGGGGTTTGAAGAACACTTTGTCTGATACATAATGGCTACCCCTGCCTGCTTCCTTGTTCCATTAGCTTGCAGAATTTTTTTTAAACATTTTTTATTATCTCCGCTCACACAAACTTAATAGGAACACCGGTTCCCCCGACCCCTCTGCTCACCCTCCCCAACCCTCCCTCCCCAACCCCCACTGCCTCCCCTCCCCCAATCCCCAGAGAATCCTTTAATGTGCATGCCAAACTCTCCTCTGTTCCCTCCTCTCCAATGACACAAGGACCCAGTGGCATTTCCCTGAACCCTTTCTCGTGTTCCCCTTAAACATAGGAACACTACTGTGGCTGTCAATCCCTTGCCTCCAAGGATCTTGGTGCTTTTAGGAAATGCTAGACTTTGTGGGGTCAATAGTGTGTTGGACTTTGTACAGAGCATGCAAAGTCCAATTATGATTGCTTCGGCCCTAACTTGTGTGGAGTATCTTGCATATCATTGTTCCTACCATCCTTGTGCTCTAACGCTCTTACTGCCCCCTCTTCTGCAAATGTCCCTGAGCTTCAGGATAGGGAGAGATTAGTCTGGCCTAGTTCTAGGTGGTTGATATAGAGTCTCTGAAGTTCTGGATTATGGTTTGTTGATTTTCTTTTGTGGTTTTGCTGCTCCTGCAATGCCCTTCACTCCATCCTGATGGGTATTGAATGTCACCCCCTGGCCAGAGATAAAAAGCTGTTAAACTAGAGTCTTGTTATAAGAGTATATTCAAAGGTAGATGTAATAAAATTAGGAAACCACAGTGAGGGAGGGGTCAATCACCCATTTGCAAAATGGTTACTTCTTATCTGCCAGATTATATGCCCTTCCCTTCTGGTGAGATCACACCCCCTCAGTTGTAAATGATCAGGAACAAAAAGTCTGTGAACTTAAGTACTTGCAGTCCTTGATGGAGGCCTATTTTCTCTGCTGTAACATGGTCCCCTCTCTCCTTGTTTCTGGTGTGGCCTTTCTACCCCATCCCTCCTGTTCATACTCCTTAGCTTGCAGAATTTTGGACCAGCCTTTGTTTTACTTTCAGGATGTGCCTATCTTTTGTGGTGAGATGGGTTTCCTGCAGGCAGCAGATGGATGGGTTTTCGTTTTTAATCCAAGTTTGTAATCTTTGTCTCTTGATCCATGAGTTAATTTCACTGACATTTAATGTTATAATGGAGAAATTATTTTTAATTTCAGACATTTTTATATTTAGTGGCTTTTGTAAGTGTATTGTTTGGCTTTTAGGTTTTGGTGGTATTATATTTCCTTTCTGTCCTCGTTTGTTCTTTTCTTCAAGCTTGAGGATCATTTCTAGCATTTTTTGAAGGTTTGGTTTAGTAGATATGTAAACCTTCAAGTTGTTTTTGTGCTGAAAAACTTTTCTTTACCATGATTACTGATAGTTTCAGGTATATCAGCCTGGGTTGATACTTTTGCTTATTCAATACTTGAAATACACCTCTCCAAGCTCTTCTTGCTTTTACTGTTTCCATTGAGAAGTCATTTGTTACTTTAATAGGTTTACCTTTAAAAGTGACTTGCTTTTTTTCCCTAGATGCTCTCAGCACCTCTTCTTTGTCTTGAATTTGGAGTATTTTGACTACTATTTGCTGTGGTGTCTTTCTATTTTGGTCGTATCTGTTTGGGGTGCGAAATGCCTCTTGTATTTGGATGGGTCTCTCATTCTTTAGATGAGGAAAGTTTTCTTTTATGATATTTTGAAAAATTTCCTCAGGTGTGTTGTTTTGGGATTCTTTTAAGCTTCTTCAGGGTGTCCCATAACTCTTGAATATTTCTCTCAAGTATCTTTTTGGCTTCAACAACTTCTTCCATTGAGCTGGTTAATTCTTCCACTTTGTCTTCAAGATTTGAAATTCGATTTTCTGCTTTGTTAGTTCTGCAAATAAGACTCTGTTAAGTTCTGGATTGAAGACAACTTGTCTTGTAGCTCAATTTTAAACTCTTCTTGAGACTGATTTAACTGCTCTATGCCTATTCTTGTTTCTTGAACTATTTTTCTCATTTCCTCCAAGTGTCTGTTGTGTTTCTGTTTAAAGGGGTTGATGTGGTTATTTATCTCCTCCCAGATTTCCTCTTTTGTTGTATTGATCATAGTAATGATCATGCTTTGTAAATCCTTATCTTGGGTCTGGCTTTCTTGGCTATTTTCTGTGAATTTATTCTGGTTGAAATCTATCATTATGGGGTTAATTCTTTCGGTGGGAGATTTGTTTTCTTGGATTTGCATTTTGACTTGGGCATTGTTGTTTTATGTCTTAAGACCTTTCAGTTTCTGCTTATTTTTGGCTGAACTGAATTAGTTAGTATTACTACTTTCAAGTGGTTATTACTAGTGTTTGCCTTGGAGTTGGGTTCCCTTGTCTGTTGTTATTTCCTAGATGAGGCTATTGAACTGTTAATACATCAATTAAGTCAGGTTTAGTGGACAGGGGGTGAATATTAGTATGTTAGTGCACTTTCATGATTCAGTATCTTAGTGATATGGGGGGGTGAGTGGTGTAGTCCCTGAAGTTGCAAATGTTTTGAGGGGTGGCTACATGGAAAAGTCAATCTACAGTGCCTAATAATTAAAGGGAATAGGCTGGTAAAAAGGTGTTTACTTATCTTTGAGCTGGATGTGAAGAATCTCTCCCATGTGATAGGATGATTTTAGAAGACTTCAGATGTATGGCCTTTGTCCCCTTGAGCTTTGCTTGGGTTTTCTTTGGAGTCTGTTGAATTCTGAGAAGTGGTGTGTCCTCCCTGGACCACAAGCATCCGGGGTGGAAAGGAGAGAGCTGGTAGATGTAGGAGCACTTCACCTGGGACCTGGGTGGCATAGTGGCCCTCCCTAGCCCAGAGCAGGCTGGGTGCTAATGGGGCTGGCTGGTAGGAGGAGCTGGGATGAGCGAGTGACCTGGGGTCTGGGACTAGAGGGTGACCTGGGGTTTGTGGGAATTTACCTGAGAAGCAGTGTGTCCTCCTTTGACTGTGAGCATCAGGGGTGGAAAGGGAAAGTTCATGCATCTTATTTAGAGTTCCTTATTTAGGAAATATAGTCCTAAATTTTCCAGGTTCTAGATCACTTGGTAACTTCAGATTATGGATTCAACTTGTAGTGATAACTGTTTTGTAAATTAAGATTGTTTTAAATAGGTTTTATGAAGTTGTATCCTTTTATGTATGTATATTTTATATTCATGTCATATATATGATAAATAGATAATTTATTTAAAACTTTTGCCTCATTCCTTGTAGCCCTTCATAACCAAATGGGTACCTGTTGCTTATTGCTTGATATGGCTTTACCAAATGAACTTCCACTAGGTACTGTGGGTCACCAACATTTCAGTATTCAGTTTTGTTACCTGCTCTTGCTAGGTTTTGTGCTCTTTAACAGAGAGTGTACTGGAATTTATCCACCTGCAGTGTGCTTTCCCATATGAATATGGATGGGATCCTTGAATGAAATCTCTATACTTACCTTGGTTGTGTTAAAGCATTGCTAGAGAAAAAAAATCCCGTGCTTTTTTTATTTGCTAAAGACAGTGAATCCTTTTCAACTTCCTTATTAGTTGTGCTGATTTTCAATTTTCTCATCAAGTTGTTTCTTATTGCGTCTGTTACAATATCAGTTTTCTTCCCACTTGCCACTCAAATTCAAAGCTTCTGGCAAATATTTAGATTTTTGTGAAAACAACACACTGCTTCTGGAATTGGCTTCTGTATTGATGTAAATATGTTAACTGCTGTAACAAATGCTTACAAAATCTTATTTATTAAGCAAAATATGTTTTTCTGTGCCTTCATATCATGATACAATGCTGATGGGCTGCATAATTGATTAGAACAAAAGAACTACCAAGGTTTAGATATAAGGGCAGACTCTCAGACCTGTCCTAGATATATATTGAAAATGACATTTAAAAAGAACACTTTATAATAAATATGCAAAGTGGGATCTATTATATCATTCTAAGGGTCTCCATCTTTTCTCACTACTTGTTTTTCTTGACAGCGCAGTTGAACTGCCCATGACACATAAAGGGAAGGTGCCACAAGGAGCCAACATCAGATCAGTGCACAGGAAGAATAGGAGAGTGGAATTTGTACCTGCTGCATTGTATCTTTCACACTACCGGAATAGAGAAACTGGGTTCACAGATGAAATCTGATTTTCAAGAGATATATTAAAACTAGATAAAAATGATGACATCATTTTCTGCCCTAGAACTGTACCTGCACTAGGGCAGATTCCCTGCTTCTCAGTCCCCAGGCAGATTCCCTGCTCCTCAGAATTTAACAGAGTCCAGAGAAACCCAAGCAAATAGTTGGGGGACCAAAACAATTCATTTGAGGTCTTCTAAAATCATCCAATCACATGCAAGAGAATCTTCACATCCAGCAATAAGTAAACCCTTTTTGCTCTCTTGTCCCTAACATTTCCATATAGCCACCCAAAAACCCATACAACTTCAGGGACTATACCATTCATGCTCACATATCACTAATGAGGTAAACCTAAAAAGTGGTCTATAATACTTTTCTTCAATCTGTGTCTACTAAACCTGCTTTAATTGATGTACTAACAGTCCAATAGCCTCATCTAGGAAATTACACCCACAGGGAAACCCAACTCCAAGGCAAACACTAGTAATAACTGCTTAAATTCAGTTCAGCCAAAAACATGCAGAAACAAAAAGAAGGGCATAAAAGATAAAACAAAAATGCCCAGGTCACAGCACAAATCCACGAGAAACAAAAACTATGACAACAAATCTCCCACAAAAAGAATTAATCCCATGATGATGGAATCTAACCGGAACAAACTCACAGAAAATAATCAAGAAAGCCATGCCCAAGATATTGATTTTCAAAGCCTGATCTTTACTTTGATCAAAACAATGAAAGAAGAAATCCAGGAGGAGTTAAATAACCACATCAACCACTTTGAACAGGAACACAACAGGCACTTGGAGGAAATGAGAAAAGCAGCTGAAAAAAACAAAAATAGGCATAGAGCAGTTAATACAATCTCAAGCAGAGTTTAAACTCAAACTAAAAGACAAGCTATCTTCAATCCAGAACTCAACAGAGAATCTTATCAGCAGAACTAATGAAGCAGAAAATAGAATATCAGATTTTGAAGACAAAGTAGAAGAACTAACCAGTTCAATAGAAAAGGTTGTTAAAGCCAAAAAGGACCTTAATGTTAGCCCACAGAATATAAAAACTCTAGTTGAAAGGGTAGGGAATTCCCTTGAACTGATTGGGCTAGGTTAACATTTCCTAAATAGAAATCCAATAGCACAGTCACTAGAACCAACACTGAACACATGGATTCTTATGAAATTAAAGAGCTCCTCTTCAGATAAAGTGAGTTAAACCCAGCAAAAAGGCAGCCCACAAAATGGGAGAAAATCTTCATTAACCACATATCTGATAGAGCACTATTATCCAGAGTGCACAGAGAACTTCAAAAACTAAACGCCAAGGAGATCAATCATCCAATTAAAAAATGGACCTGGGAACTCAAAAGAACTTTTTTTTCAGGGACAAAATTGAAATGTGTAACAAATATTTTTAAAAGTGCTCCGCATCCTTAGCCATCAGGGAAATGCAAATCAAAACCCCTGAGATATAATCTCACCCTGATCAGGATGTCAAAAAACCCCAATACAAACAACACCAAATGCTGGAGAGGATGTGGAGAGAAGGGAACTCTCCCACATTGCTGGTGGGAATGCAAGCTTATACAACCACTCTGGTGATCACTGTGGTGATTTCTAAAAAAGTTAAAGATTGAGGTGCCATATGATCCTGCTTAACCACTTCTGGGAATAATCCTCCATAATACAGAAATTCACTACAGTGACATGAGCACAACCCTGTTCATTGCAGCACTATTTTCACTAGTAAAGTCATGGAATCAACCCAAGTGCTCAACCATTGAACAGACAATGAAAATGTGGTACATTTTTACTGTAGAATACTATTCAGCCATTAAAAATAGATGAATTCTTGAAATTTGTTGGGAAATGGATGAGGTTAGAAAAAAATATATTGAGTGACGTATCCCACACACAGAAAGTTAGACACCATATGTACTCCCTAATAAGTGCATCCTAGTTTCAAACCCACTTAATGACATATTCAAAGGTTAATCTGTGTAATACTCACTGTAATCCCAAAGGATTATGAACAGGAGTGAAGGGAAAGAAGAGCCTCCTCCAAAAAAAGAAGAGAGGGGATCACACTTCAATAGAGAAAATAGGTCACAGTCAAGTATTGCATGTAAGTAGAGATACATCTGGTGCAACTCACTGTCACTTTCCTTCCTGGTCACTTGTGACCAAAAAGGTTTGATTTCACCAATCAGGGAGGGTATAGGGACTGGCAGATAGATGGTAACCATCCCCCAAATGGGACACTTACTCCACTCACTGCTCTGTCTTACTTCTAGTCTTCCACCTACCTTTCAATTTTTTTATTATTATTTATTATTTATTCAATTGTGCATGTATGTGTGTGTGTGTGTGTGTGTGTGTGTGTGTGTGTAGAACCACCATGGACACCTCCACCTCCTCCTTGTTTACTCTGCCCCGGGATTCACAGGCTCCGCCCTACCAGGACCAGAAACGAAGGCCTGCCCCCCACTTCCTCCTGGCATCTATATGTGGGGTCTAGGATCGGAACTCAGGACCTTCCACCTGCAAGTCAGAGGCTTAAACCCTGAGCCACCTCTCCAGCCCCTTCCAGCTACCTTTAAGTATCCTCTTATATTAAGAGTCATTTAAGCAGTCTTCTATTCTTAGTTAAGAGTTGACCTTCGTACCAAGAGTGTTGCAGGAAAAGCAAAACTGAAAACAACAAACCATAATTCAGAATACCAAAGACCCTACATTAATCACCTGGAATCAAACCAGCCAACTTTCTCCCCATCCTAAAGTTCAGGGATCTTTGCAGAGAGTCAGTGGCAAGATTGCAAAAGCTTAAAGATTGGGAGGAAGGACAATATGCAAGATATTCCACACAATTTAGGGCTGCAATAGCTATCATCAGAGTTCGCATGACCTGCACAATGGCTGACATGTCAAGGACCCCCAAAAGTCTAGCATGGATCACAGGGGAGAAGGCTCCAGCAGTAGAATCCTTAGATAAAAGTGATTAAACAGTCATAGTAGAGTTCCCATACTAAGTGGAAACCCTAGAAGGGGCTCCAGGTTATTCTAGGACTGAAAACATATGAGGTTATGAAAGAATTGGTATTTTTTTAACCTTTTTCATTTTTTCTTCTCATATTTTATTTTTTCCTAATCATACAAGCTCAATAGTTACACTATCCTCTCCCTCCCACTTCCTCTCCCTATTCCCCCCCCTCCCCGCCCCATTGCACTCTTCTCCCTTCCCCTCCCATTCCCTGGAGCATCCATTTATGTGAAGCCTAACCTCCCTCTGAGTTCTCCAGCCTGGTGTGGGTTCAGGACTCAGAAAAACTAGCAAAAAGCCAACCCACAGAATGGGAGAAACTCTTCATTAGCCACATATCTGATAAAGCTCCATTATCCAGAATGCACAAAAAGCACTTAAAAAACTAAATACCATGGAGATAAATGGCCCAATTAGAAAATGGACCTCAGAACTCAAAAGAAACTTTTCTAGGGAAGAAATCAAATGTCTAACAAATATCTTTAAAACTGCTCCACATCCCTAGCCATGAGGGAAATGAAAATCAAAACTATCCTGAGATATTATCTCTCTTAGTTCAGGATGGGGCAAAATCCATATTACAAACAGCAAATGTTGGGGAGGATGTGGAGAGAAGAGAACTCTCATACATTGCTGGTGGGAATGCAGGCTTATATAACCACTTGGGCAATCAGTATGGTGATTTCTAAAAAGTTAAGGATTGAAATGCCATATGATTGTGCTATGCCATTACTGGAATAATCTCCCATAATGCAAAAATTCACTACAGTGACATAAGCACAACCATATTCATAGCAGCCCTATTTACAATAGTAAAGTCATGGAATAAACCCAAATGCCCAACAGTTGATGAATAGATAAGGAAAACATGGTACATTTATATAATGGAATATTAATCAACCATCAAAAAAGATAATGAAATTTGCTAGGAAATGGATTGAATTAGAAAAAAATATATTGAGTGAAGTATCCCAGACACAGAAAGTTAGACATTTGCACTCCTTAATAAGAGGATCCTATTTTCAAACCCACTATAATGATATATTGAAAGATAAATTTCTACAATACCCACTATAATTTCAAGGAATTATAAACAGGAAGGAAGGGAAATGAGGACTTCAAAAGAAAGGAGATAGGGAAACACACTTTAGTGGAATTTGTATTTTTAGCAACTGCTCATATTAGAACATAAGAACCAGATTATGTTTGAAAAACTGGGTTACTCACAGTTCTGCCCAGTAGCCTCCAAAATGAGTATGAAGTGAGGTTTTATTTTTATTTCACTCCTTTCAAGTTGCATATTAACTTAACATTTTGGAATAAAATTTTAAAAGTAAAACTAGCTGTTATAAAATCACTTAAAATTTAAGACACATGAAGTTAGAGAGAATATGGGCTTAAGCTATGTTTATATATTATATTAATTATGGTACTGTTTAATTTTTCTGTCATTTCATGAATTTTAAATGTAGAGAAAGGGACTATTGGCTGTGTTTGCCTTGCAGCACTTTAATTTGCAAACCTGTTACATCTCTTTATTGAGGTTTATTTTTTATTTTAAGAATTAAAACAAGGAATAAAAAAGCAAGCTTTTTAACAATTTTGTTAAATGTGTCATTCAAAAGACAGTCCAAACCCTTAAAGTCAGCGGCCCACGCACACGCACACATGCACACGCCCTCCCCAATCATACACACATACACACATATATACAAGTACACATATGCACACATACAAACACATATACCACACACATACACATACACTTTTATTTGCCTAATCTCTCAGATTCTGCTTTTTACTTCACTAAAACCCAAATTTTCATAGATTTATAGCAGTTTAACAGGACGGGAGACAGCTTGAAACCACAGGAACCATTAGAATGGCAAGAGGAAATTGAAAACAGAAGCAAGAACTAATTTTTTTCAGAAGAAAAAAGAAAAAGTAACTGCGACTTTCTTAAAAATAAATCTGATTTCGGGACTGGAGAGGTGGCTCAGGGATTAAGCCTCTGCCTTGCAGGCGGGAGGTCCTGAGTTCGGATCCTAGACCCCACGTATAGACGCCGGGCAGGAAACGGGGGCGGCCTGCGTTTCTGGTCCTGGCAGGGCAGAGTAAACAAGGAGGAAGTGGAGGTGGTCCATGGTGGTTCCCAAATTCGTCCTTGGTTGCATACACACACACGCATACACACACAATTGAAAAATTAATAAAAAAATTAAAAAAGATAAATCTGATTTATATTTTACATGTTGAGGCTCAAAGGAATAGTAACTTTCACACTCAGTATTTTTTTAACTTTATCTTATTATTATCTGTTAAGGTATTTATTTTGGGGGCTTATGCATGTATGTGTTTTGAACATGCATGGATGCACTGTTGTGTATGAATGCCTCTGAATACTGATGTAGATACCAGAGGATAATGTTTAGGGTCTTCTCTTTTTCCAACTTATTTCAGGGACGTTCACTATATCTGTTGTCATAGCTTAAAATGTGTCCCTCATAGTCTCATGAGTTTGGAAAAGTCTTGACACATTTGAGAGGTGGAACCTGCTGGAGGAAAGCAGTCACAGGGGTTGGGCCTTGAGGTAGATTAGCCTCACCCTTTCTCCTGGAGAAATCTGCTTTTGCAGCAATCTTGCAATTCCCAACCTCCAAGATATTTGCAGTGACTTATTCTGCCTCCAGCTTCCGCTAGCCCACCATGCCATGTTTTCCATGAAAGACTGTATCTCTCCTCTGGAACCATAGGCTGAATAAATCTTTTATCCTCTAAATTGCTTGACTTTGGGTGTTGTCTCACAGTAACAGATAAGAGTAACTAGTACACATGGAAATCACCTATTTGGCTACATTGACTGGTCAGTGAGTCCTAGGGATTCTCCAGCCCACAACTCAACTTCTGGTATTTGGTTAGTGAAGCATGCCACCAGGCTTGACTTTTAGGTGGGTCCTGAGAATCTAAGGTGTAGATGTAGCATATTAGAGGTTTAGAAAGATTTTCTAATAAATATGCAAAGTAAAATTTGAAAACTCAGGAATCCACATCATTTCTTGCTATCATATTTTCTTGATAATAGAGTTGAATGGTCCTTTAGAAAGCTTTATATTGTCTAAAGATAAAATCTAAGGTACTGAGTATCCAGATAAGTTATCTTGCTTCTTCTGCAGGAAATTTTAATCCACTGAGTCACCTAAAATCATTTTAATAGCGTATTGTATAAGTTATTTAAATAATAAAATAAACAATAAAAATGTCTCAATAAAGATACACAATTCTGATAAAACTCATTGTATTTTGATGATAAGTAAAACATTTGATTTATTACTTAGAAATAATTACAGAGAAGTAGTAGCCTATAAGTATGCTGCTTCCTATAATTATGCTTCTTTCAATAAAAAAGATGTTCAAATTTGTTCAGGGTAGGTTTTACCTAATTCATTCCTTTGGCATTCTTTGCTGTTGGAGCAGAGATCGACAGCTGAGTGCGCATAGTGTTTTCATGACCACGTTTTGCTAGGTAGGCAAGATTGCATAGACCTCAAATATCAAATGTGGCAGGCAGAAGAGCAAAATCCCAACACTCAGTGGAGTGGTCAGGTCATTTAAAATGGAAATGCACTCAATTGCCATTGTATTCTGCTACTGACATTCATTAGGTTGAGTTCCTCAACTGAATATCAAAACAATCATGTCAGATAAATAAATCTGAGTGTCTGAAAAGAAATATGCTGAGCTTGAGTATCAAGTACTGATTGATACCCTTGACTGAATTCTGCTTTATGTCAAGAAGCCTGTGGAGGGGGTTCTTTCTGGACTCTTGACTCCCTGTGATTAGACATTCTACAGTTTTTTTCCATTAAAAACACACACACACACACACACACACACACACACACACACACACATACTCAGAGACAGAGACAGAGACACAGAGAAAAAGAATATAAATAACTAGTGAATACTTCATATTATATTGATTGAGTCATCCAGTTTGCTTTCAAGTCTAAATTTATGTAGAAACATTCCTGGTTTTATTTTTAGACACAAAGTTTCAGGTCCTAGGGAACTATATGATCAACAAAATTCACTTGTCATTTATTACTTAAATATGTTTAATCAACAATGAAGAAAAGAGAACTCCATTATATTAAAAACAAACAAACTAACTTGAAAATCAGAACACTTGCTTGTTCATGTCTCATGAACCTGGTACCTTTCAAAGATTAACAAAAGTCTTGGACATAGACAACAACTTTCAAACGGATTGTTTTGCACTATTTTTGCAGAAATCATTCATCAGTTTAAAGTGATTACATGTCGATGTGCAGCCTAGAAAAATCCCCCTGTTGTCTTTGAAGACTCCGAATAATGAAAGGCTAATATATCTAACTCTTCAAGTGATTGCTTACCCCACACTTGCTGCCTGCCGAGTGCACATTTCCTAAGTTAATACTGCTGCTTGCTCATGGGTCAATAAGAAGAAACAATCACTGCATGGAAGGAAATAATTTTTCTGTTTTCTAGTGCTTGAGAATTACATCTGCCTTTTTGAGTGAGCATGCTAGTCTCCTGCCTCCAGACTTCATGTGAACTTAGCTGGACTGTGCAAACTCACTAAGAAACATTTACTCCTACCTCCCTGTCTTTCTGATTCTCAAGGTAGTAGGTTTATGCCTGATTCCAGAAGAAAATCACAGCAGTCAGATACTGCAGATTTCAAAATTCTCTTTAGATGTGTGAAAACTCATCTAACACTGAAGTCCTTAGTATTGGTGTCTGATGCAAAGGACTGTGGAAACATAAGGGCAATTCATTCTATTCCATGGCCCTTCCAAAGTGATCAGTATTCAGGCAAGGGACAATAAATGATGTATATTTCACAAAAATTATTGAAGAAATCAAATTTATAAAACCTTTAACTTCAACTAAAGGATCAAATGATTAGGTACTTGTTATGCAGAAAATTTCTTAGTAGACTGTAGTTTAGCTTGATATCTTCATGTCTATAAAGTTATGGTTAATTTTCCACTCATTTGTATGCTTTTCACATAAGTAATAGTAAGGATTTGAAAAAATACTACTCAGGAGAAAACAATCTACTTTCTAAATAAGGAAAGTCTAGTGAACATTCCAAATGCAGTGGAATTTCAAGGATTAATGTCTTCAGATGAGACGTAACTTAAGCTAACATTTTGGAAGTTAAATTAAGTTTTATCAATAAAAAGGAAGATAAAAGCAAGTAACTCTATATGAAGACTTTACAAGGGGGAAAATCATATTAGACAAGAGGAAAATGTATTTTTATCAGAGATAGCTGCTGCTAAAGCTTCAAAGATGGAATAGACTAGCATATTCAAGACTTAGTAAACTAGTTCGTTTGGCTGTGAACTTGAGAATGAGTTGGAATATTTAAGCTGGATGGGGATGTCCAGGGTCCTATATAACCAGTATTCAATATGAGATTCAATTTGTTTTGAAGGCAGTGAAAACACATTAAAATGTTTGAAGGAGGGCATGCCATATCTAACTCAAATATTGAAGTGATAAACCCATTTCTATAGGGAGTATGCAATGTACAGAGTCAGACAGAAAACAGAAAGGCAAGATCATTTTTTTTCCATCAAACATTAGGTGGTGTTCCATTAGTATATACATCTTAAGTGATTTTTTTATGAATTAAATTGTTACATGCTAATTTGCATATTTTAAGTTATTTTATCATTAATAGTTTAAAGTAATAAAACAATAACTATCAAGGGAAAATAAACAGCAATTGAAAGACAGGAAGGAATCTACTGTGGATTTCTATCTAAGAAGTCATCAAGGTGGAACTATAAAGTATAAAACCAAATAGAACACAAATTCAGAGAATAAATCAGGACTAATGTCAACACAAAGTCTTGGCAATCAGGCACATACATAAATCTGATACATGGCTAAGGAAGAATGTGAGAATAAATACCCAATAAAGAATCTAAGCAGTAGTAACAATAAAGTAAAAACCAGATGCTTCAGAAGAATGAAAATAAAGTATTTTTAAGTATTAGGTTTTGTTTATTTGGGGAAAATGTCCCCAGAATAGTGAGGTTAAGAACAAGAGAGAACAGGGGAGAGCTGAATATTTAATTTAACAGCTGATCATTTTGTTGACATTAATGAGAATTACATTTTTAGGAATAGGGAGGGGAAGTCATGATAGGAGCGAATAGTTAAATAAATTCTTGAGAAAGAAGAAGCATGAAGCATGAACAAGAATTTATGCTTCAAGGGAGAAAGAAGCGAGTGAGAAATGGAGGAGAGATTGAACGTATTTTAAGATGAGCAGTATTAAGGTAATTTTCATCGTCCTACAGCAAATGCTATAGGACTTCAATATGAGATTTCTTCATGCGGTGTTGGTGGTATAGTGGTGAGCATAGCTGCCTTCCAATATGAGATTTCTCCAAAGTACTAGGGCAAGACAAGGAAAAACATAACATGAAAAATAAAAGAAAAAAATTGTGAAAGAATTATGTGTATCTAATACATATAACTGAAACAGGACAAAAGGCAAGTTACAATATGGGAATATATTGCTGGAGATTCTGCATAGTGGAACTTCAGTTGTGGAAGACTAAAAATTCTGATAATAGTTACTCTATAGAAAGATTGTGTTAGAGCCACCACAGTGCTCACTTAAAATGGCTAGGATGCTAATTTTAATGTTCATTTATAACACAATTAAAAATGTTATTGCATTCATTGGCAGAAATTAGTAGCTTCATGGATGCTATTTTGTCGGTAGATTATGAACAGATATCCATTGTGAATGTCACAGGAAGTAATAGTTTGAAAAACAAAGAAACATCTAAATATACTTTTTTTCCTATTTGCACATCTGTTAGTATAGAAGTGACTACTTCCATTCCAAAAGTTGTCAACAAACTCTTCTGTAAAATATATTTTTAGCCTCAATTTTTTATTTTTTTCTCCCACATTTTATTTTTGGTTCCCCAATCATACAAGCTCAATAGGTACCTCCATCCTCTCCCTTCCATCCACCCCTCCCCAATACCCCCTTGTACTCTCTTTTCTTTTTCCCCTTTCTTTCATTACCTTCTCTCCATCCCCTTCTCCCAGTGCCTCTCCTCTGCCCCCTGCCATCCCCTGTAGCATTTTTTTGTGTGAATGCCAAACCTCCTCTGAGTCCTTCACCCTAGCGAGGTGTAAGGACTCAGTGGCACAGCCAGGGTCTCTTTCTTGAGCTCTCCATTAGTATGGGAACTCTATTATGACTGTTAATACCTTGCCTCTAATGATCCTACTGCCTGTGATCCATGCTAGACTTTGGGGGGGTCATTGACATGTCAGCCATTGTGCAGGTCATGCAAATTCCAATTATAGCTACTACAGTTCTAACTTGTGTGAAGTATATTGCATATTGTTGGTCCTCTCCATCTTTAGGCTCTTAGAATCTTGCCGCCCCCTCTTTCACAAGGTTCCCTGAGGTTTAGGATGGGGAGAGATTTGGCTGGTCTGGTTCCAGGTGATTAATGTAAGGTCTTTGGTGTTCTAAATTATGATTTGTTGTTTTCAGTTTTGCTTTTCAAGCACCTCTCTTGACTCCATCCTGATTGGTATTGAGGGTTACCTCCTGACCAAAGATAAAAGGCTGTTTAAATGAAATCTTACTATAAGAGGAGACTCAAAAGTAGATGGAACAGGAGTAGGAGACCACAGTGGGGGGGAGCTCAGTATCCTATTTGCATAATGACATAATCTATCTGCCAGTCCCTAACCCTCCTTGATTGGTGAGATCAAACCTCATCAGTTGCAGGTGACCAAGAAGGGAAGTAAGAGTGAGCTTCACCAGATGTCTCTCTACTTACATGCAATACATTATGGTCACCTACTTTCTTTACTGAAGAATGATCCCCTCTCTCCTTTTTTCGGGGGATGCAAGAAAGCTCCTTCCCCTTACTTCCTGTTTATAATCTTTGCGATTACAGTAAGTATTACAGAGATTTATCTTTGAATATGTCATTAAGTGAGTTTGGTACTAGAATCCACCTATTAGGGAGTACATACGGTGTCTAACATTCTGTGTCTGGGATACTTTATTCAATATAATTTTTTCTAATTCCAACCATTTCCCAGAAAATTTTGTTAATTCTTTTATTTATATTTGGAGAGTTCCTTAGGGTAAAAACAGAATAAGAGCATTTCTATTCTGATACTTTGACCAATTAGAAACATTTTCATGGTTTCAAGGACTTACTGAAGTCAAATTAACCAACTGTTAACAAGTATTATACTGCTTCCTGATGACCATCACTTCCAGACCTTAACAGTTACCCAGAGCTGTAATTCTCCATTAGGAGACATCTCTTGATAATTCCAAAAATCAGCAGCATGAAACTTTTATCAGGTACAAGCTAAAGGAAAATCTAATTTCTCCATCAGCTACCATGTGATAACTACACCCTAGATAACAATCTCATTCCATAGGGATCCTCAGTCAGCAAAAGACATGGTCATGTGCACAGAACTGCTATAATTAGAAGAGAAGTTTTGTCTTAAACTACTTAGGATTTAAAGTACTTAAATTGTACATAGATAACTGGAAAGGAGCCTGTTTTGTGAATTGATTCTCCTTAAAATGTGGGCAATAGCTTTTTACCAAGAGTAGTTACCATGCAAATTTTGCTTCCAGGACTCAAGTATCTTTGGTGCTCAGGGGCCAAATGTGTTTTCCATATACCAGGCATTATTCACCAGGGTGTAGCTCATTCCTTCATAAGTATAATATACAGGCTAACTGCTAACTGATTAGATTCAATTTCTTTGACTCATGAAGCATGTCAGAGGCCCATCAGCTAAGTGCCATTTACAGAGGAAAACTTCTTATTCTAGAGACAGACAGCCAAGTCCGACTTTACCTACTCAGTTCTTGATGTCATTAATAATTGCTTTCTTCCTCTCTAAGTGAACTGTGAAGTATTGTATGCTTTAAAAAGTAAATTCAGCAATATTCTGTGATTTGCAGTTGATCTTGGACAAAGCTGACAAAATTTGCAAAGCACTTTATTTGAACCATATTTTTCTAGTTATGTATCCTAGAAAACAATCGTAAACAATAGCACACATAGTATTTCACTCTTTTGCTTAACATGCAGTTTCAACCTTAATTTATCTATGAATTTCTGAAATTTGAAAGTTTAGGCAATGATGCAGAATTTTCTTAGATATAGTT
This sequence comes from Typhlomys cinereus, assembly GCA_023101885.1. NCBI lineage: Eukaryota > Metazoa > Chordata > Mammalia > Rodentia > Platacanthomyidae > Typhlomys > Typhlomys cinereus. The sequence goes on from JALPQD010000161.1 coordinate 865,937, forward strand.
GATCAGTGGTGCAATAATATGGATTGATTTCACTCTCAATTCTGAGCCAAAAATATTCAGTGTTAGTGAGTTGAATCTGCTGTAAAGACACATCATCATTCTATGCCTGATAAGCCTTGATCCCTAAAATAAACCTTCAAGGTGGAGGGAGAGAACCAACTTCTGCAGGTTATTGACTGACCTCCCCAAGTTCATCAGAATAATACACACAGACTATCTCTTTCTCTCTCTCTCTCTCTTTCTCACACACACACACAAACACACACACACACGCACACACATACATACACACACACAGCAATGGAATTTAATACATAAATGTCAAATAACAAAAATATACTTATCTCAGTGAATCATAACATACACAACAAGAAACATAGACATGAATGTAAGAAATTGATTTACGGAGAAGAGGTAACAGTTTTAAAAAGGATTCTGGGGTGTGAGTGTGGTTAGTGTGTATTACATATCTATGTGAAATTGTCCAAGAAAGAATTTAATTAATAACAATAGAATATAGAGACTTCAGGTATTTAGTTTAGTGAGTCTATACCACATGACTCTCCTCACAGCATCCCTTGTATGATTTGGCTGGAATTGCTGTTTCCATAGCTTTGAACTTGTGACTATGTTAATTCTGTTGTCTCATATACACTCTGTTTATTCTTTCATGAAATTGCATTTGAAGATTCATATCTGATATCCATGTTTTATTTTTGAATCTTAGTTTGTTCTATGCACAGCTCAGAGTGAGTCGTGATATTTTCTGTGGCCACTACAGCTGTGGTTAAGAAAAGCTGTGTATGGTGACTCAAGGAGCCTCTGGTGAACAGAGACCACAGGTGTCATAGTTGGACACGGGTGTCGACTTGATGGTTGAAAGTTCAAGCTCTGGACACATTTATAAAGAATAGTAGTTAAGTCCTAAGCAAGGATGCAGATGATTGTCTAATTGATAAGGAAGACCCAGCCCATGCTCAGCGGGACTAGTCCCTGAGCAGGCTGAGAAAGTTGACATCCTTCTGTACACTTGATCAGAAATGCTGGTCTGGCAAGTAAGAATTGCCCCTTTCTCAGATGCTATGTGGAGATGGTGTAGCCAGGGCCCTAGCTGTGGGTGTGAGCTCTCCTACCAAGTTAGACAAAGAATTGTACCAGATTATCATAAGCCAGAATAAAATCTTCTTGTTCCCTTATAAGCCAAACGTTTGGTGGTGGTTTATCAACAACAACACAGAGTAACTGCTATAACATGGATGGCTCAGGGATCTCCATCCAGAGCCAATGCCGTGGGAGGGCCTTCCATGTGTCAGGCACCACCTAGGTGTTGGAGTAGCATGAATAAACCAGGAAGGGGGTTGGAGGAGAAGTCTTGGCTCAAGGAAACTTACATTCTGGTGTGGAAATAATAGATAATTTTTTTAAAAAGTCATGTGGCGATAAAGGCTATAGACACAATAGGGAGACAGATGTAATATAGGAGTTAGATAAAACCCTCCAGACAAGTAGGTAGTAGAAAGAAGGACAGAAATTCTCCGATGATAGATTTCCAAGATGGCTGCAGTAGCAATTCTCTTCCTGGTTCTCCTTCGCTGAAGACAAAGGAACAGTAGACTGTTTCCCCCATCAGTGGGCTTCCGAGGCCGGCCTGCCTTGATGGATACACGTGAGCCAGCCTGAGACATGGGAAATGTGGCCCTTGTCTGAAATCAGCCATTCCCAAAGGGAAAATGGCAATAGCCCTCTTGTCCCCACATGTTTCCTACAGTGACCAGGGAAAGTGGATTCCAGCCTTCAAACTCCTGTCCTCTGGCAGGGAGCTCTGACCTCCTTATTTCACTTTTACTTAAACCAACTGTGGCTTCGACTTTCTGTTGCTTTATTTCCATCCCAAAATAGACCTTGAAAAATAAAACTTTGGTCTCATACATCTTCAATCTTTTCTTACCACATAAATCTTTGTCTGTTGGAGAAAATGGACCTGATTCTAGACTAAAATAAAAAAAAGAAAAAAAGAAAATAAAAAAAAGAAAAGCTGTGTATTCTGTCTCAGTGTTCCTTTGCACGTGCAAAATCCATTATGCAAACTCACATCCCAAGGGTCACGTTTACTCCTGGAAAAGTGTGAGAGGGTCTGGGGGAATTGTGAATGGTATCAGGTTCTTAACTACAACTCAAGCAGATCTCCAGGGCTGCTTCCCAGGTTCCTTGCTGAATTACAAAGAAATGTTAGACTCCGACAATGGGAATCACTTGAACAGAACTTCTTTCTCTACCTTCTGAAATGATGATTCTACAGAGATGCCCTTTGATATTGTTAGCTTCATGATTACCTACCAGAGGGCAGGCAACACTGGTTTCATGACCAGAGCATCTCAAAATTCTTGGTTCAAGTGAGTACTTCTGATTCCCGAATGACTCCAAAAGGTGAATAAAGCAATTGTCTCTCTATAAAATCAACTTCAGTGAAAGTCTTCAAAATATGTCTCAATAAACACACTAAATAAAAAGTGAACAAAAATCCAAAGTGTATTGGAATGGATATTTGAGGTAGGTAAGATACATCTAGATAAAAAAAATTCACAAAAAATTTTATTTAATAATTGGAGTGTATTACAAAGTAGGGGAGAGATTTGAAACAGACTGAGTGTTAGTATCTTTGCCTTCTGGAAATGCCATAATTCCTACTTCAAACATATGGAGCCCATATTCCCATTACTGATAATTACCATGAGGTATTACAAAAACAAACACACTCAAAAAGGGAATATTGCAGTAGACCTTTGTAGAATTCAAAACCAATTCTGTGTATGAGAAATAGTGAGATATCTCACAAGTATTGACACATATATTTCATTTCAAAAGAGAACCAAATCTTTTTACTGATATTATTTAATGAAAAATCATAACAGAGTATATTTATGAGGCATTGTTAAATAAAGCTTGTTGATTCATTCATCATTTTACTTTTTGTAAGGCCACTACTTAGTAGATTACCTTCAAAGGAAGAGAACCTTGCAACTCTATCCACTCATGAGAAAATAGTGTATTACTTTACTATAATTCCATCGAATGAGTGAAAATCCAGGTTGGGTATGATGAAGCACTTCTGTATCCTAGAAGTTGGGAAGATGGGCCATACACAGGGAGATCAAGTTCATGGACTGAAGGCAATGTTTGGGATATGTTCAGTGATCAAAAATAAATAAGAAGATGGAGATAATCTCAAATTCATACTGAATTTTTATCTTATTTATTGTGAAATTATACTTTCCTATTTCATTTTTTGAAATTTTATGTGTTATGGGTTTATTACTTTAGAAGATTTGTATAGCATAATTGATATTGTAGTTCACACTCACACATCTTCCAAGTGTGCTACTTATTTTGTTTTAATTTGCTGGCTGATATTGCACCTGAGATACAGAAAAATAGGAATTTAGGACATTAAAGTAATAGGAACCAGATTCATGTATACAAAGCCATGCTGCAATATGAAAATATTAAATAAGGCTGCAAAAAGTACTGTTCGGTCAGAATAATGCTCACTACCCAGTAAGAATGACGCATGTTGCCTGGTCAGAATGACTGGAAACCTATGGATTTGTTACAGCTAGGATCAAGACATTATACTGAAGTGTCAAAATCTGATTGAACAGCCTAAGATAAATGGTATATTTATTCATTGAAATCTATACTGAGTAAGATACTAAATCATAGGAAAACAGATACCCAAAGGATTGCATCTCCCTCTTTTCCTTTCTCTTTCCTTCTCTTGTTTTCCTCTTTCCCTCCCTTCTCTCCCTACATTTTCCTATTCTTTGTCTCTGATCACTTATTTATATCTTTCCTTTTAAGTATTTATTATGATTTTTAAATATATCTTGGTGTAAGAGACTTGAGTAGCATCTAATTCTTCCTATCAGCAGACCATGTTTGAAAAATGAGGGAAAAATTGAAGACTGAACCCAACTGACATGATCTGACCCAATGTATGATATCAGAAATGAAAACTTTTGAATGAATTTCTTAGCAATTTTTCCCAAGAATAAAAAGCTCTAAGTCAAATATTGAAGGCTTTTGAAGCCTTTACTGAAAAGTAACCTGGAAGAAAAGAAATATACAAGGCAAGAGAGAAAGGAGAGGAAGGAAAGAAAGAAGTCACCTTGCTGGAACTTCATCAGAAAGCACAGTCAACTCATCTTCAACATGTCTCCAAGAGACCATATGGAAGCATAAAACAGCAATGAGTTCTGGTGGTAGAAGGACACATTCCCATAACCACTTTTCATTTTATATCAAACTGTTTTCCCTATGCACAGTGACACTTCTACTTTTCTGTGTTCTGTTACTTGGCGCTGCAGATATCTCCTGGAAAAGGTGGTACAAGCATAACAGTGGAATTTCCCTTCAGATGATTCTATAAACTGCACAGTGAGGCAGTGAAGGGAAATAGCCAGTGGCTCTCTTTACCTGCTGGTTCAAAGTAAAAATAATTGCACAGCTGTGATGAAATCATCAAGAGTGTGGGTTCTGAGAATGTCTAGAAGAATTCTGAGCAATAGCAATTGATATCCTAGATGAATGTGAACTTATGGGGTGCAGAGATTTTACATGAGTCTCTGGGGGGAGGAAGCTGTTGCTAAATCAGATTGAGATGAGCCAAAGACACAGTATTAAAATGATAAAAATATATGAAATATATCATCTTGAGACTGAGAGATAACACTATGAGGTTCTTTCCAGGAAAAATCACAGCTTTCTTTCCATGTGATACATAATCATGACCAGTGTGAGAGGTCTTCCTGGATTAACAGTAAGTTACACTAAGCATAATTTTAAGGTCAAGCACAAGATGTGCACATTGGATTCTTGTCTTGTTGAACCTTGGCTCAACTACCCAACATCTTTACCATTAAAAGTAGATAGAGATGAGAGTTTTGTAGGAAGAGGGGCATTATGCACACAACCAAGGAGACTATGTGAAAGATGGGAGCTAGAAGAAAGTAAGATAAAAAATGAAGAAATACATAATGGTAGAAGATGATCAAGCTAATAAGTAGAATGATTCTTAAGGCAGACAGAGATGGTGGTAAAGAAAAAAAAAGATGTACAGTGAAGAGACAAATGCAAGCATGGATGTGCCTGTGTGCAATATTCAAAGACAGCAAGAAACAGAGAAACAGAGAAGAGTGCAAAAACAGCAGGCAGAGACAGGGCAGACTGAACTGTTAGGGAAAGGGACAGAAAAGTTAAGAACTGGTTCAGTGATTGCCATTTGGATTATTAAGGTTTCTCGAGTCTTGACAATTTTTTTTTATAATTTCACCATTTCTTTTTTTATTTATTATTTATTCAATTGTGTGTGTATGCGTATGTGCGCGTGTGTGTATGTATGTATGTACGTGTGTAGAACCACGGGCGAATTCGGGAACCACCATGGACCTCTTCCACCTCCTCCTTGTTTACTTTGCCAGGGGATTCACAGGTTCCGCACCACCAGGATCAGATATGCAGGCTGCCTCCGCTTCCGCCCGCCGTCTATACGTGGGGTTTAGGATCTGAACTCAGGACCTTCAGCCTGCAAGGCAGAGGCTTAACCCCTGAGCCACCTCTCCAGCCTCGAGTCTTGACAATTTTCAACCTGAAAATAATTATTGCATTTCTCAAAAATCTCCAAAGAAATAATTGTATATATCTGTAAAACTTTTAATGCTGTAACTCTTGAAAACACTGTACCTCTTCAATTTCATTGCCCTTTATGTAATATAGAAGTAATATAATAAGCATTATATAAGTGCATATTTATGTGGATAATATATAATACATAGTTAAAACTTACCATCCTATCTTCATGTCTAATACATAAACAAGTTCTTTTAAAAATAGATTTTATTAGATACATTGTGAAAATCAAGTCAATCAAAGAACAAATACACTATGGTTTAAATATTCATAGAGATGAGAAGATGGACATAAATGGAACTATAATTTTTAATCGACTCAAACATATACTCATGTTGATATAATATGGACTGATTTAACAAGTCATGTTTCATGTCTACATTTATATTATATGTCACAGACTCTGTCAATTTTCCCTCACACTTGTCTCTGAGATCCATTCTGGCATGTACAGTCCATCATGTCTCTGCTGGATCAGTAATGCCTTGTCTCTTCCTGATAATATGGTATTTTCTTGTTTGCTGGTTTGCTATCCATCCATCAGTCCCACTTACACACACTGAAGGAAGGGCTCTATCTGTCTTGCTCACTGATATTCAGTCACCTCAAACATTGCCATGAACAGAGTAATTGTTTTATGATGAAACACAAAAAATATTTCATTTGCTGACAGACTCGCCAAAGGTGTCCTTTTTGGTTCACTGTTGCCATAAATCTCTCTCAGGTTATATCTTTTTCATTTCATGTTTTAGCAAATGAAAGCACATGGTACGTTTATGTGAGTTATAGATTTTCTTTTTTTTTTGTTCCCTGTATTGTCAAGTTTTTATGAACATGGTAGTAAATAAAATTAAGTTCTATGCTGTAGTCATTTCTCTGTTATCAGGAATCACATTTCTCATAAATCATTACAAAGCTGTAGTTTTCAATCTTTCCTGCTTGATAATAATTGATGATCCGAGCATTGATCCAAAGAGCCATCATACCCCTCAGCTTAAATTGTCTACTCTATTTTGTGCTGATTTTTCCTATTTTGTGCTTTCCTTAATAATTGTAAAGCCAAGCATGTATTCTATTCCTCTGAACTGACCATATGTTTCTCCATGTGTCTCTTAAATTGGTATTTAATAAACTAGGATATTAAAACCACTGGAGAAACAGTAGGAGAATGAATTTTGTCTTACATAGAATAGCTCCAGATTCTCATATTAATATAACAAGGACTAAAACAGGATTTATTGACATTATGCCTTCCCTTGAACAATGCACAAGGCCATGCATTCTAGGCTGCTCGAGAACATGATGCTGGATCGAACTGATTATTGCTGTTTGTGTATTGTTGTTTTGTTATTAGCACTGTTAATTAGGATAATTTTCTTCTTGTGCTGGAGTGACTATAACATGATATAACATGGAGTAAAGATTGAATATCTATATGATATATAAGTAAATGGCTGATTATTATTAATTTTTATTCCATATACTTCATTTGATTTCTCAGAACATATCTGATATTTTGTCCTGCCATAAAAGTTAAATCAAGATCTGGTCAGTCTAGAAAATGGATATAGTTTGACATATTATTTCAATATTAGGAGCTAAAACAAGGTCTTAAGACCTTATTTTTTATAAATGTCAAAATATTAAATATTGAACATTCATCATTTTTCTGGTGAATCTTAGATATGAAAAACAGCTTATGGTAGATAATGAGGCAAAATGTCCAACTGTAACTCAAATTACAGGCTGTTTCCTCTATGGTAACAGAAAAAAATCTTATTAAATATAGGATGCTATAATGTTTTCCATGTACTCTAAGCTAAACTCAACATTTATCTTTCTTGGTACTTTAGCACTGGATACGACATGATTAAAATTGTTATATATAACTGAATTCAAATATTGGCTTATTAGTTGGCTGACATTTAAATGACAAACCCATTGAAAATGAAAATCTAGTTAATAGAGTATTGTGCTCTAAATATCTGATAGTAAACTTTAATGCTTTGATTTCTTTTTGTTTTGACTTTACAAAGATAATTTTAACTATAAACATTCTGTGAGATTAGTGATTTAAATATCCATATAAAAACAGCTACAGGATAACATAAAATAGAATTTTCTCATAATAATAGTTTTTATATTATATCATTAGTCAAGTCTTTTCTCTCAGCATATTCTGTAGAAAAATATGTTATTGTTCTACTATCCAGAGAAAGGGAATAATGAAATGAACATCTTTTTAAGTAGGAATGCAATATCTTTGAGGTGATTTTTTTTTTTAAATCAGTGAATTACCTTAAATGGAGACTGCCTGGCTATGACTGGATTAGACCAACATAAAAAGAGACAGAGCATGAATAGTGGAAATACTGTAAAGTAACAGACACTGCCATACCATTGTGAAGGTGAAATGATGTTCACTTGTTAAATCTGATGTGATTTCTCATTGAAGGTCAACATATGCAATCCTACCTGTGTTCATCAATTATACAGTATATGAATAAAATTTCGAGTTAACAAAATTGAATCATATTAAGAATAGAATATGGACTTTCACTATATCAAATTACATGGAAAAGTTTCACAAACATAGTTGCATGCGATTTGTCTTTCATGAGTTCCTGGGCCCCAATATGGTATAATAAGAGTTAGTGAGACCTTCAAGACATAGGTCCTATTAAGAGATTGTCACATCATGTGAGATACTCTGGAAGCAACAGATGCAGTTCTCATTGGAAAGGTAGTTGTCATAGTGTAGACCTGATATGGGAACTTGAGATGATAAATAGCACTATTATGTAACATGGCAATCACATGAACCAACTACTGGAAAAATCTGCAGTATGTAGAGTAGTTCTAACAAGTAGTAATGCATACTGTGAGCTACCAAATAGTTGGGCTCTTGCCTATGGGCTCATAATATGTGGACTGAATTTGATTTGATCTCTGTTTTGTTCTACTGTGTCTTGATAATTTTTTAAATTGACTTATTCTCTGAGAATTTCATACATGGGTCTAATACATGCCATTCACACATACATGCCATCCTTTAATCTTTCCCATTGCCAAACCTTCTCCCAGCAAGTTATTTCCCATTATCTCATCCTTTCCTCTAATTTTTCTTTTGTGATCCACTATTTAACTAGAGATGCTGAGTAGAAATAGTTGAATTTCTACTGAGCATCCCTAGATTTCTACTAAGCTGAATTATCTTTACCATCCTGTGGTCAGCTTTTGTGTATTAGGTGTTTTCTATGCCATTGACTTAGTAAGGTTTTGGATTGTGGGCAACTCACAAGTGATTACATCATTAAAAAATAACTCTTAATTCCTTCCACTTCTATTCATTGTGAAAAGATCTCTGTGGAGAGAGGAGAATCCATGAGCCCTTCCCATATCCATGATAGGGTATTGAAGGATCCACTTTTCTGCAGGTTCAGATTCAGTTTTGGCGAGATCGTGATTGCAATGGTTTTGGGCGTGCCCCTCCTTTCTCATGTTGCATCAATAATGTCATGTTTTCTTCCTACTTCTTGGATGGTAAGTCATCTAGAATTTCTTCATTTTGGAAAAGGAATGCTTATCCTATACCTTGAAGTAATAAAATTGATTTGGGGTGATTAGATGACTCAGTGGATAAAGGTACCGGCTGCCAATTTCCAAATTCTATTTTAGTATCCAACATCCACATGGTGGAAAGAGAACTAGCTTAATCTAATATTCTGGCCTCTACATGCATGCCAAGGCATATGTTCCACCTACTTACCACACCTCCCTCATAAAATAACTGCATGAAAAAAATTGTTTCCTTGAAGCTTGATGCCTGTTATTGATGTCAAGAGTTGCAGGAACTTTTAAGAAAGGGGCTTAGAAATAGATCTTTAGACCTTAAAGATACTTTCTCAGGTGGGATTAAAGTAGTTCTCATGAGACCTCACCTGTTGAGGTCTTTGTCATGCATGCACTGTTGTCATCTGAAACCACTCACATGTCATGAGGTGATATGACTAGATTTAGAAACATATTGTTTGGTTTCTATTCTCTAAAATTGTGAATTGAATGAATTTCATTTCTCTGTATGTTCCTTATTTTAGGCATTGTATTATAGTCACAGAAAGTAGAAAAATCTTGATGCAAATAGAGTGTGTATGAAATGATCTGTTTCCTCTCCTAGTACATAGATGACAAGAATATAAACAGTTTTGAAGACAAAGGAAAAAAATCTCAAAGCATTGTAAAACAATAACCTACAGAAAGTTGTCTTTGCAAAGCTGTCTAGATCACCTGAATTCCAAGTTCAAGGAGTAATGACGCAGAAGTTGATTCATCTAGCTAGGTAAACAGAGCCACAAGTTGCCTCACAAGTGGGTAAGATAAACTGAGCTATAGCTGAAACAAAGAAAAAAGTAAGCTGAAGACCTAGCGGGATGGCAGGAAAACATGAAACCTCATTTTCCACTGATTTTCCAGTGATGTGTGAATCCTTCTGCTTCAGAGACAGGGGCATGCTGACCACACAGAAACAAGAATCCTGGCTTTTGCATTTCATTCTTCACATTTGCTTAAAATAAGATCACTAGACATGTGTCAGTTTTTTACCCTCTACTGAAAAAGAATAAAACAATAAAAAGAAAATCAAACAAAAGTAAGTAGACATGTTTTTTATTTCTTAAAAAAGGCCAAGTGAGCAAGGAGCTACAGACTCTACTACTTTCCTAAGTTAACATCAAAGTGCATGCTCTCCCTAGCAGTAGATATTTCAAAATCATTACAAATTGTAAAGATATCACTAAGGGATGGAAGCAAAAAATACCCAGATTCTAACCAGCTGTACAAAGATGTGTTTACATTGAACTTGGTAAGTATAAATATCTAAGGTACTCTCCATTCATCTTGAAGGAAAAAAAAAACATGTTTGATTAAATCTTATTTATTTATTTTTTTTGGACAATGGAAGGAAGCTGAATTATCTTACCATCCTGTGTTCAGGTTTTTGTGTATTGGGTGTTTTCTATGCCATTGACCTAATGAGGTTCTAGTTTCTTAGGATAGAATAAAAGACATCTCATCTTTGTAGAGCGTATGTCTAGTGAGAGAAAAACAATGCCTTAAGTAAATAATGTCACTGTCGAAAATATCCATTGTGAACATGGAAAGAAAGAGAAGGGAAAATGTAAAGGTGAAGGTTGCTGAGAGCAGGTTGCTTGAGCAGGAAAATAAAAGCAGAGAAGAGTAAAGGATAATTTCATTGATTTCCTTTTAAATGGGACTTGCCTATCCACATTTGACCAAAATAGTTTTAAACATGGAGCCTTTATATTATCCTACGAACATGCTTCCATAGCAACCTTCCCTAAGATTGCCAATACTTCAATTTTTAACAACATTCCTGCTACTGTTATTGTTGTTATGCTACTAAGTTAGCTAGCAGTCAATAAATAGTATTCTGGGTAAAAATAGAATGAGATAAATAATATAAAACTTCTTATAATTTTTTCAAAGTCAGTGATAGCTGTCAAAACAGATCATGTGTAAATTTTCTTTCATATTTTCTGCACATAATCATTTAATACCAGGCAAGGAAAAATAATGTAATAGAAGACATGTTGGAACCAACTTTAGAATTATAATTGCTCTATCTTCTTAAAAGGCTTTGAAGTTACCTGACCTTTGCACTCTAAAAATACCAAGTACTCAAAATCTAGCTGTGGATATTTAATTGGCATTATGAATTGAGCAAGGTTTTAAAAATTTGGTTTAAATTTGCTTTAAGATATCCTATTGTTTTTAATATATGGCAACTTTGTAATAGCAAACCAGTCTAATGAAAACAATTATATTGATGAAATGCTTTTCTTTAAAGAAAAATGGTTATAGTGGTTTTAACGTTTATCTGATTATAACTAAAAAGAATAATAAATAAATAAAAGTGCATGCTCACTTTAAGAATAGTGGTTTAATTAAATTGACCTTTATCACTTCAGAAACCTAATTGTGCATGTGTGAAGTGTTTAGTTTACGCTAAACATCCACTTACTTTGAAGCTGGAATAACATTTTCAGGTGATTTCCCTAAGGCAATTCATTTCTATATTGCATATCAGCAAACTGCAGGTGCATTAGAGCTTGGCCCATATTCTAGAATTCCAATAAATAATTGCATCCTTGTGCATCTATTTGAAAGTTTGACTTGCAAAAGAAATAAAGGAACTCTCTCTCTCTCTCTCTCTCTCTCTCTCTCTCTCTCTCTCTCTCTCTCTCTCTTACATACATACACACACACACACACCTACACACACATATTCATACACACACATAGTTGGGTTTTGAATGAGCTCTATAAATACATCTAGTAATACACTTAGAAGACATTCTGCTATTTTTACAATGTATTAAAATCAAAGCATGTAGAATATTGACTTAATTGCTGTTGTGTATTTTGGTTTGATAGCTTTAATGGAGGATTCCAAGAAAAACACGTTATAAGTAGCAGGTGTTTTTTATAAAGTCATGATATCTAATCTAGTCTCCTAGATCAGGATGAGTCAAGTTCAACAAATATTTCAGACAGATATTCACAAAAATATGTTAGAAGACTTCACTCTCTAGCTGGGGTGACTCTCTGACAGAGGCAATCAATGAATACAATTACCATAAAGATAATTCTGTTTATCTGATGACTCTATGTTGTCAAATTGCTTTAATACATTGGCATTTTATTCCTGAATTTCAATGGATTAAATCTGAGTAGTCACTGACTTCCTCATTGAAGCATTCATGACATGAAATCAATGCTGAATTTATGTGCTCTTTTGATAGAATTATTTCTGGACACTCTCCTATCATACAGTATGTATGTCTGAAATTCTTAAGACATTTATGTTTTAACAACAATCATCAAGAAGAATCACAGTGATATTAAACACAAAATCTCAGATTATGTGGAATAGTCACAAATTGATGGTATGGACAAGAAAACTGCGTGAGTCAGGAAATTAATTAACAAACTATGAGGAAAGTCCAAGGAATAAGCTCAACTATTCACACAAACTATAACTCAACAAATAAACTCAACAAAATGAGCCGTGATTTTGGAAAAAATGTTCACCTGGTTTGTACTTCACAATAGTGTTTGCTGCCCTCCACAGTAAGTCAGAAGACAGAAGAATGCTAAATAAACTCAGGACTCTGAAAAGATGATTTCAAAGAAGAAAATGCTATGTACTATATACTGATATATTTTATCTGTCTATAAGGTGCAGAAAAAGAGAAGTGTGCAAAATATATGTTACAAATCAAATGGAAAAGTAGATGAGAAGCCAATCATCTGATAAATGGAGTGCTCACCAACTCTGGATTTCTATAGTCATTAAAAGTCAGTCAACGACAACAACAAACCATAATTCAGAACACCAAAGACCCTACACTAATTACCTGGAACCCGACCAGCCAAATATCTCCCCATCCTAAGCTCAGGGAAACTTGCAGAAAAAGGGGAGGCAAGATTGTAAGAGCCCAAAGGCGGGGAGGACCAATGATATGCAAGATACTCCACAAAAGTTAGGGCCCCAGCAGTTAGAATTGAACTTTGTCTGACCTGCACAATGGCTGACATGTCAAGGATCCAACAACATCTAGCATGGATCACAGGGGAGAAGATTCCAGGCAGTAGGATCCTTAGAGGAAAGGGATTAAACAGTCATAATAGAGTTCCCATAGTAACAGGGAATCCAAGAAGGGGCTCCAGGCTATACTACTGAGCTATTACCCCACACTAGGATGGAGGTATCTATTGAGCTTGTATGATTAGGAAAAAAATAAATAAAATGTGGGAGAAAAATAAGTCAGTACAAGTCTTCAGGTTAAAAAATAAAAAAGAAATTGAGGATGTAGGGTAAAGAAAAAATCCTTTGATAAGGGTGATAAATTTTCTGCTAGATGTAAGTAGGCGTGTTAACGAACTCTTTGAAGGAGACTAAAGAGCTCTGAAGTCTTTCTATGTGCTGTTCCACTGAAGTTCATTCTTTCTCTTGAACAGAGGTGGTCTGGAAAGAATATGACCAATGTTTTTCAGATTTTTATTTTTGTTATAATTTTGTATAATAATATATAATAAATAAATAATCTATATAATAAATATTAAAGTTTGATACATCTTCTGGCATATATCCTTAAAATGAAAAAGTAGCAAAGCAATATCTATGTCTGTATACAGCACATGCCAAAATTTTAAAAGTTGTATGGATTACTTTTACTCTTGTTTATAAAAGGAATTATGTATACATATAATTTCTTTAATAATTAAATTGTTTCCAGCCGTAATGAGTAATTATTCCTGCCTTCTCTCTTTGTCCCTCCCTGTTCCCTTGCCTCCCTCCTTCCTTTCTCTTCATCAATTCATCCCTTACATGTCTACTCTCCTATCTATCTTGCTTCTATGGGTCCCAGGGTTCCCTCAGTGTCATTTTCTCTAGTGGGGGTTCAGATTTCTGTTGCAAACCGAGTGGTCCTTCCTTGGGCAAATCCAGTGATAGGGGCACTCTTCTTCACCTGTCTAGCCCTGACCCCTAAGGTTCCCACTGGATGTAATTATTTCTCCTGAAATCCTTGTTAGTCTATGGGGGCATGTTGGAATCTTAGCCATTGTGCAGGTCTGATAAAGACAAGTCCATTGCAGTGATTTCTTGGATGCAGCAGACCACATAATTCTTTCCAATTGATGCCAAAAAAGCTTTTGACAAAATCCAACACCGCTTTATGATAAAGATCCTGGAGAAAATAGAGTTGGAAGGGACATTTATCAATGTAATAAAAGCAATATACAACAATCCAATGGCACAAATTATCTTTCTTTTTTATTTCCGATCATGCAAACTTATCAGGTACACCGGTCCTCTCCCTTCCTCCACTCCCCTTCAACCCCCTTGTTCTCCCCCTTCGCTCCACCCTACTCTCCCCATCTCCCAGTGTCTCCCCCCTCCCCCAAGCATCCTTTAACTGCATGCCAAACTCTCCTCTGGGTCCTCCTTTCTGATGAGGTGCAAGGACCCAACGGCATTTTCCAGAACCCTTTCCTGTGTTCCCCTTAAGCATAGGAACACTACTGTGGCTGTCAATCCCTAGCCTCCAAGGATCCTAGTGCCTTTAGCAAATGCTAGACTTTGTGGGGTCAATAGTGTGACGGACATTGCGCCGGGCATGCAAAGTCTATTATGATTGCTTCGGCCCTAACTTGTGTGGAGGATCTTGCATATCATTACTCCTCCCATCCTTGTGCTCTTATAATCTTACCGCTCCCTCTTCCACAAATTTCCCTGAGCTTCAGGATGGGGAGAGATTAGGCTGGCCCAGTTCCAGATGGTTGATATAGAGTCTCTGATGTTCCGAATTATGGTTTGTTAATTTTTTATTTATTTATTTATTTATTTTTTTAGTTTTGCTGCTCCTGCAATGCCCTTGGCTCCATCCTGCTGGGTATTGGATGTCACCCCCTGGCCAGAGATAAAAACCTGTTAAATTAGAGTCTTGTTATAAGAGTATATTCAAAGGTAGATGAAATAAAAGTAGGAGACCTCGGTGAGAGAGGGGTCAATCACCCATATGCAAAATGGTTACTTTCTATCTGCCAGACTATATGCCCTCCCTTCTGGTGAGATCATTTTCCATCAGTTGCAAATAATCAGAAAGGAAGTCTGTGAACTTAACCAGATGTCTAATTACTTACTTGCAGTCCTTGATGGTGGCCTATTTTCTCTGCTGTAACATGGTCCCCTCTCTTCTTGTTTAAATTAAATGCCGTATATACTCCCTAATAGGTGGATCTTAGTACCAAACCCACTTAGAGACACTCAAAGATAAATCTCTGTAATACCTAAGTAATTGCAAAGATTATAAACAGGAGGGATGGGGAAGGAGGGCCCCACAAATTATCTTAAATAGTGAAAAACTGAAAGCATTCCCACTCAGATCAGGAACTAGATAAGGCTGCCCACTCTCACCATTTCTATTTAACACTGCATTTGAAGTCTTAGCTGGAGCCATAAGACAAGAGAAAAAGCTAAATGGACCAAACTTTTTCAAAGCTTTCTATCTAAGTATATGATTGAAGATGGAAAACTATGGGACAGGAATCAGGTATTGGCGGTTTTTTCACTTTCATTTGTATGTGAATATTTAATATAAATGCAGGATGTAAAAGCATTACTGCAAGTTAAATGTTTCCGTGAACAAGTTTCAGCAGCTCAACTTTATAACAATTATAAATAAAATTTTACTTTTTAAAAACTGTTAAATTTTCTGAACAATGGATTTTTTTTCTGAACATTTGGATTTTTTAAAAATAAGTTAATTTTCTTATTGACAACAACTAAATGGTGTTTGCAGCATTTTTATCATACAATAGATTCCATCCATTCACTACTTTTCTGACTAAGTTTTCTTACATGCAAGTACATGTTTTTAATATTGTCTGTCTTCTGTGTCATACCTGCAAATTTGCTATTAAAATACATTATATGAAAAAGAATCTCTCATATGTTGGTTTCTAAGTCTGAACTTTTTGACAAGAGGATTCAGGGCATCCAACTACCTATAAAAAGGAAGCAGGTTGAAAATGTTACCTAATATTTTTATTTTTGTTTTCCAGTTATTATGCAGTAAATTACTAATATATATTAGCTTTACTTCTAATTTTCAGAGTGAAGAATTTGGAAAAAGTTTGGAAGTGTGTGTCTTCTGTTCTACAGCTTGTCAATTAATGTCATGTATTCAGTGTGATTGCATTCATCAGAGAACCATGTTGCTCTGGACAATTCAGTTAAGTTTCTGCAGCTTGCCTGGCACTTTACTGCTTCTGCATATGTCCTCTCTCCCTATATGGATTGATCTTCTTGTTCGCAGAGTATCCCTGAGCTCTTGGACTTTTCATGTGAAAACAGAATTGTCTCAAATTGGAAAAAATGATAAGTGATACACTGTAAATCCCCAACTGGATGGCTAAACACCTCTCTGTTGTACACTGTTTTCAATGCCAACTATAAAGAGTCATACAGACACTAGAATGTTGAGTGACACAGAGTTATGATGTCTTGTTTTGCCAATGATAGATGTTGCCCCTTTCTTTGGAAAAATGAATATCATTAAGTTTAATGACAAAGTGTTGACTGCAGGACCAAGAGGTATGATGATCATGAAACAGATATCCCCAGGAAGTAGCAAAATAAAATATAATATAAAAATTTCAAGAAAATTTAAATGTTAGAACTGGGATATCATTTCATATTAAAAATTGGTTTTCAGATGCATCATCTCTTTTATCTGTTTATAGTTCTGTTCTCTTTATCCAGTGAGGATCCTCAATATACATGTCTATATTTTGTAATGAGTTTGTATGCGTACACACTGATGCAGCTTGGTTGGTGTGGTGTTGTTGGGGGGGCGTTGACACAACCTGTGAGGGTTGAGGTCAAGTCTTTGGTCTTTATGTGACTGGGGATACATAAGAAGAGGGAAGTGTAGGAATTTCTGTTAGTCTCATTCTGCTTCCTGGCATGAGATAAAAGTGGTTAACATTTTATACTTGCCAGAGGTACAAAATAAGCAGTGAAGAGATCAGTCTCAAATAAAGTGGAAAGTTGAAAAACAACACTTGAAGGTATCCTCTATTTCTACATTCCTACATATGTGCCCTTTTCCAAGTCTTCCAAGCACATAGACTCACACATTGTGCGCACACACACACACACACACGTGCACACAATAAAGAAAGCATAAGGATAATACATTTTATCTTAATTTCAAATACTTAAACATTGAATACTTAAAATTAATTTTTAATGTTTTACCTAATATTTTTGATAGATTTTGATAATATAATATCCAGTATTTTAGTATTAAATAATTCATACAAATATAGTAATGTTAAATATTTTTTTTCTTGGAGTCTCATATCGGAAAAATATTAACCTTGGGAAATACAGGTATGTCAAATTTAATTAGGTATTTTAGTTGAAATGACTATTGAATCAAATTCCTTTAGTTCATAGCTCATCTTTTCAGTAACACCTAATCCAAACTATTTAGGGAGGAACAGATTTCATTGGCTAATCATCCCATAATCTTTGAATATGTTTTTCTTAGGGAACCAGGGTACCTATTAAATTTGTATGAGCAGAAATAATAATAAAAAATGTTAAAAAAAGAAAAAAATTCAAGTTGACCCTCACATAGTAGTATTCAAGTAAATTATAAATAAAGGCAACATAGAAAAATACTATTCATATTATTGTTATATGTAACATATTTGACACATTTAAGAAATGGGAAAAGTTTTCAACATATGAGAAAGAATTTTTTAGAGTCTGTTGACAAATATTAATTTTTCAGCACATATTCTAGAAGTTAATTATATAAAACAAAAGGCATATCATAAATCATGTGACTAGTGCATGAATCTAGACCTTTGCCCAAGAAACTGCTCTGAAAAATATTTTGGAACAAATTAATTAATGTCGGATCAGATGTTTATCTTGAATTTAAGTCTAAAATCAACAAATATATTTCAGAAAATCATCATTTCATGCTAAAATTAAAAGTAATTTTCACTATGCAGAGATCTATGGTTACATTTATTTAGTGGCTTTGAATGTTTGTGTCTATGTGTGTGTTGAGAAAGAGGAAGGGAGTGTAAGTGACTGGTTATGGGTTATGCTTTTCTGTTTAATAATCTGAGAGTTCTGCACCAATTTTAAGGTTAGTAGTTGTTTTGCAGGTTTTTATGGAGGCACCTTTATTTTCTCAACTGGAGATAATGTTTAACTGCTCTTACAAGCTGAGACTTGACCCAGTTACATTCTGCATTCAGTAATAACACTAAGCACTGTAACTATCTTATCTCCTGATCCATATATAGTCATTAAATTTCTGTTTATATGATAATGTTAGTGTTAATGGGAGATACTAGAGTTCACTTAATTTTCTCTTTCCATATTAACAAAGAGAATTAATATCAAGCTTTATGCTGATTATTCTCTGGGACCAAAATTACAACTAATTCTGACAGACAATAGACACTTTTCCTAATTATATCTCACTTATCTCAGAAATAAGATCTTTAGATAAAGTTGATTATATGACAGAAAAGTAATACCAGAAGTCTAACTACCTTTTCTTGTTTCTTTAAATTCCATCTGCTGTAAATTTTCTACATTCATGTCCTTTCCCAATAACTGTGACCACCACAATTCTACCCACTTTGGACTCTAAATATAAATGAGACTATGCAGCATTATTTCACTTAGCATAATACCCCTCAGATTTATCCATGCTTTTGAAAGGGCCAGATTTCCATGTGTTTCAAAGTTAAATGTAGTCTCATGTTGCATACCGTATTTGCTATTCATTCATTCATTGGTATACTCCACATTTTCTTTGTGGAGTCTTGTATTAGAAGTTTATATTTTTATTGTATATATGAATAGAATTAGAACAGTTCATTCACTTAGTAATCCTTTGCTTAGTATTTTCAATGATTTCTATATTTTTAAAATCATAGGCATGATTCACATTATCACCCAAATAATACAATTGCTCCTTTTTAATACTTAAAATTCACCAACTCTTTTTTGCTTTTTAACTTTTATCTTTGTAAGAAATGGTCTAACTATTTTAACCTGTTTCCCAACTTTTAATTTTCCTTCCTCAGTGTCATGATAGTTGTAATTATAGATGTATGTCATAATGTCCATTTTATTTTGTCATTTGAGTTCATCTTTTTTATTTATTATTTATTCAATTGTGCATGTATGTGCATGCGCATGTGTGTACGTATGTGTGTGTGTGTAGAACCACGGACGAATTCGGGAACCATCATGGACCGCCTCCACCTCCTCCTTGTTTACTCTGCCTTGGGATTCAAAGCTCCGCCCTACCAGGACCAGAAACGCAGGCTGCCCCCGCTTCCCCGGCATCTATATATGGGGTTTAGGATCCGAACTCAGGACCTTCTGCCTGCAAGGCAGAGACTTAACCCCTGAGCCAACTCTCCAGCCCCAGTACATCTATTTTTGACAGTTACAAAATGATCACCCTTCATGTTTTTAATTGATGTTCCACTAATAACTATTAGTACAGAACATTCTTATTTCATTTTGTGCTGATTTTTTGTTGATTTTTCTTTAAAAAATACTTACTTAGGTCTTAGCATGTTTCCCCTCCCCCATCACCGGTTAAGCTTTTTTTTAACTACTTTTTTATATCTTTTATCAAATCCTTTGCAAAGGTATGTTTTCTACATATCTTATCCTGTAGACTTAACATCATTCCTTATTCTGCTGTTGTAGAGAAGCCAATATATTTTTGACACAGTTTCATTTGTTTAGATTTGTATCTACTCCTTGTATTGATAGCATTGTATCCAGATATGGTCATGAAGACTACTTAAAATTTGCTCTATTATGTTTTCTGATAAAAGATTTATTGTTTTAGGTCTTGTAATTTGTTGATTAGAATGAGCTTCCCATTCAGTGTTCCTTGCACAGAAAAATATTTCTATACTGATAAAAAAGACATAAATAATACTATTAAAGAACTATTTACATTGCATTCATTTTCCACTGGACATTTTCAGTTAGACTGCGACACTTTAAGTTATATAGTAGGATGCCTGCGGCTTTTATGCAATTATCATACAAATGCACATAATAAACCTGGTTATAAGTGTATATTAGTATTTAAGGAGAATTCAAACCAATTCATAATGGGTATATATATTTTCAGCATTTTCAACATGGGTAAAATTATTACTCTTACTTCTAAGTTACTAGATTAGAGAAATTTCAAATATTGGTATGTTTCATTGTTCAAAGACAAATTTTATGTTTATTATTTTAACAAAATATTTATGCATGGAAATATGCACAACAGCTTAATAGCAGCTTAATTATCTTATCTATGTTGCTTGCCATATTAGAGTTGAACATCAGTACTCATAGCAATAGGAAAGCAAATTAACTGAAAATAGACCATAGTCATGCTATTATATGTAAAATAATCAGTTATTTACTTATCTAGAGTATTGCATTTCTTACTCAGGCTTGACATATTCCTGTTGATGAGCTCTTCTCTCACTGTCTGAGAGCTACCTGTGACATTTTTATGATATAAAAAAAATTGCCATCATAACATTTCATGAACTTATATAAACCTAAATTATCAGCAGTACATAAATATACTTTGACATAATAATCTATCTAAATGCTGTAGTTAAATTATCTTCTTTAAAAGTCAAGATGTTTATATTCTGTTCTCTTAAAATTGCATGAATTTCATTTTTAAGAAAGAAGAGATTCTTATAATGGCTGTGCATTTTCTCTATTCTTGTTTTATGTGTACAGCACATGATCTAAGCTTAGGAAGTCATCAAAATCTGAGGAGACACCTGCTACATATTCTTGGGTGATGCCTCGGGGGTTAAAGAACTTGCTGTAAGTATAAACAAAGAGACTAGGGTTCATCTCCAAATTCCATTAAAAATTTGCAAGACTGATATGATGGCCAGTCTACATAATTTCAGCTCCTGAAGATAAATCCTGCAAGTTCCTGGAAGAAGGTCAGTAGCTTAACTAGTCATAATGCATGCTCTGAGTTTTATTAAATACCTATATTTGAAATATGAAGGTTAATGACTCATCAAGAATGACTCCTCATATCTCCCGTGGGTACCTGCATCTGCACACATTCACAGTTCACACAGAGATGTACACACACACACACACACACACACACACACACACACCAAACACACAAACACAGAAAAAGAAAAAAAATTGGGTGCATTTGTTCAGAGAATTTGCTTCACAATTGCATTGCCATTAACTAATTTGACAATAAAACAACAGTAATCATGAACAAAAAGTAAACAAAATCTGAAAGGCTTACACAAGATTTTTTTCAGATATACTGATATAAATGTTTTCATAAATGTAGGTTAGCATTTTGACATTAGTCATGTGGAACATGGTCTCAAAAATAACTCTTCACAGTCATTTTCTCCTTGGAGAATTATATTTTCTGATGTTTTCTTTCATCTTGATATAGCATGCACTGAATGACAGAAATATTTTTATGACATTGGATCAAGAAGTATTGAGTAAAGCCAAAGCTTGCTGATGAAGCAAAGAAAAGATTTCCTATTTCCTCCAGCATCATCCTCAAACAAAAGTGATACTAGGGAAGGAGGCTGGAAGTTTGGTACAGAAACACAGATGAGAGGTGTGGCTTGCCTGGACCAGGGTGTGAGAAACAATGTGAGAAGATAAGGATGTGTTTGAGGTATGGTCTTGAGACAACCTCACTGATAAGGATTAAGTTGAGTTAATCCAAAGACAGAATCATGTTGAACCCTAGGGTTTTTGTGTCTGGGACAAATAATGGGCATAATTCAGAAGATTTTCAAAGTGGAAAGAGTTCAGTTTTAAAATACTTATTTCAGTAATACATTGTGATAGTTAATGCTGGGTGTCGATTTGACCATACCTGGCATTAACTAAGATCAGCTATTGGACTACCTGAAGAGATTATCCTCATCAATACATTTACAATACAAAGACCAGCCATAGATCTGATTGGAACCTCTCAGTAGCAGACCAAATAAAAGGAACCATGGGACAGAAGACTTGGAAAAGAGACTCTCTGCTTCTCGGACTCTCCAGGATGTTTGCAGTGACTTAGCCTGCCTCCAACTTCAGCCACAAGCTATGTCGCCTCTGCCATGAAAGACTGTTTCTTCCCTATGGAACTGTAAGCTGAATAAATTTCCTTTTCTCCCTTAAATTGCTTGACTTTGAATGCTCTCTCACAGCAACAGTTTGGAGCAACTGCTACATGCATGAAGTATGATCTTAAATTTTACAGATCATTGAGGGAACTGGATGCATTGGCCAGAGCTTAGAGGATTGGTACTATCTAGAAGCACACAGAACCCCAAAGAAGACATGAATAAATGCAATTAACAGGGAGAGAATATAGAGATTACTTCTTTAAATCCAAAATTATTTATAGTTACAATAATAATAATACTATTCCAAAGTAATGCATTCTGTTAATATGAAAACAGAATAGCTATAAGCATATTTTATCATAATTTTACATTTCCAACCACATACAGAGGATCAAGGGTGACTTTGAGAATAATCCTGCTTTTGAGGCGGAAACTTAATCCTTGAACCATCTAAGTAGTGAAGCAACATTGTGTACATTAACTGGGGAGATACTCAGCACCTGTTGTCAAACCTTAAAAGGTTACAATGAATTACCATAGGGTGGTCTTAATATTAAACAATGTATCATCAGATATTTACTATCTTTTGATTACTATTAAAAACTAAGTAACTGACATATCTTGATGGAATGTTAGGACTCAGTAGAAAGAATAAACAGTTCTAAACATAAACCTGTAGGATGAAATATATGTTAATCACAAAAGCTTGAGGAAATCTTACTTGGATACTTCACAGCCAAATATGTACTTCTGAAACAATATGAGGCTAAGTTTCAGCAGCATGAAAATTTAATCTAGGGAAATAAACTCCAGAACGTAATAACATCCAGTATATTAATTTCACAGTAACCAAAAAATGAAATACTTTGTTTAGAACTCACTGACTTAAGCTAATCAACCCCCAAAACTAATAATTGTTGCTGATATTTTTTTCAGAGTTATGAGTTGTTTTAGGGAAAAAATCCACTAAAATTAGAAATAGAAATTAAAATCTTCATGTGGAAAATGTCAGATTAACTCATATATCTGTCTTTACAGTTTGTGATGGATGTATGAAGATGTCAATATATGATATTTTGATCTGAAATAATCAAAGCAAAATCATATTTCACCATGTGTGGAAAACCACCACAATGTGGCAGACTTAAACTTCTTTTATGTATGAGCATTTTAGTGTGGAAAATGTTGATATTCAAAACCATGAAAGATTCTGCAACAAAGCCATCATGTACCTTTTACTCAACTCCTAGAAACCAATAATTCATTGCAATTCCTAAGCCTCCCAATAACCAATCTATTTTTTTTAATTTGAAGGCACTATTCTTTATTATTAGTTAATTTAATAAAGTTATTTTTATATAATACATTCTATAGATTCCGTTTCTTCACAGAACCCTAATACAGGGAGTTTATTATCATTCTGTCTCACAGGATACTTGTCTGTACAAGCCCATGGTTCACTATGTCCACGCATGGGTCCCCATAGGCCCATCCACTCACATCACATTCTTTCAACACAGCCTTCTCAGCTATATTCTCCTTTCCAATGTTTCTAACACCTCTAGCACCCAGTGCTCTGTGTCCCTTGATGGGAAGCCAAATCCCTAGAGCCCAATGTCACCTCTTCATTCAAACTGCCAGCATTGACACAGGGTGGTGCCTAGGCTGTAGACACACCGATTGTGACATTCCAAGCAGACATCTAAGCAAAGGAGACCTTCCTTGGTTGCCTTAGGGCCCACAGCATGTCCATGAGATGGGAAAAGAGTTGGGCAAATCTCTCTGGGAGGACATTTCCCATTTCCCCATAGGCCTCCAGAGGGGCAGGTTAAAGCTCCTGGGTCAGCTGGCTCAGAGGGGCCGTTAGGCACAGCAGATTCTTCAGCACAGCTAGGGAGAAGTTGTTCCCATAGAAGTTGACCTCCTGAGTTGGGTGCAGTGGCTCAGGGCTGGCAGGAGGGTGCTGAGCTGGGAGTCCCCCATCCTGCAGTCCTCCAAGTCCAGGGTCTGCAAGTTGCCTGCAACTCTCCCCAGCAGAATTTGGAGGGGCTCAGGACTTAGGTGCGTCAGCACAACACTGCTCAGCAACAGGTGTGCCAGCTGAGGGAGGCTTCAGCAAGGGTCAGGCACTTCAAGTCTAATTCTAAAAGCTTACTGCTGCTGATCTGGAGGGTCTTCAAGGGGGTCTTCAGGAATCCAAGGACCTATCCAGGCGTCCTTTGAGGAAGGAGACAGAGTCCATAAACAACTCCCGGAGACAGTTCATGTTGAGAAACTGGAAGGTGAACCGAAGGACACATACTTCCTCTTCCTCTGGGGAACTTGAGGCAGGTAAGATGATGTGACAAAAGAGGAGCTTTCAAAGATTTCTCATTAACCCAGGTAAGGAGCGAAGCTGGCCAGGAGGGACACCTTCCAGACACAGTGCATCTCCACTTCCTCCATACAATCCAGATCCAGTAGGCCAAGAATCCATGTGTTTTTCAGCATGGTTGAGGTTGAAATCTTCAACTTCTTGAATCCCAGCCATAACAAACCTTTTCTCACCTCCATCTACAGGAAGAGATGAGAAAGAAATTCATCAAAGGTCTTTGGTGTGAGAAGCAGGTCTATAAACACCTTCAGGGTCTGCATGGTCCCTGTCTGTGGACCATCCTCTCATGTCAGCCTCTTCCTCTTGGTTGCTCCCGCTAAGGTCCCAGCCCAGACCTTTCAGAAGCTCTGGTGGGTACACCGTAAATCCAGCACTTGGAGCTCACACCTCTTGAAGCAAACCTCCCAGCTGAGCAGCTGGTCCAGCTCATCCAGCATAGCTGGTAGAATCTGCAGGTCGAGTGTCGCCTCCATGAGAGCTCCCAGGGGCAGGCAGAAGAAGGGCCAGATCTGCACTGTGGCCCTCAGGACCTTTGTGCACCTGCTGGCGAAGGCCTCCTTGAACAACCTTGGGAAGAGCTCCATGGGTATATTGTCTAGGGCAGACATGGCCAAGTTCTCGTCCCTCAACAGACTTGGCACTGCCAGCTCCAGGATGTTCATGTTGATGGAGGTGGAGAAGATCCAGAGGTAGAGAAGTCCGCAGGATGCTCCTGACTCTTAGCAGCCAGACTGTCTTTTGATTATATTACCAATCCATTATTATAATAAACTAGTGACACCACCTCCCGCAGACATCTTTTGTGTACTTATGTATTAGAGCTATTGTAAATACTGGATGACAGGCCATTACCAGAACTTTACTTTAAGGGGGATTTTCTTCCATGAAGAAGCAGGTCTCTCCAGGCAGGCAGGAAGACCCCTAGACATGTGCTTTCATTTCAATTGTCTTTTTCTCATCTTTGTAGTCAACGCACATGTTTCATCCTTTTTCAAAAGTGTCTTGAATTAATGAAACTTATTTTTTTTCCTTTTGATCCATGAAAATGGGGTTAAGGATTTGGAAAGGCAATTAGTTTTTGAAGTTTCCCTAATGCAAATTGGTAGTAGCACAGGGTCATTACCCAGCTCTCCTTAAGACCGGGAGTCTGAAAAGTCCACTGATGATAAAAATACACATTTTCTGGTTTCAAATAAATACTCCCAGTTCCCCAATTTGCATTCAACTTTAAAACTTAGGTGGTTTATATAGGCATAAAAATGGCAATGAATAGCATTTGTGATTTCCCACACATGATAAAAACTGCCTTGTGCTTTCATTAATATTAAAATAAAATGTGTAAAAATGGCTGTGAAATAATTCTTCTTGAAAGAAGTTTGATAATTTGTTTTCCTATTTCTGAAATAAATATACTTATTTAAAATAATCAGGCGAATGTGAGAATAATTAATTCTTTTTAGGTTGGCATTGGAAATTCACTGTGGAATAAACTACATCATGTTATTAGACTCATAAAGTAAGGCAGATTTAAAACAATATCACTTATAATAATCAATGGCTGAGGAGTTGTTTTCAATATTCTGAGGAAAAACAAATAAATGCCAACTGCAGAAACAAAGAAATGAGGTAAATAATTGTTTTGACCAAATCTATGACCTGGCTTTTGCAGAAGATTAAGTCTGTCACAACTCTAAATTAAGGGTAATTTATTATCATGAAAAACAAAACTTCATTATAGAAGCCACTAATAAATTTTTCTGATGCTTACAGCATCAATCTTAAGAGAAGAAATCCCCAGTGACAAGACCTAATACATTCATTTAAATAGATTGGTCTCCATGCCTGCTGAACTTTCTAACCAAAAACAATCAATGGAGCAAAGCAGACATCAATGCATTTTGAGTATTAAAATGGGGTTCATCAGAGTAGCTAGATTTCCATGATTCTGTGTATTAAATGTCTTTGGTCATAATAAAATTCATGATAATAATCTAAAACCAATGTCTTTTTCAAATGATATTTTATTGAAAAGTCACTCTGAAGGCTTGCTCAAGGGGACTTTGTCCAAAACATACAAGAGTCCTTCATATTCATCTTTTTTAACCAGCTGTCTCCTCCTGAACCCCTCACTTCAATGGCCTGCCTATTTTTTCTTGTCCCTTAAAAACTCTCTCCATCCCCCACATCCAATGATTTATGTGAACTTTTCCATCTTAACATCCTCTTCTTTCAGTTATCTTTGAACCTTTTTATCATAGGTGGCAACATAAAGATCAGTTGTAATTAGTGTTATAGCAGTGAAATCACTGCTCCTGCCTCCCCAACATACTCATTTAGCTTAAGTTTGATGAGTAGTGAAGAATGGTAAGCAAAAGGTTTCCCCAAGGAGATCAGACTGTGCAAGTTGACTTATTTTCTCCCTTACACATTGCAGTGCTGAAATGAAGGGAATGTTTTACTTTTCAAGAAAATCAGGAATCAGCATGCTACTGGAAGGGCAGATGAACATTTTGATTTCCATCCTGGATCTGTTTTGCTGGAGATATTTTAGCAGCTTCTGTTTCAGTTGCTGATACATGTGCATGACCAAATAATTTAGGAAACTAAGGGTCCTATTCTATTATTCAAGTCTCTGTCACAGTGCTGGGTCATGTCGAAGGAATTTCCTACCAACATCAGAAGCCAAAGGAACTGGCCATAACTTATGCACAGAAAGAGCTAAGGATGGATCATTAACATTCTCACTTGTCTGTCTGCCACTCTGTTGGCCTGTCAGTCTGTCTTATCCACCTGCCCAGAGAATAGCCCTAACTATGGACTGGTACTCCTACATCAATGAGATATCTTCCTACAGGCTTGCTAGGGACTTGCCTTAACTGAATAGCTTCAAATAGATGAACTCAAAGGTCTTCAGTGTCACGTTGACACCTGTAATGGCCTGCCATAGTCTCTAAATCACCAATCCAAGGAAAAGAAGGATTGTGAAGGATAATGGCTTAAGAAATAAGAAAAGGCAAAGAATGACAAAGCTCACTGAATACCTATGTATTAAACCTAGTGTCATCTCTTCTTGCTGTCTGAAGGTTGTAAACTGATATCTACCAATGAAATGTGCTGAGTTGACCAATTAGGGAGTATAAAGACAAGTGATCTGGCATGTCAAAGCCTAGGTTGGCTTTTGGGAATAAACTCTCATTAGTATAGCAACAATATCCACTTTAATAACTCCATGTTGAAATTATATTCCAAGGGACATGTGAAATATGTATAAGTTTTTTCATTCCTTTGACCTGTGATTCCTACTGAAGGAAGTGATGAAAATGTTATTGAACTCATTTTGGGCTACTTTCCATTAGCACATCATGTTAGGAAGGCAGGGCAGTAGGGACTTCAGGCAGCTTGAGGCAATTGGCCATATTGCATCTGCTGTCAAGAAAAAAAAAAAAAAAACAGAGGCAAATCCTTGTACTCACTCACTCTGTCCTCTTCTCTTTGTAGTTAGTTCAGTACTTTCATGCAAGAGATAGTGGGATCCGTGTTTATGGTCAGATATTTTTCTCCTAAGTTAGAACATTTTGGAAACCCTTTCAAAGATTCTCCCAGAGACCTGATTTCTAGGTGAAGACTAATCTGGTCATGTGTTAAGATTGACCATCACATCTTTGAGTAAATTTTTCATACTCTTTCTAAATTTATGTCAAGGAAATTCTCATTCCCAGACTTGTTTTCACAAGGCTAGGTTATCAGAGGCATGGAGACTGGTAAAATGAAGTTGTTTCTCTCATACTAGTTTTCTACTACTTCTCTTGCAAAATACCACACACTTAGTGTCTTAAAACAATTGAAATTTATTATGTTGTAGCTTTATAAAACTGAAGGGTCTGAATGTGCAAAAATCAAGACATTAAGATATGGAGATGGAAAAGGGTGAGATGTGAGATTAGCCAGTATTAATTGTGTCATAAAACAAAATTAAATAGTAGAAACAGCACTCACATGTGCTTTAAATGTCCAGAATTGATCTATTCATTTTCACCTCCAACATCTACATCTTGTGCATCTGTTATCACTTATGAGAGAAGTGGAAAATATTCCTGATTATCCACTTAAGTATAATTTCTATACAAATCAACATGTAAATGTTACAACATGAATTAGATCATGTCATTTCTCTAGTGACTTCCAAATTGTATTTCTTAAATACAGCAGGACTATTTCTACCACAGGACCTCTGTACTTGCACTTCTCTGTCTGGAATTAACTTCAGAAAATAACAAGACATATTATTTTACTTTTTTGTGCTGTTGATCAGTGTTACTTACTTAAAAAAATCCCATAGTCAAAATTCTTGCATCTTCACTTTCCACTGTTTTCCACTTTTTCTAATACAGTTCTCTCTTGAGTGCTACCACAGTTTACAAGAGCAGAAAGTCATATTATTTATCTTATATGAAAATACTTTTCCCTTCACTGAAATGCAAGAAAAATGATGTTTACCTTTGTCATTGGAATTATATCAATAATTCTTGGACAAATGTCCAACATAGGCACTCAAATATACATTCATTAAATCTTACTGAAAGAATTAAAGAAAGAACTGATCAACTGAACTAAGGAGCTCATAAAACTTGCAAAATTGAAGCAATCACTTTAGATGAACTTCTTATTCTCTATTGCATTGCTGATTATTTCCCTTTCATCCTTTATAACCAAGTAACCCTTGTTACTCATACTTAGAAGGACATTTCCTTGAGGACAAGAGTTTTCCTCAGCTAGGGAAGACACAACTTATGGCATCAGATCAGCTCACAGCATCTAAAAAAGTTCATAAAATATTAAGTGAATGGAGAAAGGAATGCATGAATGAGCTTTATGTCATGAATGAACTCCTGCTCTTCAATGGTGAAGAACAAGGAATCAGGAAAACCACCAAGGGTACAGCAAAGGAAGGAACATCACTTGTTGGTGCTCAAAGAAACACCTCATTCCTAGTGCACTGTAAAGTCAGACAAACAAGCAAAGAAACAGCGAATGATGCTAAAACATTTATGTTACAAGTAACCAGTAAGTCTCTTTTGTCACCAAGACAAAGCCATTTAATTGTCTTACAAAATAACTATGCTGTATATTACAATATGGACTTCATGATATGTGCTTTTTAGAGGTTTATATAATTTTACAATTTTTCTGACTTCACCAATATATTTTAGGGTGGTGGGAGACATGAAAGGTAGGAACACAAGAGTTTTGGGCCAGGATTCTAATGCTTTCTGGCTCTCATGAGTTTGCACAAAGCGATGATCAACTCATAATTCTACTGTCTTGTTTATTACTCTTGTCTGTTCCATTCACATAATAGTTTATGTGAATGATTATGATTGCAGACATATTTTATGAAAGGTAAGGTATGTAAAACAAAAAGAATCATTTTAACACTGATGGAGGTGTAATGAGAAATTTTATTGATAGCTATACTTAATTCAACCTATGAATTTACTTCCTAAGTTCAGAGCCAAATGATCAGTGGACATTTTGTTGTGATTTTGTTTAAATGACACATTGATTTAGACAACAAAGGAATTTCATAATTCTTTATTTTTTTCCCTTAACAGTACTAAAATTACAAGTTTCTATTGGGAAAAGACAGGTAGCTATTTGGAAGGCTGGTCTAGAATATCTCCCTGCCTAGAGTTCTCGGTTTTTTGATATACTTATCCATCACTGCCAAGTGTGTGGATAATGTGATTGCAATAATAGAGAGCAATGGCTGTGCTCTTGAAGCAGTGGGTGGCTTTGCCTGCTGCCAGTGAATTACATTGGTCATGCACAAAGCAACTCTATTTTGCTTCCTCTGATTTAGTTAAACTATACTATGAATCAGTGGTGCTCAAAATTGGTCGAAAGTCCCATCAAATACAGGGGCAATACAAATACAGTTTTAACTCAGCTTGAAATTTGAAATCTGAAGTTAAAAGGCTGTTTTTGAAAATGGGATTAGATTAAGAATACTTGCTTTTAAGTAAAAAAAATTCTCACCAAGTAGTTTAATTTCCTTTAACTTTTACTTAATTTTGTACAAATAAATTATCTGCCACCCTTTATTAGTATCTAAATTGAGCAATAATCATTTATCTTTTTAAAATACATATAGCATATGTCTAGCTGGCATAAAGCAATTTTCTTCTTATTAGAGACATGGTTGTGAATAAATCAAACAATGTTCCTGATGTGGAGGTTCTTGTTTTAATAGAGAAAATAGACAATAGACAACATTTGTAAAATATATGATTTCCATTGTGCTAAGCATTATGATAAATGAAATAAGTTGGTTATTACAATGGTAGAGAATAACACTTTGTCCTTCTGATATTTGTGCAGGGAACTCACAGAATAGGATACAGAGACCATGGAATGATCAGGAGAGAGAACAGAACCATCTGTGACATGGGCACAAGGAGCTTGTTCAAGTGATATCACAGAAAATATTATGAACCACGGAACATGGGAGATGAATAAGAGAAAGGAAGATTATTATGGAGCATTTTACGATTAGTGTTGTGGGGTTCTGCAGACCCTCACGGGCAACTAGAGAGATTTAGAATGAAATAAAATAAAACCACAGTGTGCCTCAAAGAATGCAATAAGAGTGAAAGCAATCGTAGGTGTTTTCTGCAACCTGACGAAGAGGCACTAGCTATGGAGAACAATTGGTCAGCTGTGGTGCTGCTCAGAAATGTTTGATCTTGGATTTATCTTAAAAGCAACTGATGTTGTCAATATGCAGCACGAAACAGGAAGCAATAATGGCATTCTAGTTTGAGGTTGAAATCACACTTTTTGAAACCACTGTTTCAAAATTTAGTGTTATTATTAAAAATTTGGTGAATTTAGTGTTACAGAATTTAATGGAAAAAAAATGTGATTCCAAAGTCACTTGGTGTCAGTATTGTGCCAACTCAGCTAGGCCAAAGCTTCCAGTCAGACAACCAAATCCTGTCCTGATGCTGCTGGTACTTTATGAATGTGATTCAAGTCCATAATCCAATTACTTTAAGTAAGAGAGGTTCTCCTAGTCATGTTAGTATGTGTGCTTCCAATAGCTGAATGGCCTTACTTACAGAGCTGAGGTCTCCTAAGGAGGCAGAAATTTTATCCACAACTGACGATTCAGAGCTGCGAAGTCTTTGTCTGATCTTCCTGATGACCTCACCTTTGAGTTTCATATATGCGTTAGCAACTTTAACAAGTGACATAGAGGAGGGACTCTTTTCTAAGCAATGTCTTAATACATGTAGTCAATTCTTATTCTTGATATTTATTCTCTATAGTTTTATAAATATAGATTAGCAACAGTAGAATTAGCAATAGTTAGATACTTACATGGCTGTGTTCCTATTTGCACCAAGTAATAAATGCATAACATGCTGTAAATATGCATCTTTCTAAATACACCTTCATTGGTATCCATTATTGGTCCACTAACATTGAGTTTAAGAGTGATAGCTGGTAGCTCATGTCTATCTTGGTTTTCACCAATATTCCTTGCTTGTAGCACTGAAACACAATTAATCACATAAACACAGTGCCCACAAAAATACAGGAATATAAAAAAGCTGAAGCCAATTATATCTTGATAAAAGATTCTTATTTCCAGAGGTGGAAGGAGGAAGGGGACTGGGGTACCTATTAAGTTTATATGAGTAGAAAAAAATAAACATATAAAAAGATTTTTATTTCCAATTTTAAGCAAAGACAGGAAAGAAAAATAGTTTTACCTCTTTTGGCCTCAGATGCAGTGTAGAAAAATATAAATAAGGTGTTAATTTTTTTTTAATTCTGCTTAGGTGTGACTGGGAAAACTTGGAAAGTACTGACTTTGGACTGAAGATCATTTTTAATGTTTAAGAATTTCATACATAAGAAATCCTCAAATAATGACTATCTACCCTGCGCTTTTGACTGTCTGGTGGGTACTCATTGATAGAAAACCAAGAAAATTACAGGCAGAATGAAAAGGAAGAAGAAGTGGTTTATGAGGGGAGAAAATGGAACAGGAGATTAAGGTGTCAAACTATCATACATTCACTGTATGCATGTATGAAACAATAAAAGAATAGTCTTTTCCATACATTTAGATTAGAAGCATTTTTGAGATAAAAATAATTAAAAACTTTTACAATGAAAGCATCTGAAACATTCTAGTGTAATTTATTTTCTTCTAAAATAAAACTACAGTTATTGGCATTTTACATTTGAAAAACTAATAGGTTTGTCTGCATGCACAAGTTAATTCATACATGAAATTGCCTTGGAGGGTGGTGGTAGTGGTCACATGCATAAAAGGGATTAGTTTGTAAAGGAAATAGACCATGTCTTAAGCAATCTTAGTTTGAACAACAACTTACCTTAATTGTTGAATATTTACTTTCCTTATTGATTTTTGCTCTCACTGAAACTGTCTTAATCTCCAGGGCTAAATAAAACCTAAATTTGCTCAAAGTCATGTACAGAAGCTGATCAGCAGGGACAAGATATAAAATGTTTGTTCATTTTCTATACTTTTGCTAATTTCTTCTGTTTTTCTCCTCATTATAAAAGATGGTCAAATTGAATAATATTTTAATTGTATTACGATTAATATATTATCACATATTATCATTAATAATATATAATGATATGGTCGTGATGCCCTACATAATCATTGAAAAATTTAAAATAAGTGCTTTCTCAGTTATCATAATTTGCACAATTACATATCAAATTAAAAATATGTGCTTCCTATTTAAGGTATAAATAAACTAATATTGGTATTTAAATTTATTTGGGGTTTTGGGAATTTTACAGAACCTTTCTGAAGTTTTGTTTTCTTATGGGATGTCAGTAAAATTACAATTTCTTCTTCGTGAGAAACTTTACTTTCAGAAGTTACTATTCCTCAATTAACCATTCCAGTCTCTTCTAAGTAATTGTCTATGTTCCTGATTAGCATAGTTAGGAATAGCCCTGGTCATTCAGTGGATCTGGGTATCTCTACCTCTATAAAGCCCATTACTTGGCTGACTTTCCATCTTCCACAGTCCTGGGTTATTCCAGGACTTTGAGGATGATGTATCTTTGTTCACACAAACTTTACACCATTTGATGAATTTCTGTAGCATCATAAAAGCCATACACAGAAAATTTAATATTTAACATTAGGAATAGACTATAATAGAAGAAATGAGAACACTGGAATAATTCAAATTTCCCATACATCTAGATTAATAGCAGTGCTCTTTGCAATCTTCCCTCTCTAGTTCTTCCCTTCTCATCTCCTAAGAGCACAGTCTGTAAAATATCAGAACTTGTCTTCTCTCTCAGAGAAAGGCTATTTCAGCACCTTTTTTCACAATTTTATTTCATGCACTCAAAATTCATTTCCTACTTCAGCATTAAACCTGTTATTGGGCCTTGATCATGATGATCCTTCCTGTTATGGTCTTCAATTTAAGTATCCCTTGCAAATTTATCTTTTGAACTCAGTTTCCAGTTTGCACTAAAATTTTGAAGGCTGCAGAACTTTGAGGAAGTAGGCAAATAAGACCAGAACTGGAATTAACTAAACCCTGGTTCAGGTGGCAACCAAAATGAGATCCTCAGTCAACTTTCCCTGTTGCCATGAACTTGTGCCTTTCCCACTAGAATGGACCATGACCCTGAATGCATGAGCTAATACAATCCTTTTCTGCATATGTTGTCTTTTGCAGGTATTTTTTATGGTGTTACAAAAGTTACTAATAAATTTCTCTCATCACAATCTCTTAATGCCTTACATATTCCCTCACATGCATTCTGTAACATGAACTTGGCTGAGAAAATGCAAAAGGATAAACAAAAGTAATACGATTCCAACTTATTTGAGCAAAATGTGGAAATGATCCCTGAAAGTATCGTCTTTAACTATGCTCATTTAATAATAATCTTGATTTTTCTACCTTAATTTGTGTGTATGTGTATGGAATATCTGTGTGTTTGTGTGTGTATCTAAGTACAAAAGGGCACTTGAGTGGTGTGTGTACCTATGGTGGCCAAGGATGATGCTGGAATGATACTGGATTGTTTATTTACCTTATTGCTCTGCTTGGTGGTTTCCTGGGTTCTGTGTTCATGGGCTAGTATTAGAGATCTAAGCCACATTTCCCAACATTTTGTATATGGGATTTGTGGGTCTTGAACTCAAGTCCTTTTGATTGTGAAGCAGAAGTTTTAAGTGCTCTGCTATCTCTCCTGCTCTATTTATCTATTTTTTAAAGGAACTTTAGTGAATTACTTTAGCATGGTAATTTCCATTTTATTTTATTTTTTCGACTGTTAAAACCTATGAGAAATATTATGACAATAACATATGATTTATTTGCTCTTAATTCTTACTGTCCAGTAGAAATGCAATCAATAACACATGATAAATATAGTTCCTGGTATCTTTCTTTTGAAATGTGGACTATCTTTTCCATTTTATTTCCTGAACATGATACTGAAATTTTATTTTAATTGGAAAATTGCCTCCATGTATAATTTCTATTCCTAAGGAAATAACTTTGCTCGAAGGTAATGTATCAATGGTGATTTATTTCCCACACATAGTTTTTAATCCAGTTTGTGCTCAATGCAAAAGCCTTCGACAGAGAGGAAATCTGTTATTTTTTGTCAAAATAAAACTAATACATGAAATGAAGTAGCAACTCAAAAAAGAATAAAGAATTTATAATACAGAAATCTTCATATACAAATCTTCCCACATATAAGGGCTTCCAGTTTGTACTGAAGGGCATGCAGTTGTAATTTGAAAGATACTTTTGGGTAATATTAACAAACTTTGACAGGGTCATAGAAGAACCAAAGAGAAAGGAGTTGAGTAAACTGGGTAGAAGATGTAAAATCCAGCTCCAGAGCTCCAGTTTAGATCTAAGAAAGAATCAGGAAAAACTTGGGCACTACATAGTCCTGTGCTCCATAGATGTTGGAGACCCTGTGTTACAGGGTTTAGAGTGAATTTTGTTTTAGTAATTATTAAGTACTTAAACTTTTCAATGTTTTGGTCAAATGCTTCCATGTAATCTAAGATTTCAGATAAATTCTAATGTATACAACAAACTTTCCCAGGACTAGATTTAGCATTCTAGAATTACCGTGTATGAGAGACACTAACAGTAGGTCATAACTCATTTGTATTAGATACATTATGTTCATGTAGTCTTCTTGACCCAATCTTATGTCAAGCTAGTAATTATTTCTAAATAAGGGTAAAATATTACTTAAGATGATAATTTTCCCTAATATATAATACTAAGTTATAGACAGATGAACATCTCAATACCATGTCATACATCTCTAATATAAAGTACATATAATATGTTTCAGAAGTACTGTATGGTAATTTATGCTTGAGTGGTTTACTTCACAATCTCTATCTCTAGATCCAAATTATTTTAAGGAAAAATATTAAGCTGACAAGCAAGATAGTTCTACAATTTCTGATGCATAAAAATTTTATATGTAAACAAGTGGAAATTGACTTTAAGAGTCATAGCGTGATTTTTAAAAATTGACTTGAAGTCTCAGGTGCAATATTTTGAAAATTGCCTTACCAACCTAAACACAACTTGAAAACTAGATAAACTACCTCTCACATTAATTGAGTAATGTGATAATTTTGTTCTTGATACTAAGAATATTTTCAAAGTGAGAATAATAATAATATCCACCTCTCTCTGTTTTTCTCTCTTTCACTTACTGTGTACATGGTTACATGTTCATGTATATGTGCATGTGTACAATACATTGCTAAGCTTCTGAAAATGAAGAAAGTAATGTAATAAAAAATAAACAACTTCCAGAATAGCTAAGTTTATTGCCACTTTAATAAAGACTATCAAGACTAAAATCTTATTTCTTCATATACTTGTATAATCAGACTAAAAATGAGTTTCTATAAATCTAAGATGATGCTAATAATCTGTTCTTTGATTATTATTTCACATATTAATAATTTTTGAATATGCTCAGAAAATTCCAGTAGGGGTGGAAATTAATTTTTTTTAATTTCCTTCAAGCAATATAATTCAGAAATTTTAATTATATTACTACTGCAGGTATAATTGCAAAGGTGCACATTCATATTTTTTATCACTGTGAAGTATTTTCTTCTATCAAATTTATAAACATATTTTGAGAGAATTCTACATTAACATTTGTCTATGAGTACTTCAAAAGTATATAAAATTGATAGGCTAATTAAAAACACACTTAAGCGTTTATTTTCCATCAAAAACCAAACTAATATAAAATTTCAAGTCCTTTTAACAAGCTGTTTGGTCATGCTAGTAAGGTAGTTAAAGGTATTATAAATAACAGGAGATAATACAAATAAATTCCTTTCAGAGCAATGGTAGTGTATAGACTACCTTTATCAAAAGAAGCAATAGTTGCGAGTGTGGAAAATTTATGTATTTTATAATATTTGTCAATTAATGATTCCATGGTATTTCACCTGGAGTCATATTCTGATATCTTTTTTTAAAATTTTTTAATATATTTTTATTATTATTTCAGCTCATACAAACTTAATAGGTACACCAGTTCCCTCCCACCCTCCTCCTCCCCCCGAACCCCCTGCTCCCCCTCCCCTCAACCCTCTCTCCCCATCCCCCCATGCCTCCCGCCCCAATTCCCAGAGTCCTTTCTTGTGCATGCCTGACTCTCCTCTGGGCCCTCCTCTCCGATGACGTACAAGGACCCAGTGGCATTTCCCTGAACCCTTTCCTGTGTTCCCCTTAAGCATAGGAACACTACTGTGACTATCAATCCCTTGCCTCCAAGGATCTTGGTTCCTTTAGCGGATGCTAGACTTTGTGAGGTCAATAGTGTGTTGGACATTGGGCCTGGCATGCAATGTCCAATTATGATTGCTTCGGCCCTAACTTGTGTGGAGTATCATGCAAATCATTGTTCCTCCCATCCTTTTGCTCTTACACTCTTACTGCCCCCTCTTCCGCAAATGTCCCTGAGCTTCAGGATAGGGAGAGATTAGTCTGGCCTAGTTCTAGGTGGTTGATATAGAGGCTCTGAAGTTCTGGATAGTGGTTTGTTGATTTTCTTTTGCAGTTTTGTTGCTCCTGCAATGCCCTTCACTCCATTGTGATGGGCACTGTATGTCACCCCCTGGCCTGAGACAAAAAGCTGTTAAACTGGAGTCTTATTATAAGAGCACATTCAAGGGTAGATGTAATACTTATACCCAAAAGTGGAATCGCAGGGTCATATGGCACTTGGCAATGGGAGGGGTCAATTACCCATTTGCAAAATGGTTACTTTTTAATCTGCCGGACTATATGCCCTCCCCTTCTGGTGAGTTCATACCCCCTTAGTTGTAAATGATCAGGAACGAATATCTGTGAACTTAACCAGGTGTCACATTACTTTCTTGCAGTCCTTGATGGAGGCCTATTTTCTCTACTGTAACATGGTCACTTCTCTCCTTGTTTCTGGTGTGGCCTTCCAACCCCATCCCTCCTGTTCATAATCCTTGCAATTACTGTAGGTAATACATAGATTTACCTATGAGTGTCTCAAGGTGGGCTGGGTGGGTTTGGTACTAGGAGCCACCTATTAGGGAGTACATATGGCGCTTAATTTTCTGAGTCTGGGATACTTCACTTAATATAATTGTTTCTAATGACATCCATTTCCCGGCAAATTCCAGTAATTCATCAGTTTTGATGGCTGAGTAGTACTCCATTGTGTAGATGTACCACATTTTTCTTATCCATTCGTCAACTGTTGGACATTTGGGTTGATTCCATGTCTTTGCTATTGTAAACAATGCTGCTATGAACATGGTTGTGCTTGTGCTATCGAGGTGAACCTCTGCTGTATGTGGGGTTATACCCAAAAGTGGAATCGCAGGGTCATATGGCATTTCAATCTTTAATTTATATAAACTGAAAAGGTAAGTTTTGAAGTTTGAAATATTTATAACTAGAATAATGTTTGGTCTTATAGCTACCAAAACAAAATTCCTGAATTCTCAATATGGCTTCCATCTGCTGATTAGCATAGAAGAGACAGCATTTATAGTCTGTCAATGAAATAGAATACTACCTATTAGAAGTTCTAAATTTCCTAAGAAGTTTACAGTCTCTCTTTCTTCTTCTCTTTTTTTTCCAATTTCTCTCCTTCCCTCATCTTGATTGGGTCAGTGTTTTGATATGTTACCTAGAGTGATAAGTAACTTATGAGATCAGGTGATCCTCCTACCTTAATCCCCTCAAGTCTTTGATTTATCTATTTTAATCCTAATTGATCTTCTTTATGCTGATTTCTTTTTCTTCCATTCTTAAAGATAAATATATAGAAATTCAAACTGTGTATCTTTTCATCAATTGTCAGTTTATTCCAGTAAATAATTTGTCAGATCTTTTTTCCTGATACAGTCATCCACATCTGACTTCAAATGTCTATTGTAATGCACTATCTTTCTAGTATTTAAAGTTAATATTCAACACTAATTAATATTTATTTTTATACAAAAATATCACATTATTGCACATAAACTTATGAAAATATTTTCAGATAGATACCATGTTTAACTATACTGTAGGTGATAATTTGAAAATTTGTTAAAATTAAACTGTCAGGCTAAAGTGACCTTTCCAAAGTATAATTTAACATTGTAAAAATATGAATTATTGCTTCACCTTTTTCCTCTAATTTTTTCTTAGAATTTAATGGACAGATTAAATATTAAATTATAATAAAATTAAAGGTAGATTTATGGCTTTGTTCTCTTGTGAATGAGCATTATAATCATTAACATTTTACAAAACATGGTAAAAGTGAAAGTTCAGTCTTTACCATGGTAGATTAGATTCCTTTCTGTCAGATTGTTTCTTGAATGGGTGCTTGTAGAAATGATGTAAAACCAAATATTACATAAGAAATAGAGGGAACA
Source organism: Typhlomys cinereus (assembly GCA_023101885.1). NCBI lineage: Eukaryota > Metazoa > Chordata > Mammalia > Rodentia > Platacanthomyidae > Typhlomys > Typhlomys cinereus. The sequence continues at coordinate 905,764 of JALPQD010000161.1, forward strand.
AAATGAACTTTAAATAGAAATGATAGTGTTCTTCAAGTTTTATTAAATTTTATATTTTTTGTGTTAAACCTAAAATTGCCATAAAGATTTAAGTTTCTAAAGTGAAAACATTCCCTAAGTTTGCATGGGGAATGATCAGTGATTACTTGTTCTTTTCTAATTTGGTGATGATTTCAAAGCATAGACTTTTCATGTCAAGAACTCATACAATGATATCAAAGCCTTAGCACCTCTGAGTCCATGCACACTTCTTTACCATTGTATTAAGATCTCACAAGGGAATTATGAACTGAGAATGCAGTGAAAAGCCCATACACTCATCTATCTTTTTTATTTCTCCATATGTCTGCAAAATAATAAGTGGCACAAAGGGGTAAGAATCCATCTTCAGACACTCAAATGTGTTGAAAGTGAGATTCATCAGAGATAAGGAGTGTGTAATCACCGAACTTCTGGAACAGCAAAGAAAAGAAAAACATGAACCATGATACACTATGTTCAGGGTTGTTTTGTCCATAGTGTTCTTCACTAGGCATTGAAATAGTAATGCTATGTTGTTGGAAACTTGGCTTCAAGTCTTGGGACAACTCCTTTCTTATGTCAGTACAAATACACAATGACATTTTACATATGTATGCAAATGCATCTGTATATCATATTTTATAAACAAATAAATGCTTTGATTTTTATGTACATTGGCATGCACATTTAATGCCAGGCATTAAAAAGTAAGATAACATGATTCTGTCTATCTTAGTTTAGTAATTATGAAAGAGGATGATGCAATATAAATACACATATTGTCACATTCACTGATGCTTCAAAAATAAATTATGAAACAAAGACTAAATATATATAGAAAGGCAGCCACACTACTCTTAATTTTTCCCATGGAAATATCCATTTGGTCCATTATTTAAAAACAAAGCTCCTTGAGATCTGTAAATTGTTACCTTGCTTTTCATTAAGCTATTTTTCACCCAGGCAGAGGTAGGCAGGAGTTCTGACAGCTGAAACTGTGTTTTCCTATGCAGCCTGAATACTCATCCCATTTGGGACTATTTACTCAATGGCAAATTTATTTCAAAGTGCCTCAATGGAGTTTCTGTAAATGTAAACAGAATTTAAGCCAGTATTCTAAATTTGGTAGCCAAATTTTATAACATCTTTGCATGTTTCAAGAAATGGAAGGGAATTATTTGTTGTCTCCAAAAAAAAATTGTATGCAATGCCTGATAATTAGAAAAGTTAAAGTGTTGGAAACACAAACTTCACCAGAATGTAACAGGGAGATGTGTATTGAGGGTAAGGATACTATATCATTATGGTTTGCCCTAAGAAACAGGTTGACCATAATAGCTACTTATTTCAATCTCACAGTGGAAGAAAAGACACTTGAAGATCTCCAGACAAGCTCGGTAAGAATCAATTCAATTACATGATTTCATAGAAAGATGGGAACTGAACAACCTCAATTGCAAAACCCCATCTGGTAACAGCAGCTCAATTTACCACTTATTGCATTCACAGCATAGCATTTAACTGAGAGCCATCAAATAGTTGGCCAAGGAGTTGTCTGGCAGTCATCCAAAGTGCTCAGGCAGAAGCTTTGTTAAAAAGTTTAAGACATAACCAGGAGGAATAGAGATCAGTGTGCCATACACCTTCTAAGGTAATTAAACATAAAATAGAGTATGTATGCATAAATGTAGGTATGTTACATTGGTGGGCTTAGGGGTAACATAACCCCTGCACAATATTGAGAAATCATTTTTTAGTTACCCTCATGAATGAAACTAAAGTTAACGAGAAAGAAAAAACAGGTAATAAAACCTTACAAATTAACCTGAAGTATGAGATGTTCCAATTTCTTTTCATGTGAATGCATTTCACAGGAATATGGGCAGTCCCCCCCTCCAAGACTTACTGAACATGACAAGAATTCAGGACTCCACTTGGTGTTCTTTAACTTGTCCTGAGACTTACTTTGAAGGCTTGGTTTTAAAACAACAACAAAAAACAACAACAAAAAAAAGCAGCAGTTTTGGAATTAGAAAATTTTGCTTCTTTATTGAAATGACACTTGAACTGAATGTTCAAGTTCTGATGAGTCACACATGTGACATCAGGGTCCCTGTAGGAGCTGAGCTATCTGGGTAAGCTCTTTTGTCATTGAACACTAGCCACACTGCCCCTTTCACCAAAATATTAAAAATTTCCCAACTGATGTTTTTGTAGTTTACTTACAATCTTCCATTAGCAAAATACCTATCTCCAAATGGGCCATTTCACCTATAGGCAGAGACACATAAAACTTCTAAGTCTCAAGTATTAAATATCATTTTCAGCTAAGTGTTCAGGTTCTTCATTAATTCCTCATCAGAACTTGATATACAAAGTGCTAGTTTGAGCAATAATTTTAGGAACCTTCTGCTTCTCCATGTTATGGATCTAATAGCTAATACATACCTCTAGAATCCCTGCCTTATTTTGAAGTAACTGGATAAAAGAAATGTAGGAAAGTCGAGGGTAAAATATCACTTCATTTCTCATTAAACATATGCCAGAGACTACAGTTAACATATGCCCACCAAAAACTTTCTATACTTTGGTTAGCTAGGCAACTTCACCTAGTGAAAATATTGCCAGTAAATATAAACATATCTCTCGAACAGTGGTGTGCATATATCTGTGTGTGTGTATATATATATATATATATATATATATATATATATATGCTTACACACACATATAATGCACTTTAAACATAGATTTTCCCTTTAAAGATTTCCAGTTTCAAGTGAATTTTTATGATTGGTGACATCAAATCTTCGGCTATGATTTTTATGAAAATGACTAACCAATTCTGTCTGCCAAACACTGTCCACTTCATTGCTCCTCTATTGACCTAGACTGCACCTTATCAGTGGACTGAGATTCTTTGTCTCTTTTGTATATAAAGATTTCTAAGCTGAGTGCTAAGTGCACTTTGAATCTATGAGTATAATATTATACTCATAGAACAATTATAGAACATTATAGAACAATTTGGTGTGCTGTCTTCCTACCTATAGATTCATTGCTATTTTTCACTATTGATCTATTTACTTACCTTTTTAGGTTCTTGTTCTAGTTAACGGTAATCGGAATGTGTTCCATTCTGACAAGTAGTTCATGAATCCAATCAGAAAGTCGTTGGTTGTTTCCTTGATACTTATGCCACTATTCCACTGGCGGTGACTTGTTGCCAGAGTGATTTTTATTACCACTTAAAGATCTCATGTACTGATGGGGCCTGTCATTATATCTTACCCCCAGTAGCTCAGCAATGCATGTTTAAAAATGGTATCATGTTTATAGTCTTTGACATAAATTACAATGCTCACGATAGAATTAAAAAGAATGAAATCTTATAATTCAAATATCAACAAAACTATCAAAATTTGACAGCTAACATTTATAAAAAAAACTATGTCTATGCATGATACAGATGACTATATGCCACTGTACTGTTTAATTTATAGCCCTTTAATATGAGTTCTAATACACATTTTGTATTAACAAAGCATAAATTTATGATAACAATTTTCAGACAATCACAGCATTATGACTATTGCAAACACTTGGTTGATAAGATGTGATTTTTAAATGTGTCTTTAAATGCTGGGAAAATAGCAGTGGGTGAAATGGGTTCACATATTTATGAAAGTGTCTTTTTCTAGCTTTTGATAAGATCCAACAGCCTTTTATGATCAAAACCTATTAAAATAACAAATGACTTCTCAGTCGAAACAGTAAAAGCAAGAAGAGCTTGGAGAGACATACTTCAAGTATTGAATGAGCAAAAATGTCAACCCAGGCTGATTTACCCTGCAAAACTATCAGTCATGATCAAGGGAGAAAGAAAAATTTTCCAGCACAAAGAAAACTTGAAGGGATACATGTCCACCAAACCAGGCCTTCAAAAATTCTAGAAATGATACTCAAGCATGAAGAAAAAAACAGGCATATCCAGGAGAACAGAAGGCAAATATAACACCATTAAAAGCGAAGCAATATAATTATAGAAACTACTAAACATAACAAATGTCTGGAATTAAAAATAGTTTCTCCATTATAATACTAAATGTTAATGGAATTAATTCACCGATCAAGAGACACAAATTACAAACTTGGATTAAAAATCACAATCCATCAATCTGCTGCCTGCAGGAAACCCATCTCACCACAAAAGATGGGCACGCTCTAAAAATGAAAGGCTGGTCAACAATTCTACAAGCAAATGGAAGCAGAAAAGAGGCAGGGGTAGCCATTATGCTATCAGACAAAGTGGACTTCAAACCAAAGAAAATTATAAGAGACATGGATGGATACTACATTTTAGTCACAGGTACAATTCACCAGGAAGACTTCACGATACTGAACATATATGCACCCAATACGGGCCCCTCCACATTCATTAAGAAAACCCTATAGCGTCTAAAGCAAGAAATCAACCCCCAAACGATAATTCTTGAGGACTTCAACACCGCCCTCTCAACATGGGATAGATCAACAGGTCAAAAGCTTAACAGAGACACTTTGGAACTTAATCAAACCCTGAAAGAAATGGACCTTACAGATCTCTATTGAACTTTTCACCCACGCACCAAAGAATACACACTTTTCTCAGCAGCACACAGAACTTTCTCCAAAATAGATCACATATTGGGCCACAAAACGAATCTACACATATACAAGAAAGTTGAAATTCTAACCTGTGCCCTATCAGACCACCACGGCCTAAAGCTGGACATCCACAACACATCAAACAAGAGAAAATACACTAACTACTGGAAACTTAACAATATGATGCTGAATGAGAACTGCATTCAGGAAGAAATTAAAAAGGAAGTTCAAGATTTCCTGAAAGTGAACAATAATGAAAATACAACTTACCAAAATCTCTGGGACACAATGAAAGCCGAAGATTCTTAATGCCTACATTAAAAAAATGGAAACATCAGAAATAAAAAACTGAAAAATGCAGTTAAAGCTTTAGAGAAACTAGAGCAATCTGATCCCAAAAGTAGTAGAAGAGAGGAGATTAGCAAAATAAAGGGAGAAATATCTGAAATCGAGATTAAGAAAACGATAGAAAAAATCAACCAGTCAAAAAGCTGGTTCTTTGAAAAAATCAATATGATTGACACACCCCTAGCTAAATTAACCAAAAGCAGGAGAGAGAAAACCCAAATTAACAAAATCAGAAATGAACATGGAGTTATCACTACTGATACCCAAGAAATCCAGAGAATTATACCATCATATTTCAAAAACTTATACTCTGTGAAGTTTGACAACACAAAAGAGATGGATGAATTTCTAAGTAAACACAAGTTACCTAAATTGAATCAGGAAGTTGTGAATTATTTAAATGGTCGTATAACATATAAGGAAATTGAAGAAGTAATCTCAAATCTTCCCACTAAAAAATGTCCTGGACTAGATGGATTCAGCACAGACATTTAAGGAGTTAATAATACCAATACTCCTTAAACTGTTCCATCAAATAGCAAAGGAAGGAACACTACCAAATTCCTTCTATGAAGCTAATATCGTTTTAATCCCAAAACCTAATAAAGATTCACTTAAAAAAGAAAACTATAGGCCGATCTCTCTGATGAACACAGATGCAAAGATTCTCAACAAAGTCTTAGCAAATCGGATTCAAAAACATATTAAAAAGATCATTCACGGGGACCAAGTAGGCTTCATCCCCGGCACACAAGGTTGGTTCAACATATGCAAATCAATAAATGTAATTCATCATGTAAACCAGTCCAAAGTCCAAGACCACATGATACTCTCGATAGATGCAGAAAAAGCTTTTGACAAGATCCAACAGCCTTTTATGATCAAAACACTAGAGACAGTAGGAATGGAAGGAACCTTTATCAATATAATAAAAGCTGTATACAACAAGCCCACAGCAAGGATTATGCTCAATGGGGAAGAATTGGAAGCATTCCCACTTCGATCAGGAACTAGACAAGGCTGTCCACTCTCACCACTTCTATTCAATATTGTACTTTAAGTCTTAGCTGAAGCCATAAGACAAGAAAGGGACATAAGAGGGATTCAAATCGGCAAGGAAGAAGTCAAGCTATCCCTATTTGCAGATGACATGATCTTATACCTGAGTGATCCCTAAAACTCCAGCAGTAAGCTCCTGGAACTAATTGAGAAGTTCAGCAGGGTGGCAGGATACAAAATAAATGTGCAAAAATCAGAGGCCTTCCTGTATGCCCAGAATGAAAGAAGTGAAAAAGCCCTGAGAGAAACAATCCCTTTTACTATAGCCCCTAAAAAAATGAAATACCTTGGTATAAACCTAACTAAGGAGGTAAAAGACCTTTACAATGAAAACTTTAAAACCCTAAAGAAAGAAATTGCAGAAGACACCAGAAGGTGGAAAGACCTCCCTTGTTCCTGGATTGGCAGAATCAACATCGTAAAAATGACCATCCTACCAAAGGCAATATACAGATTCAATGCTATACCAATCAAAATCCCAAAGCAATTCTTCAAAGAAGTTGACCAAACAATCTCAAAGTTCATATGGAGGCACAAAAGACCCAGGATAACAAAAACAATCCTGCATAACAAAAACACTGCTGGAGGTATTGCCATACCAAACCTAAGTTTATACTACAAATCCATAGTTATAAAGAAAGCTTGGTACTGGCTCCAAAATAGACACACAGATCAATGGATAAGGATTGAAGACCCAGATATAAGCCCACAAAGTTACAGTCATTTGGTCTTTGACAAAAGGGCCCAAAGAATCCAATGGAAAAAGAACAGCATCTTCAACAAATGGTGCTGGCAAAACTGGATCTCCACATGCAGAAGATTAAAGCTGGACCTGTACTTGTCACCATGTACAAGAGTTAATTCCAAATGGATCAAAGACCTTGATATCAGGCCAGAGAGTATAAAAACCATAGTTGAAAAGATAGGGAACTCCCTCGAGCTGATTGGGCTAGGCCAACATTTCCTAAACAGACATCCAATGGCGCAGTCACTGCTCCCAACTCTCAACAGTTGGGATCTTGTGAAATTAAAGAGATTAAAGAAATTAAAGAAATTAAAGAAATTAAAGAATAAATATAACAAAAATTACCATCCTACCAAGGGCAATATACAGACTCAATGCTATACCAATTAAAATCCCAAAGCAATTCTTTAAAGAGGTTAATCAAATAATCTCAAAATTCATAAGGTGGCACGAAAAACCCAGGATAGCAAAAACAATCCTGAGTAACAAAAACACTGTTGGAAGTATCACCATACCAAACTTTAGTCTATACTACAAATCCATAGTTATAAAAACAGCCTGGTATTGGGTCCAAAATAGACACACAGATCAATGGATAAGGGTTGAACACCCAGATATTGACAATGGGACCCAAAAAATGTAATGAAAAAAGAAAAGCATTTTCAACAAATGGTGCTGACAAAAATGGATCTCCACATGCAGTAGGTTAAAACTGGACCCATACTTGTCACCATGTACAAGACTTAATTCCAAATGGATCAAGGACCTTAATATAAGGCCAGAGACTATAAAAACCTTAGTTGAAAGGGTAGGGAACTCCCTGGAGCTGATTGGACTACGCCAACAGTTCCTAATCGGAAATCCAATAGCGCAGTTGATACAGATGGGATCTTATGAAATTAAAGAGCTTCTGTTCAGATAAAGAGATTGTAACTCCAGCACAAAGGTAACCCACAGAATGGGAGAAAATCTTCACTAACCATATATCTGATAGAGCTCTATTATCCAGAGTGCACAAAAACTTAGAAAACTAAACACCAAGGAAACAAGTGGCCCAATTAAAAAATGGGCCTTGGAACTTAAAAGAAACCTTATCAAGGAAAAAATTAAAATGTCTAACAAATATCTTAAAAAATGCTCCACATCCTTAGCCATCAGGGGAATGCAAATCAAAACCTCCTTCAGATATCATCTCACTCTGGTCAGGATGGCAAAAATCCACAATAAAACAACACCAAATGCTGGAAAGTATGTGGAGAGAGGGGAACTCTCCTACATTGCTGGTGGGAATGCAGGATCATACAGCCACTCTGGCAAGCCGTCGGGCAATTCTTAAAGAAGTTAAAGATTGAAATGCCGTATGACCCAGCTATTCCACTTTTGAGAATAACCCCCCATATAGCAAAAATTCACCTCGATAGCACAAGCATGACCATGTTCATAGAAGCACTGTTTATAATAGCAAAGTCATGGAATCAACCCAAATGTCCAACAGTTGACGAGTGGATAAGGAAAATGTGGTACATTTATACAATGGAATACTACTCAGCCATCAAAAATGATGAATTAATGCAATTTGCCAGTAAATGGATGGAATTAGAAGCAATTATATTGAGTGAAATATCCCAGACACAGAAAATTAAGTGCCATATGTACTCCCTAATAGGTGGATCCTAGTACCAAACCCACTTAGAGACACACTCAAAATACCTACAGGAATTGCAAAGATGATAAACAGGAGAGAAGCAGAAGGAGAGCTCCACCAGAAACAAGGAGAGAAGGGATCTTGTTACAGCAGAGATGATAGGCCACCATATGGGACTGCAAGTAATAATGAGACATCTGGTTAAGCTCACAGACTGTCCTTCCTGGTCACTTGCAACCGATAGGGTATGATCTTACCAGAAAGGGAAAGCAAACAGTCTGGCAGATAGAAGGTAACCATTTTGCAAGGAGAGACTGACCCACCCCTCACCACAGTCTCTTACTCTTATTCCATCTACCTTTGAATCTATCCTTATAATAAGATTCTATTTTAACAGCTTTTTATCTCTGGCCAGGTGGTGACATCCAATACCCATCTTGATGGAGCCATGGGCATTGCAAGAGCAGCAAAACTGAAAAGAAAAATCAAGCAATCATAAATCAGAACATCAGAGACTCTATATCAACGACCTGGAATCAGGCCTGCCTAATCTCTCCCCATCCTGCAGCTCAGGGAAATTTGCAGAAGAGGGGGTGGTAAGATTGTTAGAGCACAAGGATGGGAGATGTCATGATATGCAAGATACTCCACACAAGTTAGGGCCAAAGCAATTGTAATAGGACTCTGCATGATCTGCGCAATGACCAACTTATCATTGACCCCTCAAAGTCTAGTGTGGACTAAAGGCACTAGGATCCTTAGAAGCAAGGGATTAACATCACAATATGTTTCTATACTTAAGGGGAACACAAGAAAGAGTTCTAGGAAATGCCACTGAGTCCTTAAACCTCATCAGAGAGGAGGACCCAGAGGAAAGTTTGATATACACATTAAAGGATGCTTCAGAGATGGGGAGATGGGGCACTGGGAGAAAGGGAGGAAGGGGGGAAAGGAAGTGGGATAGGGGGAGGTATCAGGGAGGTCCATGGAGGGGTGGAGGGAGGGGTACCTATTACGTTTGTATGAGCGGAAAAAAAATAAAAAATAAATTTTAAAAAAGTGTCTTTTTTATCCAAAGACTGGTGAGGGAAAACACAAAAGAATTTTTTTTCTCTTGCTACCTCATTTCTTCCCAGATGTTCTGTTGTTCCAAAGTACAGGATGTGGGAGAAGTACATCATCAACTCTTATAATTTGTATTCTATAAACAGACTATGAAATTGTTGTCTGCTTTTCTAGTCCATAACACATTCAGCCAGATCATCTTCATCACCCATACAAAATTCTTTTTTTTTTAATTTATTCAATTGTGCATGTGTGTGTGTGTGTGTATATACATATGTGTGTGTAGAACCGTGGACAAATTCAGGAACCACCATGGATGCCTCCACCTCCTCCTTGTTTACTCTGCCCCAGGATTCACAGGCTCTGCCCTACCAGGACCAGAAATGCAGGCCGCCCCTGCTTCCACCTGGTGTCTACTTGGTGTCTAGGATCTGAACTAAGGACCTTCCGCCTGCAAGACAGAGGCTTAACCCTTGAGCCACCTCTCCAGCCCCCACAAAATTTTTAATGTAGGTGAGTGCCTACCCCATACAGGCAGGTGTAATGAACATAATAAATAAACACCTAAAAATTCTTTGTTTTGTCACAAATATCCTTAGAGGCTATAAAGGGCTCTAGGCAATTCTATTGAGTCCTTACACCTCATTAGAGTGGCAGATGCAGAGGGAAGTTTGACATTCACATTAATGGATGCTCCAGGGATTGAGGGGGTAGAGGGAGACATGGGAGATAAGGAGGAAAGGGGTAAAAGGGAGAGGAAAAGAGGGGAGGGAGCAAGGTGGACGAGGGAAGGGTGAAGAGAGGGAAGGGACTGGGGTACCTATTAAGTTTGTATGAGTGGAAAAAATTACACACAGAAAAAAAGAAAATTAATTTGAGAAAGTTGTTTAGAGGGAATAAGCAACCTACTCATAGTAAAGTAAAAAAAAATTAGTTTCCCATTGCAGTAACCCTTTATATTCTGGCTTGATGTTTGTGAATGGCTCAAAATGAGAAGTTTGTATCTGAAAATCAGTTGTTTCATAAATTTGTGTCCATGCTGTTACATCTATATTGAAACATTCTCTTGTAGTTGAAGGAGTAGTGAAGATTCACATGAAGCTGGGTGAGGAGTGTTTAAGCATCTTCTTAAAATCCAATGCACAAATTAGGGATGCAGCAGCCAGAATTGGATTTTACCAGACCTGCACAATGGCTGGCATGTCAATGACCCTCCAAAGTCTACCATGCATCACATGGGAGAAGACTTCAGTCAGTAGGATTCTTAGAGGCAAGGGATTAAAAAGTGATAATAAAGTTCCCATGCTAACAGGGAGACCATGAAGGGGCTTTGGGCTATGCCACTGAATCCTGAACATTCACTAGAGTAGAGGACTCAGAGAGAGGCTTGGTATTCACATAAAAGGATGCTCCAGGGGATGGGGGGAGGAAGGGGGAAGCACTGGGAGAGGAGGAGAGAGGGGGTGAAAAGAAGGGGGAAGGGGGAAAGTGCAAGGGGGAGGACTGAGGAGGGGAGGAGGGAGGGAGAGGATGAGGTACCTACTGAACATGTAGGATTAGAAAAAAAGCATAATGTGTGAGAATAAAAAATCCCTGCCAGTGAAATGTGTAATTTCTCTTAAATCAACCATCTCCTAAGCCAATTATAAGCATTTTAAGCATGTTGATAATTATTTTGTTTCATAATCTGACATGAAATAACTGACAATGAAAAACATGTCATTGCTTTTGTTTCCACATTTTATATGACTTCATTGAACTATAAGACTTTAGGACCATTAAGTGCACTATACATAAATGTTTTAAGAAAATGAAAATTCAATATTTTTCTCAAAATACTTAAGAAAGAGCAGCAGAGATTAATAATTCATGTCTGTATGTCAAGCATTTTGGAGCTGGACACATGAGGATCAGAATCAAAGAACATTCTCTGAAAATACCTGAAATACATAAATATTGTCTAGATATTTTAGCCAATTGCTAACAAACAAATATGAAACAAACAAATTAAAAAGGAAACAAGGGAAATTATATTATCTATTTCATAGTACTTAACATTTAGCATCTTCTTTGAAAAATATGTAAAGTTCCTAGTAACCCATTAGATAAAATTGTAAATAGCACAGGGAAATTCAAATTGTTGCCTTATATAAACCAATGGAAACACTGGGAAATGTAGCATTGACAGGCTAGTTGGTAAATCACAGACTTTGAAGAATGAACAGATCTTGCTCAGGGAACATTGTCAGCTTCAGAGAGCCATCTCAACCTCAAATTCATAGGTGATTTTCCATGAATTAATAATGCATCAGACTCTGGACAATCTTGAGTAGCATTTCCAAATCAAATTTTCCAACTCCATACCATGTGAGGAGTAAACCATTATATTCTCCATGGTATCCATGTTGTGTGTATTACTTGTCCAGTAGACAAAGAGTCACTCTCTGGCTTATCAAGTCAGTTATCTTAATACCAAATTTTACTGATACTCTAGTAGCTGTAAGTTCAATTAACATAGGTTATAATTTGTAAATCTAAAAGGATCAAGAGGTAAGTTCCATATAAGCTATCAAAGTTCACTTTTACAATCAAGACATCTTATTGTTTAAGTGGCACAAGTGAGAGGAAACTAGGAATTTTTCATAGAGGAATAGAAAGTGAAAGGACAGGAAAGATGACCGGCAGCAGAATTTGGGCATTTCAAAGTGTAGGCTACTGATTCAGGAACCATAGAACTAAAAGAGCAACAAAGGCATTTTATAAAGCACATTCACCAAATAGTTCAGCAATGTAGCTGATTCCTGTATATGGTAGCCCAGAATCAAAACAGAGTTTTAGGCAGTCAGAAAAGAAAAATAAAAAAAATCATTACAGATACAAAGATTAAATTGAAAGAAACACCAAGAACAACAATTACTTCATTAAATAAACAGAAGATCTGAACAGAAGCTCTTTAATTTCATAAGATCCCATCTGTTGAGTGTTGGTTGTATTGACTGTGCTAATGGATTTCCGATTAGGAACTATTGGCCTAGTCCAATCAGCTCAAGGGAATTCCCTTCCCTTTCAACTAAGGTTTTTATAGTCTCTGGCCTTATACTGAGGTCCTTGATCCATTTGGAATTAAGTCTTGTACATGGTGACAAGTACGGGTCCAGTTTTAATCTTCTGCATGTGGACATCCATTTTTGCCAGCACCATTTGTTGAAGTTGCTGTTCTTTTTCCATTGGATTTTTTTAGGCCCCTTTGTCAAAGATCAAATGGCTGTAATTGTGTAATTGTATATCTGGGGTTTCAACCCTTATCTATTGATCTACATGCCTGTTTTGGAGCAAGTACCAGGCTGTTTTTATTACTATGGATTTGTAGTATAGACTAAAGTTTGGTATGGTTATACCTCCAGCAGTGTTTTTGTTACTCAGGATTGTTTTTGCTATCCTGGGTCTTTTGTGCCACCTTATGAATTTTGAGATTATTTGATTAACCTCTTTAAAGAATTACTTTGGGATTTTAATTGGTATAGCATTGAATCTGTATATTGCCTTTGTTAGGATGGTCATTTTTATGATATTTATTCTGCCAATCCAGGAACATGGGAGGTCCTTCCACCTTCTGGTGTCTTCTGCAATTTCTTTCTTTAAGGTTTTAAAGTTTTAATTGTAAAGGTCTCTTTCAGAGTTTTTTCACTTCTTTCATTCTGGGCATATAGCAAGGCCACTGACTTTTGTTCGTTTATTTTGTATCCTGTCACCATGTTGAACTACTGTATTAGTTCCAGGAGTTTCCTGGTGGAGTTTTTAGGATCACTCAGGTATATGCTCATGTAATCTCCAAGTAGAGATCTGTTCAGATAAAGAGATTATAACTCCAGCACAAAGGTAACCCACAGAATGGGAGAAAATCTTCACTAACCACATATCTGGTAAAGGTATATTATACAGAGTGCACAAAGAACTTAGAATACTAAATGCCAAGGAAACAAATGGCCTAATTAAAAAATGGCCCTTGGAACTTAAAAGAAACTTTACCAGGAATGAAATTAAAATGTCTAACAAATATCTTAAAAAATGCTCAATATCATTAGCCACAAGGGAAATGAAAATCAAAACCTCCCTGAGATATCATCTCACCCTGGTTAGGATGGCAAAAATCCACAATACGAAGAACACCAAATGCTGGAGTGGATGTGGAAAGAAGGGAACTCTCCTACATTGCTGGTGGGAATGCAGGCTTATACAACCACTCTGGCGAGCCATCTGGTGATTCTTAAAATGTTAAAGATTGAAATGCCATGTGACCCTGCTATTCCACTTTTAGGAATAATGCCCCATAAAGCAAAAATTCACCTTGATAGCACAAACACGACCATGTTCATAGCAGCACTGTTTACAATAGCAAAGTCATGGAATGAATCCAAATGCCCAACAGTTGATGAGTGGATAAGGAAAATGTGGTACATTTATACAATGGAATATTACTCAGCTATCAAAAATGATGAAATAATGAAATTCGCTGGGAAATGAATGGAATCAGAAAAAATTACATTAAGCAAAGTATCTCCAGCACAAAATTAATTGCCGTATGCACTCCCTAATAGGTGGATTTTAGTACCAACCCACTTAGTTTCACACTAAAAGATAAATCTCTGTAATACCTACAGTAATTGCAAAGATTATAAGCAGGAAGGAAAGGAGAAGGAGGGCCCCACCAGAAATAAGAAGAGAAGGGATCATGCTACAGCAGAGAAAATAGGCCACCATCAAGGACTGCAAGTAAATAATGAGACATCTGGTTGGGCTCACAGACTCTACTTACTGCTCATTTGTGTCTGGTGGGGTATGATCTCACCAGAAAGGGAGGTTGTAGAGTCTGGCAGATAGAAGGTAACCATCCTGCAAATGGTAGACTGAACCCCCCCCCCCCGAATCTACTCTTATAATAGTCTCTATTTTACCGCATTTTATCTCTGGCCAGGGGTTAATATCCAATACCCATCAGGATGGAGCCAAGGGTGGTGCAGGAGCAACAAAACTGGAAAAAAAATTGAGAAACCATAATTCGGAAAATCAGAGATTCTACATCAACCACCTGGAACCAGGCCTGCCTAATCTCTCTTCATCCTTAAGCTCAGGGAAATTTTCAGTAAGATTATAAGAGCCTAAAGATGGGGAGGAGCAATGATATGCAAGATACTCCATACAAGTTAGGGCCAAAGTAATCATAATAGGACTTTGCATGACCTGTGCAATTACCAACATATCATTGAACCTCCAAAGTCCAACATGGATCACAGGCACTAAGATTCTTAGAGGCAAGGGATTAATAGCCACAATAGTGTTCCTATACTAAAGGAGAACACAAAAAAACAGCTCTAGGCAATGCCACTGAATCCTTACACCTCATCAGAGAGGAGGACCCAGAGGGAAGTTTGACATGCACACTAAAGGATGCTCCAGGAATGGGGGGAGGGGGAAGGAGCACTGGGAGAAAGGGAGGGAGGGGGTAAAGGAAAAAGAAAAGGGGAGAGGGAGCAAGGGGATGCATGGAAGGGTGAAGGGAGGGGATGGGGTACTTATCAACTTTGTATGAGTGTAAGAAATAAATAAAAAAATAAACTGAAGATGAAAAGGTGTAACCAATGAACACAAAACTCAGGAAATCTTTAAAAGCAACTAGTGAACCCTGACATGGTTTAAATTCCTGGAGAAATTAAATATTAATATTAATATTAATTAATAATAATATTAATTGCTTCTTCCACCTTTTTGTTTTCCTCCTAGTTTTCCCAGGTTCTACCTTCCAGAGTCAGAAGTAGGAAGTGCAATCCTTCTCCATTTCCACCTAGCATTTTAAATTGGAATCTTGGTATTGATCTCAAGTTCTTTTGCTCGTGAATCAAATCCTTAACCCTTGAGCCATCTCTTCAGCATGCATGGTGTTACTCTAGTCCTGGAAGAAATATAGGAATTCTACAACAAGCTAGGTAGCCAGATTAGACTTTATGTCTGATTTTCAGTAGAGTAAAACTCAGAAAAGTAAGTTGGAAGATGAAAGTTTAATCCTGATTTCAACTCAGGGCCTCCAAACACATTCACCCCCCACACGCCTTTATACTCATATACACCGGCAACATACATGACTCACATCCCCATCTATTTGAAAAGAGAAATGAAAAGAGAAATGATAATAAAAGATTACCACGATATTTTTCAGAAGAAACACTAAAGTCAGCCAAATAAATAGTATACCTAAGAAAATTTGTGAAAGAAAATATAAACCAAAATAGAAGATGCATAGATAAAATGTTCTGAATGTGAGAATATGTGTGCATTTTGGATCCTATGAATCTCCCAAAGGGAACATAGCCAAGAAATTCACACAAAGATACTAATAGTGATATCTTGAAGATACAGTTGTTTAAAGGATGAAGATGAAGTGGAGAACAGAAGTGAAAGCACAGCAGGTATGAGAATATCACTGGCTATGTGCTTCAGCAACTCGGGTGTAGCTCCACTTTTTAAATAAAAGAATCAGGATAGGAAAAAATAAACTGTCCAAAGGAGCAGCTGTATTAGAAGCCCCCATAAGGGGTTCACTTTCCCTAGACATAGAGCTAAATGTGGACAGTAGAAAAAGCATTCTTATGATATCTGTCTGAGAATGTGGGGGCTGATGTTTTGAATATCACATCAATGAGTTTATTTACTGTTTTTTGTTCATTTAATTTCTACTCAGGAGAACTTTGCTATGCAACAGTTATGGATCGCAGAATGCAATATTTAGAGTGATAGATATGATAATATCAAAATGAGTTCCAATTATAGAAAGCTTGAATTTAAAGTATGACATGAAACTGACTAATTATATTAATGAGATTAATAAGGCTACTTATGTAGAATGTTCCATTTGTAGCACAAGAGGCAGACTGTGATGACAGGCAGGTCACATTTTAGCTAATAAGCAATATTAATAAACAGTTTTGAATTTCCAAATTGAAACATCAAGGATGAAATATTTTCAGGCATTCAACTTTAATGTATAATGTCTATGGCCCAGTAACACAGTTCATTGTCCTGAAGACATTGTAATAAATTTTTTCATACGTTCATCTCTTTAGAAGAGTTAAGAATCCAGCAAATGACAGATGAACAATTCGCTAAAGATGATTTGTTTAGGAATGCTGTATAGCTGAAATAAATTTAAGGAAGGGATAAAAGCTAGCTCTAAATGTGTTTAAGAAAGTCCTTTGTTAAAGTAGCTCAAGAATTGGGGATAAATGAGACAAGTAGTATTGTTTCTAAGCTAATCATGGAATGAACATATTATGTAAAGTAATCCTTGGCCTTTAGATTTGTAGCCCTGCCTACTTCAGTTTGTTTTTACTGTCTCTGCCTGTTTGTTGTCTGCAGTGACCTAAACCATCATCCTGCTTCTGCCTCCAGCCATACTTTCTGCTGTGAGACGCACTGTCTATGTGCTGTCAGCAACTCAGGTGTCACTCAACTTTTAAATAAAACAATCAGGATAGGAAAATAAAACTGTCAAAGGAGCAGCCCACATTAGAAGCCCACATGAACTGTTTACTTCACCTAGACACAGAGCTAAATGTAGATGATAGTGAAAGCATTCTTAGGGTTTCTGTCTGAGCATGTGGGGGGGCAATGTTTTGAATATCGCATCAATGAACATCATAATGGATCATACCTCCACTGGAAAAGAAAGTCAAATAAATCTTCTCTTTCGTCCCTCAAGTTGTGTATGACTGCTGTGTCACAAATTGTAGCAAAGAGAAAATTAACTAAAATATCAACAAAAGTGAAGTTTGAAATAGATATTGCATTAAAAAATACCTTAGCTTTATTTTTGCATTTTCTCTGATGTTGTTGAAAATTTCTTCAAGGTCTCAGGGATGATAGAGAAGTGCTCTACTATATTGCTCTATCAGTAGAACACTGAACACCATGTTTTTGTTATTAAGCAACATAGAGCTTTGTAAAATGTACATTTTGGCAAAGGTACATTTTGACAGAATCAATATAAAATGAGTGTATTTGTATGTCATTTTTCAAGCAAATGCAATTCCATCTGTTTCCTTTTTCTAAACATACTATTAACAGATCAAAGTTCCATTTCTATAAAACCATTATTTTGTGATTTAAGCACATGGAATTTAATTTAAATTATACCCTCTAATTTTTTTTGATTTGTGATAAAAGTGAAATATAACTCACAGTCCTCATGGTTTTGAATTTCTTGAGAAGAAAACTGAAAATAATATGATAATCAAAAAAGAAGCTCAGAAGGAAATTTATGAGGTAATCCTACATAAAACAATATGTTAACAAGGAAATATGTGTGTACTTAACAGTGATGTGTTAAAAGGAAAGACAGAGCAAGGATAAAATAGAAGTTATAAACAGATTTAAATGGTCAATTTACAAGCCTTTTTGAGAAGGTGACATTACAAGAAAGAGTGAACAGGAATGATAAAGCTCTAGCAGAAAGAAGATCCAATGGAGATTCAGAGGCAGAGATATGCTTCGCCTCCATAGACAGATGTAGAGGAGACGCATGGGTTCACAGCAGATAGAGCTGATAGGGATGGAGAGAAAGTCAAGATTAACCAGTCGTCAGCTCTTTTACTATCTATGGGCATAGAATGTGCAGTTTCTGCTGAGTGAGATGACAAGACATAACATGATCCTGAGTACAGGAGCAACATGATCTGATTCTAATTTTAATGGCATAGTTTATCTTTGCTGTATATTGGTAGATTGCACCTTGGCAAGGACAAAGACATAAATGCTGAAGAGTATGCTGTCTGTAGAGGAAATCATGGTTGCCACTCATGGGGCATAGATTGTGAATCTATATGCTCAACAATGCAGGCAGAATGGAGTGAGGATTTGGCTTTAGTGACTCTCCCTTGTGCAGATTTCTCCCCAGAGATATTTGTGTCACAAAATAGATATGACTTCTGTATTGACCCAGAAGATGAAGCATGCTTATGGAGAGAGGAGCAGGTGATTAGGAGGTCAGGGATTTGGAAAGTAGGGAACAAATGAGACAAAAACAACAGGCCACAAGTTAGTATTTGGAATAAAAACTTCCAATATGAATTGTGATATTATAATGTATATGTGTCTGTCCTATTGCATTTAGACATAGGTCCTCTCCTATTGGAGAAGCTTCTGGATAACACTACATTCAAGAATATAACCATATTTGGATTAAAAAAAACTGGTTGGGAAAACACAAAGAATTTCCTCTAATTTCTGTGCTTATAGGTCATAGCATGGCATTATTGAAATTGTGGAAAACAATTGTACTATAAATTGCATGTTTTATACAGTCTACCTCAACTATGTAAATGGAAATTCAGAATGCAGCACTAAGATGAAGACATCCTTGACAAACTGGCTAATGTGAGTTTTCTATTCAAACAGCACTCAGAGAGAGCTCTACATGAAACCAAGATGCCAAAAACTGATATGTAACATGCAGGAGAATATTTGTGAAGACTAATCCAAATTTCAAAAATTATTGCAGAGTAAGCAATCCAATAGACT
This sequence comes from Typhlomys cinereus, assembly GCA_023101885.1. Classification (NCBI taxonomy): domain Eukaryota; kingdom Metazoa; phylum Chordata; class Mammalia; order Rodentia; family Platacanthomyidae; genus Typhlomys; species Typhlomys cinereus. The sequence goes on from JALPQD010000161.1 coordinate 924,864, forward strand.
CTACACTTGTAGTGCACTTAATTTACCAACTTTAAATTTCATAATTTTTACCTCAAACACAAAAGTAATGTTAAAATTTCAATTAGCTGCTAGGATAAGATGTCAAGGCTCTTTTGTTTACTTTATTAAAGTAGTACTAAAATAATCACAAGATAAAGTTATCAATGATTCCAAAATTGGTATCAAAACTTGTTATAGAATTGTATCAGAGAGTATTTTTATAATATCATTTTATTTTATGTTTTATTTCAAATAGCAATTCACATTTGTAACAAATTTTATTTTCAAAATTTTGCACTTTGATTTTGAGGGGGTTCATCAATTTTGAAAGAGCTTTGAGCTTTATAAAATATGGATGTGTACCTACTAGCAGAAAGTAGAACTGATGAGAAATATTAATAGATGATTAATAACCTATTTGTAAAACATTTTTGAATATTTCAGTTTGAATGCTAGAATAGTTAGGATTCATATCAGCAGAATGGAGAATAGTATGAGAGGCATATGCTTTTACAATAATATGTATCATCTCCACAGACGAGTGGGTTTCCCTGTGATATCGCATACATGAATCTGTTATGCACCAACCATACCCACTGTTCCTTGTTCTCTTGTCAGAGAAGGTTGCTTGAAGAAATAATCAAGAACTCTGTCTTGACTTCACTACTTAGGCTATGTTCTAGCTCTGAAGTTGTCTGGTAGGTAGTTTTGTGTGAAGTAAAAAAAAGTTCTCAGGAACACTACACTAGAGAAGTATCAGCTTCCCAGGGGTCTTGAACATGAAACTCCATGAGATGCTTAAGGACACAGAGCATGTGGTGAAATTTTGAAGTCTTAATTAGGAGAATATATATATATTCTCCTAATTTAATTTAATTTGGGAGTTCTCATATATATATATATATATATATATATATATATATATATATATGAGAACTCCCAAATTTTTTTGATTTTTTTTCAAGTTTGAATGAGACTACAAAGAGGGAAGGTAAACAGTGAAGATAAGCCATGGAAAGAAGGGGCTCCTAAAAGGACAGGAAAAGAATGAAGCAATTGCTTAGAATGACACCCTGTAGGGTCACAGGAAAGCACAGTGTAGATAGAGTATTGAAAACATCACACTCAGAAAAAATAAGATTCTGGGGCTGGAGAGGTGGCTCAGGGGTTAAGCCTCTGCTTTGCAGGTGGAAGGTCCTGAGTTTGGATCCTAGACCCCATGGCAGAAGCGGGGGCGGACTGTGTTTCTGGTCTTGGTAGGGCAGAGCCTGTGAATCCCGGGGCAGAGTAAACAAGGAGGAGGTGGAGGCGTCCATGGTGGTTCCCGAATTCGCAAGTGGTTCTACATACACATACAGACACACACACACACACACACACACACACACACACACACACACACACACAGACACACACACACACACACACACACACACACACACACACGATTGAATAAAAAAATTTAAAAAAGAAAAAAATAACGTTCTTTATTCCCACAAGAACAGGTCTTATACAAAATTGACCTTAACAGCAAGAAAGAAACTGACTTAGAATTTTTTTTTTTTAATTGGGACTTAGAGTAGGGCCAGAGAGTACCATCCAAGGTTTGAAACTCACCAGCAGGAAAGAACGCATATCTTGAGTTTTCATCCCTATCTGCCCCGATTTGGAAGGCAAAGAGTCCGACTTAAAAGCTAACAGCAGTACTCCAACTATCACATCAAGCTTTCATTATTTTTTAATTACAAGGTGTTTACAAAAGTCTAATGAGAATAACTTCAGTAACAGAATGCAACGGAAAAAGAAAATACATCATTAAAGAGATAAAAAAAAGATGATATACTGGAGTTGGAAGAGGGTTTTCTGTCAAGATTGAAGAAGCCTGATCGGAGAGGCATAAGGGTGGGGTGGGATGGGGTGTGGTGGGGTATTGGGGGATGAAAGCACATATATTTATTGTTAGTATATATTGCAGTCAGCTTGCATGGTTGCTGATAAATGACCATCAATTGGTTTAAGGGAACAAGGGATTTATTCTCTTATGATTACTGATTACGGTTCATAGTCCAGCTTGACGGGAGAGTGCACATGAACACCAGGGCCGAGGGAACTGTCCACATCATCACCACATAACGGCTGAGAGATGGACAATCCTTACTTGCCAGATCAGCATGTCTGGCCAAGTATACAGAAGGATGCCAATTCTCTCAACCAGCTCTCTGATTTATCCAGGGCCTAATCCCACCCACCATGGGCTGGATCTTCCCCATCAGCTAGGCAATCTCCTTCAGGTTCGCTCTGGACTTAATTCAACCATCAACTCTACAACTGTGCCCAGAGCTCAAGCCCTCAACAATCAAGTTGACATCTGTGCTTAACTATGACAGTATAATTATAAATTAAAAGAAAAAATTGAAGAGAAAAATGATTAGAACAGAATATCATGATATGGGAAGTATAAAAGAGAGATACTTATGTGGGAAGACAGGAGGAAAGTCTATGTTCTTAAGAGCCAGGGTAGAAAGTCAAACACTGCACACAGAACCCTTGTCAATGAGCAGGAACAGATGGTGCCTCTGTTTACTCCGACTTTCTTAGTGAAATAGGAAATGAACTTCTCATGTGAAGGAAGGAGTGAAACATGTCAGCATTGAAAGGTAGATGGACAAGTGAACCTTTCTGATTGAACTTAAGACCTAATTGTCAGAATGGTACACATTCTTGTTACTATAAAGTAAAACAAGAAAATAAAAAAGGGAATGAAATAGATCAATAGGAAAAAACAGCCAATATACCTATAGGTAGGCCAAACTGCTTTGTAAATAGCTGTTATTATACTAGATTATTATATTAAATTGAAATAACTCTTAACATTCAGCCTAGAAATCTTTTACAACAGAGGTAGAAGATCTCAACACCCTGGTAGGATGCAACCTGGGGCTGTAAAAGAGCAGTGAAGTGGACAGCAATGGCCGGCCACAATGAAGTATACTGGCAACTCAGCAGGGCTCACCCAGAATCAGGCCAAACTGATCTCTCCCCATCCTAAGCCTTTGGGAACCTTGCAGAAGAGGGAGTGATGAGATTGTAAGAACCTAAAGGTTCACATTGGAAAAGACATTCCACTTAAGGTAGGACAGCTGCATCTAGAAGCTCACTACAGTGAGACTTGTAGTTGCCAGACAAGAATAATGACTGACATAACAATATGTCCCCATAGACTACCTTAGAATTAAAAAGAGAGAGAGAGAACATACTGTGGAAACCTGGATGCACAAAGGGAAATGCCCCTATCAGTGGGGTGGCCCAAAGAGAGGCAACTTTATATGTTACAGAGTCCTGAATCCCCACAAAAGTAGATAAGCTAGAGGGAACCTTGGGGTCCATAGAAGCATACAGACAGGAGGGTGGGAGGGAGTGGGAGTGATTGAGGAAGTGAAGGGAGGGAATGGAAGGAGGAGGGATGGAGGGAAGCAGGCATGAATATTCAATGTGCTTGTAAAAATAGAAAAATAAAAATAAATTAAAAAGCGAACCTTGGTGTTATCCTGACTGTAACCGCCTTGAAAATCACCCACCAGTACAAAAAATAGTGTGACCACGGGACAGTGTGCTGCCCAAAATGCTCCTGCGTGTCTTTCTGTACCCTAAGAATAGCTAGGCCTTTAAAGTGTGTGTCCCTAAATCTGGTATGCTAAGACAGAAGTGATATTTAAAGGGTGAAAACTATTTTGCCCTTTATAAAGAACACCAGCAGATTTTACATAACAATATATAAATTTTATAAATCTTGATCCCCCTTAAAAAACCAAATGAATACTTAAAATTCTATGCTTTGGCATCATTGCTAGACATTTTATATTATGTAGAGGTGTGTGTATTTCTATGTGGTATTTTTAATTTGCAAGTTTGTTAACTTCTGTACATAAATGACTCTTCTGCAGAATTATCATCCATTTTATCCAGTTTCGAAAGTTGTATTTTCTTTCTCTTTCTTCTTTCTTTCTTTCTTTCTTTCTTTCTTTCTTTCTTTCTTTCTTTCTTTCTTTCTTTCTTTCTTTCTTTCTTTCTTTCTTTCACTTTCTTCCTTTCTTCTTTGTTTCCAATATTTTCAGCCTGTAAAAGTTGTGATCACTTGTTGAATCAAATATCTATATTTGTGTATGTGTTGTGTTCTGTGAGTGTGTGTGTGTGTGTGTGTGTGTGTGCATGGATGAATATATTTAAATATTTTTCATAACCCCATAAGAGAAAAAGATAGGATTTTTCCCATTTGAGAATGCTAGAAGCATCAGCGTAGCAGATACCAAGAAGCTATAAATTTACAAAAAAATCATTGTGGCTTCAGGGATAAATATTCAGTACCTGGTATTACCTGATAAGGTCATACATATGTATAGTTGCATTTTATATAATAATTATTGAATCTAGCTTTGGCATCTGTTTTTACCAGATAAAATGAATTCATTATTTTGAAAAAGGCAGTCACAATAATTCATAGTCTAGTGAAAAATCAGGAAATAAAGGGGTTGTGAGACAGAAAGGATAAATGAATAGAACCTTTATTACAAATTCCCTGTGAAATGACAGTTGTCTGCTTCATATAATTTTCTGAGAATTTTTGCTTTCACGTGTAAAAATCCATATTCTCCATGAGCAAAGCTGTTAAAAATTGAATGAAAGACTTCAGGAGGATTTCTGAACTGTCCTTTAGCACTTGAATTTTAAAGTGACTTTCATCATATTTCAAAATGGTTCAGCATCTCCTCTGTACTCAACAACAAATAACTATTTGCACTTTGCTAGTTTTTGTTCAGCTGTCCACAATCTAAAAGTGATAAGCTCAGAAATGCATTTCTAGTAATAAAAGAGATAAGCGGTGAAGTGTAGGCAGTCCGGCAAGATACTGTTGCAATAAATCCATCTCCATAGCCACTGAATTCCTCTCCTTAGAAAGATCAATGTTAAGTTGAATCCTTAAGCTACCCATATCTTAAGAACCACATAACTTCTTCTTGATGGGGTTCAAGATTACAGACTTAATTGAGATAGCATTTTCTTAAAATATTTTGAGTGAAAAAGAAGTCTCTTCCCAGGCTGATCTTACCAACATTCAAAACTCAATGCTCTTCAACATTAATAAATTAGATGCAAAACTAAAATACAAACTTGAAAATAATTAGGATGAAAAAGAAGAATTAACATTAAATAGTGATCATGATTTGGTCTTATTTAAAGAGAGAGATTTGGAGTAACTGGCCCTTTAGGTTGTGTGGATGTGACATATGGCGTAAAAGCCGTATGTTAACATGGAAAAAGTTTCTGATGCATCACCATTCTAACTGGATTGTCGTCTACATTTAGCTCTTACTAATATTTTTAATTTTGCTTTTTAAATCTTGAGTGTGCTTGCATGATGTGTGTAAGTGTGTCTATGTTTTTGAGTGAGTTTGGACAGATACATGTCAGACAACACTCTAAATAGTTGGTCTTTCACCATTTTCAGCAGGATCTCTGTTATCGTTTGCCACTGCATAGGTCAGATTAGTTGGTCCATGAGCTCCCAGGGATCCAGTCCCTCCTCTCATCTAGCCATAGGTACATTGGATTTACAGAGGTGTGCTTTCATGCATCTGATTTTTATATAGGTCTGAGTTTTCAAATACTGTTAGGTTAATGTCGCCAGTATCTTCCTCTTAAGTCATCTACTCGTACCCCAGATTTTAGTGATTTTTGTAGAGAAATTTCAAGTTTATAAATATTCTCATCTGCAAAAGTCAAATGTATTTCACAGAGACAAGTTCTCGGGGAGAATAGACAAATTAGCATTTCATTTCTGTCACCTTTTATTGAGTTTGTGAACATTGCATCATAGTCCATTTTATGGCTTCTCTTTTATCAGAACTCATTATATGTTCATAGCTAATTGAAGACATCCTGTAGAGGACATAAAAGCATAGATTGATCAGCAAACAGTAAAAGAATGGCTATGATTAATAGCAGAAACTCTCCTCAAAATACAGAATAATATTGTGTTCGGTGTCATATCTTCTGTCTACCATTCAACAAGATCTGAAAAATTCTCTCAAACATCCTCCAGATTATAAGAAATTCTTGCTAATCTCTACTGTGTATATCTTTCCAAATGAGATGCTCATATTGGAGATCTGGCAAATTTTGTTGGCATGGAAAGATGGTAAAGTGATTGAGCATACCAGGAGAGTGGTTGGATCTGAATACAAGTCTGTATCTTTAAGAGGCATTATAATATTTATGTCTCTTACTTATATCATTTCATTTAATACCTAAGGAGAGTAATGAAATAGAAGAAATTATCTGAGGGAAGACTGCACCAACAAAATCAGGGTAACTTCCCTGAAAACTGTCTTGTAATTATTTAAATGAGAAACAGGTACCGTATATAATCCTCATTCTTGGTACAATGCAGCTTCTGGAAAATAGTTTTGCTCAAAAACTCTAAACACAAGGCTCATATATGCATGGTATAGGATTTATAAAACGACACTTTCACCACCCATGAGATTTTTGCTAGTTTATCTGTATCTGCACTAGAGTGATGTCAATGCATACAGTGTCCATGTTTTAGAATGTCTGCATTGAGATGGGGAAGAGGAAAACCATGGAGTCAAATACTGGAGTCACATAGACAACCAAGTGAATCACCACCTTTATGCCTTCATGCTTCTTTATAACCTTTGATAATTAATCCAGTGCAGATTGTCAAATGGTCCTGAGAATAAAATTAGAGTGAAAAGGAGGGAAGCTGAGACTGAATATCTGATAGTCACTACTTCACCTTCCCGGGCTCTAAAGATGAAAGGAAGCAGAAGAGCACCTACAAAGACTGACTGTACAGGCAGTATGAACAGCATTCACCAGCTAGAACAGCCAGGCATATCCTTGGATGGCAAATGCTAGAGCAGATTGCTTCAGAGGTGACTGCCTCAGTGATTGATCACCCTGGAATTTTGTGAAAAATATAGACAGATTAATCTGCCTTTAATGAATGATATCTATAAATAAAATGGTAAACATAAACACTCCTCTATGGTTTCAATGGTGTGTGCATGTGCATTAATGTGTGTTTACGTGTGTTGGCATATGTTTGTATGTGCTTGCATGTTCTATGTGTGTGCACACTTACATTACCTTTATCTCCACATGAATCATGTGGTAACTCACCTCTAAGAATCCCATAGCAATTCACTTGAAACACATTGGAGACCATGATACAAAAAACAGACTTGAACCCAACTAACCCCCATAATACAATATAACATATGCAATTCAAAGACATAAAAGGATTTTGACTAATTATTCAGATTCCATATCAGTAACTTTAAAGTAAAAATATTATCCAAATGGTATAATTACCTGCTTCTTCAAACTTGTGATTAAAGGCAAAAATCAAGGAGTTTTAACTAGGAGGACATGATATGCTAATACAAGCATGAAGGTAGTGGTAACTATGCCTCAAGAGTGTGCAAAAAGCATATAGAAACTGAAAACACATGTCACTTAACTTCTATTCGTGAAAGAGGACCACAGTGGTACAGCATCAGGAACATAAACCCTTGTAGAATGTGAAGGAGATAAAAAGTATATATTTTAACATAGAACCTCCAAATAAAAAATCATTATTGTAAACAAATTTAATATCAACCTTGAATACATGAAGCAGAAAATTCAGTAATGTCAGGGTAAATTCTATCCTGCAGAATCGTGAGCTAATGAGTGAATGCGATTTAAGACAGTTATAATCAGTCATTTTTTATACAGCAACAAAAAATAACATTGAATATTTTAAGAATAATATTTGTACTCAATTTCTATAGTACATGGCAGTTGCAATTTAAATATGAATCTTTAATTTAATAACTTGACAAGTTAATGAGAAAATAAAGTGAAGAATTAGGAAAGGTAAAATTAATTGAAATTAAAATTCTGTTGGTTATCAAGAATTATAATAAAGTTTTAATATTTTAAATTATTGTATTGAAACAATACAAAATATGACTTCACATAAAGCAAAAGGCAGATAAGTAAATACATAATCAGAATTTAGAACATAAATCATGGCATAGAAATAAGTAAGAATCAACTGCAAAAAAATGGCATTAAGAAAAATAACCTTCAACATTAGCTACTTATAAACTTAGAATCATCATTTCATTGAGACACACCATTTGTTCTCAGCATATTAAATATCTATGTTTTAAAAACAAAAGCTTGTAAGTCTTAATCGAGGTCTACATAAGCATCATGACTAATATTTCATTAAAATATTTTGTAAAGCTTTAAGCTGCATTGTTAAGTTGTTTCTAAAGCAATTAAAATATTTTGTAGAGACACTTTTTTACACCTTCACAGTGAAATATATACCAGGAAGAAAATTCCTTACTAAATCTTACAAAACATTACAAAAATGTGATATGATGATTTCTAATAAAATTATGGTTAAACATTTTAACAGTAATTTTCCTCTTTGACTAATAATTTTGAAATATTTGAATATGCTTATTTTTGTAGGCAGTCATTCAAGTATTATTTGTCACAATATATTTTCACATATCTTCAGGAAGTTACACAACTGAGAGTTTGTAAAACACCCTAGAGATATGCCTAAGAGTTGTCATAGTCAACAGAATCACAGATAGTCTAAGAATCAGTCAAAAGGAAGAGGTTACATGTGACAGCTAAAAGCAATGTGAATATCGGATGAAATCCCAAAGAAAGAACTCAGACATTATTTAAAATTAAATTATTTCAATCGAAAGCATGAACTTTTATTAATAGTAATATATGACTGTTAATGTTGGCTCAGTAGCCATCTTAAATAGACCATCACAAATAGAGCCATCATAAAATCCTAACGGTAGGAAAATCAAAACTGGTACTTATAGAATTGCTTTCTCAAAGAAAACAGCAAAGTCATTTTTTAAATGAAGTCCCCAAATGAATGTTAACTCAGCTATAAAGAAGAAGGAAAGTATGACATTTATAGGAAAATGGGCAGCTTTAGATGTCACCATGCCAAGTTAAATAGCTCCAACAAACAAATGCCTGCTATTTTCTCTCACGTATGGAAACTTGCAGTAGGAAATAAGATAAGACCAAATGGGTAATTGCAAAGGATATATATACATATATATATGCAGAGGGCATAACAGACAAGAATAAAGAAGCAAATATAAGCAAAGCATATTATATCCATATATGGAAATGTCATATGAAATGTTTGGTATTCTTATTACACATTGATAAAATTAATATTAAGAAAGACAAAATTATAAGGCCAGAACATAAAGGAAGGACACTTCATTATATAACCACATTATATTTTATGTATATATGTTTGCCATATTCTGATATCTTTAAAATAAAGAAATCTTGCATATATTTGAGAAAAAAGAAAGCTCAAATAATCAATGAGAATGATATGATTGAAAGACAAGTTATGTATATAACTGCAAAAATTCTGACGATTTAATGTTGCATTAAATCCTCATATCAATTTCTCCTCATATTCAAATATTGTGATTACAACAAGTTATTCACAAAGTGCTTCTTAGTAGTCAGCTTTGAAAGTAATACTTGTAGCATCATGGCAAAAGGAGACAACAACTTTATTCCCTGGAGAATTTTTTTTATAATTTTTTTTTACTCAATTGTGTGTGTATGCGTGTGTGCGCTTGTGTGTGTGTGTGCGCGCGCTTGTGTGTGTGTGTGTGTGTGTGTGTGTGTGTGTGTGAGTGTGTGTGTGTAGAACCACGGACGAATTCGGGAACCACCACGGACGCCTCCACCACCTCCTTGTTTCCTCTGCCTCGGGATTCACAGGCTCCTCCTCACCAGGACCAGAAACGCAGGCTGCCCTGGCTTCTGCCAGGCATCTATACGTGGGGTCTAGGATCCAAACCCTGGAGAATTTTTATGATATGAATTTAATTTATCCAAGACCACACTCAGCCATATTTTAAATATGCCAGTATTTTAGGTCCGAAATGTTAACAGTTAAGTTTTATTTATTTTATAATATTTTATACCTCAAATAAGTAGAGTTTACTATGATAGGATGACCTGTCAATAATATTAGCATATGTTTATGTTGTACTGAAGTTAACATGTCTGTTTCCTCTGTCCTATTTGTCTAAAAGTCAAGTTTGACTGGACCAAAAATGGGGAAGAAGCAATTGTTTATACTACATAGTTCCAAAACTCTCTATCTTTAGATAGCAGACTACATACATCTCTCCAAATAGCTGTTAAAGCCTTTACAATAAGTGTAGTAGCTTAGTATTTTATCCAAATTTTTAAAAAAAGTCTAGAGAATTAAGAGAATGAAGAGGAATCTGGGCTTGCTAGCACAAAGATATGGTTATCCAGTCACAGAAAGACAACTCTGCAACAGTGTTAAAGCACTAATTATTGACGACTGCTCTAAGTGGACTTGACAGGTACTTACTAATGACATCCCTGTGGCTATGGCTCCGTGGGGAATATGGATAAGCTGATGTGAGTCATTTGTCTAAAAACATCTGGTTAAAGATCACTGTACTCTGGCTGAGCTGGAACATAATATTAATTAAAAACTAAGGGGATGGCTGTGCTTCAGTATTATCAAAGAAATGCACAATGTAGGCCTTCAAAATGTGGAAGGCATACCACATCATTTGACTCCTGCTTTGTGTCAGTCAGTGAGAAATTAACTTCAACAACAAGCACCCAAGGGGGAAAAGACATCTTCATTTAAAATTTTGTACATTTATGATACTGTGGAGAAAAAACATATCTTCATTTACAACAGTGGCACTTACCTTCTTTGGAAATAGTGACAGACTCATTATCAAATGTAATAAAAGATATGACTACATTTTCATTTGACCTTTAGAATGTATATGCACATAAACACACACATACACACATACCCCCTTCAGAGTTTTACAAATAGTATTTTAATAAGCATGTATACTCTATAATCCAAAAGAAATCATAGACTCATAATTTACAGCTTAAAATTAAACTCTGCAATCTTAAATTTTATTAATATTTTCTGTGGCCTATAATATAGTTTTTCATCTATAACTGCTATCCTGCATGCTGTCTTTGTCTAGTGAGTCATCTCTCCCACCAACAAATTTCTTTTTTTTTAATTATTTATTCAATTGTGTGTGTGTGCGTATGTATGTCTGTGTATGTAGAACCACGGACGAATTCGGGAACCACCATGGACGCCTCCACCTCCTTCTGCCCCCGGATTCACAGGCTCCGCCCTACCAGGACCAGAAGCGCAGGCCGCCCCCGCTTCCGCCTGGCGTCTATACGTGGGATTTGGGATCCGAACTCAGGACCTTCCGCCTGCAAGGCGGAGGCTTAACCCCTGAGCCACCTCTCCAGCCCCCACCAACAAATTTCTTTATTTCTTAATTGATACATATTTATGAAGTGCTTGTGATTTTTCAAGACAGGAAATAGGATTACAATATCAAAAAAAGACAGGCACAGTTATTTTCTGCAGAAAATCTATACATCCATTTGAAGAAGTAGGGCATGTGGAATGCTCTACATCCATATATAGGTCTATTGGCCTCATATATTTTTGTTCTAATGTGATCTGCTCCTACTTGAGATCAGGTCTTTTGACTCTAATAGTTTTCTCTATCACAACCTTTTTAAAAGATTATTTAAGATCTTATAATTCCCAAACCTTTTGATTACTTTTCACACCTTTTAGTACTTATTGAAAGACTCAAGGGGACTACTGAGAAATTGTGGGCAAAAGGTTAGTGCAAAAAAACCCCACTGTTTGACAACATTGTTACAATAAGAAAAAAGAGGGAAGTTCCACATATTGGAAGTCATAGAAAATGTGTTATTTGAGATACTCCTCTCTACCACTCATCCATCTACTGTTCTATTCATCCATCCATCCATCCATCCACCCATCCATCCATCCAAACTTACATTTATATATAACTTGTGGATCTATACATTATACAGAATTGTCAATAATCAATTTGACAATGCTGTATTTGACATTTCTGTATAATCCTCCAGCCTAAGGTAGAGTGTCGCATACATGATAAAAGCGCAAAGTAAATATTTACAAGTAAGAATGAATAAAGAAAAAAACACAGATGTTAGTGAAAAATATATACTAAAAACAGATTATAAGGGATTTAAAAGATATATTTCTTAAAATAAAGCTGTTTAAATCAAAATCAGCCATAGTAAATATTTCTAGTATAGAAATAGGTTTGTAATTTTTAAAATTATATTTAAATATTCCTCTTCAGTATATGCCTTTGTTTTTCACTATTTTTAGTATAAATCATTGAAAACTCACGCATATAAGTAAAACATAAAATCATATATTTACAAATACTTAAGACAGAAAATGCTTATCATCTGTTCCTTTTCATAATAACCTAATTTTATATGTAAATTATCATGGCTTTTGCCCACAGAAAAATTTTACTTGATAATTTTTCTAGTACATTTTATGTAGCTTAACAAGCAGACATTAGTTTATAAATTAAATTGCATTAAGATCTTGCTCTGGTCTCTAATATATTATTTACAGATATTGTGTTATGATTTTTAATATTGCAAGGTAACCAGCCATTTAATTATAGAAATTGTTCTAATATTTTCCTAATTATGTTTGACTTTACTTGAACAAAACAACCTCATTTATCTTTTCATTCATTTCACATACGAAGGATGAAAGCTCAATTTATTAACAAGAGATCTTTTTCAGTAGAAGAAAGAAAAATATAAAGTAAGTTTCTGATTATGAAATAGATCTGAACTTTACATAAAAAGATAGCTACCATTCATGAATAAATATCAAATATGAGAACTTTTGAAAAATCATAAACATTTCATAAAATGGAGTTGTAAATAAATATTGTCAACTTTCAAGATGAAATGGTCTGCTCAAATTTCTTAGTTATTATTATAAATTATTATTTATGAAATCATTCATATTTTCAAATTATTTATGCAGATAATTCTATTTTTTATTCATTATGTGGGGACAATTTGTAAAACTTATATGATGAAAAAATTAATAGCTTGTATGAATTGGTGTGTTAAGACTTTAGTACGTGATCCAAATATTATTAATTTTCTGTTCTTAATTTACTTAAAAAATTATAAGTCTGGGGAGATGGCTCAGTTACTAATGTGTTTGTCCTGTAAGCATAAGGACTTGAGTTTAATCCTTGGTATGCATTAAACATACAAACACATCAACAAAAGGCAGCTATACAAGGTAGAGACTAACCATCAGTGTTTGCTGATCAATTATTGGTGTGCTTGGTGAGTTTAATGTCCATGATAGATCCTATCTCAAAAAAGCAAGATGGGTAGTGCCTGCCAAGAGAATGACACGTGAGGATGAATCTCTGACCTCTACACACACATGCATGCACATCCATTGTCTTCTAGACGCAGGACAGAATTGTATTCAAGATTCTCTGGTTAGACACAATGAAGAACTGCACAGTTTTAATACCTTGTGTTGAATGGAATGTGAATGTCAGTAAAAAATGTTTTCTTGATATTTTAGAGCCATAAAAAGGGAAATATTGAAATCATGAGAATTTCAACTGTACCATGGGCTGGGTAATTGTCTCAAGCATGTTTCTTTATCCATGTCCACGTCCCACTCCATTAATTTGAAATTTTAATGATAAATCTTCATGAAGATGTACTGTTGTCCTAATTAGACAATATATTTAAAAGGATAATGTAATATCTTCTTTGTGGTATTCCCTAGAATTAACTCAGCTTGCATTAGAAAAAATGCAAATATTTTACTCTATATAACATATAGACCTATGAGTATACTTCTTTCCTATGAAAATTGCTATTTATCCAAGATCTATGCCTTGTATTTTTATAGTTTCTTTATTTGCACTTATTTGTAGAAAAGGAGTTACAATTGGAATAGAATCTTTTCTGGATTTTATGAAGGAATAGATAGATCCAGAAAATTTTTCTTCCTAGCCTCCTGTTTATATCACACATTTTTATGTGGCTTCAGTCTACAGGAAAATCCATTCAACACTGAGTTCAGAGAGGTGTCTGTTTTGTTAAAACAGTAGGCATGACCATGGGCTCAGATAAAACCAAACTCTCCTTTGTCCTTATCGGATCAATGGTCTCAGCTAACACTGTTTAACAAAGGAAGGGTGACTTGTTCTGCTGCAGCATAGCTAGAATTCAGAGACAAATATCTCTCCAAATGTACAAACAAATGCGAGTATGTGCCAACCCTTCCTCTTCCTCTTAAAGCCCAACATAAATGCTCTATACTTTTTTTCACATGAAGCCCAGACTACCCTTAAATTCATTGTAGAGCCTATAACTGAACATACTGTTTCAACTTTGTAAGTATTAGGATTTCAGTCCTGTGTCATCGGACCTGATTTTCCACATGCCCCATATACTGGTTTGTATGTCTATTTTTGAGAAGATATAATAACATATGCTCCTATCCTGGGATATGCCAACAGCCCAATGAATAATGTGTTATTCAAGTTATTCTTCCTGGTAGCCAAGAGGGCCACTCCCTTTAATAATACATTTGAATGTCAAAGGAAAATGTCTTTTTCTCTTCCACTCCATTATTACTGGTATTTCTCAAAGGAGGCAGGGTCTTTTGATGACCAGTATCTTCTAGTAGACATTTGCTGTGACTCATAGCTTGATGCCAAAGTCTTGTCTTACTTTTACCCTTTGTCACTATTAAGACAAGAATCAAACAATAAAAAAGAAAAACGTTTACTTTTTTTCCCCATTACAATTATGTATCCAGGCATCATTCTCAACTACATTTGTGTGTGATGGGGGTGAGTACTGGTGGTCACCACTGTTGTTCTCTGCTTCTTGTAAGGTTACAATTTCAAACCCTTGCTTATATAGAATAATTCAAGAGTGTCTTATCAGTGCCACAGGCTCAACTCAGGGGATTCTGATAGCATATGCAACATTTCCACAATGTTTCTGCCAAACAGGGATCCATTTTTGGTATAAAGCTTCTAGCAACAAGAAATGCCAGAAGAATGCTTGAAAGTAAAACTGTCCTTACTGTGTGCCAGCAAAAGGTAAATATTGTTAACAAACTGCAGAGTATCTTCTGAGTCAGTCTGGGCTCTCTAAGTGTCTATATACGAAATTGTTGTCTAGCTTTCTCAGGACATAGTCATAATGAACTTCAGCACAGAAGACTGTTTTGTACAGTATAAAGTGTTAGCCAGAAATGGGGAATCATGACTCATTTAGAAACAGGCAGCCAGGTTATCCTAACATAGCTAAGAAAGTCAAATGCCAAGCTAGCTCGAACCCACGAAGCTATTTCTGTACCTGTCATGGTGTTTAAACTGTAAGAACTCACTGTCTGATATCTAGAGCCTCTTCTGACTTAAAATGCTGCCCAATATCAAATCCTTAAATTCTCTACATATTTGGTCTAGTATTTTGGGTTAAAATGCTCATCATTTTTGCATTTCCCACAGGCGAACATGTTTAGCATGAAAATATGAATTATTTCAAATGAGTGTTCAATATTCATGTGTCTCTTTTTATGAATTTAATTTTGCACTTATTTCTAGTTATATTTCATACAGTTTAGAAATTTATGGCATTTCAATTTTTAACTTTTTTAAAAAGCACCAAACTGATAGCCAGAGTGGTTGTACAAACCTGCATTCCCATCACCAATATATGAGAGTTCCCTTCTCTCCGCATCCTCTCCAGCATTTGTTATTGTTTTGTGGATTTTTGCCATCCAGACCTGGGTGAGATGATATCTCAGGGAGGTTTTGATTTGCATTTTCCTGATGGCTAAGGATGTGGAGCATTTTTTAAGATATATGTTAGACATTTCAATTTCGTCCCTGGAAAAGTTTCTTTTGATTTCCCAGGCCCATTTTTTAGTTGGGCCATTTATCTCCTTGGTGTTTAGTTTTTTATGTTCTTTGTGCACTCTGGATAGTAGGGCTCTATCAGATATGTATTTAGTGAAGATTTTCTCCGATTCTATGGGTTATCTTTTTGCTCAGGTTACAATCTCTTTATCTGAACAGAAGTTCTTTAATTTCATAAGATCCCATTTGTTGAGTGTTGGTTGTAGTGACTGTGCTGTTGGATTTCCATTTAGGAACTGTTGGTATAGTCTAATCAGTGCAAAGGAGTTCCTTATTTATTTTTTTTTTTTTAGTAAACTGAATTGTACATTTTAATTTTTTTAAGTTTTTTTATTTATTTCTTCCACTCATACAAAGTTGATAAGTACCCCATTCCCCTCCCTCCCTCCCTCCCTCCAACCCTCCTTGAATCCCCTTGCTCCCTCCCCCCTTTTCCTTTTCTTTTCCCCCTCCCTTTCTCAGTGCTCCTTCCCTCCCCCATTCCTGGAGCATCCTTTAGTGTGCATGGCAAACTTCTCTATGGGTCCTCTTCTCTATCCACCACCATCAAGGAGTGAAAGTAAGTAATGAGACATCTGGTGAGCTCACAGACACTCCTTACTAGTCACTTGCATCTGATGGGGTATGATCTCACCAGAAAGGAGGGCATAGAGTCTGGCACATTGAAGGTAACCATCCTGCAAATGGGAGACTGACCCCCCCAGCGCTCTCCTACTCTTATTCTATCTACCTTTGAATCTACTCTTATAATAAGACTCTATTTTATCGACTTTTTATCTCTGGCCAGGAGGTGACATCCAATACCCATCTCTGGCCAAGAGCGGTGCAGGAGCAACAAAACTGAAGAGTTCCTGATCTTTTCAATAGGGTTTTTAATAGTCTCTGGCCTAATATTGAGGTCCTTGATCAATTTGGAATTAATTTTTGTGCATGGTGACAATGACAATTATGGGTCCAGTTTTAATCTTCTGCGTGTGGACATCCAGTTTTGCCATTTGTTGAAGATGTTGTTCTTTTTCTTTTGGAATTTTTGGCCTCCTTGTCAAAGATCAAATGGCTGTGATTGTGTGAGCTTATATCTGGGTCTTCAAGCCTTATCCATTGATCTACATGCCTGTTTTGGAGCCAATACTAGCCTTTTTTTTAACTATGGATTTGCAGTATAGATTAAGGATTGGTATGGTGATACCTCCAGCCAAGTTTTTGTTACTCAGGATTGTTTTTGCTATCCTGGGCCTTTTGTGCTTCCATATAAATTTTGAGATTGTTTGGTCAATTTCTTTAAAGAATTACTTGGGGATTTTGATTGGTATAGAATTTAATCTGTATATTGCTTTTGATAAGATGATCATTTTTATTACATTGATTCTGTTGATCGAGGAGGGGGCAGTCTTTCTACCTTCTGGTGTCTTTTGTAATTTCTTTCTTTAGGGTTTTAAAGTTTTCATTATAAAGATCTCTCACTTCTTTGGTTAGATTTATAACAAGAGATTTCATTTTTAGGGGCTATAGTAAATGGGATCTTTTCTCTTAGGACTGCTTCACTTTTTTCATCCTTGGTGTATAGGAAGGCCACTGATTTTTGCACGTTTATTTTGTAACCTTCCACCCTGCTGAATATATGTATTAGTTCCAGGAGTTTCCTGGTGGAGGTTTTGGGAACACTCAGGTATAAGATCATGTCACCTGCAAATAAAGATATCTTGACTTCTTCATTGCCAATTTGAATCCCTTTTATCTCCCTCTCTTGTCTTATGGCTCTAGCTAAGACATCAAGTACAATATTGAATAGAAGTGGTGAGAGTGGACAGCTTTATCTAGTTCCTGATCAAAGCAGGAATGCTTCAAGTGTTTCCCTATTGAAACCCTGCTATACCACTTCTGTGACTAATCCCCATAGTGTAAAATTTCATTGCAGTGACACAAGCACAACCATGTTCATTCCAGCACTATTTACAATAGCAAAGTCACAGAATCAACCTAAATGCCCAACAGTTGATAAACAGATAAGGAAAATGTGGTACATTTATGCAAACTACTCAGCATCAAAAAAAAAAAAAAGAATTTGCTGGAAATGGATGGAATTAGAAAAAATATATTGAGTGAGGTGTCCCAGACACAGAAAATTACTGTATGTACTCCCTAATAGGTGGGTTCTAGTACCAAACCAACTTAATGACATATTCAAAAGTAAATGCCTGTAATATCTATTGTAATCACAAAAATTTTAAGCAGGAAGGAAGGGGAAGGAGGGTGCCCCTTAAAAAAAGGAGAGAGGGAATCATGCTTCAGTAGAGAAAATAGGTCACCATCAGGTATTACATGTAAGTAGTGAGACATCTGGTGAAGCTCACTCTTGTTTCCATTCCTGGTCACCTGAGACTGAAGAGGTTTGATTTCACCAATGAGGAAGGGTGTAAATTCTGCAGCTACATGGTAACCATCCCACAGATGGGACACTGACCCCCTCTCACCGTTGTGTACTGCTCCTATTCCATCTATCTTTGAGTCTCCTCTTACATTAAGATCTTCATTTAAACAGGTATAACCAGACCAGCCAAATCTCTCTCCATCCTAAAGTTCAGGGAAAATTGTGGAAGAGGGGGTAGCAAGATTCTAAGAGCCTAAAGATGTGGAGGACCAACGATATGCAACATACTCCACATACTGAAGTTAGGGCTGCAGTATCCATGAAAGGACTTTGCATGACCTGCACAATGGCTGACATGTCAACGACACCCCCAAAAATATCTAGCATGGATCACAAGCAGTGAGATCCTTAGAGACAAAGGATTAACAGTCATAATAGATAGATGGTAACCATCCTGCAAATGGGATACTGACCCCCCCTCACTGTGGTCTCCTACTCCTACTCCTGTAACAAACCATAATTCAGAACACCAAAGACCCTACATTAATCACTTGGGACCAGACTAGCCAACTCTCCCCATCCTAACGTTCAGGGAAACTTTCAGGAGAGGGGTGGCAAGATTGTACGAGCCTAAAGATGGGGAATACCAGTGATATGCAAGATACTCCACACAAGTTAGGGCTGCAGTAGCCATAATTGGATTTTGCATGAACTGCACAATGACTGACATGTCAACCACTCCCCAAAGTCTAGCATGGATCACAGACATTTGGATTCTTACAGGCAAGAGATTAATAGTCATAATAGTGTTCCTATACTAAGAGGGAACCCCAGATAGGGCTCAGGGTCATGCCACTGAGTCTTTATATCTCACTAGAGTGGAGGACTCAGAGGGAGATTTGGCATTCACATAAAAGGATGCTCTAGGGGATGGTAGGGAGGAAGGGAGAGGCACTGGGAGAAATGGAGGGAGGGAGGGGGGTTGAAAGGAAGGGGAAAAGGAGAGGAGAGTGCAAGGGGTCCTGGGGAGGGGTAGAGAAAGGGAGAGGACAGGGGTACCTATTGAGCTTGTATGACTGGGAAAAAATAAAACTTGGGAGAAAAAAATGAATCCATTTAATCCTCCAAATCAATTTTGTTTGTACAAATTATAGAAAAATACTCATACCTTTGTTGGATCAGAAGTAATTAATTTAATTTCATATGCAAAAAGATGCAAATAACATTATATACTAAGCAAAACTTAACATTGCAAATTAAAAGACTATAAAGCGAACTCAAACACACTAAAGAAGTAATTTATTATACCTCTAAATAAATTATTGAAATTTAGAAACAAAAGAATATTTTAATACCTTATTTCTACTTTGTATTCCAATTGTCCTTCCATTTATTTATTGAGTTATATCCCCAGACAATGTCACATGGTTTGGAAGGCAGGGAGAGAAAGGAGGTAAGTTACTTCCAGGGGTCAAACTAAAAGGAACATATGACATTAAGGGTCTTCAAGTACTGAGTAGAAGTTTTCTCTCTCTCTTACACATT
This sequence comes from Typhlomys cinereus, assembly GCA_023101885.1. Classification (NCBI taxonomy): domain Eukaryota; kingdom Metazoa; phylum Chordata; class Mammalia; order Rodentia; family Platacanthomyidae; genus Typhlomys; species Typhlomys cinereus. The sequence goes on from JALPQD010000161.1 coordinate 944,736, forward strand.
AAGATTTCATTGTTCACTAACATTGACTTTGGCCTTAAGCTTCTCTAGTACAACTTTCAGTCTGCCCCTAGATCCTAACTGAGTCTTGAGCATGGAACCTCCTATGATTTCTCCATTTCCCTGTATCATGATTACTTGCTTTAGAACTTCTTTTGAACCATTTTACTCTAATACCAAAGCTTCTTTCTAAAAGTTTATGTACTTGGGACTTCTTAGAAGTCTATAACCCAAGAGCAAAACTTCAGGTCTCATCTCCTGAGTCCTTGTCTGCAAGGTGAATTTCCCTTCTGCATCAACCTCCATTTACAGTAATCATAAAACACTGGAGTACATGCATACTACATTCTCATCATTGATGGAGATTTCATACCTTCCAACTTCCTTCTTCACCAGAAGCATGGTGATGTAAAATCTATGAAAAGTTGTGTTAGTTGATACAAAATGCATGTTGCACTGTTTTATTGTACTCAAATAATGATAGTTAAGTCCCTTCACACATGCTTTTCCAATTGATGAGTTTCAAACATGTATGATTGCTATTTATGTTTGTGTTCAAAGCCTTTTATCTATTGAGACATATCATTGACTCTTATTCTGTTAATTTTCAAAACAAGGAGGGAAACAAATGAACTTGGCAGTATAATGAATCTTTATTTAAATTGTTGTTAGGCTGACACGTACTTCTCTTTGAATTGATCATTTCTAACTCATCATCATTTCATCATTCCTGGGTTACAGACATCACAAGAAACTTAATTGTTCAAAATGTGAATGATACTCATAGATGAGAGAAGAGGAAGCTGTATTAAACCCATCACATTTTCAAAAGCAACAGACACTGTCAGGAAAAAAATAATACTCTAGAGATCATTTGATAATGTGTTCAGTTCATTATGAGATTACTCTGAGTCAATTTTGCACTGTCTTTCTGTCAGCTGTGCAGAGATTGCATATTAACAAGTACGGCTGACACTCAGTAGATTGGTGATGATGAAGTTCCATCCTTTCGATCCTAATATGCTGATACAAACAAGACCTTTTCCTCATTAGATATTGCACCCTGAACACATTTTAACACTGCAGATGCAGCTAGTTGCTAGCTTACATCACATTCTCCACCTGATTAACACCTAAATTTCTTCCTATCTCATTCTTTTTGCTTACATGGAGAGGTGAAATAAAAAGAAACAGTAAGTGAGCAAGTTGCATTAGTCTATAATAGATTTTCAGTTTCGATAATTTACATGCAACTCAGATTTCAAGAAGAGACTATGAAAGAGCAAATAAACGAATCATGTGGACCAGTCTGACTTGCTCTTAATGGAACAGCTTGTGTTTTACAATAGACAGGAAGACTTAGCACAGACTCACCACAAACTGGGATGGTAAGATATGAGACAAAGACAGAAGCAGAAAGATCTCTGGAACCTTCAACTGGCATCATCTCCAGAAGTCAGTGAAGAATGTTCTGGCTTTCTTCCAAGAATACAACATAAGCCTCTTTTGCAAGAAAGACAACTAGAGGAAGGAAATATAAACAAGATGAATCAATGTGAATATCAGCAAGCCGTGTTCACATTCCCTGCCATCATCACTTGGTCAGACCCTTTTCAACTCCATATCTATTTAAACTTTGCATTGAGATTCCTAATATTTTTTTTGTTTCCCTGAGACTTCATTTGTGAAGCTTCCATGTCACTCAATCTTGTACTAAATAAATATGCATGTTTTTTATATTGTAAATCCATCTTTTGTTACAGTGCTTTCAATCATGAACATTCAAATGGGTAAGAGAAGCATATCTTTTCTTAAGTAAAACAAGATTTGGTAGATCTGTGTTATCAGAGGATACGTACAATAAGTATTGACTATAATTCAATTACAACTGTGTATGCAAGAAGATCTCTATGAAATAAGAGAGGATTACAGCTGTTTCCCAAAAATAGATATTGTATTTCATTACTGGGTGATGCATTAGATATTGGAGACTACATAATGAACAAAGTTTCTAACAATCTATGTGTCTGTGATGTTTATTTCCAGTGGTGTATTGTCTCAGTTACTCTTTCTGTTGCTGTGAGACAATATTCACAGAAAAAATTTAAGGGGAGAAGAGAGAGATTAGTTTGACTTAAAATTTCAGAGGGGAATCGACTATAGTGGAAAAGGCATGGCTGACTGGCAGAAGCTGGTGGAGGTTAAGATTACAGATATCATGGAGGCCACAAGGCCTAGCTGCAAACTATTACATTTTGAGAACTGACTGCTAGCAGAAGCAAGGTAGGGTTATTACAACTCGAGGCCCACCCCCTATTACATGCCTTCTTCCAGCAAGGCTATACCTCCTACTGTTGCCAGGACCTTCCCAAACATTAACTAAGAGTTCAAACCCATGAGCCTGTGGGAACAACATATATTCAATACACAATATGCACTAATGCATAGGAAATAAGCAAAAAATATAATAGATTCAATAAAGATAAATAAACATATGTTTGTATTTATAAGTGGGTATATTTAGACTATATGTGGACTGTACTAATCTATATTTTGCACAGGTAAATACTATTCTAAAAAGGCAGATAAGGATAGATCTAGAAATAAGATGATTAGAAATGAAGAACATATCCAAATTTTATGTAATTCTCAAATTTGACCTTGCAAAACTGACATTTGTATGAATGTGTGACCATAAAAATGGGCAAAATTTGTTTGGCCTAATGTAGCTATACCCAAAAGAAAGAAAGAATCCGAGAGGAGGGAAACTGTTATAGAACCTGGATCCAACCGATCCTGAAAAAATGCATTGCTATCTCAGTCAGAAGCAATATGTACATTCATTTCTTTTCTAGGTTAGATTACTACAAATGATTATGAGAAATTCCCACAGTATATGGAATTTATTGTGTAGAATCTAACTCTTGCATTCTTATCTGCTGCATCAAATTGTTGACATGAACAAAAGTTTGAAGATGGCATCAAAAACAGATTTTGAGAATCAACATATTATGTTGAAACTTGAAAAGAAGTTTGAGACAATCACTTAGAATACCAAGAGACATATTTAGAGCCAGAATGAGCAAATGATAGAGGAAATGTTGTTTCACTTGGATATTTGTAGAGCAGTGTCTGTTGGAGTAACTTTTTCTTCCTTATAAATGGATCTCATTTTCTTTCTTTTAGAAATGACATGGAATTTATTGTTATAATTTGAAATGTAGAAGTAATTGGGTGATAATATGTGGACAGAGAGTTTCATTGTTAAATATGAATATATGGAGGAATAATTAGGATAACATACTTATCATAAGTGATGCTAAGAAGTGTTAAGCCTTAAGTTACAATGAATTGAAAGGAAACAATTCAGAGGATAAGGTACTTACCTGTCAGGCACAAGGACTTGCGTGTGGATCACTGGACCCATGTAAATTCTAGGCAGGTGTGGTTGCTGCCTATTTTCACAATAATCTGGGTAGAAGAAACTAACTAGCAAGAAGAGTTGATTAACAAACTCTACGTGCAGTCAAAAGATTCTGCCTCAATGAATGTCAATCTCAGACTACTGCATACACATGCACATATGTACATATGCACACATACACATAGGTCCTTGCAAACATGTATGTATCCAGTGTATTCATGTAACCACACACATACACACACACACAAAATAAACTACATAATGTTGGACACATGTGCACCTGCGAAATTACCTCCACTTATTCTACAACTGGACTTGCTGCAGTGGTAAGAGTAAGATTCCTATTAAAATAATTTCTTTTTTGCTGCTAAATCAATGCCTAAAATTAGCAGTGTGCTTTATTCAAAGTAAGCCAAAGTCCTGAACAAGCTCTTTCTGTCTTATCCACCTACAAAGCTGTGGCTGTGCCCGCATGGCTTGGACCTTCCCACATCAATTACATTATCTTCCACGACTTGCTTAGGACTTCTCTTAACAGCTAGCTCTTCACAAATATGCCCAAAGCCTTAGCTTTCAATTATCAAGTTGACACCTGTTTCTAACTGGCCTATTATCTGTTGTTACTTTCACTGCTTGCAATTACTGGTGTACTTTAGTCAATATGGTTAGAAAAATAATCCATCAAGCAACTCACTTTAAACAATCCATATATTCTCTAAAAAACTATTAGGAAATTGTTTCTTCCACAAAAGAGAAACGTTTTCTTATCATTAACGATCTGAGAAATGCCAAAAATCAAATATTTACTACATGGATAATTCTGCTTTTGAAATTCAAAATTTTATATAAATAGATAATTATGAAACATACATTAGAGTTAAGAATTAGTGACATTGTGCATTTGTGATTGAACGGGTTTGATCTCACCAATCATGGAGGATATATGGACAGTAACCATCCTGCAAATGGGACACTGACCCCCCTCCTCCACTGCTGTGTCCTATTTTTTCATCTACATTTGAGTCTCCTCTTACATTAATAGACTTTAATCTTTAGTTAGGAGGCGACCTTCAATAATAATCAGGATGCAGCCAAGGGTGGTGCAGGAAAAGGAAAACTGAAAACAACAGCAAACCATAGTTCAAAACACCGAAAATTCTACATTAATCACCTGGAATCAAACCAGCCAAATATATCCCCATCCTAAAGCTTGGGAACCTTGCTTAAAGAGGGGGAGGCAAGATTTTAAGAGTCTAAAGATGGGGAAGACCAATATATGCGAGATACTCCACACAAAGCTAGGACTGCAGCAGCCAGAATTGGACTTTACCTGACTTGCACAATGGCTGACATGTCAATGACCCCTCAAAATCTAGCATGGATTACAGGGGAGAAGGCTCCAGGCAGTAGGATCCTTAGAGGCACGGTATTAACAGTCATAGTAGAATTCCCATACTAACGGGGAGCCCAACAAGGGGTTTCCCTGGCTATGCCACTGAGTCATTAGGGTGGAGGACTCAGAGGGGATTTGACATTCATACAAAAGGATGCACCAGAGGATGGAAGGGAGGAAGGGGGAAGCATTGAGAGAGGGAGAGGGAAGGAGGGGGGTGAAAAATAGGAGGAAGTGGGAAAAGTTCAAGAGGTGATGACTGGGGAGACGAGGAGAGAGAGAAAGGATGGGGGAGTACCTATTGAGCTTGTATGATTAGGAAAAAAAATAAAATGTGGGAGAAAAAAGGAAAAAAAGAGCAAAAAAAACAAGAATTAGAAATTATGACTACGAAGATAGCATTAAATTTATTGAAATAATGACATCGGATGATTTTTAATGACGAGATAATTATATTTCTGATTCTTTTTTATAACATTTTTATTATTATTTCTGCTCATACAAACTTAATAGGTAGACCAGTTCCCTCCCCCCTCCTCCTCCCCCCGAACCCAGTGCTCCCCCTCCCTCCCTCCCCATCTCCCAGTACCTCCCACCCCAATTCCCAGAGAGTCCTTTATTGCGTATGCCTAACTCTCCTCTTGGTCCTCCTTTCTGATGACGTAAAAGGACCCAATGGCATTTCCCTGAACCCTTTCTCGTGTTGCCCTTAAGCATAGGAACACTACTGTGGCCATCAATCCCTTGCCTCCAAGAATCTTGGTGCTTTTAGCCGATGTTAGACTTTGTGAAGTCAATAGTGTGACGGACATGGCGCAGGACATGCAAAGTCCTATTATGATTGCTTCAGCCCTATCTAGTGTGGAGACTCTTCAAATCATTGCTCCCCCCATCCTTTTGCTCTTACAATCTTACCGCCCCCTCTTCCGCAGATGTCCCTGAGCTTCAGGATGGGGGGAGATTAGGCTGGCTTAGTTCTATGTGGATGATATAGAGTCTCTGAAGTTCTGGATTGTAGTTTGTTGATTTTCTTTTGCAGTTTTGCTGCTCCTGCTATGTCCTTCACTCCATCCTGATGGGCACTGTATGTCATCCCCTGGTCAGAGACAAAAAACTGTTAAACTGGAGTCTTGTTATAATAGCACATTCAAGGATAGATGTAATAAAAGCAGGAAACCTCAGTGAGGGAGGGATCAGTCATCCATTTGCAAAATGATCTCTTTTCATCTGCCAGACTATATGCCCTATCCTTCTGGTGAGATCATACCCCCTCAGTTGTACATGATCAGGAACTAATGTCTGTGAACTTAACCAGGTGTCACATTACTTACTTGCATTCCTTGGAGGTCGATTTTCTCTGCTGTAACATGTTCCCCTCTCTCCTTGTGTCTGGTGTGGCTCTCCAACCCCATCCCTCCTGTTCACAATGCTTGCAATTACCATATTACATAGATTTACCCTTGAGTGTCTCAATGTGGGCTGGGTGAGTTTGGTACTAGGAGCCACCTATTAGGGAGTACATACGGCGCTTAACTTTCTGGGAATGGGATACTTCACTTAATATAATTCTTTCTAATGACATCCATTTCCCAGCAACTCCAGTAATTCATCATTTGTGATGGCTGAGTAGTACTCCATTGTATAGATGTACCACAGTTTCCTTATCCACTAGTCAACTGTTGGACATTTAGGTTGATTCCATGACTTTGCTATTGTAAACAGTGCTGCTATGAACATAGTCGTGCTGGTGCTATCGAGGCGAACCTCTGCTGCATGGGGGGTTATTCCCAAAAGTGGAATAGTAGGGTCATATGGCATTTCAATCTTTAATTTCTTTAAGAATCTCCAGACAGCTCGCCAGAATGGCTGTATGAGTCTGCATTCCCACCAGCAATATAGCAGGGTTCCCCTCTCTCCACATCCTCTCCAGCACTTGTTGTTTGTATTGTGGATTTTTGCCATCCTGACCGGGGTGACATGATATCTCAGGGAAGTTTTGATTTGCATTTTCCTGATAGCTAAAGAAGTGAAGCATTTTTTAAGATATTTGTTAGACATTTTAATTTCATCTCTGGTAAAATTTCTTTTAAGTTCCAGGGCCCATTTTTTAATTGGGCCATTGGTTTCCTTGATGTTTAGTTTTCTAAATTCTTTGTGCACTCTGGACAGTAGAGCTCTATCAGATATGTGGTTAGTGAAGATTTTCTCCCATTCTGTGGGTTGCCTTTGAGCTCCTGTGATAATCTCTTTATCTGAACAGAAGCTCTTTAATTTCGCAAAATCCCAACTGTTGAGAGTTGGTAGCAGTGACTGTGCCATTGGATGTCTGTTTAGGAACTGTTGGCCTAGCCCAATCAGCTCGAGGGAGTTCCCTATCCTTTCAACTATGGTTTTTATAGTCTCTGGCCTGATATCAAGGTCCTTGATCCATTTGAAATTAAGTCTTGTACATGGTGACAAGTACGGGTCCAGCTTTAATCTTCTGCATGTGGAGATCCAGTTTTGCCAGCACCATTTGTTGAAGATGCTGTTCTTTTTCCATTGGATTCTTTGGGCCCCTTTGTCAAAGATCAAATGGCTGTATTTTTGTGGGCTTATATCTGGGTCCTCAACCCTTATCCATTGGTCTGTGTGTCTATTTTGGAGCCAGTACCAGGCTGTTTTTATAACTATGGATTTGTAGTATAGACTAAGGTTCGGTATGGTAATACCTCCAGCAGTGTTTTTGTTACTCAGGATTGTCTTTGCTATTCTGGGTCTTTTGTGCCTCCATATGAATTTTGAGATTAATTGGTCCACTTCTTTAAAGAATTGCTTTGGGATTTTAATTGGTATAGCATTGAATTTGTATATTGCCTTAGGTAGGATGGTCATTTTTACAATGTTGATTCTGCCAATCCAGGAACAAGGGAGGTCTTTCCACCTTCTGATGTCTTCAGCAATTTCTTTCTTTAGGGTTTTAAAGTTTTCATTGTAAAGGTCTTTAACCTCCTTGGTTAGGTTTATACCCAGGTATTTCATTTTTTTAGGGGCTACAGTAAATGGGATTGTTTCTCTCAAGGCTTTTTCACTTCTTTCATTCTGGGCATATAGGAAGGCCTCTGATTTTTGCACATTTATTTTGTATCCTGCCACCCTGCTGAACTTCTGTATTAGTTCCAGGAGCTTCCTGGTGGAGTTTTTGGGATCCCTCAGGTATAAGATCATGTCATCTGCAAATAGGGATAGCTTGACTTCTTCCTTGCCGATTTGAATCCCTTCTATGTCCCTTTCTTCTCTTATGGCTTCAGCTAAGACTTCAAGTACAATATTGAATAGAAGTGGTGAGAGTGGACAGCCTTGTCTAGTTCCTGATAGAAGTGGGAATGCTTCCAATTGTTCCCCATTGAGCATAATCCTTGCTGTGGGCTTGTTGTATACAGCTTTTATTATATTGATAAAGGTTCCTTCCATTCCTACTCTCTCTAGCGTTTTGATCATAAAAGGCTGTTGGATCTTGTCAAAGGCTTTTTCTGCATCTATCGAGAGTATCATGTGGTCTTGGACTTTGGACTGGTTTACATGATGAATTACATTTATTGATTTTCGTATGTTGAACCAACCTTGCGTGCCGGGGATGAAGCCTACTTGGTCCCTGTGAATGATCTTTTTGATATGTTTTTGAATCCGATTTGCTAAGACTTTGTTGAGAATCTTTGCGTCTGTGTTCATCAGGGAGATCGGCCTATAGTTTTCTTTTTTAAGTGAATCTTTATTAGGTTTTGGGATTAAGACGATATTAGCTTCATAGAAGGAATTTGGTAGTGTTCCTTCCTTTGCTATTTGATGGAACAGTTTAAGGAGTATTGGTGTTATTGACTCCTTAAATGTCTGGTAGAATTCTGTGCTAAATCCATCTGGTCCAGGACATTTTTTGGTGGGAAGATTCGAGATTACTTCTTCAATTTCCTTATATGTTATAGGGCCATTTAAGTAATTCACAACTTCCTGATCCAATTTAGGTAAGATGTGTTTCCTTAGAAATTCATCCATCTCTTCTGTGTTGTCAAACTTCACTGAGTATAAGTTTTTGAAATATGATGTTATAATTCTCTGGATTTCTTGGGTATCAGTAGTGATTACTCCATTCATTTCTAATTTTGTTAATTTGGGTTTTCTCTCTCTTGCTTTGGTTAATTTAGCTAGGGGTGTATCTATCTTATTGATTTTTTCAAAGAACCAGCTTTTTGACTGGTTAATTTTTTCTATTGTTTTCTTAGTCTCGATTTCAGATATTTCTCCCCTTATTTTGCTAATCTCCTCTCTTCTACTACTTTTGGGATCATATTGCTCAAGTTTCTCTAAAGCCTTAAGCTGCATCGTTAAGTTATTTATTTCTGATGTTTCCATTTTTTTGATGTAGGCATTAAGAGCTATGAACTTACCTCTTAGGACAGCTTTCATTCTGTCCCAGAGATTTTGGTAAGTTGTATTTTCGTTATCGTTCACTTTCAGGAAATCTTGAATTTCCTTTTTAATTTCTTCCTGAATCCAGTTCTCATTCAGCATTGTATTGTTAAGTTTCCAGGAGTTAGTGTATTTTCTCTTGTTTGTTGTGTTGTGGATGTCCAGCTTTAGGCCATCTGATAGGGCACAGGTTAGAATTTCAACTTTTTTGTATATGTGTAGATTCGTTTTGTGGCCCAATATGTGATCTATTTTGGAGAAAGTTCCGTGTGCTGCTGAGAAAAATGTGTATTCTTTGGTGCGTGGGTGAAAAGTTCGATAGAGATCTGTAAGGTCCATTTCTTTCAGGGTTTGATTAAGTTCCAAAGTGTCTCTGTTAAGCTTTTGACCTGTTGATCTATCCCATGTTGAGAGGGCGGTGTTGAAGTCCCCAAGAATTATCGTTTGGGGGTTGATAACTTGCTCTTGGCGCTGTAGGGTTTTCTTAATGAATGTGGAGGGGCCTGTATTGGGTGCATAAATGTTCAGGATTGTGAAGTCTTCCTGGTGAATTGTACCTGTGACTAAAATGTAGTATCCATCTGTGTCTCTTATAATTTTCTTTGGTTTGAAGTCCACTTTGTCTGAAAGCATAATTGCTACCCCTGCCTGTTTCCTGGTTCCATTAGCTTGCAAGATTTTGGACCAGCCTTTCATTCTTAGGATGTGCCTATCTTTTGTGGTGAGATGAGTTTCCTTAAGGCACAGATTGTTGGATTGTGGTTTTTAATCCAAGTTTGTAATCTATGTCTCTTAATCAGTGAATTAATCCCATTGATATTTAATGTTATCATGGAGAAATTATTTTTAATTCTGGACATTTTTTATGTTTAGTAGGTTTTGTAAGCATGTTGTTTGATATTTATGTTTCAGGTGGTATTATACTTCCCTTCTGCCCTCCTGGATACGCTTGTTCTTTTCTTCAAGCTTGAGTATCAGTTCTAGGATTTTTTGAAGGCCTGGTTTGATAGACAGGTATCCCTTCAAGTTGTCTTTGTGCTGGAAAACTTTTCTTTCTCCCTCAATCATGACAGATAGTTTTGCCGGGTATATCAGTCTGGGTTGGCATTTTTGCTCATTTAATACTTGAAGTATGTCTCTCCAAGCTCTTCTTGGTTTTACTGTTTCCATTGAGTAGTCATTTGTTATTCTAATAGGTTTACCTTTAAAAGTGAGTTGCTTTTTTTCTCTTGAAGCTCTCAGCACCTTTTCTTTGTCTTGAATGTGGAGTGTTTTGACTATTATTTGCCGTGGCGATTTTCTATTTTGGTCGTATCTGTTTGGAGTGCGAAATGCCTCTTGTATTTGGATAGGCCTCTCATTCTTTAATTGTGGGAAGTTTTCATTTATGATGAATTGAAATATTTCCTCAGGTGTGGTATTCTGGGATTCTTGTTCTGGTATTCCATGAATGCGCATGTTAGGCTTCTTCAGGGTGTCCCATATCTCTTGAATGTTCCTCTCAAGTATCTTTTTGGTTTTAACAATCTCTTTCATTGAGCTGGTTAATTCTCCCACTTTGTCTTCAAAATCTGAAATTCTATCTTCTGCCTCATTTGTTCTGCTAATAAGACTCTCTGTTGAGTTTTGGGTTGAAGATAACTTGTCTTTTAGTTCAATTTTAAACTCTGCCTGAGACTGTTTTAATTGCTCTATGTCTATTTTTGTTTCTTGAACTGTTTTTCTCAACTCCTCCAAGTGCCTGTTGTGTTCCTGTTCAAAGTGGTTGATAGGGTTGTTTAACTCTTCTCAAATTTCCTCTTTCATAGTATTAATCATGGTAAGGATCATACTCTGAAAGTCGTTATGTTGGGTCTGGCTTTCATGGCGATTTTCTGTGGATTTGTTCTGGTCAGAATCCCTCATTATGGGATTGATTCTTTCGGCAGGAGATTGGTCTTCTTGGGTTTTGTGTCTCGTGGATCTGCACTTTGACTTGTACATTGTTGTTTTGTTTTTTAGGACTTTTCAGTTTCTGTTTTTCACTGAATCCACGTAGTTAGTATTGTTATGCTTGCCAGTTATTACTAGTGCTTGTCTTGGATTGGGTATGTCTGTGTATTGTTAGTATTATATCCTAGATGAGGCTACTAGGCTGTTAGTACGTCAGTTAAGTCAGGTTACGTTACCAGGGGGTGAGTATTAGTTTGGTAGTGCACTTTTACGATTTAGTTTCTTGATGAAATGTGGGGGTGAGTGGTGTACTCCCTGGAGTTGTATGTTGTGGGGTGGCTGTATGAGAAAGTTGATCTACAGCATTGATACTTTAAAGGATCAGTAAGGTGAAAAGAAAAAGTGTACTTATCTTTAGGCTGGATGAGAAGAAACTTGCCCACGTGATATAATGATTGTAGTGGAGTCCAGATGTATGACCTGTGCTCCCTTTGTTCCTTAGAATTTTGCTTGAGTTTCCTTTGGGCTCTATTGAATTCTGAGTAGCAGTGTGTCTTCCGTGGACCACGTGCATAGGTCCTCGGTGGGCCAGAGAGGCGGAGGGTCTGATGTTGATGGCAGAGTCCTTCACGTGTGATCTGGGAAGGTGGGCGCGGAGAGGGGCGGGCCCGGGGCAAAGCCGGCTGCGCAGTGTGGTGCTGCTGGCCGGGCGGCTCCCGGGTGGGGGGCGGGGTAGGGCTGGGCTGGGCTCTTTCGCTCCTTGGCTCAGTGGCAGAATTCTTCACCTGGGATCCAGGGCGGTGGCTAGGCGCACGGGGCAGGAGGGTGCAAGGGGCTTGGGTCCGGGGCGGGGCCCAGGCTAAGCTGCAGTCGGCCTGGGTGCTCCCAGCTGGGACGCGTGGGGCTCCGGGGTGGTTGGGGGCTGGCTTTGTCTCTCTCTCTCTCTCACTTACCTTGGGCAGCAGGCGGAGGGCAGAGGGCTGCGGGATGCGGGCGGCGGGCGGGGGCGGGGCGGCATGGAGGGAGCTGGGGTCGTCCGGGCCGGGGGGCGCAGGCCAAGCCGCAGTTGGCCTGGGTGCTCGCCGCCGGGACGCGTGGGGCTCCGGGGTGGGTGGGGGCTGGGCTGGTCTCTCTCTCTCTCTCTCTCTCTCTCTCTCTCTCTCTCTCCTATTTCTGATTCTTAATGATTGTCAAATATTGATTTTCCATAAATGATGTTTGACCATAGAGGTTTATTATATTTTTATCAGATATGTCTATAATTAAGAATTTTCCCTGGGATCAGCTGATTGTCTAGAAGAACTAGAAAACAGAAATGGTTCCGTTTCAGTGCTCAAGAGTGGATGAAAGATTAGGGCCTGGAGCAAGGAAAGAATCTTAATTCCATTTCTATTAGGTAAGCAGATGTTTTGTAATTTCTTTTAATGGGCATCAAAAGTCCAACTGCTGCATGATTTTTCCCAGGGTGAAGTGAACAACTTCTATTCATGCTAGATAGACCAGTATAATCAGATCCAAGAAATATCCCTGCTTCAGTCAGAATGATGACCCAGTGAGTTGCCGAAGATTAGTTACAAGAGCACTGTGATTCTCAACCTGACCTCCAAGAGGTAGTCTCCAAGAATTCCTCAGCCTGACACAGGTTTCAGGGGACAAGCCAGAGTAAATTTTCTTGGACCCCAAACTAAAAGAAAATAAAAAAAAGATCCATACAACTGAGCTGGTTTGACCAGAAGAAAAATTGCATTTGATGAAAATAGTGGTAAAGAAAGAAAATACTGGCCTTATTTACCAATCATGTATCCTACAATGAACATTAAAAGAGCAAACATTCGATTTAATAAATAAACAGTAGTTTCTTTTTTTAAACATTTATTATTATTATTTCTGCTCATACAAACTTAATAGTACACCGGTTCCCTCTCTCCCTCCTCCTCTCCTCGACCCCCCTGCTCCCCCTCCCTTCACCCCTCCCTCCCCATTCCCCGGTGCCTCCTCCCCCAGTCTCCGGAGAATCCGTTAATGTGCAATGCCAGACTTGAGCATGAAGATGGAGCCCTTTCTGCCCTTTAGACTGACATATTTACAGATGATTTTTGAATCCTATGAACAGTTAAGAATGGATTTCATGTTGGTATGGGCAAGACATCTACTGATGTTATATTCATGAATATCCAAAAACAATGCATTATTTTTTCTCTAAAAGGAATAGTACCCTTTTCCTATGTAAATAGTCCATTGGTTTGATTTGCTGGACTTTCTGATGATAATTCAGTCCTACACAAGTCCTGCTTGAATGTATTTGCTAACATTTACTGGTATGAAATAAACCTAAAAACTAAATCTGCACATTGCCTCTCATAAATGTGGGGGAAAAGATAATTTCCTTTGAAAAACTTTTTCTTTGAAATGAATAAAGTTTCCTCTATCCATTTTTTTCTGTTAAATTACACATCCTCAACTTAGTCTGATTCATTGTGAATTCACCTTATTTAAGTCACTTTGAAATTGTAATCCCAGCAGGTTGTGGTTTGGTTTGGTAGTATGTCAAAAGGAGGGATTATCTTCAGAAATTACATTTGAAACCTCCCAGAATTCTGAAACATCCATTGGTAAGATCAAAGCACAAATTCCAGAAAGGAGTTTCATTCTATATCACTGATTTTGTTTGCTTCTCTGCTACATGTTTCACTTAATATCAAATGCTGTATTTAATCCAAACAACACATGAGTAGTGCTGAAATGGAGTGCATGCCAGCAAACAGTGCAAGTTTCAGTGCAAACACAGGTATACAAAGGATAACACTGTTGTGTGATAAGATCTTAGTGCCTATAAGTCCAAGCAATATAGACAAATTATGCTTCATCTGAAGGATTCTCATTTCAACATGGTAGTTGAAATCTGTAACTTTGCATAACCTAATCACTTTGGATTTTTATAAGATTTTAATCAGGTCCTTAATTTTGACTTATCACTCACGGAAACCAGGGATACAAAATACAAGAAGAGCTCATGCAAAGTGACTGCAGGGAAGATTAGTCCGGGCGGAAGGTGGAGAAGCGAGGCTCCAGCCTGGGGTTGTGTGCACCACCTGTCACTTGCACTTAACAGCTCTGAACTTGGTCAACTGCTTGGAATGTTATTGCACCATTTTTCAGTCTCTGCCTGTGGTAGCTTAATCCAGCCTCTGACACTTCTCTGCTCTCCACCTCCCTTTTTTTCTTTTCAATTTAAGTTAATATAGACAAGCAGTTTTGAAAGGAGCCCTAAGGCCAAGGAGAATATTTATATCTGCTGCTATTCAGAGGAATAACTGAGCCAATAAAGCACTCAATAGATTTTTGCACTTTTTCCATTATGTTTACTAGCTTCCTGTGGGTATTCTACGAAAGGCGGTGGGTGCTCTTAATCAAGAAAAACAGCATATTTCTTCTATCACTCTGTCTTTGCAATATTTTCATTTAAACGGATTTCTTGTCAAGTGATATTGAAGTTTTTAAAAATATTTTCTTTTTCCCCTGGAACATGGGCAACAACTCGAATGAATTGATATTCATTGAATGTATTCAATTAATTTTGATAGACTAGAAAATGCATTAAGATTGTCCACATAAAAAAAACCTTCCTAATATGAAACAACATGAATTTCTGGCATGGCAAATTCAGCTTAGAAGCAAGTACCCAGTATAGCGTCAGTGTCAAAATAAAATACATTTTTCTTCATAGTTAGCAAGTGTGGAAAAACAGTTTTATCATCAGGGTTAGCTGAATTTCTTTTTTTTTAATTTTTTTATTATTATTTATTCAACTGTGTACATGTGCATGCGCGTGTGTGTCTGTGTCTGTGTGTGTTGTGTGTGTGTAGAACCACGGACGAACCCGCGAATCACCATGGACGCCTCCACCTCCTTCTGACCTGGGATTCACAGGCTCCGCCCTACCAGGACCAGAAGCACAGGCCGCCCCCGCTTGTGCCTGGCGTCTATACGTAGGATCTGGGATCCGAACTCAGGACCTTCCGCCTGCAAGGCGGAGGCTTAACCCCTGAGCCATCTCTCCAGCCCCAGCTGAATTTCTTATACTTCAATATGTAGAACCCTTTTCTAGTCCTTAATAAATTAAGGTAACTTGGCAGATAGATAGATAGATAGAAGATAGATAGATAGATAGATAGATAGATAGATAGATAGATAGACAGATAATCGATATTGCCTATTGATTCCATCAATGTCTACACTGGTTGGAAGCTGGTTAAGGGCTAGGTGGATGATTCACTGGAGTGCTTGCTGCATAAAGTGTAGGACCAGAGCTTAGATTCACAGGATCCACTAATTGCCTAATGAACATTATATAATACCAGTACTTGGGAGTTTCAAGCAGGGGATTCAGCAAATTGGCCAGTTTTAAGCACAGGAATAAATTGTTATTCATTGCATCTTCTTCCAAATCCTTTTCAGCTACTGAAAAGAAAATAAGAAAGCTATTGATTCTTCTTGTATAATGAAGAAGGGTATTCATGAGAAAATCTCATTTTATTCCACATAAATACTGGGATTCAGGATAAAGAAAATGTGGTTTTCGTACCAGTGGAATTTTATTCAATCAAAAGAGAAATAAAATTGTGAAATTATGAGAAAAATGGAAGGAACTTGAAAATGCTAAGAGAGGTAACCCAGATTTAGAAAGACAAACACTCCATGTTCTCCCTCATACTTGAGTTCTAGATTCTAATTGTTATACATTGCATATACAGGTGAGAGCAAGTATATATAGAGATCAGGAAACTAGAAAGAGGCCCACTGAGACCTGGGAAAGAAAGTTTTAAAGGGAGGAATATGGGAAAGTTATAGAACATATAGATATCAAAGTAGAAGTAGAAATATTAGGGGTAGAAAAATATGATGTGGGAAGAGAACCAAGGAGCTGGGATGCAGGAAAAAATCAACCAATACTCAATATGAAAATGATATCACTGAATCCTATGATTTTAAATATTTATTAAAATAGCATTTTAAACAAATGTCGCTAAAAATACAGATAACAAATACTGGGACTCATAGCTATGTTGTGGCCTACGTGGGCCCTCAGCAGAGATCTATGCCAGGCACACTCTTCTGTTTCTTCATCTGCCTGTCTTCAATTCATTTTGACATGAGGATTGCAAAACAAACTACTCTTTGATCTTCATTAGGCGGCCAACTTCCTTCTTTTGGAGGTATAGGTGCAGACGTCTCCTTTCCAAGTGAGAACCTTGACAGTTCTCACCTCACTCTTCATGTACCAAACTAGTGGATTACAAGAAGAAAAACTGACTGCGGTTATAAAGTTTTGAAGATTAAAAAGTACCCAATTACCCTTTTTCTTAAAATTACATGCTTCATTTGGATAATGGCAAATGAGGTCAATAAGTTAGATTTTCTAATGTGATAAGCTCTTAAGCCATGACTCGTGGCTGACCTGAACTTAAAGAAGCTAATAAGGAACCTAAGAAGCAGTAGTTAATCCTCCAAGCAGGAAATACTTGACCAATGTGCATCATAAGGAATTGGCAGGAAAATAAAAAAGAGGGGTGTACACCATACTTTCTTTATTGGCTTTAGTACACTGATGAACAATGAAAGTGTGATAAATGATTCCCGACAATACAAAAATATTGTGGTGTGGAAACTGAAATTATTATTAAGTTTCACAAGACTGAAATTGGAAAATCCTTTGTTAAATGCAAATAACCTTTTTTATGTCTCAGAGTTGTAAAAATAAAACCATGCATATGTTTATCTAGAGATTCTAAAGTGTAGCTTCAGTTATTACATGCCTTTTAACTCAAGAGGTAGGGTAATTTTTAAGAAATTAAATATCTGTGTGCAAATATATACCGTTAAATATCTTTCTTTCATGAGTAGCACTCAAGGTAGTGGTATAGGAAGTTGCTAGACCAAAGAACAAAGATGTAATTACACAGCAAGTTCAGGAAGAGTCAAATGGTCTAGGGCTTCAGGGAAATGGCATCATCAGCCTTAGGGAGTACACACCTTTGAAGATATCCCATTAATAAAAGAGGATGGGCAATTTTAGTTAGTAACCCTCATATTCTACTGAGTATCACAACCTTCTAAGAGCTCACTGTCACACAGATAGCTAAACCCTGTGTCTGTATTTAAAAAGCTGTGACCCTCATGGGGTCAGGATATGATGTGAGAACTTTCTTTTCTAGATTGTTCCTGAGTGCTGCTGCTCATTCATGTTTGCCCTCTCTGTGACCCTGTTTTTGAAAAAGCTCATATCTAAATGCATTCTTACACTTTGCTTCTTCAGAATATGCGTGGAATATGCCCATTGTTGATTCCGAATAAATCTTTTTTTGTTTTGTTTTTTTGATAAGAGCTTTTATTTTACTTGTAAAACCAGGAAATATGTGAAGATTCTGCCAGTGGGTGTAGCATTCATGGCTTTAACATATATGACACTTCTTACAAAGCAAAAACACTGATTTTCTGAGAGGAAATAACCCCAATTAATTCCTAAACTATATTTGAAAGGAAATTTCCTACTTTTAGCCAAATGAAGAAAGACCTAATGAAAATTAAACAGGTAGATTCTGAAAATTAATTTCAGAGTATTGGTTGACTTGCCAATTTTGCAAGTAAGAGTTCAAACTCACTAAGTGCCTCAGAGAAGATATTTCCTGCCATCTCTTAGCATCAACTTGTAAAAGGAACATCCAGTGTATGGCAAGTACTGAGCCCTGAGTCAAATTCAGTGAAAATTGACATTCCTTAACATATAAATGAACCAATATTGGCAGTGGGAAATTCTTTAAAGAAAGTTTTAACATTTGTTTTTAAATAAATATGTTAAAATTTGCAGGAATTCTGTAAAGAAAGGCTGTTCTGAACATTTTTCAGTTAATTTTCAGTATGATATCTGAAATCAGAAGGCTTAGAAAGTGATAAGAAATATTTAAATATTATGTATTCATTTTATTACATTTATTTTAGGTATGAACATCAGGTATGAAAATAATCTAGTCCAGAAGTTTGTGATTTAGAAGGCTGTTAAGTCAGCTTAGAAAGTAGTTGAAATTATGTAACTATTAGAATCAAATATATCAAAATGCTTGGTAGTAGTGTGAAGAATTTGTCTTTGGCCATTTTGAAAATATAACAGTTTATATCATATGTCAGCACGTTCATGTTTAAGATATGAAGGAAATTATAATTCATAATAACTCAATGAAACAAACAGCTATTTTCTAAAATATGCAAGACATATGGTTTTATGAAATTCTTAAGAAAATTCTCAAGCAAAATGTTTTTGATCCATGTTGTAGAATGCATAGTAGAACCAAGATAAATGAGATAAGGTAATATTACATTTGTTTAAAAACATGGAAACTGAAAGTTTGAAGTTTGTGAAAGCTGAATATGAATTTTGCAAAAGTTATAAGGTACAAGAATGGCAATCCTGTAAGGAAAAGAAAATTCTAGTTGCAAATACAATAAACAGGACACAGTGACTGATTTCAGAAAACCGAAGAGATGTTTATGTGGGCATTGCAGAAGTCATGTGGAAAATGCTTGGGAACTGTGACAACAGTGACTTGGTATAGATACACATGGGAACTATGGCAATAATGTGGTCATGTGGGAATTGATATAGTGGAAAATATGTCAGGAGGCATTTAAATAACATTTGAAACTATGTCAATATGTCTGTTTATGCATGCATGATCTATGTGTCTAACTTTCCACATTTAACTCTTCCTTTCTGTTAACTATCTATCACTATGACCATGTGTCACATTTGTCACATGTGTCACACACATTATCAATGTTTAATATGTTTATCTATAATATATATCAAATATACCATGTTTTAAATATCTGTCTACATTTATAATATGTGTATTTATTATCTAATGTAAATACATCTCCATGGCATTTGAGGTATATGTATTAGAGCACATTTGGTTGATTCTTACATTTCAATTATTTTTTCCTATCTTACTGCTTATAACATTTGTAAGCTAGAGATTTATTGACATTTTATGCCTAAGAATATTAACCTTGCTGCTATGTCCTGGGAGGTATTTATGTCTTATCTTACTACATTGCCTCTAGTAATCAAATGCCAGAGTAAAATTTCTAGCAAATTTGTTTACTGTATTGTACAAAGTGTAATGGTTATCTATGCTTATGAAACCTGAAAAACTAAACTAAAGTGTCTATGAAGTAATGTAAGAGACAGCCGTGGAAATTTTGTCTGATGTGGGAAAATAATATTTGATAAAAATGAAGAGGAAAGTACTGGAAAGAGGAAGAATTGAAATGCACTAACTTAGAGAATGTGTAGTGAAATCATGTAATAAAAATGATAATTTTCCAGAAACCGAAAAAGAAGTAACTTCTCTGAGTGCACAACTGACTTTGAGAGTTCTGCCCTTAACCCACTGGCATTGGAGAAATGTTTACATTACTAGAACAGGATGCAGTAATAAGTAGAGAGTCAATAACTATAATCCTCAACATAAAATCTTAAATTTCTTGTACATTTACTTTTTAAAATTAGCATTCTCATCAATGGTTTCTTTTTATAGTTGGTTTGTACTATTATAAAGCACAAAAAAATGGAAAACAATAGAAATATGTGACTAATAAAAAGTTAGTTATGAAGATCTTTTTAAAAGTTAAACTGAAGCAAAATATTGCTTTATTGCTAATTGGATTTGATAGAGACACCCACAATATGAAACTCTTATTGCTATACTTGCAGTGGGCAGTCAGGCTAAGGGCTGGTTGAAAACATAATTCATTGATCAAATGTCAACTCTCAGATTGTTGTTTAAATAAAGTTTTACTGGAGATGGTCCATGTCTATATGGACTTTAAAACTATGGTAGGTATTGACATAGCCCACAAAATCTAAATTATTTTCGCTATGATCTTTTGCAGATCATGCTTGCCAGTTCATAGTAGAGTCTAGGCTTTGCTTTGAGATGAAATAGAAACCCTTAGGGATTTTGACTCCTCTGACTAACCTCATGATTCTAAAGGAAAAGTACAGTGGAAATTTATAAAAGTAAGTTTCTTAGTAGGAACCTGAATCATGATTAAGATTGTTTTAAGTGTTAATCACAAACACATTCATAATGACACAAGTAGAGAACAACAAGTAGAATTTGTGATGACCCTGGAATAGAAACATGAGAGCAGCTGCTATAATTCCAAAGCCCAGAGGCAATTAAAGAACAACTAGCTACTAGGGCACAAATTAAAAGACTCCTAGAGGAGACTTCTCTGGCAGAAACAGAGGCTGTTGGTCCACATGCAGGTAGGCCAAGGTACTTTCTAGGGAAAGAGTTCAAGCCAAATCTCTCTGACCTAATTTTCTTCCTTCCCTCTAGTCTTCCACTGTGGTTTTCTATTGGGATTGCGAATGGAAGCAAGAGGGCAGAGAAACTAGGTCTTTAGATATAAACCAGGTCAATCTCTCAGGGCAGAGGACAGAGGGAAAAAAGGAAAAAAAGAGTACTAAAAAGAGATGAAAAGATAGGGAAATATGGCTGTATTCAGTAAGTGGGGCCGACAAGCTGCCATTAATAACACTAGGCCAATTCAGACAAGCAGAAGGTGTGTGAGTGTGTGTGTGTGTGTGTGTGTGTGTGTTACTATGCTTCTGTGTGTGCATGTGCATGTAAGAACCAAAAAATCTTTTGGAGTGCACTCAGAAGTATAACTAAATTCTCCCATATGTATACCCACCAGGAGAAATGAAAGGAAACATGAAAACTTTCTAAAAAAAATTTGAAATGATCAAATACTTTTATTAGTTTGCCATTTTTTAGCTAAATTCACCTGTTATTTTCACTGAGGTATTTGGCAAATATTTAAAATTGCAAAAAAAAAAAAAAGAAAAAAGAAAACACGCTTGATTGTAATGTGATTTTTATCTTCAAATATGCAAATGAATTGTCTGTAGGAAAGCAATCAGCTGTTCCTTACATTTACAGACCAATGCAGCATTTAGAGTGCATGTGAATTCAGGCTAGTACTCTAGTGCTTAATGCATGTGTGGTTTTATAAATTCCAGAAACCAATTGTAACATCTTATTCTGTCCTATTAATTTATAGGTTAAATGACATCGTTAGTGCATGTGTATATGCTGTTTTGCAATCTTTTTTTAAAGTACCATTTACCAATAGCATGACTAAAGGGAAGGGGCCTGATTTAAACTGGAGAAGCACATTCCTTTCTCCAGAAGCTTTGAAGGATGGTGTAGATTCCCTAGAGGGCAAGAGAAGCGTTGCTCAGCAGTGGTTCCAGTAAACATCAATTTAAGCACCGTGGGCTTTAGTGTCAAGTTGATAAAGGAAACAACTTAAAAAGACAAACACATACAATGTTTCTTAACCTGATCTGTGATTTTTATGATCAACGATGGTACTTAAAAAGTCTGCCATGTAGTACTTCAGAAATACCTCAGAGAATGACAGGATATGATTTCCATCTTTTTTAGTAACAGAGGAAAAAAGTAATTTTATTGTTGTTTGAATATTTTTATACATATCCTTCACGCTCTGGCTCCAATCTCATGAAAATTGTGGGTTTCCTACTGTTCTGTACAGTTATCAGGTTAAGGAGAAAAAAATTTACATCTCATGCAAGACGAATTAGGTTTTTGCACATCTTAAAGATACTGTAAGTAGAGGAGAGTTTGGCAGCAACATCCATCACTCCTCAGTTTGTCAGCCAACTAGTATGCCTAAATAATCCAAAAGCAGAAATGCTGTGTGTATTGTTACAGAAAGAAATGCATTTCTTTCATAAGCACTTTTAAAATATTTTATTTATTTGAGAGAGATACACCTCTAACTTCTGGGCAGTCTCTTAGCTCTCCTTACCATAAATATTTTCATAAGTTCAAGTTGCATGAAATGTCAAAGTTCAAACAAGTTTATATATATATATATATATATATATATGTATATATGTGTGTGTTCAAACATACATTTACATACATTTATACTTATACATATATAATAGTGTTCTTTGATATAGTGTTTAAAATATTTAAGAAAGATAAGGGAGGAGAGAGAAAGAGAGAATGAGATAGAGAGAAATAGAGAGAGAGAAAAAAAACACACATGCAATCCACAGTCCAAAGAATAAGAGTTTTCTCCTTCTACCATGTGGTCTTCTGAGAATTAAACACAGGTCACCAGTTTTGCCAGCATGCACCTTACACATTGAGCTATCTCTCCAGTCCTGATAGAGTTGTTTAATGTCATGCATTATAGCTGTATGAGATAAAAAATTAGAAATAAAATCTAAAATGTATATGTAAAGATTGCTTAGTTAATTGTACTGTATGTTAAATAACAGTAACAAAACCAGTTGAGGCTTGATTTTAAATTTGATCTATTCAAATGTGCAAATGCACATTTATTATGGGAATATTATCTATCACCTGTTAATGATGACTCCTGTTAAGAATTTCAGTACAAGTAGGTTTCCTTTATGACACTACTGTAAGAAGTAGGATACAAGTCATGTCCAGTAGACATTGAAGCTTGAAAAATACACATAATTCCAATTTCCTTTGATTTAAATACATGGTGAGTGGTTAGTATCTGTTCCAAACCATCAAATATATCATAAAGTCACCTCAGTTAGTATTGGTATAGCATAGGATTCTATGTTCAGTTGATTTCAATAACTTCTTCCTTGTGAGGTACCTCCCAAAAAGGGAAGTTTAAAGGATACCAAGCACAAAATGAAGAGCAAATGGACCTATGGCTTTGATGTTCGCTTTTCCTGAGTTCAAAGATGGCATGGTATAGAGAAGTGACTACCAAGAGCTATGCTCTCACCTCCACTGTCTTGCCAAGGCATGCAAATTCATTTCTCTTCTCTCTCAATAAATAATAAATAAAATACTTTTAAAATAAAGGTTTTTGTATAATGTATTAGGAATTTCTGTACAAAGTTAGAGACAAAAGAGTGAAATAGATTTGAGGAGGAGAATTTTGATGGAGAAATAGAGAATAAAGAAGACAAGTAGGGAAGAAGATAGAAAAGAAGGAAGAAAACAAGGAAACAAAGAAATTAAAGAAAGAAACAAAAAAATGGAAAAAAGAAAGAAGGAAGAACATAAAGGAGTATAAAAAGCTGAGATTGACTAATAGACAGACAGAAGAAGGCCAACTATTTTCCTATGGTGATACAATTGCTAGGAAAATGTCTTTGTGATTACTTAATAACATTAAACTTTTTACTAGAATTTGTTTGACCTAGAATATGCCAATTCTCTGCTTTAGCAGTCACAGTATATCCTTACACTTTCTATTTTTTCAAATATATTTAAGAAAGTTCCAAAACCTTTGAAGTTGTAATTTATTTACCTTGGGAGATATTGGTAGTCACACATATTCAGTTTTGTTTTGTTTTGCTTTGCTTTGTTTTGTTTTAGTTTAGAAATGCATTACTTGATTTCAGCAAGAAAAATAAATTAATAGACATTACAAATAAATGTAAAGCATTCTCCTAGTGAGGTCTGCATCTTTGTTCCACTTTTCCTTACAATTCCTGCGGCTTGTTTGACAACACTTTAGAAAGCTTTTACCTTAATTCAATCATGTTATCTCTAAGACATCCATACATATGCATTGCAGGTGCATGCTAAGAAATTACAGGTCAGACAAGAGTATTTATCCTTTCTCAAGGGACAGAGAGAACTACTGATAAGAAACAACAAAGCGGACTACATGAATGCACAAAAGACTGGTACAAGGAATAGTTATGCATTGCTCAATGGAGGATCTACAGCTCCTGCCATCTTTTGTCCAATCTTTCTTTTTCCTTTTCAAAGACATTTACAGTCAAATCTCTTCTAGTTTCTTTGAATACAAAGCATTTATGTTATTTTCTACACGTTAATTGCCAATCTGTCTCTGCTTCTATTCCCATTACAACCCTTCTTTGTTTCCTACTAGTCTCCCTCCTATCTTCATGTCTTTTTGTTTGTTGACCCACTGAGTATCATCCAAGCTACCTTCGGTGAAATGTGCAGTGAGACTAGACCATTCAGAAAAGTATCTTCCCTACATCCCTTTTGAGCATTAACCCTCACAAGTCTCTCACAGGAAGAAATGAGACCTCCTGAACTCTTTTCACCTCTATGATGAATGTTGATAGGTTGAGTCCTGTGCAGGTCTTGTGGAAGTACACATACCTGTGGTGACTTCATGTACTCAACATCCCTGTCATATCCAGAAGGTAATATTTGGCTGAATTCCTTCTCCCACCCCTTTTAGGTCCTAATAATCTCACCAACCCCCTTTCTAGGATGTTTCCTTACCCTTGGGGCATGGAGAGTGGAGAGGTTATATGTAACCCTTAGGCCCAGCAGTCCACAGTCACTTATTTTCTGCACTTTGATGGATTGTAATTTTCTGTAATGAATACCTTCTTTTGAAAAAGGAAGCTTAAATATATGATCTTGACCAAGGACAAATTTGCTTTTCTAAAAAGTCAAAGTGGTATCAAAATTAATGGTTTGTTGCTTCTACATTTACAAAAATTATGATTGAACACAAAAAGTATTCTCATGTGCAGAGTAGGTAATGAACAAGCTAAACTGAAACTTTAGTATCAAACAGCAAAATATGTGTATATATGTGCTTGTGTTGTGCATATATATATATATATATATATATATATATATATACTTTACATATCTATGGTCAATTAAAACACTTCTCACAACAATTTTAAACTCCTTTTTAAATTAATACATGATTTCTCTATATCTTTTGTTCACAATTATGTACTTAGAGATCAAATCAATTGCTTACACAATGTAAGTATCACCAAAGAAGTGTTAAAGGTACAAAAGAAGGCTGAAGACATGTTAAGTTTCTGCCTCACAAACAGAAGTTACTTAGTTCGAGTTCCAGGTCCCATATGAAAATAACATACAGAAATGGCAGTAGCCTGCCTTCTGATCCTGGAGAGTGGAGGAAAATCCCATAACCAAGCAAAAAGGAGATAGAAGCAATTCAGATGATTCCTGAAGCTTTGGTTCTCCACAGGGACACACCCACATGCACAAAAGAAAATGAATAGATAAATGTAAAAGCAAGAATGCAAAATATTCTAGCAGTAAAAATTACATTAAATACTGTGGAAATGAAACTTCTCGAAAAATAATAAGATAAATAAAACTGCAATGCTTAAAAGACGTCTATGTCAATAGTGTTTTAACAAAATCAGATGACCAAAGTCGAATTTGCAGGTAGTTCACAGAACCTTTATAAGTTTCTAGATTCTGAAAGATTTAATGTGTAGCTAAATATTTAATAAAATTTTATACCACAAAACAAATTCTGAATTTTTTACGCAAGTACTCATCTATTGTGACCAAATGGCAGATGCAGTGAGAGACAAAGATGGAATTTAAATGCTCAGATAAATACTACTACTGCTGCTGCTGCTGCTGCTGCTGCTGCTGCTGCTGCTGTTGCTGTTACTAATACTATTATATATATATCTCAACTTGTTCACTATTCTAGAACAGTATGAACAAAAAGATTACACAGGAAATTGTTGGAAGATGGTGTTTGAAACCTTGAACATATGAAAACACATATTAATATATTTATTTTAAGTATATAATACATTCATTAAAATTTTACAATATATGAAAAGTTACTAAAGTGTCACTACCAGAAAATAATTAATGCCTGAACACTGTGCACAACTTATGTGAAGAAGCTAATGCTGACTACTATGAAGGAAATTTAAGAGTAAACACTCACTTTACATTGTTATAGTGGACAAATATCAATTTCAAATATTTAAGTTAGATATTTTAGACCAGTGTAAATTATTTACTATTGTCTATCGTTTCGTATTCCCTGGTTATAATCATCTGCTTCTTTTTTAACAAGAAAAATACTCCCACTGTCTCTGAAGGTGTATACCAATCTCTGCATTATTTATTTTTCTCATTGTTGTGATCAAATGACTGACATAGAAAAAAAAAGCAACCTAAGTGAGGAAAGGTTTATTTTAACTTACACCTTGAGGGGAATATAGAGTTCATCATGGAAGAAAAACCGGCTACCTGGGGCAGAGGAACACTGGTAACTGTGCCTCGGCAATCAGATAGCAGTAGGTGGACAAGACGTGGGGCACCCTCTGTGTTCTGCTTCCTCCTGTAAGGCTCAACCTCCTGAAGGCTCAACTTCTTAAAGGTTCCACCACCATCCTACACAGCATCATCATATGGCGATCAAATGTTCGTGGGACACATGTCACACTTAAACCTCAATGAACTTTGATTATAAGAACCTCATCCTCTAAATTAGGTATTAGTGCCCATGAGGCTGCTGAGTGTAATTCCAGATACTCAGTCCACCACATGCAGTCCTTTACCTCTGTAGCTATGAAACTAAAGACAAGAATTCTCTTAATATTGTAATAAATGTTAGGGTAAGCATGGAATACTTGCATGCATTTCTGTGGAGATTATATGTGGAGATGAATATGCTAATTGCCTTGATTTGATCATCACACAATGTACATATAAATCAAAACATCACATCACATGCTCTAAATATTGTGAAAGTAATGTGAAAATTTTCAGAATCAAAATGGTATCATCTGTGCCAACCTTACTTTAATGATAATGGCCAGATCACCATTATCAGAAAAGATTCTATAAGATAAAAGAGGTCAGTGTAGCCACATATAGAAAGCACATCCTCAGGGTAAGCTCTCAACTATTATCCTTTCAAATTTGACCTGCTAGCACTCTGTTTTTAGTATTTACATTAAGATTGTTGCTTAAAATTATTTGTTTTAACCTTCATTTTCATCTTTATAAACATCCCCCTTCTACATATCTATGACTATGCACATGGTTGAAAACAAAATTGGGCTTCTCCTTGTGATGCTCTGCTACACTTAATTAAATATTATTGATTGGAGAATATTTTTGATTTTTGTAATATTTACAATTTGGGAAATTATTTAGTGCCAAACCAAAAAAAAAAAAAAAAAAAAAGAGAAGTGAGTTTGTGAGCTGCAAAGAAATTGTTTGTTAGTAGCATCTCTGAAGTCCAGGATGGCGCGTGTTGGAAGTCACTTGATTAGAATTCAAATGCAGAGATTGTACCCCTTGTTATGCTATGCTATGAATGTGAGACTCAGGTTTCTATTTTCTGGATCAGCCTATTCTGTGTCAGTTACTTTTGTAAGGTACACTGAATTTGTGAATAAGCCAATTTGCCAGTCTGCTTATGTCAATAGAAATTGTGGTTTTGCCTAATAAAGACTGACTTTAAAAAGAAAACTATAGGCCAATCTCTCTGATGAACACAGACGCAAAAATTCTCAACAAAGTCTTAGCAAATCGGATTCAAAAACATATTAAAAAGATCATTCACAGGGACCAAGTAGGCTTCATCCCCAGCACGCAAGGTTGGTTCAACATACGAAAATCAATAAATGTAATTCATCATGTAAACCAGTCAAAAGTCCAAGACTACATGATACTCTCCATAGATGCAGAAAAAGCTTTTGACAAGATCCAACAGCCTTTTATGATCAAAACGCTAGAGACAGTAGGAATGGAAGGAACCTTTATCAATATAATAAAAGCTGTATACAACAAGCCCACAGCAAGGATATGCTCAATGGGGAACAATTGGAAGCATTCCCACTTCGATCAGGAACTAGACAAGGCTGTCCACTCTCACCACTTCTATTCAATATTGTACTTGAAGTCTTAGCTGAAGCCATAAGACGAGAAAGAGACATAAGAGGGATGCAAATCGGCAAGGAAGAAGTCAAGCTATCCCTATCTGCAAATGACATGATCTTATACCTAAGTGATCCCAAAAACTCCACCAGGAAGCTGCTGGAACTAATACAGAAGTTCAGCATGGTGGCAGGATACAAAAGAAATGTGCAAAAATCAGAGGCCTTCCTATATGCCCAGAATGAAAGAAGTGAAAAAGCCCTTGAGAGAAACAATCCCATTTACTATAAGCCCCTAAAAAAATGAAATACCTTGGTATAAACCTAACCAAGGAGGTAAAAGACCTTTACAATGAAAACTTTAAAACCCTAAAGAAAGAAATTTCAGAAGACACCAGAAGGTGGAAAGACCTGCCATGTTCTTGGATTGGCAGAATCAACATCATAAAAATGACCATTCTACCAAAGGCAATATACAAATTCAGTGCTATACAAATTAAAATCCCAAAGCAATTCTTTAAAGAAGTTGACCAAACAATCTCAAAATTCATATAGGAGGCACAAAAGACCCAGGATAACAAAGACAATCCTGAGTAACAAAATCACTACTGGGGGTATTACCATACCGAACCTTAGTCTATATTAAAAATTCATAGTTATAAAAACAGCCTAGTACTGGCTCCAAAATAGACACACATATCAATGGATAAGGATTGAAGACCCAGATATAAGCCCACAAAATTACAGCCATTTGGTCTTTGACAAAGGGCAAAGAATCCAATGGAAAAAGAACAGCATCTTCAACAAATGGTGCTGGCAAAACTGGATCTCCACATGAGAAGATTAAAGCTGGACCCGTACTTGTCACCATGTACAAGACTTAATTCCAAATGGATCAAGGACCTTGATATCAGGCCAGAGACTATAAAAACCATAGTTGAAAGGATAGGGAACTCCCTCGAGCTGATTGGGCTAGGCCAACATTTCCTAAACAGACATCCAATGGCACAGTCACTGCTACCAACTCTCAACAGTTGGGATCTTGTGAAAATAAAGAGCTTCTGTTCAGATAAAGAGATTGTAACATGAGCTCAAATGCAACCCACAGAATGGGAGAAAATCTTCACTAACCACATATCTGACAGAGCTCTACTGTCCAGAGGGCACAAAGAACTTAGAAAACTAAACATCAAGGAAACCAATGGCCCAATTAAAAAATGGGCCCTGGAATTTAAAAGAAATTTTACCAGGGATGAAATTAAAATGTCTAACAAATATCTTAAAAAATGCTCCACTTCTTTAGCCATCAGGAAAATGCAAATCACAACTTCCCTGAGATATCATCTCACCCCGGTCAGGATGGCAAAAATCCACAATACAAACAACACCAACTGCTGGAGAGGATGTGGAGAGTGGGGAACTCTGCTACATTGCTGGTGGGAGTGCAGGCTCATACAGCCACTCTGGCGAGCCGTCTGGAGATTCTTAAAGAAATTAAAGATTGAAATGCCATATGACCCTGCAATTCCACTTTTGGGTATAAGCCCCCATACAGCAGAGGTTCGCCTCGATAGCACAAGCACGACCATGTTCATAGCAGCACTGTTTATAATAGCAAAGACATGGAATCAACCCAAATGTCCAACAGTTGACGAGTGGATAAGGAAATGTGGTACATCTATACAATGGAGTACTACTCAGCCATCAAAAATGATGAATTACTGGAATTTGCCGGGAAATGGATGTCATTAGAAACAATTATATTAAGTGAAGTATCCCAGACTCAGAAAATTAAGCACCATATGTACTCCCTAATAGGTGGCTCCTAATACCAAACCCCCCAGCCCATTGAGACACTCATAGGTAAATCTATGTATTACCTACAGTAATTGCAAGGATTATGAACAGGAGGGATGGGGTTGGAGGGCCACACCAGAAACAAGGAGAGAAGTGACCATGTTACAGTAGAGAAAATAGGCCTCCATCAAGGACTGCAAGAAAGTAATGTGATACCTAGTTAAGTTCACAGACATTCGTTCCTGATCATTTACAACAAAAAGGGGGTATGAACTCACCAGAAGGGGAGGGCATATAGTCCAGCAGATTAAAAAGTAACCATTTTGCAAATGGGTGATTGACCCCTCCCATTGCCAAATGCCATATGACCCTGCGATTCCACTTTTGGGTATAAGTATTACATCTACCCTTGAATGTGCTCTTATAATAACACTCCAGTTTAACAGCTTTCTCTCTCTGGCCAGGGGGTAACATACAGTGCCCATCACAATGGAGTGAAGGGCATTGCAGGAGCAACAAAACTGCAACAAAAATCAACGAACCACTATCCAGAACTTCAGTGACTCTATATCAACCACCTAGAACTAAGCCAGACTATTCTCTCCCTATCTTGAAGCTCAGGGACATTTGCAGAAGAGGGGGCGGTTAGAGTGTAAGAGCAAAAGGATGGGAGGAGCAATGATTTGCAAGATACTCTACACAAGTTAGGGCCGAAGCAATCATAATTGG
The DNA here is from genome assembly GCA_023101885.1 of Typhlomys cinereus. NCBI lineage: Eukaryota > Metazoa > Chordata > Mammalia > Rodentia > Platacanthomyidae > Typhlomys > Typhlomys cinereus. The sequence continues at coordinate 975,216 of JALPQD010000161.1, forward strand.
ACATTGCATGCCCAGCGCAATGTCCAACACACTATTGACCTCACCAAGTCTAGCATTTGCTAAAGGCACCAAGATCCTTGGAGGCAAGGGATTGACAGCCACAGTAGTGTTCCTATGCTTAAGGGGAACACAGGAAAGGGTTCAGGGAAATGCCACTGGGTCCTTGTACGTCATCGGAGAAGAGGGCCCAGAGGAGACTCAGGCATGCACAAGAAAGGACTCTGGGAATTGGGGCGGGAGGCACGGGGGGGGGGGATGGGGAGGGAGGGGTGAGGGGAGGGAGAGCAGGGGCTTCGGGGGGAGGAGGAGGGAGGGAGGGAACTGGTGTACCTATTAAGTTTATATGAGCTCAAATAATAATAAAAATGTATTAATAAAAAAAAGAAATTGTGGTTTTGATAACTTGTTTCATTTTGACTCTCTCTCTGTGTCTCTGTGTCTCTTGTCTCTGTGTCTCTGTATCTCTGTCTCTCTCTGTCTCTCTCTCTCTCTCTCTCAGCCAAGACATCATGACTTCTGTATGGATTAGTTGCTTTGTCACTGTGGAAGGAAACTTAGCAGACAGAAGCAACAAAGGGACAGAGAAGTCTATTTTGCCTCATTATTTGAACAGGGTACAGTCCGTCTTGGTGCAGAGGGCTTGGTGACTAGATTTCTATCTGAGAGTGAAGGAGCTTGAAGCACAACTCTTTACATCTCTGTGATTCAGAAAGCATAGAGCTTCTCTAAAGACCAACTTACATTTTTACAAGATTCCAATATACTTACACTAGACTTCAAGCAAGTATTCTGATATATTCACTTGCCTTTGAGGTATTTGTTACATCAAAACCATAAAATGTGTACATAACTACAAAATAATCATGGTCCTTCTGAAATCCTTTAAGAGGATTTGTCATTTTGATTTCAAAACTAGAGCCACAAATCTCTGGATAAGTCTTTTTCTACTTCGAACTCCTATTGAGATGCCAAAATCATAATACCTTGAAGTTTCCAGGTGACCCAAACTTTTTTTTTTGATAGGATTTGCAAGAATATGCTTGTCCCCTTAAAGAATCTTGGTGGTCTTTGATCTTCTGACTTCTTCATAAAGCTTCATAGTCATATATTTAGTCTCATCTGCAAACCATGATTTCTTGGCAACATATTCTTTTTTCAACATTTGCTCAGAAGCAAATTCTTAATTTTGGCATACTTTGTCATTTGGAAAAGTAAGGCATTTCCAAAGCCATTAAGTCTTAGCTTCTTTCTATTTACCAGTTTGTGCCTCAATTTTTATCTCATTTCACTGTAAAAGTATAGTATAATGAGATTATGTGTTGTATTCAATAATTTCCTTAAAACACTCTTCAGCTAGACTTCTTATGTAATTAAGCCACATTTTCTGCTTGGGATTTAAATACAGTCAATGAATATCATTGCTAATCTTTTTTTGGAATTATGTAAGGCAGGTTTTTCCCTCCTGCAGTTTCTACTAACATAGTACTGATCTTCTTTTGTAACTTCAGTAGCATTCTTCTCCAAGTATGAAACTTTAAAAATTGTTGAAGCAATTTTGGATTTCCTTGGGCCAAAATTCAAAGTCCTGCTGGTTTGTCCACACTGCTCAATTCTAAATTAGTACTTGTCCCTGGTTATATTCAAGAATTCATTCCAAGTCCTCAGTGAGTACTTGAAACCATGCACTCTATCCCACACTGTACTTGCTATGTTTCTTCCTGTGCATGCATATCCATCTTAGAGCTGACTTTATAAATTAGGGATATTAGGTCATAAATATCAATGAATAGTAAAATATATTAATTATAACATTATTTTGAATAATGTTATGTGCATGAAGTTTGTCTATGGTGTCTCAAAGTATCTCATTGCAATGTGTTCATCCTTCTACAATATTTATCAAATGAAAGGAAGTGATTTGAAGGATAGAAGCATGGTGACACAGTAATAGGTTAGTAGTGACTTCACTTGACCAAGACATGGTGATACTGGAACTAATGCCTGAACTGTTGGAGCAAATAATGAAGTATGACTTTCTTAATGAATGATTCACTTCCTCTGTGTGTGTGTGTGTGTGTGTGTGTGTGTGTGTGTGTGTGTGTGTGATAAGAGAATGCTGCATGCACCTGTTGAAACTCAAAGATGACTTTGGGAATCATTCTGGATTGCTCTACCTCCTTTTGCTTTTGCTCTGGGTTTCCCCAAAATTCAGAATTGGAAGTGCAGGCTGCTGCCTTTTCTTATGTGGGATCTGGGATCTGAACTCAGGTCTGTCTACTTGTGAGGTAGAAGTGTCTCTCCCTGAGCCATCTCTCCAGCCATATGATTTGCTTGTGTTAGGTAGAAAGACAAAGCTTGGGATACATGGCACTACTTAGAACAGCATCCAGTTTAAAATGCACAAAGTGCTTAATGATGTAATGTTCTAATTAATATTTTAGAAACTAAATCAACAGACAAAAAATAAACAAAAACCAATCGACCAATCAAACAACAACAACAACAAGGACAAAAAAAAAACCGAAAACCTCCTGGCTTTGAATCACAATGGTACTTAGCTGGGCTGGCTCTACCTTAAAGTTTCTCACAAGGCTACAAGGATTGTATTGACTGGAGCTCAGTTTCATCTGAAGACTCTTCTTGGATCCTGTTCGTTTCCAAGCCCACTCACTGAGGTGTCAGCAGGACTTTGGGCTTTGCTAGCAGTTGAAATAAGATTTTCAATTCTTTATCATCGTTTGTACAGAGGCTTTCCTCAGATACTTGCCCTCTGGGTCTCTCTGTTAGGCAGCAGGGTAGCATGCCAGCTGAATTCCTTTAGCATGAAACATTCAGGAACGGAGGTAGCGTACCCAATACAAATGTCTCAGTCTTTATGTAAGTTAACACTAGAAATTACTTACTGTAGCACAGGAAACACTCTGCAATCTAGCTGCTAAATCTAGTTAACCTTATGAGGAGGACATAAGAATATGAGTACGAATAAACTATCAGGAGTTAGGAATTATTGGCATCTACCTCAAAAGTCATTTGCCACAAAGTCCTGAAGTTTTACCTTCATGCTGTAGGTCTGGTTTCACTATTTTGAAAGTAATGATGAGCATACAAATTATTTAGGAAAATATATTTATATGGACATATATCTCTCATTTCATAATATACACAATAGATTTGTCATAGTTAGGCACAGGTATCAACTTGATAGTTGAGGATTTGAGCTCTGGGCACATTTGTGGAGAATTAGTGGTTGGGTTAAGCCCAGAGCAAATAGGAGATTGTCTAGCTGATGGTGAGGTAGGACCTACCAGCCTATGGTGGGTAGGACTAGGGCCTGAACAGGTGAATAAAATACTGAGAACTGGTTGAGGAAGTCAGAATTCTTCCGTACACTTAGACAGACATGCTGGACCGGCAAGTAAAGATTGTCCACCTCTCAACCGTTTTGTGGTGATGGTGTGGCCAGTTCCCTTGGCCCTGGTGTTGTTGTGAGCTCTCCCTTCAAGCTCCACTGAGAACTGTAACCAGACTGTCATAAGGAAATAAACCCCTTGTTCCCTGAAGCTGATTGATGGTGAATTATCAGCAACAATGCAGGTGAACTGCAGCAAAATTTAATGAATAAAAGCAATCACAATGCCTGAAATTACGTTTTCAAAAACTTCTGTCATAGTACTAGTATATTTATGATCATCAATGATATTAATTTGAAATTTGTTAGAGTAATTTTCATAAACCTTTCATTTCTTTACACAGTTTATATGCAATACAATAAAAGTTCTCCAGAATATATTTAAATTAATTTTCTGTAGAAAACATATTGGAAGATTGATTGTATCTAGAAAGGTAGACCCAATGGCCAAGCTTTTACTATGTAACACAATCCCTTGAATGTACATTTTTAGTATTGTAATGTGAAAATCAAGAATCATATTATGCACAAAAATGTAGACATGTTTACTATTGTATTTGTGTATCACTGATCAAGGAACTTGTATCTTTTGTCAGTTTTCACAAAACTATAGGAAGCTATTTCATTAATAATAATAAGGTCAAATCTCATGCCTCCCAATAACTTGACCTTAAATTATTAAAATATATAATATTTTATAAAAAAATCTTTAGTTGCTGATTAATGATTATCCAATGTGTGGATGTAACAGTTTGTTTATCAATGATTTGCTTAATTTTGTTTGTCTGTTTAACACAGGGTCTTCTAGTGTACCCCCAACCTTCTAGAGACTCATGATCCTCCTGCTTCTTCCACCTGAATGTAGAGATTATAGGATTGCACCCATATATCCTGGTTGTACTGATAAATCAACTAGTTTAAATCAAATTGTAAGTACTGTTGCATTAATGGTGATACTTGATTTCAGAAGCTCTAATTTCAATGATCTCAAATAATTAAAATTCTTCCCATTAATTTTTAATCTATTTATATAAGTGGATACAGACAAAAAATGAATGCTAACAATTTTGAAAAATTTCTTCTTCAAAGTAATAATAATTTTATTGTAGGAAATACAGCGGGTTTTTCATAATTTATGCAAGATATTTTCAACAGATTTTGCAGAAGCTCTTTATGTTTCCTCCTGAACCTTGGAAAAAGGTCATTATTCATTCTGTTCTCTAATATGTCACTCTAAGCAGAGGTGCACCTGTTTATCCTGGAGCATAGCCTGAGTTATTGCAATAGCCCTTGTACCAGAATGACAAACACCTGTGCACACATTTTGTCAAATGAAAATGAGTGTTTCAGAACATTTCTTATCATCTAGCATAATGCTAATGAATTATTTTTAATAAAATAATATCACAGTTATTTTAGGAAATTCTTAATAATTTTACTTAATAAGAAATTATTCTCTTCACTCAGCTGTCTAGATATTTTATTTCCTATGTTTGGAACTTAATAGTATGGATCAATTACAGAAATATGAGCCACCACAAACATAACAAGTGAAAAGTTATATATGTAAATAAACATATTTGCAAAGATACTGATAAGGTGTAAAGCAAAGTTGAAGAAAGCTTTAAGGTTCTTCTAATGGCAATGCTGAAAAGGATTTAGATAGAACTCAAACAACTCTCAAGGTGGTGCCTATGAGCCTCACAGATGCCCAAGGTCTCTAGTGTTAGGGAGGTTCAGACAGCTTGTCATGGGATTCTTGAGAGTAGAGCTACAAATTTCAAAAGAGATAATTTAAAAGCATTGGAATGTTATATCATCCAAAAGTAGCCTGCCTTTTATTACTACTATTATTATTCTAGTTTACAAAGATAATGAGTGGTTATCCATGTTCCTCTCTTCTTCCACCCTCCTGCCCTCCTCCCTTCCTACAACTCTCTCCCCTCCCTTAATCAATCCATCTTCTACCCCCCTTCTTCTGCTTATGTGGACCCTGGGGTTCCCTTGGGGTTGTCTGTTCTAGTAGGGGCTCAAGCTTCTGTGGAATATTAAGTGAACTTTCATGGGTAGGCCCATTACTAGGGTCACACCCCTTCACCTGTTTATGCTTAGTCCCTAAGGTTCCTACTCCATATAATTATTTCTCCTGAGTTCCTCACTGATCTATGAGGGAGTGTTGATATGTCAGATATTATTATGCAGCTCTGGTGAGGAAATGTCTTATTGCAGTGAGTTCTTGGTTCCAGCAGCCTTATTTTGAATGAAATGTCTAGCAGTGGACCTTCCTACTTTTTTCTGTTCTTTTGAGGGTCTTCTTCTGCTCTTTCTCCTTTTGTTTGTGATCTTTTGCATTTGTGAGTATTGTAAAAAGTTTATGCGTGTTTACATCAAACTGATGTAATCAAACATAAAATAACCACATTTAGAGTCCACCCCTTATCATTCTGGCACTCTTGAATATCTAGTAGAAAAAAAATGAATACCAGGAATCTAGAAAAAGCAAGAGAAAAGTTTTCCTGAAGAATAGACAAGGTGTTTATGTAACCACCTAGCTAGTTTTGCACAAGGAATTGAATTTATGATCCCTCTAATTAACATTGTCTTAGGAGGTTGGCCATCTATTGACTAATTACTTTATTCATAGACAGAGTTCTAGATTTCCACAGAATGTATTTCAAAAGGCAAATATTTTAAAAAAGAAAGCATGAGTGCTTTGCAAATAAAATAAGATTTCAGATTATATGAATTCAATTGCATACAATTAGTGACTTTTTTCTTGCCAGATGAAATCTACTAAATACTGCTATTAAATAAAAGTCATTAAGCCCAGCCTCCTGAAATATGATCATATTGGTGGGTTGGGGGAGTAAGATGAATCAGACATATTGTAGTGACCTAGTAAACTCTGTAATGAAGCTCTATATATTTGCCATTACTACTAGCTCGTAGGACAAAGAATTAATAAGGGATTATAGAAAACCAGATTGGAATAAACACATTGAAAAGCTGGTGGAAACGCTCCAGACCCTTGTTTATGGTAAAGGGCCTTGGTGAGTTGAAGACTCTTTGATGAATACCTGTGTGGAAAATAAATAAAAATTAGAATTTTCTTAAATATTAATCAACTACATTTTGCATACATTTTAAATAAATCTTCTTATATGTCTTTCCAAGTTCTAGTTACTTGAGCATTTATTGTTCTTTATGTCTAGACATCTCTATCTAAAGAATTAGCATAAAATTATGAAGAATATTATTTTTGAATAGGAAAGATTTTTCTTCCCAAAATTCCTATATGATTTTCTCAAATGGAGATATAAAATAGTAGCAGTCAATTTTTAATATAACCAGAAGAATCTTTCAGAATTTTCCATGAAAGAAATCATTTTCCTGCTCATTTAACTTATGACAAGATTCCATTCAAATCTGTGTGTATATTGAGATAGTTTCTGCCACAGCTCTATAGTTGAATGGTAGGGACTGCAGAGTGTTTTCCTGAAACTTGGTTTTCTTTTCAATTACCATTAGATGTAGGTTTCACTCTTGCAAATGATAATTGACAATAGAAGTTTCAGTAGCTATATGTGAAGCCACCTGATCTGTGATAGTCAGCTCTTGTCACCTGTGAAATAGAACCTAAGCATCACATAGTCATTGCGTATTGGATTTTGGTAAAATAACTAAACAGCTGTTGCTGTCAAAAAATGGAGTGGTTTGACTTCAAAACTTAACATCATTCCTTGTGATTCTTTATTTCAGGAAATTAGGACCAGCATCCAATGTCTTAACTGACAACAGAAACTTCAAACACCATAGTACCACAGGACCATATAGATAAATTGAAATCTCTTTATTTTATGCAACTGAGATTGTTGATATGATATTATATGATAGGTGTGCTACTGAATACTGTATTCATTGTTTTTCTTTACATCCCTGTGAATGCTGGCAAATTTGAATCGATTGTTAAATGAAGTCAAAACAGATTCTCCAAATCATTAAATGTGTTACTTATGGAAAAGATTTGCTAATGATCTAGAAAGAAAATTATAATGGTAAATTTGTAATGAAGAAATGAAATTATGTCATTAGTCCAGGTAGGAAAGACTAAGTTCAGTAATCAAGCTTATGGCAATAATAGTTTAGAAAATGAGACAAAATGTGAAAGAGTTAAGGACACAGGAGTTGGATCTTGTAACTTGTTAGTTGTAAGGAACTAGATAGACAAATTTCAGGTGATAGTCACACTTCATGTTTTGATAATCAGTTGGCAAATAGTGCCTTTAGAAAAAAAATGTATATATGTATGGAGGGATGGATCAGAGATTAAGCTCAGTGCCTCACAAACAGAAAGACCTCAGTTCAGATCCCCAGAGCCCATGCAAAAAAACTGTGGTGACTTGAAATCACCTGTAAGGTGAAACCTGGGAAATTCCAGAGCATATCAGTAAGGAGGTAGAGCAATCTAGAATGATTCTGTATGTAAGTATTGGGTTTCCACAAACACATAAATGCACTCAAATGCCCTTTTCTACACATTCCTGAAAGTATACACAATAAACAAGAAAGAATACATAATACAGAGAATGTCTGAAATAAGGGTGAAATCAGAAAGTTTGTAATTATTTAACATGCTTTATTTGGAATCCTGTGAGGGCCCTATCACTATACGTAACTAAAGAAGAGAATATAAGTTTTATTATTGATTTAAAAATTAACAACACTTAACTCTTAATTAATGATGCAAAATTGCAAGCCTTTTAATATTTTTAAACATTTTGTACACCAGGTATTCAGGGGGGAATTGTGTGAACTCTTCTCAGTTGGAGTCTCTAAAAGTTTCCAGCATCTGTTAATTGTACCTCCACTCACGTTCAGGCTGGATGGCCTCAAATATCCCATGGCTCTTAGATAATGGCTTATCACTCTGATATGTCTTCACAGTTCTGAGACAGAAAAGAGTGAATGTTATTCTTACATGATAGCTAACATTCCCAGCATGACTATAAGCATATAAAACACAGAAGAGGTCATTTTTATCATCTAGACAGACTTCATATGGTTTCCATTCTTCTGTATATTGTTGTTACAATGCAAAAATTTCACCAGGATATAAACTAACAAGACAAGAATGCCCATGTATAGCATGAAGAATATCAAAACCTTTGCAGATCTTCCACTACTGGTCAGTTTCCATCTGCCAGAGGGCTTCCTCTTGGTTCATTCATCTTGGGTTCACATTGCTACTGTAATGAATACCGTGGTCTTAGTGTCCCTAAATAATAAACTTATAACCTTACTATCTAGAACCCAGAACCTGATATGTTTCTGGATAACCTCTGATCAAAATCTGGGTTAATGTTGGAGGATCAAGAAAACAATTAATTTCCTGCATTTTCTGACTTCCAGAGGCATTCTGCATTCCATGGCTCTTGGTCCTACATCACTGTGACTTTTTGAACATAATTACATGTCATTCTGTGACTTTGACTCTGCTTCTTCCCACATGGAAGAGCCTTTACAATTATATTCTCCATTGACTAGTCCAACAAATTATTTCAAAATGCTTATCACTCTTTGAATGTCCCCTTTATCACAAAGGATAACACATTCATGAGTTTCAACCACCAGAATAATCTTTTGAAGTCAATATTGATTTGTCAAATCAATTGATCATAACTGGACTACTTAGTATATTTTAACAAGACATTTTGTGTGTAAACAATTCTAATTATGAACATTGATCTGCTGGCCTCATTTGCATAGATCCATCATTTCAAGGTATTAGACCTTGCAGAACAGTACTTACAGTTATTTTTTTCTCAAAATGTAATTCAGCAAGCCAAAATGATAAAATTACAGGATATCATACCTGCTCTGTAACCTAAGGGGGACAGAAATATGCCTAGAACCCAAACTGAATGATTAGCGCCTCTGATTCTTATCAACCAACCACCTCATTTGCAGGTTTGGCAGAGAGTTGGCTTCTCATATGCTCTCTGAAATGCAGGAAAAACACTCAAAATTAAGGCTATCATGTCTTAGTGCTTCAAGGCTTCATACAAACATGAAGCTGATGCTCACTGGGTCAAAATGCAAACCAATGTCCTGTATGTTTTCTGATACTTTCTAGTTTTCCTACTTTTACAAGCATATTGAGTAATTATCCCTACTCCCTTCTTCTGCCTTCCCTGACTCCCCTAATCCCTCCTCTCTTACTCTCCCTTCATCCTACTACCTCTCACCTTCCAGTCCCTCTGCTTCTATGGGTCCTAGGTTTCTCTCTGGATCATCTGCTCTAGTGGGGGCTTAGGTCTCTGTGGCAGGCCCTTCCTTGGACATACCCACTGATAGGGGTACTCCCTTTCACCTGTCTAGCCCTAGCCTTTAAGCTTCCTATTGCACATAATTATTCCTCCTAAGATACTTGCTAGTCTGTTGTGGCATGTTGGTATGTCAGCCATTGTGCAGGTCTGATAAGGTCAAGTCTCACTGCAGTGAGTTCTTAGATGCATTAGTCCTGTCTTGAGTGGAATGTTTTATCTAGTGGGGAACCTCCCCATCTTTAGGCTCTTACAATCTTCCACAAGGTTTGACTCAAGATGGAGAGGAATTTGGCTGGCCTGATTTCTGGTGAACATTGTAAGGTTCCACATAAAGAGAAATAATTCTTGAGAGTTGCTTTCAGACCAGGGTGTATGTACGCCACATGTTCACAAAATACATATAATCATAATAAATATGTAAGTGCTTAAATATAAAGAAAACACATTATCTATGCATTTGTATTAGTATTCATTCAGAATGATTTTTTCTTTTGATTATGGCAAATGCTTGAAGTTTATCAATTATATCTTTCAAATATAATAGTCCCTGACCTTGAGATCCAGTTCAGTAACTCACAGAGTAAACTCTGGGGAGTTCTTGAACTTGAGTTCTTTCCAGCATTATTTCATGTCATATTTGGAAAAACAACCCATAAACTGAATAATGTCATGTAAGACAAGTGTTTCATTCTTATCTTATTTCTTATTTTGGTGGTGTTATTTTTCTTGCTGATGAGCATCATATTTATCAATAATTAAAATATGCTGTTGAATTTTAATGATGATTTTATGATATGTTTTTAAAGCAGGAGAAAGAAGGATCCAGTTACATAAGTAAAAGGATTTGCTCAAGAACTGCTGTTTCCCATCCAAAGAGATTATTATTCAAGATCAACACAGAACCATGAAGACATCAGGCATATATCATGATTTTTGCTTGCAAAGCAGAAGTAATTATTATTTTTTTTTTGCTGGAAAGATTTTGTTTTATTTCTTTTTTTTTTTATTTCAGCTCATACAAACTTATTAGGTACACCAGTTCCCTCCTTCCCTCCTCCTCCCCCCGTACCCCCTGCTCCCCCTCCCCACCCCTCTCCCTCCCCATCCCCCAGTGCCTCCCACCCCAGTTCCCAGAGAGTCCTTTCTTGTGCATGTCTGATTTTCCTCTGGGCCCTCCTCTCCGATGACGTACAAGGACCCAGTGGCCTTTCCCGAACCCTTTCCCGTGTTCCCCTTAGGTATAGGAACACTGCTGTGGCTGCCAATCCTTTGCCTCCAAGGATCTTGGTGCCTTTAGCAGATGCTAGACTTTGTGAGGTCAACAGTGTGTTGGACAATGCTCAGGGCATGCAAAGTCCAATTATGATTGCTTCAGCCCTAACTAGTATAGAGTATCTTACATATCATTGCTCCTCCCATCCTTTTGCTCTTACACTCTTACCGCCCCCTCTTCCGCAAATTTCCCTGAGCTTCAAGTCTCTGAAGTTTTGGATTGTGGTTTGTTGATTTTCTTTTGCAGTTTTGCTGCTCCTGCAATGCCCTTCACTCCATCCTGGTGGGCATTGTATGTTACCCCCTGGCCAGAGACAAAAAGCTGTTAGAGTCTTGTGATAAAAGCACATTCAAAGGTAGATGTAATAAAAGTGGGAAACCACAGTGAGGGAGGGGTCTATCACCCATTTGCAAAATTGTTACTTTTTATCTGCCAGACTATATGCTCTCCTCTTCTGGTGAGATCACACCCCCTCAGTAGTAAATGATCAGGAACAAAAGTCTGTGAACTTAATCAGATGTCTCATTACTTATTTGGGTCCTTGGTGGAGGCCTATTTTCCCTGCTGTAACATGGTCCCTTCTCTCCTTGTTTCTGGTGTGGCCCTCCTACCCCATCCCTCCTGTACATAATCCTTGGAATTACTGGGCTGGGTGGGTTTGGTACTAGGAGCCACCCATTAGGGAGTACATACGGCGCTTAATTTTCTGGGTCTGGGATACAAAGCAGAAGTAATTATTGCATATAATTGTCTTCACTGCTTTAAAGTGATCTTAGATCTTCACTTCCTTCTAGAATGGTCTCAGATGTCAATATTCTGGGAAACTGTAATATCTATTAATCACACAAATGCTTAGATTCCACTCCTGGAGATTAGAATTGAGAGGGTCTTTGTAGGCAACAGGAATCTGTTAACACTGAATTACTCCTGGATGATTCAGACACAGCTGGTTAGACACACTGGAGAGCAGTGCCCCATTATAGCACTCTGAGTCTACTCTTAGCATGTTATTTAAAATAGGCATAACATTTATTTATAACCAATTTATGGATCCAGGTCAGTTAAGAGACCTAGTCATCTTTGTGCATTCTCTATACTACTTTGTGAAAATTGCTTAAGTACTTACTCTCCCAGAGGGCCCTAGTTCAGATAATATCATACTGTGAGTGCTTTTTCTTTGGCTCCTCTTCAATTTATTTTAGGTTTATTATGAAAAAACTTTTATTTACTAAATGTTTCCTTGTGTCACATTAAATTATAAGAAAACATTATTTTTTCAAGAACCAGTTTTTTTTTCCAACACATGGTTGCTACAGTTTCCTTTCCTATTGGATTTATATGTGGTCAGTGTTTTTTATATTGTCTCATATTCATGTAGCGTTTCTCTTTTGCTTAGTTGAGGAATAGATGTATGTGTACATATATGTATGAAATGACTAGATCAGTGATTTGGAAGAAAGGATCACACAATAACATACATGCATATACATGCATATACGTGCATGCATATATACGCATGCATATACATGCACATACATACATGCATATACATGCACATACATGTATATACATACATGCATTTACATGCATATACATGCATATACATACATGCATATACATGCATATGCATATATGCATATACATACATATACATAAACATATACACATAGAAATAGACATATATATCATTCAATCCATTTAAGATTTACTTCCACAGAGCACATGCATTTTATATGATACCATCTTAAGAAAACATAGCCCAAATATAACTCTCAAAATGTTTCAAATACGGTACGTCAAAATCTTTCCACAAGGTAAATGCTATTGTCAATCTCATGTTACAGAAAAGAATTTCATTTAAAAGTAATAACTGCAAACCTCGCATACTAATCTATTACTTGCGTCATTTAATTTACCTTCAGTGAAGTGAATACATGCATTTGGAAGCAGAGATTAAATACAAAAGATTTCTATATTTTTTCTTTTTCCTTTGTTTTCCTTTTTTTCTTTTCCTGTATCTTTTCTATTCATGTAGGAAAGTCATATGCAAATTCTGCATACAACTACTTTCATCTAGGAAAAAATAATTGCAAAAAATGAGAGATGTCAAATTGAATGAAACAGTTTTAAGACTACTCAGCAGCTTCTCTTAAACATATTTCCATGGACAGGTACACATCTATGATTTTCATTTAAGTTAACTTTCAGTGATAGAAAAACAATTTAGACAAGTATCGACACTTTGCTTTTTGCCAGAAAACAATACCACACTGTTGACAACTTTATTATATTTAGCAAGTATGGCCTTGCCTCTGCGAGCAATGTTTCAGAACGTGAATTAATTGATGAAAGGACCAATGATAACTTTCTTTGTCATTGAGTATTAATTTAGGAATGGTAAAATGTTTCAGTTTGAGATATGGTCAAAGTTACAATGCATGAAAAGATGCATGGAAAGAACATGCAAATTGATATAGATAGATTGAGTCACAGTTTAAAGTCAATTCACAATGACCATAAGTCTGTTATTTGACATTTCAAAAATCTAAAACAAATGAAAACTTTGAATTCACATTTTCCTGAATAGGAAAACATTTGAACATTTAAGTGTTTGAATAACTGTGAAACAAAAACAACAACAACAAAGAAAAATAGCATTAAAGAACAGGAGGTACAGCTCTTGGCAGGGCTAGCTTAGAATCAATCATGTGCTATTCCCTTGGTCCATAGAAACACACACACAAAAATAAATGAATGAAACTCACTAAGTATATTCTCTAAATCTTAAATTTTAGCAGTACCTAAAGCAGCTGTTCATATATGAACTAAATTCACGTTTGGTATATATGGTGACCTTTCCTGTCACATTTTGATCATGTGACTGTCCTCTGAAATTTTTGATGTGCTATACCGTTCAAACTGCAGTAAGAAAGAAAAAAAACACAGAAAAGGTCAGAATACTGCACGGTCTGCAGCTCCAATTTCAAGGGTATATGAGATATTCAGGCAGTGAGCATCCCTGGACTGCTTCCATGAAACTGTCAGGAGAAAGCAGAGACTTTAATGATCACAGGCCTCTGTGTTCAATTGAGTGTGACTAGATGAAGCAAGAATTCAAACTGAGTCTCCATGGCAAATCGTCTGCTGATTGAGATGTCGCTCAGTGAGAAGAAAATGGTCCCCAGGGATTGTGATTCTATTCAGAAAGCAGCAGCTAAACCTGTTCTCAGACTTGGAACTGAGGTTCAGCCAAGGCACATTACAGAATGGTAAAGCAGTGAGTATTAAACACTGGATTGATGTGCATGGCATTAGGTACATGCCTAATAGATCTTTGTAGTATGGTTTGGGAAATTGTTTTTATTTCCTCAAATCACAACAGAAGAGTAAATGTTGGAATTACCAGAAACAATGTCTCTTCTAATTGAGCCTAGATTTTCAATAATATACAACTCAGGAGCCAACCCAAATTAATCTCAGTAGAAAGAGAAAATAGACCAGAGAAGAACCAATAATGCCATCTCACTTTTGTAGTTGTTATTGCTTATATACAAGCAAGCTACCCTTTCCTGAGTGACCTGAACCTTTAATTTTAATATGATATCAAGACTATTTAAAGACAAAATTCACCTCATCTGATCCATGAAGTTCACAGATAAGGTAACTAAAAACTTTGAGTTCATCGTAACAAGCACATTAAAAATCAGAAGATGTGTGTGTTTCCTGTGAATCTAAGGGCTGTTTTTACTGTGCTACATGATCATAGATCATAGATACTCTAGAAAGTAAGTTCATACTTTTTACTTTAGAAGTAAGTTTCTTCTAAAACAGGAGGAGGTCTGATCTATGGAGTCAGGATATTGTATAAATTGATTAGGAATATTAATTGTCTGGCCAGATTATACACTGAATAAATCAGGAGCTCTGGGAATTGAATCCCAAAACTCTACCACTGCCACCTAAGGTGATTGAGTGAATAAAGACATTAATGTAAGTTCATAGTCTGTTTTCCCTATGATTTTAATGAAATTTTAGAAATCAAGATTTATTGAAAATTACTTAACAATTGTGAAGTGAAATTGTACATATATGATTAACAATACCACCACAAATACAAAAAAGATTTTTAAAAAACAAATTGCATGATCAACAGGTGTTGCTAGAAAATGGCATACAATATAACTTGCTATAATTTTCTAAAGGTTCTATTAATTTAAGAGTTATACTCTACATTGTTTTATTCTAATTGTGTGTAAAAAACTGCTTTTCTTTCTTCTATTTTGAATATTTTTTAAATGGAGAAATGATGCAGAAGCAATATATGATACAATGAGTGAGCAAAGGCAAACACAGCCAAGTTTGATCCAAAGAGGACTTTTTTGCTTGGTAAGCAGACATCTTGGCCAGGTAAGACTTCCATGGTCTTTGATAAATTGATCTGTTAGGATTTCCTGAAGAAAGCATCAAAGTTATTTACTGACTTCTCATGATTCCCTTGTAAAGTTTCCTGGAGACACAACTAAATAACCCTGGTGCAGATGGTCTATTATTTCTATCTATGTCATGTTGACAGAAATTTCCTCAGATCTCCGTCTCCCTGCTTTCATTCTTCAGGCAATATCAGTGAATAAAGCTTCATGGTGGAGAGATAGAACTGAACATGAGGTATGTCACTATTAGTACCATTATATTTGGATAGTGTGCTTTCTTTGGCATTTTGTCACTGCCATGTGCTCCAGTTCCTCTTTTCTTTTGCAGAGATGATTAGTCTAGCATGGATCAAAGGCACTAGGATCCTTAGAGGCAAGAGATTAACAGTCACAATAGTGTTCCCATACTATAGGGAAACACAAAAAAGTACTCTAGGCAATGCTACTGCGTCCTTATACCTCATCACAGACTGAGGACTCAAAGGGAAGTTTGACATGCATACTAAAGGATGCTCCAGGGTTGGGGGGGGGCAATGGGGAAGGGAGGGGGGAAAGAAGGGGAAAAGGGGGGAGGGAGCAAGGGGATCCAAGGAGAGGTAGAGGGAGGGAGGGGAATGTGGTGCCTATCAAGTTTGTATAATTGGAAAAAATAAATAAATATTAAAAAATGAAATTAGCAAAGGGATTTAAAACTTTGGGCATGAAACTTTGAACACTGTAGTAAAGAAGCAGCAGCAATTAATGATCCACTTCTAAGTGAGGAGCCAACAGGGCCAAGATCAAAATTGGGAAGAGTCTGTCCATGCGATGAAGGATTTTCTGAAGTAGATACATAATTAACAAATTAATTTCACATTTTCTGAATTGTATTCTCATATTTCAGTATTTAAAGAAAATAAGAAAAGTCTGTAGGGCATGCAAAGTCCAATTATGATTGCTTCGGCCCTAACTTGTGTGGAGTATCTTGCATATCATTGCTTCTCCCATCCTTGTGCTCTTACAATCTTACCGCCCCCTCTTCCGCAAATTTCCCTGAGCTTCTGGATGGGGAGAGATTAGGCTGGCCTAGTTTCAGGTGGTTGATATAGAGTCTCTGATGATCTGGATTATGGTTTGTTGATTTTTTTTCCAGTTTTGCTGCTCCTGCAATGCCCTTCACTCCATGGGTATTGGATGTTACCCCCTGGCCAGAGATAAAAATCTGTTAAACTAGAGTCTTGTTATAAGAGTATATTCAAAGGTAGATATAATAAAGGTAAGAAACCACAGTGAGGGAAGGGTCAATCACCCAGACTATATGCCTTCCCCTTTATCTGCCAGACTATATGCCCTCTCCTTTATCTGCCAGACTATATGCTCTCCCCTTTATCTGCCAGACTATATGCCCTTACCTTCTGGTGACATCATACTCCCTCAGTTGTAAATGATCAGGAACAAAAGTCTGTAAACTTAACCAGATGTCTCATTACTCATTTGCAGTCCTTGATGGTGGCCTATTTTCTCTGCTGTAAAAAAAAAAAGAAAGAAAAGTCTGTAGGAATACAATCATAATAATCTTCCAAAATGATCTACATGCTACATCAAAGGACAATATAGTATCTGAAATTGTTGTTTTGAGGTAACGTCATTGCAACTTCCAAACTTCTGAGGCAAATGTTCATTACACTTGCCAGTTTCAGAACACGTCTCTTTACTTACTGAAGTTTGAACACTTAGAATTTTGCCCACTTTCCATAAATCATCTTAAGTATGATAGGCAGAAGTCTGAATATTTTAGATAGTGTAATCAACAGATAACTTTTAAATTTTTAGGATATTTTTCTCTACAACAGTATCTTTTAACCTTCTAAAATACTGTATCTGCTTATCTATGTGATTCATGCAGCAGAGTTCTTAAAACACAGCTCATACATAAAATTATACTGTTTTTTTTGAAATGAAATTTCTCAGCACGCTGTGCAAAGATGTCAGCTTTTCCTCTTGCTTAGCAATTAGGCCAGATAAGTATTCTTGACTATGAGAACTGTTGAGTTGAACACCTGAAAGTTCCATTTATATGTATTTTTGTAATAGTTTGTAATCAATAATGTTAAAATTTTTTCATAGATGAACTGGCATCTTGTTTTAGGATCAATGTATATTATACATGTTGAGAAATTCTTTTCTAAATGGCATCCCAGAAATTAACATCATAATCCTAAAATCTCAACTTTATAATTTTCCAACTGAATTATCCAAAACAAGTGAAAAGAATAGAGGTGGGTATAATATATAAAGGATTATTCTTTGTGTAAAGAAGGAAAATAAATAGTGATCTAGATATCAAAACCTTATAATCAACCTATAGTGACCTCTGACACACACACACACACACAGAGAAGTGTGTGTGTAAACATAAAATAAAATGAATAAAATAAAAGTCTACTGCCTAATTCCCATGGTTGGACAACAAGTTCTTTCTTGAAGAGGAATCAGGGTGGTATATCACTGTCCCTACCAAAAGTGTAATTTATATGTATGACTTCACCACAATATAATATTCATCTATACTTTGTTGACCTGAAGAATGGTTCAAGGAATTTTAGAAGAGAAAACTCAACTGGATCCACTAAATTCAAACATTACAAGGCCCCTCCATTTAATTATTAAGTGAACTACAATCATTTGGGTGCAAAAAGGAAAATATATCTATATAGAGATCTATGCACTATTTTAGTATCATCCTTTTCCATCATCAGAAAATAAATGCATATATATGTATATTGTCAGGAAATACATACAATTTCAAACATTATAGCATCGTGTCTTGTGGAAAATAAAATTTTCAGGTTTTCAGTTTGTGATACTTTCCTCTTATACCATATGGGAATTTCTTTCTGAGGAGTCTGTGAGTTGTATTGAACATGATCTATTTCCTTTCATCATTACATGCTATAGGATTGGACCATGAATTTTTAGTAAGCATTAGAGAATGGCTCTTCTAATTGATAATTACAATTCTTGCCTCAGTCCCTATTTCTGAATATATGGGTTAACTTTTTCTACTGTTATCACCTTCCTTCTTGTAGCAGTTAATCTACATGATTTCTGATAAATCATTGTTAAACAGCTTAAGGAAACAAGGAGTTTATTTTCTATTATGTTTGTCCCGTTACAATTATCAGCCCAGTTTAACACCAGAGCTCATACCAACTGCAGGGAGAAGGGAACTGGCCACACTATCTCTACATAACAGCTGAAAGAGGGACAATCCTCACTTGCCAGACCAACATATCTGGCCAAGTGTACACAAGGATGCCAACTTTCTCAATCAGCTCACTATGTTTTATTCCAGGTCCTAGTCCCACCTACCATGGGCTGGGACTTATCGTCAGGTAGACAATCTCCTGCAAGTTTGCTGTGTAATTCTCTACAAATGTACCCAGAGCTCAAACCCTCAACTGTCAGGTTGACACCTTTGCTGTAACTATGAAACCTCTGAAACAAAATTATTTTAATATGGAACATTTTAAAATGACCCAGAATTTATTTCATGCTTCAGGGTCTGTGTTTGACCAACTGAATCTTTATATATACTTTATTGAACCTTAACTCCAAAGAGATGTCAGACTAGACATTTTGTTTGTGAATAATGCAATTTACAAAGCACAGATATCCACAAATACTCAAATAATTTTCTGGAACTTTCTGTCACATGGTTTAAGGGGATAACTGCAATTCCTCAGTAGTAAATTCACTCTTCCCAATTTCTGTAGCCCTCTGATACATCTCATGCATGCTCTTGAATAATAATAAATTAAGGGTTACAAACTGGTTTCAAAATACTTTACTACATCAATTTAGAACTCATTTTATCATTGAGGGTTTTTTGGAAATAATGTCAAATGTTATGCAAAGAAGGAAAAGTCTTATTTAGCATACAATCAAATTAACCTCTGGTTATGCAAACATCACAGTTCTTTGCTAACAAATAAGAGAAGATGAGGTTAGGAGAAGAGAAGGGTTTAATATTTCACAAAGAAGAAATGGTTAAGCAAGTCACTGAATTCCAATACTGACTGCTACAGAAGATATTTAGTATTATCACTTGCCTTTCATTTCAAGTGTATCATAGGTAGTTTGGCATCCTTAGAACATTGTTGATAATATGTTCTATCATATCCTCAAATATCCCTGCCAATATGTTTCCACTAAAAAAAAAAAAAAAACCTTGGCTGTCAGGCTAAGAAATAAGACTCATTGTAGTATTTGAGTCAAAAGACCCAAATAATAGTCGAAGTTTCACTATGCACAAGTGGCCTTTCATGCTTCAAGTTCATATCCAACTGAAATCAGAGCTCAATACTTCTAAGAATTGTTTCTGTTGGTACTGATAATGATCATCAACAAAGATGAATTTAAATGTCCTATTTCTTCCATCAATATTTATTTACAAATCTATACATGTGTTTTATTTGTTGCTTGGTTTTTCAGTGTAACTGGTATTGGAGCAACTAGTATCATCAAGGCCATTAGTCTGTCATATGTATTTTGAATATAGGTATATTTATATAACAGACTTGATTTTTGCCCAACTTTTACCCATTTTCTGTGTTAATAAATTATATCTGACTAGTTTCCTCCAGATTAACTAATACTTCTTTCTACTCTGTTAAACTTTACCTGAAAGTAATTTATAATAGACCAACTGTATGCTAGTATATATTCAGCCTGTGGAAAAAAAATAAAGATTCTGTCCTGAATGATTTAGGTTCCAATTTGGAACAGTAAATAGTATGAGCACATGTTTATAGCTAAATGATTCACTCAGACTGAGTCCTCCAAAATTTCTCAATGTCAAATCTCTTTTTAAGGAACTGTACCATCCTTTCAGCAATAAACTCTGTGGCTGTAAAAAACTTAGATAAAGTTACACTGAGTTTTATTTACATTTCCTTAATCAGCAAACTGACAATCCCTGTGAACTAATATAAACATGATCTCCATGGAAACATAAATGACTTAAACACTAGAAAGTGGAATGCATAATTTAGGTGCACAGCTTTTTTGACAAGGGAGATTACATGGTATTCAATTGTTGCTATGTATTCAAATAGGATTGGCGATTTCACGAATGTTTGTTGCAGTCTGTTATGCTGTTTTAGATCCTAGAGACACATCAGAAACCACAAACTTGGAACAACTCTGACCTCTGGATGGAGATGCTCCATTATATGATTGGGGGAGTCTGTGTGATTTTTGGTGTGATGAGAATTTCTTTTGTCTTAACTTTTCAGATTGATGATGGTAATGTGAAACTTAGAGTTTGAGAAGACATCTACTAAGAATACAAGAATTTATAGTTAGGATTTATGCTTCATCTTTATGTGGGTAACAATATAATACACAATCTTAATAAAATGGCATATCATTTGGGTAAGAGAATATATTTTTATGAATATATGTAGATAAAAGTTGCAAATAAATTTCATTGTGGAGGCTAAAATATCATAGCAAGAATGACTTTAAACATTTCATTTGTATTTCTATTACTATGCTACCTTACAATGTTTTCCACAAGCAAATATTTCTAATTGGCATTTAGCAACTCTGCATTACTTTTTCATAATTTCACTCAAATTTGCATTGATGTATTTGCTCTCATTTCTTTTTGTTAGGTAATAAAAATAATTATGAGCTTACAAGTCTAAGGCAAGAGTGCTCATGTAAGATCCAGACCAGCTTGACTTGTAGTGAGTCCCATGGCATCCTCATGTACAGAGTAAAACACCGTGACAGAGATTTAGGCAGCCCCCTTTGCCCGGCCCGGATGCTCCTGGTCACATTGCATCTCAGGTACTCCCCACAAGCCTGTCCCAGCTCTTTCTGCCGGCCAGACTGGGCAGCATCCAGCCGGCTTGGGGTTGGCTGGAACTCTAGGTCACTCCCTGGGTCCCAGATGAGGTACACAGCTAGCGTGCCACCAGCCCCTTTGCTGGTCCACCTGCCCAGCCGTACTGGAAGCTTCAGGTCACCCTGCATCTCAGGAAGGACACACTGCTCCTCAGAAACCAACAGAATCCAAAGAAAACCCAAGCAAAGCTGTAGGGGAGGAAAGCCATACATCTGAAGTCCTCTAAAATCATCCTATCACATGGGAGAGATTCTGCACAGCCAGCCCAAAGATAAGTAAACCACTTTTCACCATCCTGCTTCTTCCAATTATTAATCACTGTAGATTAACTTTTCCATATAGCCACCTCCAAACCATATAAAACTTCAGGGACTATACCACTCACCCTCACATATTATCAAGGTACTAAATTGTAAAAGTGCACTACCACACCAATATTCACCTCCTGTCTACTAAACATGTCTTAATTGATGTACTAACAGCCTAATACCCCCACCCAGGAAATAATAACAAACAAACGTACCCACCTCCAAGGCAACCACTAGCGAAAACTGCCAGAGAATATTAATATCAACTAGATCAGTTCATTCAAAAACACACAGAATCTGAAAGGTCTTAAGAGACAAAACAACAATGCCCAAGTCAAAACACAGATCCATGAGAAACAAAACCCAAGAAGACAAATCTCCAACCGAAAGAATTAACCCCATAATGATAAATTCAAACCAAGAAAAATTCACAGAAAATAGCTAAGAAAGCCAGGCCCAGGATAACCACTTTCAAAGCATGATCATTACCATGATCAATACTGTGAAAGAGGAAATCCTGGAGGAGTTAAATAACCACATCAACCACTTTGAAGGAACACAACAGACACTTTGAGGACTTGAGAAAAACAGTTCAAGAAACAAAAATAGGCATAGAGTAGTTAAAAACAGCCTCAAGCAGAGTTTAAAATTGAACTAAAAAACAAGTTATCTTCAACCCAGAACTCAACAGTGAGTCTTATCAGCATAGCTAGCTAATGAAGCAGAAAATAGAATTTCAGACCTTGAAGACAAAGTGGGAGTATTAACCACCTCAGTGGAAGAGATTGTTAAAGCCAAAAAGATACTTGAGAGGAATATTCAAGAGTTATGGGACACCCTGAAGAAGCCTAACATGTGCATTCATGGAATACCAGAGCAAGAATCCCAAAATACCACATCTGAGGAAATTTTTCAAATTATCATTAAGGAAAATTTCCCTCATCTAAAGAATGAGAGGCCCTTCCAAATAAGAGAGGCATTCCGCACCCCAAACGGATATGACCAAAATAGAAAATCGCCATAGCAAATAATAGTCAAAACACTTCATATTCAAGACAAAGAAAAGGTGCTGAGAGCCTCAAGGGGAAAAAAAAACAAGTCACTTTTAAAGGTAAACCTATTAAAATAACAAATGACTTCTCAATGAAACAGTAAAAGCAAGAAGAGCTTGGACAGACGTACTTCAAGCATTGAATGAGCAAAAATATCAACCCAGGCTGATGTACCCGGCAAAACTATCCATCATGATGGAGGGAGAAAGAGAAGTTTTCCAGCACAAAGACAACTTGAAGCTTACATGTCTACCAAATCAGGCTTTCAAAAAATGCTACAAATGATACTCAAGCTTGAAGAAAAAAACAAGCATATCCAGGAGGACAGAAGAGAAGTATAATAACACCAAAACCTAAAAGCCAAATAATACACTTACAAAAGTCACTAAAATATAAAAAATGTCCAGAATTAAAAATAATTTCTCCATTATAATATTAAATGTCAATGGAATTAACTCACCAAAGAAGAGACACAGATTACAAACTTGGATCAAAAATTACAACCCATCAATCTTCTGCCTTCAGGAAACTCATCTCACCACAAAGATAGTCACATCCTAAAAAAATAAAGGCTGGTCCAAATGCAAGCTAATGGAACCAGGAAACAGGCAGGGGTAACCATTATGCTGTCGGACATAGTGGACTACAAACCAAAAAAAACATAAGAGACACAGATGGATACTACATTTTAATAATAGGAACAATTCACCAGGAAGATTTCACAATCCTGAATATATATGCACCTAATAAGGGCCCCTCCACATTCATGAAGAAAACCCTACAGCTTCTAAAGCAAGAAATCAACCCCCAAATGATAATTCCTGGGGATTTTAATACTGCCCTCTCAACATGGGATAGATCAACAGGCCAAAAGCGTAACAGAGTCACGTTGGAACTTAATCAAACCTTTACTGAAACGGACCTTACAGATCTTCATTGAACTTTTCATCCACACACGAAAGAAGTACACATGTTTCTCAGCAGCACACAGAACATTCTCCAAAATAGATCACATATTGGGCCACAAAAGGAATCTCCACATATACAGGAAAGTTGAAATTCTAGCCTGTACCCTATCAGACCACCATATAAAGCTTAACATCCACAACACAACAAAAAACAGAAAATACACTAAATCCTGGAAACTTAACAATATGATGCTAAATGAGAACTGGATTCAGGAAGAAATTAAAAAGGAAATTCAAGATTTCCTGGAAGTGAATGATAATGAAATTCAACTTACCAAAATCTTTGGGACACAATGAAAGCTGTCCTAAGTGAAAAATTCATAGCTTCTTAATGCCTACATCAAAAAAATGGAATCATCACAATTAAATAACTTAACAATCAAGTTTAAAGCTTCAGAGACACTAGAGCAATCTGATCCCAAAAGCAGTAGTAGAGAAGAGATTAGCAAAATCAGGGGAGAAATATCCAAAATTGAGATAAGGAAAATGATACAGAGAATCAACCAGTCAAAAAGCTGGCTTTGAAAAAATCAATAATATTGATACACCCCTAGCTAAATTAACCAAAAGCAAGAGAGAGAAAACCCAAATTAACAAAATTAGAAATGAAAATGGAGTTATCACTACTGATACCCAAGAAATTCAGGGTATTATAACGTCTTATTTCAAAAACTTATATACTGTGAAATTTGACAACACAAAAGAGATGGATGAATTCCTAAGTAAGCACAACTTACCTAAATTGAATCAAGAAGTTTTGAATTATTTAAAAAGTCCTATAACATATGAGGAAATCGAGGAAACAATCTCGAATCTTCCCACCAAGAAATGCCCTGGACCAGATGGATTCAGCACAGAGTTCTACCAGACATTTAAGGAGCTAATAACACCAATATTCCTTAAACTGTTTCATCAAATAGCAAAGGAGGAAGACTACCAAATTCTTTCTATGAAGCTAATACCATCTTAATCCCAAAACCTAATAAAGATATACTTAAAAAACAAAACTATACGCCCATCTCTTTGATGAACACATATGCAAAGATTCTTTTTTTGTAATCAATTGGCTTCATTAATTAAATGCTAATTTAATTTGTAATATGATAGTAAGAACTGACATATTGGTTGTTTCTTTTTATTATTTCTGCTCATACAAACTTAACAGGTACACCAGTCCCCTCCCTCCCTCCACCTCCCCCCAACCCCATTGCTCCCCCTTTACCTCCTCCCTCTTTCACCATCCCCCAGTGCCTCTCCCACCCAATTCCCAGAGCATCCTTTCATGTGCATGCCAAACTGTCCTCTGGGTTCTCCTGTCCGATGAAGTGCAAGGACCCAAGGGGCATTTCCCAGAACCCTTTCCTGTGTTCTCCTTAAGTTTAGGAACACTACTGTGACTGTCAGTCCCTAGCCTCCAAGGATCCTCGTGCCTTTAGTCCATGCTAGGCTTTGTGGGGTCAATAATGTGTTGGACATAGCTCAGGTCATACAAAGTCCTATTATAATTGCTTTGGCCTTAAATTGTGTGGACTATCTTGCATATCATTACTCATCCCATCCTTGTGCTCTTACAATCTTACCGCCCCCTCTTCCGTAAATTTCCCTGAGCTTCAGGATGGAAAGATATTAGGCTGACCCAGTTCTAGGTGTTTGATATAGAGTCTATGATGTTCTGAATTATGGTTTGTTGATTTTTTTTTTCGGTTTTGCTGCTTCTGCAATGTCCTTGGCTCCATCCTAATGGGCAGGCCAGAGATAAAAACCTGTTAAATTAGAGTCTTGTTATAAGAGTACATTCAAAGGTAGATGGAATAAAAGTAGGAGACTGAGGTGAGAGAGTGGTCAATCACCCATTTGCAAAATGATTACTTTCTTTTTTTATTTTTATTTATTTATTTTATTTATTTATTTATTTTTATTTCCACTCATACTAAATTAACAGATACACCGGTCCTTTTCCTCCCTCCACCCTCCAACCCCCCTGTGCCCCTCGCCTCCCCCCCTCCTTCCCCATACCCCAGTTCCTCCCCCTCCCATGCCTGGTGCATCCTTTAATGAGCATGCCAAACTCTCCTCTGGGTCCTCCTCTCCAATGAGGTGCAAGGATCCAGTGGCATTTCTCAGAACCGTTTCCTGTGTTCCCTTTAAGCATAAGAACACTACTGTGACTGTCAATCCCTTGCCGCCAAGGATCCTAGTGCCTTTAGAGAATGCTAGACTTTGTGGGGTCAATAGTGTGTTGGACATTGCACAGGGCATGCAAAGTCCAAATATGATTGCCTTCCGCCCTAACTTGTGTGGAGTATCTTGCATATCATTACTTCTCCAGTCCGTGTACTCTTACAATCTTACCGCCCCTTCTTCCACAAATTTCCCTGAGCTTCAGGATGGGAGAGATTAGGCTGGCCTAGTTCCAGGTGGTTGATATAGAGTCTCTGATGTTCTGGATTATGGTTTGTTGATTTTTTTTGTTGTTGTTGTTTTGCTGCTCCTGCAATGCCCTTCACTCCATCCTGATGGATATTGGATATCGCCCCTTGGATAGAGATAAAAACCTGTTAAATTAGAGTCTCATTATAAGACTATATTCAAGAGTAGATGTAATAAAAGTAGGAAACCGTGGTAAGAGAGGGGTCAATCTCCCATTTGCAAAATGGTTACTTTCTATCTGCCAGACCTCCCCTTCTGGTAAGATCATACCCCATCCAGTCTAAATGATCAGGAAGGAAAGTCTGTGAACTTAACCAGATGTCTCATTACTTACTTGCAGTCCTTGATGGTGGCCTATTTTCTCTGGTGTAACATGGTCCCCTCTCTCCTTGTTACTGGTGTGTCCCACCTTCCCCAACCCTCCTGTTCATAATCTTTGCAATTACTGTAGGTATTACAGAGAATTATCTTTGACTGTCTGTAAGTGTGTTTTGTACTAGGAGCCACCTATTAGGGAGTACATATGGCGCTTCATTTTCTGTGTCTGTGATACCTCACTCAGTATAATTGTCTCTAATTTCATCCACTTCCCAGCAAATTCCATTAATTCATCATTTTTGATGGCTGAGTAGTACTCCATTGTATAGATGTACCACTTTTCCTTATCCACTCGTCAACTGTTGGACATTTGGGTTGATTCCATGACTTTGCTATTGTAAACAGTGCTGCTATGAACATGGTCGTGCTTGTGCTATCCAGGTGAATTTTTGCTGCATGGGGGGTTATTCCCAAAAGTGGTATAGCAGGGTCATATGGCATTTCAATCTTTAATTTCTTTAAGAATCTCCAGACGGCTCGCCAGAGTGGCTGTATGAGCCTGCATTCCCACCAGCAATGTAGCAGAGTTCCCTTCTCTCCACATCCTCCCCAGCACTTGGTGTTGTTTGTATTGTGGATTTTTGCCATCCTGACCGGGGTGAGATGATATCTCAGGGAAGTTTTGATTTGCATTTCCCTGATGGCTAAGGAAGTGGAGCATTTTTTAAGATATTTGTTAGATATTTTAATTTCGACCTGGGTAAAGTTTCTAAGTTCCAAAGTCCATTTTTAAAAAAAAAATTTATTATTATTATTATTATTATTATTATTATTATTTATTCAACTGTGTGCATATGCATGTGTATGTGCACATGTGTGTGTGTGTGTGTGTGTGTGTCTGTGTATGTGTAGAACCACGGACGAATTCGCGAACCACCATGGATGCCTCCACTACCTTCTGCCCTGGGATTCACAGGCTCCGCCCTACCAGGACCAGAAGCGCAGGCCGCCCCGCTTCCGCCTGGCGTCTATACGTGGGATCTGGGATCCAAACTCAGGACCTTCCACCTGCAAGGCAGAGGCTTAACCCCTGAGCCACCTCTCCAGCCCCCCAAGGTCCATTTTTTAATTGGCCTATTTATTTCCTTGGTGTTTAGTTTTCTAAGTTCTTTGTGCACTATGGATAATAGAGCTCTATCAGATATGTGGTTAGTGAAGATTTTCTCCCATTCTGTGGGTTCCCTTTGTGCTCAAGTTACAATCTCTTTCAAGTTACAGAAGCTTTTTAATTTCACAAGATCCCATCTGTTGAGTATTGGTTGTAGTGACTGTGCTATTGGATGTCCATTTAGGAACTGTTGACCTCGCCCAATCAGCTTGAGGGTGTTCCCTACCCTTTCAAATATGGTTTTTATAGTCTCTGGCCTTATATGGAGGTCCTTGATCCATTTGGAATTAATTCTTGTACATGGTGACAAGTATGGGACAAGTTTTAATCTTCTGCATGTAGATATCCAGTTTTGCCCTGCACCATTTGTTGAAGATGCTGTTCTTTTTCCATGGGATTTTTTTTGCTATCCTGGGTCTTTTGTGCCTCCATATGAATTTTGGATTGTTTGGTCAACTTCTTTAAAGAATTGCTTTGGGATTTTAATTGGTATAACTTTGAATCTGTATATTGCCTTTGGTAGGATGGTCATTTTTACAATGTTGATTCTGCCAATCCAGGAACAAGGAAGGTCTTTCCACCTCCTGGAGTCTTCTGAAATTTCTTTCTTTAGGGTTTTAAAGTTTTCATTGTAAAGGTCTCTTACTTCCTTGGTTAGGTTTATGCCAAGGTATTTTACTTTGTTAGGGGCTATAGTAAATGGGATTGTTTCTCTCAGGGCTCTTTCACTTCTTTCATTCTGGGCATATAGGAAGGCCACTGATTTTTGTACATTTATTTTGTATCCTGCCACCCTGCTGAACTTCTCTATTAGTTCCAGTTGTTTCCTAGTGGAGTTTTTGGGATAACTCAGGTGTAAGACCATGTTATCCGCAAATAGAGATAACTTGACTTCTTTCTTGCTGATTTGAATCCCTTTTATGTCCCTTTCTTTTCTTATGGCTTCATCTGAGATTTCAAGTACAATATTGAATAGAAGTGGTGAGAGTGGACAGCCATGTCTATTTCCTGATCGAAGTTAAAATGCTTCATGTTTTTCCCAATTGAGTATAATCTCTGCTGTAGGCTTGTTGTATACAGCTTTCATTATATTGATAAAGGTTCCTTCCATTCCAACCTTCTCTAGGTATTTGATTATAAAGGGCTGTTTGATCTTGCAAAAGCTTTTTCTGCATCTATCGAGAGTATCATGTGGTCTTGCTCTTTAGACTGGTTTATGTGGTGAATTACATTTATTGATTTGCGTATGTTGAACCAAACTTGTGTTCCTGGGATAAAGCCTACCTGATCCTTGTGGATGATTTTTTTGATATTTTTTTAATCTGATTTGCTAAGACTTTGTTTAGAAACTTGGCATCTGTGTTCATCAGAGACATTGGCCTATAGTTTTCTTTTTTAAGTATATCTTTATTAGGTTTTGGGATTAAGATGATATTAGCTTCATAGAGGGAATTTGGTAGTGTTCCTTCTTTTGCTATTTGATGGAACAGTTTAAAGATTATTGGTGTTATTAACTCCTTAAATGTCTGGTAGAACTCTGTGCTGAATCCATCTGGTCCAGGATGTATTTTGGCGGGAATATTCGAGATTACTTCCTCGATTTCCTCATATGTTATAGGACTATTTAAATAATTCACTTTAGTTAAGTTGTGTTTGCTTAGGAATTCCATCTCTTTTGTGCTGTCAAATTTCACAGAGTGTAAGTTTTTGAAATATGATGTTATAATTCTCTGGATTTCTTGGGTATCAGTAGTGATAACTCCATTTTCATTTCTAATTTTGTTAATTTGGGCTTTCTCTCTCTTGCTTTTGGTTAATTTAGCTAGGGGTGCATCAATCTTATTGATTTTTTCAAAAAACCAACTTTTTCACACTCGTTGATTTTCTGTATCGTTTTCCTAATCTCAATTTCGCTAATCTTATTTTGCTAATCTCCTCCCTTCTACTGCTTTTGGGATTAGATTGCTCTAGCTTTAAACTGCATTGTTAAGTTATTTTTTTTCTGATGTTTCCATTTTTTGATGTAGGCATTAAGAGCTATGAACTTACCTCTTAGGACAGCTTTCATTGTGTCACAGAGATTTTGGTAAGTTGTATTTTCATTATTGTTCACTTTCAGGAAATCTTGAATTTCCTTTGTAATTTCTTCCTGAATCCAATTCTCATTCAGCATCATAGTTTTAAGTTTCTAAGGGTTAGTGTATTTTCTGTTTATTGTTGTGTTGTGGATGTCAAGCTTTAGGTCGTGGTGGTCTGATAAGGTACAGACTACAATTTCAACTTTCCTGTATATATGGAGATTTGTTTTGTGTCACAATATGTGATCTATTTTGGAGAAAGTTCCATGTGCTGCTGAGAAAAATGTGTATTCTTTGGTACGTGGATGTTAGGCTTCTTCAGGGTGTCCCATAACTCATGAATATTTCTCTTGAGTATCTTTTTGGCTTTAACAACCTATTCTATTGAGCTGGTTAATACTCCCACTTTGTCTTCAAGGATTGAAATTCTATTTTCTGCTTCATTAGTTCTGCTGATAAGACCCTCCATTGAGTTCTGGGTTGTAGATAACTTTTAGTTTAGTTTTAAACTCTGCTTGAGTATGTTTTAACTGCTCTATGCCTGTTTTCATTTCTTGAACTGATTTCTCAACTCCTCCAAGTGCCTGCTGTGTTCCTCTTAAAAATGATTGATGTGGTTATTTAATTCGTCCTGGATTTCCTCTTTCATAGTATTGAACATGGTAATGATCATGTTTTGAAAGTCATTATCCTGGGTCAGTCTTTCTTGGCTATTTTCCGTGGGTTTGTTCTGGTTGGAGTCTATCATTATGGGATTAATTCCTTCAGTGGGAGATTTGTTTTCTTGGGTTTTGTTTCTCATGGATTTGCACTTTGACTTGGGCATTGTCATTTTAACTCTTAAGACCTTCTTTCAATTTCTGTGCATTTTTCACTGAACTGAATTATTTGGCCTGGAGCAGCTCCTGCTCCAGATGGCTGGTGGGATGAGCTGGGACCAATAGGCTGCCTGGGGTTTGGAGGTGGGCAGGGGGAGCTCACTTAGGTTGCTGTGAGTCCTGGCTGGGCTGCCCACTCTTGGGTGGGTGGGGAAAGGGAGACGCAAAGATTCTTAATAAAGTCTTAGCAAATATGATTCAAAAACATATCGAAAAGATCATTCAAAGGGATCAAGTATGATTTATCCCAGGCACAAAAGGTGGTTCAACATATATAAATCAATAAATGTAATTCACCATATAAACCAATCCAAAGTGCCAGACCACATGATACTCTCAATAGATGCAGAAAAACCTTTTGACAAGATCCAACAGTCCTTTATGATCAAAACCCTACAGAAGGTTTGAATGGAAGGAACCATTATCAATATAATGAAAGCTGTATACAACAAGCCTACAGTAAGGATTATACTCAATTGGGAAAAACTTGAAGCACTCCCATTTCAATCAGGAACTAAGACAAGGCTCTCCACTCTCACCACTTTTATCAATATTGTACCTGAAATCTTAGCTGAGGCTAAAAGACAAGAAAGGGAGATAAAAAGGATTCAAATTGGCAAGAAAGAAGTCAAGTTATCTCTATTTGCAGCTGACATGATCTTATACCTGAGGGATCCCAAAAACTCCACCAGGAAGCCCCTGGAACTAATACAGAAGTTCATCAGGGTGGCAGGATATAAAATAAATGTACAGAAATCAGTGGTCTTCCTATATGCCCAGAAAGAGAGAAGTGAAAGAGTCTTGAGAGAAACAATATCACTTACTATAGCCCCACAAAAATGAAATACCTTGGCATAAACCTAACCAAGAAAGTAAAAGACCTTTACAATGAAAACTTTAAAACCCTAAAGAAAGAAATTACAAAAGACACCAGAAGGTGGAAAGACCTGCCATGTTCCTGGATTGGCAGAATCAACATCATAAAAATGACCATCCTACCAAAGGCAATATACAGATTCAATGCTATACCAATTAAAATCCCAAATCAATTCTTTAAAGAAGTTGGCCAAACAATCTCAAAATTCATATGGAGGCACAAAATACCCAGGATAGAAAAAACAATCCTGGAGGTATCACCATACCAAAACTCCATCTCTACTACAAATCCATAGTTATAAAAACAGCCTTGTACTGGCTCCAAAATAGATACACAGATCAATGGATAAGGGTTGAAGACCCAGATATAAGC
Organism: Typhlomys cinereus; assembly: GCA_023101885.1. NCBI lineage: Eukaryota > Metazoa > Chordata > Mammalia > Rodentia > Platacanthomyidae > Typhlomys > Typhlomys cinereus. Next base: position 1,006,996 of record JALPQD010000161.1, read on the forward strand.
CCACAACTACAGCCATTTTATCTTTAACAAAAGGGTCCAAAAATCCAATGGGAAAAGAACAGCATTTTTAACAAATGGTGCTGGCAAAACTGGATATCCACATGCAGAAGATTAAAACTTGTCCCATACTTTTCACCATGTACAAGAATTTATTCCAAATAGATCAATTACTTGGATATATGGCCAGAGACCATAAAAAGTATAATAGAAAGGCTCTGGACCTCCCTCAAGCTGATTGGGCTAGGCCAACAGTTCTTAAATAGACATCCAATACCACAGTCACTACAACCAACACTCAACAGATGGGATTTTGTTAAATTAAAGAGCTTCTGTTCATATAAAGAGATTGTAACCTGAGCAAAAAGATAACCCATAGAATGGGAGAAAATCTTCACTAACCACATATCTGATAGAGCTCTATCATCCAGAGTGCACAAAGAACTTAGAAAACTAAACAACAAGGAAACCAATGGCCCAATTAAAAAATGGGCCTTGGAACTTAAACGAAATTTTACCAAGGATGAAATTAAAATGTCTAACAAATATTGAGATATCATCTCACCCTGGTGAGGATGGCAATAATCCACAATACAAACAACACCAAATGTTGGAGAGGATGTGATGAGAGGGGAACTCTCCTACATTGCTGGTGGGAATGCAGGCTCATACAGCCACTCTGGCGAGCCTTCTGGCGATTCTTAACGAAGTTAAAGATTGAAATGCCATATGATCCTGCTATACCACTTTTGGGAATAACCACCCATACAGCAAAAATTCACCTCAATAACACAGGCACGACCATGTTCATAGCAGCACTGTTTACAATAGCAAAGTCATGGAATCAACCCAAATGTCCAACAGTTGACGAGTGCATAAAGAAATGTGGTACATGTATACAATGGAATAATACTACTTAGCCATCAAAAATGATGAATTAATGAGATTTGCTGGGAAATGGATGGAATTACAATTATATTTAGTGAAGTATCCCAGACACAGAAGATTACATGCCATATGTACTCCCTAACAGGTGGATCCTAGTACCAAACCCACTTAGAGACACAGTCAAAGATAAATCTCTGTAATACTCACAGTAATTGTAAAGATTATAAACAGGAGGGAAGGGGAAGGAGGGCCACACCAGAAACAAGGAGAGTGGGGGGGATCATGTTACTGCAGAGAAAATAGGCCACCATCAAGGACTGCAAGTAAGTAATGAGACATCTGGTTAAATTCACAGACTTTCCTTCCTGATCATTTGCATCTGATGGCATATGATCTCCCCAGATGGGGAGGGCATGTAGTCTGGCAGATAGAAAGTAACCATTGTTCAAATGGGATTTTGACCCCACCCCTTCCTTCAGTCTCCTACTTTTATTCTGTTTACCTTTGAATATAATTTTATAATAAGATTCTATTTTAACAGTTTTTTATTTCTGGCCAGATGGTTATATCCAATACCCATTAGGGATGGAGTGAAGGACATTTACAGGAGCAGCAAAACTAAAAAAAAAAAAAACCAACAAACCATAATTTGGAACATCAGAGACTCTCTATCAACCACCTGGAACCAGGCCAGCCTAATCTCTCCCCATCCTGGAGCTCAGGGAAATTTGCAGAAGAGGGGAAGATAAGACTGTAAGAGCACAAGGATGGGGAGGAGTAATGTTATTGAAGATACTCCACACAAGTTACATCTGAAGCAATCATAACAGGACTTTGCATGACCTGTGCAATGACCAACACATTATTGACTCCTCAAAGTCTAACATGGACTAAAGGCACTAGAATCCTTAGAAGCTAGGGATTAACAGGGGATGGAGAGGTAGCTCAGGGGTTAAGCCTCTGCCTTGCAGGTAGAAGGTCTTGACTTCGAATCCTAGGCCCCACATATAGACGCCAGGCAGAAGCTGTGGAGGCCTGAGTTTCTGGTCCTGGTAGAGCAGAGCTTGTGAATCTCGGGGCAGAGTAAACAAGGAGGAGATGGACGCATCCATGGTGGTTCCCGAATTCGTCCGTGGTTCTACACACACACCCATAAATACACACATGCGCACACACATACATGCACAATTAAATAAATAATTAATAATAAAAAAAGAAGCTAGGGATTAACAGCCACAATAGTGTTCCTATACTTATGGAGAACACAAGAAAGAGTTCTAGAAAATACCTACTGAGTCCCTTTCACCTCATCAGAGAGGAGGGCCCAGAGGAAAGTTTCACATACACATTAAAGTATGCTCCAGGAATGGGGGGAGGAAGCACTGGGAGATAAGGAGAAGGGGAAAGAAAGGGGAAAAGGGGGGAGGGAGTTAGGGAGTCCAAGGGGGGTGGAGGGAGGGAGGGAAAGTTTGTACCTATTGAGCTTGTATGAGCAGAAATAAATAAATAAATTAATTAATTAAAATTAATGGGAAGAAAAATCTTTCAATATTATAAAATAATATTACAATATATAATGATCTGGTTAAATAAAAGGAGATTTTGGCAGAGTAGGAGAAATTTTAGTCGGATATAATCAGATACAAGAGTCATTTTAATTGTATAGTAAAGTCATGGAATCAACCCAATTGTCCAACAGTTGACGAGTGGATAAGGAAAATGTGGTACATCTATACAATGGAGTACTACTCAGCCATCAAAAATGATGAATTAATGAAATTTCCTGGGAAATGGATGAAATTAGAAACAATTATACTGAGTGAAATATCCCAGAGACAGAAAATTAAGTGCCATATGTACTCCCTAATATGTGGCTCCTAGTACCAAACCCACTTAGAGACACTCAAAGATAAATCTCTGTAATACCTAGAGTAATTGCAAAGATTATGAACAGGAGGGATGGGGAAGGAGGGGCACACCAGTAACAAGGTCCTGATCATTTACAACGGATGGGGTATGATCTTACCAGAAGGGGAGGGCGTATAGTCTGTCAGATAGAAAGTAACCTCTCTCACTGTGGTTTCCTACTTTTATTATATCTACCTTTGAATATACTCTTATAATAAGACTCTAATTTAACAGGTTTTTATCTCTATCCGGGGGGTGACATTCAATACCCATCAGGATGGAGTGAAGGGCATTGCAGGAGCAGAAAAACTGAAAAAAAAAATCAACAAACCATAATCCAGAACATCAGAGGCTCTATATCAACCACCTGGAACTAGGCCAGCCTAATCTCTCCCCATCCTGTAGCTCAGGGAAATTTGTGGTAAGATTTTAAGAGCACAAGGACTGGAGAAGTAATGATATGCAAGATACTCCTACACAAGTTAGGGCGGAAGCAATCATATTTGGACTTTGCATGCCCTGTGCAATGTCCAACACACTATTGACCCCACAAAGTCTAGCGTTCTCTAAAGGCACTAGGATCCTTGGCGGCAAGGGATTTACAGCCACAGTAGTGTTTTTATGCTTAAAGGGAACACAGGAAATGGTTCTGGGAAATGCCACTGGGTCCTTACACCTCATTGGAGAGGAGGACCCAGAGGAGAATTTGGCATGTTCATTAAAGGATGCTCCGGGAATGGGAGGGGGATGCACTGGGGGATGGGGAGGGAAGGGGGAGAGTAGGGGGTACAGCGGAGTGGGGGGTGGAGGGAGGTAATGGACCGGTGTACCTGTTAAGTTTGTATGAGTGGAAATAAAAAAAAAAAAAGAGTCATTGTAATCGTACTGAAGATAGAGTGTAAGGGAAGTTTCTATGAATATCTAGGAAAGAAATGACAACTTACTAAACAGGTAATAATGAGTCAAACCAATTATAAACTGCGATCGACAAAGAGTGAGTAATACTTTGTGACTTTCAGAAAATGATCATCAGGGTAAGAAAAGTAGGAAGAAAAACACGTAGTTTTCAAGAGATATTATTCTTGAAAGAACTGGAAACTTGAAAAATGTAATTTCCTGAAATGTACCATGAAGAAATGGCTCAGATATTGGGGATACATTACTATCCATGTTAGGAAACTGGAAGAAGCTCAGCACTAAGAGTACAGAAGAGAAGGAGGAAATTGTGGAGCACTGGGTCATATTCCAATGAACAGGTGGTTGATGGAGAGCCTAAATTAGTCACTGGATTTCCAAGCAGCGCACAGTGGGTGAGAGAAAGAAAATATTTAACAGGGGAGCAAAACTTTACAATTATAATGCATCTAATGAAAGGATAGAAAAAAAATGCATTATTTTCATTATAAATGCAATACATAAAAATATAATAAAGCAAAATACAGCATAAAAATACAATACAGCATTTAAAGATGAATGCAGGAATTTGTGGCTGGAGACAAAACTGAGTTTATGGGCTGAAGAGATGGCTCAGGGATTAAGACTCTGCCTCACAAGCACAAAGTCCTGAGTTTGGATCCCAAGTCTTACATAAAAATCCAAGCTCAAAAGGTGATGATCCCCACAACTTGTCCTGGTGGACAAAACTTGAACTCTTAGAGCAGAGCAAAAAACATGTAAAAGCAAATCAGGACGATTCCCAAACTCACCCCTGGTCCTCCACAGGGACTCACACACACATGCACACAGACACAGATACACAGACACAGACACAGACACACACACACACACACACACACACACACACACACACACACACACTAAAAGAATAAAAAGTTTAAAAAACTCTGAGGATATGGAAATGTTTTCAAAATACTGACTACAAAGGAATAGGCAAACTTCTTCTCCTGCAAGACTATCAAATTTAGAAAATGTTTAGTAGCAGTAAAGTACATGTGTCACTTCCTTCCCGGTCACACACTCCCTTTGCCATGGAGAGTATGTCTACTGACGTGGTCTCCTTTTGCGTATTCTAACAGTTTTCTAGAGTTCAATTCAATGATGTCTGGTTTGAACATAGCAAATTGCTTAATGATGAAATATGTCAACATATAAATGATCCAATCATGACATTAAAGGATTCCCATGGGGGCAAAGGTGATTCGGCAGTAATGTGAAGAGCAAAACAGTGAGTGGAATGTGGTTCCTAGAGGGGAAGAAGATGGGCATGATTGTGGATGCTTTCCCTTGTAGGAATGCAGAGTATTTCAATGTAATCTCACTTTTTAAATTTATTTTTTATTTTTTGACATTTTCATTCATAAGCTCAATAAATGCATGTGTTTTCAATCCTCATTGCCCAATCTCATCTTACTTCTTTTCTACTTCATACTTTCTCCTTTCTGACCAAACTTTCTCCTACTATGTCTTTTTGCAGTGTGTGACCCACTGGGGCCCACTGGGGCCCATCTGGGGATGTTTATATTGGCAAGTGCTGAGAATTTGCTGCGCTAATGGTGATCTGCCAGGGGGCAAAAATTGAGTGAAGTTCCTCTCTTCTCCTGATGGCATTAACAATCACTAGTTTCTCAGAGAGGTGTAGTGCATCTTATTAAGTATGTAGAAAGGAGGCTAATGTGATGAAAATTTTTAAGGTGAGGTAATAAGGGATAGCATACAGGAGGAGGCAGAAAGTAAACATTAGTGTTAACAATGCAAGAAATAGCCAACAGAAACCTTCTCTATTGACAGTCTATAAAAATATAATTAAAATGTGTAGACCAATAAATTCTACAGAGAAAAATGCAGAGAGGAAAAGAAAAGGGATGACATAAACTGTTATCTAAAGCCATAGTCAATTCAATGAAATGCCCAGTCTAGGTATGTGATGTCTCCTAATGAGCTGTTAGCCAGAGACCCCAGAGGAACCAAAAATAACATAAATTTTTGTCATTGTCCTTGATTTCCCACAAAATTCTAAGAGTAAGACCCTATTGCTGAAGACACTGCACAGAAAAAAACACAGCAGATGAAGCATATCTGGAAGCTTTCTTCTTGCTGACCAAATTTTGTAATCTCACTTTTTATATTGTTCAGGAAAACTCAAACTACTACAATGTGCCCTTTTGAAGCTTATTCTCTAGAGACAGTTTCATGTTGCGATTTTATATTGTATCTTTCAAGATGGTATTCAATGGCAACTGTTGAAAAATACCAGAAACAAGATCATCGGAAAAATATAAACAGAACAGAGGAGGGAGTAAATGGAATTTTTTATGCATGGATGATAATATCAAAGGGGAAAGTTCATCAATAAATAACAATAAAAAAAATCCCAGATGTCCAGGGAAGCTTTTAAACACATTTACCTTTTCTGTCACAGTCTTCTCAGCCAAAGAAGCTTTTTTTCCCCTTGAATTTGTCATGGCATTAAAGAGCCACTCAATTCTTGCCAGCAGTCAGGGGTGGAGGTGTTGTTACATAATGTCTCCAGGTCTTAGCAGGGCACAGAGCTTCCTCTGGTGCTCTCAGTTCTAATGGAGTGTTCACATTGGAAATGCAGCCTCCATGCTGTGTGAAGGTCGAATGGTCAGGAGGAAAGCTGCTTTGGTATTCCAGCACCACATGCAGCAGAGGTTCCAGATGACAAGCAGTTGAACCTCAAGTCACACTGTCCAGTGAAGGCAAAGGTGACCCCGGCCTCTGTCTCTAGCCAATCCAGCTGACCTCAAGTAAGCTGCTCCTATCAACTCTTTCCCCAGTTACTAATTCATTGTTTTAAGCATTGACATCAGAGTGGCAAAAGAATTTAGATTAGTTTTGCAAACCTTTCTGTCATGCTATTTTCCCATCATTTATTTTCTAGAAGTACCTTTCCAGACTAGTATAGAGCAATGCACATTAAGGAAGGGATGATATTCACTGAAATATATTAAGCTATTATTTTGTTTTCTAAAGCCTCTGTGGAGTGTTCTGTGAGTTATATATTATAATTTGTAGGATATTTTCTTCATGATTTTCATGAAGAATATTAAGATGCACATTCATTTATGAGGTCTTTCATTTCTGAACTGGACATACACTCAAACCATACTTATATGTACTTAAACATACAAAACATTCCCTTTTTGTTAAAGCAAAACTAGTTTTATTTAAAAGTTGTAATAACTCATGTTGCTTTTATATTTATTTATTTGTCTTGTGTGTATGTATGTTTACTAGGCACATGCACATGCCAGAGCGTATTTGTAGAATTCAGAATCACTTGTTATTATCCTTCTATGATGTGATATCTGGAGATTGGATTCATGTTGTCCCGCTTAATGCCAAGTGCCTTTGCCTGTTGAGCTTTCTTGACAGCCTAAAACTTATGATTTCTTAACAAATTTATGCACTAGCTAATTCTAGCACTAGCTAGATTTTAAGATTTTTCCAGGCACCATACTTAAAGCAAACCAATAGTTTACTGAAATTCTAATTTCTGGAAATTCTTTGTTCTAACAAAACCATCTTTTACGTATATTTATACTTTCAAACATTAAAACAATTTTATTTTATAGCAAATAGACTGTTTAATGATGCAGTTTTAGTCTCATTCTTTTTTGGTTATTAACAGGTTTCCACCTTCATTGTTATAGATCCACATGAAGATACATGCTTTCAAAAGCAAGAATTTTTTATCCTGCCTTCTTGCTTAAGAAGTATATTACTTTGATTGTGGAATCCCACAGCACACAGTCATTTTCAAATCTTGATTTCCATTTCACAAAGTCACAGTGATAATAATAAGATCAAATTTTCTTCCCTGTTTGAGAATCTCAACATAAGTCTACCTATTACCCATCCTCTGTGCTTTGCAGGTTATAGATATCCAATCCATAAATACACTGAAGTGAAGGGAGCTTAAGCCATGGTCCTAAAATCCAATTTTGACACATGGATGACATTTTCAAATACAGATACAGTCATATAAATTTTCTTTTCTTTTTTGTAGCACCAAAGCTCTAAGATAATCCACTAAAAAGCTGATAAAGTACAATACAAGGTTTCATAAGAATGTTCAAGTTTCTATCTTTAAGATTCAGAGTACTAAAAATTACACTAACTCTTGATTTTTGCATTCTTGATCACCCTCTCATCTATATGTTCTCTCCTCTCCCCATTCTCAAATGATAAAGGAGTATGGAAAAAATTTTGTCACTAAAAAGCAAATGATTTCAGTAAATATAGAGTACTGTGATAGAAAAATAATATTGTTTTTCTTTTTATAGTAACTGGGTAGTAGCAACTGGGATCCAGGTTAGCAGTTGCACATGAGTGGGGCAGCAGACAGACACTATTTGGTTGATTAATAAATGCCAGGATAAAAAAAGAATATATAACCACACTTTATAAATTTGTATGAAGGTAAAATATGCAAACACAGAGGGAAAAGGTAACGGCGATGCTGTAAAAGTGTAATCATGTTGATTAGTCTTAAAAGCAGAGAGGATTTAATCTGGTTGCAGAAGTAAAAGTAACCTCAGCAGATGATGTCACAGAGTGTGAAAGGCTTCAGTTCAATCCTGGAAACACTCTCATGAATGTCAGAAAACTCATTTAAGCCTTTAAAGCTCTGTCAATCAGAAGCACACCTGACTGAAAATATGATGCTGAATGGGAATGATGCAAGTATCTAGAAGCCTCAGAGCAAAGTAGATACTATTTATGTATTCTGTCTTGTCATACTGATAACTTATACATTTTAGCATCTGCTAGTCCATGATGAGATATCTCCATTTTACTTCAACTGTTATGAGACTAGATAATTACAAGCAATTGACAAATATGGTTGGATTTACATTTGAAAAGATCAATTGTTTATTTTAATGAATAGAGAAGAGATGGAGCAGAAATAGGAAAAAAAGGAGATAAATGGGCAGACTATTTCAATAAACTCCGAAGAAAGAATTGCTTCTGTTTTAGTGAAATTCTAATAGGCTTTTACTTTTGATTTTTGCAGACTATATTATTGACTACAGATTTAAACAATACATTCTCTTAACTGAAGAGATCTTATGTAATGGAAGACTGGGCAAACACTAACAGTTAGGGATAGGATAGGGAGCTTGTTGTTGCATATATTGTCTGTTCTCAGCCATCAAATTAACTTGGATATATGGCCTGATATTTTTAACATAATATACTAACAAATACTTTAACTATTTATTTAACAGTAGGAGCTACTTTTGTATTAAAACTCTATGCTACAAATTTTATTTGATTTTTTCAAAGATGACTCAATGTGAAAAAGAAATGTTATGTTATAAAGTATTCTTTTAAATAGTTGGTTAACTTAAATTTGTCTTTTACATTAAATTAGGTTTTTCATTTGAATTGAAGACGTTTTAGGTCAAATTATTATTCTTAGTCCCCACATAGTTTCATTGTGATCAATAAGGAATACATAATTAATTAATATTAGTGTTGTGGACAAGTAACATAAAATATTGACAAAATTTGCTGTCAGAAAATTGAATTGTTTCATTATTTACAAAACTAGGCATTTTTGCATCTAAAATGGTTTTGAAATGAAATTTCTGAAGATTTTACATGAACACTGGTCTAATTTATTCCTGTATATCATAATCCCTCAGTGGCATTTACTTATCAGTTCTGCTCCTTCGTCAGCTCCCATTCTGTTTTCTGAAGCCCATTCATTTCCTTCTTCTTCTTTATTCTTGTCAAAGACAAGCCCATCCTTCTGTGTTTTCTCCCTCTGATTTACACTTAGAAGCATCTGAGGTTATCTGTGGAGCAATGACTATTTCATCAAAACATCTAGCACTGTAGTTTCAGTGACCAAAATAATTTAGGAACCTATGAATCTTAGCACTGTGATTACCGCTGAGGCTTCATAGTCCCCGATTTTATGATTAATTTTTGATAACTATACTATCCACACAATGTTGTCATTTTTATTTCATTGCATATTTCAAATTTAAAATAATATTATATTTAAAATTGTAGGTATGGAAATTTTGCTATTGGACACTGTGTGAATGTGAGCTATCCCCTTGAGGCTCATGTGTTTGCTTTCTTAGCTGGTGTGAATGTTTGGAAAGGTTCTGACAACTTTAATAAATGGAACTTTGCTAGAGGAAGGCATGTGTCCCAGGGGGATGGCCTTGGGGATGGGTAGCCCTGCCCCATCCTGCTTCTACTGGGAGTCTGGTGCTTCCTTTTTCAGCCTCTGTGATGTCTGTAGTGACCTGAGCCACCTCCAGCTTCTGTCACCAGACATTCCTTTTCCACCATGATGGACTGTATCTCCCCTTTAGTCTTATAAGCCAAATAAAACTCCCCTTACTCCCTTTAAGTTACTTAAGTCATTAGTGTTTTCTCACAGCAAAAGAAAGAGTATATACTACAAAATGGTAATACTATTTTATCACTGTTTTCATTGTTGTGATAATGCAATTGAAAGGTAAGATTTATTTACTTTGACTCACAGTTTGCAGATGCATTCTATCATAGTGAAGAATATTGAAGGAATGAGTGTGAGATGGTTGGTCATGCTACATCCACACCCAAGACCCAGGCAAATGAACTGTCTCTATTGCATGGAATGGTGCAGGCCACATTTAAAGTGATTCTTCCCTCCTAGTCCAAACTTTCAGGGATCACCCTCATAGATACATGCAGAGATAAGTTTTCATGACAAAATCTGGTAAAATTGATTTTGTCAATTAGCCATCACATTATTTATTTATTTATTTAAAACATGGCATCAACAAGAAAAATTTATACAAAGAAACTTAAACTAATTTAACCAAATCAAAGAGTGACTTAATGTTTGATTCATCTTGATTTGCATCAAAACAAAATCTTTGGACATTGTCAGACATGTTGATTGATGATAGAAGTACTTTATTTTTTCTTTTACATGAACTAGACATGAGTTGTACTTACTTGTTCATTTGTTTTATTTATTGATATTTCAGTTATAACTGAAATATATAATTAATGGTAGTCACAGCTAAAGAAATAATCTATATATTTTATAATAATTTTGATTAAAATGGCATTAAAGGAAAAAACTATAAAATGAGTGTGAAATAAAATTTGAAAGGAATGATATGGTAAGGATAGTTTTAAAAACACACTTTAAAACTTTTTGGCTGCAATAACTGTTCTTGCTAATAACAAAGTAAAAATTCATTTTGAAGTGATTCTATAACAATAATAGCATTATTCTAATACTTCATAGAAACTCTGAATTTAAAAATTCCAATATATTCAAGAAAAAACTTATTTAAGTGGAGTCTATTATCATGCTGTCCTAAAATTGAAAAAGCAATTTTCTAAACAGCAATAAAAAGAATATTCTTGAATTATTACCATCACACTCTGAGACTAAGAGAATGTAATTGCCCTCACACACTTGTATACTGCATCCTTCTTTGTTTAGTCAGACTATAAAATGTTTAGAAAAGAAAAGAAAGAGGTTCAACAGCAGTTTTATTAGTCATCCAAAATATGACATCCACTTCTTTCTTTAGGTTCTGTGAGAATTTAGAAAAATAGCAAAAAAATATGATGAATCTATCTTGAAAAGCAAGAGTTAAAAAATACAGGCTTCATAAAGGAGAATGACAAAATATTTTTCTATGAATAATCAGAAAATTGGTTATAGGGATTGATAGTTTACAAATTTGGAGTAAGAATACTTTCATAATTTCTCTGTAAAGATTTCTACAATGTTGACTTACATCAGTCATAAATTTAGTTTCTAAGGCTAAGATTCATTATTACTCATTAATAATATTTAAAGTGATTGAAGAGTATCTACATTGTTAACCTTTGTATCTATCTATTATTCATACTATCAAGTTACAGGTATTTAAACCCTTTAATAGATATTGTTTTAAATCAGAATAATGGTCTTCCACCACTTAAAAATTTTATAAATGTAAAATATGGGTGTGCAGGTATGTGTACAAGAAGACATTTCAGTGTGTTTCTATGGAAACGTAAATGAGATTCTGGAAGTCATTCTGGATTGCACCTTCATGATATTATTGATTTGTTTTGGGATTTCACAAGCTCCCACCTTCTAGGGCCAAAATAATAGCTAGCTACTATGTTCACCTGGAATTTTTTACAGGGGTTCTGGGGACCTACACAAATCCAAACTCAAGACTTTTTGCTTGTGAAATAAAGACTTTCAGCAACTAAGCCATCTTCCCAACCCAGAAAAACACTGAGCTTTTAAAGCCGCTGCTTACTGTTGGTTCAAATGTGGACAATTCTTACTATTGTATGGAAATATAAGAATTCTTTTATAGAAACTAAAGATCGAAATGCCATATGACCCTGCTATCCCACTTTTGGGTATAACCCCCCATACAGCAGAGGTTCACATTGATAGCACAAGCACAACCATATTCATAGCAGCACTGTTTACAATAGCAAAGTCATGGAATCAACCCAAATGTCCGACAGTTGACAAGTGGATAAGGAAACTGTGGCACATCTATACAATGGACTACTACTCAGCCATCAAAAATGATGAATTACTGGAATTTGCCGGGAAATGGATGTCATTAGAAACAATTATATTAAGTGAAGTATCCCAGACCCAGAAAATTAAGCGCCATATGTATTCCCTAATAAGTGGTTCTTAGTACCAAACACACCCAGCCCATCTTGAGACACTCATAGGTAAATCTATGTATTACCTACAGTAATTGCAAGGATTATGAAAAGGAGGGATGGGGTTGGAGGGCCACACCAGAAACAAGGAGAGAAGTGACCATGTTACAATACGGAAAATAGGCCTCCATCAAGGACTGCAAGGGGCAACATGCAGTGCCCAGCAGGATGGAGTGAGGGGCATTGCAGGAACAGCAAAACTGCAAAAGAAAATCAACAAACCACAATCCAGAACTTCAGAGACTCTATATCAACTACCTAGAACTAGGCCAGACTAATCTCTCCCCATCCTGAAGCTCAGGAACATTTGCGGAAGAGGGGGCGGTAAGAGTGTAAGAGCAAAAGGATGGGAGGAGCAATGATTTGCTAGATACTCCACACAAGTTAGGGCCGAAGCAATCATAATTGGACTTTGCATGCCCTGCGCAATGTCCAACACACTATTGACCTCACAAAGTCTAGCATCTGCTAAAGGCACCAAGATCCTTGGAAGCAAGGGATTGGTAGCCACAGTAGTATTCCTATGCTTAAGGGGAACATGGGAAAGGGTTCAGAGAAATGCCACTGGGTCCTTGTACGTCATCGGAGAGGAGAGCCCAGAGAAGTGTCAGGGATGCACATTAAAGGAGTCTCTGGGAATTGGGCGGGAGGCACTGGGGGATGGGGAGGGGGAAAGGGAGGGGAAACAGGGGTTTCAGGGGGAAGAGGAGGAAGGGAGGGAGGGAACAGTCTACCTATTAAGTTTGTATGAGCAGAAATAATAATAATAATAATAAAATAAAAAAAGAATTCTTTTATAATACTCTTGCCTTCTAACATAATATTCATTTATGAGCTCTGAAATTTTCTTAATGAAATCATTTTGGTTTTCTAGATATAAAGTCAACATTTGAAAACTAAATTAATTATATTCCTACCTTTCCAATTTAGAGGTCTTTTATTTCATTTATTATCTAATTTCTATGTTTAGAACTTCTAATATGAGGGTAACTAGAAGTAGCAAGAGAAAAGTCACCTCATTTTCAACACTGGTCAAAGACACAAATATAAATGAAAGATTCTTCAAGTAATGATGTTATAAAGAATGAAACTGCTATATCACTCACCTGTGGTAGGTGGGGGAAAAATCAGTTTTAAAAGAGGCAAATACTAGATATAAAGAGAGTAAAATTTCAAGTGCTAGAAGAATGCACACAGAAAATATAAGCAAAGAATTTCTGAAAAAATATTAATAGCATGAGAAATAATTCCAAGAATAAGCAAGTGGAGTATATGAAAACAAAACAAAACAAAACCTTATTCACAACAAAGGAAACAATAATCCAAGTGAAGAATAATTTTACAGAAGCATGAAAATTCTTGCTATCTGACTTGGAATATATATATATGTCTACAATAAGAAGAACTGAAAAAATCAAATACAAGAAATCCAATCAATAAAGGAATTAATAAACAGAGGAATTTCTCAATATAAACACAAATGACTGGTGGTTTGGTTCAGATGACATGATAATAGTCAAGCATATATGAATCCACAACACTGAATACACAAGGGGTAGTGTTGCCCATCTTTAATCTCAGTAAATCCAGGAGGTTAAGAACTGAAGGTTTGAAGTTCAAGGTTATCTTGGCTACAGAGCTAGAGACCTTCAAAATGCAAACAAAACTGCTTTAACATTCCATCTCACTCCACTTAGGATAACTATCATCAAAGACTATTGATGAGAATTCTAATGAGAATGTAGGAAAAGAGAACCTTTACTCATGGTTAGTGGCAATACAAACTGGTAAAATTATGACAGTTAATGCAAATGTTTCCAGAAAAAATGAACATAGAATTGTCATATGCCTCGCTTATATCTCTCCTGACTATATCTAAATGCTCTAAGTCAACCTACATCCCTGTTTATTGACATTTTGTGGCTTCATTACCTCTAATAGCTTGAAAATAGAACCAGCTCGGTTGTCCAACAGATATGTGGGTTAATAAAATGTAGTTCATAAAAAAAGAAAAAGTTACTTTTCCATGAAAAAAAATGAAGCACATTTGGAGAAAAAAAACTGAGTTTGAATTGAAATAGTTATTGTGTTAGTCTATATAATGTCATACTCAAAAAGCAACTAGTGCATATTTTCTTTACCATACATTATCTAGATATAGAGTGCATATTGTGTATATGTATAAAGAGGGGCAGGCATGAAAGTATGTGTGTGTGTGTGCGTGTGTTTTAATGAATATACAAAGAGAAACATGAAAGGGAGAAAGAAATCTTAAGGGAAGGTAGAGTACATTGAATATGAAAACAAAAGATTGGACAACTTGAGGGAAGGAAGAGATCAATCAACCAGAGAGATGCAGGATAAATGGATGGCATGAGGAGTACAGGTATTATTGAGAATAAAGTAAAACCTCTCTCACACATACACATGCATATATGAAAATGTCATAATTTAATATGTAAATCTGCATGGTAACAAGCATGTTTAAAAAGCAATAAGAATGAAACATTTTGATTCCAGAATCGTGGTTTGAATATAAATACAAGCTCTTTTGTAAATCATTATTTTGTTTGACACATAATAATTGTATATGTTTATGGAATATAATATTGCATTTTGAAATTATTTATAATTCAAAATTATTAAATCAGGCAAATTGGCAAGTGCAAATATTTACAGCTGTATATATAGCATGAAAAAATAAGTGGCAATTGTATACTTTATGTCTATTAGCAAATTGCCGTAGCTATAGTCATTTTAATTCTTTAAGTCCTTCTGTTCCAGATGACGAGAGCTTTCTGCTTTCTAGCTGGAGGAAGTTCTACTGGTTACCATCATGAGTTCCCTCAGTTTTTGTTTACCTAAGAAAGTGTTCTTCTGCCCTAATGTCCCAAGGATAATATTGCTGCTACAATCTTGCTCGACATGCCCCCCCCCCTTTATTAGACATTACACATCCATACCACTCTCTTCATAAAGTTTCTGAATGGGTTCTACTCATTGTCCAGTGGTTCTCTTTTGTTTGACAGGAAGTTAACAACTCTAAATGTTTTTGGAGTTGGTTGAGAAATCATTGTATTCTCTAGTTAAGGCCTGAAGCCTTGGATGTCTTCTTCCTTGAACTCTTGCATTACAAAATCCTTTTCCTTTGAAGAAAGTTTCACTACTTCCATACTTAAGAGTTTATTTGGCAGGTTACAGTACACTAGTTTTCAAGGCCAGCAAATCTGAATCGCCTTCAGATTTTCAGTGCAGATGTCTCCACTCCTGCCTTATGTTTTCTGCTGGGTGGGTCTTCTTAAGAATGTACTTTACCATTTTTTTTGCAAACCAAGATGTGCTGAGATTCCTATGTTTGTCTTCCATAGATGATACCTTGCAAATCTGCTTTGTGTTCCTTTGCTCTGTCCCAGCCTTGAGACACAAGACTGTATCCATTCATGGGGAAAGTCTGCATTCACTGTACAGGGGCAGGTTCCAACAATCTGATGGAGAGTAGGTGAGGAGTCACTTCACTAGGCATGTTCACAGGTAAGGGAGAAGAAGTCTTCTGTCCAGTGTCTTGTGAGTGCCATTTCTTGAAGTCAGCCAAGCAATTAATATGCATGTCTGTTTACTCTCAAGTTTGATTGTCCTCCTTTGTGTTCACAGCTTCTCTGAGACATTCATTTAGGTTGATCTCTTCAGTATTTTAAGAGTATTCAGTATTTATGAATAAAAGATGGGGCTCTTGGGAAACTTTGCACTTTGCTGAGGAAGCAGGAAGCTCGCCAACTCCACACACACTTTTGCCTGTAGAAAGATTCATGACCATATTGATCATTGAATGGAGCCATTCTATCTAGGGGAGGTATGACTTGGGTAAAATGAAAAGATTTTCTAATATGGTTTATTGTGATTAACTTTTGAGTATTTCCATTTATTTATTTATTTATTTATTTATCTTAAAAATGTGCTGAGTTTTTCCACTTGTCTCTGGGATTCTTATAAAAAAGTTGATTTGTTCAAGAATGGTTCAATATTTGGAAATGCAGATAGGAGATTGTGTCTTTTGTCATTCTGAGTTCATCTCTGGCCTCATTCTGAGAGAGTTAGCACTTTAAAAAATGAAAGAACCAGCAGTTTTTTTTTCCCCAGTAGGGGAGCAATTATAAACATTCTGTCTTCTACTTAGGAATTCATGGTTTCCCACAAATCTTTATGTGCTTTTCCTATTCATTCCAATTTAGTGTCAGCATTGGATCAAGACTGAATGAGGTCATAACTTCACTGTTCAGTTTATCTCAGCTTCTCTAGACAATCATTAATATAACTAAACAAAATTACATTTCCATTCTGGTCGCCTCAGACTCACTGGGGGGGGGGGTGCAGACATACAAAGATGTTGCAAACAGAATTGATTATGGTATGCTGAATATTTAATTAAAGTGGGCAATCAAGACTAAAATGTGTGCTGTTGTATTTCCTTGAAAGTATGGATAAAAATGTTTTGTCACATGAAATCTTATGTTTTCCTATAAATAACAATTCTTGTTTAATTACCAAGTTGCAAGTGGTTCGAGTGGGTGTTATGCATTTATAATGTATGGTCTGGTGGGTATGGTGAAGTATTTAGTTATATTGCACCCAGAACATTGTGAATTAGCTTATACAGGTTAATTTCAACATTACAAAATGGAGTATCTTCACCAACATCATGAAATAAATATAATGTAATAATGTGAACTATATTTGATAATTCCAATATTTTCATCTTTATAGTGTTTCCAACAGTAATTTGCATAGTTTAGAATTACTTTACATTTTTAAGCTTATTTTCTTTATTTTTAATATGTAAAACTGTCATTATTCATCTCTTTAGCTGATATCACAGAATACTTAGCAAAACTTGAATACTCAAATTTTTTGCATGCATGTGTGAGGCGGTGTGTATCTATTTCTATATCTGTGTCTGTGTGTGTCTGTGTTCCTATCAGAGGGCATTATGTGTTGGCATGTGGAGGCCCAACCATGACTTCAGGAATCACTCTGGATTGTTTCTACTTCCTATTTGTTTTCCTCTAGAGTGTTCCAGACACTTCCTTCCAAGACCGGAAATACAGGCCACTGTCATTTTGAGCTGGGATTCTGGATTGAATTCAGGACTTTCTGCTTGAGAAGCAAAGGCTTAACCCCTGAGCCATCTCTTCAGTCCTAATATTCAACTCTACACAGGATGAAAATTATATTTATGAAATTCTGACCACTTGAAACACATAGGATATTTTAGAAGAATAACATTGATTCACTAGGAAACTGTAAAGCAACATTGATGCTCATTCAAGATTTTTTAAATTTTTTATTTATAGTGTATTTTTTCCACTAACATAAACTTGATAGTACTCCATTTCTCTCCCTCCCTCCACCCCTCCTAAATCCCTTTAATCCTTCCCCCCTTTTTCCCTTCCTTCCCCCCTCTTTTTTCTCTGTGCCTCTCCCTTCCCATTCCTGGAGGATCCTTTAGTGTGCATGTCAAACCTTCCTTCTGGATGAGGTATAAGGACTCAGTAGCATTGCCTACAGCTATTTTTTGTGATCCGCTTTGGTACAGGAACACTATTGTGGCTGTTAATCCCTTGGCTCTCAGGATCCTAGTGCCTGTGATCCATGCTAGACTTTGGGGGATCAATGATATGTTGGTCATTTTGCAGGTTCATGCAAAGTCCTATTATGATTACTTCAGGCCTAACTTATGTGAAGTATCTTGCATATTGTTGATCCTCCTCATCTGTGGCTTTTACAATCTCATCGCCCCCTCTTTTGCAGATTTCCCTGAACTGTAGGATGGGGAGAGATTAGGCTCACCTAAAAGTGAACAGCAAGGATCATACTCAATGAGTAAAACTTGAAACATTCCCACTTTGATCAGGAACTAGACAGGCTGTCCACTCTCACCACTTCTATTCAATATTGTATTTGAAGTCTTAGCTGAAGCCATAAGACAAGAAAGGGAGATAAAAAGATTCAAATTGGCAAGGAAGAAGTCAAGATATCTCTATTTGCAAATGACATGATCATATACCTGAATGATCTCAAAAACTCCACCAGGAAACTCCTGGAACTATACATAAGTTCAGCAAGGTGGCAGGAAACAAAATAAACGTACAAAAATCAGTGCCCTTCCTATAATCCCAGAATGAAAGAGGTGAAAAAGGCCTGAGAGAAACAATCCCATTTACTATAGCCCCTAAAAAAATGAAATACCTTTGTATAAACCTAACCAAAGAAGTAAGAGAACTTTATAATGAAACTTTAAAACCCTAAAGAAAGAAATTACAAAAGACACCAGAAAGTGGAAAGACCTGCCATGTTCCTGGATTGGCAGAATCAATATCATAAAATGACCATCCTACCAAAGGCAATATACAGATTCAATGCTATACCAATCAAAATCCCAAAGCAATTCTTTAAAGAAGTTGACCAAACAATCTCAAAATTCATATGGAGGCACAAAAGACCCAGGATAGCAAAAACAATCTTAAGTAAAAAAAACACTGTTGGAGGTATCACCATACCAAATCTTAATCTATACTACAAATCCATAGTTGTAAAAACAGCCTGGTACTGGCTCCAAAATAGACACACAGATAAGGGTTGAAGACCCAGATATAATCCCACACAACTACAGCCATTTGATCTTTGACAATGGGACCCCAAAAAATCCAATGGAAAAAGAACAGTATCTTAAACAAATGGTACTAGCAAAACTGGATGTCCACATGCAAAAGATTAAAACTGGACCTGTACTTGTCACCATGCACAAGAATTAATTCCAAATGGATCAAGAACCTCAATATAAGGCCAGAGACTATAAAAACCTTAGTTGAAAGGGTAGGGAACTCCTTTAAGCTGATTGGACTAGGCCAACAGTTCCTAAACAGAAATCCAATAGCACAGTCAATAAAACCAACACTCCACAGATGGGATCTTATAAAATTGAAGAGCTTCTGCTCAGATAAAGAGATAGTAACTCAAGCACAAAGGCAACCCACAGAATGGAAGAAAATCTTCATTAACCACATATCTGATAGAGCTCTATTATCGAACTCAAAAGAAACTTTACCAGGGATGAAATTGAAATGCCTAACAAATATCTTAAAAAGTGCTCTGCATCCTTAGCCATTAGGGAAATGCAAATTAAAACCTGCCTGAGATATCATCTCACCCAGGTCAGGATAGCAAAAATCCACAATACAAACAATACCAAATGCTAGAGAAGAAGTGGAGAGAGGGGAACTCTCGTACATTGCTGGTGGGAGTGCAAGCTTATAAAACCACTCTGCTGAGCCATCTGATGATTCTTAAAAAAGTTAAAGATTGAAATGCCATATGACCCTGCTATTCCACTTTTGGGAATAATCCCCCTGCAGCAAAAAATTCACCTCAATATCACAAGCACGACTATGTCCATAGCAGCACTGCTTACAATAGCAAAGTCATGGAATCAATCCAAATGTCCAACAGTTGATGAGTGGATAAGGAAAATGTGGTACATTTATACAATGGAATACTACTCAGCCATCAAAAATGATGAATTAATGAAATTTGCTGGGAAATGGATGGAATTAAAAAAAATTATATTGAGCAAATTATTCCAGACACAGAAAATTAAGCACTATATGTACTACTTAATAGGTGGATCCTAGTGCCAAACCCACTTAGTGACACACTCAAGGATGAATCTTTTTAATACCTATAGTAATTGCAAAGATTATAAATAGGAGGAAGGGGAAGGAGGGCCCCACCAGAAACAAGGAGAGAGGGGATCATGCTACAGCTGAGAAAATAGGCCACCATCAAGGACTGCAAGTAAGTAATGAGACAATTGTTTAAGCTCACAGACTCTCCTTTCTGATCACTTACAACTGATGGGGTTTGAGCTCACCAGACAGGGAGGTCATAGAGTCTGACACCTGCAAATGGGAGACTGACTCCTTTTCAACGTGGTCTCCCGTTCTTATTCCATCTACCTTTGAATCTACTCTTATAATAAGACTCTATTTTAACAGCCTCTTATCTTTGGCTAGGAGGTGACATCCAAGGGTTGTGCAGGAACAGCAAAACTGGAAAAAAGAAAAAAAAAAGCAACAAACCATAATTCAGAACATCAGAGACCCTACATTAATCATTCAAGATTTCAAAGCTTAAGGAACTGTGATATCTGGCATTTTGTGTCACTTCAGTGGAAATAAACAGAAATGTGGGTAAAATGTGTTTGATTACAATATTTCCATGTAGGATCTGTCTTCCACTGATGAAGACAATGTAGTAAACATAATATTTTAGAATTTGGTTTGTTACTTTTTCCTAATCACTTTTTTTTTATTTTTTTATTTTTTCCCATTTTTATTTTACAAACATATTGAGTAATCATCCCAGTTTTCCTCCCTCCCCCCTCCCTCCCCCCTCCCTCCTGTCCCCTCTAGTTTTAAGTCAGGGCATCTGCATCTAAATATTGATAACTATTTAAGTTTTCATAATAACTTGGTGCCTACAAAACATTGCCACCAAGAATAGAGAATGTTTAATATATTGGACACCTTAAGTAAATAAATTAATAATAAAGCTAGTAAGTTTAGGTATGGTCAGGGCAGCCAATCCATTCTTTATTTGAAACATGTTTGTAATTAAGACAATGACAAGGTTTAAAGTTCACCCACCAGTCACTTTAGCTCTGTGAGTGCCATATGTCCATACACTTGTTTCCTTTCAATAATTTTCTCACTGGGCCTCATCTCCCTGAATGACAACCGTAGGAAAAAAATCATTTGCCAAACCCTTCAGATCAAAACATTCAGCTGTTATGAAGCAGAGACTGATTATTCCTAAGGGTATACAGAAGGGCAGAAGGGTTTCCTACACAGTACAGAGCCATAAACGGCCTGAAGTCATGCCTCTTTGATCCAGTGCTTTTTTTTTTTTTTTTTTTTTTTTACAAATGAGAGCTAAATAACAAGAATTATCAAAGGCATTAGACATGTAAGAACATGGTAGAAACTTATGTAGTCATCACTGTGGAAAAAAAACATCTGTGAAAATTTATTTTGTTTAATTTGGATATAACCTTTATGATGTGTGAAAAAGCCAATAGATAACATTATAAGAAATACAGAAAGGGGCTGAAAAGATGCTCAGGGATTAAGACCCTTCCTTGCAAGCAAATGTCCTAAGCTCTTGCAAGCAAATGTCCTAAGCTTAGAACCTAAGTGCCAAGTAAAATTGATAGATGGAAAAGAATACAGCCTGTTCTTCTAGCCATGGTGGGAAAAACCTGGGAAATCCCAGAATGAAGAAAAAAGGAGGAAGAAGCAATCTAGGAAAAAAATCCTTAGTCCTCCACAGGGACATACTATGCCCTCTGTTTTACACACACACACACACACACACACACACACACACACACACACACACACGACAGTCTTCTTAAATGCTAGCATAAGAACATAGCATGTTAAAATTGTTAGATCCTTGATGGAGCCTGGAGCCTGAAGCCTTCTAAGTGGGGGTGGAGTGGAGTGGATTGTGGCTTTCTTCACCCACAGTGGAAGTGAAGAAGCTTAAGGTGTTTTTTAACTAGACATACCTGAATTTCAGGACCACTATTGGCGCCCCCTTCTTTGTAATATGAAAGTTAAACATATCTGTAAGGGAAACAATGATAAGTGAAGGCCATCCTGGAGAGATAATGCAATATCTGTGAGGGAAGAAGGATCCTTAGGCTAGAGAAAGAAATGACAAAACATTCTAAATCCAGGATTCAAGAACCTGTTCAGAGACTACTGTTTAAAGCTGTTAACATTGTACAGATTAAGTAAAGTGGTTTGCATGTACTTGTGCCTCATTCCAGGGGAAGATGATCTCCTCTATCTGTTCCCTCTACCTTCAGCCTAAACCTAGGTTTCTAGGTTCCCTAAACCTACAAAAAGAGGAAGAACTGAAACTGCAGTGACTTTCCACTTCATCAGACAACTGTAGCTGCTTTGATATTCTGCTCCAGAGAAATGGAGAGATAAGTTTGAATTAAATATGAGAGTAAATTTAGAAATGAACTGGTCTGAGAATTTCATGTTGAAGTTAGAACAGCAAAAGATGGAACAGTCACGAAGAAAGTAAAAGGCATATATTTAAAAACTAAGCTTTTTCTTCCCTGGACCTGGAGCAGAACAGACCTGCTCCTCGGGTAAGGCTCCTAGATGACGCCCCAGACCCCAGGTCACCTGTGTGGCCCTCCAGCAGTCAGTCTACCTTTCTGGCACTGGGGAAGGCCTTAGGCCATGCCCCAGGTCCAGTTTATCTGTTCGCCCCACTAGCAACTCTGCCTTTCTGCCTTTCTGCCCCAATCCAGACAAGGACAGACTCCCTGCTCTTCAGAATTCAACAGATTCCAGAAAAAAAGACAAGTAAATCTCTAGGGGACAAGCACCATTCATCTGAAGTCCTCTAAAATCATCCTATCACTTGGGAGAGAATTTTCACAGCAGCTCGAAGATAAGTAAACCCTTTCTACCATCCTGTTACTCTCAATTATTAGTCACTATAATTAAATATTTCCATATAGCCATCCAAAACCCATACAACTTCAGGGACTATATCATTCACCCTCACATATCACCAAGGAAGTTAAATCTAAAAAGGTCACTACCATACTGATCTTCATTCCCTGTCTACTAAACCTGACTTAATTGATGTACTAACAGTCAATAGCCTCATCTAGGAAATAACACCAATACCAGCCAAGAGTACCCAATTCCAAGGCAAATACTAGTAATAGCTGTTCAAGTGTAGTAATACTGGCTAATTCAATTTAGTCAAAAACAAACAAAAACAAAAAGGTCATAAGAGATAAAACAAAAGTACTCAGGTCACAGCACAAATCCATGAAAAACAAAAACCAAAACAACAAATGTCGTCTTGAAAGAATTAGCCCCATAATGATAGAGTCCAACCAGAACAAACTTATAGAAAATATCCAAGAAAGCCATACATAATATAATCATTTTCAAAACATGATCTTTACTGGATCAAAACAATGAGAGAGGAAATCTGGGAGGAGTTAAATAACCTCATAAACTACTTTGAATAGGAACACAACAGGCACTTGTAGGTGATGAGAAAAGCAGTTGAAGAAACAAAAATAGGCATAGAGCAGTTAAAACAATCTCAAGCAGAGTTTAAAATTGAACTAAAAGACAAGTTATTTTCAACCCATAACTCAACAGAGAGTCTTATCATCAGAACTAATGAAGCAGAAAATATAATATCAGATTTCAAAGACAAAGTGGAAGACCTAACCAGCTTAATTGATGACATTATTAAAGCCAAAAAATATTCAAGAGTTAAAGGACACCTTGAAGAAGCTTAACATGCACATTCATGGAATTCCAGAGCAAGAATCCCAAAATACCACACCTGAGGAAATTTTTCAAATTATCATAAAGGAAAACTTTCCACATCTCTTTAGAGAGGCCCATCCAAATACAAGAGGCATTCCATACCCCAAACAGATGACCAAAGTAGAAACTCAACACTGCAAATAATAGTCAAAACACTATACATTCAAGATAAAGAGAAGTGTAGAGAGCTTCAAGAGGAAAAAAAGCCACTTCTAAAGGTAAACCTATTGAAATAACAACTATTTCTTCAACGGAAATAGTAAAACTCAGAAGAGCTTGGAGAGACATACTTCAAGTATTAAATGAGCAAAAATGACAACCCAGGCTGACATACCCAGCAAAACTATCAGTCATGATCAAGAAAAATTCTCCAACATAAAGACCACTTGCAGGCTTATATGATCACCAAACCAGGACTTCAAAAATGCTAGAAAAGATACTCAAATTTGACAAAAAGAACAAGCATATCCAGGAGAACAGAAGGCAAGTACAATCTACCAAAACCTACAAGCTAAATAATATACTTATGAAACCCACTAAAAACAAAAAGTGTAAGAAATTAAAAGTAATTTCTCCATTATAACAATAAATGTCAATAGAATTAACTCATCAATAAAAAAACATAGATTACAAACTTGGATTAGAAATCACAATGCATCCATCTGCTGTCTTCAGAAAACGCATCTGACCTCAAAAGATAGGCACATTTTAAATGTAAAAGGCTGGTCAAAAATTCTTCAAGCTAATGGAATCAGGAAACAACCAGGGGTAGCAATTATGCTATCTGACAAAGTGGACTTCAAACGAAAATAAATGATAAGAGACACAGAAGGATACTACATTTTTATCACAGGAACAATTCACCAGGAAGACTTCACAATACTGAGCATATACACACCTAATATGGGCTCTATATTCATTAAGCAAATGCTACAAAGTCTAAAAGAAGAAATCAATCCCAAAATGATATTATTCAGGGATTTCACTATTGTCCTCTCAAAGTAGGATAGATCAACAGGCCAAAAACTTAACAGAGACACAGTGGAACTTCATCAAATCCTTACTGAAATGGACCTTACAGATCTCTATCGAACTTTTCATTTACACACATTTTTCCCAGCAGCACACGGAACTTTCTCCAAAATAGACTACATATTAGGCCACAAAACAAATCTCCACATATACAAGAAAGTTAAAATTGTAGTCTGTACCCTATCAGACCACCATGCTCTAAAGCTTGACATTGAGAACACAACAAACAGCAGAAAATACACTAACTCTTGGAAACTAAGCACTATGATGCTGAATGAGAATTGGGTTCAGGAAGAAATCATAAAGCAAATTCAAGATTTCCTAGAAGTAAACAATAATGAAAATACAGCATATCAAAATCTCTGGGACTCAATGAAAGCCCTCCTAAGGGGTAAGATTATAGCTCTTAATGCCTATTTCAAAAAAAAAATAGAAACATTAGAAGTAAATAACAATGCAGTTTAAGGCTTAGAGACATAAGAGCAATCTAATCCCAAAATCTGTAAAAGAGAGGAGATTAGCAAAATTAGGGAAGAAATGTCCAAATTTGAGATAAGGAAAATGATGCAAAGAATCAACTAGTAGAAAAGCTTGTCTTTGAAAAAAATTTATAAAATTGATACACTCCTAGCTAAATTAACCAAAAGCAAGAGAGAGAAAAACAAAATTAACAAAATTAGAAAAGAAAATGGAGTTATCACAACTAATATCCAAGAAATTCAGAGAATTATAAGGTCATATTTCAAAAACTTACACTCCACGAAATTTGATAACACAAAAGAAATGGGTGGCTCCCTCTTTCGCCCCACCTCCGCTCCGCCGGTCGGGACGCGTAGGCGAGATCCAGCCGGGCCTCAACGCGCGCTCTAGGACCCCAGGTCAGCCCACGGGGACCCGGCTCCGACTCCCGCCATCCAGCCGGAGCCGCGCGGGGGCCGAGGGACGAGGAGGACCTCCCCCTGCGCCCGGGCCCCGCCCCAGCTGCCCTCGGGTTAAATAGCTCCACGCCGACGCGCCCAGACTCCCTTTTCGCCCCACCCCGCTCCGCCGGTTGGGACGCCTACGCGAGATCCACCCGGGCCTCACCCCGCGCCCTAGGTAAGTCCCCGTTCAGGCCCTGCCCACCAGTACCCCAGGCCAAATAATTCAGTTTAGTGAAATTGAGAGATCTTAAGAGTTAAAATGACAATGCCAAAGTCAAAGTGCAAATCCATGAGAAGCAACACTCAAGTAAACAAATCTCCCACTGAAGAAATTAATCCCATAATGTTAGACTCCAACAAGAACAAACCCACGGAAAAAGGCCAAGAAAGCCTGACCCAGGATAACGACTTTCAAAATATGATCATTACCATGTTCAATACTATGAAAGAGGAAATCCGGGAGGAATTACATAATCGAATCAATCGCTTTGAAGAGGAACACAACAGACATCTGGAGGAGTTGAGAAAAAACAGTGCAAGAAACAAAAAGTGGCATAGAACAGTTAAAACAAACTCAAGCAGAGTTTAAAACTGAGCTAAAAGACAAGTTATCTTCAACCCAGAACGCCACAGAGAGTCTTATCAACAGAACTAATGAAGCAGAAAACAGAATTTCAGACCTTGAAGATAAAGTGGGAGTACTAGCCAGCTCAATGGAAGAGGTTGTTAAAGCCAAAAAGATACTTGAGAGAAATATCCAAGAGATATGGGACACCCTGAAGAAGCCTAACATGCGTATTCATGGAATACCAGAGCAAGAATCTCAAAATACCACCCCTGAGGAAATTTTTCAAACGATCATCAAGGAAAACTTTCCTCATCTAAAAAAAGAGAGGCCCATTCATATACAAGAGGCATTCCGCACCCCAAACAGATACGACCAAAATAGAAGCACACCGTGGCAAATAATAGTTAAAACACTCCACATTCAAGATAAAGAACTGGTGCTGAGAGCTTCAAGGGAGAAAAAACAAGTCACTTTTAAAGGCAAACCTATTAAAATAACAAATGACTTCTCAGTCGAAACAGTAAAAGCAAGAAGAGCTTGGAGAGACATACTTCAAGTATTGAATGAGCAAAAATGTCAACCCAGGCTGATTTACCCTGCAAAACTATCAGTCATGATCGAGGGAGAAAGAAAAATTTTCCAGCACAAAGACAACTTGAAGGGATACATGGCCACCAAACCAGGCCTTCAAAAACTGCTAGAAATGATACTCAAGCGTGAAGAAAAAAACAGGCATATCCAGGAGAACAGAAGGCAAATATAACACCATTAAAAGCGAAGCAATATACTTATAAAAGCTACTAAACATAATAAATGTCTGGAATTAACAATAGTTTCTCCATTATAACACTAAATGTTAATGGACTTAATTCACAGATTACAAGACACAGATCACACTTAAGACACAGATTACAAACTTGGATTAAAAATCACAATCCATCAATCTGTTGCCTGCAGGAAACCCATCTCACCACAAAAGATAGGCACGCTCTAAAAATAAAAGGCTGGTCAACAATTCTACAAGCAAATGGAAGCAGAAAACAGGCAGGGGTAGCCATTATGCTATCAGACAAAGTGGATTTCAAACCAAAAAAAATTATAAGAGACACGGATGGATACTACATTTTAGTCAGAGGTACAATTCACCAGGAAGATTTCACAATACTGAACATATATGCACCCAATACGGGCCCCTCCACATTCATTAAGAAAACCCTACAGCGTCTAAAGCAAGAAATCAACCCCCAAACGATAATTCTTGGGGACTTCAACACCGCCCTCTCTACATGGGATAGATCAACAGGTCAAAAGCTTAACAGAGACACTTTGGAACTTAATCAAACCCTGAAAGAAATGGACCTTACAGATCTCTATCGAACTTTTCACCCACGCACCAAAGAATACACATTTTTCTCAGCAGCACACGGAACTTTCTCCAAAATAGATCACATATTGGGCCACAAAATGAATCTACACATGTACAAGAAAGTTGAAATTCTAACCTGTGCCCTATCAGACCACCACGGCCTAAAGCTGGACATCCACAACACATCAAACAAGAGAAAATACACTAACTCCTGGAAACTTAACACTATGATGCTGAATGAGAACTGGATTCAGGAAGAAATTAAAAAGGAAATTCAAGATTTCCTGAAAGTGAATGATAACGAAAATACAACTTACCAAAATCTCTGGGACACAATGAAAGCTGTTCTAAGAGGTAAGTTCATAGCTCTTAATGCCCACGTCAAAAAAATGGAAACATCAGAAATAAACAACTTAACAATGCAGCTTAAAGCTTTAGAGAAACTAGAGCAATCTGATCCCAAAAGCAGTAGAAGAGAAGAGATTAGCAAAATAAGGGGAGAAATATCTGAAATCGAGACTAAGAAAACGATAGAAAAAATCAACCAATCAAAAAGCTGGTTCTTTGAAAAAATCAACAAGATTGATACACCCCTAGCTAAACTAACCAAAAGCAAGAGAGAGAAAACCCAAATTAACAAAATTAGAAATGAACATGGAGTTATCACTACGGATACCCAAGAAATCCAGAGAATTATAACATCATATTTCAAAAACTTATACTCTGTGAAGTTTGACAACACAAAAGAGATGGATGAATTTCTAAGTAAACACAACTTACCTAAATTGAAGCAGGAAGTTGTGAATTACTTAAATAGTCCTATAACATATAAGGAAATTGAGGAAGTAATCTCGAATCTTCCCACCAAAAAATGTCCTGGACCAGATGGATTCAGCACAGAGTTCTACAAGACATTTAAGGAGTTAATAACACCAATACTCCTTAAACTGTTCCATCAAATAGCAAAAGAAGGAACACTACCAAATTCCTTCTATGAAGCTAATATCGTTTTAATCCCAAAACCTAATAAAGATTCACTTAAAAAAGAAAACTATAGGCCGATCTCCCTGATGAACACAGATGCAAAGATTCTCAACAAAGTCTTAGCAAATCGGATTCAAAAACATATTAAAAAGATCATTCATGGGGACCAAGTAGGCTTCATCCCCGGCACACAAGGTTGGTTCAACATACGCAAATCAATAAATGTAATTCATCATGTAAACCAGTCCAAAGTCCAAGACCACATGATACTCTCGATAGATGCAGAAAAAGCTTTTGACAAGATCCAACAGCCTTTTATGATCAAAACGCTAGAGACAGTAGGAATGGAAGGAACCTTTATCAATATAATAAAAGCTGTATACAACAAGCCCACAGCAAGGATTATGCTCAATGGGGAACAATTGGAAGCATTCCCACTTCGATCAGGAACAAGACAAGGCTGTCCACTCTCACCACTTCTATTCAATATTGTACTTGAAGTCTTAGCCGAAGCCATAAGACAAGAAAGGGACATAAGAGGGATTCAAATTGGCAAGGAAGAAGTCAAGTTATCTCTATTTGCAGATGACATGATCTTATACCTGAGTGATCCCAAAAACTCCACCAGGAAGCTCCTGGAACTAATTGAGAAGTTCAGCAGGGTGGCAGGATACAAAATAAATGTGCAAAAATCAGAGGCCTTCCTATATGCCCAGAATGAAAGAAGTGAAAAAGCCTTGAGAGAAACCATGCCATTTACTATAACCCCTAAAAAAATGAAATACCTTGGTATAAACCTAACTAAGGAGGTAAAAGACCTTTACAATGAAAACTTTAAAACCCTAAAGAAAGAAATTGCAGAAGACACCAGAAGGTGGAAAGACCTCCCTTGTTCCTGGATTGGCAGAATCAACATTGTAAAAATGACCATCCTACCAAAGGCAATATACAGATTCAATGCTATACCAATCAAAATCCCAAAGCAATTCTTCAAAGAAGTTGACCAAACAATCTCAAAGTTCATATGGAGGCACAAAAGACCCAGGATAGCAAAAACAATCCTGAGTAACAAAAACACAGCTGGAGGTATTACCATACCAAACCTAAGTCTATACTACAAATCCATAGTTATAAAGACAGCCTGGTACTGGCTCCAAAATAGACACACAGATCAATGGATAAGGATTGAAGACCCAGATATGAGCCCACAAAGTTACAGCCATTTGGTCTTTGACAAAGGGGCCCAAAGAATCCAATGGAAAAAGAACAGCATCTTCAACAAATGGTGCTGGCAAAACTGGATCTCCACATGCAGAAGATTAAAGCTGGACCCGTACTTGTCACCATGTACAAGACTTAATTCCAAATGGATCAAGGACCTTGATATCAGGCCAGAGACTTTAAAAACCATAGTTGAAAGGATAGGGAACTCCCTCGAGCTGATTGGGCTAGGCCAACACTTCCTAAACAGACATCCAATGGCACAGTCACTGCTACCAACTCTCAACAGTTGGGATCTTGTGAAATTAAAGAGCTTCTGTTCAGATAAAGAGATTGTCACACGAGCTCAAAGGCAACCCACAGAATGGGAGAAAATCTTCACTAACCACATATCTGACAGAGCTCTACTGTCCAGAGTGCACAAAGAACTTAGAAAATTAAACTCCAAGGAAAACACTGGCCCAATTAAAAAATGGGCCCTGGAACTTCAAAGAAACTTTACCAGGGATGAAATTAAAATGTCTAACAATTATCTTAAAAAATGCTCCACTTCCTTCGCCATCAGGGAAATGCAAATCAAAACTTCCCTGAGATATCATCTCACCCCGGTCAGGATGGCAAAAATCCACAGTACAAACAACGACAAATGCTGGAGAGGATGTGGGGAGAGGGGAACTCTCCTACATTGTTGGTGGGAATGCAGGCTCATACAGCCACTCTGGCGAGCTGTCTGGAGATTCTTAAAGAAATTAAAGATTGAAATGCCATACGACCCTGCTATCCCACTTTTGGGAATAACCCCCCAAGCAGCAGAGGTTCGCCTCGATAGCACAAGCTCGACCATGTTCATAGCAGCACTGTTTACAATAGCAAAGTCATGGAATCAACCTAAATGTCCAACAGTTGACGAGTGGATAAGGAAACTGTGGTACATCTATACAATGGAGTACTACTCAGCCATCAAAAATGATGAATTACTGGAATTTGCTGGGAAATGGATGTCATTAGAAAGAATTATATTAAGTGAAGTATCCCAAACCCAGAAAATTAAGCGCCGTATGTACTCCCTAATAGGTGGCTCCTAGTACCAAACTCGCCCAGCCCACATTGGGACACTCAAAAGTAAACCTATGTAACACAGTAATTGCAAGGATTATGAACAAGAGAGATGGGTTAGGAGGGCCACACCAGAAACAAGGAGAGAGGAGACCATGTTACAGCAGAGAAAATAGGCCTCCACCAAGGTCTGCAAGTAAGTAATGAGAAACCTGGTTAAGTTCACAGACGTTCTTTCCTGATCTCACCAGAAGGGGAGGGCATATAGTCTAGCAGATAAAAAGTAAACATTTTGCAAATGGGTGATGGACCCCTCCCTCAGTGAGGTTTCCTACTCTTATTGCATCTACCCTTGAATGTGCTATTACAACAAGACTCCAGTTTAACAGCTTTTTGTCTCTGGCCAGGGGGTGACATACAGTGCCCAGCAGAATGGAGTGAAGGGAATTGCAGGAGCAGCAAAACTGCAAAAGAAAATCAACAAACCACAATCCAGAACTTCAGAGACTCTATATCAATCACATAGAACTAGGACAGCCTAATCTCTCCCCATCCTGGAGCTCAGGGACATTTGCGGAAGAGGGGGCGGTAAGATTGTAGGAGCAAAAGGATGGGAGGAGCAATGATTTGCAAGATTCTCAACAATAGTTGGGGCCAAAGCAATCATAATGGAACTTTGCATGCCCTGCGCAATGTCCAGCGCACTGTTGCCCTCATAAAGTCTAGCATCTGTTAAGGGCACCGAGACCCCTGGAGGCAAGGGATTGACAGCCATAGTAGTAATCTTATGCTTAAGGGGAACAAGAGAAAGGGCTTATGGACATGCCACTGGGTCCTTATATGTCATCGGAGAGGAGGACCCAGTGGAGAGTTAGGCGCACACAATAAAGGACTCTCTGGGAATTGGGGGGGAGACACTGGGGGAAGAGGAGGGGGGAGGGAGGGAACTGGTAAAAAATTTTAAAATGTATAATTAAATTTTTAATAAAAAAAATAAATAAAAAAAAAAAAAAAAAAAAAGAAATGGGTGAATTCCTGAGTAAGGACAGTTTGCATAAATTGAATCAGGAAGTTTTGAATTATTTAAATAGTCCTATAATATATGAAGAAATAGATGAAGTAATCTCGAATCTTCTCACCAAAAAATGTTCTCAATCAGATGGATTTAGCATAAAGTACTACCAGACATTTAAGGAACAACTAACACCAATAATCGTTAAACTGTTCCATCAAATTTTGAAGGAAGGAACACTTCTAAAGTCTTTCTATGAAGCTCGTATCATACTAATCTTAAAACTTAGTAAAGATACACTTAAAAAAGAAAACTATAGATCAATCTCTTTGATGAACACAGATGAAAAGATTCTCAACAAAATCTTAGCAAATCGGATTCAAAAATATATCAGAAAGATCATTCACTCTGATAAGTAGTCTTTATCCCAGGCACACAAGTTTGTTTCAACATATGCAAATCAATAAATGTGAGCCATCATATAAACCAGTCCAATATCCAAGACCACATGAGACTCTGGTTAGATGCAGAAAAAGCTTCTGACAAGATCCAACATTCTTTTATAATCAAAACCCTAGATATAATTGGAATGGAAGGAACCTTTATCAACACAATATAGGCTGTATACAACAAGCGAACAGCAAGGATTATACTAAATGTGGAAAAACTTGAAATATTCCTGTTGCTGAATCCCCCACCAGGCCAGTCGGGGGGAGAGGGGGGGCGGGGAAATGGTGGGGCCTCGTAGGTGCGAGATGAATGTGTGAGCCAGCGATGGGGTCACCATCCAGACTCCAGGAGTCAGGCAAGAAGCAACAGGCAGGGGATGAGTTGGTTGCAGCCTCAGCATTACTCAGGAAGTGTTTGGGTTTATATAGGGTTGGAGTCCAATCAGGCGTGCCCACCTCTCCACTCAGGGGGAGGGGGACACCAGCCACCAATCATTTAGCTGTTTACTGGGTGGTCAGGTTAGATGGCCACTTCCCATTGGTTGTTCATCTCTCCTTCCCATTGGTTGTTCATCCCTCTGCCCATTGATTGTCCATCCCTCTGCCTGTATGGTTCCTTGTTTAGGCTTATCTGTAGCCAGACCTCCTGGATTCAGGAGCCTGGGCTAGAGCTTCCCTGAATCAGTAGGGTCACATTTTCACCCTTTTATTTATAAAATTTTTTTCAGTGGGGACCATGATAGTTGTGGCAACCCTGAGCTTCTTCAGCTGTGTGGAATATAAGTGACTGTGTTTGTCTTGAGTTGGACACCACCCTCATGTGGCGCCTTACCCATCATGGACTACCAGTCATGAGACCATTGCAGAGAAGGAATCATGGTCCCAAAGGGGAATGAAAGCAGTGGCAGAGAAAAGGAGGTTTTTGTCAGGGCAGGAGCAGGCAGAAGGGATGTAGCCAGCACAGGCACAGAAACAATCTAGAAGAGCTGGGGAGATATAAATCAGAACCTAACAATTGTACATTAATAAGTCATAGCTTCAATAGAGAATAGCCTGGTTTACAATGGGACTTTGGTGATCCTAGGAAAATCGGAATCCTGAATGGATGATCTGAGGACTTGGAAAGCATTCTTTGTTATTTTGGGAATATATGACAAAACCTGTAAGAAAACTTGTATGAAAGAAAACTTACAATCTATTAGAAAAACAATTGTAGTAGATGTAAAACATAAGTAGTTAAGGCCTTAGATGTTACCAAAATTATTTGTTCTCATTTTTAAGTATGCATACATGTATTTAAAAATGGCATGTCAAAATTTTAATATTAGTGCACAACACAAATGAAAAAAATTGAAGTGGCCACAGACACAAGACACACAAGATGTAAACACAGAACATATAAACATATAAGCATATGAACAACATTTTACTGCCAATTTACCAGCAACTATCTTAAAATTACCCTTGAAAGTGTTATCAAAGGCAGATTAGCATTTAGGAAAACCTTATTTAAAACTAGACCTCATATTAGTTAAGTCCGGCAGCTTAGCTTAATTATGAAAAACATCTAGCAAGGAGAAGCATCTTTATCTACAGGTTCATTCCCACATTTTCTCTGGGGGGAATCCAAGGTGCTAAAACCATAGCCTCATTCCAAATTTCCTCCAGGCCAGCATTCTTAACCTCGAGGCCTCTAGTCTCTAAGAGAGATTTTAAGACATGTATTGGGAGACCAGTATCATATCATCTGAGGCAGAAAATACAGCCAAGAAAGAGGGGGAGTCAAGAGGTATAGGAAGAAGAGGGAAAGTGATGTCAGCAGGGGGTGGAATGCCCCAACCACAGACCTTGATGGAGAAAGGGAAGGGAAGGATCTGGAGGAAGAACAAAGGGGTAATTTTGGGTTCTCTCCACAAGTTACAGTGTAGCAACTAATCACTTCTTCAGTGGAGGATCCTTTAAGGCTTGCTAAATGCCTAGGAGGATGGGAACAAAGGGGGCCAGAAGCATATGGCCTTCCTGGACTTCCCTCTTACAGCCAGGAAGAGCACTCCCATCCTAAATCTGTGGGTCCCAGACATTTTCTGGGGCAATCAAAGGAGCTAAGATTAAAGTTTCCTCCCAAAAATCTTCTAAGTCCTTTGGCGTCAGTTTGATCCTATGTAAGTCTAGAAGAGCCTTAAGGGCAGTCATCTGGGGTGCCTTCTGATGGGATGGTAAATTACCCATTATGGAGAGAAAAGGTTCCCTAATGGAGCAGAAATAGCTAGGAGGCAAGCCCACAAGGTGAAAGGGTGTAGAAAATGAAAAGAACCAAATGACTAGAACCAAAGTCAAAGTGAAAACAACTCCTAAAGGGGTAACCAACATTCAAGAAGAGACCTAGTGTAGCCCATACGCAGAGGTGTTTTGGATCTAAGCGTCCTGTGCTTAGTGAGAGACTTTCAGGGTTTCATTACTCACCTGGTCGAATGCTCCCGGTCAGGATGATTCAATATAATTGAACCTGGGCTCCGAGTTCTGAGAGGCCCAATTTCTCATGTGAACTCACCGGGAAAAGCCTTAATTTAGAGGGACTCTTTGATCATGGGGAATCAAACGAGCGATTGGAGCTCCTTGATTATCAGCAAATCAAGTGAGCGATTGTGTTCCTAAGGACAAACAGGAAAGGGGAAGAGGAGGGGGCCACCTGTTTACCTTCAGGCACCATAAGCACAGAAACACAAAACTAAAGGGGCTGCTCACCGAAATTTACCGGAATGGGTGTCTCATCTACACCGAAGGCAGCACCACCCCATGTGCCAGATGTTGCCGAATCCCCCACCAGGCCAGCCAGGGGGAAGAGGGGAAACAGCAGGGCCTCGTAAGTGCGAGGTGAATGGGAAAGCCAGCAATGGGGTCACCATCGAGACCCTGGGAGTCAGGTGAGAAGCAGCAGGCAGAGGACGAGTTGGCCACAGACTCAGCATTACTTGGGAAGTGTTTGGGCTTATATAGGGCCAGAGTCCAATCGGGTGTGGCCTTCTGCTCAGGTGAGGGGGAGAACAGTCACCAATCATTTAGTGGTTTACTAGGTGTCCAGGTTAGATGGCCGCTTCCCATTGGTTGTTCATCCCTCTTTCCCATTGGTTGTTCATCCCTTCACCCATTGCTTGTCCATCCCTCTGCCTGAATAGATCCTTGTTCTGGCTTGTCTGTAGCCAGACCTCCTGGATTTGGGAGCCCAGGCTAGGGCCTTGCTGAATCAGTAGTGCCACACATTCCCACTTTGTTCAGAAACTAAACAAGGCTGTCCACTCCCATTCTACTTACTATTGAAGTCTTTGCTGGAGCCATTAAACAAGAGAGGCAGGTAAAAGGGATTCAATCAGCAAGGAAGAAGTCAAGATATCTGTATTTGCAGATAAACTGAGTGATTCTAAAAGCTCCACCAGGAATCTCCTGGAACTAATACATAAGTTCAGCAGGGTGGCAGGTTACAAAATAAATGTGCAAAAATCAGTGGCCTTCCTGTACACAAAGGATGCAAGAAGTGAAAAAGCCCTAAGAGAAACAATCCTTAAAAAAAAAAAATACCTTGGTGTAAATCTAACCAAAAAATTGAGAGACCTTTATAGCAAAAACATTAAAACCCTAAAGAATTTATAGAAGATACCAGAAGGTGGAAAAATCTCCAATGCTCCTGGATTGGCAGAATCAACATCATTAAAATGACCATCCTACCAAAAGCAATACACAGATTCAATGGTATATCAATCAAAATCCCCAAGCAATTCTTTAAAGAAATTGGCCAAAATCTCAAAATTCATGTGAAAGCACAAAAGGCCCAGTGCAGCAAAAGCAATCCTGAGTAACAAAAACACTGCTGGAGGTATCATCATACCAAACTTTAATCTATCCTGCAAATCCATAGTAATAAAAACAGCCTGGTACTGGCTCCAAAATAGACATGTAGATCAATGGATAAGTGTAGAAGAGCAAATATAAGCCCACATAATTACAACCATTTGATCTCTGACAAAGGGGCCCCAAAAATTCAGCATCTTGGTTCTGGCAAAACTGGATTTCCACATGCAGAAGATTAAAACTGGACCCATACTTGACACCACGCACAAAAATTAATTCCAAATGGATCAAGGACTTCAGTATTAGGCCACAGACTATAAAAACCCTACTTGAAAAGGGTAGGGAATTCCCTCAAGCTGATTGGGCTAGGCAAATAGTTCCTAAACAGAAATCCAATAGCACAGGCAGTACTCAACAAATAGAATCTTATGAAATTAAAGAGCTTCTGTTCAGATAAAGACATTGTAAACCCAGCAAAAAGGCAACCCACAGAATGGAAGAAAATCTTCACTACCACATGTCTGATAGAGCTCTATTATCCAGAGTGCACAAAGAACTTAAAAACTGAAAAACTAAACAGCAAGGACATAAATGGCCCAATTAAAATATGGGCCTGGGAACTCAAAAGAAACTTTTCCAGTAATGAAATTGAAATGTCTAACAAATATCTTTAAAAATGCTCCACATCCATAGCCATCAGGGAAACGCAAATCAAAACTTCCCTGAGATATCATCTCACCCCGGTCAGGATGGCAAAAATCCACAATACAAACGACACTAAATGTTGGGGAGGATGTGGGGAGAAAGGAACTCTCATACATTGCTAGTGGGAATGCAAAATTATTCAACTACTCTGGCAATCAGTATTGCAATTTCTAAATATATTAAAGATTAAAATGCCAGATGACTCTGCTATACCACTTCTGGGTATAATCCCCATAAAGCAAAAATTCACCTCAATGGCACAAGCATGACCATATTCACAGCAACACTGTTTACAATATCAAAGTCATGGAATCAATCTAAATGCCAAATAGTTAATGACTGGACAAGAAAAATGTACATTTATACAATGAAATACTTTTCAGCCATCAAAATAGATGAATTAATGAAATTTGCTGGGAAATGAAACGGAATTCAAAAAAATTATACTTACTGAAGTATCCCAGACACAGAAAATTAGACACCGTATATACTCCCTCATAGGTGGATCCTAGTACCAAACCCACTTAATGACATATTCAAAGATAAATCTCTGTAATACCTATAGTAACCACAAAGATTATAAACAGAAGGGAAGGGGAAGGAAGGCCCCCCAGAAAAAAAGGAGAGAGGAGATCATGCTTCATTAGAGAAAATAGGTCACCATCAAGTATTGCATGTAAGTATCAAGACATATGGTGAAGATCACTCTCACTTTCCTTCCTGGTCACTTGTGACTGAAGAGGTTTGCTTTCACCAATCAGGGATTGTATAGGGGCTGGCAGATATATGGTAACCATTCTGCAAATTGGACACTGACCCCCATTCACTGTGGTGTCCTTCTCCTATTCCATCTACCTTTGAGTCTCTTCTTGTAGTAGGATCTTCATTTAAACAGTTTTTTATCTTTGGTTAAGAAATGACCTTAAGTACCAATCAGGATTAAGCAAAGGGTGGTGCAGGAAAAGCAAAACTGAAATCAACATCAAACCGTAATTCAGAACACCAAAGAGCCTACATTAATGATCTGGAACCAGACCAGCCAAATCTCTCTCCATCCAAATCTCAGCGAAACTTGAGGAAGTCATGGTGGCAAGATTGTAAGAGTCTAAAGATGGGGAGGAGCAAAGACATGCAAGATAATCTACACACGTTAGGGCTGCAGCAGCCATACTTAGATTTTGCATGACCTGCACAATGAATGCACCCCCCAAAGTCTAGCATGGATCACAGGCACTAGGATCCTTAGAGACAAGGGATTAGCAGTCATAGTAGTGTTTCCATACTAATGTGATCCCAAGAAAGGTTCCTTCCTATGCTCCTGAGTCTTTACACCTCACTAGGGTTGAGGACTCAGAGTTTTGGCATTCAGACAAAAGTATGTTCTAGGGGATGGGAGGGGGAAGGCGGTGGCACTGGGAGAAGGAGAGGGAGGGGTTGAAAGGAAGGAGAAAAGGGAGGAGAAGGAGAGATTGGGGAGGGGTGACAGGAGGGAGAGGACTTGGGTGCCTATTGAGCCTGTATGATTGGGGGAAAAAACATTAAATTTTACTACCCAGAGGTAACAATTATCAACATTTGTGACTTGTTCCAACCTTTGTTTATTATTCTTACATGGGTGGTATGATGTTGATTTATAAATTAAATTCTTCACTTTCTGCTTTACAGAGAAAAATAAATATTTACTCCTGATTTAAAAAAACTAGGATTAAGAACACTGTCAAAGAAAAATGTAAAATAAATATGTAAAAAAGCGAACACTAGTTACTCATAAAGCAGACACATGACAAATGGATTTTTGTAAGAAATTCTCTGATGTTCTACTCCTTAGAAGTGGATTATGCTTACATATCTCTATCTTTGGGGAAATACATGACACAGTTTTCAGAAAAAATGAAAGACTAGTTATCAGAATGTTCACATAATTCTGCACACTGGTCCTACAGACAGGCAGATTGTGTTAGTAAAATAATCTATATTCTAGAACCATGCCCCACATGGCTCAGTGTTTCCATATTCATAGAGTTATGGGTGGACCTTACCTTCCAGCATTAATAATGGCAACTAATTGTAAAAGTGAATATTATGTAGGAGAATACCTAGACATTGGGGCCCATAAGGTGATTCTACCCCTTGGCTAACCCAGAGATCTTGAAACAAGTTCTTGCTAAATCCTAAAAGCAAAAGAGTCATGAGACCCATTCATACATTTTCCTTTGGGTGTCTACATTCCTTTCATAAGTTCCATCCATCTCCCTGATCACATACTTAGTGATCTTACATGAACAAGGAATCAGGTTGCTATGGTGTAGATTGTATTTGGTGTGCCCAGGCTGGCTGTTAAGGTCACATCCTCTTCTACTATTGCTCACAATAATTGTATTGAGAACTATTTGGGGAATTGATGTGGAGTTCACAGACTTGTAGTTTACGTAATGGGCCTGCTTTGCATTCTAGAGAATCAGAAGCACTGTCTCAGTGTTCTAGAGTCCTTTTCTGAACTTGGACAGCTAGGCTCATTTAAAATTCCTAAGGATTATTTTATATGAATTTACCATGTGAAATTCAAATCTATTTTGCTCAGTGATAATTCAGATATCACACTGCAGAAATCCATTCAATTTAGAGGGGATGGAAGCTGAATCAGTATATTGATATCTACATTGTGCAGGGAAAGCTTTTGTGATCTGCCAGGTTTGAGGTTTGAGAATGTTCTCCATTATGACACCTTGTTCCTCATTTCCTCCAGGTAAAGTACTAATTAAGATTTGCTTATTGCTTAGCATTGAGAGTCAGAACCAACCCATCCATCGTTTTTTTGCTGAGGCAAGCATAATGTCTAATGATATACATTTTTTAAAAAGACAAAGGCATGCATGTATATAAGTTTCAAGTTAGAGTTCTAAAATGCACCTTCAGATAGCTGGAAACAAGTCAACAGTATTTGTGTGAGATCAACTGATGATTCAGTCAGTCTTGTTCAAATTCTTAAACTTATTTCAGTTTATGTGTAACTTTTTTAACATTCTGGAGATAATTCTGTACATATGACAAGTCTAATTTTAGTTCTATAAAGGTAATCACATTTTACCAATATGAATGAAACCATGTAGGAAGAATTAAAAATGATTAAGTTAAAATTGCAAACATTTTTGTTTCATGTCACTGTAGCAGTTAGTTTTTAAGCTCCTCATAGCAGAATGTTTCCTTTTACTTGAATTTAAGTGTATGCACACAAGCCTTCTCTTTGGTATGATTCACACAATGTCACATAATATAAAGTTTATTTCCTTCTGAATTAAAAGCTTTTCTTCAGCTCTCTTTCTGCTAAGATACTCTAAGTATACATCAGCACAATCATAAGAATCATCATTTACCAAATAGATACTACAAATATTTCTGTAGAAAAATGAATTGGATATTTGTAACAAAAATTGTATTATTGTATTCATTATAAACCTTATTCAAAAGCAAAGCAAAGCTGTGACCAACCTTCTGTGCAATCAAGAGAATTTAAATCACCTTCACAAATAAGTACAGCAAATTTTCATTAAATATTGGAAAGATTTTTGTAAAATGATAAATGCATTAACTTATTTAACAATGTTGCAAGAATAACCTAATGTATACATTTCTATTTTCCAAGTAAGAAACTAATGTTTAGAGGGATTAGATGACTTGCTTAGTTTGTAAGCAATGAAGCCCAATCAGAATAAACACTTCATGCTGGATGTCATTTTTCAGATGAACATACAGTTAGGAACTATGCTATAAGGTTGCCTTACATCCTAAAACATAATCCAAGTTTCCATGATGGCCCAATAACCCATTCATAGGTACCAAGACAAGGCATTAAAAAATTACGATGGTCCTGAGAAACCACACTGCCATAACAGAATCAGATCTGTTTGCTAATTATCAACTAAATAAGCTTCTTCAGTCCTCTACCAAATGTGTTTTAAAGAGAAATTAACAAAATCATTGCCAAGTGGCCGGTTCATTTACCTGAGCACTCATTGTTTGCTATTAATAACCTGTGTCCAAGGTATTGAAAGCCTTTAAAAATCAATGACTATTGCTTGCGTTTAATTGTCAGGCTGCAAACCACATAGCACTACATCATAGATTTTCAATAAGGTGGTAATTGTGGACAAAATTGCTATGGGAATTTACTCAGTAATAATGCATTTTCATAATGACTGGATCACTGAGAATAGTCACAAGCTCCATTTTCTTGTTAAGGTAGGGCTACAGAAATAAGAGACTGTGTTTGAGTTAATGGACTATTAAAGTTTTATGATAATAATAAGCCATGTTCCTATTTAAGGGGCAGAAATTTCAATATTCAAAATGTCATTCGCCTCCTGAACTTGATTATATTCTAGGTCATGCTTTCTTCTCATTTGAGTGAGTAAAAAGTTCATTTCTGACTGTGTAAAATACAAATTTGTGAACTGTAATTGTGAACTGTCAATACTTTCACCAAAATTTACACACATGCCACATACACGCATGCGCACACACCACATGAGAGAGAAAGAAAGCGTCAATACTTTCATCAAAATTTATACACACACACCACACACAAGAGAGAAAAGGAGAGAGAGAGAGAGAAAGTAATCAGTGAGAACCACATGTGATTTGTCTGTCCATATTATAATCAGAACAATAAAAACAATGATAAAAACGAAGATGGCATCAATAATCATAATTATTACCAATGCTTTGAAAATATTTGATACACAGCAATGGTGACCATAGTTTAAAGTTATTTATATTATTCATGCTCTCTCAGAGCTAAGAAAAAACCGTGATCAATGAGGTAGAAATTCTCCCTTTGATAATTAATCCTGGGTGTCAGCTTGACCACAGTGGGCATCAATTAAGATCATTTGTCAGACTACCTGAAGAGATTATCCAGATCAACACATTTGCAATACAGAGACAAGCCCTAGATCTGATTGGAACCTTCCAGTAGCAGACCAGATAAAAGGATCCCTAAAACAGAGGACTTGGAAGAAAATGCTGGGACGATTCTCCCAGGCACACACTGTGACGGCTCCAGGCCGTAGGGCGGCTCCAGGCCGTAGGGCGGCTCCAGGCCGTCAGGGTGGAGAAAGGCAAATATTCTGCAGGCCCTTTACCCCTGCCCAAATCCAGGGGACTCCGGGCACAGCAGGGAGTATGTTAAGGGGACACTCCGTCACTCACTCATACACACAGCTCCTGGCTGTAACGACCTGACCACCCGCACCTCCGCCTCAGCCCTCCAGAGACTCGGCAAGGGAAGGGGAGTTTGTCAAAGCAAAATCTCAGTTTATTGGAGGTAACAAATCAGCTTATATGGACAAAGACTCCAAGCGTGTGAAACACCAGCCAATTACCTTGATGGTCAGTATAGTACATACTCTGCATAGGTCAGACTATACATAAATCTATGTTAGCTCTTATAAACCAATTAGGACTCTCTGTAATGTGATCAGGGTTACGCCTATGACACCAGCTCCCAGCGCCATCTTTGGCCC
The DNA here is from genome assembly GCA_023101885.1 of Typhlomys cinereus. Classification (NCBI taxonomy): domain Eukaryota; kingdom Metazoa; phylum Chordata; class Mammalia; order Rodentia; family Platacanthomyidae; genus Typhlomys; species Typhlomys cinereus. Next base: position 1,049,595 of record JALPQD010000161.1, read on the forward strand.
CATGTGCTAAGCCATGCCCTACTCACTCCCTCCCAGACCGTTATCTCTGGGTGGGCCCAACAGAAAAGAACCTCTCTGCTTCTTTCACTCTCTAGGAATCCTCCAGTGGCTTACTGGACTGAGCAGCTCTGAGCCTCCAGGATGTTTGCAGTGACTTACCCTGGCTCCAGTTTCAACCACCAGCCATGTCACCTCTGCCATGAAAGACTGTTTCTCACCTTTGGAACCTTAAGCTGAATAAATCTCCCTTTCTCCCTTAAGTTGTTTGACTTTGAATGCTCTCTCACAGCGACAGTTAAGTTATTACACTCTCTTTCTCTGTACTAGCAATGCACAACTCATTCAACCTACCTTGATTATCAGTTCTAAGTCAACTTTTATTCTCCAGTGATAGTATCAGTTACTTCTTTCTTTGCCACACATTTGCTTTCATTTTTGTTTCATCACACAACACCATGTTGACCTTCCTCTTTACACTCCAAGATCTCTTTTGCCTTCAAATTATTGCCCATTTTTGTTAAACAGCTTTCTCTTCATTCTCTGAGGACAAATCTTCATGTTCACCTCGACTGGCTATTAGAGTCACCTAAGGGGCAGTCATCTGGTGTTTTTGTGAGATCTGTGACAGCAGGGATGGATGCAAAGGGTATAATAGAGCAGGAAAGTCTAATGAGCGTTCAGGTGAGCTTCTGAAAGCAGATACAGTGTTAGCAACCATGATGTCCTTTTCACACAAACTGTAAGCTGAAATAAACTCTGCCTTCTGTACTTTGCTTCTGTGGGATATTTGTCATAGCAACAAGCAAATTAATCAGCACAGCTGTACTATACATAGATATGACTCCCAACCTCAACATCTCTCATTAAAAAACAATATTGCATGTCTTAGGACATATTGTAGCTTCTTACCTAGTGTTGCTAATTAGGTGACTAATATAAAATCTAAACTCTACAATTTCAATCATGAACTTACCTCTTCCATTTGAAACTTTATCAATATCTATCAATATTAATTTTAGTAAATGCTTTCACACTCAATCCTGCCATTGATGCTGTTTTACTCTTCCTTCAAATTCATAGTGTTTATCTCATCAAGTCTCTAGTGAGTTCCTAGATGCAGAAGTCCTGCCTTGAGAGGAACATCTTGTCCAAAGGTGAATTTTCCCATTTTTAGTTCTTATACGCTCACTGTCCATTTTCTGTGAGGTTTCCAAAACCATAGGATGGGGAGATTGGGTTGATGTGACTTGGGGTGAGCCCTGCTTGAGTCACCAGCACTATGCATTATTGCTGGCCACCACTAGAGAAAAAGGTACACTTATTCCGTGCTAGAGGGTGTGTAAAGTGGTACAATCTCTTTGAAGATCAGTATGGAGGTTCCTCAGAAAGCTAAAAATGAAACTGCCATATGACCCTTCTATACTATTCCTAGGAATATTCCCAAAAGACTCTACATCTTATTACAAAGATACCTGTTGATCTATGTTCATTGCAGCTCTATTCATAACAGTGATAAAATGGAATCAGCCAACATGACAATTAACAGAGGAATGGATAATGAAAGTGTGATACATCAATATAATGGATATTACTCAGCCATCATAGAAGATAAGATTAAGGAATTTTCTGGTAAATGGATGGAACTTGGAAATTTAATATTGAGAGAGGTATCTCAGACACAGGAAGTTAAACACTGTATGTTCTCTCTTACTATGGATGTTAGCACTGATATCCTTGTCAATGTATTTGGATTGGAATTTCTGTAAGAGCCAGAAAATTTGAAAGAGACCAATGAGTGGGTAGGAGGAAAGAAATGGTTAGGGTGAAATCTTTTAAAAGGAAGATTTATGATACCATGACAAGTAGGGTCAGGGAGGGAATAATTTGTAAAAATACATAGAGGGGATGAGGGGATTGGACATAGGAAGGTCACAGGAATGTAACCCCAAAAGAACTTCCTATGCTAGTTATATGTTTCCAAGTTTTTAATGGCTATCTATATACTAACTGTTCTTTCAATCTTTTGTCCTTTGATAAAAGATTTTGAATAAAAATCTAGTAATATCTGCATGTAGACTAATGTACAAAATAGCTTTCAGTAGGATCTATTAAGCTTTAATATATAAATAAAATACTCTAATAAAACATTTTAAAATAACAGTTTTTTTAAAAAGTGGGAAGAAATGAATGTTTTTTATACATGTATGAAAATGTCATCTAAAATTATGAGTGACATGAGCTTGATTCATACATATTAATTAATTCATACATATTTCTGTATGTAATTAAATTCACAATAAATGCTAAATGTCATTACAAAACGAAATATATAACAAAGTATCATTTTCCCTACTTATGAAAATTATTTGGAAATATTTGTGAAGCATTGTATGGACAATTTATGTATCACTGGCTAGCCTTAACTTACTGGCCATCCAATTTGCAGGAATTACATGTATATGTCACCATGTTGGACCCAGACAAAACTTTCAGTGAAATAAAGAGGAAAGTTATACTGAAAGAATAAAATTACTTTTAATTAAAAAACCAAGAAATGTATCACAATAGCATAATATTATAATCACTGCAAAGATATCCTCTTTGGTTGCACTCTCCAGGAATTAAAAATGATAGAAATCAATTGTATGCAAAGTAAAAAAAATATCAGGAGAAATGTTTGCCAAATGCAGGTTTCAGTCTTCAGAACTTAATTGACTTTGTAATGACGGATTACTCTGTGCAGATCTACACTGAGAGCAATTATTTGACAGAACCATTGATGGCTTAAGGATTTGAGACTTGAAGCTCTTCACTCTTAGTGCATATTGAGATTGTCTTTTAAGACTGTCATTAGAGTTTTATTGAAGGCATTAAGGAATCATTTACCAAAACAGTTTTCAGTGTCCTGCAGTTATATTCTGATTTGCCCTTGGATCTTTGCAGATTAAAAAAATTCATATTCTCCTTATTGTAACTGATAGCATATTTTGTTCACTGAACATCACCCTTATGATAATAAAGGTACTGATGCAATGATTACCTCAAGTTTTTAGGACACACTTTTACTTTTCCCAACTTCTACAATCAGTTCACTTATGAATTAACTCTCAGAGTTATCAGAATTGTTGATATTGGGTTGATTTTTTCCTTTATAATTTTGTATACATTTAAAACTCATAATAAAAATTCATATTATTTTTATGTATTTTAATTACAGTAGAAATGATCTTATGTATTTTCATACCTACTACATACCCCACCCCAATCCTATCCCACCCTACATTTTCTCCATTCCAGCCAGTTTCTCTCCCTCTGCCATGTCCCTGTATAAGTTCTATCCACTAGATCCCTTCTCAGATGCCTATGTGAGTAAGTATCTGGGAAAATGATCTAGAAAAGTTGCTCCTCCCCTATCCTGTCTAGTACCAGTCCTATCAGCTATTTATCAGTAGCATTCAGTCTCTCATCGTGTGTGTGTGTGTGTGTGTGTGTGTGTGTGTACTATGGCATGCATAGCAAGAACAGAGGTCAACTCTATGGAGTCAGTTCTATCTTTCCACACCTCCATATTTAGTTGAGATTTGGAGATTGAATTCAGTTTATTAGGTTTGCTCAAAAAGAGTCTTTAACTCACTAAACCATCTTATTAGACCTATTTTTAATTTTATACCTTGATAAGTACTTTAAGAATATCACTTTATTATGGCTCTGAGAACATGAACACTTTGCTTTTTAAGCACAAGATGTTTAAAGAAATGATAAAAAGTTTCATGAATATGTAAGCATACACTATATATATATATGCATATATATGTATATACCAGTAATATATCATATAAGATAAAATTTTAATGGTAGATTTAGTTGTCAGCTGCAACTTAAAGCTTTGAGGACTGTAAAAATTGGATTAACTCAAATAAAATGATTTAACATTAGTAGCCAAATTTCTCTTTTTTCATGTTTAAAAATCTTTCCATTTTTTTAAAAAATTTATACCAGTGTAGTTTGGAGCATAATTGACTCTTATTAGCAGAGGACACCCTGCTTTCATTTACTAATTGGTAAGACTGATTCTGAGCAGAAGACATCTGTAGAGTGTCTGCTGCTCCTGCCTAGTACCTCAAATAATCAGTCGAGACATATTATACATCTGCCATGTTTTATAATCCAGACTGCTGCAAGAAGGAAAACGTATTTATATTTCATAATGAAAACCAAGTGTCTGAATGCCAACAAGTACACACATACAAGATTACAATCTGAGTTGCCAAGCTTGGGGTGTCTGACATTAAATGTTTTAGTAGCTAATTCTTATGAATCATTGATGTTCTCATCATTCAGCAAATGGATCACATCCCCACGGTAATTAGCACCATGCATCTTCAGCTTATCATAGTTAATGTGTCATGAAAAGCTCAGAGAAAGGTTTTAAAAAATAAATGATGGCATTTGTTTGTGTTCTACTGATGCAAAGAAGATAATAATCTAGATCTTTGGGAAACTGTTCAATAGACTTAACTGCAACAAAGTAGGTAAGTTTGAAGTTTCTTTTTCCCTCTTAGATATTTCTTTGGAAGATAGGAGGGTTATTTCCAATAACGAAATTGATTAACTAGGAAGTAGAAAACTTTTTAAAACAGTTATCACTCCATCACATTAATTTTGTATTCCTTGGCATGAGGTTGCTTTTAGTTATGAGCAAAATGATTCTTTTTAAAGTAAGTATTGCAGACTGGCATGATAGCTCAGAAAGGTCCGTGCTTGCCAAGCAAAGCTATCAACCTGTTTTTTTGATAATTGATCCCACAAAAAGCTTGATGTGGTATCTTGAATCTTTAATCCCAGCTCTCCTACCATCTTGCAGGAGGCAGAGACAGAAGAATTGGCTGGATACTTACAGGTCAGTCAGTCTGAAATACAGAGAGTGGCAGAAACTCCAAGAGAGATTTGTCTCAACAAGGTGAAAAGAAAGAAAGAATTCATGAAAGCCTCTGGCCTCTCCAAAAGTTCTGTAGCATGAATGTGCCTAAACACACATATATACATTATACATAAAAAATAATAGTAAAATAAAAATATAAAAATTTAAAACATTCAAGACAAATTTTAAACATTATGTGATACATGTTTACTTTATTTCATATTCCAATGTATAATTCAATAGTAATCTGAAAGCTTTAGCATTATTGTCACCTGGATTACATCTCAGAGGTCTCGAGGAAATAACAATGGAAGAAGTAGTTTTATGGTACTAAGAGCAATTTTATTACGCATAGTGCATTTGGCTATTATCACTAATTTTTCATTGTACTTCATGCTAGAAAATAATTCCTTTTTCACAGAAGTCTAGCATCATATGTTTTAAACGAGTCTGTATTCAAGCATTGGTTATTAAGAAAGTCACTTAATCTGGTTATTAAGAAAATCACTTAATCTTGGAGCAGAAAGCATGCCAGCAGTTCTTTATACCTTTCTTAATTGAACATCAAATTAAAGGTCCAGGGTTTCTTACAAATTTTTTTCTGGGTGTGTCCTATTTCTATTGGAAACAGATTGTTTCTGTTGGCCAAGTAATTGCACACATTTCTAGGTGCTGAGGTTCTAGGAAGGTATTAAATCAGAAGTCTAAGAGAATACTCCAGAAAAAAATCTCTCCTTTTATGCTCTTTAGCTGTGCCTGCCCATATGATGAAAAATACATTTGCCAGAACTTTCTCTGACTTCACCTGCTTTGTATAGATAAAGAACTGCTGGAACAACTGGAATTGCCAGAGCAGTAAGTTGCTTTATTCAACAATATTAATTATGTTTCAGCTTCTCCGAGTGTGTGTGTATACTTGTGGACTGGAACTACATAAAAACTGCAAGTCAAATATATACAAATCATGAAACCACCTGCTGATCAGAAAATCAAGTCAAATGCATGTAGTTGCATAATTAATGCAAAATATATCTCTCTGTAAAATGGAAGAGTGAATAAAACCTCTGTAAATGCAGTTGATTTTCTTTGTTTTTCAAGAGAATAGTAATTCACCACATTTTAAAAATGTCCACAAAGAGGTTTATTGTATGAATCATAGACCCTACTTTCAATACTGTCTCTATGATGGCAGCTTTTAGTCTATGATGTTGACTTCAAATCAAAGTTCAGTATGAAAACTTGAGATTAGTTAATTTCTTTTGTTATTGAAAGTATGAAAAAATTTCCCGAAATCCCCTAAATTTATAGAAACTTTTCCCCTTGACTAATAGAATTAATTCAAATCTTTATATTATCCTCACCATAACACACTTAACAATTTGTACCCATGCAAACACACACAGTTACAGACCCCTCATTCTAGATATATTCTTATATACATGTTTTCCTACATTCAATGGCAAAGAACTTTAGGTTCATAGATCTACTTGTAAACAACAACACAAATCATTCAGTTCATCTATTTGGCACAACCATAAGAGAGGAGATCCAATGTAAGCTAGAATCATTAATGTAACCTAGAGGCCAATCAATATATTAATTATATACATGTGATGTGGTACATGCCAATATTTGTACTCTAGATACAATGAGTCAATGTAAGAATCAAGACATGTTCCATTTTTAAATGATAACTCACTTTTTTATCCTCAGAATTTACATAAATTTATACACTCAAAATATGTGAATATAATTGATTTTTGGTCACATGATAAGATACACTCTGCCATAGAACATTTGAAAGTTTGAGTTATTACATCTCTATATACAGAGAGATATCTTGGTGTTACAGAAAGCTGAAGTAGACTGTTCCACAAAGTCTTGGGAGAAAGGGAAAGAAAAAAAATGCATGCATCAATATGAGTATGCTTTGTTGCATGAACAAAGATATGAAACATGACAGGGAGAAAGGCAGTCCAAGATAAAGTAAAGGAAGGTAAATGATGCCAGAATTCATGATCTTTCTGGTTCCGTGGAGAAACTGAAGGTAAGGAGTTGACAGGAACATGCTTGAATTCTAGAATTTATTCATTTACCCCTTCACCTTAAATACTCTAGCAAAAACGTTTAGCTCCTCCAGATATACAGTCGATTCAAATGTTTAAGGATGAGATCCTCACAGGCAGAAGTGCTTGACAGAGAAACCGAAACTGAAGTAGTTAGTGGTGGTACTGAAAGGTGAGGGACTAATATCCCCAGGATTTACCTCCCATCTTTCATAAGCTCTTAGGGATTTACACTAAGCCTAACCCCTTGAACTCTTTTGTGATATGAGTTATAGACAGTAGCTGATGATCTCAAGCAATATGAATTCACAGGTCAAGGAATGTAGAAGTGCCACAATGAAAACAGTGTGGTAGGCAGAACATAAAATACCTGAAACAGGATTATGTATAAAAAGAATAAAAAAATTAATGAAAACAAGCTTAAATACAGTACACTAAGGGAGATACTTACAGTATGAAGCAACACAAGAACAGTGATAAAAGGCTGCATAGAAATCTAGGGAAGGATCTAGAGAACCCATATTAGTCCAGCGAAGCAAAGATGGATAAAAGCAGAATAAGACCAGATCAAAACATTATGATGTTCATCTGGAAGTAGAGCAGCCAAATCGCTCCCTGTCCTAAAACTCAGGGAACCTTGCTAAAGAGGGAGCAGCAACATTGTAAGAGCCTAAAGATGGGGAGATCCACCGATGATCCACTCAAGTATGGGCTGTGGCAGCCGGGATATTGCTGCAAGTGATTTGACTTCACATAACGTGCACAAGGGCTGACAGGTCAAAAAGACCCTATGTACTAGCCTGGGATCTCAGGGGAGGTGGCTCCAAGCAGTAGGAACCCTACAGACAAGGGGTTAGATAGATATAACAGAAATCTTGTATAAATGAGCAACCCAAGAAGGGGCCCCAAGGTGTGCCACAGAGTCCTGATCTCTCACTAGTGTAGATGACTCAAAGGGAACCTCAGGGATATATAAGCTGAAATTCTGGAGGGTGGGAGGGAGAAGGCGGGAAATACGAAGCTGGGAAGGGAGGAAAAAAGGTAGAGAGAGGGGATGTAAGGAGAGAGAACAGGATGGGGGATAGTATGGGGAAAGAGAGACAGAAGGGGGAGGGGAAATGAGGTGCAACAAAGATACCTACCCAGTGAGCTTATACAACAAGGTAAAAAAAATAAAAAAAATTGGAGAAGGTTAAATGTGTAAATATTAACTGAAATGATTAAGTAATAAAGCTCTAAGGTTGAGAAATATTTAACTAAGGATGAATGAAAATCTTTGTACCAAATCTAAAACAGGATCCCATTCTGACCCTTTCTCATTTCACGATCAGAAGGATTAATAAACCAAAAGGTAGGTCAGAAGGAAAGGATGTTCAACGTTTAAAATAATCAATAGCAAATGCAATGTGTAAGAGTGACTCCACATTATTACTGAATAAATTGAAGATAGACACATCTATTAATTATGGCAACAATAAAGAAAAATATGACATAAATTTGGCAACATTTCCTGAGACCCTTCTAATGTGAAATGTCACAAACAGAAAGAGGGACTAGAAATGTTGAATGCCATCAATGTTTATATTTTTAGACCAAATAATCATTTTTTTGTCTTTTCAAAAGAGTGATCAGGTGTTGCTACTGTCTCTTTGTGATCCTAACAGACATATGTGTACACAAAATAGTTTTCAAACTTGGTGTTTGGATACACAATGGAAAATTAATTAAGACTGTATGTGCAGTAAATAAAAAGAACCTCACTATTTCTGCAATTGTTTCCTGATGTTCACCTCCAAGTATGTTACCAACCCCACATCTTTCAATTTTAAAAAAGGATTTAAAGGCATGTGTTATTGTCATGGTTTGAAATATGTCCCCACACAGTCTCATGTGTTTGGTAAGGTCATGTCACCTTAAGAAGTGGAGCCTTGCTAGAGGAAGGCAGTCACAAGGGGTGGACCTTGAGGTGGATTAGTCCTACCCTGCCTCCAGGAGAAGTAGGCCTTTGCTGCAAGCAGTCTGCAGCTCTCAGCTTCCAAGATGTCTGCGGTGACTGGTGACTTAGCCTCCTCCAGCTTTGGCCAGCCAGCCATGCTACCTCTGCTTTGAGAGACTGTCCCTTCCCTCTGGAACCGTAAGCTGAAAAAACCTCCCTTTCTCCCTTAAGTTGCTTGACTTTGGATGCTCTGTCACAGCAATAATTAAGAGTAACCTTTACAGAAATTGGTACCGGGAGTGGGGTATTGCTGTGAGATAAGAACAGCTGGTACCACAAAGTGAAGTTGTTTGTGAAGCTGAGAAGAGTTGGTACCCAGAAGCATGGCCAATGCTGTGATGTGGCTACTGTGCCTTTGGAACTGTTTGTTGGGAGAAATACGGAGAACTTTGGGACTTTGTGCTGGCAAAGTCTTTGAGTCTTGGCGGTTGGGCCAAAGGGACCTTTCTTGTGAGATCTCAGAGGAGAGCAATGCTGTGAGAGATGCAGACAGTGGAAGCCCAGCTTGTGATGGTCCAGAGGGGAACAGAGACTGTGTTTGCAACTGGACGAGTAGTGACACATGAAACCATGTGTTGGCCAAGAGTTTGGTGAAGTTTTGCCCTCATCCTAAAAGTTTGCCTGAAATTAAGCTGGAGTGCTTGGTGGAGGAAATTTCAAAGCAATGTAGGCTTGACAATGTGATATGGCTACTTTTTAGTTGTCTTCAGAGTTGTGAAAAAGAGCAAAGAATCAGGCAGGAAGAAGCAAAAACTGTAAGATCCAATGATGAAAAATGCAGTGCTAAACTTAAAGAGTCAAACCAGGAAGAAGCAGAGAACAAAATGGCTGTTGAAGAGATTAGCTCAATTTGTAAATCAAAGCCTGCTCTCAATTTGGATAATAGGAGAGGCCCTAGCTTGAGGGCAGGATCCTCAAGAAAGGCTCCCACTCATAAGAATGCTAATCCTTTCAGAAGACTGGAGCTAAAGGGTGGAGTTCCAAAGCAAGAGTTGGTTTCTCTTACAAAGCAACTGCCCAGCAGTGAAAGAGATGGTCAATATAGAGAAACAGAATCAGCTGTGATTCAAGGAGGCCAGTCTTGGCAAAGTCGTCCACGTGGTTCTGGTTTTAGAGGCATCAGTGATGCAAGAGGGAAACTATGGAGTCCTCCTCCAAGATTTCATAAATTGGCAGAATCCAGGCATCTTGAGGCAAGAAGCCTCAGTTTAGAGGCCCAAGAAGGGCAGTTTGTGCTGTGGAGTTAAAACCTGGTTTGCCATTGAGAAGTAAAGATGTTAGAGATTCCAGACACATGTGGGACACCTGCCAAGGAGAGCTGTATACCCTGGGAGGAGTCAGCTCAAGAGACCAATGTATTCTATGGATAGCTGCATTGGAGGGGTGGAACCAAGGTCCTTTGGAACTGAGAGGATTTCAACAAGAGGCTCACCTGTTGGACTTGGAGCTACAAGATTTGGAGTTTGTCCTGTTGGTTTTCCATTTTGTTATGGACCGATCTTTCCTCGATATGCCCCCATTCCTTCCTTTTGGAATGAGAATGTGTATTGTGTGCCATTGTATGTTAGAAGGATATAACTTGTATTTTGATTTTACAGGAGGAGGCTTTGGACTTTGGACTTTTGGACTGTTGGGACTACCATTGTAGTCTATGAACACTTTTAAAGTTGAGTATGGTTTGCATAATAAGATGGCAATGAGCCTGTTGGGGCCAGGGGTAGAATGTCATGGTTTGAAATATGTCCCCCACAGTCTCATGTGTTTGGAAAGGTCATGTCACCTTAAGAAGTGGAGTCTTGCTAGAGGAAGGCAGTCACAAGGGGTGGACCTTGAGGTGGATTAGTCCCACCCTACCTCCAGGAGAAGTCGGCCTTTGCTGCAAGCAGTCTGCAGCTCTCAGCTTCCAAGATGTCTGCGGTGACTTAGCCTCCTCCAGCTTTGGCCAGCCAGCCATGCCGCCTCTGCTTTGAGAGACTGTCCCTTCCCTCTGGAACCGTAAGCTGAATAAACGTCCCTTTCTCCCTTAAGTTGCTTGACTTTGGGTGCTCTCTCACAGCAATAATTAAGAGTAACTGTTACAGAAATATTAGCTTTGCTTAATAAAGAAGCATTCTTACACAAACTAAGGAAACTAATGAGTCCAAAGTTGTGATTTGGACCCAGGTTGTAAAAGTCCAAACTCATCCTTTTATAAACTTGATGCTGGATTTCTTCTCATTTCAATTCTGTAATCAAAGAGTTGGTAAAGAATGTTTAATTATTTTGATTCTATTTTATATTTGAAATATATGCAACCAATGCATACATCATTAAATGGAAACAGTCTAATTTTTTTTATTTTAAGAATAGGTAACAATTTATTCAGTGTTGGTGAGGACATAAATTGGTACAGCCACTTTGAAAATAAGTATGCAGGTTCCTCAGAAAGCTAAATATGGATCAACCATAGGATCAAGTTTCACCACTTCTGTAATGTTCCCAAATGACTCTGGGAAAGCTGCAAGTTGCAATTACAGTCACCAAGGCAAAAGGTGATCATCTAATGTAATACTGGCATGAATGTTAGGAGAGGCAATAAACAGTTTTCTGATTGGATTTAAGGCACACTTTTCAGTAGGAATAGATTTTTGTTACCGTAAACCAGTAAAAAGAACCAGTGAAAAGCTAGGACATAGGACCTGGAGAGGTGGGTATTGAGCTTAGCTATAAAGACATTAAATCAAACTATCATTTAAACATAAGTCACTATGTTAATAGCCGAGAGACACACTCAGCAGCCAAACTAGATGCATCTTTTTTGCAATAAAAGGTGTTTTTATGAATGCCCAAAATACAGGCAATAAGTGACTGGACTTTTTGGCCCTAAACAGGACATCTAAACCATACCACCTCCCCTAAGATTCAGCACCTGTTGTGGAAGAGATAGTGATAAGAATGTGAGAATCTGAAGTGGGACAGGAATGTGGCAAACATTATCTTCTGGACATGACAGAGCTTTTGTATCCATGGATGCTGAAGCTATACATATTTCCACAAGACTTCATAGGATTTGTCCTATCAACATCATTTTAACATGGAAGGAGGGTCATTTTTTTAAATTATTATTATTTCCACTCATACAAACTTAACAGGTACGCCGGTCCCCTCCCTCCCTCCACCTCCTCCCCACCACTCTGCTCCCCCTCCCCTACCCCCTCCCTCACCATTTCACAGTGCCTTCCTCCCCCCAATCCCTGGAGCATCCTTTAATATGCAGCCAAACTCACCTCTGGGTCCTCCACTCTGATGAGGTGCAAGGACCCAGGGGCATTTCCCAGAACCCTTTCCTGTGTTACCCTTAAGCTTAAGAACACTACTGTGACTGTCAGTCCCTAGCTTCCAAGGATCCTAGTGCCTTTAGTCCATGATAGACTTTGTGGGGTCAATAATGTGATGGACATAGCTCAGGTCATGCAAAGTCCTATTATGATTGCTTTGGCCCCAACTTGTGTGGAGTATTGTGCATATCATTATTCCTTCCATCCTTGTGCTCTTACAATCTTACCGCCCCCTCTTCTGCAAATTTCCCTGAGCTTCAGGATGGGGAGAGATTAGGCTGACCCAGTTCCAGGTGGTTGATATAGAGTCTGTGATGTTCTGAATTATGGATTGTTGATTTTTTTTCACTTTTGCTGCTCCTGCAATGCCCTTGGCTACATCCGGATGGGTATTGGATATAACACCCTGGCCAGACATAAAAACCTGTTAAATTAGAGTAGGAATAAAAGTAGGAGACCATGGTGATGGAGGGGTCAATCACCCATTTGCAAAATGGTTACTTTCTATCTGGTAGCCTACATGCCCTCTACTTCTGGTGAGATCATACCCAAGCAGTTGCAAATGATCAGGAAGGAAAGTCTGTGAACTTAATCAGATGTCTCATTACTTACTTGCAGTCCTTGATGGTGGCCTATTTTCTCTGCTGTAACATGGTCCCTCACTCCTTGTTTCTGGTGGGGCTTTCCTTCCCCATCCCTCCTATTTATAATCTTTACAATTACTGTAGGTATTACAGAGATTTGTCTTTGAGTGTCTCTAAGTGGGTTTGGTACTAGGATCCACCTATTAGGGAGTACATATGGCACATAATTTTCCATGTCTGAGATACTTCACTCAGTATAATTGTTACTTTTTTTAATTTAATACATTTTTATTATTATTTCAGCTCATACAAACTTAATAGGTACACCAGTTCCCTCCCTCCCTCTGCCTCCCCCCAAACCCTCTGCTCCCCCTCCCCTCACCCCTCCCTCACAATCCCCCAGTGCCTCCCGCCCCAATTCCCAGAGAGTCCTTTCTTGTGAATGCCTGACTCTCCTCTGGGCCCTCCTCTCCAATGACGTACAAGGACCCACTGGCATTTCCCTGAACCCTTTCCCATGTTCCCCTTAAGCATAGGAACACTACTCTGGCTGCCAGTCCCTTGCCTCCAAGGATCTTGGTGCCTTTAGCAGATGCTAGACTTTGTGAGAAGTGTTTATAATTCCATCCATTTCTGGGCAAATTTCATTAATTCATCGTTTTTGATGGCTGAGTAGTATTCCATTGTATAAATGTACCACATTTTTCTTATCCACTCATCAACTTTTGGACATTTAGGCTGATTCCATGGCTTTGCTATTGTAAATAGTGCTGCTATGAACATGGTCGTGCTTGTGCAATTGAAGTGAATTTTTGCTATATGGGTGGTTATTTCCAAAAGTGGTACAGCAAGGTCATATGGCATTTCAATCTTTAACTTCTTTAAGAATCGCCAGATGGCTCGCCAGAGTGGTTGTATGAGCCTGCATTACCATCAGCAATGTACGAGAGTTCCCCTCTCTCCACATCCTCTCCAATACTTGGTGTTGTTTGTATTGTGGATTTTTGCCATCCCAACTGGGGTGAGATGATATCTCAGGGAAATTTTGATTTGCATTTTCCCTGATGACTAAGGATGTGGAGCATTTTTTAAGATATTTGTTAGAAATTTTAATTTCATCCTTGATAAAGTTTCTTTTAAATTCCAAGGCCCATTTTTTAATTGGGCCATTTGTATCCTTCGTGTTTAGTTTTCTAAATTCTTTGTGCACTCTGGATAAAAGAGCTCTATCAGATATTGGTTAGTGAAGATTTTATCCCATTCTGTGCTCGAGTTACAATCTCTTTATCTGAAGAAGCTCTTTAATTTCATAAGAATCCATCTGTTGAGTGTTGGTTATATTGATTGGTTGTGCTATTGGATGTCCGTTTAGGAACTGTTGGCCTAGCCCAATCAGCTCCAGGGAGTACCCTATCCATTCAACTAAGGTTTTTATAGTCTCTGGCCTTATATCAAGGTCATTGATCCATTTGGAATTAAGTCTTGTACATGGTGACAACTACGGGTCCAGTTTTAATCATCTGCATGTGGAGATCCAGTTTTGCCAGCCCAATTTGGTGAAGATGCTGTTCTTCTTCCATTGAATTTTTGGGCCCCTTTGTCAAATATCAAATGGCTTTAGCTGTGTGGGCTTATATCTGGCTCTTCAACCCTTATCCATTGATCTGTGTGTCTATTTTGGAGCCAGTACCAGCCTGTATTTACATTTATGGGAGGTCTTTCCACCTTCTGGTGTCTCCTGCAATTTCTTCTTTAGGGTTTTAAAATTTTCATTGTAAAGGTCTTTTACCTCCTTGGTTGGGTTTATACCAAGGCATTTCATTTTTTTAGGGGCTATAGTAAATGGGATTGTTTCTCTCAGGGCTTTTTCACTTCTTTCATTCTGGGCATATAGGAAGGCCTCTGATTTTTGCACATTTATTTTGTATCCTGCTACCCTGCTTAACTTCTCAATTAGTTCCAGAAGCTTCCTGGTGGAATTTTTGGGATCACTCAGGTATAAGATCATGTCATTTGCAAATAAGGATAGCTTGACTTCTTCCTTGCCGATTTGAATCCCTCTTATGTCTCTTTCTTGTCTTATGGCTTCAGCTAAGACTTCAAGTACAATATTGAATAGAAGTGGTGAGAGTGGACAGCCTTGTCTAGTTCCTGATAGAAGTGGGAATGCTTCCAATTCTTCCCCATTGAGCATAATCCTTGCTATGGGCTTGTTGTATACAGCTTTTATTATATTGATAAAGGTTCCTTCCATTCCTACTGTCTCTAGCGTTTTGATCATAAAAGGCTGTTGGATCTTGTCAAAAGCTTTTTCTGCATCTATCTAGAGTATCATGTGGTCTTGGACTTTGGACTGGTATATAGGGTGAATTACATTTTTTTATTGTATGTTGAACCAACCTTGTGTGCCGGGGATGAAGCCTACTTGGTCCCCATGAAGGATCTTTTTGATATGGTTTTGAATCCGATTTGCTAAGACTTTGTTGAGAATCTTTGTGTCTGTGTTCATCAGAGAGATCGGCCTATAGTTTTCTTTTTTAAGTGAATCTTTATTAGGTTTTGGGATTAAAATGATATTAGTTTAATAGAAGGAATTTGGTAGTGTTCCTTCCTTTGCTATTTGATGGAACATTTTAAGGAATATTAGTGTTATTAACTCCTTAAATGGCTGGTAGAATTCTGTGCTGAATCCATCTGGTCCAGGACATTTTTTGGTGGGAAGATTCGAGATTATTTCTTCTATTTCCTTATATGTTATAGGACTATTTAAATAATTCACAACTTCCTGATTCAATTTAGGTAAGTTGTGTTTACTTAGAAATTCATCCATCTCTTTTGTGTTGTCAAACTTCACAGAGTACAAGTTTTTGAAATATGATGTTATAATTCTCTGGATTTCTTGGGTATCAGCAGTGATAACTCCATGTTCATTTCTAATTTTGTTAATTTGGGTTTTCTCTCTCTTGCTTTTGGTTAATTTAGCCAGCTTTTTGACTGGTTGATTTTCTCTATCATTTTCCTAATCTCAATTTCAGATATTTCTCCCCTTATTTTGCTAATCTCCTCTCTTCTACTACTTTTGGGATCAGATTGCTCTAGTTTCTCTAAAGCTTTAAGCTGCATTGTTAAGTTGTTTATTTCTGATGTTTCCTTTTTTTGATGTAGGCATTAAGAGCTATGAACTTACCTCTTAGGACAGTTTTCATTGTGTCCCAGAGATTTTGGTAAGTTGTATTTTCATTACCATTCCCTTTCAGGAAATCTTGAATTTCCTTTGTAATTTCTTCCTGAATCCAATTCAGCATCATAGTTTTAAGTTTCTAAGAGTTAGTGTATTTTCTGTTGCTTGTTGTGTTGTGGATGTCAGCTTTAGGCCGTGGTGGTCTGATAAGGTACAGGCTAGAATTTCAGCTTTCCTGTCTATGTGGAGATTCGTTTTGTGGCCCAATATGTGATCTATTTTGGAGAAAGTTACATGTTCTTCTGAGAATGATGTGTATTCTTTGGTGTGTGGATGAAAAGTTTGGTAGAGATGTATAAGGTTCATTTCAGTAAGGTTTTGATTAAGCTCCAAAGTGTCTCTGTTAAGTTTTTTACCTGTTGATCTATCCCATGTTGAGAGGGCAGTGTTGAAATCCCTAAGAATTATCTTTTTGGGATTGATTGTTCGCTTTAGTCATTGTTGGGTTTGTTTAATGAAGGTGGTGGGGCCCATATTGGGTGCATGCATGTTCAGTATTGTGAAGTTTTCCTGGTGAGTTGTACGTGTGACTAAAATGTAGTATCCATCTGTGTCTCTTATGATTTTTTTTGGTCTGAAGTCCACTTTGTCTGGTAGCATAATGGCTACCCTTGCCTGTTTTCCTGTTCGAGTAGCTTGCAAAATTTTTGACCAGCCTTTTATTTTTAGGATGTGCCTATGTTTTGTGGTGAGATGGGTTTCTTGCAGGCAGCAGATTGATGGATTGTGATTTTTAATCCAAGTTTGTAATCTGTGTCTCTTGATTGGTGAGTTAATTCTATTAACATTTAGGGTTATAATGGAGAAACTATTTTTAATTCTGAACATTTATTATGTTTAGTGGCTTTTGTAAGTGTATTGTTTCACTCTTATGTTTTGGTGGTATTATACTTCCCTTCTGTTTTCCTGGGTATGCCTGTTTTTTTCTTCAAGCTTGAGTATAAATTTTAGCATTTTTTGAAGGCTTGGTTTGGTGGACATGTATCCCTTCAAGTTGTCTTTGTACTGGAAAATTTTTCTTTCTCCCTTTATCATGATGGATAGGTTTGCGGGGTATATTAGCTTGGGTTGACATTTTTGCTCATTCAATACTTGAAGTACATCTGTCCAAGCTCTTCTTGCTTTTACTGTTTTTTTAAGAAATCATTTGTTATTTTATTAGGTTTACCTTTAAAAGTGACTTGTTTTTTTCCCTTGGAAGCTCTCAGTACCATTTCTTTATCTTGAATGTGGAGTGTTTTGACTATTATTTGCTGTGTTGAGTTTCTAATTTGGTCATATTTGTTTGGGGTGCAGAAGGCCTCTTGTATATAGATGGGCTTCTCTTTTTTTAGATGAGGAAAGTTTTCTTTGATGATAGTTGAAAAATTTCCTCAGGTGTGGTATTTTGAGATTCTTGCTCTGGTATTCCACAAATACGCATGTTGGGCTTCTTCAGGGTATCCCATAATTCTTAAATATTTCTCTCGAGTATTTTTTTTTTTTTTTTGGCTTTAACAACCTCTTCCATTGAGCTAGTTAATATTCCCACTATGTTTTCAAGGTCTAAAATTCTATTTTCTGCTTCGGTAGTTCTGCTGATAAGACTGTCTGTTGAGTTCTGAGTTGAAGACAACTTTTCTTTTAGTTCAGTTTTAAACTCTGCTTGAGTCTCTTTTAACTGCTCTATGCCTGTTTTCGTTTCTTGAACTGTTTTTCTCAACTCCTCCAAGTATCTGTTTTGTTCCTCTTCAAAGCGATTGATGCAGTTATTTAATTCCTCCCGGATTTCCTCTTTCATAGTATTGAACATGGTAATGATTATGTTTTGAAAGTCGTTATCCTGGGTCAGTCTTTCTTGGCTATTTTCCATGGGTTTGTTCTGGTTGGAGTCTATCATTATGGGATTAATTCCTTCAGTGGGAGATTTGTTTTCTTGGGTTTTGTTTCTCATGGATTTGCACTTTGACTTGGGCATTGTCATTTTAACTCTTAAGACCTTCTTTCAATTTCTGTGCATTTTTCACTGAACTGAATTATTTGGCATGGAGCAGCTCCTGCTCCAGCTGGCTGGTGGGAGGAGCTGGCACCAATGGGCTGCCTGTGGTTTGTGGGAGAGTGCGGGGGGTAGCTTACCTAGGTCACAGTGAGTCCTGGCTGGACTGATCAATTCCCGGGCAGGTGGAGAAAGGGGAATTTTTATAAATTCCATAAGCTGAAAAAAATTCGTTGTGGGCATCATAGATATAAATTTTACTATTCTCATGAATTAGTTTTCCACTTCATAAAAAAAAAAAAAACACATAGAAAAGAGGTCAAAAAATTCTAAAACCTGGCCTAGCTCAACTGAGAGATATTTGGAAGGAGGAAATATACTTAAGTGCCAGTAAGTTGAAATTAACATATGTAGTATTTGCTATGAACAGAACGTAGAGCTTCACACAAGTTAGATAAGCACTGCATATTGCACATTACTCCTGTCTGACATTTGTCAAGAAATTATGGAGGCAGTTTCAAGCAGTGTAGCCACAATCTGCAGAAACTCCTTTTAGGGACAGAGTGTAGAACAAATGACAGTGGAATCCATAGTTGTCTTATAGCAATGAACATCACCCAAGAGTGGAAGGATAGATTATGCACATTGCCAATATATTTACTAATGAGATTTCTACTCTTTCTCAAGAACTTATGAGTACTGTGATAGAAATTTATAATTTCTCATTTTCAAACATAATGAAGTTATCATTTCAGATATTAGCCTGTTACAGAGCTTTTTGTGTTTTTTTTTGTCTCAAATCTATGTAATTAAATTTAGTACTCTCTTATAGAAAATTGTCTAAATAACAGATAATGCTAATAGGATTAAGTGTAAACCAAACCAGAAGTGAAGGTGTTGAGTTACTTTTAAAAATCAATAGACATTGTGCTTAATAAATTGGAAGTATTAGGAAAATCAAAATAAAAAATAAATTGGAAGTATTGACCAGATATGAGGCATCTCTATAATTGTAGATGGTATCATTTTAAATACAGTACAATAATAGTAAGGTGTAGACATACAGTGTGGGATGTGACTTATTTATGGGGAAGTGCTCAGAACAATGTAGAATATTCCATTGTAATTCCATTCTTGTGCTATTATTGTCCTGACATTTGATTACACCAAAGAGTAAATGACTCTGGTTTTATCTTAGCAGAAATTTCATATTATCTCTCAGAGGATATTCCAGCTACTTTCTTTGCCTTAGTCTTTGAAAACAATTTCCTCATTCATTTCACATTTAGGAACATTCTAAAGAATTCATTTCAGAGTCTCTTGAGATATACAATTTAAGAGGCTGACTATTCTGTTTCTATGTTATGTTTCTATTTCATTTGATTGATTCCTATTAACATTATCTGTTATTTAGACAATTTCCTATAAGAGAGTACTATATTTAATTACAAAGATTTGGGGGCAGTTTTGATATAAATAGTTTATTTTACTTTAATTGTTTTGATAATATGGATGCTAACTTAGTAATCATCACTAATGAGAAACCGCCATTTTATATCTAGAAGCCTATTTTTCTTACCTTATCCTAGGTAGTAATTATATTAAGATGTATTTATGACAGTAGATATAGCTCTTAACAATCTTGGCTTCAGTGACCCAATTTATTTTATGTATTAAACATTTAATTAAGCCTGAATATACTTGCATTACTTTAAATAGCTAGATCTCTCTCATCTGAAATTTAAATATCTCTTGAGTACTGTTGAACCTTTGTTTGGGTACAAGTCTACAATTTTTTTGCTCAAGATTTCAATCCCTCAAGGAAATTGTTCTCTTTTTTACTTTTTATTTTATTATTTTTTGGTGTAATGAGCTAATGTTTTCTAAATGTTTCTAAAGTATATGGAAAGTATGATAATATTTATTGGATATATACGAGCAATTGGCTAGAAATTGGGAGATAAGTAATCGCTGGTTTTATGTGGAGAATTTGAATATAATAAGAAAGAATATAATTATATTAAATATAAAAAGAAAGATATATTAAAATATTAGACCAATAAGAAACAATGGAACTAGTGTTCCTAAATTAATAGAAACAAAATATACTTGGGAACAAGAATTATCATAGCTAAAGATAATGTCATGATGTATAGATAATAATTCCTCAGAAGATTCACAATAATATGTATGCATAGGATAACAGAACTATGAGATTTTTGAACTTGTGATAAACAGACCTGACATGACAGACAGCTTTACAGTCTTCATTGTAGGATTTATTACTCAACAAATGATAGAATAAGCAATCTGCACATGTGGAAGAATCTTGTCCCCAGGGACTTCAGATCAATATTTCTAACCATTTACTTGGATCAACATTTCTAACCATTTACTCAATATTTACAGTATTTCTTATGAGTGATATTTGTGGGAAATGTTTCTATGCATTTCCTTATCTTCAAAAATAAATATAAATCCCTCTTCATATAAATATTTCATTTTCCCAAAAATCTTGGACTATAATTTTAATCACCCATTTTAATAACTTGATAGAAATCTTCTGTGCATTTGTGTGTGTGTGTGTGTGTGTGTGTGTGTGTGTGTCCATGTGCATGTATGTGTGAGTGTGTTTTGACTGTGTATATCATAGGGCACATAGTGCTCCTCAAGATGCCTAAAGAGTCAACCTGGAGTCAACATGGCTGGCTTCTACCTACTTTTCACTTTGCTATGAGATTTGGAAACTCTACCTTCCATAGCTAGGGTTGGGGGCAGCCTGACATTTCTTCATGGCATTTTTTTTATGAAATCTGGGATCTAAACTGAGGTCCTGCTTGCAAGGTAGAGTTTTAGCCCCTGAGTAATCTCTCCAACTTGTCAGAAGTCTTCTGATCTATTTGGGTCCCATATTTTTTCATGGCCACTTATCCCTAGTCCTTCATAATAGCTTGATAACTTTTTATAATTTAGATATGTAATTGAATATAAAAATAAGTTGGCTATCATTCTTGCTTCCTTTTCTTATAAGTGGTTTTAAAAGATTAAAGGAATTAAACCTCATCCTCTTATAGTTCCTTCTTTGCTACAGAATTCCAAATTTTGCTTGTAAATTATATTGACATTTTGAGTTTCTACTCATTTTGTCTGATGGCAAATTGTTTAAATGCTCCAACCATATATTCATTCTCATTTTATTAAATCAATTGTATAATAAAAATCAAAAAACACAGTGGCCTCATCCTTTTTCTCATTTACATGCACCTTGATTTCCTAAGGTGCCCTAGCTTTGCAATATTTCATTGTACAAAGTAATAGAGAACTGTAAGAGAATTCACACATCATTTACTTTAGTCCATAGCAGTGAGTTTAAATGAATTATTAAATATTTGCTTGAAATGAAACTAATAATCTTAGAACTTGATTCAGAAAAATAATACAAGGTCTCTACTTTATCCAGGAATTTTGGTGCATATTTCTAATGCCAGCATTTACAAGGTAGAGTCATTAGGAGTTTAATGGCATTCTTAGTGAATCCTTAGTCAAATAGGAGGTTCCAGTCTAATATTTGTTGCATGAGAGTAGAATGAGAGAGAGAAAAAGCATAGAGAGAAAGAAGAAAGAGAGAAAAAGACTACTTTAGTACATTTCATTAAAAGAGGATGCTCCCACTAAATATAAAAGGAGGGATGTTACAGAATAATGAAAACATAAGCAAATGTCAAAGAAAGCTTTACAGCCAGTACTTGCAAAGTATCTAAAGTCTAGACTATTACCAACATTACTGTGTTGTTAACAACTGTTTTACTATAAAGAATTTTTTTCATTACTTTGAATTTGGTAAAATTGCTGAATAGATTGGCAAGTCAATTATTTCAGGAAATAAAAACAGTATAAAAAGCTAGTGGCAGTAGTACAGTTTTGAATGGGCCTTATAATTCCTGAGCATACAGTTATGAGCTGCAATCATGATGGATACAGTGTGACCTAAAGATATTAATTGATGAAGACACAAAAGACTTCAGTTAGACAATGAGTTTCCTTTAATACTATGTTTCAGAAAGGACCTCCTTAACCAAAAAAGAAAGAAAAGAAAGTTTGTGGTGTCACTAGAATAATCTCCTAGATTTTAGACAAGATAGAATGATCAGACTCAATGTAGAAATAAATCATCATGCCAGTTACATGTAACTTTGAATATCATTTAGGTCGAGACAAAGATTTCTTTTTTTTTCCACTCATACAAATTTAACAGGTACATCAGTCCCCTTCCTCCATCCAACCTCCTGCCGCCCTGTGCTCCCCTCACCTCCCCCTTCCCAGCGCATCCCCCAGTGCCTCCCCCTCCCCTCCCCGGAGCATCCTTTAATGTGCATGCCAAACTCTCCTCTGGGTCCTCCTCTCTGATGAGGTGCAAGAACCGAGTGGCATTTCCCTGAACCCTTTCCTGTGTTCTCCTTAAGTATAGGAACACTACTGTGGCTGTCAATCCCTTTCCTCCAAGGATTGTAGTATCCTTAGCAAATGCTAGACTTTGTGGGGTCAATAGTGTGTTGGACGTTGGGCAGGGCATGCAAAGTCCAATTATGATTGCTTCGGCCCTAACTTGTATGGAGGATCTTGCATATCATTGCTCTTCCCATCCTTGTGCTCTTACAATCTTACCACCCCCTCTTCCACAAATTTCCCTGAGCTTCAGGATGGGGAGAGATTAGGCTGGCCTAGTTCCAGGTGGTTGATATAGAAGTCTCTGGATTATGGTTTGTTGGTTTTTTTTTCCAGTTTTGCTGCTCCTGCAATGCCCTTCACTCCATCCTGATGGGTATCGGATGTCACCCCTTGGCCAGAGATAAAAAGCTGTTAAAATAGAGTCTTGTTATAAGAATATTCAAAGGTAGATGTAATACAAGTAGGAACCGCAATGAGGGAGGGGTCATGGTCCCCTCTCTCCTTGTTTCTGGTGGGATCCTCCTTCCCCATCCCTCCTGTTTATAATCTTTACAATTACTGTAGGTATTACAGAGATTTGTCTTTGAGTGTCTCTAAGTGGGTTTGGTACTAGGAGCCACTTATTATGGAGTACATACGGCACTTAATTTTCCATGTCTGGGATACTTCACTCAATATAATTTTTTCTAAACCATCCATTTCCCGGCAAATTGCATTAATTCATCATTTTTGATGGCTGAGTAGTATTCCATTGTATAAATGTACCACATTTTCCTTTTCCACTCGTCAACTATTGGGCATTTGGGTTGATTCCATGACTGTTGTAAACAGTGCTGCTATGAACATAGTCATGCTTGTGCTATCGAGGTGAATTTTTTCCTGTATGAGGGGTTATTCCCAAAAGTGGAATAGCAGGGTCATATGGCATTTCAATCTTTAATTTGTTTAAGAATAGCCAGATGACTCGCCAGAGTGGTTATATGAGCCTGCATTCCCACCAGCAACGTAGCAGAGTTCCCTTCTCTCCACATCCTCTCCAGCACTTGGTGTTGTTTGTATTGTGGATTTTTGCCATCCTGACTGGGGTGAGATGATATCTCAGGGAAGTTTTGATTTGCATTTCCCTGATGGCTAAGGATGTGGAGCATTTTTTAAGATAATTTTTAGACATTTTAATTTCATCCCGAGACAAAGATTTCATTCCAAAGTTTTTTGAGATGGAGAATGTTCCTTAGTGTTTTCTGAACCTCTTCTCTTCTATGAATAATCCTGGTTTATTTTTCCAACTCTCATCTTCTCTGTTACCTGGAATATTTTTTCCAACATATTTCTTCAGTTACTTATGTTTTGCCCTGCAATCTCCAGGTAAAACAAAATTAAGCAAAAGAACGATGCACCTACCCAAAACATTTTTAGTTTCCTGTTGTATTGCTGAGTTTCACTTGAACAAAATAAATGTGTTGATTTGCTGCTGATGTCGTACAGAAGGTCGTGTATGATGGTGATGCTTCCGAGACTTTGATCCACAAAATAGTATTGTTTTATGTCTTCTGCATTTAGGACTTTTTTTCTGTGGTTCTAAATGTGTCTACTTATCCTTTGTGTTTGATGCCACTGTAGTATTATGTAAACATTAAACTCAATTGTTTTTTATATGTAAATATGAAACCCCTCTTTATCAACATCTATAATTTTTGTTTCTGAACTATATTTCTTTTTTATTATTATTTATTCAATTGTGCGTGTGTGCATGTATGCGTGTGTGTGTGTGTGTGTGTACGTGTGTGTGTAGAACCACAGGCAAATTCAGGAACCACCATGGACGCCTCCACCTCCTCCTTGTTTACTCTGCCCCAGAATTCACAGGCTCCGCCCTACCAGGACCAGAAACGCAGGCCGCCCCCGCTTCCGCCTGGCATCTATACATGGGGTCTAGGATCTAAACTCAGGATCTTCTGCTTGCAAGGCAGAGGCTTGAACCCTGAGCCACCTCTTCACCCCCTGAACTATATTTCTGAAATTATTGTACAATATTCAATCCTTTTCATTATATTTGTTATATGTCATGTAGAAAACAAGCATATGAGTGTTCCTTTGTTGCTGTTGTTTTGTTTTTTGTTTGAGTCAGTGCCTCGTGTAGTAACAGCAAAGGTGAACTTGAACTCCTGCCCACCCTGCTTCCACCTCTTGAAGGTCTTGTTTATGGGTATGTGTCATTGTGCCTTTTGAAGAAAACATACTTCAGGCTTTTCTTCGAATCCATTTGAATACTAATTTGACTTCTAATTTTATTGTTTGATCAGATATAAGATTTTTGTTATTGAGCCTCAATCTACTACATTTTCATTTACAATTTGCAGTGGAAAGTTCAAAATAAAATTCAAGTACTGATTGCAAAAGCTTTATCAAATAGTAGAAGAGAGAGCTACTAGAGCTAGCACTGAGGCCAAAAGAATGAACATTGGACATAAAACTTCAAGTAGAGTGGATTCTTTTTTTAAAAAAAAATTCTGTTACTTATTTTTACAATTGTGGTAAAGTACATGTAACATTAAATTTAGCATTTTAACCATTTTAATTTTTAAAAAAATATGCTAAATTTATTTCTATTGACTAATTATTTATTTTCATGGCTCATTAACTACTTTCTACTCCACTTTTTCTGTTCTCTACTCCCACCCATTTCTTATCACCCCCAGGGACTCCCTACATGTGCAACTTGATTATCTCTAGGATAGCAGCACTAGAGAGTGTACTTTCATACATAAATAAAAGTCAATGTGTCTTCACCCCTCAACACCCATTCCCATCCCTCCATCTACTCTGGTCTGTCTTCCTCTTACCTTCAAGTCTTTTTATATGTGTGGCCCACTGGGTTTAAGGAGACATTTTTTTAAAGTACCTCATTTTTTTAGGGGAACACATTTGTATCAACACTGCCAGAGTGTCTGTGAAGACAAGGAAAATAGATGGGTCTGAACACCAAGTGAAAGAAAATAATGGCTGAATCTTAGCCAAACTTGGGAGAAAAAATAAACTGGAAGATGCAGGAAGTTTAGCAAATCCCCCACAGGGCAATGGCTATGAAATCTAGGACAAGATACATTGAGACCTGTGAAAGCTGAACTAAAAAAAATAAGTTGTGAACCTATACAACGACAATCAACATATTATCCTCAAGAGAAAAACAGCAAGAATCACCAAGGATATGTATCAGACAGAGGACCAGAAAAAAGTCATGCCTTTTTTTTCTAGCTACTAAAACCAATAACCTGTCAACTGAAGATTCAACACAGTAAAAGTGACCTTCAGTATTGAATAGAAACTCAGGACATTTTCAGGTGAAGAAAAATAGAGTACATTTTTCACCAGATTTATTCTAAAAGAACTGAAAAAGTTTTGTGCAAGTTAAATATATATGTATTAAGTTAACAAAGGCAGGTTGAGCTCTGGGCACAGCTGTGACAGCTGGTAGTTAAGACAAACCCTGAGCACTTCTGTCTGAATGATGAGGGTCAAGACTTAGTCGACAGGAGATGGGGAATAGTCCCTGGGAGATAGATAAGACGGAGGAAGCTGGTTCAGTGCACATTTGAGAGACTTTCAGTCTGGGAATTGAGGTTTACCCCTACCTTAGCAATTCTTGTGGATATGGTATGATCAGCTCCCTTAATCCCTGGTGTTGTCAAGCTAGAATACGAAGTGTAATGGTGATTATAAGCAAGAATGAAATTTCTTGTACCTCTAAATTGTTTAATCATGAATTTTATCTGCAAATATATTTTCAAAAACAAATTCCATTTGGGATAAGATTAAATGAAAACTTAGGATACCAAAGTCACCCTTATTTATGTGACGAATCTAGACAGAAGCCTTCTCTTCAGTAATCTTTTTCTTTTGGTTTTCATATAATTCTGACTTGACTCTGAGAAGTGGAATCAGACATAGAATGCAGAGACTCAGAAATAATTAGGAAAAATTGTGAAAACCTAAGGAGAATTTCAGTTTTTCAGTTGGAGAGAATATTATTTTATGTTAAGTTTCTGGCATTCTGCCCTGACCAAGTTTTTCTGAAGGACAAGACTCAGGAGAATGCTATGAGCTGATGTAGAACATGCTCTAGTTACAAGCTGAGGGCAGGAGTTCTTATTGCAGGAGGGCAAATGGCACCATGAGATAGTTTCTGGTGTTCCAACTGTAATTTATTTCTGCTCTGTGCTGTAATTCCTTCTGACAAAACTTCATGGAATAACAAAAATCTAATGATGCTCATGAATTACCTGTGTCTGGAAAGTACTAATGGGATGAGTGTCAGTGTTCAGAAGAATGGTTCCTAGAGAGTTCTGTGCAGGTTATGATAAGGGGTTGTGATATGCTTTGCAAAGGTGACTAGGGAGTGGACCCTTCTGGTTAAAGCATGAAGAAATAGGTGCATCAAAGTGATCACAGATGATCTTTAATCTTCAACCATCTACAGAACAGTCTGATGGGTCAATATAATCAGTCCATGAGATCAATCCTATATTCAGGTTGCATCTGAATGGCAAGTGCTCACAGAATATCTGGAATTTAAGAAGACATTGGAAATTGAAGAACTATTAATTTGTAGCAATACAGATAATGCACTCCTTAGTACCTCATGTGGTTATTAAGTTCACTCCATGATTTCTTCAGAGCTGAGTATTACCAAATTGCACAGAGACTTGCATACTCCATGATTCCATACATGTCTGAATTATGATTTAGGAATTTTCCTACGAATGTATAGCTATTAATTTGACATCACCAATATCATTCAATATTATATTTTAATCATCATGGCCTACTTCCTAATCACCTTTGCAAGGCATATCACAACCTTAATCATATCGGCACAGAACTCCACAAACACATGTACAAAAAGTGAAAACAAATCAAAAACTATTTATAATACAAGAAATGTCTTCCTCTGATATGTAAAGAACAAATGTTGATATTCCAAAAGAATTGTTTATCAAGAAAAAAAATTGTAACTAACTACTCTACATTGTCTGGTAAACTGAATTATCTCTGTGTTTCTATTTATTTTAAGATTAGTTTGCATGCAGAATACTATCCAACATTTTCTAAAATGTCAAAAAGAGGGGAATTAATGAACAAAACTTTCAAGGAACATTTACTTACAATAAGGTTTATTTCTTTGGTGATAAATCTGTTTTTCTCTCTTTGGAATTTTAGAATTTTTTAAATACATTTAGACTAAATGGTGCTCAATGGATTTCTTAGAAAGACTGCTCACAAAAATTATATAGTACTATATTTTAAGTGCCATAGATTTTTAACTGCAAGAAATACAAAATAATGCTTCTTCTGAGAAATGTTTTTCAGACCTGAGGGGGAAGTGCATTAATAAAACAGATGGCACAATAAGGGTATTGCCACAGTCCACAGCACACAACCCCTCCATAAGACTGCAGAAATGAGTGGTATAAATGCATGCTTATGAAAGCTATGCTTCACTTAAAACTATAGTATAGGGAGCTTTTAAGGCAAGAATTTAGATGTTAAATAGCTTCAATTTGTGAGATAATTCCAGAAAGAAAAATCAGTAACTCATTTATTCTATAATTATTTTAGATCTTTTTTCTCTCTCTCTCTCTCTCTCTCTCTCCCCCCCTCTCTTGCCTCTTAAGAAATATTCTGAGTTTGCCAGATATGATTGTGACCATTCCGAAGGCCACATTGTGCAAAGTAGCAGATACTGGTCAGCTACATGTGAAATTCCAGCAGTGCTACATACTTTGAAGAAAAGTTTCTTTTGCTATTCATGGGAGGCTGAATCTGTCCAGTGTGCTGCAGTCAGATACAGACTGGGTAATTTATGAATGACAGAGATTTCTCTTCTATTTATGGAAGGTAGAAATGCAACACAAAATGCTAGACTCAAGTGTTTGGTGAAGGTCCCATCTATATTTCTGAAACAGTGCCTTGAAGGATTTTTTTCTCACTTCACTTGAAGGCAAAAATGGTGATAAGAGTCAAAAAGGTCCTCAGGCCATTGTCAAGAACATCAAACCTGCTTGAGTGGCTTTGCCCTGTGAACTTAATCCATTGCCTACTGGCACCACCATTTAACACTAGCATATTTGTATTAAAACTCTGCATATGAATTTTGTGGAATACATTTAGAACATAGCAAGTAATTCAAGTCCCTTTGGGTAATATTTTAGACATTAAAATTGTAATAGTTTAACAGAAGTATCTCTTTATTTGTCTCCCTCTGTGTGCAAGTGCAGGCTTTAATATCCCTTCTGTCCCTTCCCACTCCACCCATTGTCCAAGGCTAAAAGGCAATGTGCCTTTAGGTAATTCATTGCATTTTAAATTGATTCTTGTTTAAACTTTCATAACAGTGGTTTATGGTCTTCTTTCATGTTTTATGAGTCCTAGTTCAACATTAATTTACTTAAATCTCCATGCCTTTCTCTGGCACTGCCCATTCTGTCATAGATAATTTTCCATTAGACATGAATGACTTTCTCTGAGACATGAAACAAGTGTGCTTCCCCAAACCTAATTGTGCTTGTCAGAAGAAAACTGTGTTGTTGCTATAAAAATTGTCAGAACAAATTAAGTCACAGAGAATGTGGTAATTCGTTTGAGAAATCTTGTTTTTAACATTTGTTTCTCTTCGTGTGACTTAACATAGTTCTGAGAAAAGGATAATAAAAATTTTACTCTTTTAGAAACACCAGAACATCATGAGGGATGACAGTTTTGTGAAAAGCTGTCTCTAGCTGAATGATAACTACTTCCACACTTGAAAACAAACAGTGTGTTAAAAATTGATATAAAATTTATTATCTTTCACTGCTATGTAAACATCTTCATAATGTGATTTCTTCAGGAGGTATGCTTCATCTTTCTGCCAAGAAAGTTTATGAGAAAATAAAGTTAAAGTGGTATCTGACACCACTCCCGACTAGAAAATTCTATGTTCATATTTAGCTTCAATAGAGAAGAATAGCTGACCAGTCGCTTTTTACAATTAAGTAAGTCATTTTTCAACTGCATTATTCCACTCATACATTTTAGGAGTTGAGAGTAATAGTGGTCATTCTTGACCTAAGACCTAATGAGAGCATGCATATAATGGTTAAAAAAATTAATTCTTGACCCTAATATTATTATCAGAAAATGTAATACAAACTCAGCAATCAGTACTTTCACTCAAACATTCTATTTTTTTTTGTTGACACTTGCTCTTTAAGTTAGAAGAGAAAATAAAGAGATAAACTGAAAAGAATGCACAGAATATGAACTGAGGGACAAAACAGATATATTGAATCTGCCTCAAAAACTTGCTAACTCTATTATTCACAAAGCAAGCAAGTATAGTAGAGTAATTAAGATTGTTACTCTATTACAACAAGTTTCAGTGAAGGTTTTCACTGAGCTTCAGAAACAAATGGAAATACGTTTTATTTATTTATTTTTTTATGGTGATACCTCCAGCAGTGTTTTTGTTACTCAGGATTGTTTTTGCTATCCTGGGTCTTTTGTGCTTCCATATGAATTTTGAGATTGTTTGGTCAACTTCTTTAAAGAATTGCTTTGGGATTTTAATTGGTATAGCATTGAATTTGTGTATTGCCTTTTGGTAGGATGGTCATTTTTAAGATGCTGATTCTGCCAATTCAGAAACATGGGAGGTCATTCTACCTTCTCGTGTCTTCTGCAATTTCTTTCATTAGGGTTTTAAAGTTTTCATTATAAAGGTCTCTTACTTCCTTGGCTAGGGTTTATACCAAGGTATTTCATTTTTTTTAGGGGCTATAGTAAATGGGATTGTTTCTCTCAGGGCTTTTTCATTTCTTTCATTCTGGGAATATAGAAAGGCTACTGATTTTTGTACATTTATTTTGTATCCTTCCACCCTGCTGAACTTCTGTATTAGTTCCAGGGTCTTCCTGGTGGAGTTTTTGGGATCACTCAGGTATAAGATCATGTCATCTGCAAATAGAGATAACTTGACTTCTTCCTTGCTGATTTGAATCCCTTTTATGTCCCTTGTCTTATAGCTTCAGCTAAGACTTCAAATTCAATATTGAATAGAAGTGGTGAGAGTGGACAGCCTTGTCTAGTTCCTGATCCAAGCGGGAATGCTTCAAGTTTTTCTCCATTGAGTATAATCCTTGCTGTTGGCTTGTTGTATACATCTTTTATTATATTGATAAATGTTCCTTCCATTCCAACCTTCTCTAGGGTTTTGATCATAAAAGGCTATTGGATCTTGTCAAAAGCTTTTTCTGCATCTATCGAGAGTGTCATGTGGTCTTGAACTTTTAGGATTCAGGTGAAGTTTTAGTAAGACAAAGAATTAAGGTGCATACAGTACAAGAACTTGCTAGGGTTACATAGGAAAAAGAATTAGAAATAGTTTTTATTAGTCAAGCAAACTAATGTTTGAAGAAATATGGAACAAAATTTGACTATTCCAGAAAAATGAAATCTAAAATGTATATTCCTAATATCTTTAAATTACAGTCTTCCTTAAAGTAGCTATTCTTTCAGAAGCAAAGACACTGTGTTTTCTTTTCTGAATATTTGATTACAAAACATTTACATATATAGAAAATCTGAATTGTGTATTTATTTATCATATAATCACTACCAAATTATACCATTAGCATTGTGCTATCATGTTGTATAAGATGCAGACATAGAGACAGAGAAATTGGTGTGTTCATGGTTTTCAAATTATGTTTGTGATACCAATGTTCTTTCCAAAGTTTTCAATGTTCACAACAATATATAGATGTCAATATTCATTAACAGTTTTGATTCATGCTGTCATAATTATAGTGAACTACACAACTTAAAGACACACTCATTGAATATCTGAACAATGTACTCACCCATCTGCTTTATAGTCAACTAAACACTAAGCACAGACAACTTCTCCCAAAGAGCAGCTATGGGTTTTAATGAAAGACACTTTAGTCACCTAATTACTCCAAATTAAATCATTACACAATGATTAAAGTCAAATTGAATGCATATAAGGAAATATATAAGTAGGCTGATCAATATGTGGTTGCTCATGCTTGCAGTTCCAGAACATTGGAGGCTGAGAAAGAAAAAATGCTGCAAGTTCATGACTAACCATGGTGAGTTATAACAGATAATGACAAACAATGAAAGACATCATAAATGGTATAGTTAAGGATAATTTTAAACCCTGGAGACAAATATCAAAGAGTATTAAAACTTTACATCTATGTGCACATCTATGACAAATGAAAAAGATCTAGTTATGTTCTCATATATATAGCAAAGTATATATTTTTTATTTGTCATTTTGTTCTGATTGTTTAATTTTTAATTTTGTTTTATTTGCTTAATTTAAAAAGTGAACTCTTTTATCTTATCATGAAGGGTGATCATAGATTATGAAACATTATTCTAAAAGGAAAAATACTTTGGGGATGAGATTCAGATAAAGAAAAACAAAGAGGAAAGACTTGAGAAACATGTTCTCTTTTTACTCATGGTTGTCCATCATTTGCTTATTCTTCAGGAGGCAAGTGACTTTGACATTCATCTTCTAAAAGATACTTCTTTCTCAAATTACTCTGCTGACTTCCTTCTCCTATTATGTTGTGTCAGTGACTACATCCTAAAATAGAAATGCTTATTGGTAGGAAATCAAAGGCTTCAGAGTCTGATGTTCATAGGTTAAAAATGTCACAAAGAACGAGGTGCCAAAAATGATCAAGCATTCACATAGAAGCAACAATAGAGAAGAACACTTAGTGTGACTAGCAGCAGATACTACTGGAACCCCTATGCAAGAAAACTACAGAAAGACTGTTGTGTTAATATTGCATTTTTCTTATGAATGGTCTCTATTTTTCCTTGATACCCTTCAAATTAATCATGCAACAGTATTATTTTCATATATTCAGCAAACATGCAAAAACATAAACTTAGAGCTTCACAATGCTGTCTTCATTTTGCTAATATTTCAGCAACAATTGATATTTCTGGGAGCACAGAATTAGAGAGCATGTACATGCGGATGTGGTTGCCTTTGAGGATATGTATGTGTGTGTGTATATATATATATAAAACATCTGGTACAATGCATTGTCAATGATTCATGAGAACATTGATATAAGTTTCAAAAGATTTGGATGGTACTTACCAAGCCACTATCATAAAAACTGCTTACAAAACATATTTTTTCAAGTCTAAAAATTGTGCAGACCTTAGAAAGCATATTTTTAGTCTTTCTCCATCTTATGTCGCCTCAATTAAATAACACAAATATTCCACTTAAAATACAGATTTTTCTGAAAATAGTTAAGATTTCTTTAAAATAAAGTTACATGAAAATCAATTATTTTTATTTCTCATATTAAATTGCAGGGACAGACGGGATGAGACACACTGTATTCACGAAGTTTAGGAGGATGAGATATATAGAGTTCAAGGTCAGCCTGGGCTCCAAAGAAGACTCTAATTTAAGTAAAAAATAATTATCTGTAATAGGATGGTATAAACAAGAGTCAACAGTCCTCAGAGTCTGAACTCACATGCCTCTCAGCCCTGCTGTGTCAGAGTCAGAGTTCTACCTGAAAACCCAGCACCATACATATTGCAAAGGGAGTTTGATTTTGGAGACAGGGCAAAATTAGTGCCTAGTGTCATTTTTGATGAATTTGTTATTGGGAAAAGAAAACAGACAATAAGAGCACACTTTAAATACTGCTATGTTAGGTAGAGTAAGCAATATACCCATCCAAAAGTCAACACGGAGTTTCTAGAAAGCACATCATCTTGGAAGGGACAAATAAATAATCCAAACAGTCCTTTATGACTAGGAAACTTTTGTTCCAGGTAAAAAAAACTGTGAGTGCCTGGAGGAAAGTAAAAGTTGAGGTAGACTTACAAACAGGCTGAACTTTGAATGCACTCCCCAAACCTCACACAAATCCATCAGCAAATAGCATAAGCTTTACAGAACTATAGTGTCTGGGCACACCCTGGGCTCAGATCACCAGCTGACCACTAAGCTATGCAGACACACAGGAGACTACTAAAATGCCAAAGTAGAAAGCGAAGCAAAGATTTAGCAAAGTTGAAGACATGTATCAGATCCTGCCTACATCAAGAAGACAGATACAGCAAACAAGTCATGGGGAGAATATTCAAACAGAATTCATATTAGTGAAAACATATAGCATAAAATGGAAATTGTCTATTTTTCAATATTAATGACTGATCTATGAGACATATAAAGAAAAGTGATTAACAGCATAAAGTGCAACCAGTTTATATTAAAGCAAAATTACCAATGTTTGATTCAATAGCAAAATATATTAGTTAATTTTTGTAGTTATGTACATGGTATTAAATAATATGAGAATTTTTTATAAAAATCACAATTACATAAACTTCAGATATTCAGAAATAATAAGAGAATGAAATACAATTTCCAGAGTTGAAAATTAATGTCTACTATAAAATTTTCACAATCTGGATTCAATTACATTTGAAGAGACAAAATGTGAGAAAGTACCCAGTAAAGGATGAGTGCCTCTGGCTTCAGGCCTAGCCTATAAAGCACCTGCAAGCTGTCCTCGTGTTCTTTTTTTACTTTGAATTTCCAGTATATTTTAATATAATTTCTTTTTTAATGCTGTATACATGAATATATGACTTTGTAATACTTTCAACCCTTAGTCCCAAATCCCATTCCCCCTCCTTTTCCCCTTACAACTTCATTTTCCCTGCCAGATTCTCTCTTATTTTCAAATCTTTTTGCTTGTGTGGCCCACTATGTTTCATCTAGCCAGTGATTACTTATGTTTGACGTGATTCATGCTACAGCAAGCATCCTAGATTGGGGGATGTATCATTGAGCAAAGTGTCCTCCTTTATTTCTTCATCAGCATCAGTCTCTCAGAGAGGGAAATCTTTCTGATGTTATGGTGAAATGGTGATAAGACTATTCCTAGGCAATTCTTATGTAAGTATATATGTCAGCCATGAAATCCTGTACATCACAACTATGTCATATCAAGGAGATAGTGCATGGCCAACTACCTTCCCACCTTAGGCTCTTACAATCTTGTCACCCCCCTCTTCCATGAATAATTTTTGTCTGTTTTTAACTATGTTGGCAATGAATTTATGTGATTTCATCACTCACTACCTACATCTACTCTTTCATCTCATCCCATATTACATGGTTTCCCTTCTTTCTCCCATATACCCTGATGTGCGATCTACTGGGTCCCATCTAGTACAACTGTATTAACTAGCGTCTGTGCACCTGCCATGTGATGAATGGCCCATAAATAGATAGACTATAGAGTAGAGAGATTCCCCCATTTTCTTGTCCAGCACCAGTCTCATGCTGTCGGTCAGGGTGAAGTCTTATCTCATGTAATCTTCTGTCCTCCCTCCATAACAAAATGTTGATAGGTCCTCTTATGTGGTGGTCCATTAAAAGAGACCATGTTACAGAGAGTTCTTGAGTATGGCAGCCCTGATATGAACACAAGTTATTTTCTGAATATACCTCTCTGTGCCTGCTGAATCTTATATTCTTACCACCAATTCTTTTGTGATAGTCCACGACCCTTGAAATTGGAGAAATTTAAAGTTTTCTTTACGCCCAACTTTCCATGATACTTTGACTTTGTAACTTGACCAGCTGTCGTTCTTTGCATTACACATCCTCCACTGCAAAGGACACTACTTGATTGACTGTTGAGTGCTTCTTTGATGTATAAGGATAAATGTTTAGATGTCAGCTTACTTTCAAGTATTTACATTTAAGCTAAAAAGTTGTTTCTACCTAGAACCTATGGTCTCCCTTATGTTTCATGCAATTTTCTTTATCCAATCATTTGCTTAAATCAGTAATATGTCAGTGAAGTGTCAGAGAATCAAGGACATTAATTTAGTACTTTGGAGTTAATCTGATATCACTTTATTTTTCTGCTTAAATTGTTTCAACATTTCCCAGGATACTCTCTTCCTTTTTAGTTGGCTCCAGCATGCTTTTGATATAAATAAATCATTCCGCATGTGCATGCTCCATGTGTGCATAGACTACTTCCTTACATCTTGATGTTATCAGATGCTTGAGGGCCATCTGTATTTCTTGCAAATTCTTAGAATCACCCATGTCCTTTTACATTTGTTCTTCTGAAAGAACATGACTGAGTGGGGCTCTCTTATAGAAAATTCTTCAGGGATCATGGAGTGCCCAAATTGGGGGGGGGGCAGAGACATTATAGCGTGAGATGGGAAAGCGAAGACTAATGTGATCAAAACTACTACTACTACTATTACTACTACTACTACTACTACTACTCAATGATGAAAAGCCAGGGTGATAGATAGTCTGTCTACTTGATGATATTGCATGTTAAGATACATTTATCCATCCCCATAATAATTTCATTATGAGTGTTGCAGCAATCAGTACCTGGTTGAGAAACTGAATAGGAAGAAAAGAGTTTAGTTGAGCTGACTGACAATTTCAAGTTGTAGTCCCTCATTGCAGAAAAGTAACAGCAGTAGAAGCTAGTGACTCCTAGCATCACTAAAGAAATCCTAAGAACTAAAGTGATTTTCCAGTTTTCTAGTAAAAGTTCTAATAATTTGGGATGTATTAGCCTTATGATTTTTCTTCAAATCTGCAATTATGTAAAATACATTTTTTACAGCACATAATTGGAGACAAGTTGAAAGAACACTAGTACTAGTTTTTAAAGTGCTTCTAAAGGCTGAAATGATAATAATTTAATCAACAAAATGAATAGCATTCATTAAAATACAACTGCATTCTTTTACTGATAAGTAATGAAAAAATAAATATAGGGAAGGATATGATTCTTCTTTAAGTACAAATTCAAATTAACAAATGTACATGAGTGCAAAACTTTTTTAACATGACCATGAGTGTATCACAGTGATATGAGGAGATGTTTCAGACAAATAGGACTTTCCCTTAAATAACTAGAGAGATTTAATGCATTATAGCGTAATGATTTTTCCTGAAAGACACAGAGGTTGACAGTACCTACACTTTTCTTACGGATTGTCCATTCTCTAATCACTTACATGATTGATGTTTCTGAAGCTCTTTATTTTAAAGTGAATATATGGAGAAACAGGGTACTAGAACCCAAACCACACTGGGATGAACAGAAACACTTGGAGGAGAATAAAGCTTTATTATATAATATCTAATCCTTTTGCTGTCTTATCTTTGTGAAATATAGAATGATAATATATTCCTAAGTCATTTTGGAGACTGAAATATAGTGTATTTTACAAACTAAAAGGTGTAAACTAAAATTGAGAAAATGTTGCCATAATTACAGTTGAAATGAGTGTACAACTGACTATGCATCTGGAGGCTCAAGGGTGATATCTGGAATCAGCACTCAATCATTTTTGTGGCTAGGTCTCTAAAGCAAAAACTCTAAGAGAGAGCTAGTACTCATCCGACTAAGTAGCTCACTTAGGATTCCTAGGCTGTGCAGTTGGATTTTATGTGGCATCTGAGTATAAGGACTTGGTGCTTATTTTATTTTATTTTCATTTTTCTAGTTTTACAAGCATATTTAGTCCTTAACCCTGCTTCTCTTCATCCTCTATCCTACTCATCCCCCTTCCCTTCCCTCTATCCTCCCTATTCACTCACATCCTCCTGTCTGTCTGCTTCTATGGACCCCAGGGTTTCCTTTAGTTTGTCTTCTCTTCTTTTAACCGTTCTGCTTTTACAAGCATATTAAGTACTTCACTCCATCATATCTCCCTCCCATCCCTCCATCAATCTTGCCTTTCTGCCTATCTGCTTCTATGTATCCTAAGGTTGCCTCTAGGTTGTCTGCCCTTGTGGAGGTTCAAGCCTATAAATTTGGTGCTTTTACTTACACATATGACATTTTATTGCTGAGGCACCTTCTGAGCCCCGGGTTCTAGTATTTTGAATATAATTCGGTAATAAACCAAGTCAGAAAGTTATGATAGGAATTATTACTTACTGGATATTCAGTCTGAACCTATGAACGTAACCACATCAGCATATTTATAAAAGGAATTCAGTTCTGAATGCATGATAATTAATGAACTGAAATATCAGGTTGAAAATTAAATTACTTCCTCAGAAGAAGTATATTTTAGCAAATTGGATATTGGAACTATCAGAGCAATAAATTGCCTTAGATAATTTTAATCAAATTTTAATAACATTTAAATAAAAAATCAAATCACTCTGATTATATTTATGTTAAAGGATGCATGGCATGTGTGTGCCTGCAACAGTTCCTGATCTTGGAGGCTTTGTGTGCTGCAGAAATGCCTGAAAAATAAAAGACTATGTCACCTCGTTTGAAAATTGTTATTTTTTCTTCCACTCATACAAAGTTGATAAGTGCCCCATTCCCCTCCCTCCCTCCCTCTCTCCCCCCTTTTCCCATTCCTTTCCCCCCTTCCTTTCTCCCAGTGCTCTCTGCCCCCATTCCTGGAGCATCCTTTAGTGAGCATGTCAAACTTTCCTCTGGGTCCTCCTCTCTGATGAGGTGTAAGGACTCAATGGCATTGCCTAGAGCTCTTTTTTGTGTTCCCCTTTAGTATAGGAACACTATTGTGGCTGTTAATCTCTTCCCTCCAAGGATCCTGGTGCCTGTGATCCATGCTATACTTTGGCGGGGGGGGGGGGGGGGTGGTCAATGATATATTGACAATTGCGCAGGTCATGCAAAGACCTATTACGATTACTTCAGTTCTACTTGTGTGGAGATCTTGCATATTGTTGTTCCATCTTTAGGCTCTTACAATCTTACCTCCCTCTCTTCCACAAATTTCCCTGAGCTTTAGAATGGAGAGAGATTAGGCTGGCCTTGTTCCAGGTGGTTGAAAATCACTACTCTGCTTATTCATTTTTCATCACACATTCTCATTTCCAGAGTTACAGGTTTTTCAAGGAGGGTAAGGGAATTAAAACTACTAAAGACTAGTGTGTCAATTGCTGCCACTCCTATCAAACACCTGGACTGGAATAATAAATGATTGACTGTTTCAGAGACTCAGGCATACTAATAATTACTATATCCTATTTTAAATACTTTTCCCAGGATTGATCAAA
The DNA here is from genome assembly GCA_023101885.1 of Typhlomys cinereus. Taxonomy (NCBI): domain Eukaryota; kingdom Metazoa; phylum Chordata; class Mammalia; order Rodentia; family Platacanthomyidae; genus Typhlomys; species Typhlomys cinereus. The sequence goes on from JALPQD010000161.1 coordinate 1,088,297, forward strand.
GGCTGTCTATAATGAAGATATTCTTCCTTAATCATGTTTATCTTTTCTATACATTTGAACTCACCTATAACATTGGAATTATCATCTAAGGCATGCCATAAAACTAAAATAAATAATATTATTTCTACATAAAATACTCCTGCTGTATTGCTGAAATGGTATTGTGATTTTCATCTAGGTCCAAATATGAACCAATGAGTCACAAAAGTTGAATTCATGTGGATTCTAACAACTGTAAATCATTTATATCTTTATAATTCAAATACATTCATACCTTGTATTCAGTTAATTACTCTGAATATACTCTATAAAGTACGCTACATGAATATATAATATGTGAGAAACAATGAATTACTTAATTATAAAACATGTTTCTGTTTTGAATATTATAGATATGAGTTAGTGTTAGCATGCAATCATTCCTCTCTCTATGATATCTTTAGAGCATTAAACTGTAAGTAGTGTGAACCTCAGTACTTGTCTGTCATATTCTTTGATGTTTTCTAATTATTTGAATAATTCCTTCTAAAAGGAATAAAGAAATATCTTCCTCAGAAGACATGGAAATGAGCAAGATAGCCATCTTTTCCCCTGTGACACCTGAGGTCATACTCTCTCTGACCATATTTCTTAATTTTCTATTAGTGGCTTGATCATTGAAATACATTTTGCAAATGCAACTTCAAATCATTAAGAATACTTACTGTTGAACATTCCTAAAAAGAAACAAGAACATTGAGAAAGTTGCAAAACGACATGGTTAAATTTGAATAATCTTAATCTCAACCTTAGAAAATTTGTAACTCAGTGAAAAAGACACATCCAAATCTGGCAACAAGCCCAATAGTAAAAGGAGATCACATTTTCTCAAAGGTGTTTTCTGAATTCCACCCCATGTGAATGTTCTGTCTCTCATTCTCTCTGCCATAAGTATATATGTTTTTAAAAGAAAAAGTCCAGGGGCTGGAGAGGTGGCTCAGGGATTAAGCCTCTGCCTTGCAGGCGGAAGGTCCTGAGTTCAGATCCTAGACCCCACATATAGATGCCAGGCAGAAGCCAGGGCAGGCCTGCGTTTCTGGTCCTGGTAGGGCGGAGCCTGTGAATCCCGGGGCAGAGTAAACAAGGAGAAGAGGGAAGCGGTCCGTGGTGGTTCCCGAATTTGCCTGTGGTTCTACACCACACACACACACACACGCACACACACACACACACACACACCCATGCATACATGCACAATTGAATAAATAATAATAATAAATATAAAAAGTCCATAAACTCTTGGGAAATAGTGTGTTTGATAGAATGAGTACTCTTCAACACCGTACACCATATTTTCAGCCCTAGTTCTCATGAAAAGAAACAAATCTGGGGGTGGCAGAGGTGTTCATGTGAACATTTACGAATTCCGTGCCGGAAATGCCATGAGAGCTGGATCCCAGGGGCATGTTGGTCAACTAACTTAACCTACTTGGTGAGCTCTAGGACAGTAAAAGACTCTATGTCAAAAAGATGAGATGGACAGCTTCTGAAAAACCACATCAAAGCTGTATCTCTGACTTCACACATACATACATGTTCATAAAAAACAAAAGTAAGACACATGTATATGCATGCAAACTTAAGTATCAAGTATGAAGGCAGGAGGGTGTCTTTACCTAAGCAAATTATAAAATATGAAGAAAGAGAAAAATAAATTAGATTTTGTCAGAATTATTAAGTGCGCAGTATAGAAAATGAAGAACAGAGCATATATGTATATATATCTATAGATAAATAGATAGATAGATATCCGTGTGTGTGTGTGTGTGTGTTTCAAAAATATAGTGTTTGAACAGATGTCACAGAAAGCAAGAAATACACCTTTCTATTTATTTATGGACAATTGGCTAAACTCAGTAGGGTATCAAACAGATAATAATAAGTGTGGAAAAAGATTTCTAAGGAAGGTGAGCAAGCTTCACTGGTGTAAGACAGACATAAGAGAGACTGAAGAGTAAGAATAGTAAGAAAGAATTACATATGTGTATGAAATCGCCAAGAAATAAATTTAATAAATAATTTTTAAACAATATGTTCAATATGGAGGAACAGAAGAATATAAAAAGAGCTTTAGAAGTAAAATTTATAATTCCAGAAGATAGTTAGAATTGATTGTGTTCCATTTGATAAAATCAGATCTCTTATCCTCAGTGGAACAGAGCAGAGGGCCAAAAACTGGCCAAAGTTGTTTCCAAGACAGAACCACTTATTGGAAAGTTCCTAGAAATGACAGAGCTAAAGAAGACATGGTGCAGGAAATTAGCTTGTTTTTTGCAATGGAACAAAGTATGAAGGGCAGATATTATTACTGTTCACTGTCATGGTTTGATGTATGAATTGTTACCCACAGACTCATGAGTCTTTAGTCTGGAAAAGTCATATCACTTTTAGGAAGTCTGGAGCCTTGTTATAAGGTTGCCACAGAGGGTGAGCCTTGAGGTTGGTTAGCTCCTCTCTGCTTGAGTGAGTGAGTCTGGTCTTTAGCTGCCGTTTTTATAGCCCTCAGCCTCCTTAATGGATGTAACTTAGTCTGCAGCCAACTTCTGCCAGCTAGCCATACCTGTCCTGGCCATAAGGATTATATATCTCTTCTCAGGAACCAAAAGATGAAAAAAGCTGTCTTTCTCCCTTAAGTTGCTTGAATTTAAAAAATTTTTTTAAATTTTTTTAGTGTGTGTGTGTGTGTGTGTGTGTGTGTGTGATTGAGAGAGAGAGAGAGAGAGAGAGAGAGAGAGAGTGCGCTTAGTGTCCCTGTGGAGGACCAAGGGTGATTTCGGGAATCATTCTGGATTGCTTCTACCTCCTTTTTGCTTAGTTATGGGATTTCCAAGACTCTGGCAACCAGTGCCAGAAGTGCAGTCAGATGCTGATTCTATCTGTTGTTTTAAGTGATATGAACGATCCAAACACAGGACCTTCTGTTTATGAGGCAGGGTTTAGACCCATGAACCATCTTTCCAGCCCAAGTTGCTTGATTTTGAGTGGTGTGTTAATAGCAACAGAGAAGAGTAAACAGTATACACAATTATGTATGCTGCATATTCATAATATTTTCTAAGTTATATCAAGTTAAGTAGAAATTTTGCAGGGTTACTTAGCAAACAACTAAATTTGAAACACATTCTTTTAGACTAGAATTATATCATTTATCCTTCTTTATGAAGGTCTTGGTATTCAAAATTTAGAATAATTGCATAAACATATTATTCTAAACTTATCTGGCAAGATTTTTCTAATAATAAGTTATAACGAATATTGATATGTGTTGAAATTAATCATACATTTATAGAAAGAGCATTATTAGATGAAAATGAAAATTAAGTGCCAAGAGTTCTCTTGATATTATCTCATTCCAATGACCTGCATCATCATATACAATACAAGTTATTTACAATGTTACATTTCTATTAATAGCTTAAATTCTGAGAGATAAGAATAAGCTTAAAGTGGTTGCTGGGCTATATTTGAGACTGATAAATACAGACACTCTTATTTTGTCCTCAAGACTGTTTTGTCCACATTGCACCAATAGAGGAGTAATAAGCAAGTGTTACTTTTCCCTGGGATACAGATGAAGCAATGCCTTGAAATTTGTCAGAAGGGTCAAGAAGGCATATGAATGAAATTATAACTATAACTGTTTATTAATAGCAATATTCACATCAAAAATTGTTCCACAACATTTTTAATGCAACAGTATAAGTTAACAACATGTACTTGACAGCATATTTTGTGAAAAAGATGAGAAAGAATGTCTTCAGAAGATTACCAATTCTTTTAACCAGGAACTGAATGCAGGCAGGTACATTCAGATATTGAGCAGAAGACAGAATTGGAAATAAAAAATTAAATAGAGACTACAGAAAAATAGGGATATTGAAAGAATATTAGCATCAAGAAGTAATGGAAATTCCATTTGGAAAATCGGTACTCTGTCCTTATTTTTTATTCTATCTTTGTTCAGAGAAGCTACACAGAAATATCCAAAAGTAGCCAGAAAAAGGAAAGACAGAGTGAGTCTAAAAGAATGTGAAAATACATACATGGTGTTTGAAACAAAATAAAGAAGGGATTCTATTCATATCAGGCCTGCTGTATGCAAGAACTCAATGCATGATGTCTATTTCTACTAAACCTCCATGTTATCTTGCCTATCACTATTTTGCCAAGGAGGAGGAAAAATCCCAAACATTACCCTGAGACTGTATGGAATTATTGCAAGGCAGGAGAGAGGGAGTGGCTCTATACTATACAGCTTACTATACACACTTCAAGGCATTCTAGATGAGACCAGTGGATGCTTATGTAAGGGACAAAGGAGAGAGAAACTAGCTGGAGGAGAAAACACATGGTATGGGAAGAGATGGGAGAGCAGGAGTGTGTAATGGGCTGTGAAAACACAGAAATTCATTGTTCACATACTTAAAATAGATAAATACATGCTAAAGTTGACAAGTTTAGTATTAATGCCATGGGCCAATGCAGCAGGTAGTGGTGGCAGTGGAAAAGAAGAGTAGTAGCTGCAGATCTCCAGGAACCTGGTCCCCAGCAATACATAGTCTTATGTTTAGGAACAAAGAAGAAGGAACAAATGTTACCTAAAGACAGGGAGGTTACAACCACAGAAACAATTTCAGGCTTAGACAAGTAATTGAAGACACAACATAACAGTACTGTCACACAATATCAAGCTTGATGCATGTCATAGTCAGGTGCAGGTTTCAACTTGATTGTTGAGGGTTTGAAATCTGGACACTTTTATAGAGAATTAGTAGTTAAGCCCAGAGCAAATGTGCAGGAGATTGTCTAGTTGATGGGGAAGGCCCAGCCCATTGTTGGTGAAACTATTCCCAAAGCAGGTGAATAAAATGGAAGGAGCTGTTTGACAAAATCCTTGTGTACACTTGGTCAGACATGCTGGTCTGATAAGTAAGGACTGTCTTTCTCTCAGGTGTTAGGTGGATATAGTGTGATCAGTTCCCTTGGGCCTTTGGTGATAGTGTATGTTCTCTTGATAAGCTGGACAAAAATTGTAACTGGAATCATTAGAGAATAAACCACTTTTTCCCCTAACCTATTTGATGGTAATTTTATCAGCAATCATGCAGGCTAACTGCAACAATGCACAACTCACATACTAGAGAAATGTCTGCTGTGAAGAGTTTTTCAGTTCAGACAGGCTTGCTTCTCTACCCAGTTTATTCCATGCAATCTCTGACTTTATACATTACACAATCCTTCATCCTATATCAACATGTGCACAGTTTTTAAAATGGCATGCTAATTTACACTGTACACTTTAGGAAACCTCCATCTTTTTTTTTAAATTGATGTGCATTACCCATGCAGCAGAAGAGCATAAATACATTCACATACACATTGATGGCTTTATTAAAATTGAGCTCATTGGTGTAACCAGCATCTTTATCACCATAAAACAGTCTCTGAATCTTCATAAGAAACCACTCTCTTTCTTCATGTAATCATTCTCCCAATTTCTAATAGCATTCTTCCATATTTTATGGAAAAGAATCTAGTCATTATTTATTATTCAATGCTTTTCTTTGGCTCGCAACTATGATGATAGAATTTTCTTTATTTTTGTGTATAGTGTTAGTACTTTTTTCTTAGTATTTCATTTTATTTTAATGTATAAATATAAATAAATTGATCTATTCTATCATTGATGGACACTTTATGAATTTTTGGAAAGTTTTCTGATTTGGGAATCATTAATGTCATTAGAACTTTCTGATCATTATATGATCAAGCAGACTGTGTGTTTCTCCTGGCTATATGTGTTATAATCAAAAGAATAATTGGGTCAACATATGCACATGTTCAGTTTTAATAAATGGCCAACTATCAAACTGGTCATACCACTTGTATTCTCAGCAGCAGTATTAGAGCTCTTGTGACTTCTTGCTAAAACTTGATACTAATACTTGATACTGTGAGAGGGTTTCATGTCGGTTGTTATGAAGTAGAGATGATCATTTATATATGCATGATAGCACATGACACGAATGTTTTTCATTTCTTTGACAGGTACCTACCCCAATTTATGAGTTAAATATGGATGTTCTGACTTCTACTGGGTATTTTGTTGTTGTTGTATCAATTCTGTAAATATTTGAAAGATGAATCTTTTATTAGATAATTACATTACAAGCATCTTCCCTTATTTTGTTTTTTATCCAGTTTACTAGTCTCTATATGCCATATGAACAGGAAAGCTTACCAATAAAGAAAGTTAATTAAAACATATCCTCATTAACGTCTGACTGTTAATTATGATTGAAACGTATGAACATGAGCTTGTTGTCATTTAAAAGCTTCTACAAACTTTTCTCTCTATTGCATTTAGACAAGTTGCTGCATGTCTAACATACATGTTATCATATGGCTAAATAATCAGTTTCGGCTTTAATGATGAGGCAATGTAAAAGAGCAAGTTTCTATAAAAATCTATTTTTTCATAGTGACATTTGGGACTTATGCATATTTCTATATTTAGAAATATTTTTCAAATCGATTTGGATGCATGCAAGTATTTTTTTCTTTGTGATTAGACAACAATGATCCAATTACTATCACTTCTTATAGATTTTGATAATGTACAATATAAATATGCCCACTTGCTCTTGATGAATGTCTTGATGCTTCTTGGATATTTGCATTGTTATAAGATCATAATCAACTATCAGTACACACATCAGTTTGTAATTTGAATAAAATGACATTGAATCCATATTTTCATGGTGTAATATTTTAATCTACAAAGAGCTCTTCAGTGATTCTTTAATTGATTTGTATTTTTTAATCTGCATTGATGTCACATGTTTTGTTGCAATGTTCTTAAACATTTCTCTGATCCTCACATGATGCATTTTCATTCAATTCATTTGCTAACTTGAGGGGTATCCGTATGCATGTGCTGAAAACATACATGTGAGCTCTACAGTTGTTTGGTTCTATTTTTGATTTGTAATCTGCCCTTACATTTTGGCTCTCTGCTGTATTCTTTCACAATAACAAAGGTGTATGTAATCTGCTATTACCATTATGCAGTGAGCTGCAGAATTGTCTGCGTAGTACCACAGTGCTTGGGCAGCAGCTCTGGCCCCAACAGTAACCATAATTCTGACTGTGATGAAGCACACCCCCTGTTGGTGCTCTGACAAAGTCACAGTAGGTAACCTTTGGATGTTCTTCTCCCATCAGGCCTTAACAACTGTTTACTTAGATAACACTGACATAGTAATGATGTTGATGCCAGGAAGTAACTTAATAACCTAAGTGATGATGCGTGCTTTGAGAAATATGAACAGCTCCATTGAGCTGAATGATATCTACTTTGTTTTTATCTCTCCCTACATCATCCATCATGATAAAAAGAAGTATAAATACAGGTTATAACAAAGGCCAGGTGAAGGGAAAAGAAATCATTGAAAATGTCTCAAGGACAAACTCTTCCAGGTTCCATTCCATTCAGGACAGGAGTTTCAGGGAAGAATTCAATGAGTAAGATAAACATATTTAATCATTTCCAGGCAAGCAGACTAGCATAAATTTTTCTCATTTTGGTTTTAATGATTGAAAGTCCACTCTGAAGAAAATAATTTTTCAAAGATAAATTATTCATAATAAACTCTGTAAAGCTTTCTTTCTTTATCTTTCTTTCTTTCACATTTTTGTCTTATCTAAGTTTATTTTTCCATTTTTAATTAGATTTTTTTAAGGCAGATTCTTACAGTGTAGCCTATCCTGGACTTAAGCTCACAGCAGACCTACTGCCTCAGATGTGTAGTGATTCTCCTCCTGTAATCTCTCAAGGCCTGAAATTATAGGTATTAGTAATCAAGCCCAGTTATGGTATGAGTACCTTATATTATTAATTGATAAAATAAGGTTTGCTTTAAAATAGAAACAAATAACCATACTTATTGGGTTTTGTTAGAACTAACTATCATAATATATAATTCCCCCATTCATTTATAAAGTTTGTTTTATAGGCTTCAAGTATTTGACAACTAACTATTCTATTACAGCAGAAGAAGAAAAAGAGAAGTATTTATGCAATGGACATGAAATATTTTGATTTATACACAAGTTGATGTTGAATCCAAATATTATCTTACAATAAGCTGTTAGACAAAAACAGTAAAATTTGTCTTTAATTCTAGTTTCAAAGGGTAAGAGATGGGATAATATATTTGTTTGACATAACAAAAATCCATGTTTTCTTCAATATTCAAAGAGCTTGTTGTGGATAATCTGTATTCAATGTTATGAACGTTGGTTTGCAACATTTTGATCAACCAAAAAGAAGTTTAAGAAAGCTTGCAGAATGGCTGAGTAACTGAGGCAGGGTGCCTCTTTCATGGCTGGTTCAGTTGTAAATTATCCAGGGATGAGGAGCTTGAGCTACATTCTTACACTTAATTGGGGGGTCTTCTGATGGTCCATTTATGAAAACATATTTTTCATGACTCATAAGTTCAATTCTGAATCTCCATTTGCATAAGCATATGTTTTTTAAAGAAACAATGGCTGTTGTTTTTTGAAGCATTGTCTTTATGACCAAATATAAAACATTCAGGATTATGACTTTAATTATTGTTTTCTCAGTTGTTTCTTTATACTTTCAAATCAAACAAAAAAAGTGTATTTTTCTTCCTTTTTGTCTTTTCCATGTGTAGATGTTTATCTATAGCATGCATTCCTAAATTAGTTCATAGAGTTGTTGCATAATATGATAGTGAGCTCTCTTTATATTTACTTTGGATAATTTCATTTTGTAGGACTTACAATGTTAAATTTAATGCAGCTTAAATCATTTCTTCAGCACAATTGAAACTATGCTATATTAACAGAAGGTAATATTTTAACCACAGTTCAGAAAGCATAATGTAAGACTTATTAGTGAATGGATCTAAATTCCTTCCCATTGGTTATTAGCTTGAGAATTTTTAAAAATTTTATTTCTTATTTTCTAGGTTGTGGCATATATACAAATGTGGGTATATATCCAGAAGTGTATGTATGTGTGTGTGTGTATGTATGTATATATGTAAATATATATCATATGTGTGTATACACACATATTTGCATATGTCATACATGTGTGTACATGTTATATCTAGCTATTTATGACTGTATATATCATAAATATATTTGTATGTCATGTAATTTCATATTTCATGTGTATTTATATTTGTCATATATTTGCATATATGACTTGTAAATGTCATGTATTTATGTGTCACTTATAGATGTATTCATGTATGCCATGTTATTGTATATCTGTCACATATGTGTGTTCATGCATATGTTATATATATATGTTTGTACATATATATGCCTTATATTTGCATGTCAATTGTCTGTTTATATATATATATATATATATATGAAAGAATAAACTTAAAAAACGAACAGAAATTTAAAAAATAAAGAAATCAAGAGCTTCTCTCAGCCTTGGTATTTTCATTAGAGAACTGCAAAAAGCATCAGAAAGAAATTTAAAATACTAACAGTTAGTGTAAGCAGATATTTCATAAAGCACTTAGCTTTAACCATATATCATTTATTTTCTTTGATGAATGTTTACTTTCAGCAGCTACAACACTGAACTATTAGCAATGAAGCCAATGGTCTGAAAATCATATCAAGATCAGTGTGATACATAACCTAGGGTCAAACTATTTTTAATTTTATTATTGGCAGCAATATACTTACATGTTTTACTTTAAATTGTATGTGGTAGTCAATGAATTCTTGCTACTAATTATGAGCTGCATGATAAGGAAAATTATCACACTGATTACCTTTTCTTACATTAATATGCAAATTACTTTGTTAAATTATAGTACTTAGGTTTCAAAAATGAATAGGCTTTCTCTTTTTAAACATCTCAAGAAGAAATTCCAGTCAGGAACTTCTGGTAAATTATTAACATTTTAATTTGAAAACATTATTTTTTTCTTTCTAAATGAATTTCCATAAGGAGAAAGACATTAATGGAAATTTAGCAGTTTATCACTTTAACTGGGTAAAGTACATTTACTAATCTGTGTCAGTTTAAAAATAAGGACCTCTGACAAATGTATTGCTTAACATAATAAAACATGTTGGAAATATGTGAATGTTTTCATTTTCTCACCAATGGTGGCATTAGGAATCTATTTTCTTAGGCTTTCTGCTGTTCTGTTTATCTTGTTTTTTCCTTTCCACTTATCTTCTGTATATGCAAGAGGATGTGTGTAGGTTGACATCTGGAATCATAATCACTTTTCCACCTTGTATTTTGAGATAGGGTCTCTAATTAGAACCAAAAATCACCAAAAGTGCTAGTTTTACTAAACAGTTTGCCCTGGGAATTCTCAGTCTCCACCTTCTGAAGTTGATAGTAGAGTTGGGCCATCATACCACACAGTTTTTCACATGGAATCTGGAGATCTTAACATTTTCCCTTTGTTTGAACAACAAGCAGTTTACTGAGGCATTATCCCATTGCTGCTTTTATTTTTCTATGTAGACAGTAAGTTTCTCTTCCTAGTTGCTGAAATTGATTTGAATACATTTAGGCAATATTAATACCATATTAAACTATTGTATATTTTCACACAAGATTTTCCATAACATACGATAATATGTTAATAACATGTGATTTTCCATAACATATGATAATATGCAGCTTGATAATAACAGAGATTGTGGGATTTCCTTCCTTTATTTTTATCAAGTAAATGTTAGCACAACTCAGTTTTCCTTTCTACAAGATGAGTGTCATATACATTTGATGCTACAGATACATTAATGAAGATATCAATGTATCTTGACCTAAAGGTAATTTTTGAAAAAGCAATGCTTTATAACCCAACTATTTCAACAACACTATCTAGTTGGGTTCGGAAAAAAGAATCCACCCTGTATCTTCTGTTCAACATTACTCTCCAGTGACTAGTTTAATAATAATGACTCTTGCATTTTTCTCTTTCCACTTCTACTTGTCTACTAGCATATGGCAAAGAATACACATAAAGTATTCAGTAAATAATATTAACCCTGGGTTATGAACAGTATCTGTCTTCCCTTGTCATTATGCCTAACAGATTCGCCAATCACTTTTCTGAACGTACTGCTATTTATGTGAGGCTTATGCCTTCTGTCTGGGCAGAGAATCAATTAACTTTTCTAAATTAAGAAATCCATAAGAATATTAGTCACAATATCCACTTGTTTAAAGAGGCACAGTGGAACACAGACGTTTTGTTGGCTGCTATGAACTTAACGAGGTCGATGTCAGTATTACTGATGGCTATCCACTGGGGCCACAGTGACCTAGGCAATCCTTCCTTTTCTTCCCGTCAATAATAGTGATTTTTAATTTTTTTTTATTTCCACTCATACAAACTTAACAGGCATACTGGTCCCTTCCCTCCCTCCACCTCCCCACACCTCTGTGTCCGTCCCCTCCCTCTTTCCTCCCCATCCCCCAGTGCCTCCTCCTCCCATTCCCGGAGCATCCTTTAATGAGCATGCCAAACTCTCCTAAGGGTCCTCCTCTCCGATGAGGTGCAAGGGCCCAGTGGCATTTCCCAGAACAGTTTCCTCTGTTCCCTTTAAACATACAAACACTACTGTGGCTGTCAATCCCTTGCCGCCAAGGATCCTAGTGCCTTTAGCAAAAGCTAGACTTTGTGGGGTCAATAGTGTGTTGGACATTGCGCAGGGCATGCAAAGTCCAAATATGATTGCTTCGGCCCTAACTTGTGTGGAGTATCTTGCATATCATTACTCCCAGGTAATTCTTTTTGGTACTTCACTATTGGTCCGGATTTCAGCAATTGACAGAGAAATAAAAGGGTATATTTCACAAATCTCCCAGAGTACACTGGAAACGAAACTTAAAAACATTCATGCTCAAAAATAAGTTAAAAGGTACACTATCTCAGGCGCCACAGGAAGAAGCAAGTTCTAAACTTTCAAACAAGAAAAACTCTTCCCTTTTTCTACTAAATAAACATTGCTATATTTGACACATGATATTACTGTGGTACAAGATCATGCCATATACTAGTGGTTCTGTTTCAATGTTATTTACGACTCTGAAAACACACCTGTAGTTATTTTAAGAATGTTGAAATGTATTATTTGAGGAGTTCTAAAAATCCATATACAAATATATTCTGTTCATTTTAGCTCTAAATAGTTGCCTAAATTAACTTTAATGCAACCAGTAATGACAAGGAACAATGTAAGAAAAAAAAGTTAAAAACAATGTATTTTTAAAAACAAGGACAAGGCGTCTCATAGAATAAAATGAAAATCTAAATCTTCTATACTGAATATGCAGTGTCAGGCTGTGGAGATGAGCTTACCACCAGCCTGCAGAGATGCTTTTCTAGCTCTTCATTCTCTAAACAAATTTGATGACCATAATGATGCAATGATTTACTTGATTATCTAGGAAATCTATGTTCTATCTATCCATCTACTATTTTCTACTTATCATCTATTGTCAATCATCTCTATGACTCTCATCTATCTTTCATCTATTGTCTATTACTTACTATCTATGTGCCTATCATCATCATCTACCTATGTAGCTGTAATCTATTTATTCATCAGCTACCTTCTGCCCTCTGTCCATCATCCTATCATTTGTCTATCTGAACACTTTAAAGGAGGTATAAATTTGTCCACTCTAATCTTCTTGATCTCATTGTATCAGTCATTTCTAAGGAACTGCTGCTTCAACATTCTCCAAGGTACACTAAAATTGTGCCCTCTCTTACGAATGTGTGAGTTCCACCCATATCACATTCTCATGAGCATTGGGAATTATATTCATTTAAAAGTACTATAAAAAGAATGGAGTTGTTCATTGAATTTCCCTTTGCATTTCCCTTGTGAATGGCATTTAGCTCCTTTACTTACCTATCACATGTATAGTTACCTGCATAAATTGTCTGAAATTTTTGTCAATTTAATTTTAATTAATAATTACTATTTAGTTCTGATGTTTTAACATATTTAGAATATGTTTTCATCAAAAATGTGATCAATAAATAATTTTCCCACTTGGTGCTTTTCTAATTCAATAGTATATTTTGAAATTAAATTTGTCATTTCTCTCATGTGGCAGTGTGTGGTTTTTGGATATGATCAAGGAATATTTACACAAAATAATTTCACAAAAATTTGTTAGTATATTTTATTCTCGGATTCTTCCAGCTTTTTCTGTTATATTTTGGTCTACTATGAAGTTGAATGTAATTTTATACGTGGTATGAAGCATGTGAAAGTCTTTACATGTGAAAGTCAATTGGTCCTATACTATTTGAAAAAAAATAGTGAAAATTGAGAAAATTGATTTTTGCTTGCCATCATTATTTCAAAATGATTTATTGCATATGTATCATTTTTTCTTTTTTGTTGTTGTTGTTGTTTTTTGAGGTCTGGGCCTTATACATGATAGACTCACCATCAAGTCATTTTTTCTACTCTTGTTTTGAGAAAGTGCTTTGCTTCTTCCCAGGCTGACTCTGAGTTACATACTTCTCCCTCAGGCCTGGGATTGGATGCCTGTGTCTAACTGTTTGCCTGCATTTTAACAAGAGATTGACTTATTTTTATCAGTAGACCTTGCTGCTGACTGAAGTTTAGAACTCACAAGGGGGCGCTCTTTTACTTACTACAATAAGTAAAAGGGCAGTGATTTGAAATGACTTTCAAGCAATTTTCTAGTAATTTTTCATGTTGTATAGATCATATTGACATATATAAATGGTCTACCAATGATGAGTTTAGAATATTTCAAGCAGATATCTGTTCATTGCAATAGCTTAATTCATTAACTTAATTGAAGAAAAATGTGAGAAAATGCAACTTCAAAAAATGTATAAGAAAAATTCCCTTTAGTGGAAATATTTAGACTTAGAATAAAAAATTCAGAATGTTTCACTTAATTTTTTATTGACATGGGTTTTCTTTCTTTCTTTCTTTCTTTCTTTCTTTCTTTCTTTCTTTCTTTCTTTCTTTCTTTCTTTCTTTCTGTCTCTTTCTTGCTTTTTTCTCTTTGTTTTTTTTTAAACAGGGTTTCACTATATAGCCCCACCTGCCCTCAAACTTGTCTTTCAACCTTCTGAATACTAGGTTACAGGCAAAATCGTGCTTATATTTAAAAAAATCAAGCAGCATTTTTTTTTCCTCTTGATCGAAACGTAAATTGAAAGAATGCCAATTGTTAGTAGTTCTTTAGTCAGCTGATAAATATTTTGTCTTTACAGGAATTGTATTTAACACGAACATTTTATAGCATCTTACATTAAATGGAATTTTATTATTTTCTCATATTAAAATGAACATTTATTATTTTCTCTGTATAACACTAATATTTCAGGGTCGATGAGGATATTATTTAAGATGATGATCAAATTGGAACTAGAAGAATTTAGAGCAGAGATTGAAGCTAAGTAGTTATCAAGGGAAAAATAAATAAAGATAAGAATAAAAAACACTTTGCTGAGTTTGTAATAACAAACAAAATGTAAAGGCAAAATGAAAAACGGAGAATTCCCATGTAATTGCCATGAATATTACTTTAACCATGCTTCATGCAATTATTGCAATATGAGCAACATTTTAAATGGTGCATCAATTTTCAAGAGTGTATTGAACTTTGGTTCAATTCCAAGGACCACACACTAACAATATAAGCAATAAATCCCATCGTCACTAGTAAATTGTTGCCATTGTAATTTAAGATCTTTATGTAGAATTCAATTGTTTAAGATGAATGAATCTAATGACACTGAATCCAGTAATAAGTAACACTGTAAGTCATAAATAAAATCATATTTCTATGGGAAAATTATCCATAGTAGCTTAAAAACAGCTGAGAATCTTTACAACATATTAAGGATAGATAAAACAATCTTGACTAACCTGCTTAGGGTAGCCTTCTAGTAGTTCATTAATTGTGTGATAGACTCAACTTTTTATTGGAAATAAAAGAGAATTATAGGAAGCTGAACTACATGTGATTGAGACATACAAGGAACATATTCAATGTTTATTTTTTTAAAGGATTATAATTATGGAAGCAGTTTTTTCCAAATTCTGAAAGTTTCTTAAGTTTATTTTAGCAGGAATAACTACTTTATATGTTTAAAATCTATGAGGATGGAGAGATAGCTCAGGTATTAAGCCTTTGCCTTGCAAGTAGAAAGACCTGAGTTCAGTTTCCAAACCCCATGTGAAAACACTGAGAGAAAAAACAAAAAAACACTGACAAGAAGTTGCAACAACCTGTAATTCTGGCCCAGGAAGACAGAACCTGGGACACACCAGTGCAAAGCAATAAGGAGGTAAATCAATTCAGGATGATTCCCTACATCACTCTTGCACATCCACAGATGCACACATTCAAGTGCCTTGCTTTATGAGAATATGCACTTATACATACCCACTCCTACACATGCAAAAAACAAAATTAAAAAAAGAGTTATTGAAGTTGTAGGACACATTCATAGGAAAATTGGTCCTTGAAAACCTCCTGACAAGTCCTTCGTCATCCTCAAGTATGCTTATTCCTTAATTACTTGATGGGCCTTCAATGGAATACTTATATTAGCTATGACTACTAAAGTCATAAAGACATGAATATTTGTCTTACTCTCCTATTCTCCAAGCTGTGACACATACATGACTCAGACAAATAAGAGTAAATATGGGGTTGGGTCTACACATGTTCCTGGCTGCAGCAAAGTTATTACCAGGGATTAGGAGAACTGGCCACAGTGTATCTATAACAAGAGCAAAGAGAATGTACCAAGTTTACCAATCAGCCAAAGGCAACAAGTTATTTCTCCACTTAACTCCCTGTCCAGAGAATGGTTCCACCCATTAATGGGCTGGGTCTTCCCACATCAATGAGGTAATTTCCTATAGGCTTTCTCAGAGGTTTGCTATAACTACTAGTTCTTCATAGGTATGCATAATTGTTCACTTCTCAACTGTCAAGTTGACATCCAAAACTAAATCCCACAACATGGGGAGAAAATCTGTAGGGAAGACAGGAGAGGACAATGATGGGAGGAAAGTGAGATGAGAAAAGGTGGGAAAGAGTAATCAAATAATCATAATATTATGTACATGAAATAGTCACAAAACTAATCTGAGTTAAATTGTAAATACTCAGGTATAGGTTAGTACAGTTATCTATACGAAACAGTGAAATAAATGAATGCTGCAGAACTAACATTGATGATATCATTATCTTTATAATTAGTTATAATGAAGCTCTATAATTTCTTCTCATTACAATGTAATTTGATTTTAAAATTTATACTAGATCTAATTTCATATTACCTCATACACATGTATCAATGTGTATATAAATACTTGTACTTTTTGATGTTATTATCATCTATTACATACAGCATGCATTTGAAATTAGGTTTAACCATTATATTTCAGCAATATTACTGAATTATCATCTCAGAGAAGCCAAACTATGCCATATGATCACATCAATTTTAGATATAAACTAATTTGATTGAATTGGATTTCAAGATTTCTGGCTAAAATGCTAATGATTTCATTTTTCCTCTGCAATACCAAATCTACCTGAATCTATGTTCTCTCTTTAGATAGCCATGATCCTCAGCCTTTATAATGGTCTTGAAATTTCTGTTATTGAGTATTTAAAGCAATCAAATACAAAAACCATACAATTGATTATGGATTGCTTCCAGTGGGACTGAAAATAACATTAAGTATAAGGACTTTTCATTGAAAAGTAGTGTACCATAAAGAAGTTCCAAGTCTCTGTCAACAAAGGCTATTGTTGTACATAATATGTCCATGTTGTTGTCATAATAGAACTAAAAAGAAGGGATAAGTTTCAGTGTTCTACTGGACAGCAAACAAATAATAGTTTGCAACCATGTACTAAATATTTCATTCAAAATTAAAGTTAAGAAATAAAAAAAATATTTAGGGACACGACATATCAATCACCCTACACACCGAGACTTAGGGAACATGTCACAAAGTTTGGCCTCACAATAGTTTATTATGTAACAGAAAAGATCTTAAGAAGCACCCATCTCTGAGAGAATATTGTGGTTAAATTCCGAATGGTGAAGGACAGTAGGGGAATCCTTTCTAGAGTGATCCACTGATCACTGATAAATCAGCCATATTCTAGCAAATACTCAGGTTCAGGATAGTACTGGTAACCTAGATGAAACTCAATGGGCTGCACAAACAAGCAAATAAACAAACATCACAGTGAAGTAGGAGGGAGGCTTGCTGGGATAGTATTGGGTAATAAGAGATAAAGTTGATAAACCTCACTATATCTTTATAATGTCAAAAGATAATATAAATTTAAAATTTAGGGAAATAGAAATGTAGCTTATTGTTTTGTTCTTTCCATATTTCAGGACTGAATCAAATTAATATACCCACAAATATATATATGTATATATATCTAGAGAGAGAGAGAAGTCACAAATATGTAAAATTAAGAAATCATTATTATTCAAATAAAAGCTACTCTTCCAGAAACTGTTTTAAGTTTCTGACTCTGTCGTGGAGGGAAGCTTATGGGTGATGCAAACATTTACATAGTACCTAAAATATCTCAGAAATGGACAGTTTAATGAAGATGTGGTAGTTAGACACTGAGCAGAGCTCCTGGAGTGTTATTGTTGTGTGGAAATTATGAAAGACTCCACACTGGAGTAATATTTCATGTGATGTGTAAGTACTAAATATTAGTCAGTTCTGGAAAAGGCTGTTCAAAAGGAATCCTGAGAAAGAGAAGTGAGAAGAACTGTGAGGATGCTTGGCACACCTCACTTGGGAGGCAGAGAAAAGAGGCAGTTGTGTGAAAACTGCAGAGGAGAAAGAGCAGATAATGTGATGGGAAGGAAGATTGGCAGGTGTGCCGCAGAGAGCCCTGTGCAGAGAAATTGGGAGCTCTGTTTTTATTCTCATCGCAGAGGCAACTTGACAGAGTCTTCAGTGAGGAAGAGCCATAATATATACTTTAGGGAGGTTGTTCTGGGAGCATGTAAACTTGAAGAGAGGAATGACATGAATCCAAGGAGGAAAGCAACTCATGGGAGCTGTCAGTACTGCTGTGCAAAGCTGTCATATCCTGGGAAATGTTGTTTTGACAGCTGTATCTTCTTGAGTATGCACGATCCACATGAAGTGGATCACTGCAGTCCAGTTGAGCTTTATATACTTCCATTTCTTTGACAAAAGATGGATCAACAAAAATAATGGCTTTATTCCTTATTAAAGTAATGCTGAAATAGTTATAGATCATTTAGACCCAGTTTATGAAGAAAGAACAATATAAATTGTGTATCTGCCTGGATGGGACCCTCCCTGGAGAGATGAATAAGATGTCTCAATAGTTAGTCATTCTTCAGTCTGTTGGCATGCAAGCAGGAAAGTCTGCTTACTCAGTAATTCCCATATGCCATACATTCCATGTATATATGGATGTGATCAGTTCCCACAGCTCCTGGTGTTGGTAAGAACTCTCCTGCCAAATTGGACTGTGAATTGCTAACAGAGAATCATAAGATGAACTAAATCCCCCTTATTCCCATAAGTTGTTGGTTCATGAATTTATCAGCCGCCTGAGGACAAACTGGAAGAGGCACATTATTATGCTAGGAGGGAAAGACCATAGAGCATTTCCTCAACAAAGACACAGAAATCATAGATATATTGGGAATGTATGGGTATATTCTCTGAATATTATGAATTTTACTCATTTTCTTAGAGTGGATTCTAATGAAGACAGTTACTCTGTAACTCTTCTATTTAATCTTTTTATGAACCCTTATTCTTGAGCTTAGGAAACAAAGGATATTCATTCATTCATATACTTGGTCATAGGGCATCATAGTCATTTGGTGACCACATTGATATAAAATAATTAAAAGATTGTTTAAATGTGAAGCTAGACAAATAAGCATTGGCCCCATCCTAAAGCTCAGGGAACTTTGAGGAAGAGGGGGCAGTAAGATTGTAAAAGCCTAAAGATGGGGAAAATCAACGATATGCAAGATACTCCACACAAGTTAGGGCTGCAGTAGCCATAATTGGACTTTGCATGATCTGCACAATAGCTGACATGTCAATGACCCCACAAAGTCTAGAATAGATCACAGGCAGTCCTTAGAAGCATGGAACTAAAAGTCATAATAGAGTTCCCATACTAATAGGGAGCCCAAGAAAAGGCTGTGGGCTGTGCCATTGAGTCCTACCCCTCACTAGAGTGGAGGACTCAGAGGGAAGTTGGCATTCACACAAAAGGATGCTCCAAGGGATGTGAGGGGGGGGAAAGGGGAGTCACTAGGAAAAGGGAAGAGAGAGAGAGGGGAGGTGAAAGGAAGGGGAAAAGGGGGAGGGATAGTACAAAGGGGACTGGGAGGGGTAAAGGGAGGGAGAGGAACAGGGTTCCCTATTGAGCTTGTATAATTGGGAAAACAAAATGTGGGGAAAAAAGAAAAGTGAGCATAGGTAAACTATGTCTTTTGAACATTAAAAGAATGAGCAGATTCTAACAATACCAATATTACCAACAGAAGAGTTTCCCAATCTGGTTAAATAAAATTCATTGTCCCAGACAGATCCAAAAGAAGGTCTTTTTAATCACAAAAATCAGAGAGAGAGGAGAGAGGTACAGAATAGTCAGGAAAACTTCAATCAAAATAGATGCAAAAGAAAGGTTGGAGTGAGAAGGCACACAAATTTGAGACTAGACATGTGGTCACCACACAGTGTATCCTGGAGGACTAAGAAAGGAGCTTGTATGATAACAAGCAGAGACTGTCTTTCGTAAAGTAGAAGGAATCCAGTGAGTCACTGAGTGTTGAAGAGGGAATGATGTGAAGTCATTTATTTTTAAATTGTCATTCTGACAACCACAATGAGATACCATTAAACACCCACCAAATGTCAAAAACTCGAAGGACTAATGACACAAGCGACGGCAAGGATGAAAGAGCTACTGGTTCACCCTTCTGATCGACTTGTGGGAGCACAGCATGTACCATCACTTTGGAAAAGTCTCTGACAGCCTTCCACAACGTGAAATGACAACATTAAAAAAAACTATCTGAAATTCCATTTCTAGATACTTAATAGAAATATAAACAATGATTTTTTAAAAAAGAATTGTACAAAAATTTTCAAAGCAAGGGGCTGGAGAGGTGGCTCAGGGGTTAAGCCTCTGCCTTGCAGGCAGAAGGTCCTGAGTTCGGATCCTAGACCCCACGTATAGACGCCGGGCAGAAACAGGGGCGGCCTGCATTTCTGGTCCTGGTAGGGCGGAGCCTGTGAATCTCCGGGCAGAGAAAACAAGGAGGCAGTCCATGGTGGTTCCTGAATTCGTCCGTGGTTCTACACACACACACACACACACACACACACACATATACACGCACGCACACACATACACACGCACAATTGAATAAATAATAAAAAAATTTAAAAAATTTTCAAAGCAAAGTTAGAACCAAAATTTCTAGTATCCAAGTGTTTAGGGTTAGTAGAGAGAAAATATTGCTCACCAATGAAAATTAGCAAATTATAAAAGCAGTTTTAGATAAGACAACATGAATCTCAGAAGCTTGCTAGATAAAGACTTTCCTTAATTTACCTAATTCTTAATTTATTTCTAATTTCATGTCTTTGGTTTTTTATTTCAGTCAAATTCTCTATATTTATTAAAATCTTTTTCCTATCATTTATATTTTTCTGAGATAAATACTAAATTCATTCTTTGTAAAGTGAGATAAAATACTTATAATTAAGTTATGGGTTTCAATTTCTATCTCAACATAACCAACTGAACAATTCTTTGTTCTCTACTCTACAACCCTCTAGCAGCAATATTCATGGAATTGATTTTTCCAGATTCCCCCATTAGGTTGCAAATAGCCACATTTCCTCTTTTTCTGTTTTTCTTCTTTTGTTTTTGTTTTCAAAGTTGAAGTCATTCCTTGGAGTCATTCCTTGGAATGTTGGTAACATATTTTCTTTATCCATTCACCTCTGGTTTTTTTTTCTCACTCAGGCTATTGTGAACCCTGAGTAAGAAAATCCATCTCTCTCTTCATGATTCCAACATTAGTTATTTTGAATTCATGAAAAAACATGGTAATAATAGATCATTTTGTAGTTCTAACTCTAATGATTAAGGAAACCTCACAATTTCCTTCCATGGTGGATAAACCTGCTTGCACACCTACTAGCAGAACACAGTGTTCCAGTTAATCTATATCCCTGCTAACATTTCTTTTGCCCTTTTATAATAATTATTCTAATAGGTTTGGAGGGATATTTTATTTCACTTTCCATTTCTCTCACAATTAATGATAAGATATCATTTCATACCTATTTTATGAAGACATATATCTTCAAGTTCTTTATAAGTTCTCAATTAGCATTTTTTCCATCTCCTAATTGAGAGATAGTCCATAAGCATTTCAGCTATGAACTTTGATATATATATATATATATATATATATTTCACACATCATTCTGATAGTTAATATTAACTGCAAGTTTGACATGACTCAGCATCATGTAGGAAATAAATATATCTGAGAATAGCATCTGGGATTTGTATGATGAATATTTTATATTGGGTAAATTGAAATTAAGTTTTATCCACCTAAATTATGGGTGGCACCATGTTATGGGATAGAGTTGGAGACTGTATAACCAATAGAAAGTTAGATTTACATATGTTTGCTTCCTGACAAGGAATGCAATGTGACCAGACTCTTTCCAGATTCCCCCATTAGGTTGCAAATAGCCACATTTCCTCTTTTTCTGTTTTTCTTCTTTTGCTTTTGTTTTCAAAGTTGAAGTCATTCCTTGGAGTCATTCCTGCCATAATGGTCTGTGTCTTAAAATGTGAATTTAAAAACAAAAACCAAAAAAACCTTTCCTTATTAAGTTCCTTTCATCAGGTATTTTACTGCAACAATGAGAAAAATAACCATTATTGACTTTTCATGCTGATATTTCCTTTCTCGTACAATAGCTTGCTCAAAGGGACAAAACAGAGTCCCCAAATATGTCCATATACAAACTGCAAATTACATTTGAAAGAGGTTTTAAGAATATACAGTAAAGAAAGGTACATCTCATTGAAAAATGGAACTGGGAATATTGCACCTTCACTTCAAAATGAATTTAATATAAAGCCCCTACCTTAGACCATACATAAAAATCAATTAAAAATGGACAAAGACTCCAATATAATTTAAAATGTTGCAATTCTAAAAGTCCTAATATTAAACATCTAAAAAACCTAATAGTGAGCACAGGTAGGAGAAATCTTACATTGGTCCTAACAGTCATTTCTGGGGTCCAATATTGAAAGTACAGGCAAGAAAACAGAACTACACACATGGGTGCCGCAACAAACGGGAAAGCTCCAGCACAGAAATAAACCACTTTTTCAGAATAACTTTTTCTTAATTCTAGATATTTTATAGGCCTCACCAACTTGGTTGAAAGGCTGATTTTACTGAAATTCCATAAAAGGAAGCTTTGAAAATTTGAAAGACCAGTGGAACCTTTTAGTTCACAAAGAAACATTTTTACATAATCTGTGTTAGGGGGACAGGGCTATATAATGATAGCTTCCTTAGCTTCCTTAGTTCTATGTCAAGTACATACGAACTTAAGTATGTGAATATCTGAAAAGCAAAGCATGGAAATGAAAATATACATGACAAGAAATTTTTAAGTTTTAGTGGTGAAGTAAGAAATCTGGAAGAAAGAAGAAATTTGAAGCCTATTTATTTTCTCCTGAAAGAATGTAGTAAGTGTGGTGTTGATTCATTAGTTCCCATTCATTTAGGGAAACTCTCCAAATTTAGTCATTTCTGATGGACACATGCTATGAAATGTTGGGATCTCTCACAGGTGAATAAAGGAACCACCACACAGATATCCCCATATTAGCACATTAATTTGGTTGTGCTGCCCTGTGTCAGAATCCCTAGGAGCCTCAAGTGATTTTCTGTCCAGCCTTAAAATAGGGTAAAAGCATAGCAATATCAGAAGCAGAATTTTTAAGAAGTTTAAAAATGTGTCTCACATAAGCTGGTATCTATGGTTACAGAATCTCAAGGTCAGTTGCAGTGTTTGAGGCAAGAGGTTATCTTATACAAACAAAATGACAACTGTGGCTAGAGTTCAGGGATTTACAGGACTCGAGGTGAGAGATCATTTTGTACAAAGGAAATTTGGCACTTGTGATAAGTCTGCATGTACTGACCACCTTAACTTTTATGGTGCATGAAGGTCTATGGGCAGGTTAACTGTGGCCAGATAGCAAACAGCAAGAAACAGGACGAATCATGTTTAACAAGCACTTAAAACTTCTAAGAAGCAATAAAATCAAATTCTTAAAAAATCTTTCTATTGCCAACTATTTTTCTAGCAAGATTAAAAATGCATAGCCATCATCATCACATTTCTATGTAACTATCAAATTGTTATGTAACCATCACTTGGCTAGGGGATGATGCTTTACAGTTTAAAGGTGTAGGGTTTTGTTTATTGACTGTTTTTCTTCCATCATTATACTTTGGCTATATTGATCAGATATCTATCTGTTACTTGCTGGTTGGAATACAAATTGATAATGATAGCAATATGCTTGATAGACAGAATGCAACATTCTTACATAATTTGAAATTCAGGAGCAAACATTTGGGTCAGTGTTAAGAAATGAATATTTTACACACATAGAAACAAAAAACAGACACATGAATCCTTAGAGAAATCATGGAACATAGATAGCTAGCTAACGCCAATACGTATCCTCATAGTCTCCCTTACAAAAAAATAATGTTCAGGACATTATTAAAGCCAAAAAAAGTGTACTTCTCAACTATCCTGACTGTTGCATATAGGCTAAAGTGTTTATTCACTCGGTAATAGTTAATTAAAAGTACAGTGTGTGACTTTCAGGGAAGATTTTTATTATTGTTATAGATGTTTTCATATATAGAAAGAATATTCCTCTAGGCCCTTCCTCATTTCTACTGTCTGAATATTATATTTTGTACTCAGAGTTTTAGCTTATATAGCATATGGGCCACTGCATTGGATTTGTAGAGAGAGCTAGAAGAATTTTTAAGTTCTCATTAATGTAGAAGTGCCTTTAGAAATATGCTTATGCTAGATTTCTGATTTGTGCTATTACACAAGTGAAATAGAGACATCATTACTTTAAATTTCTATAATATATTCAGTTTCATTCATAGTATGGGCTTTGATCACTCTTTTGAAACTGACACTCAGCATTTACATGTCTTTACAATTTTGCTTCTCTGTCTAACCATGGGTCAAGAAATGATAACTAATATTTCACTACTATAAAAATTCTATTAATCTCCTTTACCCTGTCTTTGCTTTGTAGATTATATACTTAATATGATGCTTTTGGTATAACTACTTATGTATTGTGACAATAATTTTAATCACATTAAATATGTTATTACCTCATATTAAGTTACTTTTCTTTAGCTCTGTAGAAATGTGGAAAGCAAAGCTTCTCTTTCATTTGATTTGATTTTATAGGAATTAGTTAATCAAGGCTCTGTTTTCTTTAATGTGCTCCGCTTTTTTTCCACATTTCATTTTCAACCTTTTCTAATAATTTTCTTCTTGACTATTTCTTGTACTTTTTGGCTGTTTTTTCACTTCTTGGTGTTTTATCCCTTGATCAAATCTTATCATTTTCGCAATGATGAGCTAATTCTAATAACATGTCCTTCACAACCAACTTAGCAGACCTTTGGATGCTATGTAAATTTAGCTTATAGTAATGTTTTATTTTCAAAGCTCCCTGAGAAACTCATGAATAATTTTACCTCAAATATTTTAATAAATTTCATATTTACTCATCATTTATTACATATAAATATGAAGCTAAAATAGCAATTCTTTGCAACTTTTTAAATTTTCACCATATGTGCTATGTATCTTCCAAATAACTACGTGGGATGCTGCTTTACTTGTTTTTTATGTTAGAAAAACATGGTAGAATTTGCATCAAAGCTATTTATTCTTTAATGGATGGGTGCAAATAAGAAAATACAAATATTTGAAATGCTCCCTTAACTCCCAATTTTGCTTCTCTTTTAAAGTGTATAAACTTTGTTTTTTAGTAATTTGTAAAGGATTATTTCTTACTATTTTAGTATTGAAAAATATATATTAATCTACTTTATGTTGCCATTCTCACCTTGTAGGAAGCAGTTATTTATATTCCCACAAGTGCATCCACTTTGTATTCAAGGAGTAATGTCGACCAGAGGCCGAGAGAGCTCAGTACTAGAGATAATCTATCTAACTATGCCTAGGCTACATGGAGGTATTTAATGGAACTGTGATCAGTGATATCATAAAAGATGCATGTTCATTAGTCCTTTAAAAGCACACAAGTCTGAACTGCACCATATTTTTAATCACCTCTTTCAATCTGAATATGCTAATTGTTTTAGCTATTTTAATAATTGTCAGCTGGGGATTGTGCTATGTTCTATGTTCTAATTATTTTGACTTTTAGAGTAAATATATATGTGTGTGTGTGTGTGTGTGTGTGTGTGTGTATTTCCACAACTGTAGTTCAATTTATCTATCAGTTAACTATTTTAATCATCATATATGATATATATTTATGCACTTATCCTAATAAAATATATTTTATCTACTGACCTACCATCTGTCTATCTGTATCTATCTTTTTATCTATCTATACATCTATCTATCCTTCTATCATCATCATCAATTGCCTATCATAAACCCATAGCTTTTCAATGCATTGTCTATTGATTCTCTGTACATTTTCTTGTTAAGCAAAAGACCTATTCTTCTTTCATTTCACTTTAATTTAAAGAGCACTTTTCTTAATAAAACTTGTGAACCCTTAGCACTGCTTTGAGCTAATTGCTACCTTATCTAGAATGAAAAGTATGACTGATGACACACTTGTGATAAAGCAAAAGTTCTTGTGATATTTGAAATGTTATTGGCAGAAAACCTGAGTGATGAATGTATTCTGTATTAGGGTTAAAACATGCTAATTAGATACCTAGGCAGGTTACAGATTGAAAACTCCAGGTTAGAAAAGAGTTTATCAATTTGCATGTAGTCATCCTTTTATACAACTTTCCTTAACAATGATTTCTTATACTAAGCATTTCTTCAGTTATTACCTGATCTTATGGAATAACTAAAAATTTGTCAAATCATAGTCCTCAGAGGAATATTCCTGATCTTTATAATAACACTGGAGGATATTTGCCACATTTTTTCTTAACTTTCACAAGCATTTGCAGGACTATCCTACAAGTAGTCATATGCAAGACAGAAGCCAGGCTCTTGCTCCTATAGCATTACTGAAGTTAGAGTCCACCAGTGAGAAAACTGTAACATTTCATCAATTTTAGGCAGCATATACAATTCAGAATGCATTTTCTGGAGTGTAAAATAGAGGAGACTAGAGAGATAGCGCATCATAGGTTGATGTGCTACACGGATCAGAGTTCATAGTGGTTATTGAAACTGATTTTTTTAAAATTTATTATTATTATTATTTATTCAACTGTGCGAATGTGTGTGTGTGTGTGTGTGTGTGTGTGTAGAACCACGGGCGAATTCGTGAACCACCATGGACGCCACCACCTCCTTCTGCCCCGGGATTCACAGGCTCCGCCCTACCAGGACCAGAAGCGCAGGCCGCCCCCGCTTCCGCCTGGCGTCTATACGTGGGATCTGGGATCGAACTCAGGACCTTCCTCCTGCAAGGCGGATGCTTAACCCCTGAGCCACCTCTCCAGCCCCTGAAACTGATTTTTTTAGCTCTTCCAGAGACTTTATAGTATTTCTCAAACCTTTCAAACATATTTGAGATATGTCTTGTTTAACCTCACCTTACTCGGTTTCACAATAACTTACTTTCTCAATCTCACTTACCAATACTATTATTTGTTACATAAATGTAATTAAAAGACAGACTTGTCTATGTAAACTTTTGCTGGAGCTTGAGTGAAGAATTTCAGATTATTAGAAAGAACACTATCATTTTCAAAGTTCAATTGACTAGATCTTACTTATAGACATGGCTTTTCTCAAACATTGGGTATGAATATGTCCCAAAGCATTGAGACATCATTAGATAAGTTGTGACCAAGTCCTTCCTCTTTCATATAGTTAGAATACAACAGTAGATAAACTTTTTGGGTGCTGGCTAATAATTCACAGTGAAGTACATACAGTGAAAACAAAAGGAGTTCAAGTAAGTTCAAGGGACTCTAGAGAGGAAGTATTATCTAAGTTAAATAGATGCATGTCTTTCTCCAAGATTTAGAAATCCCTTAGACATTACCTTCAACCTTAATCTGAAAATTATGTCTAAATTCATAGCTTATAAAAATACTTGAAATAAAAAAAAATTCCTGCCTTAAGGACTGATACAAGCTGTACTAGGTAAATACAACTGTCCAGGTGACAATGCAAGTTTGGGCTCTAGGCACATTATTAAAGGATTGGTAGTTAATACACGTAGTAGGCAATTCTGTGAGTAGGGATGTAGGAAGGCCCAGCCCATGGTAGGTGTGGCTAATCCCTGGAAATGTGGTTGAAGCAGAGAGAGCTAATTCTGTAGTTGGCATACTTTCAGAATGATGGAATGATTCAGCCTTCATTGCATGTAGGAGATCTTGCAAGAGATAAATCATGTCCCTCTCTCTTTTTATTTATTTATTTATTTTTCTGCTCATACAAACATATTAGGTCCCCTGATCCCTCCCTTCCTCCATCCCTCCCTAACATTCCCTCCGTCCCCTCTTTTCCCCTTCCTTTCCCCCCTTCCTCCCTTTCTCCCAGTGCCCCCTCCCCCATCCCTGAAGCATCCTTTAATGTGTATGTCAAACTTTCTTCTGAATCCTCCTCTCTGATGAGGTATAAGGACTCAGTGGAATTTCCTAGAACTCTTTCTTGTGTTCCCCTTAAGTATAGAAACACTACTGTGATGTTAATCACTTGCTTTTTCTTTTTTTTTTAATTTACATTTTTATTGCTTGGGCTAATTGCGAGAGCTTCTACCTTGATTAGGGCCTTTATTTTTTTAACATTTTTTATTATTATTTCTGCTCATAAAAACTTAATAGGTACACCAGTTCCCTCCCTCCCTCCTCCTCCCACCGACCCCCCCTGCACCCACCCTCCAACCCTCCCTCCCCATCACCCTGTGCCTCCCCGGAATCCCTGGAGAATCCTTTAATGTGCATGCCAGACTCTCCTCTGGGCCCTCTTCTCCGATGATGTAATAGGATCCAGGAGCATTTCCCTGAACTCTTTCCTGTGTTCTCCTTAAGCATAGGAATACTACTGTGGCTGTCAGTCCCTTGCCTCCAAGGATCTTGGTGTCTTTAGCAAATGCTAGACTGTGGGGTCAGTAGTGTGTTGGACATTGCGCAGGGCATGCAAAGTCCAATTATGATTGCTTCGGCCCTAACTTATGTGGAGTATCTTGCATATCATTGCTTCTACCATCCTTGTGCTCTTACAATCTTACGGCCCTCTCTTCTGCAAATTTCCCTGAGCTTCAGGATGGAGAGAGATTAGGCAGGCCTGATTCCAGGTGGTTGATATAGAGTCTCTGATGCTCTGAATTATGGTTTGTTGATCTTTTTTTCAGTTTAGCTGCTCTTGCAATGCCCTTGGCTCTATCCTGATGGGTATTGGATGCAACCCCATAGTCAGAGATAAAAAGCTGTTAAAATAGAGTCTTATTATAAGGATAGATTCAAAGGTAGATGGAATAAGAGTAGGAGACTGCAGTGAGGGGAGGGTCAGTCTCCCATTGCAAAATTGTTACCTTCTATCTGCCAGACTGTACGTTCTCCCTTTCTGGTAAGATCATAGCCCATCAGTTGCAAGTGACCAGGAAGGATAGTCTGTGAGCTTAACCAGATGTCTCATTACTTACGTGCAGTCCTTGATGGTGGCCTATTATCTCAGTTGTAGCATGATCCTTTCTCTCCTTGTTTCTGGCCGAGCCCTCCTTCCCCTTCTCTCCTGTTTATAATCTTTGCAATTACTGTTGGTATTACAGAGATTTATCTTTGAGTGTGTCTCTAAGTGGGTTTGGTACTATAATCCACCTATTAGGGAGTACATATGGTGCTTAATTTTCTTTTTTTTTAATTTTTTATTATTATTATTTATTCAATTGTGCATGTATGGTGTGCGCGTGTATGCATGTATGTGTGTGTGTAGAAACATGGACGAATTCAAGAACCACCATAGACCGCCTCCACCTCCTCCTTGTTTACTCTGCCCTGGGATTGACAGGCTCCACCCTACCAGGACCGGAAACGCAGGCTGCCCCCGCTTCTGCCCGGTGTCTGTACATGGGGTCTAGGATCCAAACTCAGGACCTTCTGCCTGCAAGGCAGAGGCTTAATCCCTGACCCACCTCTCCACATCCAAGTGCTTAATTTTCTGTGTCTGTGATACTTCACTCAATATAATTGTTTCTAATTGCATACATTTCCTGGCAAATTTCATTAATTCATCGTTTTTGATGGCTGAATAGTATTCCATTGTATAAATGTACCACATTTTCCTTATCCACTCATCAACTGTTGGACATTTGGGCTGATTCCATGACTTTGCTTTTGTAAACAGTGTTGCTATAAACATGGTCATGCTTGAGCTATTGTGAATTTTTGCTGTATGGGGGGTTATTCCCAAAAGTGGAATAGCTGGGTCATATGGCATTTCAATCTTTAATTCCTTTAAGAATCGCTAGATGGCTTGCCAGAGTGGTTGTATGAGCCTGCATTCCCACCAGCAATGTAGGAGAGTTCCCTTCTCTCCACATCCTCTCCAACACTTGGTGTTGTTTGTATTGTGGATTTTTGCCATACTGACTGGGTTGAGATGATATCTCAGGGAAATTTTGATTTGCATTTCCCTGATGGCTAAGGATGTGGAGCAATTTTTAAGATATTTGTTAGAAATTTTAATTTCGTCCTTGATAAAGTTTCCTTTAAGTTCCAAGGCCCATTTTTTAATTGGGCCATTTGTATCCTTGGTGTTTAATTTTCTAAGTTTTTTGTGGGCTCTGGATAATAGAGCTCTATCAGATATGTAGTTAGTGAAGATTTTCTCCCATTCTGTGCTTGAGTTACAATATCTTTATCTGAAGAAGCTCTTTAATTTCATAAGAATCCCTCTGTTGAGTGTTGGTTGTATTGATTGGTTGTGCTATTGGATGTCCATTTAGGAACTGTTGGCCTAGCCCAATCAGCTCCAGGGAGTATAGTCTCTGGCCTTATATCAAGGTCTTTGATACATTTGGAATTAAGTCTTGTACATGGTGACAAGTACGGGTCCAGCTTTAATCTTCTGCATGTGGAGATCCAGTTTTGCCAGCACCATTTGTTGAAGATGCTGTTCTTTTTCCATAGGATTTTTTGGGCCCCTTTTTCAAATATCAAATGGCTTTAGTTGTGTAGGCTCATTAATTCCCATAATTTGTTTTCTTGGGTTTTGTTTCTCATGGATTTGTACTTTGACTTGGGCATTGTCATTTTAACTCTTAAGACCTTCTTTCAATTTCTGTGCATTTTTCACTGAACTGAATTATTTGGCATGGAGCAGCTCCTGCTCCAGCTGGCTGGTGGGAGGAGCTGGGACCAATGGGCTGCCTGGGGTTTGTGGGGGAGTGGGGAGGAGCTTACTTAGGTCGCAGTGAGTCCTGGCTGGACTGATCGCTTCCTGGGCAGGTGGGGAAAGGGGAATTTTTATAAATTCCGTAAACTGAAAAAAATTCATTGTG
The DNA here is from genome assembly GCA_023101885.1 of Typhlomys cinereus. Taxonomy (NCBI): domain Eukaryota; kingdom Metazoa; phylum Chordata; class Mammalia; order Rodentia; family Platacanthomyidae; genus Typhlomys; species Typhlomys cinereus. The sequence continues at coordinate 1,119,258 of JALPQD010000161.1, forward strand.
GGCATCATAGATATAAATTTTTACTATTCTCATGAATTAGTTTTCCACTTCAAAAAAAAAACACATATAAAAGAGGTCAAAAAAATCCAACACCTGGCCTAGCTCAACTGAGAGATATTTGGAATGAGGAAATATACTTAAATGCTAGTAAGTTGAAATTAACATATGTAGTATTTGCTATGAACAGAACCTAGAGCTTCACACAAGTTAGATAAGCAATGAATATTGCACATTACTCCTGTCTGACATTTGTCAAGAAATTTTGGAGGCAATTTCAAGCAGTGTAGCCACAATCTGCAGAAGCTCCTTTTAGGGACAGAGTGTAGAACAAATGACAGTGGAATCCATAGTTGTCTTAATAGCAATGAACATCACCCGAGTGGAAGGATAGATTATGCACATTGCTAATATATTTACTAATGAGATTTCTACTCTTTCTCAAGAATTATGAGTACTATGATAGAAGTTTATAATTTCTCATTTTCAAACATATGAAGTTATCAATTCAGATATTAGCCTGTTATAGAGCTTTTTGTGATTTTTGTTTCAAATCTATGTAATTAAATTTAGTACTCTCATAGAAAATTGTCTAAATAACAGATAATGCTAATAGGATTAAGTGTAAACCAAACCAGAAGTGAAGGTGTTGAGTTACTTTTAAAAATCAATAGACATTCTGCTTAATAAATTGGAAGTATTAGGAAAACCAAAATAAAAAATAAATTGGAAGTATAGACCATACACGAGACATCTCTATATTTGTAGATGGTATCACTTCAGCGACAGTATAAAAATAGTAAGGTGTAGACATATAGTGTGGGATGTGACTTATTTATGGGAGAGTGCTCAGAATAATGTAGAATATTCCATTGTGATTCCATTCTTGTGCTATTATTGTCCTGACATTTGATTACACCAAAGAGTAAATGACTCTGGTTTTATCTTAGCAGAAATTTCATATTATCTCTCAGAGGATATTCCAGCTACTTTCTTTGCCTTAGTCTTTGAAAACAATTTCCTCATTCAATTCACATTTAGGAAAGTTCTAAAGAATTTATTTCAGAGTCCCTAGAGATATACAATTTAAGAGGCTGACTATTCTGTTTCTATATTATGTTTCTATTTCATTTGATTGATTCCTATTAACATTATCTGTTATTTAGACAATTTCCTATAAAAGAGTACTAAGTTTAATTACATAGATTTTGGTGCAGTTTTGATATAAATAGTTTATTTCACTTTAATTGTTTTGATAATATGGATGCTAACTTAGTAATCATCACTAATGAGAAACCGCCATTTTATATCTAGAAGCCTATTTTTCTTACCTTATCCTAGGTAGTAATTATATTAAGATGTATTTATGACAGTAGATATAGCTCTTAACAATCTTGGCCTCAGTGACCCAATTTATTTTATGTATTAAATATTTAATTAAGCCCAAATATACTTGCATTACTTTAAATAGCTAGATCTCTCTCATCTGAAATTTAAATATCTCTTGAGTACTGTCGAACCATTGTTTGGGTACAAGTCTTCAATTTTTTGGCTCAAAATTTTACTCCCTCAAGGAAATTGCTCTCTTTTTTACTTTTGATTTCATTATTTTTTGGTGTAATGAGCTACTGTTTTCTAAATGTTTCTAAAGTATATGGAAAGTATGATAATATTTATTGGATATATGTGAGCAATTGACTAAAAATTGGGAGATAAGCAATGGCTGGTTTTATGTGGAGAATTTGAATATAATAAGAAAGAATATAATTATATTAAATATAAAAAGAAAGATATATCAAAATATTAGACCAATAAGAAACAATGGAACTAGTGTTCCTAAATTAATAGAAACAAAATATACTTGGGAACAAGAATTATCATAGCTAAAGATAATGTTATGATGTATAGATAATAATTCCTCAGAAGATTCACAATAATGTGTATGCATAGGATAACAGAACTATGAGATTTTTGAACTTGTGATAAACAGATCTGACATGACAGACAGCTTTACAGTCTTCATTGTAGGATTTATTACTCAACAAATGATAGAATAAGCAATCTGCACATGTGGAAGAATCCTGTCCCCAGGGACTTCAGATCAATATTTCTAACCATTTACTTGGATCAACATTTCCAACCATTTACTCAATATTTACAGTATTTCTTATGAGTGATATTTGTGGGAAATGTTTCTATGCATTTCCTTATCTTCAAAAATAAATATAAATCCCTCTTCATATAAATATTTCATTTTCCCAAAAATCTTGGACTATAATTTTAATCACCCATTTTAATACACTTGATAGAAATCTTCTGTGCATGTGTGTATGTGTGTGTGTGTGTGTTCCCGTGCATGTATGCGTGAGTGTGTTTTGACTGTGTATATCATAGGGCACGTAGTGCTCCTCAAGATGCCTAAAGAGTCAACCTGGAGTCAACATGGCTGGCTTCTACCTACTTTTCACTTTGCTATGAGATTTGGAAACTCTGCCTTCCATAGCTAGGGTTGTGGGCAGCCTGACATTTCTTCCTGGCATTTTTTTTAATGAAATTTGGGATCTAAACTGAGGTCCTGCTTACAAGGTAGAGTTTTAGCCCCTGAGTAATCTCTCCAACTTGTCAGAAGTCTTCTGATTTATTTGGGTCCCATATTTTTTCATGGCCACTTATCCCTAGTCCTTCATAATAGCTTGATATCTTTTTATAATTTAGATATGAAATTGAATATAAAAATAAGTTGACTATCATTCTTGCTTCCTTTTCTTGTAAGTGGTTTTAAAAGATTAAAGGAATTAAACCTTAGCCTCTTATAGTTCCTTCTTTGCTACAGAATTCCAAATTTTGCTTGTAAATTATATTGACATTTTGAGTTTCTACTCATTTTGTCTGATGGCAAATTACTTAAATGCTCCAACCATATATTTCATTCTCATTTAATTAAATCAATTGTATGATAAAAATCAAAAAACACAATGGCCTCATCCTTTTTCTCATTTACATGCATCTTGATTTCCTAAGGTGCCCTAGCTTTGCAATATTTCATTGTACAAAGTAGTAGAGAACTGCAAGAGAAATCACACATCATTTACTTTAGCAGTGAGTTTAAATGAATTATTAAATATTTGGTTGAAATGAAACTAATAATCTTAGAACTTGATTCAGAAGAATAATACGAGGTCTCTACTTTATCCAGGAATTTTGGTGCATATTTCTAATCCCAGCATTTACAAGGTAGAGTCATTAGGAGTTTAAGGGCATTCTTAGTGAATCCTTAGTCAAATAGGAGGTTCCAGTCTAATATTTGTTGCATGAGAGTAGAATGAGAGAGAGAAAAAGCATAGAGAGAAAAAAGAAAGAGAGAAAAAGACTACTTTAGTACATTTCATTAAAAGAGGATGCTTCCACTAAATATAAAAGGAGGGATGTTACAGAATAATGAAAACATAAGCAAATGTCAAAGAAAGCTTTACAGCCAGTACTTGCAAAGTATCTAAAGTCTAGACTATTACCAACATTACTGTGTTGTTAACAACTGCTTCACTATAAAGAATTTTTTTCATTACTCTGAATTTGGTAAAATTGCTGAATAGATTGGCAAGTCAATTATTTCAGGAAATAAAAACAGTATAAAAAGCTAGTGGCAGTAGTTCAGTTTTGAAAGGGCCTTATAATTCCTGAGCATACAGTTATGAGCTGCAATCATGATGGATACAGTGTGACCTAAAGATATTAATTGTTGTAGACACAAAAGACTTCAGTTACACAATGAGTTTCCTTTAATACTATGTTTCAGAAAGGACCTCCATAACCTAAAAGGAAAGAAAAGAAAATTTGTGGTGTCACTAAAATAATCTAGATTTTAGAAAAGATAGAATGATCAGACTCAATGTAGAAATAAATCATCATTCCAGTTATATGTAACCACTTGAATATCATTTAGGTAGAGACAGAGATTCCTTTTTTTTTCCACTCATACAAACTTAAAAGGTACACCAGTCCCCTCCCTCCCTCCAACCTCCCACCGCCCTGTGCCACCTCCCCTGCTCCCTCATCTCCCAGTGCATCCCCCTCATCTCCCTGGAGCATCCTTTAATGTGCATGCCAAACTCTCTTCTGGGTCCTCCTCTCTGATGAGGTGCAAGAATCCAGTGGCATTTCCAGAACCCTTTCCAGTGTTCTCCTTAAGCATAGGAACACTACTGTGGCTGTCAATCCCTTGCCTCCAAGGATCCTACTACCTATAGCAGATGCTGGACTTTGTGGGGTCAATAGTGTGTTGGACATTGTGCAGGGCATGCAAAGTCCAATTATGATTGCTTCGGCCCTAACTTGTGTGGAGTATCTTGCATATCATTGCTCCTCCCATCCTTTTGCTCTTACACTCTTACCACCCCTTCTTCCGCAAATTGCCCTGAGCTTCACGATGGGGAGAGATTAGGCTGGCTTAGTTTCAGGTGGTTGATATAGAGTCTTTGAAGTTCTGGCTTATGGTTTGTTGTTTTTTTTGTTTTTGTTTTTGTTTTTCCAGTTTAACTGCTCCTGCAATGCCCTTCACTCCATCCTGATGGGTATTGGATGTCACACCTTGGCCAGAGATAAAAAGCTGTTAAACTATAGTCTTGTTATAAGAATATATTCAAAGGTAGATGTAATAAAAGTAGGAAACCACAGTGAGGGAGGGGTCAATCGTCCATTTGCAAAATGGTTACTTTTTATCTGCCAGACTATATGCCCTCCCCTTCTGGTGAGACCATACCCCATCAGTTGTTAATGATCAGGAAGGAAAGTCTGTGAACCTAATCAGATGTCTCATTACTTACTTGCAGTCCTTGATGGTGGCCTATTTTCTCTACTGTAACATGGTCCCCTCTCTCCTTGTTTCTGGTGGGGCCCTCCTTCCCCATCCCTCCTGTTTATAATTTTACAATTACTGTAGGTATTACAGAGATTTGTCTTTGAGTGTCTCTAAGTGGGTTTGGTTCTAGGATCCACCTATTATTGAGTATATACAGTGCTTAATTTTCCATGTCTGGGATACTTCACTCAATATAATTGTTTCTAATTCCATCCATTTCCCAGCAAATTGCATTAATTCATCATTTTTGATGGCTGAGTAGTATTCCATTGTATAAATGTACCACATTTTCCTTTTCCACTCATCAACAGTTGGGCATTTGGATTGATTCCATGAGTTTGCTATTGTAAATAGTGCTGCTATGAACATAGTCGTGCTTGTGCTGTCAGGTGAATTTTTTCCTGTATGGGGGGTTATTCCCAAAAATGGAATAGCTGGGTCATATGGCATTTCAATCTTTAATGTCTTTAAGAATCGCCAGACGACTTGCCAGAGTGGTTGTATGAGTCTGCATTCTTACCAGCAATGTAGGAGAGTTCCCTTCTTGTCACATCTTCTTCAGCATTTGGTGTTGTTTGTATTGTGGATTTTTGCCCTCCTGACTGGGGTGAGATGATATCGCAGGGAAGTTTTGATTTGCATTTCCGTGATAGCTAAGGATGTGGAGCATTTTTTATGATATTTGTTCAACACTTTAATTACATCCTTGATAAAGTTTCTTTTAAGTTCCAAGGCCCATTTTTTAATTGGCCCATTTGTCTCCTTAGTGTTTAGTTTTCTAAGTTCTTTGTGCACTATGGATAATAGAGCTCTATCAGATATGTGGTTAGTGAAGATTTTCTCCCATTCTGTGGGTTGCCTTTGTGCTCGAGGTACAATCTCTTTATCTGAATAGAAGCTCTTTTATTTCATAAGATACCATCTGTTAAGTGTAGGTTGCATTGACTGTGCTCATGGATTTCCAATTATTTACTGTTGGCCTAGTCCAATCAGCTCCAGGGAGTTCCCTACCTTTTCAACTAAGGTCTTTATAGTCTCTGGCCTGATATCAAGGTCCTTGTTCCATTTGGAATTAAGTCTTGTATATGGGACAAGTATGGGTCCAGTTTTACTCTGCATGTGGAGATCCAGTTTTGCAAGCACCATTTGTTGAAGATGCTCTTCTTTTTTCATTGGATTTTTTGGGCCCCTTTTCAAAGATCAAATGGCTGTAATTGTGTGAGCTTATATCTGAGTCTTCATCCCTTATCCATTGATCTGTGTGTCTATTTTGGAGCCAGTACCAGGCTGTTTTTATAACTATGGATTTGTAATATAGACTAAGGTTTGGTATGGTGATACTTCCAGCAGCGTTTTTGTTACTCAGGATTGCTTTTGTTATCCTGGTTTTTTGTGCCTCCATATGAACATTCAGATTGTTTGGTGAACATCTTTGAAGAATTGCTTTGGGATTTTAATTGATATAGCACTGAATCTGTATATTGCCTTTGGTAGAATGGTTATTTTTATGATATTGATGCTGCCAATCCAGGAACATGGCAGGTCTTTCCACCTTCTAGTGTTTTCTGCAATTTCTTTCTTTAGTGTTTTAAAGTTTTCATTGTAAAGGTCACTTACTTCCTTGGTTAGGTTTATACCAAAGTATTTAATTTTTTTAGGGGCTATAGTAAATGGGATTATTTCTCTCAGGGTTTTTCACTTCTTTCATTCTGTGCATATAGGAAGGCCACTAATTTTTGTACATTTACTTTGTACCCTGCTATGCTGCTGAACTTCTGTATTAATTCCAGTAGTTTCCTGGTGGAGTTTTTGGGATCACTCAGGTATAAGATCATGCCATCTGCAAATAGAGATAACTTGATTTCTTCCTTGCTGATTTGAATCCCTTTTATCTCCCTTTCTTGTTTTATGGCTTCAGCCAAGACTTTAAGTACAATGTTGAAGAGCCGTGGTGAAAGTGCACAGCCTTGTCTAGTTCCTGATCAAAGCGGGATTGCTTCGAATTTTTCCCCGTTGAGTATAATCCTTGTTGTGGGCTTGTCGTAGACAGCTTTTATTATATTGACAAAGGCTCCTCCCATTCCAACTGTCTCTATGGTTTTGATCATAAAAGGCTGTTGGATCTTGTCAAAAGCATTTTCTACATCTATTGAGAGTATCATGTAGTCTTAGATTTTAGACTGGTTTATATGGTGGATTACGTTTATTGATTTGCATATGTTGAACCAACCTTGTGTGCCTGGGATAAAGCCTACCTGATCCCCGTGGATGATGTTTTTGATATGTTTTTTAATCTGATTTGCTAAGACTTTGTTGAGAATCTTTGCATCTGTGTTCATCAGAGACATTGGCCTATAGTTTTCTTTCTTAAGTGTATCTTTATTAGGTGTTGGCATTAAGACTATATTAGCTTCATAGAAGGAATTTGGTAGTGTTCCTTCCTTTGCTATTTGATGGAACAGTTTAAGCAGTATTGATGTTATTAGCTCCTTAAATATCTGGCAGAACTCTGTGCTGAATCCATCTGGTCCAGGACATTTTTTGGTGGGAAGATTCGATATTACTTCCTCAATTTCCTCATATATTATGGGACTATTCAAATAATTCACAACTTCCTGATTCAATTTAGGTAAGTTGTATTTACTTAGGAATTCATCCATCTCTTTTGTGTTGTCAAATTTCACAAAGTATAAGTTTTTGAAATATGATGTTTTAATACTCTAAACTTCTTGGGTATCCACAGTGATAACTCCATTTTCATTTCTAATTTTGTGAATTTGTGTTTTTTCTCTCTTGCTTTTGGTTAATTTAGCAGGGGTGTATCAATCTTATTGATTTTTTCAAAGAACCAGCTTTTAGACTGGTTGATTCTCTGTATCATTTTCCTAATCTCAATTTCAGATATTTCTCCCCTTATTTTGTTAATCTCCTCTCCTCTACTGCTTTTGAGATCTAAAGCTTTAAGCTGAATTGTTATGTTATTTATTTGTGATGTTTCCATTTTTTTTTGATGTAGGCATTAAGAGCTATGAACTTACCTCTATAGGAGAGCTTTCATTGTATCACAAAGATTTTGATAAGTTGTAGTTTCATTATCATTCACTTTCAGGAAATCAGAAATTTCCTTTTTAATTTCTTTCTGAATGCAATTCTCATTCAGCATCATAATGTTAAGTTTCCAGTAGTTAGTGTATTTTCTGTTGCTTGTTTTGTTGTGGATGTTAAGCTTTAGGCCGTGGTGGTCTGATAAGGAACAGGCTAGAATTTCAACTTTCCTATATATGTGGAGATTCGTTTTGTGGCCCGATATGTGATCTATTTTGGAGAACGTTCCATGTACAGCTAAAAAAATGTGTATTCTTTGGTGTGTGGATGAAAAGTTCAATAGAGATCTGTAAGTTCCGTTTCTTTAAGGAGTTGGTTGAGTTCCAAAGTGTCTCTGTTAAGCTTTTGGCCTGTTGATCTATCCCATGTCAAGAGGGCAGTGTTGAAATCCCCAAGAATTATTGTTTGGTGGTTGATTTCTCGCTTTAGATGCTGTTGGGTTTGCTTAATGAATGAGGAAGGGCCCATATTAGGTGCATATATGTTCAGTATTGTTAAGCCTTCCTGGTGAATTATACCTGTGACTAAAATGTAGTTCCGTCTGTGTGTCTTATGATTTTTTTTTTTTTTTTTTTTTTTTTTTTGGTTTGAAGTCCACTTTGCCCGAAAGCATAATGGCTACCCTGCCTGTTATTTTTAGACTTTTATTTTTAGGATGTGCCTATCTTTTGTGGGTAAGATGAGTTTCCTGAAGGCAGCAGATTGATTGATTATGGTTTTTAATCCAAGTTTGTAATCTGTGTCTCTCGATTGTTGAGTTAATACCATTTACATTTAATGTTATAATGTAGAAATTATTTTTAATATCCAACATTTTTTATGTTCAGTGGCTTTTATAAGTGTATTGTTTGACATTCAGGTTTTGGTGGTATTATACTTCCCTTCTGTCCTCCTGGATACACTTGTTTTTTATTCAAGTTTGAGTATCATTTCTAGCATTTTTTGAAGGCCTGGTTTGGTAGACATGTAAGCCTTCAAGTTGTCTTCAAGTTGTGCTGGAAAACTTTTCTTTCTCCCTCGATCATGATGGATAGTTTTTCCAGGTATATCAGTCTGGGTTGACATTTTTGCTCGTTTAATACTTGAAGTACGTCTCTCCAAGCTCTTCTTGCTTTTGCTGTTTCCATTGAGAAGTTGTTTGTTATTTTAATAGATTTTCCTTTAAAAATGACTTGTTTTTTTTTTCCCCTTGAAGCTCTCAGCACCTTTTCTTTGTCTTGAATGTGGCGTTTTGACTATTATTTGCTATTTGCTATTATTTTCTATTTTGGTCATATCTGTTTGGGGTGCAGAATGCCTCTTTTATATGGATGGGCCTCTCATTCTTTAGATGAGGGAAGTTTTCCTTGATGATAATTTGAAAAATTTCATTAGGTGTGGCATTTTGGGATTCTTGCTCTGGTATTCCATGAATTTGTATGTTAGATATTCTTCAGGAATATCTCTTGAATATTCCTCTCAAATATCTTTTTGGCTTTAACAACCCCTTCCATTGAGTTGGTTAATTCTCCCCTTTGTCTTCAAGATCTGAAATTCTATTTTCTGCTTTGTTAGTTCTGCTGAGAAGATTCTGTTGAGTTTTGGGTTGAAGATAACTTGTCTGTTAGTTCGATTTTAAACTCTGCCTGAGACTGTTTTAACTGCTCTATGTCTATTTTTGTTTCTTGAACTGTTTTTCTCAACTCCTCCAAGTATCTGTTGTGTTCCTGTTCAAAGTGGTTGATGTGGTTGTTTAACTCCTCCAGGATTTCCTCTTTCATAGTATTAATCATGGTAATGATCATACTTTGAAAGTTGTTATCTTGAGTCCGGCTTTCTTGGCTATTATCTGTGAATTTGTTCTGTTTGGAATCCATCATTATGGGGTTAATTCTTTTGGTGGGAGATTTGTCTTCCTGGGTTTTGTTTCTCATGGATCTGTACTTTGACTTGAGCATTGTTGTTTAGTCTCTTATGATGTATCAGTTTCTGTGTGCTTTTGACTGAACTGATTTAGTTGGTATTACTACTCTCTGACAGTTATTATTAGTGTTTGCCTTGGAGTTGGGTACATTTGTCTATTGTTAGTATTATTTCCTAGATGAGGCTATTAGGTTGTTAGTACATTAATTAAGTCAGGTTAAGTAGACAGGGGGTGAATATTAGTATGGTAGTGCACTTTTATGATTTAGTATCTTGGTGATATGTGAGGGTGAGTGATATAATCCCTGTATTTGTATATATTTTTGGGGTGCCTATATGTAAAAGTTAATCTACAGTGATTAATACTAAAAAGGAGCAGTATGGTAAAAAAATGGTTTACTTATCTTTGGACTGGATGTGAAGAATCTTTTCCATGTGACAGGATGATTTTAGAGGACTTCAGATGTATGGCCTTTTTTCCTTAGAGCTTTGTTTGGGTTTTCTTTGGATTCTGTTGAATTCTGAGTAGCAGTGTGTCCTCCATGGACTACGAGCGAGGGTCCCCGATGAGTCAGAGGGGCAGAGGGGCTGATGGTAATGGCAGAACTCTTCACCTGGGACCTGGGACTTGGCTTAGTGGCCTACCCAGGCTCCAGGGATGAAGGACCACTAGCAAGTCCTGTCCTGTTGCAGCGGGCAAGCAGGTGGGAGGAACAAAGGGACTGGGGCCAGGAGTGTGGGCCAGGCAAACCAAAGGCAGCCTGGGTGTTGCTAGGCTTGGCTGGTGGGAGGAGCTGGAACAAGGGACCATCTGGGGGCTGGGTAACTAACCTGGGATGGAGGACTGTCTGAGAGCTAGTCCTGTCTGGGGCAGGCGGGCAGGAGAAAGCAAATCACGTCCCTCTCTCAGCAATGCCTGTGAAAGATCCAAAGAGCTGGATTGTTCAGGGATTAAGACTCTGCCTCAAAAAAAGAAAGTCCTGACTTTGGATCCTGGTCCAACATAAAAGTGCTACATGGAAACAGTAGCATCCTGCACTTCCAGCCATGGGCTGGAACTCATATAAATAAAGTTTAAAAAAAGAACACCAAGATGTGTCTTTAAATAAAAATTTAAAAAGAATTCCTGTGGAAATGGTGTGGTCAGTTCCTTCGACTTCTGATGTTAGAGCTCTCCTATTCAGATGAACTATGAACAGAATCGCAAACAGGATTATAACTTCATTTCTCCTTAAGTTGTTTGGTTGTGTTTTTATCAATGACATGAAGAGAAACAGAAATACAAACAAACATAGAGGAGAAATTCTGGAACGTATGCCACACAATTTCCCTATCTGCTTACACAAGCGACACCTATGACTCTCCAGCAACCTTGAGAATTTCCTTTTCTTTTTTTGTCCAGTTGGAAATATTATGGATACACTATATAAATTCTATTGATGAATTCACTTTGCTCAACTATTGGAAAATATTGTTTAGAGAAAGGGAAAATTAGATGAATTTGTGAAGAAAAGCTGAGATATCTTTCAGACATAGTTCATTGTTTTTAAGTCTAGGGGCTACTTTCTTGTGCTCCTTCAAGTGCATTCATCCACTCTTTGGAGTGAATCTGTTAGTTTAGATTAAGTTCAGAAAACAGTTACCACAATCCCTCCACCCACTCATTCAGAGGAATATAAAAAATAACAATTACTAAACAAGATAGATGTTATGTATTTATCTATCACTACTTAACATATCACTTCAAATTTGAGTGGTTTAAAATTAGGCCTTAATCCACCAAGATCCTTGGAGGCAAGGAATTGACAGCCATAGTAGTGTTCCTATGCTTAAGGGGAACACAGGAAAAGGTTCAGGTAAAACCCACTGGGTCATTGTATGTCATCAGAGAGGAGGGCCCAGAGGAGAGTCTGGCATACACATCAAAGGATTCTCCAGGGATTGGGGGGGGAGGCACTGGGGGAGGCGGAGGGAGAGGTGAGGGGAGGGGGAGCAGGGAGGTAGGTGGGAGGAAGAGGGAGGGAGGGAACTGGTGTACATATTATGTTTGTATTAGCAGAAATAATAATAAAAAATGAAAAAAAATTAAGCCTTAATCAATATTCACTGTATGAAAGGAACTCATGAGGAGGTAGCAGGCATTATAGTTAAAAATCATGGCTATAGCTACAGTTACATGAAGATTAAGTAGGTTTGAAGGATTGCTTGCCATGCAAATCACTCACATACCTTTGATACTAGTTCTTTGTGTGTGTCTCTCAAGTGTTCGCACAGTGAGCTTGCCAAACAAACTTGCAAACACACACACACACATAGACACAGAAAGAGAGAGAGAGAGAGAGAGAGAGAGAGAGAGAGAGAGAGAATATCAGATAATTTTTTAGGTTTTTAGGTTTGATCTTAGAGGTCACATTGCATTGTTTCTGCCATAACCAGTTCCTGTGAGCCAGCAGAGTCTGATGGTGAACTGAACATCCGAGAGAGTTTAGTATAAGCTGAGGATAACTGAGGTATTTGAGAAGTTGATGAACATTTCTACATTCAGTCCTCTTATGGAGCCTTAGGGTTCAAAAGCACCCAGGCTTCCTCCTTTTTAGCACAAAAAGCTTTTCATTTGCTTCTTCTCAAAGAACACGTGCATCCAGCCTGTGGTTCAGTGTCCAACTCTGCCCTTCAATTCCAAGCAAGGATGCTCCCTAATTCTATGGTATGATAGTAGTAGTACAGCTGCATTTTCAGCCTGTAAATATCCAAAGCACAATAAGGACAAGTAGTAAGTGCTGTGCTTTGGCCATCAACGAAAGTGGAAGCACCAGTTTGGCTCTTCCATCTAGCTATGTATATAATTCCACAGCAGGTGCCTACAAACACTATAACATATCCATGATTAAAAAAATCACCATATGTTAATACTGAGTCCATACCAAAGTCAATCAATTTGATTAAGTGATAGAAATCAGAAAGGTTTCTGATAGAATAGAATAGAGAAATATAGAATAGAGAAAATCTTAGCAAAGATGTAGCAATTATAAAAATATGGAAATTGCAGACTTAATTATTTAATAGGTAAAAAAAATCTCATCAGATGAGCTTGACAGACAGAGCAAAGAAGAGAGAAGTTGAATCCACAAGTTTGACTATCAGTGACTGTATCATTTAAATATACCTTACTTGAACATCAGAGTAAAATATACTGAAAAAGAAAACTATTGAATATCTCAATGGCCTATGGAAAAACTCAATTAAGACTGAAATCAATGAAAGGGAAACCAGAGTTGCCGGTAAGTAAAATGTTCACGTGCAAACAGTGCATTTGCTCACCTGTGCTACAATGGGTATGGAGACTGAGATTTAAAAGAAAATTAAGGGGTAAGAGGGCAGAAACTAGAGCACTGAAAAATAGGAGTCAGAGGACTTATAGATGGGTACAAAATAAACAAACTCAAAAAACAGGAAGAGCAGACTCTGGACTATTTAGGGGAAGTTGCCCACTCCGATAACCACACCCAAAGGTCTTGAGGAACATGCATAAGATGGTATTTTCCTTTCATTTGTCCTTGCTTCTACTGAAGTTAATAAGAGACTTGTATCCAAGTGTGACTGTGATTAAGAAGCTCCCCAGGTAGCCACCATAGGCTATGAGATAAATATAAGGTATTCATGAAAGTCTGAAGAAGAGGGTAGAAGAGGAAATACAGGATTCTTCTTTGTGGATGTGGCCACTGGTAGGAGGCCCATAACCCAGTCAAATATCCCATAACTATGCCTGATGGGCAATAGCAATTGGACTTAGTTCATTACTTAAAAGAGAGGCAGAAGAGAAAAGGGAGGAGGTGGCAGAGGAGAATAAGAAAGAAAGAAAAAGAGAGAAGAAAGAAAAGCAAAGGGGATGAGAGGAGAGGGGAGTGGAAGAGAAGGGAGGGAAAGGGAAGGAAATGGAAAGAAGACAGGTCAAAGGAGAGAAGGAGGGAGGGAAAGGAAGGGGATGGAAGGGAAAATGTGGGAAGGAAAGGGAAGGAACTACAAAGAGGATATATCTTGAGAGGATGACAAGTGGATCCATAAGAGTGAGGCAAGAGATGCGGATATCATCAAAATGTATTTAATACATGTATAAAATTTTCAGTAAAGAAATTAAAAGCATCATTCAGAAATATTCCTACAAATTTTGCAAATGTGTATGCTTTGATTTCATTCTTGAATAAAATACTGAGAATCTGGAAACATCAGATGTAGACTCTATCTTTGAAACCATTTCTAACATTCCTTGAAGCTCCATATACAAATAAAATGAATTTATGTGTCTTTGGACATCCCACCATCCTCTATCCCCCTATATCACACACCCCCAGATTTCAATTTCAGCTGTCTTCCTCTTACTCCCCCTTCCCCCTGCATGTGTGTTTCATTGGGCCCCTTCTGTGTCAGCTATACTTGTTAGTGCCTCCTGCCCCCCACTCTTGCTGTGCCTTGAACCAACAGCCAGTGGAAAATCTAACAAGGAGAAAAGCTTCCCTTCTCATATCTAATCTCTCTCTCTCTCTTTCTCTCTCTCTCTGATTTCCTGAGATTCTTGCTTCTCCATGGGAGAATGTTGACAAGCCCACTAGTGTAGAAGAATCTACACACTTGTAGGATCTTACAATCTTGCTTGACCCAAATTCCACAAGGTTCTTTGAGCCTTGAGATGGAGATGATTTTGATGCAACCCAGATTCTTGTCATGGACAACAAAGGTTTGTGGTATGTATTCTTGACCATACTACAGTGTAATTTGGTCATATGTAACTTATGTGGACATAAAATGATTCAAAAGATATGGGCAAGAGATTGAGGTATATACAGAAGGAAATTATAGTATGAGATGCTTATGTTAGAAAATAAGGACATTCTCAAGAAATTGTTTATTTCCCTACTTTAAGAAATTAGGAAATGAGGAAAAATCAGGAGAAAGAATAATATCTCAAAGAAGCAGAAGGAAGAAAATAATCAAGCTAATTCTGGAAATACTCCCAGAAGTAGCAAAAGGAATATAGTTGAAAAAATTAAAAAGTAAAAAATCAGTTCATGCTTATTATAAGAATAAAAATGTTAATCCTGTTACAAGAGGGAGAATAGATGAAAAGATACATATCACAAATGATAGTGGAAAATCAGGGCTTTTGCTATGGATCCTACAGTCATTGTGAGGATAAAAGAATCCTCAAAATAACTCTGTAGTTATAAGTTTAAAAACACGAAAAAAATTAAACCAATACGTTGAAAAGAGAATTATCTATTTGTTTTCCAAAATCAAATCCAGACAAAGACATTAAACTTACTATTGATAAACTCCTTTAAGACATCAGGAAAATATCGTCCATGGGACTGGATGGCTCAGGGGTTAAAACTCTGCCTTGTAAGCAGAAGGTCCATAGTTCTGATTACAAGCCCCATGTAAAGATGGCAGATGGAAATGGAGGCTGCCTGCACTTCCGGCTCTGGTGGGTGGAGCCTGGGAAAAATCCCAGAGCAAAACAAGGAGGTAGAAGCCATATCTACTCATTTCTGAGTCATCTTTGATCCTCCACAGGGACACACAGTAGTCTCTGAGACACACACACACACACACACACACACACACACACACACGCAGTAAATAGATAAATAAATAAAATATTTGTAAAAAAAGAAAGAAAATATTGCCCTGCCCCTAGAGGCATGACACATGTAGCTGCTGTGTCCCATGTACATGAGATGATGGCAGGGAGGAGATGAGAGTATTTCTACATTTAGTGTGCTTACCTGTGGACAGCTGTATGATTATTAGCCTGAGATCCACAATGCCTTCCAAAGTCCTGAATTCCATATGAAGGCCTCTCATGGGTTTGGTCCCATGTGCACACAATATGGACAGCCCCCCTGGAGCCCTGGGTTGGGGCTCCATATGCTCACAAGGTGAATAGTCTACTGTGTGCTCACAAGTGGAATGGTCTCTTTTGGGCTGGGTTTCCATGTACCCACAAAGAGGACAGCCTGCCATGGGCCAGGGCTCCATGTTCTCACTATGGGGATGGCCATCCATGGGTGGGAGCTTCATTTAATCTCATAGAAGATGGACAAAACTTCTAATCTTCAGCTTCATCATGTATTCTTAACCACATGGAACTGTGAGCTCAGTCATAACTATCTACATCCTTAATATGTTTTCTTTTATTGATTATGTATTATTTTGTATTGTCCTAATTTTTAAAAACTCAGGATATAAATGAAGGGAGCAGACATGTTAGGGAAATGTCCAAGGGAGAAAGGAGTAGCTATGATCAGAATGCATTGCCTGCACATATGAGATGGTAAATTAAAAATAAAATCAAAATTAATTCATAAAAATAATGAAAATAAAAAGAAAATATCTTTATTCATAATGAAATTTTGCTAAACAGAGCAGCCTTGTTTATTGCAATCCAGAGCTTGATTCACACAGTAAATCTTACATCAGTTTTGCTTGTTTGGAAAAATATTTATTTGCCAATATTATAGAAAGAGTTGCTTGTATTATTGTATTGTTTATTCCTAGTATGTGTTTATGTTATAAAAATTAAGAAGGAAGCTTGATTAATTTACATGGGAAATCACAAAAAATCATTGACAACATGTTATACATCTGAGCTTGGCATATTAGGTAGGAATAGCCTTCAAAATGTATTTTCAAAAGAAATTGTATTTTTGTTTTGGCTTCTTCTTTTGCTAAATATAATGTCATGTTCCACTCTTATAAATCTATATATTAATGATGGGCTATGTAAGAATAATATGTTTTAACATGTGAATATAGTGCTATTTCCAAGCTTTGGATTTATACATATCTTTCTCTATATAAGATATGCTATTCCTAGGACCTTTCAACAATTTTTCTTTTGCTTCTAAAGAATTGTCTTAGACATTTGGTGTAAGTCTGTTTCAACTACCATCATGGCCAATCATTGGTGAAAAGATTCTCTGATCTCATGGGTTATTCTTTTTGTCACTAAAGATGCCTACTTCTCCATGGGAATCAATGATTCCACAGCTTTGGCTCCCAGTCACATAGGTTTGTGGGTTGTCATTGTTTGCTTATGTTCTTTCTACAAGGATTCATGCAGAGTTGGTCATGACAACAAATCAAAACCACCATGTTGCTAGGAAAATATGGTTTCTAAGGTGGAAAAATTCCTTTCATTTCATGGATGAGCTATAGAGAAAGATGCCTTTTTTAGAATGTGAGATTTGTAGTTCTTTGGTTTTGCTTAAATTATATAAGCAATTGCTGCAATGAAGTTCACATTGATGTTCCCTTTGCTTAAAATTATTGATGATGAATTAGGAAACACAGTGGCTTTGCTTTCTTTCTTGAAGCTCAAAGCTACCTCTGCTTTTGATTCACTTAAGAAACACATCAGAAAAAAAACCCTTAGTTTCTATTCTCACTCATCATTCCTAATTAAATTATTAATGTATATGTGCCTAAATCCAAACCATTTAGATTGAGAGCATGTGACATTTTCCATATTTTTAATCTTTATTTTCTTCCTGTTTTAAAACATTTAGTAATCAACAATCAATGTATTTTTATAGTAAATAGCAAGAAAATTGCTAACTTTGAAAGACATATTATTCAATTGCTTCACATTACTGTTTAATATCTATTTAAATATTTTCTCTGTTTCCTGTATTATGTGTGTACAAAGCAATTGTGACTGTTCTTCCTTCTTTGTGAAACTGCTTCCTGTGACAACAAAACACTATTTATTAAAGAGAACTATATTAAATGGCAGTGATTTGTAATAGGACTTGAGACAGCTTTTATCATTTGAAAAGAGTTAACTGATTAATGGAATGATTTATGTAGACCATCTATGCTACTGAGATAAATACAAGCAAATGAGGACCAGGAGTATAAATCAATGGTATAGCACTTGAAAAAATAATTTATAAAACACATATCATATACTGTATGTATGTATGTATGTATGTATGTATGTATGTGTAAGGTAGCCTGGCCAGGTAGATGAGAGTACCATCTTCATAGCCAGGCAGATGAGATATGACCGTAATAGCCATGCAGGCAAGAATGTAGTTCTGTGGGCTGGTGGACAAGAAGAGCTCAGCTCTGATGGCTAGTCAGGTGGACGAAAGCATGAACCTGGCCAGGAAGGACAGCAGACCTAGTAGCAAGTGTGCATGGCCCTGGGAGTATGGGCATCAATACCTGCATGCAGGTACAAGAGTGGCAAGATTGTTTTGGGTGCAAATAGCTTTCTGATTGGATTTAAGGCCTACTCCACTAGGAAAGTTCATGTCTGGTACTGTTAGCCAGAACAAAGACCCATGTTTGGGAGACCACAGGCCCCAGAGTGGAGGACACTGAAATCATTTTGTTAAATGGAAATTATTTATCTATGAAATTTCCATCTAAACATCTGTCCTTATGCCTTATGTCCTTATGTTTATATCACTTTTAATGTGTAGATACCCTAACACTGGTGATGATTGTCAGCCAGTGAAAGACCATGACATTCTGTGAAGATCCTGAGATCAGATCCTGAGCTGATCCTTGAGATCAGATACTGAGAACAAGACATTATTGTTGTGGCATGACGACCCAGTGTTGGACAACACCTCTTCCAAGGCTCAGCAGACATTGCAGGAGAGGCAGCAGAAAGAATGCGAGAACTGAAAAGTGGAATGTTTTGTGTTCCTCTAAAAAAAATACCTGTCTTCTTTGTTTTGAGACTATCAAGAGCACTTGTTGTCCATTGACTCCTTCTGAGACAGAGGAGTGTGGAGTATGTTATTTGACCCTCACCTGGGACTCTGGGCAGACTGCACATAATTCTGCCCTACTTGCACATGCCTTCCAACCTGTCCTCACATGTGAGGATGGGAAGACCTCTAGAGTATATATGGTGAGGAGAATTAATTGAGGGAGATCCATCTAAACTGCAATGAGAAAGTCATGAGCTGTGCTGTGGTAAGCTGCCACTTCTCCTTCAGTAACTCTCACCCCTGTTCCTGTAAGCTAGCCCAATAAACTGGTAGATTTGTGGTCAATTTGGCCTGTTGTAAAACTCCTATCTGGAATGGGAAGACAGTTGTGTGTAGTGTCTCCCCAGCATGTTATATATGCAAATATACATACATAGAATACAATTATTTAAAAATATTCAAGAATACTGTTCTATATTTTTGTGTTAGTATCTTAGAACTCTTAATATTTGTATATTTATGATGAATGATTAATGGAATTTTTACTAACTTTATTTCAAAAACATCAATAAGCTTACCTCAGTTTAAAAAGAAACAAACAAGTTTTAATTTGCCCCATTGACCGCTTTTTAGCATCATCTACTCAGTAATCAATTAATTTAACAGATTTATCCCCTGGTTTAAATTTTCAAAATGCTTTTCTAAGAATTACAGTAATTGAACTGCTTGACATGTTTCTTGTATTTATTGCTGCTTTTAAAGTCTGCTTATCTACTGAATGTTTTATCTTAAGTTAAATCACAAGAGTGTCTGATTATCAAATTAGGCGTATAATGTAATGTAAGTTTGCTATATCAAGGTCATCTCTAAAATATCAATTTTACTAATTTACAAAATTTTACTGTTGTTTTGTTGTTTTAGGGACTGCCAGTAAAAACTGTAATGATTACTACAATCTACAAAATTAATAACAAATTATTTTTAAGTCTTTCAGTAAATAAAATTCTCAAAGAGCACACAGAACTTACTTCTTGACATATTTTGAGGATAGTATAGTGCCTGCACGTGTTTAATTTCATCCTGAATTTTACTCTTTTTTTTGTCCTTTCTGTTTGTATACATGGATGAGTACATATGTGTGGTATCTTCAGATCCCTGAATAAATAGGAATGAGAGAAAGACATTGAGTGTCCTTCTTTGCCACTCTAAAGCCCAGTTCATCTTTCTTCCAGCATCTCTCCCTGAATATGGAGGTGGTCAGCAAGTTCCCCCTCCCCCGACACAGTGATCCTTTTGTCCCTGATCCTTCCCCTGTCATCTAATAGCACCTGTCTTGCAAGTTTGACAACCTGACTTCAAATCATCCTGGAAATTCTTCTAAATAGCTGGACATGATTGCAGTTGTGCTTGCAATCCAGAATTTCTAATGATAGGGTTTTATTTTCCCATAGCTTAGTGTACACCTTATAAGCTCATAGATCTTTGCACAAAGCATCACTCTGAGCGGTTGACTCATACAGATCATGTACTATTTCTCTGGCTTTGTAATGAACTATTGCAGAAATAGCCAAAGTTGTATTCAGTACACTTTATCTATCATTAAGCCATCTATCTTGATAATAACAGATGTTCTAGGAGTTCTAAATTGCCCATCACTCATCTTCCACCAGCTAGCTGTAATGGCAAGATAAGTACTAGCTTGATTGGTAAACATTTACACATAGAGAAAAAGAGGGAGTCTTGGTCAGTCCTTTCTCATCCAGCCAGCTGATTTGATGTTGGTAAGACTTATACAGTTGTCAATGTCATCATCCGAAACAGCTTGGAAGGGAGTAACTCCCATCATAGTTTAGCAAACTCCCTGAATTAATCATGCCCCCAATTTTCTGTCTTCAATTAGAGGTAAGTTTAGCTTTTATTGTGGTAACAAATAAATATACAATAAGTGGAAAGGAAAGATGGAGGCAACTGAACTGAAGAAGAGATATATGAGATCATTCAAACACAGAAGTTTCTACACTCAGAGTCAAATCATTTCGTGCATCAAAGTTATTCTTGAGAACTGTTACAGACAGGTAAATAAATAGATGTGTTTACTAGCTGGGTCAGCTCACTGCTGCTATGACAAAATATCTAGGAGATATCAACTGGAGGGAAAAAAAGCATGTGATTTGACTCATGGTTTCTAAGTTTTAGCAGATGAAGAGTAAAGCTCACTTTTGGACCTTCTATGAGTTTGACTACCATGATGTCAGAAACACGAGGAAGCCACCTACTTGGACACTTATGGGGAAGTTATCCACTTAAACATCCATGAAGTAAAGAGAGAAAAAAGAATGAACAGCATTCCTTGATTTTCTGCAAGTGGCCTGTCTTATGTACTGACTTTTGTGTCATCTGTGGATGGTTCCATTACCTCTTAAATATGCCATCTGATGAAGACAGCACCTTTAGCACATGAGTTTTGGGGTACTTTAAAATAAAATCATAATACTCGCTATTTCTTGAATCTTGAAAGATTGTGCATGTGAAGTATCTGTTTTCTGTGCTTGACATGGAAGATATACAGGTTGGATTTTTCCCTGTCTGCTACCATGGTGGTTAAAAACAACATCACACTTGTATATTTTAATAGTAATTGCATAATTTAATAGTAAAAAAGTAGCAATTTCTACATTTTTAAATTTTTTGAATATTTCTTTATTGCAATATACCATGATCATAAGTCCCCATTAAATTTTCTTATCTTCTCATCACTCTTACTGATTCCCTTCTTCTGACTGGTTTCTTCCTTCTGTCAATTATTTAGGGATCATGTTCAGGTGGCTACTGCTGCTGTAAGCTCATAAAAGCCATGTTATATTCAGAGGACATAATCATATTGTACACTTCTCTATCCTCCAGCTCTTACAGTATGTCCACCCCTTCATCTGCACTGTTCCTCAGCCTCTAAGTGGGTAGTCAAGACTCCCAAATTCTTTACTCTCATCATTAAAGAATTCTATGTTAACTGCTTAAAGTAGCTTTTTTGACTAAAGTTGAAAGCTTTATCAGTCTTTCACTATGCACAAATTTAGAAGGTAGCCTAAATTATTAAGACATTGGTAAAAGAGTCCTACACAGGATTCACGACTTCCAGGTTTGCAATACCATACACGTACTCCCTTACAGACACTAAGATTCAGACAGGAATAGATCCTTTACCCCTAAAACACTGACATTATTATTGTACCTTAGGGCTTATCTTTCATGTCAAGTTGGTATTGTAATATGGGATCAACAATTAGGTGAGTGACTTGCACAGCACTTTCAGGCTGTATGAATATTAGTCAAGAGAGGAAGCCTTCTGTTCTTCACCAGCTTGATTTTTATTTCCTGTAGGCAGAATGTGTTGTATTCAGCAATTGGTCTTCCCCTCTAGATCTAGTATGCACCTGAAAACAATGATAACAGTCTGTATTATTTCAAGGTCTTTGGGATTTTCTTCTAAACAATTCATAGGGCATTATCCCACACCTGTTACTATGATATTGGTTTAAAAGTCTATGACTTTTGGAAGCACAATTTCCCACCCATGAGAAGTGTTAGAAAAAGTGAACGGAAAGAGAAGACACAGGAACCCAGGGTGAAATCACAAAGACTGAAGTTTTTATTCAGCATGGGGCAGCAATTTTCCCTTGGGTCAGAGGTCACTGTTGCTTTGGACTGGATGTTGGGGGGTTTAAAGGCTCAGGGTATTGGGAAAGGGAATTTTATGGCCTAACTGTTAATGGTTTAGTTGTCTGTTTCTTTCCTCATTTTCCAGGAAATGACTAGCATTCTTCTGGTGAGGCAATTTTGTTTTGGTTTTTGATCTATTGCTAATGGTCTCCTATCCATCATAAAGAACTCCATACATGTGTATGTGATGGGCTTATACAATGAAATCTAAAAATCCCATGGATATTATTTGGATATTATTGCTCAGACTATTCCTCTCTCTCTATGTCTCTCCCTTTCACATTTTACAATTATTTTCTCTTTTTATAGTTTTTTAATATTTTTTATTATTTATTATTTATTCAATTGTATATGTATGCGTGTGTGCACATGTGCATGTATGTATGTGGGTATGTAGAACCACGGACGAATTCGGGAACCACCATGGACGCCTTCACCTCCTCCTTGTTTACTCTGCCCTGGGATTCCCAGGCTCCGCCCTACCAGGACCAGAAACGCAGGCCGCCCCCGCTTCTGCCCGGCGTCTATACGTGGGGTCTAAGATCTGAACTCAAGACCTTCCGCCTGCAAGGCACAGGCTTACCCCCTGAGCCACCTCTCCTGCCCTATTTTTATAGTTTTATGAACATGAGTGGTTGTTCCTCCTCCTTCCCTTCTTCTTTCCTTCTCTTTCCTCTCCCACTCCCCCTCCCTTCACCAACCCATCCCTCTGCCTCACACCCTTCTGCCTATCTGCGTAATGGGCCCCTTCTGGATGTCTGCATTAGTATGGGTTCAGGCCTCTGTTGCAAATGATGTTGCCCTTCCTTGGGTAGACTCATGGATCTGGAGACTCTCTTTATCTGCCAAGCTTTGGTCTCTAAGGTTCCACCTTCATTTAATTATTTCTCCTGACTTCCTGCCTAGTCTAGGGGGAATAATGATATGTCAGTAATTGTGCAGGTCTGGTGAGAATAAGCCTTACTGCAGTAAGTTCCTGGATGCAGCAGCCCTATCTTGAATGGGATATCCTGGTTGGTAGTGGACCTCCCCACTTTTAGGCTCTTACCTCCTTCTTTTTGGCAAGACTCCTTGAGTCTTAGGATGGGAAGAGATTTGTTTGACCTGATTCCCACTGAACATTTTAGGGTCACTATATGGTGTACTCTGGTTGGTTGTTGTCTGTTTCACTGCTCTTCCATTGCACTAGGCTGTGTCTTGTTTGGGTGTTAAGATATTTTCTTTTCTGAAGATAAAATGTAAGGCATTTAGATAAAGGTTTACTGAATGGTGTTTTTCCTCGGTTTGAAATAGAATTTTTTTCCTCATAACTGTGGTTAATCTGATCACAAGGGAAAGAAAAATCTATGAAAAAAAGTGTATACTACTACAAACTGTTAAAATATTGCATTAACTCAGTGACAGAAATGTTTAGGTTAATCCACTAAATGTTCACTAGAGGAAGAATGAACAATAAAGGGATATGAAGGCAAACCTCAGATACAGTGACTCCACGAGAAGTTTTGTATAATCTCCATTACTGGGATATTATGTGATTTTCTGAGAATGTGATTTCCTTGTCTTTTTGTGGGTCAGAATTTGGAAAGCACAGTCAGAAAAAAAAGTTCCAGTCCTGCCATTTGGTTTTCTAGCATCAATGACTTATTTACTTCTCACTGCAACCCACACTGTCCCATGCACTTTATTTTTAGTTTGCTCTTCAGTCTCCTAGGCTGGCTCTCAATAAAACTGGGAAGCAAGTCCTGAAGTATTCCCCTATGTCACAGCCCACCTTGACTTGAAAGTTCCCGGACTGATCCCCCATATCTTACCTCCCCTTTAATACTCTTCAGCTCTTCTTCCCTGCTGAGTTTTGCTCCTAGCAAAGTTTCAATTAATCCCTACAGAAGTGTTAACTGATAACTAGAGTGTTAAGTGAAGTGTGAATCCTCTCAGGACTATTTAAATGTTGAAAGCAGACTCTTTGAAGGCCCAAATGTTCAGTAACACAGAGAAGCTGACAGAAAAGTCTTCACTGTCTGTGATTAATATGATTGTACTTTTTCTCTCACTAGCAGCATGCCCAGCCTTCCAGACTAGACATTGGCAATGACTTTGGAAACAAAGCCTGAAACAGCACAAAGGTAAGGGCAGAGAACTTCCAAGGCTGCTTCTAAGTTTAGATGAACAAACTTTTGATTTGCTTGTAAATCCTTTCCTACTGCCAGGCTTTGAGTTTAACACTGTCAGAGGCTTTATTTCAATTCTAGTCACTGCAAGCAGATTCAACAGATTCTTATGTAGTAGTCTATGAGAAGACACAATTTGGAAAATTGTCAGTAAAAATTAGATGCTGAGAAAGTCTATGAGCATGTTTGGGGTACCAGTGAAAGCATACATCCTGAAAGAAGAAATGTGAAGCCTATTGTTAAAGTGATCAGGTCAGCATTCAGTGGCAATTACTAAGTTAAACTGAATAATGGAAGATAAGATGTCAGCAACATTCTTCATGATACATCTTTTCAAGAGGTAGTTTTCAAAGTTTAGAAGACCATTTTTAATTACTTTGATAATTACGGATTAACGCTATACATCAGAGTTTTACTTAAATCCTAATTTTCAAGCTTTACACATTTTCTTTAGTTTTTTTAAATTAATGTTTTACATATGATTAAATATTGTTCCATTGAGAAGATGTTGCTTCTTCAAATTTTGAGATGGTAGTGCAAAGTGCTGAAGAACCTTGAAGGTAGGCAAGAGTGGTGACCCAAGGGGTGGATCTGCCAACTATGATCTTAATGGTATGAAAGGAAAAATCCAAAGAGGCTACAATATGTAGAAGGTTGCCTATGACTAAGCAAAGTTGATATCTCTGTTTTGAAGAATTAATACACATTATTCTTCTCAAGACCCTGAGACTTCGTATCAATCAACAATTTTGTAAATTTCAACTGCTAAGTTTGGGATTCTTTTCCCTTCCTATCACTCTTCATAGTAGAAATGGGAGACATGAAGGAAAACATCTTTTTGTCTGATGGAAAACACAGCTTTATTTCATTTATGTGATGCATTTTGCATTCATTTAGAACACTGCATTTAAAATGAGAAATTATGTCAATTATTTTTTATTTCTACTTTAATAACTTGTAAGTTATTATACAAATGTCAAAATGTTGAAAACATAAATAGCTATTGTTATCCAAATGTCTCCTGAATTTTAGAAGGCATAAAACATTTTTATAGCTTGGAGAGTTTCAGTTTATAGCTTGGAGAGTTTGAGTCGTAATTCAGACACAGATTCCCAATACTTCAGTACTCCTTTAGCTGCTATACTTTTTTTTTTTTTGATTTACATGTAAACTTTAAAATGCATTGGAAAGAATTCACCATTGGATCTTTTGTGAAAGAAGCTAGTTCCTAATCTCAGCCCACTTTTATTGGAATATGTAGAAAAGGCTTGGAGAATTCACATAGTTCATTATGGAGAAGTTTGAATTTCAGGATTGCTAGGACTTCAAAGTGCTGTGCTCATTTTGCATGACAAAGACATAAAAATGTTTCTTTTTTATTTTGTCCTGTGATATAAAAGGGTCATCTGGTAGTTTCGGTAAAGGGAAAAAAAAATGTGCCTAGACCAGATGTCAGACCCCTTACCTGAAAATGGATATATCTTAAGAGAAGGAACTTTAACCCTTTAACATGGAGGCTTGTGCGCTGTAATTCCCGGGTAATTTAGAACAAAATCTATTTCCTGAAATTATACAGATCTCTCCCGAACCTACTGATGATCCTCTTTAACCCAAAGTGGAGCTTGGTCCAGGTTGTCTGGAAAGGCGCGATTCTTACTCGGTGATGGATAAAGTTTTCTTAGGCTCTCATTTCTCAGGGCTGCCTGACCACCCTTGAAATGGCAGAGCAGAGGCAGCTGAGAGATCCTACCCTCCGCGCTCAATCCCAGAGCGGAGTGAAGGAGCCGGCGGCCTCGCGAACGTGAGAACCCTTTCTGGAAGCAAGAGGTTAGGAAGCAGATAAGGATTCCTAGGCAAGGCTCTGGTGCATCCTCTGGCTCCAGCCGCGCGTGGTATCCTGAGCTCTCCGCAGCTGGCATTCCCAGGAAGGAAGGTGGGCTCGGAGGCGGCGGCGGAGGGGGAAGACGGAGGTGGGGGGAGGGAGGGGTGAGGCGAGGGGAGCTGGCGAGGGATCGGCGGGGGGAGCGCCGGGCGCAGGGAGCTGAGTGGACGGCTCGAGACGGCGGCGCGTGCGGCAGCTCGGCAGCTCCAGTCGAGCAGCGGCGAGTGAGTTGCCAGAGCCGGGCTGCACGGCAAGCAGGAGCTGGGGCTCAGAGCCGGCTCCCAACAAGGTGAGGGGCGGGCAAGCATTTCATCTGCGCTCCGGAACTGTTGCTGCTGGGGCTCGCTCCCTGACACCCCCTCCTCTCCTTTGGGTCTGTGTGTGTGTGTGTGTGTGTGTGTGTGTGTGTGTGTGTGTTGTGTGTGTGTGTTGCGCGCGCGCGCACGCCGGGTTTGGGGGTGAAGCCTGCGGGGAGAGAATCCCTCCTGGTCCGGGGCTCTCATCTCCTTCTCTCCGCTGGGTCTGGGCTTAGATACACGTCCTCCAGGGCGCCTGGATCTTCGCACCCTGGCTTTGACTACCCTCGCCTTGTGTCTCCTTCGCAGATGCTCAAGGTGTCTGCGGTATTGTGTGTGTGTGCAGCGGCTTGGTGCAGTCAGACTCTCGCGGCTGCCGCGGCGGTGGCTGCGGCCGGGGGGCGGTCGGACGGCGGTAATTTTCTGGATGAAAAACAATGGCTCACCACAATTTCTCAGTATGACAAGGAAGTCGGACAGTGGAACAAATTCAGAGACGTAAGTGCTGCGCACCCCCAGTCTCAGCCCCGCGCGCGCACGCGGGGCATCATCACAGTAGCAAGAGTGGAAGGGAAGGAACTCAGTTATCTAAGGAGAGAGATTTGGGGCGAAGGGGGCTGCACCCGCCACTGGGAACTTAACACCCCTTTTATGGATGCAGTAAATTGGGACTTTCTTACTGTTTGCAAGGGAGTTAGGTCAACCCAGGTTCCCTCTCTTCCTCCCCCAAACCTCCCTTTCCCTTGTACCCCATCCTTAGCTCCAACTCCTTCTGTCTTCAACTTTTGAATGGAGTTTCTGGCTCTGGTAAACACGTCAGAGATGCTTTGTGTAGTGTTACTGCTAAAGTAACTAGGATCGATCCCATTACTAATGGTCCATTAAGGATTTTGAGGGAGGAGATGGACCACTGTAAGATTTATAAATGCCTGCTCTCGCTCTTCCAAGGGTGGGAGGTTTGTGGAGGCTCTTGTCTGCAGAAGTTACACTGCTCTTCATTACATAAAGCCACCGGTCAAATGTGTGCTTCTACACTCGCCAAAGCCCAGGACATGTTTGCCATACATCTGAGCGCTGGCGACTGAATCACTGCTGTGAAATCTTCTAACTGGAGTACTGGGGAGAGAAGTAGGTCTTAGGTGCAGGGATGAAGGAGTTAAACTGTCCTTAAACCTTGGGAGTTTTTTAAAGGATTCTTAAAGGGGGGGATCCGTTTTCCTTTAGAGACCCTTACTGTGTTTTGTCTGGAGTGCTTGATCAGAGCTTATTAGTCACTTTCCCTCACCTGACCAGAATAGAGCCACTTAAGAATGAGAGCTGCCAGTACCAGGAGCACAGTTCTTCCGCATCCTTTGAACTTTACTTATTGATTCAGAAACGAGGGCATTCTGACTGCCTATGGCCATCTCCAGCCCACCTTTTGAAATGCAGAAGGTCTGAGAGGAAGCAGAGTGACTTATAGTTATATCCTCAGTGGTATTTCAGAGGATTTCTCGGGAAGTCTGTCTTCAGGACTCCGCATTTGGATGAGTTAACTTCTGTTGGTCGAGACCCTCATGATTGAGGAAGAGAAATTGGATGCCTAGGCTAGTTTTCCTCTTGTATTCATTAGTCTCCTCTACCACCGCCCCTCTATAACGTCACTGGAAAATGGAAATCCCATAGAGCAATTTCGCGAATATGTGGCGTTACTTTAAATTCAGATCTATCTAGTTGGTACTCGGCATGGGTATATAAAGAAAAAAAAAGATCATAATAGTACTCAATGGAGAACTCAGTCTTGCCTCATTCACAAAACTTAAAAATTCATTATATTTGCTAAAGGAAGTCTGGTATAAATGCAAAACACTTAACCATTTCTTTTAAGCTTATATTGATATTAAATGCAGTCAAAAGTAAGCATACAGACATTTTTATGTATGGATAGAATTACATCTATCACGTTCTCATTAGAGGAAAGTTACTAAGATACTTGACATTGTTCAGGCTTACCTTTTTGACATATTTTCAATTAATGGCTATTTTAGCATCTGTACAATGAATTTTAGATACTTCAAACATATTTTAAAGCTTGACTATCTTAGAGGTCTTTGATTTCAGACATATTCTTCATTATTAGGAGTATGAAGTTGAAACATGGTGGATGTGTTTGATTTAGTTTGACAAGGTGAGTCACCTACTAGAAAAGTAAGCATTCAGGAATTTATTAAGCTTCTAAGACAGAATTGCTATGGAATTTTCAGTATTCTTGTGGGATCTCCATCCGTCAAAGCCAGATAAAGTTTGAACATTGTCTGAGCTATTGTAAACTATGTATATATATATATATATGATATATAAAAATGATACAAAAATTTACTTTTAAACCCAGTGTTATATTTTAGAATAGCCATTTTTGGGAGGCAGTTCCATTATTCTGAAGATGATTTTTAAAAAGACATGGCAAGAATAAGAACTGTAATTAAATTTCCCCTCTCCTCACCTGTTGCTCATTAGCAATATGATAAAATGAATCCCCATAGCTTGGCTTAGCAAATGAAGAGGCCAAGAAGCGAAATGTAGAATGCTTCTCTTTACCATCCCATCCACTGCTGAATAAATATCTTCTTTCCATTTGTAGGGAACCATTGATTTAAATGTTTCATCAATCTGAAAGAAGGGATATTTTAGCTTATTTTTATTAGAAGGACATATTTGTAAGGTATTAAAATACGACTCAGTTACACATGTCTACTTCTACATGCTTTCTATGAGTCTCATGTCTAAAATAACAAATTTACCTACTCAGCCCATAAGAGGTAAAATAATAAGGTTCTCTGAAACTTTCCTTGTAAAAACAATTTAAAGGAAGCAATTACTTTACATGCTTTTTTCCTGTAAAAGGATAATTGCATCATTTGAAAAATAGGCTTTGATATTTTTGAGCTTAATTGATAATGAATTTTTTCTTATCTTCCTTCTTTTGAGTGATTGTCTTACACAGTTGATCTTATGTTATAATTAAGTATTGAAAATTGAATTGAGCTCTCTTTTGAATTATTTTTCAGAACCATCTTGGATATTGCTTAAAAACACAAGTCTCATCATTTTAATGGGATAATTAAAATGAATATTTCTCATTTTATATTTTTATTTGGTATAGACATGTTAATGCACATTACAATGTATCTTTAAGATTGAGGAGCATGGATAGGAAGCATCATATGTAAGTAAATAAATAGGAATTGTCACCCCTGATGATTTATTTCTCAATTTCTTCAGTATAAAATAGAAAGTAATAAAACCAAACAAAAGCTCCAATTATGACCACTCTATATGGTCAATACACATTGTTTCATTTCTTTGTTCTATTTGTTGTCTTTTAACCTATATTAATGCAATTATATAAACATAGGAGCTTTCAGTACTTCAAAGATCACTAATATATTTAATTAATAGTATTAAATTTTAACGGAGGCATTAATTCCTGTGTTTTAGGAAGAAAATGAAAATTTAACCTAACTTTTAGAAATAAAATCTAAGTTTTAAAAATTAGTAGGTAGAACTAGTATGGCATATTCAGGATAATACGAATGCATAGATGTATAATGTATAATATATAATAGGAGTTATAGGGGCTGGAGAGGTGGCTTAGAGGTTAAGCCTCTGCCTTGCAGGTGGAAGGTCCTGAGTTCGGATCCTAGACCCCACGTATAGACGCCGGGCGGAAGTGGGGGCGGCCTGCGTTTCTGGTCCTGGTAGGGCGGAGCCTGTGAATCCTGGAGCAGAGTGAACAAGGAGGAGGTGAAGGCATCTATGGTGGTTCCCGAATTCGTCCGTGGTTCTACACACACACACACACACACACACACACATATGCACGCACATATATGCACAATTGAATAAATAATAAATAATAAATAATTAAAAAAATAGGAGTTATAATAAAACAGGGGTTAGAGTAGAAGACAAAAATTAATATGCATGAGGCCTTGAGTTCAGTCTCCAGTACCAAAAAAAATGCTAAAAGTCATCAAAATAAAACAACCTGATAAAAGAAATGAAAAACTCCCTTCACAAAGCAATATTTGTTTAATAGGTATACTGGCTGCATGTCTTTTTTGAAAAATTGTTGAGTTTTGCTACATTCAATTACACATGTTTCCTCAGTGGGGGAAGTTTTTAGAAAATCACTACTTTGCTCAAGAAGCAAGGCATAATGGAATTTCCCGTCTCTTTTTTATGTGTGTATTAGGAAATTTGAGATCATAGACATTGTGTGTCGACTGAGCCATTAGCTCAAATGGCTCATGTATTACAGATTTTAAATATTTATTGCTCATAATTTCAATGAAACCATACCCTTTACAATACAATGAATGAGCATGGAGTTTGAGACCAATGGATTAATTGACATTGCATGATGTAATATGATAATTAACCCTATACATCATTGATTTCACTGAAGTATTTGTCTAATTAAACATGATGGAGATGACAAAGTATGAGAATACTGTTCATTAGAAGCTGCATTATTGAAGTGTAGGAAAAGGACTTTTGAGAGTCATGATAATTTTCAATAAATCATATAATAAAATCAGAATTACAACATTAAATTGAAACTCATATTTCTCACTTAGATTTATATTTTGATACACATGCAGGACTCATCTTGGACTTGTTTTAAGAAATATTTTTCATCAGAAATGCAAAAGATAATAGTCAACTTTGGTCTTAGCTATTTAAGTAACTTTAAGGCTCTTTAGTTACATTGGAAACATTAATAAACATCAATTTATTTTTAAAAATAGAGCCATAGTATTAGCTGAAGGGCATTTATAGTATTGTGAAAGTATGATATACATTGAAGTCTGATTCACCCTTTTGATAACTTGATCTCATAAAAATGGCTAATTTGAGAATATTGAATAGTAAACATATATTCCTTAACTGCTGTTTCTCTGTCCATTCACTTTTTCACCTCCATTGATGCTTTTGTTTGTGTAGATCATTCTGTACAAATGATGGCTGATAGTGATGGATCTTTTCTGCGCTATGGAAGAGTAAAGGCTCTGGTTTCTTATCAAATTTTCTGAGTGCTATCAATTGTTCTGTTGTTAAAAACTATATGAAACAATTAGTTTCAATGTCTACCCTAAATTCTCTATTTCTCTGTAAGTCATTAAAACTCAATACATTCTTTAAAGAATGCTCTGTAATCTTGTGTGGCTCTTAGAGTTGACAGTGCACACTTGCAGTGTTGGGTAGCAGGTTCACTTTCGTCAGAGAGAAGAGTTCCTTATTGGTTCTCCCTTGATACTTGCCAGGAAAGTTCCACTGTTTTTCTTTTCCACATTGTACACCCGAAATAAAATTAAAAATCATTAATACTGGGTATAAATTAAAACAAGAATGTATTCTCAATAGTGATAATCTAATTCTTACATGAATGTGTATTCAGTATTTCTTACTATGATGTACATAGCCAATGACAATTACGGGTTTTGTATGTATATATGTGTGTGAGTGCACGACTGTGTATGCATAACACAAATGTGCCAGGTATTAAACTCAGGATATCACATACACTAAGCCTGTGCCATGTCACTGAATTATACCACCTAGCTTCTCTTAGATACATTTAGTCGTACTCAAGAAAATAGTCTTCCGGGGCTGGAGAGGTGGCTCAGGGGTTAAGCTTCTGCCTTGCAGGTGGAAGGTCCTGAGTTTGGATCCTAGACCCCACGTATAGACACCAGGTGGAAGCGGGGGTGGCCTGCGTTTCTGGTCCTGGTAGGGCAGAGCCTGTGAATCCTGGGGCAGAGTAAACAAGGAAGAGGTGGAGGCGGTCCATAGTAGTTCCTGAATTCATTCGTTCCTGGTTCTACACACACATACATACACACGTGCGCACACGTGCATACACGCACAATTGGATAAATAATAAATAATAAAAAAATTGAAAGAAACATTTTAAAAAAAAGAAAATAGTCTTCCATTGAGAATTCTTGTGAGTTTCTTTATTTTCTTGATTCCCCACCCCTTTTTAGGTATAGGCACAAGATTTTGTTCCTAGGACTCTTTTTACTGAGTAGAAGAGGGTTGCGGGAGGAAATCATATTCAAATTTGACTGTTACTGGTATTGTTTGAACTATGAAGACATTCAGTCTGAAGAAAAACAATAGACAGATAGTTGAAGAAAAACATTCTGGGATTAGTGAGCCACTGAAATGAAACGCTGGTCCTGGCAGCATCCTTACTCCTTTCCTTGATATCTGAGTCTTACTTAAGCCATGCTCTGGCTTGACTTTCAAATTCCTGTTTCTTCCTCTTGTGTACACTGCCACAAAATGTCCACCATTATCTTTTTTCAGATCTGGTGAAGAGAATTAGGCCAGACAATGTCCATTGACCTGCTGCTCTGTGCAGACAGAATCATGTGAGCCAACTCGATTGACTGATAATAGATATTTAATTTCCCATCAACTAATTCTAAGGTCTTGAAAGTAGGGAGTACTTTTACCTCTATTTCTCATAACATTGAACCAATAAAACTAACTAAACAAATCAGGAGATACATTATTTCCACTGTCTATATGTTATATATTTATTTTCATGTATATATGGATAGTATGCATAAATCTATATGTTCAAATAACTATAAATAAAATAGTTCAAAATCATAATCATTATAGCTGTACATGTCTATACATTTCAGTGTCACATAGATATACACACACACACATACACACGCACATACCTTTTGCATATTGTGCAAAAAGTAGAAAGCTTGAAACTCTTCCAAAATAATTTGAATGTGTGTTAGCTTTCCTTTTTCTCTTTTATTTGTTTCCTGGTTAGGTTGAAGTGATCCCATTTGCTGCTACAGTTAATGTAAGGCTACCTGATGTTCTTACTGGAAGTCAGTTCATTTGGCTCCAAGCACTTCAACTTTTTAGCAGGGTATGCAAAGGGAACATCCTGTTCTGCTAGAAAGCCTTTTATTTCTGACTTTACAGTAAGACAACTGGCTAGATTGAATGCTTTTAGGTCTGATGTGTCTGACTCAGAGTGACATTTTATGTTCTTATTCAATTTTAGTTTTCATGATTTCATGATCTGGGTTACAATCTTATTTTAGGTTATGTATTTACTTTTAAAGGCTGATCTTTGGATCTTCTGTGGACACCATCCAACTCCTCCAGCTTCAGGAGTATTTAGACGTCCTTTCTCATCTATGAAGATGCTTTTTATCTTTTCTGCTTTTAATGTGCTCTGTTTTATAGATGTCTATAAGTCTTCAGAATTATGGAACCTACAGTTCACTTAGCATTATTAGAAGAAAGAAACCTGGATCAGAAGTAACAGCAAAAAATACATTCAAGGAATGACATCATGTTCAATGGTCATTGTTAAGTAAAAGATGCTTAAGTAACTGCCCCCGTAGCTGTGCATCTTTTGGGGAACTTCTAAGAAATGCTTGTTTAGGACTGGGTTTTCAGGGTTACTTTGTTAAGCAGATATCTACATAAATGGTCATTTTCCATTTAGCAAGAAAGATTTATCAGTGAATCATTCATCTAGGACAAACATCTTCACTCAGAGGTGACTATGGAGAAGTCGCATGACTTTTATTTGTGTCGCATAAGCCTTGACTTACTGTAACTGTGTTATTTAGCTGTAAGGAGAAATAGGAAACTTAATTTGTAATAAGGAAAAATTAATATTATTAAGATGAAAGTACCCAAATGTCTGAAAGTATCCTCAATATCTGGTCCTTTACCCATTGACCATAAACCACCTAACCTTCCTAATTCCATGACAATTCTCTATTCTGTCAGTCATGAAGAACAGACGAATACCAGCTGCTAAGGGCAAAATTTAAATGATTGCTATCTCAGGCATTCAGGAATATGACTGCAAGTAGCCCTTTGCTAATTTTGGAGAGGATATTTGACTATTAGAGTGAAAGAAGAGTTTCTGATAGAATGTCAAAACAAGGTTGATTACCAAATATTTTTTTTTTTGGTATGGAAAACTCTTAACATGTTTTGTGAGAAATATTTTTAGGTACAAGTTTTCTATTAGAGTTCTAGAATGTTTTGTCTGAGGCATGAAAAATTATAGCAAGACATGTTGTAGTATTGAGGAGTTTCAATTTAATTCTCATACCCTTTGTTGAAATGACATATTCTTTCTTGTTTTTAAGATTGTATTTCCTTTGATGGTTGAAAAGGGAATTACCCTAAGTACTAAGTACATTTCACTGGACTAATTTTACACATTATGTCATTGCCCAGCTGAAGGAGCCCCCAGCCTTGGAAGCTAAAAGCAGACATTTTGGTGCTAGTATCTCTGGGAAGTTAGGAAATAGAAACTGCAGCAGTCAGATGTGTGAGACCTGCAATGAAGACTTTCCACTTTCGATTATGTTACTTGACATCAGAGATTGCTGACAGTGACAATGAGCCAAGCTGAGTTCCTTGCCTGAATGACAGAGAGTGTAAATTGAACTATTTGTCTTTTTTGCAGATAAATAGTTGCTGAATGAAAGTAATTAGTTAAATATATAATACTACATATTTTCATGTAATAATGTATTCATATCCATAATTATCAATAAGAAAGCAATACACAAATATTCAGATATTCCTTATGTAGTTTTCATTGTAATCCTGTAATTTCTTTGAATATTATTCATTTTCTTTCCTGTAGGCTTTCAAATCGTCATTTGGCTTTTGATTTCTTGTTCATAATATTTTTTCCTTTAACAAGGATACAACTCCACCAACTGAAACAGCATGGGATGTTGTTTGCTACATAGGAACACATGCAGGAAATTTTCCTAACCAGATATTTAAGAATGGCATTATGAGCCACGTCACTTGGGGAAGTGCTTACTATGCAAGCCTGAGGACTTGAGTATTATTCCAGTAGACAGAAGCAGACAGATCCTGGGGCATGTTAACCAGTTGGTCTGGTTGAATTAGTGAGCTCTGATTTCACTGAGAGACTGTGCTTCAAAAATATGATGGAGAGCAGAGCAATAGAGGAAGATATTTGACATCTACCTCTTATCTCTTCATGCATAATCACACACTTGTGCATGTGTCCTTGCACACAAGTGTGCACACTCCTGAACATGCACACATACACATATACACATACAAAAATATAAAGTAATAGCTTAATATAAAATTTTATTCCTTCATTTAGAGATGGAAACATGATATTTCATTAGTTTCTTTTGTAGCATTAAAATTGTGTAAACAACATCACATGAAATGACTACAAAAAATAGTCTATGGTTACACCTAAAAGTATATAATAAAAACCTAGTGAAGCTCAGTAGGACACAAGAAAAAAACAAAAGGCATAAATAGGGGTAAGAGACTTGTGGTAGGGAATATAGGATTAGCAGGAATAGGAGGAAGATCAGTGAAAGCGTACCTGTTAAGTTTGTATGACTGGAAATTAAAAAAAAAGAAAGTGAAAGGATGGGAGGAGCAACGATTTGCAAGATTCTCAACAATAGTTGGGGCCAAAGCAATCATAATGGGACTTTGCATGCCCTGCGCAATGTCCAATGCACTGTTGCCCTCATAAAGTCTAGCATCTGTTAAGGGCACCGAGACCCCTGGAGGCAAGGTGATTGACAGCCATAGTAGTGATCCTATGCTTAAGGGGAACAAGAGAAAGGGCTTATGGAAATGCCACTGGGTCCTTTTATGTCATTGGAGAGGAAGACCCAGTGGAGAGTTAGGCGTACACAATAAAGGACTCTCTGGGAATTGGGGGGGAGGCACTGGGGGATGGGGAGGGAGAGGAGGGAGAGGAGGGGGTTCGGGGGGAGGAGGGGAGAGGGAGGGAACTGGTAAAAAATTTTTAAATGTATAATTAAATTTTTAATAAAAAAAAAAAAAGAAAGTGTGGGTTAAGGAATCAGGATACATTACACCCATGCAAAAAATGTCAAAGAACAAAATTTTTTTAAAAAAGTGTATGAACATAATGACAGATTATTCTTGTCTAGAACATGACAATAATGTGTCAAACAAACACTCATGAAACAACTAGTACCTCATTGTATAGGTGGGGAAGCGGAAGACCTAAATATCACAGCTAGTGTGAGTTTGATTCCCATATAGATAGCAACCACCTTACAGTGAAGTAAGCTTAGTGTGTGTGTATGAGTATCTGTGTGTATTAGAGGGGAACTTGTATCCCTATGAAGGACCAAGGGTGACTTTTTTTTTTTTTTTTACTTAACTCTGGGATTTTCCAGGATTCGCACACCAGGGTGGAAGTGCATTTCCTCCTAGCATTTTTAAGTGGGACCTGGAATCCAAAAGCAGGAGCTTCTGCTTGCAAGGCAGAGTTTTAACCCCTGAACCATCTCTCTAGCCATGAAGCAAACTCTTAATAAATCTGTGAACAGGACCGGTGTACCTGTTAAGTTTGTATGAGCGGAAATAATAACAATAAAAAACCAAATATAACTGAAAAAATAAAAAGAAAAATTTTTACATCTGCAAAAAAAATGCCATAACCCAAAGTCTATTTAAATAACTTATATCTTAATGAATGTGGTTAGTTAGAAGAGTGTTGATTACCTTCAGGATCATCTGGCTGATTCACAGTTTTGGCTCATGTCTTCTACACAAAATAAAATAAAATATTTTACAACACATATTGTGAGCCCAGGAAAATAAGAAAAATCAAAACTCATTTGCTGCTGAATAGGTACCATTTTGCGTCATCTTGAGGTTAAAAACCTTTTATCATTTTAAATCATGGGATTTTTGGTCTTCAGATTGTCCTTGGGCTGAACATATATGTATATATAATGCTTCTTGACTCAGAAATACTATTTTGAATATCATATGCTACGTGATTTGGAAATACGATCCCACTTAGTACAATCTTTCATGCACACAGTGTATTTTACTTTTAATTTCCCTAATAGTAATTGAAAGTTAAGCTCTGGATATTTTGCAGAGAGTTAATAGTAAAGAAAATCTTAAGCGAGACTGCAGAAGAGTATCTAACAGATGCTGGAGGACAGCCATGGTAGTTAGGACCATTCCCAGGACAGGTGGATACGATGGAGGGAGTTGGTTAAGCATACTTCAACATACTGCAGCAGACTTAGTCTGGCTTGTGAGGATTGCCCCTCTCTCAACAATCCCTGTAGATATGATATGGCCAGTTCCATCAGCTCCTTGTGTTATTTGAACTCTTCTGCCAAGTTGGATTTTGAGTTGTAATGTAGAATTGTAATTAAGATTAAAACCTCCTTGTTCCTGTAAGCTGTTTGGCTGTGAATTTATCAGCAACATGTAGATGCACTATAACAATTATGGTCAAAAAAAATATAAAATTTTCTATGCTGGCATGCTTTCATTATGTAATCTCCAGAGCTCTTTCTTCTTGAAATCTCGAATAGCACATAGAACATTGATTCCCCATCTCCACGTCCAACTCCTGACAAGTACCATTCTATTTTTTCTTTCCATGATTTTAATCTACCTCTTAAGTAAATGTAATCACATTGCAATTATCTTCTAAACTTTTTATTATTATTTTATATTTTCATATAAGAATCATAACTAATACATATTCTAGAATGTATCTTTAAAGCACAAATGCAGTAAAGCAGTATCATTTGTGTTCATTGTGAGTCTTTGCACATACTGACAAAATTTAAATAGCAAATAATCCGTTTTAGCTTTATGCCTGCATATAAATATATTTTATTTATTTACTTATATTTATGTTTTTACATATGTGCATATGTATAATTTCTTCATAGATAGTCTGATAATTTTCTTTTTGTGATTGGTTTATTTAACTTAGCATAGTGTCCTTCACATATATCTATGCTATCAAGGGAGACAGGATTTTTTCTTTGTGTGTGTGTGTGTGTGTGTGTGTATGTGTGTGTGTGTGTGATATGTGTGTTTATATCTCTGTGTTATATACAAGTGCATGAGGTTGCATGAACATGTGTGATTGTGCGCATATGGAGTTCAGAGACTGATACTGGGTGCCTTCTTCAGTTTCTCTTCAATAAAAATTTTAATATACAGACTTTAAATTTTTAGCTTTGCACAACAGAAATATAGTGAATTCATGATATATTCAGCCCTTAATCCCATCTCCCCTCTTGTTCCCTTTACAATCTTTATCTCTCTTGCAAGTTTCCCTTCTATGTTTTTTCCTGACATGTCTTTGATGATATATGGCTGACATGATTATGCTGAGTAAGTATCATCCAATTTTTTGAGACAGGGTTTCTCAATGAATCTGGTGGTCACCAGTTTGGCTAGCCAGAAAGGTTCAAAAGTTGAGCTTCTAGTTCAGCCTCCCCAGAAAGGGGATTATAAACAGATTTTTAACATGAGCTCTGAGGCTCAAACTCAGGTGTTCCTACTTGCACAACCAGTACTTTGTTAGCTGAGCCATCTCGCCAGTCAAGATCTTGTTCTTTTCAGATAGGAAGAGTAATATGATACATTCAGTCATTCACACACAATTGGAATCATCTACCGCTTGAGTGTTGTAACTATTCTACCCATCAATGTAGGTATTCAAATGTATTGATATTCTAGTGTACCTTCTTGCGTACATATATATTCCTAACTGGAATTTCTGGATCATTTGGCAATTCTGTTTTTTTGTTTAAAGGAGCCAACACTGGTTTTCAAGGTTCTGTATGGATTTATATAGTTTAGCCATCAGTGCCAAAATTTCTAATTATATCACAACCTTGACAAACTTATTTGATAGTAAGCATTTTAGTGCTTGGGAGGGAAATCTCATCATAGCATCAACTTGCATTTCCCTACTATTTAGCTGTGTTGAGATCTTTTCCTATTTCCCAAGCCAAGTGAATGTAATTTCTGGAGAAGTATGTATTTGAATCCTCTACACATTTTAATTAGTATATTTTAGGGTTTTTACCAACCTAAAATGGAGATAAAATTCATAACCTTCTACAAATTAAGAAGTTAAGTTTCAGCAAGTTTAATAAACCTGTTCAGTATTAGTGATATTTAAGTTTAGCCTGTAAAACTCCTATTCATTCATGTGCTCACTTGTGATCAGTTTATCATAGAAATGATTCAAAACAAGCAAGAGATATGGTCTTTTTTATCTTCTGAAATGTTATGTTTAATCAAGGTAATTAATTCTTTTCATTTCATTGATTCAAATGTTGAAAATTACTTGGAATTTTCATTACAATTTAATGAATTTTAGATAAAGTGAAAATGACCTTACTGTCATTTGATGAAATTATTTGTAGTTTTGAGTTGACTCCTATTTGCAGAATTTATCAGTCTTACAAAAGTCTGCAATTGCATAGCACATACTATTCAAAGAACAGTACTTATTCCCATAGGGAATGTCTTAGTTTCTCTTCTGTTGTTGTGGAAAAATACTCTGATGAAAGCAATTTAAGAGACAAAGTGTTTATTGTGGCTCATAGTGACAAGTACAGTCCACTGTGATAGGAAAATCAAGGCTACAAGAGCTTGAAGCAGTTAGTCACAAAACATTGACAATGGGGAAGCAGAAAGTAATGAATGCATTCTAGTGCTCAGTTTGCCTTCTCTGTTTTGGGTAAGCCCAGGGTCACTTGCCCAAGCAAGATGCGTCTACCAACATCCATTAATATAATCAAGATAATCCATCACAACCATATTCAAAGGCTCACTTTAGGTAATCCCACACAGGTGTGTTGGAAGGCTTGCCTCTTCAGTGTCAAATTAAAATACTAACCATCATGAGGATTCTGCTTGTCAATAGCATATGAGTCATAATTGATTAGTAATCTGATATTACTATACAGTTCAGGATATTGGAGATTAAGGTGAATGGCTACAAAAGTCAAATAGAAGACAGAGTATGTGATTTTATAATAGTTATTGCTTGCTGGACATATTTGTTGAAAACAGTAGTTATAACTATACCTGAATTCCAATGCCTGTAGTTATAGCCTTTCTTTTTTTGTGTGTGGGGGTACAATCTTTTTATAA
Source organism: Typhlomys cinereus (assembly GCA_023101885.1). Lineage (NCBI taxonomy): Eukaryota > Metazoa > Chordata > Mammalia > Rodentia > Platacanthomyidae > Typhlomys > Typhlomys cinereus. The sequence goes on from JALPQD010000161.1 coordinate 1,159,928, forward strand.
CTATTTTTAAACTTTATTTATTTATTTGTGTGTGTGTGTGAGAGTGAGAGTGAGAGAGAGAGAGAGAGAGAGAGAGAAAGAGAGAGAGAGAGAGAGAGAGAGAGACTACACTCTTGTGTAACCCAAGAGCGATTTCAGGAATCATCCTGGATTGCTTCTATCTCCTATTTGTTTAGCTCTGGTATTTCCCAGATTCTGCCCACCAGGGCTGGAAGTGCATTGTCAATGTCATTTCTGCCTGTCGTTTTTATGTGGAACCTGGGCTCTGAACCCAGAACCTTCTGCCATCTCTCTCCTGCCCACTACAGCACAATTTAAAAATGAATATTGAGGAAATATTTGCTTTGAGTAAATACTAATAATCCACACATGATCATCATATATAATCATTACATACTTTGTAGTTAAGTGCAGTCAGTATTTAATAGGTAATTTGAGCAAATCTACCAACTCCTACATGCAAAAATGATCACTTGGTTTTTGAATGTCAAGAAGTGATAAAAAAAAGTGTTGGCCATTTAAAACTTTAATGTAGGTGTAAAGAAATAATGAGGACTGAGAAAGTGAGCTTGAGTTCCATCACCCATAAAAGATAGCTGTATATACCACATACCTCTACCTCTAGCCCTGGGAGTAGTGATTGCAGGATATCTGCTGCTCGCTTGCCAACTAGCCTAACAGAATGGGTGAGCTCCAGCTCAGTAAAATGCTCTGTCTGAAAATATAAGGTGGAAAATGATTGAGGAAGACACTTGGTATAAACCTCTGTCTTCCATACACATGTGCTTCTGTGTAGGTACTTCCATGAACATGTGCATACATATGCACAAATACACAACATAAACACTTGTACTCACATATGTAAAAATAAAGAAATGCGATCAGTCATATATATATATTGTTTCTTGGGATATATTTTGCTGATGGTGTACATGTATGTGTATGTCATGAATGAATGTGTAGATCTGTTCTTGCATATGTATGAGGATGCATGTACATGTATATGTACTTATGAAACAATGCCTGTCATAGTTACTCATTTTGTTGTTCTGAGAAAATACTCATGAATCGTGCAACTTAAGGGGAGGAAGAGATTTATTTGGCATATGGTTCTAGAGGGGAGATATAGTCTGTTATGGTGGAAAGACATAGCAGAAACTGGATGCAGCTGAAGTCACTGAAGAAATCATGGAGGCTGAGAGAGTTAGCACCAAACTGCAAAATCAAACCTCTAGTGGAAGCAGGCAGGGCTAACTAACCTCTGGGCCCAACCCTTGTAATATGCCTTCCTCCAGCAAGGTTCTACCTCCTAAAGATACCATGACCTTCTCAACACCAATGTCAACTAAGGATTCAAACACATGAATCTATTGTGGACAAATCAAATTTAAACCATGACAAGGACCAACTTATCATTGTCTTCTTCAGTAGCTCTCTGCTCTGTTTTTTGAGTAAAGATAACTCGCTTTTTTTCAGATAGTCTAGGTTACCAACTTATCTCAGGATTCTCCTTTCTCCTGAGAGCTAGGATTAGAGGTGATTGCCCAGCCTGTTGCTTTTAATTTATTTCAAAAAACTTATTATGGGGGGAGAAAAAAGGAGGAGAGAAGCACATGTGTATCACAGTCGATGTGTAGAAGCAGATAATAAGTACTTTGTGAAGTCTTTTCTTTTTGACATCTACCATGTGGGCTCTGGATATAATTTAGGTTATCAGTTTTGCTTGCAATACATTTATCATGTTGGTTGACTTTTATGTGGGTTCCAGGGATCAAAACTCTGGTCTTTAAACCTCTACAATAAATAGTTTATCCACTGAGACATCTTTCCAGACTTGGACTTATCTAGGTTTAATATAATTTTTCGTGTACATTTGGAAGACCACTTCATATAGATTTCTTTTTATACAAAACCATGATTTTCCAGTTGGTAATTTTGTAGCCAAACAACCCTGTTAGACTAAATAATATACAGAGAAAATTAGAATTTAATTTTTATACTGATTCTCATGAAATTAAGTATCACTAAACATATTGAAAGCAAAGTTTACATTTGGTATTTTTATGAAGAAATGAAAATGTGGAATATTTTCTGAGATAAGTTGAAACAAAATTTTTGCATTAAAATTTTCAAATTATTTGACTCTCTAGAAAAATGAAAAGCTAGTGTTCCAGAAAATAAAATGTGATAGCAACCCAAAATGTACCAAATTAATGCAATTATCTACAGATATTTAAAATACTACCTTTTTTCTGAAGACGGTAAAACACTAGATACCACTTTTAAAAATAGTAATTTGATGGTTCCTTAATCATAGTTCACTTTTACTTCTCTATCACCAGACTATTTTGTGACTTTCAAAACATTTACATTGGGTCTGAAGGCAGGATACTTTGAAATAAGAGCTTCCTAATTGCCTTGGCTCTTGGTATTAGCATCTGCTGAGAAACCAGTTTTAGAGGATGGAATATTTATAGGTCTTTCATGATATACAATATAGTATGAAATCATACACAACCTCCTAGTCTCCCATCAGGCTGCCTAAGGTGCCCTTGGCAACATCTGATATTCTCAAGTGTCCCTGCGGCACTCAGCTTCATCTAAAATGAATGTTCCCTGGGGCAGAATTTTCTGGAACATTGTATCAACAGCATTAACCTAATATCACCTGAGAAATTTTTCTTTGACATAAAATGTAATTTCTTGCGGTTGAGATGTTATAATTTTAAAAGAACTATTGTAGTCAACGAATCTGTGAGAATTGAAAACTCACTACACACCAGCAAAGAGACAGCTCAGAACTGTGGAATTTGAGCCGTAGTCAAGGAAAGACTATTTTTGTCCACTTTTTTCAGTAATGAGTTTTCTTCTCTGACAATTCATATATGTGTATAAAACATTCAACTCAGAATGTTTTTTTATCTTCTTTTCTTTTTCTTATCTTCCTTTCCCAGCGAGCTTTCTTTCCTCCAAGTTTTCCTTTTATATTCATGGTCTTTTTGTTCTGTCCAGCTGGATTTTACCAGGGATATTGGTAAGGTTAGGATTATCTCTTAGGATCGAATGGGCTACTCCTTGGGTACACCACTGGGTGTACCCCCTCCTACTGCTCAAATCTGTTAGTTGCCCATAGTTCTGCAATACTTGTAGATCTCATGTGTTTCTCCTCAGTTCATAGCTGATCATTTTCTGGGCAGGTTCCCTGTAGGCTTAGTGTCAGTAACCACCTCTGTTTTTGGGTTTGTGATTGCCATGGCTGTATAATTTGAGGGAATAGTATTTCACAATCATCTTCCCTTCTTTTGGCTCTTTTATTCCTTCCATACCCTCTTCTGTAGAGATCCGAGCCTTTAGGAGTACTATATATGTCATGTTGAGGATTGTTCTGCCAATGTTCATTTTATGCCCTGAACCACGTGCAACCATGATTCTCTGCATTCACCTCAATCAGAGCAAGGAAAGGGTCTTCTGTTTAAGGTTAAGAATAGTTTTCATATCATATCTGTTGCGTATTTGTCTCTGATATTCCCTGGTCATTGTGGCAAGTGTTAGATGTCCCACCCTGGGATGAGTGCTCCACAGTCATATGTTCTTGGCCAGCTACTACTTACTGACAAAGAAGGTCATTGAATAAAGACTGAGAGCTGTACTTATGAATGGGTTTGAAGACAAGTATTTACAAGGTGACTTAATCCCATGTCCTGTTAACGGATCTATAGTCCTAGGTTCTCCTGTAGAACTTGTGACTCCTCTGTCCTGGGTTCACAACATAGTTTAAAATTGTAATAAATAAATAAACAAAGAGGAGAAGAAAAGAGATAGCAGAAACTGCTTTGAGACACACCTCCCAGAAATGACAGTGAAAAAACAAAATCCTGAGTACTAGGTATGACATACCTCATATGAGCAATAGGTCTTTGACAGTATCAGGCTTGGGATCTCTCCTTGTGGAACAGATGTTACATCCAATTAGAAAATAGTTGGCAGACTGGGTCCTTGTACGTCATCGGAGAGGAGGGCCCAGAGGAAAATCAGACATGCACAAGAAAGGACTCTCTGGGAATTGGGGTGGGAGGCACTGGAGGATGGGGAGGGAGAGGGGTGGGGAGAGGGAGCAGGGGGTACGGGGGGAGGAGGAGGGAGGGAGGGAACTGGTGAACCTAATAAGTTTGTATGTGCTGAAATAAAAAAAATAGTGAAAAAAAAAAGAAAATAGTTGGCAGGCTGAAGAGGTAGATCAGGGCTTAGAGCTCTGTCTCACAAGCAGAAAGACATGAGTTTGGATCCCAGATGCCAAGTAAAAGATATAAAAGACTGAGGCTTGCACTTCTAGCTCTAGTGGGTGGAGCCTGAGAAATCACAGAGTGAAGCAAAAATGAGGTAGAAGGAATCCAGGATAATTCCCAACACCCTTGGTCCTCCACAGGAACACACAGTGCCCCCACACCACACCACAATATTGGTTAATCCTGTAACATTCATTTCATTCTTGTGTAGATATAAACATCTTGCTAGTTTGGTTCTTGTAACTTACACGATTAATGATTTTACAAGACTGTTGATAGTTTTGATAGTTTTTGCTCTCTCAACAAGCCAGCATTATACTTTCTCATACTATGAAATATCCACCAGGGGAGGAAGTTTCTGGATCAGTTCCAGCTTGATTTCTCAAAGTCCTGTGTCCAAACTGCAACACCTTCATCAATAGAGTATCAATAGATTTTGGTACAGGATGAGGAGAAATGGCAGTAGCTTATATTTATTTGGTGAGAAGCTCTGGGGCTGGCTGACCTATTGCTAGGTATGCCACACCTAGTACCCAGGATTTTGTTTTATCACTGTCCTTTCTGGGAGGTGTGTCTTAAGGCAGTTTCTGCTATCTTATATCTTCTCCTCTCTGTTTATTAATATATTACAATTTTAATAAGGTAATAAAGTAATAATTTACCATATGACTTTGTCTTGAATCTCTAATGTTACTTTTCCCTCTCCTGTCCCTTTTCTCCCCTATTGCCAAGACTTTTACAGAGATCAACACATTTAGCAGTGTTATCCCCAAATTTCATATTCATTAAGCATGCTAGTTTCCCTTGAAAGTACAATTATCATTATAATCATTTATTTCGGAATTGAAAGTTTTCTCTCTAAGTCTACCCACTTTTTCTAAGTAAAATTTTTGAAAACATGGTAAATTATCAATGAGGAATGGCATATTTAATTCAGATAACACTGTCATAGTAAAGATAGAAGACATGTGTCATCTTTGAAGAATAAAATATATGTGGAGAAAATGTTTTCTTTTATTTCTACATGTTCACAGAGCATCAAGCTTTTAAGATGATTAAGAACCCCCTTGGTGGTGTCTGAAAAAAATCTAATTTCAGAACTCCTTTGTTTGCTCCCTTTGCTGAACACCACCCGTGTTTGGCTGTGAGAAACCTTCAGATTATTCTTGTAATCAGTACCCTTTTATTTTCATGTGCTGCTGCTTCCTAAGTGTGGCATTGGGAGAGTAATGGAGGAAGAGCATCCCCTAGCCTAAAGAAAGCAAAAGCAGGCTCTTATTCTCCTGTGTGATGCCACTATAGGCACATGATCAGTAGAGGAGGGATCATCAAAATCTAAGGCAGAAATCTTATAGAAAGCCCCTGTACTCCTCAATCTACACCCAAGGCTTGAGTGACTTCTATTCTCCACTTCTCATTTGTCTGCCTCCATGCTTCTGAATGGACAAAATTATGTTCAGAGCTTGTCAGTGTAGACTCCTTGATTATGTTCTTTGTGAACAGTGATACCCATAATTGCTAAGTAGTTTTGCAAATTATAGAACATATAATCTAATTAAAAACTTATGTTATTAAGTTGCAGCTGAGGTTGTACTTGTCTGTGCTGAGACAAATTTATATTTAATGAATGAAATCCACTATGTTCATTGCCAACTAGATGCCCAGGAGATGAAGAAGTGTCAAAGAGACACATGTTCTTTCTTTTAGCAAAGTATTTTTTTTTCTTTTGGAAGTCAAATTTATTGACAAAAGTCAAAAAGGATATCAATAAAAATTTCATATGTTGCTGCACTGGAAAGATGGCTCAGCATTTATAAAGGGACCTATCCTATGCACGTTCCTAATGGTCAGGATTTCATCTCTGGAGCCCACATGGTGGAGGAAGATTATTCTTTTAATTGTTACCCTTTATTTCCTGTGCTGCTGGTTCCTTTCTCTGCCTCTTTTTACATAGTAGCTTATTTGTACCTGTTCTCTGTCTCTCTCTGCCTCTTTCTCTCTGTCTCTCTTTCACAAACACACACATTCACTCTCCTTCTCTTTCTCCCTTTCTTTTTCCTCCATTATAAATATACACTTAAACAAATTTCATGCATTGCTTAATAAATAAAAGACCTGCATGGTTTTAAATAAAGCAATATGTATACATCTTTTTAGTATGGACATAGAGACTCATTTCTGTACTTCCAGCTTGATTATATCTATTTTAAGGTTTCCCTGTAATGCTGTGATTTGATTTCGAATGTTTTCTTCTGTAATAACCTGATTACTTTAGTGTAGAGTTTCCGCAGATTTCAGGACAGATATGATCGCTATTTCTAGAAAGTATTTTAATACAGGAATGAATATAACATCCAGAGTATGCCTATTTTTAAAGTGATCATTTAAAACATGTCACAGGTGAATGACACTATGGAATTTTTTCTACAAACAGAAACTTTTACGTATTGTGCAAAGATTTTCACAATGCTTCTGTAATTAGGAGAAGCTGTCTATTGCAGGTATCTCAGACTATTTATTTATTCACTTGTGTGTTTGTTCGTTTAGTTAGCTAGACATTAGTGTGTTTTGTAAGTAGATAGAATTAAATGTGTGTACAAGCCTGCATATAAGAAGGTAATTAATTGAGTGTACATACTTGTGGAAACCCAAAAGAATCATCAGGAATCATTCTGGATTGCTCTTCCACCTTTTTTGCTTCCTTGGGTTTCCTAGGCTTTATCTTCCAGTGTCATAATTACAGACCTCTGCCATATCTTTTAGATATTTTTTACGTGGGATCTGGGGATCTGAACTCAGGTCCTTCTGCTCGGAAGGCAAAGGTTTTAACTAAAGAGCCACTCTCTTTCCCAGTTATCTTAGACTTTTAATTTTCTCCGCTGGTTTTTACTTAATGACAGGAAAGGGAGGACCTTCTTTGCAGTTTTTCAAAGTCCAGGAATCTTCACTCTTGTATGGTTCAGATTCTCCTCACTTGTCAGGTTCTTGTTCTAAGGACCTCATGTTCTCAGTGGATCCTTGGCTGACCAATTCATCTCTCCCAAACTAAATCTCTTACTTTATTTCCCTGTTTGAAGCTTCCATTCATCCTTAAATTATTGTGAAGTGAGACTTTGCATAGTCCCAACTGTGGTTTCTTTCTTAAACCTTGTGAATAGGAGTGCCTTTACCACCCTCTTTACCACTATGAATAGACTGCCATATCCACGTAATTGGCTAAGGAATATTTATGTAGATTGTTATTAGAGAGAAGTTATATGTTTCCCTGTTTTAGTTAAGCTTTGTCAAATTATTACATGTAATACTCATTGGAAAGAAATATGAAAGGAGACAAAAAAAATCCAGCCAGTGGAGTTTTAGCGAGGTATAAGAAAGAGAATGATCTCATTCTAGGTAGCTGAATACCACTGTAACTTATACTAAGATTGGCATCCAAACCCAAACTAAAACTTATAGCTAATAGAATTTTCTGATATTTTATACTGATAGTGACCCTAGAGCTTGCCAATTAGGGAACATGCATTCATTCCCACATTTTCAAACAAGCACTTATAATTCTCTGACTTTTTTCTATTTAAACTTTCATTACTTTGTAATACTGTTCCTTCCTAACCATGAACTCTATGTATCAGTAAAAGAGAGCAGAATAATAGCTAAGACAAGCCACAACATAAGTGATATGGGTTTACTCTTCCCAGCAGTCAACACTTGAGCTATAATTACTATGAAAATGTTACCGGTAAGCTGTGGGCTTCTGCCACAAGTCATCCTAACACTTAGCTGCCCCAAGGCAGGTTTCCAAGCCTAGGGGAAGTATCTACAATTTCTGTCTCTTTTTGTCTAAATTCAAATTTTCTAAAATTGAAAGCTCTATTTTAAAGAAAATTATAAACTGTTATGACACAAATGATTGATTTGTCCTCTAGATGTGACTTTAGAGATAACAAATTATTTGCACACTTTTTTGAAAAAAATTATTTGAATACAATGCTTATCTATTTTATTATAAAAGTATGATATAGGCAATTATTTCTATAATGCCTATGCCTAATGAAAAAGACAGTAATAGTCTGAGATACATTAGATAAGCTTGAAATTTAACAAGTGAGTTTAAAAAATTGTAGTTCTTTAATTGCCCTAAATAATAACTAGATCACAGTTTATCCTAGAAACATTATTTTTCATTTATTGCTAATAATATTATAAAGTTATAGATTACTTTTAGAGAATTAACACTACTAATATGACAAAAGAGCTTTATAATTTATGACAATGACAGTTATTTCAATAATAGTCAATAGCTGTCACTTTTTTCCTTTATACTGTTTTATATATATATATATATATATATATATATATATATATTATCAGTAGGATTGTTTCTGTCACATGATATAAAATAGCTCTAACAACAAATGCAATACTGATTAATAATTTCCTTCTTTTTTTCTTAGTACATTTTCTAAGGTTACAAATCTTTGACTAATAAAATTGCATCTTTATATGCATAAACACAGCAGCAAGCATAAGTTTTTCAATACACAGTTTGAAATGAAATCATGTACTTCAATTCTTTGAATATTGTCATATCATTATATTAAAGTGTTCCAATTTACATCACAATAACAATATAAAATATTTGAATTATGCAGTCTTGTTCTGATGCAGGAGATGAACAAATCCATGTGATGAAAAGCTCTCTCCAGCTGTACAGAGTTGTACTATTATTTTTTGAAGCATGGTCATATGATGCTTAGTAGCTAGCATTCTTTTGTGAGGATTCTAAAGGTTCAAAAGTGTAGATCTTTTCTTATGATGATTAAATCTGTCAACAATACAAATAGCTGAATTTGTTTTTGTTAAAGGTTTTTTTGTTTTGTTTTGTTTTGCTCAAATGATCATGGGGAAAATGATTTATTTTATTGTATTCATTATGCTCTGGCAATAGTGTTTGTGTTTCAAACAACCTCTCCGAAAGGATCATAGCAAACTAAATAAAACTTATAAAACTTTTCATATAAAGTATGCAACTTTTATTTTCTGTATGTGGGAGTTCATCTATGGTTGCGCATAAAGTAAGACATTTGAATATGTGTAGCTATGGACTTCTGGAATCTTTCTGGATTCTTCTACCTCCTTATTGTTTTGCTATGGGTTTTTTCAGGCCCTGTCTCCCAGGGCCAAAAGTCCAGGCCACCACCATTTTTACCCAGTGTTTTTACATAGGATTGGGGGTCTGACGTTAGGTTTTTTTCTGTTTGAGAGGCAAAAGGAGCCATCTCTCCAGTTTCTGAAATATGCAACTTTTCTATGTTTGGTGGAAAGTTAGTTTCTTAATATAAATCAGAACATTAATATATGAAAATAAAAAATGAAAAACCACATCATTATATCAATATAAAGCGTTTAGGTATTATAGTGACCAGTTTGGAAGAAATGGTATTCCCAGGTGCACTGTGAATATATCTATATCTATCTATCTATATATATATATATATATACATTATTACATCAATGTGTGTAACATATTATGAATCCAAAATTACACTTGCTTTTGTATGTACTTGGGAAAAATGAAACATAAGTCAATTAATTTGTGTAATGTATAAAAATTAAACATTAAAGTATTAGTGGTGAGTTTATTTGTAAGTAGTTCCAGAGAAGGACAGAACTGTGTCCAAGGGCAGAACCGGAAGGAACCGAGACCCACAGCAGAAGACATGCTGGTCCATCAGAACATTAAACTGACTATAGTTCCAAAGCTAGAATATGCTAAGATTTGTACTAGAGCAATTCTTAAATTTTTACAACTACAACCTTTTTATGTGCTATATATTTTATCATTTGTAGTTGTACTTCAAAAATACAAAAAGCAATTGGTGTCATATTTTCAATTACTTTGACCTAGAAAGTACTTCTGGTAACTTTGAATAGGCTTATACTTTCATTCTGAAAGTAATTTATAAATATATTTTCTATCAATTTTGAAAATACTCTAAATGAGATTAAGCAAATGAGATTTCTGGTGCATGCAATGATTTTATGGGTGAAGAAAATCGATTCTTGTTGATGCTCTCCTTTATATCAAATTGTTCCTGCTGAACTTTGGCTCTTATTCTTTACAAAAAAAAGAAGAAAGGATAATATAGTCATCTCAGCTATCCTAAATACAGATGCTTGATAGGGATAAAAGTAATTACTTAAAAATTCAAATAAATCAATAACATTAGTGAAGATTAAGATAAGGATTTTTAAGACTAGTGTTCTAGGGGACAGAAATCATTTTCTACATGTAAATTACCCTGTGGGAGATTTTTATCATTATTTCACTGATAATCAAATCAAGTTTACATCAAGCAAGATAGTGATCAGAGGTAAACAAATGTTGCTATTTGGAGTCAGTGTCAAACTTGCCTCTTCATAGCATTTATTTGCAGCATTTTATAAATAGTAATGCAACTAGATCTACATCTGTTATACAGTTTTCTTCATGGTACAGGATGGAAAAATTGCTCAGGACAGGTAAATTATTGTCTACTAGTAGAACAAAAATGAACATTTTATTTTTAACATGTACAGTTTATTACTTTTAAGAAGACATTTCTTAAACAGCTATATGTTACAAATAATATGCAGTTTAAGTATGTCTTTGAAAAGCAAAGATAAACCTTTTTGGAGGATAGTTTTTGCAATGGCATGAGGAAAGACAAATCATTCGTATAGGTTAATTTCATAGAAAGTTATTAAGGTATGGATTAACACTTATAAGTTGTAACTAAGTGGCAGCATATGTACTTAACATTAAACCTATTAAACCTATTTATCAAAATTCCATTCCAAGCAGTCAATAACACCAGTGTATATACTTACTTGGCCTTTGACCTAATCTTAGGAAATATAAGCAAAATGGCTAGAATTTAAGATTATTTTACATTAATGATCTGGTCAAGGAAAAATAATTTTTTTCTTGTTTCTTAAAATCAATTACTATTTCAACTTATGGGACAATTGTTGTTAGAAATGTTGAGTCTACATTAAAGGAATTATGTATGAACGTTGGCAGATGTCTTCAGCTCTTCGGACTACAAATAATCCAGTAACAAGGAGAAAAAGTAAAGGCCTCTCGTAAAGTTTTACAAATAAACATGAAACAATATACAAAAAAACAAGAGTTCTGCTGTCTGCTGCCTTCTAAGCTATTCATCAAACAAGAAGGAAACTGCTGTTCATAGATTCCTAGATTCTGTTCTTCAGAGATTCCTGCAGATATGGGTACCTGTCTCTGAAAGCTCTCCTTAAAGCTCTTTATGATTAACATCTTAGGAAAATCAAAGGCTGAAGGTATTGATCTGATTGACTGCTGGGCTGAATTCATTCAACCAAAGTAAATCTTGAAAATGCTTCAGCACACAGGAACAGCAAGGGGCTGTATTTCAATTCATAAACATAGTGTAGATGTCATTTATTTAGTTCAATACACTGCAGTCTTGCTGTTGAAGATTATGAAGCCAGGAACAAAAATCTATAAATAAAAAATGACTATTGTGTTCTCCCTGTCATCTTAAAGCCCAACTTCCTCTTCGAATCTTGAATTTACTTCTTGCGATTAAGGGTATATTAGGTAAGTTATCTTCTGTACATGTTTCTTGATATTGCCAAGAGGGATGACCTTTGTCCTATTCAAAATGTCTAGGAAGACTGTATCAAATTCACTTTAGATTCAGATTTCAAGTTGTGTGCCTTGAGTATGTAGTGAATATATGTCATTAATTTCTATCATTGTCAATAGCTGTCAGTTTTAAATTTATTACAGATTAAATATTTTAAAAAGCCATTGCTTCATTGCTAACACTTAGATATGGCTTGTTGTCTAAAATATTAACACCTGTTATTTTCAGTCAATTAGAATTATCTGTTAAATATGATATATTTAAATGAAAACTGTTAACTAAGCCATTCTGCACTTACTAATTAAAAGCTCTAAATTCTTAGTCTTTCTTGAAACTGCTTAGGAATCTGTATGTTTTATAGTTTCTGAACTCAAGAGAGAACACAAGGATTTGAATAATTTTACACTGAAAGAAGAAGATATTAAATCTGTCATGGTTTGAATGTGAGTTGCCCTCCACAGACTAGTGTGGTGGATCCTTAGTTCTTGTCATTGTTTGGGAAAGTTATGGCACCTTTAAAGAATGAAGGTTTGATGGAGGAAGGTCTATCAGATGAGTTGGACCTTGAGCTTGGGTAGTCCAGGCCACATCAGTTTGCTCTTGTACTGTCTTCCATAATGTCTGATCTTACCTTAACCAGCCTCCAGATTCTGCCTTCAGCTTTGCTTTCTACTATTCACTTCCTTCCATAAAACAGTGCATTTCCCATTTGAAACAATACGTGGAGTGATCTCCCTTTCTTCCCTAACTTGTTGAAGTCTGAGTATTGTTTCACAGCAAAAGAAAAAATAAATAAATCACTTATAGGAGAGGTACTATTTTTTTTAAAAAAAATATTATTTATTCAATTGTGCGTGTATGCGCGCGCGCGCGCGCGCGTGTGTGTGTGTGTGTGTGTGTGTGTGTGTAGAACCACAGACGAATTCAGGAACCACCATGCACGCCTTCACTTCCTTCTTGTTTACTCTGCCCCGGGATTCACAGGCTCTGCCCCACCAGGACCGCCTGGCGTCTATACGTGGGGTCTAGGATCCTAACTCAGGACCTTCCGCCTGCAAGGCAGAGGCTTAACCCCTGAGCCACCTCTCCAACCCTGAGGTGCTATTTTTTAAAATTTATTATTTAATGTGTGTGTGTGTGTGTGTGTGTGTGTGTGGTGTATCAGAGGGCACTGTGTGTCCCTGTGGAGGATTTGGGAATTATGGATTGCTTCTACCTCTTTCTTGCTTTACTCTTGCTAGGCTAGGACCACCAGGATCATAAGTGCAGGACACAGCTTTTTCCACCTGGCATTTTTAAGTGTGACCTGGGATCTGAACTGAGGACCTTCTGCTTCCGAGGCTGAGCTATCTCTCCAGCCTGAGAGGTGCTATTTTGAACACAAGGCAAACACAAGGAAGTTTTTCTTCTAGCCTGTAAACACAGAAAAACAGGATAAACTTCCACCCTCCACGAAACTGCAGCAAGTTACTTAGCAGACAATCCTCTAAGCATGTTTGTGAAGGAGTTCAAGATTAGTTTAACCAAGGAAAGAGGACCAACCACTCCCTAAATGGAGGTGATCCTATCCCAGTGGTTGAGGTCTGAAACTGAATAAAAATGAAAAAGACAAGTACAGCAACAACCTTCTTCCCTCTCTCTTCCTGATGGCAATGTGCTCTTTACCACTACCATGAGAAGCCATGTGCTTTTGAACTGTAAGCCAAAACCATGTGTATCTTATATTAAAAAAAAATCCTCACATTTTAGTAGGATCTTGTGCAAATGAAAATCTGTTCCTGTCAATCATCTTATTGCCATCAAGTCACAATACTTGTTTCTGATACCAAAAATGTATTTAGCTCAAAAGATATTTGTGATTTTTTTGAGGTTTTTCTCTTATTTAAAGAGCGTTTCGGCTTCTTACGGCTGCCTGGTGTAATGATTAGTCACAAGGTCATGATCACTGTTTTTTGTCTTACTTCCAAAATTATGATTAATTTTCCTGAAAATAAATGGCTTGTGCTTATGACCATTTGGATTGAACAAAATCCAAAGCAAAAGAAATTACTTCTTCCTCCTGTTGTCACTGTTCATTGAGTAGTAAAAATATAAATCTGGTACCAACAGACTAGTATTTGAAAAAAGTGCTCCCTATTTTCTTTAATTCCCTGCCATTGAACCCAGCTGTAAAGGCTGAGCTGGTTGGGTAACTGTGACTCAGAAGCAGATGTGTCCAGAGTGGCACCTTCATCTCTGGGCACATTGTTTCTCATTTTATAAATTACTTTGGTGTCAGAATTAGGAAGGGAGAAAATGTTTGCCAAATGCATGTGGATTACAAAGAGGAAGAGACCTTCAAGAAAGAAAAGAGAACACCAGAGAAATGTGGGAGACCATTTAAAATCTGGCTCCTTGTGCTTTGCACACAAATGTACTTATTATTATTATTATTTATTCAACTGTGCGCATGTGCACGTGTATGTGTGCGCGCGTGTGTGTGCTCTGTGTGTGTGTGTGTGTGTGTGTGTCTATGTATATGTAGAACCACGGACGAATTCGCGAACCACCATGGACGCCTCCACCTCCTTCTGCCCTGGGATTCACAGGCTCCGCCCTACCAGAACCAGAAGCGCAGGCCGCCCTCGCTTCCGCCTGGCGTCTATACGTGGGACCTGGGATCCGAACTCAGGACCCTCCGCCTACAAGGCGGAGGCTTAACCCCTGAGCCACCTCTCCAGCCCCTGTACTTGCGTTTCTTAATCCTGGACCAACTGAATGTCTTGTGACTTCCTTTTACTGCATAGAGAGTCAAAGTTGAAATAAAATTGATACATGTATATTAATTTATTGAAATAGACTTATTAATATTAGCTGCTGTTCACAATATCTAATACTCTGCATTGAATGTGAAATATTTAGATGAATAACTTAAATAGGACTTGCATAGGTTTATACATGATAAATTATCCATCAGAAGTTTTTCGTACTGTGCTTATCACAGATTATAAATACTCAGTTTTTTTTTAGAGGATGCCTGCATAATTGGAATGATTTCCTATTGAATATATGATCTATGGTATAGTAATAGAAAATTATTATGTCAACATCATTCATTTACATTTAGACTTTGGCTAATTAGAAAACACCAAAATATTCTATTAATATGTAACATTTCTAAAATGCATTAATGATTTTATAATTTTGAGAGTGCTGTTATCTAAAAGTTCCATTACATATATAATCTATAATCAGATCTCAATTGCCTTTATCAAAATACTAGTTTGTTGTCAGAACAACAATTGTGAAACAATGATAGTACATATATAAATAATAAGCCAACCGATCTTTCAAGACCTTTCACCTAGCTATTCTCCCATAATTTTATTTCAGACAATTGAATATAACTTGAAGACAAAATCTACTCAGTATTTCCAAATTGACAGCTGACCTCTTAGTTATTTGCTTGGATAATTTTCAGATACGAGTTGCTCATTAGACTAAAATTCCAACAAGCAGACAAGCACAGGAACTGAAGAAAAGATACTGTAATTACAAAAGGAAAGAATTTTGTGTCTCTTAGAAATATTTAAATTTTACAATTGAGTTCTACTGCAGTCAGCTGATCCAATGACCTATTTGAATTATATAGTTGTCATTTCCTTGGCAATACTTCTATTTCCTCAGAACTTAAAATACTGAAGTTAACATTTACTTTTGTAGTAAAATGTATGATATCTCATTCTTTTTGATGAAGCCTTCTTCAATAATATTATTTAAGTAATACGTATTTGGTATTGGCTATTATACAATAAATTGATTCAGTAAATTATGCTAGCAGATAAACCCTATATTCTTTAAATGTTTTAAGTTTTTCACCTGTGTATGCAATACACACTTATTTCTTTAAAAATTTTACTGGAATTTTAGACATGATTTATATTTCTGGTGAATGGTTATAGTATCTAAATTCATTTTCTACAATATTAAAATTAATTTTAGTCAAAAATAATTAGCTTCTGTTTTTGTTCAGTGATTGTTTCCAACAAAATCTAAAGTGTTGTAAAAACAAAACACCAAAGCACACCTGAATCACTGGAACCAGAATTTAGAAGATGATTTCTCTTGCAGAAGAACTCAAAGATAATACATCAAGGATAGTTTTTATGAAAGCATGGTGTGAAGAAGATGGACTTTTGCTTTTATCATTATGCCATTCTCTGAAAAGGCTCATTATAGTTTTGAAGGTCTTTCTGAACATCCACATTCCAGCAGCTGGATCAGATTGATGATTCCTACAGCCTCTTCAAATTGCCCTCCACAATTTGACTCTTACTTTCTGGTTAGGACCTCATGATATGCATTCATGTGGTTGAAAAGAAGTTGTAAGAATAAGTATTTAGCTCTTCTCATGTCTAAATTAGAAGCTCTGGCACAAAAGAAGCAATTTTTCTCTTACAGAAATTGTATAAAAAGACATTTCATGTCTTGAGTACTAGTGCATCATTTTAGAATATTCTCCACTTTCTATTTGGACAACTGTCATGGTTTGAAATATGTCCCCTATAGTCTCATGTGTTTGGCAAGGTCATGGCATCTTGAAAAGTGGAGTCTTGCTGAAGGAAGGCAGTCACAAGGGGTGGGCCTTGAGGTGGATTAGTCTCACCCTACCTCCAGGCGAAGTCTGCCTTTGCAGCAAGAAGTCTCTTGGTCTCCAAGATGTCTGCAGTGACATAGCCTCCTCTAGCTTCAGCTGGCCAGCCAGCCATGCCACCCCCACAATGAGAGACTGTCTCCCCTCTGGAACCGTAAATTAAATAAATCTCTCTTAAGTTGCTTGACTTTGAATGCTCTCTCACAACAATAGTTAAGAGTTACACAATTTTGCAAATGGGTGATTGACCCCTTTCTCACCATGGTCTCCTACTTTTATTCCATCTACATTTGAATTATACTCTTATAACAAGACTCTAATTTAATAGGTTTTTATCTCTGGCCAGGGGATGACATCCAATACCCATCAGGATGGACCCAAGGGTATTGCAGGAACAGCAAAACTGAAAAATAAATCAACAAACCATAATTCAAAACATTAGAGACTCTATATCAACCACCTGGAATCAGTCCTGCCTAATCCCTCCCCATCCTGAAGCTCAGGGAAATTTGCGGAAGAGGAGGTGGTAGACTGTAAGAGCACAAGAATGGGAGAAGTCATCATATGCCAGCTACTCCACACAAGTTAGGGCCAAAGAAATTATAAGAGGTACTCTGCATGATCTGCACAATGATCAAAATATCATTGACCACTCAAATTCTAGTATGGACTAAAGGCACTAGGATCCTTAGAAGCAAGAGATTAACAGTCACAATAGTGTTCTTATACTTAAAGGGAACACAAGAAAGAGTTCTAGGAATTGCCACTGAGTCCTTACACCTCATGAGAGATGAGGACCCAGAGGAAAGTTTGATATACACATTAAAGGATATTTCAGAGATGGGGGGAGGGGACACTGGGAGAAAGGGAGGGAGGGGGGAAAGGAAGGGACAAAGTGGGGAGGGATCAGGGAGGTCCAGGGAGTGGTGGAGGGAGGGAGGGGCAGGGGTTCCTATTATGTTTGTATGAGCAGAAAAATAAAAAAAAAGAGTAACTGTTCAACAACCAAAGTAAAAGAGCTTGGGTGACAAGAATACTTGATAGTCTCATGAGAAAAGAAGCAGCAGAATTCAGTATTTTTCTAGGACTACAGGTTTTGCTTTGTCTTCCCACTACCTCTTCTGGAAGACTCTCATTCACAGCTTTGTTTCCATGATCACTAGGGCTGTTGCGGATGCAGGCAGTATTTTTCCAGAAAGCTACTTCCAAATGTTGCAAGAACAGTTTCTTATGACATCATCCCTCAGGTCTTCCTTTACTGTTTATCTTAAATCAGTCAGAAAACACTTTTTAGTAGTCTCCTAGTCCTACTTCTCTTAGGTTTCAATGACAAATCTTGGGTCACACAGTTTTTTTTTTTTTTTGTTTTTTGTTTTTTGTTTTTTTGCCTTGGTTGCAGAACATAGTGATTTTTGCCATTTTTAGCACTCTACTAGAAAATAAATTATTTGGAAAGTGGGTTGGATGATTTACCATGGTCTCTATCACAATTAGGTTACAAAAACTTGAAAAATGTGGCTATAAGTTTACTTGTCTATTTTAAAAGCAATCTTCTAGAAAATGTATGTGGAAGCTATTATTAAAAAATTACAAGTGTGTTGTTTCCTAAACACTTCAGATTATGGATCTAATAAGTAAGATTTCTTTCCAATGCATACCATAGCAAATATTCCTGAATATTAGTAAGAACTAGCAATTTTTGCATCATAATAGCAACCTCAAAATACGAATGTTCACTCTTCAATTTGACTATTTTGTAATTTGGGCCTATTAGTAGCAATCATAGTATACTTATTTATACATAAACTATATATTTACTTATATATATGTGTATATGTGTGTGTGTGTGTGTGTGTATGTGTGTGTGCTCAGCTATGCATACACATGTAAGGTCATAGATCAAAGAACAGTGTCTTTGTCATGTCTCACCTGATCGTTTTTTTACAGACAGAATCTCTCATTAAACATAGAGCTCTGTGTGTTTACAAATCCCAGGATCTCCTGCATCAACTCTCCCAGCCCTCAGTAACAGAATTATAGGTATACACCATCATGCCAGGTTTATACTTGGGTGTTGGGATCTAGTTCAGGTCTGCGTTCTTATATAGCAAGTAATTTGTAAACTGAACTATTTCTCCTGCTCAAATGTTGGAAACTTTAGAATCATAAATGTATACATAATAGATGGCCTCATGGAATTTTATTGTGACTTAATAGTCCTGAATTGTAGATTCAAGCTGAGAATACCTGAGTGGAAAAATAAGGACGTTTTCTTCATTTTGGTCACTGTATCAAATTGAAATTATTTTGGAAAGAAGGTGGAGAGGTGGCTCAGGGGTTAAGCCTCTCCCTTGCAGGCAGAAGGTCCTGAGTTCCAATCCTAGACCCCACATATAGATGCCGGGTGGAAGCGGGGGCGGCCTTCATTTCTGGTCCTGGTAAGGTGGAACCTGTGAATCCTGGGGCAGAGTTAACAAGGAGGAGGTGGAGGGGATCCATGGTGGTTCCGGAATTCACCCATGGTTCTACACACACACACACACACACACACAATTGAATAAAAAAAGTATTTTGGAAATAGATTCATCTATCAAAAGAATTAACAGATGTTTATTTTGTGGGAGGACAAAGACACAGTGAGCATCTCTATATTCAAAGTTAATGTTGACAATATATTTTGTAATGCAAATTAATTATGTGGATTGGATTATTGTTAATAGACAAGTAGATCAGTGGATCTAATTGTTTGGCATATATTTTGGGTTCATGTGGCATATTTCATGGCATTGATATAAAGAATCATCCATCAACTGTGTGTTGGGGATACTTGCCCACTAGTTAAAATGGCTATTTTCACAATCTGTATTTTATATGATTTAGCAAAGATGGTGGACATAATTATTTCCTGTTTTCTTTTATTTGTAAGTCTGTGCCATCACCTTCTATGCAAAAAAATGCTCAAAGTACAAAGTGATTCTACCTACTCAAGTATATTCTAAGTTGCGAATTTTTAGAATATTTAACAGATTATATTTGAAGTTTTAGAGTTACATGTCTAGAGTAAAATTTGATGAACATTTCCGTATGTTATCTGAGTACTATCAAGACGCAGTATTTAAGAATAAAGTTTGGGCTGGAGAGGTGGCTCAGGGGTTAAGCCTCCGCCTTGCATGCGGAAGGTCCTGGATTCGGATCCCAGATCCCATGTATAGACGCCGGGCTGAAGCAGGGGGCGGCCTGCGCTTCTGGTCCTGGTAGGGCGGAGCCTGTGAATCCCGGGGCAGGAGGAGGTGGAGGCGTCCATGGTGGTTCGCAAATTCGTCCGTGGTTCTACACACACACACACATACATACACACAGACACACACGCACACACACACACACGCACATGCACACAGTTGAATAAATAATAATAACAATAAAAAATTTAAAAAGAGAATAAAGTTTGACACAAACTAATGTTATATATAGACACCTTTAATTTGATGATGAGACTTACTTTTTAAACCTAAAATATATTTAATTGACCAAAAGACCAATAAATTCCGACATATAAATTAAATAAGTTCATAAAATTTGAACATAGAAGAGGACTTACATGCTCATTTATGATCACAATATTCATAATAAGTGATTGCTTTATAGATTTGTCATGTACAAATAGTATTATTAATTAACTTTATGATAAGAATTTCTCAATTCTAAACTTATTTAGTAACTATTTTTACAAACCAAATATGTATCTGTCAAGTACTACTGATTTGGGATGGGTCACAAAAGTACTTTGTGTCATATTTAGTCTTAAATGCTAACAAAAAAAAAAAACAGATGGTTTTACAATATTAGCTCATTATAGAGAAAAATGGAATGCAACACACACATACATATATATGCTCAGAATTTGGATTGCATTACTTTTGCAAAAGTAGGCATTCATTCGCTGGAGCTACTTATTTCCTATGCTTGTTAGAGATTCAATTTAAGGAAATCATGAAGTATATAAAGGTAAATATGAGAATGTCTATGATTACATTTTTTATAATTCTTTTCTCCTTAATTACTGTGAATTTTGTAGATTTTCTGGATGTTTATAATTTACAAGCATTGTTATTTTAAATGAATAATGAAGATATCATCCTCAGAATTAATGAAAATAATTTTAACCTATTTTGACACCATAAGAAAAATCCCACCAGAACAGCATATCTATATATTTTCTAAATCTATTACAAATCTATTATAAAGAAGAGAAAGAACACATTATCATTCTTTCAGATTTTCCATGTTCACATATAATTGTTAAAGAAGCTATTTTTTTATGTTCTCTCTCCTGACCTTCTTATTTATTTCTTTGTTTCGTCTAAGAGTTAGCTATTTTCTCTGTTATTTACCTCCTTTTCTCTATTTCTCTTATCCTGTCATCAGAGTTAAGTCAACCCAATTGTCTTGTGGTTTGATAATCTTTCTGAAACCATGAAACAAGACTGTTTGTGTGTGTGTGTGTGTGTGTGTGTGTGTGTGTGTGTGTGTGTGTGTGTGGGGTATGTGTACCAGATAGCAGTTGTGTGTTTTTGCCAGGGGAGGCCCAAAGGTGTCAATGGGAATTATCCAGGATTTTCTACTTCCTTATTGCTTTCCTCTGGGTTTACCCGGTTCTTCCTTCCATGGCTGAATGTGTATGCTGCATTCGATATTTCCACCCTGTTTTTTATGTGAAATGCATGGTCCAAATTCAAGTACTTCTGCTTGCAAGACAGAGAAGGGTTTTAACTCCTTAGCCATATTTCCAGCCCTATGAGACAAAATTGAAAATTGTTTTGTTGTAGTTGGTGTTTCTTATTGCTGTAAGATTGTGAACTGAATGAAGTGCAATAGAGAATACCATGCCAGGAGCATGTACAGTTTTCTTTCCAAGTAATTTTATTTAGTTCAAAATAGGTAGTTTTAGGTTCATTGTATTTGAAACAAAGGGATGTGATATATATCGATACAATCTTCAACTCATTTGACCTTATCTTGTCTCTTAGTGTCCATTTACTATTTGGTAGCTTTGCTATTTATAAGCATTACTAGTTGTAATATTATATATGTGTTATTAGAGCAAAAATGCTTGTGTATGGATTATGAGAAAAGGATGCTTTCTGGGAGCACTTTATAGTGTATCCAGTGACTAGTAGAGTCATAGATTTTTTTTAGCATGTTCTGCTTGACTCTATAGTTTGCAATTCTAACCTACAGATTTTGTTGCTAATAAAATCTAGCACAGCATATTTCCTAACAGATACAAGAGCATATATTATAGTTGCACTGTCCTTTGGTGAAATTGACAAGATTTATTGTGTATATAATGCTATGGTTTTAGGCAAAACTTGAAACCACTGTATTTCTTTGGCTGCATAAACATTCATAAGCTATCTACTTTAAATAGGATTTCAGGCCAATAGGTGGTTTTATTTAGACTTTCTGTTTTATATTCAGAACTATAAGAGAATTAATGGTTCTTAGAAATTGCCTGCCGTACTTTATCATCCCCTATACATATTGCATATACTGGTACTAGGTTCATTTTCTGGAGAAGTGTAGAAATGAAAAAAAATATGTTTCTTCACATTATAGTTCAGATATTTGATTTAATCATCTGTCTCCTGTTTTCTAAGCTGCATATTCACTATTAAACTCTTATACAGTAAGTAAAGAAAAAATTACTTTAGGTTAAATTTACAAAATATTTCTAATTCAGTATATTATATGCAGTAAATATGGGAAAGTATACCAAGAGAAACAGTTTCTATGATTCCACAGACTAGTTATAAACATGGTTACTTAAGCACTTCATGTTGTCTTTATTATTTATTTATGCTTTGATATATTATTTATATGAAAGAGAAAAAGAGAGGGTACCATTCGCATGCACCATGTTAGGCATCCAGGTGTTGAACTCAGTCAGGTTGCCAGGTTTGTTATCAGGTGCCTTACCTGCTAAACTATCTCTCCACCCCTTATTGTTTATTTTTTTACATTGTTGTACATTGCACATACTGGGAAACAAACTTTGAGATTTGAAATCAAGAAATTACTCAGCGGTGCTGTTTGGAACACTGTCTGTAAGGGGGGGGTCGGCAAACATGTACACACAAACATAACTCAACTGGAAATGAATTTTCAAGAGAAGCATCGGTCAATCACAGGATGAGCTTTGCAGTAGAAATGACTTTTTGGAACTGAGTCACTTGAGCAAGGAAGCAGCACTCACTGCCACATAACGGCTGAGGTCTGGACATGGGCAGCCCAAGGATAAGATGAATCTGAACCAAGGAGTTTCCTTCAGCCATAGGTGACACCTGGAAACAATCCCGTCTGAAAATAAGAAACCAGGAGACATTGTAGCTGGGAGATTAGTATCCAGTTCCTGAAGAAATGTCTGGGACATAGATTATATACTTATTTTTGAAATTTTTTTAAACTTAATGTCATTTTTTTGTGACTTTATGTGTTTGAAATCTCAGGTATTCTAAGCTGAGCTTAGGGCTGAATGCATTTTTTGCTTTTCCACTGTATTTTTCTGAGTTATCTGAAACAATAATAACTGGATGTAATAACTAGATTCATGTTAAGAGTCAGGAGTCGGGCTGGAGAGGTGGCTCAGGGGTTAAGCCTCTGCCTTGCAGGCAGAAGGTCCTGAGTTCGGATCCCAGATCCCACGTATAGACGCCAGGCGGAAGCGGGGGCGGCCTGCGCTTCTGGTCCTGGTAGGGCGGAGCCTGTGAATCCCAGGGCAGAAGGAGGTGGAGACGTCCATGGTGGTTTGCGAATTCAGTCCGTGGCTCTACAGACACACGCACGCGCGCACACACATACATACGCACACACACACAATTGAATAAATAATTTAAAAAAAAATTAAAAAAAAAAGAGTCAGGAGTCATTTTGCATTGAACCTGGTGAATTTTTTAGTTATTACCTTATATGTTTTCTGAATTTTTTGCATTGATAGCCAGGCTTTAGAGAAAATTCTCTTAAGTTTGATTAAATAAGATCAAAGTTGGTTATGCTTGTTCCAACCTCTGAGACACTGATTGATTTAGTTTAATTTTATAGACTATGCTGCTATGAAAAGTATACTTTGATGGTCTACAATCATGATTTTCGGATTAAAAATTTGTTTTTGAGTACTAGGCAAAGAAGAGATGGGGATGGTCTGAGATATTTATGGTATAGACAAAGGAGATTAGAGTAAATAATGAAGTAAAAGCAAGACAAAATCAAAATCAAATATACAGTCTTTTGTCTTCCTTCTAGTTATAGTATACAACTTTATTCTAGTGTTTGAGAATTGGAGATAGAAGGATCAGGAGTTACCAAGCATCCTTAACAATATAGCAAGTTAGAGAACAATCTGGATTACAAGAGCTTTGAGTTCACACAAACAAACTTCTCTTTCAACACTGAGGACCTGAGTTTAGTCCCCAGAAACCACTTTTAAAAATTGGGCATGAGGAAATGTATGTGGTTATAATTCCACATGGAATTATAAGCTTTTTGAATTCTAAACCAGTGAAAAACTCTGGCTCAAAGAAGAAAAGATGGGTGGTACCAGAGGAACAACACCCGAGATTGTTCTCTGCCTGCCACATGCACACTCACACCTGAATGTGAACACCTGTGCTTGTGTACCCCCACACAGCTGTACAACTGCACTCCCATGAATAAATCACACACAATCCTCACACACACACATAAAACTGTAAACAAATTAAAAACTAAAATTTTCTAATTATTGCTTTATAGATAAGTTAAGAATAATATACTAACAGTAGATTATTAGGTTATTATATCAAATAAGTGCAAATATGAGTGCTTTGCTCTACTTGATAATTTTGCCAATGTAGAGATAGTGATGGGTGACTTTTACAGAAATATTTTGATGCACTCACTTACTGAAGTAGAAGTTTCAAAATGTGTACATGTATATTTTTCTCCAGAAAACTCTAAGTCATCGTGAAACTACCTGAGAAAACAACCACTTAGGAAGGTCACAGCCATGACGAACACTGTTGGGAGGGATCTCATGGGGGAAAAAAAAAATTGCATTTTAATTCTAAGTACCAAGGAATTCAGACCATATTAAAGAAATCAAACAGATCTCATCATAGCCCTATTTTGAAGTGCTTATTTCTAAGAACAGAATGTATTTTCTAAATCCATCATTCTACTGCTGACTATATATTTGTTATCTGTTTTCAATTGTATCAATGGGTTTTAAGTGAATAAAGGTTTTCAACAAGCACACATATACAGATAAGCCAAATAGATTAGTATAAAGCATATTCATTAAAACAAATTGCATTGGAAATTAAGATAGATTGCTGTCAAGTGCCTTACAAAGTCAACACTGGCCTGACTTCAATTTAAGGAAGCCAGGTGTCAGTCAATGATTAGGTATTCTTCAGTTGGGATAAGTTTCATGCACAAAGCAAGAAGAAAAAGCAAATGCTTATTTTAAGAATCAGAATGCTGCTTTTCAAAGACCTTGATGGACTTAATTTCATTTAGCATGCTTATTTTTTCCACTATATGCCCAAATCATAATTTATGCATTAGGTGATTTTGGGAATGGAAAGAGCTAATTTATAATGCAACCTTCCATTTATCCTGTTTTAAGAATAATTTTGACTTTCTTTAAATTGCTCACAAAATTTGTAGCTATGATACTTTGATGTTTCTTTTTTTCTGATGTGCGAATTCAGACATTAGTGTATTATCTTAAATAACTTGGAAAAATTTGAGCGATTATATGAAAAGTTGAAATTTATGAACTTCAGAATTATATACATTTTATTTTCTGATAATTTGGTTTCACTGACATCAGAATGTCACTTACCTTATGTAATAGCCTAAGATATAGTGTATAATTTAAATTAAATTCTGTATTTTACATATGTTAATGATATCTGTTCTACATTTAGTATAATTTTAAATGTAGTGATTCTGGGTCTTTGAATTCAGTGAATTCATAAATTATTCACAATTCTGTATTTCATGGAGACTTGCAGTTTAACTTCCTTCAATTAGAAAAAAGTAGTATGCATGAACACTGTTATAAACTGTTAATGACCTTTAACCCCAATTACAGGGGTTTAAGGTAGGATTGGCTTTCATGGGTATAGAAATGTTTCAAATGTGGTTAAAGAACTCTTTGGAAACCTGTGGCCTACATTCATTGAGTATAGGTGGGCCCTGTGGATAGTTTCTTCACAGTAAAATTTACTGAATGTAGTGAAATGTTATGCCAGGGACAGGATATTTTGGGGATATGCATTATGGGGGAGTAACATGTGAGAAAACATAACATTAATAGAGGGAAAATCTCCTGCAAAAAACTATGGTCTCTGGGTATCTTACCAAAGGTATCTGAGCTGTGATTCTGATAATGATGACAGTAATCTAAAGATTGGGTTCAGATGGACTCTGTTGATAGCCAATAAGATGAGAACCTCATTGCCTCACTATCATGGAACAAAATTATGCCAACGACTGTCAAACTTTGGACCTACATGAAGGAAGGTACATGAACACAGTCTTTTATTTTTGGCCATTTTTGACACAAGAACTACATGCGGTTGTTAAGTATAAGTTGTCTTAAGATTTTCTGTGGCTAGTGTAACCATTAAAATCATACTGTAAGCTTCAGTATATTTTAATCTCATTAAAATATTACAGAAAATATGATCAATTTTATAAATATTATAAAAGCAAGTAGCATAAATGTACATCTAGAAATGACTAGAAAAAAACAACAAAATATGAACTAAATTTGGAAAATGGACTTAAGGTAATGCGCTGAGTAGAGTAATCAATGAAGAGGTTGGAAAGGATCCACTATCATCTATCTCAGGTAATAGATCTATCAATCATCGAACTCATGAGTGACAGAGTCCCAGTGGCTTTATGTGACTTTAATATTACTAGTCTTCAATTTTAGAAGTCATCAGCCTAGGGACCCAACAGGAGATCTTAACTTACTGAGACAAGACTGCAAATTTGGAAGGGGTGACAGTTTGATACAATGACCAGACAAACACCAGCACTGCACATATTTGAATGGTCAAGAATCATATTGCTGTATTAATTAGCAATGAATAAGAAAAAGTGTGAATTGCTTGAAAAATAATTCAAAACACTCTTGATTAATGAAATTACAGACAACAAATAAAATAGACGACTGATAAATTGGGGGAAGCAATCTTTGGAAAAAATAAGACAAGTGTAGTCAGTAATCGAAATTGTTAGCAAATAAAATTAACAATAAAATGGAAATCCTGGGCTGGAGAGGTGGCTCAGGGGTTAAGCCTCCGCCTTGCAGGTGGAAGGTCCTGAGTTCGGATCCGAGATCCCATGTATAGACGCCAGGCGGAAGCGGGGCGGCCTGTGCTTCTGGTTCTGGTAGGCCGGAGCCTGTGAATCCCGGGGCAGAAGGAGGTGGAGGCGGTCCATGGTGGTTCGCGAATTCGTCCGTGGTTCTACACATACACAGACACACGCACACACACACAGACACACGCACGCGCACATACACATGCCCGCGCACATACACACGCACATGCGCACAGTTGAATAAATAATAATAATAATAATAATAAAATGGAAATCCTAGAATTGGAAAATAAAATAATAGAATTAAAAAGTTACTAGACAGTTAACCCTCAGCTCACTTGTGATTAAGAAGAATCAAAACACTTGAAGGTGAAGAGTTTAAAATTATCTAATTAGGGCTGGAGAGGCAGCTTAGGGGTTAGGCCTCTGCCTTGCAGGCGGAAGGTCCCGAGTTCTGATCCTAGACCCACGTATAGACGCCAGGCGGAAGCGGGGGCAGCCTGCGTTTCTGGTCCTGGTAGGACGAAGCCTGTGAATCCCAGCGCAGAGTAAACAAGGAGGTGGAGGCGTCCATGGTAGTTCCCGAATTTGCCCGTGGTTCTACACACACACAGACACACACACACACGCACAAATACATACACACGCATACACGCACAATTGAATAAATAATAAAAAAAATTTTAAAAATATCTAATTAAAGAGGCAAAAGCACATTGAAATGCAGAAGTAAAAAATAATAAAAGACATACTGTGCATAAAAATGTAATGTATTTATTGATATTTTGCAGAAGTCAAGCAGAAAGATGAAAAGAAATAACAAGATGGTTTGTTGTTTTCCATTTTTACTTGTAGGGTAAGCTTGTAAGCTTGTAGGGTGTGTGTGTTTACATGTGCCTGTTTACATGTATGTGAGTGCACATGAGATCATGCAGTGGAAGCCCAAGAATGGTCAGTATTTAAAATCTTCCTTGATTGTTCTTTCACATTATTCTTTTGTTCCTCAAAATGTAAAACAGTTTTAATTTGGCAATGATAAATGTTAAGAAAATTAAAAAACTGCAAAGGAGAGAATCATACATGGAGGAATGGTTTTTCCCACTGTGTGCTCTTCCATTTCTCATTTTATCAATATTAATCAATAGCCTGTTTCATTGTCTAATCTTTTTTTTTTTTACTTTTTTTAATTATTATTATTATTTATTCAACTGTGAGCATGTGCGTGTGTATGTGCCCGCGCGTGTGTGTGTCTGTGTGTGTGTGTGCCCGTGTATGTGTAGAACCACGGACGAATTCGCGAACCACCATGGACGCCTCCACCTCCTTCTGCCCCGGGATTCACAGGCTCCGCCCTACCAGGACCAGAAGCGCAGGCCGTCCCCGCTTCTGCCTGGCGTCTATACGTGGGATCTGGGATCCGAACTCAGGACCTTCCGCCTGCAAGGCGGATGCTTAACCCCTGAGCCACCTCTCCAGCCCCTCATTGTCTAATCTTATAGATACGATAGTTTCATTAAATATGCAGAATTTTAATAATATCTTATACATATAATATATCAGGGTTAATATTTTTTGAAAAGTTCATCAAGCTATCCATTTTTATCTTTACATTTTTTAATTTTTATACTTTTACAAGCATATTGAATATTCATCCCACCTACCCTCCCTCCTGTCTCCCTTCCAACCCTCCCCTTACTTTCACCATTCTTTCCCACTCCCTCCAATCTTTCTGCATGTATGCTTCTATGTATGCCAGGGTTCACTCTGACCTGTCTTTTCTTCTGGCGCTCAGGCCTCTGTGGTATAATAAGTTACCTGTCTTCAGGCCAACCCACTGATACGTGCATTCCCTTCACTCATCTAGCTTTAGACCCAAAGGTTTCCATTGTAAGTGCTCATTCTATGGGTATAATAAGACACGTGTCTCTTAAGTAAATCAAGAATTTGCTGATTTGATAGCCTGGTTGTACTATGTATTCCTAATCTCAACTTTCTGAGGCTGAATAACAGGTGGGTTGCACACCAAATGGGTGTTTTACTTGAGTTTTGGGGATCTGAGCACAGCAAGCACTTTAAACTCAGAGCCAGTTCCTCAAACCATCAGGGTTCTGAAAGAAATCATAGGGAAAAATGTTCTCAGTTATTGAACTTAAAAGGAACCTAGAAAAAGTCAATGCAAAACAACTATGAGACTCTTACAATTAAATTTTCAAATTAGAAATACAAAAATTTTGCAGCTTCAAACATAAACAAGAAAAGTGATCTATTTCCTACAAAGGAATAATCAGAAAACTATTGCTGGGTTTCTTAGCAGAACACTTGCAGACTCAAATAGAGTAGGTAATTAAAGTCAAAGAACTCGAAAAAAATTCTCCTAGCAAGAACACCATGAAATATATGGTGACACTTTTTATCATTTCTTTTTTTGTTGAATGCTGTACATGTGTAATGTGTGTGCATGCATATGTGTGTGGGGGACATAGGAATGTTGGTGTGCCTTTAGATGTGCAAGGATGATATTGGCGATCATCCTAAATTTTTCCATAGCCTAATGAATTGCTTTACTCCGTGGTTTCCCCAGTTCTGCAATCCAGGACTGAAATTATAGGCTATCAACATATCACCAAGCATTTTTACATAAGATCTGCGAATCTGAACTCAGGATCTTTTTTTTTTTTTTTTTTTTTTGCCTTTCTGTCCTGACCCTGGACCCTGGATTTACTCTTAAAGATAAAGAAAGTCAAATTCATAATATTTTGCTACTTTCATTATAGTGTGTTCATAACAGGAAAATGTTAATACATAAATTATTATTAGGTATAATAAAATACTGAATTATATCTGTTAAAATAACTGTAGCAAAAATTTAATAGGTACATAAAAAGAAGTATTTCATTAACACCATAAAACACAGAAAAGTAAAAGACAGACTTAATTTTTATAACATAAAATTAAATTTTATTTGCTTAAAATAGATTGTTAAATTCTTAAATGCTGAACGTAAGGTTCACAGTAATCTTTAAAAAGAAACTACAGTTGAGAATTACAATAAAGTAAGTTTTTAACCTCTAGATAATCGCATTAAACACAAAAATGACATCTTTTTGTTTTTTGTGTTAAAATATTGTTTATTTATTTTTCATTATTTTTTTTCCTAATCATACAAGCTTAATAAGTATTCCCCTTCGTCCCCCTATGCCCTCCTCTCCCCCATTGCACACCCCTCTTTTTCCTTCTTTCCTCTCACTCCCTCCCTCTCCCCTCCAGGTACTTCCTTAGTCTCTCCCATCCCTCAGAACATCTGTGTATGTGGGTATAGAACCTCCCTCTGAGTTACACTAGTGAGGGTTTAGGACTCAATGATGTACATAGCCCAGGGCCTCTTCTTGGGCTTCCTGCTAGCATGGAAACTCTATTGTGACTGAAAAAATGACATATCTTAATCAAGAAAAAAAATGTTCTTAATGGATAAAACAAAAGGAAGATCCAAAATTGACCAATTTTGGATCTTCCTTTTGTTTTATCTATTTGTCTGTAAGAGACTTACAGGTATTTAATGTAAATTATAATTTCATGACAGGAGGCACACCTATGACTATTTGACAAGATTGACAGTCACAACCTAGCACAATGCTTTACAATGATAAAGGGTCCAGTTCATCAGTAATACTAAACTTATCAATGTTCACCCAAATGTAGATTAATATAGCAAGTATCAGTAGAAAGGTAAAAGAATAGTGGTATAATAACAGTAGAGGGCTGAAACTCTCCGTTTTGAAATGTGAATTATTCACCAGACAGATAATCAATAAAAAAACTGAACAACTATATAGAGAAAATGCAGCAGAATTTTGCTGGACTAACAATAGAGATGAAATGACCAAGCATGCATACAGAAAACTTCACCCCTGTTAGTCGAAGACACATTTTTTTTTCTTAATTCATACAGAACATACCCGAGAATAGATAATAAACTGGATCCTAAAACAAATGCTAAAAAAATTTAAAAGACTGAAATCATCCCAAATGTCCTTTCTAAAAGTGAAACAAAGCTTGAAATTGATAACAAGATAAAATTGGGTTTATCCATTATGTTTGTGAATTAAAAATCATACTCTGAAGCAAACAATGGACATGAAGGAGTAAAAAGGAAAGTAAAAAGAGTGTCTTTGATAATTAAAAACAAATCATAGCACATTGGACTGAATGGAATATGCAAAAAGTAGTTGGAAGAACAAAGATTAAAGTTTAAATGCCTGCATTATAAATGAAAGAACACAAATATGTGTTTCGTGCTTTTTCTTTTCTTATCATAAGCTGGGATAAATCACATGACCAGAAGGGACATGAGTACTATCTCATATATCTCTTCCTCTTCTTTCAATGTAGTTAATTCTATTGTGGAGTGCAGTTCTCAGGATTTTTTTTTATATATAACATTTTTATTATTATTTCCGCACATACAAACTTAATAGGTAGACCAGTTCCCTCCCTCCTCCTCCTCCCCCCGAACCCCCTGCTCCCCCTCCCTCCCTCCCCATCTCCCAGTACCTCCCCACCCCCAATTCCCAGAGAGTCCTTTATTGTGTATGCCTAACTCCCCTCTTGGTCCTCCTTTCTGATGACGTAAAAGGACCCAGTGGCATTTCCCTGAACCCTTTCTCCTGTTCCCCTTAAGCATAGGAACACTACTGTGGCCATCAATCCCTTGCCTCCAAGGATCTTGGTGCTTTTAGCCGATGTTAGACTTTTTGAGGTCAATAGTGTGACGGACATGGCGCAGGGCATACAAATTCCTATTATGATTGCTTCAGCCCTATCTAGTGTGGAGACTCTTCAAATCATTGCTCCCCCCATCCTTTTGCTCTTACAATCTTACCGCCCCCTCTTCCGCAGATGTTCCTGAGCATCAGGATGGGGGGAGATTAGGCTGGCTTAGTTCTATGTGGATGATATAGAGTCTCTGAAGTTCTGGATTGTGGTTTGTTGATTTTCTTTTGCAGTTTTGCTGCTCCTGCAATGCCGTTCACACCATCCTGATGGGCACTGTATGTCACCCCTTGCATTCCTTGGAGGTCGATTTTCTCTGCTGTAACATGCTCCCCTCTCTCCTTGTGTCTGGTGTGGCTCTCCAACCCCATCCCCCCTGTTCACAATCCTTGCAATTACCGTATTACATAGATTTACCCTTGATGTCTCAATGTGGCCTGGGTGAGTTTGGTACTAGGAGCCACCTATTAGGGAGTACATACGGCGCTTAACTTTCTGGGATTGGGATACTTCACTTAATATAATTGTTTCTAATGACATCCATTTCCCAGCAAATTCCAGTAATTCATCATTTTTGATGGCTGAGTAGTACTCCATTGTATAGATGTACCACAGTTTCCTTATCCACTTGTCAACTGTTGGACATTTAGGTTGATTCCATGACTTTGCTATTGTAAACAGTGCTGCTATGAACATAGTCGTGCTGGTGCTATCAAGGCAAACCTCTGCTGCATGGGGGGTTATTCCCAAAAGTGGAATAGCAGGGTCATATGGCATTTCAATCTTTAATTTCTTTAAGAATCTCCAGACGGCTCGCCAGAATGGCTGTATGAGTCTGCATTCCCACCAGCAATGTAGCAGAGTTCCCCTCTCTCCACATCCTCTCCAGCACTTGTTGTTGTTTGTATTGTAGATTTTTGCCATCCTGACTGGGGTGAGATGATATCTCAGGAAAGTTTTGATTTGCATTTCCCTGATGGCTAAAGAAGTGGAGCATTTTTTAAGATATTTGTTAGACATTTTAATTTCATCTCTGGTAAAATTTCTTTTAAGTTCCAGGGCCCATTTTTTAATTGGGTCATTGGTTTCCTTGGTGTTTAATTTTCTAAGTTCTTTGTGCACTCTGGACAGTAGAGCTCTATCAGATATGTGGTTAGTGAAGATTTTCTCCCATTTCCCATTAGGAAATGTTGGCCTAGCCCAATCAGCTGAAGGGAATTTCCTATCCGTTCAGTTATGATTTTTATAGTCTCTGGCCTGATATAAAGGTCCTTGATCCATTTGGAATTAAGTCTTGTACATGGTGACAAGTACGGGTCCAGCTTTAATCTTCTGCATGTGGAGATCCAGTTTTGCCAGCATCATTTGTTTAAGATGCTGTTCTTTCTCCGTTGGATTCTTTGGGCCCCTTTGTCAAAGATCAAAGGGCTGTATTTTTGTGGGCTTATATCTGGGTCCTCAACTCTTATCCATTGATCTGTGTGTCTATTTTGGAGCCAGTACCAGGCTGTTTTTATAACTATGGATTTGTAGTATAGACTAAGGTTCGGTATGGTAATACCTCCAGCAGTGTTTTTGTTACTCAGGATTGTCTTTGCTATCCTGGGTCTTTTGTGCCTCCATATGAATTTTGAGATTAATTGGTCAACTTCTTTAAAGAATTGCTTTGGGATTTTAATTGGTATAGCATTGAATTTGTATATTGCCTTAGGTAGGATGGTCATTTTTACGATGTTGATTCTGCCAATCCAGGAGCATGGGAGGTCTTTCCACCTTCTGATGTCTTCAGCAATTTCTTTCTTTAGGGTTTTAAAGTTTTCATTGTAAAGGTCTTTTACCTCCTTGGTTAGGTTTATACCAAGGTATTTCATTTTTTAGGGGCTACAGTAAATGGGAGTGTTTCTCTCAAGGCTTTTTCACTTCTTTCATTCTGGGCATATAGGAAGGCCTCTGATTTTTGCACATTTATTTTGTATCCTGCCACCCTGCCGAACTTCTCAATTAGTTCCAGGAGCTTCCTGGTGGAGTTTTTGGGATCCCTCGGGTATAAGATCATGTCATCTGCAAATAGGGATAGCTTGACTTCTTCCTTGCCGATTTGAATCCCTCTTATGTCCCTTTCTTGTCTGATGGCTTCAGCTAAGACTTCAAGTACAATATTGAATACAAGTGGTGAGAGTGGACAGCCTTATCTAGTTCCTGATCGAAGTGGGAATGCTTCCAATTGTTCCCCATTGAGCATAATCCTTGCTGTGGGCTTGTTGTATACAGCTTTTATTATATTGATGAAGGTTCCTTCCATTCCTACTGTCTCTAGCGTTTTGATCATAAAAGGCTGTTGGATCTTGTCAAAGGCTTTTTCTGCATCTATCGAGAGTATCGTGTGGTCTTGGACTTTGGACTGGTTTACATGATGAATTACATTTATTGATTTTCGTATGTTGAACCAACCTTGCGTGCTGGGGATGAAGCCTACTTGGTCCCCGTGAATGATCTTTTTGATATGTTTTTGAATCCGATTTCCCAAGACTTTGTTGAGAATCTTTGCGTCTGTGTTCATCAGGGAGATTGACCTATAGTTTTTTTTTTTTTTTTAAGTGAATCTTTATTAGGTTTTGGAATTAAGACGATATTACCTTCATAGAAGGAATTTGGTAGTGTTCCTTCCTTTGCTATTTGATGGAACAGTTTAAGGAGTATTGGTGTTATTGACTCCTTAAATGTCTGGTAGAATTCTGTGCTGAATCCATCTGGTCCAGGACATTTTGGGATTCATTCTTTCGGCAGGAGATTGTTCTTCTTGGGTTTTGTTTCTCGTGGATCTGCACTTTGACTTGTACATTGTTGTTTTGTTTTTTAGGACCTTTCAGTTTCTGTGTTTTTCACTGAATTCACGTAGTTAGTATTGTTACGCTTGCCAGTTATTACTAGTGCTTGCCTTGGATTGGGTATGTTTGTGTATTGTTATTATTATATCCTAGATGAGGCTACTAGGCTGTTAGTACCTCAGTTAAGTCAGGTTATGTTACCAGGGGGTGAATATTAGTTTGGTAGTGCACTTTTACGATTTAATTTCTTGATGAAATGTGGGGGTGAGTGGTGTACTCACTGGAGTTGTATGTTGTGGGGTGGCTGTATGAGAAAGTTGATCTACAGCATTGATACTTTAAAGGATCCGTAAGGTGAAAAGAAAAAGTTTACTTATCTTTGGGCTGGATGAGAAGAAACTCGCCCACGTGATGTAATGATTGTAGTGGAGTCCAGATGTATGGCCTGTGCTCCCTTTGTTCCTTAGAATTTTGCTTGAGTTTCCTTTGGGCTCTATTGAATTCTGAGTAGCAGTGTGTCTTCCGTGGACCACGTGCGTAGGTCCCCGGTGGGCCAGAGAGGCAGAGGGTCTGATGTTGATGGCAGAGTTCTTCACCTGCGATCTGGGAAGGTGGGCGCGGAGAGGGGCGGGGTCCGGGGCAAAGCTGGCTGCTCAGCGCGGTACTGCTGGCTGGGCAGCTCCTGGGTGGGGGGCGGGGCGGGGCTGGGCTGGGCTCTTTCGCTCCCTGGCTCAATGGCAGAATTCTTCACCTGGGATCCAGGGGGCTAGGCGCACGGGGTGGGAGGGTGCGAGGGGCTTGGGTCCGGGCCGGGGCCCTGGCTAAGCCGCAGTCGGTCTGGGTGCTCACCGCTGGGACGCGTGTGGCTCCGGGGTGGTTGGGGGTTGGGCTGTGCTCTCTCTCTCTCTCTGTCTCTCTCTCTCACTCACTCACCTTGGGCAGGGGCTGGGCGGCACGGCGGAGGGGGCTGGGGTCGTCCAGGCCGGGGGGCACGCCAAGCCGCAGTTGGCCTGTGTGCTCGCCGCCGGGACGCGTGGGGCTCCAGGGTGGTTGGGGGCTGGGCTAGTTCTCAGGATTTTAACCAACTCTGATCACATCTCGAATTACTGAAAAATAAAAGAACTCATCAACATAAAATTTGGAAATTAAGTCTCCAATACATGAATTTTTGGGGGTTGAGAAACATGAAAGAAAGAAATAATCAAGACTAAATCAAAAATATGCAAAGTAGATACTAGAAGACAAGAAAATATTTGTAAACTATGTCTTAATTGAAGGTTTCACATCAAAAATACACATTCAATTCATATAGTATTCAAAACTGATTTTCAGAAGTGGCAAAGGATCCTAGTGGGGTTTCTGCATGGAAAGGCAAGCAAGCAAGGAGAGAAACAGCACACAAATGTTGAGTAGAGTTTGTGAAGAGGTGTTCTATACCATTAAACCCTAGGAACATGCAAATCAAAGCATTAATGAAATATGTCTGCCCACAAGTTATATTGGTATTATCCAGATAGGATATGTCTACTCAGGCATTACCAGGCACAATTTGGTTTTACTAATTGCATTTATTTATTCATTATGAATGTGAGAGAGTTGGTGGATGTGCCTCAGAATGAGTTCTGAGGTCAGAAGACAGCTAGTGAGAGTCATTTGTCTCTTTCCTCATGTGAGTTTTGGAATTGAACTCAGATCATCAGGTTTGGTGACAAGCACTTTATCCCCAGAGCCACCTTGCCAGCAATCTCCCCCTTTCAAATTAAATGTCTTTTTTTTGTTGTTAAATTATTAGTTCCATGTACATTCCAGATGCTAATTCGCCATCAGATATATAGGTTGTAAATATTTACTTCCATTCTGTTGGTTGGTTATATTTGTGTTGGCTACTCAGTGCATCTGTCTACAAGTTCCTTCAATGGTGAGCATGGTTGATTTTTTTTTCTGTTTCAGTTATGTCAAGATTTTTTTCTAAATATTCTTTCTGTATCCTCAGCTTTTAAATAGATTCTTTTCCTGCAGTTAAAAGTTACAGATTTCTCAGCATTGAATTCCCTTTTCTAGAATGACATCTGCCTCCCCCTCAGTGCTCTGAAGAACAAAGTCTTAATCTGTCACTCCCCCACTTTGCCTGAAAGCTTCACTCTGCCTTGTATTTGTGTATGACTTGCCCTTGAATAGGTAATATTTTGTATCTCCAATGACGTCAGAGTGTATACTAAAGTAAAATTGAATACAACACATTCATTTAATTTGGCAAACTACTAAAATAATGGAGATGGAGCCAAGAGTGTGGCACAGTGAGTAAAAACTCTTGCTCTGCAAAGTTTAACAGTCTTATAGATTCCTAAAGAATGATCTGATTAATGTAAGCACATGCAATCTCCTCATACCTATGGGAAATGGGATATAGTGGGACAACAAAATATGGCAACTCAAGGGCCTGCTATATAGGTTTTCAATGTGAATAAACAACTCTTGAAAAGATAATACCTAAATTTGTCCTCTTCCTGTGCAAATGTTATGATACAGTTGTACCTACATTCATAAAGAAGTACAAATGCATAAATGTGTGTCTGGTCTGTGTGTGTGTGAGAGAGAGAGAGAATGAGAGAATGAGAATATGGATTTTTCTGAGATTAATGGTCAGATGGAAATAGAAGTTACATTATAAAGGAGATTATAAGTGAAAACTTAATTCATAAATATTTTCAATGTCTTGCAGCCTAACAAAAGTAGACTGCTTCGACCAGAGTAATTTTAAATAGACAAAAATTAATTAAAATAAACTAATTCTCAGCAATCTCATTGGTTAAATTATTTATAGCACAGAAAATAAGTGGAAAGAATTTAGCTTATTTGCCTTTTGAAAGATCAGTCAACATGCAGAGCTTATGATTAATAATATGCTATCAAGAAAAGCATATTTGCAGAAAGAACAGCCTTCAAAATCACAGCTTTTGGTAACACAGCAGAAAGAATGAATGGAAGGAGACCATGTGTAAAACTTCTGTTGAGTGGGGAACAATAACTGACAAAAAAATCCCTCATAACCCAAGTTGTCGAGCTGGGAAATGTTCAGGGATTAAGGCCTTTGCCTCACAAGCCAAAGCAACTAAATTTGGATCCTGGATCCCGCTTCAAAATTCAGGGAGGATATGATAGCAGTCCATAATTTTGACCCTGGAAAGCAGGTCAAGGAAACCCCAGAGCAAAAGAATAAGGAAGTATAACAATGCAGGATGATTCTTGATGTCACCTATGGGACTCTATAGGAACATGTATTAAGTATACATACAAACATACATGCACACGTGCAAAAAAAAAAACCTGTTTCTATGCAAGAAAAGGCAAATGTTGGGCAAACAAAATGTAGAAAAGGAATGAGAAGTTTTAGCACACTGTCTGATGAACAGAAGCCCCAAGAGAAGTGAGGAGGCATTAGATATATTCCTCAGGGAAAGGAGAAGGTCCTATAATTCCATTAACCATGTGGGTGCACTCTCTGCTTAATCCAATGAACTCTTCAAATTAGCTATCATCCTTGCCTCTTTCATATTTTTTGATCACATATCTTTCATATAGACTCACAATTTGAATGATGATTCAATTTAAATACAAACTGTTTTTGAAGAAATATGAATATATAACTTTGGAATAATTATTTTTAAGCCTGGAACACACTTATATACTTTTAAAAACTTTGAATCTTATTCTTGTTCTGCAATTGTATGAAATGGCCAGTTGTAGCATTCTGTATCAATAACTGGGTTTAATTTTCAATATGAACACACACTTTAAAGACACACTTGCACACTATAGGATCTCATAAATTATGTTAATTTTTACTTCCAACATTTGGTATTTCTTATTTTATATCTGTAGAAATGAATTTTTTAAATCTAAAATTGAAGGAAGGCCAAGCATGATTATCCTGAGCTTTATAGTGAGTATCAGGCCAGTGAGTGGCTTTATCTCAAAAACAAAGGAATGAAAATCACATAGCTTGTAATTATAGCAAAATCTTTACTTGTCATTTGGCTCTAAAAAATGAAACAATGATGCCTAGTGGGTAGGTATCAGCATCTTGGATATTATTAGGGAAAGGAATGAAATAATAATTTCATTTATATTTTAGTTCATTAGAGTTATAACCATGATAGGAAGCATGTGCGGATGAGCACGTGCATACACACACACACACACACACACACACACACACACTCAAACAAACAAACAACTAGACTGATTAGAACTCTCCACATTTCACCATTAGCCAATACTGTGGAAGGAGCATTACTCACCAGTACCACCTGCCCCTTAAGGATTTGAAATCATGAAAATATAATTATCAGGGAGAAAAAATCTATATACTGGATGAAAAGTATATGCAAATAAAATTGCCAGTCACTCAGATCAGTGGTAGAAAAGAATCAAGATTACTTTAAAATTATTATTTATCTTTTCTCGCTTCAATGATTTTTTTGTGCTTCCTATCATGATTATGGCTCCATTGATAATTTTTTTTTTCAGAACTGGTTCAATTGTAAGTGGGAGTAAAACCCAGAGCAGATGGCATTTACACAGGGAGCTTTGACTCATGAACATGGCATGGTGTCTAAGTGATTTAATACTGATGCTGTGTTAAGAAACAGAAGAGAAAAGCAGGAAAGCAGAGGAGGTTATGATTTGGGTTTAAGAACTCTCTCTCTTTCCACACAGAAATGCAAACAAAAACTTCTTAGGCATAGGGTCTTCACAAGACATGGACTAGGACTGGACAAAGAAGTTAGTAACTTACCTCATTCACAGGAAAATTGATGACCTTTATTTTATTTTTGTGATATTTTTTAGAGTTGTTTCATAGTAATGAAGAAAGTCTGTCTTCATGTTTGTGAAGCGCTTAACAGAAATAACTCAAAGGAGGAAATATTTGTTTTGTCTCAGAGTTTGAGAGAGCTTGATGTTGCTTGTTTCTATGATGGTAATACCTTTTGGCAATGATAGATGTTGACTTCATGGATGGTCAAGGAATAGTGAACAGGGAAATGCCACCTATGACTTACTTTCCCTTCTTCCATTGTATTCTTTCCAGGCAATTGAGAATATAGCATTACCAACGCTCAGGGTAGATCTTCTTTCATTTCATCTTTATTGGACATACCATCTAAGACACATCCAGAGTTGGGCTCAATCTCCCAGATGTTACTATATTTAGATATGTTCACAATGAAAGCTAATTAGGACATTGTAAAAAATGTCTTAGAAATGACTTAGAAAAAATCTGATTCTCATTTTCCAAAAGCATAAATAAAGAAGGCAATGGAATGTAATTTATGGGCTGGTTACAAGGCTTCCAAGGCATGGATTCTGCTAACTAAATACCTGGTTATGTTATGTGTGACTACTGCTACTATTTCTTGTTAGTAATTGTGAGTGTGGTTTATGTTGAGTGCTATGGAGCACAGGTTATTACAAGAAACAATGCCAATGAGAATTGGAAGTGTTTGGGGCCGACAGAAACAAATGTCTGTGCCATTGGACTTGTGAATCCCTAAGAGTTGAAATATGGCATGTCAATCTGAACTGGCTATTTCTGAAGCAAATGAAATGTTCTCTTGTCAGACTAAATATAGAGCTAATTTGATCACTCATGGGGTACTTGAAACAAAAAAAGATTAATCTCAAAATCCAGTCCTCTCTTTAGAGACAGGTGCAATGGTCAAGTAAAGAGGAAAATTTCTTTTTTTTAAAACATTTTTTATTATTATTTCCGCTCATACAAACTTAATAGATACACCAGTTACCTCCCTCCCTCCCCCTCAACCCCCTGTTCCCCTTTCCTCCCTCCCCGTCCCCTCACCCCTCCCTCCCCATCTCCCAGTGCCTCCCCCCCAATTCCCAGAGAGTCCTTTAATGTGCATGCCAGACACTCCTCTGGGCCCTCCTCTCTGATGTCGTACAAGGACCCAGTGGCATTTCCCTGAACCCTTTCCCGTGTTCCCCTTAAGCATAGGAACACTACTGTGGCTGTCAATCCCTTGCCTCCAAGGATCTTGGTGCCTTTAGCAGATGCTAGACTTTGTGAGGTCAATAGTGTGTTGGACATTGCGCAGGGCATGCAAAGTCCAATTATGATTGCTTCAGCCCTAACTTGTGTGGAGTATCTTGCAAATCATTGCTCCTCTCATCCTTTTGCTCTTACAATCTCACTGTCCCCTCTTCCACAAATGTCCCAGAGCTTCAGGATGGTGAGAGATTAGGCTGGCCTAGTTCTAGGTGGTTCATATAGAGTCTCTGAAATTCTGGATTTTGGTTTGTTGATTTTCTTTTGTGGTTTTGCTGCTCCTGCAATGCCCTTCACTCC
The DNA here is from genome assembly GCA_023101885.1 of Typhlomys cinereus. NCBI lineage: Eukaryota > Metazoa > Chordata > Mammalia > Rodentia > Platacanthomyidae > Typhlomys > Typhlomys cinereus. The sequence continues at coordinate 1,200,853 of JALPQD010000161.1, forward strand.
ATCCTGCTGGGCATTGTATGTCACCCCCTGGCCAGAGAGAAAAAGCTGTTAAACTGGAGTCTTGTTATAAGAGCACATTCAATGGTAGATGTAATAAAAGTAGGAAACTTCAGTAAAGGAGGGGTCAATCACCCATTTGCAAAATGGTTACTTTTTTTCTGCCAGACTATATGCCCTCCCCTTCTGGTGAGATCATACCCCCTCAGGTGTAAATGATCAGGAACGAACGTCTGTGAACTTAACCAGGTGTCTCATTACTTACTTGCAGTCCTTGATGGAGGCCTATTTTCTCTCCTGTAACATGGTCCCCTCTCTCCTTGTTTCTGGTGTGGCCCTCCAACCTCATCCCTCCTGTTCATAATCCTTGCAATTACTGTAGGTATTACATAGATTTGTGTTTGAGTGTCTCAAGGTGGGCTTAATTTTCTGGGTTTGGGATGATACTTCACTTAATATAATTGTTTCTAATGACATCCATTTCCCAGCAAATTCCAGTAATTCATCATTTTTGATGGCTGAGTAGTACTCCATTGTGTAGATGTACCACATTTTAAAGAGGAAAATTTCTTAAGTCTGCAATATTTAACAAGAATTAGTTATGTAAGACAATCACCTTTCATACTGTTTCAATTTATTAGTATCTTAATAACTTTTAAACAATTTGAGTGACAAATAATTATCCTGATATGAAATGGAAAAATTTTTTCAATCAGCATTTTATGTCAAGCCTAATAAAAGATTTGATAGCTAGTTAACTGTTCTGTATTTCCTTAATGAATCCAGAAGATGCTGCTGTCAGGTTGATTCTGCCCCAAAACTTGCTGACACTATTCCCATAAGCTTTTAGGCAATATCTTATTTATATTGGATAGGCTATAGGTTGTCTACTCTATTTTTTCAAAGCATTGCTTTTACTTTTTTCTGGAAGTTCAATTCTTTCCATCTGTAATGTTGCATGGTTATCTTTTGCTAAGATTCTCAGTGTAATAATTACAGGGTAACAACACTGAATATTGCAGGTTTTCAACTTTGTGTTGTCTCATTTTACCTTGATCAGAATTCTTTAGCATGAAAACTCCTCAGCATATCAAGTGATTCATACACCTGTGCATATAATTTATTAAAAATCCATTCATTTTAATTTTCCTAAATAATATGTGTTGGAAGTGTGTTTTATTTTTTAACTCAAATGAATTCTTTCTAATTCAGAGGAAGATTCTTGTTTAACAAGTATTAAGAAATATTATAGCAAAACAATACAGTTGGTTTGTTATCTCGTACAACAAACTTCCTCAAGAGTTGAAGATGTATACCAGCAATCATTCATTACTCTTCATGTCTGCGGCTTTACTGGGCTAGGCAGAATTCTTTATTCTGGGTTTTGTGGTTAGGATTCTCTTCTTATCACTGTAATTCTGTGGGTGGTTGAAGTCATTCACTTCTTACATACCTATTTTTCTTGGAACAGTATGGCCTCCTGTAGTCATTAAGATGGTTGACAAATGAATGACAGTTTGGTGCCAAGCAACCTCATTGGCTCTGTTCTCTGAACTGGTGGATGATCAATTCTGCCTCCATTCTTCCAAGAACATAAAAGCACTTATCATAAAACAAGGTTAAATGTTTAACCATTCACTTTTTGTCAATGCTGGAGCGTTAGAGAGGATATTTTACTGATTACTCTTGTGTTGCTGTGATTCTAGCAGCTTAAGATTCAAGAGGGGAGATGTAGTATGTCATGGTAGAAACAGCATGACTGGCAGCAGAAACTAAAGACAGGCTAAGACACATCCATCCAGGAAGTTGAGAGCAGCATAGACTCAGTTGATCTCCTTTTGAAATAACATCCTCACAGAAAATCAAAGTCTGGCAAGCTCCTGTTACAACCTTAATAGAAATGAATGCATAGAGTCAACATAATACTGACCCATGTTTATAAAAGAAAACATCCCTGTGTTAATCACAAAGTATCTGATGGCCTGAAGCTCTGCTGTTCACTTATTTTCTTCGGAGTTCTACCTGATTCCTAGCAAAGATTTATTTATATACCCAATCTGAGAATAACTCTAGACAACTGTTTCTAGACAACTGCGAATCCAAGGTGAATTTCTGTGTTTGCAATGTAGCTTTTGACTGAGATCAAGTTAGTGATGATGTTTATAGTAATCATTCCTTCATATCAAATTTAATGATAAAAAATTACTATGGACAATGTACTCACAACTTGTCTGATTTAAAGTTGCTCTTAGTGAAGATTTTCTCCCATTCTGTGGGTTGCCTTTGTGCTCCTGTTACAATCACTTTATCTGAACAGAAGCTCTTTAATTTCAACAAGATCCCATCTGTTGAGAGTTGGTTGCAGTGACTGTGCTATTAAATGTCTGTTTAGGAACTATTGGCCTAGCCCAAGCAGCTTGAGGGAGTTCCATACCCTTTCAATTATAGTTTTTATAGTCTCTGGCCTTATATCGAGGTTCTTGAACCATTTGGAATTAATTATTGTACATGGTGACAAGTATGGGTCCAGTTTTAATCTTCTGCATGTGGACATCCAGTTTTGCCAGCACCATTTGTTGAAGATACTGTTCTTTTTCCATTGCATTTTTGGGCCCCTTTGTCAAAGATCAAATGGCTGTAGTTGTGTGGGCTTATATCTGGGTCTTCAACCTTTATCCATTGATCTGTGTGTCTATTTTGGAGCCAGTAACAGGCTATTTTTATAACTATGGATTTGTAGTATAGACGAAGGTTTGGTATGGTGATACATATCTGATAGAGCTCTATTATCCAGAGTGCACAAAAAACTTAGAAAACTAAACACCAAGGAAACAAATGGCCCAATTAATAAATGGGCCCTGCTGGCTTTACTAGGGATGAAATTAAAATGTCTAACAAATATCTTAAAAAATGCTCCACTTCCTTAGCCATCAGGGAAATGCAAATCAAAACTTCCCTGAGATATCATCTCACCCCGGTCAGGATGGCAAAAATCCACAATACAAACAACGACAAATGCTGGAGAGGATGTGGAGAAAGGGGAACTCTCCTACATTGCTGGTGGGAATGCAGGCTCATACAGCCACTCTGGTGAGCTGTCTGGAGATTCTTAAAGAAAGTAAAGATTGAAATGCCATATGACCCTGCTATTCCACTTTCAGGAATAACCCTCCATACAGCAGAGGTTCACCTCAATAGCACAAGCATGACCATGTTCATAGCAGCTTTGTTTACAATAGCAAAGTCATGGAATTCAACCCAAATGTCCAACAGTTGATGAGTGGATAAGGAAACTGTGGTACATCTATATAATGGAGTACTACTCAGCTATCAAAAAGGATGAATTATTGGAATTTGCCAGGAAATGGATGTCATTAGAAACAATTATATTAAGTGCAGTATCTCAAACCCAGAAAGTAAAGCGCTGTATGTACTCCCTAATAGGTGGCTCCTAGTACCAAACCCACCCGGCCCACCTTGAGACACTCATAGGTAAATCTATGTATTATCTACAGTAATTGCAAGGATTATGAACAGGAGGAATGGGGTTGGAGGGCCACACCTGAAACAGGGGGAGAAGTGACCATGTTACAGTAGAGAAAATAGGCCTCCATCAAGGACTGCAAGTAAGTAATGTGACACCTGGTTAAGTTCACAGACGTTTGTTCCTGATCATTTACAACTAAGGGGGTAATGATCTCAACAGAAGGGGATGGCATATAGACTGGCAGATAAAAAGTAACCATTTTACAAATGGGTGATTGACCCCTCCCTCACTGAGGTTTCCTACTTTTATTACATCTACCCTTGAATGTGCTCTTATAACAAGACTCCAGTTTAACAGCTTTTTCTCTCTGGCCAGGGGGTTACATACAGTGCCCAGCAGGATGGAGTGAAGGGCATTGCAGGAGCAGGAAAACTACAAAAGAAAATCAACAAACCATAATCCAGAACTTCAGAGACTCTATATCAACCACCTAGAACTAGGCCAGACTAATCTCTCCCCATCCTGAAGGTCAGGGACATTTGTGGAAGAGGGGGCGGTAAGAGTGTAAGAGCAAAAGGATGGGAGGAGCAATGATTTGCAAGATACTCCACACAAGTTAGGGCCGAAGCAATCATAATTGGACTTTGCATGCCCTGCGCAATGTCCAACACACTATTGACCTCACAAAGTCTAGCATCTGCTAAAGGCACCAAGATCCTTGGAGGCAAGGGATTGGCAGCCACAGTAGTGTTCCTATGCTTAAGGGGAACACGGGAAAGGGTTCAGGAAAATGCCACTGGGTCCTTGTACCTCATCGGAGAGGAGGGCCCAGAGGAGAGTCAAGCATGCACAAGAAAGGACTCTCTGGGAATTGGGGCGGGAGGCACTGGGGGATAGGGAGGGAGGAGTGAGGGGAGGGGGAACAGGAGGATCGGCTGAGGGAGGAGGAGGGAGGGAGGGAATTGGTGTACCTATTAAGTTTGTATAAGCTGAAATAATAATAAAAAATATATTAATTAAAAAAAAATGGGCCCTGGAACTTAAAAGAAACTTTACCAGGGATGAAATTAAAATGTCTAACAAATATCTTAAAAAATGCTCCACATCCTTAGCCATCAGGTAAGTGCAAATCAAAACTTCCCTAAGATATCATTTCACCTCACTCAAGATGGAAAAAATCCACAATATAAACAACAGTAAATGCTGGAGAGGATGTGGAGAGAGGGGAACTCTCCTACATTGCTGGTGGGAATGCAGGCTCATACAGCCACTCTGGCGAGCCGTCTGGAGATTCTTAAAGAAATTAAAGAATGAAATTCCATATGACCCTGCTATTCCACTTTTGGGAATAACCCTCCATACAGAAAAATTTACCTCGATAGCACAAGCACAGCCATGTTCATAGTAGCACTGTTTACAATAGCAAAGTCATGGAATCAGCCCAAATGTCCAACAGTTGACGAGTGGATAAGGAAACTGTGGTACATCTATACAATGGAGTACTACTCAGCCATCAAAAATGCTGGAAAATGGATGGAATTAGAAACAATTATATTGAGTGAAGTATCCCAGACGCAGCAAATTAAGTGCCGTATGTACTCCCTAATAGGTGGCTCCTAGTACCAAACCCACTTAGAGACACTTAAGGATAATTCTCTGTAATACCTACAGTAATTGCAAAATTTATGAACAGGAGGGATGGGGAAGTCGGGCCACACCAGAAACAAGGACAGAGGGGACCATGGTACAGAATAGAAAATAGGCCACCATCGATGACTGCAAGGGGTGATATCCAATACCCACAGCATAGAGCCAAGGGCATTGAGGGAACAACAAAAGTGGAAAAAAAAATCAACAAACCATAATACAGAACATCAGAGACTCTGTATCAACCACCTGGAACTAGGCCAGCCTAATTTCTCCCCATCCTGAAGCTCAGGGACATTTGCAGAAGAGGGGGCGGTAAGATTGTAAGAGCACAAGGATAGGAGGAGTAATTTTATGCAAGACACTCCACATAAGTTAGGGCCGAAGCAATCATAATTGGACTTTGCATGCCCTGCACAATGTCCAACACACTATTGACCCCACAAAGTCTAGCATTTGCTAAAGGCACTAGGATCCTTGGCAGCAAGGGATTGACAGCCACAGTAGATGCCACTGGGTCCTTGCACTTCATCAGAGAGGAGGACCCAAAGGACAGTTTGGCACATTAAGGGATGCTCCAGGGATGGGAAGGGGAGGCACTGGGAGATGAGGAGGGAGGGGGAGTGGGGGTTTAGAGGGAGGGAGGGGACCGGTGTACCTGTTAAGTTTGTATGAGTGGAAATAATAAAAATAAAAAAAATAAAAGTTGCTCTTTTTGGGGTTCCTGTTCCTCATGGCACCCCACATCTGGAGTTCATAAGTTTTTGCCAACTCTATGTCCCTCATGGATTCCATGCCTGCAGTCCATGAGTTCTTCAGGGTCCTTGGTCCTCATGGTGCTCTACATCTGGAGTCCAGTGAGTTTCATTCTTTCACTCTTCTAATAAATTCTACCTTAATCCTCATGGAGAGTTGTGCTTCAATCTCTGGGAGACAAAACCTCCCTCACAATACTTGACATTTGGCACACACAACCAGATCAACTCCACAGCATTTGGCCACCATAGCCTAGAGACAGATAGGAAAGGTAGATTCTACCAGCTAAGATTAATATCCATAAAACTTCAAATGTGGGGACCCCTGGACCATTTCAGCATCTCATAGAGGAGGATAATTGATTGTTCACACTTCCTTCCTTCTAACTCAGCTGGAAGTAACCAGGGCGGTCTTCACCCTCATCCCTTGAACAGTCAAGTGCTCATAAAAATTAAGGTGGGATTTGGCAGTTTTAGAGCAGCTATGCTGAGATGGTCTCTTAAGATCTTGGAAAGTTATCGCCCACTCCTGTGATTACCCTAGAGGAAAAATCCTGTTACTAGTGAAGAACTTGACTCTAATCCTCCACAGAGATAAAGTGGGCAACTTCTCCAAATACTTAACTTATGGAAGAATATGGAGATGAATTCTGCATTACAGAATTGTGCCTACCTTGATTTCTGGCACAAGATCAACTGGGTTGGGCCTCAATATGAGCTAACCAATGAGGAACACCTATTTTTTATCAGGCTTGCCTAAATGTATAAATATACTTGACCCTGCCAGGCATCTTGGGGTACCTGCCCCTCATGGCACTCCACATCTGGAGTCCATGAATTCTGATCTTTCTCTCCTCTAGTAGATACACTTAATACTAAAAAAAAAAAAAGTCACTATTTTCTATGACTGACCTCTTTTCTTCTTCTTCCAGTGGTCTTTGTAAAATACTTTCTCTGGCCTGATCCGACTGTTTATCTCTTCACTGACTTCTGTCTAGATTCCAGATTCCACTCTGCCCAGTGTAGATTTCTCTGCCCAGAGATTCACCATAGGCTGTTTAGTTTCTCATTAGTCTTTTTCCTCTTATGTTCTGTAGCCTAAATACATTCTCCTCATTTAGTGTCTTTATACCTCTAAACACTTCTTTAGTTCCCTTTCTAGAGCTCAGCTTCTTCTATTGCTATTTAAACTTTGTGGAAAGAAATCATTGAGGAAATCCAGGGGTAATTACCTGAGTCTCTTCACTTATGTGGTCCATTGATCCCTTGCAGCGTATCCTAACTTTTCTTTTGCTTTGCTCTGAATAACAGTTTTCTTTGCTTGGCAAATCTATGTGGGCTTTTATTTCAATATTGAATCAGCATACAAGAAACTAGAAGCACCAGGTGCAGACTGAGACCACTGGTAACAACAAAGGGAGAGCTTTAACACTGTTTCACCTGCTGATGTTTTATGGGTGTGGTACATGATTCATTAAAATTTGTGATATTTAATATGTAAGGAAATAGAAACAAATTAGGTTATAAGAGAAATACCCGGGGCTGGAGAGGTGGCTCAGGAGTTAAGCCTCTGCCTTGCAGGCGGAAGGTCCTGAGTTCGGATCCCAGATTCCACGTGTAGACGCCGGACGGAAGCGGGGGCGGCCTGCGTTTCTGGTCCTGGTAGGGCGGAGCCTGTGAATCCGGGGGCAAAGTAAACAAGGAGGAGGTGGAGGCGTCCATGGTGGTTCCCGAATTCGCCCGTGGTTCTACACACACATACATGCATTCACGCACACATACACATACACGCGCACAATTGAATAAATAATAATAAAAAAAGTAACCATTTAAAAAAAAAAAGAGAAATACCCAATAAAATAAAATGGTTTCATACTAAAGAAAAATATTGATGCAGACTTCAGTGAAATACTAGATGAAGACAAAATACGGTATTATCAGTATCTTTAATTTTCAATACAGTATTAAATTCATATAGTCTATCTTTAAATTGTCTCTCCCTCCTTATTTACACATTCATGAAAATATTACATATGAAAATATTATATACTATGAACATATGTATACTTAAGTGCTTAGCAATTTAGAAAAAATGTGAACCTTTATAGTTTGAATAATGAACCCAGTGTAATATCTACTGAAGACATTTATGAAAATCTCTAAAAACCCATGTACTTCTTAATATATTTTTCTAATTTTAGTATGAGTTACATAGTTTTGACATATCCTTTGTCAACACTCTTGGAAATTTGCTTGTTTATTTTGTTAGCGATTTTTATATTGTGTTTACTTTAAAATGATAAACTGATTTTTTTATCCTGCTTGATAAATTTTATATACAATTTCGGTTCTTGATCCAAGCACAAAATTTTTTTCATTGATCACTCTCTGGATGCTTGGAAAATAAAATCTAAAAAAATCTCTCTTTCTCTCTCTCTCTTACTTATAAATTTAGCAAGTCAAAATTTTATTTGTCTTGAAGTAATTTAACTGAGAAACTTGGAAAAATGGAATTTTGGTCTATTAAGTAGTCTGCTTCTTATATATTAAGAGAATTACCTGAAAGTGTAATTTTCCTTTGACAGTTTCTAATTTGGTTATTATTGCTTTTCTTTGTTATTCTATTGCTAATTGTTTTCACTTTTTTAAGTTATTTCCTCTTCCCTACATACTTAAACCCTTGCAGTTGACTTTTCAGGTATAAGTTAGAGATCCCAACATCCCTTTGATTTTCTTGGCAGTGAGTTGAATTCAAGCTTTGACTTTAAAAGTTGGAATGATTACCTCTGCTTCTTCTCCACCTTAGGGCTGTTTACAGCCCACTTTCAGAAACATGATATTCTTTTTGAAGTATTTTAAATGTTTGAAGTATTTTAACTAGTATTTTTTAACTTGATTATTTTCTTCAAATTTTCTTATGAAAGTGAATTCACAATGTTCTGATTTCATCACAATGTTGATGATTGTTTTTTAGTTTTGCTGTAATTCAGAACATCAGAGACTCTATAACAACCACTTGGAATCAGGCTTGCCTAATCTCCCCATCCTGAAGCTCAGGGAAATTTGCAAAAGAGGTGGCGGTAAGATTGTAAAAGCACAAGGATGGGAGGGGTCATGATAAGCAAGATACTCCACACAAGTTAGGGCCAAAGAAATTATAAGAGGACTCTGCATGATCAGCACAATGACCAACATATTGTTGACCCCTCAAATTCTAGCATGGACTAAAGGCACTAGGATCCTTAGAAGCAAGGGATTAACAGTCACAGTAGTGTTCTTATACTTAAGGGGAACATAAGAAAGAGTTCTAGGAATTGCCACTGAGTCCTTACACCTCATGAGAGAGGAAGACCCAGAGGAAAGTTTGATATACTCATTAAAGGATGCTTCGGACATGGAGGGAGAGGGCACTGGGAGAAAGGGAGGGAGAGGGGAAAGGAAGGAACAAAGCAGGGAGGGAACAGAGAGGTTCAGGGAGGAGTGGAGGGAGGGATGGAGGGAACAGGGGTTCCTACTATGTTTGTATGAGCAGAGATAAATTAAAAAGGAAAAGAAAGTGAATTCACAAAACTGAAAGAAAGCGGTTCAAAGATAAGTTCTGCCAACTTCTGGCATTGTCAAAATACCTCAGCATTATCTCTTGTACCTCATTCTTCAGCAGAAGTGGAAGCATAAAAGATAATGTGAGGCTTTGTTGGCCTCAGACATTAAGTGCTTAAATCCATGATATCCTCATTGAGAGTGTGCAAGAAGTGTTTTCCACCATTGCCTAGAATGAAATGTGTGGCCAGCCATGTGTTGTGTTACATGTTCTCACAGCAAGTACTTGTCTGGTAAGTGAACAAATGATGTACCACGTCTATATCATGTTAGCACCTAATACAGTGTTAGAACATTCTGTTTGCTATACTGCTACCAATGGTTAGAGTCTAGGCCAGCTGCATTTAGGTTCTTGAACATTGTTCGAATGATACATAAAAACCCACACAAATTTTCACATACAGCAAAGAAAGCACTTATTCAAAGCAAAGCAATTAGATATTCAGGATACTGTGCAAGGGAATCAGTGTGTCACATGAGTGGAGACACTCAAGAATACCATGTTATTGTCCTGGGTTTTCTATTTTTAACATATTTTTGTTTATTTATTATTTTGTGTATATGTGTGCATGCATATGCGTGCATTAGAGGGTACATGTGTCACTGTGGCGGGTCAAGAGGAAGCATCATGGATTGCTTCTACCTTGTCTTTGCTTCACTCTGGGGTTTCCCAGGCTCTCCCCACCAGGGCTGAAAGTGTAGCCCCCTTTGTTTCTGCCTGAAGTTTTCACTTGGGATCCCAACTCAGCACCTTCTACCTGCAAGACAGGACTTCAAACCCTGAGCCTTGTCTCCAGCCCTATCCTAGGTTTCCTTTTAAGGGGCAAAAGTGAAGGAAAAGCTGATTACCAAAGGTGCAGTTCAGGTGGGCCTCAATTTTCCTCACCGTGCATGATTCTTTCAAAAAAGCTTCTGATTTCAATCACATGCATACCCAAGTATGCATAAGCATAATATAAGAAATAAAGGAGAAAGGGGACCATGTTACAGCAGAGAAAATAGGCCACCATCAAGGACTGCAAGTAAGTAATGAGACATCTGGTTAAGTTCACAGACTTTCCTTCCTGATCATTTACAATGGATCATTTACAATGATCTTACCAGAAGGAGAGGGCACGTATAGTCTGGCAGATAGAAAGTACCATTTCGCAAATGGGCGATTGACCCCTCCCTCACCGCGGTTTCCTACTTTTATTACATCTACCCTTGAATATACTCTTATAACAAGACTCTAATTTAACAGGTTTTTATCTCTAGCCAGGGGGCGATATCCAATCCCCATCAGGATGGAGTGAAGGGCATTGCAGGAGCAGCAAAACCGAAAAAAAATAAATTAACAAACCATAATCCAGAAGATCAGAGACTCTATATCAATCACCTGGAACTAGGCCAGCCTAATCTCTCTCCATACTGAAGCTCAGGGAAATTTGTGGAAGAGAGGGTTGTAAGAGCACAAGGATGGGAGGAGTAATGATATGCAAGATACTCCACACAAGTTAGGACCTAAGCAATCATATTTGTACTTTGCATGCCCTGCCCAATGTCCAACACACTATTGACCCCACAAAGTCTAGCGTTTGCTAAAGGCACTAGAATCCTTGGAGGTAAGGGATTGACAGCCACAGTAGTGTTCCTATGGTTAAAGGGAACACAGGAAATGGTTCTGGGAAATGCCACTGGGTCATTGCACCTCATCAGAGAGGAGGACCCAGAGGAGAGTTTGGCATGCTCATTAAAGGATGCTCTGGGGATGGGAGGGGGAGGCATTGGGGGATGGGGAGGGAAAGGGGAGGGGAGGGGGCACGGGGGGGTGGGGGGTGGAGGGAGGGAAGGGACCGGTGTACTTGTTAAGTTTGCATGAGTGGAAATAAAAAAAAAAAAAGAAATAGAGGAGTCTCCCTAAAAGTTCACTTGAAGGATATAGTTTTTTCTGTTGTGCATGTATCTAAAACCAGTTCAGACCAGATAGACCTCTCTAGTATTTTAACTTGAATACAATGGAAATAAAACTGAATAGAAATTTTCTAAGATTTGAAGATTACTTAAAGATCAGAAACTTATTCCACTGTGTAGGTAGTGCTGCATGTGAAATCCTGTTCAGTTAGGATATCAAGGTTGCCAGCTGTACTGCTAGGTGAGAGTCTCTGTGTGTGTGCATAGTACTTGAAGGTAAAGGATCTAAACACCCAAGAGCAATAAGAGTTCTGCAATGTGTGCTTTTTCTTAAGTCAAATGGGAGTGTCAGTTTCCTGAGCTATTATCTCTACTTGTTTTCCTCAGTGTTTACTGATATAAGGCATTGAAAAACTATTTTAAAGCCATAGAGTTAAGGTTGATATTCTTGCACTGATTTGAGAGAAATCAATTAGAAAATATTTCTTATTTACATAGACATTGGTAAAAATGTAACTTTCACAGATTGTGACTAGGTCTCTAATCATGAGAAATGAGGAGTTTTCTGAGTTAATTGTATCGATTGTAGTTATTTTTTGCTGTCAATCACAATACTATGGAAACTACTTCAGTGTATTATTAAAAGAACCTCCATGAGTTATGAATGCGTACAGTAGTGTAATTTTAGAAGTACGTGTGTGTGTGTGAGGGTGTATATGCATATAAATAAAGCTTGAAAATATTTTTCAGGAATTGAATCTGGTCTTTTCAGTCAATTCCTCCTTCTCTCATTGTCTATGGTTTCTTCATTGAATTATCTAAATCAAATAAAATATCTTATGATGTTATTAGTTAGATTGAATTCAATCCTACTGTAAATTCTTGCCCCTCAGAGAAGTTATTGTTTTGTATTTCTGTGTGATGAGATTTAATTATCATTGTTACTTTCTTATAATAGTGGGAAATACTATATCCTCTAAGGTCATGATTTATTGCAGTTTTCCATAAATATCATAGGCAATAAGCAAGATCTGATTCAGATACATGTGTGCAGTGGAATATCCTGCTTTCAAATCTTATCTCATAATTAGGAGTTGTCAATAGTGATTACTTAGAAAATGTTACTGAACCTCAATAACTTCCATTCTGACAGAGGAATTGCTTTTTATGACATATCCATTCATTAGAAATCATCCACACGATTCAAGCATAAATATTTATGAATATTTTTGCAGACATGTTTTGGGGACATTGATTTATTTTCCTCCCTCCCTCCATCCTTTCCTCTCTTCCTTCCTTCCTTCAGTCTTTTTATTTGTGATTTTAAAAAAAAATTTGTTTTGTTTTGACAGAGTATTGCCCTGTAGTGCAGGCTGTGTAGACTTGTTAGGTTCCAACAATATCTTCAAAATCAACGTGTTTCCCAGAAGGGCTTTGGTGTCATAAATCATCCTTTCTGAACATCCTAAATGCTGAGATTGGGGGACTCAGCAACTCTCTCCACTTAATAATGTTTTTTTTTTTTTGTCATACATACTCACATGCTTTAAATCATGAAAAGCAGAAATAAGGCTTCAAAACATAAAGGTGTGATATACTTTAGCAAGTCAGAATATTATTGTATTCAAAGTGCACAATCACAAATGAAAATAAAACAAAATTAAAACGTGAATTATATACAAAAGGACATTGGAGTAGAAAATATCCATAGACCCTTTCAGATGGTATATTAAATGAAACAACCTAGATTCTGAAAGTCATAAGTCACATGTTTTCTGTCATATGAAGATCCCATTTGACAGAGAGTAAGAATGAGAAAGAGAAAGAGAGACAGAGATAGAGATAGAAAGAGAGAGTTAGATAGAGAGAGAGAGAGAACCAGATAGAGATCTACAGAGGAGAAAAGGGGTAGGTGGGGAATTGAGTACATGAGACATTCAGGCAGGAAGTAGATACTGGAGAAGAAGAGAATAAGAAAGCACAGGGGTTGGAGATGACGGGGGGATCAACAAGAAATTCTGTTTCAAATGTCACAAAGAAACCAAATATTTGCGGGCTAATGAAAAAACAAAGGGTACTGCAATTAATTTGGTTTTCATTCTTCAAAAATGTTTAAAAATGCTGGGGAGCCAGCTCTATTGCCTACAATGTAAGGACCAGAGTCCAGATTTCCCATAACCCAAATAAAACCTAGATAGTCACGGCAGTCATCTGCAATCCCAGCACTGGGGAGGCAAAAACAGAATTACCTGAGCAAGCTAAACAGCTAATGGTGAGGCATTATTCATGCAATTGAGAGACTATGCCTTAATAATAGAAGTAAAGAATAACAGAAAACATATGACATGAAATTCAAATGTGCACCCACATATTGCATATGAGCATACACATAGGTGTCTTCCCATCCTGCATTTGCAGGAAATGTGTACAGCTCAGATAGAGTGTGTCATAGTTAGGCACAGGTGTCAACTTGACAGTTGAGGGTTTGAGCTCTGGGCACATATGTAGAGAATTAGTGGTTAATTTAGGCCCAGAGCATACCTGCAGGAGATTGTCTAGCTGATGAGGAAGGCCCAGCCTATGGTGGGTGGGATTAGGTCCTGGAATAAATCACAGAGAGATTTGCTTTCAGTTGGCAAGGCCAGCTGATTGAGAGAGTTGGCAACCTTCTGTATACTTGGCCAGACATGCTGGTCTGGCAAGTAAGGATTATCCCTCTCTCAACTGTCATGTGGTGATGGTGTGACCAGTTCCCTCAGCCTGGTGTTGGTGCATGCTCTCCCATCAAGGTGGACTGAGAAGTGTAACCAGGTATTGTAAGAGACACATTTGAAAAAGAATTTGTTGTTGATCCCCCGTCATCTTGCTCCCTTAAGCTCTCTTAAGCTCTCTTAAGCTGTTTGATGGTTATTTACCAGCAATCGTGTAGGTGAACTGCAACAGGGTCCCTTAATTTAATTGATTATTAAAAGATTCAATCATGTTCTGATGACTGAAATTTTAACAAAATATCCAAATGAATGTTTTATTTGTATCTTATTCTACTAAAAATCCACATAGAAAAAAATGTTGATTATTTTAACACCACCATCTTTTCAAGAACTTCATGCACACATTCTTAACACATTTCAAAGGAAGTATGCAAACAGCTCTTGTGCCTCCAAGGAATTAAATTAATAATTGGTGGGTTTCCTTCAACAGACCACTTACTTTCCATTGTCACAAATACTGGCTGTCAGACTGGATGGGATTAAAAATACCCAGAAAGCTAATTTATTAAAAGATTTTCAGGTGCTTGTATAAGCAGAGTCATAAAAATGCAGAACATGGTGATGTTTAGAGCACATGAATTGCTGACAGACTGGGAAGAAAACTGACATTTCCTCTTAAAGATGGACTGTAGCACTCTCCTGCCAGATCAGTTTGCCTTTTAGTGCAAGACAAAGGAAGTGGGTTGTAGGCTGTCAAACCCTCCGGAGAATAGAAAGAAGTAGTGCAAGCCTTGATGTTCAGCTCAAACCAATTTTGTCTCTTGGATTCTGTGGAACACTCAGACTTTAATGCTACAGAATGCAGTTGTCATTCCTGTTATAAAAAGGAGTATTACTTTTCCCTGCATTGACAGAAGTAGTCATTTTGGGTTTGATAAGATATAACTTAGATAGCATTAATTATTTTCTTATTTCTCTTTTTCAGTAGAATCCCACTGAAAATGAATTATATTTTCTTATGTACATTGTGTTCAATAATCATTGATTTTCCTTTAACTGAAATCATTTCCTTCCTACTGTATCTTACAAAATTTCATAGGTTGATTTCTAGAATTCATTATATTTTCTTCATTTCTTTCAGTTATTCTAATTTGTCAGTTATTGGAAGAAAATCATTGTAGATAATTTACTTTTGCTTTATGTACTTCTGGATGCAGTGACTCTCCATGAATCCACCTCAAAAACATCATAGTACTTTGCCCTGCATATGCCACATATGGTAATCCAATTCTTTTGGCATTTCTTTGAATTTATTACTTATTAGTTATTTAATTGTCACCATGTACTTATGGCTATGGAATGAGTTTATACGTCAGATGACCTTAAAGATATGATCATTTCAATTCACTTTCTTAAATGCCTGGATTTTCAGCATAGGACATTAAGCCTAATTAGTTTGAGCTTTTTTTCTTGTATCTTTGAAAATTCACTCTTGATTAATCTTGTGATATTCTGTGCATAGTATTTCACATAGTAGGAAACTACTGAACAGGCTTAAATTTTTCATATTTCTCTATAGTGCATGTGTGTGTATATATGTGGATGTGTGTGTGTTGTGTGTGTGTTTAAGTGTGAATATAATTGCTACAGAACAAGTCTAACTTGGAATTTTCCCCCTGCTTGGACTTTGTATCTCTGGGTTTGTTATATAACTGAGTTAGAGGGGTTTTTTTTTAGCATGTATATGTGTATGTTCAATACAGCACTGTACAAAACTGGGCAAGTATAATCACATAAGATGGAAAGTAGTTTCAGGAGGACCAGCTGTTAAAGGACATCATTGATTACACAGTGAGAAACCTTTGTTGTTTCATAAAGCTTGAGACTATCTCTCCTTCTCTCTCTCTCGCTTTCTCTCTCTCTCTCTCCCTCTTATACAAAGACTAAAACAAAAAATAATAGAAAATTTAGAATTTGTTGCCAATAAGTCATATTTTATTTCAGTAAGTTTTGAATTAAATATTTTACATGATATTGTAGGGACTTGAATCAAAATATATGTACTATTTTAAAATATTAAAATTGCATCACTGATAAAATCCACAATTTATGAGACTGCATTACTTTTATAGTTCACAGTAGATACTGTCATACAAAAATAAATACCTGAAAATATTTTAAGGTCTATTAATTATGGGGTTACCTATTCTTAATGATATGAAGGAAAAAAATTAAATGCACTTGTGTTAGAATTCCTTCATGCTTTGTTGCCATTTTATGCTTTCAACTAAATCTTAATTGTTTTTGTTAGTAAAACACTGAGTAGTTGTATTTCTGGGTTTGATAGTCTAAGGAAAATGAAACTGCAGATTTTATCATCAAATTTTAGAATCCTTTTCTTCACTCCAATGACATGTATACTTGGATTTTTTAATCTTCATCATCTGCCTAGATGAGTGAGTGAGTTCATGATGACTTCTCCAACATACCCTCTAGATAGATAAGCTACAGGAGGTTATTCCTTGTACAAAGAATTCTGATCCAAAAGCCATCATTGGACATTTGTTGTGATGAAAGGGGCAGAGGATAGACAATAGATCTCTGAGTGCTACCTTGTCCTCAGACCTCCAAATCTGTTACTCCCCCCCTCACTTTCAGTGGTAATATCTCATAACATTATGCCTAGAGCAGTATGTCCAGTTCTCTCTAATATAGTACTTATCATTCATGAAGATTTTCATGTCCTATAAGCATAGCTAAATGACTGACAGACTCATTTTCATATTTTGTCTCTTTTTTAAGAGAATGAGATTGGTTGCCATAGTTGGCATGTAACCTAAGTTATCCTGAAATCCCTATGTAGCTGAAAATGACCTTCTGTGCTGACTCTCTTCCTTGAGCTACACCAATCCAGGTGCTAAGGATTTTACCTTAGACAATTCACATTTAGATAGCCAGATGGAGCTGGTGGCCTCTGTGCTGGTCAGTATAGATTGGTCTTGAAGGATTTAATCAGATATGTATGAGTAGAACTTACAGTCAGCTCAGTTAAAGGGAAAATATTTCTTTTTCTCACTCAGTTCTAGGTTCATTGAGACATCCTCTACAAAAAAAAATGCATAGCAAGAAAAGTAAAGCATAAGTTGTAAATGTCATGGGTACCTTTATCAAAGAACATCTCATAAAACAGATAAATTTGTATATTGCGTATGTTGTATATGAAGTGGAAAGGTCTGACCAAGTGGATATTACACAATGAAAATTGTTAAGGCACTTACAAATCCTTGATGGCTTGTTCCCCTTTGTGTTTGTTTAGACAACTATATCTCTATGCATTTATGTGTAGGAATGTCCCCTTTTCCCCCATACTGAATGATACCTCTCTATGAGGATGACAGTATCAGAGACCCAAGGATAGGGAAAGAGAGGCATGCCTGACTATTTCCTTTATTTTCTCACACATCAATATGCCTTGCTTCCCAAAAATATCATGAACTGAACCCAATCACTTACATGTTAGATACTAATAAGATATTTCTCATGATATATACTGTGGTGGTAATTAATTAAAAGACTCTCTTTCTTTCAATGCTCACTATAATCTTGTGAAATTCCCATCACTTTAAATGAGTAGGTCAGACTGATTAGGTTTTATGATAGTTAAGTCTGGATGTCAACTTTACACACCTGGAATTAATTAAGATTGACCAAGACCACACCTTGCAGGATCAACTGAGACCACCTGAAAGGATTTACCCACCCTAAATTTCATGGGAACTTCCATAGATCCCATAGGAACCTCCCAGTAATGGACCATATAAAAGGGACCACAGAATACAGGTGGAGAGATATTCTAGCTATGTGGAGGTCTGCTGCCAGCCATGCCATCTCTGGAACTGTAAGTTGAATAAATCTCTCTTTCTCTCGTAAGTTGTTTGACTTTGAATGCTCTCTCACAGCAATAGCAAAGAGTAACTGTAACAGGTTTAATAGTTTATGAAGGATCCATATCTGAGAGAGGCAGATGATTTATTAAATGTACCAACAAATCCTGTTTTTGCTAGCATGTATTGTCATAGTATCTGTTCAATATTCAAGCTCACTAAAACATTTGCTTTTTAAAAAATCTCAACTTCAATATGTACACACCAGCGTTTTCTTCTGATTAGCTCGTGCTTTCTTATGTCAATTTATAGAAGTGAATGTACTACTTTTAAGTGAAATCATCCCCAGGAAAAGAAAAGCAGAGAAGAAATTATATGACAGTGCTATGACGAACTTTTGCCCAAACTATATTTCTTTAAACACTGCAAAATTTCCAACCACTAAGACTTCCAATGTAACTTCAGAATCAAAGGTTAAATAATGTGTACAGTTGTGAATTCACTTTTCATTTGGTTTTCCTCACTATTACAACACATTGAATTTATTTTAATACTGTGAAATCTATAATATCCTTTAGCTTTGATTAACAGTTATGACACATCACATTCTGAAGGAAAACCACCTGAGAGCTGTTCACATCTTAGAAACTTAGGGAGGCTATTTACTTGATTCAAGATGGAATAGTGTCTGACAAAGAGAGTGATCCCCTGTGTACAGTAACAAATTCTGACAAAACTTGACCACACATGAGAAAGAACACAAGGTGTGTGATAGATTGCAGCTGACAAGTTGGTGATGACCAGCTGCATTTCTAAACAATATGTGGGTGCACTTGTTTTTGCTGGCCATTCTTGTTAGTTAACATCTTTTTACATTATTGGGAAGCTGTTTAAAAATGTGCTTTAAATTTCAACAGAGATTATTGCTGGAGAAGTAATATGATGAGAGCTCATTACTGAAGAACATAATGTATGTGATATATATATATATATATATATATATGATATATGTGGGATTTATATGCCACACATATTTAGATATTTATCCCCAACACTTAAACCACCCCATAGTAGCTCCAGCTGCTACCCCAGCCCCTTTGCACACAACACCTTTAATGACAAAGAACCAATATTTTTTTGGCACATAGCATAGAACTAAGTAACCTTGCATTTTTTCTTTTGTGTTTAAATTTCTTAATCTGTTTCCTTTTCTGCCTCTTATTAATGAACTTCTTTTTCAAATTTCTATTAATAATAACAGGAAGCAAAGTACTGCAAAGTTAAGGTGATTTTTGTCTGTGGTTATATGGTTTGCAAACATGTATAATTTTAAAACTAGAATAATTAAAGAGTTGGCCAGGTTAGTGGTGCATGATGCGATTCTGTGAAATCATCTAACTTAAAGGAAAGATCATCAGAGGTAAGATAACTAGGGACACAGAGAAACTGTCTACAAAAATATTAAAGTGGTTTTGGCAGATGGCTCAGTGGGTAAAAGTACTTGTCCTACAAGCTGAAAGTCCTGATTTCAGATCAATGGAATCCATTTAGAAAGAGGGTGCAGAAGTGCAAGTTTCTGAAATTCCAATGTGCCCACAGGAAATGGGAGGTGGAGAGAGGAGAAACCTAAGTAGCCAGTCAGTCTGGTCTTCACAGTGAGGAAAAACCTTTGTCTCGACACAAGGGAAAGGTGATGCCTAAACCTGAAGCTTATGATAAGTGTACACACACACCCATGAACATGGACTCACCGACATACACATCACACATATACACCTGCTTTACATTATCAAGTGCTAAAACACACACTAATTTGTGTTTAGAATTTGAGGGACAGGATGTAGAACAAGCTCTGTTTCTTCCATCAATATTTCTGAAGAGGAGGATGAGAGTGACAGGAAAGAAAGACACAGAAAAAATTAAAGGTCTTGTTGGATTTTGTGAAATAACAAAAGAAAAAAACATGTTTTGCTCTATATATATCATTTGCTCTTGGGTAGCACATCCAGGAGCATGCTTCCGGAACTCTAGGTTTGTAACATGTTTACTAAAGTACTGAAGTGTTAGCAGCAGCACACAACCTGAGAGTATCCATGTGTGGTGTTGAGACTGGGTAGTGGGTGTTTACATATCCATCTTAAGATATTTCTTTCTCTTTTTTGTCTACGCATGTTCATGGATATATTGCATCAATATGTGATATGTGCATGTGCAGATGTGCCAGAAGAGGATACTGAGTGTTCTGCTCCTTCACTGCTTTATTCCCTTGAGACAGGATATTTTACCAAACCCAGATTACTGCTGGCAACTAGCATGTCTCAGTAATCTTTCTGTCTATACTCCCCACAGTGCTAGATTATAAGTATGTGAAAGATCACATGGAGAGTGAGATCAGAAAACTCAGGTCCTCATGATTGTGCTTAGACTTCTTTATCCACCATTCCGTTTATGTATTTTCATGTGACATTTCATATAATGTAAATGGCAAGTGACTTTTGGCAAAAAAAAATCCTGTTATTTACTTCATTGGGAAAAAATATATAGAAATAGGGGACAGAATCATTTCATTTGTGCTCTGATTCACAAAACTGTGTCTATGTATATGCTCTATACAATATGGTTTCTACTGAGCACTTGAGATTTGAACAGTACATGCTGAATTTTTTTTCTGTAAATGTAAAAATCCCAAATCAATGAAAAATTCGCATTCAACATCATTTTTTAAAAATCTAAATTTTCATACTGGCTAAATTTTACAGTAGAATTTAAAGTTATATCAAATAATCTATTATTCATTTTAATATCTCCTGTTTGGTTTTACTTTTTAATATGTAGTTATGAGAAATTTTTTAAAAAATGCATATGAGGTTCCAAGATTTCTACCAGAGATTCATTGCAACATTAAGAATCATTGTCTATGATTTTCTTTCTGATATTTTAATTCAAAATTTGATCATTTTCAATATTTTTGATATTTTCTTCAAAATTTTTGTTTTACTCCTGTAAATGGGTATATATGTTTATTTGGACATATGGGGGAAATCAAAGGCCAACAACTTTCAAGAGTCGACTTGATCTTTCTATTGCATAGGTTCCAGGGATTAAACTCAGCTCATCATATTTGTTGAGCTCTTTTACCAATTGTTTCAGTTTGTTGGCCCCTCAAAATTTTCTTGATAATAGTGGCAATACTTAGAACCATTATGCAACAATTTAAATTTTTTTCTGTATAACTCAAATGTATGAAGTGTGTGTCTAGATTTGGAATTGTTATGCACCACAATTTTTTCCAGGATTTCCTATGTTATATTTTCTTCCAAGCATTTAATGTAACTTTCAAGACATTCATTTTCTGTATTTTAAAATACTAGGCACATAAGACCATCTTGAATTTTTTTGGAATATTACCAGATATACTATATAACTTCCTGATACTAGAGCAATAAGACAGGCACTTGGATGCATTTTTTTAAAGCAGATAGGGAAAAGGTTAAAGTAATTTAATGCAAAGCATTAGCATAATGGATCCTTATTTCCTTCCTGCCTTCACAACTGTCAAATCTCAAGAAAGCTGGAGCAATTGGAAAGCACAGTGTTATTGCCTCCAGGTTCAAGATGCTAGTAATTCCAAATCGGATTTTAGAACTGCTCTTCTTTAGGGTTCACATTCTCAATCACTGCCTTCAATAAAGATGCCAGTCTGTAAGCTTACCTTCAAACCTGAAGCTGTTCTATAACATCAACATCTGATGCTGGGAATGATCACATAAATGGGAGACATTTTCAATTTTGCTGACTCCCAAATAAATATGGGAAAAAGACTTCCAAGCAGGTCATGGTAGGATATTATACTAAAAAAAATATTGGACAAACTTTTTACCTGTTGCTTCTAGCAAAATAATGTGTTTCTTCTGTTTGGTTTCTTGAGTCACTGACAGATATATGGGTCTGAGAACTCCAATAATCTTTTAGTTTTGCAGACAGCTACTTTTTCTATTCTCTGTCACTGTAGTTGTGAGAAATAAATTGGTATTTTTCTTGTTCCTGCTTTTTCTAAACCTTGTACTCCGTGTGTTCACTGGACTTCAATCTGGTTCTCAAACAGGTAAACAAAACTAATTAGATGATTTATTTTTAGTGCAACGACTAGTTACAATAAAAGGTTTCTTTTTTGTTTTTCCTCACAAAGTTTGTTTGTGTGTGTGTGTGTGTGTGTGTGCGCGCACACACGTGTTAATATGATAAAGACAAAAAGAAAAGCAAGAAAATAAGAAAGTAAAAGATCTTTTCAAAGAAATTCTTCAAATATATGCAATAAAATATTTGGAATTATAATGGAAACCAATTTTATCGAAACAGAAGTGTTCAAAATACAACTACAAAGGCAAATCTACATATAATGTTGTATTTTACTTTAAAGAAAGGACAGCTAGCATCAAGGGCTTCTTGTAGAAAATAAGAATAAAACGGACACATCAAAAATGCATAGATAAAAGACAAGCTGGAAATGTTAGCATTGCATTAGCAGAATTTTATTACCTGTCCCGTTGGAAAATTCTGCATTCATTTCTGTTTTGTATCCACTCTACCAAGTATGAGCATTGATTTTCTCAGTGAATTTTCTAGACAACTTTTGGTGAAATTAATTTAGTTATTGGTTGAACTTAAATACAATCCCTAAATAAAAACAAATTAAAAATTGTTCTTTTTTTTAAATTTTTTTTATTATTATTTATTCAATTGTGCGTGTGTGCGTGTGTGGTGTGTGTGTGTCTGTGTGTGTAGAACCATGGACGAATTCGGGAACCACCTATGGACGCCTCCACCTTCTTCTTGTTCACTCTGCCCTGGGATTCACAGGCTCCGCCCTACCAGGACCAGAAATGCAGGCCGCTCCCCGCTTCAGCCTGGCGTCTATCCGTGGGATCTGGGATCCGAACTCAGGACCTTCCAGCCTGCAAGGCAGAGGCGTAACCTCTGAGCCACCTCTCCAGCCCCTAAAAATTGTTCTTAAGTTAACTGATGTTCATTCAAGCTTTTCTCTGAAACGCAGACAAATTTGTGTACTTTTAAACTACTTATGTGAAATTGGAGTTGGTCATTATCATTTGAAATTGAAATATCACTAAACAGTGTAATCATTCTAACCAGTCAACAATATTCAGAACTGAAAGCTTCATTTTTTGATCACTGTGTGTCATTGCAATGATAGTATTGCACTATCATGTATCTAATATGTTAGGGAAAATATTGGTCAAATACGAAGGACAAAGTAAAAGCTTATATTATATGCCCTTCAAGATTTTTTAAGGTGTTGATATACAGTACTGTACAATATAATCGCTGCATTAACATAAGACTTTAATATCTGCACCACTCTATATATAGTCCCTGACAAAGTGATTTCTGAGCATTAGAATGAGTCTGGTGTGAGTTTCTGAATTTCTAAAATGATTTTTATGAGTTTACTGTCTCTGGTCATTGGTTAACTTCAAATACTCCCAAACAGCTCAAAAGAGACAATAAAAAAGACATCTTTGATTTGGGCAATTAAGTCTTTCCCTAAGTTGGAATGTCGTAGATGGATAACAAAGGTCCCCTGATGATATTTATGGACACCCTGTTCATTTGCATTTGGTTTCTGAAAATTTTGGTGATTAAGTGAATAGCATAGGAACTGCCTTTTATTTATTTTTTTAAACATTTTTTATTATCTCCGCTCATACAAGCTTAATAGGTACACCGGTTCCCTCCCTCCCTCCTCCTCCCCCCGACCTCTCTGCTCACCCTCCCATCACTGCTCCCTCCCCACCCTCCAGTGCCTCCCCTCCCCAAATCCCCGGAGAATCCTTTAATGTGCATGCCAGACTCTCCTATGGGTCCTCCTCTCAGATGACATACAAGGACCCAGTGGCATTTCCCTGAACCCTTTCCTTTGTTCTCCTTAAGCATAGGAACACTACTGTGGCTGTCAGTCCCTTGCCTCCAAGGATCTTGGTGCCTTTAGCAGATGCTAGACTTTGTGAAGTCAATAGTGTGTTGGACATTGTGTGGGCTTGCAAAGTCCAATTATGATTTCTTCGGCCCTAACTTGTGTGGAGTATCTTGCATATCATTGCTCCTCCCATCCTTGTGCTCTTACACTCTTACCACCCCCTCTTCTGCAAATTTCCCTGAGCTTCAGGATGGGCAGAGATTAGGCTGGCCTAGTTCTAGGTGGTTGATATAGAGTCTCTGAAGTTCTGGATTATGGTTTGTTGATTTTCTTTTGTGGTTTTGCTGCTCCTGCAATGCCCTTCACTCCATCCTGATGGGTATTGGATGTCACCCCAGGGGGAGGAACTGCCTTTTAGAATGGGCAAAGCTTTAACTTAGAAGCTGCACTTCAGTGTAAGCCTGATCAGATCCGATAATTTTATGTGGATTGGTAACATTAGTCTGCTCATTCAATATCACTATACATTACTTCCATCATATATCAAGTAAGGATAATAACATCCTTTTCATTTGGGAATTAGAATACAATGAACTGAATTGAAAATGAAATTAAATAGTTTGCAAAGTTTAGCATAGTATCTAATACTTTATCATCAAATGCCAGATAGTATGGACTTGTAGCTTTGGAATATTTTTAAATACTGAAGCACATAAATTTAACTTAGTTCATAGCAGAAAAAAAGTGATATACAATAAAATCTTCTTACTCTAAGCATAAAGATTTTGCATTCTTCTCAATGTATTTAGAAATGTTGAAAATCAAATTTTTGTATAATAGCTTTATTAATTTATTTATTTACAAGTATCCTGGGTTTATGTCTTTGCCTTGATCCTCTACTCCCTCACTTTCATCCTGTCACACTCTCCCCCTCACCCCTTCCCCTCACCCCACCATTCTCCAACCCTTGCTAATTCATCCATCCTGCTTTATCCCAACTCCTCTTTCACCACCCCTGCCTCACATCCCTTTTCTCGTATTACAAGTCTTCCTTTGGGGTGTCTGTGCTGGTAGAGGAGTCAGATTTCTGTGGAGTTTTTTTTTTTTTTTTAATTTTTTTTATTATTATTTATTCAACTGTGCATATGCGTGTGTATGTGCGCGCGCGCGTCTGTGTGTGTGTGTGTGTGTGTGTCTGTGTATGTGTAGAACCACGGACGAATTCGCGAACCACCATGGACGCCTCCTCCTCCTTCTGCCCCGGGATTCACAGGCTCCGCCCTACCAGGACCGGAAACGCAGGCCGCCCCCGCTTCCGCCTGGCGTCTATACGTGAGATCTGGGATCCGAACTCGGGACCTTCCGCCTGCAAGGCGGAGGCTTAACCCCTGAGCCACCTCTCCAGCCCCTCTGTGGAGTTTTATGTGGCTCTTCAGTGGTAAAGTCATAGTGGGGAGGTTCCTCTTCCCTTGTGCAGTACTGTCCCTAAGACACCAACAATGCATGAAGGTTCCCTTCTCCATGAATCCTCTCCAGTATTTGTTGTTGTATGTTTTTTAGATTTTAGTCATTCTCACCAGAGTGAGATGACATTTCAGAGTGGTTTTGATTTGTATTTCCATAATGACTAGGGAATTGAGACAATTTTTAAGGTATTTTGCAGATGTTTTAGTTTCATTCTGGGAAAAGTTTATTTTAAGTTTCATAGCCCATTTTCTAATTGGAGTGTTTGCCTCCTTGGTGTTCAATTTTTTGAGTTCTTTGCATACTCTGGATATTAGTACTCAGTCAGATGTGTTGTTAGTGAAGATTTTCTTCAATTCTGCAGGTTGTATTTTTGCTTGGTGAACAATATCTTTTTATTATTAATTGAATTGTACATGTGTGCATGTGTGTGTATGAATGTATAAATGTGTATGTGTGTATGTGTGTGTGCGTAGAACCACAGGCAAATTCAGGAACCACCATGGTCTGCCTCCACCTCTTCCTTGTTTATTCTGCCAGGGGATTCACAGGCTCTGCCCTACCAGGACCAGAAACCAAGCAGATCCCGCTTTTGCCCGGTGTCTATACATGGGGACTAAGATCCGAACTCAGGACCTTCTGCTTGCAAGACAGAGGCTTAACCCCTCTCCAGCCCTGGTGAACAATATCTTTTGCTGAGCAGATGCTCTTTAATTTCGTGAAATCCTACTTGTTGAGTGTTGTCCTAATTCCTGTGCAATTGAGGTCCTATTCAGAAAATGTTGGCCTTGGCCAATCAGTTCAAAGGAATTCACTACTCTTTCTTCTAGGGTTTTTATATCTCTGACTTAATATTAAGGACTTTGTTCTATTTGATATCTCTATCTGCCTCCTTTGAGTCTGATTGAATTACCATATTTGGACAGTTGTGGCTGCTTTCCTGGGTGTGAAAGAGGTCATCAAGGTTTGCTTGGTACTGTTTTGTGGGTAAGATTATTGTAGTACTCAAGTAATGTGTAAGTTCAGCTCTGGTTAAGGAGGGTGGCAGGGTTTTGGTCTTTTTATAGCTGAGATTTTAACAAGTGGGTCACTAAGTTTGTTAGGTGAGGGTGGATTAAGTATCACAATAGCTTTTCAGGGAAATTTGTGGAAGAGGGGGCAGTAAGGCTGTAAGAGCCTAAAGATAGGAAGGAGTTACAACATTCAAGATACTCCACACAAGTTAGGCTCAAAGTAATCATACTAGGACTTTACTTGACCTGCGCAATGACCAACATATCATTGATCCCTCAAAGTCTAGCATGGATCACGGGTACTAGGATTCTTAGAGGCAAGGGATTACCAGCCACAATAGTGTTCCCATATTAAAGGGGAACACAAAAAAGAGCTCTAGGCAATGCTACTGAGTTCTTATACCTCATCAGAGAGGAGGACCCAGAGGGAAGTTTGACATGCACACTAAAAGTTGCTCTAGGGATGGGGGGGACAATGGGAGAAAGGGGGGAAAGAAGGGGAAAAGAGGGGAGGGAGGAAGGGGATCCAGGGAGGAGTGGAGGGAAGGAGGGGAATGGGGTACCTATCAAGTTTGTATGAGTGGAAAAAATAAATATTAAAAAAAGTAGTATCACAACAGCTTTTAGAATATACAATAGGGTGGGTATGGTAGCCAGAGGTTGCAGTTCAGTGGGATATGGCATTTCATAGATTGTTAGGGGTCTGAGAGAGTGAATGGCTAAGACTATAAAGTGATAGATGTCTGGGGCTTTGTGTATACTATATAAGAATATTATCAGGATGGAGCTAAGGGCGGTGCAGGAGCAGCAAAACTGAAAAAAGAACATAATAAACCATAATTCAGAACATCAGAGACTCTATATCAACCATCTGAAACCAGACCAGCCTAATCTCTCCCCATCCTAAAGCGTAGGGAAATTTGTGGAAGAGGGGGCGGTAAGATTGTAAGAGCCTAAAGATGGGAAAGAGCAACGATATGCAAGGTACTCCACACAAGTTAGGGCCGAAGTAACCATAATAGGACTTTCATGACCTGCGCAATGACCAACATATCATTGACCCTCCAAAGTCTAGCATGGATCACAGGCACTAGGATCCATAGAGGCAAGGGATTAACAGCCACAATAGTGTTCCTATACTAAAGGGGAACACACAAAAAAAGAGCTCTAGGCAATGCTACTGAGTCCTAAAACCTTATCAGAGAGGAGGACCCAGAGGAAAGTTTGACATGCACAATAAAGGATGCTCCAGGGATGGACAATGAGAGAAAGGGAGGGAGGGGGGAAAGGAAGAAGAAAATGGGGGAAGGAACAAGGGGATCCAGGGAGAGAGGGGAATGGGGTATCTATCAAGTTTGTATGAGTGGAAAATAAATAAATAAATAAATAAATAAATAAATAAATAAATAAATAAATAAAACTGTATTATCAGTTGAGATTAAAAGGAAAATAAAATAGGATACTGTATCTTAGGGTTAGGTACAAAGTTTCTCTTTTGTTGAATGATGAGATTCTTGGGGTACTCAGAGGTATGATGATATCAAGTCTGCTGGCCCCCAGCTGAGGTTTCTGTAACTTCTGTAAGTTTCATGGAAGCTGTGCTCTTTTTAAAGCACTCAAGGGCTGGACTCTATGGTCCACCAGGATCCATAACCAGGCAGGAGAGTGTAAATGTAATTTTGATCAGGTACCTGAACCAATATAAAAGCAGATATTTGATTATGCTATTATTTTGAAGAATAATTATCTAATTGGTATGTTGAATATTTTGTATTTACTAAAATGATTTGACTACCAATGGTAGGAGATTCATTTCACAGTTAACTGTTTATTGGCTATTTTCAACTTATGACTAAAAGCATAGTGTTTATGAAAGGTAGCTGAATTTTAGTTAAATCCAACTTTAAATAATTTAAACTGATCCTATGGTTTTTATGTTACATGCATTCATTAGGTATCTGCAACTGAACTGTCATAGAAATGAGTTTTTAATGATTCTACTCAACTGTCCAGGTTAGTTTCCTCTCCCTGACTAATAAACTGAGATAATCTGTCAAAGTCATTGCCATATATATATATATATATATATATATATATATATATATATATATATATATATATAGTCTATACGTGGGGTCTGGGATCCGAACTCAGGACCTTCCGCCTGCAAGGCAGAGGCTTAACCCCTGAGCTATCTCTCCAGCCCCTGATTTCATTTTTAAAAAGTTTTATTTATTTTATTTATTTGAGAGAAGGGGAAGGGGATTGGCATGTTCTTGTCACAGCACAGGTGTGGAGAATGGAATACGATTTTCTGAAGTCATATCTGGTCTCCTCCAATAATGTCTCCTCAGTTGAAATGCTGTGGGCATATTTACAGCTAAATCGTTTAATTGGCCCTTCTTAATCTTTAGCTATCTTAATCTTAGGGACTGTGTCCAAAGAGACTGAAATGCAAAATCTTGGTACTTGACTCTCTCAAATTGCAGTTTGAAATTTGGCTACAAAACACAATCACATGACTAGGGCTGGATTTGCTAGTTTCTAGACATCACCTGAGATTCTCATTAATCTCATGTTAGCTGCAGTCTGGTTTCTGGGATGCTGACTAATGTCATCAATGACTGAAACATTCATCATAACTTTCAAACATCTGTCAGAATCTCCTTGGTACAAGAGATCCACTTATGGTAGCCTGAGGTAACTCAGCATCTTTTAATGTCTCTTTTGGAAGGATAAAATGGAGTACTAGGGTTTCTTTGTTTTTGTTTTTGTTTTTACTTTTCTTCATTCTGATCATAAATAACTCAAGAAAAAATTCACACCATTCAGTTTTTTGGCATATCAATTGGCAAGCTGATGTACAGTTTACATTGCTTTTCTTGAGACTGTGAATGGACCTTTATTAATCACAGTGATAGCTGCCCACTTTGAAGACCAACCCTGGGATAAAAGCAGGTTCAGTATTTCTACTGAATCCTTGATGGATAATTTCATCACAGTCTCATTCTCTTACTCGAAGAACCAAATTCTGTATATTTCTTCAGCAGGAATATTAAATAGTTGTAATCGTTACTGATTGAATCTGTGTTGGTTCATCCCCACCCACATGTCAGTACTCTAATTGTCAGTTACCCCTTTCTACTTACGGTCCCCTGTCTTCATGGCTGGTTTACTTATCTTCAAGCACTTATCCTTTACTCCCAGCCTCACCAATTCAATTTTTGCCTCAGATCATAACTGTTTTCAACCTTCTTTATCTCACCTTCTTTTAATGGATATGTAATAAGTCCTTTGGATTTAATATCTACGTCACCTTTCTCAGCAAAATATCATATTATCTCAATGCATTTCCACCAAAATCCCATAACATTTGAATTGTGCTTATGTGTACATTTAGACTGTCATTCAGCTGACTAATGCCTTTCAAACTAACAGCAATTTTAATACAGTTTTCTAAAAAATTCTTCATATGCCTCTTATAGCCAGATCCAAGGATGATTTCTTAGGACTTGCAATTCTTTACGCAGACAGAACAACATTCATTTTCTTCATTCAGTCCTTGCAAGAAAGAATATCTACTTCTTGGATGTTTCTTTCAAAAAGTGAAAGTGAAATCACTTATATAATAAGAAAGCAATGATCATTGCTATTAACATATTTTGGCTAGATTGTCTGTATTCATCATACAGAGGGCAGATAATTGAACAACTTGAATATACAGCTCTTCCACCAGCTGCCCAAAGTCCCAAGAGAATAAAGAACTGACCAAGATCAACTTCAAACTCAGGTCTCCTTGTAGAATGGGAAATATATTTCTACATTTAAAGTATCCATGTGTTAATAATGCAATTTAACATTCAGTTAACAGGTCACAGAAATGGTTTATGTTCTTTTATTAAAGAAACCTGACAGAGAAATCAGCAAGGGCAATTCCTGGTCATGCCATGAGCCAGCAGATAACTTCCGACAGACCTAAAATAACAGGCAGCATTACGGTGTGTCTTAACGGTAAATAGCATAAAGAATAGAATAGTTTTTTCTTTTTTTTTTTTGTTTTGAAACACAACTGAAGGCCATCATCTAATTTTAAAGTACCCCATTAAGAAATTTTTTTTTTTTTTTGGAGAGAAAGCTCAGGGGGTTAAGCCTCTGTCTTGCAAGGAGGAAACCCAAATTTGGATTTCAGATCACACATAAAAATTCTATACAGAAATGGCTGTGGCCTAAACTTCTGACTATAGAAGATGAAACTCTGGGAATAGAGCAATCCAGGATGATTCCCAAAGGCACGTACAATGTCCTTTGATGCACACAGCACATACCCTCCCCCCAAAAATTAAGTTTTTTTTTTTTTTTAGGGGCTGGCAAGATATCTCAGTGGTTAAAACACATGTTTACAATTTGGACAGCTAACTAAGTTCAATACTCAGAATCATATGTGGTGTAAGTAGGCTTCTAGAATTGTCCTCTGGTCTCCACCTAGGGATCATGACAAGCATGTTCTCTCTCTCTCACTCTCTCTAAAAAAGAATTATGTTTTGTTAGCTTGTCTCCTTCAGAAAAAAAGAACATGAAACTTTGTGAATTTGAATGTGTTTTAGCAAGAATCACCCTTCAAAAATGATAAACATTTCTTAAGATGGAAATTTATAGTAAATATGTATTCAGCATGAGAGAAAAGCACATGCCTATTGCCATTTCCTTAGAACTTAAGAAAATTAGTATGACAGACAATATGCTCTTTCTTTGCCTAAAAAGAATGAATTTAGAAGTACTTTAAGAACTGAGTAATATGTAATTTTGAATACTCCCAAAGACATTTTGGACCCAAAATAATTACTGGTTTTATAGGTACACATTTTAGAATTCATTTTAATTTAATTATCTATATGAATTTTTAATGCTCAGTCAATATAATTAAAGCAGCATGTGTAAAAATTGGTTTTTATAAGATAGATTTTCCAAAGATTTATTCAATTTAATATATTTTCTTCAAAGAGAAATATTAAATTCAGACAATTCCAAAGCACAGTTTTATGATTTTTCCATTGTCTTTATTTTTTTGTAATGATGTCCTAACAACATGTGTTCTTACTGTGTTCACTTCCCTTAGGACAATGTAATAATTAAGAACAGGTTGAACTTGACAGTTGAGGGTTTGTGCTCTGGGAGCATTTGTAGAGAATTGATGGTTGAGTTAAGCCCAGAGAAAACCGCAGGAGATTGTCTAGTTGATAGGGAAGGCCCAGCCCATGGTGGGTAAGATCAGGCCCTGGAATAAAATACAGAGAATTGGTTAAGAGAGTTGGCCTCCTCGTGTACACTTGGCCAGAATGCTGGTCTTGCTGTTGTATAGAGATGGTGTGGCCTGTTCCTTCAGTCCTGATGCTAGTGTGAGCTGTCTTGCTAAGATGGACAAACTGTAACCAGGAGTTGTAAGAGAAAGTAAACCCCTTGTTCCCTTAAGCTGTTTGATGTGGTTTATCAGCAATCATGCAGGCTCACTACAACAGGCAACCTGGTAAGTGGTCATAGTTAATAATTAAACCTTACTGGCTACTTGAAATAGCTATGTAATGTCATCAAACTTAAATTACTGAGCATAATTTGGCAGTTTTAAGAGTCATACTGTTTCTGGAGGACCAAGTAATAGCAGATGGTCCCATCAGAAAAAAGATTTCTTATCTTACCATTATTGGCATTATTGGTATCTCTGACTTCAGATAGCTAATTCAGTGGATAGCTAGTATCAGCCCTCTTTTCTATCCCCAACTCAAAACAATAAAAAGGTCTCCAGATAGTGCCAAGTCTTTTATGGGACACAAACTCATTGGGGGGTGTAGCAGCTAATGGTTGCAGTGAATGGTTTTTGGACCGCAATACTTTGTTCTGTCTGTAACACTTGTCTGCTGAGTCTTCCCTTTGCACAGAATTACCTTGGATTTCTCTAACATCCCTGGCCCCTCCACCCCATATTCCTTTCTTGGTTCCCTTTTCTTTTTTGGCCTTTGCATTAGTGATTCTCAGCTTCAGTCATAACTGCTGTTCATACATTTCCATAGTGACTTTATCAACTCTCTGGACATTGGAAAATACTTATGTGCATACCATAGTTGCAGCTTGATTTCTCCCTCCTAGCTACAGTCTTATTAGCTTGATTGTGCCTCTACTTTATATGTAATAGTCTTCTCAGAGGCAGCATGTCCAAAACAGAATGCTGGTCTTCAGTTCTACCAAACTTTTCTTCCACAGTCTTATTGTTATTAATCAAGAGTTCTATTCTTTGGCTTGCTCAGTTGCAAAAAAAATTAATAAACAATAAATGAAAACAAACTTGAACTCAATCTTGACACTATTAGCTCATTTGTCCTTTCTCTACCAAAATACTTAAATGTGGGAGAGCTTTGCCAGTTTCACAAGCAAGGAAAGTGCTGTATTAAAACTACAGTGTACTTTTCTAAATATTTTCAAAGCCTGAAATAAAACTTCATGCTAATAAAGTCTGTTGATTTCAATTTCATCTGTATGAATATGTGTAAGACTTGGCAGTGTTAACACATGAACAGAAAGATTAGAGTATCTCTGCCATATATAACAGAATAGTCAGAAGGTCACCTGTGAAGACAACTCTCCATTCCATTGTACTTACATAGATGTTCATTTGTCTGGCTGTCCTGGAGGCTCAATGGCTAAATTATGACCATGTTATTCTTGCTGGCAGTGTTCACAGGATGTAGCAGATGACACATGACAAAAGAGGAGGAAGACACATGTGTCTTCTCAGTCCTCTGTCTTGTCTTTTAAGGTCATCAATTTTCATTCATGTAGACTTTACCCTGAAAATTTCATTGTATCGAAAATGTCACTTTTATTGTAAACCAGTCAATGCAGATATCACAAAATGTGAAAAATGGCAGCAGGTAGTGTTAAGATACAATTGATGTTTTATGTATCCTGTCAGAGAAGTTTCAAGTGCATAAAATAGTGGAAGCTAACTCCTCTCAAATTCCATTCATTGCTGTTGAGGATGCTGTTACTGGATATGTGTTCAGGTAAGATTGCTTTTTAAACTAAATGATATAATATCACTAAGAGTTACATCTGAAAAAAATCATATTTGATAAATATATATATTTATAAAAAATTGAGATACATATTGGTATCTGAGTTCATAACCCACAATCATTCCTCTTTACCAGTTACATAGAGGAAGGATGAAAGCATATTGGGCTTTGCTTGTGAGAGACAATTAATTGAATATTACTGATTATGTTTTCTTTCAGACATTAATTTTTAATTTATTTCAATAGCTTTCACATAGTTTTAAAAACTCAGATGGTTTTCTTGATTCATAATTAGCAATAGAATTATTTGTCCCTGATTGCATTAAATTGTTGCAAACATGATTAGATTTATAACCAATCATCTGGCTTTGCCCTTAGAGTTCTAAACAAACTGCTCAACTGTCATTTATGACATTAGGTATTGGCTCCTGCTGTCACAATAGGCATTGGAAGTTCTCCATTGTGTACACTTTTGCTGCTTTGCTTCATGTTCCAGTACACTTAGTTATTCTTTATTATGTAAAGGTGATTGATCCTGGCATGCTATGTGACCATTTTCCATTTATTACCCCTAAAATTAAATTTTGGTAATTGGTTTTATTCTTTTATTTCTTTCATATATCTTATTGTTAGTACTTCCATACTTCCCATGGAATTTTAGTGCAATTTTTCAACAAAATTCATTATATGGACCTTCAGTTATTTTGTTTCTCTATTTTTTAATTCTTCCTGAAGATAATCCTATCCCTCTCATATTGTTGCTGCCTGACTTTCATTGTATAGCATTTTTGATAGTATACTGAAATTCCTTTGTTTCTTCCCATTGTCTAATTGGGTTTGTGTGTATGTGTGCATTTGTGTATATGTGCATGTTTGTGTTGGTAAATTTTGTGTGTGTGTGTGTTTGTGCGTGCTTTTTCTTTTTTAACTTGTCTGCTATGGAAAATATTAGTTACTGGTAGCATATTAAGGTTAAGATTATTCTTATTTATGCCTGCTAATCATCCTTCTACATTTACATAGAATTATGAGCTTGATATGTCATTCTAGCATCATGTGGGATTCTCTTCTAGATTGTCTTCAGTTTTCTTTATTTTGAGATTTCCTCTCAGTTGCTCATATTTCTTCCATTAGCTTTCAAGAGAAGAGTCTATTAAAAACTCAAGTTTCAAAACTTTTCAAGCCTGAAAATATTTTATCATTCTCACATATTTTATTGATGTGAGTGAAAAATTCTCAGTCCTGCCTTCACTGGAAATTGTAGGCTGGAAATAATTTTCATTCTATGCATCACAAATAAACAACTTTTTTCCCTTTTGAAGAAAATATTTGCTTTGTTTTAACATCTTGTCCTAGGATAGAGACCAGATGTCTTAAACTTGGGAATACTTTCAGTTATGATAATAGTTTTGTTTCTTTTCATTTTGCTTTGTTTGTTGTTTTGTGTTACCCAGTCTGATCTAGAACTCATAATGCAGCTCAGATTGGCTTCAGACCCCAGTTCTAAGGCCATCCATTATGCTGGCTTTATATAATTGATAGTTTTCTACCTTATATACGTACGTTGATGTTTTCTTGTGCTACTATTCAAATCTTGGAAGTCCAGACTTGTCATCAGGAATTTTATTTTATTTTTCTATTTTCTGGATCTTTGTCTTTTTATCTACTTTCTGAAGCATAATAAAGTTTATCTCTCATTCATGTTGTACAGCCATAGGCAGAGAAATAAGAAAACACACAGCACTGGAATATTTTTCATCTGAACATCTCAGAACATGATTGATCTCAGATCAGGCGATGCCTGTCATAGTCTTTGTGTCTATTGGGCTGGACATATATATAGGGGGGATTCAGATATTTGCTCATGTTAGGCTTTTAAATTTAATGATTTGAAAAGCCTAAGTACATTACTGTTTTGATTAGAGTTCAGGATGTGATAATGATAGGATGGGGTAGAATGGCTTAAATGTTTCATTCTGTTAATTGAGCACTTTGGTTCCAGTGTGGGTACTGGCACATCTGGCAACAAAGGAGGCTGAGGTTCAGCCTTGTATCTCCACAGCGTTTTATTCCTGTTGCAAAAGAAGCCACACAATCATTTTGCTATAAAAACATAAAATGTTTCCTGTTCTCTTCTATATGCGTGTGCTCATATATGTGGGGAGGTACACATGCTTGAGTTACATGTGGAAGTGCACATATGTGTTCTTGTGTGTGGGGTAATCTTGGGTGTATTTCTGTTCAGTATTTTTTATTTTTATTAAAAGGTTTCTCGCTGACATGTAACTCATCAAGTAACCATGTTCAGTAGGAACTGACTAAGCGCAGTTGGGGGTCTTCCTGTTACTGCTTCCCCAGTATTGGGATTATAGGGAATGCCACCATGTCTGACTTTGTTTTAATATTAGTTCCATGTATTGAACTCAGGTCTTTCCACTTATAAACAATAAAGAGATCTGTCCCCTCACTCTCTGCTTCCCCCTTCTCTTGTTGTGATCAGGTCTAAATCCTAATACTATTAATTGAATGGACTTATAACTTCAGTCAATGGACTGCAACCTATTTCCATAATGCTTCAATTCAGAGATCAATCCTAAGGTATTCAGTCATAAGTGACTGACTATGTTTTAAGTGTTATGTGTAAGTACAGCCTTTCATGCTACCAAAGTCTTTGAGCAAATCTTACTTCATCAGCACATTTTAATCTTCAGTGGCTCAAGACTACTAGTTGGGGGGCTGGAGAGGTGGCTCAGGGGTTTAGCCTCCGCTTTGCAGGTGGAAGGTCCTGAGTTCGGATCCCAGATTCCACATATAGACGCCAGGCGGAAGCCGGGGCGGCCTGCGCTTCTGGTCCTGGTAAGGCAGAGCCTGTGAATCCCGGGGCAGAAGGAGGTGGAAGCGTCCATGGTGGTTCGCGAATTCGTCCGTGATTGTACACACACACACACACACACAGACACACACACGTGCGCACATACACACGCATATGCACACAGTTGAATAAATAATAATAATAATAATAATAATAATAATAATAAAAAGACTACTAGTTGGGTGGGAAAACTAAAAAAGGATGGGATTAATACTCAGCACACAGTTCATCTTCCAATTGCTGTGAGCAGAAGTATTTTTTTCTTTAGAGATTATTTAAAAAAAATGTGTGTAAGCCTGCCATATCCCTCCCCATATCCCTCCCCATCCAAAAGCTGAGAAAATCTTGCCGAAGAAGGAGCAGCAAGATTGTAAGAGCCTAAAGATGAGGAGAATCAACACTATGCAAGATAATTCACAGAAGTCAGGGCTGCAGCAGCCAAGATATAGCCACAAAATGATTGGACTTTGCTTGACCTGCACAATGGCTAACATGTCAACAACACCCCAAAGTCTAGCAAGGAGCACAGGGGAGAGGGCTTCAGGCAGTAGAATACTTAGATGCAAGGGGTTAAACAGTCATAATAGTATTCTCAAACTAACGGGCATCCAAGAAGGGGCCCCAACGTATGTCACTGAGTCCTGAACCCTCACTAGTGTAGAGGACTCTGAGAGAAATTCAGTGCCCACATAAACAGATGCTCTGGAGGATGGGGGGGAGAAAACAGGAAGCACCAAGAGAGGAGGAGGGAAGTAAAAGGGATGATAGGGAGGGGGGTATGGGAAAAGGGAGAGTGCAATGGAGGGAACGGAAGGGAGGAAGGAAGGAGAAAAAGGGGGGTACCTATTGAGCTTGCATGATTAGGCAAGAAAAATATAATAAAAATAAAAAAATAAAAGATATAACACTTTACTGGATTGTTTTGGAAAAAAATGTGTGTGTGTGTGTGTGTGTGTGTGTGTGTGTGTGTGTGTGTGTAATAGAGGACATTGTGTGTCTGTAGAGGCCCAAGGGTAACTTTGGGAATTACCCTTGATTGCTTCTACTTCCTATTTTGCTGTACTCTGGAGTTTCCCTGAGCTCTTCTTTCCAGGACCAGAGGCAAAGGTGGCTACCATTTCCTCCCACCATTAACAACAGGCTATCTCTCCGGCCAGGGTAGAAATAATTTAAGCCTACTCCATTCATAGATTGTGGGCCAACCCCTTTTTCTGAGAAAATGTTTTTCGTGGAATTGGCTTGAATGAATTTCATGGTACCTTATACATTTTCTGATTTCTTTTCCTCCTGGAGAGACCTGATTTCTACTTTAAAAAGTTTTGTTCTCATTGTTTTACTCTCCAAATGTTCATTTTGCATACTTCTTTACTTCTCATAAGTGAAATGACTTTATATTATTTTAAAGATCATTGTTCTAGTTGTTTATAAAACCTCTTTTACCTGTATGTTTCTGTTCTCTGAAATTCCCAACCTGCTTCCCTTGGAGACATAAAATGTAAAAAATATTGTAAATTCCTAAAAGCTTTCAGAGTGACTTACCTTAGAACTCACATTTAATTAAAGAATAACAACCTGGACTCATTTCCTTGTAGACTTTTCTGAAACTTGATATGGATGGAGGTTTGGAGAAAGGGGCAGCAGAGGCCTCAGACTTACAGTCTTCTCTCTTCATGTAATTGTGTAACCCTGAGATCACTGTCTATTCCAGTGTCCTGCATGGGGAGGACATCTCCTCACTAAAGTGTAGATGTCTTGTTGGGAAGCGGTGTGCAGTGTGTGCATTTCCAGTATTCTCTGCTGTTGGAACTTTCCTTGGCTTTGGCTTTGTTGAGGGTCCTATAGACCTTGACTGATGACAGTCTCACTCTTCAGTCACGGTCCCTCTGTTTAATCTTCCTCCTAAATGAAAAAAAAAAAAAAAACTTCACATTTTAAAACTGGAGGAAGAAGCCATGTTTTAGAAGTTTCGAACAAAAGTTTAGAAGCTTTTGTTAAACAAATTTAATTCCACTTTTTTTTTCATTTATCAACTAAATTTACCTCCACATGAGCCTGATATTGCTTATGACTGATCTGTTTGAGATTTTTCAGCACAAGCCAGTTTTACTCTTATTTTTAAATTGTGAACTTCAAGTTTGCTGCTGTCCCCTCAAATTTCCGATCTCCAAGATTTATAAATCCATGACAAAATCATTACCCTTAACAATATTATGATATATATATTTCACAAGACTTCATTCTGAGATCATTATTATTGCTAGGACATTTTGAAAATGTGGAATCTGAAATCTTTTCACTTTTCTTTACACATCTTGTAATCCTCAAAACCAAATCCAAACTTCCACTTTTGTACCTTCTGCCTTTTCATCCACATCATCATAATGAAATTAGGAAATTACAACAAACACCTGTTACATGAATTCTAACTGTTTATATTCTACAGTTTCTATTTTAGATGAGAAAAATGTTATTTAGATTCTGAGTTAAAAATGGAGGCAATACAGCACATTCCTCACCATAGAAGAGTACAGATTAAAATAAAGAGTTAACATATGTAATGAGTTACATAATATTTTTTGGCTTTGTTTGTAGTTTTTTAGAAAATTGCACACCAAGATTAAAGGAACAAGTGTTAGTAGTTCTTTGTCAGCTACTCACTGAAACTATATAGTTATCAGGCAAACATGGGTCTATTTGAATAAGAATGATTATTTCTTGGATGTGCTATGGATTGTTTTGAGTGCACACAAGTTGTGAATATAAGACTGATAAAATGGTAATAATACATTAAGGGTAAATGTACATTTCATTCTGTAGTGAAGTTAATCTTTCAAAATATTTGCAACTGTCACCCATCATTTGATCCAGAAGAACTATTGTCTTACATGAAGATAGTGGAGCATATAAATTCACTCAGTTATCCACAGTAGGTTGGGCTGAAGGCAACTGAAAAGTAAAACCTGAAAAACAAAAAGACCAGGTTCTTCCTTGTCTTAAAGAAAAGTAGTAAATGTACAATAACATCATCTGATTAATTGAGCTCCTTTGCTATGTGACTGAATACCTAGATTCCTTCTACTTGTATTCCTGCTACTCACCATATGACTACTTGGCAGAATCAATATAACACAATTGCAAATAAATCCAGATTTAATAGAGACATGTTAACAATTCCAAAAATGAAAAGAACTATGTCTCTTTGTAAGCACGCCTCGGTAAATTGAGGATAAAAGTCTGCTCGCAAATTTGTTACATGGGAACAATTGGAGGACATGACCCTTTGGTACATAATTATTGCTCTTGATAATGTTAACACCAAAATTGATTTAGAATGATTATCTGAGAGATGAGTGATATGAGATATCATGGAGATGCAATTTGAATTTCTTTTTTTACATTGGATTGAAATGGATTTGCAAAATGAATTTTATGGAATTACTGAAAGCTTCGCAAATATGCATTTGTGAAAGTATAAGACACTGTTGATTGTGCTAAGAACGTCTTTCATTTGAACACTTTATTTTGAAAACTCATATATTTTGAAAACTTGTAGAGACACATTTCCCAATTTCACATTCATAAGAAATGACAATGATGTGTGTATTAGAACTATGCAAAATTATTTATTATTGATCCTATGTGTCTGTTTTCTATTAGATTAAACATCTTATTCTTTTCTAACATGCCCCATGTAGTGACAATAAAAATCTGTTGGTATTCAGGAATTACTAATTGTGATTAATTTTTTAATTATTTGCAACATATTTATACAATATATGCTGTATGTTGAGCAAATTTCCCCATCACCCACCCTTCTTTATTCACTTTCCCTTTCATAATCCCATTCATTCTCACTTCTTTTATCATGTCATATATACAAATGTGATTTTGTATAAAAGCATAAAATCTAGGATCCACAAATGAGAGAAAACATGATGCTGGTCTTTCTCATACTACCTTAAATCATTTAATACGATGATCTTCTGTTACGTCCATTTTTGTATTAGCAACATAACTTTGTTCTTTTGGCTGAAAAAATTTCACTGTATATGCAAGCAAATTTTCTTCATTCCTTCCTGTATTGTTAGGCATATGGTTGGTTCCATAACCTACTGTTAATGTTTTGGAGTCCACAGTGAAATTCCAGCATCTCTGTGATATGTTGATTTAGAGTTCATTAAATGCTTAGGCATGATAAAGTTGTGTCATATGGTAGAACTAGTTTTATCTCTTTGTGTAAATTCTACACTGATTTCCATAGTATGTGGACTAATTTACATTCTCATTGACAATGTGTAAGAGTTTTCTGTTGTCCAAATCCTACTCATGTCTATATTTGCTTCTTTTTCACATTGATTGCCATTCTGAAGGAGGGAAGGAATAAGGGTGAGAGTGAGGGGGGGTAGTATAGGGGACAACAGGGAGGAAGACTGGGGGTGGGGATAACCTATCGAGTTTGTATAACTAGGCAAAAAAGTAACAAAGAATGCTTCACATTCCTAGCCTTTGGGGAAATGCACATCAAAACTACCCTGAGATATCATTTCACCCCAGTCAGGATGGCAAAAATCCACAATACAAACAACACCAAATGCTGGAGAGGATATGGATAGAAGGGAACTCTCATACATTGCTGGTGGGAATGCAGACTTATAAAAGCACTCTGGAGATTAGTATGGCAATTTCTGAAAAAGTTAGGATTGAAATGCTGTATGACTCTGCTATACCATTTCTGGGAATAATACCCCAAAATGCAGCAATTCACTACAGTGACAGTAGTACAACCATATTCATTGCAACACTATTTACAATATCAAAGTCATGCAGTCTGATTTAGGGGTCAGTTAGTGTTGATTTTCATTTCTTTGATACCCAGTTAATCTGACCATTTTTTACATTTTTTTGTCATTTCATGTATTATTTTTAGAGGTTTCTTTGTTATTTCAGGCATGATGAGCCCATTCTCTGTTTCTTTTTTATTTATTATTTTTATTTTTAAAATGTTTTTATTATTATTTATTCAATTGTGCTTGTGTGCGTGATGTGTGTGTGTGTGTGTGTGTGTGTGTGTGTGTGTGTAGAACCACAGGCAAATTCAGGAACCACCATGGACAGCCGCCACCTCCTCCTTGTTTACTCTGCCCGGGATTCACAGGCTGCTTCTGCCTGGTGTCTATACATGGGGTCTAGGATCCAAACTCAGGACCTTCCGCCTTCAAGGCAGAGGCTTAACCCCTGAGTCACTTCTCCAGCCCCCCCCCCATTCTCTATTTCTGTATACTAGATAGTAATAATCTTGCAGATGTAGAAATGTCTTTTTTGCACACTAGATTAATTTTTAATCTGAATTCACATAAGTTTGTTAATTTCATGTGATCCCCTACTTATTAATTGTTGGTATTGTTTCTTCAATGACAATTAGAATTTGTTTCTGTCAGAATGTTAAGCCTTCTTTATAAGCTTTTCAAGTTTTTATGTTTCTTATTTCAGTGTGTCTCACTCATTTAAATATATCATTTGAGTGAGTAATATACTACAATAGCCAAGTGTACTATATTACAAAAGTGCTTTTGAAGTATTGCTCAGTGCAATGATGCCTTCAAGTAGCATGAGTGACTTTCTATCTGAACTTTTATATGTTTTCAAGTCCACCATTGAAGAAATGAAGCAATTAGATAAGATTATAAGTGAAGCATGACATAAATTTAATGGATGTCATCTAAAATCATACTATACTAGATTGAAAAGTAACCTACTCGAACTACTTTTTTAAAAAAAGGATCATGATAAAAAGCTAATTTTTTCATTAATTTTGTCTTCAGATAGATTCTTCATACTATGCTTTTTAACATTATGTCTTGTTAAATATGTAATTAGTACTGGAGAAGGTGGCTCAGTGCATGCCACACAACCAAGACAAGAGTTCTGACTTCCAGAACACATATCAATTACACGTATGAAAGCACATTGAATCCCAGTATTGGAGAGTTGTTGGCACAGGTAGATTGCTCAAGCAT
This sequence comes from Typhlomys cinereus, assembly GCA_023101885.1. Taxonomy (NCBI): domain Eukaryota; kingdom Metazoa; phylum Chordata; class Mammalia; order Rodentia; family Platacanthomyidae; genus Typhlomys; species Typhlomys cinereus. The sequence continues at coordinate 1,243,195 of JALPQD010000161.1, forward strand.
GCTGGTTACCCTTTCTGTTTGAGTCCTTTAGCTACAGATTCACTAAGACACTGCCTGAAAGAAAAGATAGTCAGTGACTGAGGAAAACACCAATATCAACTTTGGTCCACTATACACACACATGTGATCCATGCACATAGGTTAACACATATAACCTCACCATATAAACACACTAATGAATTAATTTAAGTTTGAGCCAGACAAAAGAATGATCCTGTTTGTAATATGTTAATTAGATAAATGTCAAGTAGACAGCAGAAAGCTGAAATCTGGCCCTCAAAGAGACAAGTCAAGTCCTAAGCAAGTATGTAAGAAAGTATGTGAATGGGAAAGTATGATATGGGAAGACACACACCCTGGTAAATGGAACTAGCACCAGTAGTCAGGAATGAGTTCGCATACTTCAATATACAATGGCAAATATGCAGTCTGGTAAATGAGATTTAGTCCTCTTTCAGCAATCAGAGCAGACATGGTGGCTAGTTTCTTTTGCTCCTGGTGTTGGTATTAATTCTCTTGTCAAGATGAACTATAATCTGTAAGAGAGAATCATGAGCAAGAATGAAACCCTTCCCCCCAAACTATTTGGTGGTGAGTTTATCTGAAACATGCAAACTGCAGCAATTTTTCTGCATCAGTTTATTTTAATTCAGTATCTCCCTTTTTGTATATCCAACAAGGCATTTACAATAGTTTATTTCTTAGTTCATTTTATATTCATATTCTTCTTCTATGTGAGACCTAAGAAACATAGTGAAATACAATATTGAAATACTTTTTACCAATGACCATGGCATAACAAGGAGTAGTTATTTACTTCTCTTCTATTATCCTACATTTTGGAATAGGTGAGAAGACTAATAGAGATAGAAATAGTATAGAGACTGTAAGTATAACCGTTTCCTCTTCTCCCATTAAAGTGAGCTATTAAATACAAATCTTTAAAGAAGGATGGATGGAATTTTTTATTTTACTATTATTTGTCCTTCAATCTAAACATATTCTGTCATTTATTTCCAGGTGTCTATTTATCAATAAACGGTTACATTTGTTTTAGCTATGGAGATCAAAGCAGTCTAACTTAATCTCTGTCTTTCTCTCTCTCTCTCTCTCTCTCTCTCACACACACACACACACATACACGCGCACACACACACAGACACACACATGCATATTCCCCCCTCTCTCTTTGTCACACACACTTTTGTAGGAAAATAAATATATTTATGCTAAAGTTTAGAAAAATGTTGAAATATCACTTATAAGTTTTGTTTTTAGTTTGTCATGAGATTCTGCTACATTCTGAAAGAAAAATTTTGATACAGTAAGTCAACACACAAAATGCACATAAAATGTGAGGACAAGTGAGCTGTTTGTAATATAAACATTAAAACTTTTTATTGATAAAATTCCATTACATTCTTTATAATCTATGGGATTTCTATTAAAGTTACTAAAGACAGATTGTTTTCTCCAATATGTTCAAAAATATGAACATTTTCATATTTTTAAAATATCTAAATCTTTAGAATATTTTGAATGCCAAAAGAACTTGAACCTTAAAATAGGATTCATTCAATGCATATATTTCAATGTCTTAAAGTTAAAATGATAGAATGAACACATTTTTCACATTTTATGTAGAACACTATATTCAAAACATCTTAAATCAGTAATGAAGAATTAAGTATTTATAAATTAATTATATTTTTGTGGGAACACTGACACTTGAAATGCATTTTCTTGAGTTTCTCACAGATAGAAAGTTGAGTGTTGGGATTTCTTTCCTTTAGAGATATGTAAGCTCTAGTTAGAACTGGTACTATAGTATTAAATAATGCCAACTAAAATGCCAAGAAGAAAATCAATAATGAAATTGAATGAGAGATCATCCAAATCTCCAAGGTAATCTTCCTTCATAGTTTTATATCTTCACATGCTATTTTTAACAAACTGAAATGTAATTGATACCAGAGGAAAATCAATAGTTCAAAGAATGCATGAAACAGCATAAGAAAATATTTTGAGAAATGATGAGTTTCATTCTTAAATAACTATATTATTTTTGGAAAAAGTTCAAACATATTTTTAACTTCAAGAGGAAAATTTTGGCTTGGGATGCATGAATGGAGTCATCAGAAATTCTCAATATGCATTGATGTTTATAAAATCTATAGTATAAGCAACTTTTACATAACTTTTACAAAATTAATATTGAAATGAGATAGTAATCAAAATAGTAGCAAATAGAAATTAAATTGAGACACTAGATCAGTAATAGGCTGCTTGAATAACCCTGACATAATATTTTACCTTCTTCTTTTCTTTTTTCTTTGTTTCTTTTCTTTCTTTTCTGTTTCCTTCCTTCATGTTTTATTTTCGGCCATATTAATTGTGCACAATGATAGTATCATGAAAATGAGTACAATGTCCACAAGAATAAAACACAACAAATATAAAACCTCCAATTGTCAAAGGAAGTTTCTCTGTGGAATTCTGTGAGCAGTTCTTATCTCTGGGTATAATGGTAGGTGTTTAGGGGACACTTTGATACCTTACCCTTACAGAAAATACAATATAATTTTTCCCCATCTATATTTTCTTGATCTGTTTAACAATATGAGGTTATCTCCCTGCTATAAAGCAGACTTTAGCTTCAAATAAGTAAAACAGTTGGTTGTAACCATAGCATTCATGTCACTGTTGCACATATGGGAATCTTCTATTAGTTTCCTAGGTGTTATATGTCACAGCAGTTCTAGTTCACAGGATTCACTGGCTCTTTTTTTTTTTTTTTAATACACACTAGTAACTGAAATGCCATGCATGTTAATAGATGAAAGGTAAATACTTGATATCTGAGGTATAATGTAGTTTTAGGGGTTGAATGAATTTGCATATCCTTAAAGAGTTTATAATTGTTCTCTAGTTTATTGGTTAAAACCAGACCATTTTGTTCATATTGACTGGAATTCAAATGATTTGTATAAAAAAACCCAATAGACTGAATGCATCACCAACTCTTAGAGGGCATATAAAAGATAAAACTCTGGGCTGTAGAGATGGCTCTGGGGTTAAGACTCTCCTTGCAAGTAGAAGGTCCTGAGTTTAAATCCCAGGTCCACCTAAACACACTAGGCAGAAGTGGGGCTGGCTTGCACTTCCAGATTATGTGGGTAGACTCCAGGAAATGCCAGAGTGAAGCAAGAAGAATGTAGAGGCAATCCAGGATGATTCCAGAACTCACTTTTGGTCCTCCACAGAGACAAAATGTCCCTCTAATACACACACATACACACACACTAAAACAACAATAAATAAAAAGTTAAAATATAAATAAACCCATACAGCATCTCTTTTGTGGGAATTTTACTACCATAGTACTTGTTATTTTCATTGATCTCATTGTTTGTTCTCCTACTTTATAGATTTTCTTTGGGAAATGTTAGATAGCAGAATTAGAGGTAAATGTAAACATCAAAGCTTCATTAAAATCTGCCAATAGATGAGCATATGAGGTCTCTTGAATTATAGGAATACAAACAGAACAGTTCTGTTTTGCTTAGGTTTTTTTACATTAATATTGCTTATTTTATATGGTTTGATTTTTATTTTTGGTGTGTTTCTCTCTCACTCTCTCTGATTCACTGTCTCTGTGTGTGTGTGTGTGTGTGTGTGTGTGTTGAGCAAATGTGTGTGTCTATGCACACACACTACTGGCAATCAAACTTAAGGCTAGGTACACTCAGAGCAAGCCCCAACTACATTACTATATCCCTATCACCCATTACGATTTCTTTCATTCACATTACTTAAAAATCTGTTCAAATTTTAATATTGTTTAAGCTACTTACAACTTACATTAGTGGTGAAGCCTACAAACTATCAAGTATTAAGGAAGAATGGCCTACTTTTTGAATAAAGATGACATTGGAAGTATTGTTTAAGCCATTCTTGTTTTAGGTGCTGTAACATAGCACTTTCTCTTATGCTTGACTTGGGTTCTTTAAATTATTTTTATTTTCAATAATTTGATATTCAATATACTGAAGGAGCAACCAAAGTCTTCTATAACTCACAGTGACATGGATGACTATATGATTTTATGTAAAAATCATTTAACAACATTCTGAAATTATAACTGCCAAGGCAATAAAATTTATTTTCATGGTATGCTGATTTTTATTAACAGTTAGTTTTGGAACTTGAGCTGTGCTAGGCATCAATAAATTCACATGAGCAAAACACATGTGAATGACATCTACAACTTTTGGATCAATGAAATTTACTTCTAGAATTTAAGCATCCTCCTGATAAAGATTAATGCGCAGTATCTAGAAGTATAGAAAAATCTAGATATTTGTAGTGACATGTTTATAACACAGTGTCTTATAATCCAATTGTTTGCTTATGATTCTTGTTTTATTGTCTGATTGCAAGAAAAGCCAATTTGACACAGCTTTCTCACTGAGAAAATTTCGGTTTTATCTTGTTAATGTCTAGATGTCTTTCTGGGTCATATGTTTTCACTATGATTTTAGTTCTGAGAACTGACAGTTTGTCATTGTGATTTATTTGGGAGCCTTTAAAGTTGATCCTTCTATTGTCTACATTTTAAAAAGATGTTTAGAAAATTCCTACAATACTTAAGTTGATTTCTTCTTTTTGTATGTATTTGTGTGTGTGTGTGTGTGTGTGTGTGTGTATGTGTATCAAAGGGCCAAGGTGACTTTGAGAATCATCTTAGATTGCTTCTACCTTCTTCCTTTGCTCTGGGATTTCTCAGGCTATGCCCACCAGGGCCAGAAGTTTGGGCCACAGCTTTTCCTGCCTGGCTTTTTAAATGGGAACTGTAATCTGAACTCAGGACTTTCTGCCTCTCTGCGGTAGAGTTTTAATCTCTGAACCATCTCTCTAGCCCGATTTCTGCTTTTTGATACTAATTATGGTTGCATTGACAATTTATTGTATGTTTTAATTTTAAGAAATGCCAAATAAGATATTAATAGTTATAAATGTTTTCTATATATTTTTATGTCTCTTTACTGGATTTAGTTCCTCTACAGTTGTCAGCACTAAGAATCTAGGAGGATATGATTTATACATGTGTTTGATGCACATGAAGACTACACAGGGTATGCTATCTGAACAGTGCTAATGTCTCCCTTATACTGACAATGTTTCCATGCAAAACTGCAGTTTTATGAAACTCCTTGAAATTTTATATACCTAAAGAAAGACATAGTGACTTTTTGTCCTAGTTTTTTTTTGGGGGGGAGGATATAAACTTATTTGTTGAAGGATGATCAAAAGCAAAACAAATTAATACCCCCAGATATTAATGGAGAATGTGGAATTATACTTTGTCTCAGTGATTTTAGCAAATTTCCTTTTCTTTTATTTCATAATTATTTATTAGCAGTGAGTGATGTTAAATTTTATAAACATTACTCATTCAAAATATTTATTAATGTTTGCATTTTGTACATTTGTATTTTGTACGGCATGGCTTGTTAGTAAACTCAGCATATGAAAAATTTCACAGCTAGTATATTTATAAAAACTGTTTGCAACAGAAACTGTTGCTGTTCTCTAAAAATGAGAAAATGTGTAGTTAGTAGATAAGCATAAATCCTACTGATATCATTTACCCAAGTCTAGACATATAGTGTGATTTTTTTATTCTACTATAGAACCTTGCCAGATAAAATTTTGCCCTCTTTGATCTTTTTCAATATTGATTCTTATCTCTTACTATTGTTTCCTATTATTTGTTGTAGCCCTAAAGAAGAAAGTTAGTTTTTTTCCACATTCACATTTTTTGTTTGAAACCAGAAAAAAAATCTCTATACGAAGTGTTAATGGATTCTGACATCTCTCCTCTTACATGATAACATGAAACTCAAAGGATAATACAATCAGATTGCTGACAAGCAGAGAGATAAGAGGTGGTGAAGGTAAAAATCTATTATTATGAGAAAGTTATTACTTTCTATATTGTGCTTTAAAGTGAGAAATATAATTCATTTACATAAAAAAGAATACGCTACCTTAACCTTCAAAAGTACCTTGTGCTATAGAGAATCCTTATGAATTTATTAGTGAATCAAACAATATTACTAAGAAGTTACCCAATGTTTAAAATAGTTTACATGATAACCTGGAAAAGGGTATTTCTGTATTCCTCAGAGTAGGCATTTTAAGTTAACCTAAGTGAGTATTCAATGTAAGGATCCCCACTTTGTAGTCATACAAACAACACACTTTCAAAATGCTGAAATGAAAAGTTGAAATGATGGATGTTTTCAAAAATTATTTTCTTTATGAAATTCTAAGGTTATACCTATTAATATGATACTGGACATGGTTGTACAAGCCTTCAACTCCAGTGCTTCAGTGGGACGAGACTGGTTCATCAGAAGTTCAAGGTTCTTTACAAATACATAGGGAGTCAAATATGATACATCAGATCCCATTCACAAATAAATAAGAAAGTTTTGCAGATGTAGCTCAGTGGCAGAGTACCTGCCTAGCTAGCATTCATGAAACACAATCTCCAGTGCTGTCAGTTCAATCTCCAGTGCTGTCAGAAAGAAATATATGACAGAAAATATCAGTCAATAAATGAATGCATTCAATCACAAGTCATTAATACTGGGGCAAATACCTTTCATAAATTCTTGAATGAATATGCTAACAAAAATTCCTGAGTATAGTGATGTGTAAGGACTCAGTGGCATTGCCCAGAGCCCTTTCTTGGATTCCCCTTTGGTGTGGAAACACTATTCTGACTGTCAATCCCTTGCCTCTAAGAATCCTAGTGCCTGTGATCCATGCTAGACTTTCAGGGATTGTTGACATGTCAGTCATTGCACAGGTCATGCAAAGTCCGATTATGGATACTGTGGCCCAAATTTGTGTGGAATATCTTGCGTATCAATGGTCCTCCCCATCTTTAGGCTTTTACAGGACTCAGAGGAAAGTTTGGCATTCACACAAAAGGATGCTCAAGGAAATGAGAAGGGGGGAAGGGGGAGACACTGGGAGAAAGGGAGAGTGGAGGATGAAAGGAAGGGGAAAAGCGGGGGAGGGTGCAAGGGGGACTGGGGAGCTGTAAAGGGGAGTGAAGGGACAGAGTACCTATTAAGCTTGTATGATTGGGAAAATAAATAAATATAATAAAAAATTCCTAAGTATAATATGGTATACAAAGATGAATCATTGATCATTTTTAATATTATAGTTATCACTGTAAGGTATCCAAAAGATTTAAAAGTAGTTCCTGAAAAGTTTGAGAATAAATTATTTAAAAGTCTAATGGTACCTGAAATATTTTATAAATTTGTTTTGTATTCAATGTACTGAAAATCAATTTGTCATTTTCAGGAAACTGTATACTATAGCATATATCTTATACATATACACATGCATGCTATGTATTATATATGTTACATGTATATTCTGTAGAAATATTACTTCTGTAATTACTGCCATAACTATGAGTTAAACTGATACCATCCTCTTTTTTGTTTCAGAATAGTATAACACTGTGTGTGAGTAATACACATATCTATAAATGGATAAGAATATAAACAGACACAAAATCAGACTCTATGTCATTAACTAAGCTACTATCACCCCTCCTTTAAAAGCTACATGGAAGTATAAAAATTTCATTTAAAACACAAAACAAAACTATGTATGCATCTTTATGACTCTAAATTGTTAACATAGTAAAAACCAGGATATAATTTAATAGGCATGCATTTTTCATATATGGTGTTTCAACAGAAATTGTTTAACCAGTTAAAGATATAGTCATTTCCATGGGCAAAATTTTCTTTTTCTTTTTTTTTTAACATTTTTTTATTAAAAATTTAATTATACATTTTAAATTTTTTTACCAGTTCCCTCCCTCCCCCCTCCTCCCCCTCCCCTTCCCCCAGTGCCTCCCCCCCAATTCCCAGAGAGTCCTTTATTGTGTACGCCAGACTCTCCTCTGGGCCCTCCTCACTGATGACGTACAAGGACCCAGTGGCATTTCCCTGAACCCTTTCCTGTGTTCCCCTTAAGCATAGGAACACTACTGTGGCTGTCAATCCCTTGTCTCCAAGGATCTTGGTGCCTTTAGCAAATGCTAGACTTTGTGGGGTCAATAGTGTGTTGGACATTGTGCAGGGCATGCAAAGTCCAATTATGATTGCTTCGGCCCTAACTTGTATGGAATATCTTGCATATCATTGCTCCTCCCATCCTTGTGCTCTTACAATCTTACCACCCCCTCTTCCGCAAATTTTCCTGAGCTTCAGGATGGGGAAAGATTAGGCTGGCCTAGTTCTAGGTGGTTGATATAGAGTCTCTGAAGTTCTGGATTATGGTTTGTTGATTTTCTTTTGTGGTTTTGCTGCTCCTGCAATGCCCTTCACTCCATCCTGATGGGTATTGGATGTCACCCCCTGGCCAGAGACAAAAAGCTGTTAAACTAGAGTCTTGTTATAAGAGTATATTCAAAGATAGATGTAATAAAAGTAGGAAACCACAGTGAGGGAGGGGTCATTACATTGGTAAGACAACAGCAACAAAAATGATTTCCAGTAGTGGTGATCTTAAAGGATCACAGTCTCCTTCAGGCTCAGCTAGGAAGTCAAAACTCTGAAATAAATGTCAACTACAAATAGTGAGCATTCAGGAAAATACCAGCAAAACTTTTCTGATAGCATTCAGTTTTTAAGACACAATCATCTCTTCCCCCCAAAATACTGGTTATAGCTACTTCTATATAATGAATTAAGTAGTATTTATTACATTTCAAATACTTTCAATAGTATTTATTTTAGAGGAGATCACATTGCTTAAAAATAACATGTAATGTGATTATTAGGTACATCTGTCACTTTGATGATCAAGAGCTCAGCTATGGGCATGTTTTTGGAGGATTAGTAGTTAAGGGTCTTCAGAAGAGCAATTTATTGATGAAGGAAGACCCAGCTCATGGTAGGTGGTACTGTTCTCTAGGCAGGTGGATAAGAGGGAGGGAGATGGATCAGTAAGTTGACATGCTTCAGCATACTTGGACAGATATGCTGTCTGACAAATGAGGTTTGCCCCTCTCTTGGCAACACTATGGATATTTCCTCATTTCCTGGTATGTGCTTTCCCACTAGATTGGATTAAGAACTGTAACTGGACAATCGTAAGCCAGAATAAAACTCCCTTTCCCCTGTGTTGCTTGATGGTGAATTTGCAAGCAGAAAATTGCAAAGGAATTTTGATATTTTTTTCTGAAGATATCTGTAACCTTTATGTGCTGGAAGAACTATTAAAGTTTTATACACATACACACGCAGACATATATATATATATATACATATATATATTTTAGAAGTGGTTTCCTATATATATATATATATATATATATATATATATATATATATATATAGGTGGGTGGTACTGTTCTCTAGGCAGGTGGATAAGCGGGAGGGAGATGGATCAGTAAGTTTACATGCTATATATATATATATAGGAAACCACTTCTAAAAATATTTATTCTTTTTTAAAATTTTTTTATTATTATTATTTATTCAATTGCGCATGTATGTGTGTGCGTGTGTGTATATATGTGTGTGTATGTGTGTGTAGAACCACGGACGAATTCGGGAACCACCATGGACGCCTCCACTTCCTCCTTGTTTACTCTGCCCCAGGATTCACAGGCTCCGCCCTACCAGGACCGGAAACGCAGGCCGCCCCCGCTTCTGTCCGGCACCAGAAACAGGAATTCCCACCCTAAAACAACTGCTTTAACATGTATTTTTTAAGACTTGTCTCAAATACTATGTATTTACATCAACATTCTCACTACTGCTTGTCAACACTCTAAGTCTTGTGATATTGCTATTGTCTTCTACGTGTTTATGTTATTTTTTCTGTTATATGCATTCTTACTGTATAGCCCTAGCTAGCTTGAAGCGTACTTCTCGAAGTCTCACTATTGAGCTTTGGCTAAGTTGGAGCTTCCTATGCAGACAAGGTGATCCTGAACTCCTGGCAGTCTTCTTGTCTCAATCTCCTGAGTGCTGGGATTCCTGGTGTGAACCAGGATACCTATCTATCTAGTGACAGTCTTTTTTTTTTTTCTTCGATGCACTCTTCATCTATCTTGAAGCCTGCATTTCTTCCATAGCCAAAGAAATTGTGTTTCTATTTAACTCCAAAATTGCCAGCACAAATCATAGTTGTGCTTCTCCATAGTGAAAATGCAATATCCCATTCTCCCCTTCTCCAGTTCAGAGGACAAGTTTTCAGGGGGGGTGTGTAGCTTTTACATATTATGGCAATTTCTGCTCTTCTCCTCTTCTTCAGAGCAGTGATAAGTTTCCCTATTCATCTCAGACTGCCAGGCATGTGGATAAATAGAAGAAGCTGAGGTTTGTTGCTGAGGACCCAGTTAGATTCTTGGACCTATACAAGGGCTCTAATGAGGGGGAGGGATAAAAGAAATGAACAGGTGATAAAAGTGGGATGCTGGGATGGATTATATGACATCCCTCCTCATAGAGTCTCTATTGATGTTCAAGTGCTTGAAAAGAAAGCGACAGAAGAGTCCAAAGAAACCAGCATTCATGCTTCCTCAGCAATGAATGCCGAGTCATCCCATTTTTCTTTTTTTTCCCCAAAGGAAAAAGAATTCGGCATACTTGAAATACAGGGCATAATGCCACTTTGATGAAGCCTTTTCAAGAATAACTAGCCCATGAAATATGAGCAATTTGTCTATTTAAAATTTAACTAGGTTGGCAGCTGGAGTTTCAGAAGGATTCATTGACATTAATTTTAAAGTTGAAACTGCTACATAAGCAATCATAAAATATAGACACAGACAAAATAGATGAGACAGTCTCTCAAAATACACACAATTCACTAAGTCCCTACAGCTCTATAGCTCTACAACAATTTAAAATGTGAATTATAGGTATTACTAGGTACCATCATGATAAAATTGTTTAATTAGCAGTGAACATTAGGTGATCGTGGGGATGTTTTTATAAGAAAATGTTTGTAAAAAGCTGTGTGAATCTGGACTATTTTATATTACCTGTCAGATCAATTATACCTTCTTGATCTAGTCACTTTATTTTTTGGATTAGTCACTTAGAAATAATCTGCATCTTCTGAACATTATCACTTGATGAAATCTGTAATTGAGTAATTTGGACGGGATGCTATATATCAAATAAACATTTTGTTGGAACAGAGCTGAAATTATCATCTATGAGAGTATAGGACTTCTAATTGCCTTGTAATCGTTTCCAGTCTGTCTCCCATGCCATGTAGAGACATGCCCAGTCTATAGGTATTTGAGATGGGTCGAGATTCAATTGCCTTTAGTCAAGCTCAGTTTGCACTGATTTCTAGTGTTTACAAAATGAGGTCTGGCGAGTTTTCATTGATAGCTTCAGACATCTCGTAAGTCTTGACAGCATTGCCATGAGTCCTTGGGTTGCCCTGTGCTTTCCGATGCCTCCTTAGATTTACAGCTTTGGGAACCAACCTTCTTTCCTTGCATTGCAGCTCTTTGAGTTCAGTTGTTTTCTTTTGCTACAAATTCTGTGTGCCTCCTACTCTGCTGTTTTGCCTCCACCCTGGTAGACAGACTAGTTCTAAATGTTTCACTGAAGCCCTGTGTACCACAGGTTTGGAATCCTTTCAGTGAATCTTCCTGAGATCCTTCTAAGTTCTCTCTTATCCACTAGAATGGGGATTTTTTACTCCCTCCTGAGTTTTCCTTACTTGTCTATTGGGTGTTCCATGGGTCCTAAAGAGAGCAGACAGATGTGTGGGGATATGCAGCCCTTTGCATTGACATTTCAGCCCAAAGATAGAAGGCTAAACTGTGTCACGTTTCTCCCAGTTAATTTAATTTGTTCAAGCCAGGGTCTCATATAGATCAGACTGCCTTAAATTTATTATGTAGCCAAGGGTAGCTGGCCTTGAACTGAAGATTCCTTAGCCCTCACTTGCCAAATGGTGGGGGTTATGGCATGAGTTACCCTGAGTGACTATTCTTCATTCTATTATTTCCTTTTCAAATTTGTCTTTAAAATATTTTATTTATTTATCTGAGAGGAAGTATGCCAGACAGAGGGAAGGCATATGCATGTCATGGTACATGGATGAAAGTCAGAGAACAGTTCATTTCTTCCACCATATGGGCTTCTGGGAACCAAACTTATGTCAACAGGTTTGTGAGTTGGTGCTTTCCATACTGAACACACTCATTGGCTCCTCTTCATTATTATTTGTGGTATGATTTTGTCCTGTATTCACAAAGTGTCCTATTGCATACCCTACAATGGGTATTGTGTCCCACGAAGAGTTTTTGTATTTTCTAATCATGGCATAGCAGTACTGTCTTGAAGAAACCCAATGTAAAAATTTCCAAAGATTGTTTACTCAGATACATTAGGCATTGAGCCATAGGACCATAATGAATCAGATAAATTATTAATATATTTGTATCTTATTGAACTGTCCATTGTTTTCAAAGTGAAATAAGAGATTTCTGGTAACTTTTGATATTCTTGGTAATGTGATGGCTCTGTGGAACTTTATTTAAAGCATTCTCATATTTTAACAATTTAAATTAGTATTGCAATAAAAGTTCTTTTACATGTACATGTCATTTGGTGTATATTTACACATGCATTTTGAATATCCATGTTGGAATGAAAGTCGTTGTTCATGCATTGTCAATAATTTGTATATTTTAATTTTGTACATTTTTACTTTATAAGTAATTATTGTTTGTGTGTGTGTGTATGTGTGTGTGTGTGTGTGTGTGTGTGTGTGTGTGGTTTATACACGTTTATTTATTCCCATATTTTTTTGTTCCATTTTTCTTTATTCTTCAACGGATTCAGGGTTTTCCCATCTGTTCTAATCTGAAGAATAGGGTTTTTTAATTAATTAACTAACTTGCCATGTTTGTAAATGTGTGTGTGTGTGTGTGTGTGTGTGTGTGTATTAGAGGGCACTGTGTGTCCCATTGGAGGACTAAGAGTGACTTTGAGAATCATCGTGGATTACTTCTACCTCCTTTTTGCTTCACTCTCACAGGCTCTGCCCATCAGGGACTGAAGTGCAGGCTGCTACCTTTTGTACATGGTGTTTTAACATGGGACCTGAGATCCAAAACCAGGACTTTCTGCTTGCAAGGAAGAGTCTTATCCCCTGGGCTATCTCTCTAGCCCTGAATAAGTTTTTTAATGGTGTCATCATGAACCTTCTGCAGATAAATCATACAAGTTTTGAATTGATTGATCAAGATCTTTAGTTTAATTTTTCATCTTGAAGTATATGGACATAGAGCTTTTCTTTGGTAGCCATTTTCTATCTGGTTCTATTCTATTCATTGACTTCTGGCTTTTCTCCTTCATGCTGCTTTTGATTAACTGTTAATTTTATTATTTATCATTTGAAGGCAACTATCCATTCATGCAGACTTGGTCAGTTACAATTTAAATTTTGATGATTTTTCTTTATGTTACATTATATTAATCATTTTTTATTATTCATGTTCCTGTGCCAACACCTAAACATTTTTTGAATCTACATCATAATACATATTTTCACTGATCTCAATCATTATGTCAGATACTACAGTAAAGTAATCTTCTTTTATTTAAAATTGTGCGCAAATTTCGGTATTATCTAGCCTTATAATTTTCCTTCACTTTGAATTTTAATTTTTAAATTCTTTTAGCTTTCTAGTATGATTTTTTTCACTAAATTAGATTCTAACTATCTGTTCTTTTGTCTAATTCATGGAACATATTTTTATGCTTTTTTGGAACATGCCATCATAGTAGATGTTAGAAAACTATGAATTTAAAGCATCTCAAGATGTTATATGACAAGAAGGGCAAAACTGGGTTGGAGAGATGGCTCAGGGTTTAAGATTTCTGCAAGCAGAAGGTCCTGAGTTTGGATACTAGATCCCATGTAAAAATGCCAGGTGAAAAGGGGGCAAGCTTACACTTCTGGCCCTGATAGGAGGAGCCTGGGACTTCCCAGAACAAAGTAAAAAGGAGGTAGAGACAATCTAGGATGATTCCCAAAGTCACCCTTGGCCTTCCACAGGGACACACATGCCCTTTGATACACACACATAAAATAAATAAATATTTAAAGAAAAATTAAATGTAGAATAAATTTTTTAAAAAAGGGCAAAATTAACTTCCATGAAAAATAATATAAAACTTCTATCCAAACAAGAAATGAGTCAGGTTTGGTTAAGGAATGGTAAGTTGTCTGTTTATTATATTATTATGCTAATGTTCCATGCTTAGATGTTCATAATTTTAATTCATTTTTCTCATGTAAGCATAATTTAGATAGTTTAATAATTTCTAAGATAAAATGCTTCATATTTCCTGCCATTACATTAGCATGTTAATTTGAGTCACTATTAATACAGTGTTTGATAATTTCAATGACTACATTGCTTCTCCATCTGATCATATTTGTCTTTTCTCTTGGTGAGGACTTTTCTGTGCCTGTATATTCTTTTTTCCAATGTACTTAAATTTAAGAAGTATAGTTGTTAGGAGTTCATGAACATGTACAAATTTATTAAAGTTTTTTTCAAATTATTTATTTATTTATTTATTTTTCCCAATCATACAAACTTAATAAGTACCCCGGTCCCCTCCTGCCTCTATATTCTTTGTGAACACTGAACTCTTAGTAAGAAAACCAGAGAATCTATAGGAAACTATCTTCAACCTGTGCTTAGTATAGGTACGTACCAGTCTAGTATACCACAAGTAACAGTAAATTAGGCTGGTAAGTTAATTCAGAGGCAAAGTGCATGTTGGCAAGCCTGGAGAACTGTGTTCAATTCCTGGGAGCCCATATGTTGGATGGAAAGTCCTTATTCTGACAAAGTTGTCCACTGCCCTCCACCCTTGCACATGCACCAGAGCATTTGTTCTCTCTTTCTCTCTCTCTCTCTCTCACATAAATAAGTGAAAATATCCATCTGACGTTCATTTTTGTACTTACACATCGTATTCTGGTTCAATAATGTTTTAGGGCCATTTGTTTTGCGGTTCTCTAAGTGAATCTTGGGAGTGTGCTAGAATCTGCTTAAAGTACTTAATAATTTGCCTTTATATTATTGTGAAATTGCTGAAAAATAAAAGTCCATTTAAGTCCTTACCCCTTCCTAAATAATTCTGTATAGCTTTTGATTATTTCAAAATATGAGTGTCAGAGACCTGTGCCAAACTCAGGAATAAACACTTTAGATGGTTCTTATACATATTCCATCTTGGCTATTAGAATATGTGAATTTATCAATTTAATATACTGTTCTTGAGAAACAAAGAGAAATGGTTCACATTGTCTCTTCATATTGTCACTCCACTCAGCCTCTGAGCATGTTTTTCTTAAAACATAGACTTTACTGGTTTACATTTTAGTAAAGAAAGATAAGTTCTGTCATTTTTTCCAGATCTTGGCCTTAAAGTACTGAACTCACTTGTTAGTTATCTTTTTAGTTTTTCTTTTGTTTCTTAATTTGATTTACATTTTCTGCCATTAGTTTTAGGCAGAAACTGGTTCTATTCATAATCCAATCTGCCATTCAGAGTACATGAGCATTCAACCATAGCTTTTAAATTAATTTCAACTGACTTTTCTTCTCTTTATGTCACATTTAAAAATTATTTTCACTTTGCTGCTTTAATTTGTTCTCTGCATTCTCTGCTGTGTGCTTCAGATGATTTAGAAATCTGTATTTTCAATACTTCCCTCTTTAGCTGGGCTTCCTGATGGGGTTTGTCTGTGAGTCACAGCAGTGTAGCTGAGCTAAACTGAGAGCTTTCATTCATTTTTTAGTAACATTCTCCACCTTCTTCACATGGAAGGCTGGTGCCCTTCCACAGGTACAGCTTGCATTTGGCCAGAATACTTTTGTGTCCTATCCCTCGTTTGAAATTTTGGCCTATGTTCCTCAATGTTCAACCTGCCTTTGGCTCTTTCCTTATCTTGCCACTTACTTTCATATTATTATTTTTATCAGTTTATCCTTTGATTCTGCTTGGACCCTGAGAGATGCACCTTCTGTATAATCTGCTAATTAGAGCTATCAGTGAATCTATGAATTAAGCTTTAGTTCCAAACTACAGGCTCCTCTTTTTTCTCATTATCTAGTCTTGTGTTTGATTGGGAATTACTTCTAAAATATAAAAATAATGACAATTTCATGTGAAGAACACTCTGAATGAGCATACATATTGTATAAATTGGATAACAATTAGGTACAGGGATAAAAAGGAAAATCTTAGCATACTGGGTTGGAGAAGATTTATAGAGTTGTTAAATACGAATCTAAGTGGTAATGTACTACAAAAGCAGGCTGGTAATTAAACACAGTGGCCCAGACTAAGTGGTATAGAAAAAGCTCAACCGGTCTGTTTGTCATTGTCACTGGCTTTGAGTATTTTTCATTCCTAAAACAATTCATGTAGGATTTGTAATGCTTCTCCTGACATTCTGACCTTTTCACATTGATTCTTTCTACCTGCTGCTAAGATACAAAAATCAATATAATCAAGCAGGCAAATCACTTGATACTGGAATAGCCTGATAATAGAGGAGTGAATCTTGTTATCGAGTGTCCTTGGATGTGCTTATACATGTACAAAGACAGCAGGTGGGCTAATACTTACACATCCAATATGTGACCTTTATTTTAAAAAGAGCCCTGTTGAACAGAATCCAAGTTTGGCTAATTTTTATGCATCTGTCCCTGCCGACAGACCAGGACACGACTTTTTATGTTTCTTTGGATACTTTTTTGGTGTGTGAGACATTTCATTCCTCTTTGTGCATCTTGCCTGACATAACAATATTTAAGTTTCTGCCTGTAATGGAACAATTCTAAAGAGGGAAGACAAAGAGGATAAAGTCTGACAGATCCCATCACCTTTTCATGACTTCTCTACCTTTTATTTGACAATGGCACTCATTTGAGGCATTAACAACCTTAATGCTCTGAAGCTCTCTGTTTCCTCCAGTTGAAATTCTGGGCTTCAGTCAAGAATACCGTGCACTAGTTGAGCTGTTCATATGGGGGAAATTTTGTAGGAGGTGTCTCTTAAATTATGATTACTCAATCATCTTCCATTTATAAATTAACTTTACATGTGACTTAAACAATTTTATATGTTTTCTAAAATGAAAGTAGTGCTTGTCATCTTCATGAAAGCTCATTTTTAGGATACTTTGCTTTATTCATAGCATTTTCATGACCACATTTCTACAGTTTAAGCTATTGGGAAATTCATACAAGTTGGATAGTTGATGGAAATTACATTGTTTTTAGGTATTTTATACATTGACAGTAATAAAGTCATACAAGGTACAGATAATAATTTATTCAGGCTAGTATAACTATAAAAAGTTTCAGCATCATTTTAAAAAACAAAAGTTAAAACTAAAATGGCCGGATACCTATTTTGTAATTTGTTGCTAAGAATATAGAAATCAACACTAGCAATGAGATATTCTTAATGATTTATAATATGATTGTTCATTATCCATGTAAGTCTTCCACGAAAATGATGTTGCATGTTTTCTAATTGCCATGAATTGATGCTGACAAGAGGGAGGCTGAAGTGTTGAATGCAAGCTTCTCATGGGAAAATCACTTAAAAATTTAACATTTATTTAAAATGTGTTCAGATAATATATTGAACAGTCTGTTTATTAGCTTATCTGGAAATGACTTCATAATTATGGCAGTCAGAGCTAATGGCAACCTTATAATATTTGTCTGTAATGAGGTCATGTAACTATCACACTATAATACAATTTCATTAAGCATAAGGCATTTATCTCTATTGCAAATTAAAAAAATATATTGCATAAAATTTAAAATATGAAAAAAATTTACAGGTTTACACCATAACTAGGAAATATATTTTCCAGTTAACTTTTGTTTTCTCTAATAATACTTTTGTCTTCATTTTATGTATGCTCTGGCTAAGACAATATTTTATTTTTGCATTTTTTCCTCTTAGTAATCATTCCTAGTTTCATGGTCTACCTGCTCATATTTAACAACATGCCAGTTGCATGCCAAAATATGAATTTTTTGAGTCTTGGCAGCTGGCCTGCAGTTTATTATCAGATAAAATACATGTGTATGACACTCTGAAACAAGGCAAATATCACTGTGCAATATACTCACTGAATTATAATATTTCTTTTAAAAGTTTACAAAAATCAAATCTGGCACACAGCCTAATAAATTGAGTTTCCCAAACAATATCAAATACTGATGATTATAGAATATAGTTCTGGAAAAAGGAATGGATGATGTGTGAAGGAGAAACAACTAGAGATCACCTTTGGAATAAGAGCTTTCAGGATGCACTAAATGAGATCTTGTAAGGCAGGGGTTCAGGAGTTCAATGTCATCCCCAGTGAACTAGCAAGTTCAAAGAAATCTGATTATCCTGTGTCAAACAAATGAACAAACAAATAAATGCAAAGCAACAAACAAAAGAACACCCTAAATCATTAATTTTAGAAATGAAATTGCTAAGGATTTTGGTGAGCATAATTTGTTGAAAATTTTTTTCAAGACACCAGAGGTAAGAACTATGAGTTAAAATAAGACTAGGCTGAAACACTCTAATTGCAGGGAAAAAAATGAAGTAATTTTAAAAGACTCAAAAAAAGCCATGACATTTTAGGCAAGAGAGAAAGAGAGGGATGTTGTATTTTTAAATGATTAGGAACCATGTGACAATTTGTGAGTCCACAGATATAGCCACCCCAAACATATTATTTGTTATATAGAGAAATAAGTTGCCACTTGAGAACACCTCAGAAAAATGTATCCTCCATAAACAGTTAGTTTTGATTAGGAAGTACTGATGAAGATGTAGAACTGGACACGCATGGTGTAAGGATCTGTCACAAATTTAAAGAATTATTACAATTAGGTCATTTTGTATCCTAGTATCTGCAGTCTATGGATGCAAAAGTTAAATACTTTGTTGCGTAATGACTTGAAGTTGATTTCACTCAAATTAAATAGTTTTAAGATAATATTTATTATTCTTTTTAAATTTTTTTATTTCCACTCATACAGACTTAATAGGTACACCCATCCCCTCCCTCCCTCTGACCTCGCACCGCCCTGTGCCCCCCTCCCTTCCCCCTCCCTCCCCATCCCCCAGTGTCTCACCCTCCCATCCCCGGATCATCCTTTAATGTGCATGCCCAACTCTCCTCTGGGTCCTACTCTCCAATGAGGTGCAAGGACCCAGTGGCATTTCCCAGAACCTTTTCCTGTGTCCCACTTAAACATAGGAACACTACTGTGGCTGTCAATCCCTTGCCTCCAAGGATCCTAGTGCCTTTAGTCCATGCTAGACTTTGTGGGGTCAATAGTGTGTTGGACATTATGCAAGGCATGCAAAGTCCAAATCTGATTGCTTCAGCCCTAACTTGTGTGGAGTATCTTGCATATCATTGCTACTCCCATCCTTGTGCTCTTACAATCTTACACCCCTCTTCCACAAATTTCCCTGAGCTTCAGGATGGGAAGAGATTAGGCTGGCCTAGTTCCAGTTGGTTGATAGAGAGTCTCTGAAGTTATTCTAATAAATAGTATTAGAAGATACCAAGTAAAATTTCAAGTTTTTTATGAAATATAGGCATCTTTGTTTGTCTCAGTTCTTTGGAGATCTCCAAAGACATAATAAACTAATTGATGAGGCTTCTGAAAATTGAATATATTTCAGAGTTAGATATAATTTGGGGAGACTAGTTTAAAGAAGAAGAAAGGATGTAGCAAACAGGACACCATAAGAAATAGGCTAAAGCGTTCAAAAGAAAGAAAGAAAGAAACAAACAAAAAATAGAATTGAAAACACCTAGAAGTGAATTAGAGAGTCATAAAGGCATTGGAAGTTGGTTGGTCTCTTTTTACTGTGGGTTGTGAAATATTTCCAGATGGTAAGCAAGAGTATGAAGCCATAAGACTTGTACATGAATGTCAGGATTGCAAATACTGAATATTTTTGAAACTTAGAAAAATTTGAACACTGTAAAAGTGAAAAAGAAGCAGAGATCAGTAGTGTATGCCCATAATTTCAATATATTGAAGGCTAAAGCAGGAGGTTCATTAAGTTGGTATTTCAAAAAAACCCAATGAGTCATAAGTTGTTGGAAAACCCCACATTCTAGACAAATTGCTAGAGTCCGTATGCAGACTACTACCATGTGATCAAGAAATGAATGTGCTCTGTAATGTTGTGGTTTATCATAAAGATCACCATCTGGTTCTCAGAGAGAAGATTAGAGAAAAAAATATTTCTTCTAAGTAGGGAAGAAAAATAATAACTGCTAAATACATCTAGAACATTCCATTTAGTAAAGACTCTGAATCCAGATTTTAAAAGTTTATAAAAGCTTTGTTTTAGAGATCTGGGTTAGTTCGTTGGTGCTGTTTTTTTCTTTTATTTTTCCCTACTACAATCCATTTGAATTTTTATTTACAGGTAAGGAAGCAAAAAAAAAAAAAGAGAGATCTTTATCATAGGAGAAACATAGTGTAATGTCACAATAAGCACTACATGGTAAACCTTAATAGATAGTTCTAAAAAATGTAATGTATTAAATACTAACAGATGCATGGAAAGAGAAGGGAAAATACATGGGTGCATTGAAATGATAATGATATCCTATTTAAGTGTCGAGCATAAGGAATCATCATAGAAATTCAAGCAAGAACCAGAATAAGATGTCACCTAACCCCAGCACAAAGGCCTGTTATGAAATAGACTAAGATACCCAGTCCTGGTATGGCTATAGAGTAACGAAAACTCTTGTATGATGTTGATGAGAAGATCAATCAGCACAGTGTGGAAAATGATAGAGAGGCCACTCAAGAGTGAAAATTTGAACTTTCCTATTATCTAATCTTCCTCTCTTAGGCATCTAGTCAAAGGAAGATAAATCAGAATGTCAACAACTCCTATTCTTACTGTAGCCCTATGCAGCAATGGCCCCTATATCAAACGTTCTGAGTAAGCATCAACTGATGAACACATGAGGGACCCTTGGTGCTTATGCATAGTGTAGAACTTTTCATCTCTGTGAGAATGACGACCTGTCCTTTATAACTAAAACATAGAACCGATGGTTATTAAGTTGATCAAGCTAAGCTAGGTATTGTCTCACTGTTCAGATATGAAATATGGAAAAGTTGATAGTCAGATGAGGTGCATGGCATTTACTACTGAAGGTTCTAGAGAGTGTGGTCAGAGAAAGGTAGATGAAAGTCTAACAGTGATTACTGTGTTATGATTGCTATGTGTTGTTACACAGTAGGGAGACTGCCAAAATAACAAATAAATACATTGTGGCGGCTAGTGAGATGGCTTAGAAAGGAAAAGCACTTATTTGCAAACTCAGATATCTGAATTCAATACCCAAAGCCCACAAGGTGGAAGAAAAGAACTGACTTTGGAAATTTTTCATATTTCCACTTTCATGTTGTGACATGCATGTACCTTTTATCTTCCTCAAATTAGCAAATAAAATATTGAAATACATGTTCTCTTCACATGGCTATAAGAAGTTGTTTATCCATGAAGAAATGATAAAGGTTTGATAAAATTAGCATGTTTAAAGGATCCCATTGAAACATAATATATGAAAGTATATGATAATGATATCCTATTAATATGTATATTGTATGGTTTTCTGTAGCAAATATGTTTATAAAATTTAACCCTAAAATCAATTAATATTTTTCCTACCAATTCTTTATACCATAGAAACAAGATTCCAGCAGAATGTGGTACATTATAGTGTAAAAAAGATGCAAGTTATAGAATCTTTCTGAAGAATAACATTGAAGATCAAAGCCAAGAGACAATAACAGATATAATAGGCAAACATCTTTGATGTACCAAAAGAGGATATCAAATGTCATCTTCACATTCTCAGATGTAAACTGGACAAGACTCCAGTGAGGAATAAAAGCAGCAAGCTAAAAACTATTAAAATAGGATAATTCAGCCTAAGACTGAAATACAGGAACCATTTTTCATATAAATGCATGAATTATCTATAAGTAAGAGCATAAAGGAATATAAAACTCTACAATGAAAACTGAAAGGAAGAAGAAAATTCTGTGTTATTTTTAGACTCAAAAATCAAGAAGATTGTCCAATACAAGGAAGAGATTGGCATGATTACAAAACCATCAATTCTCTAAGATATAACAGTGATTACCATGTATATACATAACCACAGAATGTCAGGATAATTAAGAGAAAAAACTGATGGCATTTATGGTAGTTACTTATCTTATTATAATGGTATAATCCACTTGGCCGAAAAGAGCAAGTGGAGACAAGAAGTGTTGATTATGACTTCTAGATTAAAGTGATAGATACATTCCGGTGGGAAAGACATGGGACCAGGGACAAGACAGTTGGTACCTTTGTAACTGTTTATGAAGTGAAGAGCAATAAAAGCTCATGTTCAGCACACTTTGTCCTTTTTATTCATTCCAGGACCTCTGTCCTTGTACTGGTAATTCTTAAATTAAGGGTGGGGTTTCCCATCTCAATTGACCTAATTTAGACAATCCCTTAAAGACATTTGCAGAAATATGACTATATAATAGTATCAATTAACTTGATTTAGTTGATGGTATTACAACTATAACCATGGAAGAACAGCAGAAATTCCTTTATTATCAAGTTTATGTAGAATTCTTACAATGGTAGACAACGCTGAAGGACAAAAGTCACATTTGCAGAAAAAGAGAAAGTTAAAGATGCTAAAGTTCACACCCAGTTTATAGTAAAGTTTTGTTTGATACCAGCAATAGATAGGTAGCTGGAAAATCCCCAACTATTGACAAATTAAATGACTTATTTGTGAATCACACATGGGTTGATAATGTCTCAAGAGATATTACAAAATTTCTTGAACTTAAAAAATTGAAATTATGACTTATTCAAATGCAGCACCAAAGGGATTAGGTAGTACTTTGTTATGTACTTCTTGAATTAAGGAAGATGATTGTGAATCCAATTAAATATTTATTAAATATTTTTGGTTTGGTGAAGATGGATGAAATATGTATGAAACCTACTAGGAACAATAGAACTCTTTAAAATATGTATACACACACACACACACACACACACACACACATACACAAATATACACACACACTCCACCAACATAGATAGGATGCCCCTATTAATAGAAAAAATAAAGCTCTTTGGATTTTGTTATAAGATTTTAGATGCAATGCTAAAAGCATGAACCCTCAAAAAATTGGTTTCTATTATATCTTTTTTTCTCTCTGTGTGTATCTGTCTGTAGGATATCACTGTGCATTTTCTTCAAAACCTATTTAAATAAACATTTGTTTCTGTCTGGCCCCACATGCATCCTTATGGCCACTTACTCCTCATTCATCCCTTCCTGTACTCAATCTCCTTATCACTTCACCCACTTAAAGCTTAAAATTATTTCTCCCAATAATTCCACCTTCTTCCTTTGTACCACCTGCACTCACATTCCTGAGAGACTACACAGGGCTAAACTATGAATGTGGGAGAGAAAGCTATTTTCTTCAGTGATATGCTTACTGATTTCCCATCCATGCACCAGAAAGTACTCAGAAACATCCAAAAGACAAGTAACCCAGATGAAATTCACTAGACAACACGCAGAGAAAAACCCAAAGGTGGGAGTGACATTAGGAAATAAGGAGAATGTATTCAGGGTCAAAAACAACCACGATAGGATCAGGAAATATGAGATGAAAATCATATAAATACATTGATTTCAAGTACAAAACTCTTTTTTTTATTATTTATTCAATTGTGTGTGTGTGTGTGTTCGTGTGTGTATGTATAGAACCATGGGCGAATTTGGGAATCACCATGGAAGCCTCCACCTCCTCCCTGTTTACTCTACCCTGGGATTCACAGGCTCCGCCCTACCAGGACCAAAAAAGCAGGCCGCCCCCACTCCAGGCTGGCGTCTGTAGGTGAGGTGTAGGATCCGAACTCGGGACCTTCCACCTGCAAGGCAGAGGCTTAACCCCTGAGCCACCTCTCCAGCCCCTCAAATACAAAACTCTTAAAGAATAAGCATATTAGTAATATGTTGCAATATAAAACTTAAGTTATGATCTGGAGAGATACCTCCAAGGTTAAGACTCTGACTCCCAAGCAGAAGGACATGAGTTTGGATACTATATCCCATGTGGAAAAAACAAACAAATATATAAACAAAAAGACACCAGGCAAAAATGGCAGTGGTATCCTGCACTTCCGGCCTTGGTGGCTGGAACCTGAGTAATCTCAGCAGCACAAAACATCAAGGTAGAAGCAATCCAGGATGATTCCGAAGTCACCCTTGGTTCTCCACAGGAACTCAAAGTGCTCTCTGCCACACACACACATACACACACACACACAAACAGAAACACAGGCAAAATATTTTTTAAAAATGAAAAAAAAACTTATGTGTTTTTCACATTACCGTCAAGAAAATGTAATGTTGCTGGCTGGTAGAAAGTACTGAATCAAGCACATTTACTAAAGAATATATAATTAACAGAAAAAAACCTCTTTAATATTCTAATAGAAAACATTTAATACTAGAAAAGGTGTTTGAACATATCTCTCATCTAGGGTACTATAAAGATGATATATAAGGATATAAAAATTCTCAAACTATCAATAGGATAGAGGTAATCAAATCACCCATAGAATAACTTTTATGTACCTCTGAATATGGTGATAAAGATTTACCAAGAGTGTGTTGGTCATTTGCACTAGAAATGCCAAAGGTTACAGACACATTGAAAGAGTGTGAGAGTTCCTTACTGATCTAAGTCCATCTTATCAGCGGATTCATCAATTGAGTACCTTAATTTTCAGAAAGTGGTTTGAAAATGTTCATGTACAAAAAAAGTGTATAAGCTTGTGTTAGAGCTTTGTTTGTATTGGTCAAAAGGTAGATACATAAAGACTCTTGGAGAAGGCCATTGGTTTATGCATGAATAAACAAATGTTCACTCCAACTATAGAGAGGGATGAGTGATGTTAAATACATGTTTTGAGGACTCTAAGATGCTGATAATACCAGAATTATGTGGGAGAATATGGGAAAATCTCCACTGTCTTCACAATTTTCTATAAGTCTCAATCTGTTCTAAAATAATTTTTTATTTTAGAAACTCTTGAACATCTTAAAGGCTATCTCAGTGTATTTTAAGATCATAAGTTAGTGCTAACCATAGAAATTCTGCAATGAAGTTTGCTGAGTTTTCTTCAAAATTGAACTAAAAAAGAAAAAGGTGCAAATTGATCTTAAGGTATTTCCATGATTTTCAGATAACTATGCTATTGAATTTTTCAATGAAGTGGGTATTTTATTTTCATATTCTATTGTTATAGGTAATACCTGAACCTCCACCAAATTATGGTAACAAATGATTTTATGGTTGCTTACAATTTTATGATATAGTCTATATAGCAGGACATAGATATATCATATCCAAGGTCAAGAAAAAAGAGGAAGAACCAATGCATGCAGCCATTTTTATGCAATTGGCATTGTTATATATACCATCTTCCCAGGCGTGTTGACACTACTTATAAGCTGAGGCTTCCCACATCATTTATGCACCAAGAAGTTCATCTATAGACCTGTCCAGTGATCTCCTTTAACTAGAAAACTCATCACAGGTGTTCACAGAGGACTACATCACAAATGCAAAGTTGACAGTGAACTGACATGCTGCATTGATCTGATTAAAACATGTACTAGAAATTTGCAGCTATTTGGTTTTGGTCTTCCCTTAGGTTACCTAATTCACTTATGTGTGAAAGTGAGAAGTAGAGAGAACTTTGTGAAAATGTGTTTTAACAGCACACTAAGGATATTTTAACCAGATTTCTTAATGTTAGATTTCCTTTTGTATAAACTTCTGATTCTGCTCTATGTACTGATAAAGTTTATAATTTCTTTCATTTTTGTAGACACTGAGGAAGTGATAAAATGTCAGTTAAGAGTAATAGAGCATATTGTTCAGGCAGGGGCTTCACTAATGTGTAAATTTAACAACCACCTACTAAAATTATTACCTTGAACAACTGAACATTTAAGTGGTGCAAAATATGGTCTATTTTTGGCATTTTAAAAAATATTTTCTACAATTGTTGTATAGTTATGAAGATCACAGCAGTTTTTCTTTTTTCTTTCTATTTTCTCTTTTCCTTCCTTCCTTCCTTCCTTCCTTCCTTCCTTCCTTCCTTCCTTCCTTCCTTCCTTCCTTCCTTCCTTCCTTCCTTCCTTCTTTCCTTCCTTCCTTCCTTCCTTCCTTTCTTCCTTCCTTCCTTTTTTCTTTCTTCTTTCTTTCTTCCTTCCTTCCTTCCTTCCTTCCTTCCTTCCTTCCTTCCTTCCTTCCTTCCTTCCTTCCTTCCTTTCTTTCTTTCTTCCTTTCTTTCCTCCTTCCTTTCTTTCTTTCTTCATGCACATGTACATGCACATACACACATGATGTTGTGTGCCATTAGATGCTTCTGAATGCCAGAAGAAAACATTTGAGAATCAGATGTTTCTTTCACTCTGTGGGTGAAATTTAAGTCACCAGGTTTGTGCAGCCTTCCTACTGAATCAACTGCCCAATTCAGTAGCAGATTTTCTATTTCTTATATTGTGAGTTTTATAACAAAATTATAAAAGAATTCATAAAAAATACTTATGAGGCAGTAATTTTATTTCTTTTTATCATACAAATGTTTTATTTCATTCAATATTTCTGCTAATGCAATTCTATCCTGTAAATATTGTGAATATTATGATGAGTTATTACTCCTTTAAACATGACATTTCAAATTTCTTGATGTATCATATTCATGTGAAGATCTTAGATATATTTTTGTTGTGGGTATGCTTTGAGAATTAGTCTAATATCTGCAATTCATTATTTATGCATATCAATAAGGAATTAAGATAACAAGACCCTCATGTTATAACTGCTTTCTATAATGTACTAAAGGCTATGTAAGTAAGTGTGTAGTGTATTGTAACTACCTTTGAGTTAAGTGCTACTTAAGAAGATATCCCAATTTAGATAGCATTAGAACCTTTTGGTAAGAATATGAGGAAGCAGATTCCTGAGAAGATAATTTCTAAAGAAGAACCAAGTAAAAAGTAAAAAATTAGAATTTGTTCCAGAAGAAGATGAAGAAGAAGGAGGAGGAGGAGGATTTCACTAGTGTGAATAAAAAGATGACCAAGCTGAGATAATCTCACAAAGAAAGGTAGGCACCAGAATAGTCCAAGCAGTGTACAGAAAGGTAGATAATTAGCATGTTATTGTATAATGACATGAGAAAAAATATTTTTGAGCTGAACTCCCAATCTTCATATTCTTTACCAAGAACAATGGCTGGTATATAGAAAAAATGGTAAATTGTATGTTTAAGATGCAATTAGGGAGCTGGAGAGGTGGCTCAGGGGTTAAGCCTCTGCCTTGCAGGCATGAAGGTCCTGAGTTCGGATCCCAGATCCCACGTATAGACGCCAGGCGGAAGTGGGGGCGGCCTGCGTTTCTGGTCCTGGTAGGGCGGAGCCCGTGAATCCTGGGGCAGAGTAAACAAGAAGGAGGTTGAGGCGTCCATGGTGGTTTGCGAATTCGTCCATGGTTCTACACACACACACGCGGGCACACATACATATGCACACACGCGCAATTGAATAAAAAAAAATCAAAAGCAATAAAAAATTTTAAAAAAGATGCAATTAGGTGATAAAAATGAAATATCAGTAGAAATTGTGGCAACTGTTATCTTTTCCTCCATGTAGATCCCTCCCTATTTGTAATCCCTTTTTCTTCAAACAAGTGAAGTGGGTGAAGATTTTGAGGATGTCTTAAATTGATTGCAAGTTCCCAACTCAGCACAATTTATGATTGACTAGAAACCCAAATCAAAACATAAATTTGTAATCAGAGCTTTGTTAGGACCTAAATTCACATGATCATACTTTTCTGAAAATGTTGCATGAGACTAAGCAAATCGAGTCTTCTAAGAACAGTTTTTCAGTTTCTCTTATACTGTGTCATACATACGTAGTGTCTTTTTTTCTACTATCCATGCATGAATCCAAGGCAATGATTTTTAATTGCTCATTTTAAACATATTTTGCGGAGGTTTGAGTGATTAGAATAGAATTAAGCCTGAATTTTGGAACTGTAATGAAGCTTTCTGGATAGAACACACACTATTTATAATTTGTAACTCTGAGGCTTGCTCTCTTACTCTATAACAAGGCAGTACTCCAGAGCATGAAAAATGTGTCTGAACAAACAAGGAAGGATATACCTAAATGATTCCAGAAGTTTGAAGATTGAGGATCTCTGCGACCACCAGACAGAGGAAGTTGTCTCAGACTATTTGTGTCACTACCATGGTCTATGCTTTTCTTTAAGCCCCTTGCACTGACAGAGAGAGAGAGAGAGAGAGAGAGAGAGAGAGAGAGAGAGAGAGAGAGATAGTGTTACTGTAGAAAGTTTATCAAAAATTTGATATTCTTCTTCATCTCCAACATAATAAGGCTCCACTATCTATTTTGCTATATGATTATCATACATTGATTGAAAGAGGACATTCTGCACAATTAATTCATAAAAGTCATTGAGTCAAATAAAAAGAATGAGTACATGCAAAAAAAAAGTTAAAATGGCTGACATGTCAACGAACCCCCAAAGTCTATCATGAATCACAAGGGAGAAGGCTCCAGGCAATAGGATACTTAGAGGCAAGGGATTAAAGAGTCATAATAGAATTCCCATACTAACCGGGAGCCTACGAAGGGGCTCTGGACTATGGCATGAGTCCTGAACCCTCACTAGGATGGAGGAATCAGAGGGAGGTTTGGCTTTCACATAAAAGAATGCTCCAGGGGATGGGAGGGAGGAAGAGGGAGGCACTGAGAGAGAGGGAGGGAGGGAGCGGAAATGAAAGGGGGAAGGGAGGAGTGTGCAATGGGGGATGGCTGGGGAGGGGAGGGGGAAGAAAGAGGACGGGGTACCTATTGAGTTTGTATTATTATGAAAAAAATACAATGTGGGAAAAAAATTTAAAAATGTTAAAATGAAGAAAAAATACGAAGCATTAGTAGATTGATTCATTTAAAATAACAACTGTAAGTTATATTGATATTGTTTTATATGCTGGATAATTATTAATTTAATATCATGGATATAAGAACAAAATATAGCTCAAAGCTGTAGAGCATGTATTTTATTGCTGGTAGTATTTATTTCCCACTTGACATTTTGTTTGTGTGTGAAGAATTTTAGTAAGAAAAATAAAGAAAACAAGGGAAAATAGTTTTAACTCTTTCAGGAATTTTTTTTACTCAGTATATTTTAAAGCATAATCAATGGTTCACTTTTGATGACATAATTTTGATTTGCAAATACTACATTAATAAAGAGTACTTCTTAGGAAAAATCTTGTTTCTTATGAAAAATTGCTTATTTTTTTCAAGCTAATGATAATATTCTTCTGAATGCCCTACAAAATTCAAATTTTTACTTTCATTTTTAATGATTATAAAATATTTGGGATCTCAAATAGGAGATAATAAATCAATTACTTTTTAATGTCTGCATGTTTTTGGGTGCACATGTTTGAGTGTTACTGTGTGTGTGTTTGTGTGTGTGCATGTTCATGTATGAGTGTATTGAGCACAGGTAGTGTGCGCTCTGACACATATGATCATCAGGAGGCAATCTGAAGTGTCCACCTTCCATCCAGAGGCATGCTCTCTTCCTTGTTAGCTTTTGCCCTGCACATGCCAGGCTAGTAGGCCTGCCATCTTCCTGTAGAAGCATGGTTTGACTGACATGCTTGCTGACTCTGACTTTACTTGGGTTCCAGTGAGCTGAGCTCTAGTTCTTATTTTTGCTCAACAGGCTATTTAACATGGAATCAACTTTCTAATCTCAGTATAGTTTTTTAATGACTAATCTATTTTGTCTGGTAATTTATGTGGAGATGCTTTAAATGTAATATTCAGTGACCTCTGGCTTCCATGCAACATTCTTTCTGGCCTATTGAATCTCCCACTTGTGGTTTGTTTCCAAATAATATCACACTATTCAGTTACTGAATGTTTAATACATATCAAGTTTTTCAGTCCTGCACAAAAAACTCTACTCTGTTCTTGTATGCTTTTGTTTTATTCTTTACAGTCACAGAATTTTTGGGAAAATGTTATCAAATTATGTTGGGACTTTGCTTAAAAGACTCTAAAACAACTAATTTTGAAAATATGGCATGTTTCCAAAAGTTACTGTGTCTTCTTATGTCTGAGTGTGGCATGTTACCAGAGTTTCCCTTGATGACTTCCAATTTGCAAATTTTCTTTGTCTGCAATCCATTATATAGAATGTCCTCTAGATTTTAAGATCTAAAGTTGTTAAATATATTTTAAAAAATTCAATTAGTTACTTTTCAAATTCCCCTCTTTCAAGTCATAGATTCACTTGTTGTTGGTTTTTTTTTGTGTACAAATTTAGTATACATAGTAAATGTACCAGTTTATTTACTAGGAATCTTGGCTTTTGAGGAGCTAAACTTCCATCACTTGCAATTATGTTTCCGGATTCCATATCCTTTTCATATTTGTTATTATTATTATTTATTCAATTGTGCGTGTGTGTATATATGTGCACATGTGTGTGTGTGTGTGTGTGTGTGTGTGTGTGTGTGTAGAACCATGGATGAATTCGGGAACCACCATGGACGGCCTCCACCTCCTTCTTGTGTACTCTGCCCCGGGATTCACAGGCTCCTCCCTACCAGGACCAGAAGCGGAGACGGCCCCTGCTTCTGTCCGGCGTCTATACGTGGGATCTGGGATCTGAACTCAGGACCCTCCGCCTGCAAGGCAGAGGCTTAACCCCTGAGCCACCTCTCCAGCCCCCCTTTTCATATTTGTATGCCATTTAGATATGCATAATCATTCCAGGATATAGTTTTTGGAAACTAAATGGAAAAATCATTGAAATGTAGCCTTTGGAAACAATCAGGAAGTTGAATTTGTTAGGCTTTTACCTTATATCTTTCAGAAATTGCTTTGTGATTACCATTAAACTCAATTCATTTTAACTGAATTTCCAACTTCAGGAAATTTCCAGAAAGTAAAAGTAAAATTGTAATGCATAAGACAAATGAGAAATAGTCTTTGATTTAGATTTTATCAGACAATACACCACCATGTTATTAAGCAGTTTTTCAGTAAATGGGAATTCTTATTGTTTACTTTTCTTTGAAATAGTTTTTCTCAAAGTTCAACCTTTCATTATCTGTGCAAACTAATTTTAGCCTTTGCAGCTTTCTTCATTGTTCTGGTTGAACTCTTCATAATTAAAATAGTGGTTGCTCTACTGCCCCCTTTGTGTAGCAAAAGTTCCTTAAATTCTGAGATCATGACTCATAGCAATTGTTCCAGAGTAAGTCAACTTATGTGTTTAACGGCAGTTATGATTTTTATGGAAGAAAATCTCAGTATATAAGTTTTATAAGAAAATATTCTAGTTTATATGTTTAAGGTGTAAATAAGTATTAACAATTATAATAAGGGATAACTGTGATATCCTTGAAAATCTGTTTGCAGATCTGTTACCTGGAAATGTTCACAACGTATAACTGATGGCAAGTGTGTATGTGTGTGAATATGAGTATATGTTTGTGTGTGTGTGTGTGTGTGTGTGTGTGTGTGTGTGTGTGTCTGAGATAGCTTCTCCTTCTGTTGCTCAGTAATGTAGTGGCCCTCCATGGATTTCTACTTATGATTTTTCTGCATTATCAATAAGTTCTGGTATTAGAAGTATGAGTCACCCCAGATACGTTTCTTCATTCTTAGTGTCCTTTGTTTTTCTTATGGCTTAATTATTCTCATTAAAGTGAAAAATAATTTCATTTATTGGAAAAACCATATATTATTCTTCACAGGACATAAGGAATTACCTAATAGAGACACAGATACTTGATTGAGTTTCACTTTATTTATTTTTAAGTATATTAGTCTTAATTTGTGCAAAATTAAGCAATTATAAGCCTTTATGTTATTTGCTATTCTCATGAGAATAACTTTTTTTTCTGATGACAACTTTGCATATGATATACCCAAAGTGCAAGCAATATGTTAAATACAATCCTATCAAGGAGTCATGATTTTCATTTGTTAAATAACATTAAAATGGCATTAATATTTAAATATTAATATATAGTTTACAGGTTGATAATGATCTTATATAAAGATAATCTTCATGGTGACATGATCACCACTTAAAACTGAAAAGATGAATTGTGAAAGTGAATCTAAATAATATTATGTAATTAATAATTTATTAGTATAATTCCATGTTCATTTTCAAAATCTCTGATCCTATTTAATATTTGATTTTGAGACTATGATTTGTACTTGCATTTCAATCATACTATTGCAATAATACTACTTCGTAATACTGAGTGTATATTTAAGCATTTCAAAATCCTTTAATGTATTTGATATTTTGCCTATGGAATTTTTTAATCTTTAGAAGCATTTAAAAGAGGAAAATTTACAGAAATTTAGCTTAAATTGTATGAAACCAACATGTCTTTAATTATCAAACTCAATTTGGATAGGATAAGTACGCAATAACGTTTTGTGTTTTATATGTGGATTAAAGTTGTTTTCAATCTGGCAGAATCACCTAGATTCAACCTTAACATACCTATGAAAGATTATATATATTAGGTTAATTGAGATGAGGGAATGCACCCCACCCTACATATGGACAATATCATTTTGGGGGCTGGCATCCCAGATTGAATAAGAAAGAGAAATCAATTTGAGCATGGATCTTGATTGCTCTCTGTTTCCTGACTGTGATGCGATAAAACCAGCTATTTCAAGCTCCTGTCTCCAGGACACACTCTCCATAATGGACAGAACCCTTGAACTGTGCCCTAAAAAAAACTCTTGTCTAACCTTTTTCTTCGGCTCTAACTTGTGTGGAGTATCTTGCATATCATTGCTCCTCCCATCCTTGTGCTCTTACACTCTTACGGCCCACTCTTCTGCACATTTCCCTGAGCTTCAGGATGGGGAGAGATTAGGCTGGCCTAGTTCTAGATGGTTGATATGGAGTCTCTGAAGTTCTTGATTGTGGTTTGTTTATTTTCTTTTGTGGTTTTGCTGCTCCTTCGATGCCCTTCACTCCATCCTGATGGGTATTGGATGTCACCCCCTGGCCAGAGATAAAAAACTGTGAAATTAGAGTCTTGTTATAAGAGTATATTCAAAGGTAGATGCAATAAAAGTAGGAAACCACAGTGAGGGAGGGTCAATCACCCATTTGCAAAATGGTTACTTATTATATGCCAGACTATAAGCCCTCCCCTTCTGGTGAGATCACACCCCTTCAGTTGTAGATGATCAGGATCAAAAAGTCTGTGAAATTAACCAGATGTCTCATTGCTTATTCGCAATCCTTGATGGAGGCCTATTTTCTCTGCTGTTACATGATCCCCTCTCTCCTTGTTTGTGGTGTCGCCTTCCTACCCCATCCTGCCTGTTCATATTCCTTGCAATTGCTGTATTACAGAGATTTACCGTCGAATGTCACTAGGTGGGCTGGGTGGGTTTGGTACTAGGAGCCGCATATTAGGGAGTACATACGGTGATTAATTTTCTGGGTCTGAGATACTTCACTCAATATAATTGTTTTTAATTCCATCCATTTCCTGGCAAATTCCAGTACTTCATCATTTTTTATGCCTGAGTAGTACTCCATTATATAGATGTATCACATTTTCCTTATCCACTCGTCAACTGTTGGATATTTGGGATGATTCCATGACTTTGCTATTGTAAACAGTGCTGCTATGAACATGGTCGCACTTGTGCTATCGAGGTGGACCTCTGCTGCATGGGGAGTTATTCCCAAAAGTGGAATGGCAGGGTCATATAGCATTTCAAACTTTAATTTCTTTAAGAATCTCTAGACGGCTCGCCAGAGTGGCTGTATGAGCCTGCATTCCCACCAGCAATGTAGGAGAGTTCCCCTCTCTCCACATCCTCTCCAGCATTTGTTGTTGTTTGTATTGTGGATTTCTGCCATCCTGACCAGGGTGAGATGATATCTCAGGAAAGTTTTGATTTGCATTTCCCTGATGGCGAAGGAAGTGGAGCATTTTTTCAAATATCTGTTAGACATTTTAATTTCATCCCTGGCAAAGTTTCTTTTAAGTTCCAGGGCCCATTTTTTATATGGGCCATTAGTTGCCTTGGTGTTTAGTTTTCTAAGTTCTTTGTGCACTCTGGATAATAGAGCTCTATCAGATATGTGGTTAGTGAAGATTTTCTCCCATTCTGTGGGTTGCCTTTGAGCTCGTGTTACAATCTCTTTATCTGAACAGAAGCTCTTTAATTTCACAAGATCCTAACTGTTCAGAGTTGGTAGCAGTGACTGTGCCATTGGATGTCTGTTTAGGAACTGTTGGCCTAGCCCAATCAGCTCAAGGGAATTGCCTACCCTTTCAACTATGATTTTTATAGACTTTGGCCTTAAATCAAGGTCCTTGATCCATTTGGAATTAAGTCTTGTATGAGTGACAAGTACAAGTCCAGCTTTAATCTTCTGCATGTGGAGATCCAGTTTTGCCAGCACCATTTGTTGAAGATACTGTTCTTTTTCCATTGGATTTTTTGGGCCCCTTTGTCAAAGACCAAATGGCTATAGTTTTGTGGGCTTATATCTGGGTCTTCAAGCCTTATCCATTGATCTGTGTGTCTATTTTGGAGCCAGTACCAGGCTGTTTTTAGAACTATGGATTTGTAATATAGATTAAGATTTGGCATGATGATACCTCCAGCAGTGTTTTTGTTACTCAGGATTGTCTTTGCTATCCTGGGTCTTTTGTGCCTCCATATGAATTTTGAGATTTTTTGGTCAACTTCTTTAAAGAATTGCTTTGGGATTTTAGTTGGTATAGCATTGAATTTGTATATTGCCTTTGGTAGTATGGTCATTTTTACTATGTTGATTCTGCCAATCCAGGAACATGGGAGGTCTTCTGCTATTTCTATCTTGAGAATTTTAA
This sequence comes from Typhlomys cinereus, assembly GCA_023101885.1. Taxonomy (NCBI): domain Eukaryota; kingdom Metazoa; phylum Chordata; class Mammalia; order Rodentia; family Platacanthomyidae; genus Typhlomys; species Typhlomys cinereus. Next base: position 1,278,426 of record JALPQD010000161.1, read on the forward strand.
AGTTTTCATTGTAGAGGTCTCTTACCTCCTTGGTTAGGTTTATACCAAGGTATTTCATTTTTTTAGGGGCTATAGTAAAAGGGGTTGTTTCTCTCAGGGCTCTTTCACTTCTTTCATTCTGGGCATATAGGAAAGCCTCTGATTTTTGTACATTTATTTTGTATCCTACTACCCTGCTGAACTTCTCAATTAGTTCCAGGAGCTTCCTGGTGGAGTTTTTGGGATCCCTCAGGCATAAGATCATGTCATCTGCAAATAGGGATAGCTTGACTTTTTCCTTGTCAATTCTAATCCCTTTTATGTCCCTTTCTTGTCTTATGGCTTCAGCTAACACTTCAAGTACAATATTGAATAGAAGTGGTGAGAATGGATAGCCTTGTCTAGTTCTTGATCGAAATGGGAATGCTTCCAGTTTTTCCCCATTTAGTATAATCCTTGCTGTAGGCTTGTTGTATACAGCTTTTATTATATTGATAAAGGTTCCTTTCATTCCTACTGTCTCTAGCGTTTTTATCATAAAGGGCTATTGGATCTTGTCAAAAGCTTTTTCTGCATCTATCGAGAGTATCATGTGGTCTTGGACTTTGGACTGGTTTACATGATAAATTACATTTATTGATTTTCGTATGTTGAACCAACCTTGTGTGCCGGGGATGAAGCCTACTTGGTCCCCAAGAATGATCTTTTTAATGTGTTTTTGAATCCGGTTTGCTAAGACTTTGTTGAGAATCTTTGCGTCTGTGTTCATCAGAGAGATCGGCCTATAGTTTTCTTTTTTATTTGTATCTTTATTAGGTTTTGGGATTAAAAGGATATTAGCTTCATAGAAGGAATTTGGTAGTGTTCCTTCCTTTGCTATTTGATGGAACAGTTTAAGGAGTATTGGTGTTATTAACTCCTTAAATGTCTGGTAGAACTCTGTGCTGAATTCGTCTGGTCCAGGACATTTTTTGGTGGAAAGATTCGAGATTACTTCCTCAATTTCCTTATATGTTATAGGACTATTTAAATAATTCACAGCTTCCTGATTCAATTTAGGTAAGTTGTGTTTACTTAGAAATTCATCCATCTCTTTTGTGTTGTCAAACTTCACAGAGTATAATTTTTTGAAATATGATGTTATAATTCTCTGGATTTCTTGAGTATCAGTAGTGATTACTCCATGCTCATTTCTAATTTTGTTAATTTGGGTTTTCTCTCTCTTGCTTTTGGTTAATTTAGCTAGGGTTGTATCTATCTTATTGATTTTTTCAAAGAACCAGCTTTTTGACTGGTTGATTTTTTCTATTGTTTTCTCAATCTCGATTTCAGATATTTCTCCCCTTATTTTGCTAATCTCCTCTCTTCTACTACTTTTGGGATCAGATTGCTCTAGTTTCTCTAAAGTTTAAGCTGCATTGTTAAATTGTTTATTTCTGATGTTTCCATTTTTTTGATGTGGGCATTGAGAGCTATGAACTTACCTCTTAGGACAGCTTTCATTGTGTCCCAGAGATTTTGGTAAGTTGTATTTTCATTATCATTCACTTTCAGGAAATCTTGAATTTCCTTTTTAATTTCTTCCTGAATCCAGTTCTCCTTCAGCCTCATAGTGTTAAGTTTCCAGGGGATAGTGTATTTTCTCTTGTTTGTTTTGTTGTGGATGTCCAGCTTTAGGCCGTGGTGGTCTGATAGGGCACAGGTTAGAATTTCAACTTTTTTTGTATATGTGTAGATTCGTTTTGTGGCCCAATATGTGATCTATTTTGGAAAAAGTTCTGTGTGCTGCTGAGAAAAATATGTATTCTTTGGTACGTGGATGAAAAGTTCGATAGAGATCTGTAAGGTCCATTTTTTTAAGGGTTTGATTAAGTTCCAAAGTGTCCCTGTTAAGCTTTTGACCTGTTGATCTATCCCATGTTGAGAGGGCGGTGTTGAAATTCCCAAGAATTATCGTTTGGGGGTTGATTTCTCCCTTTAGATGATGTAGGATTTTCTTAATGAATGTGGAGGGGCCCTTATTGGGTGCATATATGTTCAGTATTGTGAAGTCTTCCTGGTGAATTGTACCTGTGACTAAAATGTAATATCCTTCTGTGTCTCTTTTGATTTTTTTTGGGTTTGAAGTCCACGTTGTCCGACAGCATTATGGCTACCCCTGCCTGTTTCCTAGTTCCATTAGCTTGCAGAATTTTGGACCAGCCTTTCATTTTTAGGATATGCCTATCTTTTGTGGTGAGATGAGTTTCCGGAAGGCAGCAGATTGATGGGTTGTGATTTTTAATCCAAGTTTGTAATCTGTGTCTCTTAATCGGTGAGTTAAGCCCATTGACATTTAATGTTATAATGGAGAAATCCTTTTTAATTCTGGACATTTTTTATGTTTAGTGGATTTTGTAAGCTTATTGTTTTACATTTATATTTTTGTGGTATTATACTTCCTTTCTGTCCTCCTGGATACACTTGTTCCTTTCTTCAAGTTTGCGTATCACTTCTAGCATTTTTTGAAGGCCTGGTTTGGTAGACATGTATCCCTTCAAGTTGTCTTTGTGCTGGAAAATTTTTCTTTCTCCCTCGATCATGACAGATAGTTTTGCTGGGTATATCAGTCTGGGTTGGCATTTTTGCTCATTTAATACTTGAAGTATGTCTCTCCAAGCTCTTTTTGCTTTCACTGTTTCCATTGAGAAGTCATTTGTTATTTTAGTAGGTTTACCTTTAAAAGTGACTTGCTTTTTTTCTCTTGAAGCTTTCAGCACCTTTTCTTTGTCTTGAATGTGGAATGTTTTGACTATTATTTGCCATGGTAATTTTCTATTTTGGTCATATCTGTTTGGGGTGCGGAATGCCTTTTGTATATGTATGGGCCTCTCTTTTTTTAGATGTGGAAAGTTTTCCTTGATGATCGTTTGAAAAATTTCCTCAGGGGTGGTATTTTGAGATTCTTGCTCTGGTATTCCATGAATACGCGTGTTAGGCTTCTTTAGGGTGTCCCATATCTCTTGAATGTTCCCCTCAATTATCTTTATGGCTTTAACATCTCTTCCATTGAGCTGGTTAATTCTCCCACTTTGTCTTCAAGATCCGAAATTCTATTTTCTCCTTCATTAGTTCTGCTGATAAGACTCTCTGTTCAGCTTTGGGTTGAAGATAGTTTTTCTTTTAGTTCAGTTTTAAACTCTGCTTGAGTCTGTTTTAACTGCTCTATGCCTATTTTTGTTTCTTGAACTGTTTTTCTCAACTCCTCCAAATGCCTGTTGTGTTCCTGTTCAAAGTGGTTGATTCTGTTGTTTAACTCCTCTTGGATTTCTTCTTTCTTAGTATTGATCATGGTAATGATCATACTTTGAAAGTCGTTGTCTTGGGTCTGGCTTTCGTGGCTTTTTTCTGTGAATTTGTTCTGGTTGGAATCCACCATTAAGGGGTTAATTCTTTCAGTGGAAGATTGGTCTTCTTGGGTTTTGTTTCTCATGGATCTGCACTTTGACTTGGGCATTGTTATTTTGACTTCTAGGGCTTTTCAGTTTCTGTGTGTTTTTGACTGATTTAGTTGGTATTCCTACACTCGGGCAGTTATTACTAGTGCTTGCCTTGGGGTTGGGTATGTTTGTCTTTTGTTATTGTTATTTCCTAGTTGAAGCTGTTAGGTTGTTAGTACATCAATTAAGTCAGCTTAAGTAGACAAGGAGTGAATATTAGTATGATAGTGTACTTTTACGATGTAGTATCTTGGTGATATGTGAGGGTGAGTGGTATGATCCCTGGAGTTGTGTTTTTGTGGTGGCTTTATGGAAAAGTTAATCTATAGTGATTAATATTAGAAAGGAACAGTAAGGTGAAAAACAGGAGGTTTACTTATCTTTGGGCTGGATGTGAAGAATCTCTCCCATGTGATAGGATCATTGTAGAGGTTTACAGATGTATGGCCTTTGACCCTTAGAACTTTGCTTGAGTTTTTCTTGGACTCTATTGAATTCTGAGTAGCAGTGTGTTTTCTGTAGCCCACGTGCGTGGGTCCCTGGTGGGCCAGAGAGGCAGAGGGGCTGATGTTGATGGCAGAATTCTTCACCCTGGACCTGGGACTTGGCTTAGTGCCCCACCCAAGCTCCAGGGATGGAGGAAAGCAAGAAAGTCCTGTCCAGTTGGGCAGACAGGCAGGCGAGAGGGAGAGAGGGGTCTAGGGCCTAGGGCATGGCCCAGGCCAAAGCCCAAGACAGCCTGGGTGCCACCAGGATGCGGGCGGCCTGGGCTGGGCAGGGCTGGGCGGGGACTCACTTGGGGGCCTGAAGGAGAGGGCAGTGGGTGGCGCGGTAAGGTGGACAAAGGCGTTGCGGGAGGGAGAAGGGGTCCCGGGGTCCCGGGGTCCTGGGGCATCGGGTTAGTTATTTTGATAGTAAAGAAAGCCAAGAGGTCAAAATCATAATTTTGCAAATAGAAGATTCTGTCACCAATGTACTAGAGACACTTCTTACATTGTGGTGAAGATTATGGCTGCACTCTAACCATACCACAAAAGTAAGTTTAAAATGATTGAGGTCGTCTAACTAGGTCATAGGAGCACACAGTGGGCCTCTAGGAATTTGCAGATCTTTGTTGGGTGTGCGTGCATGTGTGTGCACGTGATGTGCGTGTGTGTGAGTATGTGTGTGATGGGCAAGGGGGACAGGGTTTCTTGGGAAGGAGAGGAAAAGACAGATTCATTCTGTTGGTTTATGAAAAGGAAAGGGAAAATTTAAAAAAAATATGAAAAACAAAAGTTCAATTGGCAGTGTATTAACTGTTAAACAGAATCTTCTCTCCTTTCACTGAAATAAAACAAAATGTGCCCTGAAGAAAGATTTCACCAGTCTAAAGTCCCAACTTAAAAAAAAAAAGCGACTTTCTTTTAGAGAAGAATAAATGTACTAAGATTTTCAGAGAAGTGATTCCTTGCTTAAAAGCAATCACTTTGGAAAGTGCTTGTGCAGATTCAGTCAGGAAGGTACCCAGAGGCTGCTACGACTGTGATCTGAGACAATCAGGTTGTACATCTCAAGCTGGCAGAAGAATTTGGCTGCTTCCCTGCTCATAGGCATGAAAGTGGTACTGTAGATATGCAGGATAGATTTTGTGTTCATGGTGTCTCATTCTACTGTTTCAGAGAGCTTTTGAGGCCAAGCATTGTGTGGCAGGTATGTAGTCCCTTCAAGGAGACCCTAAGAGTTCCCTGACAGTAGCAGTATTGAAGTCCCAAAGTAGACTCTGGGACTTGGAGATGCCTGGTGCATCTTTTTGGGACATTTGGCCATAGAAAGATGAAAGCTCAGAATGACACTGGTACAAGAGAGAAGATATGGGTGCTTTGGTAGAAGAGCTGCCCAAGCCGCTTGGAGCCCAGATGATGCTATGAGGAATCCCAGAAGCTTGACAGGGAGCTTCAGAAATATGTATTTGCATATTTTATATGATTGTCACAAGCAGCTTTTGAAATGTTATTTCTCAAAGGCATGGATTCTTTGTTTTCAATACAAGGTTTCATTTCTACTTTGCCTTTTCCAATTCTTTAGATCTTTATTATGTGTTCAAACATCACAATTCTAATTACTTTTGTGCTTTAAAAGAGTCAGTTATAGGTGGAACATAAGATAATGGTTTCTGGCCCACCCCTTACTATTTATATTGGTTCAGAAATTGTTGGAAACATTAACAGAGAAGAAAGGTGAATAGTAAGCAAATACAAGAAAGTTGATTAAGTAAAAGCCATGCCAATTGTTTGTTAAATTTCAGAACCACTACAATGCTTATAGTAAAATATTTAGTCAAATTAATTGGACACATCTACATGAAAATTTGTTAAATCAATGCATGGAACTCTTATTCATAATTCCCAAAGCATAACAATGTCCATTATATATAATCAATAAAGCTGTCACACATCTATTCAATGGGGTATTTCTCGGGCAAAAAAGGATAAGTGTTATGTGCACTATGAGTAACCTTCCATATATTATGCTCAGTAAAGGGAGATATATGAAAAGCTGTAGACTGTGATTCTGCTCTTAAAACATTTAGAGAAAATGTAATTAAAATTCAGAAATTCATTCAATATTCTTGAGGGATTTAAAGAGAGTGAGTATAAAGGCATGGGAGCAGTTCTTGGTGGTGCATTTGTTTCATAAACTTCTTATCTTTGCTGCTATTTATCAAAAAATTAAAAAAAATCAAAGAATGAAGTGTCCATGTCAGGGTGGGGAGTTAAAGGTAATAAAAATAAAGTGAAATACTCATATTATAAAACGAAGGATATAAGTAGAATTTATGTAAAATAGAAATCCTGCCTCAATTCATGCCATTTCTATTGGAGAACTATGTGTAGTTTAGCTTATCTGTGTGATTTTACAATATCATCGATATGGTTTTGCTCCTGAAGTTATCTGTAACTTCATGTTCAATTTTAGTTTACTACTTATAATATCTCAATGTTTCATATGCACATATGCTGTATCTGTAGTTTGAGATAGTTTTTACATTTAACATATATGAACACATATTTTTATTTTTATGTTTAATACAAGCTATAAATGAGAATGTTTGTCCATATTTTCATATACATGACAAAGGAACCTTATAACTAAAGGCAGTATTAAAATAAAAGTTGAACAGGGGCTGAAGAGGTGGCTCACGGGCTAAGCCTCTGCCTTGCAGGCAGAAGGTCCTGAGTTTGGATCCTAGACCCCACGTATAGATGCCGGGTAGAAGGGGGGGCGGCCTGCATTTCTGGTCCTGGTAGGGCGGAGCCTGTGAATCCCAGGGTAGAGTAAACAAGGAGGAGGTGGAGGCTTCCATGGTGGTTCCTGAATTCACCCATGGTTCTACACAGACGCACACACACACACACACACACATACATACACACACGCACATACATGCATACACCCACAGTTGAATAAATAATAAATAATAAAATTTAAAAAATAAAAAAATATAATAACAGTTGAACAATTGAGAATTTATTGCATAAAAAGTTTGGTACTTGTATATGCAGTTAATCCAAAAAGATGGCATGTTCTTCATTGTTTGGGAACATGTATGTTGTTGCCATTAGCCTACATGTTGCTGATAAAATCATGACAAAACTGCTTAAGGGAACAAGGGGTTTATTCTTTTTTTAAAAAAAATTTATTATTATTTATTCAATTGTGCATGTGTGCGTGTGTGTGTGCACGTGTGTGTGTGCGTGTGTAGAACCACAGGAGAATTCGGGAACCATCATGGACGGCCTCCTCCTCCTCCTTATTTTCTCTGCCCCGGGATTCACAGGCTCTGCCCTACTAGGACCAGAAATGCAGCTGCCCCCACTTCCACCCCCACTTCTGCCAAGCAAACTCAGGACCTTCTGCCTGCAAGGCAGAGGCTTAACCCCTGAGCCACCTCTCAAGCCCCCAAGGGGTTTATTCTTATATGATACTCCAGCTTGGCAGGATACAATGGACTATTATCAAAGGACTCTAGGATCTGGCCACATCTTTTCCACATAACAGATAAGATAGAGATGATTCTTGTATACTTACCTGGCAGGGGAGATACCATGATCAGGAAGGTGGTTTTCCCAGGGCGAGGCTTATCCATTGCACTCCGGATGTGCTGACCCCTGCGATTTCCCCAAATGTGGGAAACTCGACTGCATAATTTGTGGTAGTGGGGGACTGCGTTCGCGCTCTCCCCTGGGAAAAAAAAAAAAAAAAAAAAGATAGAGATGATTCTTGTAAGACCAAAATGTCTGGCCAAATACATAGAAGGATGCCAACTTCCTCAACCAGCTCTTTTTATTTAATTCTTCAATGCAGGGCCTAGTCCCACCCATGATAGGCTAGGCCTTCCTCATTGACTAGACCATATCTTGAAGGTTTGCTCTGTAGTTTACTGAACTACAAATTCTCTACAAATGTGCTCAGAGCTCAAACCTTCAACCATCAACTTGACACCTGTATCTAACTATGACATATGAATAATGAAAACATATTTAAAAGTTTTTGAAAACAATCCTAAGAGCTGGGAAGGAATATGCATCATCAGGTGTTTTTAATAGCTATTATAAAAATAGGCTTTGTAAATGTGGATAATTACAATGCTTGAATTGATATTTGACTGCAAATGATTCATTTAGAATAAATCTTCTGTTCAGAGGTATTATGCATGAGATAGCTGACATTTTGCTCATAATTTCGAAGAGAAGCCTGTTTGAGTCTAGTGGGCTTTCTTGCGGAGTTCAAAGGATCTAGTACTCAAAGGAAATTAAAAATTCTTAAAGTATCCTTGGCCCATCTTCCTTGGCATCACCTAAACAACAGTGAGAAATGCATGTTCTCAATCAAATCAACCATCAACTTAATCTGTACCACTGATGGTTTATTCCAAGAGTTTGTTTTAGATAAATTGTACATAGCAAGCAGCCTGGTTGATTCTGTTAGATAAAATTTGCAAATGTATATATGAGGATTTCTGCTGACCTGTAAAATTCTAGGAAGGATGGCCAGTTCATTGCTGTCTGGTATATGGGCTTGTACGCCTAGTGAAGAATGATGACAGGTGTCTTGGCGCAAAATGGAGGGTCATGGTTTGAAATGTGTCCCCCATAGTCTCATGTGTTTGGCAAGGTCATGGCACCTTGAGAGGTGGAGCCTTGCTGGAGGAAGGCAGTCACAAGGGGTGGGCCTTGAGGTGGATTAGTCCCACCCTACCTCCAGGAGAAGTCTGTCTTTGCTGCAGCAGTCTGCAGCTCTCAGCTTCCAAGATGTCTGTGGTGACTTTGCTTCTTCCAGCTTTGGCAAACCAGCCATGCCACCTCTGCTTTGAGAGACTATCCCTTCCCTCTGGAGCCATAAGCTGAATAAATCTCCCTTTCTCCCTTAAGTTGCTTGACGTTGGGTGCTCTCTCACAGCAATAGTAAAGAGTAACTGTTAAAGAAATTGGTACCGGGTAGTGGGATATTGTTGTAAGATTAAGAACAGCTAAGTGAAGTTGTTTGTGAAGCTGAGAAAAGTTGGTACCCAGAAGCATGGCCAATGCTGTGATGTGGCTACTGTGCCTTTGGAACTGTTTGTTGGGAGAAATACGGGGAACTTTGGGACTTTGTGCTGGCAAAGTCTTTGAGTCTTGGTGGTTGGGCCAAAGGGACCTTTCTTGTGAGATCTCAGAGGAGAGCAATGCTGTGAGAGATGCAGACAGTGGAAGCCTAGCTTGTGATGGTCCAGAGGGGAACAGAGACTGTGTTTGCAACTGGACAAGTGACACATGGAGCCATGTGTTGGCCAAGAGTTTAGTGAAGTTTTTCCCTCCTCCTGAAAGTTTGCTGGAAATTAATCTAGAGTGCTTGGTGGAGGAAATTTCAAAGCAATGTAGTCTTGACAATGTGATATGACTACTTTTTAGTTGTCTTCAGAGTTGTGAAAAAGAGCAAAGAATCATGCAGGAAGAAGCAAAAACTGTAGATCCAATGATGAAAAATACAATGGCAAACTTAAAGATTTGAACCAGGAAGAAGCACAGAACAAAATGGCTGTTGAAGAGATTAGCTCAATTTGTAAATCAAAGCCTGCTCTTAATTTGAATAATAGGAGAGGCCCTAGCTTGAGGGCAGAATCCTCAGGGAAGGCTCACACTCATAAGAATGCAAATCCTTTCAGAAGATTGGAGCTAAAGGGTGGAGTTCCAAAGCAGGAGTTGGTTTCTCTTACCAAGCAACTGCCCAGGAGTGAAAGAGATGGTCAACATAGAGAAGCAGAATCAGCTGTGATTCAAAGGGGCCAGTCTTGGCAAAGTCATCCACATGGTTCTGGTTTTAGAGGCATTAGTGATGCAAGAGGGAGGAGATCATGGAGTCCTCCTCCAAGATTTCAAAAATTGGCAGAATCCAAGCATCTTGAGGCAAGAAGCCTGCAGTTTAGAGGCCCAAGAAGGGCAGTTTGTACTGTGGAGTTAAAGCCTGGTTTGCCATTGAGAAGTAGAGATGTTAGAGATTCCAGACCCAATGTGGGACACCTGCCAAGGATAGCTGTATACCCTGGGAGGAGTCAGCTCAAGAGACCAACATATTCTATGGGCAGCTGCATTGGTGGGGTGGAACCAAAGCCCTTTGGAGCTGAGATGATTTCAATAAGGGACTTACCTGTTGGACTTGGAGCTACAAGATTTGGAGTTTGTCCTGCTGGTTTTCCATCTTGTTATGGACTGATCTTTCTTGGATATGCCCCCATTCCTTCTTTTTGGAATGAGAATGTTTATTCTGTGCCATTGTATGTTAGAAGTATGTAACTTTTTTTTTGATTTTACAGGAGGCTTTGGATTTGGACTTTTAGACTGTTGGGACTACCATTGTAGTCTATGAAGACTTTTAAAGTTGGACTGAATATAGTTTGCATAATGAGATGGCTAGGGGGGGCCAGGGGTGGAATGTCATGGTTTGAAATGTGTCCCCCACAGTCTCATGTGTTTGGCAAGGTCATGGCACCTTGAGAAGTGGAGCCTTGCTGGAGAAAGGCAGTCACAAGGGGTGGGCCTTGAGGTGGATTAGTCCCACCCTACCTCTAGGAGAAGTCTGCCTTTGCTGCAGTCTGCAGCTTTCAGCTTCCAAGATGTCTGTGGTGACTTAGCTTCCTCCAGCTTTGGCCAGCCAGCCATGCCACCTCTGCTTTGAGAGACTGTCCCTTCCCTCTGGAGCCATAAGCTGAATAAATCTCCCTTTCTCCTTTAAGTTGCTTGGGTGTTCTCTCACAGCAATAGTAAAGAGTAACTGTTAAATGGAGATAGTCTGATTATGACATGGTTATGATAGTCTCGTGTGCACATGAAAATATTTACATTTATTTTATCATTCATAATCCAATAATATAATATTTACTTTATATTACTTTACATGTGGGGTATATATGTGTGAGGGAGCATATGTGTGGGTGCAAGTGCCTGTGTGTACATGTAGAGATCTGAGGGGGATAATGGGAAGTATCTTTTGTTGAATTATTTCCAACTTAATTTTTTTTTGTTCAGACAAGGTATGTCATATTTAGATGCGGGTGTCAAATTGATGGTTGAGGATTCAAGCTCTAAGCACATTTGTGGAGATCAAGTAAGGAACATTTGTTGGAAATTAGTAGGGCACATTTTAAAAGATGTAGTAGTTGAGTTAAGCTCTCAGGAAGACTGCAAAAAATTGCATAATTTTATAGGGAAGATCTAGATCGTGAAAGGTGGGACTATCCCTGGACTATTGCATAAGATGGATACAATAAATAGGATAAGAAAGTTGTCATTCTTTGATATACTTAACCAGACATACCAGACTATCAAATAGGAATTGTTCTCTCAGGAGTCCTTTGGATGTATTGATGTGATTGGGCTAGTTCCCTAGGTCCTCTGTGTTGGTGTGACTCACCTGACATGCTGGATAGGAAAACTGAAACTGGACAATTGTAAGCCAAAGTTAAAACCCCTTGTTCCTTTATAAGCCATTTCATAATGGATTTATTGACAACAATGCAGACTAACTGCGACAGAGGGTTTATTCAAACCCAGAATTTGCTGATAGGACTAGTCTGGTTTCTCAGCTTGCTTTGGTGATTCCCATTTTCTGCCTTTAAAAGCAGGAATTAGAGTTTGTATACTTGGTAATCACACTGTGGTCCTTTTACTTATTCTGCATGTACTTTAACATTTGAGGCATCTACAATCCTTTGGAATAATTTTTATTAGTAAAGTTCAATTTTCCAATATAAGAGAGCACGACTTAAATAATTTTCAAATGCAAGTTTTACCTTAGGAATCATAAGGCTGGTCACAGTGGTAGAAATTCCCAAAATTAATAAACTCACATACATGTTGATAAGAGAGGTAGATAAAAATGAGAAACCTGAGGAGACAGCTCAGCAATTCAAGCACTTGCCACATATATCCAACTACCCAAGTCTGAATCCCAAAATCCCACATAAAAATATTTTATTGAACATGTAGTCTATCTGTAATGCCAACTGGAAAAGAAACAGCCTGAGAATCACTATACCAAGCAGGATTAGGAATTACTATGCCATTTGCAAGCACAGAGTCCATAGCAGGGAGGAGAGATGTAGAACAACTGTCAAAATGTTTCTGAACTGTATGTGTTCTATAAGATTTCAGTTTTGTTGGCCTTGGGGTTGTGGAGTGATGTTGTCTACCAATGGTGGACATATTTTCTGAGGGAAAACCAAAGGTAGAGAACATTGTAAAAGTAAAAAACAATATTGCAGAGGAATGTTAATTAGAAATAAGGGAAAATATGCAAGTTAAATGATGTCCCTCATACAGAACCTAAAGTATATGTGTCTTAGTGGAGATTAATAGAAATCATATTATCTGGAATATTCAGATAATGGTAACGTGTATTCACAATATTTAATACAAAGCAGAAATGTTGAAATGTGTTAAAAGCATATGCTTTTTATGAAATCTTATAGACTTTAGAAGATCCAAATATCACAAATTAAGGATTTCTTTTTTGCACTTGAAATAATCTTGATAAACACCTGTCCTTCCTCTTAAACAGCCATCCAAGGTACTGACATTTCAAACTAGAATAAGACTACCAGTTACCTTAGCTGACTAATTTAATTTTTTAGCTGTAAAATTAGCATTTCAGTTTACATTTAAATGTCTAGACACTGAAGAAACTACCTTCTAAGATTTCCATTGTTATTAGTATTGAAGTAATTGGAGCAAGGTAAGATCTTTGTAAATCTGTGATTACAAATTTGTTAATACCACTCAAAGGAAAGTAATATTTATAAATTTTATGAATGTAGATTTACATAAAGGTAGATTCTATGCTATCCTTAATTATGAGACCCAGTCTGACCAAAGCAGGTCATGTATACAGTTTTGCAGATGAATAGTCCATGCTAATCTTACTGTAAAAGGAAGTATTAAGTAAACCTAAAATGAACCCAAAAGGAAGGATTATGGTTTTTGCTTAAATAAAATAATATAAATGCCCTTAACAAACCTTAAGAGTCTGAGAGCAGATTATGTTCTTGATTATTGTGTAAATTGAAGTACTGGAAAAGAAATAACAAAAATTATTGAACAAACTAGATTTATTTCCTACTTTAGAAGGGTGATATACACCTCATGAAGAAGTGTCTCCAGACAAAGACATGATCAAGAACACTGAATGCTGCCCCAATTTCAGGTTGGGTAATTTTAAAGAGAATCCAAGGAAGAGATTGACTGGGAAATTGGCTTAGACAATTCAGTAATTGTATATAAACTTATCAATAGAAGGGCATAGCTATAGGAGAATGCTAGCAAAGCTGTAGTTAGTAAAGAAGCAGTTATTGCTACCTTCACAAGAAGGGGATATTTGGTACTTTGTATGTATCTGGAGTGAGTACTGTTGAGCATCTTAACAGTCAACAAAACCTGTGTGTCAGTTTTGAGGTCAGAAAATGTAAAGTTCATGATGACCCAGCTGTAGGACACTGGCAGGTGCCAGACATGAAGTTATTTCCCTCATTTCACTGTTCTGTCCTCCTCATGTTATTTTATTTTCTTCTTCTCTGATAACAAATGATATGGCCTGTTACTCCTTTAGAATTATCTCTGGTCAAACTGAAAAAACAGAGACTGCAGATGTGGTCTCACCAAGAGGCAAGAGCAGGATTTCTTGATTTCTCTGTGTATTTTCCCTTACAAATAGATTCTCAAGAGAATTAGTAAACCTTCATTCTGTTGTGAAAGAGAATCTCTCCCTTTTTTTCCTTTTAACTTTTCCTCGTGTATGTATGTGTATGCATGTATGTGTGTGTGTAATGTTTCAATGCTTTTTAATATTTTATTCTTTTTGGTTAGCTCTTCAGTAACATAATGAACAATAATATATCAAACCAAAACCAAAACCAAAATTATATGGGTGAATGATTATAAAATGAATGAATAAAATGAATAAAGAATTCAACTACAGAAAACATAGATAAAGAAACTATTCCTCTTCATTTAAGAAAAGCAGACAAAATTGCATTCATGGAGAGTTCATTAAATGTCAGAAACTTCACTTAGTGTGTTATATTTATGTTCACTTATATTTCCTTAAGCATACTATGAAGCCTTTAAGAAAGTGATATTTTATGTCTTTATATATGAATAAGTTGAAATTAAGGGTATATCTGTTCTCAGTGACGTATCACCTTCTTATTTTAATAATTTATTTATTAATTTTTTTCCACACATACAAACTTAATAGGTACACCATTCCCTCCCTCCCTCCACACCTCCCTGGACCCCCAGCTCCCTCCCCCTTTTCTCCTTCCTTTCCCCCCTCCTCCCTCCCTATCTCCCAGTGCCTCCTCCCCCCTATCCCTGGAGCATCCTTTAATGTGTGTGTCAGACTTTCCTCTGGGCCCTCCTCTCTGATGAAGTGTAAAGACTCAGTAGCATTTCCTAGAATTCTTTCTTGTGTTCCCCATAAGTATAAGAACACTATTTTGGCTGTTAATCCCTAGCTTCTAAGGATCCTAGTGCCTTTAGTCCGTGCTAGACTTTGAGAAGTCAATAATGTGATGGTCATTGGGCAGGTCATGCAAAGTCTTATTATGATTGCTTTGGACCTAACTTGTGTGGAGTATCTTGCATATCATTACTTCTCCCAATCCTTGTGCTCTAACAATCTTACCACCCCCTCTTCCACAAATTTCCCTGAGCTTCAGGATGGGGAGTGATTAGACTATACTACAAATCCATAGTTGTAAAAACAGCCTGGTACTGGCTCCAAAATAGACACACAGATCAATGGATAAGGGTTGAAGACCCAGATATAAGCCCACACAACTACAGCCTTTTGATCTTTGAGAAAGGGGCCAAAAAAATCCAATGGAAGAAGAACAGTATCTTCAAATGATGCTGGCAAAACTGGATATCCATACACAGATGATTAAAACTGACCCGTACTTGTCACTATGTACAAGAATTAATTCCAAATGGATCAAGGACCTTGATATAAGGCCAGAGACCATAAAAACCATAGTTGAAAGTGTAGGGAACTCCCTGGAGCTGTTTGGACTAGGCCAACAGTTCCTAATTGGAAATCCATTAGTACATTCAATACAACCAACATTCAACATATGGGATCTTATGAAATTAAAGAGCTTCTGTTCAGAAGAAGAGATTGTAACTGGAGCACAAAGGCAACCCACAGAATGGGACCTATCACCTTCTTTTACCGCTATATAATGGAATTCTTCTTGTGCCATGTCTAAATATCCTTCTTGCGCCATCATGCCTCAAAATCAGCATAGTAGCATCTATGAAGCTTATGGGATGGGCCAGTGAAAGGAGGAGTTATGCTGATCATTTTGAAACCTGAGGCAAATGTGCATGTCAGATAAACTTCACTCCTTCCACTTAGTCCTCTAAATCTTTTTTCCTCAGTCTCAGTAAACTGACCTTAGGAATTACTGCTCTGCTTCAGACACTATTCCTGTTTCCTAAACGGACTCTATAGCCTTCAGTTACTCTTCATTCCTTCTTTCTGCCTTGGAGGAGGGAATGAGAAGAAGTCCAAATCTCGCACTAATCAAAATGATTTCTTCTTAAGAATGACTTCTTGTTCTCAGAAGACAATTGCAATATAATTGTAATTGGAAGGAAATTAGAAATTTGTTCACAGGCCATATTCCCAGAGTCAACTGAATTCCTTAGGCTGTTGCACACTATCTGCCATGTGTGTAAGAGAATTTAGTTGTCTGAACTGAAGCAATGTTGATGGAGATCTGCCTGCTTCCTTGTTTTAGGATGTGAAATAAGTACAATCAGCAGTTGTCTACGGAGGACAAACACTGGTTAATCAAAAAACCAAAGCCATGAAAGCAGTTAAACTTGAATAGTGTTAGGAGCAGAGAGTATTGGTAAAAAGCATATTTGCAATTTACCATCCATATACAAGAAATCAGATTACTGGGAAAGTCACTGCTTCCCCAAGCAGAAGAACTCTTGCATTCATCCTCACAGGGATTTTTAACTCTGCTTGCTGCTTTTTAAACTGACCAAATCCTTTTTATCTTTATAACACATGCAGCTTCCCAAACTGAACCTGGTAAACACAGTCCTGATTTGATTTAATACCCAGAGTACTGTACATTTTAAATATCTATCAATAAGTCCATGAAAAACTCGGCTAATGTAGGGGGTAGCTTGGCACTGAATAGAACACATCCCAGTTGCCAAAACCATAAAATCCCATTTTCTTTTGCTTAAAAGTGTTTGATATTGAATTTGCTTTCCCTGGACTGTAATTAACAACATTTTGAGCTGCTTACAAGATTCAATTGACTGACAATATTAATCATGCCTCAGGGAGAAATTGGCTATGACATTTGAAGTTTTTTCTTTCTTATGTATTTTTGGCTTCTGATCAGTTGGGGAAAAAAAACTAAGGAAATAGCTTCTTTCACCAAGCTCCATGGACATTTATTTTCTTGGTGCATTTAATTTTTAAAGATTTTCCCATTTTTTATTGGATTGATTCTAAATGTTTGTAGATATGGAAGCAAACCAAGAAATGGTATTTCTTGTCAAGAGGAGCAGTTTTTTCCAGATAATTAAATACAGGAATGTTCAAAGAAAACACAGCGAGAAGCATAAATTAGGTTCTATCAGGGGATACAGGTCGTTCCCCATGAATGGATACTGACAAAACAATTTTGTGGGAAGCTTTGAAAAGTCATTAATAGTTTTGAAAGTTTTGGAAACTAGTACATTTTGTACAGGGAAGCAATGAGGTCTAATTCTTTGTTTTAAAATTGTACTTCAGACCTTCACAGTTTTCCCTTTTTTCATTTGACAGTATCTTCAAATCTGCATCTAAGATTTCTGTTCTTGTATTATAAATGCTAGAAGACATTTCATGTTCCATTTGCATACATGCCATTTCAAGAAGCAAAGAATAAAATGTAAATAGCAATGCAGAATAAATTTTAAAACCCAAAAACATTTTGAAGGATTGTAGGAACTTTACATTATTAATAATTATCATGTAGTTAGACCTGTATTATATACAGTGATAGCTCTAAACTCTAGAAAGACAAAGACACTCATTGTTTTATTGACAGATCATACATTTTTGTTAGAATTGGAAAATGCAATTGATATTAAGTAAAGGAAAATAATTTGGATTGGAATTTATAAATTACTTTGAGTAATACTCTGCTACCTATACTTGAAAATTGGTTAAGCAATTTAAAGCAGAGAAAATTATAACATATTATATAATTGCTGGCATAGATTCAATGGCAGGTTATTGAATGTAAGTCTGATCTTTGGTACATGTTGGTGGTGAGACCAAATCATTTATTTCTAGCCATTCTAAACCAAAGTAAAGATAGATATCCATGTTACATGCTAACTGCAATATTGAGACTGTGGAATATGACATCTCGATTGTTGATAATACATTGTTATATCATAACATCTGTCCTCTATGACTAAGTTTTAAAGACTCATGCAAATATATTGATGCTTTAGCTTTGCAGATAAGGCATAAACTTACTTTGAGTCTGGTAGTAAAGGAACACAAATATTGTAGGAGAAAAATCTGTTGTAATGAGTTTGTCTGTGTATTTCCGCTTAACCACAGCCCTCTAATTGTACTTGCCATCTATTCCATCTTCATTCAAGCCAGTACATCTTCCATTACTACCTCTGTTTTCACAATGCAGTCATACTGAGCTTGTTTTTTTTTTTTTTTTGTGTTTGTGACTTTGTTCTTTTTTTAACATTTTATTATTATTTCTGCTCATACAAACTTAATAGGTACACCAGTTCCCTCCATCCCTTCTCCTCCTCCCGAACCCCCTGCTCCCCCTCCCCTTACCCCTTCCTCCCCATCCCCCAGTGCCTCCCCCCCCAATCCCCAGAGAGTCCTTTAATGTGCATGCCAGACTCTTCTCTGGGCCCTCCTCTCCGATGACGTACAAGGACCCAGTGGCATTTGCCTGAACCCTTTCCTGTGTTCCCCTTAAGCATAGGAACACTACTGTGGCTAGGATCTTGGTGCCTTTAGCAGATGCTAGATTTTGTGAGGTCGATAGTGTGTTGGACATTGCGCAGAGCATGCAAAGTCCAATTATGATTGCTTTGGACCTAAAGTGTGGAGTATCTTGCAAATCATTGCTCCTCCCATCCTCTTGCTCTTACACTCTTACCGCCCCCTCTTCTGCAAATGTCCCTGAGCTTCAGGATGGGGAGAGATTAGTCTGGCCTAGTTCTAAGTGGTTGATATAGAGTCTCTGAAGTTCTGGATTGTGGTTTGTTGATTTTCTTTTGCAGTTTTGCTTGAGCTTCTTCTATTTGTGATTGCTAGGTCGAATATTTCTCTTTTCTTTCAAAAGATTATACATAACATATCAAAAGTTTCCATTTTTCAATCTATAGTGTATTTGGTATATATCATGCATGAAATCACATTATGTCAATAACACAATTGTCTCTTCATTCTACACCAAATGAGAATGGACACTATGTTTATGCCTGAAGCTCACTTGGTGCCTGCTCCACATGTGTATTAAAAAAGTATTTATTGAATACTTCCCTTCCATCCTTCCCAATGCTAACTTTCTTCCACCATCACTCCCTCCCTCTCTCTCTTTATTTTCTTTTTTTATTCTTTCTCCTTCCTTCCTTGTTCTCCTTCCTCCCTGTATCCCTTCCTTCTACATCCCTCCCTTCCACCCTCCCTCCTTCCTTTCTTCCTTCCTACCTAGCCATTATTTTTTTTCTTTCTTTGTTCTGTAAAATGTCTCACATGCAATTAAGTTCAATGAATAATAAATGATAGTATACTTCTGTAAGAGCCAAAACTTACTCAATGTAGTTATTGACAAACTACAAGAGAGGAGAAATAGCAGCAAAGAATCTGAACAGTATGCATTAAATAATAGCTGAATCATTTAAAGAATAGTTTTGTTTTTTTTAAGAGGGGGAAATCAAATGATGATTGTAACTTCTATCACTTAGATGTATATATTTTTAAATTAAAATGTGCTTTTTCATTTCATGCATGATACTATATCTGTTCATGACTATTCTAAAGAGAATCATTATATTAAAGCATTTTTCTAATTTGAGATATAAGGCACAATTAAATGACAACATCCTCTTCCTTTGCTTGTGAGTTTCATTTCTGCACTTTCATTTAGGCTAAGCACTTGTGTGTGTGTGTTGTGTGTGTGTGTGTGTGTGTGTGTGTGTGTGTGCGCACGTGTGTGTGTGCGCACATGTGCTTGTGCATGTGCGTGTGTGTGAGTGTGTGTGTGTGCAAAGAGAGCCAGAAATAGAGAGGGAGACAGAGATTACTATTGAGATAGGTAAGAAGTCAATGCAGGATTGTTTGCATTTAAAGGTTATAAGGACCTTTGTGTAGAACATTATCAAAATCAAAATTGATTTTTTAATTCCCTGACCTTAAGACAATAAAAGTCTTCCAATGATTTTCTTCCATATAAGCTCTTGTATTTTGATTTTGATCTAAATCTATATATTTAAATTCAAAGCTTGACTGCATGCAATGTTTCTATTATTTGTATTTATGTATAACATAACTATCTGATAATTATCTTATTGCTTTGCTTGTAAAATAATGTATAATACCACATGAATTATTAAAAGAGACATAAATTTTATATGTTTCTCGTTTCCAGTGCTGATACCTACAATTTGCACATTCTCATTATATATTTTGTTCATTAGTTTGGCTAATTGGAAAGAGTCTCACAGGGAAGTGAAAGCCTAATTAATTAGTGCATAAACCTTTCATAGTCTTTTAAAGTTTTATTTATTCTATAGACTGCTCACTCAGATAAAGGTCATTATCAGGAACAAGCTACCAGCTTATGTTGTTTTATACTGTATACTTCAAGGGTCATTCAAAATTTTCTGCAGAGTGTAGTTTATTGTAATTAGAGACATAAAAATGAACTACACTATATACTTACTACCCATGCTATAAAATTTTATTGTAATTTATCTTTACTTTAGAACAGTTTTAAGATTCACAGCAATTCCAAACAGAAGGAGTGCATTTGCCATGTATTCTGAACACCAAACCCAAAGCATCACCATTGTTCACATCCCTATCAGAGTGGTCAGTGACAAGTCTTTATACCTAAGCCCACAGTCCATATTAAGATTACTCTTAAGATTGTACAGTTTGATGGTTTGTACAAACACATAATGTTATGGGTTAGTATTCTATTACATTTCACAGTATTTTTCAAGCACTAAAATGCTCCATATTTAGTCACCATTCTCCCCTTCTTCTCTCTAAACTTCAAATAATTACTGATATTTTACTGCATTAATAACTTTGTTTTCTAAAACATCACATATTTGCAACATTATATCATGTGTCTTTGAATTGTCACATCTTTTCTTGATTCAGTATTCCTTTTTTTTTTTTTGGTGCTATATACACTTAAAGGGATGATGCTTGGAAAGCAATTACAATCAACAAATTCTATCAAAGATTTGGAAAGAAAAAACACTTAAAAATGTCTGTTTGGCATGTAAATAGCCCTAGCCAATATGGAAATCAGTGCAGAGATTGCCCAAACAATTGGATTTAGAAGTCTCCTAGCTGCTGCTGTAGCTCTCCTGGGTTCAAACATGAAGGTTTCTACAGCAGCATGTTATAGAGATTACCTGCACATCCATGATTGCTATAGTCAGTTTATAGTATCAGCCTAAGTTTACATAAAAATGAATGGATTAAAAACAATGTGTATGCATGCACTATGGCGCGTTAGCCATAAGAGTAAAATGTACTGTTTGTAGGAAAGATGGATCCAGGTGGAGAGCCGTAGATTAAGTGAAATGAATCAGGCAAGACAGATGTTGTTTACTCTTGTATTGAATCCTAAAATTCATATTAAAGCCGAAGGAAGACTAAGGAAAGGGAAGAAATGAGAAGTGGTAAAAGGAAGGGGGAACCAAGGAGAGTTAATAGAAGACATAACATGGTGGCCTGTTGTTAGGTAATGATTTGAATAACATCTGGCACTATACACAATTTGTACACACCAACAAAAATAATTAAGTTTGAAAACACACAAACACAATTATCTCTCATAGTCCCAGCTATAATGAACTCAATGATCACCAACTAAAGGAATAAACCAAGAGATGATACATGTTCTAGACCATATGCAACTTTGGTTGTAAAAGGTCACTAATAATTTCTATTTTTCTATATTAGAAAGAAAAAAATGTATATTTTAATGTGATTTTTCTCAAATTTCAATTTCCTAAAGTATTTTCCACCCCTTGGAGATGGGTTATTTTGTTATTGTTGACATTCACTACATTTTCATTAGAACTGCAAACCCAGCTACAGAATTTTATAAATGCATTCTTACAAGACTTTAGGAATCCTCTTGGAAAAATGACTGCTACCAGAATAACAAATATTATATTTTGCAGCTTGAAACTGATGATTTGTCTCCAACAGATAATTCCTTTACTTGCAGACAAAGCTTTCTTATACTTGCAGCATTTTAAGAACAAATTATTTTAGTATTTCTACAGAAGGGAATTTTCTCTTTTATCAACTTATTTGTTAACTTATGGTTCTTTTTCTTCCCATAATAGGAGGATAGTTTTGAATGAGAATGTTATAACAGAGAATACATTTTAAAACAATAATATTTTCATTACTAATTTTTAGCTGTGGAATAAGAGGTAATGTTCTGTGATACAGCTAAGTTTTTAGAACATACATATATAAGGAAATAATATCTTTGAAGTAATGAATTTAGGTTTCAACACATCCTGGAGTAAACTCTGTGCTCTACTAGAACTGTATTCCATATCTATTTATTTATTTTTAATTATTATTCTTTCAATTTCTTTTTTTATAAAAGCTAGAGATTTATTGTTATTTGGTGATTAATAAATCAAATTGGTTATGACACTATACATATATATATAATGAATTGAGTTTGTCATTTAAACTTCTTACTAGCCAGTCCCCTTAAAAGTATTCTATATAAAGTGTTTGCCCTTGATTTTTTTCTTTAAATTAATTTATTAATTAAATTATATTTACATACATGCTCTTTGCCTCCTTCATTCCCCCTCCCTTCTTCCCTTCCTTCCCTTCAACTTCCATCCCATTTTTACATGGGCTCATTCTACTACCTCCTATTCTCCTGTCCTTTGGTTCTTGGGCCCTAAGGTTCCCTCTGTATCACCTGTTCTCATGGAGGTTCTGTGGCAGACAGTGAGGCTCTTCCTTGAGCAGCCCACTGATATGGGTACTCACCTATCTCTGTCTGACCCCTTCTCTAAGGATCCTACTGTTTCTCCTGGGGTCTGAGTCAGTCTTTAGGGACATGTTACACGGACACTACTGTGCAGATATGATGAAATCAAGTCCCATTACCATGAGGTTCTGGTCCAGCAACAGAACTCTCCATCTTCAGGCTCATACAGTCTTACTGCCCCCTCTTCTGCAAAGTTCCCTGAGCCTCTGGATGGGGAGAGATTTGGCTGACCTGGTTCCAGGTGATCATTCTAGGGTTGCTGGTGTTGCTGTCCATTTTGTTATTCTTGCACTGTACAAGGCTGTTTCTTATCTTGGTGTTGAGATCCTCTCCTATCCAACAATGCAGAAATTGTTAAAGAGGTCTTTATGTAAGAGAAGGCTTGAAGGGAGAGGAAGGACCATAAGAAGGGCATAGTAGTGGGTGGGTCAACTTCCAAGACACCATTTATCTGTGAAGTAATCCCAACTACCATGATGTGCAACACACAACCAGTTCTTCAGACCAATCTAGACACCAGTGATTAAGAATGAAACTGGAACAGATTTCTCATTAATTGTAGTTCTATCTTGATGATGTCCCTATTTCTCTATTGAACTTTTTTGTCTTCATTCTGTTTGGGTCTTCATTCTCTTTGAGATCCTATTTGGGATCTGTCATAGTTGTAAAGGGTAATAAAATATTTTGTGTATGTCACTATGAAGGTTTGGAATCAGATTCCAATTATAACGGAGAACATTTGATGTCTGGTTGTCTGTTCTTAGGATCCTTCATACAATATGATTTCTCCCAACTCCATCAATTTAGCAGCAAATTTAATTAATTCTTTTTTCAATAGCTGTGTAGTATTCTATCATGTATATGTGCCATATTTTCATTGTCCATTCATTGATTCCATGATTTTGCTATTGTGAACAGTGTTGTAATGAACATGCATATATATGTGTCAGCATAGTATGATGAAGTAATTTTTGGGAATATTCCCAGCAGTGGTATAACAGAATCATATTGCATTTCAATTTGTAAATTTTTAGAAACTGCCATACTTATTGCCACAGTGATTATACAAGTCTATATTTCCACCAGCAATGTATGAGAGTTCACTTTTCCCACATCCTCCTCAGCATGTGTTGGTGCATGTTTTTTGAAGTTTTGCCATTGGGACTGGTGTGAAATAATATCTCAGGTTAGTTTTGATTAACATTTCCATGATGGCTAGTGAGGTGGAACATTTGAAGGTATTGGTTGGACATTTTTCAATTTCTTCCTGGGAAAATTTTGTTACTAATCTCCTTGGTGTTTAATTTTTGAGTTCTTTCTACACTCTGGATATTAAACATCTATCAGATATGTGGTTTGAGATGATTTTCTCCCTTCTGTGGGTTGATTTTGCTCAGTTGACAATATCTTTAATTGAACAAAAGCCCTTTAGTTTCATGTGATCCCATTTGTTTAGAGTGGTTCTGTTCCCTCAACTACTAGATTCCTATTTAGAAAGTGTTGGCCTAGGCCTAGCAGTTCAAGGGAATTGCCTACTCTTTCTTTTAGGACTTGATTTCTTCTTTATCATCTCTGGTCTAATGTTAAGATCTTTGATCCATTTGGAGTTGATTTTCATTCATGGTGACAAGTAAGGGTCCAGTTTCAATCTTCAGCATATATCCAGTTTTGCTAGCACCAATTTTTAAGGATATTGCTCTTTTGCCATTGAATTTTTTGGGCTCTTTATGTCAAAAATCAGATGACTGTATGTGTAGGGAATTGTTTCTGGGTCTTCAACCCTTATCTACTGATATATGTATCTCTTTTTGGGCCTGTACTATACTATGCTGTCTTTATTAGTATGGATTTGTAGATTAAGATTAAGGTCTGGCATGGTGATTCCTCCAACAAAGTTTTTATTACTCAGGATTACTTAAGCTATCCTGGGCCCTTTGTGCTTCCATATGCATTTTGAGGTTGCTTTGTCAATTTCTGTAAAGAATTGCCCTGGAATTTTGATTAATATAACATTGAGTCTGTATATTACTCTTGGTAGGATAACATTTTATGTTAATTCTACCTACTCAGAAATATGGGAGGCCTTTCTACATTCTAGTGTTTTCTGAAACAGCTTTCATTCGGATTTTAAGGTTTTCATTGTACAGGTTTCTCACTTCCCTTGTTATATTTAAACTAAGATATTTCAGTTTTTGTAGGGTAAAGGAATTGTTTCTCTTAGGACTTTCTCACTTTTTTCATCCTTGGTGTATAAGAAAGCCAGTGATTTTTGAGCATTGACTTTGTACCCTGTCACTCTGCTGAACTTATATATTAGTTCCAGAGTTTCTGGGTGGAGATTTTGGTATCACTCAGATAAGGGATAATGTCATCTGCAAATAGGAATAACTTGATTTCTTCTTTTCCAATTTGTATTCTTTTTATTTCCTTCTCTTGTCTAATAGCTCTAGTTAAGACTTGCAGAATGATATTGAGTAAAAGTGATGACAGTGGACACCCTTGCCTATTTCTGATTGAAGAGGGAATGCTTCAATAACCATTAGAATAATTCTTGCTATAGGTTTCCTATATTTTGTTGCCTTTATTATGTTGATATGTGCTATGTGCTCCGTCCAGTACAATTATCTCTAGGACTTTGATTCTTTTTTTAAATTTTTTTTTATTTATTCAATTGTACGTGTATGCGTGTGTGTGTGTGTGTGTGTGTGTGTGTGTGTGTGTGTGTGTGTGTGTAGAACCACGGACGAATTCGGGAACCACCATGGACGCCTCCACCTCCTTGTTTACTCTGCCCGGGATTCACAGGCTCCACCCTACCAGGACTAGAAATGCAGGCCGCCCCCGCTTCCCCCTGGCATCTATACGTAGGCCTAGGATCAGAACTCGGGACCTTCTGCCTGCACGGCAGAGGCTTAACCCCTGAGCCACCTTCTCCAGTGCAGGACTTTGATTCTTATTTTAACCTGACTACTTATTTTATTTAAGAAAGTATACTTCCAAAATTGCTGTCTTCTGTGTCTCACTCTGTGGTTGGTCTTTTCTTTTTTTTATTGTTTATTATATATTCAATTGTACATGTATGTGTGTGCGTGTGTATGTATGTATGTATGTATGTATGTGTGTGTGTAGAACCACGGACGAATTCAGGGACCACCATGGACCGCCTCCACCTCCTTGTTTACTCTGCCCTGCGATTCACAGGCTCCGCCCTACCAGGACCAGAAATGCAGGCCACCTCCGCTTCCACCTGGCATCTATACATGAGGTCTAGGATCTGAACTCAGGACCTTCCGCCTGCAAGGCAGAGGCTTAACCCCTGAGCCACTTCTCTAGCCCCTGGTCTTTTCCTATAGTCTAGAAATACCCGTAATGTTTAATTAATATATAGTTACAAGATGCTTTTGTGAATATCAAGGAAAAATTTTGTACAGTCAACTTACACAGTACTGTATTACTTATGATATCAAAAAGATACTATCTCAGAAATTTCTTGAGAAGTATTAACATTAGTAAAATTTTATTGCTGGATACCTCTTCACAATGGAAGATCCCACTTAATGGTGGCTAGCACGAACCGTTTTACATACTAAACTCTGGGTGCGCATGGAATACTCGGGAAATAAATTCTTCTATCACCAACTAATTGTGCATCAGATTTTTTCTCCCACATTTTATTTTTTTCCTAATCATACAAAGTCAATAGGTAACCCCATCCTCTCCCTCCCTCCCCCTTCCCAGTCATCCCTCCTTGCATTCTCCTCTTACCCCCTTCCTTTCACCTCCTTCTCTCCCTCCCTTTCTCTCAGTGCCTTCCCCTTTCTCCCTCCCATCTCCTAGAGCATCCTTTTGTGTGAACTCCAAAACTCTCTCTGAGTCCTCGACCCTACTGAGGGTTAGTAGTTCAGTGGCATACACCAGAGCCCTTTCTTGGGCTCCCTGTTAATATGGGAACTCTATTATTTCTGCTAATCCCTTGCCTCTACCGATCTTCCTACCTAGAGTCTTCCCCCTGTGATCCATGCTAGACTTTGGAGGAGAGTTGTTGACATGTCAGCCATTGTGTAGATCAGGCAAAGTCCAATTCTGGCTGCTGCAGCCCTAAATTGTGCATCAGATTTTAAGAAGATGCTTAAACACTCCTGATTCGTCTTTATATGACTCTTCTTTATTTCTTCAACTAGAAGAGAATGTTTCAATGTAGATATAGCAGCATGGACAGAAATTTATGAAATGACTGATTTTCAAACATAAACTTCTCATTTTGATCAAGCCAGAATGTAAGGGGTTATTACAATGGGAAACTAGTTTCTTTACTATGAGTAGGTTGCTTATTCCCTCTGAACAACTTTCTCAAGTTATTTTTCTATTGTGACAAAACAAAGAATTCTTAGGTGCTTATTTATTATGTTCATTTCACCAAAATACAAACTGTAAAAGTACAGACATATGGGATCATAACGAAGAGATTCTAAGTCAATACAAAGTGGCACATGTAGCTAAATATTTGGAAAACAACTCATATGTTAAGTGTTTTCCTTAGAAGCAAGGGATTTAACAGTCATAATAGAGTTCCCATACTAATGGGGAGCCTAAAAGGGGTTCTGGGCTATGCCACTGAGTACTGGAGTCCTGAACACTCACTAGGACGGATGATTCAGAGAGAGGTTTGGTGTTCACACAACAGGATGTTCCAGGGGAAGGAAGGAGGAAGGGGGAGACACTAGGAGAGAGGGAGGGAGGGCAGGGGTGAAAGAAAAGTAGAAACAGGGAGAGTGCAAGGGAGGATGACTGGGGAGGGGAGGAGGGCGGGAGAGGATGGGGTTACCTATTGAGCTTGTATGATTAGGAAAAGAAATAAAATGTGGGAGAAAAAAAAACTTGCTACACATTTCTCTATGACTGAATATTTTGCTTCAATTTTCTTTCTTTGTTTCCCAATAACTCTAAATTGTTGGTTCTGGACTGAGTGGCAGCTCCCCCAGAGGACATTTGTCAATATCTGGTGAAATGTCTCTTTGTTAAATCTTGAAGGAGAATTCCTACTGGTATTTCATGAGTATATTCTCAGGTTGTTGCGAAACTTCTCAAAGGTCAGAACAACCAGTTGTTCTCGACATATCCAGAGTGAAATATTAATAGTGCTCAGTTGTGTGTTTTCATCATGTATATGGTAATATATAAATATATCTCAGTCATGTGCATGAAGACATGAAAACTAGAAAAAATGCATGGATTAAAAGCATAAAGAAAAGTCATTCTAAATGATTCTGTGCAAACATCATATTTTTTTCCTGCAGATTGTTTTTTATATATCTAACCGTAATGTTGCTAATATTAGGAAATGAAATGTTTTCATATTAAATGAAAAACCCAAGTGAATTACTTGCATTCTAAGTCACTGTTCTGAAACTTGAACACGAGTGACCAGAATCCAGCCACGCCTGTGGACTCACTAGGGGTTGATTGCAATTGCCTGAAACAGTATTTCTCTAGTTGGATGCATTGTTTGTAGTTCTTTTCTAAATCCCTGTCTGGCTTATCTTGGATATAATTTGAAGTCTCAGAACAACCAATATTCACACAAAGCTTTTTGAAACAAAAGTAATCACGCTTGAATGAACACTTATGTAAAAAAACTCTAGTTCTTCATCCTGGCAAAACTCCCAAGATTTAATGAAGTGAAAGCACTTTAAAAAATCTAGAGATATGAGAACACAAAGCATATGTGTAAAAATATTAAAAAAAGACTAAGACTAACTACTTTGCTTTTGCATGCAATGGCCAGACTGGAATGTTGTCCTCACATGCACCCAACAATCAATCTCATGTTTTATCTTATAATGTTAAATTTTTTTCAGCTCTTGCTCCAACAACACCAAATCCAATCATTGTAATCTGAAAGAAGTTAATTATAGATGATTAAGGTAATATCTTATCATTCTGTAAAATTTACTTTCGCCATTGGGGACATAATTTGTTGCTGTAAGGAATTTGGAAAAATCAAAAAAATTTATCAATTAAAATGAGATAAAGTGCAGTAGCGCTGCTCCAAGACTCCAGCAAAAATGATCCTGTCATTTACATGGAGCTACTCTGCTCTAGCACCTCTGCTTAGACATCCTGCTGATGTTTTTTACATATTTACAAAGCACACTTACAATGTACAAAGCACACTTCTCAAATGTGTGTGTGTGTGTGTGTGTGTGTGTGTGTGTGTGTGTGTGTGTGTGTATTTCCAGTTTTAGGCCAGTAGGACTGTGATCTACCCAAAAATCTTCACCTTTTTAATGCTGTAGTATTCATTAGTGATAAAGCCAGACCCTAGGTTCATGATCACCGTCTCTGAAATTATTGTCCTGTATTTTCATAATACATGGAAGATCAAAACACATACATAGTTGTGCAATTCCTTTACCAACTTGAAATGAATGCTAACCATTATTCCCAAAAAAAGAAAGATGCAATTTCAAAGACTGTTCAATCGGTATACCTGAGCTCAGTTTATGAACTGAGATTCATAGCCTACTAAGGTAATTTAAATGTTTAGTTTTCTAAGATCCCTATGTTCAAATAATTTTTTTAAATAGGGATTTTTTTAAAAGAGATTAACCAGTCAATATTATTCAGCTAATTATTCATGGGCATCTTGTTTCCTTAATCCCAAACCCAGATAATTCATAATATACCATACTAGGATGGGTTGGTACAATATACTCTTCTCAGTAAAACCCTTTTGTAACACAAACTGAAAAACATGTCTTCTGAGATTTTTCCTCCTCCTCTTCCTCTTCCTCTTCCTCTTCCTCTTCTTCTTCTTTTTCTTGTTCATCTTCTTTTTGTCTTTTTCTTTTATTAGAACTTAATGAGTAAGATCTCATAATCTAGTTGTTATCAATTAATCAAAATAAGGAAACAAAGATTTTGGTAATGAATTTTACATTTTTATGAGATTACTGGGACAATTTTAAAAATTAAAATGTGCCCTACGGGGCTGGAGATATGGTCCAGGGATTAATATTTGCCTTACAAGCAGAAAGATCTGAGTTCAGATCACAGATCACACATAAAAACATCAGGTGGAAATGATGGTGGCACATATCTCCAACCCTGGAATGCAGAACCTGGGAATCCCTAGAACAAAACAATGAGGTAGAGCTGTACAGGATGAAATCATGCACCCATACACATATGTATATACCCAAATTATATATACACATTGGCACTTACATACATGCATATTAATAAATAAATAAACGAAAAAATGAATAAATAAATAAATAAATATTTTTAAATTAAAATGTGTGTTATGAAACCTACTTTATACAGTAAAGATCCTTAATAAATGTATGGGGGAAAGAATTAAAGATATTTCAGGTCCAGTGTCTTAGATGCTCCATATTCTTAACTTTATATTACAAGTGGCTTGAGTGATTAAAGACATAGAATTATTGTAAATTTGTCAGGATAGGTTTTTTATTAAATCAGATTACTTTAAGGAAACATTTTATTAATCTGAATTATGAACTAATTTTATTTACAATGAAATAATATGATGAAGTACATTGCAACACTTATAGAATATCAGATAGACTTGGCTCATTGGTTTTACTTTTTAATTTTTTTGTGTACATGGCTCTGGTTTTATGCTATTCAGTTACATTTACTGAATGTATAGGAAAATATATTGCATTGATTCCTTTCCATATTAAAGATTTAAACATTAACCAGGATTTAATTAGCTGTGTATTTTTATAAACTCTCAATTGCAATTTGATGAACTCCTAAGATATTCAATTAACGTGAATGATTTGCATAACCTATATTTGTACTCCATGGGCTATTTCAGAATCCCTTGATATTTTCCTGTTATATTAATAGGTCCATTTACTGTTGTACTAGTAGTAAATGAAGTTGTATAATTGGAAACTAGTAGGATATTTTATAGTTTATTAGCTTAGGGATAATTATCTGCAACTTGTATTGTACATTGAATAGCAATTAAAAGCATTGAGTAAGAGCATTTGAGAGAAGTGGCAACAAAGTTGTTACAGTAACCACTGACCTGCAAAGTAAACAAACATTGCATTGAAAGACTTTTCTGTAACTTATAAATAATATTCCCTTTTGATAACTATTTCTTTTTTTCTTCTCTTTTTATTTGTTTGTTTATTTTTAAAATTCTGCTTGCCATTAAAGGAAGTAGAGGTTGGTATACAGATTCTGTGTTTTCTACTTTAGATTTTATTTGACTCATTATATACTTCCATTACTCATGTTGAATTCCCATTATTTCTTACTCTCTTAGGATGACTATTTCCGCACTTGGAATCCAGGAAAACCCTTTGATAAAGGTATGGACTTAAAATAGACACCTTTGATGTTTCATAATTACCATATTTCAAAATTAATATTCTTTGGTTTTATATTAACCAGAAAGGTTTACTGAGAAATCTTTATAATGGTGATGTTTATTTCATAATCAAGTTAGAATTTAACCAAATGTATACATGATTTGAGGTTTTAAACCTTATCATGGCTATTTTTCTTAATTATTACAAGTCACTTTACCTAATATTCATGGGTAGCCACTAAGCAATGGCTTAAATTGTGGAAAATTTCAGAACAAATGTGTTTGTTGTCTCTCTTCGAACTGATGAAACATTTCATTTAAAAAATAACATAGCTGGTAATTACATTCAACTGAAGGTCCTAGAAGGATGTGAAAGGAAAAGCTCATCAGCAAATAATGTTTGTCCATCTCAACGTGTAGAGCTTCTATTTCTGGTTAGTTTTCTTAATAATGAAAAGCTTGTAGGCACAACCTTATGGACAGGTAAAGGGGAATGTCCCTACCAGTGGGTCTACCCAAATAAGGAGCACTTAATCTGCCACAGAGGCCTAAACCCCTCTACAGCAGACAACCCAGGGGTACACAAAAGCAGACAGGAGGAGGATTTCAAGGAGAGGCACTGATCGGTAAAGGGAGGGGAAGAAGGCAGACCAAGGGAGAAGAAAGAGAAGGGGAAGGAGTTGAGGCAAGAACAACCACTCATTATGTTTGTAAAACTAGAAAAATAAAAGAATATTTTTAAAAGGATGAAAAGTAGCATGGGTAGGTATAGGAATGTGAATGCCCCTTCATGGTCATTGAGAATGAGAACATCAATTTCAGTGAAATCATAATTATGAAGCTGAAGAGGTTTGTTTACTAGACTCTCAAATATTTCTAGATCTCAGAGTCTAAGTTCTGTTTTACATAGAGCATACTGGCTTGCTATAGGTAAAACTCAAAAAGTCCTCTTGATGTGTTCTGTCTGTGTTCAACCAATTAATGAACACAGTTCAATTAATCCATGCTTGTGTTTATGGAGAGTATATTCCAAGATGGATTTGCTTCTTTGCTGAGAGTCTGGAGAGGGCAAGAGTCATGGTGTGAGCCATGGTAGAGAAACTTTATGTTACAGGCCAGGAAACAAAGACAGGAAGAGGAATATATCAGGCTATGGAGCCTTCTGCAGTAGCATATCCCTGCTAATGAAAACCATCCCACAGAACTCCATTTGCTAAACATTCAACCTTACAGATCAAGCCTTTCTTTATTCTTTTTTCTTTTAAAATTATTTGTATTTTAGTCTTTGACAGTTTCATAATAAATTCCTTGAATTTATGTGTCTTCACTCCATACTAACCAATCCCATCCTCTCCACACCATCCAACTTCATGGTTTCTCTTTTCCAGCCAGTCTCCCTTCTGCTTTCACATCTGTTTGCATGTGTGGCAAATTGAGCTTCATATGAGATACCAGTAATGGCAAGATCCTGAGAAATTTCTGGGACATAAATGGTTTTATCAGTGGATAAATCATCGAATAAAGAAGTTCCCTTTCCTGTGTGGCATTAACCTACAAAACAATCATTCAGGGAGATATAGTGTTTCTTGAGAGCTGACCTGGTTCCACTATCAAATGTTGATAGGCTAACTAAATACAAGTACATTTCTTATCTAAATAGCACTAAAATGAGCTCTTGGGTGTAGCAGCCCTGTCCTGACCTGCAGGTGCTGTGACACTCTGGGGTTCTTATACTCTTACCAAACCATCTTACAGGAGGTTCACTGAGCATTGGGATGGGGAATGACCTCCATGTCCTGTTTAGCACCACACAGTCACTTATTCACTGCACTGCGGCCATTTATGGTTTTCTGAACTAAACAACTTTTATTGCAAAAGGATGCTTCTATGTTGAGTGCCAAGAGTGTCTCTAATCCACTGCTATAATCGTGTTCACATGACAGTTTATTATCAAGTATTTAATCTTAAAGTTCAATAGTTTATTCCTACCTAAGGAATATGCTTCACTTCCATCCACTAGACACACACACACACACACACACACACACACACACACACACACATAGACACTTGACTTTTTTTTGTACTGGGTGTGTCTTTGTTTTCAAAAAGTGGCCCTTAAATCCAATCACAAAGCAATTGGTTACATGCCACTATATTACCAGTGGTTACCTCCTTTCAGAGTGGTTGTTCCTGCAGCTTGTAGTATTATGCCTGAAGCTGTTGATTGCCCTCTCTTGTGGCATCGGCATCATACTTTCAGGCCAGCAAGGAGAAAGCTTCCTTAGCTGCCCCGGCTCATTTTTCCCATGTTCTATGATCCTTGTGTGAGCATATGTGTGCATTCACGTGTGTGTGCATGTTTGTGTGTGTGTTATCTTCAAAAACAGAACCTTATTATTTGGTTCTGAAGGGCATACAAAAGCAGCGGCAAATATTTATGTTATTTGGGGAAGGGCTTGACAACAGCTCAATGGCAGATATCATTCAATTAAAATATTATGGGAAATGAATTTAAACCTATAGTTTCTGGAAGGAGCATCTCAGGGCAGGTTTTGCCCATGAATCTTTGGGAAATGGGAGGGTGGATATTGAACATCCAAACAATGCCAAGTTATAGTAAAGACACATGAAAGGTAGTTTAGGTAGATTTTTGGATGGTAAAGTAATGGCATAAAACTAATAGTAGCTTAAAGTTTTTAATACATGTGGAAATTTACAACTTTATATTTGATAAGCAGAAGGTTTTCAATGTATGGGTCTTGAACACATGCTGTCACTAATGGATCTGACATGTGAAATGATCAATCATGCTAATCCACTCTTTAAAATCAGTCACTTCATGTCTCACCTCATGTAATGTTGACATATAATCCCAATGACTCATTTAGTATAATTTCATTTTAGAATTTGAAATCATTGCTATTATTTTTACATTAAAGTGCTATTAATTCTTTTAATCTTTCATTCATGAATATAGTGAATATATGATATTTTCACACTTTCCCACCAATACAATGCCTCCTCTTCCTATTATAATCCTTTGTGTTCCCTATCAGTTTCTTTTCTATTTTCCTTTTAGCCAATGTGTTATAAATCAACAGTTGACAATAATGGCAGGAAACTGAGATGTATTTCTGCACTTTCTGGTAAAACAAACACTAGTGATTGAATCTTAAATCTTGAAAGTTGCAGTATCTGTAAGGCAGATGTCATTGCTTAAACTTGCTAATTTCAGTGCATTTCATAAAAGCTTTGGTTTTACCTTTGCATGTCTGAAAATGGTTACTGAATTTTGAGTTATTTCATTTGCATACAATAAAGATCAATATAGAAAAGTCTAACCAGCTATTGTATAAGAACGATTTACTTTGATTTTCAAGGAATACCTAAAACACATAAGTATAATTGAATCATATTTATTAAATAGAGAAAAGTTCACATTAGGACAATACATAATATTTTGCAATATATGTACTATATTTTACTACATATATATCCTTTTATACATAGATGTGTTAGTTTATTTAATCATTACAGTTACTCTTTAAGTTAGATGAAGAAACTGAGGAATCAAAGAAGTCATGCTTTTGCCTAGGTAGTGTTCCAACAACAGGAGCAGGATTTATGTTTAGGCTATCTGGTTCCTCAACCCCATTTCCTAAATATGATGAAGCATTGATACTAATTTCAGTAACATGACAGCAGTGAAATATAAGACTGAGAAAATAATTACATATATATTATCATTTTTTATCGCAGTTTTATATTTTGGTGGGCTTTTTGTTTTATTTCTTACATAATTCTTACATGAATATATATATATATATATGTATGTGTATTTGTATGAGTGTGTGCATGTGTGAGTGTGTGTGTGTGTGTGTGTGTGTGTGTGTGCATGAACGTGTATGTGTGTACTCATCTGTTTGGTAGTGGGTGAATATACTAGAGAATGAGCCCAGTACCTCAAGCTTTTTTATCACTGAGCTAGATCTATGGCTCACAAAATTTATGTTATAAAATTATATATTTATCAATCCTTGAAAACACATTGCTACAACATCTGAAACTCTGAGGCAAAGAAAACACATGACAAACACATGACTGATAACCATTAATAAAATTGTATAAAATATGTTGAGGTACATATATTTGTTTTTACATAAGAGTTAAACTAATTCACGCATTAGTTGACCACCCTGGGAGTTAAAAATTGTTATTATCCCCTACAAAATGTGGATAAGATAGACTGAAGATATCTGAATGTCTGGTTCATTTCTTATTCTTTCTGATAACATTTTTTATTGAGGTCTCACTTTTGGAACTAGGCTGATCTTTTGAAATAAAATGTTTGGAAAACTTTATAAATTTTTTATTTCCAATATTTTTCTTTATGAATCTCTCTACATCATTCCCATTTTCAAAGATTCTGTTTTGTGAATGGTATACATATTCAAGAAAAATGTGAAAGGTTATTAAAGTATTATGCTTTTTACATGATACCATTAATGCAATTTTGAATGCACCTTTCTTTTTTTTAAATTAAGTTCTTTTCTTTATTTTATTTTTTATTAAACAATTTATATTTCTTTTATTTATTTCCACTCATACAAACTTAACAGGTACTACTTTTATTGCATCTACCTTTGAATGCACCTTTCTAATACTACAATAAACCCATGTCCATAGAGTGTTCAAAAATTACTTTCCACATATGTGCATAGAATTTCCACAAGTATATGTACAGATACACAGCAATATAAGCCCAATTTTAAACATGTACAAGTACTATTTTTCACCTGAAAACCTGTTTGTTAGAAAGATCAGTAGTTACAGGTATCAACTTGACAGCCTAAAGCTCAGAGCTCTGAGCACATTTTTGAAGAATTGGTAAGTGAATTAAGCCCCAAATAAGTTTGCAGGAGAGTGTCTGATTGATGTGGAGACTCACCTCTTTCTGAGTGGAGCTAGTTAGTGACTGGGCAGGTAAGTAAGATGGAGGGAGCTACTTAAGGAAGTTGGCATCCTTTCCTATACTTGGCTATACATGCTCTTCTGGAAGTAAGGATTGGCCCTGTCTCAGCAATCCTGTAGATAAATTGTTATGTTGTGGTCATTTCTCTTGGCTCTTGGTGTTCATATGAGCTCTGCTGCCAATATGAACAAGTAACCAAGAATCTGAATAGATAATAACCCTTTGTTCATTAAAACTGTTTGGCTATGAATTTATAAGCCACCAGAGTAAATGCTATATTCCCATAAATTTATTTACCTTATGGTATTGCTGTTATAATAGTTTTCAATCTAATTAAGGTTGTTGTTTAATCCATAACTGCATGTCTAGTTTACTTTTTTAAAAGCTCTAAAATAAATAAGAAGAGTGTTGAAAAACTATAATTGTTTCATGTATTTAAGCAAAACCATTTTGGTGATAGTAATTTAGCTAAAAATAAAGCAAAATAGACCAATGAAAAAAGAAATTGCTTTGGATTTTTCCACATTCAATTCTCATTGCTATTACTTTTCTTCATTAGTGTGGTTAATCATGAGTTGACACAGTTGAAACCAACTGAAAAATAGTTTTAATGAGGACATGCATCTTCTGGAATAAGGCATGGAATTTGTCTTCTGTGTTTACTGTGATAAATAAAGGGAAATTTGTTAGTGAACTTACAGCAGTAGCATAATAAAGGTTTAAAATAAATTAGTATGTGTTCTGAATAAATACATTGCAAATTTTAAAGTTAAATGTTTGCTTCTTTTCTTTTTGGTATATTAACCCTGCTTTGCTTATAGAATGGATTAGTTTAGTACAAATGTCGCTGAAATATTTAGCTGTGCATACTAACATTTATTTAGAAAAACTACTTGAATGAAAACACCATGTCTTCAAGCATCTCCTGCTTTTCAAGATCACATGATAAACATTTAGGAGAATGAAAAAGATGAAAGTGAAATATGTTTCTAGAATTTTCTATTCTGGCTCTCTAACTATCTAGCTGTCTAGCTAGCGACCTTCTGTTGTTATTAAAATGATAAAATAATTTTAGTAAAGAAAGGATATGTTTAGCTTATAGCTTGAGGATAACCCTCAAGTCATGGTGCGGAAGGCATAGCGGCAGAGGTGTGGGAAGACTGGTTGCATTACAGTGACAGGAAATAGAGAACTATAGATGCAAGGTGTTCATCTTGTTTTCTTT
Organism: Typhlomys cinereus; assembly: GCA_023101885.1. Classification (NCBI taxonomy): domain Eukaryota; kingdom Metazoa; phylum Chordata; class Mammalia; order Rodentia; family Platacanthomyidae; genus Typhlomys; species Typhlomys cinereus. The sequence goes on from JALPQD010000161.1 coordinate 1,315,272, forward strand.
TTACTTCATTCAAGCCCACACTTAGAGCTGGTCTTTCCACCGCCATTAAATCAATCTAGAAATCCCTTTATAGCGTTAGGCTGTGGATTGTCTCCTTGTGAGTCTAGACCTTGTCAGGCTGACAATATAAACTCATAAACACAACACCTTCTTGGAGTGGTTTCCCACCGTGTCTATTTGCCAGTAAATCATAATTGATAAGTTAAATAAACCAGAGCTGTGCTTAATCGTATATTCATATCAACTCCATTTAATGTGATTGGTACATTCCAATCATTTTTAGAAGTATGGAATTAGAGACAAGAAGCATAGTCTCTGTTTTTGTGAATGGTGTTTGATCTTCCAAGCAGAATGCCCATGCCCTGTGTGAAGTCCTCTTTAGAAGGAGCTCACTGACTTCTACTGGTCCATTAGGTTATATTCAATTCATAAAAAAAATCATGAGAATTAGAAGCATTTGGAAATCATGCCTAAACTCAAGATGGTGCAAAATGAATTGAATATCTCGTCACATGAAGAGCTATTCCATGTAGCTAGATGAGTTGTTTTTCAGAACTGGAAGAAGATGGGTGACAAGTATCTCTTCTGTTTGAGAGAACTGTCACATGCTACTGCACCCACCCATCCCTTTTTGACTTTTTGTTCTCAGTTCTCTGGGCCTTCTCTGACTACCACTTGCACAATTCATTCCAAATCACTGCTGTTACAGCCTTACTTGACCCTTGTAGTAAATATCTGGCTGCAAATCAAATTCACAGATTTAACATTGAGGCTTTGTTCCCATCAATGAGCATTCAGAGCTCATTGATAGAAAAACAACTGTTCACAGTATCATACTTGTAATTACTTCTGAAATTTAGAGGTAAGAATTGGAAGAAATTCACCCTGGGGTTTATTTCCCCTAGTCACAATGCAGCATTGTCCTACAGATAGATTCTGTAGATTGAACCATGTGTATTGCTTCTCTAGGATGCCTAACATCTGACTTGTTTACTGAAATACCCTGTTCTCTGCTTTCACATGATATTGCTTCATAATATGCTGAAAAAATTGAAAAGTCTGAAATTCCCTTTTCATAAGTGGCCTGTAGCATCATAATACTGTTTTGTTCAAGAACTCCAAGCCTATTGTCTTATTTTTAGTGTAAAATGTTGATATTCTCACAATTAAAATATAGTGTGAGGAATATGCATATATGATTGCAGTATTTAGTAAAAATTCTTTTAATTATTTAAAGGTGTGAAACATTGTTTACCCAGAATATTATTTGATCAATTTAAATGAATTGATTTAAAAAGTTTGATTTGGCCACAAATCATTGTTTAACCCTTCCAATATTATCAGCTGTGTTAATTCTTTATGATACAACTTGGGTTTCTTGTCTATGAAAGAAATCTTTCATCTAGAAACTTTCTATGTGATGAAGAAATCACATTTTCTCTCTGTCACAGTTAGAACTGAGAAATTATTGTGTATTTTTAAATGAGAAATGCATCTCCTTTACTTATCTAGTCCTGACTTCTGCAATGATGGTATTTAATTTAATTTGCATTACAGCCTACAAAACAATATCCTAGATTCTTTCAATATTTTGTTCAATGAGAAATAGTGGTACAATGTCCATGGAATAGCATACATTGCACAATGCATCTGTTGTTAGCTAAATGATGAAAATCCATTTTAATTCTTTTCAAGGATTCTACATTCTAGTATTAGATTGCAAATTAAATCTATAGATAGAGGCTGATAAAATTCACATTGAACATGTTTGGTGATTTAAGAACTACTTCTCTTATTTAAAATCATGTTAATCAAATATAGTGAATAGTAAGTATTTTTAACATTGAAGAGACTATTGCTATGAAGCTCATCTTTTAGAAGAAATCTCCACTAGCCAGAAAAGTGATTCCCAGTTCTAGATGTACATGAGAATTATAACACTTATTTACCAAGTGAAAATGTTTAGACTTGATTTTTGTTTTAGTTTCAAATATCACGGCTTTTACAAAGCATAAACTAAAAAGACTTAACTTGATCCCAATGCCAGGTTACAGCCTGGGAAGCTCTGGCTGGACTTTCTGAGAAGTCACAGCAGGAGAAACTTGAAATGGTGCTCACATCACAACTGCAAGCAATAACAGAAAGCAACAGATGGATGCACGCATGCATGGATGCACGCATGCCTGATTGCTTACCAGTGCTCAGCTTGTTTCCAGAATTTTATACAAACTAACCTCCCAATTCTAGAAAATAGTGCCACACACTTTTTAAATTGAATTTCCCACAGCAGTTGATTCAATTGATACAATTATTCCTAGTCACATCCAAAGTCCCCCACCCCCTAATCTATAGAATGCTTCTCGGATATTCCAGAGACCAGCCTCCTAAATGTCAGGTTGGCAATTACTTTTCGCCATCACAGTTTTTAAACATTTTGGCTTAATTTTTCTTATGTAAAGTTTGAACACATAATGTGTGCTTGGATTTTGTTTGGTTCATGTTGAAACATTTAAAAAAACATATAAAATGTACCAAACACAAAACTTATTATTGCAAAATGTTGCAATTATATAGCTTAGTAGCATTAAGCACATTGCAATTGCTGAGGAATCATTACCACCATACATCTGGAGAATTGTTTCCTTCCTCCCATTAACATCCCTATAGTGTAGTACTATGAGCTGAAAGTCTATAGAACGTCTCAGTCCAGAAGACTAAACACTAAAGTTCTGATTTTCCTTTTTCCAAGACAGCTACTATTCTATCTTTCATTTTGTAACTTCCCACAGACTTCTAGCTGGCCCCCAGCTTGTCATCCTTTTGCCTCTGCTCCCCAAATGCCAGAATAACAATGTGAAGCCCTACATCTGGTCCTGGAGTTCTTTTTTTTTTCCAGAGCTGGATATTAAACTCAGTGTCTTTTGTACACAAAGTAAATGCTAGAGTACTAAGCTATATCCCTATGCATTCTTTCTCACATAAATGGAATCATGTGTGTCTTTCTTTAGGAACTTGCTCATTTAATGTAATATTAGATCCTTTAGACTCATCTGTATTCTGTTTATCAGATCCTTTAGACTCATCTGTATTCTGTTTGTCAGAATTCTTTTCCTTTGTAAAATTGAAGAACATTTTATCATATGTAAGTTCTTTTTATTTATCTATCATCAGTGAAGCAGTTGCTTCTAAATTTTGCTTGTATTTAATAATGCTATTATACCTATGTGCATCTAGTATAGTTGAATCTCTGATTTCAGACCTTGAAGTGGAGCTGCGATGTTACATTACAATTTTTTGATTGAGCAATTGCCATGTTGCTCTCCTTAGTAGCTTCACAGTGTTGCATTTTTTCAGTTTTTCTTATTCTTTGAACTTTTCATACACAAAAGAATGAATATTTTGTCTTCACCTCCCCATCTCTCTTCCTCCTTCTCTCATTTCCCATCTCTAGTTCTCCATTCCAGCTGTCTCTTTGTTCTCATGATTCTCTGCATGTATGATCCATTGAGTGCCCTTCAGGATACTTGCTAAGAACATCCCACTAGTAGGCAAACCAATGAATAGAGAAGCTCCCTTTATCCTGTCCAGTGTCAGCTCATGACCTTCTTCTTTGGTGTGCTGTATAACCTTCTCCTCCATGGGAGAATGTTGATAGTCTAGCTCTTGGGTAGGTATAAGCAGAGGTAGATCACTCTATAGTGTGTACTTAGAGTTGGAAAGCCTTGTTGTTACAGTAAACCATTCCCTTCCTTTACCACAATCTCGAATGCTCTTCACTCTCGCCAGTTGTGGATCTTGCATTGCATATTTTCTGTTGCAATGGGATAATTCCTGGTTGAGTGGTGAGAACTTTATATCTAATACTATAGTGAGGGGTATCAGATGGTTGTTTACTAAAAAAACAGTATTGGTAGTTAATACTAAGGCATTTACTCTTGTCTAGGACTAGTGATCTCCTTTTCCACTGGTACTTGGGTGGTTTTACTCTACCAGGTATCTGTTCCATGCTGATAAGTGGGATTGCAAAACCATTCATTCAGAGAGCAGCTGGTTAACCCCAATACAGCTGGACTTCTCTTGCCTATGGTGTATTGAAAGATTCGAAACTTTCTTTAGCTGGTTTCGGAAGCTAAAATGCATACTAACATGCATGAACATGTTTATTGTATTTTTAAAAATTGCCCTAGTTTCATTTTCTGATGCTGTGCGAAACACTTGATTCAAATAATACAAGGAATCAAGATGATTATATTGGTGCACATTTCTGGGTTTTAAATCATGATGGTGAAAGAATTACCAGCAGAAATTGAAGAAACTGGCCACATAGTACTCAAGTCTAGTAGTAGGCAAGATACAAAGTCATTTTCATGCTAGTCAGCTTTCAAAAGTAGTAGAACTCATTCCTCCCATTGAGCAAGTACTCTCATATAAGAAGTTTTATTTATAAAATACACACAATGCTAATCTTATGAAGTACATAATTTAATACAGATGGAAGTAAAGCTCATAGCTGAGATAGAAAAGCAACTTAATGGAGATGTTGAATCCAGGAATCATGTAATAGTAAATTTTAAATATTTTTTTCTTTTATTACATAATTAAGTTCTGAAATCAATTTATTTCTATGTACATTTAAGTCCCTTAAATCAGAAAAAAAATAGGAACTAGTAAGGTAGTTCAGTTGGCCAAGTGCTTGCCTTGCAAAATGAAGATATGAGTTTAGATCTCCAGCATCCACATAAGAATCTAGGTGTGCTGGGGTGTGCCTTCAATCACAGAACTGGGAAAGGAGAAGCCATAGGATCCCTGGAACTTGCTGGCCATCTAGTCTCCCCTACTTGGGGATCTCTGGTTTGGAAATAGAAAAATAGACCCTGTCTCAAAAATAAACTGGAGATCAATAGATAAGATGATGCCAATTTAACAAGTGAAAGTTATCTGTGAAGAGGTTTTTTTGTTGTTGTTGTTAAAATAAGTCCTAAAATATGCTATGGGAGATTACCTAATTGACATGGGAAGTCCCAGTCCATAGTTTGGGAGAATCATTCCTTAAGAAGGAAGTAGGTAGATAAAATAGAGAGAGATGGTTCAATATTATAGCAATATATATATATATATAGCATATATATATGGAGAGAATACTCTTCTCTCAGCAGTACTGGTGCATAAGGTATGTCTCATTTCCTGAGCTGCTAATGTTAATATGGACTTTCCTCCTTCCAGGCTGATGAAAATTTGGCAAAATTGTCCCAGGAAGGAAAAAAAAAAAAAAAAAAAAACTAACCAGAGACAGAGAATCTCAAGTCCCAGTTTTCCAAAATCTTTTGTAAGAAATGCATCATTAATATCTTTGAGTCAGCCACCTGCACCACCACATGATAATGGGGAAGCAACTTCAGACACTAATTATAAAGTGAAAAACCATCCCAAAGACTCATGCAGAGGAAAAGATAAATTCGATGGGATTTTTGGGACTAAAATTGTGACATACTCCTATAATATGTGTATTTGTTGTCATAGCAACATCCAGTTAACTTTTCAAAGAAATAAGAATTGTAAAATTTAAACAAATATTGATTTTCATGAACATGTATCATACTGTAACATGCTGTGACATTACACCTAAATTACCAACTCATTGTTTCATTGTATATGGGAAAGAAGAGCAAAAGCAAAAGTATTTTAAACAGAGATTCTTCTACAGATTCCAAAAGAAACCACAGTTTGAAAGGACTAGGCACCTTAGTAAAAATATTCCATTTTGAAAGCCTGCTTAAGTATTGTCTCAAACAACTGCATTATTATGGATGATTGAAAGTTTTTCTCTATTGTGATTTATTTTTTAAACATTTATTATTATTATTATTATTATTTATTCAACTGTGTGTATGTGCGCGTGCGTGTGTCTGTGTGTGTGTGTATGTGTGTGTCTGTGTATTTGTATGTGCGCGTGCGTGTGTGTCTGTGTGTGTGTGTGTGTGTGTGTGTGTGTGTGTCTGTGTGTGTGTGTGTAGAACCACGGACGAATTCGCGAACCACCATGGACGCCTCCATCTCCTTCTGCCCTGGGATTCACAGGCTTCGCCCTACCAGGATCAGAAGCGCAGGCGGCCCCCGCTTCCGCCTGGCGTCTATACGTGGGATCTGGGATCCGAACTCGGGACCTTCCGCCTGCAAGGCGGAGGCTTATTTGTGATTTATTTTATACCTGGCATAAAAATGAATGGAAGGTGTCTTGAAATTCTGACTTGGCACAAAAGTACATAAGAGATATAAATAAAATCAAGAAAAAGCAATACATGCATAGATATGAAAAACTCTAATGGTTTACACTTTGGGTGTTTTGATTTAGCTTGAAACTTAGGTACAAAGCAAGTAAGAATACTATGAAACCAAGAAGTTTTTGAAAATACTGGGAAACACATCTGAAAACTTAATAAAATTATACTGAACAATGATCAGATGAATGATATGAACTGGGTATCCACTTGGGAATCCCATATTCTGTCATTGATAACTACATTAGTAGGGATATGATAATATAGGTGTTATCATTAGGTGGATATGTTAAATGTCCTTTTAACACATAATAAAAATAATTACAATGAGGGCTTTATTCAATGAGGGTGAGACATGATTTTTATCCTCTTGAAGATATGGAAAAGCATTTGATTCTTCAATGATTTGGGGCAATAGCCTTAGTCAATGACAGATGGATTGAAAGAGAAGCTTGTACAGAAATCAGGACAAAATGGAAATTTCAGAAGTGCAATGGAAGGCATCCATGATGCTTATTCTTAAAAGTCACTTGAATTCTATAGAAGAGATACTTCAAACACAGCTGTGAATAATTACCATGATCCTTTTAGCTTATGAGTATAACTTGGGAAATTTCTTGCTCAAGTCAATTGGGGTGAGAAGGCTTTCCTACCATGGGTGGTATCATCCTTGGGCCAAGAGATTAAGCTCTAAAAGTGGGAAAAGGTAGCCAAATTTTAGCATTCACTCACTCATTCATTCATTCATTCATTCCTACTCAGTTTCCTGCCTGTGTTTATCATCTGACCAGTTGTTTCAACCTTCCATTACCTTGTCTTTCCCTCCATGAGAGAAGAAGCACTTTCTCTTTCCCTCTCCTAAATGTCTTTCATTGTGATGTTTTATTATAAATTATAACAAGGAAAGAAAGCATATGACTAATATGTTGCAACATTGGTTTTCAAAGGCAGTACATCTAAATATTTGAGACAAGAAGGAATGTCTACCTTCCTTGTAGATGCAAACTTCTATGTTGTAGATCCAAACTTCTATGAAGAGTCCCTTAGCAAGAATTCAGGCAGTGACAGAAGATATGAAACTGATTATAGATAATCAGGTTAACTTATAAAAGAATATGCATATGGTCATCTATTAGGCAGTGTTGAATTGGAAAAGTTTAATTCTCTGCCTAAGGAGAGGGTTGGTCCCCTAGTAAGTTCTGCAAAGCAGAGAATTTTTGTCTCAGAATGTAGAGCACAGTTGCATTTTGTTTCTATCACAGACTTTATTATTTGTTCTGTTTCTTACAATACTTAAACTTGCTCTATTTTCAATCCCAGACTTTCACATAAATATGATGTCCCTCTTGGGTATCACAATAGCCATACAGAAATAATGGGAGACATAAAGGAAATCAATGAAGCCATCAACACAAGAACAACAACGATAACTAAATACCGTTAGCTCTGATCTGTGAGGCATTCATAGCCCATGGAACAAAGGGCAGTTCTTTGCTTTCATATTTTTCATTTTTGACCTTCAAACTCTATCTCAGGATATTGATCACATTCATGTTTTCCTCACTTGGAGGTGATTTGACCATTTACATAGATAAGGTCACTCCTTGACTTCTCAATATTGTAGTTTTTCTTTCCTTTTCCTTTTAAAACTTACACTGGATCACTACTGAACAATTAAGCTTGTTAATTGAAGCACTCTATTTTATAAATGAGCAAACTTATTTTAGAAAATAATACATGATTCAAAAATCTACTTAAATACAAATTTATTTGTTGACAAAATATTTCCTTAATGTTTGAAAAGTCTGAAGTTAAAAATTCCACAAGGAGATTCATTTTCGATCCCTCTGCTGTTTCACCCTGGCATTTTGTTTTATTCTGACAACTGAATTACTTTTTATTGAAGTGTCTTGTGTCATTTAAAGCATATCAGGCTTTGTTTTATATGCAGATGTTTAAACACTTCCTACCTTAGCCATTGTAGACTTCATTTAAGTTGAAATTCCAAACACATACAGATCCTGAAGGTCATATTTTATCTTTACAGAAAAGCTCACCATTGACAGTGCCCCTGTAAGAGCTGCAGTGTTAATCACAGAACATGACTTCAGACTTACTGAACAGATAACAAAGGAATCTTCCCTGTACTGCCTTTAGTTCCACATGATGGACCTGTTTTTAATTAGCTGATTAAATCACCATCACACCATCCTTTTAAACCTTATCTCATCTACCCATTAGGCAAAAGACATTAGCATCCTGTACTGAGAAATCCAGTGATGAGCTTTCATTTGTTATTTGTCTTCCATACCTAAGATAACTTCTCTCTCCCTCCCCTTTTCCTCCTCCTCTCCTTTTTTTTTCACCCTTTTCTCTTCCTTTTCCTTCTCTCCTCCTATGATAAAATTTTATTATTCAGATTCAAATTTCATCCTTAGTTTCTAAGTTCATCATTTTCAAAAGTGATTTTATGCATATTAAAAAATAGTTGCTGGGGCTGGAGAGGTGGCTCAGGGGTTAAGCCTCCGCCTTCCAGACGGAAGGTCCTGAGTTCGGATCCCAGATCCCACGTATAGACGCCAGGCGGAAGCCGGGCGGCCTGCGCTTCTGGTCCTGGTAGGGCGGAGCCTGTGAATCCCGGGGCAGAAGGAGGTGGAGGCGTCCATGGTGGTTCGCAAATTCGTCCGTGGTTCTACACATACACGGGCACACACACACACAGACACACACACGCGCGGGCACATACACACGCACTATGCGCACAGTTGAATAAATAATAATAATAATAAAAAATTTAAAAAATAGTTGCTGTTTTACATACATACAATTCTTTACCTTGCCTCCTATCTATGAGCAATGTACATAGGTCAGAATTTTCATTTGAAAATTCCCCACTCATTCATGTTTAAAAACTTAATTTCTGGGCTGGAGAGGTGGCTCAGAGGTTACGCCTCTGCCTTGCAGGCAGAAGGTCCTGAGTTCAGATCCCAGTTCCCACGTATAGATGCCAGGAGGAAGTGGGGGCGGCCTGCGCTTCTGGTCCTGGTAGGGCGGAGCCTGTGAATCCAGGGGCAGAAGGAGGTGGAGGCGTCCATGGTGGTTCCCGAATTCGTCCGTGGTTCTACACACACAACACACATACACACGCGCGCGCAGACACATACATACATACGCACACACGCAGAATTGAATAAATAATAATAAAAAATTAAAAAAAACAACTTAATTTCTACTTGGTAGAATCATTTTGGAAGATGATAAAAGCTATCAGAGTATGACCTTATTGTAGAAAATAAGCTACTTCAGACATATAGTTGATGAGCATCTTGTCCCTTGCCCTTTCCGCTCTATACATCCCTTCTTCAGAATTGTAATAGAACTAACATCTCTGGTCAAACTCACCTTTTCACCGTGATACTCAGCCTTAACATAAGACCTGAAAGACTAATTTCTGAAGTCATTAACATGGCAAATTCTTCCTCTCTTGAGGAAGCTTAAGTCTATTATTTTCACAAAAATTTTTTTCACAAAAAAATCTGAAAAACACAGATCTTATCAATGTCTACATTTCAGGAAAATTTTAGAGGCTATTTAAAATCTGAGAAGAGAACTGTGCTGTTACCTCAGTATATTAAAGTGGCTCCATGCAAGCATAAGAAGCCATCTGTGAATCAGCTGAAACTATGCAAAAAAAAAGTAGTTGGTGCAACACACCTGTAATCTCAGAAATTGGACAGGGACTGGCTATACCAGGGTAAACTGGACAGCTACTTTTGCTGATTGAATATCAATCGAGAGACATTGACTAAATGAATAAAAAGCCAAGTGATTTACAAAAACATTTGATGGCAATTTTTGCCCCACAAATGCATGTATACACTTGTGGACATGTATATGCCCAGATGCATGCAAATACACATATATGCATGTGCTCAATATATATATATATATCCACATACAGAAAAAGTGGAAATATCTTACTTCCCATGTTCAGATTCTTTCTGAAAGTTGTCATTTTGTAAGGCATTACAGAGAGGACAGCAATTATTTCTACTAATATTGGTGTTTATATTAAATGTCATTTCTGTTAGATGGAATAGGATTTTGAAGTTCAACAATGTCTAATATGTTTAATGGCTTGCCATTCAGGAACACATATGTTATAAGGTGAAATAGATGACTTTGACACATTTATCAGAAAAAAAGAATAAGAAACAGTCCTCATCTAGGAAATTCAAATGGTAAATTCACTGCTACTGTGCTGATATTTATTGAAGACTTGCCATGGATGAGAGTATAGAGATCCAAATGCCGTTTTCCCTTTATTGTCATAGAACTTTTAGTTGCAAAGATTCTTTTTGTTCCTTAATTTCCACCTTCAGAGAACTAGCAACAGAATAGAAGTAATGATTACCTCATGAAACTAGTAAGTGGATTAAACATGCATGAGATTGGAGAATTATACTTAGTCCATGGAAAACATAAAAATTAAGAAAAACATTAATGCTAATAGCATGTTCTATATTGCTAACATCATATTTTCCTTTTTGAGTTAGAATTTTGTTGAACAGATACAAGGCTAATGAGGTGGCTCAGCATATTGTTGGATCGAGTTCCAGGTTCAGGGAGAAACCCTGCTTCCCAAAAGTAAAGTGAGAAAGTGGCTAAGGAAGACATCCTGAAGTCAACACCAGTTCTTCACCCTATCTGCATGAAGAGAATAATGGCACAAACACAATTGCCACAAACATACACACACAAACACGCACACACACACACACACACCACTACTTAATGCTACAATACTTCAGTAATGACCGAGAATTTTTTTAAATCTCTATGTTTATGTTTGCTTCCTGCTCCTTCCCTAATCTTAACATAGTAATGTTGATGATGACAGAGGTGCGGTGATAACACAATATCATGACTAATATATCCTGTCTGTGGTCTCAAAGTAAATTAAATCACAGCAGGCAAGTAATGGGTAGCCCTGCTGAGCATCTCTGCTAAGCATGAGCAATTACGAAATAAAGCCATTTATTTGTAATTGAAGAATTCATGTTTGTCTGTAGTTTTCTGAGAAAACTAAACAGGACAAATCCAAATCAACATGGAATCTCAAACAAACAGCTCTCTGTGCCCCATTAGAATCTTCAGAGATGATGGCAATTGAGCTTTTTCTCTATGGTTTCCTATAGCTAATTATAAATGTAACTTATAGTTTCTAGAATCAAGTAGAAAACAGTATTCATAAAATTCTCATTAAGTTGAGCTCTTTCTAATAATTTTTTGGAGGAAGCGTTGCTCTAATAATAAGATGAAAATGATATTGAGGCATGTATCTTGGTAGAAAGGCATCATTTTCTTTCTAAAATTTAGGTATTTTTTTCATAAGTGTGCATGCATGCTTGTAAAGATAAGCCGTGAGCAATCGGTGAGGATATGACCGAATACATAATATCTTCTGTAGGTAATTTAAGGTACTTCACATGATTTTAGGATTTGTAAAGCCCATTATGAAATTTTGCTGCTAGAGACACTAAAAATTGATAGTGCTTTGTTCTGAGACTTCCCAGGCTTCATCCATTCTCCCATTTCTGCCTGGGAGTCAAACGTAGGATCTTCTGTTTGCAAGGCAGAGTCTTAACCCCTGAACCAACTCTCAAGTCCAAACAACTCATTTTAAATATTGAGGTTTTCATTTTCTTGTTCCTTCAATATCTTCACATGATTAAGTTCTATGCATGGGAAATACTGTTAGTGATGTTACATCACTTTTATGAATTATATGTACTTAGACCACAAAATGTCATCATGGAATATGAATGGTAATTAGGCAGCTCAAGTGTGGCACAACTTGGTAAGAGGCATTGTATTCTTCTTACGGTCATCTCTCAATGCTTATCTCACACCCCTCTCATATGTACTTTTTTAAATAAATAGTAATCTTGGTTGGAATCCCTATTATTTTTGTTTCAATAAAGTATTCAATTGAATGTTCACTATGGGTTACGTTCATGCTGAAGTCATAAAAATGTGAGTTAGCCCGTTTTGCACCCCACCCCGCTCCGCCAGTCGGGACGCGCACGCGGTCCAGCCGGGCCTCAACCCCGCGCCCTAGCTGGTGAGTACCCCCCCCTGCGCACCGCCCACCAGGATCCCAGGTCCTCCCACAGGAACCCGGCTCCGACTCCCACCATCCAGCCAGAGCCGCGCCCGCGGGGCCGAGGGACAAGGAGGACCTCCCCCTGCGCCCGGGCCCCGCCCCAGCTGCCCTCGGGTTAAATAGCTCCACGCCATCGCCCCCATCCCCCTTTGCACCCCACCTCGCTCCACCAGTCGGGCCCGCGCGCGGTCCAGCCGGGCCTCACCCCACGACCTAGGTAAGTCTCCGCCCGCCCCGCCCACCAGGACCCCAGACCAAATACTTCAGTTTAGTGAAATTGAGAGTTCTTAAGAGTTAAAATGACAATGCCAAAGTCAAAGTGCAAATCCATGAGAAGCAACAATCAAGTAAACAAATTTCCCACTGAAGAAATTAATCACATAATGTTAGACTCCAACAAGAACAAACCCACGGAAAAAGGCCAAGAAAGCCCCACCCAGGATAAAGACTTTCAAAATATGATCATTACCATGTTCAATACTATAAAAGAGGAAATCAGGGAGGAATTACATAATCGAATCAATCGCTTTGAAGAGGAACACAACAGACATCTGGAGGAGTTGAGAAAAACAGTGCAAGAAACAAAAAGTGGCATAGAGCAGTTAAAACAAACTCAAGCAGAGTTTAAAACTGAGCTAAAAGACAAGTTATCTTCAACCCAGAACACCACAGAGAGTCTTATCAACAGAACTAAGGAAGCAGAAAACAGAATTTCAGACCTTGAAGATAAAGTGGGAGTACTAACCAGCTCAATGGAAGAGGTTGTTAAAGCCAAAAAGATACTTGAGAGAAATATCCAAGAGATATGGGACACCCTGAAAAAGCTTAACATGCGTATTCATGGAATACCAGAGCAAGAATCTCAAAATACCACCCCTGAGGAAATTTTTCAAACGATCATCAAGGAAAACTTTCCTCATCTAAAAAAAGAGAGGCCCATCCATATACAAGAGGCATTCTGCACCCCAAACAGATACGACCAAAATAGAAGCACGCCACGGCAAATAATAGTTAAAACACTCCACATTCAAGATAAAGAACTGGTGCTGAGAGCTTCAAGGGAGAAAAAACAAGTCACTTTTAAAGGTAAACCTATTAAAATAACAAATGACTTCTCAGTCGAAACAGTAAAAGCAAGAAGAGCTTGGAGAGACATACTTCAAGTATTGAATGAGCAAAAATGTCAACCCAGGCTGATTTACCCTGCAAAACTATCAGTCATGATCGAGGGAGAAAGAAAAATTTTCCAGCACAAAGACAACTTTAAGGGATACATGTCCACCAAACCAGGCCTTCAAAAAATGCTAGAAATGATACTCAAGCGTGAAGAAAAAAACAGGCATATCCAGGAGAACAGAAGGCAAGTATAACATCATTAAAAACGAAGCAATATACTTATAAAAGCTACTAAACATAATAAATGTCTGGAATTAACAATAGTTTCTCCATTATAACACTAAATATTAATGGAATTAATTCACCGATCAAGAGACACAGATTACAAACATGGATTAAAAATCACAATCCATCAATCTGCTGCCTGCAGGAAACCCATCTCACAACAAAAGATAGGCACGCTCTAAAAATAAAAGGCTGGTCAACAATTCTACAAGCAAATGGAAGCAGAAAACAGGCAGGGGTAGCCATTATGCTATCAGACAAAGTGGACTTCAAACCAAAGAAAATTATAAGAGACACGGATGGATACTACATTTTAGTCACTGATACAATTCACCAGGAAGATTTCACAATACTGAACATATATGCACCCAATACGGGCCCCTCCACATTCATTAAGAAAACCCTACAGCGTCTAAAGCAAGAAATCAATCCCCAAACAATATTCTTGGGGACTTCAACACCGCCCTCTCAACATGGGATAGATCAACAGGTCAAAAGCTTAACAGAGACACTTTGGAACTTAATCAAACCCTGAAAGAAATGGACCTTACAGATCTCTATCGAACTTTTCACCCACGCACCAAAGAATACACATTTTTCTCAGCAGCACACGGAACTTTCTCCAAAATAGATCACATATTGGGCCACAAAATGAATCTACACATATACAAGAAAGTTGAAATTCTAACCTGTGCCCTATCAGACCATCACGGCCTAAAGCTGGACATCCACAACACATCAAACTAGAAAATACACTAACTCCTGGAAACTTAACACTATGATGCTGAATGAGAACTGGATTCAGGAAGAAATTAAAAAGGAAATTCAAGATTTCTTGAAAGTGAATGATAACGAAAATACAACTTACCAAAATCTCTGGGACACAATGAAAACTGTTCTAAGAGGGAAGTTCATAGCTCTTAATGCCTACGTCAAAAAAATGGAAACATCAGAAATAAACAACTTAACAATGCAGCTTAAAGCTTTAGAGAAACTAGAGCAATCTGATCCCAAAAGTAGTAGAAGAGAGGAGATTAGCAAAATAAGGGGAGAAATATCTGAAATCAAGATTAAGAAAACGATAGAAAAAATCAACCAGTCAAAAAGCTGGTTCTTTGAAAAAATCAATAAGATTGATACACCCCTAGCTAAACTAACCAAAAGCAAGAGAGAGAAAACCCAAATTAACAAAATTAGAAATGAACATGGAGTTATCACTACTGATACCCAAGAAATCCTGAGAATTATAACATCATATTTCAAAAACTTATACTGTGAAGTTTGACAACACAAAAGAGATGGATGAATTTCTAAGTAAACACAACTTACCTAAATTGAATCAGGAAGTTGTGAATTATTTAAATAGTCCTATAACATATAAGGAAATTGAGGAAGTAATCTCAAATCTTCCCACCAAAAAATGTCCTGGACCAGATGGATTCAGCACAGAGTTCTACCAGACATTTAAGGAGTTAATAACACCAATACTCCTTAAACTGTTCCATCAAATAGCAAAGGAAGGAACACTACCAAATTCCTTCTATGAAGCTAATGTCGTTTTAATCCCAAAACCTAATAAAGATTCTCTTAAAAAAGAAAACTATAGGCCAATCTCCCTGATGAACAAAGACGCAAAGATTGTCAACAAAGTCTTAGCAAATTGGATTCAAAAACATATTAAAAAGATCATTCATGGGGACCAAGTAGGCTTCATCCCCGGCACACAAGGTTGGTTCAACATACGCAAATCAATAAATGTAATTCATCATGTAAACCAGTCCAAAGTCCAAGACCACATGATACTCTAGATAGATGCAGAAAAAGCTTTTGACAAGATCCAACAGCCTTTTATGATCAAAACGCTAGAGACAGTAGGAATGGAAGGAACCTTTATCAATATAATAAAAGCTATATACAACAACCCCACAGCAAGGATTATGCTCAATGGGGAACAATTGGAAGCATTCCCACTTCGATCACGAACTAGACAAGGCTGTCCACTCTCACCACTTCTATTCAATATTGTACTTGAAGTCTTAGCTGAAGCCATAAGACAAGAAAGGGACATAAGAGGGATTGAAATGGGCAAGGAAGAAGTCAAGCTATCCCTATTTGCAGATGACATGATCTTATACCTGAGTGATCCCAAAAACTCCACCAGGAAGCTCCTGGAACTAATTGAGAAGTTCAGCAGGGTGGCAGGATACAAAATAAATGTGCAAAAATCAGAAGCCTTCCTATATGCCCAGAATGAAAGAAGTGAAAAAGCCTTGAGAGAAACAATACCATTTATTATAACCCCTAAAAAAATGAAATACCTTGGTATAAACCTAACTAAGGAGGTAAAAGACCTTTACAATGAAAACTTTAAAACCCTAAAGAAAGAAATAGCAGAAGACACCAGAAGGTGGAAAGACCTCCCTTGTTCCTGGATTGGCAGAATCAACATCTTGAAAATGACCATCCTACCAAAGGCAATATACAGATTCAATGCTATACCAATCAAAATCCCAAAGCAATTCTTCAAAGAAGTTGACCAAACAATCTCAAAGTTCATATGGAGGCACAAAAGACCCAGCATAGCAAAAACAATCCTGAGTAACAAAAACACAGCTGGAGGTATAACCATACAAAAACCTTAGTCTATACTACAAATCCATAGTTGTAAAGACAGCCTGGTACTGGCTCCAAAATAGACACACTGATCAATGGATAAGGATTGAAGACCCAGATATAAGCCCACAAAGTTACAGCCATTTGGTCTTTGACAAAGGGGCCCAAAAAATCCAATGGAAAAAGAACAGCATCTTCAACAAATGGTGCTGGCAAAACTGGATCTCCACATGCAGAAGATTAAAGCTGGACCTGTACTTGTCACCATGTACAAGACTTAATTCCAAATGGATCAAGGACCTTGATATCAGGCCAGAGACTATAAAAACCATAGGTGAAAGGATAGGGAACTCCCTCGAGCTGATTGGGCTAGGCCAACATTTCCTAAACAGACATCCAATGGCACAGTCACTGCTACCAACTCTCAACAGTTGGGATCTTGTGAAATTAAAGAGCTTCTGTTCAGATAAACAGATTGTAACACGAGCTCAAAGGCAACCCACAGAATGGGAGAAAATCTTCACTAACCATATATCTGATAGAGCTCTATTATCCAGAGTGCACAAAGAACTTAGAAAACTAAACACCAAGGAAACCAATGGCCCAATTTAAAAATGGGCCCTGGAACTTCAAAGAAACTTTACCAGGGATGAAATTAAAATGTCTAACAAATATCTTAAAAAATGCTCCACTTCTTTAGCCATCAGGGAAATACAAATCAAAACTTCCCTGAGATATCATCTCACCCCGGTCAGGATGGCAAAAATCCACAATACTAACAACGACAAATGCTGGAGAGGATGTGGAGAGAGGGGAACTCTCCTACATTGCTGGTGGGAATGCAGGCTCATACAGCCACTCTGGCGAGCCGTCTGGAGATTCTTAAAGAAATTAAAGATTGAAATGCCATATGACCCTGCTATTCCACTTTTGGGAATAACCCCCCATACAGCAGAGGTTCACCTTGATAGCACAAGCATGACCATGTTCATAGCAGCAGTGTTAACAATAGCAAAGTCATGGAATCATCCCAAATGTCCAACAGTTGACGAGTGGATAAGGAAACTGTGGTACATCTATACAATGGAGTACTACTCAGCCATCAAAAATGATGAGTTACTGGAATTTGCCGGGAAATGGATGTCATTAGAAACAATTATATTAAGTGAAGTATCCCAGACCCAGAAAATTAAGCGCCGTATGTACTCCCTAATAGGTGGCTCCTAGTACCAAACCCACCCAGCCCACCTAGAGACAGTAATTCCAAGGATTATGAACAGGAGGGATGGGGTAGGAGGGCCACACCAGAAAGAAGAAGAGAAGGGACCATGTTACAGCAGGGAAAATAGGCCTCCACCAAGGACCCAAATAAGTAATGAGACATCTGATTAAGTTCACAGACTTTTGTTCCTGATCATTTACTTCTGAGGGGGAGTGATCTCACCAGAAGAGGAGGGCATATAGTCTGGCAGATAAAAAGTAACAATTTTGCAAATGGGTGATAGACCCCTCCCTCACTGTGGTTTCCCACTTTTATTACATCTACCATTGAATGTGCTTTTATCACAAGACTCTAACAGCTTTTTGTCTCTGGCCAGGGGGTAACATACAATGCCCACCAGGATGGAGTGAAGGGCATTGCAGGAGCAGCAAAACTGCAAAAGAAAATCAACAAACCACAATCCAGAACTTCAGAGACTCTATATTATATCAACCACCTAGAACTAGGCCAGCTTAGTCTCTCCCCATCTTGAAGCTCAGGGAAATTTGCGGAAGAGGGGGCGGTAAGAGTGTAAGAGCATAAGGATGGGAGGAGCAATGATATGTAAGATACTCTATACTAGTTAGGGCTGAAGCAATCATAATTGGACTTTGCATGCCCTGCGCATTGTCCAACACACTGTTGACCTCACAAAGTCTAGCATCTGCTAAAGGCACCAAGATCCTTGGAGGCAAAGGATTGGCAGCCACAGCAGTGTTCCTATACCTAAGGGGAACACTGGAAAGGGTTCGGGAAAGGCCACTGGGTCCTTGTACGTCATCGGAGAGGAGGGCCCAGAGGAAAATCAGACATGCACAAGAAAGGACTCTCTGGGAATTGGGGTGGGAGGCACTGGGGGATGGGGAGGGAGAGGGGTGTGGAGGGGGAGCAAGGGGTACGGGGGGAGGAGGAGGGAACTCCCCTTAGGAACTGGTGTACCTAATAAGTTTGTATGAGCTGAAATTAAAAAAAAAAAAAAGGAATGCCCTTTAAAAAAATGTGAGTTAATTTATACTTTTGTATAAAGAGAATTTTCAGTTTAAAAATAGATAGTAAAGAAAAAAAATTCAAACAAGACATGCAAGCCCAGAGTGACCATTATTTATGAGTAAAGTTTGTCTGAAAGGTAGTCCTTCCTATGTGCCAGAAGATGCTGAAGTAATTGAATACTGGTTCTTTTCTCAATTAATTATCTTCCAAGTGTGCTTAACAATAACTAGGAACCAAGGTTAAACTGTCTGTGTTACTGATGCTAAATGAAAGTCACTATATACAGGCAATAAAAGTGAAGGAAAGGAAGCAAATTAAACAGACTATTTTTCATTGATACCTAAAGATTAATAAAAATTTAATTAAAATTCATACATATTCATGAAAACATATTATTCAAGATAGGAAAATTGAATGAAAATATAGACATGTGTTACTACATAATTTTACATAAAATGAAATAAATTTACAATAAAAAAGGACAGCAGACAAAAAAGAGGTAAGATAAGTTATATTGCCTAAAGATAAAAGTAACTCATGGCCCCCCCCAGAACCTCAGGAATGATGATGTTGCATGGTTCTAAATATGCAACGCTGACAGAACTAATGAAAAAATGCAAGAAAAGAACAAAAGTTTAACAAAATATATTCAGAAATATTATGTGAAATGCAAATGATGTTCCACACTGTGAGGGGTGGTATGCAGAATATCGTGAAAGCTTGTGATGTGCTTACATAATAAAAATGAAATCTTATCTATTCTGTCTGAGAGAAAAGTGAAAATTCTCTGATGACTGACATTTAAAAAAATTATGTCTGGAAAAATCAAGACATTGTCAACCTAAGGGGGTGGCCAATTCTAGGTAGGCAGAACATAAAAGAAAAGGATGGGAGTTTTATGAATTGATTAGAAACCAAAGGAAAAATTTATGTGATTTTTGCATGTAAAATTCTACATATAACATGTGAAAAAGTCTACTCTTATGTTCCCCTCTTCCACAAAAATGGCACACTTTAGAGAAAAATGTATTTTCAGTTTCCAAGTAAAAATGGGAAAATGTGAAAGAAATTTAAATGAAAAAATATAGTTCTAAAATAAATATTACATACTTTCAAATAAGAAACATTTAGATTTTGTAACACTAGTTTACAACATGTATGATGTTTATATGTATAAACATGTAGCATGTTACCATAAGATACATTTATTTTATCAATTAATCTCTAGAAATTCTTATATTTCAATCCATTTTTTTTTATTTCCACTCATACAAACTTAACAGGAACACTGGTCCCTCCTCCCTCCAACCACCCACTGCCCTGTGCCCCCCTCCCTCCCAATCGCCCAATGCCACCCCCTCCCATCCCCGGAGTATCCTTTAATGTGCATGCCAAACTCTCCTCTGGGTCCTCCTCTCCAATGAGGTGCAAGGATCTAGTGGCATTTCCCAGAATCCTTTCCTGTGTTCTCCTTAAGCATAGGAACACTACTGTGGCTGTCAATCCCTTGCCTCCAAGGATCCTGGTGCTTTTAGCAGATGCTAGACTTTGTGAGGTCAATAGTGTGCTGGACATTGCACAGGGCATGCAAAGTCCAATTATGATTGCTTTGGCCCTAACATGTGTGGAGTATCTTGCATATCCTTGCTCCTCCCATCCTTGTGCTCTTACAATCTTACCACCCCCTCTCCGCAAATTTCCCTGAGCTTCTTCTGGATGGGGAGAGATTAGGCTGGCCTAGTTCCAGTTGGTTGATATAGAGTCCCTGAAGTTCTGGATTATGGTTTGTTGATTTTTTTTGCCCAGTTTTGCTGCTCCTGCAATGCCCTTCACTCCATCCTGATGGGTATTGGATGTCACCCTCTGGCCAGAGAAAGAAAGCTGTTAAACTAGAGTCTTGTTATAAGAGTATATTCAAAGGTAGCTAATATAAAAGGACAGTTTCAGTTTTAAAACTATTATCCTTATGCTAAATAGTTGAAGTATTGTTAATTCTATGTATTTTATATGATTAATGATATCACTCAAATCATTTTTTCTATTTTAGGAATAATGCTCTGTAGGTAGAGAAGTTTCATAGATTTTTTCCCACTATTGTCTTTGTCATCTCTTAGCAGGACATGCTGGTATATGCCTAAAATACAGCATTTGGGAAGAAGGGAAAAGATATCAGAAATTCAAATCCAAGTTAGAAACTTAGAGTTTAAGACCGTCCTAGGGTACATGAGACTTTCTGTCAAGAAACCATAGTGTTCAGCAACAGAAAAATCTAATACACCATACATTATTATTTGAACATATTCCCAAATACCTTCATACCTTCCATGAGGAATATGAATAGCCTGTAGAAATTAACATGTGAAAACTGAGAAACATGACTATTTTCTCCTTAAATTCACAAATGCAAAGGGAATGGATTTTACTCACAGTTCTCTCTTCCTCCAGGGAATGTTAGCAGACTTGGCAGTAATATGGAACTCTAAATGTATTCACCTTTAACTCTCATTTTTACGTATTTAAATAATATTAGAAAGACTGTAAAATTACTGTAAGTTGAAAACACAAGTTTTGCAAAAGTACTTGTTGTCTGCATGGTTTGGTTATGAGAACTCTGGCACATCAGCCACTGTTGCTGTGGCCATATCTTAGTTTCTCCTGGCTCTAATGGCAACACATTTAATTAATATTCATAAAGTTAACATTTTTAAATATGTAGCCATCATATTAAATTACATAGCAGAAATATCTTTTATCTCATTTACTTATTTATTAAAAAGTACCTTTTAGGTTATTTACTTATGTTTTTATACTCAAGGTAATAAATATATTGAGCTTTTATCCTTTTACATGCTATTTTGATGTAGATGTGTATGGGCTTTATACAGAACTCTCAAGCTTCAACTCAGTAGATCAGGTGATCAAAGAAAGGGACTGCTCAATGTCAATATCCATTCAAGTGTGTTACCAGGAAACACTAAGAGAGAAACAGGGTTAAAATGAACTGGAAAACAAAGGGATGTTCTTTTTAGTGTCCACCCACAGTCCATCTATTTGCAGAGAATTATTCAAAAATCACTTGTGCAGACTTTATATCTACCATCAATCCTCTTTGTCTAAGTGTCTAATCAACAAGGTAGATAGAATTGTTCTGTCACAAGGTCTCATCATAGTAAAGTAATAGTTTGAACCCCTACCATGGAATGAGTGTACTTTCATGCATGAAAGCAAAATTAATAAAATGATGCATTTTTAAAGCACTGCAGAATATTCTGTTTGATGGAGTTTTGGCTAGCATTGATGTATCTATTCAAATTCCAGTTGAATTTTTTGTCTGAATCATTTCTTTATGTCTTGAATAGCAAATATTTCAGAAAATTTCCAACCTTGTTTACAGCAGAGTGACATTGACATGATTCCATTAAGACAAAGCAAAGCTTACCCAAGGTTGGGACCAAAGGGTTCGCACTGCATACATTGATAGAGATGAACAGATATGTACATATTTGAAAAGGCCCAATCAAAGCTCTTGGAGTAGAAATGAGTTCTCTGTAAAGATTCTGGGTTCCTAGATGCTACTAAGTGGACAGAAGCTAATCTGTGGCCATAATGAGAGAGATAAAACAAATTATCTTCTCTAGAGGGATCACCCTAAAAGCCACCATAGTATGTCACATGAGAAAGGAGCAGTGATTAAACATGTTTCTATGTAAACAGAGTCAAAGAACTCCTGTATTTTCCCAGAGTTTACTCAAGTTAAGTCAAAGGCTGTTGAAGCCAAAAATCATTGTGGAAGGTAAGTTATAAAAGACCTTCCTTTATCCTAATCCAGAATTGTAAAAAATGAATTCTGGAACCTCAGGTGGATAATTCATGGAATATGATATTGTAAATTGTATAACAAAGCAAGTTTGACATTTACGAACGTAAAAATAACTAAAAGTCTTGCCTGATTCTTTATCTAAAATGAGAAATACTAGCTTATGGAGTAAATTCAATACAGAAAACTCTTTCTGGAAATTGGACAAATAATCAGGTCTAATCTTATTTTCACTCTGTTATCAGATCATTCGATCAATATGAAAGGTACACCTATATATCAGTGTAGAAACTCAGCACTAGCATGGAAATATAACTACATAATTTACATAATTTGTGGTTTATGTTTTTTGTAGTTTATATTATTCAAGTCCCTAAATTTCCTTAATGAATGCTTTAATGAGAAGATAACAACAAATATATAATGTGGTTGGTAATTTACTCAAATTCAATAACTAGATAACAAATGAAGAAAACAACTGAGTTCAATCCCTTTGGGTGTTAAGTCTCTCATTAGCATTTCAGTCACATTTTCTGTCACTGTTGTTTCTGAATACTCAGTAGTATTAGTGTGGTGACTCATGGATTAAGCTCTGTTAGTGTACACTACTAATTAATTCTCACACCTTTGTTGATCCCACTGACTTTACGTGCTAAATTTGGTGTTAGAACCACTTCATTCTGGAGATGAGACCCCAGTGCAAATTTCAGTTGCTCTTTGAGTCAGCAATTACAGAACATCTGACCAAGCATGACCCCAAAGCTCAAACATAGAAGATAAATCTAATGTTGCAGACCTGTGATTCCAACTAACCTAGACATAAAGACCAGATGGTTACCCTTTGGATACAAAAATAATTAAAGTGAAACCCAAATAGTTTAGTGAGAAACTGATGTATGTATATAAATATATATATATCATATATTTAATGAAAAGGTACTAAAGGTTGTCAATATATGTGGTCAAGTATTTGCCTAGCATGTAGGAGTACTTGGGTTCAGTTCCCAATACTGGAAATACAAAGTCCTATACAGGTCTCTATAAGTAATTGTTCCAATAAATCTCCTTTCATATATTGGGATCTGAGAATGCTTACAGGACACTATTTTAGGTTGTGTATATGCAATTGTCCAAATACAAGACCCAGGCTTTGGTAAGCCCATATTCCTCTGGTTCATTCTCATATGATATTCCAGAGCTGTATGGAAACCTAAGAAAAGAGGCTGGAGATAGTTGCTGCTACTCTGCTTTTTGATAGTGCTGTCTCTCATGTCTCCATTTGTTCCCACAGAAGCAAAGCTCTTCTTTTAGCCCATCATCTCTTTTCCCCTATAAATTTCTCTTTTTAAATATGAGACTTTATATGTATTTACTTCAAACAAAGAAAAGTCCTAAAATCTTAGATTTTAAACCTTGTTTTTGTCAATGGTTATGATTAGGATCTGAAGAAGACCCCTGGTAAGCCAATTTCTCATAAGAATTAAATATCTTATAGTGACCAATTCCCAATGGTTCATTGTGATATGGATTAGCAGAGAGTACAGTTTTCAGGGTTTTCTGTTTATGTTTTTTAAGTAAGTAGAGACTATTATCTCATACCATGAAGAACAACATTTTAAAATATGTGTTTTGTACTAATTTTAAAGTTATGATAGTACTCATGTATCACTATTTTTCTGTATTGAATAGTAGAGTAAAAGGTGGAAACAAAAAAATAGTAATGAAAGTTTTCTACACATAATAAAGTGTTATAAAAACCTATTACAAAAGAAACTATGGCATTTATCAGCTTAAGAAGTTTGGAAGACAACGTAATATATGGATTTAAAGTATTCTAGGTAAATAAATAGAGAAGTACTTAAAATCATCAATATTAATTATTAATTTTTACTGACTAAAAATAGAACGAAAGGGTTTTCAGTAACTTTGATATGCCAATGAAATAGTTAGTTATGCAGAATTTAGAATTTAAAATAAGATCTTATTGAAATAAAAATGATTTTGTGATACTACTCACAAAATAATTTAGTGCAGAACTTGCATGTATGTGTTAGAGTTCACATTTCCATGTTTAATGTGGATACCAAGAAAGTTAACTGTAATCTAAATGGGTATTAAATAAATGAAATAATGTTAAGTTTGAAAGCTAAAAATTCATTCCAAAGAATGTAAGTACATTTAATCTCATTTAACACCATAAAATTGGCTGTCAAAAGTCTAATTAGCTATCAAGTATTAGTTCTCTTTTCTGTGCTACTCACTTTCACTAACTTCCATTATAAAATTAAGGAAAATCAAGGAAAAATCACTTTTCTTTTCATACTAGGGTTTAGAATTTCATTGAAATGGGCTGTGGTTAGAAAAAAATTTAAGATCCCAATGTTGAACTGTTAGGAAAATTTCTAAAATCATATGATTAGTCACTTCTTTTTTTGTGAACATACAAAATGATGTCTACAGAAATATATTAGTAATTGTCTGGTGGGTGCTTATTTTAATTCTTACTTAGAATATTTAGAAATATTGACAGCTTATCCATTTTTTTCAAAATTACAAACTAAGATTTCAGTGTTTCTGCTTTTAAAATGCCATGCATGTTTACATTGCTCTTTTTTCTTGCTTTTATTTCTTGATATCTTTCAGTGAACTCTTCTATCCCTTATATACAGTTTCTTACCAAAAAGACTAATATGTTATATTTAAATATATCTTTGCTATGATAGGGAAGATGAATATGTTAGAATGTGAGATTTAGATGATGAAATATTATCTTCAGAAAAATCTATATCTGAATATCACATGTCTACATGAATATTTATTTTAATATTTTCCTGTCTCCACTTCCACTCTCCCATCTAGCTTTAGATCCAGCTAAAGACCCATGCTTAAAGATGAGATGTACTCGCCATAAAGTCTGCATTGCTCAAGATTCTCAGACTGCAGTCTGTGTTAGTCAACGGAGGCTCACACATAGGTAAACACTGTGAAATTAAACCTTACTTACTGAACAGTATGTCTTGACAGAATGCAAATATTTGTCATCATTGGCTAATATTTGATTAAAAGTTTTGCTTTCATGTTTCCTGAAGCTCTCTAACACAATTACAATGCAAATGGGCTAAACATAGTTGGCAGTCTAAGTAAGTCCAGATTATCAAATTCCATGTACTTATAATTAGAGAAAGCCCGTTTTCAAATCTGGATTCCAAAAGCCAGGGTGGGACTTGCTGAGTCAAATAAAGGTTACATATATTAGCAGTGGGGGTCACATGCTGGAACATGGACACATTTTCAGTGGCTACACCACCGAAGAAAGTGACTATCCTTCTTCTAGCCAGCATTAATGAAAGAATAATTAAAATTCCTTAGATGCATATATGACACCACCAAAGAATAAAGAACTAATTAGCAACAAATTATATCTTGATATTTGTGCTTTTTAGAGTTTAAGGAATAATCAAGATTTTTAGTACCCTCTACTTATGTTTATGGCTACTTAAATATTACAATGATAGTATTTTTTTTTTTTTTTCTGTTAATATTTTTTTTATTAAAAATTTAATTATACATTTTAAAATTTTTTACCAGTTCCCTCCCTCCCCCCTCCCCTTCCCCCAGTGTCTCCCCCCCAATTCCCAGAGAGTCCTTTATTGTGTGCGCCTAACTCTCCACTGGGTCCTCCTCTCCGATGACATATAAGGACCCAGTGGCATTTCCATAAGCCCTTTCTCTTGTTCCCCTTAATCAAAGATTACTACTATGGCTGTCAATCCCTTGCCTCCAGGGGTCTCGGTGCCCTTAACAGATGCTAGACTTTATGAGGGCAACAGTGCGCTGGACATTGCGCAGGGCATGCAAAGTTCCATTATGATTGCTTTGGCCCCAACTATTGTTGAGAATCTTGCAAATCGTTGCTCCTCCCATCCTTTTGCTCTTACAATCTTACCGCCCCCTCTTCCGCAAATGTCCCTGAGCTCCAGGATGGGGAGAGATTAGGCTGTCCTAGTTCTATGTGATTGATATAGAGTCTCTGAAGTTCTGGATTGTGGTTTGTTGATTTTCTTTTGCAGTTTTGCTGCTCCTGCAATTCCCTTCACTCCATTCTGCTGGGCACTGTATGTCACCCCTTGCAGACCTTGATGGAGGCCTATTTTCTCTGCTGTAACATGGTCTCCTCTCTCCTTGTTTCTGGTGTGGCCCTCCTAACCCATCTCTCTTGTTCATAATCCTTGCAATTACTGTGTTACATAGGTTTACTTTTGAATGTCCCAATGTGGGCTGGGCGAGTTTGGTACTAGGAGCCACCTATTAGGGAGTACATACGGCGCTTAATTTTCTGGGTTTGGGATACTTCACTTAATATAATTCTTTCTAATGACATCCATTTCCCAGCAAATTCCAGTAATTCATCATTTTTGATGGCTGAGTAGTACTCCATTGTATAGATGTACCACAGTTTCCTTATCCACTCGTCAACTGTTGGACATTTAGGTTGATTCCATGACTTTGCTATTGTAAACAGTGCTGCTATGAACATGGTCGAGCTTGTGCTATCGAGGCGAACCTCTGCTGCTTGGGGGGTTATTCCCAAAAGTGGGATAGCAGGGTCATATGGCATTTCAATCTTTAATTTCTTCAAGAATCTCCAGACGGCTCGCCAGAGTGGCTGTATGAGCCTGCATTCCCACCAACAATGTAGGAGAGTTCCCCTCTCCCCACATCCTCTCCAGCATTTGTCGTTGTTTGTACTGTGGATTTTTGCCATCCTGACCGGGGTGAGATGATATCTCAGGGAAGTTTTGATTTGCATTTCCCTGATGGCGAAGGAAGTGGAGCATTTTTTAAGATAATTGTTAGACATTTTAATTTCATCCCTGGTAAAGTTTCTTTGAAGTTCCAGGGCCCATTTTTTAATTGGGCCAGTGTTTTCCTTGGAGTTTAATTTTCTAAGTTCTTTGTGCACTCTGGACAGTAGAGCTCTGTCAGATATGTGGTTAGTGAAGATTTTCTCCCATTCTGTGGGTTGCCTTTGAGCTCGTGCGACAATCTCTTTATCTGAACAGAAGCTCTTTAATTTCACAAGATCCCAACTGTTGAGAGTTGGTAGCAGTGACTGTGCCATTGGATGTCTGTTTAGGAAGTGTTGGCCTAGCCCAATCAGCTCGAGGGAGTTCCCTATCCTTTCAACTATGGCTTTTAAAGTCTCTGGCCTGATATCAAGGTCCTTGATCCATTTGGAATTAAGTCTTGTACATGGTGACAAGTACGGGTCCAGCTTTAATCTTCTGCATGTGGAGATCCAGTTTTGCCAGCACCATTTGTTGAAGATGCTGTTCTTTTTCCATTGGATTCTTTGGGCCCCTTTGTCAAAGACCAAATGGCTGTAACTTTGTGGGCTTATATCTGGGTCTTCAATCCTTATCCATTGATCTGTGTGTCTATTTTGGAGCCAGTACCAGGCTGTCTTTATAACTATGGATTTGTAGTATAGACTTAGGTTTGGTATGGTAATACCTCCAGCTGTGTTTTTGTTACTCAGGATTGTTTTTGCTATCCTGGGTCTTTTGTGCCTCCATATGAACTTTGAGATTGTTTGGTCAACTTCTTTGAAGAATTGCTTTGGGATTTTGAGTGGTATAGCATTGAATCTGTATATTGCCTTTGGTAGGATGGTCATTTTTACAATGTTGATTCTGCCAATCCAGGAACAAGGGAGGTCTTTCCACCTTCTGGTGTCTTCTGCAATTTCTTTCTTTAGGGTTTTAAAGTTTTCATTGTAAAGGTCTTTTACCTCCTTAGTTAGGTTTATACCAAGGTATTTCATTTTTTTAGGGGTTATAGTAAATGGCATGGTTTCTCTCAAGGCTTTTTCACTTCTTTCATTCTGGGCATATAGGAAGGCCTCTGATTTTTGCACATTTATTTTGTATCCTGCCACCCTGCTGAACTTCTCAATTAGTTCCAGGAGCTTCCTGGTGGAGTTTTTGGGATCACTCAGGTATAAGATCATGTCATCTGCAAATAGAGATAGCTTGACTTCTTCCTTGCCAATTTGAATCCCTCTTATGTCCCTTTCTTGTCTTATGGCTTCGGCTAAGACTTCAAGTACAATATTGAATAGAAGTGGTGAGAGTGGACAGCCTTGTCTTGTTCCTGATCGAAGTGGGAATGCTTCCAATTGTTCCCCATTGAGCATAATCCTTGCTGTGGGCTTGTTGTATACAGCTTTTATTATATTGATAAAGGTTCCTTCCATTCCTACTGTCTCTAGCGTTTTGATCATAAAAGGCTGTTGGATCTTGTCAAAAGCTTTTTCTGCATCTATCGAGAGTATCATGTGGTCTTGGACTTTAGACTGGTTTACATGATGAATTACATTTATTGATTTGCGTATGTTGAACCAACCTTGTGTGCCGGGGATGAAGCCTACTTGGTCCCCATGAATGATCTTTTTAATATGTTTTTGAATCCGATTTGCTAAGACTTTGTTGAGAATCTTTGCATCTGTGTTCATCAGGGAGATCGGCCTATAGTTTTCTTTTTTAAGTGAATCTTTATTAGGTTTTGGGATTAAAACGATATTAGCTTCATAGAAGGAATTTGGTAGTGTTCCTTCCTTTGCTATTTGATGGAACAGTTTAAGGAGTATTGGTGTTATTAACTCCTTAAATGTCTTGTAGAACTCTGTGCTGAATCCATCTGGTCCAGGACATTTTTTGGTGGGAAGATTCGAGATTACTTCCTCAATTTCCTTATATGTTATAGGACTATTTAAGTAATTCACAACTTCCTGATTCAATTTAGGTAAGTTGTGTTTACTTAGAAATTCATCCATCTCTTTTGTGTTGTCAAACTTCACAGAGTATAAGTTTTTGAAATATGATGTTATAATTCTCTGGATTTCTTGGGTATCCGTAGTGATAACTCCATGTTCATTTCTAATTTTGTTAATTTGGGTTTTCTCTCTCTTGCTTTTGGTTAGTTTAGCTAGGGGTGTATCAATCTTGTTGATTTTTTCAAAGAACCAGCTTTTCGATTTGTTGATTTTTTCTATCGTTTTCTTAGTCTCAATTTCAGATATTTCTCCCCTTATTTTGCTAATCTCTTCTCTTCTACTGCTTTTGGGATCAGATTGCTCTAGTTTCTCTAAAGCTTTAAGCTGCATTGTTAAGTTGTTTATTTCTGATGTTTCCATTTTTTTGATGTGGGCATTAAGAGCTATGAACTTACCTCTTAGAACAGCTTTCATTGTGTCCCAGAGATTTTGGTAAGTTGTATTTTCGTTATCATTCACTTTCAGGAAATCTTGAATTTCCTTTTTAATTTCTTCCTGAATCCAGTTCTCATTCAGCATCATAGTGTTAAGTTTCCAGGAGTTAGTGTATTTTCTCTTGTTTGATGTGTTGTGGATGTCCAGCTTTAGGCCGTGGTGGTCTGATAGGGCACAGGTTAGAATTTCAACTTTCTTGTACATGTGTAGATTCATTTTGTGGCCCAATATGTGATCTATTTTGGAGAAAGTTCCGTGTGCTGCTGAGAAAAATGTGTATTCTTTGGTGCGTGGGTGAAAAGTTCGATAGAGATCTGTGAGGTCCATTTCTTTCAAGGTTTGATTAAGTTCCAAAGTGTCTCTGTTAAGCTTTTGACCTGTTGATCTATCCCATGTAGAGAGGGCGGTGTTGAAGTCCCCAAGAATTATTGTTTGGGGGTTGATTTCTTGCTTTAGACGCTGTAGGGTTTTCTTAATGAATGTGGAGGGGCCCGTATTGGGTGCATATATGTTCAGTATTGTGAAGTCTTCCTGGTGAATTGTACCTGTGACTAAAATGTAGTATCCATCCGTGTCTCTTATAATTTTTTTTGGTTTGAAATCCACTTTGTCTGATAGCATAATGGCTACCCCTGCCTGTTTTCTGCTTCCATTTGCTTGTAGAATTGTTGACCAGCCTTTTATTTTTAGAGCGTGCCTATCTTTTGTGGTGAGATGGGTTTCCTGCAGGCAGCAGATTGATGGATTGTGATTTTTAATCCAAGTTTGTAATCTGTGTCTCTTGATCGGTGAATTAAGTCCATTAACATTTAGTGTTATAATGGAGAAACTATTGTTAATTCCAGACATTTATTATGTTTAGTAGCTTTTATAAGTATATTGCTTCGCTTTTAATGGTGTTATATTTGCCTTCTGTTCTCCTGGATATGCCTGTTTTTTTCTTCACGCTTGAGTATCATTTCTAGCAGTTTTTGAAGGCCTGGTTTGGTGGCCATGTATCCCTTAAAGTTGTCTTTGTGCTGGAAAATTTTTCTTTCTCCCTCGATCATGACTGATAATTTTGCAGGGTAAATCAGCCTGGGTTGACATTTTAGCTCATTCAATACTTGAAGTATGTCTCTCCAAGCTCTTCTTGCTTTTACTGTTTCGACTGAGAAGTCATTTGTTATTTTAATAGGTTTGCCTTTAAAAGTGACTTGTTTTTTCTCCCTTGAAGCTCTCAGCACCAGTTCTTTATCTTGAATGTGGAGTGTTTTAACTATTATTTGCCGCGGTGTGCTTCTAGTTTGGTCGTATCTGTTTGGGGTGCGGAATGCCTCTTGTATATGAATGGGCCTCTCTTTCTTTAGATGAGGAAAGTTTTCCTTGATGATCGTTTGAAAAATTTCCTCAGGGGTGGTATTTTGAGATTCTTGCTCCGGTATTCCATGAATACGCATGTTAGGCTTCTTCAGGGTGTCCCATATCTCTTGGATATTTCTCTCAAGTATCTTTTTGGCTTTAACAACCTCTTCCATTGAGCTGGCTAGTACTCCCACTTTATCTTCAAGGTCTGAAATTCTGTTTTCTGCTTCATTAGTTCTGTTGATAAGACTCTCTGTGGCGTTCTGGGTTGAAGATAACTTGTCTTTTAGCTCAGTTTTAAACTCTGCTTGAGTTTGTTTTAACTGTTCTATGCCACTTTTTGTTTCTTGCACTGTTTTTCTCAACTCCTCCAGATGTCTGTTGTTAAATAGCTCCACGCCGAAGCGCGCATCCTCCCTCTTTCGCCCCACCCCCGCTCCGCCGGTCGGGACGCGTAGGCGAGATCCAGCCGGGCCTCAACGCGCGCTCTAGGACCCCAGGTCAGCCCACGGGGACCCGGCTCCGACTCCCGCCATCCAGCCGGAGCCGCGCGGGGGCCGAGGGACGAGGAGGACCTCCCCCTGCGCCCGGGCCCCGCCCCAGCTGCCCTCGGGTTAAATAGCTCCACGCGGACGCGCCCATCCTCCCTCTTTCGCCCCATCCCGCTCCGCCGGTCGGGACGCGTAGGCGAGATCCAGCCGGGCCTCACCCCGCTCCCTAGGTAAGTCCCCGTCCAGGCCCCGCCCACCAGTACCCCAGGCCAAATAATTCAGTTTAGTGAAATTGAGAGATCTTAAGAGTTAAAATGACAATGCCAAAGTCAAAGTACAAATCCATGAGAAGCAACACTCAAGTAAACAAATCTCCCACTGAAGAAATTAATCCCATAATGTTAGACTCCAAAAAGAACAAACCCGCGGAAAAAGGCCAAGAAAGCCTGACCCAGGATAACGACTTTCAAAATATGATCATTACCATGTTCAATACTATGAAAGAGGAAATCCGGGAGGAATTACATAATCGAATCAATCGCTTTGAAGAGGAACACTACAATGATAGTATTAAAACTTAAGAAGAATAGGAATTTTGAGTGTTCATAAAGAGAGAGTGTACTAGGCACAACATAGAGATTTGAAAACTTTGGCACTTCTTGCTTTTATGATTGGTCGCACTGGTAGGGACAGTGCAGTTATACTGGGGGAACTTACAACATCCATGGGAATTAAGGTGGATTTCAAGCATCTGCATTGTGTCTGCATAGGAGATTCTGCCTTGAGAAGTGTTCATAATTTAGAGGTAATTCATGTATCATGCAGTTTGGTGCCGAGATGTAGGGATTAAACAATTACAACTGAACTGGTCGAAGTAAACAAGTGAATGAACTTCTATTACTGTTTTTAAGGAGTGGTCTATGGGTTTTGCTTTTGTTGACTGACAGTATGCCATTCTAATTCATTTATTGTTTTTAAAACAAAAGGTAGTATTGTTATTTGCTTATTCTCAAACAATATTTGGAAATTTAGCTTTTGCGAACTTGCATATAGATTTTATTACTAAGACAACATCCCTTTCTTTTCAACTACTCAGGAAACTAAGCCAGAAGATAATGTGGTGAATACTTTACTACAGAGTGCATTCAGGGCTGACATTGACAACTTTGCAAGATTCAGTCTCAAAACAATGAAATAATACCAGAAGGACTGGAGATAAAGTTCAGGGACAGGACATTGGTGTCTATCATGCTTGAGGAAAAAATACAAGAGAAGGAAAAAAGAAAACTAGAGAATGAAAATTAAAATTTTGTAATATTTATGTTAAGGAGCATACACTGAGTTTCAGTGATGTTCACTTTTAATATAGAAACATAAATACATAATAATCTGTTTTATGCAAACTGGACAGGGGATATGAATTGGATAATTTCAGTCCACAGTATACCAGGTATGAATACTGAGGGAACATGACTTGTAAGTGTGTCCTTGAGAGGGAATCATGAGCTGTTGGCTTAGAACATTTGCAGAAGTAAGATACAGAGGCAATTTGAAGAAGGAAAAAGCAACACATGGCATGTCTATGATGTCAATGCACTAATGGAAAGCCCAGACCAGTTATTGAAGAATCCCTAAAGTGAGTCACAACCTATGTTACACTGAGAAAAGAATAATAACCCTCAAGCCTGGTAATTTTGTTATCGAATTGATCCTTAGGATTCAATAAGAAACTGTTTACTCACATTTGTACATGTTAATCTTTACACTTTGAAAATATTAATAAGAATGATTAGACAAAAGGTGAAGGAAGACCTCGACTTATGAAATAATTAAATGGCTGAAGTTATAATCACACTCAAAGATGCTTCCTCCTGTATAATACAGGTGTTCAGTGAAATCATTTCATTTAAGGCCAAAGAAATATACTTCACAATATCCACAGACTCTGGCAAAAGTTTCCATCTGAGCACATTTGACAAATTAGAAAAGGTTCATTTGCACTTTTCACTTGACGTCATGAAGTCTTAGTCAAGGGCAAGTGAAGACTTCACAGTTACCTTCAGGTCAGAAGTAGAGACATTTTTCTCTAACACTTGCTTAACACTGAGACCAGAGCTCAAAATTACCAGCATAGGGATTGCAAAACATCAGTACCAAATCTGCACTTACTGTCACAAGATTTAGGTTTTACAATAACCATGCTGTCTCATTATAAGACCTAGGTGCAGACAAAAAGAAACTTACTATCCTGGTAAAACTGTCAGAAATCAATAGCTTAAATGTTGCTCAGTGAGAGCTGTTCCATGACTCTTATCGCTGCTGTTGCTGCTTTAGTAAAGAATAGAATGAATAAGCAGATTACTAGGCTTTAAATAGACATCAATGCTTTGTGCAAGTTATATTTAGTCCTGTTTTATCACTGACAAATATTACTTTAAAATGTGTTCTATGCAAATCATATGGAAACATAAATGACTAGTTTCATTGGTTTCAAAGAAGTCAATACAAAGTAAATATTATTACAATATTTAAGGAAGAAGATCTTTGTCAATTTACTTGATCAGTGAAAACAGGTAATATAAATAACCTAACTCTTGCATTTGAAGATCTGTGAGTGTATTGGAGATGAGTAATGAAATGAGAGAAATGGTAATTAATTGATAAATACGTGCTATAATCAATTTCACCAAAATAGGAATATGGTATGTATTATAGTTATCCTCCTGGGGTGGGAGATAGGATACTGCTGTTCAATAATGTTTTCCTAAGCTCTTTATTCATGTTGGTTTGACACACCTTCTTTAGCATTGAATCTAGAACTTCTTTTTGATGATGTTTACTACATGCATAATAAGTTGTCTTAATTTCAATATCCTTCAGTTTCATAGTTGATTATCATCCTTATCTTATCATCTATCTTATCTTATATCTTATCTTATCACCAAATCCCTGAATGCTGGCTAATTCATATTTTCTTTAGAAATAGTCTGAGGCTACTGTTATTTATAGTGTATTTAGTATGGAATTGCAGAGTTGTTTGATCAGTTGAAAAAGTCAATGTAATTCATCATTTTTGATGGCTGAGCAGTATTCCCTTGTATAAATGTACCTCATTTTCCTTATCTACTCATCAACTGTTGGACATTTGGGTTGATTCCATGACTTTGCTATTGTAAACAGTGCTGCTAAGAACATGGTCATGCTTGTGCTATCAAGGTGAATTTTTGCTGTATGGAGGTTTATTCCAAAAAGTGGAATAGCAGGGTCATATGGAAATCTTTAACTTCTTTAAGAATCACCAGATGGCTCGCCAGAGTGGTTGTATGAGCCTGAATTCCCACCAGCAAAGTAGGAGAGTTCCCCTCTCTCCATATCCTCTCCAGAATTTGGTGGTGCTTGTATTGTGGAGTTTTGCCATCCTGACAGGGGTGAGATGATATTTCAGGGAAGTTTTGATTTGCATTTCCCTGATGGCTAAGGATGTTGCATATTTTTTAAGATATTTGTTAGACATTTTAATAACTATAACTCAGAACGTCAGAGACTCTATATTAACCAACTGGAACTAGGCCAGCCTAATCTCTCCCCATCCTGAAGCTCAGGGAAATTTAGTGAAGAGGGGGCGGGAAGATTGTAAGAGCACAAGGAGGGGAGGAGTAATGATATGCAAGATGCTCCACAAAAGTTAGGGTCGAAGCAATCATAATAGGACTTTGACCTATGCTATGTCCAACACATTATTGAACCCTCAAAGTCTAGCATGGACTAAAGGCACTAGGATCCTTAGAAGCTAGGGATTAACAGCAACAATAGAGTTCCTATACTTAAGGGGAACATAAGAAAGTGTTCTAGGAAATGCCACTGAATGCAGGTCATCAGAGAAGACCCAGAGGAAAGTTTGACATACGCATTAAAGGATGCTCCATGGATGGGGGCAGAGAAGGAGGCACTAGGAGATAGGGAGGGGGAGGAAGGAAAGGGAAAAGAGGGGAGGCAACAGGAAGAGGTGGAGGGAGGGAGGGGACCAGTGTACCTATTACGTCTGTATAAGCGGAAATAAATTAAAAAATTTAAAAAATAAAAAATATATATATTAAAAAAGAAAAATAAATAAAAAGTCAATCTAGATACATTCTCTTTGCTTGCTTCATGTATAACTTTTAAACATTTTTTGGCATTTATTTGTCTTGTATGCAGTTGTGAAGAGAGGAGCCAGCACATGAAAACCATTACATGCATGTGGCAGTATAAGGACAATCTGCTAGAGTCTGTTCTTTCCTTGCACCTCACAGACTCTATCAGGAAAGCTAGCCTCAGGGTCTACCACTGGTGAGCTGACTCACTGACCTTTATATATGAGTTTTGAAAGTGAGTTAGGAAAGTAATAGGAGGCAACCAACACTGTTTTTACTTTAAAATAATTTTTGTAGTAATCGGCAAATGCAAAATGGTGAAAATAAAGAAAAGAGGATTTAAGTGTACAAAACAGAAGGAGCTCCAGGTATTTCTTTCAAGTGTTAAGTCCTTGACTTTAATTTGTAAGTAATTAACACAATTAAAAAATGTCTTCTTTCTCTGTGCTTTAAAACAAGAACGAAAAATGGTTCCCAGAATCACAGAGAAAATGTAATTAGGTGTCTCATTCAAAATTTTACTATAACTGTCAACATAGAGGACAGTTCATATTGTCATCACATGACATGGTCCAAATAATATTATTTGGACATTGTCTCCTAAAGAACTTTTCTGTGAGAAACTGGCTTCAAACCAGCACAGTGTTAATGACCTTTTGTGTGCCTTCTCTTACTGTTATTGTTACAAGTTAAGCCAAATACTTTTATATGAATAATGAGGATGAACTTTACCTATATCAATTTTTTTTTATTATGGAACATAACCAATTTTAATAAAATTTCTGTTCTTTTAACCTTGACTACAACCCACGTTTGGTCTTGTTAACCGAGTGTTACAGTTTTGCACATCTTGAGAGCCAAGGGTTTTTTTTTTTTTTTTTTTTTTCCATGTTAAGTATTTTTATTACTTCTGTATTGCAAACCAAAAACCATTTTCCCCTCAAGTTGTAATGCAATTCCAGTCCCTCTAATATTTGCACTTTCACCTTTACATAAATTCACTGGTATTGAAAATGTTTAGAATATGGCTATTTTTAGATTAAGTATCAGTTTGAAACACCATTCTTATTACATTCAGTTTTCTACTATGCAACCATCATATTCTGTTCTACTGGACTGTTTATTCCATGTGCCAACACAAGGTATTACACTAACAGAAACCATGTATACAGGCTGTTTCTGCATTAAGCAAGTCTTATTATTTTTACCAAATTCGTAATTGTAATTTTGGTAATCCTTAGAATTTTCTTCTAGGCATCGAATTGTTTTTGCTATCTTATTGTGATAAATTTAAGGACAAAGCCTAACTCTTCTGATGTGTTTCTACACAGGCTGTTGGAATAGATTCTCAAATCATTTTGTCTTCATGGTTATTACTTTCGTAAGCCATCTGATCCACGGCAGTACTTAGCATACAAAGATGTTTGCATCTTTTTTTATTTGTATTGTTCCCCTTTTTATTCATAAATATATTTAAACCTAGATAGGAATTACTTGTGACTGGATTATTAGCACATGGTAATTCATAGCATATACATTGTTTTAACTGGTAATAAAAGATTAATTGCTCAGAGCTATGGACAAACTTCAGTGGCCAAGTACTTCCCTAATATGCATGAGGCCCTGGGTACAATTCCTAGTACTTCCTCTGAAAAACCAAAACAACCAAACAAAAAAAGTAACATCAACTACTCTACAGTAACTTTCAAGTTCACAAACAAATTTGAGTTTTATGCAAAAATTCTCATTTTACTCTTATCTTTACAATTGTTGATGTCAGTAAATTACAAGCAATATCTTTGTTTTCTACTTCCCAATTTAAAAATACATCAAGTAGCATTTTCATTAGTTAAGTCTTGCTTTTTACATTTCAACAAGAATCACAACCTCTTTTTGAACAAATAATCAGGGTACTGACAAACCACCTTTGGAGTAAGTTTGATAAGCATATTTTATTTAAATAAATCCTCCAGTAAGAAACGGAGAATTCACTACCTTTATTTAGAAGGCAGCTTTGTAAAATCTGTAATTTTGTATGTGCAGCTCAACAACATTCCCTTATTGGAAACATCAGTATTTCCACATCACAGTTCCCAAAAGGACTTTAAAGTCTCAAAACTCTGTGTCTCCTTTGGCTTGCTTCTCTCTGGATTCCACCCAGGCTTTATTAATGGTTCTCTTCATATCATCATCTCCATCTTCATAAATTTTCTTTAGCACATTCATTAATCCCTCGCTAGGATCTGCTTCGTTGTCATATGAGGGCTTTTCTTTCTCTTTGCACTCTTTCTCAACCTGAGTCAAGTAGTCCCATCGTGTGTTTTCCGCTTTCTTTCTACATAAGATAATAATTGTATCAGTCTTGACTTTTTTTGAACTGCCTTCCACAGAAATGGGTTTCAAAAGATTGTTTACAATCATGGAATAATTCTTTTCATTCAGATTCTTTACCAAAAGATCAAATGACCTCTCTGTGAAATGCACTTGAACATTCTCAGGGGGAACCTGATGAACTCCAGTTAAAGTAATGTAGATTTTCACAAATTTATCTGACTGATCCCATCCATAATTACTGATTTTCACTGTGTAACCTGTTGTCATGGGAGCAACCATAGCAGCTGGCTTTTCATTGTCGGGAAGTTCTGGTTTCTTCTGTGATTTCTGTTGTGTCTTGTTCTTTATTTCTGTCTCAATTTTAGACTTTTCACCTGTGAGGGCATCACGTACTCTTTTCCTAGTGGATTTTTCCAACAGTACTTTTACTTCTTCTAGGTCCTTCTGCAACTCCTCCAAGGCTGAAGCCATGGTCCCGCGGGCCAGCCGAGGCACGAGAGAGCCAAGGGTTTTTGGTTTTGTGCTTTATGAGAAGACCAAGTGTTGCAAGCTCCAGGATCCATATCATTAACACTCTCTCTAGATCAGTGTTCTTGGCACCAGTCAATATAGCTAAAATTAAAGAAAAAAGGTGAAGCCATAATAAGTTAGAATAAATTTGAAGAAATTGTTGTAGAACAAAAGTAATGATATTAATTTATTTTCATTTGTGAGAAAGGATGAAAACAAATTAGTAAGTTAAAGTTTTGGGGCCCTGTGAAGTCATTCATACAGAAACGATAAAACCAATTTAAGATGATACTTATCAAAATATATACAATTGTTTTAGAACTCTTTATATACTTATTCACTTTGATGGTCTCTATCTTTATAATTACATTTTTAAGGCAAAATCAATTTTTATTTTATGGTTGTTAATGTTTGAATTTTCACAGACACAATCTGTACCATCTACGATAGGAAGAATTGATCGCATGGTCTGCGTTAGAATTATGAGATGCTTATTGAAATGAAGTGAATACAATGATAACTGTTAAAAATCATGCTCCTTTGACTCCCACAGATTTAGACGCTCTGGAATAAGAATATTCTGAAAATATCCTTAGTCACAATGACAGCCAGTATTTAGTTCATATTTGTGCTTAATATTTGCAAAATAAAGTTTAAAATATCTTTAAATTGATTTATCTTATAAGTCAAATCTAATGATTTATATCAAATATTACTCTACTCTGGGATAAGAGCTAAGACATAAACCCCGTTTGTTTGTAAATAAATAAATAATTTATTATTACTCTACTCATTTCCCAAAGGAGAAACAAAAACTGAGGGTTTCTGAATGTTCTGACCAACATTAGCTACATAAATATATTGGTCAATAGATAATAGTTGAAAGAAAGATAGATGATATGTATATTATAAAGATATATTGACTTGAAGAATTAGTTAAGATTTGAAAATGTGTAGTTTTTACAGTTAAAATTATTTTTAAATGTGCATTTGAGTAGATATTTCTTTAACTTTATAAATATTTATCTATTTAAAAATCCCTTTAGGATGATATATGGAGGGTTAACAAGTCTCTTAAAGGTTAATCATATTTAAAACTGGTAATAATAACTCAGACAGAGGAAGTGTAACATTAACTGATTCCTACTCCTGAAACACAATTAGGTTATATAGTACAGTAATCAGAAATGAGATGGGTTACTCTTTGAACTACTTTTATCAGTAATAAAACCTAAACCACAGAGAATGTGGATCATTTGTCCAAGCAGTAGAGTAGGGTATTGAATCTGGACTTTGTGATTGCAATTCATTCTCTTATTATGCTGCACCTTCTTGTGCAACATATCATTTAATAATTATAAATCATGGTTTGTTAATCAGTTCATAGTACAATAATGGTTTATATCTTTAAACAAAAATCTCTAGGGTGTTGAGAAGTTGATTCATTTAGTAAAATGCTTACTACTTAAGCATGAGAAACTGAATTTGGATCCTCAAAAGACATTGAGAAACACATCTATAATCTTACCACTGGGGTATAGAGAGAGATTTCCTAGATTTTACTTGGCACATGGACTTACCAAATTCATAAGACCTAGGTTCAGCTAAAGATCCTGTCTCAAAGAAAAAAATAATATAGAAAATGAAAGAGGAAGACATCCAATATTCAGCTCATGCCTCACATACATGCACAGACATGAAGATGTGTATTTACAATTGGACCCACATGTGCCAATTCATGAGAACACACTTCATATCCTACACTCATACCTCTGAATATTAATGCTTAATGAGAAATTCCTAAAAATATTTTTGCCCAAGTTTGTTTGGAGTTGAAGGGAAAATATGTTCTTTCTGTTTTCACTAACATCTCTCTGAAAGGTGTATAGTCTACGGTACTTAAAATTGCTTACAAGAAGAAGCAATTAAGATGATTTAGTTATCTTAAGTGCCAGGAATTGGAAAACAGCAACAAAACCCCACATTTATCAAATATAATACTTTTACCATGCTGACTTGACTTCTGTGGCAGATAACGCATCTTTCCATGGCTGACACTTTACTCTTCAGTTGACCAGCAGGAATCTGTCTGTATAGTATAAGAGCATCTGCATGATGCTTCCTAGCTTGGCAAGGCAGCATCATAGCATGCTGTGCATCTTTCTTGCACTGGCTCATCATGGTTCATCAAACAGAAAGCTCTTTCTGTAGAGAGATGTTTCAGATAATGAGGTCAGAGTCAAGCTACCTATCTCACTGTCCACCCAACTCTCCTTACCTGCACAGTCTTGATCATGGTATTCAAATTATCTGTGCTTCAATATCATCTCCTATATGAGTGACAGAAATAATCCCTTCTAATGTTATACCTGAATGTTCACTATGTAGATATGAGAAACAGTCCAAAGGACATCAATTCATTAGATTGTCATACAACAGAAGTAAAGTGAATTAAACCAAACAAATAGAATGATATAAGATCCAAAAAATATCTGCTGGGTTATGTAGTCAAGGTTTTTGTAAAAAAAAAAAAAAAAAGAAGTAGAAAATTATTGAAGAAGGTTAATGAAGAATGTTGAAGAATTTTAAGTGAACTTTAATATTGCTTCATCAAATGTACATTAGAGATGAAATTTAAAATATTTAGATTGAAAGTTCAATTGTATTGTGAATACATACTTTTTCCATAAATTTTTAAAAGTAGGATTTCTAATTAAAGGGAAAATATACTGTACAAGTTTTATTAAACATTAACTACAGATGCTACTCTTCTAATTTTTAGTCTTGATTTTCCTTGTTCTGAATAGAATAGCATCAACTTTGTTCATATTAAGGAATTGCATGTAGGCAATGTATGCATTGATGTCATACATTATATCAAATTGCAGAAAAGTTTATCATAAAAATGCTGTGAAATTAAAGGAGTTTGGTTTATATTAAGCTCCAATAATTTTAGAAAAAGGGATATTATTACTGCAAGATATGAAGATTTAACAATGAACTCAGTAATGGGAAAGAATTGGTTGACCTTCATCCTGTAATAATGTGCAAATTTTAGTTACTGTCACTACTTTTTAAAATATACTATTTGTAAAACTTGATATTTTTAAACTATTTGTGTGTGTGTGTGTATGCGTGTGTGTGTGTGTGTGTGTGTGTGTGTGTGTGTGTGCCAAAGACACTGTGTGTCTCTGTGGAGGAACAAAAGTGACTTGAGGAATTATCCTGGATTTCTTCTATCTACTTTTTGCTTTGCTCTGGGATTTCTCAGGCTCTGTTCACTAGAGTCAGAAATCCAGGTCTCCACTGACTCTGCCTGGTGTTTTTACATGAGACCTGGGTTCTGAATTCAGGACTTCTGCTTGTGAGGCAGAGTCTTAACCTTTGAGTGATCTTTGCAGCTCAAAGCATGGTAATTGACGGACAGATTTTATACTGAGCCTAATTAATATTTTACATGCTTCTGTTTCTGTTAATCCTTTCATTCAATGAGTATTTCTTATGCATTTCTCTCCAGGTAATCAATTATATTTCTTAGATATGACTGGGATCTCTTACAGTCTTTGGAATGATCATTGTTATAAATTCAACTAATGAATTCATTTTATGTA
Organism: Typhlomys cinereus; assembly: GCA_023101885.1. NCBI lineage: Eukaryota > Metazoa > Chordata > Mammalia > Rodentia > Platacanthomyidae > Typhlomys > Typhlomys cinereus. The sequence goes on from JALPQD010000161.1 coordinate 1,357,491, forward strand.
AATTGTGACATTTAAAATATTGAACCCATATTTTTCATTGCTTATTTTTTGAAAATCAACATTTTCTAAAAATTACAGCTAAACCTCCTGCTAGTCAAGTGTTGGCAGAACTACAATATTATTTCTCAGTAACAGACATAAAAGGTTTGCAATGTATTAATTTTTAAAATTTCTAGAAAACCTTTCCTGTAGCTGAAAAATGCAGATAAATAATCTGAAAATACAGAATCATATGCTATTATATTTCTCTAATAATAATCTTTTTTTTTCCTTTTTTTTGACCTGTTTCACTTACTCTTTTTAATATATCTTTGCATCATGCTTTACATTGGAGATCAATAGATCTTTCAATAGGAAATACAATATACTTGCTGTTTCATTTTGTTTCATGCTTTGATTTATATATTTCAGTCATTGATAATTAACTATGAACAAATACAACAAACCAAAGAATATAGGATAGCATTCTCCTTTCACAGAAGAGAAATTTCTTGCTGTGTACTCCTAATGTATTTTAGACGTCTACTGACTCACAAATCTTCATGAGATCATGTTACTGGTTCATGTATGTCAAACCATAATGGAACACTTGCCGTTTAAGAGTATACATTGCCTTACTGGAGAAATCACTCGGGGGTCAAAGCGTTTGCCTCCCAAGCAAAAGGACAGGTCTTTGGAAACCAGATACCATGTAAAAATGCTGTACAGAAATGGCGAAGGTCTGCTATTCTGGCCCTGGAAGGCAGAGCTTAGAAATCCCAGAGCCAAGCAATTTTGATATAGAACTATCCAGCATTACTCTCAATGTCATTCTGAACCTCCACAGGCTATACTCAAACACCCCCCCCGACATACAAACACACACCCCCCCTAAAATGAATAAATAAAATAGATACATGGCTAAGAATGGAGTGTTACTCCTGCCTCTCTCACTTTGTCCTTTCAAAATGATAATGGGAAGAAATAGGTTCTCAGGATTAGGAGATGGTGTAAACTGAACACAGGAAGAAAAGTGTTTATCAGACTTATCATGTAAAGATCATGTCTGAAAGAACATTAGTGTCTTTATAAAAGAGAACAGGCTTTTTCTTAACACAAAGAAAATTTAAGCTATACACACAGCATCATGTATTATCATAATTAAATAAATACACTTGAGACTTACCACCAAAGTTTTTAAAAATTAGTGTAATATCAGAAATATATATACATGCAGTGGCATCTTAGAAGCCCTCTTATCAATTTAAATCAGTTAAAAGTCACAGCACAAAAGATAGATGGATTGAGAACTTGTTAACTAGACCCTAACCTGGGAATGACAGTAAGTTTTCTGCCACTGATTTTTACAACATAGTGGGAAGCAAAAATGTCTGTTTTCAAATATAAGCTCATCATCTGCCATCACAATCAAAATGGAAGAATATCAGAAAAAAAACCACAGAACAGCACTTTCAGATGAGTGTAAAGTTTATCTTTAAACAGTGCAGTTTGCTAACTCTAGAAGAGTGTTTTGACTGCTTTGAAATTTACACTAAAAACTGCATATAAATTGTATTAATTTGGGCACATATTCTATGACAGGTTCAAACACCGATATTTAAAATATTTAAAATAGTGATAAAATTTAAAATAACTAATCTATTTACAGGAACAAAGCAATGTTCTATCCTTTTTCAAGATTATGTCATTCCTGCCTTAGCACTGCTCACTGATATGGAACTAGAGCTTGATGTTAACTGGAGTGAAGTAGTTTGGTTCTCACAAATTTCTTCCTTTACATAATAGAATACTTCTCACAAATTTATTTTATATAATAAAATACTTGTATTTTATGCAAGTAAAATGTATTCCCTTCCTCCTCTTCCTCCTCTCCTACCCTCCCTTCCTTCACCAATCCATCTCTTTCCCTCCCCCCACTTTCTGTTTTCTCCTTCTGGCATTTCTGCTTTTGTGGATCACAGGACTCCCTTCAAGTTCTTTGTATTATTAGGAGACCAGGCCTCTATGACTATATAGTTGACACTTCAACTCCTCTTCACTTGTCTGTTACCTGACTCTATGGTTCCCAATGTGTGTAGTTGTCTCTTCTGAGATCTGCCTGATGAATAGGAAATATTGATATATTAGTCATGGTGTGGATCCAGTGGGATAAATCTCATGACAGTAAGCTCTGTCCGTGGTTCCCTGTTGTGCCTGAAGTGACCTGGCCATCAATGGACCTCCTCATTCTTATAATCTTGCCGCCCCTCATCTGCCCAGTTTGGGCTGAGAATTTAAGTTTGTTGATACTCTGCACTCTGATTTGTAATTTTCTACTTCACTAATTTTCCATTACAGTAGTCTACATCTTTTCTGGGTATTGACATTTATTATCTAGGATTATTATGAAAGGTGTTTAGATGGTGGTTTATTGTCATGATTTTATAGTTAATACTAAAACATATGATCCTATCTAGTATCTAATTTTTTCCTTTCAGTGTTGCTCAGACATGTTTACAGTACTGGACATGTGTTCCCTAGCATGAAGGAATAGGGGATTAGTAGCTGTTTAATAGGTAATTGGTTATACATATTCCTTGCTGTGTCTTATCCTTGTTCTTCCCTCCCCTTTAAAATTTTCTTTGTAAATGCCTTATAATATTACATTCTCAGCAACAATATCTGAGGATTCCTTTTTCCCCATGCCCTCTCCAGCATTTGTTGTTGTTGTGTTTTGGATCTTAGCCATTCTGATTGGAGTGGTTTTAATTTGCATTTCCTTAATGCCTAGAGAAGTGGAACTTTTTTTAAATTTTTTTTATTTATTCAATTGTGCGTGTTTGCGTGTGTGTGTGTGTGTGTGTGTGTATGTGTGTATGTGTATGTGTGTGTGTGTGTGTAGAACCACGGACGAATTCGGGAACCACCATGGACGCCTCCACCTCCTTGTTTACTCTGCCCCGGGATTCACAGGCTCTGCCCTACCAGGACCAGAAATGCAGGCCACCCCAGCTTCTGCCTGGCGTCTATACGTGGGCCTAGGATCAGAACTCGGGACCTTCCGCCTGCAAGGCAGAGGCTTAACTCCTGAGCCACCTCTCCAGCCCGAGAAGTGGAACACTTTTTTTTTTAAATTTTATTATTATTATTATTATTTATTCAATTGTGCGTGCATGCATGTGTGCGCGTGTGTGTATGTGTGTGTGTGTGTGTGTGTGTGTGTGTGTGTGTGTGTGTGTGTGTGTAGAACCACAGACGAACATTTTTTAAAGATATTTGGTAAATATTAGAATTTTGTCTTGTGAAAAGTTTCTTTTTACTTCTAAGGCCCAATTTTTAACTGGGTTGTTTCCTTCCTTGTTGGGTTCTTTGTGCATTCTGGCTATTATCCCTCTACCAGATATATAAATAGTGAAAACATACTCCCATTCCATAGGTTGCCTTTTAGCTTGGTTAACAATTTCTGTTGCTTTTTAATTTCATGTGATCCCACTTACTGAATGTTGGTCTTTCTTGTGCATTTGAGGTCCTAGTAAAGAAATGCTGGCTTATGCCAAGTAGTTCGGGTGTTCTCCCTAATTTTTATTTTAAGAGTTTTATAGTCTCTGATCTAACTCATTGAGGTCTTTGATGTATTAGGAGCTCATTTCATGCAGGATTACAAATAAGGATCTAGTTTCATTCTTCTGCAGTTAGGTATCCAATTTTGAGGCCCAGAAATTCCTTTAAGGACAATTTTTTTAAAAAAAAAATCCACAGTCCTGTAATCACATATGAAATACCTTTTATTTCTTTCCCAATACGAAATGTGAAGTAGGTATCATTACAATCATTTTATAAAATGAAAAATCATGATAAAACAATGTTAAGATCTTGCCTTTATAGCTGGCATGATAAAGTTGTGAATGCAAGCAGTCTGAAGCTTTAAGGACAATTTTTTGATTATATATTCTAAATATAAAGAATGATTGCTATGGTCGTATAATGAGGAGGAAGATTAGGTTGATAGCCAAGAATAACCATATCTAAAGTACTTATTGCTGATAGTTTAGTCAGAAATGTGTTGGCACTTGATGTCTGTTACTTGATTTGGCAGATGTTCATTTTATAGATTATGTAAATTTCTCAAGTATTAAGTGACAAAGCTGAAAACAAGACTTGGACAAGTTGTATTTTAAGATCCTATAGACCATTATTTGTAAGCTAGTTATTGACCTGTCAACAACCACCCAACTAGGTATTATTAATGCATTTGAGGCTAAATATCAGGTTGTTTATTGTCACATATTATTCACTTGAGGGTAATGGTCTACTCCTAAAGCGTTCACATTTTCTGGTGACTGTCAGGTGTCATTTCCTGTGTTTTAGTAAGATACATCTCACTAAACTTCATAAAACATCGCCTTTGTTTTGTTCTTATGAAGAAAACAGATGCCATTAAATTATATCCTTGTGATGTTGTATTTACAAATTCACAAAGAAATTATCTCAATTCATATGCATGAAATTTTCAATGAGTGTCCATTTTTATTATCATTGTTAATATTGTCATTATCATATATTTTCTTCCATATTTCTATTTAATGAGTTTTTGCTAATAATACATGAATATGCCAAATTTATAATATTTTCACAGCTTTAATCTCTAATTCTATCCCCCTCTTCTTCCTATTTCAACGCTTCTTTTCCCCTTTCAAGCTCTCTCCTATTTTCAAGCCTATTCACTTTTGTGACCCACTATAGTTTACCTGGTTTTCTGTTGATGTTCTATATCTAAGGACTTGGTAGAATATAACTCTTACTTCAGTGGGTACAACATAGAGAAAAGTATCTTGCATTTCTTTTCATCTGTACTAGCCTTGCTTTTTTCAGGGAGGTGTCTAGCTGTGTTAGTGCTTTCACTTCAGGCTCTTACAAACTTACCTATCCTCTTCTGCAGTATCCCCGGAGTCTTGGGATGGTAGTAGGAGTGATTTAGATTATATGTTCAGGACCGAGCAATCTATAGTCACTTACTTTCTACATTATGCATAGTTGTGATTTTTCTGAGATTATCAACTTCCTTTGCTGCATGAATCTTCTACACTGAGTGCTGATATCTCCAATCTATGAGGAAATCAAACAGAACTATTAAATGCAGGAATTTATCTCCTCTTTTACACCCTAATTGTCTCTATACCCTTTCTCTTTGACTTATTATATATTTATAATTCCATAAGCACATTGAACTTCCTACTCCTGAACTTTAAAACAATTCTGATCAACAACCCTTGGTCAAACAAAATCTTCTGGTTCACATGTATAATAGAATTTATTGTAAAAATACCACTATATAGTGTCCACCTATGACTTCCTAAAGCTTACATAGAAGCCCCTATTACAGGATCAATAGTTCTAGCAGCGCTCTTACTAAAACTAGGCAATTACAGGGGCTGGAGAGGTGGATCAGGGGTTAAGCCTCTGCCTTGCAGGCAGAAGGTCCTGAGTTCAGATCCTAGACCCCATGTATAGACGCCAGGCAGAAGCTGGAGCAACCTGCGTTTCTGGTCCTGTGAATCCTGGGGCAGAATAAATGAGGAGATGGAGGCGGTCCATGGTGGTTCCAAATTCGCCTGTGGTTCTACACACACACACACACACACACACACACACACACACGTACATACACACACAATTGAATAATACATAAATAAATAAATAAATTTAAAACTAGGCAACTACAAAATAATACAAATTATCACTACACTAGAACCTCTCACAAAATCCACAAAATCTCACAAACTGTCTCCACAGTCTTTCTATAAATGCCACCTTACTGCTTGGAGTCTAAAATAATTTCCTTTCCAAAATTATTTATGATGCTCAAATATATAGAAGCCCCTTGTCTGGCTAACCCTATGAGGTATGGTAATAACAAGTTCAATTTGTCTAAGACAAACTGACTAAAAATCACTAATTGTGTATTCATCCGTTTGCTAGGAGGTAATGCCAGTTGTTTAAAAGACAATGTCTTTTGACACTAAAACTTCATAGCTTTCACTCCCTCTTAGTGCCCATGTTCTCCACATTCACAGTTTCTGATTCTAGTTCAGATTGAGAAGTGAATTCCTGCTGAAAAATGGGCCTTAAATTAAGTCAAAAGGCTGTTGATTGCCCTCTTGTCATACATGCTACTATTAACTGGTGATCTCTTGTTCAGGCTACTGTTATTGCATCTTGCAGTTTTCAGGTTGATATAGCTTGCCTTAACCCTCCCCAGTTATCATATACATTTTATGTATCCCTATTCCTTCCAATTATGTTCTAGTCTCTGAACCCATCATTTCATGTCTCCCCAATCTTAGCTAAATAGCTATTGCTTTGCATGCTATATCCAGTCTTTCTATAAATGCCACCTTATTGCTTGGAGTCTAAAATAATTTCCTTTCCAAAATTATTTATGATGCTCAAATATGTAGAAGCCCCTTGTCTGCTCTTCTCCTTCAGTCTTCTGCTAATTCATGTTGGGTCACTCTATTTGTATTTGTAAACAACATTTTTTAAATCATTCAGTTCTTAATATCTGCATCTATTTTGCTTTTCAAGTTAATACATAGTACAAGTTATGTAGTCATTCATCTTTATTTGATTTACCTTTACTTAGCGAATCAACATGCAATTTTTTTTACATTTTTATTATTATTTCCACTCATACAAACTTAATAGGTACACCAGTTCCCTCCCTCCCTCTTCCTCCCCCCAAACCCCCTACTCCCCCTCCCCTCACCCCTCTCTCCCCATCCCCCAGTGCCTCCCGCCCCAATTCCCAGAGAATCCTTTATTGTGCATGCCTCACTCTCCTCTGGGTCCTCCTCTCTGATGATGTACAAGGACCCAGTGGCATTTCCCTGAACCCTTTCTCGTGTTCCCCTTAAGACAGGAACACTACTGTGGCTGCCAATCCCTTGCCTCCAAGGATCTTGGTGCCTTTAGCAGATGCTAGACTTTGTGAGGTCAATAGTGTGTTGGACATTGCGCAGGGCATGTAAAGTCCAATTATGATTGCTTCGGCTCTAACTTGTGTGGAGTATCTTGCAAATCATTGCTCCTCCCATCCTTTTGCTGTTACACTCTTACCGCCCCCGCTTCTGCAAATTTCCCTGATCTTCAGGATGGGGAGAGATTAGTCTGGCCTAGTTCTAGGTGGTTGATATAGAGTCTCTGAAGTTCTGGGTTGTGGTTTGTTGATTTTCTTTTGCAGTTTTGCTGCTCCTGCAATGCTCTTCAATCCATCCTGCTGGGCACTGTATGTCACCCCCTGGCCAGAGACAAAAAGCTGTTAAACTGGAGTCTTATTATAAGAGCACATTCAAGGGTAGATGTAATAAGAGAAGGAACGCTCAGTGAGGGAGGGGTCAATCACCCATTTGCAAAATGGTTACTTTTTATCTGCCAGACTATATGCCCTCCTCTTCTGGTGAGATAATACCCCCTTAGTTGTAAATGATCAGGAACAAACATCTGTGAACTTAACCAGGTGTCACATTACTTACTTGCAGTCCTTGATGGAGGCCTATTTTCTCTACTGTAACATGGTCACTTCTCTCCTTGTTTCTGGTGTGGCCCTCCAACCCCATCCCTCCTGTTCATAATCCTTGCAATTACTCTAGGTAATATATAGATTTACCTGTGAGTGTCTCAAGGTGGGCTGGGTGGGTTTGGTACTAGGAACCACCTATTACGGAGTACAAAATAAATGTGCAAAAATCAGAAGCCTTCCTGTATGCCCAGAATGAAAGAAGTGAAAAAGCCTTGAGAGAAACAATCTCATTTACTATAGCCCCTAAAAAAATGAAATACCTTGGTATAAACCTAACCAAGGAGGTAAAAGACCTTTACAACGAAAACTTTAAAACCCTTAAAGAAAGAAATAGCAGAAGACACCAGAAGGTGGAAAGACTTTCCATGTTCCTGGATTGCCAGAATCAACATCGTAAAAATGACTATCCTACCAAAGGCAATACACAAATTCAATGCTATACCAATTAAAATCCCAAATCAATTCTTCAAAGAAGTTGACCAAACAATCTCAAAATTCATATGGTGGCACAAAAGACCCAGGATAGCAAAGACAATCCTGACTAACAAAAACACTGCTGGAGGTATCACCATACCAAACCTTAGTCTATACTACAAATCCATAGTTATAAAGACAGCCTGGTACTGGCTCCAAAATAGACACACTGTTCAATGGATAAGGATTGAAGACCCAGATATAATCCCACAAAATTACAGTCATTTGGTCTTTGACAAAGGGGCCCAAAGAATCCAATGGAAAAAGAACAGCATCTTCAATAAATGGTGCTGGCAAAACTGTATCTCCACATGCAGAAGATTAAAGCTGGACCTGTACTTGTCACCATGTACAAGACTTAATTCCAAATGGATCAAGGACCTTCATATCAGGCCAGAGACTTTAAAAACCATAGTTGAAAGGATAGGGAACTCCCTCGAGCTGATTGGGCTAGGCCAACATTTCCTAAACAGACATCCAATGGCACAGTCACTGCTACCAACTCTCAACAGTTGGGATCTTGTGAAACTAAAGAGCTTCTGTTTAGATGAAGATATTGTAATACGAGCTCAAAGGCAACCCACAGAATGGGAGAAAATCTTCGCTAACCACATATCTGATACAGCTCTACTGTCCAGAGTGCATAAAGAACTTAGAAAACTAAACACCAAGGAAACCAATGGCCCAATGAAAAACTTAAAAGAAATTTTACCAGGGATGAATTTAAAATGTGTAACAAATATCTTCAACATGCAATTTTTATGCAGCTAAAACAATGAAAGTACTTTCCCATAGAGCATTGCTAACTTTGTATTGGCAATTCATTGTCTAATCTTTTGTTCTTAGCTTTCGTGTGCTTTGCACAATATTCTTTTATTAATCTTTTGCTTATCATTAAATGAACAAATCAAATATTTATCATCAATCACTCATACATTTAACACAAGAATTAATGTTGTATGAACAAAGACACTTCTAATACTGTCATTTTCCTATTTTACAAGGAAAGACAAAGAATGTAATTTGAATGTGTTATTCAATTTTAATTGAAAGAATACAAGGTTTTGATGCAGTCATACATTTGTACAATGAAGTTCCTGTATTCAGTCTCAGAAATCTAAAGTATTGATTTGTTTTCCTTCACCAGATGAAATTAAGAGACACCAGGATAAGAAAACATTTTTTCCAAGTATTTTTAAAGTGTATTCTAATTTCTTACTTGTCATTAAAAAATATGGAGCACTTCATGAATATGTGTCATCCTTTGCAGGACTTATGCTAATATTTGTATCATTCCAAATTTCATATATGTGCTGCCAAAGCAAGCACCCAATATTCAATTCTTCCTGTGAGGGATTTTTCAGACCCCTGGTTTCAAACAAACTTTAAACCTTCCTTGTCTGAGATATAACCTAATGTAATGTAATGAAATAGACAATAGCTAACCAGAATGCAGAATATCTGTGGCTATTAAGAGTTCTGCTAGAGCCAGACTGATTAAATCTTTCCCCATCTTAAAGCTGAGCGAATCTTGTATAAGAGGGGACTGATAAGATTGTAAGAGGCTAAAAGTGGGGGTCATTCCACTCAAAATAGGGCTCCTGCATCCAGGAAATCACTACAATGACATGTATTCTCACTAGACCTGCACAATGAGTGACATATCAATATTCTCCCATAGATCAGGAGAAATGATTATGTGTGGTGGGAACCTAAGGGACTAGGGCCACACAGGTGAAGGGTAGTGTCCTTATGAGTAGATCTACCCAAGGAAGGGAATCTTAAACCGTCACAGGCCTGAACCCCTGTCTACTAGAGCAGACAACCTGAAGGGAACCCTAAGGCCCAAACAAATTTACAAGCGGGTGGGAGAAAGATGGATGGATTTATGAAAGGAGGAGAGGGTGGGAAACTTGAGAAGGAGGGGGCAAAGGAAGGGAGGCAAAGACAAATATTCATTATGTTTTTAAAACTAGAAAAATAAAAAATAATCTTGTCAGAAGATATTTGAGATCCATGTAAGATGGTTTTCCAGTATAACTACTGGTTCAAGAAGATTTAATAGCTAACAATAAAAACAAATAATAACATAGCAATAATAATAATGATAAAAATAAAATTATAAAGCATATTATTCTTGAGATTCCTATGTAAGTTGAAGTATGTCTTTTATTATATGTAATGAAATAGCAATGAAATAGACAATAACTAACCAGAATGCAAAATGGAATGAAAGAGTTTAAATTTTGTTTATTTATTTTCTCTGTGTGTGTGTGTGTGTGTGTGTGTGTGTCGAGGATACTGTGGAAGACAAAGGGTGACTTTAAGAATCATCCTATGAGTGTCTCAATGTGGGCTGGGTGAGTTTGGTACTAGGAGCCACCTATTAGGGAGTACATACGGTGCTTAATTTTCTGGGTTTGGATACTTCACTTAATATAATTGTTTCTAATGACATCCATTTCCCAGCAAATTCCAGTAATTCATCATTTTTGATGGCTGAGTAGTACTCCGTTGCATAGATGTACCACAATTTCCTTATCCACTTGTCAACTGTTGGACATTTGGGTTGATTCCATGACTTTGCTATTGTAAACAGTGCTGCTATGAACATGACCGTGCTTGTGCTATCAAGGTGAACCTCTGCTGAATGGGGGGTTAGTTCCAAAAGTGGGATAGCAGGGTCATATGGCATTTCAATCTTTAATTTCTTTAAGAATCTCCAGATGGCTCACCAGAGTGGCTAAGTTCACAAACGTTCATTCCTGATTATGAAAAACTGAGGGGGTATGATCTCACCAGAAGAGGAGGGCATATAGTCTGGCAGATAAAAAGTAACCATTTTGCAAATGGGTGATTGACCCCTCCCTCACTGAGGTTTCCTACTTTTATTACATCTACCCTTGAATGTGCTCTTATAATAAGACTCCAGTTTAAGAGCTTTTTGACTCTGGCCAGGATGGAGTGAAGAGCATTGCAGGAGCAGCAAAACTGCAAAAGAAAATCAACAAACCACAACCCAGAACTTCAGAGACTCTATATCAACCACCTAGAACTAGGCCAGACTAATCTCTCCCCATCCTGAAGATCAGGGAAATTTGCAGAAGCGGGGGCGGTAAGAGTGTAACAGCAAAAGGATGGGAGGAGCAATGATTTGCAAGATACTCCACGCAAGTTAGAGCCGAAGCAATCATAATTGGACTTTACATGCCCTGCGCAATGTCCAACACACTATTGACCTCACAAAGTCTAGCGTCTGCTAAAGGCACCAAGATCCTTGGAGGCAAGGGATTGGCAGCCACAGTAGTGTTCCTATGCTTAAAGGGAACACGAGAAAGGGTTCAGGGAAATGCCACTGGGTCCTTGTACATCATCAGAGAGGAGGACCCAGAGGAGAGTGAGGCATACACAATAAAGGACTCTCTGGGAATTGGGGCAGGAGGCACTGGGGGATGGGGAGAGAGGGGTGAGGGGAGGGAGAGTAGGGGGTTTGGGGGGAGGAAGAGGGAGGGAGGGAACTGGTGTACCTATTAAGTTTGTATGAGTGGAAATAATAATAAAAATGTAAAAAAAATTGCATGTTGATTCGCTAAGTAAGGGTAAATCAAATAAAGATGAATGACTACATAACTTGTACTATGTATTAATTTGAAAAGCAAAATAGATGCAGATATTAAGAACTGAATGATTTAAAAAATGTTGTTTACAAATACAAATAGAGTGACCCAACATGAATTAGCAGAAGACTGAAGGAGAAGAGCAGACAAGGGGCTTCTACATATTTGAGCATCATAAATAATTTTGGAAAGAAAATTATTTTAGACTCCAAGCAATAAGGTGGCATTTATAGAAAGACTGGATATAGCATGCAAAGCAATAGCTATTTAGCTAAGATTGGGGAGACATGAAATGATGGGTTCAGAGACTAGAACATAATTGGAAGGAATAGGGATACATAAAATGTATATGATAGCTGGGGAGGGATAAGGCAAGCTATATCAACCTGAAAACTGCAAGATGCAATAACAGTAGCCTGAACAAGAGATCACCAGTTAATAGTAGCATGTATGACAAGAGGGCAATCAACAGCCTTTTGACTTAATTTAAGGCCCATTTTTCAGCAGGAATTCACTTCTCAATCTGAACTAGAATCAGAAACTGTGAATGTGGAGAACATGGGCACTAAGAGGGAGCGAAAGCTATGAAGTTTTAGTGTCAAAAGACATTGTCTTTTAAACAACTGGCATTACCTCCTAGCAAACGGATGAATACACAATTAGTGATTTTTTAGTCAGTTTGTCTTAGACAAATTGAACTTGTTATTACCATACCTCATAGGGTTAGCCAGACAAGGGGCTTCTATATATTTGAGCATCATAAATAATTTTGGGAAGGAAATTATTTTAGACTCCAAGCAGTAAGGTGGCATTTATAGAAAGACTGTGGAGACAGTTTGTGAGATTTTGTGGATTTTGTGAGAGGTTCTAGTGTAGTGATAATTTGTATTATTTTGTAGTTGCCTAGTTTTAAATTTATTTATTTATTTATGTATTATTCAATTGTGTGTGTATGTACGTATGTGTGTGTGTGTGTGTGTGTGTGTGTGTGTGTGTGTGTGTGTGTGTAGGGAACTGGTCTACCTATTATGTTTGTATGAGCGGAAATAATAAAAAATGTATTAAAAAAAAGAATCACCCTAGATTGTTTCTACTTCCTTCTTGCTTCACTCTGAGGTTTCCAGGGTCTGCTCACCATGGCTGGAAGTGCAGGCCACTGCCACTTTCCACCTGGCATTTTTATGTGGGACCTGGAATCTGAACTCAGGGCCTTCTGTTTGAGAGACAGAGTCTTAACCCCTGAGCTATCTTTCCGGCCCCTATATGAACGATCTTAAGAAGGCATTCTAAATACCTCCTCAATGAAAACTACCTCTTTTCTTCCATAAAATTTCTCTTCAGTTGTTGAAAATGTTATCATTAATTATAAAATTGAATAAATATCCAATAGAACTAAATTATTATAATTGATGTTAATTTCCATGCTTCACATCTGATTGTGTAGAAAAGACAACCTTGCTGCTAAGAGATGGAAATGAAAAAGCCATGAAGTGTGATTTTTGTGATCTGACTATGTGAACTATGCTAATTGTCTGAACTGTGCAGTCTGTGTGAATTGTGGGACCAGTGTGATCTGTATGAATTGTACTGTTGCAGAAGACAGAAGTGTCTTTCATGTCATCTGTTTTTTCAGTGTCTTTGGTGAATAGACACACTTTGTTTTTCCACTCTATCTAGCTTCTTTTATTGTCATATTAGACATTCATCTTGCTTATATTTAAATTAAGGAGAATGATATGGAAATACAAAGTTTTGAGTTTCAATATTGATTCCTGCAACAAATAACCAGTTCAAGCATTTTAGTTCTGGCCAACAGTCTTGGATTACAATCCATTTTTTGCAAGCATTTTCATAGAAATAGTCACATCTTAACTCTACTCAGAAGAAAACAAGATCACATCCATTTCTGTTCTTATTCTTTTTTATTTATTTATTCAATTGTGTGTGTGTGTGTGTGCATGTGTGTGTGTATGCGTTTGTGTATGTGTGCGTGGTGTGTGTGTGTGTGTGTGTGTGTGTGTGTGTGTGTGTGTGTGTATTATGTAGAACCACCAGCAAATTCAGGAACCACCATAGACCATCTCCACCTCCTTCTTGTTTACTCTGCCCAGAGATTCACAGGCTCTGCCCTACCAGGATCAGAAACGCAGGCTGCCCCCACTTCTGCCGGGCATCTGTATGTGGGGTCTAGGATCCTAACTCAGGAGCTTCTGCCTGCAAGGCAGAATCTTAACCCTTGAGCCACCTCTCCAACCCCAATACTTTCTGTCCTTATTCTTATGCAGTTATGAAACCTGTGCCTGGAGAATGAGCTGGTCCTTCTCACATATTTTAAGATAATCACAACAGTCCCTCCTACGTATGTTCATAAGCCAACCTTAATCTAGAGGCTTTCTTTCTCTCAGGTGTATCTGGAGTCTGCTCTCATAAATATCATACTAACAGTCAATATTAACCTTCACAAAGAGCAAAAAAAGGAATATTTCAGTATTATTTAATAATATAATCTAAAATGTTTTGCATTAAAGATTCAATAGTCCCATTTAGTCAAGTTACAAAATATTATTTTAGCTTTATTTGGAGAAAAGACAGTAATCCTAGATTTGAAATTCATATTTTATTTAATGATCTAAGTTTGTCACTTTCTCATTTAGAATTATTTGTATGAGTTGGAGGAAGAATAATATGAGAATATGTCATTAGTAGTCAATTTGCAAAAAGTTATAGAAGAAACTTGTTTTTGAAGTCTTCACCATGAAAAAAAAATACTACTTTTAAAAAGTTTTATATTTATCTGCTAAGATTGTAGTGTGCCCTTTGGTTTTAAATCACTGCTTGAGAACAAATGAAAAATTTCCTCAAACACAAAAAATCCCTGCAAAAGTAATATAAACTTTTCACTTAATGCAGCAATCAAATGAAAGGTAAATCTATTTTTGAAAAAATATGATCAAATCTGATGCTAGGATTTAATAGGATTAAAATACATTCATATCATTAGACTTTTAACATATAACTTTTTGCTAGTAAATAGCTTCGTTGAAATAACAGCCTCAAGAATGGCTGATCAAGTTGCTAGATATTTCCGCAGCTTTTCTTTGTGTGTGTGTGTGTGTGTGTGTGTGTGTGTGTGTGTGTGTGTGTGTGTGAAGTTGGGAATTTCCATTTCTAATGTCAGACATAGATGGTAGACATGCATGTGGCCATTTGTGTAAGAGGGCCCTTAGGCGTGTGTTCCTTTGCATTAAAGGATGCTTCAGAGATGGGTGGAGGGTGCACTAGGAGAAAGGGAAGGAGGGGGGAAAGGAAGGGAAAAAGGGGGAGGGAGTAGGGAAGTCCAGGGAGGGGTGTAGGAAGGGAGGAGACAATGATACCTATTATGTTTGTATGAGCAGAAAAATTTTTAAAAAAAGTGTATGTTTCTTTGGAGGTCCAAAGGTATCCTAGAATCATACTGGATTTCTCTTCCATATTAGTGCTTGCTCTGGGTTTCCTATGCTCTGCCTTCTGGAACAGTATTTTTTATTATTGTTTCATTCAAGAATAGAGTGAAATTATCATTCTTTCACTCCTTAATCCTCAGTCCCATCTTCCCTTCCCTTTTTAACTATAGCCTGACCATCTCTCCCTTATTACCTTCTATTATTTCTCTTTTTCTGGCATAGTGGCTTCCTGGGTTTTGTTTGGGTTGCCTTCATGACATGGACCTGAGCACTCGCCGTGGAATCATCTTCTTC
This sequence comes from Typhlomys cinereus, assembly GCA_023101885.1. NCBI lineage: Eukaryota > Metazoa > Chordata > Mammalia > Rodentia > Platacanthomyidae > Typhlomys > Typhlomys cinereus. The sequence continues at coordinate 1,372,877 of JALPQD010000161.1, forward strand.
CTTCCCCAAACCAGGGTTGACTTTCATCAGTCTGTCAGAGAAATAGGAGGCCACTTGAATTCTCTTCATTTTCCTGGTGACATGTTCATAGGACTAATCAGGAAAGACATTTTTATGTGAAATCTGGGGATCTGAATTTAGGTCCTTTTGCTTGTGAGGCAAAGGCTTCAACCATGAAAATATATCTCCAGTGCTATCTGCGGCTTTCCTAAGATAAACCATTATTTCATTATAAACACTCATATGACAAACTTCTTTGTTCCGCTTACATTATTGCTTTTAAGTAAATGGGGGTTTGTTTCCAACTCTTCTCATTTTTCAGTCACATCTAGCTATTCATGAAAAGCATGTATGAAAAACAATGGTAGCCATGATGGACATCATTATTAATGATTAAATAAAATACACACTGCAGTCATGTAGCTATTTAATATCTTACTGACAAAAATTGCATTAACCATTGTTGGACACTTACCTCAAGAAAATGTATGGAGGAAAGGTGGAGATAAATCATGAATATTGCTACTTTTTGCATAGTTTACTATTACCTAACCAGAGAATGCATCATCTTAAGAGTTTGACTATGTCTCCCTAAGTATGGTGTGATTAAATTCTTAGTGTAATGCCAAACTAAAACTTAATATATGTCCACTACACTACCCCTTCCTGGGAGATTGTTGATGCTTAATGCTATCTGTGAAAAGGGAAATCAATACAATCCTTATTAAAGGAAGTAGAATACACACACACACACACACACACACACACACACACAAACAGGAGTCAGAAAGGAGACTAGGAAAAAGAATTTCAATAATATAGAAGGGAGGGTGTAAATGGGTAATAGGGGATAAAAATGAAACAAATTCATTGTATACAATCATGAAACTAACAAAAATAATCTAATAAAATAATGAAACAAAGCATTTATATGTTTTGACACAAATTATATGAGGAATATGGTGTGAAACCACTAAATAACCTTTTGTACACTTTGAGTTTATTTTAAGTTGTTGGCAGGGACTGTTCTCTACATCGTTATCTAATTTGATACATTCAGATACATTTTCAGTTAATAGTAAAAGAGGAATATTAAGGAAGATAGAACTATATCTCTGTATTAGATAATTAGCTACTTAATTCACACATTCATTCAATTTTTATGTGCATTTTATAGTCTTTAACATACCAGACATTTTAGGTATGATCAGATACATTAGTGATTAAAAAAATCCTAACATGAATTTTAGTTGAAGAATGGATATACAAATTCAACATGAGATTACTTCAGTGTGATTATCATTGAGTTGCAACCGGTGTAAATTATATAAGTTGTTGTATAAGTTGATAGATGTGTAAACCCTCTAAATCTAAGGTTGAGGTATGAACATAAGAGTTTAAATTGAGACTGTACGGCAAAAGAATAAATGTGTTGCAGGAAGAAAAACCAGTATTTTCAAAGGTTTTAGGAAAGTAGTAGTTAATGTGACCTGCTCAAGACCTGAAGTGAAGAAGAATAATCCAGAGATCTATTTTGAATATTAAATTAAACGACACGTGTTGTAGCAGAGATGTGAAACAGGGACCAGCGAGATTCACAATTATTAGTGAAATTTATTCTACACACACACACACAAACACACACACACAGAGAGAGAGAGAGAGAGAGAGAGAGAGAGAGAGAAGACATGCAAGTATTGAGTTTGGAGGTTAAAGAAGAACTTTCAGAAGTCTTTTTTCTCCTTTCACCATGAGATCTCAGGTCATTGAATTCACATTACTAGGTTTGTAGACAGGTGCTTTTTCCACTAAACCATCTCACAGAGCTAGAGAAACCTTTCACAATATTAAGTATTAAAATATTAAATATTAAAGCTTATAGAAGTCTTGGAAGCTTATGAGAACATTTAAGTAGTTCCTAAAGATGAAGAAAAGTACGTGCATCATTGGAAAATGCCCATGCTGAGAGTGGCATTCAAAGCAATACAGATTTAAAAAAGTGAAAGTAACAGGAAATTATTATTTTTCCTACAAATCAAATGAGGAGAACCCAAGAAAGATTTGTGGGTCTGTGAATTGATATATTTTGTTTCACTTTTTTGGTTGATTCTTCCACACACAACTTGTTATCAATGGAGGTGCAATAAATCAAGAAAGAATTGTGATGTCAAGGATCAAGTTAGATAAGAAGGTGAAACGTGGCGTTATGTACAGATGTGTGGGAATGCTTAAAGCATTGCTGCAGCAATTGAAATCTTATCCTCTTCTTTGAACAAAGTAACATCTCATCTAGCACATTTTTTTCTTTTTCAAATAAAACCTTACTATAGTTACTGTTTATTACACTTTTTCCTTCTCTCCAAATCAACCTGTTTCTTGTTTCCAAATCTCATATATAACACCCAGATCTTGCAGTATTAACATAAATCTCAAGAATCCTTTCAATTCTCTCTCCCTTTCTCTCTTGCACTCTCTCTGTCTCTGTGTCTGCCTCTATCTATATCTCTCTGTCTCTCTCTCTCTCTCTCTCTCTTTTTCTCTCCCTCTCTCCTTTGAGATAGCTCAAGGGTTAAGCATTTGCCTTGCAAGCAAAAGAACTGGAGTTCATATTCCAGTTCCCCCCCAAAAAAATGCCAGGCAGAAATACTGTGGCACTAGAAAGCAGAACCTGGGAAACCCCAGAGCAAAGCAATAAAAGGATACTACGATCCAAGTGATTTCTTATTAAAGGCATACAAAATGATGCCTTCTACACACACACACACACACACACACACACACACACACACACATCAATACTGCAATAAAATTTAGAAATGCAGTATTTTCAATATATAGCAGCCCAACTTTGTTCATATATGATTCACCATCACTCCTAATACTGAAAATGTGGGTCTTGGCCTAGGATTACTTAAAATTTTCCAGTAATGTAATTGATTGTCAACTAAACTTGAAATCTTGGGTCAATATCTGCTTCCTCTATGATAAAAGACAATCTTTGTTTCAAAAGAGTCAATGGAGACTTCTAAGCACTTTGAGTCACGACTAGACTCAACTTAAAAGCTAGTGCTACAAACAGGAATCTAAAATCGTCTTTCTACATGCATTTGCAGTTTTGGCAAGACACAGGAAATTGATATAAATCTTAACCTATTCCAAACTATTTTACATCTTTCTTAAAAGAGGCAGTATTGGAAGTTTTCCCAACTAATGGAGACTTTCTAGAAGAAATACATTGATGCTTAGATTCTGGCTTCTTTTTCAATGGGACCACCACTTAAAAAGCATTAGGTTTAAATCACTTACTTTGGACTGTTCATTCAGATTATCTCACTCAAATACCCTCCAAATAACCTTGAAATATATAGGTTTAAGTATTAAAGTGTGAGTACACATTACCAACCCATATGACATATAACTCTGGAAGTATTAAAGAAAAACATCTCTGGTATTTCTTGTTTTAAAGTGATAGTCAATTTAAAGGTTTGCAAGTCATCCATGCCTCAGTAAGAACGCAGACACCTGACAGTACCCATGAAGCACTGCATGTGAAGCCCAGTGGGCCACACATGCAAAAAACATATGACAGAAGAATGGAAGCCGGATATAAAGGAGAAAGTGTGAAAATTACACAAAGTCATTATATTCATGTGTGAAATTATCAAAGAATAAAAATATTAAAAGATTGGGCTGAAAATATATACTAGTATCAGGAGCTTTTTTGCTTATGAATTTTATAAATAGTCTACTCTTCCTTATTAAGTAACTAACAGTACTTTAAAGTACAATGATCTTGGTATTGGTTTACACATTTTTGATCTCCAGTATTTTATCCAAATCTTTATAACTGAGATAAAAATGAATATTTCAAGTTGATTTGTCATTACATAGAGATATTTGAAATAAGTTAAGATCTTCTATGATCAGTTCCACAGGAGAAAAAAATTAGGGCAATGTAATATGTCCTCAACTATTTTTGTGAACATTTAAGGACAGTCATTTGATGTCTTCCTCAATTGTACACCAAAAAGAATTCCAAATTGAGAATTTCACTGAAATTTTCCTCTTATTCTTTATTAAGCTCTTGGATTTAGAGATGTTGTTCTTTTTGAATATCATTTTCATTATATTTAAAGTCTATTTTATTTAAATAATTTTAGCGTTAATTTTATAAATATTAAATGCCATGTAATAAATATAAGTAAATAATGTAGATACAATATTTTCAAGAACTTTGTTAGTTTCAGTTTTCCAAGAATTATAAGCATAGCAACAGAAAAATTAGTACCAAATATTACATTTAATGACAAGATTTACGATTCCAAAATTCTGAAAGAAGCAGCACCAATCCCTTTACTTCTTAGTAAGGATTTTTTGAGACATTCTCTTGTCAGTGTGTTTCTAGGCATTAGACATATAGAAGGTTAGTTTCATTGATGAAACTATAATAAGAAATGTGGATTATGTTGTTAGCAAGAGAACTAGTAATACATGCCAAGTCAAACAATAGTGGATAGTTGCATTATGAGAACAAGGTCCTAACCATAGCAGGAGATGGGGCATGTGGTTTTCACAAGCTGAAGGAGAATATCACATCCTAATTTTGAAAACAAGGATGAGTGTTCGAGGAGTAGCCACACTCATTATTGGGCTGAGATATGCTACTTAGGCTTGAATTTTGCTGACAACACCCAGGATACATGAAGTCAAGAGTGTGGAGAGTGACTGCAGAGATCCAGAAGGGATAATGTGATGGCTTCTTCTGTTATCAGGCTACTGCACCCAAGGTCAAGAGGAAATGAGCTCCAGAAACACGTGGGATCCTATCAGCAGGGTTTGCTGCCAGATCAGCCACTTTGAGTTATGGCTCCTTCAAATACTTACTCTGGAGGACTAAAACAATCACCATGTGATTCTATCTTCTTGTTATTTCTTAGGTGAACTGCTCCTTCCTTGGAAGAGTGTTTTATGTAGGAGTTGAAAAGAAATTCAATTTGAAATATGGTGAAACTGAGATGTGTGTACAATTGGACATCTTTTTGGACTTTAAAAGTGAGGTACACTTCGAAATATACATACCAAAGCACATATGTATACTTATGAAGTTAGATAATGACAGCTAAACCATAGTTGTGTTGATTTTAGGTCTGGAAGTGTTTTGTTTGTCGATGCTCCTCCCCCTGATTTTGTTCTCCTGTCTTTCTGTTCTGTACTCTGTAGAGAACCCTGACTTTCGACCTAAAGGCATGGTGAATGCTTTGGATGTTCTGTTTCTTGTTTAATAGTTCTTCAGTCACCTACTTTCTGCATATATCATAGTTGTTGTATTCTTTATTGATAAATTTCGATTGAGGAGAGTTATTTGCGCATGCAGATATAGAGCTGCATTATTCTATTGCCATAAAGCCATGTGTTTGAGGTTGGTTGTTGACATGTCTACTTCTTATGAATATAGTATTGATTTCTCCTCTAGTACCTGGATGTTTTGTTTTACCCATACCATTCATGCTAATATTGCACCAAAACATTCCTCTTGTATGGCTGGATGAAGTTGAAGCTCACAAGGTTCCTAGCTGTATGAGGCAGTCGATGGCTTTTCTCCATCAGAGGATTTCACATTATCTTTCAGTGAGCCAGCTTATGTGAAAGGAGTTAGCTTCATGCCCTTGCATTTTATATGCTTAGAAGGGAATTTGGTTTTAAACAAAAAAGAAACAGCTCACATGCATATCATATAGTATTATAAGGCATTAAAACCATTATTTCATAAATACATTTTAAACAGTGCTAAATAATTTCCACAGAGCTACAGATTATTTGCCTTTTATTGCCTTTATAGTGAATAAATAATAGTGAAGTGTTCATATGTGTTATAATATGACTTAAAAAAGCTAGACTTATAATCTCAATGTCTGCACAAAACTAAAATATTCATACTCAGCTAATTTAAACAAGTTTTATAATACAAAAAGTGTAATCTGATGAGTACTTTATTACTTTGTCAATAGATATTTATACCATTCAGGTCTTCCAAAGGTTCTACACATAGTCATTCAAAGAGAGTTATTTCAAATTATTTAATTAATTAACCTTATTGTGATCTAAATCAAGAATAAATTGATTTAATTATTCATGTTATGCATTTGTTACTTTTGTTTTTTGCATGTACTTTTGTATGTGCCATGAATTCAGTGTATTTTATGGCTTCATATTTTGTGAAAACATTGAAATAATTAATTTCATTGTTGATGGTAAATATATATGAATAAAAACCCATATACAATTATTACAAAATAAATACTACCTTTAAAACCATATTGAAATGTAACTGGGTAAAATTTAGAATAATCACATAGGATACAGAGATGCCTTTAACATAGTCTGAAGAACACATTATTTTAGTACATAGGAGCTTTTTATCATATAGGAGCTATCAGTATGAAACCATAATTTCCATTGTTTCTCCCTTGGAGAGCGATTAAACAGTGGATGATTTTTTGGTTTGTCAGTTTTTCTTTAGATGCGCTTGTCAAACATGGAGCAAACTTGGGAAAAAATGAGCAGAAGCTGACAGCATATGCTATTTAGAATGTCATTGCTTCCCACTGTAGCATCACTGACATACAGGCCAGCTGGTACATTTAAGTACCTTATTGGAGATTTTCATCTGATTCATTACTGTGATTTGTGGTCTTGTACAGAAACACTTAATCATCCTTATGCAATAAGGGTTCCGGAAGCGACTGGAGGCTTTCTCTTTCATTGAGTAATTTCTGCTATCAATCTGCTACTGTGGCAGAATTTCCAGCTTCTATTAGTGTTTGCTTCAACAGGAAGTGATATACCATGGAGGTTGAATTACAGTAATGGTTTGCAATGGACTAATGAACTACATGGTTTCTTTCATTAGATTATTATACAACCTGCACTTGAACAATTATGGTATACCTACACAGGTAAAAGTCCCACAGTTTCAAAAGCCAAGAACAATCACTTTTTATCATTAGCCTGATAAAATTCAGAAAAAATATATACATACAAAATAAATTATTTTACTATATCATTTGAGTGTCATCTGAATTACATTCTAAACACTTTTCATGTTTTGAATTATATCATTTAAATTTCACATCTAAGTTTGCATTAAATAAATGATATCCACAGAAAATGCATATCTAACATAAAATAATTAGCAAAAAACAACAAAATTTAAAAATGGGTTCTAGAGCTCTGTCTCTGTCTCAGTCTGTCTGTCTCTCTCTTTCTCTCTCTCTCTCTCTTTCACACACACACACACACACACACACACACACAAATCAAATAGTCAATAAAATACATATAAAAATGCTGAACTCTCTTGATTATCAGGAAAGTGTAAATTAAAACTACCCTGATGTACCATTTTTCTCTAGTCAGAATGGCTAAGATCAAGAACACAAACAACTACAAATGTTGGCAACAATGTGGAAAAAGAGTAACACCTACTCTTTGTAACTGGTACAGCTACTTTGGAACTCATTGTGGAGGTTCCTCAGAAAGCTAAAAATGGAATCACCATATGACCCAGCTATACCACTACTGTGAATATTCCCAAGTGACTACATTTTATTGGAAAGACAGTGTTCTTCCATAGTCATTGCAGCTCTATTTTTCAAAAATTATTTATTTATTTATTTATGTATTTTCTCAATCATACAAACTTAATAGGTAACCCCGGTCACCTCCCTCCCTCCAATTCTCCCTGAAAACTCTGCTCCCTCCCCCCTTTTCCCCTTCCTTTTACCCCCTCCCTCTCTTTCTCCCAGTGCCATCCTCTTCCCCCCCAAATCCCTGGGGCATCTTTTAGTGTGAATGTCAAACTTCCCTCTGTGTCCTCCACTCTAATGAGGTATAATGACTAAGTAACATTGCCTAGAGCCCTTTCTTGTGCTCCCTTTAGTATGGGGACACTATTGTGACTGTTACTCCCTTGCCTCTGTGCCTGTGATCCATGCTAAACTTTGGGGGGGGGTCATTGATATGTCATTCATTGTGCAGATCATGTAAAGTCCTATTATGGTTACTTCTGCTCTAACTTGTGTGGGGTATCTTGCGTATCATTTCTCCTCCCCATCTTTAGGCTCTTAGATTCTTACCACTCCCTCTTCCACAAATTTCCGTGAGCTTTAGGATGGGGAGAGATTTGGTTGGTCTGGTTCCAGGTTATTAATGTAGGGTTTCTGATGCTCTGAAATATGGTTTGTTGTTTTCAGTTTTTCTTTTCCTGCACTGCCCTTGGCTCCATCCTGATTGGTATTGGAGGTCACCTCCTAGCCAGAGATGAAAGACTGTTAAAATGGAGTCTTACTATAAGAGTAGATTCAAAGGTAGATGGAATAAGAGTAGGAGACTGGGGGGGGTTTCAGTTTCCCATTTGCAGAATGGTTACATCTATCTTGCAGCTCTATTTTATAAGAGAAAAAAAATTAAATGAACCAACATGCTCATCAACTGAGGAATAGGTAATAAAATTGTGTTACATATACACTATGGGATACTATTCACAATAAAGAAGGAAGAGATTATAGAATTTGTTGATAGGTGGATAGGACTAGAAAACATAATATTGAGAGAAGAATTTTAGGCACAAAGACAAGTGCCACATGTTTTCTCATATATGTGGATGTTAATATTATATTTTTGACAGCAGTATTTGGCTTGGAATTCTGATGCGTTTATGGAACTTGCTATATATACACATTTTATTACAGCTACTTGGAGACTTGTGATGCATGGGTCAGCTGATAAACTCTGTAATGTGGTTCAGAGGTAGGGTCCAACATGTTGGAGAGATAGCTACAGAGGTGGTCAAGAATTCTATGGAAGATGATATTGTACATAGTTTGTTGATGAATGTTGCCTACTATATGTGAATATCCATGAAGTGTAATGGTCCTCAAAGCTAGTAACTGTGGATTTACCACAGTTGGTTTAGCTCCATCCTTCTTCTGAGAGACGTCTGCCTTGCAATTTGGATGCTGTGGTGTCCCTTTGTATTTCTATTTTTGTATATTGTGGATGCTCTGTGATACTGCATTTCTGTTTATGGCTGGGGATTTTGTTTCCTGAAAACCTTTCTGTGTATCTTTTCTAGCATTTATTTTTAAAGGCTGGTTTGGTCATGTAAGCTTCAAGTTATCTTTATGGTGTAAAATTTTTCTTTCACCCTCAATCATGACTGATAGTTTTGATGGGTATATCAGCCTGGGTTGACTTTTGTGCTTATTCAATACTTGAAATATATCTCTCCAAGCTCTTCTTTCTTGTACTGTATCCATTGAAAAATAATTTGTTATTTTAATAACTTTACCTTTAAAAGTGACTTTTTTTCTCTTGAAGCTGTTAGTGTATCCTCTTGTATGTGGAGTGTTTTGACTATCATTTGGCATGGTGAGTTTCTATTTTGGTCATATCTGTTTGGGGTACATAATGCCTGTTATATTTGGATGAGCCTTTCTTTCTTTAGATGAGGAAAGTTTTCCTTTATGATAATTTGAAAATTTTCCTCCAGTGTGGTATTTGGGGATTCTTGTTCTGGTATTCCATGAATGCACATGTTAGGCTTCTACAAGAAATACTATAACTTGTGAATATTTCTCTCAAGTACCTTTTTGTCTTTAACAACCTCTTTGATTGAACTGATTTGTTCTTCCACTTTGTCTTTGAGATCTGATATTATATTTTTCTGCTTAATTAGTTGTGTTATAATTTTTTATTATTATTTCTGCTAAGACACATTTAACAGGTCTCCTCCCTCCCTCCACCTCCCCTTGACCCCCCTGCTTCCTCTTCCCTTCTCCCCTCCCTCTCCATCATTCAGTGCTTCCTCCCCATCCCCGGAGCATCATTTAATGTGCATGCCAAACTCTCCTCTGGGTCCTCCTATCCGATGAGGTACAAGGACCCAGAAGCATTTCCCAGAACCCTTTCCTGTGTTCCCCTTAAGCTTCGGACACTACTGTGACTGTCAGTCCCTAGCCTCCAAGGATCCTAGTGCCTTTAGTCCATGCTAGACTTTGTGGGGTCAGTAATGTGTTGGACATAGTGCAGGTCATGCAAAGTCCTATTATGATTGCTTCGGCCCTAACTTGTGTGGAGTATCTTGCATATCATTACTCCTCCCATCCTTATGCTCTTACAATCTTACCACCGCCTCTTCTACAAATTTCCCTGAGGTTCAGGATGGGGAGAGATTAGGCTGGCCTAATATATGCCCTCCCCTTCTGGTGAGATCATATCCCATCAATTGTAAATGTTCAGGAAGGAAAGTCTGTGAACTTAACCAGATATCTCATTACTTACTTGCAGTCCTTGATAGTGGCCAGTTTTCTCTGCTGCAACATGGTCCCCTCTTTCCTTGTTTCTGATGGGGCCCTCCTTCCCCATCCCTCATGTTTATAATCTTTTCAATTACTGTAGGTATTACAAAGATTTGTTTTTAGTGTCTCTAAGTGGGTTTGGTACTAGCATCCACCTATTAGGGAGTACATATGGTGCTTAATTTTCTGTTTCTGGGATACTTCACTCAATATAATTGTTTCTATTTCCATCCATTTCCCGGCAAATTGCATTAATTCATTATTTTTGATGGCTGAGTAGTATTCCATTGTATAAATATACCACATTTTCCTTATCCACTCATAAACTGTTGCACATTTGGTCTGATTCCATGACTTTATTATTGTAAACAGTACTGCTATGAACATGGCCATGCTTGTGCTACCGAGGTGAATTTTTGCTGCATGGCGGGTTATTCCCAAAAGTGGAATAGCAAGGTCATATGGCATTTCAATCTTTAACTTCTTTAAAAATCGCCAGACGGCTCGCCAGAGTGGCTGTATGAGCCTGCATTCCCATCAGCAATGTAGGAGAGTTCCCCTCTTTCTACATCCTCTCCAGCATTTGGTGGTGTTTGTATTGTGGATTTTTGCCATCCTGACCAGGGTGAGATGATGTCTCAGGGAAGTTTTGATTTGCATTTCTCTGATGGCTAAGGATGTGGAGCATTTTTTCAGATATTTGTTAGACATTTTAATTTTGTCCCTGGTAAAGTTTCTTTTAAGTTCCAAGGCCCATTTTTAAATTGGCCCATTTGTTTCCATGGTGTTTAGTTTTCTTTGTCCACTCTGGATAACAGACATGTGCTTAGTGAAGATTTTCTCCCACTCTGTAAGTTGCCTTTGTGCTTGAGTTACAATCTCTTTATCTGAACAGAAGCTCTTTAATTTCACAAGATCCCATCTTTCGGGTGTTGGTTGCAGTGACTGTGGTATTGGATGTTCGTTTAGGAAAACTTGGGCTACCCCAATCAGCTCAAGGGAGTTCCCTACCCTTTCACCTATGGTTTATATAGTCTCTGGTCTTATATTGAGGTCCTTGATCCCTTTGGAATTAATTCTTGTTTATGGTGACAAGTACAGGTCCAGTTTTAATCTTCTGCATGTGGAGATCCAGTTTTGCCAGCACCATTTGTTGAAAATGCTGTTCTTTTTCTACTGGATTTTTTTGGGTCCCTTTGTCAAAGATCAAATGACTGTAGTTGTGTGCAAATAGAGATAACTTGACTTCTTCCTTGCCTATTTGAATCCCTTTTATGTCCCTTTCTTGACTTATGGCTTCAGCTAACATTTCAAGTACAATATTGAATAGAAGTGGTGAGAGTGGACAGGCTTGTCTAGTTCCTGATTTAAGCAGGAATGCTTCAGGTTTTTCCCCATTGAGTATAATCCTTGCTGAAGGCTTGTTGTATACAGCTTTTATTATATTGATAAAGGTTCCTTCCATTCCAACTGTCCGTAGGGTTTTGATCTTAAAGGCTTTAGGATCTTGTCAAAAGCTTTTTCTGCATCTATCGAGAGTATCATGTGGTCTTTGACTTTGGACTGGTTTATATGGTCAATTACATTTATTGGTTTGCATATGTTGAACCAACCTTGTGTGCCTGGAATAAAGCCTACTTGATTCCCATGAATGATCTTTTTTTAAAAAATATTTTTATTATTATTTCCGATCATACAAACTTAGTAGGTACACCAGTTCCCTCCCTCCCTCCTCCTCCCCCTGACCCCCCTTCTCCCCCTCCCCTCACCTCTTCCTTCCCATCCCACATTGCCTCCCCCCGCAAACCTGGAGAATCCTTTAATGTGCACGTCAGACTCTCCTCTGGGCCCTCCTCTCCGATGACATACAAGGACCCAATGGCAGCAAAACTGCAAAAGAATGATCTTTTTGATATGTTTTTGAATCCGATTTGCTAAGACTTTGTTGGGAATCTTTGCATCTGTGTTCATCAGAGAGATTGGCCTATAGTTTTCTTTTTTAAGTGTATTTTTATTAGGTTTGGGATTAAGACGATATTAGCTTCATAGAAGGAATTTGGTGGTGTTCCTTCCTTTGGTATTTGATGGAACAGTTTAAGGAGTATTGATGTTATTAGCTCCTTAAATGTCTGGTAGAACTCTGTGCTGAATCCATCTGGTCCAGGACATTTTTTTGGTAGGAAGATTGGAGATTTCTTCATCATTTTCCCCATAAGTTATATGATTATTTAAATAATTCACAACTTCCTGATTCAATTTAGGTAAGTTCTGTTTACTTAGGAACTCATCCATCTCTTTTGTGTTATCAAATTTCACAGAGTATAGGTTTTTGAGATATGATGTTATAATTCTCTAGATTTCTTGGGTATCAATAGTGATAACTCCATTTTCATTTCTAATTTTCTTAATTTGGGTTTTCTCTCTCTTGCTTTTGGTTAATTTAGCTAGGTTTTTCAAAAAACCAGCTTTTTGACTGGTTAATTTTCTTTATCATTTTCTTAATCTCGATTTTGGATATTTATCCCCTTATTTTGCTAATCTCCTCTCTTTTACTACTTTTGGGATCTGATTGCTCTAGTGTCTCTAAAGCTTTAAGCTGCATTGTTAAGTTACTTATTTCTGATGTTTCCATTTTTTTGATGTAACCATTAAGAGCTATGAACTTACCGCTTAGGACAGCTTTCATTGTGTCCCAGAGATTTTTGTAAGTTGTATTTTCATTATCGTTCACTTCCAGGAAATCTTGAATTTCCTTTTTAATTTCTTCCTGAATCCAATTCTCCTTCAGCATCATAGTGTTAAGTTTCCAGGAGTCAGTGTATTTTCTGTTGTTTGTTGTGTTGTGGATGTCTAGCTTTAGGCTGTGGTGATAAGGTACAGGCTAGAATTTCAACTTTCCTGTATGTGTGGAGATTCCTTTTGTGGCCCAAAATGTGATCTACTTTGGAGAAAGTTCCGTATGCTGCTGAGAAAGATATGTATTCTTTGGTGCATGGATGAAAAGTTCATTACAGGTCTGTAAGGTTCATTTCAGTAAGGGTTTGATTAAGTTCCACAATGTCTCTGTTAAGTTTTTACCTGTTGATCTATCCCATGATGTGTCTGATAGCATAATGGCTACCACTGTCTGTTTTCTGATTCCAATAGCTTGCAGAGTTTTGGATTGGCCTTTTATTTTTAGGATATGCCTCTCTTTTGTGGTGAGATGTGTTTCCTTCAGGCAGCAGATTGATGGCCTGTGATTTTTAATCCAAGCTTGTAATCTGTGTCTCTTGACATTTAATGTTATAATGGAGAAACTATTTTTAAATCCAGATATTTATTATGTTTAGTGGCTTTTGTAAGTGTATTGTTTTGCTTTTAGGTTTTGGTGGTATTATACTTCCCTTCTTTCCTGGATATGCTTGTTTTTTTTCTTCAAGGTTGAGTGTCATTTCTAGCATTTTTTGAAGACCTGGTTTGGGACATATATCAAGTTGTCTTTGTGCTGGAAAATTTTTCTTTCTCCCTCAATCATAACAGATAGTTTTGCAGGGTATATCAGTATGGATTGACATTTTTGCTCATTCAATACTTGAATTACGTCTCTCCAAGCTCTTCTTGCTTTTGCTGTTTCCATTGAGAAGTCATTTGTTGTTTTAATAGGTTTTCCTTTAAAAAGGACATTTTTTTTTTCCCTTGAAGCTCTCATCACCATTTCTTTATCTTGAATGTGAAGCATTTAACTATTATTTGTAGTAGGGAGTTTCTATTTTGGTTATATCTGTTTGGGATGGGGAATGCCTCTTGTATATGGATAGGCCTCTCCTTTTTTAGATGAGGAAAGTATTCCTTGATGATCGTTTGAAAAATTTCCTCAGATGTGGTATTTTGGTATTCTTGCTCTGGTATTCTATGAACACACATGTTCGGCTTCTTGAGGGTGTCCGATAACTCCTGAATATTTCTCTTGAGTGTCTTTTTGGCTTTAACAACCTCTTCCATTGAGCTGGTTAATACTCCTCTTTTGTTTTCAAAGTCTGAAATTCTATTTTCTGTTTTGTTAGTTCTGCTGATAAGACTCACTGTTGAGTTCTGGGTTGAAGATAACTTGTCTTTTAGTTCAGTTTTAAACTCTGCTTGAGTCTGTTTTAACCACTTTATGCCTATTTTTGTTTCTTGAACTGTTTTTCTCAAGTCCTCCAGTGTCTGTTGTGTTCCTCTTCAAAGTGATTGATGTGCTTATTTAATTCCTCCCGGATTTCCTCTTTCATAGTATTGATCATGGTAATGATTATGTTTTGAAAGTCGTTATCCTGGATCAGGCTTTCTTGGCTATTTTCTGTGGATTTGTTCTGGTTGGAGTCTATCATTATGGGATTAATTCCTTCAGTGGGAGATTTGTTTTCTTGGGTTTTGTTCCTCATGGATTTGCACTTTGACTTGGGCATTGTCGTTTTAACTCTTAAGACCTTCTTTCAATTTCTGTGTATTTTTCACTGAACTGAATTATTTGGCCTGTAACACCTTCTGCTCCAGCTGGCTGGTGGGAGGAGCTGAGACCAGTGTGCTGCCTGGGTTTGGGGGTGAGCAGGGGGAGCTTACCTAGGTCACCGTGTGTCCTGGCTGGACTATGCACGTCCTGGATGGGTGGGAAAAGGGGCGAGGTGGCAGTTGGGGGCACAATTAACTTGTGACTCAGGGGGTCCTCCCAGGCCTGGAGCACTGCTGGCTCCAGCTGGCTGGTAGGTGGAGCTGGGACCGGTGGGCTGCCTGGGATTTGGGGGTGGGCAGGGGGAACTTACCTAGGTCGCAGTAGTGTCCTGGCTGGACTGCACAGGTGTATCCTGGCTGGACTGCCTAGTCCTGGTCGGGTGGGGAAAGGGGCTGCTTCATTAGTTCTGCTGCTAAGACTCTCTGTTGAGTTCTAAATTGAAGATAGCTTGTCTTTTAGTTTGAGTTTAATCTATGCTTGAGATTGTTTTAACTGCTCTATGCTTATTTTTGTTTCAACTGCTTTTCCCATCTCCTCCAAGTGTCTTTTGTGTTCCTGTTCAAAGTGGTTGATGAGATTATTTAATGCTTCCTTGATTTCCTCTTTCACTGTTTTGATCATAAAAAATTGAGAGTAGATTGATAACAGAGGCACAAAACACATAATGCCCCCGCACTGAAACTAGATATGACTGTTAACTCACATTTTGACTACTTTTACCAATGCAGAGCGTTCAACTCTGTGACTGGTAACAAGTAATGTAATAAGAATGTATTCCTCAGTCATATGTCAATCAGTCTTCAGAAATTACACTCTATTATCAGGAAAAGAATGGAAGCTGTGCCAACAGGGAATTTATGTTCATGTCCTTCCCCTGAGAAATGGATATTGATAGCCAAGGACTTCGCACGAAAAGGAAGTCAACAGCATTTTGTGTGCAGAATATTAAATATCATATTTTCATTTGGCTTTTCAAAATTGAATAGAAAAAGAATGAAAGTTTCAGTTTAACATGAATATTGGCCAGTTGGTATCGCCTCTGGAGTTTAAGTTAATAAATTTTGATAATAAGCTGCTTGGTTTCTAGAAGGCCTTAAAAATAATTTGCCTGATATGATTCTGACACTAAATTTACTTCATACGTTTCATCGTTAATAATGATGTTTGAGGAGCAAAATTCAGAATGATGGGAAACAATGTTGACTTATTATAATGAGTACACAAAAGTCTTTGCACCACACTAGTAATATTATTATCTCAATTCCCGTACATTAAACATACAAAATTAATGATCTTTTTTGCTAGTAAGTGTTGACGGGAACTAAGAAGGATATATGAGTTTAAACTGATTGAAAACTACCATGTTACCCTAATGTATGGTAATTCCATACATTTTAGGTCAAGACACAGGCTTGTGAATCAGAGAAAAGATGGATTTTTATTGCACTAAGAGAAATAGGAATATATCATTTTCCCAATCCCTGATTTCCACCTGAGGTCAAAATGGATGTGTGATATCACTGCACACATTTTATATATGTCAGCTGCAATTAATCAATATATTTTAAGGGATGTGATAACATCTCATTCAAAATATCATATCAGCTGATCTGACCAAGCTGGGTGAGACCCCCCTTTGCCTTTAGCATTCCAATATAATTTTCATATTCAGTGAAAAGATTAACATATCAGTAACATCTCTTTCTGTGACTGAGTCTGAGAAACTGTAGCTGTGCTATCAGATGCTCTCATAACTGCTAACATTTCATATTTTAAGACAGTGAATACTCTGAGATCACACACATATATCAATCTTTCAGGGTGAGTTTCAAATGCTTTATATTTAGTGGATATTGATGATTCCCCGCCTGAATTGATTTCTACTTCTATATCGCATGGAAATTTATGTCCTGCATTGGGGTCTCTCACTATCGTGTGAGTAGTTCCTACCATCTGCTGATGCCTATTACTCACCTTGTCTTTTTTACCTTTGAATTCTCCCTATCCAGGTATAAAAAGACTTGCAGTGATATTAAAGTATAAGAAATTCAGAATGAATAAATGCAAAATTGGTAAAAAAATCCTTGAGTTATCAAGATATGCTGCTTTTCATGTCTAACATTTCTCTCTATTGTTTAATGTTTCTATAATGAGTACACTCTACTTTCATAACCAGAAGAATAAAAATGTTTATGTTATTATGTTTGCACTCTGGGGGTAACATTATGAAAGATTTCCAAAACCATTAAACCTAATTGGGCTGAAATGTTTCAATTATTAGTCTAATATCCTTTTATTGTGTTTCATTTTGAAAATAATCATGAAGAGGAAATAGAAAACTTTTAATGCTCTTGTGCTTGCTCCTTAATTAAGTTGTTGCTTTCTTGCCATCACTGGTTCTCTTATTCTTTTGTTTTTTATATTAGACATAGTATACATAAAGCAGTCCTACAGAAATTACAGAAATAATTGATTGTGAATTGATGCATAATATCTCTGTGATGTCTGCAAATATTATATTTTTAAGCAAAGATGTAATCTTCTATTGTTTTCTAAGTGTTGCTTCTGCTACTTTTCCTCTTCTCTAATTTCCATTTTTATTTCACCACCATAGTTATAATACTTTATTATTTCTCTTATAAATTAGAATATTTGCTAATTCATTTGCATTATTCTTAGTCACTCACTATTACTTTCTCGATTATTTTGCTTTATTAACTTTACAGAACCAGGTAAACAATTTAAAATGTAGAGTCATATTTGTGATGATCAGTTTTATATACTCCAAAATCATCCAAAAGAAATTAATGCTAGGAATCATAAGATTACCCAAGTGTAATAAATTAAATTTTACTTTTAGAATTACTTATCATTGAATATAAGATGCTATAAAATGGTGTATACCTTTCGTAACTTATCATCTATTCTCTTTCCACATTGTTAATATTTGTGTGTTCCAAATTAAGAACAGAATTTTTAATTTTTATTACCCCTATCTTTCATAAAACTTTGCTAAAGGAATGCAATCTTCAAATCTGAGAATAAAGAGCAAACAAAAGATCGAAAAATCCCAAAAATGGCATCATTTACATTGTATAAAAAGAAGGAAAAGTAGAAAGGTCAATAAATATTCACATACCATTTTTTCTATTTGTCCCATATCTCTGTATTTAAACTTTAACTGTTCCCTCTTTTCTGCTGTGACCTTTCTTATTCCTTCAATATTCTACACAGTATATTTTCATCTTCTATAGATGATATTATACAATTAAAACAGCAAGAGAAAAAGGCTTTGTGTATTTGAGACAGTATTTTGAAAATGTGACAATAAGAATTTCCAATACCACTTATTGAGCTACCACCATAATCCAGATGGAAAGACAATGGTTTTATTTGGGACAGAGGAAAAGGAAGGGACCTGATCCGTAAAACATTCTGAAGAAAGAACCAACCACATCTTTGCTTCAGATATTAGAAAAGAAGGAAAATAAAAATAAACCTATTTTCTCCTAATGTAATTAGCACAATGAAAGTGGAAATGACTGAGCCAGGAAAGGGAGGAGGAACACACTGAAAAGTTGAGCTGATCACTTCAGACAAAAGCAGGTATTTGTTTAGAGTTGTGTCCTATAAACATAGTGTTAAGTGAGTGTTCCACATAAACAGTGCATGCTCTCAGAGCCACTCAAATTTAATGGTGAGTAGTTAGAGACAAAATATATATAGTGAGAGAATGATTTTTAAAAATATTAGCAGATGCCTTCCTGAAAAGATTGAATTCCTGAAAGTAATGCAAAAAGTATGAGAATGTTTGGGAACGACTGATTTCATTAGTCATGAGCAGGAACAGGATTGACGGGGAGTATAAGCTTGACGTTGGAGGGAGATGATGTTCCTAGTCTGGAAGAATACCGACTGTGACTTGTGAGACTTAGGAGATGACTTTATATTTAAAATCATGGAAGCCTAGAGTTATTATTGATGCTATTGAGTAGTGGATAAATAAAAACCTTAATTTGAAATAATCTCAATATGGCACAGGAGAAGTCTGATTTGAATGTTAGAATAGCAGGTTGGAGTCTAATATGGGAATCTTCCTCGATTGCTTTCCAACTCTGTTTCTATTTTTATAATTTGTGTGTGTGTGTGTGTGTGTGTGTGTGTGTGTGTGTGTGTGTGTGTGTCTGTCTGTCTCTGTATCTTTGTGTCTCTGTGTCTCACAGGGTACTGTGTGTACCTGTGGAGGCCAAGGATGACTTGGGGAATCACCTTGGATTGTTTCTACTTCCTCTTTGCTTTGTTCTGGAGTTTCTCATGCTTTGCCTGCCATTGTCCAAAGAATGGGCCTACTTTATTTCCACCTGGCATATTTATATGGGACCTGGTATCCAAACTCAGGACCTTCTGCTTGGAGGCATATCTCCAGCCCATCTACAATATTTTTGAGGATAAGTCTATAAATCAATCCCATATCTCCACAGCAGGACTACTCTCATCTTCCATCTTATTTTGACAATATTCAATGTCAATTCTAGAAGCTAGAATTATAAGCAGGCAACCTCGTTCAGCTGGAATTTACATGGATTCTGAGGTTCAAAACTCTGATTCTTTTGCTTATGTAGCAAACATTTTAAACACTGAGGCACATCCCCAGTGCCCACTTATTATTTTTTTAAAAATTATGTAATTTGTGTATGTGCACACCTGTGTATGCATGCACATGTGTGGTTACATACACTTCTGTACATGAAATTGAGGTCATAAGAGAGTGTTGGATGTCATCTTCTATCACTCTGACCTATCCTTTGGAGAAAAGTTTCTTTTTGAACTTAGGCTTGATTTTTCATTCCTGTATTGGAACAGAAACCACCCATGGTCCTCTTGTCTTGGCTATTCTTGGAGCTGGAGTTACAGGAATCTATGATATGCCCAGACTTATTATATGGGGTCTGGGCTCTATATTGAAGTCAAAATAATTGTGGAACAAGCACTCATATGTTCTCAACCATCTTCTCACATAAATAGTGATTTTTATTAAGCATATGTGTAAATACTTTGTTGTAAGAGATGATAGCAATATGTGTTTGTGAACATGTATGAGGTAAACATAAAATTTTACTAGCATGAAGTAATAAAGGCAATGATAAATCTCACAATATTATGCTGAGTGAAAGAAGTCATATACAAAAAGCAGAAAGCCATAAAAATGAATGAGTCATTTTGCATGGATGTCCTGTACAACAAATGAATAGACACAGGAAATAATTGGCCACTTGCATGGACTCAGGCAAGAGATGGATAGCGACCTCACAATGATAACAGACATTGCTTGGGATGGCAGAAATACTCTGGTGTTGGATTGCCAGAATGTTTGCATACTTCTGCAAACATATTGAAAATCAATGACATATACCACTTAAAATTAACAGATGTACGTTAATGGGGAATAGCAGAAGATGCTTGAAGCAACTTATTTAAGTAAAAAACTGGGACACAAAACCAAATGTAGCACAAACTGTAGAGGAAACAGCAATTATGTAGCATTTGTGATTTGTTTTAAATGTTTATTGTCAGCGATGTTTCTGATTTGAATAGATTCATTTTGTAACTTTGATTCAGCAATGTAAATTCTCTAAATGTTTCTTAAGGAAAATAACTCAAAAAAGGCATAAGTATAATCCCACTTTCCTGGGAGGATAATGATTTTTTAAAAGTAGTTCATGCATGGTGATGTAATGAATGAATATTTCATATAGTTTATGCAACATGATCATCCTAAACATTTAGGAAATGTTTTTAATAGTGGGAAACTTGGTTGGTTTTGTGTTCTACATTCTGAAATAACATTCACTGCAACAAATCTCAAATTTAAAAGAAAATTCCAGAAAATTGCTAGGAAATTGTGTGGCAGTTGAATGATTTATTTTTGAAATTATAATATGGTTTCATAATTTAATTCAATTATGATGTCAGATTCTGTATAAAAAGGCCAGATGGAAATGGTGGTGATCTGTATTGCAGACCCTGAAAGTTACAGCATATTGGAAAACCCCAGTGTGAAGGTAGAGTAATCCAAGATAACTCCTGCAGTCAACCATGGGTTTCCATTGGCACACACATACCCTTTACCACAGCCACACACACCTACATAAATACACACACTTACCTACACATATTTTTATCTGAAATATGCTAGATATTCTTGTAATTTCTTAGAAGATAAATGCAAGCAAGATAGAGATATCAGCCATATCCATGCTTCATTTGCAAGATAATATAAACAGAAAACCTATATAAATGTCAAGCCAATACATAATGCATAAAGTAGATAAATATTTTCAAGAACAAAATGCTGCGTAAACATGTATTACATATGTTTAAGCAAGCAGGATCTTGCCAGTGTATGAAAGAGGGACGAGTCAGCGGTTACACTGAAATTTGTTAAGAAAAGCTTCATTGTAAAGGTAATGATTGATGAAGGTCAAAGTAATGAGAAAACAGTCTAGTTGACTTTCT
Organism: Typhlomys cinereus; assembly: GCA_023101885.1. Lineage (NCBI taxonomy): Eukaryota > Metazoa > Chordata > Mammalia > Rodentia > Platacanthomyidae > Typhlomys > Typhlomys cinereus. Next base: position 1,394,225 of record JALPQD010000161.1, read on the forward strand.
GGGAAAATCACTTCAAACAGAGGAAAATGTGAAGCAAAGTGACAGTACATACTAGAAACAACCTGCTGATTACTCCAGAAGAATGAAAACAGTAGATAAAATAGAGATGAACTTTTTTTGTCTTGAAATATATAATTAGTTGTTGTAGAGTTCTAAGCAGACAAGTTTTGGACTGGATTGGGATTTGAAGCTACTTTGACAAGGTGTGAAGAATACACTGAAGAAAGAATACTCTCAAAGGTAAAGTATGCAGAGGCTAGGAGGGTGAACAAAGTTGAGACAGAGTTTCCTTCTCTCTTAAATTTTTAAATGACGTTCCTGAAAAGGTCCAGAACCACATGCAAAGTATCTGTTTGTTGATAGGGTGTGTGGTGTCAAACTTTAATGTGTAGATGCCTGGCTTTAAGCAACCTGGACTCACAGGACTGCAGGAGGAGCAAAACTGAGACAAACAATTCTGAACATTCTGAGTTAATGTTCCTATACTCATGTAAGTGAAAAGACATTCTCTGTCATTTTGATGGAGAAATCATAAGTTCTAAGATATACTTTTACAAGTGTCGACATTAAAGTGATTCTTAATGTTTTACTTTTATTTATATGTTTGTGTACGTGTGTACATCAGAGAGCACTTTTCATTCCTGTGGAGGCCCAAGGGTGACTTTGGCAATCATCTTGGATTGACTACTTTTAGCTTAGCTCTAGGTGTTTCCCAACTTAAACAGAAAGTATCAATTGAATTGATAGAATTTGATTCTGAATTTAATTTATTTTCTACAATTATATTAGGACAGTAACAAAATTGACTGGAGTTTGCAGAAAAACAAAAATTAAATATGTGTTAATTTCCTTGTTGACATGCTTGCATTATTGTTCTTAAAATTCATCTTTTTAGGAAGAACACTTTTTTGATCATTCCATCCCACTGAAGTAAAAAGCTTTTATTCTGCTTTGAAGGACTTTATGTTTTGGGCCGTGCAAAGCAAAGGTCACTCACATCATGTAGTTCAAAGATATTAGTACTATGTTCCTTTGAAAAAAATACCCTTCAAATAACTTAACATCTCATAAATCAACAAATAAGTGAGGAAGAATATGGGGAAAATATGATTTCAATACATGATTGTCAAAACAAGATGAAAGAAATAATATATTTTTTTCTTTTCTTTTATTTTTTATTAAAAATGTAATTATACATTTAAAAATTTTTTACCAGTTCCTTCCCTCCCCCTCCTCCCCCCACAACCCCTCCTCCCCCTCCTCTCCCTCCCCATCCCCCAGTGCCTCCCCCCCAATTCCCAGAGAGTCCTTTATTGTGTACTCCTGACTCTCCACTGGGTCCCCCTCTCTGATGATATATAAGGACCCAGTGGCATTTCCATAAGCCCCTTCTCTTGTTCCTCTTAAGCATAGGAGCACTACTATGGCTGTCAATCCCTTACCTCCAGGGATCACGGTGCCCTTAACAGATGCTACACTTTATGAGGGCAACAGTGTGCTGGACATTGTGCAGGGCATGCAAAGTCCCATTATGATTGCTTTGGCCCCAAATATTGTTGAGAATCTTGCAAATCGTTGTTCCTCCCATCCTTTTGCTCTTACAATCTTACTGCCCCCTCTTCCGCAAATGTCCCTGAGCTCCAGGATGGGGAGAGATTAGGCTGTCCTAGTTCTATGTGATTGATATAGAGTCTCTGAAGTTCTGGATTGTGGTTTGTTGATTTTCTTTTGCAGTTTTGCTGCTCCTGCAATGCCCTTCACTCCATCCTGCTGTGCACTGTATGTCACCCACTGGCCAGAGACAAAAAGCTGTTAAACTGGAGTCTTGTTATAATAGCACATTCAAGGGTAGATGTAATAAAAGTAGGAAACCTCAGTGAGGGAGGGGTCCATCACCCATTTGCAAAATGATTACTTTTTATCTGCTAGACTATATGCCCTCCCCTTCTGGTGAGATCAGGAAAGAATGTCTGTGAACTTAACCAGGTTTCTCATTACTTACTTGCAGACCTTGATGGAGGCCTATTTTCTCTGCTGTAACATGGTCCCCTCTCTTCTTGTTTCTGGTGTGGCCCTCCTACCCCATCTCTCTTGTTCATAATCCTTACAATTCCTGTGTTACATAGGTTTACTTTTGAGTGTCTCAATGTGGACTGGCTGAGTTTGGTACTAGGAGCCACCTATTAGGGAGGACATATGGCACTTAATTTTCTGGGTTTGGGATACTTCACATAATATAATTGTTTCTAATGACATCCGTTTCCTGGCAAATTCCAGTAATTCATCATTTTTGATGGCTGAGTAGTACTCCATTGTATAGATGTACCACAGTTTCCTTATCCACTCGTCAACTGTTGGACATTTAGGTTGATTCCATGACTTTGCTATTGTAAACAGTGCTGCTATGAACATGGTCGAGCTTGTGCTATCGAGGCGAACCTCTGCTGCATGGGGGGTTATTCCCAAAAGTGGGATAGCAGGGTCATATGGCATTTCAATCTTCAATTTCTTTAAGAATCTCCAGACGGCTCGCCAGAGTGGCTGTATGAGCCTGCATTCCCACTAGCAATGTAGGAGAGTTCCCCTCTCTCCACATCCTCTCCAGCATTTGTCGTTGTTTGTATTGTGGATTTTTGCCATCCTGACCGGGGTGAGATGGTGTCTCAGAGAAGTTTTGATTTGCATTTCCCTGATGGCTAAGGAAGTGGAGCACTTTTTAAGGTATTTGTTAAGACATTTTTAATTTCATCCCTGGTAAAGTTTCTTTGAAGTTCCAGGGCCCATTTTTTAATTGGGCCATTGTTTTCCTTGGAGTTTAGTTTTCTAAGTTCTTTGTACACTCTGGACAGTAGAGCTCCGTCAGATATGTGGTTAGTGAAGATTTTCGCCCATTCTGTGGGTTGCCTTTGAGCTCGTGTTACAATCTCTTTATCTGAACAGAAGCTCTTTAATTTCACAAGATCCCAACTGTTGAGAGTTGGTAGCAGTGACTGTGCCATTGGATGTCTGTTTAGGAACTGTTGGCCTAGCCCAATCAGCTCGAGGGAGTTCCCTATCCTTTCAACTATGATTTTTAAAGTCTCTGGCCTTAAATCAAGGTCCTTGATCCATTTGGAATTAAGTCTTGTACATGGTGACAAGTATGGGTCCAGCTTTAATCTTCTGCATGTGGAGATCCAGTTTTGCCAGCACCATTTGTTGAAGATGCTGTTCTTTTTCCATTGGATTCTTTGGGCCCCTTTGTCAAAGACCAAATGGCTGTATTTTTATGAGCTTATATCTGGGTCTTCAACCCTTATCCATTGAACAGTTTGGAACCAGTACCAGGATGTTTTTACAACTATGGATTTGTAGTATAGACTAAGGTTTGGTATGGTAATACCTCCAGCAGTGTTTTTGTTACTCAGGATTGTCTTTGCTATCCTGGGTCTTTTGTGCCTCCATATGAATTTTGAGATTGTTTGGTCAACTTCTTTGAAGAATTGCTTTGGGATTTTAATTGGTATAGCATTGAATTTGTATATTGCCTTTGGTAGGATGGTCTTTTTTACAATGTTGATTCTACCAATCCAGGAACATGGGAGGTCTTTCCACCCTCTGGTTTCTTCTGCAATTTCTTTCTTTAGGGTTTTAAAGTTTTCATTGTAAAGGTCTTTTACCTCCTTGGTTAGGTTTATACCAAGGTATTTCATTTTTTTAAGGGCTATAGTAAATGGGATTGTTTCTCTTAAGGCTTTTTCACTTCTTTCATTCTGGGCATATAGGAAAGCCTCTGATTTTTGCACATTTATTTTGTATCCTGCCACCCTGCTGAACTTCTCAATTAGTTCCAGGAGCTTCCTGGTGGAGATTTTGGGATTCCTCAAGTATAAGATCATGTCATCTGCAAATGGGGATAGCTTGACTTCTTCCTTGCCGATTTGAATCCCTCTTATGTCCCTTTCTTTTCTTATGGCTTCAGATAAGACTTCAAGTACAATATTGAATAGAAGTGGTGAGAGTGGACAGCCTTGTCTAGTTCCTGATTGAAGTGGGAATGCTTCCAATTGTTCCCCATTGAGCATAATCCTTGCTGTGGGCTTGTTGTATACAGCGTTTATTATATTGAAAAAGGTTCCTTTCATTCCTATAGTCTCTAGCGTTTTGATCATAAAAGGCTGTTGGATTTTGTCAAAGGCTTTTTCTGCATCTATCGAGAGTATCATGTGGTCTTGGACTTTGGACTGGTTTACATGATGAATTACATTTATTGATTTTCGTATGTTGAACCAACCTTGTGTGCCGGGGATGAAGCCTACTTGGTCCCCGTGAATGATCTTTTTAATGTGTTTTTGAATCCGATTTTCTAAGACTTTGTTGAGAATCTTTGCATCTGTGTTCATCAGAGAGATCGGCCTATAGTTTTCTTTTTAAAGTGAATATTTATTAGATTTTGGGATTAAGATGATATTAGCTTCATAGAAGGAATTTGATAGTGTTCCTTCCTTTGCTATTTAATGGAACAGTTTAAGGAGTATTGGTGTTATTAACTCCTTAAATGTCTGGTAGAATTCTGTGCTGAATCCATCTGGCCCAGGACATTTTTTGGTGGGAAGATTCGAGATTACTTCCTCAATTTCCTTGTATGTTATAGGACTATTTAAATAATTCACAACTTCCTGATTCAATTTAGGTAGGTTGTGTTTACTTAGAAATTCATCCATCTCTTTTGTGTGGTCAAACTTCACAGAGTACAAGTTTTTGAAATATGATGTAATAATTCCGTGGATTTCTTGGGTGTCCGTAGTGATAACTCCATGTTCATTTCTAATTTTGTTAATTTGGGTTTTCTCTCTCTTGCTTTTGGTTAATTTAGCTAGGGGTGTATCAATCTTATTGATTTTTTCAAAGAACCAGCTTTTTGACTGGTTGATTTTTTCTATCGTTTTCTTAATCTCGATTTCAGATATTTCTCCCCTTATTTTGCTAATCTCCTCTCTTTTACTACTTTTGGGATCAGATTGCTCTAGTTTTCTAAAGCTTTAAGCTGCATTGTTAAGTTGTTTATTTCTGATGTTTCCATTTTTTTGATGTAGGCATTAACAACTATGAACTTAGCTCTTAGAATAGCTTTCATTGTGTCCCAGAGATTTTGGTAAGTTGTATTTTCATTATCATTCGCTTTCAGGAAATCTTGAATTTCTTTTTTAATTTCTTCCTGAATCCAGTTCTCATTCAGCATCATATTGTTAAGTTTCCAGGAGTTAGTGTATTTTCTCTTGTTTGTTGTGTTGTGGATGTCCAGCTTTAGGCCATGGTGGTCTGATAAGGTACAGGTTAGAATTTCAACTTTTTTGTATATGTGTAGATTCGTTTTGTGGCCCAGTATGTGATCTATTTTGGAGAAAGTTCCATGTGCTGCTGAGAAAAATGTGTATTCTTTGGTACATGGGTGAAAAGTTCGATAGAGATCTGTAAGGTCCATTTCTTTCAGGTTTTGATTAAGTTCCAAAAGGTCTCTGTTAAGCTTTTGACCTATTGATCTATCCCATGTTGAGAGGGCGGTGTTGAAGTCCCCAAGAATTTTCATTTGGGGATTGACTTCTTGCTTTAGACGCTGTAGGGTTTTCTTAATGAATGTGGAGGGGACTGTATTGCGTGCATATATGTTCAGTATTGTGAAGCCTTCCTGGTGAATTGTATCAGTGACTAAAATGTAGTATCCATCCGTGTCTCTTATAATTTTCTTTGGTTTGAAAGTCCACTTTGTCTGATAACATAATGGCTACCCCTGCCTGTTTTCTGCTTCTATTAGCTTGTAGAATTGTTGACCAGCCTTTTATTTTTAGAGCGTGCCTATCTTTTGTGATGAGATGGGTTTCCTGCAGGCAGCAGATTGATGGATTGTGAGTTTTAATCCAAGTTTGTAATCTGTGTCTCTTGATCGGTGAATTAATTCCATTAACATTTAGTGTTATAATGGAGAAACTATTTTTAATTCTAGACATTTATTATTAGTATATTTCTTCGCTTTTAATGGTGTTATATTTGCCTTCTGTTGTCCTGGATATGCCTGTTTTTTTCTTCATGCTTGAGTATCATTTCTAGCATTTTTTGAAGGCCTGGTTTGGTTGTCTTTATGCTGGAAAATTTTTCTTTCTCCCTCGATCATGACTGTTAGTTTTGCAGGGTAAATCAGCCTGGGTTGACATTTTTGCTCATTCAATACTTGAAGTATGTCTCTCCAAGCTCTTCTTGCTTTTACTGTTTCGACTGAGAAGTCATTTGTTATTTTAATAGGTTTACCTTTAAAAGTGACTTGTTTTTTCTCCCTTGAAGCTCTCAGCACCAGTTCTTTATCTTGAATGTGGAGTGTTTTAATTATTATTTGCTGTGGGGTGCTTCTGTTATGGTCGAATCTGTTTGGGGTGCGGAATGCCTCTTGTATATGGATGGGCTTCTCTTTTTTTAGATGAGGAAAGTTTTCCTTGATGATCATTTGAAAAATTTCCTCAGGGGTGGTATTTTGAGATTCTTGCTCTGATATTCCATAAATATGCATGTTAGGCTTCTTCAGGGTGTCCCATATCTCTTGGATATTTCTCTCAAGTATCTTTTTGGCTTTAACAACCTCTTCCATTGAGCTGGTTATCTTCAAGGTCTGAAATTCTGTTTTCTGCTTCGTTAGTTCTGTTGATAAGACTCTCTGTAGAGTTCTGGGTTGAAGATAACTTGTCTTGTAGCTCAGTTTTATACTCTGCTTGAGTCTGTTTTAACTGCTCTATGCCAGTTTTTGTTTCTTTTTTTAAAAATTTTTTTATTATTATTATTTATTCAACTGTGTGCATATGTGTGTGTATGTGCACGCACAGTGTGTGTCTGCATGTGTGGTGTGTGTGTCTGTGTATGTGTAGAACCATGGAGGAATTTGCGAACCACCATGGACGCCTAAACCTCCTTCTGCCCTGGGATTCACAGGCTCAGCCCTACCAGAACCAGAAGCGCAGGCCACCCCCGCTTCCGCCTGGTGTCTATACGTCGGATCTGGTATCTGAACTTAGGACCTTCCACCTGCAAGGCGGAGGCTTAACCCCTGAGCCACCTCTCCATCCCCAGTTTTTGTTTCTTGCACTGTTTTTCTCAAGTCCTCCAAATGTCTGTTGTGTTCCTCTTCAAAGCGATTGATTCGATTGTAATTCCTCCCTGATTTCCTCTTTCATAGTATTGAACATGGTAATGATCATATTTTGAAAGTCGTTATCCTGTGTCAGGCTTTCTTGGCCTTTTTCCGCGGGTTTGTTCTGGTTGGAGTCTAACATTATGGGATTAATTTCTTCAGTGGGAAATTTGTTTACTTGAGAGTTGCTTCTCATGGATTTGCACTTTGACTTTGGCATTGTCGTTTCAACTCTTAAGATCTTTCAATTTCACTAAACTGAATTATTTGGCCTGGGGTTCTGGGGGTGGGCAGGGACAGAGCTTACCTAGGTCACGGGTGAGGCCCGGCTGGACCGTGGAGCAGGGTGGGGAATGGAAGGATGGGGGCGTCGGCGTGGAGCTATTTAACTAGAGCGCAGCTGGGGCAGGGCCCGGGCACAGGGGGAGGTCCTCCTTGTCCCTCGGCCGTGTGCGCACCTCCGGCTTGGATGGTGGGAGTTGGAGCCGGATCCCTTTGGGCTGACCTGGGGTTCTGGTGGGCGGGCGCGGCCGGGGCTTACCTAGGTCCCGGGGTGTAGGCCCGGCTGGACCGTGCGCGTGGGTCCCCACCGGCGGAGCGGGGTGGGGTGAAAGGGGAAATGATATAATTTTAACATGAACATATTTAAACATGCTTTCTTGCATAGGAAATTAGAAAATTTGTCATATATTTATAAAATTCTACCTTATCAAACTCAATAGTCTTTCTGTGGTTTTATGGTGTATATGGTTCTATTGATGTATTTTAATATAATATTTTTCCATAAAAAGGTATCAGATTCAAATAACCCTGATCTCTTGCTATTATAAGCTCTTCTTAACTCATTCTCTCCTTGTGAACTGTTTCAATCCATTTATGTTTTCACTCTCTTACTAAAAGACTCATATACTTGCAAATTTGGTCAGAGTCTGTGACTATCTGGAAGTAACTTATTCCCATGGCAGGATAATGAAGAGATATTTATGTTTCAAGCATGTTGGAATCTGTTTAGAACTTTTACAAAAAATATAATTTTATCACATTGATATTCTCCACCTTTTTCTTACTATTAAATGAAGTAGTCTCCAAATGATATTTTCCTTTAGATGTTAGCATAATGACCTTCAAGAAAATCTTCAAAAATAGTCTTGTTACAACACAAAGGCATATCCATACAAACTAAATGGAATGCAATAGTGCCTCTTTTTTGCTTGATATGGAAGTAGAAAGCTGAGTAAGACCATCTCTTCTCCAAAATAACTGATATAAACATCTAACAAAAAAATCCTCCACATGTCAAAGTTTTATGTAATGTTGATTACAAAGTGGCTTAAAATTGCAACAAGTCACGTTCATTAGAGCATGAATATTGAAAAGCAATTATTGCTTAATAGACTTTTTATGAGACACTATTTACAGTACAGCTGCTAAGTTGCTATAAATTCTGCTTGAATGTATCATGCAAATATCAACACCTGCGAAGTCTCCCAAGTACTGAGCCAAATTCTGTGAAGTATTCTTAGTCTGCTCTTTTCTTTTCTACAGAGTTTTAATTTTCTACTTTGTGAAAATTGAGAGTTGATTAGGGGAAAACGTTTTGTGTCTGTTAGTCAAACTTCTAGACATTTTTGATGGTGAAAAAAATACAAGACTCAGAAAAAAAAGGGTTTGAGACTTGTTGGTCAAAGGTTGACTGTATTACTTTTGGCCCAGGGGATTTCTAGCTCTCAAGAAGGATTTTTTAAAGGAGGACGCTATTCAGCAGGAGAAGGAACTAATACTACTGCTACATTCAAAGCTTCATCCACAGTGACTGAATGTATTTAGCTAGGTCCTAATTTCTAAAGTTTCTATGTACCTTTCAAAGTAGCACTCCCCGCTTAGGGCCAAACATGAAGGAGATTTATTTTTAATCATAATTATTCAAACTATAACATTTTGCCCCTACATTCGAACATTCACAGTCATCTCATAATCCATTAATTGCACTTGTGGTAGCCCCATTTTCTTAGTATTTTCCTGATTGCTCAAAGGCCAAGCCCCACCCACGTCCTTTCTTAGATTCAAGGAAAACCGACAATGTATACTTTCTTGTGAATTCATCTCCCCCTATCCCTCCAAAAAGATCATTAGCTGTTGAATCCCACATCCCAAATGACAAACTTTAGCTGTTGAATCCCACATCCCAAATGACAAACTTTTTTCATCCATCTGAGGTCCAGAGAATATCAGGAAAGGACTATGTGGACCAAAATATGGGAAAAAGTTTGATGGAGCACTGATGTTCTCAATATAAGCAAAACATCTGTGACTGTGTTCATTGTAAAGGAGAGAGAGAGAGAGAGAGAGAGAGAGAGAGAGAGAGAGAGAGAGAGAGAGAGATTATAGATATGTTTAGAGGTACACCCCTCAATTGCCAAATTGACAACTGACACTGATGATCATTTTTCAAGGAAAGTACCTAGAGAAGTCTTTTCAATGAATTAAAACCATTGTATATTTGACTCTGCGGCTCAGATCCAAGATACTCCTTTCTTTTTAATAGCACTAATCTCTTCAACAAAGATACGTAATTTTACCCACAAGTGTAATCTTTTGTGACACATAAGTGAAACTAGATTCTCACTGTTTCATGTTTCTCCAAACTTTGTAATTTTGTTTCCAAGACACACTATAAGTTTGATTGAAAGCAGCCCACCAAAACATATAACAAACTAAATCCTAGTCTATCTTAAAAATTTCTCTGTTAGAGGCTTATACAACCACTCCGGTGATCAGTATTGCAATTGCTAAAAAAAGTTAAAGATTGAAATGCCATATAACCCTGCTACACCACTAATGGTAATAATTTCCCATAATGCAGAAATTCACTACAGTGACACGAGGACAACCATGTTCATTGCAGCACTATTTATAATAGCAAAGTCATGGAATCAGTGCAAATGCCCAACAGTTGATGTATGGATAATGAAAATCTGGTACATTGATACAATGGAAACTGCTCAGCCATCAAAAAGATGAATTAATGAAATTTTCCAGGAAATGAATGGAATTAGAAAAAATTATATTGAGTGAAATATACCAGACACAAAAAGTTACACACCATATGTGCTTCCTAATAAGTGGATCCTAGTTCCAAACCTACTTAATGACATAGTCAAAGGTGAGTCTCTGTAATACCTACTATAATCACAAAGATTATAAATTAAAAAAGGGAAGGGGAGGATGGCCTCAAAAAAAAAAAGTAAAGGAGATAGGGGATCACACTTTAGTAGAGAAAATAGGCCACCAATTGTTCTCACCAATCAGGATGGATATAGGGACTGGCAGATAGATGATAACCATCCTATAAATGGGACACTGACTCCCTCCCCCTCCCGTCGTGTCCTACTCCTATTCTTCCATCTACCTTGAGTCTCCTCTTATATTAAGATCTTCATTTAAACAGTCTTTTATCTTTGATTAGGAGGTAACTTTCAGTACCAACCAGTGTGTAGCCAAGGGTGGTGCAGGAAAAGCAAAACTGAAATCAACAACAAATTATAATTCAGAACACCAAAAACCCTACATTAATCACCTGGAACCAGGCCAGCCAAATCTCTCCTCATCCTAAACCTCAGAGAACCTTGTGGAAGAGGGGGCAGCAAGATCGTTAAGAGCCTAAAGATGGGGAGAACCAACAATATACAAGAAACTCCACACAAGTTAGGGCTGCAGAAGGCAGAATTGGACTTTGCCTGACCTGCACAATGCCTGACATGTCAACAACCAAAGTCTAGCATGGATCACAGGGGAGAAAGCTTCAGGGAGTAGGATCCTTAGAGGCAAGGGATTTAACAGCCATAATAGAGTTCCCATACTAACTGCAAGCTCAAGAAGGGGCTCCCGGCCATACCACTGTAGTCCTAAACTCTCACTAGGGTGGAACACTCATAAGGAGGTCTGGCGTCCACACAAAAAGATGATCCAGGGGATGGGAGGGAAGAGGTGGGAGACTCTGGGAGCAGGAAGAGGGATGGATGGCATGAAAGTAAGGGGAGAAGGGGGCAGAGTTCAAGGGAGGATGACTAGGGAGGGGAGGAAGGAAAAAGGATGGGGGTACCTATTGAGCTTGTATGATTAGTAAAAAAATAAAATATGAGAGAAAAAAATTTTCTCTGCTAGAAAAATTAATCATTGTTTTTGAACTCATGTTCCCACATATCTTGACATTGACAGAGTGCAGACAAGTTATTTATTTTCCACAATGTAGCTTGAATGATTCTCGTCCAGTTTTTAAAAGAGTCCTTGTTCCCATCTGCAAATCAGTGAACAGAATCTTGACCTTTGCATTGTTATTGCCATTTATGTCTTCTTAGTTCCACTATACTTACTCATCAAATTCTACTTGAAGCAATAGGACTTCCCTTGTCTGCATGTACAAAGTTTTTCAAATTCTTTCCAAAATCAATTGCAAAGATGTTTGAATCTTGTGTTCTGAAATCATCTACCAATGATCTCACTTCTCAATTATTATTTTTTGGGAGATTTAGAGTATTTATCACTTGAAGATCATTTGAAAATTACTATAAAAGAAGAAAAGATTTGGATGCTATTATGATTTACAGGTTCCAGTCTGTGATTGACTGGTTCCATAACTGTAGACTTGCAACAAGGCTGAACACCATGGTCAGAAAGATCAAATGTTGAAGGAGCCTGTGTACTTCATGATGGACAGAAGTAGTGAGATAGAGGGAGCAAGAACCACTTGTAACCTTCATTAAGTTTAACAAGATATTAAGATGGTTTGAACTGCCTTAAATTAGTTATTGAGACTGCATGTATTAAGGGGGAATTCTGAAGCAAGCGTATTTAGTGCCTCCGGAAAAAGAAACGTTCTTAAGTGAAAACTTTTGATGCCAATCAACAGGTGACATACTAAAATTCAAAATTCATTTAAAGAACAGCTTATCTGTCTCCCAGTAGATATTACATCACACATAATGGAGAATTTAGGACATTATTTACAATGTTAATGGGTCTTTGCTACTTCTGCAATTTTTTTCTGTTTTCATGTAAGTGTGTGTGTGTGTTTTATGTTCATGTATGTACACATGTGACCACACCTGTGCACAGTGCACTTAGGAGGGTCCACAGAAGGAAGTACACTTAGCTAATAAGTAGCCTATACTACCGGTCTCGTTTTTCTAATTCCTAAGTAACAACTAGGGCAGGAACATTTGCCCTTTGTGAGAGCTGTGAGCAGGGGAGGTTGCAAAGTTACAACTGGCACCTGCTACCACCTTGTAGCAGCACCTTTGCAAGAGAGAGAGACAGGGCATATGGCCAGGTTTTTGAGGCTGCAGTGTTTATGAGCTCATAGCCTTCAAATGCTTGCTTCCCGTGACCTATGACTTCCAAGAAAGTCTCAGCTTCTAAGTATTCTGCCACATCCCAAATATCGCTAATCAACTAGGGACCAAATGCTCAACATATGACTCTGTCAGGGAAATCTCATCTTGAATTCATTCACCTTTTAACATATCTGTGCATGAATTTAAGTCCTATTCACCCAAATACAAGAATGGGAGAGTAGCTAGAAAACCCCTAAATGCTTATATTTTAAGGAATTATACTCTGAATTCACTGAATATAATGTAAATTTTTTGACCAAAGTTATAAAAATTATCAACTAAACATGAGTACATTATGGATTTAATTAGATGAACTTTAGCAGACAATGTACATGCCTACAACTGGATATATTTCAAAATAAAAAGCTGTTGAATATCAGCTAGTATCTAACTCAATCATATATTATAGGAATCAAACACTTAACTGTAATTGTAGGAAGGAAATATTAATACAATGATTTACATAAGTAATGTAAAATTCAAAGGAATTAAATTTATTTGGATTTTGTAATTTTTTTTAAATTCTGACATTTATCTATAAGAATAGATAGTCAGCTATCTGAAAAAAATTGAAACTACTTGTTTCCCTACAACTTTTTAAAACTCTGAAAAAAATATATGTGAACTAATTAATATTTCAGCACAAAAACAGTTTTTTCTACATTTTAAACTATTTTAACATCTAAGTCAACTTAAGCCAGTTGAATCATATATGTATATACACTGACACATTCCTGTATTGATGACAGATAAACAAATGCATGTCTTTTCTGGAGATAATTAAATTTTTTAGAGTCAAAGTGGTCCAAAAGGAGGCAAATAAGCTGAGAAACTAGATAAAAATGAAGCAAAAGAGTATTTTAAAATTCCACAAATCTGTTGTTCTATTTCGTTATTTTTGTTTTAAGGCAGGGTCTCACTAGGTAGCCTGGGCTAGACTGGAACTTATGATCTTGCATTATTCTCCCCAGTGATAATATTACAGTCATGCACCACCATATCCAGTTACCCCTATCTTTTGAATACACAAGTGTGAGTGTATCTGAGTTAAAACTGCCAGTGTTAAGCAGAGGACTATTGTGACTTTAAGAGTCTGGGAAATAGAGTTAGAAGTCAAGAAGGGAGCATCATTGGGTGCTAACCAGGCACCCATTCCACGTCTTGCTGGGCTAAGAGGCTAATGTGGGCCTGCCAGTCATTATTATTTTATTCTTTTCTATTTTTGTTCCATAGTTGTGTATGTATATAAGTAGAGCAAAGAGAGGGTTCAACTAGAATCAGAATACTTAACTGCTCCTCAAATTGTCTTACTTGACCATATTTATTCTTTTGCAAATACAACAGGTTTTCACCTAAAATTATTTTTAAAATAACCAGTAAGTCAACTAAGGAGACAGGTGGGGCCTGGCATAAAAGATCACCACCACTCTTGGGTATGAAACTAATAAGTGAGGTGCCGGCTGGCAGTAGACAGGACCAGCTAATGAGCTTTCTCCAGGAAGGTCCTGCAATGCCTGAGACACTGCTGGTACACCTGCTGGAAGTCAAAGTCATTGTCATAACAGATACCTTCAATAGAGAGTTGTTTCTGTGGACGATAATTCCCAAGTACCTCAATTTTAGCTTTGCACTTTTTAGATTGATTCATTTTCTTTTTGAATCTCTCAGATTGCTTTCATCCTTACACTGTATATAGTCAAATATGCAAAGTCTTCGTTAGTGTGGCATAGTGACATCTGGGGATGCCAAGTTTCCTCATGCAGATCCACCTGCCATAGAAAGAAGGGCTTTCACCTGATACATGATGTAGCCACACTGTCTGTCCTTCAATTATCTGAACTGTGTACATCAGTTACCACTTTTTGAGCACTTCTTGTGGTACCTAGATACATGAATAGCATTGACTTGGGACCATGCTCAGCCACCTTCCCCTGAAGACACTGTGCTCAGAGTTTGCATCATGGATTTTGTAGTTTTTTATATTTTATTTAAAATTATACCGCATTTTAAAGGTAAAACTAATATCTGAAAAAATGCATTGTATGAAATTGTATCTGTGTTAATGTATGTGTTTTCACACCCATGTGTATTTGCAAGTATAGGCAAGAAGTACCCACTAGTGTATTATTTCATCATTCTCCATTTTATTTTTCTGGAGCACATTGATTCAACTAGACTGTCTGGCCGCTGAGTTTTTTTATGATTATTATTATTTATTCAATTGTGCATGTATGGTGTGCGTGTGTGTGCATGTATGTGTGTGTGTGTAGGACCATGAACGAATTCAGGAACGCAGGAAACGCAGGCCGTCCCCGCTTCTGCCCGGCGTCTATACGTGGGGTCTAGGATCCGAACTCAGGACCTTCTGCCTACAAGGCAGAGGCTTAACCCCTGAGCCACCTCTCCAGCCCCTGGCCGCTGAGTTTTGAGAATCTGCCTGTTTCTGATCTGTCCCACCATCAATAGGGTTATAGCCGCACACTACAGTTCCTGCCTTTTATGTAGGTGTGGAGCTGTGAGCTTTAGTCATGCTTGTAAGAAGACACTCCAGTCACTCTCTCTCCAGCCCAAAATTAATATCTTCATGTGCACTAACATAATTAGCTTGCTGTTACCTATACTTTTGCTGTTGTAGAAATCTGCACTTGATGTTTTATGAAAAATGCCTCCATAGCTTTATAAGAAAGTGTTCTCAGGAATGTTATTAGTTTTCTATTTGGAATGATGGTTTCTTACCATGACTTCCAATATTGTAAAGTTGATAGCCTATAGAATACTTAGTTTTAGGGGTTTTTTTAGCACACTCTGGACGATCAAACATGAATAAACTAACCAATGCAGCAATTTGATATATTTTCAGGCTCATTCCTGTGAATGTTGGCCTAGCACTTGATGTCAAATGAATTTTACATAGCAAAAAAAAAAAAAGCATAACTATGAAATCTGAGTTCCCATTGATGGTTAGGAAATATTACAATTCATTCTATTTTATGTGCCACTTTACTGGATTTTACATGCTTGTATGTTGGTTGTAAGAGATTAAAAAGAAACAATTTTTAAAAGAATTAGAAAATAAAAAGAAGAAAAGCAGGATTTGATAGATTTTTCCAGTGGTTAAAGAACTTGTTGAGCAAGCAAGAGGACCATAATTTTAATTCCCAGATTTTATGCATAGAAATGGGTATCTGTTTGTATTTCCATCATGGACATCCTCAGAGCAAGCACATTAGATGTCAGTGAACTCTGAGTTTTATTAGAGACCCTGCCTTAAAAGAACAAGGTGGAAGGGCATTACACAATTATAATGGATGTTAACCTTTGGTCTGAACACGTCCTTGTAATCAGGTGTTAAGGCACCATTCTCAATAGACACATTACATACCGCGCGCACGCACACACACACACACACACACACACACACGAAAATGAAAAAAAGTAGTAAATAGTGTTCTAAATTCCTCAACAGTTTCGTATGCAATATCTGTTGAGAAATTGAGCTCTCCCTCTCTTTAGCCATAGTAGTGATCTTATGCTTAAGGTGAACAAGAGAAAGGGCTTATGGAAATGCCACTGGGTCCTTATATGTCATCGGAGAGGAGGACCCAGTGGAGAGTTAGGCACACACAATAAAGGACTCTCTGGGAATTGGGGGGGAGGCACTGGGGGAAGGGGAGGGGGAGGAGGGGGGAGGGAGGGAACTGGTAAAAAATTTTAAAATGTATAATTAAATTTTTAATAAAAAAATAAAAGAATTTGGGTCCTTTCAGTATCATTGGTTGATGTGCATCAAAAGTTTACCACAAATCATAAATATAAGAGAAGAAATTGAGTTTAAATCAATCCATCATATAGATGGAATGTTCTGATGATTTTTTATCCACAAAGTGATGCTGATATGATTGTCAGTTACTTATATTTATAATTTTTTCTAGTTTTACAAGCATAAATGAAGAGTTGAACTTTCCCTCCCTCCCTCTGCCATCTCTCCATTCCCCTTTTCTCTATATTTTTGATTCTCTGCATATCAAGGAGAACTCTGGTCATGAAAGAACACACACTCAATTGTATCTGCCCAAAAGTTTATTCTAAAAGAATTTTTATTTTGAAAGGACAGCAATAAAAATTAACATCTAGAATACTCAAAGCTGAACATTAAGTAAATACAATTGCTCTTCATGTACAATAGGGCATAGTTTTAAAATGACATTTGCTATTACTAAAGTCAGTGCAAAGATTTGCTTGCCAGTGGAACCATAATCCTGAAAAATTAGTGTTAGAATTACTTACTCTAAGTTTGCCTTGATGTAGCTACAAATAATTTAGAGTCAGCCATTTATTAATAGGAAACGTGGAACAACATATTGACTGTTTTGGATGACAAGTCGATGTATATGCTTTCAAATGACAAATCAAGTAGAAACTGTGGTTTATAAGTAAAAAGTCCTGAAATTGACCTAGAAAAATTGTTAAAATGTATTTTAGGGCAAAATTAAGCTGGCCTCATGGGAACATGTCTCATAGTTCAGTGGACCCTCTTTCATATATCATCTTTTAATCAAGTGACAGAACATGTACATGTTCTCTATAAACATATTCTCTAGTGAATTTACTTCCTTACCTTTTCATAGTGCTGCAATTTTCTTTATAGTCATTTTATTTCGATTTGTGTTCTTTCATGAAAGCTTCATTTTTAGTCAGTTTATGATACTAGAAGAATTATTAATGACCTGTCAGAAAAAATAAGGATATCATTATTTCTTTCTCCAGTGATTAAATAAGATTTATAACTATTCCCAAGGGATAACTACTTCCTATATACATTTGTTAATTTTAATAACTAAGGAACTATTGTGCATGTTTTTAAATACATGCATAGTTAGCACATAGAGTAAAATAGATATTTTGACAAAATTACACATTAAAAGTATTATAATCTCTTTATTAACAAAGTTTACTAATCATTGTATTCTCCTTTTATTCCAGTATTTTAGGAAAAAATAGTATATTTTCTTGATAATATTTTGCAGGTACTTCATTTTTAATTATAGATATGCATCTGACTATGTATATTTTTATGAGTGATGTCATTAAAATTTATCTACCAATAAAGGAAATATATGAAATCTAGTGTTTAGAAAAAAGAAATTAATAATTCAGTAAGTGAATATAAATTTATAATAAGATGGCTCAGCTTGTAAAGATAGCTGATCACAAACCTATCTAAATTCCACATGCTGTAAAGAAAGAAATGATGTCCAAATTTGTTTTCCAAATTCTACATGTGTCCTCTTTCTCCCTTTCTACTTCTCTCTCTTTGATAAATAAATAAAATCTTTTTTAAAATTAAATAAAATGATAATTTTCAGAGGTCCCTGTTCTACATTTTAAGTATTTACCTTTAAACATTATTAAAGATTGTAGAATATGTAAGATTTTGCTATGCCTATTCAAATCTCACATTATTTATTATGTACTTGCAGAGTTAGTACATATTTAAACATATTTGGTTTTGTTTTGAAAATATCATCCTGAAAGTGCTAGACTGGTAATTTCATCTGGATACAAGGGAAGAAAATAGCTTGGAGGAAAAAATTACTTCTGTGAATACCTTGCTGTCTAATTTGGAAAGGGAAACAGAATATACTTGATGTTATGTTTAACATCAAGCCACATAAGCTGAGACCCTCAAAATATAATAAGATATTTGATAAGTAGGGGAAAAAGTTCATAAAAATGGAAAATTTTGGATGAAAATGTACACTGGCATTCACGTTTCTGTAAGGACCTGGGCTGTTATGCCCTTGCTCTTGGCTATGTAACCACACTAAAATCTTCCAGAGAAGAGATCCTGATTCAATTTTCTGATAGCAGATGAGGGGGAACATCTGTCCATGAACTTTCTTGTTTCCCTTAATCTTCTCTGGTGAGTTGGATCTTAAAACTTTATTTTAAAATTGGGTTCTCTGATTCCTAAGGGTTTCTTTAAAAGTATTTTATATGTTTTAATATCAGTGTTTATCAGACATTTCTTTTGCAAATACTTTGCTATGAATATAAATAGTCTTCGTATTCTTAGGATCATGTCTTTCATATAACAGAAAAACGTTAATTTCCTTGAAGTCCACATCAACATGCCGTTGATATTATGTCTAACTAGATATTACCAGGGCAAATGTCATCTAGGAGTCTACAGTGTACATATTCAATATTTCATATAGTTAGTGATAACTTTATAAAAGTATAAGGTTTTATCACTTTAAGTATAGGAGTTTTTCTTTTATAGATTATTTATACACTGTTCCATCATCATTTATTAAAAATATCATGTCTTCTACATTCAAGAACTTTCATTTCTTTGTCAAACTTCAGATTTGCTATTTCAGGTCTCTAAATATACTTTATGTTTTCAACTCCTACAAAATAGCTTGAAGGATTTTTGATTAATATTGCACTGCTTATATGTATCAATTTGGGAAGTACTGTCTCTGAAAACTCCAAGTCTTGGAACTGAAAGGATGGCTCAGGGTTTGACTCTGCCTCATAAGCAGAAGATAGGAGTTAGGACTCTAGATCCCACAGAAAAACACCAGGTGAAAATGGTCTGTACTTCTAGCTTCAGAAAGCAGAGCCTAAGAAATCCCAGAGCAAAGAAAAAAAAAGGAAATAAACAATCTAGGATGATTCCCAAAGTCCCTTTGAACCTCCATAGGCACTCACAGTACCCTCTGATACACACAGTCACATAAAGACATAGACATAGACACAGATACACACGTATGTTGGCACATCCACCAAATAAATGAAAAAAAGGAAAGAAAACACTAAGCCTTCTCTTTGGAAACTTGTACCACATCTCCATTTGGATAAGTGAGTCTTTCATTCAACCTGTACTTGTAAATTCAGAACACAAGCCACAGTAAAATGTGACTTAATTGTAACTTGACTTCATTAATAGTGGACTTCTTTATTAATTTATTTATTGATTTTATAATTTTTAGTCTCAGATTTAAAAAAAACAGAAATGGTAAGAGTCAAGACATGTTAATAATAGCAATAAAATCAAATTTCAAAGAAGATATTTAAGTAGCAATCATTATAATGCATGACATAATATAATATATATTTCATTGATTAAATTAGTAAATTAGAACTTCATAAGGACATTCATCATTCATATACTACCGACAAAATTTTTACTTTGGATTTAAAGTAGCAAAAAGTATGCATTAGACTTTGTTTATCAGTATTCACATAGAGACTTTCAATTCACTACCATTGACGACTTCTGTGAGAAAGATCTTTAGCATGTTGTTTTCCTTTAAACTGGAATAATTATGGAGTGACATGTTTACTTCATACCTAATTTTTTATTGCAACATTTTTACCTGTTAAGTTTGTATGAGCAGAAAAAAAAAAAGAAAAGACTTGAAGAAAAAAAAAAAAAGAAATTTAGGCAACCCTTATGGTGATTGGACAGTTGTGCTCCACCATTGCCCTCCTTATCTTCCTGCTCTTCAGCAATAAACCAGTTCCTGCTCAGACAAAAAAAAAAAAAAAAAAAGACATTTTGCAGGATAAATTAAAAAGTTATTTTCTGGCATTATGTAATTTCTTTTTTCAGGGATAAAGAGAGTTTTGTTTTTTTCTTATGTTTCTCAGTTACAATTCTTAATGTAGTTTTACAAGAAATCTCATATGAAGACTAGGAGCTGAGAGAACCGGACACGTATTTAGAGAATATACAGGGATTACCAAGAGATGGGTATCCCTCTCATGTTAGATAGCAAACCTGCCAAACGTATGCTGCAGAACGTCAAAGCACTGAATCAGTTCCCTCCATTTTATTCACCTGAACAGAAAATGATTCCTTACACCTCTGTGGACTGGGTCTTCCCACATTTAGATACTCTCTTTCAGGCTGGTTTAGGACTTGTCTTTACTATCAATTCTTCATAAATGTGCACAGAGCTCAGCATTCAATGGCAGTTTTTCCTTTTTTTATTAAATACATTTTTAAAAATTTTTTACTCACTCATACAAATTTAATAGGTACCGCAGTCCCATCCCTCCTTCCACCCCTTCTCAGTCCCCTTTGTTCCCGCCCTCCCTTTTCCCCTCATTTCACCCCGTCCTTCCCTTTCTCCCAGTACCCACCTCTTCCCCCCCCCTCCCCGCAATTCCTGGAGCATCCTTTAGTGTGAATGTCAAACTTCCTTCTGCGTCCTCCACTCTAATGAGGTGTATTTGCAAAATGATTACTTTTTATCTGCTAGACTATATGCCCTCCCCTTCTGGTGAGATCAGGAAAGAACGTCTGTGAACTTAACCAGGTTTCTCATTACTTACTTGCAGACCTTGATGGAGGCCTATTTTCTCTGCTGTAACATGGTCCCCTCTCTCCTTGTTTCTGGTGTGGCCCTCCTACCCCATCTCTCTTATTCATAATCTTTGCAATTACTGTGTTACATAGGTTTACTTTTGAGTGTCTCAATGTGGGCTGGGTGAGTTTGGCGGTAAGAGTGTAAGAGCAAAAGGATGGGAGGAGCAATGATTTGCAAGATACTCCACACAAGTTAGAGCCGAAGCAATCATAATTGGATTTTGCATGCCCTGCGCAATGTCCAACACACTATGGACCCCACAAAGTCTAGCATCTGCTAAAGGCACCAAGATCCTTGGAGGCAAGGGATCGACAGCCACAGTAATGTTCCTGTGCTTTAGGGGAACACAGGAAAGGATTCAGGGAAATGCCACTGGGTCCTTGTACGTCATTGGAAAGGAGGGACCAGAGGAGAGTCAGGCATGCACATTAAAGGATTCTCTGGAGATTGGGAGGGAGGCACTGGGGAATGGGGAGGGAGGGGTAAGAGAAGGGGGAGCAGGAGGGTCAGGGAGAGGAGGAATGGAGGGAGGGAACCATTGTACCTATTATGTTTGTATGAGCTGAAATAATAATACTAAGAAAAAAAAGATGTGTAAATTTCCATGTATCTTTGAGAAAATGAAGCTACAAGTGGGTGGTCATGTGCCCCGTGTGGTTCCTGGTATGCCAATACATAATTGTGCAACCACAAAGTGCTCCTGCTTTCAGAACATTTAAATCAAAGAATAATTTTTCAATTATGTTTTAATTTCTTCTCATGTGGCATATTATCTTAAACCCCATTCTTTGTTTAAAATCTGTATTTTCCCAATATGAAAGTTTGAAATATTTAACTTTGTCAAAGACATGATTGTGTCCTAATTTTATTTTCCTGATAACAATGAAACATGCTATTCAAATCCTAATCTTCCAGCAATTAATTCTCCAAGACACCAAACATGATTAATCATTCAAGTATTCTTGTAAATTGGCAAGTATAACTGTGAGTACAAAAGGTAATTTGATTTCCCAATAGGGTATAGATTTGTTAGCATGCATATTTAAAGTGAAATTAAATAATCACCATCAATAAACACCCTCTCAAAAAATAGCAAAAAAAATGGAATAAATTTGATGTAACTATGTGACTCTTACAAGTTACTTATGAATAATTGATTTGATAACTTCTTTGCCTTGTTGACTAGGAAAGTCAAAGGCATAGTTTATTTTAATGTTTGCTTATTGAGAATTATATTTTTGCTATGTGCATGACTGGAGATGGAAAAAATTATACTGGCCTACATTTACCCTAGAAAAAGCAAATACCTCAACTTCCAGATTGGTACATGTATTAGTTAGGGTTCTCTAGAGTCACGGAATTCACAGAATAAATATACAGGAAATTTATTGAGTTGGCTTACAGATATGGCCGAGGTAGTACAGTGAAGGCTATTAGTAGCCAAGGTAGTCTAAGGATGGCTGCCAATAGCTAGCTGCTCAGTTCGGTAGTCAAGTAGGTGATGGCTGAAAGCTGGAGAACTCCTAAAGTCTTAGTGTAGTGGAAGGTCGAAGGAACCGGGTGGCCGAAAGAAAGAACGATTCCTAACACAGCTGCAAGAAAGCATCTGTTCTCCTTGACAGCTCTTTTTTATATGATGTAGTATTGGGAGAATCCTTTGAGAGATTTGGAGTTCTGATAGGATCTAGGGCGTGTACAATCCTTTCAAGTAAGTCTCAGTTGATCCTTTCCAGAGGTGGTCTCAGACCAGCTTAGTTAATACCGGGTGTGTCAAGTTGACACCCAGGCTTAACTATCACAGTATAGTTGCACCCTTAACCAACAAATATTTGCTTAACAATAGTTAGTGAATGAAAGAGAGCAGCTGACTGTGACTCAAGCAAGTAATAATAGGGAATTTAACGTTAATTTGGAAGTGGTGGGCGGAGCCTGGGAAATCTCAGAATGAAGCAAGAAGGAGGTCTGAACAATCCAGGATGATTCCCAAAGTCTCCCTTGACTCTCTACAGGGATTGCACACACACACACACAAACACACACACACACAGACACACAGAGAGAGAGAGAGAGAGAGAGAGAGAGAGAGAGGAAGGGAGAGAGAGACATAAATAAAATATAAAAATGAACACAGTAAAATAATACAAGAACATGATATGGGAAGTGAAAACTTCCAAATTTTTAAGCACCTTTTCAGCTACCACCTGAGAAACTCATGAATGTCTCTATCTGTAATATCTTTTCAAGAAATTATATATTGGAGCAACAATATGCAAGATACTCCACACAAGTTAGGGCTGAAGTAATCATAATAGGACTTTGCATGACCTGGGCAATGACTGACATATCGTTGATCCCCCAAAGTCTAGCATGGATCACAGGCACAAGAATCCTTAGAAGCAAAGGATTAATAGCAACAATAGTGTTTCAATACTAAAAGGGAACACAAGAAATAGCTCTAGGCAATGATACCTGAATCTTTACAACTCATTAGAGTGGAGGACCCAGAGGGAAGTTTGACATGCACACTAAAGGATGCTCCAATGATGGAGGGGAAGGGGCACTGGGAGAAAGGGAGAGAGGAGAGAAAAGGAAGAGGAAAAGAGAGGAGGGAGCAAGGGGATCCAGGGAGGAGTGGAGGGAGGGAGGGGACCAGGGTACCTATTAAGTTTGTATGAGTGGAAAAAAATAAATAAAAAATGAAAGCCTACTTAGTTTAGGGGTGGTGATGACTGAATCTTTATTGTATTTGATAAAACGCTAATAAAGTCCTATTATCTCAGAAAAAAAGAAATTATATATCTACTCATTTATGTTCTGACAATGAACTTTTATTATATTCTTTATATATAATAGCGTATAATAATATACTCCTTAAAAAGAGTATAGAAGGGCTAGAGATATGGCTCAGGGGTTAAGACTTTGTCTCATAAGCAGAAGGTCCTGAGTTTGGATCCAAAAGCCCCTATGAAAAGGCCAGGTGGAAATGCCGCTGGCCTGGGCTTACAGGCATAGTGGGCAGAGCCTAGGAAATTCCAGAGCTAAGCAACAAGGAGGTAGAAGCAATCCAGGATCTTTACAGAAGTCATCCTTGGTCCTCTGTAGGGACACACAGTGAGTGCCCTATGATACACACACACACACACCAACACACACACACACACACACACACACACACACAAACACTAAATAAAATATTAAGCAGCTTTATCCTTAATTATAAAAAAGAGCACATAAAACTCTTCCTCTTGCTTGTGAAGAGCCAAATTTTTAATTTCCAGAAAGCTTGCTTCCTAAATGCTCAATGACTAGCATGGTATGAATTCTGAAGCATAGCACTACAAAGAGTCTTTGATGGATTGACTCAGTGTATAAACGTTTTGTTATGTTCCCTTAGGCTGTGTCTTGTAATAATTGTTAGGCAAGACAGAACACATTTGAATTCAGAGCCAAGTTTGTTATTTTTATGTTATTTTGATTAACTAATTTTTAATTTGAACACTAATGACATTTAACAAGAAATTAATTTATAAATTATTCATAGAAAGCTTACTGGGCAAGCGATTTTTTGCCACATAATTTTTTTCTTGTAGCATAAAGCTAGGAAAATGGATATCACCATAATGTTTTAGCTGAGAGTTTGTTACCTGCATACCTCAAGATATATTATTCTTTATTCCTTTTTTTGGTGTCTTTCTTATTCATTCAGTAATATTTACTGAGTACTTCTTTGAAGAAAATTCATTGAAAACTAGAAAAAATGTAATTGGTTATGAATAAAAAGGTACCATGCACAGAAAAGAGAAAGATGTGACAGAGTTCAGGGAAAGATCTATGAGCAAAGTATAGAAACACAGACAAATGGATATCCTACAGAGAAAAGTTGATGGAACACATATCCTGAAAAAATTCTTACATTTTTCAATGGTTTCTCATGTGCCAAACTTGGGTGCCAAGGAGTCTGTGACTTCTATCATCCTGTAAGATTAAGTTTGAGTATCTCTGGGCTCCTCCTCTATAGAACTGTCTACTATTGCTCATGCAAAGGAATAAAGAAGAGAAAATCTCCTGGTCTCTTTTATCTTCAATCAATAAAATTTATAATGAGAACAGAGTTGTTTATATCACTAATAATTTTTAATTCATAAAATAGGGAATTCATTGCTTTGCATTGTTCACAACTGTAACACTGGAAAGACACCTTAGAAATTGATAAACACAGCAAGAAATTCAGACTGGTGTACTTTGATTGGAAATGGGATCACTGGCTAGAAACTACAGCTAATATACTAGTTATTCCTGATCATGGTTTCATGGATGCACAAAATGCATATTTTCATAAGAGTATGGGTACTGAACATTCTTGAAAATTATCAGAATCCCAAAATATCACTGTAGACATATAACCTCTGTCAAGATGTAGAATTGACTGCAGGAGCAATGGAAAAAATGGAGCATATGAAATTAATACATGGATTTAATTAATACATCTTAAAAGGCTCCATCCTTGAAGCTTTCTTGTCGTGATAAAATGAAATTGCAATTATCATTATCTCTGTAGAGAATTGCAGAATGCTTCCCTAAAATTTTCTCCAAACAGTGATTATTTTCTTATACATCTTATGAATAAATATTATATTATATGAGAAGAGGTACTCTTAATAAAAGGGTCCTAAGAAGGTAAGTTAACCTTACACCACAAGTGTCAGCTCTGCTGGAGGGTTTTGATACAGACCAAAGAGGAAGCAAACTCTGAGAAGACAGAACGATGAAAAATGTATTAAGTAAGGGACTGCAATGTGCATAGACAACATAAACTGGAAGAGACAATGGTTAAAGTCTCACCAGGGACCAAAGAAATCATGAATCTGCCAAGATATGCATAACTGTGAGAGATCAAACGTGTGGTTTCAAACTGAATTTTTTTTTTTTTACAAAAACTTCTTTTATAGCAGATATAGAAAACAAATGCACTTCCTAATCTTAGACACTATTTCCGGAAGCATGTACTCACTAAAGGAAAATCAGGAATATGATTGGACAGATTGCACAGATGCAAAATAACATGGTCACTCCAGAGGATACCATGGTTAAATCCAATTTGTATACACTCTCACACTAAGATTTCAATGATATTTTTTACCGCCCAGCTGTTTCCTTCCAGCATGTGAATAGAACTCAGAGAGAAGTTTGGAGGTATTTTTGGGTTATGGAAAGTGCTCTTTACTTTAAGTGTCTCTATTATCCTTGACTTCAGTCCTAGTAGAAATGGCAGAACAAAGAAAGCATGTATATTAGGCAAAGAGATATGTAGGAATAATTCAATAGATGTCAAAGAAAATGAAGTGTGACTATAGTTGTATAGAAAAGGAATGGTAAGCATTTGAGTGATTAGTGAAATAGGATTGGCAGCTTATGGAGATATATCAGTTTCAAGGTGGTAGCAGTGACTCTCTATTAGAGGTAGATGATTGCTTGAGGAATCAGGAAGTAATTTACACAAGAAATGGCATCAACTTTGGTACCTAATACAGGTAGATGTAGTTTCTAGTCTGTCTCCTTTGCTTCTTGACTCATAGGAACACCTCGCTCTTCTATTTTTGTCTATAAACAAATACAGAGCTCCATGAATTCAAGGATGCTAACTAGTATCTGTGTCTGTGCATAAGTAAACTATGACATGGTTATTTTATGTTAGAAAGCACTCCAGGTTAGGACATGTGAAGTTTTTGGAGAAGCTAGTGGTAAATTAAAAGTGATAAAATGTTTTGAAAGATTTTTTAATATTCTTCAAGATATGATTCAAGTGATTACTATATTGTTGCCTGAAGAATTTTTCTGTGTCTAACAAATGTGTCCCTGTTCTAACTCCACTGTAAGACCAACACATGTTTAGAAATAGGTTCTATCAGGAGAGGGAATGTATGCAATCTAGAAGAAATAAAACTATCCAGGGATAAATAATGGAGGCTTTCTGCTTAATTAAATTAATTTGTTTCAAGCTTACAACATGCCATCTCACATAATGCATAGTGAAGAATTTGTATTTTTATTCATTTGTTTCGGGATATACACAAGCAAAGCAAAACATGAAAGCTTGTTTCTGCCTTTTATTTTTACAACCTTCATTTTCAGTATAGTAGTGAGAAAAGTTGAACAAATAATTATGACTTCTTTTGAAGACAGCACATAAAGGAAAAGCTATGCCTTTCTTCCTTGAACTTTTCTTGACCTATAATAGTTGTTTTCCTAAATAAAATGAAGTGGTAACTCATTACATGCTTTTGTTAAAGCTGTCTGCTTCTTGAAGAGCAACTAAAATATGTCCTTCTCTGTGCAAAGGGACAAAAAAAAAAAAAGACTCTATCAAAATCAAGGCACAGTGCAATGTGTAAGAAATGTTTTGAACATCCAAACAGGATATTTTTTCAAATCATTCAGAGATTTTCTACCGTTAATCAATTCCTTTGAAGTAGACATTTCATCTTAACAGAATCAAATTCTGAATCATTATATTGATTTGTAACATGAATATACCTAGTTCATTTTGCTCATAAACATGCAGCAACATGAAAACACACCATGATAGAATGTTACTCAGATGTATTTTATTTATCCTAGGAACAGATTAAGAAAGTGGGTTTGAAGGATAATTTTTGCCTATCTTTAATGTGTCTACAAATGATCTTTTTTTCTCTAATAATATCTTCATGAAATATACAGACAAGTGACTTTTCAGTTTCTATTGAAGAATAAACCATAGTAGCTTATTTATTATAAATTTATGTTTTATTATAACATGATGGAATCTAATGGCATGAATTTTTATTTCAAACAATAGCCATTTTAAATTTATTATTTATTTTATTGCACAAATTAATGACTGTGTATGAAATTCAGGTAAAGTAGCTATTAGCTTTCGAAGTTTCAGTTAAGGCTATCCAAGCTTCATCTCATTTTTCTATTCACGTAAGTGCTGTATTCTGCATTGACATCTCTCCTTTCTAAAGACATGGGACATAAATTAATGAGGATAGCAGTGTTTTTTGTTTTCAGGACAGAGACAAAAACTCAATACTTAACAGTCCTCCCTTCAGAAGATTGTATTCCTATGGACCTGCACACTCCGAATTCTGCTGCCTAAAGGAAGCAAAGTATTAGGTGGATCCAGTCAGTAAGAAAGATATCAAGTTGACATCAGCAGAGATACATAGATAAATATCTTCACTTAAATACATTTTTATTAGATTATAATCACGTACTCGTGTTAAATGTCAATAAGATTTAGCTTTTAATTGATGCATTTAGGAAGAAGCAAATATATTTATGAAATTGAAACCTGAATGGCTTTCTTTTAAGGTAAATATCTAACATATAACTGGCTATTCTGTTTTGTTTGCATTTGTAAGACCATGGAAAATGAATTTCAAATATGTAAAATATGATTCAGTAACAGTAGTTTTAAAAAAACATGCATTCATTTGCCGCATAGCTGTTATATCTTCTTTTCTAAATCTCTGTCTCTCTCTGTCTCTCTCACACACACGTATAAGTGTGTGTGTGTGTGTGTGTGTGTGTGTGTGTGTGTGCACGTGAGCACACAAGAGGGCACTTGAATGTGTATGCCTATATAGACCCAGACTTGAGAAATATTTCTTCATTATTGTAACTCCTTATTTCTTTGCTCTGGGCTTTCCAAGATTCCATTGTTCAGGGACCAAACTGCGGTCTGCTGCCATTTCTTTTCTTTTGTTATTTATTATTTATTCAATTGTGCGTATATGCATGTATGTGTGTATATGTATGTGTGTGTGTGTGTGTAGAACCACGGACGAATTCGGGAACCACCATGGATGCCTCCACCTCCTCCTTGTTTACTCTGCCCCAGGATTCACAGGCTCCGCCCTACCAGGACCAGAAACGCAGGCCGCCCCCAGCTTCTGCCCGGCGTCTATACGTGGGGTCTAGGATCTGAACTCAAGACCTTCAGCCTGCAAGGCAGAGGCTTAACCCCTGAGCCACCTCTCCAGCCCCTCTGCTGCCATTTCTACCTGGTGTTTTTGCACAGATTTAGGATTTTAACTTAGATCCTTTTGCTTGTAAGACAAACCCCAAGGCTGCTCTCCAGCCTGTACTTTATTTCTTACAAAGTCTTTATTTATTTATTTATTTATTTATTTATTTATTTATTTATTTATTTATTTATTTATTCCACTCATACAAAGTCAATAAGTACTCCATTCCCCTCCCTCCCTTCACCCCTCCCTGGATCCCCTTGCTGCCTCCCTCCTTTTTCCTTTCCTTCCCCCCTCCCTTTCTCCCAGTGCACTACCCCCCATTCCTGGAGCATCCTTTAGTGTGCATATCAAACTTTCCTCTGGGTCCTCTTCTCTGATGAGGTGTAAGGACTCTCTCATCGCCTAGAGCTCTTTTTTGTGTTCCCCTTTAGTATAGGAAATTACCAACATACCATTGAACCCCCAAAGTCTAGCATGAATCACAGACACTAAGATTCTTAGAAGCAAGAGATTAACAGCCACAATAGTGTTCTTACAAAGTCTTAACAATGTTCACTGTGTACATAATATATGCACACACACACAGACACACATACATGTCAATATAATGTAATTATGTCAATATAATAATGTTATCTAATCCTTCAATAGCATTTTAAGAAAACTATTCTTAATATAATGTGACATTTCAATGTGAAAATGTTTTCTCATCTCACTTATATTACTTATTGCCTTGCCAAGTCTCTTTCCTGTCTGTTATTCATTACCAAGAAGGTTTAGGTTTCTAACTTGAGTATTAGCAATTTCCAGCCCCTTGCAACCTTATACTTACCACACAAAGAGTTTTACATTTTGGTAGGTGACACTGTTGTACATTAAAAGTATAAGATGCGACCAGTATATATCTTACATACTAATATTTTAACTGGTGTCATCACATAAGTGATTTTATAAAAATAAACCGTTTCTTGAATTGCTCAAGATGAAATGACCCAGAATGATTAAGCCTGTCATTTTGTAACTGAGGATATGAAAACCAGTTGACTTTCCATAACCTGTCATAATTGACTAATAACATGATTATCTTAGATGACACACATCAAATTACAGTAATTTCTTGTTTATCATGCTGTTAATCTATCATTAATCTATGATGGAAACTCAAAAAACGTGGAAATTTTGTTCAAATTATACTGTCAAAATGCACAACACACCTACCTAAAAAAAAAGTGAGCAGACCTTAATTGCATAAAGAGATGCATCAATGATTACTATCGTAGTTACTAGAAACTGACTTTCATAGGCAGTTGATGCTGTGTACTTATATTGAAAACTTCTATAAAAAGAGGACTAGAGTTGTAAGCAGATGAGAAGTACAGATAATGACTCCTCTCATGACAACACCACTCTCTGGCTGGATATGATTCATGCCAAGAAATTATATCTGTAACCTAGACTCCTTCTGGTCATTTTTATTTTCCAACTATTGAAAACATAGTAATGGTCATATAGTTAAGGAACTGGCTTTGTGCCTCTGTAGTAGAATTCATAGCCTGTAGAAAGGAAAATTCAAGTGGAGAAATTTTGAACTTTTTGCTTGTCAACATTTAATGCTGCATTTTGTTTAAGTTCTAATATGAAAAATACATATTTTTCTACAGAGAAAGATATGGTCATTACAAAGTAATATTATTTTTATTTTGTATTTTATTTTTTAGTACTTACTTATTTTTTCCACTCATACAAGCTTGACAGGTACCCTATTCCCCTCCCTCCCTCCACCCCTTCCTGGATCCCCTTACTCCCTCTCTCCTTTTCCCCTTCCTTCTCCCCCTCCCTTTCTCCCATTGTCCTCCCACCCATCCCTAGAGCATCTTTTAGTGTGCATGTCAACTTCCCTCTGATGATGTATAAGGACTCAGTAACATTGCCTAGAGTGCTTTTTTTGTGTTCCACTTCAGTATAGGAACACTATTGTGGTTGTTAATCTCTTGCCTCTAAGGATCCTAGTGCCTGTGATCCATACTAGATTTTGGGGTGTCAATGATATGTTGGTCATTGCACAAGTCTTGCAAAGTCCAATTATGATTACTTCGCCCCTAACATGTGTGGAGTATCTTGCATGTCATAACTCCTTCCCATCTTTAGGCTCTCACAATCTTACCACCCCCTCTTCCGCAAATTTCCTTGAGCTTTAAAAGATGGGGAGAGATTAGGCTGGCCTAATTCCAGGTTGTTGATATAGAGTCTCTGATTTTCTGAATTATGGTTTCTTGATTTTTTTTTTCAGTTTTGCTGCTCCTACAATGCCCATGGCTCCATCCTGATGGGTATTGGATGTCACTCCCTGGCCAGAGATAAAAGGCTGTTAAAATACATTCTTATTATAAGGGTAGATTCAAAGGTAGATGGAATAAGAGTAGGAGACCATGGTGAGTGGGAGGGTCAGTCTCCCAATTGCAAAATGATTACCTTCTGTCTGCCAGACTGTATGCCCTCCTTTCTGGTGAGAACATGTCCCAACAGTTGCAAATAACCAGGAAGGAAAGTCTGTGACCTTAACCAGATATGTCATTACTTACTTGTAGTCTTTGATGGTGGCCTATTTTCTCCGCTGTAGCATGATCCCCTCTCTCCCCATTGCTGGCGGGGCCCTCCTAACCCTTCTGTCTTGTCTATAATCTTTGCAATTACTGTAGGTATTACAGAGATTTATCTTTGTGTATGTCTCTAAGTGGATTTGATACTAAGATCCACCTATTAGGGAATACATACCATGCTTAATTTTCTGTGTCTGGGATATGTCACTAAATTTAATCTTTTCTTATTCCATCCATTTCCTGGCAAATTACATTAATTCTTCATTTTTGATGGCTGAGTAGTATTCTACTGCATGAATGTACCACATTTTCCTTATCCACTCGTCAACTATTGGACATTTGGGTTGATTCCATGACTTTGCTACTGTAAAGGGTGCTGCTAAGAACATAGTGAATTTTTGTTGCATGGGGATTATTCCCAAAAGTGGAATAGCAGGGTCATATGTCATTTCAATCTTTAACTTTTTTAAGAATCGCCAGACAGCTTGCCAGGGTGATTGTATGAGCCTGCATTCCCACCATCAATGTAGGAGAGTTCCCTTCTTGCCACATCCTCTCTAGCATTTGGTGTTGTTTGTATTGTGGATTGTTGCCATCCTGACCAGGGTGAAATGATATCTCAAAGAAGTTTTGCTTTCCATTCCCTGATGACTAAGGATGCAAAGCATTTTTTAAGATATTTGTTAGACATTTTAATTTCGTCACTGGTAAAGTTTCTTTTAAGTTCCAAGGCCCATTTTTTAATTGAGCTATTTGTTTTCTTGGTGTTTAGTTTTCTAAGTTATTTGTGCACTCTGGATAATAGAGCTCTATCAGATATATGGTTAGTGAAGATTTTCTCCCATTCTGTGGGTTGCCTTTGTGCTCAAGTTACAATCTCTTTATCTGAACAGAAGCTCTTTAATTTCATAAGATTCCATCTGTTGAGTGCTGGTTGTATTGACTGTGCCTAGTCCAATCAGCTCCAGGGAGCTCCCTACCTTTTAAACTAAGGTTTCTATAGTCTCTGGCCTTATATTGAGGTACTTGACCACTTGGAATTAAGTATTGTACATGGTGACAAGTACGGGTCCAGTTTTAATCTGCATGTGGGCATCCATTTTTGCCAGCACCATTTGTTGAAGATGCTGTCCTTTTTCCATTGGATTTTTTGGGCCCCCTTTTCAAAGATCAAATGGCTGTAATTGTGTGAGCTTCCATCTGGATTTTCAACACTTATCCATTGGTCTGTGTGTCTACTTTGGAGCCAGTCAGTACCAGGCTGTTTTTATAACTATGGATTTGTAATATAGACTAAGTTTCGGTATGGTGATACCTCCAGCAGCGGTTTTGTTACCCGGGATTGTTTTTGCTATCCTGGGTCTTTTGTGCCTCCATATGAATTTTGAGATTGTTTGGTCAATTTCTTTAAAGAATTGCTTTGGGATTTTAATTGGTATAGCATTGAATCTGAATATTGCCTTTGGTAGGATGGTCATTGTTATGATGTTAATTCTGCCAATCCAGGAACATGGGAGGTCATTCAACCTTCTGGTTTCTTCTGCAGTTTCTTTCTTAGGGTTTTAAAGTTTTCATTGTAAAGGTCTCTTACTTCCTTGGTTAGGTTTATACCAAGGTGATTTACTTGGGGGGGGGCTAATATAAATGCTATTGTTTCTCTCAGGGGTTTTTCACTTCTTTCATTCTGAGCATATAGGAAGGCCACAGATTTGTGTACGTTTATTTTGTATCCTGCTACTCTGTTGAACTTCTGTATTAGTTCCAGGAGCTTCCTGGTGGAGTTTTTGGGATCACTCAGGTATATGATCATGTCATCTGCAAATAGAGATAACTTGACGTCTGCCTTGTCAATTTGAGTCCCTTTTATCTCCCTTTCTTGTCTTATGGCTTCAGGTAACACTTCAAGTATAATATTGAATACAAGTGGTGAGAGTGGACAGCCTTGTCTAGTTCCTGATGGAAGGGAGAATGCTTCAAGTTGTTTTCCATTGAGTGAAATCCTTGCTTTTGATTTGCTGTATATAGCTTTTATCATATTGATAAAGTTTACTTCCATTACAACTGCCTCTAGGGTTTTGATCATAAAGGGCTGTTGGATCATTTTTTTTTCATGCTGGAGCCTTCTTTTTTTATTTAACATTTTTTATTAATATTTCCACGCATAAAACATTTAATAGGTACAACAGTTCCCTCCTTCCTTCCTCCTCCTCCCAAACCCCCTGCTCCCCTTCCCCTAACCCTTCCCTCCCCATCCCCCAGTGCCTCCTGCCCCAATTCCAGAGAGTTCTTTAATATGCATCCCTGACTCTCCTCTGGGCCCTCCTCTCCGATGACATACAAGGACCCAGTGGCCTTTCCCCAAACCCTTTCCCGTGTTCCCCTTAAGCATAGGAACACTACTGTGGCTGCCAATCCCTTGCCTCCAAGGATCTTGGTGCCTTTAGCAGATGCTAGACTTTGTGAGGTCAATAGTGTGTTGGACATTGTGCAGGGCATGCAAAGTCCTATTATGATTACTTCGGCCCTAACAAGTGTGGAGAATCTTGAAAATCATTGCTCCTCCCATCCTTGTGCTCTTACACTCTTACTGCCCCCTCCTACGCAAATTTCCCTGAGCTTCAGGATGGGGAGAGATTAGTCTGGCCTAGTTCTAGTTGGTTGATATAGAGTCTCTGAAGTTCTGGATTATGGTTTGTTGGTTTTCTTTTGCAGTTTTGCTGCTCCTGCAATGCCCTTCACTCCATCCTGATGGGCACTGTATGTCACCCCCTGGCCAGAGACAAAAAGAGTTAAACTGGAGTCTTATTATAAGAGCACATTCAAGGGTAGATGTAATAAAAGTTGGAAACCTCAGTGAGGAAGGGTCAATCACCCATTTGCAAAATGGTTACTTTTTATCTGCCAGACTATATGCCCTCCCCTTCTGGTGAGATCATACCCCTTGGTTGTAAATGATCAGGAACGAACATTTGTGAACTTAACCAGGTGTCACATCACTTACTTGCAGTCCTTGATGGAGGACTATTTTCTCTACTGTAACATGGTCACTTCTCTCCTTGTTTCTGGTGTGGCCCTCCTACCCCATCCCTCCTGTTCATAATCCTTGCAATTACTGTAGGTAATACATAGATTTACCTATGAGTGTCTCAAGGTGGGCTGGGTGGGTTTGGTACTAGGAATCACTTATTAAGGAGCACATACGATGCTTAATTTTCTGGGTTTGGGATACTTCACTTAATATAATTGTTTCTAATGACATCCATTTCCCGGCAAATTCCAGTAATTGATCATTCTTGATGGTTGAGTAGTACTCCATTGAATAGATGTACCACAGTTTCCTTATCCAATCATCAACTATTGGACATTTGGGTTGATTCCATGACTTTGCTGTTGTAAAAAGTGCTGTTATGAACATGGTCGTGCTTGTGCTATTGAGGTGAACCTCTGCTGTATGTGGGGTTATTCCCAAAAGTAGAATAGCAGGGTCATATGGCATTTCAATCTTTAATTTCTTTAAGAATCTCCAGACAGCTCGCCAGAGTGGCTGTATGAGCCTGCATTCCCACCAGCAATGTAGCAGAGTTCCCCTCTCTCCACATCCTCTCCAGCACTTGTTGTTGTTTTTATTGTGGATTTTTGCCATACTGACCGGGGTGAGATGATATCTCAGGGAAGTTTTGGTTTGCATTTCCCTGACGGCTAAGGAAGTGGAGCATTTTTTAAGATATTTGTTAGACATTTTAATTTCATCACTGGTAAAATTTCCTTTAAATTCCAGAGCCCATTTGTTAATTGGGCCATTGGTTTCCTTGGTGTTTAATTTTCTAAGTTCTTTGTGCACTCTGGACAGTAGAGCTCTATCAGATATGTGGTTAGTGAAGATTTTCGCCCATTCTGTGGGTTGCCTTTGAGCTCGTGTTACAATCTCTTTATCTGAACAGAAGCTCTTTAATTTCACAAGATCCCAACTGTTGACAGTTAGTAGCAGTGACTGTGCCATTGGATGTCTGTTTAGGAAATGTTGGCCTAGCCCAATCAGCTCGAGGGAGTTCCCTATCCTTTCAATTATGGTTTTTATAGTCTCTGGCCTTATATCAAGGTCCTTGATCCATTTGGAATTAAGTCTTGTACATGGTGACAAGTACGGGTCCAGCTTTAATCTTCTGCATATGGAGATCCAGTTTTGCCTGCACCATTTGTTGAAGATGCTGTTCTTTTTCCATTGGATTCTTTGGGCCCCTTTGTCAAAGACCAAATGGCTGTAATTTTGTGGACTTATATCTGTGTCTTCAATCCTTATCCAATGATCTGTGTGTCTATTTTGGAGGCAGGACCAGGCTGTTTTTACAATGGATTTGTAGTATAGACTAAGGTTTGGTATGGTGATACCTCCAGCAGTGTTTTTGTTAGTCAGGATTGTCTTTGCTATCCTGGGTCTTTTGTGCCTCCATATGAATTTTGAGATTGTTTGGTCAACTTCTTTGAAGAATTGATTTGGGATTTTAATTGGTATAGCATTAAATTTGTATATTGCCTTTGGTAGGATGGTCATTTTTACAATGTTGATCCTGCCAAGCCAGGAACATGGGAGGTCTTTCCACCTTCTGGTGTCTTCTGCTATTTCTTTCTTTTGGGTTTTAAAGTTTTCATTGTAAAGGTCTCTTACTTCCTTGGTTAGGTTAATACCAAGGTATTTCATTTTTTTAGGGGCTATAGTAAATGGGATTGTTTCTCTCAAGGCTTTTTCACTTCTTTCATTCTGGGCATATAGGAAGGCCTCTGATTTTTGCACATTTATTTTGTATCCTGCCACCCTGCTGAACTTCTCAATTAGTTCCAGAGTGGAGTTTTTGGGATCACTCAGGTATGAGATCATGTCATCTGCAAATAGAGATAACTTGACTTCTTCCTTGCCGATTTGAGACCCTCTTATATCCCTTTCTTGTCTTATGGCTTCGGCTAAGACTTCAAGTACAATATTGAATAGAAGTGGTGAGAGTGGACAGCCTTGCCTAGTTCCTGAACCACGTGGGAATGCTTCTTTTTTTAAATTTTTTAACATTTTTTATTATTGTTTCCGCTCATACAAACTTAATAGGTAGACCAGTTCTCTCCCACTCTCCTCCTCCCCCTGAACCTCCTGGTCCCCTTCCCTCCCTCCCCATCTCCCAGTGCCTCCCCCCCAATTCCCAGAGAGTCCTTTATTGTGTATGCTTAATTCTCCTCTTGGTCCTCCTCTCCGATGACATACAAGGACCAGTGGCATTTCCCTGAACCCTTTCTCGTATTCCCCTTAAGCATAGGAACACTACTGTGGCTGTCAATCCCTTGCCTCTAAGGATCTTGGTGCCTTTAGCAGATGCTAGACTTTGTGAGGTCAATAGTGTGTTGTACATTGCGCAGGGCATGCAAAGTCCTATTATGATTGCTTCAGCCCTAACTAGTTTGGAGAATCTTCAGATCATCGCTCCTCCCATCCTTTTGCTCTTACAATCTTACCGCCCCCTCTTCCGCAAATGTCCCTGAGATTCAGGATGGGAGGAGATTAGGCTGGCTTAGTTCTATGTGGTTGATATAGAGTCTCTGAAGTTCTGGCTTGTGGTTTGTTGATTTTCTTTTGCAGTTTTGCTGCTCCTGCAATGCCCTTCACTCCATCCTGATGGGCACTGTATTTCGCCCCCTTGTCAGAGACAAAAAACTGTTAAACTGGAGTCTTTTTATAATAGCACATTAAAGGGTAGATGCAATAAAAGCAGGAAACCTCGGTGAGGGAGGGGTCAGTCACCCATTTGCAAAATGATCACCTTTCTTCTGCCAGACTATATGCCCTCCCCTTCTGGTGAGATCATAACCCCTCAGTTGTACGTGATCAGGAATGAATGTCTGTGAACTTAACCAGGTGTCATATTATTTACTTGCATTCCTTGGGGGCCGATTTTCTCTGCTGTAACATGGTCCCCTCTCTCCTTGTGTCTGGTGTGGCCCTCCAACCCCATCCCTCCTGTTCACAATCCTTGCAAATACTGTATTACATAGGTTTACCTTTGAGTGTCTCAATGGGGACTGGGTTAGTTTGGTAATAGGAGCCAACTATTAGGGAGTACATATGGCACTTAACTTTCTGGATTTGGGATACTTCACTTAATATAATTGTTTTAATGACATCCATTTCCCAGCAAATTCCAGTAATTCATCATTTTTGGTGGCTGAGTAGTACTCCATTGTATAGATGTACCACAGTTTCCTTATCCACTCGTCAACTGTTGGATATTTAGGTTGATTCCATGACTTTGCTATTATAAACAGTGCTGCTATGAACATGGTCGAGCTTGTGCTATCGAGGCGAACCTCTGTTGTATGGGGGGTTATTCCCAAAAGTGGGGTAGCAGGGTCATGTGGCATTTCAATCTTTAATTTCTTTAAGAATCTCCAGACGGCTCGCCAGAGTAGCTATATGAGCCTGCATTCCCACCAGCAATGTAGCAGAGTTCCCCTCTCTCCACATCCTCTCCAGCACTTGTTGTTGTTGTATTGTGGATTTTTGCCATACTGACTGGGGTGAGATGATATCTCAGGGAAGTTTTGGTTTGCATTTCCCTGATGGCTAAAGAGGGGGAGCATTTTTTAAGATATTTGTTAGACACTTTAATTTCATCACTGGTAAAATTTCTTTTAAGTTCCAGGGCCCATTTTTTAATTGGGCCATGGGTTTCCTTGGTGTTTAATTTTCTAAGTTCTTTGTGCACTCTGGACAGTAGAGCTCTATCAGATATGTGGTTAGTGAAGATTTTCGCCCATTCTGTGGGTTGCCTTTGAAAAGCTCCTGTTACAATCTCTTTATCTGAACAGAAGCTCTTTAATTTCACAAGATCCCAACTGTTGACAGTTAGTAGCAGTGACTGTGCCATTGGATGTCTGTTTAGGAAATGTTGGCCTAGCCCAATCAGCTCGAGGGAGTTCCCTATCCTTTGAATTATGGTTTTTATAGTCTCTGGCCTTATATCAAGGTCCTTGATCCATTTGGAATTAAGTCTTGTACATGGTGACAAGTACGGGTCCAGCTTTAATCTTCTGCATATGGAGATCCAGTTTTGCCTGCACCATTTGTTGAAGATGCTGTTCTTTTTCCATTGGATTCTTTGGGCCCCTCTGTCAAAGACCAAATGGCTGTAATTTTGTGGACTTATATTTGTGTCTTCATTCCTTATCCAATGATCTGTGTGTCTATTTTGGAGGCAGGACCAGGCTGTTTTTACAATGGATTTGTAGTATAGACTAAGGTTTGGTATGGTGATACCTCCAGCAGTGTTTTTGTTAATCAGGATTGTCTTTGCTATCCTGGGTCTTTTGTGCCTCCATATGAATTGTGAGATTGTTTGGTCAACTTCTTCGAAGAATTGCTTTGGGATTTTAATTGGTATAGCATTGAATTTGTATACTGCCTTTGGTAGGATGGTCATTTTTACAATGTTGATCCTGCCAAGCCAGGAACATGGGTGGTCTTTCCACCTTCTGGTGTCTTCTGCTATTTCTTTCTTTTGGGTTTTAAAGTTTTCATTGTAAAGGTCTCTTACTTCCTTGGTTAGGTTAATACCAAGGTATTTCATTTTTTTAGGGGCTGTAGTAAATGGGATTGTTTCTCTCAAGGCTTTTTCACTTCTTTCATTCTGGGCATATAGGAAGGCTTCTGATTTTTGCACATTTATTTTGTATTCTGCCACCCTGCTGAACTTCTCAATTAGTTCCGGGAGCTTACTGGTGGAGTTTTTGGGATCACTCAGGTATGAGATCATGTCATCTGCAAATAGGGATAACTTGACTTCTTCCTTAACGATTTGAGACTCTCTTATGTCCCTTTCTTGTCTTATGGCTTCGGCTAAGACTTCAAGTACAATATTGAATAGAAGTGGTGAGAGTGGACAGCCTTGCCTAGTTCCTGAAGGAAGTGGGAATGTTTCTTTTTTTTTTAATTTTTTAACATTTTTTATTATTATTTCCACTCATACAAACTTAACACGTAGACCAGTTCTCTACCACCCTCCTCCTCCCCCTCAACCTCCTGCTCCCCTTCCCTCCCTCCCCATCTCCCAGTGCCTCCCCCCCAATTCCCAGAGAGTCCTTTATTGTGTATGCCTAACTCTCCTCTTGGTCCTCCTCTCCGATGACATACAAGGACCCAGTGGCATTTCCCTGAACCCTTTCTCGTATTCCCCTTAAGCATAGGAACACTACTGTGGCTGTCAATCCCTTGCCTCTAAGGATCTTGGTGCCTTTAGCAGATGCTAGACTTTGTGGGGTCAATAGTGTGTTGGACATTGCACAGGGCATGCAAAGTCCTACTATGATTGCTTCAGCCCTAACTAGTGTGGAGAATTTTCAGATCATCGCTCCTCCCATCCTTTTGCTCTTACAATCTTACCGCCCCCACTTCCGCAAATGTCCCTGAGATTCAGGATGGGAGGAGATTAGGCTGGCTTAGTTCTATGTGGTTGATATAGAGTCTCTGAAGTTCTGGCTTGTGGTTTGTTGATTTTCTTTTGCAGTTTTGCTGTTCCTGCAATGCTCTTCACTCCATCCTGATGGGCACTATATGTCATCCCCTGTTCAGAGACAAAAAACTGTTAAACTGGAGTCTTGTTATAATAGCACATTAAAGGGTAGATGTAATAAAAGCAGGAAACCTCAGTGATGGAGGGGTCAGTCACCCATTTGCAAAATGATCACCTTTCATCTGCCAGACTATATGCCTTCCCCTTCTGGTGAGATCATAACCCCTCAGTTGTACGTGATCAGGAATGAACGTCTGTGAACTTAACCAGGTGTCACATTATTTACTTGCATTCCTTGGGGGCCGATTTTCTCTGCTGTAACATGGTCTCCTCTCTCCTTGTGTCTGGTGTGGCCCTCCAATCCCATCCCTCCTGTTCACAATCCTTGCAATTACTGTATTACATAGATTTACCTTTGAGTGTCTCAATGGGGGCTGGGTTAGTTTGGTACTAGGGGCCAACTATTAGGGAGTACATATGGCACTTAACTTTCTGGGTTTGGGATACTTCACTTAATATAATTGTTTCTAATGACATCCATTTCCCAGCAAATTCCAGTAATTCATCATTTTTGGTGGCTGAGTAGTACTCCATTGTATAGATGTACCACAGTTTCCTTATCCACTCGTCGACTGTTGGATATTTAGGTTGATTCCATGACTGTGCTATTGTAAACAGTGCTGCTATGAACATGGTCGAGCTTGTGCTATCGAGGCGAACCTCTGTTGTATGGGGGGTTATTCCCAAAAGTGGGATAGCAGGGTCATATGGCATTTCAATCTTCAATTTCTTTTAGAATCTCCAGACGGCTCCCCAGAGTGGCTGTATGAGCCTGCATTCCCACCAGCAATGTAGCAGAGTTCCCCTCTCTCCACATCCTCTCAAGCACTTGTTGTTGTTTGTATTGTGAATTTTTGCCATACT
This sequence comes from Typhlomys cinereus, assembly GCA_023101885.1. Classification (NCBI taxonomy): domain Eukaryota; kingdom Metazoa; phylum Chordata; class Mammalia; order Rodentia; family Platacanthomyidae; genus Typhlomys; species Typhlomys cinereus. Next base: position 1,435,243 of record JALPQD010000161.1, read on the forward strand.
GACCGGGGTGAGATGCTATCTCATGGAGGTTTTGATTTGCATTTCCCTGATGGCTAAAGAGGTGGAGCATTTTTTAAGATATTTGTTAGCCATTTTAATTTCGTCGCTGGTAAAATTTCTTTGAAGTTCCAGGGCCCATTTTTTAATTGGGCCATTGGTTTCCTTGGTGTTTAATTTTCTAAGTTCTTAGAGCACTCTGGACAGTAGAGGTCTATCAGATATGTGGTTAGTGAAGATTTTCGCCCATTCTGTGGGTTGCCTTTGAGCTCGTGTTACAATCTCTTTATCTGAACAGAAGCTCTTTAATTTCACAAGATCCCAACTCTTGAGAGTTGGTAGCAGTGACTGTGCCATTGGATGTCTGTTTAGGAAATGTTGGCCTAGCCCAATCAGCTCAAGGGAGTTCCCTATCCTTTCAACTATGATTTTTATATTCTCTGGCCTGATATCAAGGTCCATGATCCATTTGGAATTAATTCTTGTACATGGTGACAAGTACGGGTCCAGCTTTAATCTGCATGTGGAGATCCAGTTGTTCCAGCACCATTTGTTGAAGATGCTGTTCTTTTTCCATTGGATTCTTTGGTCCTCTTTGTCAAAGATCAAATGGCTGTATTTTTGTGAGCTTATATCTGTGTCTTCAACCCTTATCCATTGATCTGTGTGTCTATTTTGGAGCCAGTACCAGGCTGTTTTTATAACTATGGATTTGTAGTATAGACTAAGGTTTGGTATCGTGATACCTCCAGCAGTGTTTTTGTTAGTCAGGATTGTCTTTGCTATCCTGGGTCTTTTGTGCCTCCATATGAATTTTGAGATTGTTTGGTCAACTTCTTTGAAGAATTGCTTTGGGATTTTAATTGGTATAGCATTGAATTTGTATACTGCCTTTGGTAGGATGGTCATTTTTACAATGTTGATCCTGCCAAGCCAGGAACATGGGAGGTCTTTCCACCTTCTGGTGTCTTCTGCTGTTTCTTTCTTTTGGGTTTTAAAGTTTTCATTGTAAAGGTCTCTTACTTCCTTGGTTAGGTTAATACCAAGGTATTTCATTTCTTTAGGGGTTATAGTAAATGGGATTGTTTCTCTCAAGGCTTTTTCACTTCTTTCATTCTGGGCATATAGGAAAGCCTCTAATTTTTGCACATTTATTTTGTATCCTGCCAGCCTGCTGAACTTCTCAATTAGTTCCAGGAGCTTCCTGGTGGAGTTTTTGGGATCCCTCAAGTATAAGATCATGTCATCTGCAAATGGGATAGCTTGACTTCTTCCTTGCCAATTTGAATCCCTCTTATGTCCCTTTCTTGTCTTATGGCTTCAGCTAAGACTTCAAGTACAATATTGAATAGAAGTGGTGAGAGTGGACAGCCTTGTCTAGTTCCTGATCGAAGTGGGAATGCTTCCAATTGTTCCCCATTGAGCATAATCCTTGCTGTGGGCTTGTTGTATACAGCTTTTATTATATTGATAAAGGTTCCTTCCATTCCTACTGTCTCTAGCGTTTTGATCATAAAAGGCTGTTGGATCTTGTCAAAAGCTTTTTCTGCATCTATCGAGAGTATCATGTGGTCTTGGACTTTGGACTGGTTTACATGATGAATTACATTTATTGATTTTCGTATGTTGAACCAACCTTGTGTACTGGGGATGAAGCCTACTTGGTCCCCGTGAATGATCTTTTTAATGTGTTTTTGAATCCGATTTGCTAAGACTTTGTTGATAATCTTTGTGTCTGTGTTCATCAGAGAGATAGGCCTATAGTTTTCTTTTTTAAGTGAATCTTTATTAGGTTTTGGGATTAAGACGATATTAGCTTCATAGAAGGAATTTGGTAGTGTTCCTTCGTTTGTTATTTGATGGAACAGTTTAAGGAGTATTGGTGTTATTAACTTCTTAAATGTCTGGTAGAACTATGTGCTGAATCCATCTGGTCCAGGACATTTTTAGGTGGGAAGAATCGAGATTACTTCCTCAATTTCCTTATATGTTATAGGACTATTTAAATAATTCACAACTTCCTGATTCAATTTAGGTAGGTTGTGTTTACTTAGAAATTCATGCATCTCTTGTGTGTTGTCAAACTTCACAGAGTATAAGTTTTTGAAATATGATGTTACAATTCTCTGGATTTCTTGGGTATCAGTAGTGATTACTCCATGTTCATTTCTAATTTTGTTAATTTGGATTTTCTCTCTCTTGCTTTTGGTTAATTTAGCTAGGGGTGCATCAATCTTACTGATTTTTTCAAAGAACCAGCTTTTTGACTGGTTGATTTTTTTCTATTGTTTTCTCAATCTCGATTTCAGATATGTCTCCCCTTATTTTGCTAATCTCCTCTCTTCTACTACTTTTGGCATCAGATTGCTCTAGTTTCTCTAAAGCTTTAAGCTGCATTGTTAAGTTGTTTATTTCTGATGTTTCCATTTTTTTGATGTAGACATTAAGAGCTATGAACTTACCTCTTAAAACCGCTTTCATTGTGTCCCAGAGATTTTGGTAAGTTGTATTTTCATTATCGTTCACTTTCAGGAAATCTTGAATTTCCTTTTTAATTTCTTCCTGAATCCACTTCTCATTCAGCATCATATTGTTAAGTTTCCAGGAGTTAGTGTATTTTCTCTTGTTTGTTGTGTTGTGGATGTCCAGCTTTAGGCCGTGGCGGTCTTATAGTGTACAGGCTAGAATTTCAGCTTTCCTGTATATGTGGATATCTGTTCTGTAGCCTGATATGTGATCTATTTTGGAGAAAGTTCTGTGTGCTGCTGAGAGAAATGTGTATTCTTTGGTACATGGATGAAAAATTTGATAGAGATCTCTCTTAAGCTTTTGACCTGTTGATCTATCCCATGTTGAGAGGGCAGTATTGAAATCCCCAAGAATTATCGTTTGGGCATTGATTCTTGCTTTAGGCACTGTAGGGTTTTCTTAAATGAATGTGGAGGGACCCGTATTGGGTGCATAAATGTTCAGTATTGTGAAGTCTTCCTTGTAAATTGTGCCTGTGACTAAAATGTAGTATCTATCTGTGTCTCTCATGATTTTTTTTGGCTTGAAGTCCACTTTGTCCAATAGCATAATGGCTACCCCTGCCTGTTTTCTGGTTCCATTAGTTTGCAGAATTTTGGATCAGCCTTTTATTTTTAGGATGTGCCTATGTTTTGTGGTGAGATGAGTTTCCTGAAGGCAGCAGATTGATGAGTTGTGATTTTTAATCCAATTTTGTAATCTGTGTGACATTTAGTGTTATAATGGATTTCCTCTTTCATAATATTGATCATGGTAATGACCATGCTTTGAAAGTCGTTATCTTGGGCCTGGCTTTCTCGGCTATTTTTTGTGATTTTGTTCTGGTTAGAATCCATCATTATGGGGTGGGAGATTTGTCTTCTTGGGTTTTGTTTCCCATGATCTGCGGTTCAACTTGGGCATTGTTGTTTTGTCTCTTAAGTCTTTTCAATTTCTGTGTGTTTTGACTAAACTGATTGAATTGGTATTACTACTCTCGGGCAGTTTCTACTAGTGTTTGCCTTGGAGTTGGGTATGTTTGTCTGTTGTTATTGTTATTTCCTAGATGGGGCTATTAGACTGTTATTACAACAATTAAGTCAGGTTTAGTAGATGCAGTGAATATTAGTATGGTAGTGCATTTTTACAATTTAGTTCCTTGGTGATATGTGAGGGTGAGTGGTATAATCCCTGAAGTTGTATATGTGTTGGGGATGGGTATATGGAAAAGCTAATCTACAGTGATTAATATTTGAAAGGAGCAGGATGGTTAAAAAAGGGTTTCCTTATCTTTGGGCCAGAAGTGAAGAGTCTCTCCCATGTGATCGGATGATTTTAGAGGACTTCAGATGTATGGCCTTTGTCCCCTAGAGCTTTCGTTGAGTTTCCTTTGGACTCTGTTGAATTCTGAGGAGCAGTGTGTCCTCCCTTCACTGTGAGCAAGGGTCCCGGGCAGACCTGAGGGACAGAGGAGCTGATGGCGATGGCAGAGCACTTCACCTGGGATCTGGGCCATGGCCCGCCCAAGCTCGGGACAGCCTTGGTGTTGCTCAAGCTGGCTGTTGGGGAGAGCTGGGACTAGTAGTTACACCTGGGGGCTGGCTAAACTTACCTGTAAAGAAGGTCCGCGAGCAATGTCCTGTCATGGGTGGTGGAAGGGGCAGAGGTCTATTTTTAAATTTATTTTTAATTAATGAACAATGATATTATGCATCTGAGAGTTGTTATTAAAAGGTAATTAAGCTTTAAATGAATTATGAGTTTTCACCTGTTTTGAAATTTGTATTTCTTGGATAAGATAAAATTATATCATCATTTTGTATAGCTCAAATAAGTGAGTTATATCCAAAATTAGACTTACTCTCTGAGGTTTAATAAATTTCCATGCATGCAATAGTCATTCTTACATGCCTAGTAATATTCCTGCTTGATCCAGTGTTTCACCTGACTTTTCTCAGCTATTGTCATGACACTATCCCAGTGTCTCAAGACAGCTTGCCTCTTCCTAAGCCCCAATAGTTTTCCATGGGAGGTCCTAACTACTCTCTCTCTCTGTTGTTCTTTTTCTCTATCTCTGAAACACATTGATCTTTCTAAAACATAACTTTAAGATAAAATTGAGAATCATACAAGAAAAGATGAATTCAACTTATATGTAATTACATGTAATGATTAATATTAAATTAAATCTCAGGGACATTTGCCCCTCACAGCACTCCATGTGTGGAGTCCATGAGTTTATTTCTAGCTGCCATACCCCTTATAGATTCCATGCCTGGAGTCCATTCATTCTCTAGGGTGCCCTAGCCCCTCATTGCACTTCATGTGTGGGGTCCATGAGTTCCATTCTTTCCCTCCTCTAATAAACTCTACCTTAATCATTTAAAATTAATTAATTAATTAATTATCAGAGGTGTGCAGGTTTTGCCTTAGCTAGACTATTTATTTTCTTTCTAGCAAATGCATGTCTGAGTACTCCAAATTATGAATAACACTAATTCTTAAATGCATCTCTGATGTCAAACAAATTCAGTCACAAAATGCTTTTTGACATGAGAACTCTGAGAAGGGGAATGTGAGGGCTCAGAGGGCAAGGTGGTTGACTGCAAACAATGAGATTTAGGTTGTATCATAGCATCCACATGAAGCCTAGATACACAATATGTGTTTGCAATTCCAGCATTGGGGAGGTGAGACCAAAGCCATGCAGATCCTAGGATGTTTTTGTCCAAACAGCTTGGGTGAAACAAAGAATTTTAGCTTCAGCATCAACAAATAAGTATTTTTGGAAGGAATTCCAGTGTCAATTTCTGTCCTACATATTTGCTTTCATTAATGAACACAAACATACACACATACAAGCACAATCCATGTGCACATATGTGCATACACACACACATACGCATACCCTTTCAGAATAAAATATTCTTTTCATGACTAGCCATAGTAACACAAACAGCTGGAGAAATGAAGTACCTTAGAATGCTGAGGATCATATATGGAATTACAGGGCTGGAGAGATGACTCAGGGGCTAAGACTCTGCCTCACAAGCAGAAGGACCTTAATTCTGATCCTATGTCCCACATAAAAATGCTAAGCAGAAAGATGGTGACCTGGTCCTTGTGGGCAGAGCCTGGGAAATTTCAGAACCAAGAAAAAATAAGGTAGAAACGATCTAGGATGACTCCTGAAGTCACCTTTACTCCTTTGAAATGAAGACAGGTTTAGAATTTTTATAGACATCATTAAAGTATACACTAGTAAAGATGTGTGGAAAGGAAAGGAAATTAGCGGAATGAAGGAAGGGAGGGAATGAGAGAAAAGAAAGAGAGAGGGAAAGAGAGAGCTCTTAGTTCCTAAATTTGAGACAAAGTAATTTTATATTTTTAAAATGGCAGTGTTTGTAATGCTGCTTAGTAGTGTTTGGATGCCACTTTTTTGTAGGTCTGAATGTACTACTTCACAAAATATAAGAAAAATTAAAGTGATTAATCTTTCTGATAGATATCTTCACAATCTGAAGATATCTATCACAATCACCATTATAATCAGATTATTCTCTCCATAAAAATAATAACCAACAAGCCCTGATTTACTTCAGATTTAATGCATTTTATAGATGTCCATTGTGTTCTTTCTTGTCTCTAAGTCCTGTCCTTGCATATGTATAAATTATTAAAAGAGTCAGAGGATTTGAACTTTATAATGAACGTAAGTAAGCAATCAAGTCTGTATGTGGGCAGCAGAAGAGATGGGGTTTCCTATGTTGTTTCGGATCAAAGCCTAATAAATCCATTTTGAGATACTTTGTGACATTGAAGAAGGGTGCACATTATCACCAAACTGATTAATTCAGCTCTGTAAGCTGATATATGCTAGAAATTGTCATTCCTTTTTTTTTTTTTTGAGTTTCCTCTAAAACTTTATCTCATTTTCAAATACCAGCATATCAGTTGTGTCTTCTGGATACTGTTTCTAGGGAAATGCAAGGACAACTTTGAGGAAGGTGCCTGATGTGTCTGTTAGTGTTGAACAAGCGTAGCTCTCTTTCTGCAGATATCAAAATCACACTTTACAGCTCATTATAATTACAGTTCAATATAATTGTCTCTCATGTTATCAGAGAAAATCTTGGAGTTGTGAAACTCAATTTTACCACGAAAGTAATGGGAACATATTAACACATTGAGAATGAGAATACGTCCAAAATCTGACATGACAGAAGCTCAGTATCAGGTTAACGTATGTGTGATTTTCAAATCAAATATAGTAAGTATGGCTATGTCTTTGTTTTTCTTTCTTAGCAGCATGAAGGAAGCAGGAGCAGGTCATAAGCAATGGAGAGGTCTCCTGTCATCTACCTGCAAGCAGTGTCCAGTAGCCTATGCCAGCCCTGTTTGTGGTTCTGATGGGCATTCCTACTCTTCTCAGGTAAACACAACTATACTTGTTCAGTACAGAATGACTCCCTGTTTGTACATGTGGTTTGAGTAAGAAACGTTCCCCTGAGGATCTTGTGTTAAAAATAGTTGCTATTCAGCCAGTCTTAATACTTGGGAAGATTGTACAATCCTTAGTAAGTAGAGTCCTCAAGGGTAGTGGATCACTACTGTCTTTAAGGTTCAGAATATGATCAGCTGACTTACAGTCTGGGGGCCATGTCTTCTGCATCATGATAGATTGAAGTCCTTCTTAAATTGTGAAACAAAATAAATTTTCTTCTCATAAGTTGCTTCTGATCTGATGTTTGGTTACAGCAGTGTCATAGGTACAGGTATCACATGACAGTTGAGGGTTTGAGCTCTGGGCTCATTTGTAGAGAATTAGTGGTTGAGTTAACTCAGAGCAAACCTGCAAGAGATTGTCTAGCTGATGGGGAAGGCCCAGTCTATGGTGGGTGGGATTAGACAATGTAATAAAATACAGAGCACTGATTGAAAATGGTGGTATCCACATATACACTTGGCCAGACATGCTGGTCTGGAAAGTAAGGATTGTCCCTGTCTCAGCAGCTGTGTGGAGATGGTGTGGTCAGTTCCCTTGGCCTTGAGGCTCATATATCACTGACTACATAGCTTCATTTAGCACTCAAAAAAAAAAACCACACTTTTTAATCTGATGAGAACATGACTAGCAATGGGATGAACTTTACATATTTTGTTAACATTGAAGCCAAGTTGTGGTGTCACTGTTAACAGAACGCCTTTACATTTCTTCCTGATAGTCTGCCTTCCTATTAATTGTGGAAAAATGTTAAAATATTTAGAAGCTTTTGAGACTTTAACATAAAGAAAGCATTGACAAGAGTTCTTGGGTTATATCACAGAAATAGATATATGTTTATAAGCTATTTTCTGAGAACTTCAGAGAAAATACCTTCATGAATTACTGTTTTCCAAAAAGTATGTTCCAGAAAAGTAATATAGCATTTTTACTATATTACATTATTGATCAAATTTATCGCTATTTGAGTAATTATTTATATTTTTATAGCAAATAGCTTTATGCCAGCTCATGGCTTAGTAAACCCTAAATAGCAAAATTTTTGACTTTCTGAAAACAAGATCTCAGAAAACCTGATGTGAATTCTACTTTGCTGAAATAACTTCCTTGAAAACTGCCATTTGTATTTTCAATTATCAATTTTGGTTAGAGTATTAGAAGACAATATGGTGACGCCAATGGTGAGCAAATACTAAGTACTACCTGAGAGTATCACCTTAAATTTATATATAGAAATGAGATTGTTGTTCATATTCAGTTTCTCTAAATGATCTCGATCTCAATGAATTTATTTTAATAAATGGCTTCAGTTTCTAAGTTTGTAAAACCATATTAGCATAAGAATATATCACTCTATCTAATATTGTCAAATATCAAGTAATAATGTCATGTAAATCATATAAGTTATTATAAATAATACAAATATGATCATCCTAAGACTAGAGACACATGGAAAAAACCTTCGATCCTAACAGTAATTTGTGAAAATTGTTGATTGCAAAGATCAATAGAGATACTAGCAATTTTTTGACACCTGGCCAGAATAAAGTTCTATGGTCCTGAAAGTATATACCTACCAGACATCCTGATATGCTTGTACCCATAGTCTCCTTGGGCATGGAAATAGCTTGTGGTAGTCTTTCACCTACATGAAGAGGTGCATTTTAAATTGCCCTATGATTGATTCTTCCTTTCAGAACTTAGTTTATAGGATTCCACTTTGCCATCAGATAACAACATTGTTAAATCAATTACAATATCTTATTTAACAACAATTATCCATTGGATGATAACATTATCAATTACATGGTCTTATTAAATAACACGGTCACTTACATGGTCTCATTCAACAGCATTTTCAGGTATATAGTCTTATTCAACAAGGTTTTTAACTGCACATTGCTTTATTCAACAACATTTGATGATTATTGTAATATGTTTCACATGGATGTCATGTGCAAGAGATACTCTATTACAAAAAAAGAATATTGTATTTAGTTACCATTAGATACCCATGTTTGTTATCAACCAATATACAGAATAACAAATATAGATGATAGTTCATTTCACAAAAAATAAGTTCCACGTAATTCCAATGGCAACATGCTCTTAGAAAGCACAGTAAGGGCAGATAATGCTGATGTGGGAAAAGAAAGAGTGCAGTGGAAGGTATTCAAAATATTTTGTGTAAATCATGTAACCAAGAATCACTAACAGATTATACTTTGATGCAGAAAGTGATCAATTTTGATAAATATTTTTAATTCAGACTCTGTTTAGAAATCACTAGCAGATAAAGAATTAAATAAAACAAAATCTACCTAGAAATTATTGGATTCTATGTATTTTTCATAAAATGGTTCCTATAACATTGCTTCTTCTTTTTCTGTTAAGAAAAAGACAGTAAGTATTTATAAGTATAATCCTTTCTTTTTAAAAATAGCCAGTGATTTTTTGAATTTTTTAAAGTCAGAAGTTCCATTGAAAAATCAAAAAATCAACCAATTCAAGATTTTGAGATGTTATCATTTTTAACTGACCAAAAAAAATGAAAATCTTTTGTCCTCACTTCAGACAAAGTCTATTTTTTATTTTCTTTTCAGGCTATATGTGTACTGAAAGACCACTGAGAGCTAGATGGGGTGGGTGAGAGGATGCTTTCTGAAATGGTATATCCACGGATGTATGGTTTATGTTTCAGCAAGTGCTCAGGCTTATGCTTCAGCAAGTGCTGATTAAACTCAATGGTGTACACATACACACACACACACACACACACACACACACACACACACACACATTATCAAAATAGGAGGGGGACTGGTAGGGAAGAATGAGATTGTAATGGGAAAAGTGGAATGATTATGGTGCTAAATTATCATAAATTCACTATATTCGTGTATGAAACTCTAAAAGAATAAAAATATAATAAAAAAGAACTACAGGACTGGAGAGACAGCTCAGGCGTTAAGACTCTATCTTACAAGCAGAAGGTCCTGAGTTTGGATCCCATGTCTCATGTAAAAACACCAGGTAGAAATGGCAACGGCCTGCACTTCCACCCCTGGTATTCTGAGTCTGAGAAATCCCAGAGCTAAACAAAAAGAAGGTAGAACCAATGCAAGATGATTCATGAAGTAACTCTTAATCCTCAAAGGGACAACACACACACACACACACACACACACACACACACACACACACACACACACACTAAAAAATAAATAAAAGCTAAAGAAAAGATTTAGAAATTATTCTATAATAAAGCCTGTGGGTACTTTGGATATATTATGATATATTTGTCATTCTACGTGGTGAATTGCATAGCAAGTAGGCTATGAGCACAAATCAAAAATTAATAATAATACTTAAGGATGAAACAGAACATCCTTAACGCAATTCCCTTAGACAACAATGGATGAGTTTGAACAATTTTCCATCACATTTCATAACACAATGCTTAGCATTTGAACTGAACAAAGGGGAGAACCTCAGAAATATATATTAATTAGAAAATTGCATGTGAGTGAAAGTGTGCGTGCGTGTGTGTGTGTGTGTGTGTGTGTGTGTGTGTGTTTTCAGTCATGACAGGTGGTGGTATGCTCTTTTGTCTATGTATCGTTAGACATTTGGCAGCTATTTGGAACTCTGTCAAAAGCAGCTCTGCTACCTCATACAAAAACATCTCTGGAAGTCCCTAGCCAGGAGGACTATGCATTTCTCATACTAAAGACCTCTGATTTAAATCATTAGTCATTGCCTGGGTGTTGAGATCGCTTTGAAACAAGGTAGCAAACAATTGCTCCAATGTTTCCTTCCTGATGCCATGGTCCATCCTGTAGATTATGGATCTCTCACATGGAATATTTGTATCTTCTCCCTCCATATCACTTTGAACAAATGACTAGTGTGGAAAGTGTACTCCAGGAAGTGTTTGTACAATGAGTCTTTGCTTCAAATTTCTTAGCTCTCAGTGTTAATCAGGAGTGCATTAATCATGCCTTTCCCTACATCATTTGCATTTTTACTAACTACGGACTAATGAGCATGCCCTTTATGTGATATTTTGGTTCATTTACACTATGATAAATATTTCAGCTTTTTGATAATTAAGTAAATTGGAAGCTATCAATAAGATATGAAGCAGGTAGCTATAAAATCATTTAAAGGATTCACTTTATTAACCTAGTGTTCTTTAAATTAAATGCTTCATAAAGATTTCTATGACATTTTCCAAACTTAATTCAGAAAAATCTGAACTAATTCTTTTTTGATATTATTTAAGTTCATATGTTTGATATAAGACATACTTGTTACGCATCTGATTTTCTTGCTTTTTGCAGAAACATGTAGAGGTAAAGGCACCAAATAGACTCACTCTAAGGAAGAAACTGTGTCATTCATAAAGCAACTTTTTACAAAGATATCATCTTATCAAATATTGTAAATTTTAAAGAGAACTTTGAATTTTTCAATGATAATTATGCTAAGAAGATTGCTAAGCAGAAAAGTTTATATCAAAGTTTAAGGAAAACTTCATAAACCTTATGTTTTCTTAGAAATTATTTTCTCAGTATTTAACACGATACAAATGTTTCACAGAGTTTCACACAGAAAATATATAATTCACTTGTTAAAATATTTTAAGTCATATTGTATATTCAATTATAAGCCAGACTTTCATGTTTTCATTAAGTAAAAAATGTTGATGAGAAAATTCAGTTGACAAAGTATTGGGTTCACAAGCATGGGAAGTCAACGTTGTCTCCAAAACCCACGTAAAAAGTCTGTGTAATGTGGTATAAAAGTCAGGTAGGAAATAGGATACCCCTGGAGCTTGCTCACTCTAGTTTAATTGACAAGCTCCTGGTCAATGAGCGAACCTATTGCAAAACAGGTGGGTGGTCCTTTGAGAATGTCACCCAAGGTTTCAACACCTTCATGTACACAATTGGATGCATAACTTTTTATACACAGAAAAATGTGCAAACACACATGTATAAAAAAACAGAAGTTGCTGCTAAAATAAACCTCATTGAAATTGTAACTAAATTAAAAGACAGCAATAGTATTTGTAAAATAATAACAATTTTTGCAAAAATAATTTTTAGGTATAATTGATATTGACTGCTGGATTTGTCGATTCATATGACTCATTTGAAACTGTTCTTTAACATTTGTTCCATATGCCAGAATTACAATGTCACCAAGTCTAAGGTATAAAAATATGTGAACAGTACTAATAGTGGAGAACATTAAATTTGAAATCTCAGAGTTCCATATAACTAATCTATCTTTCATTAAAACACTCTCACAATAGCAACTATTTAGTTCTAATTTAAATTACAAGGTTGTGTAGCCTTAATTGCTTTTAGATTTCTTTGTATTTTGCAAGACAAAATAATTTTTTTCAATTACTAAACTATTGGATTAGTTTTGAAAGTTTTAGACATAGAGAAAACTATTAAAATTGTTAATAATTTACAATCATTCTTTGCAATGATATACAAGTTCTTTTTAACCACTGAAGAGTAATTTACCAGGAAACAAAAAAAGTTATTAGAGGTGTGCAAAATCTGATTAGCTACTGGGTACATTCAGAACTTCTTGATATCAACTGAGACTGAATTAAATTACTCATTAATGCATTTGTCAATTGGAGCCAGAAAGTCTACCCTTTGTAATTTTATAATCATTTGCCCTGAGTAAATAACAAGAGGAACATCTAAAGAAATCATATTACATAAGAATTAGTAAGATCCATTTCTTTTCGATAGTAAAGATAACCATTGCTCTGAACACGGTAAGGTTTAGAATGCTTGTAACCATTTTAAATATGTAGAAATGAAAAATACCATATACTTCCTTTAGGAAAATAAAGGCATGCCACTTCCCAAGCTATGCTAAAATATAAACACCATGTGCTATAATATTTTAATTGGTTTCAATTAGTTCCAGTTAGCTTTTTTTAAATGATTATTGAATAACTGGGCATGATAGCTCATCATCTGGGAAAAACTATATTATTGATACATACAACTCTTAAGATTAAACGTTATCTTCCTTAGTCATTATATGGGAAACTTTTGAAAATAGCTTTCTGTACTACCTATAGAAAATGGTACATATAAGAATTTAATTCAGGAGTTTTGTTGAATATTGATATTACATAATGATATATTATGATGAATAATGGATGAAGGAATCATAAAATGTACATTTGTCATTCTCTGAACACTTTCCAAGATTGTAACCAAAAATGTATTGAAGAGAGGCATGATATTTTCTATTTTTCTCAAATAAAGGCATTGTTGTAATCTTGGAACTTGTAGAACACTATTATATTGCAATATCATGTCATGTCCCCATATTTGTTCAAGCGTGACAGTAGGATCATCTGTTAGAAAGAGTTATTATATATAGATGAAAAAGACTATAAATATGGATGCCTTTGTACTATACATGAAATGTCTACATATATATGTTATGCCATATATTTACTTAAATATAGCATATAAATTATTATATCTTTATGATGGGTTACGTGTAACCCTGAAAATATTTCACAGTCTCATTGACTCACAAATATATACTTTTTCATATGTTTTCCTAATGTGTTTTGCAAGGCCATTCAGTGATGTGTAAGTCCCTTCCTAAATATTCTGTTGTCCCTATGTGCAGTAAGAGGGACATGGTACACAAACTCACCAAAATTAAAATGGCATTTCAAGGGGAGCTCAGAAGATGTACAGCCAAATTCTGTGCAATCCTTCTCTCCTTCCAGCTGGCAATTTCTGTGCTTTTAGTACAAATGCTCTGAGAAACACAGAATAACTTTAGAATTATTATATTTCTCAACAGCTGCTGACAAAAATGACGCTCAGGCACAGGCATTTTTGCCTCTTCCATAGAGCCACAAATGATACATTTGGATGGAATATTTAATCTTAACATTTGTATTATATAAATAAAAGCATTTTCCAATCATATGAATAACTTATCTGTATAAATATTTCTTAGGTTCTTAGTAATATAAATAAATTTGAATTCATATTTTTTTCTTTATCTAGTGCAAGCTAGAGTACCAGGCATGTGTCTTAGGAAAACAAATCTCTGTCAAATGTGAAGGACGTTGTCCATGTCCCTCAGAGACATCTACCAGTTCCAGCAGAATTATTAAGAGAGGTAAGTGAAGAAAATTATTTACAGCTTTATATTCATTGCACTGTCTCAATGCCATTTCAAAATACATTTAGTGTATGTTGAAGCATACACTTAGTTTGTATTCCTATGACTAATAGCAGCTATATTTTCTGTGAGCTTATTTATTCAACTCAATGTAATTTCAAAAATGTTAAGTATTGAAGCATGCATTATAGTTTGTACACCTATGACTAATAACAGCTATATTTTCAGTTTGTTATGCTTTAGACTTAATTGCTACTGAACAAATTTTCTATATTTCTTTCAGTTATTTTTCAAAATTCACCAAATGTGAAATCTCTAAAGCAATGTTTTCTTAAAATCACTGGATTTAAAAACATATGATTTCTATTTTTCAACCATATACTAGTTTGTGATGAAGTGCTTTTCCCAAATATAATTGCTCAGTTATTGCTGGTGTAAATGAAGGTGTCCATATAATCAGTACATTGTGTGATCTCTCTGTAGAATGATTTCATAAATTAGTTTTCATAAATCATGAAAATAATGTTCAAATCTTAATATCAAGTTATACACTGCATGTAAATATGTATTATAACATATATTTGGATTTTATTTTACTGCAGTACACATGATAATATTCTTATGTTTGATATGGTATTTATTCTTCTAAAGTTGTCATATGTTTTATAACTGTCTGACTTTCCATTTAAGAGTCATCATGAAATACTCTAATGACTAAAATTTGACTCTTGTTTTCCTTTAACTGAAACGTTACTAATAGATACAAAGGTTGGAGTGATGTGGAGTTAGTGTGAAATATCTCATTATGAATATAAAATACAAGTTTTTAACATTGTACTAGATTTTTTTAGCTGAGACAAAGTGCCAAAGATAAGCAATTTTTTTATTATTATTTATTCAACTGTGTGCATATGCGTGTGTATGTGCGTGCGTGCGTGCCTGTGTGTGTGTGTCTGTGTGTGTGTAGAACCACGGACGAATTCGCGAACCACCATGGACGCCTCCACCTCCTTCTGCCCCGGGATTCACAGGCTCCGCCCTACCAGGACCAGAAGCGCAGGCTGCCCCGGCTTCCGCCTGGCGTCTATACGTGGGATCTGGGATCCGAACTCAGGACCTTCTGCCTGCAAGGCGGAGGCTTAATCCCTGAGCCACCTCTCCAGCCCAAGATAAGCAATTTTTGAGGTAGAAGTTTCATGCAGACCCAGTGATTTCCATCAATGACTTTTGGAAATGTTTCAGTGCATCATTGTGGGAAAACCAGGAAGAACAATACTTACCTTGTTGGGATAAGGAAACAGGATAAAGAAAGAAAATTAGGCATAGGCCCAAAATAAGTATATAGATGTAATATTATCACTGTCCCTTCAAAAAATCAAGTTCATCTAGGCTTCAGGTCCTAGACAGCACCACAGACTTGAAGAACCACGTCTTTAATTCATGAACCTGTAAGGATCATCCAAGATCCAAGCTATAGTACACTGTAAATTGCTGATAGGAATTATAGTCTTGTGTTGAAAATTTTGTGACAATCATATCCACTGAACTTCAGTGCAACCTCTATTGCTTTAGTGAAGCAGCTAGTCACTTTCCTTTTTCAACAGAAAATTAGTGCTCAATTTTAAGTCAAGTACATGATAACACCTGGTAGGGTTAATGTAATTTAGATGTAATTCACAATAAGGAGATATGTTTGACATAATATAATTTCACCATAGTCTCTCACAATTTAGGGAAAAAAACTCAATATGCATTAAATATGGAAAGCAGTACACAGATTTCTGATGAGAATTACATACTGATAAACATTAATCATTTTGCAGTACTTAAATATCCTGTATAGTATTTAATTTGAAATGCCAAGAAGGGACCTATTCTGTAAGTGCTATCATCTGGGGACAATGATAATTTGTGCTCCATGTGCAAAGAAAATTTAGACGAATTCCATTTTAACAGACTGTCAGGGCAAAGCAAGTACAGGATTTTGCTAGCTACCAAGAGAAAGCAGTACAGAAAACCCTTGAATGTCATTTTTCCACAGTGCTAAAGGCCAAGAAATGTGGGGAACGTAAAACTGAGTTTGGCATCGTTTATAATCTTTCCACTCTCATTTACAGTAGAAGCATGTCCTGGATAGGCTGTGCAGTGCAGGAAATTCTGCTTAATATCATCTCTGCTACAGAAACGAGAAAGAATCTTCTTGCAATGAAATATTTCATAGATCTTTTGAACCCAGCATTTTCAGTTAAATTGATATCATACTAGGTTTTCATTTTACTGATTGCTGAAGGAATCTATTAAATTTTGTTGAACTACATTAAAACTAAAAATCAGAAACAATATAATTTTTCTTTATTCCCCAATACAGTCCAGGATTCTAAATAAAAATAGAATTTTCAGTTTTAAAATCCTGGATTCTGCCTTTAGATTAAATTAGATTAGGATATCATTCTTCAGTGAGAAAATTCCGCATTTAAATGTATGTCCTTCTTATTCCAGCCTTTCATTTAAAAATATTTCCTTCTTGCCAACTAAATTAAATATATCACTTTGACTTTGCTTACACTTTATTCAAAGAATATTGACTTTTCAGCTGAATTAAAAAAGACCCAGGCATTTTCATAAAATGAAGAAAATATGAGATACATCGTCATGAAAAAGGGCTATAAAAAGA
The DNA here is from genome assembly GCA_023101885.1 of Typhlomys cinereus. Classification (NCBI taxonomy): domain Eukaryota; kingdom Metazoa; phylum Chordata; class Mammalia; order Rodentia; family Platacanthomyidae; genus Typhlomys; species Typhlomys cinereus. Next base: position 1,452,114 of record JALPQD010000161.1, read on the forward strand.
ACATTTCCTGAAAATTTTAAGAAAATGTGGCGATTTTAAAATCTTGTAGGTAGTTTACAAAATCAGAGACCAAGACCATTGCAAACAGCTGAAGTAAAGCATTATATTTTGTGGAGGATATTTAGGTATTCAAAGGTGCTTCTTTAGATGTAGTTTAAATGGTGTATCCAGCAGAGATTCATAAGTGCATAAACACCTTACCAGTATATATCAAAAGGATAAATTTGATTATTCATTTTGTTGATTAAGTTTGGGCCTTTTGCTTGCTCTAATTTAAGATATGGTTTTACATGTTAAATACTTGTTTTCAAATTCTAGTCTTACCTATCATTTCAATTTTATAAATCTTACATACATCTCCCAAATTTGCCATTTTAAGGAGTATTGTATTCAATATTTTGACCATTATCAAGCATATCTGGCACACATGCTCATATTCCTCAGTGTATTAAAATGTTAAGTTTGAGTGGAGGCAGTCAGAGTTAAGGAAAATGATGTGGAATGTATTTTAATGATATGAAAAGATATATTTAATGAAATAATGATATGAAAAGAAACTGGAGGGCTGAGAGATTGTGCAAGGGTTAAGCTGTTGCCTAACAAGCAGGAGGAGCTTAGTTCATATCCCCAATCCCACCTAAAAATACCCAGTAGGAATTAAAATAGCCTGCAGTTCTGACCCTGGAAGGCAGAGTCTGAGGAACTCCAGAGCAAAGCCAAGAGGAAGCAGAGCAATCCAGGAGGATACTCAAATCATCTTTGGCCTCTTCAGCCACATGTATTGCCCTCTGATTCACACAGACACACAAACACACACACAGAAATACACACACACGCATTCACACAAAATTTGAAAATTAAAAAAAATAAATGCAACTAGAACCTGAAAGGTATAGGACAAAGGTGGGCTTATAACCACTTGAGCAGCAGTTGTGGAGACTGATCAGGATGGGCATACATCCCCAGCGGCAGGGATGAAACCCAGCAAGTCCAAGTCAAGCACCTGAAGCTGGTGAGTTCTTGAGCAGACGGATTTCCCAGAGTGTGTCTGTGTGATTGTGCCACCAAAGTAATTATTTTCTATCTTGTGGTAAGAGTGCAGACACTCAGATTGAGATGTTTACTTCAGAATTTCAGAAAGAAGGCAATCAAGTGTGTTTGAGGATAAGAAGTTGAGTAGAACTGGAATTGCTAAAATGGAATTCACAAGACAAGAATTTATATGGGTAGATTTGATAAGCAAAGATATGTGTCAGAGGCAATCATTGTGCTTAATTAACTGGGTGATTTTGAATGTTAAGACTAGTGTATTTCCATGAGCTTATGATCTACAGTTTCAGTACATTCCCAATTACCTTTCTTATACACTCAATTCCCTTAACATAGAGCTAAATATCTGCATTTATCTTACCTTTCCTTATTCTCTAAGAATATCAGAGTTAAATATAGTTGTCACATATTAACCATCCTATTAGATTTGGCCACTCCGAATTTTTATAGAATTCACAAAATTTAACTACTACAGATAATTTTTTTGTGTTGCATGTTGTTGTTTTGCAAGGTAGCATACTTTATTAGTTAAAAACATAGCTTTCAATGGCCCAATTTTCCACTGTTTTGCATTGTCAACAATAAATCTGAATACATGAATCCATGTTTCTTCATCTGTAAAATACAATACACACAAATATATGTGCAAATATATCATTAGAAATCATTCACGATTTTCTCTAATGAAAACACTTTCATTTCGATTGCATTTTAATTGATTGATGATGAGAAATATAGTTGAATTCTGAATAGAATATACAAAATTTTGTACAAACATTTTTAATTTTTTTGTTTGTTTGTTTTTTGTTTTTTTTTCAAGGTCATGACATTTGTTTACAGTACGATAGCATATCATCCAGAGTTTGAAAAGTGACTGTGGGGGCTGGTCGTGGGCCTTCAAGGGGAGGAGTGGATGATAAATGAGGAGAGCTAGATTCTGGGACCTGGCCAGAACAATGTCCCTAGTCACTTGGTGTTGATCCAGATCTGCTTCATGGCTGGCTACTGAAAGGACCAGTTCTCTTTTGACCCAAAAAGTAATCCAATGGTGGAGCAAACTCAGGATCTCGCTCAGCTCAGAGATCTGACTGCTTCTTCGACAAGTAGCCAAAGGTAAACTCTTTGCCTCGGTCCCACTCTCAAATGTGTGGCACTCCAGGCTTAGTATCTTTCCTCTCCTGGATGATGACTTCTACTTTGCTGCTCTGAGTAGCAAGAGGTAGAGTTGGCACAGTCTTTGGTTCTGGTGGCAAAGGCCCAATAACATCTTGATCTTTGTTCTCTTCTTTTGTCCCATCTTCCTTTGATTTTTTCATCTTTTTCTGTCGGAGCTTGGCAAGTCTTGCTTCTAATATAGCCTTTCGTTTTTCTTTTATGTTTTCTCATTTTGTTCTCTGATCTGTTGTCTGTTCACATAACATCTCTAAAGTTTTCATTTGCTTGTCTCTCAACTCTGTCTCAGACAAAGGCAAAATATCCAACACCAAGTTGCAGGGCCTCATTTTCCTGAATGTCTTCATAATGGATGGGTCCCATCGGCCTTTTTAGCGCCTCCCTTTCCTCTTCCTCCCATTGCTGTCACTGAAGTTCTTTCCTCATGTCCTCAGATAACAAGGTTTTTTCATTAGCAGAACTAACAAAAAGTCTTCCTTGAAGCTTTTATCCATTTCCAACAGATCTGGCAAATCCTTTCTCAAGCAGCAGTGGAATCGTCCTAAAGAGTCCACGCAATCCACCCATTCCTGGGGTCTTGAGGTGGAGGTATGTCTTTTTCAGAGAGCTTGTCATCGTCATCTCTTTCTCCTGTGTTTTGGGGCTCTCTACTGGTGCCAAGTGCCTCCATTTCTCTTTGCTTGTCTATGATCTTCTGTGTGAAATCCACAAGGCACATGTCCTCCACTTCTTAGTCTAGAAAGTCTCCTTTCATCATTTTTTCATATAATCTGGCCTTTTCTTCCAGTTTTTCCTTTGCTTGGTCTAAAGTCTTTTGCTCCTCGAGCTTCGGTTCAGCATTCTTCTCTGCTCGACTTGAAACGCCTGCATTTTGCTTGCTCCAGATACTTAGCTTCTTATTAGTTGTCTTTGGTTTTCCAAAACTCCAGAATCTTTCAGAAGTTTTTGCTGTTTGAATTCTTCTTGTTTTTGAAAGAGTTCAGCCTTAATTAAGGAGGCCGTAAAGTCCAAAGGCTTCTTTCTGCGGTCCGTGGTCGCACCAGGGTGTCTGGTCCCAACTCTGCGCTTTCCTGATTCCTACCCAAGTTTTTTGGTTTTTTAAATTTTTGGTTACAGATCAAGATCAAAGGGTAAAATATGGAACAATAAATAGTTCATTCTTTCACAACTGGTTTCTGTAAGGTATACATGCATTTATTGTTCTTTGATTCAGTTGTGCTGATTTATGAATTCTGAAATGAATATCTTTATGGATTTTAAATGCATGGGCCTAAGCTATACTCTCTATTACATTATAATAAAAAATACTTTTCCTGGGCTTCACAGGATTTTTCAGAAATAATATATTTACAATGTTGAACACATTTGTAAATACTTATGTCTGCATTGTTGGATCAAATATAACTTTGTGAAATTAATTTAGTTTTTTTTAATTCCTTAATAGTAATTTATGCTAATATAAATATATATTACATAAATTTGGTACTATAGGACAAGAAATAAGGTTACATTCAAACTATTGGCCCTTATCATGAAGCACATGTTTTTAAACAAAACAGCCCTGTGAAATACAATAACATATCTGCTTTTGTTTTCCCTTGGAGTTTGTACCAGACACATATAGATTCAGTCTGGTGTGTAGACCGTCTTGTATTGGAGATAATCGGACACTTGAAATTTTGATGTTAGAAGCCATTTAACAAGAGTAACATAAAATGATAAGCATACTGTATCAGAAGTTGCCCATTTACGAAAGTAAAATGAACATAGATTTGTAAAGCTTTCTATGTTCTTTTGATATAGTAACATACATAGCCTATGTTTTTGTCAAAAAAGTTAAAACATTTCTGAGTTCTTTCGTGACCTTACAAGATTATTTTTGTTGTATTTATTTCAATACTTTTTTACTGAATTCCGTGCATCTTACTGAATCATTTATGGTTGTGAAAGTATTAAGAATATTTAGTGATAATTTATATGTGCCTTTTTCTAACCAGCACATGAAATCATTTAAACTTTTAGTAATGGAGATTTGAAAAATATTTTCCATATGGTAGAATTTACCTTTTTAAAAACTTGATTAAAAATGTAAATAAATACTTCTCTATAAGAAATAATTTTGGGGCTGGAGAAGTGGATCAGGGGTTAAGCCTCTGCCTTGCAGGCAGAAGGTCCTGAGTTTGGATCCTAGACCCCACGTATAGACGTGGGGCAGAAGCGGGGGTGGCCTGTGTTTCTGGTCCTGGTAGGGAGGAGCCTGTGAATCCCGGGACAGAGTAAACAAGGAGGACAAGGAGGCAACCATGGTGGTTCCCGAATTCACCTGTGGTTCACAAACACGCACGTGCACGCACACACGTGCACACATGCATACACGCACAATTGAATAAATAAATAATAAATTTTTTTAAAAAAGAAGTAATTTTACTGGATTTAAACAAAAATGAATTATTTTCAAGTGTTGCATTATGTATTACTGTTTATAATTTTATAAAAGGACTTCAAGGTAGTTAACTACTCATTCTGTCATTAAAATGAGTATGTATTGCAAAACACATTATAATTTGAACAAACAACTTTTACATTTCAAGACTGTTGTAGGCATTCAATGAAGAACTAATATTTACATTGCTATCTAAGACAATTTCATGTTTTACAAACACATTATTTTATCATTAAAATTTTTCTGAGAATTTCATGTTCTTTATAAATTAGAATATGATACACAATGCTGTAAATATTTTTGTGTACTGTTTCCAATCATAGTCACAAAAACCTAAGAATGATCTGGAGTCACAGGAAATTTCAACAAGCAGTTAAATGTCAGCAACTCACAGTGTCAGAGTTTTCAGAATGGTACATGCCATGATCTCTGCAATCAGCCATTCATCATGGCCTCTCATCTGGTGTCGGATGACTATATTGTAAATGCCAATATGGGACTGTGTTTACATTGCATTAGCTACCAAGCAGAGATACATAACAAAGAATGACAGACTATAAAAAGATATTGGATTCCAGCAAAGAGTTATGAACACTTGTAGAAGAAGCAAAGTTAATCATGTTGGTATTTGAAAATTTATAGGCTTGTGTCAAATATGTATATTTTCTGCATCAAAATTTCCATAATATATCACATAATAAACATTCTGGGATGCCAACAAGGATACATGCATCATTTAGCTTTCTTTCCATAGATGTTATTTTATGTCATCCACGGTATCATTTTTCATGTTTCTAGGGTGATACGGGAAGATAGTTGTGGAAACAATACACAGTTTACTGAATATATTGCTAATTAATCTCTCATATGCAGTTTGTAAAGTACATTCCTGTCAGTTTCAACTTCTTGATAAAAAAAATGCCTACTGCTTCTATTATTTCTACACTATCATTTTGGTAATATCCAATAAATGGAAAATCTTGTCTAATAAAGATATATTTACAAACACAAATATGTTGAAGAGTTTGAATAGTGACAATTTGATTTGTCTGGAAATGAAAATGAGTTGATAAAAACTTTCACATTATCACACATGAAATGCGATATGAAACCATTTATCTTCTGCTTAATGTTCTTTTCAGTTTTGCATTGTACATTTATGACTGTATTTTTGATACTTTAAAAATAATTGTGCATATGATGAAAAACTGACTAGCTCAATCCCTTCAGTTAGTCCTTTCTAGCAGCTGCTCTTGTGATACCATGGTATTAGTGTACAGCAATATCTTACTTTGTGATTGTTGTACAACTGTGATTCAGGTATTCCCTTACTAATGGTATATCAATTATATTTAATATGCACTGAAGACTTTGAAAGCCACAGGATTTTTTTTATTCCATTCCTTAGCCTCCACTTATACAGCCATAGCTGCATGTTATTAAAATAATCCTATTTACGATTCTTAAGCTCAACTTTTACATATATTTTTCTTATTCCCTTTACTTCTATTGCCCTAACACTACAATATCTTTCACTCCTTTATCTTAACTTCTTATACACACTCACACACATGCATACATACACACACATATGATCATGTAACCAAATGTCAGAGATTTCTGCTTTTTAGAGTCACATGTCTGAGAATATATTACATATCCACTCAGAATTTGATTTTCTTAATCTTTGCCTTAAAGCCCTAGTATTTTAAAAAGCAATATACTTTATATCAAACATTTTATAAGCAACTTAGAGGTCATAAAGTATCATCACTATGCACATTCCTATAAATTAAAAAATGATACTGACAGGAAAATATAAAGCTACATACAAGCTAAAATTTTTTTTCAAAAATAATTTTTAAAATGATTTTATTGTTGACAATTTATACATGTCTAAAATATATTTTAATCTTATATATCACCCTTCTTTTGCCCCTTTCCTTTCTGCTACAAAGCATCCAACTCTTAATCATTTCTAGTTTTAGCTTCTTATGCTTAAAAATCAATTGTTTTTACAGAGACTGACTTCAATTACAATATATATTGTCCAATAGTTTATAAGTCCTTCCATATAATCAATGACTTATAGTTTATAAATACAACAGGTATACATAAATTTATTTTTGTGAACATTGTTTATCAGCCATTTATTCACAAGGTAATTTCCTGTAAATTTCCACTATATTTAAACATAAGAGCATTAAAGGCACACAATTATTGAAGACAAAAATCCTTACTACTTGTACACATCAATCACAACCTTTGAGTATCAAGTCTATTCATGGGAGTAGAAGGTTTTGTTATAAATACTTAACTTGTTTAGGCAAAATATAATTTATTAAAATTCTAGAAATATAGGGATTATTTCTTCAAGAAGCCTGTATCAATATTCTCTTTCATTTTACATTTGTCTCATTTACTGGATTAAGTTATGTTTTTCAAAATTTTGATTATTATCATGGTGCCTGTTATACTAACATTATCTGATCCCAGCCCTCTAACTCACAGACCTACAATTATATGAGTCCTTGCATTGGTGATACTTTCTCTAACATTACCTGGAAATTACTCAAAAGTGTAATCTTTGGTCAATTTTCTCTTCTGTAATGTAGGTAGAATACAGAACATCTGTGAAAACTAAACTTAATTGCATAGTATGAAGTTCCTTGTGAATATCTATTTATAAAGCATTTATAGTTGTTAGGAGCTTGATTTTGCAACATTTGAATTTTTAATAAGTGAGCCTATCAGAGATACCAGCAATACCAGCTCACAGAAGACCCTTAGAATAGGCACAGATGATTATATCATTCACCATAAGAACTTCATTCTCATGTTAATTCCATTTGACAGCAAGTCAAGGGGATGCTAGGCATATCATGAGCATGTAGCCCATCTGAGGAATCCCAAATATATCACAACTGCTCTTAAAAGGGGGTTTGAAACAGACTTGTTCAATTTCTGTCCCATAAAGGAGTTTATTTTTCTGGAAGTCAGCATATTTGTCCTCTGCTTATAAATAGACACTGTCTCTCACCCTCAAAGAGTTTTGTTTTTGAACAGATAGCTTTGATATTACAGTCTGGAATAAAAGAAGGCATTAGTTATAGATGTACAGATTCTCTTGGGACACTGTCTCCTAGCAATAGAATTTAAAAATGTATCTGTTCCTCTTTGTAAATGTATGCCTCAGATTCTTTGATGCTACTTCTTTTCATTCCTACTGAATCTTCTCTTGACCTATCTTCCCTAACTGCCTGTTCTCAGTTATAGAATATGCTTTATTTACTTCTTTATAGAAAGTTCTTCTAAGTAATTATTGATATTAAGTAAGTTGTACTCATGAATTTATTATAGAATCTAATATAGTAGTGATAATGAGTCGTAAAAAGTTGGGCTTTAGATTTTTCTGTACACCATGATTTGAGAAGTTCAGTACATGTTCCCTGTGTATTTTAGATATAAATATGTTATTTAAAATGAATATCATTGTTTGTGAAGTAGTTTAGATTCACAATACTGAACACAAAGTTTTAGAGATCCCGTGTCTATCTTTACTTCCTCTCTCTCCACACATGCATAGTCGCATCAATTATCAGCATTCTTTCTCTAGAATGGTACCTGTGATCAATTTCGTGTGCCACATTGGAATAACTATTATCATCCGAAATCCTTAGTTTGTATCCAAGATGATTTTTAATATTGTGTCTTTTTTGTGTTTATCCAAATATATAATTGCACATGACCACTCATAAAATTCTACTTCCTTAAAAAACTTTCTGTCTACCACTTATTCATCCTCACTCTAATGTTTGGCTACATATAGCTTTTAATATTCCATCTCACAACTTGTAAAACACTTTAGAGCTTCCTCTATTTCCTCTTATTCCTGGAGGGCTGTGAATAGTATTAACTTGACTGAATATGCCAGATTATCCATTCAATCAGTGAAGGACATATTGGTTGCTTCTGTGGTTTGACAATTATGAATAAAGTCATCCACATTGAACAAGGGCCAACTTTGCTCTCTTTTAGATCTGTATGAAAGAATGGTTTTGAGCATTCTTATTGTAAAAGTGTCTTTTGAACTCCAGATGTCATTCTATTATCTAAATGGCTAGATCACCTTGTGGTTTCCTTGGCTGTGTGTACTGCCTGTGCATTCCTAGTCCTTCCCTTATTGACAATTCCAGTATGTAGAGGGATGCAACTTATTTTAATTTTCATCTCCCTCATTAGATTTTTTATGGTTTAGATATGAAATATCTCATAATGATAAAGGCTTATTCCCCAGCTAATGGGACTATTGGCAGGTGAATGGACCATGGTAATAATAGAATAATGGAATAAAAATACTTAGTGACTATTAGTATTCTTAGTATTATAGATGTTGTAAAGAGGTTGCTAGGTGTGTGCCATTGCATGCTTCTGTCTTGCTACCTGAGCAATTGAACTAACTAACCATGAATTGAAACCTTTGAAACCATGAGCCAAAGTAAATTCTTGACTTTACTTTCCTATGCATTTTGTCATAGCAGCAAAACTGATTTACATAAGTGTTCTAGTTGTAGGATAATATATTAAAAATAAATATGAACTGTGTTTTTATAATGTGGGTTTTTTAAATAGGTTGCCAGGAATCTTTTAAACATTTTTGTGAGGTTATGTGTTAAGACCTTGAATGAGTTTTCAATTTTTCAGTGTGGTATTTCATTGTTGATACTTAACCATTCTTCAAACATTTTGGATTGTGGAAGTCTTAAGAGTTCTTTGAATATTTTAGGTCCTGTACATATCAAATGTGTCTTTTCAGATATTTCCTCCAAGTTTTTGATTTATTCTTTATCTTCTCTCATGTACTAGATATAGTTCAACTTAAGGAAGGGCACGCTACTAGTTTTCCAACTTGGATTGTGCCTTTGTTTTCTCTTTAAATGTAATAGCTAAATGCATGACCGTATCAATTCTTTTCCAAGTTGTCTTTTACAAGCTTTGTAATATTTAGGACTGTGATACTTATAGTGTTAATTACTCTGAATTATTCATGTATTGTATCTGCTTTAGGCTCTGTGGCTCATCCAATGGCTCACGTGTCTTTGTTGAAATGACTTTCTTGTACATTGTTTTGTATTTGATCCTTTATGAAAGATCAGCTGACTATTAATGTAAATATATTTCTCATGTCTCTTTTGTTCTATTTGTGTATTCTTTTTCTAAATCCACTTTGCTTTGATTACTGAAACCTTATACTATTTTTTAATCAGGGGTCATTAATATTACAACTTTGTTCTTCATTTATTTCCATCTTTTTCTTTTCACTTTCTTTACTGGTGTATTTTGCTCTTTGGCAAAGCACTGTAAAGCATTGTTTTCTTTCCCCTTTGACTTTTTTTATCTCTCTCCTCTAGATATGTTCCCTTTCCTTCAAATCATCCTATCATATTTTTTGTGTTTTTGTGTTGGCTGTATAATGTGCTGAATGAAGGATCCGTGTTCCTTGGGGCTTGCAGGGACTTCAAAAAGAGAAAAGGGAGAAGCAAACGTTTGAACTTTGCCTAAATTATCAAATGATCTTAGTACTTACTGCTTTATCTCAGACAAAGGTTATCATCATTTACATTTTGAATACCGAAAATGCTTTCCGTGAGCTGTTCCTCCTGCTTCTGTAGCATCAATAGGCAGATCCCTTCACCCCCATATTAGCCCAGCATGTCTGCTGAACTAAGATTCAAATGCATTAGCAGAATAGCAAACTTAAGGTTTTCTCAATAATTATTGAAAACTCCCACCCTTAGTTATCTCTTCTATATAATTTTTCCTTTTAATTGTTTTTCTTAGGACCCAGTACTGAAAAGCTTTATTTAAGAATATAAGGCTCTATTAAATGACAAATGAATACTTTCATACCCTGGCATGACAAGAAAGGGATAGTATGTGTAACTTTAATCAAAGACTATTTCACTTGCCTTTTCTACTATTTGTTCCATATCACATGGGGAGTTGACACATAGCATAGAGTCACTCTACTGAATAGATAGAGTTTTACTTGTTCAGTAGTGTTGCCTTTCTCAGTTATAATTAGATAAAAGAAGAATGGCTGTAGATGTCAGATTACTTTTCCCCAGAGGAACTTGAGTTTTCTGAGATTTATTTCATGATCTATAATTGAATATAATGAGGATTCCCCTGAGGAACAAAATCTCAATTATAAGAAAATTCAACTCCATAACAAAGGTTACAATACATGAAGTTTACAGTATAATTTAATCAAAAAATGTTTTTCTCTCCAGAATATATAACTTAGCAGAGAGAAAGAATACCAACAAAAGAATGACAATAATTTGGAATTGGCAGCTAAATGATTTGTCTTAATAAAATTAAGTGCCAAAAAGGATGTTCTTAATTCTAAAAAAGTAACTTTAAATGATAGTTATCGATGCAACAGATGTCTATGTCTCTTTATTTATCTATATCTATATATATTTAATATATAATGTATGTAATATGTAATCTTTATTTTAACATATAATCTATTTAGTATGAAATGTCTCTCATTTTAGATTTTCCTGCCTAAATTATATGTGGTATTAAGATATTAACCTCACAACAATAGCTATTATATACCACTTTCATGAATTAATTTACATACTTACCATTAATGCTATGACTGAAATATCATGGTTTTACTCTTGTGCATTTTCATGTAACTTTATATCAACTACATCACTCACATATTTATTCACTGAAATTATTAATAATACTCTTAATTAATGTTTTAGAATTTTTATGCAGTTCATTAAGCAGTAGTCACTTTGTTAGCCCAGTGAATTTTCCATAATGTGACTTTTTTACAATGCACTATACTTATAAGATATTCATGTCAAAACATGCTCTCATTAAAGATATATAAGACTCCTATAATAATCAAGTTATTTAAACATTGCCATCCAGACTTCCTCTGTATTAATTTAGAACAAAGAGTAATGTCATAACACACAAATTAGAATACTATTTCTTTTTCTCTCCAATATTTAATCCTCTTTTCTTCTCTGACTCTTTCCCATGCTTTGGAGATCATAAAGAGATAGTGATATACTTGGCAATGCACTGTTGTTATAATCATATCCTAATCATTGTTATTAGTTTGACTTTCAGAATATTAGAGGATAAAGACTGAAATAAAAATATTCACAATGTTTTTCTGTAGACGCTCATTCAATCATTCTAACTCAGTTTCTGCAGACAGCATTTACATTGTACCTTTATGAGCTAGCTCCTTCATTGTTTCTTCTTTTATAACTTTTCCTGGATGACTTGAACAAATTTTATTCTTTCCAAATAAGTCACTGATGAGAGGTCTATTTTGGTGAACCAGGGAATTAATTATGCTATCTTACAGAAACATGGGTGAGGGAAACTGCCACAGAAGATCTCTGCCCAATTTGTAGGCAATTCCATCCAAGATTTCTTGTCCTGCAGCCATTGCTCACTGCTAATATGGCTTCATTTGGGGGAGGGGAAGTTGTTCTTGTAATGACTCTATTAATCTTGTAACTTTTCTGTGAATTCCTGAGTCTCTTTGCATCTGGATGGAGTTGATATGCAGCATTCCCAAAAAGAGCTTCTAACATATTTGAAGATCACAGAAAGTGAATTATGCCCAATCATTTTGTATGTTTGCTTATTTTTCATTAGAGATTGTACCTGGATATTTTCATATTCCTGCTAGAATCTTCCCAGTAACTTGGAATGTAGTAATGTGCCACCACACACACATTCATCTTAGCAATCATATAATCATAGTTAAACTTCGTTACAACTGCTGTTCATTACTATACTTAGGCTTAAGTTTAGAATTATGTAAAGCAAATTTTTACTTTAGTACAGATTCAAGTATTTAATTATTAATGCGTCAAATGAACAAATCAAAGAGTCAGTATTTGCATATGTGGTAAAATAAGACTCTACACAGAAAGACTTAAAGAGTTTTGATAATAGCTTACATCAGAATTCTGAATATATTTCATGATTTTTTGACTGAGTACCATTATTTCTGAGAAAGAGTAGAGGAGGAAGAGGAAAGGGGAGAAGGAAGTGGAAAGAAAAGGGGAGAGGAAGAGAGAGAGAAAGAAAAAAGAAAACAGAGATGGAGAAGAAAAAAGTGAGAATAAAAAGAGAGGAAGAGAGACAGAGAGAAAAGATGTTCACACGCATGCCTTTGTACAGATAGAGGTCAGAGGACAGTATTTATATTATCCAGCCCTTCTATTGCTGAAGTTGAAGACCTATTGATAAAATCACCTCTGAGCATTGCATTACTGGGAACTATGACTTCAACACTTGATGTTGTGTTGAAGTCATAGTTCCATTCACCATTGTTTTAGACAGCATATGTTATATGCCAAATATGAGATCTACTAAATCTGTGGAGAAATATAAATGTTTAACTCTTAAGGACAGAAATAAATTTCTCAAATACTACACATATGAATCAATACACTTACTTTCTAAAAAAATTATTTCCATGCATGTATAAGTCAACTCGATTTTTATCATAGGTACAATTATCATTTAGTAAAGATAGCACACATGAAATCATTAGGTAAATAGCATGTCATATAGTAGAATCAGAGATGGACAATGAGATGTCATAATAGATGGTCTAGTACAATGCTAATGTCTACATTCTCGTTTTGGCTAAAAAAGGAGAAAGTAAGCACCATCAAATCTTCAGGATGGTTTAAATAATGTTAACATCAGAAATTTGCAGAGTTTTAGTGAATGGACACTTAAGAAGTTAAATGTTTAGGTCAATTCTCATTATTTTTTGTGATATTAATAATAAGAAAATGTATTAAAAAAGAAATTTTAAATGAGTGAAATTGTGGTTATTCTAAAATGATAATGAACTTGGGGAGATGATTCAGTGATTAAAATTCTTGCAGAATAAGTAAAAGATCAAGAGTTCACATTCCCAAATCACATGTGAAATACTGAGTAATGGATATTGCACCTCCTGCACAATTCTATCCTGGAAAAGTGGAGCCTGGGAATGACTGATAGTTTGGGTTAACTCTCAGCTTTACTGGAAACTATGCCTCAAAATTAATATGGTGGAAGAATGATTGAAAGTGATTCTAGTTATCTACCTCAGATACACATATACATGTGCACTCTAACACATATATGCATCTTAACATATACACATGAAGCATAGGAAAAGAAAAAAAAGATAATTTATACCTAAACCAATTTATAACCAAGTCTATTTTCCATGGACATTGTGTTATTTGTAAGTAAGCACTTGGCCTTGAATATTATAACATCTTACGTTGTATTTGCTATACCTAAGTTTATTTAACAGTTTATTTTTGCACCATCTTTTATTCTACAATGGTTGTTTCTTCCCTCTTTCCAAGATTTCTAATTTTGTTACCTTTATATATCCCCAGACACAAAAGACATATCAAGTATACAAAGTAGAAAGCTTGCCTCCCACCTGTTCTGTTCTAAATTTGATTACTGCTCTCATTTTCTAGAGTTCTATTTCTGTCTGTAAGGGAGCCTTCTATTTCTAACCTACTTGCTTCATAAATGTCTGAATTTATATACAGTTTTAATATTTAAGTTGCTGTGTGAAGAAACACAGCTGATGAACAGAAGTGAGGTGAAAACATCATCTGATTAAACAAAATATCTGTTGGACCAAGTGCCATTATGCAAGTTGGCTAAAGAGCACAGTGTCAGTGTCTACAAGAAAGAAAGAGAACAAAGTATCTGAGAATTACTAAAGCGAGGGTATTGTATCCACAGAGGTGGAAACAAATTATTCTTGTAGAGAGAAATAACGGAAGAAGACCATGGGTGAGCCCCAGAGCAGAGAAATATGGAAAAGTTGCAGCTGTTGCCAAACAGATTTTCCTGGGGCTTCAATTGTATCAGAATTGCATGAGAAATGTTCAAAAAGAAAAAAACAGAGTCTATCCACATAGCCTTCTAAAAACTTTTGTGATGCACACATGAAGATAGTGAGATCAGAGGCCACTTGTGCTGGCCAGTGCTACATGTAAATGACCACACTTCAAAAGCCACAATTTAAAGAAGTTTTTTGGCAGAGGAATTTGACTTAAGTCCACTAAACTTAGACAAACTTACTGTTGAAAGCAATCATTATGTGCTATTTAAACCAGTGCTAAAAGGTGTTCTGTTGTCACATTTAGAAGTACTGACCTAGAATTTTAAAAAGGAATTCAACAAAATAGGATTTCTATTGAGGAAGTATGTCAGAGTGAATAGCTTTAGTGTTTCCACTAGAAAGGTACAGAAGTGAATTGATTTAGTGGCTTCTTTATCTTAAGCTACTACTTCACAGTATAGTAAAGTTTCCTTCCAGATACACTCATCCATGTCTTTAATTTTATCTTTCCACTTTCAGTAATTGAGTTCTACAGGAGTCATACAATGAAATTATATTAATTGTGCATCACTGTCCTTATATGAAAGTTCCTCTGTGTGCACCAACTGTGGTGAAAAATGCATTATGGGTTTTCGGATGACCCCTTTGGCCATCTTTCTCAAGTAGAGTACTGACTGGAGGTTATATCCTCAAGGAAATAGAGCCCATCATTGCCAGTTAAGATCATCCCTATTAAATATTCATACATAACAGTGATCAAATAGCAATTTTATTCCAGCTTTTATACTGTTCCCAGGGAAGATTAGCTAAACACACCAAGCAAAAGCAAGAAAGCTTCCAGATGTACAATGTACACATTAGCTCTACTTCCTTTATGTACAAAAAGGTGTTAATGTGTATGGACATGTATCTGTGTATATAACCTGAGTAATGTAAATAAGGAGAAGTCTCTAGTACCTAGCATACCTGCTTTTGTTAAATCCGTGGTTATCTATGACAGTGAGCGGTGTCTTAGTCTTTAATATCTAGCTTTCTTTTTTTTAATTCATTTTTTCTACTCATACAAACTTGATAGATACCCCATTCCCCTTGCTTCCTCCACCCCTCCCTGGATCCCCTTGCTCCACTTCCTTTGCCCCTCTCCCTCCCTTTCTCACAGTGCCCCCCCATCCTTTAGTATGCACGTCAAACTTCCCTTTGGGTCGTCCTCTTTGATGAGGTGTAAGGACTTAGTAGCATTGCCTAGAGCTCTTTTTTGTGTGTTCCCGTTTAGTATAGGAGCACTATTGTGGCTATTAATCCCTTGCCTCTAAGGATCCTAGTGCCTGTGATCCATGCTAGACTTTGGGAGGTCAATGACATGTTGGTCATTGCGCAGGTCATGCAAAGTCCTATCTTGATTACTTCAGCCCTAACGTTGTGTGTTTGAGGTGTATCTTGCATATCGTTGCTCCTCCCCATCTTTAGGCTCTTATAATCTTAGTGCCCCCTCTTCCACAAATTTCCCTGAGCTTTGTGATGGGGAGAGATTAGGCTGGCCTGGTTTCTGGTGATTAATGTAGAGGTCTCTGATGTTCTGAATTATGGTTTGCTATTCTTTTTTTTTCTTCTTCTTCTTCCAGTTTTGCTGTTCCTGCCCCGCCCTTGGCTCCATCCTAATGGGTGTTGGATGACACCTCCTGGGCCGCAGGGTATCCTCACTGGACTGCGAGCACTGGTGGGCGGGAATATCTATCTATCTTATTCGTAGCAGTCAACCTAACATTTTCATTTCCCTATTTCATGAGAGGTGGAGGATGGAAAAGCATCATTTCTCAAAGTGTCCTAGAGATTCATTATCAAGAGCCTGTCTTTATTTTACTTAAACTTTTTACCTGATGGATCTTCTACTGTTCCTGATTTATGTAGTTAAGAAAAAGGGTTTCACCAATTTGGTATCATTAAGTTCAATGGATTGCATTTTATTGGAATTTTTCATTGACTCCCTATTATTAACTAATCTTATTTTGTGCCAGGCACCCTTTAGTTACTAATTATATTCAAATGAATTTCACTCACAATATTACTTTACCAAGAAATATTTTAGTCATAGTATTTCCCAGAGGTTAATGGGTAAAATTGTCAGTTTATAACAGCGTTTTATTTAAGATGCCTTCAAGAAAACTGAATTTTCAGAGAAAACTGAAATTATTTGTCAATGAATATGATTCATGACATTAAAACATTACAAGAGAAGAAACAGAGGCTGGAGAAGTGGCTCAGGGGTTAAGCCTCTGCCTTGCAGGCTGAAGGTCCCAAGTTCGGATCCTAGACCCCACGTATAGACGCCGGGCGGAAGCGGGGGAGGCCTGCGTTTCTGGTCCTGGTAGGGCGGAGCCTGTGAATCCCAGGGCAGAGTAAACGAGGAGGTGGAGGTGTCCATGGTGGTTCCCGAATTCGTCCGTGGTTCTACACATACACACACACACACACACATTTACATATACACACGCATACATGTACAATTGAATAAATAATAAAAAATTTAAAAAAGGGGAGAAACAGTCACTATTTATCATCTATTATGTTTATTGTTTGTCAAACATTAGCTATTTTATTTGCAATTAATTGCTAAAGAAGGACAAATACATTTGAGCAATTTCAGACTCAAGTTGACTTAAAATCACTTAATTGCTTTCACCAGAGATGTGACCATGTTGTAAATAAGTGGAATTAGTAGATGTGCTAATTTTTCATATTCATAGAACTCCTGACATTTTAACATGCATATGGATGAATACCATGTGATATAGGTACATATGCACATTTTGTTGCTATAAATTTACATATGCAAGAATGAAAAGCAGCCAACACTGGAACATAAAGAAAAATGTGCTTACATTTTTATATCATATGTTTCTTAAAGTAATAATTATTTTTTTCTAATGAAATAAAATATTTGCTTCTTTTCTGATTTGTACAATTTCTAACTTACTGTATTTTTAACTAAGGTAAAGAACCATTTCTTTTACAAATATAACACATTCCTTTTACTTGATATTCAATGTATGGACAAAGCATTTTAAACTATATGTAAGTTTCTTTCAGAAATTGTGCATCAGAAGGTACGTAAAGTTGGCACATCCCTTTTTAAGAAAAATGAATATTTTCCTCTTTCCCAAGAGTTCTCAGGTTATATAATCATGGATATTATATGAGGAAGAAAGGGAAATTAGACAATAAAAAAGAGAGAGGTTAAGTTCTATGGTGGTTCAAGATGGAACGAGAATGAGGTAAAATAAAAGGACACTTGACAATAAACTACAAGATTCATATCACAATACAAGTTTTAGGACTATGACTACAAGGAACCTAATTCTTGCCAGTAAGATTTCACAAAGAATTTAGTGCCAAGGGATACTCCCAAGATTCCTGTTAGAATATTCAGATTTGATGCTTTGATCTATTACATAGGTCACATTAAAGTAATCCTTAGTTTCCAGTGAATAAAA
The DNA here is from genome assembly GCA_023101885.1 of Typhlomys cinereus. NCBI lineage: Eukaryota > Metazoa > Chordata > Mammalia > Rodentia > Platacanthomyidae > Typhlomys > Typhlomys cinereus. The sequence goes on from JALPQD010000161.1 coordinate 1,470,190, forward strand.
TGGAAGAAATCACAATAAAAATAATGCATCCAATTTACAGTTATTCTAGTATAAATGGAATAAACAAACAAATCATATGTAAGGATCATCTGGAGTCCATGAAGGAAGAAGGACAGGAGGATGGGAGGGACTGGGATGGATTGAAGAAGGGAGGGAAAGAGAGATAGGTGGGAGAGGGGATGGTGGGCAGTAAGGATGAGTACTCCATATGCTTATAACTCTAGAAAAATAAAATAAATAAAAAAGAAAAGGGGCTAAGGGATTAAAGCCTTTGTGTCTCAAGCAAAATGACATGTGTTTAGATCACTGCTCCCATGTTTTAAAAAAGGCCAGGTTTTGGGAAAAAAAAGTACTCTTTATTCAGCTTATGGTCCAGACCAGAGGGAAGAAATAGTCTTTCGTGGCTGGTGGCTGAAGCTGGAGGCAGGCTAATCATTGCAAACATCTTGGAGAGTCTCTCTCCAAAGTCTTCTGTCCTACGGCTCCTTTTATCTGGTCTGCCTTTGAGAGGTTCCAATCAGATCTAGGGCTGGTCATTGTATTGTAAATGTATTGATCTGGATAATTTCTTCAGATAATCTGATAGCTGATCTTAGTTAATGCCAGGTGTGTTCAAGTTGACATCCAAGATTAACTATCACATATAGTTCAATCATAATTTCTACTCTCTTGAGCCAGAATAGGAATGTCAGGCCAATAGTTAATATTATCACAGATATTTAATAAAAATTTAATATCAATATAACAAAGATACTTCAATGATCAATAAGAAATGCGTACATTAGACATTAGTAATAACAGTGACAACAATAGTAACAAAAGGTTTTACAAATGAACTCACAAAATGATTCATTAAAAAATGCAATATAATAAACAAAATCAAAGAGAACACAACATCTAGAATTAAAGAATCTGTTGAATGGGTTTATTAAGGGAAACAATAAGCAGAAAAATAATACGACAGGAAAAACATAGTCCCTGCAGAAAAAAAGACATGTAGGCAAATTTTAACACTGATTATTGTCTGTATTGCTGTCAATAAAATAAAATGCAGGAAGAAGAATTTGTGGAATTAATACTTATAATTGCTTAGCACTGTGAAATTTAAATCCATGGAGTGAACTAGTTCAAAATCATTTTGAATAATTTTTGAATTGTTTATGCTAACATTGCATATTAAAAAATTCAGATGCTTACAAAACACAAGTGGTATGCTATGTTTCCTTAAGTACAACATACTAATTCTTTTCAAGCATTCCAAAAAATGTGGAATATAAAGGTACAAAATAGTAAAAATGTAATAAGATAGAGAATTTAAATTATATAATCTAAGCACCAAGGAGAAAAGTAAAAATCTAACTACTCAAACAGATCCTTGGACATCTACGAGAAATTATTCTGACATTCTGCCACTAAGACTTTAGGGAACGGGACTAGAAGTGAGGCTGAAAACATTAGGGAAAAACAGGGTCATTACATGAATGGCAAATACAAGGTTTTGAAAGATTTATTTAGTAAGGGTTTTGTTTATATGGTATTCTATAAAGGACCAGGAAGGATGAACAAGGTCAGGCCTGCTGAGAAAGGGCTCAACCCAAGCTTACCTGAAGATTTGTTCAGAGGGGAAAGACTGCAGGCAGAGTTGCTGCGTTTGAAAAAAAAAATGTGTCTAAGCTACTGCTAAGGAAAAAAAATGTGTCTAAGCTACTGCTAAGGAAATTCATAGGGCTCAGGACAGGGGAACAAACCAAACCCAAAAACTATAGATAATTTTAACACACAAGACACAGATCTGCTGCAAGAAACAGACTAACAAAAGCAAATGCAGAGGAGGCAATCTCAAACCATAGAAGGAAAGCAGTAGATATAAATGATGAAATCATTTTCATCTAAAGATCTGGACATTCCAGTACCATAATACTTAACTGTAGTTTCTCCTTACGTGTTATTAGAAAGCAAGATACAAGAACATGCAAGCAAAGCATGTGTAGTACACTAATTTTTAACAATCTTCTACGAAAGCTAAAATTAGAAAAGAGTAAATACTTTTTGTAGCATTTTAATACAGAGAAACTTGCTATATTATTATTGTATTGTTTTGGTCCTTAGACATTCAGAAAACAAAGTAAAAAAATTAATGAGAAGAGCTATGAAGTTAGAGTACAGGATTTAGGGAATAGTGAGATATATTTCTGTTTCTTTATTAGATTCACACAACTGGAGAACAAGGGACCAAGTATAAAATTTATAAGAAAATGTCAGTCTTCAAAAGATAGAGTTAGCATAGTAATGGAGTTTCCAAAGGCATCTCAAAGGTTTTACTAATGAAAGAGCATTCTTTGCACAAATATTTATATTGTCCTTTGGTGATGAATATGACAGGTCTACAAAGAATAAACATTGTTTAAAATCCACAAAAGGATAACTCCCTAAAGCTGAAATGCAAAACAGCATTCAAGACCTGACATATTATTTAAAAAACAGTTTGACAGAAGGAGCACTGAAGGTTCCATTTGGATTAATGGGAAAAAAAGGGTCTGGTTCACATTGTCTATTCCCTCTTTGACTTCTGCAATTATTAAGGGCACAGCATGAAAAATATTTTTTTGAAAAAGATTAAATTGTCATTTGTTTACCTGATTTCTACATAAGTATGTTTCTTGAAACTTTCTAACAAATCTATGATGTTATTGCAGACACTATAAAAATTTGTGACTTAAATTCTGCAAATAAATAGACAAGTATTTTAGACTGAATAATTGATATTTAATAGATGTCTAAAAGATAAGGACAAAGGCTGGGATTTATGATGCAAACCTGTAATAATGGTAGTTTGAAGGCTAAGTCAGGAGGATCGTTGTGACTTCAAAGCCGCCTTTTATCTCATAGCAAGATGAAGTCAATAATTAAAAAATAGGAAGAATGAGTCTCAGTATTAATATTTTAGTTGTTTTGCACTTGGAAAAATAAACCTGTGAAGCCAAGTAGTTCAAAAACCTTTGTTGAACAGATGACAACTTTACAATAAGTGTAAGATATAATTGTTATCACTTCAAAGTAGTTAACATGAAAATCTGTATTATTAGTCTATCCATGTTTCCCAAGTTCTTTTTATCCATATTAATGATAAACATCCATAAAATTTATTTCAGGAATATGAAAAGATATCTAAGTTTACCCAAGAAAAAGGACTGTCTAACTAGTACAAATTTATGTATCAGTTAGTTGTAAATTCAATATTTGACAAACTTACTGATAGAAACTATAAAATGTTCCCAATTAAAGAATAAGTAATGGGAAAAGTAAATTGATACAAAACATTTAAAAGTTATTTGAGAGAATATGTTTTAGCCATTATATATGTTTTTGGAAATGACAATTTATTTCCTTGAATATTTTTATTTGTTCATTTATTCATTTTTGCACATCTATTTCTAGTCTGACCTAGCAGTGAGGGCTTTTAAAAACATATTTGCTTGAAGAAAACTGGAGAAGATGGCCTTGAAAACTACTAGACTTCATCTTAGGTTCTTGACAAAAAAAAACAAGAAAGCATCATTTTTTCTACATATTCTTACATAGATATAGAATCTATTCCTTCATGTTCCATAAAGTTTTAATATAAAATATTAATAAACATTTTACATTGCAGGAAAACAACTATATCTCCTTTCTGAAAGTTTTGTAGATATCTTATGTTCATAAGACATTCATATTAGCCTAGTTTCAATGGGTTCATACTTATATCAAAGTAGAAAATGAAGCAATATAGAGAAAGGTGTTTCCTTCAGTGAATTTAGTGGGACAGTAAGAGTCACACTTGTTATAACAACCTGGGAAGTCACTGGAAAACAAATATACTTTGATATCTCTAATCCATAATTGTCACTGTAGAAATGATAGTGTAAGAATGATTTTTTTTTGAGTTTTCAAGGTCATTTTTAGTATTTTATTTTTTATTAAAAATTTAATTATATATTTTAAAATTTTTTACCAATTCCCTCCCTCCGCCTTCCTCCCCCTCCCCTTCCCCAGTGCCTCCCCTCCAATTCCCAGAGAGTCCTTTATTGTGTACGCCTAACTCTCTACTGGGTCCTCCTCTCCGATGACATATAAGGACCCAGTGGCATTTCCATAAGCCCTTTCTCTTGTTCCCCTTAAGCATAAGATCACTACTATGGCTGTCAATCCCTTGCCTCCAGGGGTCTTGGTGCCCTTAACAGATGCTAGACTTTATGAGGGCAACAGTGCGCTGGACATTTCGCAGGGCATGCAAAGTCCCATTATGATTGCTTTGGCCCCAACTATTGTTGAGAATCTTGCAAATCGTTGCTCCTCCCATCCTTTTGCTCTTACAATCTTACCGCCCCCTCTTCCGCAAATGTCCCTGAGCTCCAGGATGGGGAGAGATTAGGCTGTCCTAGTTCTATGTGATTGATATAGAGTCTCTGAAGTTCTGGATTATGGTTTGTTGATTTTCTTTTGCAGTATTGCTGCTCCTGCAATTCCCTTCACTCCATTCTGCTGGGCACTGAATGTCACCCCCTGGCCAGAGACAAAAAGCTGTTAAACTGGAGTCTTGTTGTAATAGCACATTCAAGGGTAGATGTAATAAGAGTAGGAAACCTCACTGAGGGAGGGGTCCATCACCCATTTGCAAAATGATTACCTTTTATCTGCTAGACTATATGCCCTCCCCTTCTGGTGAGATCAGGAAAGAACATCTGTGAACTTAACCAGGTTTCTCATTACTTACTTGCAGACCTTGATGGAGGCCTATTTTCTCTGCTGTAACATGGTCCCCTCTATCCTTGTTTCTGGTGTGGCCCTCCTAACCCATCTCTCTTGTTCATAATCCTTGCAATTACTGTGTTACATAGGTTTACTTTTGAGTGTCTCAATGTGGGCTGGGTGAGTTTGGTACTAGGAGCCACCTATTAGGAAGTACATACGGCGCTTAATTTTCTGGGTTTGGGATACTTCACTTAATATAATTCTTTCTAATGACATCCATTTCCCAGCAAATTCCAGTAATTCATCATTTTTGATGGCTGAGTAGTACTCCATTGTATAGATGTACCACAGTTTCCTTATCCACTCGTCAACTGTTGGACATTTAGGTTGATTCCATGACTTTGCTATTGTAAACAGTGCTGCTATGAACATGGTCGAGCTTGTGCTATCGACGAACCTCTGCTGCATGGGGGGTTATTCCCAAGAGTGGGATAGCAGGGTCATATGGCATTTCAATCTTTAATTTCTTTAAGAATCTCCAGACGGCTCGCCAGAGTGGCTGTATGAGCCTGCATTCCCACCAACAATGTAGGAGAGTTCCCCTCTCTCCACATCCTCTCCAGCATTTGTCGTTGTTTGTATTGTGGATTTTTGCCATCCTGACCGGGGTGAGATGATATCTCAGGGAAGTTTTGATTTGCATTTCCCTGATGGCGAAGGAAGTGGAGCATTTTTAAAGATAATTGTTAGACATTTTAATTTCATCCCTGGTAAAGTTTCTTTGAAGTTCCAGGGCCCATTTTTTAATTGGGCCAGTGTTTTCCTTGGAGTTTAATTTTCTAAGTTCTTTGTGCACTCTGGACAGTAGAGCTCTGTCAGATATGTGGTTAGTGAAGATTTTCTCCCATTCTGTGGGTTGCCTTTGAGCTCGTGTGACAATCTCTTTATCTGAACAGAAGCTCTTTAATTTCACAAGATCCCAACTGTTGAGAGTTGGTAGCAGTGACTGTGCCATTGGATGTCTGTTTAGGAAGTGTTGGCCTAGCCCAATCAGCTCGAGGGAGTTCCCTATCCTTTCAACTATGGTTTTTAAAGTCTCTGGCCTGATATCAAGGTCCTTGATCCATTTGGAATTAAGTCTTGTACATGGTGACAAGTACGGGTCCAGCTTTAATCTTCTGCATGTGGAGATCCAGTTTTGCCAGCACCATTTGTTGAAGATGCTGTTCTTTTTCCATTGGATTCTTTGGGCCCCTTTGTCAAAGTCCAAATGGCTGTAACTTTGTGGGCTTATATCTGGGTCTTCAATCCTTATCCATTGATCTGTGTGTCTGTTTTGGAGCCAGTACCAGGCTGTCTTTATAACTATGGATTTGTAGTATAGACTTAGGTTTGGTATAGTAATACCTCCAGCTGTGTTTTTGTTACTCAGGATTGTTTTTGCTATCCTGGGTCTTTTGTGCCTCCATATGAACTTTGAGATTGTTTGGTCAACTTCTTTGAAGAATTGCTTTGGGATTTTGATTGGTATAGCATTGAATCTGTATATTGCCTTTGGTAGGATGGTCATTTTTACAATGGTGATTCTGCTAATCCAGGAACAAGGGAGGTCTTTCCACCTTCTGGTGTCTTCTGCAATTTCTTTCTTTAGGGTTTTAAAGTTTTCATTGTAAAGGTCTTTTACCTCCTTAGTTAGGTTTATACCAAGGTATTTCATTTTTTTAGGGGTTATAGTAAATGGTATGGTTTCTCTCAAGGCTTTTTCACTTCTTTCATTCTGGGCATATAGGAAGGCCTCTGATTTTTGCACATTTATTTTGTATCCTGCCACCCTGCTGAACTTCTCAATTAGTTCCAGGAGCTTCCTGGTGGAGTTTTTGGGATCCCTCAGGTATAAGATCATGTCATCTGCAAATAGGGATAGCTTGACTTCTTCCTTGCCGATTTGAATCCCTCTTATGTCCCTTTCTTGTCTTATAGCTTCAGCTAAGACTTCAAGTACAATATTGAATAGAAGTGGTGAGAGTGGACAGCCTTGTCTAGTTCCTGATCGAAGTGGGAATGCTTCCAATTGTTCCCCATTGAGCATAATCCTTGCTATGGGCTTGTTGTATACAGCTTTTATTATATTGATAAAGGTTCCTTCCATTCCTACTGTCTCTAGCGTTTTGATCATAAAAGGCTGTTGGATCTTGTCAAAGGCTTTTTCTGCATCTATTGAGAGTATCATGTGGTCTTGGACTTTGGACTAGTTTACATGATGAATTACATTTATTGATTTGCGTATGTTGAACCAACCTTGTGTGCCGGGGATGAAGCCTACTTGGTCCCCATGAATGATCTTTTTAATATGTTTTTGAATCCGATTTGCTAAGACTTTGTTGAGAATCTTTGCGTCTGTGTTCATCAGGGAGATCGGCCTATAGTTTTCTTTTTTAAGTGAATCTTTATTAGGTTTTGGGATTAAAACAATATTAGCTTCATAGAAGGAATTTGGTAGTGTTCCTTCCTTTGCTATTTGATGGAACAGTTTAAGGAGTATTGGTGTTATTAACTCCTTAAATGTCTGGTAGAACTCTGTGCTGAATCCATCTGGTCCAGGACATTTTTTGGTGGGAAGATTCAAGATTACTTTCTGAATTTCCTTATATGTTATAGGACTATTTAAATAATTCACAACTTCCTGATTCAATTTAGGTAAGTTGTGTTTACTTAGAAATTCATCCATCTCTTTTGTGTTGTCAAACTTCACAGAGTATAAGTTTTTGAAATATGATGTTATAATTCTCTGGATTTCTTGGGTATCAGTAGTGAAAACTCCATGTTCATTTCTAATTTTGTTAATTTGGGTTTTCTCTCTCTTGCTTTTGGTTAGTTTAGCTAGGGGTGTATCAATCTTGATTTTTTCAAAGAACCAGCTTTTTGATTGGTTGATTTTTTCTATCGTTTTCTTAGTCTCGATTTCAGATATTTCTCCCCTTATTTTGCTAATCTCTTCTCTTCTACTGCTTTTGGGATCAGATTGCTCTAGTTTCTCTAAAGCTTTAAGCTGCATTGTTAAGTTGTTTATTTCTGATGTTTCCATTTTTTTGACGTGGGCATTAAGAGCTATGAACTTACCTCTTAGAACAGCTTTCATTGTGTCCCAGAGATTTTGGTAAGTTGTATTTTCGTTATCATTCACGTTCAGGAAATCTTGAATTTCCTTTTTAATTTCTTCCTGAATCCAGTTCTCATTCAGCATCATAGTGTTAAGTTTCCAGGAGTTAGTGTATTTTCTCTTGTTTTATGTGTTGTGGATGTCCAGCTTTAGGCCGTGGTGGTCTGATAGGGCACAGGTTTGAATTTCAACTTTCTTGTATATGTGTAGATTCATTTTGTTGCCCAATATGTGATCTATTTTGGAGAAAGTTCCGTGTGCTGCTGAGAAAAATGTGTATTCTTTGGTACGTGGGTGAAAAGTTCGATAGAGATCTGTAAGGTCCATTTCTTTCAGGGTTTGATTAAGTTCCAAAGTGTCTCTGTTAAGCTTTTGACCTGTTGTTCTATCCCATGTAGAGAGGGCGGTGTTGGAAGTCCCCAAGAATTATCGTTTGGGGGTTGATTTCTTGCTTTAGACGCTGCAGGGTTTTCTTAATGAATGTGGAGGGGCCCGTATTGGGTCCATATATGTTCAGTATTGTGAAGTCTTCCTGGTGAATTGTACCTGTGACTAAAATGTAGTATCCATCCGTGTCTCTTATAATTTTTTTTGGTTTGAAATCCACTTTGTCTGATAGCATAATGGCTACCCCTGCTTGTTTTCTGCTTCCATTTGCTTGTAGAATTGTTGACCAGCCTTTTATTTTTAGAGCGTGCCTATCTGTTGTGGTGAGATGGGTTTCCTGCAGGCAACAGATTGATGGATTGTGATTTTTAATCCAAGTTTGTAATCTGTGTCTCTTGATCGGTGAATTAAGTCCATTAACATTTAGTGTTATAATGGAGAAACTATTGTTAATTCCAGACATTTATTATGTTTAGTAGCTTTTATAAGTATATTGCTTCGCTTTTAATGGTGTTATATTTGTCTTCTGTTCTCCTGGATAGACCTGTTTTTTTCTTCACGCTTGAGTATCATTTCTAGCAGTTTTTGAAGGCCTGGTTTGGTGGCCATGTATCCCTTAAAGTTGTCTTTGTGCTGGAAAATTTTTCTTTCTCCCTCGATCATGACTGATAGTTTTGCAGGGTAAATCAGCCTGGGTTGACATTTTTGCTCATTCAATACTTGAAGTATGTCTCTCCAAGCTCTTCTTGCTTTTACTGTTTCGACTGAGAAGTCATTTGTTATTTTAATAGGTTTACCTTTAAAAGTGACTTGTTTTTTCTCCCTTGAAGCTCTCAGCACCAGTTCTTTATCTTGAATGTGGAGTGTTTTACTATTATTTGCCGCGGTGTGCTTCTATTTTGGTCGTATCTGTTTGGGGTGCGGAATGCCTCTTGTATATGAATGGGCCTCTCTTTTTTTAGATGAGGAAAGTTTTCCTTGATGATCGTTTGAAAAATTTCCTCAGGGGTGGTATTTTGAGATTCTTGCTCCGGTATTCCATGAATACGCATGTTAGGCTTCTTCAGGGTGTCCCATATCTCTTGGATATTTCTCTCAAGTATCTTTTTGGCTTTAACAACCTCTTCCATTGAGCTGGTTAGTACTCCCACTTTATCTTCAAGGTCTGAAATTCTGTTTTCTGCTTCATTAGTTCTGTTGATAAGACTCTCTGTGGCGTTCTGGGTTGAGGATAACTTGTCTTTTAGCTCAGTTTTAAACTCTGCTTGAGTTTGTTTTAACTGCTCTATGCCACTTTTTGTTTCTTGCACTGTTTTTGCACTTTGACTTTGGCCTTCTCATTTTAACTGTTAAGATCTCTCAATTTCACTAAACTGAATTATTTGGCCTGGGGTACTGGTGGGCGGGGCCGAACGGGGACTTACCTAGGGCGCGGGTTGAGGCCCAGGTGGACCGCGTGGGCTTCCCAACCTGCGTGCGCTTCCCAACTGGTGGAGCGGGGTGGGGTGAAAAGGGAGGATGGGCGCGTGGGCAGTGGAGCTATTTAACCCGAGGGCAGCTGGGGCGGGGCCCGGGCGCAGGGGGAGGTCCTCCTCGTCCCTTGGCCCCCGCGCGGCTCCGGCTGGATGTTGGGAGTCGGAGCCGGGTCCCTGTGGGCTGACCTGGGGTCCTGGTGGGCGGGGCCCGAACGGGGACTTACCTAGGGCGCGGGGTGAGGCCCGGGTGGACCGCGCGAGTGTCCCAACCGGCAGAGCGGGGTGGGGTGAAAAGGGAGGATGGGCGCGTGGGCGTGGAGCTATTTAACCCGAGGGCAGCTGGGGCGGGGCCCGGGCGCAGGGGGAGGTCCTCCTCGTCCCTCGGCCCCGCGCGGCTCTGGCTGGATGGTGGGAGTCGGAGCCGTAAGAATGATTTGAAAGGAATTCAAACCATTTATTTAATTTCCAGATTACTAATTAAAAGACAATGGCATTGATTTACAATTTTTTATTTTTGTTATTAAATAAATATGAACCATCTAATGAGAGTATCCTGAGTATGAACTACAAAACATAAATAGACAGTGTTATGAGAGCAATATTCTGTATAGCCACAAACTACTTAATTTAAACAACTAAGAAAACATAGCTTTAAGAAATAAGGACTTTATTGATATCAAGAAATGAACATTGGGCTGGAGAGGTGGCTCAGGGGTTAAGCCTCCGCCTTGCAGGCGGAAGGTCCCGAGTTCTGATCCTAGGCCCATGTATAGACGCCAGGAGGAAGCCGGGGTGGCCTGCGTTTCTGGTCCTGGTAGGGCGGAGCCTGTGAATCCCGGAGCAGAGTAAAAAAGGAGGTGGAGGCGTCCATGGTGGTTCCCGAATTCGTCCGTGGTTCTACACACACACACACACACACACACACACACACACACACGCATACACGCAGAATTGAATAAATAATAAATAATTAAAAAAAAGAAATGAACATTGTAGAATTAGGTTGGTATTCCAGGAGAGAGAATTGAAATGCTGAATATTTCACATTGTCAAACTTCTAAGAACATAGAAGTTCCAATCAATGAAAACTTCCATTCAATTAAACAATTTAAATATGCAGAAATGAGATAGCAATCTTGGACTTTTTACAGGCATCTTTAATCCTCTCTCCAAAACTGAAATGAAAATATTTACATTTCCAGATACTAATAGGCTATGGCATCATTGTGATTGTGTTTACATAGTTTTGTTTTTAAATAAATAAAAACGTTATGTTCTTTGCATGATGACAAATATACGTACATCAATTAGAAATTTCAAACTTAGAAAGCAAATGAATGGCATTTAAGATGATATGTTTAGTTCAAAATAAACTATGACCTATTTACTTAAAGAAATATAAGTTTAATAAATATGGCCATTTTATAACCTGGAGAGCTGAAAAATGATGTTATTTTTAGCTTATATTGGTAAGTGATATATCCTATTTCAGGTTATATATATATATTTTAATATATATATATAGTTCCTATTTTAGTGTGTGTGTGTATATATATAGTTCCTATTTTAGTGTGTGTGTGTATATATATATCCTGTAATGCATATGAAGAGCTTATAATCTAATTCTTATTTGTGTATATGACTGCATACATGTAGAAATACAACAACATTAACAACATTCAGTTAAATTAGGAACTGAAGCTGTCATAGTCACTTGATAGAGTTCAAAACAAAATAACATATAAACCATATGTGTAAGTGCATAATTGTAATCCCAGTAAAGGAGAATTGGAGGCAAAAGGTTGCAGGTTCACTCTCTGCTCTCCAACCATTCAGTTCTCCCCTCCTGCCCTCTCCTTCCTCTTCCTGCCAATTGCCCTGGCAGCTGTCTCTGTCTCCTCTCTGACTGTAGCTCTCTCTTCTGTTCTCATGTTCTCTCTCCTTCAGACCTTAAGATTAAGCTATGGTTCCCATGGCCAGCAGGCCTCTAACTCCAAACAAATTCTAAACTATTTCTAAATATCAGAAAATAAGTCACCTTCAGCTGCCTAACAAGTTTGAGCAAGTCTGTTATATATGGAATTCTGCTAAGAGTGAAAATAATAATATAGTATAAAATAAATTAAATGTTCTTAATAAATAGTCACATTAATAATTGGAACTTATAGTCTGTTATCATTTAAGTTGGCTTTTAGGATTGTGTCCTTTCATTTATTTTTTAAAATTTTTTGACAGTCTTATACATAGATGCAAAGAATTTAAGTAATTTTTATATCATATTGTCAGATCCCACCCTCCCTTTTCCTACCCTTGAAAACTTCTTCCCAACCCTTCCCCTCCTATTTTTTGTCTTTCTGTTTAGACCAACTGAGATTCCTCAGACTTCTTTCATTCTCATGTGAATGATTCTTGTTGAGATATTATTAAACTAGCTTCTTATTGACAGAATTAAATATTCTTATATACTTGTGACAAATTAATGTTTATTCAAGATTCTTAGCATGCATGACATCAATTTTTTCAATATAAATATTATATCTGAAAGTCTACACCATACAAAATAAAACATGTATTTCTTTGAGATAACCCATCCTCTGAAGTACAGCTTGTGGAAGAAGTTGAGGGATGAAAAGAAATACTGACTTCAGGTTATTGTAAATTGGTACAAAAAATCAATGATGAGGATGTCACAGGCTGTGGGTGGAATAAGCTAGATTAATATGTAGGCAGACTTTCTTCTTAATGTTGATATAAACCCCTTCAGACAAGTGCTGGCTTGGACTCTGACCACAGAAGATCCTTTTTTTCAGTTGGGTGAAAGTTAATACATATGCTTAATGTGGTCATAATTCTGAGAAGAGATGAATGTAAAGTTTTCAGCCATAAATATAACTTCTGTATTGCCCCCTTCCTCTTAAAATTCAGTGAACATCACAAAAAAGTAATGGAGTAGAAAGATTGTAAGAACTAGAGGGCAGAAAAAAGTCCTATGAAACTTGGCCTTCTGACTATGGCGTGGCTGAATGAATCATGAAGAGTGTGCAGCTACCTGAAGAACCCTGCTCTAAGAGAAAAGTTAGGGAGGTGGGAGGCAGGCTAGTAGGAAAATAGCCAACAGTTAAATTAAGAAAACTTTAAAAAGAGAGAGAACCGATTCTCTTAAGATCCACAATGAAAAAAAAAAAAAGAAATTTAAGATCCACAATGAGACTCTTTATGTGTGATATGATCTCCCATTACTCTGCATCATCTCACTTTAACAAGAATTCCATTCTTATTCTTATTAAAGGAAATAAAGCAATTTATTTAGGTGCCCTAAGCAAGCTCATGAGAGATTATCTGTTTGGTGTGGAAGATCCTGTCCATAGCTTGTGGGAACATTACCAGGGCAGTTGGATAAGATGGAGAGAGCTAAATTTTTTAAGATGATGAAGAACTCACTCATATCAATACATTCTGTACTTGGATGGATGATGCAAAATGTCACCTGTGCAGGACCACAAAGTCAAGGAGGAAACTTTTTATATCAGCAATATGATTAAGCCCCACTGTAATAATCCCTGTGACTATGGAAAAAATAATGAATCAGAGCATCCCTGAGGTAAAGCAATAAAGAAGAAAAAATGTTCCTACCTAATATGATAAGCTAGATAGCATTATATAATTCTTACACATTTCAGAAAATAAATACTTTTGTTCTCTGAAGATAGTCCATCAAAATTATATAAATTCAAGCTAAAGTTTAACTGGAAATGATATGATTTTGTAATTAAACAAAAAGGAAACTGTAAAATTTCTACCTGAAAATCAGTTTCTTACTTATGACATTTCCTTTATATAACACTATACATTATTTCATGAAAAGCATAAACTATGACTGATTTTATTAACTTAGAAGAATTTAATGAATATTGAGTATTGAGATTATGTAAAGAAACAGCTCTGAGTACATCAAACAAAAGTTCTGGAAATCTAAATTTATAAAAAACCTGAACAACAATGTTGAAATAGGTTGAAATAGGTTGAAAACTTTGTTGCTAATGTATTTTAAAATGTCATCTTTGATTATGTTATAACAACTAACAATTAAGAAATTTAAGACTCATCAGGTATTTTACAATTCTTATTTCAAACTGGATTATGAAAAAAATGTTCATCTACCCAGAATTTCTTCACTTTAACAAAAATTCCATTCTTATTCTTATTAAAGGAAATAAAGCAATTTATTTAAGTGCCCTAAGCAAACTCATGAGAGATTATCTGTTTGGTGTGGAAGATCCTGTCTATAGCATGTGGGAACATACCTGGGTAGGTGGATAAGATGGAGAGAGCTGGTTCAGTACTTGGATATGTTTCCACAAACTAGTAGACTTGCAGTGAGGCATGCCCCTCTCTCAGCAATTCCTGTAGCTATAGTGTGGCTAGTTCCGGTGATTACTGATGTAGGTATGAACTCCTTCCAAAGTATAACCAAGAATTATAAGAAATAAAAGCTAAACCCTTATTCCCTTAATTTGTTTGGTAGCATATCTATTAGTAACCAGAAGAGAAACTGCAGCAGTATTGAAATGTAGCGGGAGCTCTTTTAGAAGAGGTTAAGTGAAATAACTTTGTTTTGCAAATGAAATGTACTTGTTACTAGAGAACCTGATTTCATGGTGCAAATCCTTATTAAATGCTATTACATTTTGCTTAATTTAATGATTCAGTGAACAGTTAAAATGACTGCCATACTTTTGGTGGTAATCTTATGCCAGGCCATGTTCTCAGTTTCTGCATGCACTTTATCTTGAATAAACACAAGAAATATCTTAATTGCCTTCTATTATCTCTTTTCCAAATTATAGAAAGTGGCCCTAAGAACCTGAAATGGAGCAGTTAAATCATTTATCAAAGATTAAGTATTTAAGGAAACATTCATTTAGAATTAATTCATCTAATTTGACATTTTTAGTTCTTCATCAAAAGATAAATTCACTTTCATTTTTAGAGTAGATGCTCCCCCAAAATGCTAATGTTACCAATATAAAACTTAAATAAAAATATTGAGATGAAGTTTAATTCATCATATTTTCCTTTTGTCCTTAAAAGAAATAAGTAAATCAAATCAAAGTAAATTAAATAATCAAAATAAAATAAATTCATATTTTTGCTTCTTCATGGGCTCTGAAAAAAAATTAAAAATTTCTCTTATTCCAAATGCACCTTTTTTCAAGTCTAACTCTAATAGAAGACATTTCAGTCCCTAAAAGGGCAAAAAGTGATAATTTCAGGAATAAAGTATTATTAAGAAATATTTATTGCTAGATTTTCTCTCTAGTCAGGTTTGAGAGACACTGAAGATCTGAACTGAGCTAATGCACCAGGAAAAACTCACCTTAATGATTAGGTGGGAGAGAAATCATCTCAATGCTAAACTCTCTAAGTTACAGCAACTCTGAATTTATTTATTTTATCTCTTTCAGCAGTGTTTTTAAGTTTCAGTGCATGCTTATCTTGAAGAACATATTTGCAAATATCTTTTTTATTAGTTGGGTTAATGAAATAATTTTGATTACTTTTGTGGGTTGTGAATTGTTAAATGTAATAAAAGCTTTTTGTATGTGTATCTCTTCTTTTTATGCTTCAGAGATTTTCTTTATTATTTTAATTCAGAATGAGTGTGTGTATGTATGTGTGTGTATTATTTAGCAAGTTCTGTATACACGTCATAGTTACATACAAATAAAGCCAGTTTTCCTTTCTTCTTTTCTAATGCTGGTATCTGTTTATTTGACTTGGTTAAAACTTTCAAAACAATAAAGAGTGTTAAGTTGTAAGACCAAACATCTTACATTGTTCTTCATCATTGGAGAAGCTAGTCAGTCTTCCACTTATGGTTCATTTATATAGATACCATTCATTATATTGAGATAGCTCTCTTATTGCTTGTTTTTCCACAGATTTTTATCACACAGGAAAGGTATTCTATTTTGGCAAATTATTTTTCTTTTTCTTTTGAGATATTCTTTGTGATGTTTCCTGATACATATATTTTTAAAATAGTCACAATCAGGGATAAAAGAAGAAAGATTTGGTATTTTTTCTTTAACAATAAGATGATATTGTTAAATGTAATAACAGCTTTTTGTATGTGTATCTCTTCTTTTTATGCTTCAGAGATTTCCTTTATTACTTCAATTCAGAATGAGTGTGTGTATGTATGTGTGTGTATTATATCAGTGGGAATTTTAAACTCAAATTATTCTGCTTACCCAGGGACTTTCTTTTATATTTCAAATTTTAATAATCCATCCAGAGTTTGTGTAGCTGACCATTGGCCTGTCAGATTATCCTGAAGTGTGGAAGGAGACACAAGATTGTTCTGGAAGATGGGTAGGAGCAGGCAGGAAACACCAAGAGAGGGGGAGTGAGAAAAAAAAAAGGGGGGAGAGATAGGAAGCGGTGGGAGTGGGATGAGGAGGTACCTATTGAGCTTTGTAACTAGGCAAAAAATAACAATAATAAAAGATTGGGTCCATGAACATTGTATCACAATAGGGATGGGCAAAGAACTCATGTGGTGGTCCTGCCCCTCAATGACCGAATATTGATTTTTTTTCAGTTGGCTGGGGGAAGGGGACCTTGTGCTTCAGTGTGTAGCCTCTGTCATCTATTGTCCAGCAGCACATGCAGGCATCTCTTAAACTCAGTGAGACATGTATAGACAAACACATATATGCACACACACATATGGACACACACACAAATAGGGAGAAATTTTACCCCCGCACATACACACACGTTGGATGGAAACTTCTTGGAAGAAGATTCTCAGTGGGAGAAAAACAGAGGGTGAGATATTGTGATATAATATGGATAGAAAATAATAAGAATTCATTACAAACCATCAAAGAAATAAAACTAGTAAAATAATCATAACAATGCTTTTATGGTTCAATTTCCAAATAACAGTAGAATTTTTTAGAAAAAGAATTCATGCTTTCATTAACAGAGTTATGCTTTACATTCTTTTGACTGAAAATGATTTGAATCCTTACATGAGTCTGATTGGTTTATACCAGACTGCTGTGCTTTAGCATCAATTTTAATATGAATGAAAGTAGATGGTTCAACAGAACAAGTTTCTAAAAGAAAAGTAACTCAGATGCATTTTTTACCCGGCAGCTTTTAGCATTTGGTGTGGTACAGGAAGTAAGCACCTGTTTTATTGGTAGCAATAGAGGGAAAGAGGAAGTTAATGGATCTGATGTTTCAAGCATGCATTATGTATAAAGCAGACAGTCACTGAATTGTGACTCTATACACATCTAAAGAAGTAACTTAAACCTAATCCTGCCAAGAGAGGAAAAAGAGAAAGCTATTTCTTTTGAAAAGATGAATACTTCATAACTCTGATCAAAGCATTTTACTTCAGAGCTAGATCTTACATTAAAATGCCAGCATAGAACACTGAACAAGTGCTAGCATGTAGTGAATAACTTCGTAACAACTGCACAGGCATTATACAGAGAGATTGAAACGAGCTGAAAACTTTCCAAAACATTAATCTACTAAAGTATTTATCAACTGTAAAATGTTAGAAAAATTATTTAATTTTTTGGCTGATGTATTTAGATTGTGTATGTCAATAAAAATGTCACAAGGTTGCTGATACTAGTCAATGAATAAGTGAGCTTAAACAACATGCAAGAAGGACAGACACGTGCATTAACTAGCTAGCTGAATGTTCATTTTGTGTTTTAGGGATTTTGGGGTGTGTGTGTGTGCGTATGTGTATGTGTAAAATGGATACTTTTTTGTTTCAGTATTCATCTTAAAATGCACACTCAATAAGCTGGAGAGGTGGATTTAAAGTCTCTGTCCAGTAAGCAAAAAACCTGATTTTGAATGTTCCAGATTCCATGTAAAAATGCCAGGCAGAAATGGATGCAGTTATATTTCAGTCCTGAAAGGAAGAGACTCAAAAACCCCAGAGCAAAGAAGAAGGAGGTTTTTTTTGTTTTGTTTTGTTTTTTTTCCGTATTACCCTTGGCCTTCTATAAGCTCACATATTCAAATGTTCTGTCTCTCTCTCACACACACACACACACACACACACACACACACATGCATTTGAAAAATGTATATTCATTTCTTTTCTGGAATTTGATCTTTCTGTGTTCTATTTTGTTTCATATTAATGTTGTTACACATTAGGTTTTTTTTTTCTTTTTGGCTCATATTCCCTAATTTTTTTCATTTTTTAGTGTCATTTTTCTTAGTGTTTCTGTTAATTCTTTTGACCTCAGTAAAATGGGGAGTGTGGCATAGAGTTATACAGAACTGCATAAAATAGTTAAATTGATTATATCACAATCCATCCATGCTGGATTATGGTTCCACCTGATGCTACCCTGGTACTATGATTGTGTGGGCAGACCAAGGTGGCTAGACACCAGGACCCCAAGTAGTGAAGCTTATTGTAAAGTCTTGGGATTTACACTGTGCAGTTGTAAGGAGGTTTACAGATCTTTTCAGCAATACTGAATGATCACAAGTTTGCAGAAACTCATCAGTTAAAGTGTGTTGATTAAAGACAAGCAGAGGTCAGAAAGGAAGACTACAATGCATTAAGTATACAAGCAGGGGAGGAACTAAATATAGAGTCCTGGTTAAAGCTACAAGTCCTGGTTAAGGGCTGTGCAAGGAAATAAGTAGGCTTAGGGTTTCTCTGAATCCTTATCTGGACTTTTAAACTGAAGGGAATTGCTGTTTGTCTTGACTTAAAGAGTTTTGGAGACTTTGGAATTGCACGACCTTGTAACACTGTTAGTGTAGCCACATTATTCTGTGGGTTCATCTCATTCATATGGAATGTCAGGGTCCTCAACCATCTTTGCAGAAGACTCTCCATTCAGACAGATGCTTTGCTTGTCTCCTCAAAAGATATGAGTCAATGTGTCTCACTGCATGTAAAAGACAGATATGCCCAGAGCTCACAGCAAGACGTAGGTGTCCTAGAGTTAGAGAGACACTGTGGATGAAAGCATCAGTAACTCTTCTTGGATCACTTGCCCCTTGTGCCATGACTCTGTGTGAATTATCTTTTGTTGTTCCTGATGGTGCGTATAAAAAATAAACCATTTTTTTGACCTAAGGCTGGGTCTTTTGTCTGTGTTCACATAACACCTGAACAATGTACTGGACAAATAGAGTGAATGGTTAGATCTCTCATATTCTTCACAAAGTTTGTCTAATATGAAGGATGCTAAGATGCTAAAAGATGATTTTCTGAATGCTGCTGTGAAAGAAAAGAGCAGCAAACTTCTCCTAGCACTGTGATCAGAAACTTGAGCTAAGTTTTTCTGTTCCTACCCAAACAGATTTCCCTTTTGTAGGAGACCATAAATCATATTTTCCTTGTTTTCATACATCCTTTTTTTTACTTACGCATCTTCTCCAGGTTTAGTCTGAGTAAACAAAAAAGGATGGTGTGTTTTATCAACAGCTTGTCAAGCCGCACAAAATGTCTCTGATTTAAAATTAGCTAGCATTCATCTTACCACTAAGCAATTTGTGTATAATAGTCTTTCTAATCAACATGGTGATATTATGAGGATTCAGATAAAGCTTGCTTGCACAGTAAAAAAAAAAAAAAGTACCTATTTGACAAGTTTAGAAATTGTGACCTTCAAAGCACACAAATTTCCTATACAAATGCTGGTAGATAACAATAAAATTAATTAAAAACCTGAAGGTTGAGAAGGTACACAAGCAGAATTCTTTTGGCATGAATTAACAAATGAACCATATGACCAACTTACAAAGATGATTTCTCAGAATGTAGAAAGAAATTTGATATAGACCGAAAGAATAATGTTTGATAAGGGTTACTGTTTGAACCCCTATGAGCAAAGACAAATCATATTTATAGTTAAAACTGAGATTGAAAGGTAACAATTTTTTAGAAAAAAGTCATGACATTAAGTGGCTTAAGTAAATCATATTTACTTCCAAAGAAAAAAAGGAATGAAACTAGCTACAATTAAAGCAGACTCACTGAAGTTCATTTTCCAAATAATTGCTTTGATAAGAAACTTTTGGACTAATTATTATATTTAACCATTATTTAAGAAACTGTAGATTAAGAGTAAGACTATCATGTCTTATAAAAAGTAGCACATAATTGACTATGATACATATACTAGTAGCCATGTGAATTTAATTTTAGGTATATAAATATTTTAAATGTCATATCTCTCATCTTTAAAATGGGTACACAATTTCTAACGATAGATTCATTGAGAGAATTAAGACAAGCATCTATTGTAATGATTATCTAAAACAAGTTTAAACTAAAATCATGTGTACAATTTGTAAATCTTGTTCAATGTAGACAGATTTTATGAGAATGTCAAATGTAATGTTCTTGATTTTAAATGAGGCAAAAAAATCTAATCCTGAACATCATGATATAATCTATGTTCATTTGATTTCTCTGATTATGTGGTTCTGTGTTAATTGGTATTTTATGTTTTATGATTATATGATGGGACACTTTCTCTGTTAAATTACACCCTGACAGTATGGGTAAAATTCTGAATAACACAACGTATTTTCTTCTCTATCAGTTGTACTTTAGTTCAGAATGAAAAAGTCTGTCATGAGTGTTATTTTTCTATATTTTCTAATATCCATTGTTGTAT
The DNA here is from genome assembly GCA_023101885.1 of Typhlomys cinereus. NCBI lineage: Eukaryota > Metazoa > Chordata > Mammalia > Rodentia > Platacanthomyidae > Typhlomys > Typhlomys cinereus. Next base: position 1,490,634 of record JALPQD010000161.1, read on the forward strand.
CTGCTGCATCTGCTGGCAAGAATAGTCTTCAAATTATACATTGTATATTATATATATACATTACATATATACATATTATACATCCATTATACATATATATTATATATAACATATACATTATACCTATGTATAATTCATATAAAATTATATTATTTCATATACCATTGTGCATACATTATATAATTACACAATAGATAAATTTATAATACATAAATCATATTATTGTATAGGTTTCCCTAGTTTAATCCATACATGTTTGATTAAGTCCATCAAATGATAATTCTTTAGTGAAGCAGATTTTCATTAAGATGAGTGACTAATTGTGGACAAACTGGTACATTTATCTGTTAGAGTAATTGTTATTCAAATTGAGATAAGTGGATAAATAATATACTTCAAGCTTTCCTCAGGTCTTTCTTACCCTTGTGTTCTGTTTACATTTTGCAATAGAATCTCAGTGTGTGACTGACATTTTATGTTAACATACAGCAGTCTGATAACTTTTATGAATATTTATTGCTTATTTCTTCCAGATAGCCATTTCATTTTTGTTGTAAGGCCAAGATTTTGTAGAGGTATATGTGATATTTCAGCTGTGATGAGACAATGAGATCAGAATTTACTTTATGAAAATCTAATTCAATTTAATTCATAGTAAGTTTTATGATACATTCATCATGGACAGCATTTATGTACACAGCATTAATTTGAAGCTGGAATAAACAGCTGTGTTTCCCTGATATGGTAACTTCAATATTTATATTAATCATTTCATGAAATGGAATCCTCTAAAAAGAAAATTCATTATGTGTCAATGACAAAAACTAAGTCAACATACTTACATTATACGATTTTATGTTATAATCCATCAAAAGCCTTCAAAGCCCATAATACTTTTAATAATCAATCAATGATCTTAAAGAAAAAATACATTGTCAGCCTACTAGGTTCATCACATGATTATTCCAGGATAGTGTTAATATTCAGTTGAGAATTTTCATATTTTGTGCTTATTAAATTTTCTGAATAAAATCAAATCTGTATGTATCATTGAATGATAGTTTGATTTATCTATATATGTATATATTTATACATTTTAATGTTTAAATAGAGATAAATCTATCACCATTTCTTTGTGATAAAACTTTTAAAATCATTTCTTGAACTTTTTACCATTTGCAAGCAATTTGTTTATTTTTCTATGAAATCATATTCTAGAACCTATCATACCTATCTACCTAATATATAGCTGTTAACTTTTACCAATCCCTCCCTTCCTCACTACGCTCTCTAGTCTCTCAAATCCACCATTCTAGTGTTGTTGTTTTTACATTTTTATTCTTTCAAAGTTTCATTTCTGGATATAGTAAAGGTAGGGTACTTTAATTCCCTTTCTTCCAAGTATACAATTTCTTCCACATCATTCTTCCTCCTATGTTCATTTCTTTTCACATGTGTAACTCACTGAGTTTCATCTTGGTTGCATATTTTGGCATGATCCTGAGCATTTGCTGGAGCATGAATCATATATTAGAGGATACAATATATTAATCATTTCATGAAATGGAATCCTTATGTGTCAATGACAAAAACTAAGTCAACATACTTACATTATACGATTTTATGTTATAATCCATCAAAAGCACCTTCCATCTCAAACTCAATCAGCATTAACCCTCCAGTTTCCTGTACAGGTGTTGCCTCTCTTGAAATCTTTTCCCTTCCATGATGAAATCTTTTCCCACTCCATAGCTGCAGTGAATGCATAGATGCAAGGATCCTTCATTTCCAGAAGATAGTATCTTGCCACACCCCTGCCCTTTCAGACTTACAATCTTCTGCTCCTTTTCTGTGATAGTTCTCGGTCCCCAGAGTAGGAGTGGCTTAGATATCCTATATAAAGCTATCAATTGGCCATCACTTATTCTTTTTGCTTTGCCCAGTTATAACATTCTGTATCGAGCAACTTTGTTTGCAAAAGGAATCTACTTCCCCAATCTATGGATATAATGAAACATGTCTAAAAGGCAGTTTGATATACTGTCTTTACAGCAAAACTTTTATACCACTACCGCCACTTTCTGTGATACTGACTGCAAATATACCACACTTTTTAACACTAGCAACACCTCTCAATAAGTACAATCAAATGGTTACTTCATTAAACATGCTACAAAATCGGGCTGGAGAGGTGGCTCAGGGGTTAAGCCGCTGCCTTGCAGGCGGAAGGTCCTGAGTTCGGATCCCAGATCCCAGTTATAGACGCCAAGCGGAAGCGGGGGCGGCCTGCTCTTCTGGTCCTGGTAGGGCGGAGCCTGTGAATCCTGGGGCAGAGTAAACAAGAAGGAGATGGAGTCTATGGTGGTTCCCGAATTCGTCCGTGGCTCTACACACAAACAGACACACACACGCACAATTGAATAAAAAAAATGCTACAAAATCGATGAAGTCAGATTCTCATGAGACACTTAGCTCTGTGGTCAGAAAATAAAACATGAATTCCCACATTTTTTCTTTAATTAAGGGACTTTATTTTAGTTCATCACATGATTATTCCAGGATAGTGTTAATATTCAGTTGAGAATTTGCATTCAGTACTTTGAGTGAAATTAACTGATGTTTTTCTTTGTTGAATTTTTGCTTTATGATCCGTTCTGGATTTAGAAGATTTAGAGCCTCCAATTAGAGTATTTGAGTCTATTTTTTCTAAGATCAGGCAATATTTGTACCATAAGTTGAGTGTCCTGATACACATGTATTCAGACTTTCTTTTGAAAGATGACAAATTTATCTTTGCTAACCTAGTCTAATTTTACTTTCTTTACTTAAAAAATGAGGTTTGAAAAATCAAAATGTCCTAGTTCCAAAAACACTTAATGATACATTCAAAGGTAAATGTCTATAATACGTACTGTAATCACAAAGATTATAAACAGAAGGGAAAGGGAAGGAGCTCCCCCCAAAAAAATGAGATAGGTGATCACGCTTCAGTAGAGAAAATAGGTCACCATCAATTATTGCATGTAAGTAGTGAGACATCCGGTGAAGCTCACTCTCACTTCCCTTTCTGGTCACCTGTGACTGAGGAGATTTGATCTCATCAAACAGGGAGGGTATAAGAACTGACAGATATATGGTAACCATCCTGCAAATGGGACATTGACCCCACCCACTGCTGTGTTCTACTCCTATTCTTCCATCTACCTTTGAGTTTCCTCTTATATTGACATCTTCATTTAAACAGTCTTTTATCTTTGGTTAAGTAACCTTACATACCAAACAGGATACAGCCAAGGGCGGTGCAGGAAAAACAAAACTGAAAACAACAACAAATCATAATTCAGAACACCAAAGACCTTATATTAATCACCTGAAACCAGACCAGTCAAATCTCCCCATCCACCACACAAGTTAGGGCTGAAGCAATCACATTTGGACTTTGCATGCCCTGCGCAATGTCCAACACACTATTTATTCCACAAAGTCTAGCGTTTGCTAAAGGCACTAAGATCCTTGAAAGTAAGGGACTGACAGCCACAGTAGTGTTCCCATGCTTAAAGGGAGCACAGGAAACAGTTCTGGGAAATGCCACTGGGTCCTTGCACCTCATCGGAGAGGAGGACCCAGAGGAGAGTTTGGTATGCTCATTAAAGGATGCTCCGGGGATGGGAGGGGGAGGCAGTGGGGGAAGGAGAGGAAATGGGGAGGGGAGGGGGAGACAGGGTGGTGCAGGGTGGAGGGAGGGAAGGGACCGGTGTACCTGTTAGGTTTGTATGAGTAGAAACAAAAAATAAATAAATAAATATTAAAAATATCTCTCCCCATCCTAAAGCTCAGGAAACCTTGAGGAAGGGGTGTCAGCAAGATTGCAAGAGCCTAAAGATGGGGACTACCAATGATATGAAAGTTATTCCACACAAGTTAGGGCTACAGAAGCCAGAATTGGACTTTGCCTGACCTGCACAATGGCTGACATGCCAATGACTCCCCAAAGTCTAGCATGGGCCACAGGGGAGAAGGCTCCAGACAGTTGGATCCTTAGAGGCAAGGGATTAACAGTCATAATAGAGTTCCCATACTAACAGGGAGCCCAAGAAGCCCAGGCTATGCCAATGAGTCCTTCCCTTCAGTAGGGTAGAGGACTCACAGGGAGGTTTGGCATTCACACAAAAGAATACTCCAGGAGATGGGAAGGAGGAAGGGGGAGGCACTGGGAAGGGAGAGGGAGGAGGACGGTGAAAGTAAGGGGGAGAATGCAAGGGAGTCTGGGGAGTGGAGGAAGAAGGGAGATGATGGGGGTACCTATTGAGCTTGTCTGATTAAGAAAAAAAATGTGGGAGAAAAAGAATCAAAATTTGTAGTGTATCACATTCATGTATACTATCTCATGCCACTCTTTCAATGGCATTTTGTATGTGTAGCCTTTTTTTTTTCTTTTTCTGGTTTTACAAACATAAAGAATGTTGTCCGTGCACATTCTCCCTCCACCTTTCCTCTTCCACCTTCCCCTCCTTTCACTAATTCATCCATCTCCATCCAAGCCTCCTGTATGGGCTCCAGATTTCCCTTCACATTGTCTACTCTAGTAGGGGCTCAGGCCTCTAGGCAAATTAAGTAGCTTTTCCTTGGATAGACTGGTTTTTCCTTGGGTAGACCCAGGTTAGGACACTCCCCTTCACCTGTCTAACCCTAACCCCTGAAATTCCCACTGCTTCTCATTATTTCTCCTGAGATCACCTCTAGTCTGTGGAAGGTGGGTATTGATATGTCTGTAATAGTGAAGATTTGGTAAGGACTACTCTTCTTGAACTGCTTTTATGGATGGAGCAGGCCTTACTTGAGTGACTGTTGCGACCAATGGTGGACCTCTCCATCTTTATGCTTTTACAATCTTATCATCCCCTTTTCCATATAATTCCCTGAGCCCCAGTATAGAAAGAGATCTGGCTGGCCTGATTCTGACTGAGTATTTCAGGGTCAATGGTATCTTTCTACATTACTAATTGGAAACTTCAATATGTTTCAATTCAAAATAATTATCAATAAGGAAGGTTGTAAAGAATCATTCTATAGCTTTTTCCTAATTTTCCTATATTTATTTTTAAGTAAATATTCTTAAGTAAATTACTTTTTAAGTAAATGATTTATTCTAGTTAGGTATTTTCATTTCTTACATGTTGATTTTTATTTCTGTTATGTTGCTTTTGCTTTGTGGCTATATTGTCATCTATTTATATACTAATAGCCTCTGAATATAGTATGGTAGTTATAATAAGGTAATTATTTTTAGATGATTTTGGTTTTTTCTTTATACTTTTTCTTAAATACTTTTGCAATCTAAGATAATTTTGAATTTATACAATTTCTTTTATCTGTGAGATTTACAGTTATCTTGGTTTTCCTCTGTACCATTCTAATTTTAGGAACTCTTGGCATTTCTCCTAGGATAGGTTTGATGGTAATATTTTAAAAAAGGCTTTGTTAGCCTAAATGCCTCTATCTCTCCTTTATTTTGAGAGGATAGTTTATAATGGTATAGCATTCTTGGTTAGCAGGGTTTTGTTTGTTGCATACGTTATTTTTCCTTAAGTGTTGTGAAAATCTCAAGGTAGGTTCCTGCACTCTGTGTAATTCGGTGAGAAAACATCCTCCAGCTCCTACAGGTATTCTTCTTTTTGCCTTTTACCTTTGAGAATTTTGCTAGTACATGTCACAGAGTCATCTGAGTTGTTGCTTGTGACTTTGACCATCTTTAATAAATACTACTTGAATCTTATTCTAGATTTAAAAAAATTTTGTTGTGGTCTTAGTAATATGTTTTAACCCTTTTGGTGATCTCAAGCTCTCCTCAAATCCCAATGACCTAGATATTTGTTCTTTTTGTGTTGTTCAAAATCTATCACAAAATTTTCATATACTTTTCCATTCCTCTTTATCTTGAGGATAGTTAAATGAAAGGAATCAGGGGAACTTTAGTAGAAATAACAACTTGGTCACTCTATTTGTTTGATGGTTCATTGCAGTAATACATACCTGTCCCAAACTTGGGGAAAGAAAGGAGTTTCATTCCAACTAACACTGTTAGACCACGATTCATCGTGAATGTAGATGTCACATTATTATCAAAAGTGAATGGAACTGTTCATACCTCATACACTCAAAAGCTGGGGCAACAACCAGAACTATGCAGCAATGTGAAATTAACAATGTGCAATATTTATTACATTTCCTAAAAAAGTATCATGTGTGTTACAAATAAGTCCAATAATGTTTTAAGGATTTTAAAATAATACTTCAGGGAACAATAATTTCAAGATAATACCTTTTTGTTTTTATTATCTTGGCACATTAACATGTGAAATAGAAGCATCATCCCCTATCTGGTGGCAGCTCCTCCTAATTAGAGGTAAATTACCTAAAAAGAAATAAATCTCCAAGCAGATGACCCTGTTGAAACAAAAACAATTTCTAATAAATGGTAAAATAAGAAAAAGAAGATGCTATGAAACATAAAGCATTATGCTTTCTCCGGTATTAAAAGATTCAATGCACCATCGAGGTCAAAACAAAGACTCAAGCCATGTGAAGTATTTTAACACATTAAAAATGCTTGTGTGTGTATGTTTGTGTGTTTGTTTGTGTGTATGTTTGTGTGTTTGTGTGTGTGTATGTGTGTGTGTGTATGTATGTGTGCACATGCAGGTATGTGCATGCCATATAGCATTGTAGTCAGAGAATAACTTTGGTTTTCAGTCTTCACCTTCCTGTTTGTTTAAAACAGTATCATTTTATCATTTGCTGCCATTCAGTGCTATGTTCCACAGACTATAAAGATCCTGAGGACTCTCCTATCTCTGTCTATCATCTCACTGTAAGCACTGTGGAATTATAGGTGTCCATGACAGTGCCTGGCTTTTGATAGGTTCTGGTGATTCACACTCAGGTTCTTGTGTTTCCAAAGTACAAACTTCAATTACTTAGTAAATGTGCCATCCCTAAAACACATTTTTAAACATGTTAATTAAAACTTAAATTGTATCATGTATTTAACTTCTACATGTATGTATATAATATTTAATTGGCAATAAAGTGCTAATTAAGAAAAGATATTATACATTAAAAACTATAATTTCAGAAATATTTCCAACATATTTTAAAAATACATCTGCTTTGATGACACTAACTTGCCTTGGGTCTAATATAGGGTATGCTTTCCCACAAATAACAAATTTAATCTATTGTGGAATTATATTATATTTCTTATGGTATGAGGAATAATGTTGCAAAGTAAGTAGTATTTACTGTAAAAAGATTTTTTGAAACATTTACTTGTAGTATTTATGAACTTGACAATCTGTAACTTTTTTCAGATTTATGCATGTGCTTATTCCAAGCTAGTTAAATTTTTATTATTCGAATGGTTGCCAGATGCACCAATCTTTGAGCTTTCAATTTCACGTTTATCCCAATTCTCTTAATGGCTACTGGAATTGATTACAATAGCAAACAAGGTTTCTCTCAATATTATGTAAGTGTAAAAGCAGTACTTGGCAGGTTCTTGAGTGGAATTCATCTGATTAAATATGCATTTTTGATTACTATCTAACCTTTTACAACCTCTACTGTCTATCTTTTACCATTAAAGATTAATCTGCCAGTCTATCAGATAAAATAATAATCTGAATGGATCTGTGCTCCTTTGCCTCATTTATCAAATCAGATCAGACCATCATTTTTACTCTTTGAAGATATGTGTGGTCAAAAAACTGCCGTCAGTAGTAAAGAGAACTTATTAGAATGCAGTGCTATGCTTGTAAAATATGTGTATTGTAAAACATATTCTCTGACTGTACACAATCTACCACACCTACAATGAGAATATCTCAAAGTATATTTAAAAAATAAAACTCCGATTTGTATTTATTTATCCAACTGTCTTCCATGTCTGCATCCAACCAGCAGTTTGTAATTCTGACTGATTATCAATGTCTTTGTCCTGTGAAGATTAAGCTTTTATGATAGGTTTGGTTCAAATGCACTTTTATGAAACATCATTTCAGTACACATAAACACACATACCACCACCACTACCACAATCAACACCACCAACACCAACAAAAGCATAAACATGTATTCAAAAGCATCATTGTCCACACATCAAATTTGGCTTTATGGTGGCAAATCATTCCAAAATAAATGTTTTAACAAAATTCCAAGCTCCATCGTTTTTCTGTTTTGTTTTGTTTTGTTTTTCTTTGTTTTTTGTTTTTTCTGTGTGTGTGTCTCAGAGGGCACTGTGTGTCCCAGTGGAGGACCAAGGAATCATCCTGGATTGCTTTGGGAATCATCCTAAATTGCTTCCACCTCCTTCTTGCTTTGCTCTGGGATTTCCCATGCTTCAACCACCAGTGTTGACTGGTGTTTTACATGGGACCCAGGATCCCAGGACTTTCTGCTTGGGAGGCAGAGTCTCAATCCCTGAACCATCTCTTTAGTCCAGGGCTCCATATTTTTAAAACTTACTTGACTGTACAATCCTTCTTCATTAACACAATGTAATGCTCCACAAAACACAATCCCTGCAGCTTGTCTGCACAGAAGCTCTGGTGGAGCTCACTGTTTGATCATTGAGTTTTTCCTAACTATATAGTATTGTCTGTATTCCAAATGAAACAGGTCCCTTTAGTTAATTTATTTTTAACTGATACATAACAGCTTAGCATAAGGCACATTAGTTCATGTAATATGTTGATAGATCCATACACTGGATAATCAGGTTAAATGTAGTTATCTTCTCAAATATTTTATTATTTCTTTCCAACATAAAATTTCAAAGTCGTTTATTGTAGCTTGTGTTTTCTTCAAACAAATACCCACTACTGCTAACTATAGGAACTCTGAAAGTGAATTTCAGTATAAATTGTATTTAGATTTTGTAAAAGTCGTTGCACTGACTTCATGCATGTCTATGGTTATGGTCTGTAACAGTCACTCTTAACTTTTGCTGTGAGAAAGTATCCAAGGCCAAACAACTTAAGGGAGATAGGGAGATTTATTCATTTTACGGTTCCAGAGGGGAGAAAGAGTCTTTCATGGCAGAGACAACATAACTGGTGGCTGAAGCTGGAGGTAGGCTAAGTCACTGCAGACATCCTTGGAGAGTCTCTTCTTCCAACTCTTCTGTTCTATGGTTCCTTTTATCTAGTCTGCTACTGGGGGTTCCAATTGGATCTAGGGAGGTTCTAATCAGATCTAAGGCTGGTCTTGTAAATGTATTCATCTGGATAATCTCTTCAATTAGTCTGACAGCTGATCTTAGTTAATGCCAAGTGTGTCAAGTTGGTTGGTTGGTTTTTTAGCATGGGATGGTCTATAGAGATGAGGTCTTTAAAGAACCGATTCAGACAATAAGAAGCCAATGCACAGGCTCTAATCCAATGTGGTTGCATTCCTTAGAAGGGATCTGCTAGTGGAAAACAAGGGCCCAGCCATACAGAGTGGTGCCCTCCACTGCAAATGCTACTCCCCAGCTAGCCAATTTCTTTTCAGACATAGGTCTCTGGGAGGTGAGGCTTATCTATATGATCCTCCCCCTTTTCCTGAACTACCTTACTGTGAACAAACCTTGCCACAAGTTTCAACTGCAATGTCTTCCTTGCCATGATGAACACAAAATGGCCTAAAACTAGGAGCCCAAATGAATCTTTCCTAGATTGTCAATCAGGTGCTATTGACATAACAGCACAAAAATAATCATTATGGAGCTGAGTGAGGATGGAGTTTGGATCCCCAAACACCCAGGTTTTCTTGTGTGTGTAGCACCTGTCTTCCTACCTGTACTTCCAGCCCTGAAGGCAAATCTTAGGCATCCCTAAAGCAAGCAACTACTCAGACTACCCCTACAGAGCAAGCTTGGTTTTAATTAGAGACCCAGCCTCAAAAGAATAAAGCAATATTCCATACATGCCTAGAACCATGAACATTTCTGAACCATATAGATGTAGTTACACAAAAGGTGTTACTACTATATATATATTTTTACATTTCATTTTACTGAGTAAAGTCATGACACAGATGAAAATATAGAAGAAAGCAATAGAGTGATGGAGAATGATTTACAAAATCACTCTTGAACCCCTGAACATGTACACACACTGACATGTGCATACACCCACCCTCCACACATGTGCCCACCCATACATAATACAAGATGCACATGCACTCATGTTATAGCTACATACATATGAAAAAGCAAATATATCAGAAACAACAAAACTAATATCTATATGAGGATGAGGCTTAGAGAACAGCATTAATATTTGATGTGTCCTTCTCAGATGCAGTGAGTGTAAGGCACCAGTATTTGGGCAACTATATCTATGGTACTCAGGATGGTAGATTCCCAATTCAGTACCATCTTTAGGTGTTGGGCAACTGTGGTTCCTAAACCCATTTTTGTGTACCAATATAGTGATACATTCACCCCTTATCTGATGAGACAAGTTTTTTTTCAGCATACTTTTCATCCCACAGAAGATACTAGATAATCTGTTTCCTTTCAGTTTGTAAAATACTTCATGGTTTAATGTATTCCTAGAGAACATGACGTTGGTTTTAAAATCAGTTGAAAATAATCCCCCTGTTCTTCCTTCTAGTCAATATCATAAGAAATCCACATACATATCATAATAATAATATCATAAGAAATCCACATATATTCAGGTGAACTACATTCATATTTATTGCCTAGCTTTTTGCAGATATAACACTGGCAAATAATCTCAGGATGAGAGCTAAAGAACGTTTTACCTATTTTATTAAATGCCATAGGTATTTTTAAAGTTTAGTGTCATGTTCCATTAGTTGGAAATATCATCAGGTTGAAGTCTCAATACATTGATTTGGGTTTATTTTTCCAGTGTATTCGAGTAACCTAATACTTTCCTATCCTCAAGACAGAAACAGATTGATCTTCGCTTTGTAGAACATTAAATATTCCAACAAAGTCTGTCATCTTTAAGATGTTGGGCTACAAATTCTACTTTCTCACTTGATCCTCCCCCTAGTTGCTCTAGCTTTTCAGAGACCTTTTTATAACCCAAAATGCCACCAGCTGTCAGAATATAATGAATCATATGTCACTCTTTCTCGAATGCCTGCCTGGAGACTCATCTGTTCAACATGAACTCAGTGTCTAAAGAAAAGGCCTTTGGTACAGAACACCTACGTCCTCAGGCTGGCCCTCATGAAGTAAATTATTTATGAACTGCAAAGTTTCAAATAGACTTGTGAACATCAATATTCTTTAATGGCTACAGAATTTGTATCTCATGTTTTAATAAAGCTGTATAAATTATAGCAGGATTGGAGAATAACTATTTCACTTTCATAATTTATCATTTAAAAATATTACTGTAGTTTTATTATGAAGCTTATTCAGATGGAACTCTTCGATGAGAATTTATTTTATATGAACCATTTGTGTGTGTGTGTGTGTGTGTGTGTGTGTGTGTGTGTGTGTGTGTGTGCATGTGCTGTTTGTGTCATGGAGGTTGTGGAGAGTATCATATCTGATTTTGCACTTTATTGTATCAAAAACATGGCTACAATGTGGTAATAGTATAGGGTCCCTGTGTTTTTCTAGGAATGTATGTATTATTTTTCATGAAGGATTTGGAAAGTAACTTATCCAGTTTTACACTTTAGTGTTATCAAGCACTTGACTACAATGTTGTAACAATATAAGGCCCATCTGTTTGTATAGGATGATGGAGGGCTGTGTGTGTATTTATGTATGTGCGTTTGTTCATGAATGTGGTGAGCACATTCCTCTATAATAGTGTGAAGGTCACTTGACAACCCAAAGTGTCCGTCCTGGCCTTTCCACCTTGTGTGAGCCAGTAGCTCACATTAGCTGACCTGAGAGCCTCTGGAGATTCACTTGGTCTCCATTTCTCGGCTTCCCTGTAGGCACCCAGATGTGAGTTCTTGGGGGTGGGGGGTCTCAGCCTTGTTTATCAGATGTGTGCAGCAAACACTTTTACCCACTGAGCATTTTCCTCATCCCTCAAAGACTTTTTTAGCTGAACTTTTTTAAGAATGAAGAGTTATAAATTGTTCAGTGATACAGAGTCCAGTATTGGACTCTGTAATCTTATTTTGTAATTGGTTGCTTATGTCCATGTAAGCATGTGAATTAAGGCTTCATGTACTGCAATCTTAGTTCTCAATGAATGGTTTTAGGAACTGGGCCTTTCAACAGACCATGAGAGTGCAGTCCTTCTTAATGGTATAAGTGACTTTACAAAGAGGCCCATGGTTGATACTCAGACTTTTTTTTTTTAATTCAATTGTGCGTGTGTGCGTGTGTGCATGCGTGTATGTATGTGTGTGTGTGTGTGTAGAACCATGGGTGAATTCGGAACCATCATGGATGCCTCCACCTTCTCCTTGTTCACTCTGCCTCGGGATTCACAGGCTCCGCCCTACCAGGACCAGAAACTTGCAGGCCGCCCCCGCTTCCGCCCAGCGTCTATACGTGATATCTAGGATCTGAACTCAGGACCTTCCGCCTGCAAGGCAGAGGCTTAACCCTTGAGCCACCTCTCCAGTCTTGATACTAAGACTTTTTGACACGTGAGAAACACAACTCTCCTGTGCTGAGCTGTTACCACCCTCCAAATCTATTGAATCTATAGAAGTCTTCTAATAGATCTTATTTTTTTCCAGAGCTGAGTTTCAATATTTTCATCACTTATGATAGTCATTCTGTAGTATTTTGTTACAGCATTCTGAATGGGCTCAAACAGTTTCATTCGACCAAGCCAAATATGTGTTCATCTTCTTGTATGTATTGAGTTCAAATTAAATTTGTCTATTAACCTTTCCCTACATCTCTAGCCTTTTTCTTTATGGTGTATTATTTTCCCAAAGACTGTTTTTTAGCATTATTTGAAGGAAAACTCCTTTAATAAGCTTGACAAGAATGCAGCATCATTTGCTAAGCAGACAAAAAACTTAACTGTTTAAATTATAGTTTCCTTGATTTATGAGTTCTTGGTGTCTTACATATCTGTAATATGTCTCCGGGTACTGATAATCACAGTTTTAAAATTTGTCCACAGAAAGCCCCTTGTAACTATGTTCTGCATTAGAAACACAGTTCAAAAGTCAGCATATTGCTGCCACTCTCATTATTTCACAACTTTATAAAAGTACTGCCTTAGGCCATGCAGAAGACTTCAGAAATCTTTATCTCTTCTCTCTGTCTTTGTTTTTTCTGTCATTAGTGATTCTTGGAAGAAAAATGCTACTTTCAAAGTTTATGTCATTTTAGGTAAACATGAAATTTATATCCTTAATGATGTTTTCATGTTGATGGACTTAGTTTGACTTTCACTGATTTTTTTCTGTTCAGGAGGTCTGAACCCTCACAAGAGTAGACAAGTCAGAGGAAACCCTGGGGTCCATAGAAGCAGACAGGTAGGAGGGTAGGAAAGAGTGGGTTGGAGTGATGAAGGTAGGAGATCAAGGGAAGCAGGAATTCAATATGTTTGTAAGACTAGAAAAATAAAATTAAAAAATAAATGGGAGATGAGAAAAAAGCATGAGAACAAAGGGAAGGAGTAGGAAATCCAGGGCAGATAACAATCGGTTTTAAGGGGGGAGGGATAAGTACTCAATATGCTTATAAAACTAGGAAAAAAAATAAACTAAAAGCATACATTAAATGAAATATGACAGAAAGGTAAATATTTTCTATTGTATGTGAGGATCAAAAGCTATATCTACTAAGGAGTAGGTTCATGATCAAGTATACATTAGTGTTAAGAAGTGTAGGAGCAAATGAGGACCGTGGAGTTTGGGTGGAAGACAGCGGAAAGGAGGTGTGAGTCCCAGTGTTCTTCCACACAGGGACCCACCAGTGTTTTTAGCTTCTATATCTTCCTTACAGAACTACAGCGGGCTTTGGAGTCCTCCCAACCTAGTGAATATGTTGCTGCTATATTAATCTTGGCCTCTCTCTCTCTCTCTCCAAAACAGTAAAAAACAAATATCTGTTTATTCTCTCCTGGCCTAAGCACACAGTTATACAAAGCCAAGGGGATTAAGCCCCTATTAATATATCTGAAAGTAATTACTAAAAACACTTTGATAATATAAGTTGCTAATTTAGATTGTTTTATACAATGGGTATTAGATTTCAATTCATGTAAGTTGAGAGAATTCAAACATACAGTCTGCATACTGTAAGTGAATTAGGGTCATTTTGACAAGATTTTTTTTCATTTTTTCACATAAAGTTTGTCATCTACGAAAATGTCAGAATTTATGTAAATGACTGAGACATAAAAATAATATTTAGTAACTCGAAAATATAAAGTGAAAAAATAAAGGAATTATAATCATTGCTCCATGATGAAGAGTTATAAATTATATCAGTTTTTCACTTTTATATTCATATTCACAAAATTTAATTAAGTTTCAGGAAAAGTGCAATGTTTCTAACTTGGCCACCATCCCTCACTGGCCCAATCATTTTGTATTAATAATTGCCAATTTTAAATTAAATAAGTTAATAATTGGCCATAAACTACTTGTATCATTACAAAAATGTTAATACTTTTATGCCTAGAAAACTCTTCTTAATGAATGCTAAAAGTTTGGGGTCTGAGAATGAAAATATTCAGGGAAGCAGTGAAATGTCCCTGTAATCTCTCCAAGTCTTAATGCATTTAATCTTTCTTGAGTTATGAAAAGTTTGATGTAAGATGTGAATGTTCAGATTTATCTGGTAGATTTGTTATTATATTGCTATTGGGATGTAAAGATGTTACCTTACAATAGAAATTGTTCATATTAAGAAATGTCCGATTTGCCACAGAATGATTCCCCTGTACATAAGATAACAAAAATTCCCCAGCACAACAGCTCATATTCAATGTGGGACTAATGAATATGATGAACACATGCTACTTTTCCTTTTCTTTGATCATAAATATGATCACTGCACAGGAATTGTTTTTGCCTTAACCTGCATCCGTCAAATTATGTATCACTCTTTTCCTTGAAAGAGAGGAGAGTAAGGGATGAATAATGTTTTACTACTAGTTTTTGTTGTTTATTTTTCTGCTTTGTATCAGTGTGTTTGTTTGTTTTGTTTTATTGACACAAGGTCTACCTCAGTAGTCTAAGCTGGCTTTATATTCACTATGTGGTTCCTACTGTTATTGAACTGGAGGTCTTCCTGCTTCAGCCCTCCTACCAAATGTTAGGATTCTAAACAAACTCTAACATAAACATCTTATTCACATAGTTGACCTATGTAATAGTTTAGAAATAATTCTAATGATAGTAGTCAAGCTCACAGCCCTCTTCCCATTTCCATATGTGTTGACCCAGGTCACAGAGATGATTATTTGCAAATATTGAAGCTTTTCTCCATGTCCGGTTAACTCATTTATGAAGGGATTAAAAACCTCAAATGTTACTTTTGGAGTCTGCTTGAATAATTAAGAATATATTTGACTTCCATTCTATCTTAGTTTTCTTGTTGCTGTAATAAATATCTAATAAAATTAAGATGGGGAGAAGAGTAAAGTGATGGTTTTGTTTGTCAAGTTGACAAAGTGCAGAGTGTGGTGGTTAGTATCAGCTGTCAATTAACATCTGGGAGGTGGTCCTCTGAACAAGTCTGCAGTTGTCTTCATTGGTTTGATGAAAGTGGGAAAAAATCTGCCTATGAGGGCAGCACCATTCCTTGGTGGATGATTATATAAACATGAGGACTGTGTAAAGATGGAAATAACAGGAGAAGAAGCAAGCATACATTTTCCATTGCTTCCCATTCCTACAGAAGATATAATGTCCTCAAGCTTCTACTGCTCTGGCTTTCTTTTCATGATGGACTGTATCCTGGAATAGTGAACTGGAAATAAGCTCTGCTTCCCTAAATAGCTTAGGTTAGTATTTTATTTTGCAGCAGCATGATAAATCAGCATGATAAATGTCATAGATTCCTACCACTTTCCAGTATTATCATATATGTCTGTTCTTAATTTCTCTTGGCCGTTTCTATAACTTAGCAAACAAAAACTGGCAGAATGGTAATTGTATGTTTCAAAGTAGGGTAGGGTCTCCTTCATAGTCTGCATATCACCTTTCAGCGAGCTAGCAGGTAAAGGGCTTCCAGCTTTGTTCCAACTTGATTGTTTATAGTTGTGGTATACAGTATCTTAATCAACATGCATTCCAGAGATGTGCAAAAACCTTTGTTTTGTGGGCATCTTCAGGGTCTCTCTGTTCAATAACTCTTTAGGGGATGTGTCATCTGACATAGGATTTTCATTTAATAACAAAGTACAAACATACACAAGATGTATCCCCTGGTATAACAACCTGATTCTTATGGGAACTCAGGGTTCAAATGTGAGTTGGTCTCTATAGGTACATGTATTTGAATTTTTAGTTGATAATTATGTCGTGGAAGGGAGTGGAACATTTAGAAGGTGGAGCTTGCTAGAGGAAGGCATGTACAGGGAGCGGTCCTTGAGGTTTCCGTAAGCCAAGCCCTGCTTTGGTCACTTGCATTTGCTCTCATTTGTTCTGCCTCCATGGTGGCTCCAGTGACCTGAACCTGCCTCCTTCAGCTTGTGCTGCCCCTGTGCCTTTCTAACATAATAGACTGTATTTCCTTTCTGGAACAACATGCAAAATAAATCCTTTTCCTGTATGTCACATCTGAACCTTGTCTCCCTAGCTGAGAAAAAAATAATGCTTGATGATTGACTATGAGGACTACTCTAGGAACAAAGCCATACTAGGCTTTATAAACACAATCAGGATGAGGATGGGACTCAGGGGGAGGTACAGTTGATTAGCTAGATGACTGGACACCAACCTACCTTCTAAGTATTTCTGTGTATAATCACAGAAAAATGTTCCTTGCCTATGTGAGACCTGCTTTTATTCCTTGGGATGGAAGTGGGTAGACAAGTGTAGATCTACTGAAGATGGTAAGAATAAGAGACAGTTGAGTCCTCATCACTAAAAGAGACATTTATGACAAACCCTCTAAGACTCATGAATCATCAGGAAAAGAGCTAGAGTATGTTAGTCATTAAATGGAAGAAGGGCTGTGAAATAATGTGCTTGAGTCATGGCTGCGATAACTATAGCATGATCTCATAGCAGCTGTGGCCACTTTAGGACCTATATAAGATTCTATCAACATTCAAACATAGAACAGGCAGAGACTCACAATTTCATACTTTTACCACCCAGACTATTGATTCATAGTCCATGTTCAAGAGGGAGACTGTTGTCACTAATGAACCTTCTGAAAGGTTTAACAAGCTATGATGGCTATTTCTAAACTCATAACTACACTGATAAAAACCCTGTTTAAACCCAGTAGGTCTCAAAACAAAACACGAGTACATGAATATGATAAAGGAACTTCACTGTGTTTGGTGAATGATAAACAGAGTAGGAGGAAGCTAGAGAAAAGGGTTGATGATGCTTTGACAGAAATCAGAATATACTATGCATGTATATAATTCTGTCAAATAACAAATACCACAAAGTTTAAAAAAGTAAACTATTCTAGCTAAACAAATCAAATTGCTTTTGTAAAAAATAAAAATACTTAAATATGAATTTCCAGTTGTGTAGACAGAATCTGAATTCTCATTTTGTGATATGAAGCCA
Organism: Typhlomys cinereus; assembly: GCA_023101885.1. NCBI lineage: Eukaryota > Metazoa > Chordata > Mammalia > Rodentia > Platacanthomyidae > Typhlomys > Typhlomys cinereus. The sequence continues at coordinate 1,508,343 of JALPQD010000161.1, forward strand.
TAGCCATTGTTCTTTAAGTTCATATTTTTGCCTCCACATCCTTATCTCAGAAATGAGACTGCTTAGTACTAACACTGAAAATCTTCCCTTTATCTTACACACACACACACACACACACACACACACACACACACACGAACACTATTTTAGTGAATGTTTGTAATATGGGTCTTTCATAATTTCATGAAGATGGAGACCCTGTTCATGGAAGAGAATGTGCAGCGCACTTTTTCTTTTATCAACTGTCTTTCTTATGGGTACATATTTTCATAAGTGGCCCGGTAGAGCCTGTTACAGAAAGTTGGTCTCCTCCACCCAGCAGAAATGTTGCTCTGTGAGCATGCCTTCACCCAGTTTTTCTACACAGCCTTGCACAGTGCTGGAATTCTGTAATCCTGGATTTTCCCTGAGTGGGTCTCTCTTTGATGATTTTATGCCTCAGTTTCAATTTTCTTGATTATTTTGTGCAATCAATTTCCTGTTTACATTGAATTCAATATCTTTGTGTCTTGTACATTTAAACATTTTTTCATCGTACCTTGTTTCAGTGGTAAATGTGTCACAATGGGCTGCTAGGTTAAAATAAACTTGCTTGCCATGGGCATGCTTCATTGTCTTTTCTAAACTATCACTTCCAAGGATTGCTAATTTACCAAGCTCATCATTTTACTTTCCTAAGAAACCTTCCATTACTACTATTTGTATGTGCTTTATGTCCTTAATACATTTGTGATTCTGTTTTATGAATATAACTTAAATTTTAAAAGATGCTGCTCCACTCTTTGTGTGTGTGTGTGTGTGTGTGTGTGCGCGAGCGCGCGTGTGTGCACGTGTGTGCACGTGCACGTGCTTTAAAACCTCTATATCTTAGAAGATTATACTTGGCCTTTATTTCCCCTAGATTTTGAAGTTTTTATTTCATTAATTATTATTATTATTGACAGCAAAATACTAAGGAGACTAATTTCCAGATAGAAACTAACAGGGTACTGAGAATAAACACTGTTTCAGTTACTCCACAGGTTGCTGATAAAATCAACATCCAATGAGAAGAGAACAAGGGGTTTATTCTTTCACAAAATTCTGGTTACATGAGAGATGTCCTTTTTTAATATTTTTTCCGCTCTGAAATCTTTCCTCATTTTTATTGTACTATTAGAGTTTTTTAACCTCATTCACTTCCATCCTATGTGATTTTTTTTCTTACCAGAGGTATATAAATTTATAATCTCTCTTATCACTCAGTATTTGTTCAGTGTAATATCATGCTCCAGTAGATGTTAAAATTTTTGTCTGAAATAAAAAAAACACTGAGACCCAACTTTTTGCTTATTGAAATTTAATTTAAAATGATACATTTATATCAGTTTCATTTAATACTCTGTTTTTACTTCCTGACTACAAATATAATTAGTTTAATCATTAAGTAAAGTAGGTTCATCTGAACAGAAGCTCTTTAATTTCATAAGATCGCATCTGTTGAGTGTTGGTTGTATTGACTGTGCTATTGGATTTCCGGTTAGGAACTGTTGGCCTAGTCCAATCAGCTACAGGGAATTCCCTACCCTTTCAGCTATGGTTTTTATAGTCTCTGGACTTATATTGAGGTCCTTGATCCATTTGGAATTAAGTATTGTACATGGTGACAAATACAGGTCGAGTTTTAATCTTCTGCAGTTTTGCCAGCATCATTTGTTGAAGATGCTGTTCTTTTTCCATTGGATTTTTGGGCCCCTTTGTCAAAGATCAAATGGCTGTAATTGTATGGGATTATATCTGGGTCTTCAATCCTTATCCATTGATCTGTGTGTCCATTTTGGAGTCAGTACCAGACTGTTTTTAGAACTATGGATTTGGAATATAGATTAAGGTTTGGTATGGTGATGCCTCCAGCAGTGTTTTTGTTACTCAGGATTGTTTTTGCTATCCTGGGTCTTTTGTGCCTCCATATGAATTTTGAGATTGATTGATCAACCTCTTTAAAGAATTGCTTTGGGATTTTGATTGGTATAGCATTGAATTTGTATATTACCTTTGGTAGGATGGTCATTTTTATGATATTGATTCTGCCAACCCAGGAACATGGGAGGTCTTTCCATCTTCTGATGTCTTCTGCAATTTCTTTCTTTAGGTTTTTAAAGTTTTCATTGTAAAGGTCTCTTACTTCCTTGGTTAGGTTTATACCAAGGTATTTCATTTTTTTAGGGGCTATAGTAAATGGGATTGTTTTTCTCAGGGCTTTTTCACTTCTTTCATTCTGGGCATATAGGAAGGCCACTGATTTTTGCTACGTATATTTTGTATCCTGCCACCCTGCTGAACAAACCGTAATTCGGAAAGTCAGAGACTCTACATCAACCACCTGAAACCAGGCCAGCCTAATCTCTTCCCTAATTTCAGGGAAATTTGTGGAAGAAGGGGCGATAAGATTGTAAGAACTTAAAGAATGGGAGGAGCAACGATATGCATGATACTCCATACAAGTTAGGGCTGAAGTAATCATAATAGGACTTTGCAGGACCTGCGCAATGACCAACATGTCATTGACCCCCCCAAAGTCTAGCATGGATCACGAGGATCATTAGAGGCAAGGGATTAATAGCCACAATAGTATTCCTATACTGAAGGGGAACACAAAAAAAGAACTCTAGGCAATGCCACTGAGTCCTTAACCTCATCAGAGAGAAGGACCCAGAGGGAAGTTTGACATGCACACTAAAGGATGCTCCAGGAATGGGGGGAGAGGGGAGGGAACTCTGGGAGAAAAGGAGGGAGGGGAGAAAGGAAAAAGAAAGGGGGGAGGGAGAAAGGGGATCCAACGAGGGATGGAGGGAGGGAGGGGAATGGGGTACTTATCAACTTTGTATGAATGGAAGAAATAAATAAAAAAAGTAGATTCACTCCTAGAAGTAAAATTTAAGGCAATCCTTTAACTTCTGCTTCCTAGCTTCCATAACTATTAGAAACAAAGATAATAAACTTTTCTTTCATATTTTAAAACAAGATAAAATGCAGTTTTTATTTTTAAAAAATTCCATGCTGAATAAATAAAATATATTTCTGGAAAAAGTATTTTGCATAGTGGAACTATTGTTAACAGGAAGAAGATATATTCTCTACTGTGAGAGAAAGAACTTTGCTAAATCACTCAAATCTGCACAGAGCCTCCTGTGGATGGAAAACGATTTGAGCAAGTTTTCACTTGACAAACAGTCCTGTATCAGTTGAAACTAGATGCCATCCCAAATTCATTATTAGAAATACTTTCTGTGTGTAGAGAAAGACAGATTTACTCATAAATTACACACAGTAATTATGATATCTATGATTGTATGTACATTTAACAAAAAGCATGAAAGAATGAAGTCCAGTTTATCGCTTAACAGCTACCTTAGGCTCCTGTCATAGGCTGTGATACATGTGGTAATTTGTACTGTAGTTAATTTCTTAATAAGAGCTCTGTGATCTGTTTTTAATTGGTATCAAACATTGGGCTTGATGACATGTGATTTCAACTCAAGAAAATCCAGTTATCCTGTATAGATTTGGCTCAGTCTTCTGAAAGTGTATTTTGCTAACATCAGATGCTTTCCTGCAGTGAGGATCAGTGCACACCATTATCATCATCATTTCATGAAATGGAAGTATACAAGGTTTCAGTAGTTGATTTTTTTTCTAAATTGGCACTTACTACTTTGTTGATTTCCTTTAAGACATCCAACACAGTTTTATGTAATGGTTTAGTTTTTGTCTGCTGAAGACTAACTTATTGATTAAACCTTGTCTCGACCACTTAGCACTCTAACACTCTGAGCTCAAGCAAAGCCTTCACTCTCTGTGCCTCAGTTTCCTGATATTTACTTTTTTAAATATTTTGAGAGAGGGGGATGGAAGGAGAAAAATGAAGAAATAATGGGAATAAGGGAGAAAGGGGGAAGAGAAAGAGAGAGAGAGAAGAGAGAGAGAGAGAGAGAGAGAGAGAGAGAGAGAGAGAGAGAGAGAATAAGGAAAAAACCAAGATACACAAGTGGAGGTCAGGGGGACAACTTTCAGAAGTGTACTTTCCCTTTCCATTGCCTGGGCTTTAGAAATTGAGCTCAGATTTATCAGCCTTTTGTGCTACTGAGTACTGCTGATACTGCTGAACCACCTGTTGGATCTTTTAGATATCCCAAAGCAAAAATAATGGTTCAATAATTACAAGAATTAGAGATATTCATATAACGAACATACACATCATCAGCTTTATTATCAATAATTCCTACTATGATATTTGTAATTTATAAGACCACTAAAATATCATGACTAAGCTTATATTGAAGGGTAATCTATGATGTTACATGCAATAAAATTATACTGTAACTCACATTTAAGTATAATTGTTCTTAAACCATGCCTTTTAATTTTTTTAAAATTCTGTAACTTTTCAATCAATCCATTGCAAATTTATAATAAACACTCAATCATTATTAAAATATGTTAAAACTGTAAAATAATCCATTTTGACCTGTTCAACAAACTTTTCTTCTTTCTAAAAATGATTTATTTAATTTTTTAAAAAAAATTAAAATTTAGTGTTTGTTTATATTATAAATGTGTTATGTTTTTACTTTTACAGCTATGCATGACTTAAAATGATATTGAAAAGCTGCCTGATGTTTCTACCTACTGACTGCACATCTCTGCTACAGGGATGTCTGTATATTAGTTGGTTATATATATTTGCAGAGTCATGTGAGGAATACATGAGCAAATGTATTTTCCTCTCTTCACTTTGTCTTTCTCAGTAAGTGCTATATTTTGACTACAGTTCTATTTTAGGACCCAGTGAACTTTTTTTTTAATAACTTTAAGATTCCACTGAGCAACAAAGTTGGATAAATGTGACCAGGTCATAGCTGATGTAGTTTTGGTGTAAACCAGTATGTTATTTATATTAGCTAACTGAATAATGTTGTATAAGCAAAACAAATGTGTCTATAAAGTAGTGCACCTGTCTTAAGAATTTCTAAAAGGGGAATTTTCAGGAGAGAATTGAATACACTTATAATCATTTTTAAATTTTTACATTCTCTTATTTTCTAATATTGGAATGAGCACATAGTGTCATTCAAAGGGAAAAGAAGTCATGTTAAAAATAAGAGACTCTCAAATTACTTTTTCTAGTGTTCCAGTTCTCTTAAGTAAACATGGTTTTATCCTCGTGTATGTTTTTACTTGGAGTGCAGTGTGTATATAAGGAACTTTTCACATGTAGATGGTTTTCTCTGCTTCTGAACATCTTGCTTCTTTCTGCCCTTTCCCATATAAGGAAGCAAAGGAACCCTGAAAGATGTAAGAGAGAGATATACCATGTGCCAAAATATATATGTATGTTAGGCTCACGGGTTGTTCATTTCACCAAGTATGATTCATCAACAAAATATAACTTCTCTTCCTTCATTCTTGTTCATGGTTTTTACTGATGAAGAGATAATTATGAATTCTACTCTGACTAAGCATTTTCAGACTGACTCCAAGCTGCTTTTGCATTAGCATGTGACATTCACTCCACAATTTTCCTTTTCATCTCTCTAGATGTTTCCTTTGCTTGCCATACATCTTTATTTTTCTGCATCGTTTCCTTCTTTTGCTGTGTTCTCCCCAGTGTACCATGTTTCCCAGAAATTTTCTAGGAAATGTTTTTAGAGACGGATAGTTCGTGCTCTTATATATACAAAAGCTTTTTTTTCCTTCACACTATATTGCCCCTTGATTTTTTCTTCATATAGCCATTCCTAGAAATATGAACTAATGTTCTACAGTCTTAATAATCTTCAAAGAATTTTACTGAAAAATTTTAAACCATTCTAATTCCCTATCCTTGGTCTATGGACATGTTGGTACCCCAGCCTATCATGAAGAATAGGATCTTCTTGTTTTGCCTTCATATTCTAAAATATCAAAATGATTTTCTAAGCTGTAATTTACTTTACTGGGTAATGGGAAGTTCTCTCTAATCTAAATTTAATCTAAAGGACTTATTTCTCTTAAGTCCATTAAACTTATGATTGTGTTCCATTATTTTATGCTATTTGATATTATTTTATGCTTAATATGCTTTGAATTGGAAAACATATTTATTAAGTAACAGAGACATCATGCAGTGTCAGTGAATAAATGTTTTTTTTTCATTTTTTTTCATTTTTTTATTGTTATCATTTATTCAACTGTGTGCATGTGTGTGTGTGTGTGTGCGTGTGTGTCTGTATGTGTGTGTGTGTGTGTGTAGAACCACGGACGAATTCGTGAACCACCATGGACGCCTCCACCTCCTCCTGCCCCGGGATTCACAGGCTCCGCCCTACCAGGACCAGAAGCACAGGCCGCCCCCGCTTCCGCCTGGCGTCTATACGTGGGATCTGGGATCCGAACTCAGGACCTTCTGCCTGCAAGGCAGAGGCTTAACCCCTGAGCCACCTCTCCAGCCCGAATAAATGTTTTTAAATTAACAAGAAAATTATTGTCAGCATGTTGTGGCTTGGATAAGGAAATTGTATATATGTGTGTTATATGTTTTCAAATATTTTGGCAAAAAATTACTGAATTTAAACTGACATTGTAACCTTAGCCAAATTGACACTTTATTTTATAACTGCTTAATATGTATAGTATTTTGACTCAATTAATACTGATAGAACATATGAAAAAAGCAAAAACTGATGATCATAATTTAGGTTCTAAATGTTAAAATTTGCTAATATTTCACTTTTGGGGAGGGGGACAAGTGATCTACCAGTGTTAACTTTAATATTTCACTTTTTAAACTGTAAACTCGTTTTTGGTAATTTGCATATTTTTTAGATATCGCACAATGCAACTCTACGTAAATTATACTTAGGAATTTCTATACGTTAAATGTTCCACAGTGACATGTGGGTGTAATGCATGAGATCTTGCAGGAGAAGGTCGGTCACTGTGAAGGATGGATAAAACTTAAGGTTGGATGCAGACCTTGTTTCCAACCTGAGCTCTGTGCTTTACTATGGGTCTCACATGGCAAGCCGCTGTCACTCATTTCCACCATCATGAAACAAGCAGCTTTAGTTGCCATGATTACCCCACCAATCTAGGCTCTGTCTTCTGATTTGTGAGTCCATATAAACTTCATCTTTTCTAAGTTGCTTCTATGAGGTGTTTGTTCAGTGCAATCAGAAAGCTAGCTAATTTAAGCTACAGGATTAGATTAAATAGAAATGTGGCCTTTTGGTGCATCTCTACATGCATTCGGTGAACTAAACATATGTCTGAATCCTAACATTATGGAAAAGATAGCATGGTTAATAATGAATCTAAAATATTCATTTTAAATTCTCAACCCTTCCTTAAATCAGACAGTCTTTCAACTTTCTATGATAGCTTCACCATATCAATTCAGTATTCAGTAATACGATATTAAAAATAAAAATCCTCCACCAAGTGTTATTCTGTGAGGAGGGCAAATCAGATTCTAATAAAATATCCCTATTTGAAATAATATGTGACTGTTTTATATGTTATACTCAATTCACAAATTTATCTTTAGGCTTGAAAAACATAACTGGATCACAGTTTGTCATAATATTGCTTTAATCTCCATTTAGGCACTGTTGCCACTCAAATATGATGAGCAATTTGAGGTGTTCAAATTAGCATTGTGATGAATTTCTATTATTAACACAGATTTGTGTTGTTTCTCTTTGCTCTCAGCTTGCAGCGACATAGAGTTCAGGGAAGTGGCAAACAGATTACGAGACTGGTTCAAGGCCCTTCATGAAAGTGGAATTCAAAACAAGAAGACGAAAGTTCTCCTGAGGCCTGAGAGAAGCCGTAAGGATTTTACATCTGAAAAATACTTCTGTCTTTAACTTGGTGACTTACATGCAGCGGATCTCTTAGGGCCAAATACAGTTTTCACTTCTGATCCTTTATGTACATGTTACACAAAACCCAATACATTGTCATTTCCACAGTAATTTCATGAAAATAAAGCTGTTAGAACTACTCTGATCAGAGGGAAAAAATATGTTTCTCTTTATAACATTGAGATTCAAAAGTGGAAATATTGACAGCCCAGGTATTACAAGCCTATAATGCCAGCACTTGCACAACTGTGCCACAGAGATAAGGAATCAATGTCAACCTAGGCTTCATAGAGAAAGCTACTGTACTACTTAGTATTTAGAGATCAGTACTAGACTCCCCTGAATATTTTGTCATTTAAGATTGCTTTCCAAACATCTTTACATGAAGTGGATCAGTAAAGAAGAAGAGATCTGCCAATCAAATAAGCAAAAGACTGAAAAAACTGGCAGTCATGTGACTCTTACAGGAAATTTTTATCATATGTATAATCTCTCCATAGTATGTATGTATGAGTAGATACATAATTTTTTTCTGCCCTTCAACCTTTAGTTTACATGGGAGAATGTTTGATGAGCTTTACTCTCAATACTTTCAAACCAATCGCTCACAAAGAACAGAAATTACAAATTGAAACAGATTACTTGATATGAATACTTTTATGAATATTTTATTTTTTATTTTTGTTACTTATTTTCATTTGATAAACAAAATGATAGAGAAAGCACTGAATAATTCAACTTGAATTACTTTCTGTCTGAGTTAAGAATAAAAAGAAAGAAGCAGCCATGAGAAGCTGTCTCTGTCAGCTGGTAAAGTCCCAGGTGTGTGTGGATCCAGGCTTACCAGGAAGAACATGAGCATCCTAGTTTATCACAGAGGACATGACACTTCTAGATTACCACAAATAACATGAGCACCAACTTTTACTGGCAATCCTCAAAATGAACTTTCTGACAAAATAATACATCAAAGTCACACATTATAATTTTCCTAAAATAGCTTTCTTATCATTAAGTGATTTTATACAACTCCTGTCTGGTAGGTTTTTAAATCTCACTTTGAAAAATAATTTCATCTCTGTGTAAAATTAAGCTATCACCTTAGGAAATAATAATATTCTTTATTGTGTGATGATCCAGCAAATATTTCTCATGAAATTCAGAAGCATACATAGTCTAGTAAGTTTATAGTATTTCTTTTCTCAGATTCATCTTTAGGTATATGGATGAAATTTTGGACAGCTCTAAATGAGTTTGTTTCTTTCATTTGGGATTGATTTCATAGAATTGTCAAGACAGTATATATCTTCATCTGAATAAAATATGGTTGTTTTTGGAAGGTGTCTCCTAGAACATTATATGCTGCTGTTCTACCTGTTCATATTCAGACCTGTGTCCTTATCTTTCCTTGAACTTGAGTTCACACCAGCCTCTTATAGTTATGGGTGCATCAAAGCAGAACACGGGGCATGTCTGGCAAGACGATGGTTAATTACAGACCTTCATAAATACTAGTTCTCTTCCTACTTTTTTCATGAATGAAATAACATGAGATTTTCTTAAGATAGTGGATGATGTACAATAAGTTTCTTTATAGTTGAGCATGTTTGGAAAGTAAAAACAAATGCGAGGTCACAGGATTAATAAAACTGTCCACAAGGAGTTCTGACAAGGTTATGTAGCAAAATACATATGACAAATCACATAAAATAATTATCTGGCTTCTCATCTCCTTGGGAAGAACAATCTCTGAATGAATTTGCCCCTTACTCCATTAAACTTCAAATGTAAATCAAACCTGTAAATTCAGATTTCCATCTCCATTTTCTTTTCTTTTGCTTTTTTTTAGTTTTACAAGCATATCGAGTACTTATCCTTGCTTCACACATATCTCCTTCCCTTCCCTTCATTAATCTGTCCCATTCCTTTCCAGCCTCCTGATTTTCTGATTCTATGGACCCCAGGGTTCCTTCTGGATTTTCTGCTCTTGTGGGGGTTCAGGCCTAAGTGGCCTTTCTTTGGGTGCCCTCACTGATAGGGACATTTCCCTTCTTTCATCTAGCCATAGTCCCCAAGATTTCCACTGTATGTTCTTTTTTTTTTTAACATTTTTTATTATCTCTGCTCATACAAACTTAATAAGTACACTGGTTCCCTCCTTCCCTCCTCCTCCCCTCGACCCTTCTGCTCACCCTCCCCTCACCCCTCCCTTCTCACCCTCCGTGCCTCCCCTCCCCGGAGAATCCTTTAATGTGCATGCCAAACTCTCCTCTGGGTCCTCCTCTCAGATGACATACAAGGACACAGCGGCATTTCCCTGAACCCTTTCCTTTGTACCCCTTAAGCATAGGAACATTATTTTGGCTGTCAATCCCTTGCCTCCAAGGATCTTGGTGCTTTTAGCAAATGCTAGATTTTGTGGGGTCAATAGTGTGTTGGACATTGCGCAGGGCATGCAAAGTCCAATTATGATTGCTTCGGCCCTAACGTGTGGAGTATCTTGCATATCATTGCTCCTCCCATCCTTGTGCTCTTACACTCTTACCGCCCCTCTTCTGCAAATTTCCCTGAGCTTCAGGATGTGGAGAGATTAGGCTGGCCTAGTTCTAGGTGGTTAATATAGAGTCTCTGATGTTCTGGATTATGGTTTGTTGATTTTCTTTTGCGATTTTGCTGCTCCTGCAATGCCCTTGGCTCCACCCTGATGGGTATTGGATGTCACCCCCTGGCCAGAGATAAAAAGCTGTTAAACTAGAGTCTTGTTATAAGAGTATATTTAAAGGTAGATGGATGCACTGTATGTTCTTATCTTTCTTCAGTTCCCTGATATTCTATGGGGGCATGTTTCTTTTTTTTAAATTTTTTTTATTATTATTTATTCAACTGTGCGCATGTGCGTGTGTATGTGCGCGCATGCGTGTGTGTGTGTCTGTGTGTGTGTGTAGAACCACGGACGAATTCGCGAACCACCATGGATGCTTCCACCTCCTTCTGCCCCGGGATTCACAGGCTCCATCCTACCAGGACCAGAAGCGCAGGCCGCCCCCGCTTCCGCCTGGTGTCTATATGTGGGATCTGGGAACCGAACTCAGGATCTTCCGCCTGCAAGGGGGAGGCTTAACCCCTGAGCCACCTCTCTAGCCCCTGGGTGCATGTTTCTTATCTTTGCTTTTGGTTTACTCCTATGTCTGAGACTAACCTATACTGGTTTAGAGGAAGAAGTTCTGTCTCTCTTTGCAGAATGCTGAGTTATGATGCACCCAGTTTACAGTGGTATTTCCTCCTTGAATTCTTACCTTTTCTTCATACCATTTACCACTATCAAAGACTCATTGTTCTGAGCTTATATTAATTGACTTCTTCTATCTTCCATTATACTATGGTAAACTTTAAATATCCAGAGTAAGGTTCTGATTTTGATTTTTTGAATTTTGTTGTTCATTTATTTTTTTTATTTTTAATTTTTTTTACTTTTACAATGATGTTGAGTGTTTGTCCCAGATTCCCTCCCTTCCCCTCCCTCCCATCTCCTCCCTTCCCTTTACTATTCTTCCCACTCCCACTCACTCTTCCATCTTTATGCTTCTATGGACCCCTGGGTTTCCTCTTCCTGCCTCCCACTCCTGTCACTCCCACCACTCCCCACTAGACCAGTTCCCAAGTTATATATTTTTGATTTCTTATGTGACCACTGAGTTTCACCAGGATGTGTGATCATGGGTTTGGAACTCTCCATTGGAACCTAGTGGGATCATTTACAGATGCAACTAAAGACATAGAAAACAGACTAGCAGCAATAGTTATTACTTAAATGCCAAAAAGCAGATGTTAAGGACACAACAAATTTGAGATCATGGATTAACAGCTCTCGTTTTAAACTCCAAAGTGTACCATTCATTCCTTTAGCTACTTCTACCAGGTATTTTGTCCCAGAAATTATAAAAGCTGCTGTTATAATCACTCAGTGCTGTCCAATTGCTGGAGGGCAAGATTCTAACCCTAGTAGTTTTGGGGTAATGTCAAGATGGAGCTTCAGTGAAAAGAAAGTTTCTTCATTTGAAAAGACATCATACCATGAGCATGAAATGTGTTTCATAAAGAATAATGAAGTTGTTTCCTCTAGGCCACTCTCACTTAGCAATACTTTATCTATTAAATAAGTTGTACATTATTGATTTCAGGTATAAAGTTGAAGTTGGTCAAAATAGTAAGATTTTCCCATAACGTGCTACTCATCTGACATTTTACTCAACCATATTTTCTCACATCCTTAACATCAAAACATCGGAAAATCATTCCACAGGAGGAATTTCTGTTTGAAGTTTGATTAGTGTAGAGAAATTCCATTTATTTATTCTAATTTGATAAAACAGCCAATAATAAAAAAATGCTTTTAAAAGCACACAATCAAGATAAATCCTCCTCCATTGTTTTTGACATATTAAATCTGGTTTTTACTTAAAACAAATTCTTTCCATTTATCCTTGGTTATTAATACAATCACTGAAGATTACCACAAGAGAGCATCAAATGGAAAAGCCTTCAAATGGCATAATGATAAGTTGTGAAGGTAGCATAGTGGATGGTTTCTGATTTCATTATGACCGTATGACCATATTTGCTTCAGCCTTTCTTCAACAGCTACTTTTTCTATATCTATTAAGAATCACATACTTTGATGTGATTTGATATTTACTTAAATCTTTAAAAATTAAGTAGTGGAAGTACTATGCTAAGCTTTCTTTTTAAAAATAGAATTGCAATGGATATTGTTTAGTTCTTTGAAATGGATACGGTATTAATTTATCCTTCATCACTTTGGAAAACATAAGGATATCAGCATCATATGCAAAATCCTCAGATTAGCAGACTGACTCAGGATCAGATAATGTGTTATTGTTGCTTTCTTATGCACCAAATGTTCTGCACAGTGGGAGAAAATGATGGAATTACTTAAGACCCCCAGGGTAAAGGAAGACATTCTAATTTCTTACTAAGATATTACTCCCTTTATGTCTTGCTGTCTTCACATTGAGAGGAAGATTGAATTTGGAATCAGATGGCTTAAAAATAATGCTCCATTTTAATGCAATTAAGAGCCTTCTAGGTATGGCAGGGAACTTCAGCTACTGAAAACAAAGATTCATAAAGTTGAAAGATAAATTTTCTTTTCTCATTTCACATAATAAAACTGAACATCCAGATCATTGCTTATTTTCACGGTTCTAATTATTGGGACATCTGGCATTTCCTTGTTTTATTAGGTAGACAATATAACTTTCTACATAATAAAATTTATCCCTGTACCTTAGCCTTACTAGATATTTTCTTAATATAGAAACATAATAAAATTTATCCCTGTACCTTAGCCTTACTAGATATTTTCTTAATATAGAAACATATTTGATTTTGAGCAGATAGTACATTTGTTTAAGTTATTGCTATGTTGGAAATTTAAATATAAAATTAGTAAATGAATACAATAATTTAATTATTTTATTCTGTTTCTCTACAGAGATATGAATTCTGTCTCTATTTTACATTTATTTGTTTATCTATTTAAACTTTTATTTACCTATTTGAGGAGCGGAGAGATTAAAATGGGATATATGACAGGACATGTGTGGAGTTCAGAAAAGAACTTTCTGAATTCTGTTTCTCTCCCATCTGTGGTCTTCTAGGGATCAAACAGATTAGCTTTCTTTTTTGAAAGCTTGTGCCTTTACCTACTGAACCATCTTGGCAGTTCACTATTTTTATTTCTAAAATTTATTATGTATCATTGGTTTTGAGAAGTTTGAACATAATATGTCCGGTTTTTTTTTGAGATTTCCTTGGTTTTTATTCTATTTGTAGCTCTACAGCATTCTTACCTCTATGGTTCTATATTTTTCCTCAATTTTGTAGATTTCTCTATCAATTCATAAACGGTGTCTTCTCTGCTCTTTCTTCTCTTATCCTGCCAGTTTAATTACTTGTCTGATGAGTGGTAATGATCCCCACCTCATGTATAATATTGTCTATAATGTCTGTTTTCTATTTTCCTCTCCTTTCTCAAAGATCCCACCCCTCTATAGTAGTAGCAATCCTCTACAAAGCATTCAGCATGCATGCGCAAAATAAATAACTTTTAAAATGTTTTTTGAATGAATTTTTAAAAATAGCATTCATCTAATTCTATGAAAGCAAATCTTGGTTCTTTATATTAGAGTATTACTATTTGATTATATATATTAAGTGTTTCATGGTATACTGGTATACTATAAATATCAGGGAAAGAAGTACCATAAATAATACATAAATTAAATGACACATTCTATTGAATGAACTACTATTCTGTATCAAATGCTTTCTGGTTAATTAATCCTCAAACATGAGATAAATATTGTTCTACCCAAGTTAGCTTGAGGCAAATTCCACAAATTGAATTTAAAATCTGGCTATCTGGCAACCCAATGGTAATTACATATTCTGCTGGTTTATTTTACTTTTTGTTAATCACGTTTGCTTATTTCACTAATCACTTTCTCTTTGCATTTAGGATTTGATACCAGTATTTTGCCAATCTGCAAAGATTCACTTGGCTGGATGTTTAATAGACTAGATACAAACTATGATCTGCTATTGGACCAGTCAGAGCTCGGAAGCATCTACCTTGATAAGAATGAACAATGTACCAAGGCCTTCTTCAATTCTTGTGATACCTACAAGGACAGTTTAATATCTAATAATGAATGGTGCTACTGCTTCCAAAGACAGCAAGGTAAGAGACAAGGCGCTGACAGGTGGAAATATTGACCTATATTTCAAATTTTTTATTACTGCATGATAAAATGCAATTGCTTATTTGTCTGATTTGAGTGTCTAATAAAAAAATAAGCACTAGGGGCTGGAGAGGTGGCTCAAGGGTTAAGCCTCTGCCTTGCAGGCGGAAGGTCATGAGTTCGGATCCTAGACCCCACGTATAGACGCCAGCAGAAGCGGGAGCGTCCTGCGTTTCTGGTCCTGGTAGGGCGGAGCCTGTGAATCCCCGGGCAAAGTGAACAAGGAGGAGGTGGAGGTGTCCATGGTGGTTCCCGAATTCGTCTGCGGTTCTACACACCCACACATACATACACGCGTGCACACACGCATACACACACAATTTAATAAATAATACATTTTTAAAAAAGCACTATGTAAAACCAAATAAGATAAAAATATTAACTAATATATGATATTAATGTGTTTCATTATAGGATCCATTATGAGCCAGCAAGAAGCACAAAGATATGAGAATATAGATATTAAAGTAATCACTACAATTAATTTGCTATCTACTTTGCCCACGGTGTAAAATAAATAGCATTTTTATCACTAAACTCTGGAGTTTTAATGTTCTATTTTGTGATCTTGTTAAATGAGCTGAATGAACCACAGAAATTCATCATAAACTTATTTTCAGTCATTTTGTTTTAAATGACTTAGCGTCTCAACTTTTACCAAATAGTTTAGCTTATTCAAAACTCATTCCAGGGTTGGTGAGATGGTTCATGGGTTAAGCCTCTCCTCCCAAGCAGGAGGTTTGGAGTTTGGATCCCAGATCACACATAAAAATACCAGGAAGAGGGCAGGAGAGATGGCTCAGGGGTCTGTCTTGCAAACAGAAGATCCTGAGTTCAGATCCCAGGTCCCACGTAAAAAATGCCAGGCAGAAAAGGCAGCTGCCCACACTTCAGGTACTGGTGGGCAGAACCTGGGAAATCCCAGAGAGAACCAAGAGGGATATAGAAGCAAGAGGGAATGATTCCTGAAGTCAAGTCCAGTCCTGTGATTCTACACACACACACACACACACACACACACACACACACACACACATATACATACACACATAAAATAAATATTTTTTTTAAATATCAAGAAGAAATAGCACCGTTCTCTACTTCAGATCTAAGAAGGAAGAGCCTGGGAGACTCCAGAGCAAAGCAAAGGGGAAGTAGAGCAATCCAGGATGATTCCTGAAGTCATCCCTAGGCCTCCACAGGCACACAGTGCCATCTGATACACATAGATACACATACACAGACAGACAAACAGACACACACACACTAAACTAAATAAATAGATAAACAATATTTTTAAAAAAAGAATACTGGACAGTTTAAAAAAATTCACTTCAAAGAAAGTATTTCAATATATTGGAAATAGAGCAGATGAAGAGAGATGATTTTCTTATCAGCCTTAGAAGTATAATAATACATGAAAGTCCAGGGAAATTTAGAATCATTCTTATAGATTTAATTCAGTCACAATATATGTGGAATACATACAGGCAAAGAGGAGTAAATGTTTTCATATTATCATAAAATTTTGCAAAAGGAAGGAATATTGTTTTGTACACTTTTGAATTATTGAATGCATGGGGAGCTAATTTAATATATTTAATAAAGAAAAATTTTTAAAGCTTGTTAAAAGCCAAAAGAATGGACGAGCTATTTTAAACTACAATTTTTCTCAGATTTCATAAGCAAATGTATCTAATAATTGTATTGGTTGCTTTGCTTTTTCTTTATTTTACATATTTAGTAATACTTCAGAAATTAGGGAGAAAGTAATAATCCATAAACAGAAAAATGGTGTGTCTGGTTAGCAATTAACTGAGTAGAGTGCCTTAAATATCTGCAAGCATCTTTAAGTAAAAAGATTTAAAAAGTAGCATTACTATAGTGAATATTAGTATGATATACTTTGCTACTTCATGTCTTCATAGATAATTATTTGATTTTTATATATCATTAGTAAATTTTTGATGCTTAACAACCTTCAGATAAACATTTATTTAACTAGTCAAAATAAATGATGTATGGCAAGCTATGTTATGGCTAAAAAGTTTTTAACTGCTCTACAAATGACATGTATTTGGTAACCTAATATTGAAAAAAAGACAAAAATCTCATTTTCAAATTGGCTTAACTGTTTAAAATATGTTTTCCAAAGGATAGTTTACAAAATTATGTGGTACGTCACATCCTTTTCTTAAGTTATTAATGTATTTAAGTTTCTGGATGAAAGTAAAGAAATCAGAAAATATTATTAACATTGTCTAATATAACTTGGAGAAGCATTAATATTTTTCTCTAATTAATATTTTTCATTTGCAATGAAAATATTCCATAAACTAATAAATTACTTTATGTGAGGGGGGAAATTAATTAACTTAAATGGGCATAATCATATGGCTTTGTTTCATAACCTTCTAAAATAAATAACATATTTTCCTTAATGTATCTCTTTTTTGTATTTTCTTTTTTCATGAAATTCAGCCTTTCTGAGCATATCAAAAAGAGCAATTATTGTTAACTCTTAGAAATCATAACATTATTTTATATCCCATTATATATAGAGATCTATAAGTTAATAATTGTATAGAAAACTTATGTATAAGTTGATGATTGGATAGACCTTAGATACATAGATGATAGATAGATGACTGGTAGGTAGATAGACCCATGATAATGTCTTCATACTTATTTACTATAATATTCACATATTCACAGATATATCTCTATAGTGATGAGCTTGATAAGTAATCTGCAAATATATATTATATGGTCTCCGAAAGAATGAGGAAACTCCCTGAAACTTGATGACATGTAAAGTACTTATCTGTTTACTTGATCCTTGAAGTAGCATTTTTTAATATCATTGCAGACCCACCTTGCCAGACAGAGCTCAGCAATATTCAGAAGCGACAAGGGATAAAGAAGCTCCTAGGTGAGTAATAGCTCATTCTTCTGAAATCTTTATTACTTACATAAATAACCCCAGGGAAACAGCAACATAAAATCAATATTAATATAACAAAGACAGACTGCACTAAATTTCAGCAACAAAATTTATGAACTTTTTGAAAGCCATTAAACTTACTTCTATAACCTCACCTTTTCAAAGATACTATATCTATTTTATTACTTTTAATATATTAATTTTGAAAGCTATTAAGTAAAAAGATTTAAGCAATTCTTAAGTCGAGCATCAGAAAAACTTGTAATTCTTTACACAATTAATGAGTTGGTGACATTGTATATAAGTACATAGGTGGTGTTTGAAACAAGCAATTTTATATATGAAAGGAAAACACTCTAATTCAAAAAGCCAAGCTCATTTTATAAGTAGTTTAGAAAACTTATTTTTAGCAAGAAAATGAATGTGTGTATTGATATGCAGGTCAATTGATAATAAAGATAATAACAGTGACTGATGATGATGAAGAGGAAGAAGAAGAAAAAAGAAGAAAATAGATGATAGATAGATAGATAGATAGATAGATAGATAGATAGATAGATAGATAGATAAACAATAGACAATTGTACATTTGACCTAAGGCTTAAATAGTTGCACGGTTGTTTACGAACAAATATTAAACTATTACATTTTATTATTGCTTACACTTACAAACATGCATTTTCAAAAAACTCTGTTTATAGAAAACTTTAAGCTGATAATTTTTTTCAAAAATAGTGCAAAGCTTCCACCATCTTTCAACAAAACATTCTTAAAAACAGTGCTTTTGCATTCATAGCATGTTTGGTAAAATCTGAGAAATTTTTCCCAAATTCCATTTTTATCTCATTGTTTGGCAACTGAGGCTTTTCCATATTTTAATATACTAAACATTCATGTACATTGAAGCAGTCATTTATTTAGTGTTGCAAAGCTATGCAATGTCTCTGATTTTGACTAATTAATATACATCATTGTATGTTATCTCTATTATTATAATTCAGTAATTTACTGAGTATATTTACTCTTACTGCTAGACAATTTTCAATTGAAGACCCATTGTATAGAATTTAAAAGTTAAATTATTTGTTGCAAATGTAGGTGTGAAAATGTAGGTGATAAAAATAACAGTGTATTATGTTTCTATTTAAACAGTTACAAAATGCTCATACTAACACAGCTCTCTAGTGGGGATAATATATACCTATCTAATTTTGTTTTGCGAAACAAAATGTTGCCTCACATAATGGCAAAAGTGCTTTAAAAGCAACTAAAACATTTTAGAATTGATCTGGCATGTTAATAATAAAATCTATTGAAATGCTGGCTTTGCCCTATATGAGGTTAGGATAGAAAGCACATTTCTATCCAGTTGAGAGGATTCTCCTTTAGTTTACCTTCATAACATAAGCTGAAATCTTTGTGAGAAAGCATTTTCAAGGCATCCCAGCACAAAAGATAGAGTCATATTCATGTGAAATCATTATATTTTAAAATTTCAAGGTAATAGAAAGTTGATTTTCTTCTTTTTCTGACCTTCTGTCTGTGTAAAGTTGTTTACAAGATTTCCAGTTTGGAGACATTTCATCTATATTGCTCAAAGATTGCCATTTTCTGTCTTTTAATTTAATTGTTATTTTAATTAAATTCATGGTGTGCTTATCAGAATTATGAAACATCTTGAGGAAGAAAAATTTTCATCTCTAATGATGATAATGCTATGTGATTCTTACTTTACTAATTTGTTCAGTAATTTATTTCCTTTAACCAATCAACTGTGATTTCTATCCAGACCACTTAGAAAGGTTCAGAAAAGACATTGAGTTGAAATTCAGACAATGGAATATTTATTGAAGGGTTTTGTTATACTTACAAATTACTAGCTAAACTTTTATCATCAAGCATGTTGATATAGTATGGTAGATAATATGAAAAGAAATACAAATATCTACCTTCTCCACACTCCTTACAGGCTTGTAGGTTTATAGGATGTTGTTTGTATAACAAAGAAAAATAAATATGTCCAAACATGGAAGATATCAATGATGATACAGTTGTGGGCCTTGTGGGCCCTACTCAATCATTCAGATTATTTAATGCGGAAGTGCAGTCAGTCACAATTCATTACTCTTCTGTAATCAGTGACTTTTCCAGAGGAGAAACGTTAAAGAATAATTTTTCTAACAGAATATGAAGCCATAAATGTAAGAAATTCCTGAAAAGCCATTTCCTTGAGGCCTGGGGCGCTACCTGCCTCTTACACAGGAATCAAGGTCAGAGGACCCAGGATTTTCACATGAATGTAGAATGGATGCCTACCTTTTACTGATAAACCTTGTGCACACCTGCATGTGACTGTATGTTTTACAGGACAATACATCCCCCTCTGTGATGAGGATGGCTACTACAAGCCAACTCAATGTCATGGCAGTGCTGGGCAATGCTGGTGTGTTGACAGATATGGAAATGAAGTCATAGGATCCAGAATAAATGGTGTTGCAGACTGTGGTAAGGTGAAAGTTTATTTCTCCATCAAACATACTAAATATCAGAGATTCACAACTTTGTTTGCAAACTTGATGCTTATGCTGACTGTAGAATATATAAAAATGCAGCAATATACAGAATAATATACAGAATTATCACATTTAGATATTTTAGGAATAGTGATTCAAAGGCTGAGCTCTATGTCCTACTTCAAGCTTAGAATGCAGTTGCATGTTAATAAGTCAGACTTGATCACTCATTCCAGTCCAAGTTTGGAAAATTTATAGCATATGCAGGTTCCTGTGTAGAATCTTTCTGGCTATACATCTGCAGAGAAAAACTTGGGTTAACATGGAATTTGTCAAACAAACCAAGTGCAACCAAGTCAGAGGCTGAGCCAGCTTCAATCTGAATGTCTGCTTCCTGGTTTTCTACTTGAAATAAGTTCAACATTTCATTGTCATGGTTCCTACTTTCATATCCACCTCAGACACCATGTTTGTGCCTTTCCAACCATGACAGAATGCCCCACTGAAACATTAACCGAAAGTAAGTCTGCATTCCCTATCCTTGCCTATTCACATAGTTGATCATAATGAAAAGAATATTAACTAATATAACATCATACTGTAGAAACTAATGGGATGTGCACTGACAACTGTATATATTTAAACTTCACATTATGTTTTTAGTCATAC
Organism: Typhlomys cinereus; assembly: GCA_023101885.1. Lineage (NCBI taxonomy): Eukaryota > Metazoa > Chordata > Mammalia > Rodentia > Platacanthomyidae > Typhlomys > Typhlomys cinereus. Next base: position 1,529,176 of record JALPQD010000161.1, read on the forward strand.
CTTTTAAGAAATGTTTATATGTCGCACTTTGCAATCTTTAAACTGACCAACCATGATTATTTAAGGAGAAAAATTGCAAGCAGTAATAAAAAGGAATATTGATTCATCTTAAATTCTTTTTTTTAATTTTTTTATTATTTATTATTTATTTAATTGTGCATGTATGTGTGCACGCATGTGTGTGTGTGTGTATGTGTGTGTGTGTGTGTAGAACCACGGACGAATTCGGGAACCACCATGGACGCCTCCACCTCCTCCTTGTTTACTCTGCCTTGGGATTCACAGGCTCCGTCCTACCAGGACCAGAAACGCAAGCTTTCCCCCCCCCCCCCCCCCCCCCCCCCCCGGCTTCCGCCTGGCGTCTATACATGGAGTCTAGGATCCGAACTCAAGACCTTCTGCCTGCAAGGCAGAGGCTTAATCCCTGAGCCACCTCTGCAGCCCCTCATCTTAAATTCTTGATATGAATTTATATAGTTTATAATATTTTCTTAGTTTTGTTTTGGTTTTCTGACCTTGCCCAATATATGTAAATGTGAAATCATAAGTGTAATTCAATGATAACATCCATAATTTTAGCAACACACAGAACATATCTTTGTAATATGTAAAATTTACAATGAATTTTATCTACTTCCTCAGTTATCTGTCATGATTTATAAAGAATTTTATTTTTAATGCTACTAATAATATTTATTTTGAGATGAGTTAAATCAGCAAACAAAAATTATCTTGGGAACAGACTGCTAAATTTTCTTATTTGCTAAAATAAACAAAAGCTTGAATATAATATTTTTCAGACAAGATGTTGATGTGTAACGAAATCAAAGAATTCATAAACATTGAAATGCATTAATATGATTTATACAAATTAAAAATAAATATTAATTAAAAGTATGGAATGACACAGTAACCTTTTGGAAGTTATATATTAAACTTCCATCTAGGTATCTGTGAGTTATTGCTTTCCAACTGCTTTAAAGTATCAGTTGGGAGCTGGAGAGGTGGCAAAGCAAGAAGGAGGTAGAAGCAATCCAGGATGATTCACAAAGTCACCCTCAGTCTTCCATAAAGACACAAAAGTGGCTTCATCAACACACACAACTGGCTTCATCAACACAAATTCATTGTCTTGAGATATCATATGTCAGATCTGCACTAGGTCCCAACACCAAAAGTCAAGACACAAATAGGCTTATACTTTTTTAAGGGCTTTTAGAAAATAAGGAAACAGGAAGCAAATATTTTTGAGAAATCTTCCTCCTGTACTTGTGGAAGAAATTTTAACCATTTTTTTTAATTTAGATTGTGACTTGAACTTCTATAAGACCTGGGTTAAGATCAATATTGCTGAACTAGAAATCTTCCATAGAATAACATCTAAACAATAATTCTGTCTTTAGCAGATATATATTAACAAGTGACAGTTTTAAAATAGGATGATCCTTTAAGAATGGATTTTCTTATCTTTCCTAAGCTCAAGAACAATTAAAATTTTGTTAATTTTTAGTTTTTGTTATTATCTATTATCTATCATTATTAGTTTACTTCTCTAAGAAATCATATAACTATTTAATCAAATTAAAATACAGTGTTTGCTTTTGTAGCTATAGATTTTGAAATGTCTGGAGATTTTGCAAGTGGAGATTTCCATGAATGGACTGATGATGAAGATGATGAAGAAGATATAATGAATGATAAAGATGATATTGAAGATGATGATGAAGATGAAGGGGATGATGATGATGATGGAGATGACCATGATGGATACATTTGATTAGTAACAGCTGTGGTCATTAAAGTCTACATTTTTAATATTTACAAAGTAATAGTGTATTGAGAAATACCTTCGTACCCCAAAAGGAAATTATTCTAAACCTCACATATATTTTGTATAATTATTGCAGCTAAAATCATAGACATTTATGTTTAAATAAGAATCATTTACTTTCAGTTTTTATATGCCTTAGAAAAAAAGAAAACACATATGGACTGTAGCCAGAGAGGAAAAAGTTGTAAAGACTAATGTAATAAATTTTTCAGAATGCATGTTATAAATATTCACAGACAAAACAACAACTAAAGTGTGCTTGGGAACCTATGTGTAGCATTATGAGAAGTATTATAAGTTACATTTACAATAACTTACTAATGTCCAGGTTGATAAGGGTTTATTGGATGATGCATGATGCTTTTTTCAGTTGCAGTAGGGCATCTATCCCCAATTTAAAATGAGTTTGAATAGTAGGAAAGATACCAGAGGGTAAGGCAAACAGAGTGATCAGGGCAGAGTCCTTATTTGGTGGCAGTGTTTTTGATTATGTTATTCTGAACATGATCACATATTTTACAAACTGCCAAGAATGGAAAAATCATGGATTCTGAAAGTGAGAATCTTAGCTTCTCTTTCTTCTACTTTTTATTTTAATTTGAATGCCAGTCTCATGTAGAATTTTAGAAAATATTGTTAAACAGCATGATTTCTACACTTTTCTGTCTTTCTGATCAGCAATTTAGGCTGCAAAATTTAAAATAGGGAAATATAAGTTTTATCTTAACATTTTCAATCATTCTTTTTATTTGAAAATATGAATTCTCATTTTATTTCTTCTTTTGGATAAAATTTTACATTTAATCTTACAAATCTTCTGTTTTTGTTTAAGTATTACTGAAATTTAGGGAACATATTGTATGGTGCCTTGCAAAATAGAAATAGAGAGGGTTAGCATGCATACCAATATAGGATATAGGCAACATTTAAGCACACCTAATTAATAAATTATTACTAGAAAAGATACTGCTGCGGGAATAAGGAAAATGGAATATGTTTCTTTCTTTTTTTCTATGTTACATATTCCCATGTGGACTTGTTTATATTTACTGTGAAGAGTGCATTTAAGATTTAACTATAGCAAAAATTACTTTGTTATGTATACTTAAGTTAGCATGTTAACTAATTGTGTAGAAATTTTGACATATTGTCATTTTTCAGTATTTCAGATGAATGGTTTTGTGTTCATAATAGAAATGGAAAATTCCAGTGGTCTACATTAGCATCTTTCATTTCAAGGTGGGTTAAATGGTTTCCTGGTATATTAGTCACTGAACCCAAATTTGTGAACTCTCTCCATTTAATTTATACACACTAAATAAAACTTTAATGTTGAACTTACATAATATTTAAAGTATAATGCATTTTCTTTTTTTACTGTTTATGGATAGTTTACAAATAAAGAATCTTGTAACCAAAGGAAACTGTTCTTCTGTTCTTTTATGATTTTTGTGGGGCACATATAGGAACATTAAGGTTCTCATCTATCTCTTAATCTTTAAAATGACTGTATCAAAATATAGCCAAGGAATATTTCTGAATTTATATGTTGGAAAATCTAAGCTATACCTCTTGTCATCTTGAATGATGCTCATCAAGATATGGTAAAAATAGTTTTTATTATACGTTTATCTGAAATTATTCACTTCTCAAAATATTACAGAATAAACATTATTCTTTGTCAAAGAAATATATTTTAAATCCATTTCTATTATATAAAACTTAAAATATGTGACTGAATTTCTGTGGTAAGAGCATAATTGAGAAATGGTGAATATCTGTCTATTTATTAAAACTATGTAAATCATAAAATATATTCATAGGTCAGTGTCAAAGTCTAAAATAGCAGTAGTTGAAGGATGGCAAGGTCACGGATAACTGATTCTGTCTCTCAGGTCCTCTGAGCATCATGTCAATCTATTTCCACATCTAGATTCAGAGCAATTACATAAATTAAGGCCTATTCTCATGTAAGGTACACCATACTTTGAGAGCAACATCAGAGTTCTCTAAACTGAAATGAAGCATTGACTAATTCAATTGCTGAAAATAATTTGCATAATAGTACAGAAATCTCAGCTCTGAGATTTTTTAATGGAAGGGAGGGTTGAGATTTGATAGCTGGGCCTGGCTACCCAATTTCCTCCTGCTCTCTGTCTGCATGTCTACAGCGACCTGAACCAGCTGCCTCCAGCCTCTGCCACTGATGACTGTTCCACCACAACAGTCTACATCCCTCTGGAACCACCAGTCAAATAAAACTCTTCCTCCCTTAAGTTGTGTCTAAGAATTATCCCACAGCAGTAAAATAAAACAAAATCTTCTGTTTTCATACTCTTATTATTTTCACACATGTGGGGAGTAGCTGCGGGGGTGTACAAGTTTGGGTGTGCATAGCAGTGGACACTTGAGGATATGTGCCTATAGAAGACCAAGGGTAGCATCAAGAATCATCTTGAAATGCTCTATAGCTTTATTACATTGCTCCAAGGATTTCCAGGCTTCACTTTCCAGGGCTACGTATGCAGGCCACTGCAATTTGCACCAGTGTTTTTACATGAGATCTGGGTACTGAAACTCAGATCCTTGTGCTTATTAACCAGAGGCTTCAAACCCTGAGTCATCCCTCCAGCCCTATTTTTCTTTTAATTAAAAAAAAAACTTTGTGCATGAGCTTTTTTGTCAATGAGCTGTATATAAACAAAATTCAAAGCTTATGGACTGTGAGGGGCACATCTCATGTGAAGAAACTTGAACAAGTACTTGGACACTTAGTAAACATTAAATAACAATAGTAATTGAAAGAAAAAAGAGGAGGAAAAGAAAATAAATTCAATATTTATCCACTGATGTAGGTCTCTCTGTTTTTTTTTTTTTTTTTTTTTTTTTTTTAGATTTGTGTGTGTGTGTGTGTGTGTTTGAGTGTGTGTATCAGAGGACACTGAATACCTGTGGAGGGCCAAGGGTGACTTTAGGAATCATCCTGGATAGCTTTACGTCCTTCTCACTTCACTCTAGGATTTCCCAAGCTTCACCAAGCAAGGGTTGGAAGTTCCATCCACTGCCATTTCATGACTCAGAGGGAGGTTAAGAGTTCACATAAAAGGATGCTCCAGGGCATTTGAGGAAGGAAAGGGGAAGCACCTAGAGAGAGGGAGGGAGGGAAGGGGATAAAAGGAAGGGGGAAAGGGGGACAGTGTAATGGGGGACAACCGGGGAGGAGAAAGGGAAAGGAAAGGACTAGGATATCTTTGAGCTTCTGCAATCAGGAAAAAAATAAAACATGGGAGAAAAAAGATAGAAATTTTTTAAAATATAGAATATTATCTTTGATTGAAGATACTTTGTCCACATAAGTGATTATTGTAGAAAATTTGCAATATAACATTTCACATTAGTAATTTTCATGTCTTGGTAAAAGGGATGGAAGTAATGCCAGTTTTTGTGACACTTTTTAAGGCCCTTTGTGAATAATAGTTACCCATACAAGACAGGCATTGATAAAACATTAATAAGATACTACAAATCTTATTAGAGTTCAGCAGGACTTACATTAATGAATGATTTTGAAATTATTAAATTAAAGAAGAACATGTCATCTTCCATAAGTTTTAAAATAATATCTCATTTCGTGGGTAGTGGAGAACAAAGTAGTGAAAACATGGGCAATGTGGATTAGACATGTTGACATTCTTATCTTACAAAGAGTTTAAATGTGTGACATGAATCATCCTGCATGTATCAAAACTCAAACACTCTTATTTTCTCATCTAAATGAGCATTAGTATAATTACATGCCATTATTGAAAACTACTCAGCTTTTTTTTTCTTTCATCTTCATTGGCTTTATTTATTTATTTTTTAACTTCCACTCATACAAACTTAACAGGTACACTGTTCCCCCTCCCTCCAACCCCCTATCCCCCTGTGCCCCCCTCTCCTCCCCTTTCTCTCCCCATCCCCCAGTGTCTCCCCCTCCCATCCCCAGAGGATCCTTTAATGTGCATGCCAAACTCTCCTCTGGGTCCTCCTCTCCCATGAGGTGCAAGGACCCAGTGGCATTTCCCAGAACCCTTTCCTGTGTTCTCCTTAAGCATAGGAACACTACTGTGACTGTCAATCCCTTGCCTCCCAGTATCCTAGTGCCTTTAGCAAATGCTAGACTTTGTGAAGTCAATAGTGTGTGGGACATAGCGCAGGACATGTAAAGTCCAATTATGATTGCTTCGGCCCTAACTTGTGTGGAGTATCTTGCATATCATTGCTCCTCCCATCCTTGTGCTCTTACAGTCTTACTGCCCCGTCTTCCGCAAATTTCCCTGAGCTTCAGGACCGGGAGAGATTAGGCTGGCCTAGTTCCAGGTGATTGATATAGAGCCTCTGATGTTCTGGATTATGGTTTGTTGATTTGTTTTTTCCATTTTGCTGCTCCTGCGATGCCCTTGGCTCCACTCTGATGGATATTGGATGTCACCCCCTGGTCAGAGATGAAAACCTGTTAAATTAGAGTCTTGTTATAAGAGTAGTTTCAGGGCTGGAGAGGTGGCTCAGGGGTTAAGCCTCCGCCTTGCAGGCAGAAGGTCCTGAGTTCGGATCCCAGATCCCATGTATAGACGCCAGGTAGAAGCGAGGCGGCCTGCGCTTCTGGTCCTGGTAGGGTGGAGCCTGTGAATCCGGGGGCAGAAGGAGATGGAGGAGTCCATGGTGGTTCACAAATTCGTCCGTGGTTCTACATATACACAGACACACACACACATGTGCGCACATACACACACACATGCACACAGTTGAATAAATAATAAAAAATAAAAAAAAGAGTAGTTTCAAAGGTAGATGTAAAAAAAGTAGGAAACCGCAGTGAGGGAGGGGTCAATCACCCATCTGCGAAATGATTAGTTTCTATCTGCCAGACTAAATGCCCTCCCCTTCTGGTGAGATCATACCCCATCAGTTGTAATGATCAGGAAGGAAAGTCTGTGAACTTAAACACATAGCTCATTACTTACTTGCAGTCCTTGATGGTGGCCTATTTTCTCTGCAGTAACATGGACCCCTCTCTCCCTGTTACTGATGTGGCCCTCCTTCCCAATCCCTCTTGTTCATAATCTTAACAATTACTGTAGTTATTACAGACATTTATCTTTGAGTGTCTCTAAGTGGATTTCGTACTAGGAGCCACCTATTAGGGAATAGATACGGTGCTTAATTTTCTGTGTCTGGGATACTTCACTCAATATAATTGTTTCTGATTCCATCCATTTCCCGGCAAATTCCATTAATTCATCATTTTTGATGGCTGAGTGGTACTCCATTGTTTAGATGTACCACATTTTCCTTATCCACACGTCAACTGTTGGACATTTGGGTTGATTACATGACTTTGCAATTGTAAACAGTGGTGCTATGAACATGGCAGTGCTTGAGCTATCGATTTGAATTTTTGTCAAATGGGGGGTTATTCGCAAAAGTGGAATCGCAGGGTCATATGGCATTTCAATCTTTAATTTCTTTAAGAATCTCCAGACAGCTCACCAGAGTGGCTGTATGAGCTTGCATTCCCACCAGCAATGTAGGAGAGTTCCCCTCTCTCCACATCCTCTCCAGCATTTGGTGTTGTTTGTATTGTGGGTTTTTGCCATCCTGAGATGATATCTCAGGGAAGTTTTGATTTGCATTTCCCTGATGGGTAAGGATGTGGAGCATTTTTGAAGATATTTGTTAGACATTTTAATTTCATCCCTGGTAAAGTTTTTTTTTTTAAGTTCCTGGGCCCATTTTTTAAATGGGCCATTTGTTTCCTTAGTGTTTAGATTTCTAAGTTCTTTGTGCACTCTGGATAATAGCGCTCTATCAGATACGTGGTTAGTAAGATTTTCTCCCATTCTGTAGATTGACTTTGAGCTCGTGTTACAACCTCTTTATCTGAACAGAAGCTCTTTAATTTCACCAGATCCTAACTTTTGAGAGTTGGTAGCAGTGACTGGGCTATTGGATGTCTGTTTAGGAACTGTTGGCCTAGCCCAATGAGCTTGAGGGAGTTCCCTGTCCTTTCATCTATGGTTTTTATAGTCTCTGGCCTTATATCAAGGTCCTTGATCCACTTGGGATTAAGTCTTGTACATGGTAAAAAGTACGGGTCCAGTTTTAATCGTCTACGTGTGGAGATCCAGTTTTGCCAGCACCATTTGTTGAAGATACTGTTCTTTTTCCATTGGATTTTTTGGGTCCCTTTGTCAAAGATCAAATGGCTGTAATTTTGTGGGCTTATATCTGAGTCTTCAACCCTTATCCATTGATGTGTGTGTCTATTTTGGAGCCAGTACCAGGCTATTTTTACAACTATGCATTTGTAGTACAGACTAAGGTTTGGTATGGTGATACCTCCAGCAGTGTTTTTGTTAGTCAGGATTGTCTTTGCTATTCTGGGTCTTTTGTGCCTCCATATGAATTTTGAGATTGTTTGGTCAACCTCTTTAAAGAATTGCTTTGGGATTTTGATTGGTATAGCACTGAATTTGTATATTGCCTTTGGTCGGATGGTCATTTTTACGATGTTGATTCTGCCAATCCAGGAACATGGGAGGTCTTTCCACCTTCTAGTGTCTTCTGCAATTTCTTTCTTTAGGGTTTTAAAGTTTTCATTGTAAAGGTCTCTTCCTTCCATCAGAGAGATTGGCCTATAGTTTTCTTTTTTAAGTGTATCTTTAAGTGGAAATGTATTTCATTTTTTTAGGGGCTATAGTAAATGGGATTGTTTCTCTCGGGGCTTTTTCACTTCTTTCATTCTGGGCATACAGGAAGGCCACTGATTTTTGTACATTTATTTTGTATCATGCCACCCTGCTGAACTTCTCAATTAGTTCCAAGAGCTTTCTTGTGGAGTTTTTGGGATAACTCAGGTATAGCATCATGTCATCATCTGCAAATAGAGATAACTTAACTTCTTCCTTTCTAATTTGAATCCCTTTTATGTCCCTTTCTTGTCTTATGACTTCAGCTAATACTTCAAGTACAATATTGAAAAGAAATGGTGAGCATGGACAGCCTTGTCTAGTTCCTGATCAAAGTGGGAATGCTTCAAGTTTTTCCATATTGAGTATAGTCCTTGCTATTGGCTTATTGTACACAGCTTTTATTATATTGTTAAAGGTTCCTTCCATTCCAACCTTCTCTATGGTTTTGGTCATAAAGTGCTTTTGGATCTTGTCAAAATCTTTTTCTGCATCTATCGAGAGTATCACGTGGTCTTGAACTTTGGACTGGTTTGTATGGTGAATTACATTTATTGATTTGCAAAAGTTGAAGCAACCTTAGGTGCCTGGGATAAAGCCTACTTGGTTCCCGTGGATTATCTTTTTGATATGTTTTTGAATATGATTTTTTAAGACTTTTTTGAGAATATTTGCATCTGTGTTCATCAGAGAGATCGGCCTATAGTTTTCTTTTTTAAGGGTATCTTTATTAGGTTTTGGGATTAAGACAATATTAGCCTCATAGAAGGAATTTGGTAGTGTTCCTTCCTTTGCTATTTGATGGAACAGTTTAAGGAGTATTGGTGTTATTAGCTTCTTAAATGTCTTAAATGTGCTGAATCCATCGGGTCCAGGACATTTTTTGGTGGGAAGATTTGAGATTACTTCCTCAATTTACTCATATGTTATAGGACTATTTAAATAATTCACAACTTCCTGATTCAATTTAGGTAAGTTATGTTTACTTAGGAATTCATTTATGTCTTTTGTGTTGTCAAATTTCACAGAGTATAAGTTTTTGAAATCTGACATTATAAATCTTGGATTTGTTGGGAATCAGTAGTGATAACTACATTTTCATTTCTAATTTTTTAATTTGGCTTTTCTTTCTCTTACTTTTGGTTAATTTAGCTAGCAGTGTATCAATCTTATTGATTTTTTCAAAAAACCATCTTTTTGACTGGTTGATTTTCTGTATCGTTTTCCTAGTCTCAATTTCAGATATTTCTCTCTTTATTTTGTTACTCTCTTCCCTTCTACTGCTTTTGGGATCAGATTGCTCTAGTGTCTCTAAAGCTTTCAAGTGGATTGTTAAGTTATTTATTTCTGATGTTTCCATTTTTTGATATAGGCATTAAGAGCTATGAATTTACTTCTTACTACAGCTTTTATTATGTCCCAGAGATTTGGTAAGTTGTATTTTCATTATCATTCACTTTCAGGAAATCTTGAATTTCCTTTGTAATTTCTTCTCGAATCCAATTCTCATTCAGCATCATAGTGTTAAATTTCCAGGAATTAGTGTATTTTCTGTTGCTTGTTGTATTGTGGATGTCAAGCTTTAGGCCGTGGTGGTCTGAGAAGGTACAAGCTAGAATTTCAACTTTCCTGTATATGTGGAGATTCATTTTGTGGCCCAATATGTGATCTATTTTGGAGAAAGTTCCATGTGCTACTGAGAAAAATGTGTATTCTTTGGTGCATGGATGAAAAGTTCATAGAGATCTGTAAGGTCCATTTCTTTCAGGGTTTGACTGAGCTCCAAAGTGTCTCTGTTAAGTTTTTTACCTGTAGATCTATCCCATGTTGAGAAGGCGGTATTGAAATCCCCAAGAATTATCATTTTGTGATTGATTTCTTGCTTTAGACATTGTAGGGTTTGCTTAATGAGACATTGTAGGGTTTGCTTAATGAATGTGGAGGGGACTATATTGGTTGCATATATGTTCAGTATTGTGAAGTCTTCCTGGTGAATTGTAACTGTGACTAAAATGTAGTATCCATCTGTGTCTCTTATGATTTTTTTTTGGTTTGAAATCCACTTTGTCCAATAGCATAATGGCTACCCCTGCCTGTTTTCTGCTTCCATTAGCTTGTAGAATTTTTGACCAGACTTTTATTTTTAGGATATGCCTATCTTTTGAGGTGAGATGGGTTTCCTGCAGGCAGCGGATTGATGGATTGTGATTTTTAATCCAAGTTTGTAATCTGAGTCTCTTGATCGGTGAGTTAATTCCATTAACATTTAGTGTTATAATGGAGAAACTATTTTTAATTCTGGACATTTATTATGTTTAGTGATTTTTGTAAGTTTATTGCTTCACTTTTAATGGTGTTATACTTCCCTTCTGTTCTCCCGGATATGCCTGTTTTTTTCTTTACACTTGAATATCATTTCTAGCATTTTTTGAAGGCCTGGTTTGGTGAACATGTATCCCTTCAAGTTGTCTTTGTACTGGAAGATTTTTCTTTCTCCATCGATCATGATGAATTGTTTTGCGGGGTATATCAGCCTGGGTTGACATTTTTGCTCATTCAATACTTGAAGTATGTCTCTCCAAGCTCTTCTTGCTTTTACTGTTTTGACTGAGACGTCATTTGTTATTTTAATATGTTTACCTTTAAAAGTGACTTTTTTTTTCCCTTGAAACTCTCAGTACCATTTCTTTATCTTTAATGTAGAGTGTTTTTACTATTATTTGCTGTGGAGAGTTTCTATTTTGGTCATATCTGTTTGGGGTACGGAATGCCTCTTGTATATGGATGGGCCTCTCTTTTTTTAGCTGAGGAAAGTTTTCCTTGATGATAGTTTGAAAATTTTCCTCAGGTGTAGTATTTTGAGATTCTTGCTCTGGTATTCCATGAATACACATGTTAGGCTTCTTCAGGGTGTCTCATAACTCTTGAAAGTTTCTCTCGATTATCTTTTTGGTTTTAGCAACCTCTTCCATTGATCTGGTTAATACTCCCACTTTGTCTTCAAAGTCTGAAATTCTGTTTTCTGTTAGTTCTGCTGATAAGACTCACTGTTGAGTTCTGGGTTGAAGATAACTTGTCTTTTAGTTCAGTTTTGAACTCTACTTGAGTCTATTTTAACTGCTCTATGCTTGTTTTTGTTTCTTGAACTGTTTTTCTCAACTCCTCCAAGTGTCTGTTGTTTTCCTCTTCAAAGCAATTGATGCAGTTATTTTATTCCTCCCGGATTTCCTCTTTCATAGTACTTAACATGGTAATGATCATGTCTTGAAAATCGTTATCCTGGGTCAGTCTTTCTTGGCCATTTTCCGTGGGTTTGTTCTGGTTGGAGTCTATCATTATGGGGTTAATTCCTTCAGTGGGAGATTTGGGTGTTGTTTCTCATGGATTTGCACTTTGACTTTGGCATTGTTGTTTTAACTCTTAAGACCTTTCAATTTCTGTGTGAGGGGGGATGGGGGATGGGGGAGGGGAGAGGTAAGGGGGGTGTTCCCCGGCCCTCCCTGCTCCAGTGAGCTGGTTGGAGGAGCTGAGTCCCTTGGGCTGTCTGGGGTTCTGGGGGTGGGTGGGGGCAGAGCTTACTTAGGTAGTGGTGAGTCCTGGCTGGACCTTGTGTGTCCTGGGGGCAGTGGAGTGGGGAAAGGCTCAGCTTCTTTTTCCCTGAAATACTTTATATTTTTCTCTTTTATATGTCCCAGGTTTTCATCATGTTCATTACAAACAGTAGACACATTTTTAGAACTAATTTTCCTATCTAGAAAAAGATATACTGTGGGGTCCAGTGACCAGCATATTTATCTCAAAATCCCAATAGGTACCTGGGCTGGAGAGGTGACTCAAGGCGTTAAGCCTCTGCCTTGCAGGCAGAAGGTCCTGAGTTCATATCCTAGACCCCACATATAGACGCAAGGGGGGAGGGGGGGAAGCAGCCTGCATTTCTGGTCCTGGTAAGGCGAAGCCTTTGAATGCTGGGGCAGAGTAAACAAGGAAAAGGTGGAGGTGGTCCATGGTGGTTCCAGAATTCACCTGTTGTTCTACACACACACACACACACATACCTATGCACACATGCACAATTGAATAAATAATAAAAAAATTAAATAAAAAAATCCCAATAGGTACCTGAGGGAGATCAGCAAGAAAAAAGTCAGGCCAGGTCAAGAGGGGATCTTGGGAAAGTCGAAAACCAAGTCAAGTTTATTATGAAACCTAATCCCTTATATACCATGAAACAGGGGGCAACATCTGTGCACTGTGGAGAGGGATGATGTCAATAGTGACAAACAAACTGCAGGTGCAAAGAACACAACAGGTGAGCCCACCACTAACATTATAGCCCTGCCAATCCTTAGACATGTTACTAGGCCCTAATGGCCCCATAGAATGTGGGGAAAGAACAGGCTGCTGATAGGTCAGGGACATAGTGATACAATTGCAATGATAAAACTCTGAGCCTGTGCTCTAGGTATGCTAATCAATCTCTAGATACCTTCCAAAAAACAGGAAGGAATATGTAAAAAAAAAAAAAAAAAAAAAAAAAAAAAAACACCTCTGCTTTGATCCCAATTGGAGACAGGACAAAATCCATCCCTGCCCCTACCAGGAAGGTCAACTGGAGTCAGCCTATGACTCTTCCAGCATAGGCTGGCATCTATGCTGGAATAGGCACAGAAACATGGTGGAATAGGAGGCACACTGCAACTGAGACTGGGAGGGATGTCCTTGGCATCTGTCTTCAAGAAATGGAGATCTCAGTCTTGAGTGTTTCCTACAATATACAAAACATTAATTTAAAAATGTCCATTTCTATATGCAAAGATTATGAGAAAAACAATAGTCTTTAATCTGGGCCTGACTTCCTTCTGAAAAAATAAAACTGTTAACAAAAATTATAAAAACCAGAAAAAATAAAACTTCTTAGAGAAAATAGTTCATATAATTATATTTTCACCAAATATGAATTTTTTTTACTGTTTTTGTAGCTTTCCAGTCTCCCATGTGAGCCATGGAATATTAAAGACATTCAGTTGATGTATTATCCATCAGCTACATAGTTACAAGAACAATGAATGTCTTTGTAAACCTCAGCTTCCTTTCTAAAACCCCATCTTTTCACATGGACTTCTTAGAAGGATTACTATTGAAACTGTATCCAGATGATTTAAAGTAAAAAGCAAAAGAGACAAGTTAATAAATTTATTAAGTATATTTAACATTAGTTGCCATAAACACTTGGCATTTGCTGCCCTTAAAATATTCCAGGTATACATAAGCATTCTAATTTGAATCATTTATGCTTCTTGTAGGTGATAATATGTGATTTATTTAACTAATATATCCCAACTACCACTTATCAGTTAATTACAAAATAGCTTTTTATGACTTTGCTTTTTTTTCTATATCTTCTGGATAAAGCAAAATTCTCAATTCTACTTTAATTCTGTGTTAGAATGAAAAAAAAATGGAAGCCTTTAGGTGTAAGGAAATCTTTTGGCAAATATCTCTGATGAGTTCAGTGGATACTAGATTACTGTCAACGGTTTCTAGTTGTGTTTGTAATTCTCCCTAATTGGAGCTGACTTCATAACTGGTTGTTAGCTGGATAAGAATACATTGCCTAGTGGGATTAGGAAAATGGTTGTTACAGAATGTGGCCCAGAATCTTGCAAGATGAAAATGTATTTGATATAAGATACAGTTGTAATCTGCCCAGGGTGATTACACTTTCAGTCTCTTTCATGTCAGGAAAGATATTGTTAACTTTTCATGGGTAGAAACAATCTTCATCTGTCAAAATACTGGTTCCAGCAGATTCATTTTAGTCCTGGCCTTTGATGTGTTCCATTCAAATAGCTGTTCATTTCACATGACTTAGGATATTCTGTAAAGAAGCTCTTTTGGGGTGGAGAGGCGGCTCAGGGGTTAAGCATCCGCCTTGCAGGCGGAAGGTCCTGAGTTCGGATCCCAGATCCCACGTATAGACAGACGCCAGGTGGAAGCGGGGGCGCCTGCACTTCTGGTCCTGGTAGGGCGGAGTCTGTGAATCCCGGGGCAGAAGGTGGTGGAGGCATCCATGGTGGTTCCCGAATTCGTCCGTGGTTCTACACACACACACACACACACATACAGACACATGTGCACGCACATACATATGAACATGTGCACAGTTGAATAAATAATAATAATAATAAAAAAATTTCAAAGAAGCTCTTTTATTTAAACATTTATATGTGTCAAAATTTTATTTCAACTCTTCATATCGAAGGAGTAAAACGACAACAGAACCCCAATGAAAAAAAGAGTCAGATAAAAGATGACTGAAAACATTTCTCTAATAGTCAATTAAAAATAGTGCATCTCTATTAATCACTGTCAATAGATTCTTCTAGAGTACACTAGTCTTTTTCTTCTGCTATTTCATATATTGTTTATAAATTTTAGAAGGAAAAATGACATAACAAGGAAAACGAACATAATTAATTCCCTTTTACTTGTGTCAGTAAGCAGTGAAGAAGATACTAATGTTAATATATTCAATTAATCCTGGAAAATCACACTGAATTTTCATGATCGTTGTGATCTCAGTTTTCCAATAGCATATATCATCACATAAACGGGACTAGCTATAAAAATGCACATTATCATTGTAGGCAAGTCACAACATAAATAATATTGCAATAAATCAATGAGTATTGACAATCCTTAAGGAGAATTGGAAGATGTTTGAGTTACTTGGGTCAGATAGAACTACGAACAGAATGAGAAATTGTAAAATGACTTGAAGTTCATATTTCCTAAACTGAGGACCTCCCAGAACAAATAATATGGTGAGATTAAGTTAACATGCTCATTACCCATTTTTTGAAATTTGAGGAGAGGGGTGGGACGGGGGAGAATACAATGAGGGATAACAAGGGATGGAGGGAAGAGGGAGAAGAAGGGAGGTATCTATTATATTATTAGGCAACAAAAAACTGTAATAAAAAATAAAAAAATTCAACCTCAACTACAAAATTTCTCTTAGTTTTCTTCTAGATGAATACATCAATCACCATTATTCTGCATGAAAACAATTGCCTATCTCTCCTAGTCACTATTCCATAATAATAATACTATGCAAATAATAGTGAACTATACAAATAAAATTGAACTCTGTGCATATATGCATGCTTGCATGTGTATGTAAAATCATCTTTTCCTTGCAACTACTAGTTGCTGTGACTTCTCTGTTCTTCCTATTTGTTGGCAATGCAAGTTCTTGATTTCAGAATTTTCAGCATCTCCCACTATCTGTGCTTATTTCATCATTACATCGTAGAACACATGACTAAAGATTGTTCTCTATGTTAGGATAACCACATGTGCAGTACAACTGAATGTAGAACCTGGCAGTTCTCTATTCACACTGCTGCACGGTTACTCATATGGACTCATTTTTTTCTTTCAAAGTCCAGGTTCCTTTTTTTCATTTTTCTTTATTTTTCTACTTCTAATTCTGTTCTACTTCTTTCTTAATGCAAGGTGTTAGACAATGTGACAAGTTCCCAAATCATGAATATGTGTATTCCCCTATTCACACACAGGACAAGAAAATAAAGATATATTTTTTAAAAAAAATTAGAAAACATATTTTAACACATTTTGGAGTTATCATACTTCCTTTTACAGTATCCATAATGAGTAAATATATAAGACATAATTACACTTGGAACTTTGTCTATCAATTTCAGTATTTTAAAACTAATTATGCTGAAAGTACTATCAAAGTTATGCTGGTGTTGATGAAGCCTGTAATGATGTCTTTCTTGCATGGAAAGACCATAAACAAATTGCTGCAGCCCTACAGGAACATAAATTTCTAATAGTTAGGAGAAAAGGTCTTTTCTAAAAGACCAAACTTCTATTTTAAGCATTAGCATCTGTGTTATGATAAATCTTAGGCTTCAGTGTCTTGAAGTTCTATGTTAACTGCTCTGTAAAATTAATTATGAAGTATCTGCATAGCTAAGTAGGATATTTTCTTAATACTTTATATGCCTAAGTAAGTATTTATAAGTCAAAACTTCTGCTAAATAATCTGTTAAGCCTACATAACCCTTGTTCTAGAATACTTATGTGACTTATGTGATATATCTGATGTTACATCTTTATTAACACAGTGTTAATCTTGGATCATCTGTGTATTTAATTACAAATCAACAGTGATCTTTAAATATATGTTCATGTACAGTATTTGGAAAATCTGTGACAAAATTGAGACAATTTTTTTTTTTACTTTTTAGAGATTAAACAATCATGCATCATGATGGTATTAAATAAAATAAATCCATGTCATTTGTGGTCAATCCTAAAATTAAGCCTTATTTTTATTATCCTTGAAGGCCTTCCTAAGACTTTTACATAGAAATAACTTTTGCTCCTTTCCTGATTCTATGGTAGGTTTTAGACTTTCTCTCATGGAATTCACCACATTGAAAATTACTATCATTGATGTCGTGGACAGAGTATCTTTAATCTGACAATAAGAAACAACTGGACAGTTGATATTGAAAACTCAAGAGGAAAGAGTCAACTGAGGAGATGCAAGTAATGGATGGATCAGAGCTTGGGATGTTGAGGGAACAGAGAGAGTTGTCAGTAAAACTAAGGAAATCAAATGAAGTTGGGCACATGATGGTATTGGGAATGGCCATAATAGAGGTACATAAAATGGTTTATGTTTGGAAAATTAGAAAGATATTAATAAAGAACAGAATTTATGAAAACATATGATCTTTAAAAATTGGTGTGTTGATGATGCTTTCAATCAGTAGAAATTTGACAGACATAATAATGACTGCAATATTGACTGTGTTACATATACTAAACCTTTACACAGCCTATTCTGAGATGTTTTGACAAGCTGCAATATGTCTCAATGCTTTTTCTCTGGAAGAATCATCTGCCAATCCCATGTGGCTGCTTCAGTGTCTCTTGACAGCTAGAGTACTTCTCATACATTGCAATGCTCAAGTATAAATATCTGTTCATTTGTTGCATGGATATTTACTTACACTTTGATTATACTGAAAAGAAAGCATTTTTCAAAGAACATATCTTAGCCTATACTATCCATCCATGTTAAAAAGTTTTCCTAACAATACTCTATTAATTTGATTTAGCAACAATTTGTACTAACTTAGACTACCATAAACACAAATGGGGAATTATTGTATTATGTAATAGATCTGCAGGTAATATTTAATCTGAGCCTTTAGTCATTGCATTAGTTAATTTCCTCATTCCAGTAATCAATCTTGCCAAAAAGCAGATTAAGGGAGAAATGTTTTGCTTTGGCTCTGCTTTTTTTTAATACCTGCATAAACAGTCCCAAGAGAATCATGACATGTTTTGTTACCAGCTAGAGATGTTTGGTCCCCTTGGACTTCAGCCGCAGTAGCCTCTGTGTGCCTTCAAGGCTGATCCTGAGGAGACACTTCCACAAGCATCCCTCATGGTACACAATGAATGTTCTGTGGATCTTTGTTCAAATACTCAATTTTTAAAGAGAAATCTTCAAATGATCTCACAGTTTTACAAGTTGAAGCCTTGGATAGTTGGGTTCTTGTCTGCAAGTTGCATTTACTATTGTCACATGCAAAATTCCTCATATCTATTAATGTCATTATTGTTATTGACAATTATCTGCCACTTTACCTCCATCCTTTAACAAATGTGTTTTCTTGCTTTCTTTCTCTTCTCTCTCTCTTTCTCTCTCTCTCTCCTCTTACTGTATGTATGTATGCATGTAAAGTTGGCAATTAAAATGACAAAATCTGAATGTCATGCAATCTCAAGAATTTCTTGTACCAAATATCTTACCTCATTGCTTTTAGAATGAATTTGGTTTGAATTTTCAGAGCATAGGCACATGATCAGGTTCTCTGTCAGCTGTAACATGAATGGTCTCTTGTCAAACACCTGACAGAGTTCTTCCTCCATACAAAATCTTATGAGCCAACATTCCACAGCTCAAGTACCTACTGGAATTCTGACTTTTGGAACTCGCATCAAAGGATGCAAGAGGAATAGTCTAATTTGCTTCACAATTTGAACAGATGCAGTCCATCAGGTAAGGGAAAATATGGTGGTAGAAGGGTGGTCCAGCTTGCCCTCAGGTCTGGGAAGCTGTTGATTACCTCTCTGTGGAACAGAATGAAAAGAAAGGGAATTTCAGCCTTCAGCTACATTTCACACTTTTCATATTTTATCCAATCATATTTATATTTTATCCAATTTGCTTCATACAATATTCCAGGTGGGTCAGATAATTCTCTCTGGAAAAGACCTCACAGAGATATCCAAAGCAGTGCCTCCTTTAGGCCCTATATATTTCTTAATCCAATCAACTTTACACTAGAAATTAACATTCACAGCCAGCATTTAGCACACATTTTTTTACTCTTCACTGTTTGTAAACATGCCATGAGCAGTTCCAGACATCCTTAATAGCTTAGTAAGCACAGCAGGAAGAAAGAGACAATAGTTCTGAGAAAATTTAGAGTCAGCACTGATTGACCCATCATCCATATACCATGTGGCTTTGGAAATAATAATTTAGGCATTCTGACTCAATTACATTCAACTCTAGAGTTAGAATATGATTTGAGTAAATATGTGAATAGGAAGCCAGAGGTTCTGTTAAAGATACTGATCCTGAATAAAAGTGTGAGCACATGGGGAGACAGGTGAGAACTGTGATTGATCATGGCTATGCAGAGAGAGGTGTGTTATTCAGTATGTCATTATAACAAAACGACGGTGATAATAAATGGAAAATGCTTATTTGGGTCACACGTGTTGAAACTTTCTTTTGGTCCAAATGTTATTGGACCTGCCTTGAAACTGGGCATCATAGTGGGAGCATAAAGAAGTCAGCTGCATATCTCATGGCAGCCAAGAAAGAAAAAAAGTCAAAAGAACAGCATCCCATGATCCCCTTCATGGGCTTGTGACACCTAGTTTCATACTTGACCTTAATTCTTCAAAGCTTCTAATACCTCTCAATAGTTTCAACCTGGAAACTAATCCTTTAACATATGGCCCTTTCAATGGCACTTGAAAACCATACTATAAAAGTTGTAAGGCAATTATATTAAGTGAAGTATCCCAGACCCAGAAAATTAAGTGCCGTATGTACTCCCTAATAGGTGGCTCCTAATACCAAACCCACCCAGCCCGTCTTGAGAAACTCATAGGTAAATCTATGTATTACCTACAGTAATTGCAAGGATTATGAACAGGAGGGATGGGGTTGGAGGGCCACACCAGAAACAAGGAGAGAAGTGACCATGTTACAATAGAGAAAACAGGCCTCCATCAAGGACTGCAAGAAAGTAATGTGACACCTAGTTAAGTTCACAATTCGTTCCTGATCATTTACAACTAAGGGGGTATGAACTCACCAGAAGGGGAGGGCATATAGTCCGGCAGATTAAAAAGTAACCATTTTGCAAATGGGTGATTGACCCCTCCCATTGCCTAATGCCATATGACCCTGCGATCCCACTTTTGGGTATAAGTATTACATCTACCCTTGAATGTGCTCTTATAATAAGACTCCAGTTTAACAGCTTTCTGTCTCTGGCCAAGGGGTGACATACAGTGCCCATCACGATGGAGTGAAGGGCATTGCAGGAGCAACAAAACTGTCCAACACACTATTGACCTCACAAAGTCTAGCTGCTAAAGGCACCAAGATCCTTGTAGGCAAGGGATTGACAGCCACAGTAGTGTTCCTATGCTTAAGGGGAACACAGGAAAGGGTTCAGGGAAATGCCACTGGGTCCTTGTACGTCATCGGAGAGGAGGGCCCAGAGGAGAGTCAGGCATGCACAAGAAAGGACTCTGGGAATTGGGGCAGGAGGCACAGGGGGATGGGGCAGGAGGGGTGAGCGAAGGGAAAGCAGGGGATTCGGGGGGAGAAGGAGGGAGGGAGGGAACTGGTGTACCTATTAAGTTTGTATGAGCTGAAATAATAATAAAAAATGTATTAAAATTAAAAAAAAAGTTGTACAGCACTTCCAAGACTGTATAACTAGCTCCATAAAATTTTAGGAGGTTAAGGAAATAGGCAACAAATTAATTTAGTTATTTCCTATCAGCTTTGTGAAGTCAAAAGAAGAAAAAAATAATAATCTAAAGATGATGTAAGATGGGAGGAGCAATGATATGCAAGATACTCCACATAAGTTAGGGCCAAAGCAATCATAATTAGACTTTGCATGCCCTGCACAATGTCCAACACACTATTGACCCCACAAAGTCTAGCATTCACTAAAGGCACCAAGATCCTTGGAGGCAAGGGATCGACAGCCACAGTAGTGTTCCTATGCTTAAGGGGAACACAGGAAAGGGTTCAGGGAAATGCCGCTGTGTCCTTGTACGTCATTGGAGAGGGGGCCCAGAGGAGAGTCTGGCATGCACATTAAAGGATTCTCCAGGGATTGGGGGGGGAGGCACTGGGGGATGGGGAAGGAGGGTTGAGGGGAGGGGGAGCAGGGGGGTCGGAGGGAGGAGGAGGAGGGAGGGAGGGAACTGGTGTACCTATTAAGTTTGTGTGAGCATAAATAATAATAAAAAAGATGATGTAAAATCACAAATATCCTAAGAAATGTAAGGATTCATGAAGACACAGATTTACTTCAAGTATCTCAAACAAGCAGGGTTTTTTTTTTTCTTTTTTTTTTAATCAGTGTTATGCTAAAGTAGCATGTGTGGAAAGGTCAGAGTAAGAGTTTTCGCTGTCCACTTTCATATGCATCCCTGATACTGAACTAAGGCCATCAGGCTTGAATAGTTGTACTGGGTCATCACATCAACCTCCAGCAACAGTCTTTAAAGACTTCTTACGTAGTCAGAGTCCTAAATTAGCCACTGTGTTAATAAGGCAGCCTAAGTCCACCTTCTCAAGTCCATACAGTAAATATATGCAATAAAGCAACTATTTGTGCAATTAAAAGTACTGTAACAATTATTCTTACATGTTCTAGATAGCCAATTTCGCATTTTATTTCTATTTCCTTTAAAAAATAAAGCTGCTTAGAGATGCTAAAGATACAGGTCTTGGATACTGGAAACAAGATAGCGAACAGAAATGCAGAATTTTAATTTAAATTTCCAAACATTCCATTATCTGTGCTGTATGAATTTTGTTGCAGCTCCCTAGAATCGCTCCCATTCATGTTGTAGAAAATATAATTAAGTATATGAATGGCAAGGGCAGTTCTCTAATCTTTTCGCTTAAGATCCAGGGGATTCTTTTGATCAGAACTCTCCTGATCATCTTTCAAGATTACAGTCCTTCCTCTTTTATCATGATGCAATGGTTTTGTGGGGAAGTCAATGATAATATGCTACAGAAATGGCAAAGATAACAATTACTGTAAAAGCAAGAGTGAGTTTTCAATAGCCTAATTTATTTCAGCTTAGTAATTTCCCCCAATATCATAAAATAAGGGCTGCATTGGGATCAGAAGTGACTTGGATTTATTTTTTAGCTATCTAGTGAATACAGAAGTAGAAATAGAAAACAAAGCCTACCTCTCCCCATTTAGTACTTTTTTTGCTTAAGAATGTTATCATCGACAGTCCTTTACGTCCAAACTGTTAACACTGGCTTCTGCAAATGTTCACAGATACCTTTACAAAATTGTACACTTTGAGTGTGGATCAGTTCATAATTTCATATCACCTCTAAACTTTTAGGCTGTCACATTGCCTCTGTAACAGTTTCCTTCCCTGTACACCTGCACAATTCCATTTCAGTTTTCACACATCACTACAAGTCAACATAGGTTCCTTTACACTCACCGACAGTGGCCTCACTGTGGAACTTAGCTTGCCAGGGGAATGACAAGTGCCTACCTTGCTTAATGCGAACTAGGAGCTGTGACTTACAGTTACACAGAACATAGTCAATTCCAAAGAAATCCCAAGAAGCTCAGAAAGTTTGTGTGTTCTTTGTAATGTGAGTGAATACAATGGAGAACAAAACTTCAGCTGGCCTGCAGTAGTGTCTGTAATACAGAAACCACAGATATTCCACTCTCTTTTGTCATACAGAAAAACTAACCTGTGGAGGAGCATGTATTATCTCCTTCTACATTGTGTTGGCTTGGTTGTCTCTTGACATTTCACATAAAATGAGAAATAAATTTTGATGGAAAAAATGGAAATCAAGATTCACTTAAAAAATACAAATCCGTCAGCCTACATAAGCTGCAGAATGCAGGTAAAAGCATAAACAATTGCTTATTGTAGCCATTCAACAGCATTATGATTCTTTATGACTAATTAATCCAGTTTTTTTGAGACTAGAATGACAGGCACGCCTTTGTTGTTATTTCTTCAGTTATCATTTACATTTATGTAATTTTCTGTAATATGCTAGACCATTCAGAGAAGAACCTCACCCACAAATCTGATTTTAAAGAAGGAAGGAAATGAAGAATTAAAATACAATATGACTGAAACTATGATAGTGAAAAACTACTAAACCTACTTAGAAAATGATAAGATTCAATCAGGTGTAAATAACAAGGCAGCCATGTTGGAGAAACGTTAACAGCAATGTGCATTGATAAAGAACAAAATCTAGAGAGATCATGGTAAATGGGGTAGTACAATACTATAGAGCTGTGGAATGTTAGATCATGGATGATAAGCTTCAGGCAAGACTACTAGGCAATAAGATACACCCTGAAGCAGTTTGTATGGAAATAATAACAGTATAGAAAATATAAAACTACATGATTGTGATACAGAAATTGTCATGTATGGGTTTGTGTAGAACAAAGGGAGCAATGAATGTGAGCAAAGTATACACAGGATTACAACTACACCAAGGTGGCTTTATATGAAAAAGATGGCTTCAATAAGTTTCCTTGTGAACCTGGAAGTTCACCGAAGACTTTAATGACGACCCAAGCAGTTGGGGTACGGTGGTAATTGCCACCAAATCTACCAGGATGGAGATTCAGTAAAGGCGGTTTACAAATGAACATCTGTCCAGGAGAGGCGCTATTTGTCAAAACGAGTAATGAAGCATTAGAGGGGAAAGTGCCACCTGAGATGTGCTGCCTCAGCCTAGTGATTAGCTGCAACATCAGGAGCTCTATAGCCATTATAGCTTCTCCCCTTAACTTTCAAGCAGTATTTCCATCTTTCATGTTGGCTGCGATACACCTTGAAAACACCCCTCCAGGTCTGAAAATGAGGCTCATTCAGGTCTTCCTTAAAAGTGAAAAAGATCTTGGGCTGGGGAGATGATTCAGGGATTCAAGTCTTTGACACTCATGCGAAAGAACCTGAGTTCATATTCTCAGATCCCATATAAAATTGCAAGGCAGATATGGTGGTGGCCTGCACTTCCGGCCCTGGAAGGTAGATCTTGGGAAATCCCAGACACAAAACAATGAAGTGGCAGAGCAATCCGGTCTCCCCAGGCACCCACATGTAATGTGCACTCTGGTAAACACATGTGCACACACATACACACATACATACCAGGCCACAGAATGTGGGAAGGGTACCTTATCACAAAATATATATAACAAACATGTAAATGCTTAATGAAAACTTTTTTGCCTTTTGTTATGGTTTGCATGTACCAACATACACATCATACTTACACACAAACAGTAATAATATGCAATAATAATAAATCAAATTAAAAATAAACAGTAAAAACTAAACAAAGTATCTTGGTATATGCTATATAAATACTATATTGGAAAGTCACATTATCAATAATGCACATGATTTTCCCACAGGCAGTAATCCATAAGGAAACCGTCATGTAGGAGCCAACGTGGGCTGTGCCACTTAAAGCTTGGCAGAGAGGATAACAATAGGCCAATGGATATGGAGGAACAGGATGCTATTTTTAGGGTTGCACTTTCTAAAATGCAATGCTTTCACTTTGGAGAAAATTAATTAGTACATCTCTGCACTTCAATGCAGAGAAGTATTTCAAATCACCTATCTTTGTAAGTTGCCTTGGGACATGGGATATTTCCACATAAAAGATGTTATCTTAATAAAGGACTATTTTACACTCTTTGATATTTTATACTTCTCTTTTGATAAATTTACCTGCTTTAGAACAATAACATTTTGTCAGATGTCAAAAATGTTTTGATGTGTATCAAGATTCCCTTCCCCAGTGCATCTCATTAAGATCCCATTGCACACAGCTATTTGGGACCTGAGGAGGTGTGACAACATCTTGGGGACTAATTGAAATATTTAAAAATCCTCCTTAAATTTGGGTCCCACTGGGATTACATGTGAATAAAATTGTGATGATTGATTTATGATATAAAAGTCGTCTTCAGATCAGCCTTGGGCCATGTATGGGCCAGTCATGGTTTTCTGGAAGAGCAGAATTGCCAGAATGGAATATATATATAACTTTATTAAATAAACTCACAATAAAGGTGGAGTCCTTCAAAGTAGTTACCTGTAGCTGTTTTGTTCTTGACTGGAATGTCTCAAAGCTGAAGGATCCCAAGAAAATCTCAATACTCTATCTTGGTGGAGAGTTGAAGATCTTGGTCTCCAACATGAGACAATGAACAGTAAACAGGAGCAAGACCTAGGACTATGAGACTAGGTTCCAAAGGCAGTGGGAACAGCAACAAGGTCCAAAGGATGGAGCTCTGAATCAGCAAAGGATAGAGGCAGTAGCGGCAGCAGCATCAAAGAAGGAAACTATGCTCTAATAAGTCAAGGAAGCTCAAAGAGTGAACTCAACAGCAAGTGGACTCAGGATAAGGGAAGAGCAAATCCCTCCTCCTTGCACTTCCTATTATACCATCCACCACTGGAAAGTGCTACCCACTATGGACTGGGTTTCCCGCCTCAATTAAGCAAGTGTCTGCACACTTGTTCAGAGGCTTTCTCCAACCATTGATTCTTCACAGCTGTGCTCCAAACCGCCTGCAACTGCCAGGTTGATACTTGAATCTAACCATAACAGGCCACTTGGGAAACACTATTTTAAGGCAGCAATACAATGGAAATGTCTATTATTACTTACTATAGTAATGCAGACTGAAAGATTGGATGGCAGGAATGATGAAAGGATCAGGTCTACTCTGCAGAATTTTAAGTACTAGGCTAGGTTGTAGGCAGTCTCTGACTATTTTTCCAAAGCGACAAAGAGATACAGAGTCCAAGGAATAAAGTATATATATCCATACACTTGATGTTACCATTGCTCCTTAATTTATCTTTTAAATAAGCACCAACCCAACTTTCACCTTTCAAATGGAGTTAAGAATGCGAGTAAAGTAAATTTTCATAGTGTTTAGAAATATAATGAAAGATTACTGCAATGACTGTGTAAATCTGTAAATTAGAATTCCAGGCTTCCAGGAACAATTGTCAACATGTGTCACACAAGATTGTGAAATACTAAATTTTAAGTAATGAGTTTTTACTTCAAGTGAACACTTTTCAACAGCCAGATTCTAAACACAAAACCATATAGCAATTGCTGATCATTTAGCTAATGTATACAAAAATAGAAATGTAATCAATCAGAAATTATTGTTAATATACTTATTATACATGATATATTATGATTAATTTCAGTTGATTCTGAGACAAGTCAAATTCCATAATATTTCTGAATCCTGAAATATATGTAAAACACCAGTGAGACTTTTCCAGATAGTAACCAAAATGTGTAATTCCAGCCAATGTTTTCATGGACTTTCCTAGCATAGTCTTATGAATCATAATTTTTTTCATATAATTGAAAAAAGAGATGTGAGAATCATTTTTATATCATTTGAGGCAGTACAATATTAGCTTCCCAAACTAGGATAGGAAAATTCTATGGTTTAACTCCTTAACACAGCAAACAGGTCAATGTCGAACTCCCAAACTTCAATCTTTTTTTAGATTTCAAGTATCCTCTGTCATCTGAGCATTGAGTATTATCTACCTTAAATGATTAAATTAAGGAGAAAATATAAGAGATGAATCACATTTACATGGCCCTCAGGAAAATCTCTCAAAGCTTGTTGAGACATTGGACTAAGAGCCTATGGCTTTAAGGGAGGCCGACTCCTTACTGTAGGAGGGAGTCCAGCCAAGACTCCTCTTCACCCTGAAGATGGCTTGGACAGAGAAGACACAACCTTACGCCTCTGGACTCCAACTCTACCAGATATAGCAGAAACATATGAACAAATGTTAGTCCTTTTCCCTCCTACTGGAGGGAAATAGACTCGGTGCCCTAGACCTGATTTCAAGTCACTTAATCTCTGTGACAAAGTCATATATTACCTCAGCATCCTCACCCCTTTGAAAAGGTTATAAAAACGATTAACTGGGGGAGGGGTGGAGAGAGGTCTCAGGGTTAAGATTCTGTCTTGCAAGTAGAAGGTCCTGAGTTCCATTCCAAGGTTTCACTTAAAAATGCCAGGCAAAAATGGTGGTGGCCTGCATATTCGGCCATGTTGGGCAGAACCTCGGAAATCCCAGAGCAAAGCAAGAAGGAAGTAGAAGCAATCCAGGGTGATTCCCTTGTTCCTCCATGGGGACACACGGTGTCCTCTGAAACACACACACACACACACACACACAAATATAAATAAAATGTTTAAAAAACATGAATAATTATGGTTTGAGGAACATGAGCAACATACCCCTTCCCGACATTCTTCAAGGGCACCGCCCTGCTTCCTTGGCATCTGAAGTGGTACCTCTTCTGTGGCCTGTATAATAAAGAACATGTTTTCACTTACAGTAAACCCAGGCTTCTATCTGCTCTGTCATGCTTTGAAAGTTCATGGAGCCTTGCTGGAAGAAGGCATTCATGGAGGGTGGGTTTTGAGGTTAATTAATTATACCCTACTTCCTCTTCAATTTGCAGTTTAGCATCTCTCAGCCTCCATGAAGGCCATGACTTAGACTGCCTCCAGCTTCTGCCACCAGCCATGGCTTTCCTGAAATAAAGGACCGTATCTCCCCTTTTCTCTCTTAAGTTTCTTGGGCGTTCTCTCACAGCAACAGAGAAGAATAAGTAGTACATGTTCAAATACAGATTTGTATAGCTCTCCCACCTCACTGGGAGCAGAAATCCAGGACATCTACCACTGGTCAGCTCTTCTCCATAATTACTTCCCTAACAAATACCTGCATTTTACTCAACTACAGACTGTCAAATTTGCTGCTAAAATTAATGGTGTTTCCATTTAAAAAGTGATATCTTGACTTATCACAGCTTGATTTGAGCAAAAGCAAATTCAAGTTGCTTATTTGTTTACCACTCCTCCCTCAAGTAAACTGTCAAATTATCTGTAATTTCTTTTTTTACTCATTCAACAATTCTATCTTTAACTTAAAATTTATTGCCATCATAAAAGATATCATTGGCCAACTGGTCATAGCTATAACATTTATCTCACCAGAATGACTAATGATACAGTGATACAAAATGACTACAAATCAGCATCTCCATCATCTTTTGGGGCTGGTAGTGAAACAATCATCATATATTTCCAGGAGCTGAGATTAAACACACTGAAAAGGCAATTTAAAGGAGAAAGGTTTATTCTGGCTTGTAATTCAAAGTATAATCCAATGCAGTTGAGAACAGCAGGAACCTGGCTTGTAATTCGAAGTATAATCCAATGCAGTCAAGAACAGCAGGAACCTGAAGCAGCTGATGACATGGTGCCCATAAAGCAAAGAACTTACATGTGTGTGCTCTGTTGTTTCTTCTTTTACTTATTTATTTTAGGACTCCAAGTGCATTGAATGGTGCCACCAACTTTTAGACAGGTCTTCCCTCATCAACTAAAGTAAACAAAATACTGCTGAGAGGCAGAAGGGCAGAAGCCAACCTAAAGTAACTACAGACTCCGTCAGAGGTACACTAGGAGTCTTGGCTCCTGTCAGGCTAACAACCACATCAGAGCAGTCCTTTACCCACCTAGCAAAAGGTACTGGTTGGTATGAATTTGACAATGACTCTTTATCTCATGAAAACAAGTAAGGATCACTGTTTATTTATTGATTTAAAAATAAAATGTCTAGGGCTGGAGAGATGGTCCACGGGTTAAGATTCTGCTTCACAAGCTAAGTTTGGATCCCAGGTCCCATGTGAAAACACCAGGCAGAAATGATGGCATCCTGCACTCTGGGAAAAATCCAGAGTGAAGCAAAAAAGAGGTAGAAGCAATACAGGATGATTGTACTTATTTTTACAATTTTTTAAAGTCCAAAATCAGAAAAAAGAATAAGCTTTCGTCTAGATTTTTGTTTACTGCCTATTTCTCAAAACTATACTGAATTAAAATTAAAAAACATACAATGAATACAAATAAGAATATGAAATATTTTATGGAAGTCAATGGAATCCTGAATGACTATCCTGAAACTTTTTAAAAGTATGCAGAGGACAGTCTGATGGGCAAATGAAGACACGGGCACTAAAGAAAGTGACCTCAATGTGATATCTGTTGTGGTTCTGTGAGAATGACTCTTTAGGGGCCACACAGCCTTCGTGTACTCATCCCTAATCCCTCCAAGTGCTATTTTCTGCAAAAGAGAGAGGAAGAGAAATATATGGAATTCTTAGAGCATCCATTCCATACATTTATCCTGAAACTAGTTTTCTGAGTGCAGCATACCTCTTCTCCCCTGCTTTTCAATTCTTCCTACTTCTTCAAAAATCTTAATTCATTTCTAGAGTCCACCATGGTCTGACACCATGGTACCTAAAGACCTTTCTGAATATAATTATTTATATAAGTTATTACTCTGCTCAGACAAACAAGTTTATTTATTTGCCTTCTCCACAAAATGGTAAAGGCATAGGCAGTCAAAACATGCCTTTTTTCATTTGTGCATTCCCACTGATTAATATATTGAATTGCACAAGTTCAACCATCTGCAAATATTTGTTGAAGTATTAGAGTGTCAAGGAAAGCTGTGGATTTGGTAGCTTGTTTAGACAAGCGCTTCTGCATGTTAACTTTGGGCTTTATGTAAATTCTAATGAGTGCCTTCTTTCCCTAGCTTTTGCAGGGACTAATCACAGTGGTATTATTTTAGACAATTTTCATTCACATGATGACAACATTTCAAAATCAGCATCTTCAGTCCGTTTGATGGCAATTTGGTTCCAAGATTAAATGGTTTTTGTTTCCTTTCAAGAATATATCTTTAAGTGCAATGTTGTCAGATCTAAAAACAGCCAGTCAACTGTAAAAATTGCATATCACTTCTGACAAAAAATGTATACATTCAATCGATATTACTAACATCAACTTGGAAGACCAGTTATTTCAGAATAGGCTTTAAAAAACATAAAATGATGAGAAATTGTCTATATCAGACAAATATTCTTTAGACTAGATACACTTTACTCACTGACAAAGAGTTGAGATTGGCTATGATTTTTGACATTACTATGTATTATTTTATTATTTAATTGCTTATGTTGGGGAAGTACTTGACTCAGCTCAGGTGTGGATCTCAGAAGACAACTCTGAGGAGATAGTTCTCTCCTGCTGCCTTTAGAATTTAGGCACTAAACTCAGGTCATCAGGTCCATGCGCAAATGCCTTTATCTGCTGAGCCATCTCAACAGCATCCTAGTGGAATATTTTAATGCATGTTTAATCTTATTTCTTTCTTTTACAGAGGCTAGATTTTTATGAATCTATTTAATAAACCATTTCCTTCCTAGATAAATTCCTGAAAAAGTTCCAACTGAGTTCTTTGATTTTTTAACCTGTTTTGCAAATAAAACAGCAAAATAATGCAAGTATTCTCATGGTATACTTGCAGCATGCAATTGGACTCAACAGGTGGATTTCTCTGCATTACCTTAAGACAAAAGTCAAGATGATTGTCAGGCAGCACAGACAAGGTGATCATAACTACTTTGGATCTCATTAAAGAGAAGGCTGCAATTTTTATGATTTATGTGTCTTTAGGAAGGCATAGCTTTGATGATATATAATAGAGAACATCAGTCATTCAGAACATAGTGTGATATATTCTCAGAAACAAGGTTCAAAATCCCACTGAAACTTTACAACAAAATTGTATAATATCCTGACAGTTGATGGATCGATGGTATTGTGTAAAGCAGATTTACGTTCATGTCCTCACAGACATGATTATATTAGAGACATGCATGTCATGTCCTCACAGTATTAGAGACATGCATGCCATCTGAAACACACATGCATGTGCAAGCGGACATGCATGTATATCTAAATTCAATACATTTATATGCTTAAAATTAATTCTAGCAATGGGAAAATTTTAAGTGGAATGGATATTTTTCTTTCATTAGTGTGTATATGGCAGAGGTGTGTGCGGGGGGATGTGTGTGGGGGTGTGTGTGTATGATGTAATTTCATGTGTTTGTGAGTGTATGTATATGAGTACACATGAGTAAATGGAGCTTATGGAAGCCCAAAATGATATCAAGATTCATCCTTGGACTGGAGAGATGGCTCATATATTAAGACTATCTCACAGACAGAACATCCTGAGTTCAGATTCCTAGGTCCCATGTAAAAATGCCAAACAGAAACTGTACCAATATGCACAGGAAATCTCAGAGCGAAGCAAGAAGGACGTAGGACCAATCTTTCTGGATTCCTCAAGTCACTCTTGGTCCTCCACACATACATGCAGACACACACACACACACACACACACACACACACACACACACACATACACACACACAATATTGCTAACCAACTTGCTCTGGGGGTTCTCAGGCTCTGGCTGCCAGGGTTAAAATTGCAGATATATAGCCACACACAGCTCATTTTTTTACTTGTTATCTGGGAATCTGAACTCAGGACCCTTTACTTTCAAAGCAAAGGTTTTAACTACAGAGCCATCTCAACAGTTTTGGAAAGAGATCTTTAATAATTTTTTCCAATGAAAAAGTACAGTGTCCAGGAAAGACTTGTTGCTGGGTGAATGGATTGGAGGAAAGTTGAGTAAAAGTAAGGAAGTGTGGATTCTCTTCATATTGTTGACATGACCACATGGCTAAATACCCTAAGGGAACATAGGATTTTATTCTTAGAATCCTTGGTGATACTTAATCAGCAAGACAAGAGAATTCATAACAAAATCTGGAGCCAAGGGAGCTGGGCACAACATATCCTTAGGGGGAAAAAAAAACTGAGAGATGGACATGTATGTTCAGTGGTAGCCAGTTGCAAGCATGCCTGTGAACCTGTATGCAAGAATACCGAACTCTTTCCATCTCATCCATCTTTTCAGGAACTGGCTCCACTCACTACATACTAGGATTTCCCATATCAATTAGATAATATCCCACAACCTTATTCAACCTTTTCCCAACTGAATAGCTTCACAAATTTTCTCAAATGCTAAGTCTTCAATTGTCAAGTTAATACCTTTATCTAATTGGCACGGGAACAAAAAATAAGAGGCTATTTATCATTAGGTAGGTAGTGATGGTAATTTGGACTAGTATGGTGGTAAGGATAGAAGTAATTAGTTCATATATTAAGATTATATTAAGATAATAGGATCTTATAGAAATAATATTTATTTTCTTCTGCTATAAAAGTTTAGTCTAAAATCAATGGTGAGGTATTACATTAGATTTATTTGATCCATTATACTGAAAAGTGAAAGAGAATGCATTCCACTTTTTAAATAGAAATGTTATAAAGGGAATTGTAAATGTTAATAGCAAAATATATTTGAGTTTTACATTTATAAATATTTGATGCCATACTCACAGAAATTCCCTTTTCTGTCCTTTGCATTCACAAGAACATTCAATGTGAAATGAATATTCATTTGAAGTTATATATGTATGTATTTGATAAATGTGATGCATACTTAAACTTTAATAAGCATCAGCAAATCATTTTTCCCTTTTAAACAAGAGATGATTTGGTTTTGGAATAATAGCCTTTGTATTAGTCTCACATACAGGCATGTAGACAAAAGTACAAAAGTATTTATATAATATAAGGTATTTTTTCCATTAGTATCTTTGGAAGAAATTGAAAGCTTGATATAGATAGATGACATGGATGACAATAGTTAGATAGGTAGGTAGACAGAAAGATAGTTATCTTTCCCTATATGTTTTATCTATCTATCTATCTATCTATCTATCTATCTATCTATCTATCTATCTATCTATCTATCTATCTATCTATCTATCTATCTATCTATTTGTCTGTCTGTCTGTCTGTCTGTCTATCTTATCTATCTATCTATCTATCTATCTATCTATCTATCTATCTATCTATCTAAATCTATCTATTTTCCCAATCATACAAACTTAATAGGTATTCCAGTCCCCTCTCTCCCTCCACCTCTCCACCCCTTTTCCCCTTCTTTTCACAACCTCCCTCCCTTTCTCCTAGTGCCCCTCTCTTCCCCATCCAATCCCTGGAACATCCTTTAATGTGCATGTCAAACTTCTCTCTGCGTCTCCCACTCTAATGTGGTGCAAGAACTCAGTAGCTTTGCCGAAAACTTTTTCTTGTGCTCCCCTTTAGTATGGGAACACTGTTGTGACTGTTAATCCCTTGCCTCTAAGGATCCTAGTGCCTGTGATCCATATTAGACTTTGGGGTGTCATTGACATGTCAGTCATTGTGCAGGTCATGCAAAGTCTCATTATGGCTACTGCAGCCCTAACTTGTGTGGAGTATCTTGCATATCGTTGGTCCTTCCCATCTTTAGGCTCTTACGATCTTGCTGTCCTCTCTTCCACAAGTTTCCCTGAGATTTAGGATGGGGAGAGATTGGCTGCTCTGGTTCCAGGTGATTGATGTAGGGTCTCTGATATTCTGAAATTGTGGTTGGTTGTTGTTTTCAGTTTTGCTATTCCTGCACCGCTCTTGGCTCTATTCTGATTGGTATTGAAGGTCACCTCCTAGCCAGAGAAAAAAGGCTGTTTAAATGGAGTCTTACTATAAGAGTAGGTTCAAAGGTAGATGGAATAGAAGAAGGAGACTGCAGTGAGGGGGGGGGCGTCAGTCTCCCATTTGCAGGATGGTTACCATCTATCTGCCAGACTCTATGCCCTCCCTGACTGGTGAGATCAAACCCCCTCAGTCACAAGTGACCAAGAAGGAAAGTGAGTGAGCATAACCAGATGTCTCACTACTTACTTGCAATACTTGATGGTGACCTATTTTCTTTGCTGTAGCATGATCCCCTATCTCCTTATTTCTGGGGTTCCTTCCTTCCCCTTCCTTCCTGTTAATAATCTTTGCAATTACTGTAGGTATTACAGACATTTATCTTTGAGTGTGTCTCTAAGTGGGTTTGGTACTAGGATCCACCTACTAGGGAATATATATGGTGCTTAATTTTCTGTGTCTGGGATACTTCACTCAATATAATTTTCCAGAGTGCATTCAGAGCCATTCATATAGGACTGGTAAGGAAGGTCACGTGCCTCTGATCGACTTCAGTCCAAATCTACTACATTCTTTCTCTACCATACACAAAGAAAGGAAGTGATTTACATACAGTTCATTAACTTAGAGTGAAATCTTTAAACTCAAAAGCTATAAATTGTATACAACAAATATTTAATTTTAGATAGAGTGAACAGAAAAAACAACCCACTCATCAATGTGCTTTTTTTCAGGTCTCTTGTAATAGA
Source organism: Typhlomys cinereus (assembly GCA_023101885.1). NCBI lineage: Eukaryota > Metazoa > Chordata > Mammalia > Rodentia > Platacanthomyidae > Typhlomys > Typhlomys cinereus. The sequence continues at coordinate 1,563,431 of JALPQD010000161.1, forward strand.
AAATGAAGCTTTTCATAAGAAAATAATCAGTTTTTGAGCAGTTTTTATAATGTTAATCAGTCACTTTCAAGAATTAACTTCTGACACAAAGTATTTATCTGTAAATTATTAAATTTAAAGGAATTAATTGAACATAGTTTTAATTCCTAACCACAAATGAAGCAAATAGGACACTAGCTATCAAGATGTTTCACTTTTAAGATTATTCTAAGTTTGCAAACAAAAGCAACCTTAGAACAAACTTAGAACACTGAGAGATAGATGATGAAGTAGTTTTATGTAATGTAGGCTTGCAGCAATTTCTGGGCGGAATGAAAATGGGAAAATATTGTCTCTTCCATCAACATGGAAGAATTTAAGGACACATAAGTTTCTATTTCTGTCACTTCTAAAATAATATAACCATGCAGTCTAAGACTACACAAAGAAAATAAGAATGAAGCCTTGAGGGCCATACCTTTGAAGAATAGCTCAAATTTAATTTAGAATAACACTACTGTATTTCTTATTGACATTATTTTATAAGCAAACAAAATGAGTGATCCTTCCCGTATGTTCTTCTCTGGACACCAACCTTCCAATTCCTGCATATATTGCTAATTTCCTACCAAAGAAATATGGCAAAATTTGCCGTATATTTTATGAGATATAAGGAAAATTGACATTGAAAGTCAAGAATGTATTCTGTTAAAAAAGGAAAAAAGTACTGTCCCATAATTGACTGATGATTTCTATACAAATATCTCTTCAGAATATATAAATTAGGACTGTATTAATTTACTCGAAGACTATCTAGAAACCACATTAGTACAGGTTTTTGGGATTGAAGTACTCCTGATATTTCTTTGCCCTTGGGCCATTTAGAAAGCATGGATGAGGAAGAGTTGCAAGAAACCAAACTCTGGGGCAGCAGTGGGAAAACTTTAAGGTCTGCAGAAAGGAGAAAAGCAGTGGGAAGAATGAGGACAGTGTTAGCAAGCACAAAGCTTGAAGATGAACACTTCAAAGAGAAACTCATAGGTTAGAAACCCACAAGGATTTTCTCTTATTTTTAATGTTGCATGCATGGATACAGCAAATTTATAATATTTTCAACTCTTAGTCTAAAATCCCATCCCCCATCCTTTTTCCCTTCCTGACCTTCATCTCCCCTGCCAGACTTCCTCCTATTTTCAGACCTTTTAATTGTTGCAGCCCACTTATTTGCTCTAATTTTTCATTGATGCATATGCCTGCCATGATTCATGCTCCAGCAAGTATCAGAGATCACTGGGTATAATACTGAGGAAAGGCATTTTTCGAACACTACCAAAGATGTTGGGGACAGTGGGAAAGGAACAGATATTGGCAGCAGCTTCCTTGAGAGCCCACTGAGTCAATGACTGATAAACACTGATAATTTTATTCCGTTAAACTGAACAAATGTTTTTTGAAAAAATGAACAGGCAAGCAGCTGAGAACTGGGAAGGATAAGTATGATAAGATTCCTGGATGGAGCCAAGAACCGTGCAGGAACAGCAAAACTGAAAACAACAAACTATAATTTAGAACACCAAAGACCCTCCATTAATCACCTGGAACCAGACCAGCCAAATCTCTCCCCATCCTAAAGCTCAGGAAAACTTGTAGAAGAGGGGACTGCAAGATTGTAAGAGCGTAAAGATGGGAGGGACCAACGATATGCAAGATACTCCACACAAGTTAGGGCTGCAGTAGCCATAATGAGACTTTGCATGACCTGCACAATGACTGACATGTCAATAACCTCCCAAAGTCTAGCATGGTTCATTGGCACTAGGATCCTTAGAGGCAAGGGATTAACAGTCATAATAGTGTTTTCATACGAATGGGGAGCCCAAGAAAGTGCTCTGGGCTATGCCACTGAGTCCTTACACCTCACTAGAGTGGAGGACTCAGAAGGAGATTTGGCATTCACACAAAAGATTCTCAAGGGGATGGGAGAGGGAAAGGGGGAGACATTAGGAGAAGGTGAGGGAGGGAGGTAAAAGAAAGGAGAAAAAAGGGGGAAGGTATAAGGGGGACTGGAGAGGGGTGGAGGGAGGGAGAGGACTGGGGTACCTATTGAGCTTGTATTATTGGGGAAAAATAATTAAATTAAATTAAATTAAATTTAAAAAGGAAAAAGATTCCTGGGACAGAATTTAGACAAGGCAGATGTATGTCATCTGTGTTCAACTAAGACCTAGAGTATGTGAGTTGAACATGAGTAGCTTTCTGTTGCTGATGATTTTTCAGTGCTGACATCAAATTATCTGTAACAGTTATGGATTACTTAACTGCATTTATTTTTGTGTAATGGAATGATTTTGCAAAATGAAAAACAATTTAGTAGCATATGGAAACAATACCCAGTCCCTAGTTGAGCAGACATTGATTTTCAGTCATTTCATGGATCTTAACCACAGTGAAACTGGAGGGAATAGACTCCTCAGAAAATTGATTCAGGACATCATTTCCTGTAGAGCAGACAGAAGCTCCAAATGAACCTTACATTTTAAATTCTCCAAATGGTCTGTGGAAACAAATGCTGCCTCCCAATCAAGGACATACCATTTCAATTGTTGGCTCCATAGTCAACAGTGGGGCTCGCACTGGTCTCCGAGCATCTATATCCATTGTAGCCCCTACTCTTTAGAGATAAAGGACTCAGAATGATCAAAGACCTCTCACTGTTATTTCAAATGCATGATCACTGGTGAACTAATCATTTCCTTGCCAGAAATAAACAAGTCTTAGAGTTCTTTCATTCTAGGCCTCGATAATTATACCAGACACTCTCACCAAAAGATGTCAGTCTTAAGGTTTATCCCCAATATATGGCAACCAAACTACTTCAGTAAGAGGCACCATAATTCAAAATACAGAAACCTCCTGTTCCTCCCCTTCAGAGACAAATAAATTTGATTATCCATTAAATCTGGAGCAGTTGGGAAACAGCAATTCTGAAGTCAAGAAATTTCTATTTGATGAAAATCCACACTAGTGATTTCATTTGCATTTTTTCTTTTATGATAAGTGAAATAAAGTAGAAAATCTAGACAAAAATTTCTTCTAGATAACTTATCCTATTATGGTGAATGTCTTTTGGGTTGTGGATCAAGTAAGGTCCATGGCCTCATTTGGATTGTGTAAAGAATAAATGAAAGCAAGACGTAAATAAGCATCATAACTTTCAATGATCCTATTCTCCATTGTAGATTGTCCTTATGGTCCTTTCCTATGCTTCAGGTTCTGTCCCAGACATCTTAACAAGAGACTGGCAACTTTGTAGTCTCAGGTATGCATTCCTTCCTTAAGAGGACAAAAAAAACACATTTGCATTTGCTTGTGGTTCATGTCTATTAAACACACTTAGACATAGCAAGCAATGGAAGTATTGTGAGCAGAGGGGCTTATGCTGAATAAAGAAGTCCTTCAGGGTATTTGATTCTTGGTCCAGTGTTAGCACATTGTCCTCAAACATAAAGATCTTGCATGCAGTGGTACAGGTGCTGATTACGTGTCAATTCATCTTGCTGCTGATAGGCCTTAGTGGACTTACTTAACTGGACACTGTACTTCTCTGAGTGATTCTTTCTGAATGAATCTGTATTGCCTTCAATTTCTGTTCATCTTCAGCTTTACTTAAGAAATGTATCAGTTAACAGTCTCCCAATGTTTGTAGTCTACTATGAGGATATATGTCTACAATTTTACTTTATGCAAAACTTAGGAGTGGACTATTCAAGATGTATCTGTGGGTACATTTCTCAGAAATGTGAGCATCATTACTATTCTATTATTAAAGCCATAAGTTCTTTAGATTAATAGGCAATGATATTAAATGATATGTTTATTGTGCAAGAAAAATGTATATTTCCTCCTAATTATAGTAACTGAGCGGGATAAATGTTTGATTCTACAGTTTGATAAGAACTTTTCATTTTTGTGGATTTCTCTCTGCGTCTATCTTTATGGTAATATCTCTAACTTGGGAAAAAGTCAAAGAATAAATAATGCAACATTAAAATTTACTCAAAGACCCTTCTGTTTTCTTACCATTCACAATTATGGTTACACTCAGTGCTTTATATATATAATATATATATATTATATATATATAATCTTTCCTTATGTTGGATACATATATAGAAGGTTTTTTAATAAAAATATATATTGTGTGTACTTCTCAGCCAATTTATCAATTGAACTTTATTTATGTTTTCATGTCTTTCGCCATCAAGTGGAGGGGACTGTTTAAGTTAAACATCAAAGTAATCATTCCAAGTAGAGATTTAATGTTCAGGAGAATAATATTTTATTGAAATTGCCTTACTGTTGATTGACAATCAGCATGTAAAGTTGCATGAGAGGATTTGAAATTGCATGGTATTAGAGAAAATTCCATTAAAAGAGATTTTACTGAAGGAATTGGAATTATGGATGCTTGCATACTTCTGTCTCTGCATAGCAGGACAAAGTCAAATTGAATCATGGTCTAATGATGCTGCCTATTCACTTTGCTCTCTTAGGAACCCCTTCCAGCTCTTGCTACTTTCAGAGGGAACACTGTCAACCAATTTTGATTTGAAAGTCTCCTTGGAAAATGAAGGTTTCTTTGTGGTTGAAAACCTCAGAACACAAACAGCTCAGATAGCTGCTATCTGAAAGACACATCATGCCTCCCTTCCGGTTGTTATCTCTAATAATATTTATTACAACTACCTGCTCCTCCCAGTTGATATTTTGCCATTATTGGTTTTCACTGATAGAAATCATAGCCTTGTTCCTTTTCTATTTTTCTCTTACATGCATATCAACTGGGGATTCAAAGCTACAAAAAATAGCAGTGTGTTAAACAAATGGTCTTTTCGGCAAAGCAGAGAGATTTTAATGAATTGTATGTAGGCTGTATTTTTATTGACTTTTATTCTTTTTCCTTTATTTTACTTTTAAAATTATTTTCTCATGCATGTATACTTTTACATCAATATACTTTACAAACCAGTTTTATTAAATGGTAACTTACATTCAACATTCAAGGAATAAAATACATTATGTATTTATTATCATAAGATTAGGAAACAAATCATTTATATTAGCATAAACATGAAAAATCTATATAAAATTCTCCCTTTGTATCTGTATGTGTGTATGTGTGTGTGTGTGTGTGTGTGTGTGTGTGTGTGTGTGTGTGTGTATGTATGTGTGTGTGAATATTGTCTGTGGAGCCCTACGCCTAAAACTGACATCTAGAATCATCCTGGATTACTCTATCATCTTATTTCTTTGCTATTGCATTTCCCAGGCTCTACCTTCCATGGATAGAACTACGCAATTGCCATTTCTACCCAACAATTTTATGTGGGATCTGGAGATTCAAACCCAGGTCCTTTTGCTTGAGAGGCAATGGTTTTAGTCCCTAAGCCATTTACCCAGCCCTTTGTACAAAATTATGTTAAACTCAATTTTCTCTAAAGTTCTCCCCAATCTATTTCCCCCTCATTTCCTAGACAGTTGTAGGTCTATTTCCTGTCACTAATCTCCAGAGTTTTTCTTATAATCATTCTGCATGTGTTTTTTGCTGGCATTGTAGAAGCCTTTGCTTATTAGTCTTGAGTTTCATTTGCATTGCTATCAGATTAGATATTCATTTCCTTTAACGGACAGACTGCATTGAAAATCTATCACTAGGGGGGGCTGGAGAGGTGATTCAGGGATTAAGTTTTTGCCTGAGTTCGGATCTTAGACCCCATGTATAGACGCTGGGCGGAAGCAGGGGCGTTCTGGGTTTCTGGTCCTGGTAGAGCGGAGCCTGGGGCGGTCCAAGGTGGTTCCCGAATTTGTCCGTGGTTCTACACACACAAAACACACACACACCCCCACACACAATTGAATAAATTTAAAAAAAAAGTTTCACTAGGAATGGAAAACCAAGAACCTTCCAGTGAATCTTCCTAAACAACTTTTGATAAGTAGAATCATTGTGGATATTAAAATGTTTGTTTTTCAAAATATCCAAATACTGAGATTAGTTGTTACATAACAGCTGAAGTGCAAAATAGTTCTTTCCTCTTATACCTAATAAATTCTGGTTCAATCTGTCTTGAAATCATACTTTCTTATTACAGATGAAACTTAGCTTTTTGAAATACAAAAAGCTCACATAAGCAGAAAAATAAAATGGACGAAGCAGAACTTAATTTCTATTTAACATGCAAATCTTCTAAAGACTTTGTCCCGGGTTTTCCATAGAAAACTAGATTGTTCTACAAGTTCTTTCAAGTGTCCTAATTCTCTCCTCTCTGTCTCTCTGTCTTTGTCTCTGTCTCTGTCTCTCTCAACTAGAAAGACATATAAGGCTTGACCTTATTTTGATCTCTTGGTAGTATCTTGCCTCTTCCTTCCTACCAGAGGATTTCAAATTTCACCAGTTGCCTTGTCCGTCAACCTAAAACCATGTCCAAGTAACTTTTCCAAGATCTTTTTGTCTGAATGTGCCCATGCTCTGTCTTTGAAGTTCCAAATTCTAATTTCTTTGTTACAGTTTCAACTGTGTGTCTATACCACAGATAAAGAATAGTATATACTTCCAGAAAAAAAAAAAAGAATAGCAATAAATAAAACTCTTGTGTAATGCATGTTTCCCTTTCTTCTTTGATCTGGTTTCTTACCCCTGTTTCATACCTTGACTACCTAGTCATGTAATCAATAGTTGAGAAATCTTATATTATCCTAGACAGCATAATATTTATATGTAATAAAAAGAAAAGAGTGGGAATCATTTCAATATTCTCATTGTTTTATTACTTCCAACCTTAAGTGTTCCTCATACAGATTCTGGATATTAAAGTCATATCCTATGTGCTTTATAAGCTGTGGTACAGCTTAAGTGGTACAGTCATGCTGCCATCTGTTAGGTTTCTTGTATAATGATTGCTGCCCTCATTACAGGTTATTGCAAATCTCCAAGTTCTGGGATTTCTTTGCCTTTGAGCCGCATTCTAACCAAATAAAAATGTCTCACATTTCCTCCTGTCGTTGCAGAAGCTGGATTGTGAAGGTCACTTCATTTATAGCACCATTTATATTGTCTTAAGCAGAATTGATTTTGTTTGCATGCATAGGAATGAACATTGGCTTGGGGAAAGCTTTTCTAAGCCCTGTTGCTGTGTTTCTCTGTACCTGAGTATCTGCATCATTATGATTGTGCCAAATGATAATGAAATTACTGACTATTTATTTTTAGGTATTTCAGCAGAAAGCCATCTACGCTGAACACTCTGCCATCTGTTTACTACAGGACAAAAACATTCTTTAGGCCTGATTATCACAACATTAGAACAACAGGACCATTCTTCAATTTAGCATTAAGACAGAAGTGTCCAGCATCTCCATTCATTACCCTGCGCCAAGGACAGCAATTTTATGGTAGCAGAGAATAAATACTCTCATTCAGCTTTTATAATGTGAGCAATAATTGTTAGAGGCATGTGGTCTGTGTTGGAGAGTTTTCCAAAATCTCTCACTATTTTTTTTAAAAAGGATTTTAACTCCTTAGAAACCCAATGCCAAACCTGAACTCCCCTAAAATCAAGTAGCACTTTGACATCCTCGGTAATAATCTCCGTATTATCGTCTTGTTGTTCTGATATTTCTGGAATATGCTTAAAGAAATGTATATTTGAGTTGGGAATTTTAACATAGAATAATATTTATCAATCTATTGTCATAAAAATGGAATTTATGGTATTACAAAGAAAGAAAAAAATAGAACAGTGATCCACTTGTGTTCCCACAACTTAGATTTTAATTACAGAGACCATAATTTGGCAAATCATGAAAAATAAAATTAGAGCATATGTAATAAAATCTAGATATTCAGTAAGCATGCAAAAATTATATTTAGTAGAAAACAATTTCATGTATCTTAATAGGTAAAATTCAGTCAGATTGATGTGCCCATTTGCTTGCTATATTTCATATTACTTAACATTCCAACATCAAAATTCATTGATGTACCTACTCTTCCTATTCTAATTTTATAGGAGTTCTTTAGGTTTCAGTAAGACTAGCTCTTCCTCTATTTCATATTCTCCTGTTTTTTTCATTTTTCATTTGAATATGATTCTGTCCTATTTTTTGATGATTTAAATTTCATCTTCATGTAGTATATTCAGTACTTTATTGTTTTGGTGCCTTGCACTTTCTGAATTTTCTGTCTTACAAAAGCTTCCTTTAGAGAAAATATTAGCCATCCATACTTCTCCATTCGATTTTCTCTACCAGAAGTGCTTCTCTAGCTTTAAGTAACCCAGACCTGTACTTTCCACTTCAGACTTCCATTACACCTGAAGATAGAAGTGGAGTTTTCAAGGCAATCACCAATAGATAGGAATGAAGTGGAAGACAACAGGAAAAGCTTTGTGACAGAGCTTTTGTTAAAAACAAAAAGCAAAAAACCAACAAAACATGTTATCTAAAATGTGAGGTGAAGAGTGATACATTACAGATATAATTTCACTGTTTTTAAATTATATCAAACTGAGAACCTGGAAAAATCCTTAAAACATTTTTCAGTTTTAATCTATGCCTCATCTTTTTTCTTCCCTTATCTCAAAGAGTTTGTTAATATTTTAACTTGTTTCACCCTTTAGTTTCTAAACATAAAGTTACTAAATAGAGAACTAGAGCTCCTCATTGTATTTTTTTAAAAAATTATTGACCTTGAGGTATTTCAAGCACACATATTCTGTGGGTGTGCACATGCATGCATTATTATCAATGTGGGAGAGGTCATAGCTTAATGGTAATCAAATACATTTAAATTAAAACAATGAGGAATTATTTTAATCTCCCAAGTCAAAGGGATTACTGAGAGATCCAAAACTGTCAATAGTGTTGAGCACCAGATATGCAGCTGTGGGTGTGAATCAACACAAGGCATCAAGTGGAAAATATCAATATACACAGACTATGTGATCAGAAATAATCCACTTTTAGGAATTTATCCTGGAGCAACATTTGTGAGCACAGAGATAACAACTTATTAACATTTGCATCTTTGTTTTATAATATTTGTTGATGAGTGATCTCCATAAAACTTGGTAACTTAAACACTGATAATAATTTTATTATTAGTTCTCATTCCCCTCACTCTTCAACAAGTAATAAACACCAGGAGGACACAGATTTATTTCTAAGATATGTAAAGATCATGAAAATTTATCTGATCATTAGATATTCAGTGTTATTTAGCAAATTTATATTGCAGATAACAGACTGAAGAAATGTGAATGTGGAAAACAAAGAAGTTTCATGATTCGAGAAATAGATTCCAATTGGTGTTATCAAATAAAGAACTGAAAATTTTACCTAGCAGAAATACAGAAATATTCTGAAGTAAATAATAATTGTTGTGGAGGTTTTCTTCTGAAAGTGCTCATATAAATTGGATTGTTCTATTTATCACCATTAGTGTACCAATTGGTTAAGAGTCTTTTGGTAGAGAATTATTTTTTAATCCAAAATCATTGCAATCAATTAGCTATCATAAGAATCATATATTATCATTCTGAAGTCACTGCATGCTTAAATATAACATTCCTTAATATCTCTCTGAAATTTGAGGGGGAAATATTTATTCCTTTTCTAGTAATGCCAAACTAAGAACAGTAAGAATAAATCAATTCTCCAATATCATACAGAAAATATGTTTGAATTTTTATGAGCAACTTTAGTGGATGGGAAACCTCACTTGCAAAATAACATTATTGTGTGTCTTGGACTTTAATTGTAAATATCTTCAAAATCACTGAATTTATATTGAGTCTATTTCAATAATTCTTAAGGCTGCTTAAGTTTTTTCACATGCTGCTGTAATTCCACATATGCCAAAGAATAAGTAACTGAATGAATGTTGTGAAGATTGAAAGATCACCTCTAAATAATCATCCAGGAAAAACATTTATCCACTTTCAGGTTAAATTTCAGATGAAAATGTCTATGTGTGGTGAAGGTTAATGTCAGTTACGGAAGGCAATGTTCCAATAGTCTATAGTCGGCAAGACAATAAAGCTAAATATCCTGACCAAAGAGGCCAGCTGTGGATATTCACATGACTCTATCTGAATCCTTTAAATGGTATATTAAGCTCATCTTATCTCAAAAAGAACTAGGATGAAAGGGAGAGAATTAAAATCTCAACCCCACAAGATTCCATTATTAACCATTATTGTCTCTTGTTATTTGGTGAAAAGGCTCAATCAGTTTACAGTTTATAAAATGAAAGAAGAGAGAGAGACAGAGACAGAGAGAAAGAAAGACAGATATATAAACAGTTGTTTATGGTAAACTAGAAAAAAATCATACTCTAGGCCATACTATTTGAGGGATATTTTTACAACTCTTTCTATTTATAATTGTTATTACTAGAATGTATATTCATCTCATCTCATTATTTCTCTTTGTGCATATTCATTTCTTTCTTCACAATATTAAAAACTAGCAGTGCTCATAACTCCTGTTTTTTATGTCATAACTTGCCTTGACCTTTTGTAGCAAGTATAGAAATGCCTTCTAATCACCTCTGTGATAAGTGATTGCTCAGAAATAGCTTAATTCAGCAACAGTCAAGTTCATTTGTTATCTTTCTTTTCCTCAGACTTTGCTGCATAAGAGAGAGGAAGCATAAAAGCTTTTATTGCCACATCATCGTTCTCACTTATGATGATAGATCTGGGAACTAAACATGACACAAAAATTCAAAGACATATGATTTACTGCAGAAGAACTGTTCAGGGAAAGTAAAAATAAAATACTTTTTTTTAAAAAAGAAAAGAAATTGAACCAAGCAAGACTGAGAGGAACAAAGAGCTATACAGCAGTTCAGCACTAATTCTAGCTTGGGTCTGCTTCAAGTCATAATGCAGAATTCTAAAACTTCAATTATAAAGAATTTTCAGCATGTTAAGTCACAGGAATTAAATTCTATATTTGTCATAAAACAGCTACTCTGTTACTAAAGACTATAACTTTCCACATGTCTTTTGTATTCTTGGTTCCCTTTGAGCAAGAAGATTTCCTTTAAAAATTTCAAATGCAACCTATCAGCCATAATACTTGCAAATAAAGGAATAAGTGAAAGCAAAAAAGAACTGAGGGTGATATCCACATTGGCAGAGGTTTACTCCTTACCCTTAAATTTACTATAAATGGCTATGTTTTGTCCAAAACTTTGGTCTGTATTGTTTTGTTTTCATTCTTTGGGAAGGCATGGGTCAAGAAAACCCATAAACTCAACGTTGTGGATATTTCCAAGGTAAAAATTTTTGCTCATCAACTTCTTCTTTATTTTGCACTGAACATGGCTTGATTTTGCACTGAATTGGTTTATGTAACACTGTTCAACAATCTTTGTAATGTATGGAAGAGATGGTATCTAATTCAAGCAAGGTATTTACAAGTGGGATTTTTTAAAAAGCTGATTAGCATGAAACTGTGCTATAACAGTAGAGTTCTCATGACCGAGTATATTATAATACAAGAGAAAGAGAGCAGACAGACACATGTATGTCCCCTGTACCATGTCACAGGATAATTTGGGTTTCCTTGAGATTCTGTAAGCCTGTAAGTCCACCAGATGGGGGTTTTTATCCTTATACCAGACTATGAGCTAAAATAGATCTATTTACTGAGTCATCAGAAATTTTGCTCCTGTCACCGAACTCTGAGAGAAACAATTCAATATAAAGGAATCTGTTTGGCTCATGGATTCAGAAATTCCAGTCCATCACAGTGAAGACTTTATGGCAGCAGAGCACTTTATAGCATGGTGACTAGAAATCAGAGATTAAAAAGACCTGTGATAATTAGATTGAGTCACTTTCCCTGTTTTATTCCAAATGTGTCAGTTTATGAGATGGCACCTTTACACAGTCGGTATGGATTTTCCATACATAGCAAATCTTCTATTGAAATGTGATCACAGACACAGGTAGATGTAAGTTTTAGTAATCTTCTGAATAGTCTCAATCTAATTATGTTGACATGAACTAGTACACATTTCTCTTTATAAGTAAGCCAATCTCCAATTGTTAATGATAATAGTAGAAATTGATAAACACGCTCCTTTGTAACTTACTTGGAGTAGAAATGCTGCTAATGTGGCTTCCCTCTGGAGTGACTCAACCTCACAACATTCAGAGGTTTTAGTTCTCACTATTTCTGTTCATAATTGGTGTCAGTTTCTGAAATAGCAATATTTCCATATAGCACTTGGCATTGGGGCACAAGAATTGCTCAGCAGATGCTGGGAGTAACAAAATTTTTGCCCTCCTTTGAATAGAAAGCATTAATAGAATTCTGCTTTCATACTGTTCACTTTCAATTGCTTATTAAATATTTCTAAATCATTTTGTGCCTACTGGAGTTAGGAGTGAAAATAAATGAGGCAACAATTGAATTCCACATCTTTTGATAAAATGTCCACACTTCTGGAAAAGAAAGATTTTTATTATATTCTTTAGGAGAAATATTCTCTCTGAAGCAACCAGCTCTTAATAAGCTTAAAATTGATATATATTACATACAACTTTTAGAAGTAAACACTGTTTTTTACTCCTACCCCTTGACTCCCAAACTCAGATAATATATTAATGTATCACTGAGTCATCCATTGGCAAATAGTTTAAGCCATATTCCAGATTCTAAACTATTTTATCTTGTTCTTCTGGGTATGATCTCTTCACCTATGTCTTTAAGAGTCCTTCCTTCAGATGCTGGTATTCAGTTTAATACCATGGTTGTGCAACCAATACCACATCACTGGAAGGATGTTATGTGGGTGCCCAAGTCCCACGTATAGACTTGACGTTTTCTTGAATAACAATTCCAGCAGAGGTTCTGTGGGTTCGATACAAATTCCCATCTCAAAAATAAACAGAAGCACTGATTTTAATTGGTTATCATTATTTCTTGAATGAAAGGGATTCTATGTACTCAAATAATGAATAGAAAGGAGCTAGTCTCTTGGGGGGATGGTTACATATTAATCAATCAATTTAGTAATGTTCTTATGAAAATTTCAACATTCATCATAATAATAACTACAGTGTACATTTATGAAAGAAAATCCTTAACTAGTATCCACTATCCATACTACATGAATTGCATTCATCAGTAATTGAGTTATGTCTGTGCATAGCATCTGATGGAGATCTACCAGCTAAGTTATTTTCTATGCTTAATCAATGCTTTATGACAATGAATGATATCTGGTGGGTATTCATTATGTTTTCCAAATAAATGGTTTTGCATCAGCCTGCAATATTGCTGATATCGCAGATTTAAGAGAACAAGGGGTTTATTTCCTTACGATAGTCCGGTTACAGTTCGCAGTCCACGAAATCCACATAGTCGGAATTATCAGCAACACCCTACTCCTGGTACCAAATTCTGTTGCGGTCAGCCTGAAACATTGCCAATAAATAACCATCATAGGGCTTAAGGGAACAAGGGATTTATTTCCTTATGATAGTCCTGTTACAGTTCTCAGTCCAGCTTGATGGGAGAGCACGCACCAACACCAGGGTCGAGGGAACTGGCCACATCATCACTGCATAATGGCTGAGAGATGAACAATCCTTCCTTGCCAGACCAGCATGTCTAGCCAAGTAAACAGAAGGATGCCAGCTCTCTCAACCAGCTCTCTGATATTTATCCAGGGCTTAATTCCACCCACCATGGGCTGGGTCTTCCCTATCAGCTAGACAATCTCCTTTAGGTTTGCTCAGGGCTTAACTCAACCATCAAATCTACAACTGTGCCCAGAACTCAAACCCTCAACAGTCAAGTTGACACCTGTGCTTAACTATGACAAATGTCTTACCACTTTGCATCCAATCCTATATTTCTGCTTAGGTTTCTGTATATTTGAATTCCAGTTTTTATCTGGTCTTAAGAATCTCATTAATAATAAAAATTGTTAGCTATTGTTCATGTATATATAAAGTCATCTTCAGGTATCTTCTGGAGATTGGTTTCAAGATTTTGCATAGATATCAAAATCTAAACACTCAAGTTAACCATATAAAATGGAGCTGTAGATGTATGCTTTCTGTACATGGCCTTCTTTAAGTGTAAAATCATCTCTAGATTATTCATCATACCTAATAGAGTCAGTATTCTCTAAGCACTCATTATATTCTTTTTCTTTGGTGTATGACAAGACACAGAAGTGTTCATGTTGTTCAGTAAAGATGTAGCCACAATGGGTCTTAATACACAGCATCAAGTTTTCTTTTGGAAAAACTGTGGACTTGGATATATGAATCAATGGAAATGGAGTTCACATATATGTAAGGCTGGGCTACAAGTGCATGTGTGAGAGAGAAGAACAGGAGAGAAAAAAAGAGAAACACAGAGAAACTGTATGACTAAGTGTTTCTATGTGTGTGTGCATGTGTGTGTATATAATTATGAAAGAGAAAGAAAGGTATAACAAGAGAGAGGAAGAGTGCATGTATACAAGTTTGTGTGTGTGTGAGATGGTAAGTTGTTGAATGCATGCGTGTATATATATTTGTGTATGTGTATTATGAACCATCTCAGATTATTTTTAATATAAAGTGAATTAACATGTGTACTATCAGTTCTCTCTTTGGGATAATTTCCTCATATATTTGTCCCCTAAAGTTTGCTTTATAATAAAATTTTGGCCAGAATAAAAATCATTGTGGATTAATATGAGGGTCCAAAATGGCCATTTTTGGCAGATCATGTCTTTATACAATTTAATTCTTCCTCATGAATTTTTTTCTGAATTTAGTCATCCAGATTTTGTGCATCTATAAATCTCCAAAGATTTCCTTTCAACTGTAGGATTGTACTTTATGTGCGTAGTAGTTGGAACACTTTTTTTTTTTAGAAAAAAAGCAGCTAAACTAACTCTAAAACATTCTTTTCTTTTCTGCACATGTGTGCATATATGTGCACAATAATGCAATTGTGGTGTGTGTGTGTGTGTGTGTGTGTGTGTGTGTGTGTGTGTGTGTGGCCAAAGGTGACATTGGGAATCATCCTGGTTTACTCTACTACTTTTTGCTTTCTACTGGGATTTCCCAGGTTCCACCCTTTAGGGTCAGAATTACAGGCTATCTCCATTCCCCCAGTCATTTTTATGGAGGACCTGAGCATCTGAACTCAGGTCATTTTGTTTATTAGACAATGATTTCAACCACCAATCCATCTACCCAGCCCTACACATAATATTTTTAATGTAAGTCTGTACTTAATGGTATTTGCTTATGCATTCTTTTATTTATGAAATTTCTCCTTTATGTCAATAATTATTTAAATATGAGCCAAGGTACAAAGCAATTCATGCTCTGGTTTACTTTAAATGACAACTGATGAATTTAAGCAATTTCCTTGTTTCCATATCATTTCAAATAAACAAGGTATTAAATTATTCAGGGCCATGTACAGAATGTTACTATTTATCTATGCATTTTAGCAAACCCTAAAAAAGAGTAACTGTTCAAGCTAACTGTCGATAATGACCTAAAATTCTACTAAAAGATTCAAAATTTTGTATCAGCAAAACTTGACATTTTCTCTTCACATATTTTATGTACAAGCACTAGATCAAATAAAATGACAGAATGAGGGCTGGAAACATCTAAAAAATTCTATTCTGATTATGGAAAAGCCCTGACTTATATAACACCATGTTATTTTTCCCTCATTGGGTGTTATAGACTCTTACATAGGGACAGTGAATTGATAAGAGAAAGTAACAACAATGGATATTTTATTAATAAGTAGAAATAAAAAGTGTATTCAGTTAAAGAGGGGCAATTTCCTTACCTTACTGGGTCTAAAGGTAAATACATTTTAAAGACACTATAACTGAGTTTTTTTTCTCCCACATTTTATATTTTTCCTAATCATACAAGCTCAATAGTTACCCCTGTCTTCTCTCTCCCTTCTCCCCTCCCCTGTAGACCCCCTTGCACTCTGCTCTCTTCCTACCTTGTTTTCACCCCCTTCCCTTTCTCCCGTCTCCTAGTGCCCACCTTCCTCCCTCCCGGCACCTCCATCACCTGGAGAATTCCTTTTTGTGAATGTGAAACCTCCCTCTGATTCTTCCACCTTAGTGAGGGTTCAGGACTCAGTGGCAGAGCCTGAAGCCCCTTTTTGGGGCTCTTCTTTAGTATGAGAACTCTATTAGTACTGTTTAATCTCTTGCCTCTAGGATCCTACTGCCTGGAGCTTTCTCCCTTGTGATCCTTGCTAGAGTTTGGGGGGAAGTGGTCATTGACATGTCAGCCATTGTGTAGGTCAGGCAAAGTCCAATTCTGACTGTTGAAACATTAACTTGTGTGGGGTATCTTACATATCATTGTTCTCCCCATTTGTAGGCTCTTACAACCTTGTCACCCCCTCTTCTGCAAGGTTCTCTGAGATTTAGGATGGGGAGAGATTTGGCTAGTCTGGTTCTAGGTGATTAATGTAAGATCTTTGTTGTTCTGAATTATGGTTTGTTGTTGTTTTCAGTTTTGCTTTTCCTGAACTGCTCTTGGCTCCATCCTGATTGGTATTGAAGGTCACCTCCTAACCAAAGATAAAAGGCTGTTAAATGAAGATCATAATAAAGAGAAGACTCAAAGGTAGATGGAAGAATAGGAGTAGGACACAGCAGTGTGTGTGGGAGGTCAGTGTACAATTTGCCAGATGGTTACGATCTATCGGCCATCCGTATATCTGCCCTGATTGGTGAGAAAAAAACCTGTTCAGTCGCAAGTGATCAGGAAGGGGAGTGAGAGTGAGTTGTACCAAATTTCTTATTACTTACATGCAATACTTGAGCCTGTTTTCTCTACTAAAGCATGATGCCTTATTTCCTCTTTTTGAGGTCCTCCTTCCACTTTCCTCCTCTACAATTCTTTGTGATTATAGTAGGTATTACAAAGATTTACCTTTAAATATGTCATTAAGTGGGTTTGGAATTAAGATCCACTTATTTGGGAGTATATTTGGTGACTAACTTTCTATGTCTGGAATACTTTGCTCAATATAATTTTTTTCTAATTCCATCCATTTCCCAGCAAATTTCATTAATTCATTTTTTGATGGCTGAATAGAATTCCACTGAATAAATGTACCACAATTCCCTATGTATTCTTCCATGACTTTGCTATTGTAAATAGTGTTGCAATGAACTTGGTTGTGCTCATGTCACTATAGTGGCATTATAGGAATTTTTTTTCCCAGAAGTGGTATAAAAGAGTCATATAGCATTTCAATCTTTAACTTTTTTAGAAATTGCCACAGTGATTGACAGAGTGATTGCATAAGCTTGTATTCCCATCAGCAATGTAGGAGAGTTCCCTTCTCTCCACATCCTCTCCAGCATTTGGTGTTGTTTTTATTGTTCATTTTTGCCATTCTGACCTGAGTGAGGTGATATCTCAGAGAAGTTTTGATTTGCATTTCCTTCATGGATAAGGTTGTAAAGCATTTTTTAAGATATTTGTTAGACATTTCAATTTTGTCCCTGGAAAAGTTTCTTTTGAGTTCCGAAGCCCATATTTTAATTGAGCCATTTATCTCCTAAGGTTTAGATTTTAAGTTCTTTCTGCACTATGGATAATACAATTCTATCAGATATGTGGTTGGTGAAGATTTTCTGCCATTCTATGGGTTGCCTTTTTGCTCATGTTACAATTGCTTTATCTGAACTCTTTAATTTCATAAGATCCCATTTGTTGAGTGTTGGTTGTAGTGACTGTGCTATTGAATTTCTGTTTAGGAAATGTTGGCCTAGTCCAATCAGCTCGAGGGAATTCCCTACCCTTTCAACTAGGGTTTTTATATTCTCTGGACTAATATTGAGGTCTTGATGCATTTGGAATTAATTTTTGTGCATGGTGACAAGTAGGGGTACAGTTTTAATCTTCTGCATGCAGATACACCAGATACCAGCCCCATTGTTGAAGATGGTGTTCTTTTTCCATTGAATCTTTTGGGCCCCTTTGTCAAAGATCAAATGGCTCTAATTGTGTGTGCTTATATCTAAGTCTTCAACCCTTATCTATTTCTCTACAGATCTATTTGGAGCCAGTACCAGGCTGTTTATATTATTATGGAATTGTACAATAGATTAAGGTTTGGTATGGTGATATCTCCAGCAGTGTTTCTGCTTCTCAGGATTGTTTTTGCTCTCCTGAGCCTTTTGTGCTTCCATATGAATTTTGAGATTGTTTGGCCAATTTCTTTACAGAATTGCTTTGGGATTTTGATTGGTATACGTTTCAATCTGTATAATGCTTTTGGTAGGATAGTCATTTTTTAATTTATTTATTTATTTATTCAATTGTGCATGTGTACATGTGTGTGTGTGTGTGTATGTTGTGTAGAACCATGAACGAATTCGGGAACCACCATGGATGCCTCCACCTCCTCCTTGTTTACTCTGCCCTGGGATTCACAGGCTCCACCCTACCAGGACCAGAAACGCAGGCCGCCCCTGCTTCCACCCGGTGTCTATACATGGGGTCCAGGATAGGAACTCAGAACCTTCCGCCTGCAAGGCAGAGGCTTAACCCCTGAGCCACCTCTCCAGCCTGGGTAGTCGTTTTTATTATGTTGATTTTAAGGATCCAGGAGCATGAGAAATCTTCTCACCTTCTGGTGTCTTCTGTAATTTCTTTCCTTAGGGTTTTAAAGTTTTCATTATAAAGTTCTCTCACTTCTTTGGTTAGATTTATACCAAGGTATTTCATTTTTTTAGGGGCTATAAAAAATGGGATTGTTTTTCATAGGACTTTTAACATTTTCATTCTTGTTGTATAACAAAGTTACTGATTTTTGCACATTTACTTTGTAAAATTCCACTCTGCTGAACTTACTTCAGGAGTTTCCTGGTGGAGTTTTTAGGATCATTCAGGTATACCATCATGTCATCTTCAAATAGATATATCATTACTTCTTCCTTTCTGATTTGAATCCCTTTTATCTCCATCTCTTGCCTTATGACTCTAGCTAAGTTTTCAAGTACAATATTGAATAGAAGTGGTGAGAGTAGACAGCCTTGTCTAGTTCCTGATCAAAACAAATGCTTCAAGTTTTTCCCTAGTAAGTCTAGTCCTTGTTGTTGGCTTGTTGTATGCAGCTTTTATTATGCTGATATAAGTTCCTTCCATTCCAACTGTCTTTAGGGTTTTGATCATGAAAAGATGATGGATCTTGTCCAAACCTTTTTCCATATCTATCGAGAGTATCATGTGGTTTTGTACTTTAGAGTTTTTATGATGGATTACATTTATTGATTTGTGTGTTGAAACAAACTTGTGTGCCTGGGATAAATCATACTTGATCACATTGAATGATCTTTTTGATATGTTTTTTAATCTGATTTGCTAAGATTTTGTTGAGAATATTTGCAACTGTGTTCATCGAAGAGATTGGCCTATAGTTATCTTTATTAAGTGTATCTTTATTGGTTTTGGTATTAGTATAATATTCGTTTTGAAGAAAGAATTTGGAAATGTTTCTTCCTGTGCTATTTTATGGAACAGTGTGAGTAGTGGTGTTAGCTGTTCTTTAAATGTATGCTAGAATTCTGTGCTAAATCCATCTGGTCCAGGACATTTTTGGTGGGACGATTCAAGATTACATCATCAATTTCATTTCTTTAGGACTGTTTAAACAATCAAAATCTCCTTATTCATTTTAGGAAAGTTCTGCTTACTCAGGAATTCATCCATTTCTTTTGTGTTGTCAAATTTCATGAAATAATTTTTTGAAATATGACCTTATAATTCTCTGAATTTCTAAAACTCCACCAGGAATCTCCTGCAACTAATACAGAAGTTCATCAGGGTGGCAGGATACAAAATAAATGTATAAAAATCAGTGGCCTTCCTATAAGCCCAAGAATGAAAGAAGTGAAAAAGCCCTGAGAGAAACAATCCCATTTACTACAGCCCCTAAAAAGAAATTAAATACCTTGGCACAAACATAACCAAGGAAGTAAGAGACCTTTACAATGAAAACTTTAAAGCCCTAAAAAATGAAATTGCAGAAGACACCAGAAGGTGGAAAGACCTCCCATGTTCCTGGATTGGCAGAATCAACATCGTAAAAATGACCATCCTACCAAAGGCAATATACAAATTCAATGTTATACCAATTAAAATCCCAAAGCAATTCTTTAAAGAAGTTGACCAAACAATCTCAAAATTCATATGGAGGCACAAAAGACTCAGGATAGCAAAAACAATCCTGAGTAACAAAAACACAGCTGGAAGTATCATCAAACCAAACCTTATTCTGTACTACAAATCCATAGTTATAAAAACAGCCTCGTATTGGCTCCAAAATAGAAACAGAAAAATGGATAATGGTTGAAGACCCAGATTTAAGCCCACACAACTACAGCCATTTGATCTTTGACAAAGATGCCCAAAAAATTCAATGGAAAAGAACAGCATCTTCAACAAAGTGTGCTGGCAAAACTGGATATCCACATGCAGAAGATTAAAACTGGACCCATATTTGTGACCATGTACAAGAATTAATTCCAAATGGATCAAGGACTTCAATATAAGTCCAGAGAGTATAAAAATCATAGCTGAAATGGTAGGGAACTCCCTCGAGCTGATTGGACTAGTCCCTAAACGGACATCCAATAGCACAGTCACTATAACCAACACTAAACAGATGGGATCTTGTGAAATTAAAGAGATTCTGTTCAGATAAAGAGATTGTAACTTGAGCACAAAGGCAAGCCACAGAATGAAGAAAATCTTCACTAAACACATATCTGATACAGCTCTATTATCTAGAGTGCACAAAGAACTTAGAAAACTAAACACCAAGGAAACAAATGGGCCAATTAAAAATGGGCTTGGAGCTTAAAGGAAAATTTACCAGGGACGAAATTGAAATGTCTAACAAATATCTTAAAAAATGCTCCACTTCCTTAGCCATCAGGGAAATGCAAATCAAAACCTCCCTGAGATATCATCTCACCCTGGTTAAGATGGCAAAAATCCACAATACAAACAACACCAAATGCGGGAGAGGATGTGGAGAGAGGGGAACTCTCCTACATTGCTGGTGGGAATGCAGGCTCATACAAACTCTGGCGAGCCGTTTGGCGATTCTTAAAGAAGTTAAAGATTGAAATGCCATATGACCCTGCTATTCCACTTCTGGAATAACCCCCCAAGCAACAAAAATTTACCTCGATAGCACAAGCACGACCCTGTTCATAGCAGCACTGTTTACAATAGCAAAGTCATGGAATCAACCCAAATGTCCAACAGTTGATGAGTGGATAAGGAAAAGTGGTACATTTCTACAATGGAATACTACTCAGCCATCAAAAATGATGAATTAATGCAATTGGCTGCTAAATGGATGGAATTAGAAATAAGTGCCGTATGTACTCCCTAGTAGGTGGGTCCTAGTACCAAACCCACTTAGAGACACTCAAAGATAAATCTCTGAAATACCAACAGTAATTGCAAAGATTATAATCAGGAGGGAAGGGGAAGGAAGGCCCCACCAGAAATAAAGAGAGAGGGGATCATGTTATAGCAGAGAAAAATAGGCCACCATCAAGAACTGCAATAAGTAATGAGATATCTGGTTAAGTTCACAGACTTTCCTTCCTGATCATTTGCAGCTGATGGGGTATGATCTCACCAGAAGGGAAGGGCATATAGTCTGGCAGATAGAAAGTAACCATTTTGCAAATGGGAAACTGACCCCTCCCTCACCTCAGTCTCCTACTTTTATTCCATCTACCTTTGAAACTACTCTTATAACAAGACTCTCATTTAACAGGTTTTTATATCTGGCCAGGGGGTGATATCCAATACCCATCAGGATGGAGCCAAGGGCATTGCAGGAGCAGCAAAACTGAAAAAAAAATCAACAAATTATAATTCAGAACATCAGAGACTCTATATCAACTACGTGGAACTAAGCCAGCCTAATCTCTCCCCATCCAGAAACTCATGGAAATTTGCAGAAGAGAGGGTGGTAAGATTGTAAGAGCAAAAGGATGAGGAGGAGTAATGATATGCAAGATACTCCACACAAGTTAGGTCCAAAGCAATCATAATAGGACTTTACATGACGTGTGTAATGACCAACACATTATTGACCCCTCAAATTCTAGCATGGGCTAAAGGCACTTGGATCCTTAGAAGCTAGGAATTAACAGCCACAATAGTGTTCCTATACTTATGGGGAACACAAGAAATAGTTCTAGGAAATGCCACTGAGTCCTTACCCCTCATCAGAGAGGAAGGTCTAAAGGAAAGTTTGACATACACATTAAAGGATGCTCCAGTGATGTGGGGGAGAGGTACTGGGAGATAGGGAGGGAGGGGGGAAAGGAAAGGGAAAATAGGGGAGGGAACTATGGAATCCAGGGAGGGATGGAGGGAGGGAGGGGACTGGTGTACCTTTTTTGGCCTTAACAACCTCTTTGATTGAACTCGTTTGTTCTTCCACTTTGCCTTCAAGATCTGATATTCTATTTTCTGCTTCATTACTTCTATTGATAAGACTCTCTGTTGAGTTCTGGATTGAAGATATCTTGTCTTTTAGTTAGAGTTTAAACTCTGCTTGAGCAATTTTAACTGTTCTATAACTATTTATGTTTCTTTAGCTACTTTTCTCATCTCATCCTAGTGCCTGTTTTGTTCCTGGCTGATGCAATTATTTAACTCCTCCCAGATTTCCTCTTTCATTGTTATTATTATAGTAAATATCAGGATTTGAAAATCATTATCTTGGGTACGGCATTCTTGACTATTTTCTGTGAGTCTGTTCTGGTTAAATTCCATCATTATGGGGTTCATTCTTTTTGTAGGAGATTTATGTCTTGGTTTTTGTTTCTCATAGATCTGCACTGTGACCTGCACATTTTTGTTTTCTGTCCTTCTTTTTGTTTCTGTATGTTTTGGCTGAACTGAATTGCACAGTATTATTACACTTGAGCAGTTATTGCTAGTGTTTGCCTTGGAGTTGAGTATGACTGTCTGGTATTGGTGTCATTTCCTAGATGAGGCTATTGGACTGTTAGTACATCAATTAAGGTGTGTTTAGTAGACAGGGCTTGAATATTTGTGTGGTAGTACACTTTTTAGGTTTACTTCCTTGGTGTTATGTGAGGGTGTACTATAATGTCCCTGAAGTTGTATGGGTGTTTCACTACACTGACTAACAATTGAGAGGAAAAAGCTGGTAAAAAGGGTTTACTTATCTTAAAGCTGGATGGGAAGATTCTCTCCCACAAGATGGAATGATTTTAGAAGACCTCAGATGAATGGTGTCGGTCCCTTATAGCTTTGCTTGGGTTTTCTCTGGACTCTATTGAATTCTGTTAGCAGGGAATCCACCAGGGTCCAGGGTCCAGGCAGAAAGGCAGAGTGGCTAGTGAGACACACAAATGACCTAGAGACTGGGGTGGGGCCTGAGGGCCTTATCTGAGGAGCAGGGAGTCCCCCTGGGTCCAGAATTCAGGGCAGAAAGGCAGAGTGGACAGCAGGGCATGCCGATGACCAGGGACTTGGGGCATGGCTAGAAGTCTTCTCTAGTACCAGAAAAACAGGCTGACTGACAGTGGGGTGCACAGATGACCTGGGGCCTGGGGCATGGCCTAGGGGCTTAGTTGAGGAGCAGGGAATCCACCTGGGTCTTGGTCTGGGTTAGAAAAACTTTCACTAAGTTTAAGTGTGATTATTGTTTCTGTTTCTCAACAGATAAGAAAGAAAAACCTTGATAATTGAATCAGTTAGTGCAATAGGACAGCATTGCTCAAATAACAGCACATGTGACCATGATCTCTTCACATTCACAGGGATAAAGAAAAGAACTTTCTTATGCTCTGCTTCTTTATCTCCTAGGTCTTCAGTGTTTTGATGCAGTCAATTTTTTGATATTTAATTTAGTTATGCATTCTGTAATTTTGATGATGGCTATGTTTATTATCATCAGATTGTGCTTAATCATAGCAATATACATTCTGCATGTGTAAATTATTTGCATACTCACTGAAATGCATAACTCAGAATAAAGAGTCATTCTTCATGGACTACAGGCATAGATTAGACACAACCCAGAGAAAAGGCACTCATGCTCTGAGCAGCACAGTGGGAGTGATGGAATTGAGTACATTATTAGTCCTTGATGATAGACATTGAGTTACAGGATATGATATTTAGAGAGACTTCAGTCTAATTTTAATTTGATTATTATTTTGTTTTTTGGCTTGATATTTTCTTGATGTGTCTTGCTGCTTCCATTGTAAAATAATCCTTCATTGAATACCAGAAAAATTTAATTTATTTTAGATTTTATAGGCATTTATAGCTAAGAGACTTTGAACTTTTTAATAGTTATGGCTGAAGTATATAGGCTATAAACTTTTTGAAATGGAAGTGTGGAACTTTTGATATTGGAAAATTGAAACTTTAAAATTGGGTGGGATGTATTTTATATTAAGATAAGGATCTATGAGGATGAGAGTAGAAGATTTTGATTTAATATTGGTTGGTGTGTGTGTGTGTGCGTGTGCGTGTGTGTGTGTGTAATTGACAAGGGATGTGGTATGGAAGTTGGCTTTAGGAATTAACATGACACTTGAAGACATAGCCTTTGGAACATCAAGGAAAAATAATTTAGCTAAGTCTGTACGAGAATGGCACAGTTGAAATGAGATCAGGTCCATAGTGATTAGGAGCGGACTCCCAGGAAGACAGCTAAGAGAAAGAGAGCTGAGTGGGTTAGACAGACTGAAAGTTGGCATGTTTGAAAGAAATGTTTGAAAAGAAACACGTAACATTGGTCATTGCCCTTCTTTCAGCCCTTTCGTGGATGTGGAGTGACCATTTCCTTTGGCTCCTGCTGACATTCTCTCCCATCATAATGATTAACTACAACCTGAAATCACAGGTAGAATTAAAAAATCCCCGGGTTTGACAAAATGGTTTAGATCAAGTATTTATCATGGCAATGGTACCATCACAGCAATGGAAAAAAATGGAACTAAAACAGTAACTTCGGGTAAGATGCCAGCTTGACTTGCTCCTGATTCCAGCCTCATTCTTTCTCATGCCCAAGCTTGGCTTCTCTGAAATAATCATGGAAAATTACCTTTTAAAATGATGAGACTTTTGAAAGCACTGACCTGTGGTGTTTTCCATGTTGGTTAATGAGGAATTGTTTTCTTTTTTTTTCTTTATTAATTAGTTAGTAGTGTGTGTGTGTGTGTGTGTGTGTGTGTGTGTGTGTGTGTGTGTGTGAGAAAGCACTGTGTGTCACTGTGGAGGACAAGGATGAGTTCAAAAATCAGCCTGGCTTGCTTCCACCAATTTTTTGGTTGGCTCTGAGACTGCTCAGTTTGTCCCTTCAGGGTGAGAAGTTCAGGCTGCTACAGTTTCCTCCTAACATTTTTACATGGGACATGGAGTTTGAACTCACGACCTTCTACTTGTGAGGCAGTCTTAATCCTTGAACCATCTTCTACCCCAAATGTACATCTTTTCATATGATAATCTCTCAGTTGAGCTCTTATATGTTGAACCCAAATATCTATGAACATTTCTGTCTCTTTTGTAACACAGCATAATTTAAAAGCAGTAAATTTTAACCTGTGATTCCTGTTTTCAAGTGGGTGTCTTGCTAATGCCTCATTCCTGCCAAGCTACATTACAGTCCACATGTTTCTCCTTACTGATCGAATCTTTAAATCTTCAGATTTATCACTGGCAAAATACAACACAGATTTATTGTTAATTGTGAACATTTTTGGGCTTGTGTTTACCCAGTCTCACAAAATGCAATACTAATAGAAAATAAGAACCTACCAATAAGGATTTGTTAACTAAAATAAAACTCTTTTTTTATGGGTCTATTCTTTCTCAGTAGCCAGGGACTGATTGTTGTGGAAGGATTAGTTTTGCGTGTATCCTGCAAAACTAATTAGAAGTTTGAACTAAAGGAAAGGAAAAAATGTAATAATTTAAAGTGGTTTTTTGTGTGGTACATTTTGTAAAACTTCCTACTCTAGAAGCTGGCCCTGTACCCAGCCTGAAGTTTGGCACGGTGGCCTCTGCGATCAACCATGGGTAAACTTCACTCCCAGCATGCTTTTAACATAATAACTTGACTTAACAGTCACTAATTTATCACCACCATAAGCGTGAATTTTGCTTCCAAAAGCCACTTTTACACATGGTTATACTGAAAGACATGAATAAGCTATGTAGCTGAGTTTTAAATGGAGATTTCCATTTGATTTTCCAGCATCAATATTATCATCTGTACAAAACAATTTGTGTAAGAGGAAGAATAAGTCTAAGTTATTAAATAAATTAGAAGACTAAAGTTTATGCAGTTAAACAGTAATAAGCATATTCATATTTTTATATGTCCTCTGTCTCCATTTTTTAGATGTGAAAATTGAAGGTCACTTGTGATAATTTGTGGTCAAAATTTACATAATAAAAATAATGACCAGGATTGATGCTTAAAGGTTGATCTGATCTATCTGTTGGTCTAACTGTCTGGTAAAATCATGGAAATTTACTGGTTCAGTGTGCCAGCGTGATGAAGGGCTAAGTTCTTTCATGCATGGCTGTGATTAGTATGTGGCTAATCTCTTGCATATTGTACTTATGCATGTACAGGAGATGGGCAGAGTATAACATAACTGCTTATGGTACAGTTGTAGGGACCCAATAATGGTTTTGAACTTCAAATACAAGTCTGGGTGTTTCATGACACTTTAACAAATTATTTGAAGCAATAAACATTACTCATAAAGGGAAAAGTTAGATTAAATGCTAAAGCCTTTCATGTTATCCACAGTCTGAAGTCTGAACTAAATGTTTCGGTTCAGCACTGAGCAGTCTGAAACAATACGGCAATGTGCTCTTCTTTTTACATTAAGAGAAATAAAATGAAGAACAATTTCATTTACTGGGTTTTTATTTTGCTTCTTTTCTTTATATAATGGTTATACTCTGAACACAAATGAGAGCATATACCTTAAAAGGAAGTTAGACTTGATATTTAAAAGTACCTGGAACATCAAAATAATATAACATTTATTACTCAGTATTTATGATGGTTACATCAATTTTAGTTGATAATTGAACCTATTATTCTTTTCATTAAACAAAATAAGTTAGATAATTGTGTCCTCCAGCTTTGCTCTGTAAAATATTTTGTATTTATTTATATATCTCATTCTAGACAGTTCAAATGTAGATATTTTTCAATGGAAAATAAATGAGACTAGTAGTCAGTAATCTGACACTTGAGGAACAAACCCTAAGGTAACTTACAATAAGATATATTCAGCTTCCTGTTTATTTCAGATGTGACAGTCCAGGGGGTCTCTTGATTGTCACTTTGGGTTTGTGGCAGAGCAGAACATCATGATGGGAGTGTGAGGTGGGAAGGTAAATTTTATTTCATGTTTTCTGATAAGTCAAGAGAGAAGATAGGTTCTTCCATCTGAGCTCCTAGAGACTTGGCTGTTGCAATCGTGTCATAAACTAATACCAAGATTCAGTCCATTGGGGACATGAACTATGCTATCAACACAAATTCATGCCCTTTGATTCATATTTAAGCTTATACTTGCCTAATTTTAATGTTGCTGTCTATAATATGACTGAATATCATAAAGTACATATATATGTGCACATCTCTACAGAAATACCATTATTTGACTTTCAAGTGGAGACCTGGAGATTATATATCTATATATATATAGATTATAATATATATATAATATATGTATTTCTGTTTCAAATAGTGTCTTATTCCCTGAATATCTGAGACAAGAAATTTTTAAAAATCTGTGTGCATTGCATTAAGTTATGAGTTTTATGCCAAAAATTATCCCAATAATTTTATACTAGAAATGTTTTTCTGTAAAAAGTGGTATTTCCTTTGCACTTAGATAGCTCTCTTTAGAATTTTTCATTCTGTAAAATTTCATTACCCAGTGCTTAGAGAGGAACACTAAGTGCAAGGCCATTTCCTAAGAGCTATCAAAAGAAAAGTACATTTAGCAAAATTACTGCCATTCCAAGCAATCACAGGAGTAAAAGAAAAGGAATTTTCTTTGGCTTCCCTTCATCCCAAGTTTAAATTGAATTCTCCAGTCTTTCTGTTGCTTTGTTTTCATATCTGTTTTGTTCCTATGCGGCTTACAAAAGGATCATTTTGTGTGACCGACTCATCTCTATGGGAACTCAAACAAAACGGAGAAAGAACTGGCGAATTTGGACCAAATGCGAGCAACAAAAATCCCGGGTTTCGTGGTGTTTTTGTTATCTGTGATTGTCCAGCCCATCTATATTTTTTCTTTTCCTTATGGTGAAATTCTTTACTTGCCCATTTGTTATTGCATCTGCCACAGTGGGACAGATTGTTCTTCTGGGCCCTCATTGTGCGGAGGAGAGGATTGGCTATCACAGATAATAGCACCAGCGGGGACGTTGTTTTCATCTTCGCCAAAGTGTTGGGAATCTGAAGCAAAGAAAATGAAGGCTCCCTTGTTCTCCAGCTTTGCTCTGTTTCTTTCCTTTCTCCGTGATTGAAACCCAAGTTCTGTGAATGGCTACTTAGTAAAAGGGTTTAGCTTTTCTTTTCCATGGAAGCTAAAATGTGAGTCTTTAAAAGTAAAACATTGCTCTGTAGGTAAAGTCACACGAAAATACATACACACGCACGCACACACACACACACACACACACACACACACACACGCTCTCTTTCAAAAGAAGATAGAACTGAATAGAAAAATTGCAACAATATTAGCAGTAAATTACTTAATACTCCATTTCCAAAAATATCAGCATTAAATTACTTAATATTTTATTCCAAGGCAAGAAAGACTGTGCATTCAATCTATATGTGGCCCTTGTGATCTTTGTTATCAGATTGACTAAATTTAGAATCACCTAGGACACACTTCTATGGGTGTTATCTGTGAAAGTATTTTCATATAGATAAACTGAAATAGAACAAGATGGTCTGAATGTGGGCAGCATCCTATGGACTAAGATTCTGAATTACAATAAAAGGGTTAAGAGACTGGAGCACCCATATATATATATATATCTCCTACCTTGCTGACTGTAGACAAATCAAAAACATCATGTTACTAGAGTTACAAAGGTTGCTGTATTATCTATGCCACTGTGGGCTCTATCTTGAGACCATTTACCAACATAAACCTATCTTGTCTCAGCTTGCTTTCTGTCTGGGACTTTATCACAACAGAGAAAAACGACTCATACAATCTCTAATTAGACAAATCTACTGGTAATGATTTCTACATTTTGCAACAAAACAAATGTAATATACAATTAGCAGAATGACTACTTCTGATTTTGAATCTGATGTTTCTGGATTAGCATTGCATGCTTTGATATTCTGTTGAGATATATGGAAGTATCACCATGCTTCACTCTTAGTCATCCACACCATAATGAAGATCAACAAGCAATACTTCACAGAACACTGTTGCCAAGCTATGATGTTTAGTTGTTTTAGGCATACCAATGAGTATATGACTTACAATTATGTTGTCAGATTATGAATAACAACAATATAAAAGTAAAATAAGAATGAAATAATGAAATAGTGTTCTTATATACTAAAAGAGCAGCTAAGATTATTGTAAAAAGGCAAACCATTAGTTATCTCAAGATTTATAAAAGATGCTTAATTCTGTACTCTTTATTTTAAATAGAGGTAATTAATTGACTTTAAAATTAGCAAACATGAGCTAGAGAGATGGCTCAGCATTAAAGTGTTTGCTTGCAAGTTCAGATTCTCAAATCCCATGTAAAATTGCTGGGCAGAAATGGTGACAGTGACCTGCATGTCAGATCCTAGCAGGCAGAGCATGAGAAACACAGACAAATCAGATAGGAAATACAGCAATCCACGATGTTTCTATACGCACACATGCTCAAGTATATTCTGTTACATGCAATACACACACACACACACACACACACACACACACACACACACACTTCAACATACCTACAAAAAATAGCAAGCAGCTCAGTGAATGAAATTTATCTCATGAAAATGATGATAAAGAGATCATTCTCCATTGGATTTTTACATTTGTGCTGCAGTCCCTGCAAAGACATATTTTTATGTCACATTATTTCTCAAGTATTTTTGTATAGAAGATTCTTAGAGGATACTGTTCTTATAAAACCAAAGTCAGCTATTGTTATGATCTATGGAAAACAGGTTCCATAGCTTCAGTGTTCTTTCCTTATCCAAAACTCACCTGTACTCTTTGGTTTGCTTTATGAGTACTGAAGCTTAAAAAAAAAATAGGTGAAAAAGCCAAGCATAGCATCTCTCACCAGTAATTTCAGCACGTGGATATCTGAGGCAGGATGTTCATGGTGAATTTTTGGGCTTCCTGATCTCCTTAAGACCAGTCTTAAGGTACTATTTCAGAA
Organism: Typhlomys cinereus; assembly: GCA_023101885.1. Classification (NCBI taxonomy): domain Eukaryota; kingdom Metazoa; phylum Chordata; class Mammalia; order Rodentia; family Platacanthomyidae; genus Typhlomys; species Typhlomys cinereus. The sequence continues at coordinate 1,593,961 of JALPQD010000161.1, forward strand.
AACAGTAACAAATAAACAAAAGAAATTGGAACAAGAAATAATGAAAAGTTCTCTGACCTTTTCTGCTACTGTTGAGAATAAAATTATCCTTTTCTCTGACCCCATAGTCTCCTATCTTCAGAAAGAATGAAAATATAGTGAACTGATTTGTAAGCTTACAAGTAGCACAGAATCTCAAAGCCTTCTTAATCTTTCAGCATGAGCTATATAGAAGAAACAAGACAAAAATCAGATATGTACCTTTAAACACAAGCAAATCTGTACAAGATAACCCAGAGTGAAGCAAGCTAATTACACACAATTAATCCTTCAATTAGGTTCTAAAACATACACAATGTGTTACATATTTATATTAACACATATATAATAAGTGAATGAAACTATTCAAAACTTGAAGCAATATAAATGACTTTCAATTAGTGAATAGACAGAAATACTTCCATACAACAGAAAATCAATTAGCAACAAAGAGGGATGAGCTCTCCTACCAGAAAAATCACATATCGATAAGGAAAAAAGAATAAACACTTTATTATTTAAAAGGTCTAATTGTAGAAAATAAAAAAAAAAACCTTGTGGTGATAGCATGAGGGCACCTACCTCATGATGGGGTGGAAGAAATGGAAGGAATTCAGGGTTCCCATGTACCCTTTAAGTGTACACTTCCAAAGACCTGCTTCCTGGAACTAGGGCTATCCTCCTGAAGGATCTGTCATCTAACACCTGTATCATCAGATGGCAAATAAGCCTTCAGATCATGATCTTTGGGCTTATTCCAAATTTCAACTTCTACAGAGACAAGTATCTAAGAAGTGCATCTGTAGACGATTTTATGATTATGTTAATGTTACATGGTACAGGCATACAAAATTTAATAAGAAGGCTATTGGATTGCCAGGCAAAGTGATTTTGTGAGATCAGAAAAGCCATAGATGTTTTATGCTTAGAACTGTGAGTTCTGTTCTCAAAGTGGAGTGAATGTTTGGTAACTTCTACCTGTCCAACTCTCCAAAAATTCCCTTAACTATGAGATTCAGGAAGATCCTAAAGTCGTCTAACTTAACTGCTTTCTCCATTAGGTAAAATACTACTTTGCCTTGATATTTTCAGTGACCACTGCAAGGGCGCCACCTGGAGGAAAGCAGTGGTCAAGATGGCTCCTTGAAAAGCGATTTCACATCTTCATAGGAATTTTTTCAGATTTCTCCTGATGTCACAGACTGGGTGTCCAAGCTAGGAGCATTCTCACTTCCCTCTTTCTCCTTCCACTGTTCACAAATGCTTTTACTCAGCTTACAACCTGACCCCCATTTACATTCCTGCATAAAATGTCAGAAAGCATATGGTGGGAGAGAACTCACTGACACTGTGACGTCCTCCCAGACTCCCAGCCCACTGATCTTATCTATCTAGTCTCCTGTGAATCATTTCTTCTTTGTGTTTCTGAATTCCCTGGGACTTATCTGTTAGTACTACTATTCTGGGATATATTTATTAAGAAAGAATTGATACACATTTCTTTTTTAGTATACTTACAGACAATATGTACATCTAAATACTTTTGGCTGTTATAATTGTGATAGCTTAACTTCAACAGCTGAGAAACTAACCCACTTGTAGTACTCAGTTGTTTAAATTACACAGTCAATGGGTAGAGCAATATCCACTGCATATCAGTAGACTTAAGAAGTCTCTTGCAGATGGCTTTAGTGTTAGGAATGTCCACATTACATTACATTAACTGAATCCAATTCCCCTCCCTCACATAGTTCTAATGGCATTTTAGGTCCTGGGAACCAGTGGTAAGAATTTGTTTGCTTCGATTCTCTTGGTGACCATGAGCATCTTTTTCCCATTGTAGTGGTACCCAGTGTTCTAGTCTTCATTTCTAATGTAAAGTTCCAGGCAAGATATCCAATATATTTTCGCTTCCGAGCTACAAGACATTATTATTTTTCATTTGTCACAAAGATGGTCTTCATAATTAATGTCAGGAATCGATTGCACTTAGCAACCACCATTTCAGTGTACTGTTGTTATGACTGTCTCAGCACTGACTATACTTCTACCATAGAAAATGTTCACTGACATCTCCCAGTTCAACACAGTTTTAAATTTCCTTTTATTTTTTAGCGTATGTTCGCTGTACATATTGCTGAGTTTCATAAAGGCAATAACTTTCAATTGTATCATGTAGTTTGACCATATTCATCACATACTCCCAACTTTTTATCATACCAGTCTGTCAACTACGATCTATGATCTACCTGTCTAAGGTATTGTGTATATGCATACATGATCTAGAATCCACATACAAGAGAAAACGTGGAAAATTCACCATTTTGAGTTGGCTTATTTCACATGATTTCTTCAAGTTGTATCCTTTTAACAGTTAATGACATGATTTTATTCTTTATAATTTTAACATTTGCCCTGTTGCCCTGTACCAGATATTGCTGCACCTCATGCTGTACAGGTGAAAAAAAACTTCATTGTTAGTGGACAGAAGCATGGTGCATCAACCACTCTTATTTTAGGATATTCGTCCTCCAATCATTCTTGACTGGCATCCTGAATTTATGTGTATGCCAAATATATATCCAAGATTGAAAGTAGAAGGGGGCAGAGATTTTTTTCTCTGTATTAAAATTTGAAGCCTCAGAAACTAGCATACCTTTTCATAATTGTATTAAATTAAAGCAAGAGGTTGGAGTTTTGAATATGCACAACGGTAAATATTGGACACATACAAACTCTGGGTAGTTATTTAAGTGGAGATCAAATGATTTCTAATTTCTGGCAAATTTGGGGCTGGAACTCAATTGTATGTGCATAACATACAGCACCCCAACTATCAAGAGTTTTCTGATATATCTAAGGGAGATGCCACAGAAAACATTGAAACAGTATGCTTGCTTCATGTTAAAAGATGCTTTGGAAAATAAGAAAAGAATCTAAAATTTTTATCAAGCTGAAGATTAATGCATAATATATTTTTGATTCACCCAATGTTTACTCTGAGTGACAGCCATTGTGCTGCATACTGCATGTTGAAATTAACATTCTCAATGAGTAATACAACTACTTCAGAAACAATAGTACTTAATTTATGATAAAATAGCACAAATATGAACTATAAATGAGTTCTGTATCTACTTAGGATTCTTTTGTGTGGTTAACAAAAAAATAGGTGAAGATAACATGGAAATTTTCCAATCTTATAGCATTATTTTCACATATTTTGAGGATGACCATTTTATTTTATTGGAATATTTTCCAATATTTCAATGTATCCTTTCTTATGTTGCTAAGGAGGACAAGCTGCTCTGCTAGATGTTTATCCTTGAAAGAAACAAAAATAAACACAGGAATGAGGTGCTGCCTGCTGCTTACCTTGTAAGTCATTGTTTTCCAGAATCCAACCTTGCTGTGTCAACAAACCCTTTCCTTTTTAGTGCACTTGAATACCTGACTGGATTCACCACACTTTTACAGGGATATAATGTCCTATTGATTTTGATGTAGTTAGTACTGCTTCAAAAGAGAGCAACTGTGCATTTCTTCTCAGCATGGCAGTTGTTGAGTTTGGAGTATCTGCTGTCAGGAATAGTTAAAGACATACCCTGAAGTCCTGACTGTAGAAGTTTGAAAAGATTATTGAGGTTTTTTTTTTTAATCTAGAGCTAACTAAAATTTTTAAAACTTTTGTTGATGATGTGTCAAGTATGAAATGATCTTTTAAATTGGTTTGTTTGACAAATTAAATCATACCAAAAAGAAGAGATCATTTTTAAAGTCAATTCAAGCTGATGGGCATATTAATGTGGCAAATGCCTTTTTTCAAGGGGACTTAAAAAGTGCAAAAATAAGCAAAAATTTAAAATTATACTAAAAGCATGAATTAATAATATGTATTGTGAAATAAAAGTGCATGTTTGTATGTTTGTGTTTAATATATATGATATGTATATGTGCATGTTAAATGTATGTATATGTGCAATGTGCAAATATAATGTGTACATAGCATTCATGTGTGTGGTGTATATATTCACATGAGTGTGTATAGTGTATGTAAAATATGAATGCACTTGCCTATGTGTCTGTGTGTCCCACATTTCTGGGACTCGGGAGCTGTGCTTTCATTTTCCTTGTCTCCACGTTTTCTTTTAGGACAGGGTCTCTAGCTAATCTTCCTGCTTACCAGATAGTTAGATTAACTAGCGATTGAGGTCCAGGTATCCAATTTTCTCCTTCCACCTCACTGTTTTCATATTGAAGATGTGAAGCTAGCTTATGAAATCGTTTTTGTGGTCACATAAACATAGGGCAATCTGTAGCTAATAGGATAGCTTTCTACAAATTTTAAAGTTCACATAATGCCCTTCATTGCCATTTTAAGTATGGAATTCAAGGGCAGGCAAATAATCTATAATAAGCAAAAATTCCTAGTACCTCTATGTAAAATCCTTTTGTTAAATTGAAGATATGAGTCACTTTTCATCCCTGTGGAAAAATGCAAAAAGAGTTGTGCTCACGAATTCATATGTTCTAAGCCACAGTTGCTTTGATGCAATGCTTTTAACACTGAATCCACAGTGACTGGAGCCTGTGGTAGAGGAAAGCATCCATCAGATGCTGAGCGAAATTCAGAGACACAGAGAAAGTGTGAAATACATCTTTCAGAGGTACATCCTGTTGACTTGCTCCTTCCAACATGACCCAAATATTGATGGTCAGGAAATCCTTCACACATGAACCTTCTAGGAATATTTTTCTTTATAAAAACAAAACACCATTAAAAGAAAACTCATTTGCTTCCCCCTCCTGCCCCTGTGAACAGTCAACTTATTCTCTGTTTCTATGATTTTCTAGATATGTGTGGTGCCTCATGAAAATAATGTCATGAAGCATCTGCTTACTTCAACTATCCTAGTGTCAAGACTTTTTCATGTCATACTGGGTGTCACATGCTTCCATTACATATATAATCCACAGTCTCACCCATTTGTACATTAACAAGCACTTGAGTTGCTTCCTTATATTACTTGTGAGTAATGTTGTTATGACCCAGATATAAAATATTTTTAGAGATGTTACTTTCAAAAAGAATTTTAATGCACACCCAGAAAAAGAGTGATAATATATAGTAACTATATTTTAAATTTTTCTTTGAAACACATACACTGTACCTTTCTCAAAGCAGCTGTACCATTTCACATTCTTGCCAACAGTTCACAAGAGTTCCAGATGCTCTATTTCTTCACTGACACATGATAATCAAAATTTTGCTTTTGATATAGGGTTTCAAAGTACAGAACAGACCAAGATGTCACATGCTATGAGGGTCAGGCTGGCCTTGATCTCATAATCCTATGAATTTACCTCCCACAGTGCTAGGATATACTATGCTTTCTAAGCTGTCATAATTAGTATAAACTTGTATACTATTGTACACTTGATTTCCAGTTTTGCATAGATTTATATTTTAAGTATCTCTATTTGCTTATTGGTCATTTGTGTATCTTCTTTCGCTAAGCCTGTATTTAAGGACTTTGTCCACAATTTTTTTTCTGCTGCTATTATAAGGAAATGTTTAGATATTATAGACATTAATCACTTGAAAAGACATAATTTGAAAATACTTCCTATTATTGCATCTTTTATGGTGCAATTTAACAATCTCTTTTAAAGTACATTTAAAAATTATGAACTTTTTGCCTACATTTCTCTTTTATCATACATATTGTCTGATGTTATGATTATGTTTCCTCTTTTTTAAGAGTTTATGATTTCAGGTCTTTGGATCCATTTTAGGCTATTTTTTTGTGTATGTTGTTATAGTTGAGGTTTCTTTTTTGCATCTATTCATTTTTTTTCCCAGAGTCATTTGTTGAAATTCTGGCACCCTTGTTAAGAATCTTTCAACCATACATGCAGGAGTTGACTTCAATTTGATTTAATTGACAGGCCCGTTCTGTCTAAAACAGCATCACACTGTTCTAATTACCATAGCTCTGTAGTAAATTTTTACATCAAGAAATGTGAGTTTCCTTTATTTATTCTTTGCTCTCTTATTTACTCAGAGTCCATTAAAATTCCATGTGAAACTTAAGATGAATGAAACGTTTGGGGAAAATAATTTTGTGGATTTAGATAGGAGTTTTCATAACTGTTTAGATCTATATTAACATCGTAATCACATACAGCTTTCCAGGCCACAAATACAGATTTTGTTTACTAAATTTTCAATTTTTTCAATACTATTTAATAGCACACTTTTTACAAACTTCAGTTTGTCTGACTCACTGCTGCCCATGGGTTTCTCAGGTTCTATGAAATGTTCTCTACTCTGTTTCTCAGTGGTGAACCTCTTTCTTTTTTTATTAATACATTTTTATTATTATTTCAGCTCATACAAACTTAATAGGTACACCAGTTCCCTCCCTCCCTCCTCCTCTCCCCGTAACCCCTACTCCCCCTCCCCACCCCCCTCCCTTCCCATCCTCCAGTGCCTCCCGCCCCAATTCCCAGATGATCAGTCCTTTCTTGTGCATGCCTGATTTTCCTCTGGGCCCTCCTCTCCGATGACGTACAAGGACCCAGTGGCCTTTTCCTGAACCCTTTCCTGTGTTCCCCTTAGGTATAGGAACACTGCTGTGGCTGCCAATCCCTTGCCTCCAAGGATCTTGGTGCCTTTAGCAGATGCTAGACTTTGTGAGGTCAATAGTGTGTTGGACAATGAGCAGGGCATGTAAAGTCCAATTATGATTGCTTCGGCCCTAACTTGTATGGAGTATCTTACATATCATTGCTCCTTCCATACTTTTGCTCTTACACTCTTACCGCCCCCTCTTCCGCAAATTTCCCTGAGCTTCAGGATGGGGAGAGATTAGGCCAGCCTAGTTCTAGGTAGTTGATATAGAGTCTCTGAAGTTCTGGATTGTGGTTTGTTGATTTTCTTTTGCAGTTTTGCTGCTCCTGCAATGCCCTTCACTCCATCCTGGTGGGCATTGTACATTATCCCCTGGCCAGAGACAAAAAGCTGTTAAACTAGAGTCGTGTGATAAAAGCACATTCAAAGGTAGATGTAATAAAAGTGGGAAACCACAGTGAGGGAGGGGTCTATCACCAATTTGCACAATGGTTACTTTTTATCTGCCACACTATATGCCCTCCTCTTCTGGTGAGATCATACCCCCTCAGTAGTAAATGATCAGGAACAAAAGTCTGTGAACTTAATCAGATGTCTCATTACTTACTTGAGTCCTTGATGGAGGCCTATTTTCTCTGCTGTAACATGGTCCCTTCTCACCTTGTTTCTGGTGTGGCCCTCCTACCCCATCCCTCCTGTTCATAATCCTTGCAATTACTGCCTCTAGGTGGGCTGGGTGGGTTTGGTACTAGGAGCCACCTAATAAGGAGTACATATGGTGCTTAATTTAATGGGTCTGGGATACTTCACTTAATATAATTATTTCTAAGGACATCCATTTCCTGGCAAATTCCAGTAATTCATCATTTTTGATGGCTGAGTAGTACTCCATTGTATAGATGTACCACTTTTCCTTATCTACTCATCAACTGTTGGACATTTGGGTTGATTCCATGATTTTGCTATTATAAACAGTGCTGCTATGAACATGGTCGTGCTTGGGCTATCGAGGTGAACCTCTGCTGTACGGGGGGTTATTCCTAAAAGTGGAATAGCAGGGTCATATGGCATTTCAATCTTTAATTTCCTTAAGAATCTCCACACGGCTAGCCAGAGTGGCTGTATGAGCCTGCATTCCCACCAACAATGTAGACGAGTTCCCCTCTCTCCACATCCTCTCCAACATTTGTTGTTGTTTGTATTGTGGATTTTTGCCATCCTGACCGGGGTGAGATGATATCTCAGGGAAGTTTTGATTTGCATTTCCCTGATGGCTAAGGAAGTGGAGCATTTTTTAAGATATTTGTTAGACATTTTAATTTCATCCCTGGTAAAGTTTCTTTTAAGTTCCAGGGCCCATTTTTTAATTGGGCCATTGGTTTCCTTGGTGTTTAGTTTTCTAAGTTCTTTGTGCACTCTGGACAGTAGAGCTCTATCAGATATGTGGTCAGTGAAGATTTTCGCCCATTCTGTGGGTTGCCTTTGAGCTCGTGTGACAATCTCTTTATCTGAACAGAGGCTCTTTAATTTCACAAGATCCCAACTGTTGAGAGTTGGTAGCAGTGACTGTGCCATTGGATGTCTATTTAGGATATGTTGGCCTAGCCCAATCAGCTCGAGGGAGTTCCCTACCCTTTCACCCATGATTTTTATAGTCTCTGGCCTTATATCAAGGTCCTTGATCCTTTTGGAATTAAGTCTTGTACATGGTGACAAGTATGGGTCCAGCTTTAATCTTCTGCATGTGGAGATTCAGTTTTGCCAGCACCATTTGTTGAAGATGGAGTTCTTTCTCCATTGGATTTTTTAGGCCCCTTTGTCAAAGACCAAATGGCTATAATTTTGTGGGCTTATATCTGGGTCTTCAATCCTTATCCATTGATCTGTGTGTCTATTTTGGAGCCAGTCGAAGGCTGTCTTTATAACTATGGATTTGTAGTATAGACTTAAGTTTGGTGTGGTAATACCTCCAGCAGTATTTTTGTTACTCAGAATTTTCTTTGCTATCCTGGGTCTTTTGTGCCTCCATATGAACTTTGAGATTGTTTGGTCAACTTCTTTGAAGAATTGCTTTGGGATTTTGATTGATATAGCATTGAATCTGTATATTGCCTTTGGTAGGATGGTCATTTTTACAATGTTGATTCTGCCAATCCAGGAACAAGGGAAGTCTTTCCACCTTCTGGTGTCTTCTGCTATTTCTTTCTTTAGGTTTTTAAAGTTTTCATTGTAAAGGTCTTTTACCTCCTTGGTTAGGTTTATACCAAGGTATTTCAGTTTATTTAGGGGCTATAATAAATGGGATTATTTCTCTCAAGGCTTTTTCACTTCTTTCATTCTGGGCATATAGGAAGGCCACTGATTTTTGCACATTTATTTTGTATCCTGCCACCCTGCTGAACATCTCAATTAGTTCCAGAAGCTTCCTGGTGGAGTTTTTGGGATCACTCAGGTATAAGATCATGTCATCTGCAAATAGGGATAGCTTGACTTCTTACTTGCCCATTTGAATCCCTCTTATGTCCCTTTCTTGTCTTATGGCTTCAGCTAAGACTTCAAGTACAATATTGAATAGAAGTGGTGAGAATGGACAGCCTTGTCTAGTTCCTGATCGAAGTGGGAATGCTTCCAATTGTTCCCCATTGAGCATAATCCTTGCTGTGGGCTTGTTGTATACAGCTTTTATTATATTGATAAAGGTTCCTTCCATTCCTACTGTCTCTAGCGTTTTGATCATAAAAGGCTGTTGGATCTTGTCAAAAGCTTTTTCTGCATCTATCGAGGGTATCATGTGGTCTTAGACTTTGGACTGGTTTACATGATGAATTACATTTATTGATATGCATATGTTGAACCAACCTTGTGTGCCAGGGATGAAGCCTACATGGTCCGCGTGAATGATATTTTTAATATGTTTTTGAATCCGATTTCCTAAGACTTTGTTGGGAATCTTTGCATCTGTGTTCATCAGAGAGATCGGCCTATAGTTTTCTTTTTTAAGAAAATCTTTATTAGGTTTTGGGATTAAAACGATATTAGCTTCATAGAAGGAATTTGGTAGTGTTCCTTCCTTTGCTATTTGATGGAACAGTTTAAGGAGTATTGGAGTTATTAACTCCTTAAATGTCTGGCAGAACTCTGTGCTGAATCCATCTGGTCCAGGATATTTTTTGGTGGGAAGATTTGAGATTACTTCCTCAATTTCCTTATATGTTATAGGACTATTTAAATAATTCACAACTTCCTGATTCAATTTAGGTAAGTTGTGTTTACTTAGAAATCATCCATCTCTTTTGTGTTGTCAAACTTCACTGAGTATAAGTTTTTGAAATATGATGTTATAATTCTCTGGATTTCTTGGGTATCAGTAGTGATAACTCCATGTTCATTTCTAATTTTGTTAATTTGGGTTTTCTCTCTCTTGCTTTTGGTTAATTTAGCTAGGGGTGTATCAATCTTATTGAGTTTTCCAAAGAACCAGCTTTTTGACTGGTTGATTTTTTCTATCGTTTTCTTAATCTTGATTTCAGATATTTCTCCCCTTATTTTGCTAATCTCCTCTCTTCTACTACTTTTGGGATCAGATTGCTCTAGTTTCTCTACAGCTTTAAGCTCCATTGTTAAGTTGTTTATTTCTGACGTTTCCATTTTTTTGATGTAGGCATTAAGAGCTATGAACTTACCTCTTAGAACAGCTTTCATTGTGTCCCAGAGATTTTGGTAAGTTGTATTTTCATTATCATTCACTTTCAGGAAATCTTGAATTTCCTTTTTAATTTCTTCCTGAATCCAGTTCTCAATCAGCATCATATTCTTAAGTTTCAAGGAGTTAGTGTATTTTCTCTTGTTTGAGGTGTTGTGGATGTCCAGCTTTAGGCCATGGTGGTCTGACAGGGCACAGGTTAGAATTTCAACTTTTTTGTACATGTGTAGATTCGTTTTGTGGCCCAGTATGTGATCTACTTTGGAGTATGTGATACACTGAGAAAAATGTGTATTCTTTGGTGCGTGGGTGAAAAGTTCGATAAAGATCTGTAAGGTCCATTCCTTTAAGGGTTTGATTAAGGTCCAAAGTGTCTCTGTTAAGCTTTTGACCTGTTGATCTATCCCATGTTGAGAGGGTGGTGTTGAAGTCCCCAAGAATTATCGTTTGGGGGTTGATTTCTTACTTTGGACGCTGTAGGGTTTTCTTAATGAATGTGGAGGGGCCCGTATTGGGTGCATATATGTTCAGTATTGTGAAGTCTTCCTGGTGAATTGTACCTGTGACTAAAATGTAGTATCCATCTGTGTCTCTTATAATTTTCTTTGGTTTGAAGTCCACTTTGTCTGATATCATAATGGCTACCCCTGCCTCTTTTCTGCTTCCATTAGCTTGTAGAATTACTGACCAGCCTTTTATTTTTAGGGCATGCCTATCTTTTGTGGTGAGATGGGTTTCCTGCAGGCAGCAGATTGATGGATTGTGATTTTTAATCCAAGTTTGTAATCTGTGTCTCTTGATCGGTGAGTTAATTCCATTAACATTTAGTGCTATAATGGAGAAACTATTTTTGATTCCAGACATTTATTATGTTTAGTAGTTTTTATAAGTATATTGTTTCGCTTTTAATGGTGTTCTACTTGCCTTCTGTTCTCCTGGATATGCCTGTTTTTTTCTTCATGCTTGAGTATCATTTCTAGCATTTTTTGAAGGCCTGGTTTGGTGGCCATGTATCCCTTAAAGTTGTCTTTGTGCTGGAGATTTTTCTTTCTCCCTCGATCATGACTGATAGTTTTGCAGGGTAAATCAACCTAGGTTGACATTTTTGCTCATTCAATACTTGAAGTATGTCTCTCCAAGCTCTTCTTGCTTTTAGTGTTTCCACTAAAAGTCATTTGTTATTTTAATAGGTTTTCCTTTAAAAGTGACTTGTTTTTTCTCCCTTGAAGCTCTCAGCACCAGTTCTTTATCTTGAATGTGGAGTGTTTTGACTATTATTTGCCATGGCGAGCTTCTGTTTTGGTCATATCTGTTTGGGATGCGGAATGCCTCTTGTATATGGATGGGCCTCTCTTTTTTTAGATGAGGAAAGTTTTCCTTGATGATCATTTGAAAAATTTCCTCAGGGGTGGTATTTTGAGATTTTTGCTCTGGTATTTCATGAATATGCATGTTAGGCTTGTTCAGGTGTCCCATATCTCCTGGATATTTCTCTCAAGCATCTTTTTGGCTTTAACAATCTCTTCCATTGAGCTGGTTAATACTCCCACTTTATCTTCAAGATCTGAAATTCTGTTTTCTGCTTCATTAGTTCTGCTGATAAGACTCTCTGTGGAGTTCTGGGTTGAAGATAACTTGTCTTTTAGCTCAGTTTTAAACTCTGCTTGAGTCTGCTTTAACTGCTCTATGCCAGTTTTTGATTCTTGCACTGTTTTTCTCAACTCCTCCATGTGTCTGTTGTGTTCCTCCTCAAAGCGATTGATTCGATTATTAATTCCTCCCGGATTTCCTCTTTCATAGTATTGAACATGGTAATGATCATATTTTGAAGGCCGTTATCCTGGGTCAGGCTTTTTTGGCCATTTTCCATGGGTTTGTTCTGGTCTACCATTATGGGATTAATTCCTTCAGTGGGAGATTTGTTTACTTGAGTATTGTTTCTCATGGATTTGCACTTTGACTTTGGCATTGTTTTAACTCTTAAGATCTTCTTTTAATTTCTGGGCGTTTGTTTTTCACTTAACTGAATTATTTGGCCTGGGGCTCTGGGGGTGGGCGGGGAGGTGAGGCCAGTCCTGGGCTGCAGAGTGGAGGGGATGGACCTGAGGGCGGTGCCCGGGCGCAGAGGGGGTGCCCTCTCTTCCTCCCAGGCCCTGCGACCGGGGCTCCGGCTGGATGGTGGGAGGAGCTGGGTCCACTCGGGCGGCCTGTGAACCTCTTTCTATTATCTTCTAAGTCAGCATCTTTTCTTTCTACTCAAATCCACCACTGAGGTTTTCATTTCAGTTTTGCATTTTTTAGCTTCTAAATTTCTTTGACTTTTGCATATTTCTAAACCTTTATGAACACAGCACTTTTGTTCATGTATTATTTTCTTAATTTATGCACATCTTTAATTCTTTGAATGCTTTAACACAATTGTTTGTGAAGTGCCTGTCTAATAAATCTGCCATCAGCTGATTTTCAAACAAAACTGCCGTTGTTTAATGTTTTCCTTGTCATGTGAAAGTCAGTTTCTATTTTCTTGAATTTTTTTACATGTTTGTTTGTTTGCCGATATTGCAGTTTGTCTGCATGGTTGCTGATAAATGACCATCAAACGGCTTAAGCAAACAAGGGGTTTGTCGTTTCTTATGATTATCTGGTTACAGTTCTCAGTCCAGCTTAACAGGAAAGTTCACATCAATACCAAGGCTGAAGTAACTGGCCACACCACCTCTATGTAATGGCCAAGAGAGGGATGATCCTTACTTGCTAGACCAGCGTGTCTGGCCAAGTGTACAAAAGGATGCCAACTCTCTCAACCAGCTGTCTGAATTGTATTCCAAGGCCTAATCCCACCTACCATGGGCTGGGCCTACCCCATCAGCTAGACAATCTCCTGCAGGTTTGCTCTGGGCTTATCTCAACCATTAATTCTCTACAAATGTCCCACAGCTCAAATCATCAACCATTAGGTTGACACCTGTGCCCAACTATGTATGACACCTGATTTCTGATGTTGTTGAATTTGAACATTTGAATGTTATATAGTCATACTCTAGAAATTGGTTCTTTCCTCTTTACCAAAGATTCTTTTTTTTTGTTCTTGTGTCACAGTTACTATCCATGTTGCCAATAAATTCACAATTCAACCTCTGAGAGAACAAGCATACAATTGCCTGGTTACAGTTCCTAATCCAGTTTGACAGGAGAGTTCACATCAACATCAGGGGCCCAGGGAACTGGACATACCTAATCTACAGGAATTGCTAACAGAGGGGCAAACCTCATTGAAGAACCATAGTATGTATGTTTATATATACCAAAGAATGCCAACTCCTTCAAATAGTTCCCTCCATCTTATCCACTTGCCCAGGAAAAATTCCCACTCACCATGGGCTGGGTCTTCACTCATCAATTAGACAATCTCCTACAGGTTAGCTCTGGCCTTAACTCAACTACTGATTCTACTTAACTACTTAACTTACAAACGTGGCTAGAGCTTGAGCCTTCAATTGTGCAATTGACTTTTTTTTGCTTTTATTTTCTTCCCACATTTTAATTTTTCCTAATCATACAAGTTTAATAGGTACCCCATCCTCTCTCTCCCCCCTCCCCTCCCCATCATCCCTCCTTGGACTCTCCCACTTTCCCCCTTTCCTTTCACCCCTTCCCTCCTTCTCCTTCTCCCAGTGCCTCACCCTTCCTCCCTTCCATTTCCTGGAGCACCCTTTTGTGTGAACTCCAAACTTCCTTCTGAGTCTTTCACTCTAGTGAGGGTTCAGGACTCAGTGGCATAATCCATAGCCCTTCTTGGGCTCCCTGTTAGTATGGGAGCTGTATTATGACTGTTTATTTTGCTTCAAGGACTAACTGATATGAGGTCATCCCAGGTATTTTGAATCTTTGGATTTTTGCAAATCACACAGGGGTTTTTCTATTTTTGCAAACCACACAGGGGTTTGAAGGTCTTAGTTTTGAGTATCCAGCTTTCCAAAGAGGAGAAAGACAGTACTTACAAAAGGCATCAGTTCCACAAACCACAAAAACCATGTGGGGATGGGTTCCATCCACAGGAGGAATGGCTGCATCTGCAGGTATCTTTGTCTACACTTATATTATCTAAAGTAGCAATCAGTAATCTAACAATGATCCATAATATTTTATGGATAAGTACTTTTTTCTCCATTCCTTGCTGTTACAGAGTCCATGAAATATCTTCTGTAATCTAATAATGATCCATAATATTTTATGGATAAGTACTTTTTTCTCCATTCCTTGCTGTTACAGAGTCCATGAAATATCTTCTGAAACATACTTGTAGCTGCCTGTCAAGGAGCTAAATGATCTGGTAAGGAAATGCAAAAGTTAAAGTTGACCAAATGAACTGTGATGTACCATCTATGCATCCCTTCAAGATTTAGCAATAGACTTAAGTTTCTTGACCTCAAGGATGAGGACAAGATGGTCTTGGACTTCTGATTTTATGATTGCTGAAATTATAGATGTGCACCACCATTCCAGTATATGTGGTACATGAACCCTGGATGGTACAGGCCAGGCAAGACTTCTAAAAACCAAGCTAGAGCCTTGATTTCTTCATCCACAGGGAAAGAGTTCATTGGTTCTTCTTATCTTGTTATTTTCCTATAGCCTTTGCCTCTTTCATTCGATTTGTGTATACATGTGAGTACATGTATTTGTGTGTAAGTGAGCATATACCAGTAGAGGAAAATTTCCCATTTTCTTTGCTTTCACCTTCCACAGAATTTAAAATTCGGTCTGTTCACACTGAAGGAACCTGAAGGCTGACCCTAGAGAATCTGAGAATTCACAGGTCTATGTTTCCTTTAGGTCTGCAGAATTGCAGACACTTATACCTCTGTTTCTTGTATGCCCTCAACCTCACAGATGTGCAACAAGCACTTTCCTACTGAGCCATCTCCTGAGACCCTCTTTCAAATATTTTCACCTTTACCAAGGACTTGACACAAATCCTGCATCTGAAATTAAATCAGAAAATATTAGTGGTTATAAATATAAGAAGATATGTATGATTTTTTAAAGAAAAGCAAGTTAAGGTTTCTCTTCCCCAAAATATTAGACATACACCTCTCTCTCGTTTTTAAAGGCCCTTGCTACATATCTGAAAGCATATTGCAATAGTTATTCTTAACTATTGCTGTGAGAGAGCAATTCAAAATCAAGCAACTTAAGAGAGAAGGGGAGATTTATTTAACTTATGGTTCCAGAAAGGAGAAGCAGGCTTTCATGGAGGAGATGGTATGGCTGGTGGCTAAAGCAGGCTAAGTCACTGCAAACATCCTAGAGGCTCAGAGCTGTTCAGTCCAGTAGGCGAGTGGATGATGGCTGAAGACTGGAGGACTGCTGGAGAGTATAAGGAGAGAATCTCTCCTCTTCCAAGTCTTTTGTTGTATGTTCCTTTCATCTGATCAGCTACTGGAGTTTCCAATCAGATCTGGAGCTGGTCTTTGTATTGTAAATGCATTAATCTGTATAATCTCTTCAGGTAACCTGACAGCTGATCTTAGTTAAGGCTAAGTGTGGTCAAGGTGACACCCAGGATTAACTATCACACAATGTAGAACATTGAAAGGCCTACAGTAGCCACAGCAAAAAGGTTTCTAGAGGTGGTTTCTTTCTAGTTCAAATCATCTTTATACCAACACACACACACACACACACACACACATGCACACACACACACACACGCACACGCACCCACGCACCAAACATGTGCACATGTGTCACATATAAACCACAGCCAAATACATACAATTACATACACATGCACACACAAACATAGACCATGGTACCATGACTATTACAATTCACAGAGCCTATAATTCCCAGGGCTATAATGGCCAATATTTTCTCAAAATGCCAGAGTGTCCATAACCTCTGAGTTAGACTCTCAAACTATTCAACTTTTATACACCAGCTACAGACTCACTATTCAAATGGTTGAATCTGACAGTATTCCAATATAATTTTACTTATAAAATCAAGTAAAACCTCAAAGAACCATTTTTGGTGGTTTTTCTCCTAGGGCATTAAGAATTAAAAAATTGAAATCAGTTAGTTAGGGCTTTGAAGTGAGTATTTTTACTATTAAAATATACATTTTCAATAGGATTTGCCTATGCTGGTATCTTCAAAGTCTCTATTTTCCAATTTTCTAAACTTTCCTGTTTCTATTATGTCACCTTAAAAATATTTTCTATTCTTATGGAACTGAGGAATCAAAGTATAATTCACAGAATAATTAAAATTAAATTCCTTGTTTATATATGATTAGATATTTTATGTTAGTTTTGCTGTCATTATGTTACCATGAACTTTCCCCATCCTTCTGAGTATTATTGTATTGTCATATATTTTCATATCTATATCTGTTTATTTGTATGTCAGCCTATTTTGAAATAAAGAACAGTTTTACTTTATTTAGCTAGTGATAGTTATACATTTTTTTAAATTTCCTCCACAGAACTTTTACATTAAGATGCATTAGGAGTTTATTGTAGGAAATGCATTATTTACAATTGTATAAAATCACTGAATAAATCTTAAGAGACTAGTATTAATACTATTAGTATTTCTTGGTAATAGGATATGAAAAACAATCTTTCAAATATTAAATAAGTCTTCAGAGAATCTAAACGGTTTTGAGAACTGACTGAGCTCAGTCAACTGCCATAAAGATTCTAAGATTTCCATAGGGAAGTTGATTACTTGCATATTAGTTGAATCACGCAAAGGTTATTTTTTCTTACTTTAATTTTTCCGATCCTGCTGAAGATAATACACAAGTCAAGGGTCGTGACTGTCCTATCATCTCCTAGTATCTTTACCTCGTACAAATTGGTAGAGTTGGAAAATATTGAGACATATTATAATGTGGTTAAGTCTCACAAATGAAAATCTTTGACAAAAAATTTAGATTAATCTGAAAAATTACATTAAACATGAACTTTAGAAAAGGATGAGAAAGGCTGATAGACAACTGGTGAATTTTCATGAGTTTCACTAATGTTTAAACTGACTGTTTAATGAAATTCTAATGATACTAAGTCTAGAGCTTGGCTGCTCCAGCCCTGTTATCACACACAAATTTAAGCACTATAAATTTTCACTCAATGTTTTATAAACATTATCAAAACATAGATCAAATAATTTCACTAAGGCAAGGACATAAAAGAAAGTAACTTCTTTTCATCTTCTGTCTTAGCAACTACATAAAAAATAATTAGATGTTGTTCATTTAAGATATCTTAATATGTTATCTACATCTTAATATCACCTCTGCATAACTCTACTATGAAGTTATGTGTCTTTGTGCACACAGAAATCAATAACTTTCTATAATCCAAAGTTTAGTTCTATTTCCTTGTGATGGGTGTCATATCTATGAAAAGTTCTACTGATGCCACACATAGGATCCCACTAAAAAATGATCTATTCAGAAGACTATAGAAACACACCCAGACTTTTATAGAAAAAAATCTTCTTTCATCCACAACTTATCTTCTTGGCTTTTAAATAAACTGCATTGTTTCTCTCCTTTGTGGTGAGCTTTTAGTGTTTTAGGTCATTGTTTTTATTGGAAACTTAAGATAACTTCAGATAGATAAATTGAAATTAGAGAAATCTTGTCTATAAGAGGTAATATTTTCCCAGTTCTGATAGAGTTCCAAAGAATAATTATTGACAGAAAATTTAGTCCTTTTCTAAATATGTGACCATAGCTAATTATATTTTCTGTTCACTTTCATGCACTCTTACATATGATCAGTTAATAGTCACTTATTTATTAAATTTATTTTGTGCAGAGGGGCTGGAGATGTGGCTCAGAGGTTAAGCCACTGCCTTGCAGGCAGAAGGTCCTGAGTTCGGAAGCCTAGCGACCTGCATTTCTGGTCCTGGTAGGGCGGAGCCTGTGAATCCTGGGGCAGAGTAAACAAGGAGGTGGAGTCCATGGTGGTTCCCAAATTCATCTGTGTTTCTACACACACACATACACACACACATACACACACATACATACACACACACACACATATACACACACACATACATGCACAATTGAATAAGTAATAAATAATAAAATTTTTTAAATTTATTTTGTGCAGAGAAAAAAAGCTCTTGCAAAATGTGAATTCTGGAGTTCAGGTGACTGTGCAGTCTACGAAAATGATCAAGTGACAGAATTTTAGTAATTCTCTCCTGCTCCAGCTTTTCTAGTTCCTCGTTGACAGCGGAAGTTTTTTAATAATGCAGGACCCCTAGTAAAACAGCAGTAAGGAGCTTACCCCTCACTTTGATTATAAGAATTTATTATCAAAACAGCATTTTAAATATTTAATAAGGAATAGGAACCACCAATATCCTAAAAGTCTTCAGAGCTATAACTAGTTTGTTTTATTTTTAGCACTGGTTTACAAATGAATGGGTCTGTTGGAATAATCTGATCCTCTGAATGGTATCTGAAGCAGGACAATGTTTTGTATTTGACACTGTTCAGAACAAGTATAAAATCTAACAAAGAACTTTTTGGATAGTGATTTATTGTTAGTTGTTGATCATACATTTTAGAATGAAAGATGATGAGGATGAATACATGTGACTTTATATGCTTAGCAAATCCAGTGCCAATACTCTCCTTTCCCCACTTATATTTCCAAGGAAGAAAGGGATCAAAAGAGGACCAAGTCAAATTTTTGACCATCTTTTTCATGATCATATCTGGTTTTGTGAACTTTACAATATGGAAATAACTTTAGAGTCCAGTATCGCTGTGTCAAATGTATTTCTATTTTAAGAGAAATTTAACATCTTTGGGGACAAGGACTAAAAGTTACAGTTTACAAGTGCTATGTTTTTGTGTCAAGTAGACAAGGGGCGGAGTGTCATAGGCACAGGTGTCAACTTGACAGTTGAGGATTTGAGCTCTATGCACATTTGTGGAGAATTGTTAGGTTAGGCCCAGAGCAAACCTGCAGGAGATTGTCTGGGTAATGGGGAAGGCCCAAGTGGGTGGGATTAGGCCCTAGAATAAAACACAGAATGCTGGTTGAGAGAACTGGCATCCTTGTGTACACTTGGCCAGACAAGTAAGTAAGGATTGTCCCTCTCTCAGCGGTTATGTGGTGATGGTGTTTCCTCAATCCTGGTGTTGATACATGAATTGTAACTGGACTATCAGTAAGAAAATAAACCCCTTGCTCCCTTAAGCCATTTGATGGTTATTTATCAGCAACCATGCAGGAAAACTGCAACACACTGCTACCCCAAATGCCAATTTGTCACATTTCTCCCAACACCAAATTGGAATATCAGATCACTAATGGGTACTATGTTTTGCAACACATATTTAAACATTCTTTCTGCATGAATGAGTATCAGTCCTATAGCAAACAACAGAATAATCCATAGCATGCAGCCAAAGGGAAGATCATTTGCCTATGTGCACAGAATCATTCCTATAAAATTGCAAAAAATTGTGTCAATTTTCTTATTTTCTAGAAATAGAAAACACAACAGTGAAGAATCAGAATGTGGGAAGTTCTACTTGGCCTGATAAATTTCAATGGTACTGTGCAGTCAATTTGGGTTATTACTATTGTTTTTAACTTGCAGACCAATGCTGAAGCAACTGAATGTTCAAAGACATAAAAAGCAATTTTCCCATAATTGCAGTCAGATTAATTTATCTTTTCTAATTTTTATATCTTTCCATATTTGCTTCCTTGTGAAGGCTCAACTGAAAATATGGATAGAAGTCCAGTGCTAAGGTCTCTCTGTTCTTTCCATTGATGTAGTTAACAATGTTTTTCTTGCTTTTTGTGTCATGATTTGAATATGAATTGGTCAGCCTTCCCTCCTCCCAGATTCCTTAGGTGGTGTTAGTGTTAAGGAAGGTTGTGTTACTTTTGAGAGGTAAAGCTTTGCTGGAGAAAGGCCACATCTTGAGGTTTGGTAGCTTAGTCCTGCTTTCTGGCTGTTTTGGCCTCCTGATGAAAATGTTAATATTCCTCTTACTTAAGCCACTGGTCGTCATGTATTCTCCTATGTGATTTTTTTTTTCACCATAAGTGTATTATATTTATTTTGGAATCATAAGTTAAGTAGATAACCTTTTTCCCCCTAAGTTAATTGTGTCAAAGTATCGTACCACCACAGAAGAGAGACGGGACCAGGCTCTGTAACGCTGGATGATCTGCAACACTCCATGCAGACCAAGCCTGCCCCAATTTGAAGATACATGACCATTTGTATTTTTCTCAGTCCTTGGTCTTTAAAGTACATATTTTACAGCAATGCAAGATGCATCAAACTTACCCTCACTGCTCAAAACACATAATCATGTATGACAATAGGTACAACTGTTTTATTTTATAGCAGAGAAATTTGGTGGTATTCTATAGTAGTTATATTTCAACCAAACAGAAAGGCTCACCCACACAAAATAAATGAGGAGACAACAGAGAAGTTGTTGCAGCTACTCCTCTCTGTTGCTGTGAGGCAGCACTCAAACAGAACTCAAGTGAGAAAAGGAGATTTATTTGGCTTATGGTTCCAGAGGGGAGATACAATCCATTGTACTGGAAAAGACCTGGCTGGCTAGCAGAAGCCTGAGGCACCTTAGTGGCTTCCATCTTGAAGGTTTAGTTTGCAAGCTGTAGACTGTCAGTGCAGAGTACTAATGGAAGCAGAGTGTGGCTAAACAACCTCAAGGCCAACATGGTTTCTGCTAGAGTGGCTCTCACTCCTAAAGTTGTACAGACCTTACAAAGCATCAATGCCAGCTAAGAATTCATACACATGATCATGTGGGGAACAACTCATTCAAATCATAACCGAAGTAGAACCTAAAGTCTCTATTCTTGGTGCTGATGTACTCAAACAACTTTTGTTTATTGTATTATCTAATGACAATAAGGTATAAGAAGAAAAATTAGAAAATAATAATTTATAATAATCTTTAAATGTTTAAAATATATTTTTGTTCACTTAGATTCACTTTATCCTTTTCTACCTAAAGCAACTGTAAATACTTAAAGCTGAGTTTAAATCATACAAATAATCTAAGGAACCATGAAAAACTGCCTTTGTACACAAGGTATTATGAACTCTATGATATGCATCCTTGAGGTTGGTTGTCTTGGAGATGAGATAATCAGGGCCAGCAAAGTCTTCCTCAACATTCTATTCTGATGAGAAACGCAGCTGCAGAACAACAGACCGTAGAAGAAAAGAATGACTCTTACATCCATGGATTTTGTTTATGAAACCTTTTTGAACACAGGATTATGAACCATTCTGCAATTTTGATTTGTTGTCTTATTCAACAACAAAAAAGGAAGGATTTATTTTGAATAAATCGATTGAAAAAACTAGTAATTTAATATATGTGACTATGTTTAAAAATACCATTTCATCTTTCAATTTTTTTTTAAACATTAACTTTTTGGGATAGGTTTAAATGGAGAAATGAAACCAAAATATATTTTAGGATACTGCCTTTGACTTTCAACACTAGCTTTGGTAAATCGGCTGCATCACCATCAAATGGCTTAAGGGAACAAGAAATTTATTTTCTTATGATAGTTCAGTTACAGTCTGTCCAGCTTGACATGAGAGCACATGCCAGGAACTGGCCACACCATCTCTACGTAATGGCTGAGAGAAGGACAATCCTTACTTGCCAGACAAGCATATCTGGCCAAGCATACAGAAGGATGCCAACTCTCTCACAGCTAGACAATCTCCTGCAGGTTTGCTCTGGGCCCAATTCAACCATTAATTCTCCACAAATGTGCTCAGAGCACAAACCCTCAACTGCCAAATTGACACCTGTGCCTAACTATGACAGGGAACAAAGGTTAATCATGCTCACGATTCTACTTTACAGTTGATGGTCCTGGCAAGAGAGGAATACCAGTAGCAGAAACCAAAAGAACTGCTTACATCATATCCAAAGGATTGAGAGAGGGACATAATTTCCAATATGCCAGTCTGCCAAGACCAAACAGTTATCTCTTCATTTTATCCACCTGCCTGTGGAATGGTCTTACCTACTCGGGATTGGATCTTCCCATATTGATTAGTAATCTACTATAGTTTGTTCAAAGTGTCGCTTTAATGACAATTCTTCATATGTGTGCTAAAACGCTTAATCTTCAGTTGTCTAGTTGGTAACTATGATTAACTGTTGGCCAATTTTCTCTTGACTATCAGCATACTCAGTAAATAACGTTAGTAATGATTTTTTTAAGTTTAAACATTTTTTATTCTGTACATGTGGTTCACATTCTGCCATTTTAACATAAATTGTCTTTTGGGAGATATACTGTAATAATCTGTTTCTCTTAGAAATATTGAGTGGTAAGAGGGTATTTCTCCTTGTTTGTAGAGATTATTATGAGGATTTTATATTTTTCACTCTTTTGGAGTTTCATATATTAATACAGTGAATTTGTGATGTTTTCACACATTTAATCTGCAGTTCTATCCCCCATTTTTTTCCTACTGCAAATCCTTCTCTTTCCTACAAGTCTTCCTCTTTTTTTCTTGTCTTTAAGTTCTGTGGTCCACCAAGATTTATTTGGGTTGCGTTCAATGGCATGTACTTGAACATGATGGTCTACCTACTGATAATGATTCTTATGGATTTGAATTTATTTTTTTTCCATGAAAGAAGATAAAAACTATCTAAAATATTTCCTAATCTAAATTCTTTCATTTCACATCTACCATGTCAGTAGGAACACAAAGCTTTATCAGTAAGGCAAAGAAGATTTGCTAATATTTTAAACATTGTTTTGAAATTTAAATGAGCATAGAAATGGAAATATATATAGACATCAATTTATACATCATCAAATTTTCCCAAAATAATTACTCTATACATGTAACATTTTCTCAATCACTGTCTTATAAAGGTAAACACAATCTTAGTTTTAGATACATTTAAATCCATACTAGTATACATGCAATTTATTTAAAGGAACCATACAAGCTATATTATAACATGTCTGGCTTCTTGCTCAGCATTGTGTTTGTGAGACCAATCTGTAAGTCTCAACACATTCTCTTTGTGTTAAGTGTTCTACTTTATTCCGTTCATTTGTTTGTTCATTGTGTGATTACTGATTTATTTTCTACTTCCTCTCAATTCCCCCATTGATAGGCAGACACATGGCTATTCTAGGTTTTGGTAATTATAAATAGTACTATTGTAAGCTGCAGAAAACAAGCTCTATCCGTAAAGAAATTACAATAGCTGCCTATGTGTCACTTCGTGATTCATTGTAATGAAGGGATATTACAAAACAGTAATTGGGCAGTGCTATATTGACTGCAAGGAAGATTTTCAAAATAAAGAGTTAATTAGTGCTTGGAATGGAGAATTTTCTGTTGGTGAATTTGTGACAGTTTTACCAAGACCACATACATTTTGATCTCATCGCAGAACTTGGCAGCATTGTCCAGGTGATACTGTTTGAGCAAAGTGGAGGGCTCATTGAGAGTGCCTGAATATGTCACCATGTGGCAACATTAAAGTTCCCATGGCAAGGTCCTGAGAAGCCATCAAGAGCAAGAACTACAGCTTTAGTGGAAGCCACAGTATATTATAAAGGGAGATGCCAGGACCATGGGACATGTGACAAGGAAGGCTGTAGCCATGAAATTTCCAAGCATTTTGTTCCTGATTGACTATATGATAAGCAAAATAGGATGAAAATGAGTTCCAACATATGGCATTTACCTTCTTATGTGTTCTTCTTAACTTTGATTCGGCGTTTGTGTGTGTGTGTGTGTATTCTGATACTTCCATTTTGAAATAAGAAACTTTATTCCATTGTATTCTATGTTGGAATTATTTTAAATTGATTTTACTTAACAGGAACTTACAGTTAATAAACTTTGGATTTTTAAAGTTTTGAAAGTGAACTATTAATGACTAAAATTTATGAAGCTAAATTATAGGAACTTTTAATGGTTTTAATATTAGAAAATTTAAAATTGAACTATTTTAAATTTAATGGAATTATGTGAGTAAGGAGTGGAAGATTATGCTCAAAAGTGAACTACATTTGTATTAAATTGATGAGGGGCAAAATATCATTGTTTCATCTCTCAACATGACACTCAGAGATGAGCTACTGGGCACACCAGTGAAGAATTATTTAGTAAACACAGGTATTTAGAAAGCTTGCTGATTGCATTAAATGTATGATCGATGTGAAAAGATTGATCTCAAATTATGTGGGCTTATTTCCTGGGTGATGGGTAAAATGCAAAAAGAGCTGGTAATCATTTGCCTAGCTGACAATCTAAAAAGTAATACTGTGGCTTACCCCTCTGTTCTTGCTCTGGATACCACTGTGGCTATTTTTCTCAGTCTCTGCTGTTAGGTCCCTTCTGCCATAATGGACTAAAGTCTTAAATTGAGGGCAAGAGTAAAAATTTCCTTTCCCTTAAATTTTTGCAGTCATATGTTTATACAGACAAAAACTGAGATAAAACCAGAACTTACTCCTTTTAAAGAGTAGATATGTATCAGTACTTTTCTCATGTGAAACTGTGGTTCTTACCAGGTTAAGGCGAGAACTAATAGACCATAAAACATGTCCTCTCAGAATTTTTTCATGTAGGAACAGAGCAATCATTTTCTGTGTTCTGGTCTTTTGTGGGGGATTGACAAAGAACCTGCTGATTTAGGTTTCACTGGGGTCCTGTTACCTCTCAGGATATAAAATTTTAGTATTTTACTGACAGCATCACCCCATTGTATCAATCACTATGGTAAGATAATTCATAAAATACTCTTGATATCTGAACAGGCTTAGTAACCTGATCAAATTCAGCATCTCTACCCACATCCTAAAGCTTTCTTATTCCTAGTCAAGGTCCTGCTGGATAAGCTAGAATTTCTCCTTGGGCCTTTTCCTTCCTCTCAATAATTCTTTCATAAATCCTCATCTTGAAAATGATCCTAGCCATTTATCACCACTTGATCTTGCCATACTCAGTACTGAGCTCAATTCTAAACTGAGGTATATTTCTCATGTTTCAATGGTTCTTGATATGTATCAAATTTTAGTATTTAATTATCTAGCTATGGTTTTCTTTAGTAGAGAGAAAATACGAGCAAAAATGAATACTCAAAAAAGTAAGACATAAGAAATCAACTTATGAAGAATGATAACTAATCATCTGCAAAAAAGACAAAAGCATCTTAGGGAAAATATGCCTTAGTTTTGAAGCATGACTTCCCCTCCCCCAAAAAATCATACATCCTTTCCACAGTTCTTACTCTATAGTGTTGACTAGAATATTGGTTTAGTTGTGCCTTCACACCATGTGTTTTCCATTGCTTAGTAGACACCATATACAACTGTCAACAAACAACCAATACACCGATTCCTTGAATCAGATTGCCAGAAAAGACATCAATATCTGTAAAGGTTACATTAAACCTGTACAATATTCAACAAGGTTCAATTTGATTCAATTCAGCAACCACTCTAAAGTAGAATCCTCAGCCATTCTCACACACTGAGATACTTAGACTTTCTTAGATTATATAAAAAACATATACTAAAAAAATATATTGTGTAGATTTTCAAACACTACAGCCTTTTATTTCCAAATTTTATGTAATTTGTTTAATTCTTAGTATAAAAGACAAAACATAACAGCCTCTTTTTTTTCTTTTCATATATAAGGGATTTGCACCTAAGGCTCTCTCTATGCAGTATGCTTTCTTTCAGTGAACGTTGGTCTCTCCCAAGAATTTAAGTGGACAATAATTTTGCATATATATAACTAAGCAGCAAATTTGAAGCTAACATTTATCTCACCAAAAATGTTTTATCCCAAAGATAACTGATTCTTCTGTCTCTAGATAAAATGAAGAAATGGATATTCTAGACATATTTAAAATATCACTTTCCTAAGTTAAAAAATAAAGGTATTTTCAACAAATACCTGCTTACCACAATGGCTTTGTATTCATTGAATATTTAGAATGAATTTCCAAGTCATTTGGTTATGATCATATAGAAAGTATATACTAAAACCCTTGTGGTTTAGATTTATGAAACTAAAGTCAATTGAAACATTTATGCTAACAGTATATCTTAAGCCCCTTCCATGCATGAAAAGTTTTCTCATGATCTTTGAAATTTTTCTCATGATTTTCATGCAGATGAACTAATCATACTTCCTTAACTAAGATTTTCTTGAACCATCCAATATATCTATTATCATACTTCATTTTAGAACCCATTTTTCCCA
Source organism: Typhlomys cinereus (assembly GCA_023101885.1). Classification (NCBI taxonomy): domain Eukaryota; kingdom Metazoa; phylum Chordata; class Mammalia; order Rodentia; family Platacanthomyidae; genus Typhlomys; species Typhlomys cinereus. Next base: position 1,620,621 of record JALPQD010000161.1, read on the forward strand.
CTACAAAATTGCAGTTGATTCCAAAGTAATGCTGTCATTTATAAATAATCATATGTAATTTTCTTAAAGCAAGACAGGCCAGATAATTTTGTTCTCTTTCATTATACTGCATCTTTTATTTTAACATTTTGACACTTTGTATCAATTTCCAGTATCCAAATTTCTCTGTCTTATTTTCAAAATGCCCAAGATTTCATCCCTGAACCCCCCAAAAGTCCTAAAAATTCCTTTCTTCCATATATTCCTGATACAGTTTATTTAGTTTATCTTCACAGCTTTATGGCATTAATAAAAAAAACTTCAAGACAGTTTTTCTTATCTCAATTATTTCCAAAAGCAATCAAATTGGTTGGGAATCTAGCTCAGCCATATGGTAGGAAAATAGCAATATGATATTTTTGACCAAAGCAACATACAAAGGACCCCTCGCAACTTACATAGATATACACACACACACACACACACACACACACACACACACACACACACACATTCACCTATGTATACATGTACTTTTATTAAATCACTTGACATAATTATCTAAAATTCTTCTCTTTCAGATACCCTAAGAAATATATAAACATATTACCATATTTCCTCCATTATCTTCTCTTATCCTGCTCTTTCTATCTAAACACTTCTCTTTAGATCCCCTTCTAGTTTCATGAAAATTTGTTTGCCCATGGCTCATTACATTTAATTTAGCTACCCTGCATGAGTATAGATGAAGGTTTATTTACTTGAGTAAAGGTAATCAAGCAATGACTAAGCAGATGGAATGCTTCCTTTCCTCCAGAAAACATCAAGTGCTTACAGCTCCTCAGGACTAAATGGGGCCTTAAGAGTCTCATCCTATTCCTTGATGGGCCCAGATAGTCACCGTTGCTGTGTGTCCATGAGCACAATATTCATGTCATGTTCAGAACACTGCTTTTCACAGCATTCCCTCCCATCCATAACTTTTATATTCTTCTTACCCCTATACCATATATTTCTGAATGTTGGAAAGTTCAGGTAATAAAGATGTTCCATTAAAGTCTGAGCATCCAGCAGTCTCTTATAATAAGCACCTTTATTTATGACTCTCTACATTAACCATCACCATTTTCAAACACAAACATCTCTGGCCTAGGCTGGGAATTGAAATAATCTATGTGTTTATACACAAATGTTTAGAAGGCAGTCTGCCATAATGGCTGTGTAGCTAACAACAGAGTTAGGTTTTCTGCTCAAGCCCATGTCATGTGTTTGTTTGTTTACTTAGATTTTTTTGGTTTTTGTGTGTGTTTTTTTTTAACTAGGTTTACAATACCAGTGCATTACTGCTGTGAGCTGGTGCTAGAACCAATCAGAAAGTGGTGGGTTACTTCATAACACTCATGCTACTTTTGCAATATTAGACAAGTCTTGGTATTGTAGCTTAGTAGGTTGATATTGTAGATCATGTATTTCCCCCCAATAAGTAATACTCATGTATTTCCCCCCCAACAACCTGTGTGGCATCTTTCAGATTTGTAAAGATATCCAGGAGGGAGGAAAATTCTAGTTCAAATTTAGATAGATTCCTCTGTATTATGTATTAAAATATGTGATGACCTCAGATCTAATTAGCAACCAAGAGCAATAGTAATAGTCTGCTCAAGAATGAGATTTTATTCCACTCATCAAAATCCATGCTGTTTATACTGAATTTTGAGCTGTTCTTGATACTGGTGACATGTAGCATTGTGATACTTGCTCATGAAAAGTAGCAGTACCTTGTTGGAGTAAAATGCCAACCATATGGACAAACATTCCATCAATTCATACTCTGTGTGGTATTCTACTGCTAAGTTACAAAATTTAATGAATTAGCCACATTAAATATATTTTCAGCATATATTATCTACTTCCAATGAGATTATAAGAAAATAATCCAATCGTGTGTAGGAACCTCTTTTATTAAACATGAACAATAAAGAATTTTAGTATTAGTCACTATAGAGTGACAATTGTCAGACATATATAAATATCTACATGTTATAGGCTCTCCAAATAAGCTAGTTAAATGAATATACTCATCAGATAGCCATTCTGCTATTTACTGGGAGCAAAGGATGTCACTGAAAGAAAACCAGTGGTTATACCTCACTGTGGATCTGAAAACTTACTTCTTTATTTTTAAATACAAAACATATGTGGTATTATACTAAATATAAACTCTCTGAGGACAAATGCTCACAAGAAAGTTTTCTGATTTTAATCACGAGGTTTTGGTTGGGAAGCCACATTTCTTTGGTTATATTTTTAAAGCACAAGGAATTCTATTGCATTGCTTAAAATTCATTGACTTTTTGACTTAGAAACTAAAAATAAATAAAGGGGTTGTTTTCTGGAAATGACAAAGATTTGATAGAAATTACAAAGTTCATAAATTGATTTATCTTTTGGGTCTTTCATCATAAATTAGTTTTATAATTTTATTCTATCTCATTCTCTTTTACAACAATATTTATGTATAATTTTAAAATTTGTCTTTCTACTATCCATCTGCTAACCAGTTGTCTGCCATGAAAATTAGCATATTCAAAAATGTTAATTGCAATAAAATGGTTCAATGTTCCCTTGCTTTCATAGATACTAAAAGAACATCATATGCACATTAAAATAGTTAACAGTTAAAAAGCTAGTCATGAGAACTCTACAAATCTGTTTTTCTGGCACAAGATTCATGACCACAAAAAGAATGGACTCTGTATATCATCACTGAACTGTGCCCGAGTTTCATTAAAATGTCTTATTACTTTGATGCATTTTTGATTTTTAAAACTTCTATTTATGTATGACATAAGAAAAATTTAGAGAAAAACAGGACAATAAGTATTTGTTTTTCAAATAACATATCATTACTTTCATAAAGCATACATATAGAATCCATGATTTTGTAACTTGAAGGTCCTCTCATATTTTCAAGCTACATTGCAGCACAATTTTATTATATATTTTTATTTATTGCAATTTATACTGGCAATTGATTTGTAAATTTTCATCATCCCCTACATAGCTTCACTCCACTTTCTATCCCATCCCACCCATGTTTCCACTCCAACCTGGCCTCCTCCCCCCAAAAAAATCCCTCTATATGTACAATTTAGGATACCTTACAGCACAATTTTTAAATTAGAAATCATGGAAGTTTAAATCTGACAGATTTCTATCATTCTCATCATTCTTCCTGTTGAACCTTCCTATGAATTTTAAATTTCTAGAAAATAACTGATAACAGGAAAGCTTTCTTTTTTTCCATATAAATGTAAAGTAACAACACTATTGAGGACTTGTAATATTTAACTTTAAATGAAATCAACACTCCTAGGAGAATTCATTATTTGATCAAATTTAGTATTAAAAACCTTGACCTCCTTCCAAAAAGAAAAAGATTTTAATTACTTTTATTCTATGTAAATAAAACTTTTCACCATAACTAAATCACATATACTTGCTTTCACATTTCAAAGACATACAGGTTTCTGTAATTAAAAGCAGGCTAAACAGCATTGCAAAAAGAAAGCTCTAGAATTGCTTTACAAAAAGTGGACTAAACAATCTCTGCTAAGTGCACTTTGGAATTGCTTGATTCACTTTCCTGTGTGGCTCAGATACCATCAGAGATTTCTGAAGGTTTTGTGTTCTCACTCAATCCAGCAGTTTTACACTAAGAGTATCATTGTATACATTATCATAAATGGATTTTGTCTTTATTTCAAGAGATTCCTTCACTTAAAACTCTGACTCCAACACAGGAAAATTCATTCAAGAAAGAAATTATAGAAGACACTAGAAGGTGGAAAGACCTGCCATGTTCCTGGATTGACAAAATCAACATCATAAAAATGACCATCCTACTAAAAGCAATATACAGATTCAATGCTATACCAATGAAAATCCCAAAGCCATTCTTTAAAGAAGTTGACCAAACAATCTCAAAATTCATATGGAGGCACAAAAGACACAGGATAGCAGTAACAAAAACCTTAGTCTATACTACTAATCCACAGTTATAAAAACAGGCTGGTACTGGCTCCAAATAGACACACGGATCAATGGATAAGGGTTGAAGACCCAGATATAAGCCCACACAACTACAGCCATTTGGTCTTTGACAAAGGTGCCCAAAAAATCCAATGGAAAAAGAACAGCATCTTCAAAAAATGATGCTGGCAAAACTGGATCTTCACATGCAGAAGATTAAAACGGGACCCATAGTTATCACTATGCACAAGAATTAATTCCAAATGGATCAAGGACCTTGATATCAGGCCAGAGACTATAAAAACCATAGTTGAAAGGATAGGGAACTCCCTCGAGCTGATTGGGCTAGGCCAACAGTTCCTAAACGAACATCCAGTAGCACAGTCACTACAACCAACATTCAACAGATGGGATCTTGTGAAATTAAAGAGCTTCCGTTCAGATAAAGAGATTGTAACACAAGCTCAAAGGCCACCCACAGAATGGGAGAAAATCTTCACTAACCATATATCTGATAGAGTTCTATTATCCAGAGTGCACAAAGAACTTAGAAAACTAAACACCAAGGAAACAAATGGGCCAATTAAAAAATGGGTGTTGGAACTTAAAAGAAACTTTATCAGGGATGAAATTAAAATGTCTAACAAATATCTTAAAAAATGCTCCACATCCTTAGCCATCAGGGAAATGCAAATCAAAACCTCCCTGAAATATCATTCCCCCCCAGCCCCCGGTGAGGATTGCAAAAATCCACAGTACAAACAACACCAAATCCTGGAGAGGATGAGGGGAGAGGGCAACTCTTCTACATTGCTGGTGGAATGTAGGCTCATACAACCACTCTGGCGAGCCATCTGGCGATTCTTTTTTTTTTCCAACTGTACATTTTCAATTTATTTCATGATTCATATTTTAATATATATAATATATATTCATTCATTTTCCGTGTTAGAAATCAAGCTCAGGGCTTGGTGCAAAATGCAAGGTAAATGCTATACTGCTGGCATATATTCTGGTAAAAGAAGAGGATGAGGAGGAGGAAGAAAAAGGGAGGAAGGGGAGGGAGGAGGAGTGGGAGGAGGGAGAGGGACAAGGAGAGGGGGAAAGGGGAGGAGAGTGTCATGGTGAGGCACAGGTGTCAACTTGATAGTTGAGGGTTTGAGCTCTGGGCACATCTGTGGAGAATTAGTGGTTGGGTTAAGCCCAGAGCAAACCTGCAGGAGATTGTCCAGCTGCTGGGGAAGGCCCAAATGGCTGGGATTAGGCCCTGGAATAAAATACACAGAGCTTGCTGAGAGAGTTGGTATCCTTGTGTATATTTGGCCAGACATTCTGGTCTGGCAAGTAAGGATTGTCCCTCTTTCAACCATTACTTAGAATTGGTGTGGCCAGTTCCCTCAGCCTGGTGTTGGTGCATGCTCTCCAATCAAGCTGGATATTCTGTCATTGTACTATCAATAAGAAAATAAACCTTTTGCTCCCTTAAACTGTTTGATGGTCATTTATCAGCAACCATGCAGATGAACTGCAAAAGAAGGGGAGGGGAGGAAGAGGAGGGAGAGGGAAAGGGCAGAAAGGGGAAGGGGAGCAACAGGGGAGAAAAAGGAGGGGGAAGGGGAGGAGGGGAGGAGAAGGGAGAGACGTAGAGGAGAGGGGAAGGGGGAAGGATGAGGAGGAAGGGGAGAGAAAAAGGTGCAAAGAGCTGTGGTCTGGACATCCTTCTGAGGTTCAGCAAGAGTCTCATAAATCAGACTCATCCTTTCACTCCTTCTGGAACTGAGACAAGAAGACCAGAAGGGTGACAGGAATAAGAGCAGAAAGGTCATGCAGCATTTATAGGTGAGCCCCCATCCTAGAAAGTACATCCCATACCAGAAACCAATGATGGAAACCCCCCCATAGGACCCCTGCAAGGAGGCCAAGCTGGCATTCAGCTCTTGGCCAGCGGACTTCTTAGTCTGTGTCTAGCAAACGAAATAGCAGGTAGAGAAGGTAGGACAGAAAGGAGAAAGCCTGACTGAGGGAGTACGGCAGTGGGCCTGGCTGGATTCCTAAAGAAGTTAAAGATTGAGATGCCATATGACCCTGTTATTCCACTTTTGGGAATAGCCCCCCATACAGCAAAAATTCACCTCAATAGCAAGCAAGCCATGTTCATAGTAGCACTGTTTACAATAGCAAAGTCATGGATTCAACCCAAATGTCCAACAGTTGATGAGTGGATAAGGAAAGTGTGGTACATTTATATAATGGAATACTACTCAGCCATCAAAAATGATGAACTAATGCAATTTGCTGGGAAATGGATGGAATTAGAAACAATTATATTGAATGAAGTATCCCAGATGCAGAAAATTAAGTGCCGTATGTACTCCCTAATAGGTGGATCCTAGTACCAAACCCACTTAGAGACACTCAAAGATAAATCTCTGTAATACCTATAGTAATTGCAAAAATTATAAACAGGAGAGAAGGGGAAGAAGGGCACCGCCAGAAACAAGCAGAGACAATAGGCCACCATCAAGGACTGCAAGTAAGTAATGAAACATCTGGTTAAGCTCACAGACTTTCCTTCCTGGTCACTTGCAACTGATGGGGTATGATCTTACCAGAAAGGGAGGGCATACAGTCTGGAAGATAGAAGGTAACCATTTTGCAAATGGGAGACTGACCTCTCCCCTCACCACGGTCTTCTACTCTTATTCCATCTACCTTTGAATCTACTCTTATAATAAGACTCCATTTTAACAGCTTTTTATTTCTGGCCAGGGGGTGACATCCAATACCCATCAGGATAGAGCCAAGGGCATTGCAGGAAGAGCAAAACTGAAAAAAAAACAAAACTATAATTCAGAATATCAAAGACTCTATATCAACCACCTGGTATAGGCCTGCCTAATCTCTCCCCATCCTGAAGCTCAGGGAAATTTGCAGAAGAGGGGGTGGTAAGATTGTAAGTGCACAAGGATGGAAGGAATGATGATATGCAAGATACTCCACACAAGTTAGGGAGAAGCAATCATAATAGGACACTGCATGATCTGCGCAATGAGCAACATATCATTAATCCCTTAAAGTCTAGCATGGACTAAAGGCACTAGGATCCTTAGAAGCAAGGCATTAACAGCCAATATAGTGTTCCTATACTTAAGGCAAACACAAGAAAGAATTCTAGGAAATGCCACTGAGTCCTTACACCTCATGAGAGAGGAGGACCCAGAGGGAAGTTTGACATACACATTAAAGGGTGATCCAGGGATGGGGGGAAGGTGACACTGGGAGAAAGGGAGGGAGGGGGGAAAGAAAGAGGAAAAGAGGGGAGGGACCAGGGATGTACAGGGAGAGGTAGAGGGAGGGAGGGGACTGGGGTACCTATTACATTTGTATAAGTGGAAAAAAATACATTATTTAAAAATATAAATAAATAAATAAATAAATAAAAGATTTATCTTTTATCCTTATGCTTAAATTCCACTTAAAAGCATTCAAAAACTCAACCAAAGAGAAGCCTGCCAAGTATTGGGAGTGGGAAATGTCAGGCAATAGAATAGCAGTATCTCTCAAGTATCCTGGCAACTGTATACTTTTCAAAAATCACAATATATTTTTTCTTCGTAAGACTATAAATTCATAATATAGAAATGTGAAAAACAGAGATGTGAAGCACATTTGGCTTAGACAGAGGCATCATCTATGTGAAGAACATAGTTGAATCTATTCTGTGCAATGGGGGAAAAGCACATTACAAAATGTTGCTGGCTGTATACATTGCTAAAACCTCTGGGATGCTATTAGCACTGTCTATTAAAATTAAAAATGAATGGATTTTTGCCTCAACAGTCTTACTCCTGGGAATCTTTCACACAGAAACAAAAGATAGAGGTTGCAAGCACATATTTATTGCAAGAATTATCATAGTAGCAAAACTAGAAAGCTTCGAAGATGTGAAAATGAAAAATATTTAAAGAATGTCAAGTCCATAGCAAAAATACCATGAGCATAATTTTTAAATGTACCAAAATAACATGCCTTAAAGAAGTAGTTTCCATGGAACTCTTTAAAATATACATACAAATTAAGTACATCTGTAGATATATGATACATAAAGAACTCTTCAAAACACCATACATATCCAATAATATGACAAATGCCATAGAGCTATGTAAAATAATGACTAAGCATTCATTTGTATAGAAATATGTAAGGTTTACATAGGCTTGTGGTTACGAAAGTGTTTAAGATGAGGCAAATGAAGAGGAAAGGAAGGCATAGAAAATTTTGAATAATCATGTATAGAATGTAATTGGCATGTATACATTCAACATACATAGAAAATACAGAAAAAAATTTGCTTTTTAGGCAAAATAATTAAAATTCCCCTAACGGAGAAAATAGCACATTTTTTAAAAAGCATTATGCAGCTAACATGGGTAGTAGAAAAAAATGTATATTAGACTTTTGGTCTTTCATTTTTTTCATATTACAAGCTAAATGTATAGAATTTAAAGAAAAGATGTTGTGAACCATAAAAATTGTATATCTTTTTTATTTATTTGTTTATTTATTTATTTATTATTTATTTTTATTTCCAATCATGAAAACTTAACAGGTACACTGAAACCCTTCCTTTCTCCACCCACCTGACACCCTGCTCTCCCCCTTTGTTCCCTCCTCCCTCCCCATCCACCAGTGGCTCCCCCCCCATCCCCAGAGCATCCTTTAATGTATATGCCAAAATCTCCTCTGGGTCCTCCTTTCCGATGAGGTGCAAGGACTCAGCAGCATTTCTCAGAACCCTTTCCTGTGTTCCCCTTAAGCATAGGAACACTACTGTGGCTGTCAATCCCTAGCCTCCAAAGAACCTAGTGCCTTTAGTCCATGCTAGACTTTGTGGAGTCAATAATGTGTTGGATATTGCACAGGGCTGCAAAGTCCTATTATGATTGCTTCAGCCCTAACTAGTGTGGAATATGTTGAATATCATGACTCCTCCCATCCTTGTGCTCTTACAATCTTACCACCTACTCTTCCACAATTTTCCCTGAGCTACAGGATGGGGAGAGATTAGGCTGGCCCAGTTCCAGGTGGTTGATATAGAGTCTCTAATGTTCTAAATTATGATTGTTGATTTTTTTTTTTTTTTTTGGTTTTGCTGTTCCTGCAATGCCCTTGGTTCCATCCCGATGGGTATTGGAATTCACACTCTGGCCAGAGATAAAAACCTGCTAAATGAGAGTCTTGTTATAAGAGTAGATTCAAAGGTAGATGGAATAAAAGTAGGAGACCAAGATGAGGGAGGGGTCAGTCTCCCATTTGCGAAATGGTTACTTTCTATCTGCCAGACTATAATCCCTCCCATTCTGGTGAGATCATTCCCCATCAATTGCAAATGAACAGAAAGGAAAGTCTGTGAGCTTAACCAGATGTCTCATTACTTACAGTCCTTGATGGTAGCTTATTTTCTCTGCTGTAACATGGTCCCCTCACTCCTTGTTTCTGATGCGGCCCTCCTTCCCCATTCCTCCTGATTATAATCTTTGCAATTACTGTAGGTATAATAGAGATTTATCCTTGAGTCTCTAAGTGGGTTTGGTACTAGGATCCACCTATTAGGGAGTACATACGGTACTTAATTTTCTGTGTCTGGGATACTTCATTCAATATAATTGTTTCTAATTCCATCCATTTCCCAGTAAATTGCATTAATTCATAATTTTTTAAATTTATTTTTGTTTATTATTATTTATTCAACTGTACACATGTGCGTGTGTATGTGTGCACGTGTATGTATGTCTGTGTGTGTGTCTGTGTATGTGTAGAAGCACGGACGAATTCACGAACCACCATGCACGTCTCCATCTCCTTCTGCCCCGGGATTCACAGGCTCCGCCCTACCAGGACCAGAAGCGCAGGCTGCCCCCACTTCTGTCTGGCGTCAATACGTGGGATCTGGGATCCGAACTCAGGACCTCCCGCCTGCAAAGCGGAGGCTTAACCCCTGAGCCACCTCTCCAGCCCTTAATTCATAATTTTTGATGGCTGAGTAGTATTCCATTGTATAAATGTACCACATTTTCCTTATCCACTCATGAACTGTTGGACATTGAGTTGATTCCATGACTTTGCTATTGTAAACATTGCTGCTATGAACATGGCTATCCTTGTGCTATTGAGGTGAATTTTTGCTGCTATGGGGGCTATTCCCAAAAGTGGAATAACAGGTTCATATGACATTTCAATCTTTAACTTCTTTAAGAATTTCCAGATGGCTCGCCAGAGTGGTTGTATGAGCCTGCATTCCCACTAGCAATGTGGGAGAGTTCCCCTCTCTCCACATCCTCTCCAGCAATTGGTGTTTGTATTGTGGATTTGCCGTCCTTACCAGGAGGAAATGATATCACAGAGAGGTTTTGATTTTCATTTCCCTGATGGCTAAGGTTGTGGAGCATTTTTTAAGATATTTGTTAGACATTTTAATTTCATCCCTGATTAAGTTTCTTTTAAGTTTCAACACCCATTTTTTTTAATTGGCCCGTTTGTTTCCTTGGTGCTTAGTTTTCTAAGTTCTTTGTGCACTCTGGATAATAGAACCCTATCAGATATATGGTTAATGAAGATTTTCTCCCATTCTCCCATTCTTTATATGAACAGAAGCTCTTTAATTTCATAAGCTCTCATCTGTTGAGTGTTGGTTGTAGTGATTATACTATTGGATGTCCGTTTTGGAACTGTTGGCATAGACCAATCAGCTCGAGGGAGTTCCCTACCCTTTCAACTATGGTTTTTATAGTCTCTGACCTTATATCGAGGTCCTTGATCCATTTGGAATTAATTATTGTGCATGGTGACAACTACGGGTCCCCTTTTAATCTTCTGCATGTGAAGATCCAGTTTTGCCAGCACCATTTTTTGAAGAGACTGTTCTTTTTCCATTGGATTTTTTGGGCACCTTTGGCAAAGATCAAATGGCTGTAGTTGTGTGGGCTTATATCTTGCTTTTCAACCCTTATCCACTGATCTGTGTGTCTATTTTGCAGCCAATACCAGGCTGTTTTTACAACTATTGGTTTGTAGTGTAGACTAAGGTTTAGCCGTGTTTTTATCACTGAGGATTGTTTTTGCTATCCTGGGTCTTTTGTGCATCCATATGAATTTTGAGATTGTTTGGTCAACTTCTTTAAAGAATGGCTTTGGGATTTTAATTGGATAGCATTGTATCTGTATATTGCTTTGTTAGGATGGTCATTTTTACAATATTGAGTCTGCCAATCCAGGAACATGGGAGGTCTTTCCACCTTCTGGTGTCTTCTGCAATTTCTTTCATTATGGTTTTAAAGTTTTCATTTTACAGGTCTCTTACTTCCTTGGTTGGGTGTATACCAAATTATTTCATTTTTTTAGGGGTTATAGTAAATGGGATTGTTTCTCTCGGGGCTTTTTCACTTCTTTCATAATGGGCATATTGGAAGGCCACTAATTTTTGTACATTTATTTTGTATCCCACCACACTGCTGAACTTCTGTATTAGTCCCAGCAGTTTCCTGGTGGAGTTTTTAGGATCATGTCATCTGCAAATAGAGATGAATTGACTTCTTCCTTGCCTATTTGAATCCTTTTTATGCCCTTTTGTTGTCTTATGGCTTCAAGCTAATACTTCAAGTACAATATTGAATAGAAGTGGTGAGAGTGGACAACCTTGTCTAGTTCCTCATCAAAGTGGGAATGCTTCCAATTGTTCCCCATTGAGCATAATCCTTGCTGTGGGCTTGTTGTATACAGCTTTTATTATATTGATAAAGGTTTCTTCCATTCCAACTTTCTCTAGGTTTTTGATCTTAAAGAGCTGTTGGATCTTGTCAAAATTTTTTCTGAATCTATCGAGAGTATCATGTGGTCTTGGACTTTGGACTGGTTTACATGATGAATTACATTTATTAATTTGCATATGTTGAACCAACCTTGTGTGCCAGGGATGAAGCCTACTTGATCCTTGTGAGTGATCTTTTTGATATGCTTTTTGAATCTGATTTGCTAAGACTTTGTTGAGGATCTTTGCATCTGTGTTCATCATAGAGATTGGCCTATGATTTTCTTTTTTAAGTGGATCTTTATTAGGTTTTGGGATTAAGACGATATTAGCTTCATAGAAGGAATTTGGTAGTGTTCCTTCCTTTGCTGTTTTATAGAACAGTATAGGGAGTATTGTTGTTATTAGCTCCTTAAATGTCTCGTAGAACTCTGTGCTGAATCCATCTGGTCCAGGACATTTTTCATTGGGAAGATTTGCAATTATGTCATCGATTTCCTCATATGTCGTAGGACTATTTTAAATAATTCACAACTGCTCCTTTCTCCCACTCCACCACCGGGGATGAGGGTGAGTTCCAGCCAGGCCTCACCCAGATCTAGGTAAGCTCTGCCCCCACCACCCCCAGAACCCCAGGGAGCCCAAGGCACAAAGCTCCTCCCACCATCCAGCCAGAGACACGCAGGGCCGGGGGAGGACACCCCCTGCCCTGGGCCCCGCCCCAGGCTCCCCCTGAAGCCCCACCCTCCCTTCCCCCACTCCACCTCCGGGGAGGCGCACAGTCCAGTCTGGACTCACCTCGACCTAGGTAAGCTGCTTCCCTGCTCACAGTCCAGCCTGGACTCATCTCGACCTAGGTAAGCTGCTTCCCTGCCCACCCCCAGAACCCCAGGCCAAATAATTCAGTTTAGGGAAAAATGCACAGAAATTGAAAGATCTTAAGAGTTAAAACAACAATGCCAAAGCCAAAGTGCAAATCCATGAGAAACAACACTCAAGTAAACAAATCTCCTACTGAAGGAATTAATCCCATAATGTTAGACTCCAACCAAAACAAACCCACGGAAAATGGCCATGAAAGCCTGACCCAGGATAAAGACTTTCAAAATATGATCATTACTATGTTCAATACTATGAAAGAGGAGATCCGGGAGGAATTAAATAATTGAATCAATCGCTTTGAAGAGGAGCACAACAGACACTTGGAGGAGTTGAGAAAAACAGTGCAAGAAACAAAAATAGGCATAGAGCAGTTAAAACCGACTCAAGTAGAGTTTAAAATCAAACTAAAAGACAAGTTATCTTCAACCCAGAACTCAATGGAGACTCTTATCAGCAGAACTAACAAAGCAGAAAATAGAATTTCAGACCTTGAAAACAAAGTGGGAGTATTAACCAGCTCAATAGAAGAGGTTGTTAAAGCCAAAAAGATACTCGAGAGAAATATTCAAGAGATATAGGACACCCTGAAGAAGCCTAACATGCGTATTCATGGAATACCAGAGCAAGAATACCAAAATACCACACCTGAAGAAATTTTCCAAACGATCATCAAGGAAAACTTTCCTCATCTAAAAAAGAGAGGCCCATCCATATACAAGAGGCATTCTGCACCCCAAACAGATATGACCAAAATAGAAACTCGCCATGGCAAATAATAGTTAAAACATATTCAAGACAAAGAAATGGTCCTGAGAGCTTCAAGGGAGAAAAAACAAGTCACTTTTAAAGGTAAACCTATTAAAATAACAAATGACTTCTCAGTCAAAACAGTAAAAGCAAGAAGAGCTTGGAGAGACATACTTCAAGTATTGAATGAGCAAAAATGTCAACCCAGGCTGATTTACCCTGCTAAACTATCCGCCATGATCGAGGGAGAAAGAAAAATCTTCTAGCACAAAGACAACTTGAAGGGATACATGTCCACCAAACCAGGCCTTCAAAAAATGCTAGAAATGATACTCACGCTTGAAGAAAAATACAGGCATATCCAGGAGAACAGAAGGCAAGTATAACACCATTAAAAGCAAAGCAATATACTTATAAAAACTATTAAACATAACAAATGCCTGGAATTAAAAATAGTTTTTAAATTATAACACTAAATGTTAATGGAATTAACTCACCGATCAAGAGAAACAGATTACAAACTTGGATTAAAAATCACAATCCATCAATCTGCTGCCTGCAGGAAACCCATCTCATCACAAAAGGTAGGCATGCCCTAAAAATAAAAGGCTGATCAACAATTCTACAAGCTAATGGAAGCAGAAAACAGGCAGGGGTAGCTATTATGCTATCAGACAAAGTGGAGTTCAAACCAAAGAAAATTATGAGAGACACGGATGGATACTATATTTTAGTCACAGGTACAATTCATCAGGAAGACTTCACAATACTGAACATATATGCACCTAATACAGGCCCCTCCACATTCATTAAGAAAACCCTAAAGCGTCTAAAGCAAGAAACCAACCCCCAAACGATAATTCTTGGGGACTTCAACACCGCCCTCCTCAACATGGGATAGATCAAAGGTCAAAAGTTTAACAGAGACATTTTGGACCTTAATCAAACCCTTAAAGAAATGGACCTTACAGATCTCTATCGAACTTTTCACCCACGCACCAAAGTATATACATTTTTTCAGCAGCACATGGAACTTTCTCCAAAATAGGTCACATATTGGGCCACAAAATGAATCTACACATATACAGAAAAGTTGAAATTCTGACCTGTCCCCTATCAGACCACCACAGCCTAAAGCTGGACATCCACAACACAACAAACAAGAGAAAATACACTAACTCCTTGAAACTTAACATTATGATGCTGAATGAGAACTGGATTCAGGAAGAAATTAAAAAAGGAATTTCAAGATTTCCTGAAAGCAAATGATAATGAAAATACAACTTACCAAAATTTCTGGGACACAATGAAAGCTGTTCTAAGAGGTAAGTTATAGCTCTTAATGCCTACATAAAAAAATGGAAACATCAGGAATAAACAACTTAATGATGCAGCTTAAAGCTTTAGAAAAACTAGAGCAATCTCATCCCAAAAGCAGTAGAAGAGAGGAGGAGTTTAGCAAAATAAGGGGAGAAATATCTGAAATCGAGATTAAGAAAACGATAGAAAAAATCAACCAGTCAAAAAGCTGGTTCTTTGAAAAAATCAATAAGATTGATACACCCCTAGCTAAATTAACCAAAAGCAAGAGAGAGAAAACCCAAATTGACAAAATTAGAAATGAACATGGAGTTATCACTACTGATACCCAAGAAACCCAGAGAATTATAACATCATATGTCAAAAACTTATACTCTGTGAAGTTTGACAACACAAAAGGGATGGATGAATTTATAAGTAAACATAACTTACCTAAATTAAATCAGGAAGTTGTCAATTATTTAAATAGTCCTATAACATGGGGACCAAGTAGGCTTCATCTCTGGCACACAAGGTTGGTTTAACATATGCGAATCAATAAATGTAATTCATCATGTAAACCAGTCCAAAGTCCAAGACCACATGATACTCTTGATAGATGCAGAAAAAGCTTTTGACAAGATCCAACAGCCTTTTATGATCAAAATGATAGAGACAGTAGGAATGGAAGGAACCTTTATCAAATTAATAAATTGAAGAAGTAATCTCGAATCTTCCCACCAAAAATGTCCTGGGCCAGATGGATTCAGCACATAGTTCTACCAGATATTTAAGGAGTTAATAACACCAATACTCCTTAAACTGATCCATCAAATAGCAAAGGAAAGAACACTACCAAATTCCTTCTATGAAGCTAATATCGTTTTAATCCCAAAACCTAATAAAGATTCACTTAAAAAAGAAAACTATAGGCCGTTCTCTCTGATGAATACAGACGCAATGATTCCCAACCAAGTTTTAGCAAATCGGATTCAAAAACATATCAAAAAGATCATTCATGGGGACCAAATAGGCTTCATCCCCGGCACACAAGGTTGGTTCAACATATGCAAATCAATAAATGTAATTCATCATGTAAACCAGTCCAAAGTCCAAGACCACATGATACTCTTGATAGATGCAGAAAAACACCTTTGACAAGATCCAACTGATCAAAACGCTAGAGACAGTAGGAATGGAAGGAACCTTTATCAATATAATAAAAGCTGTATACAACAAGCCCACAGCAAGGAATATGCTCAATGGGGAACAATTGGAAGCATTCCCACTTCGATCAGGAAATAGACAAGGCTGTCTACTCTCACCAGTTCTATTCAATATTGTACTTGAAGTCATAGCTGAAGCCATAAGAGAAGAAAGGGACATAAGAGGCATTCAAATCGGCAAGGAAGAAGTCAAGCTATCCCTATTTACAGATGACATGATCTTATACCTGAGTGATCGCAAAACTCCACCAGGAAGCTCCTGGAACTAATTGAGAAGTTCAGCAGGGTGGCAGGATACAAAGTAAATGTGCAAAAATCAGAGGCCTTCCTATATGCCCAGAATGAAAGAAGTGAAAAAGCCCTGAGAGAAACAATCCCATTTATTATAGCCCCTAAAAAAATGAAATACCTTGGTATAAACCTAACCAAGGAGGTAAAAGACCTTTACAATGAAAACTTTAAAACCTAAAGAAAGAAATTGCAGAAGACACCAGAAGGTGGAAAGACCTCCGGTGTTTCTGGATTGGCAGAATCAACATCGTAAAAATGACCATCCTACCAAAGGCAATATACAAATTCAATGCTATACCAGTTGACCAAACAATGTCAAAATTCATATGGAGGCACAAAAGACCCAGGACGGCAAAGACAATCCTGAGTAACAAAAAAACACAGCTGGAGTTATTACCATACCAAACCTTAGTCTGTACTACAAATCCAAAATTTTTTTTTTTTATGGAGAAATATTAGAAATTTTTTTTTAATTTATTTTCTTTTTTTTTTTATTTCAGCTCATACAAACTTACTTGGTACACCAGTTCCCTCCCTCCCTCCTCCTCCGCCCGTACCCCCTTCTCCCCCTCCCCACCCCTCTCCCTCCCCATCCCCCAGTGCCTCCCACCCCAATTCCCAGAGAGTCCTTTCTTGTGCATGTCTGATTTTCCTCTGGGCCCTCCTCTCCGATGACGTACAAGGACCCAGTGGCCTTTCCCTGAACCCTTTCCCGTGTTCCCCTTAGGTATAGGAACACTGCTGTGGCTGCCAATCCTTTGCCTCCAAGGATCTTGGTGCCTTTAGCAGGTGCTAGACTTTGTGAGGTCAACAGTGTGTTGGACAATGCGCAGGGCATGCAAAGTCCAATTATGATTGCTTCAGCCCTAACTACTATAGAGTATCTTACATATCATTGCTCCTCCCATCCTTTTGCTCTTACACTCTTACCGCCCCCTCTTCCGCAAATGTCCCTGAGCTTCAAGATGGGGAGAGACTAAGCTGGCCTAGTTCTAGGTGGTTGATATAGAGTCTCTGAAGTTCTGGATTGTGGTTTGTTGATTTTCTTTTGCAGTTTTGCTGTTCCTGCAATTCCCTTCACTCCATCCTGGCGGGCATTGTATGTTACCCCCTGGCCAGAGACAAAAAGCTGTTAGAGTGTTGTGATAAAAGCACATTCAAAGGTAGATGTAATAAAAGTGGGAAACCACAGTAAGGGAGGGGTCTATCACCCATTTGCAAAATGGTTACTTTTTATCTGCCAGACTATATGCCCTCCTCTTCTGGTGAGATCACACCCCCTCAGTAGTAAATGATCAGGAACAAAAGTCTGTGAACTTAATCAGATGTCTCATTACTTATTTGGGTCCTTGGTGGAGGCCTATACAAATCCATAATTATAAAAACAACCTGGTACTGCTCCAAAATAGACACACAGATCAATGGATAAGGATTGAAGACCCAGATATAAGCCCACAAAGTTACAGCCATTTGGTCTTTGACAAAGGGTCCCAAAGAATCCAATGGAAAAAGAATAGCATCTTCAACAAATGGTGTTGGCAAAACTGGATCTCAACATGCAGAAGATTAAAGCTGGACCCATACTTGTCACCATGTACAAGACTTAATTCCAAATAGAGCAAGGACCTTGATATAAGGCCAGAGACTATAAAAACTATAGTTGACAGGATAGGGAACTCCCTTGAGCTGACTGGGCTAGGCCAACATTCCCTAAACAGACATCTAATGGCATAGTCACTGCTACCAACTCTCAACAGTTGGGATCTTGTGAAATTAAAGAGCTTGTCTTCAGATAAAGAGATTGTAACACAAGCTCAAAGGCAACCCACAGAATGGGCGAAAATCTTCACTAACCACATATCTGATGGATCTCTACTGCCAGAGTTCACAAGGAACATAGAAAACTAAACATCAAGGAAACCAATGGCCCAATTAAAAAATGGGCCCTGGAACTTAAAGGAAATTTTACCAGGGATGAAATTAAAATGTCTAACAAATATCCTAAAAAATGCTCCACTTCTTTAGCCATCAGGGAAATGCAAATCAAAACTTCCCTGAGATATCACCTCACTCCGGTCAGGATGGCAAAAATCCACAATACAAACAACACCAAATGTTGGGGAGTTTGTGGAGAGAGTGGAACTCTCTTAAATTGCTGGTGGGAGTGCAGGCTCATACAGCCATTCTGGCGAGCAGTCTGGAGATTCTTAAAGAAATTAAAGATTGAAATGCCATACAACCCTGCTATTCCACTTTTGGGAATAACCCCCCATAGAGCAGAGGTTCACCTCGATAGCACAAGCACTACCATGTTCATAGCAGCACTGTTTACAATAGCAAAGTCATGGAATCAAATCAAATGTCCAACAGTTGACGAGTGGATAAGGAAAGTGTGGTACATCTATACAATGGAGTACTACTCAGCCATCAAAAATGATTAATTAATGGAATTTTCCAGGAAATGGATGTCATTAGAAACAATTATATTAAGTGAAGTATTCCAAACCCAGAAAATTAAGCGCCGTATGTACTCCCTAATAGGTGGCTCCTAGTACCAAAACCATCCAGCCCACCTTGAGACACTCATAGTTAAATCTATGTATTACCTACATTAATTGCAAGGATTATGAACAGGAGGGATGGGGTTGGAGGACCATACCAGAAACAAGGAGAGAAGTGACCATGTTACAGTAGAGAAAATAGACCGCCATCAAGGACTGCAAGTAAGTAATGTGACACCTGGTTAAGTTCACAGACATTCGTTCCTGATCATTTACAACTAAGGGGGTATGATCTCATCAGAAGGGGAGGGCACATAGTCTGGCAGATAAAAAGTAACCATTTTGCAAATGGTTGATTGACCCCTCCCTCCCTGTAGTTTCCTACTTTTATTACATCTACCCTTGAATGTGCTCTTATAATAAGACTCCAGTTTAAGAGCTTTTTGTCTCTGGCCAGGGGGTGACATACAGTGCCCAGCAGGATGGAGTGAAGAGCATTGCAGGAGCAGCAAAACTGCAAAAGAAAATCAACAAACCATAATCCAGAATTTCAGATACTCTATATCAACCACCTAGAACTAGGCCAGACTAATCTCTCCCTACCCTGAAGCTCAGGGGCATTTGTGGAAGAGGGGGCGGTAAAAGTGTAAGAGCAAAAGGATGGGAAAAGTAATGATATGCAAGATACTCCACACAAGTTATGGCCGAAGCAATCATATTTGGACTTTGCATGTCCTGCGCAATGTCCGACACACTGTTGACCTCACAAAGTCTAGCATCTGCTAAAGGCACCAAGATCCTTGGAGGCAAGGGATTGACAGCCACAGTAGTGTTCCTATGCTTAAGGGGAACACGGGAAAGGGTTCAGGGAAATACCACTGGGTCCTTGTACGTCATCGGAAAGGAGGGCCCAGAGGAGAGTCAGGCATGCACAACAAAGGACTCTCTGGGAATTGGGGCTGGAGGCACTGGGGGATGGGGAGGGAGAGGTGAGGGGAGGGGGAGCAGGGGTTCGGGGGGAGAAGGAGGGAGGGAGGGAACTGTTGTACCTATTGAGTTTGTATGAGCTGAAATAATAATAAAAATCTATAAAATAAATAAATAATTCACAACTTCCTGCTTCAATTTAGGTAAGTTTTCTTTACGTAGGAATTCATCCATCTCTTTTGTGTTGTATTTCACAGAGTATAAGTTTTTGAAATATGACCTTATAATTCTCTGGATTTCATGGGTATCAGTAGTGATAACTCCATTTTCATTTCTAATTTTGTTAATTTTGGTTTTCTCTCTCTTGTTTTTCGCTAATTTAGCTAGGGGTTTATCAATCTTATTGATTTTTTCAAAGAAACGGCTTTTTGACTGGTTGATTTTCTGTATGGTTTTCCTAATATCAATTTCGGATATTTATTCTGTTATTTTTCTAATCTCCTCCCTTATACTGCTTTTGGGATCAGATTGCTCTAGTGTCTCTAAAGCTTTAAGCTACATTGTTAAGATTTTTATTTCTGATGTTTCCATTTTTTTGATGTAGGCATTAAGAGCTATGAATTTACTTCTTAGGACACCATTCATTGTGTCCCAGAGATTTTGGTAATTTGTATTTTCATTATCGTTTGCTTTCAGGAAATCTTGTGTTTCCTTTTGAATTTCTTCCTGAATCCAATTCTCTTTCACCATCATAGTGTTAAGTTTCTAGGAATTAGTGTATTTTTTGTTGTTTATTGTGTTGTGGATGTCAAGCTTTAGACCATGGTGGTCTAGAATTTCAACTTTCCTGTACATGTGGTTATTCATTTTGTGGCCCAATATATGATCTATTTTGGAGAAAGTTCTATGTGCTGCTGAGAAAAATGTGTATTCTTTGGTGCGTGGATGAAAAGTTCAATAGAAATCTGTAAGGTCCATTTCAGTAAGGGTTGGATTAAATTCCAAAGTGTCTCTGTTAAGGTTTTTACGTGTTGATCTATCCCATGTTGAGAGGGTGGTGTTGAAGTACCCAAGAATTATTGTTTTGGGGTTGATTTCTCGCTTTAGATATTGTAGGGTTTGCTTAATGAATATGGGGGGAGCTTGTATTGGGTGCACATATGTTCAGTATTGTGAAGTCTTCCTGGTGAATTGTACCTGTGACTAAAATGTAGTATCCATCTGTGTCTCTTATGATTTTTTTTGGTTTGAATTCCACTTTGTCTGATAGCATAATGGCTAATCCTGCTTGTTTCTTGGTTCCATTAGCTTGCAGAATTTTTGACCATCCTTTTATTTTTAGGATGTGCCTATCTTTTGTGGTGAGATGGGTTTCCTGCAGGCAGATTGATGGATTGTGATTTTTAATCCAAGTTTGTAATCTGTGTCTCTTGATCAGTAAGTTAATTCCATTAACATTTAATGTTATAATGGAGAAACTATTGTTAATTCTGGACCTTTATTATGTTTAGTGGCTTTAGTAAGTGTATTGTGTCGCTTTTATGTTTTAGTGGTATTATGCTTCCCTTTTGTCCTCCTGGACATGCTTGATTTTTTCTTCAAGCTTGAGTATCATTTCTAGCATTTTTTGAATGCCTGGTTTGGTGGACATGTATCTCTTCAAGTTGTCCTTGTGCTGGAAGATTTTTCTTTCTCCCTTGATCATGACGGATAGTTTTGCAGGGTAAATCAGCCTGGGTTGACATATTTACTCATTCAATACTTGAAGTACATCTCTCCAAGCTCTTCTTGCTTTTATTATTTCCATTGAGAAGTCATTTGTTATTTTAACAGGTTTACCTTTAAAAGTGACTTTTTTTTTTCCCTTGAAGCTCTCAGCACCATTTTTGTCTTGAATATGGAGTGTTTTAACTATTATTTGCCGTGGTGAGTTTCTATTTTGGTCATATCTGTTTGGGGTGCAGAATGCCTCTTGTATATGGATGGGCCTCTCTTTTTTTAGATGAGGAAAGTTTTCTTTGATGATCGTTTGGAAAATTTCCTCAGGTATGGTATTTTGGTATTCTTGCTCTGGCATTCCATGAATACGCATGTTAGGCTTCTTCAAGGTGTCGCATATCTCTTGGATATTTCTCTTAAGTATCTTTTTGGCTTTAACAACCTCTTCTATTGAGCTGGTTATTACTCCCACTTTGTTTTCAAGGTCTGAAATTCTATTTTCTGCTTTGTTAGTTCTGCTGATAAGAGTCTCTGTTGAGTTCTGGGTTGAAGATAACTTGTCTTTTACCTCGATTTTAAACTCTACTTGAGTCGGTTTTAACTGCTCTATGCCTATTTTTGTTTCTTGCACTGTTTTTGTCAACTCCTCCAAGTGTCTGTTGTGTTCCTCTTCAAAGTGGTTGATGTGGTTATTTAATTTCTTCCATATTTCCTCTTTCATAATATTGATAATGGTAATGGTCATGTTTTGAAAGTCGTTATTCTGTGTCAATCTTTCTTGGCTATTTTCCATGAATTTGTTCTGATTGGAGTCTATCATTATGGAATTAATTCCTTCAATGGGAGGTTTGATTTTTGGGTTTTGTTTCTCATGGATTTGCATTTTGACTTGGGCATTGTTGTTTTAACTCTTAAGACCTTCTTTAAATTTCTGTGTGCTTTTCACTGAACTGAATTAGTTGGCCTGGAGCAGCTCCTTCACAGGCCAGCTGGTGGGAGGAGCTGGGACTAGTGGGTTGCCTGGAGTTTGGGGGTGAGTAGGGGGAGCTTACCTAGGTCGCAGTGTGTTCTGGCTGGACTGTGGTGTCCCGGGCAGGTGGGGAAAGGAAAATTATATATCTCTTATAGTAGCTCTACCCTGCAATAAAATATGTGTGTAAATGAATATCTGCTTGCCTGTTTTGTGTACTTAGCATATGTGTTGTATTTTAAGAGTTGGATCAAGGAGATATATAAAGATGAAAATAAATCCTGCCAAATTATATTGAGAAAAGTAATCATAATAATAGCATTGTTATGGACAAATTGTCCTATAAGGATATGCCACTTTGGCAAGTTACTGATGTTATTTCTCTTATTTCATTAATTTTATTTTCCATTATTCATTTTTCATAAAGAAAACTTTATGTGGCACACATACATATGTGTTTATGTTTGTGTATGTGTGCTTGTGTGTAAATGAGTGTTCATGTGCAAAAAGAGACATCTGGTTTTCAAAATCCTGGGTTTTTCTAGAGGAAAAGGAAGAGTACAACAGGTTACAGCAAGCACAGACAGATGTTTCAGCAGGTAAAGGCACTTGAAACCAGAGTTCAGTTTCTGAAACCAACGTGCAAGTTGTCCTATATCCACACACGCATTGTACCAAAAGTGTAGTCACACACAGTATATATACATATACACACAAGATAGAAGTAGAGGAGAGAAAGAAACAGATAGGGCTAATAAAGGTATTACAGGTTTCTACTGGAAAGAAAATATGTGTTGTAGTATGCAGAAGAGATAGATGAAAGACAGCCACATTCATGGACCATCTGTTTTGATAATATTTTAATACATAAAGAAATGAGGTTGCTTGTCTTGGTGTGGGTCACAGAAAGAAAAAAGGATGAGAACTCAAAAATATATACAGGAGGTAGAAAGAGACTGTATCAAAGATACATATGGAGTTTCTGGAATCCAAAATTTAGTAAATGCTGCATCTGCTAATTTACATTTTCTTCCTGGAAGTGAGAAAACTTTAAGAGTGGGAATTCAAGCTTGATTTTTCATGATGCATTCTAGAGAGCTCTTTCAGCCTCCAAATGCATATGCACAGAAGCAGGAAAGAAACAGGATTCTGAATGTTGCCAACACTGCCTGATCTCAGCTAAATGATTGTTACGCTCTCAGCTGCACTTCCTCTTGAAACTCTAATGATCCATAAGTAAACTGACATGATTCTGTGTCTGGTATTTATCTGGAAGCCACCTGTGGTGCCCCTGCCCTTCTTTGAATGGTCTTTCAGCACACAGCCCAGTAGCTCAGACTGTGCGTTGTCTGACATTTTTTGCCAACAATGGCATGAATGTGTCCTTCATGCAATCTCTTCATTCGCATTCTGTTGAGCAGAACACAGCTTTCCCAGTGACCAGAGTCAACAAGTTGGTCAACATGCTCCTGTTCCTGAGGGGGAATTCTGCAGCTTTGTTGCAGAATGGTGTGGATACAGAAAATGGTGTTTTTGCCTGGCCATGTGATACCGAATTTTCTTTCTTCGAATCTTAACTTTTGCTTAAAAACATGTTCAAATTACTAACTGAGAAATTACTATTACCTTAATTATCAGAAAACTTCATCATGTGGCCAAATTCTTATCAAAAACAAACAGATAAGTTAGCCTGCATCAAGTACATTGCTAAATAATGAAAATGAGTTTAGGTAACCAAAACTAACTGTTCATATTTTCCTGCAAGCAAGCTATTTCTTATTCAAAATCTTACACATGACTGGTTGTCCACTATAATTCAGTAATGGAAGTATACAGCACTGTTATGTCAACAAAATATATTTTAATGTTTTCATTTCCTAGTTGTACCTTTTAAATTTTCACCCATAACTTGCCAAGTGTTTTGCATGACACATGGCTGTAGATTGTTACCTGCAATGGTCTGTTAAGGTCGTCCCCACCAAATTGAGCATAAATGCCTGAGTGAGGAGAGTGAGGAGGTGAGAGGCTTGAAATCTAGCCCAGACCCTTCTGCTTCTCAAGCTGTGAGCCTTTATGAAGGGAAGCAAAAATGCACATGTCTAGAGAATATTTCTGAAAAGACTCCAGGGAGCACTGAAGGACTGCTCCTTAGATTCCAAAGCATATCATGGTAATTTGATTAGCGATGGCTGTCACTGCTTTGACAAATGCTGTGTTTATGGAAAGTGAAAGCATATGGCAAGGACAGAGAGCACACCTGAGACAGTGACTGAGTTGACATTTCTTGTTATGTATCAATGGCTCTGCCGCCGTGTAAACCTCAGTGGGCACGCACAGGCTGCTCAGCAGAGAATTTCCCTGGCTTTCAGGCGACAGTCTTTTGCAAAACAAAAAAACAATATGCTTGTCTATAAGCTCACTACCTTTTTAATAATTTCAATAACAATTATTTTTACCACATTCCAAGAACACAGGTAGAGATTTCCTCCATTAAGAAAGATATAGAAATAGGTTATTTAATTTTAGTCTTTTACAAAAACAGGTAGGAAAAATTATATCAGAAAAGAAAATCATTTTATGGGTACTTTTATGATTGTATGTTGGGTGTTTTCTTAGAGTAGATGAAAATGTAATGTTATTTAAATGTAAGTGTATAATTTAAAAAGTGAAGAAACTCAGGAATATGGACTAAAGTAGAAAAATTGCTTTCAAAATTCTTTCCTGATATCTGTATTTCAAATCAGATCCTGCTGTGATAATTGCCCCTGATGGTTGGTGAGTGTATTTCTTCAAAGTTTTCTAGTTTGCAAATGTCACATTAATTTATTTTAAAAAAAGATTCTTGGTAAAAATGGTCTCATTTTTTATATTGAACAATATACAGTGGGCATCTCTCAGTATAAAACCAGTAATGGTATACCATAGTTTTTAAATGTGCTTTTGCACTTTATAATTCAATCATACATGTACTATTTCCCTAAATGTTTCAGTTGTCAATGACAGTAATTCAGTAATTATAGATAACGATATTCATGATACTTTGATTGGTGAATGGAAGGATATGTGCTGAGCTGAATATGGTAAGTTATCTCTGCTGTTTCTAATAAATAACTGTTTCCTAATTTTAGAACCTATAAACATTACTTCATGTGGTATAGGAAAATTTTATATTATTCCAGATTTTTCATTTACAATGCTTTTGGGAGAAACACAAAGAGTCCTGTGATACAAGAAGGGAGATAGTAGGGGTGAATAGCAGAGCAGGAGGCGTGAAGGGAGGGGAGGGTGTGGGAGAAGGGTATTTCCACTAAAAGATGGGGAGGAGCAAAGTGGGTGGGAATAAGATCTGGTCAAAGACATAAACACAGTCCTTTTTTGTTTTTTTGAAAAAGAAGATAGGACTTTTCTTCTTTTTTTATATTTATTCATTTTTTTCCCAATCACACAAGCTTAATAGGTACCCCAGTCCCTTCCCTCTCTCTACCCCTTCCTTTCACCCCCTCCCTCCCCTTCTTCTAGTGCTTCACCCTTATCCCCCCTCCTATTCCCTGGAGCATCCTTTTGTCTGAATGTCAAACTTCCCTCTGAATCCTCCACTCTAGTGAACATTGCCCAGAGCCCTTTCTTGGGCTCTCCTGTAATATGAGAACACCATTAATCCCTTGCTTCTAAGGATCCTGTGATCAATGCTAGACTTTGGGAGGACGTTGACATATCAGTCATTGTGCAGGTCATGCAAAATCTGGTTATAGCTACTGTGGCCCTAACTTGTGTGCAGTATCTTGCATATCATTGTTCTTCTACATCTTTTTTGTAAATAAATTAATGAATAATGAAAACTAAAATAAACTTCAAAAACAAATGGTGTGAAGATAAGGAAGAACTGAATAAATGATGGATTATTGATAAACAGGCAGATGATAGACAAATGAAAATGATAGACTGATAAAGATGATAGATTGATAGATAGATAGATAGATAGATAGATAGATAGATAGATAGACAGATATATAGATAGATGATAGGTTGAAAGCAATTGATAATAGTAAATGAAATAGATGCATGAGATGACAGACAGATCATAGGTGACAAATGATAGATTATAAATGATAAATATATGAAAGATGATATATAGATAATAGATTTAATGATGAATTGATATATGGTGTATTCCTCATAAATATGCTTTTGTTTCTTACATCTTGATTAGTAGATAAGACAGAATATACCTCTTGACACTACAGTAGAATAAATCACTGTTAATCTTAATAATCATTAGCATTGAGTGGATCTGAATGAAATATACAGAGAAATACTTTACACTATCTTTGAAAACATTTACTAGCCTAAGATTCTTACCAATAAAAGTTGAAACTTTCCGTGTAGTCATTCACAGCTGTAATTTCAGCACTTCACTGTGTAGAGGCAGGAGAATGAGATGCTCAAGGTCTATAAACTGGACTACATGAAACTTGTCTTGAGATAAACAGAAAAACAAATTTTATAAATAAAAAGTAATATACTACTCAAATAAATGCCAAAAACTGCATCAGGCTACAAAGAAATCATGAAAGAATATTGTAAAGCTTTAATTATGGAAACCTGTCTGTTGTTATGGCATCACAACAATCACAATCCTCACTCACCTTGTCTTATATGTTGTCTTTTTCATTTCTTCCTATTAGAGCCACTTGGAGAAAAATATCTTAGTATATGAGATACAAGTCCAAAGTGTTTTGAAATGAATGCAGAAAATCACTTTTTATATTCATGATTAAACTT
This sequence comes from Typhlomys cinereus, assembly GCA_023101885.1. Classification (NCBI taxonomy): domain Eukaryota; kingdom Metazoa; phylum Chordata; class Mammalia; order Rodentia; family Platacanthomyidae; genus Typhlomys; species Typhlomys cinereus. The sequence goes on from JALPQD010000161.1 coordinate 1,647,783, forward strand.
GCTACTTTATGTAAATCTGCAATCATTAATTTAATTTACCACTGTGTTAAATAATCTCTATCAAGATTTGCTTTAATAGCTCTTTTTATACTGAAAATCCTGCTGAGACTAGTGTAGTGAATATTTAATTTTTCTCCATGATTAAAAGAACATACTGTACTCAAATACAAGATACGTTAAGTTTTATATTCCAGAGCATGCTAATGCCCCCTCCCAAAGTCTTCTAACCTAATAGCAAAGAGAAATTACTCACATTGGTACAAATCAAATAGGGGCCTCATGAAAGCAGTGAATTTTCATTCCACCTGGAAGCAGAGCATAATGCCTTTGATGAAAACATCAACAGAACTGAGGTCTTCCTGTGGACTTAATGATGATGAATGACTATCATTACAACATGTGGGAGAAAAGTAAAATCTCAAAACATTGCCCATACTAGAGGAAGCATTGTAAGCCATCCCATTTTGGAGATGATGAAACTCTCCATAAAATGTATTATCATATTAAATTTCAGCTAAACTTGATCCTCTATCTCTTATCTGACCTGAAAAGCTGCACTTCGACTGGTCTTCAAAATTCTACCTCTATCCCACTTCCCTTAGTATTGGTCATGAATATTTTTCTCCTTTAAGTGGAACTACATTCTTTACCACAAATATAATTTAAAGCACAGTCTATTTTCTTTCTCTATGCCATTTTTATGAAGCACAACTATAAGTATTGTCAAAAGGTCTCTTGCTCTTTTCTCTTGATAGTTGTGTAATCAGTTGAATAGTGATCAATAAATAAACACAGATGCTACAAACCTCCAAGAGTGTCACTATGCCAGTATCGTTGGTTCCAAATAAGACAGTCTGCAAAAATCTATCATTGCAAGATACTAAGATCCTTTATCTATTGCACTTTGGATAACTAAAGTTTCACCAAGATTGAATTAGATGCCTAAGAATGTGCCAAAACATACAGGAAGTTACTTACCAGAAGACATTTATGGTCTTGAGAGTTTAAGCTAAGAATCTATCATCTGGTCCCTTTTCACTCCACCCCGCTCCGCCAGTCGGGACGCGCACGCACGGTCCAGCCGGGCCTCACCCCGCGCCCTAGGTAAGTCCCCATTCGGGCCCCGCCCACCAGGACCCCAGATCAGCCCACAGGGACCCGGCTCCGACTCCCACCATCCAGCCGGAGCCACGCGCAGGGGCCGAGGGATGAGGAGGACCTCCCACTGCGCCCGGGCCCCATCCCAGCTGCCCTCGGGTTAAATAGCTCCACGCCGACGCGCCCATCCTCCCTTTACACCACACCCCACTGCGCTGGTCAGGACGCGCACGCGCGGTCCAGCCGGGCCTCATCCAGCACCCTAGGTAAGTCCCCGTTAGGGCCCCGCCCACCAGTACCCCAGGCCAAATAATTCAGTTTAGTGAAATTGAGAGATCTTAAGAGTTAAAATGGGGCTGGAGAGGTGGCTCAGGGGTTAAGCCTCTGCCTTGCAGGCAGAAGGTCCTGAGTTCGGATCCCAGATCCCACGTATAGACGCTGGGCGGAAGCGGGGGCGGCCTGCGCTTCTGGTCCTGGTAGGGCGGAGCCTATGAATCCCGGGGCAGAAGGAGGTGGAGGCGTCCATGGCGTTTCCTGAATTCCTCCGTGGTTCTACACACACAGACACACACACACAGACACACACACACACGCACATGCGCGCGCACACATACATATGCACAATTGAATAAATAATAATAATAAAAAAAGATTTTAAAGAGTTAAAATGACAATGCCAAAGTCAAAGTGCAAATCCATGAGAAGCAACACTCAAGTAAACAAATTTCCCACTGAAGAAATTAATCCCATGTTAGACTCCAACAAGAACAAACCCGTGGAAAAAGGCCAAGAAAGCCTCACCCAGGATAAGGTCTTCCAAAATATGATCATTACCATGTTCAATACTATGAAAGAGGAAATCTGGGAGGAATTACATAATCGAATCAATCGCTTTGAAGAGGAACACAACAGACATCTGGAGGAGTTGAGAAAAACAGTGCAAGAAACAAAAAGTGGCATAGAGCAGTTAAAACAAACTCAAGCAGAATTTAAAACTGAGCTAAAAGACAAGTTATCTTCAACCCAGATCGCCACAGAGAGTCTTATCCACAGAACTAATGAAGCAGAAAACAGAATTTCAGACCTTGAAGATAAAGTGGGAGTACTAACCAGCTCAATGGAAGAGGTTGTTAAACCCAAAAAGATACTTGAGAGAAATATCCAAGAGATATGCGACACCCTGAAGAAGCCTAACATGCGTATTCATGGAATACAAGAGGAAGAATCTCAAAATACCACCCCTGAGGAAATTTTTCAAACGATCATCAAGGAAAACTTTCCTCATCTAAAAAAAGAGAGGCCCATTCATATACAAGAGACATTCCGCACCCCAAACAGATACGACCAAAATAGAAGCAAACCGCGGCAAATAATAGTTAAAACACTCCACATTCAAGATAAAGAACTGGTGCTGAGAGCATCAAGGGAGAAAAAACAAGTCACTTTTAAAGGTAAACCTATTAAAATAACAAATGACTTCTCAGTCGAAACAGTAAAAGCAAGAAGAGCTTGGAGAGACATACTTCAAGTGTTGAATGAGCAAAAATGTCAACCCAGGCTGATTTACCCTGCAAAACTATCAGTCATGATCGAGGGAGAAAGAAAAATTTTCCAGCACAAAGACAACTTTAAGGGATACATGGCCACCAAACCAGGCCTTCAAAAACTGCTAGAAATGATACTCAAGCGTGAAGACAAAAACAGGCATATCCAGAAGAACAGAAGGCAAATATAACACCATTAAAAGCGAGGCAATATACTTATAAAAGCTACTAAACATAATAAATGTCTGGAATTAACAATAGTTTCTCCATTATAACACTAAATGTTAATGGACTTAATTCACCGATCAAGAGACACAGATTACAAACTTGGATTAAAAATCACAATCCATCAATCTGTTGCCTGCAGGAAACCCATCTCACCACAAAAGATAGGCACGCTCTAAAAATAAAAGGCTATTCAACAATTCTACAAGCAAATGGAAGCAGAATACAGGCAGGGGTAGCCATTATGCTATCAGACAAAGTGGATTTCAAACCAAAAAAAATTATAAGAGACACGGATGGATACTACATTTTGGTCACAGGTACAATTCACCAGGAAGATTTCACAATACTGAACATATATGCACCCAATACGGGCCCCTCCACATTCATTAAGAAAACCCTACAGCATCTAAAGCAAGAAATCAACCCCCAAACGATAATTCTTGGGGACTTCAACACCGCCCTCTCTACATGGGATAGATCAACAGGTCAAAAGCTTAACAGAGACACTTTGGAACTTAATCAAACCCTGAAAGAAATGGACCTTACAGATCTCTATCGAACTTTTCACACACGCACCAAAGAATACACATTTTTCTCAGCAGCACCGGGAACTTTCTCCAAAATAGATCACATATTGGGCCACAAAATGAATCTACACATATACAAGAAAGTTGAAATTCTAACCTGTGCCCTATCAGACCACCAGGGCCTAAAGCTGGACATCCACAGCACATCAAACAAGAGAAAATACACTAACTCCTGGAAACTTAACACTATGATGCTGAATGAGAACTGGATTCAGGAAGAAATTAAAAAGGAAATTCAAGATTTCCTGAAAGTGAATGATAACGAAAATACAACTTACCAAAATCTCTGGGACACAATGAAAGCTGTTCTAAGAGGTAAGTTCATAGCTCTTAATGCCCACGTCAAAAAAATGGAAACATCAGAAATAAACAACTGAACGATGCAGCTTAAAGCTTTAGAGAAACTAGAGGAATCTGATCCCAAAAGCAGTAGAAGAGAAGAGATTAGCAAAATAAGGGGAGAAATATCTGAAATCGAGACTAAGAAAACGATAGAAAAAATCAACCAATCAAAAAGCTGCTTCTTTGAAAAAATCAACAAGATTGATACACCCCTAGCTAAACTAACCAAAAGCAAGAGAGAGAAAACCCAAATTAACAAAATTAGAAATGAACATGGAGTTATCACTACTGATACCCAAGAAATCCAGAGAATTATAACATCATATTTCAAAAACTTATACTCTGTGAAGTTTGACCACACAAAAGAGATGGATGAATTTCTAAGTAAACACAACTTACCTAAATTGAATCAGGAAGTTGTGAATTATTTAAATAGTCCTATAACATATAAGGAAATTGAGGAAGTAATCTCGAATCTTCCCACCAAAAAATGTCCTGGACCAGATGGATTCAGCACAGATTTCTACCAGACATTTAAGGAGTTAATAACACCAATACTCCTTAAACTGTTCCATCAAATAGCAAAGGAAGGAACACTACCAAATTCCTTCTATGAAGCTAATATCGTTTTAGTCCCAAAACCTAATAAAGATTCACTTAAAAAAGAAAACTATAGGCCGATCTCCCTGATGAACACAGAGGGAAAGATTCTCAACAAAGTCTTAGCAAATCGGATTCAAAAACATATTAAAAAGATCATTCATGGGGACCAAGTAGGCTTCATCCCTGGCACACAAGGTTGGTTCAACATACGCAAATCAATAAATGTAATTCATCACGTAAACCAGTCCAAAGTCCAAGACCACATGATACTCTCCATAGATGCAGAAAAAGCTTTTGACAAGATCCAACAGCCTTTTATGATCAAAATGCTAGAGACAGTCGGAATGGAAGGAACCTTAATCAATATAATAAAAGCTATATACAACAAGCCCACAGCAAGGATTATGCTCAATGGGGAACAATTGGAAGCATTCCCACTTCGATCAGGAAATAGACAAGGCTGTCCACTCTCACCACTTCTATTCAATATTGTACTTGAAGTCTTAGCTGAAGCCATAAGACAAGAAAGGGACATAAGAAGGATTCAAATGGGCAAGGAAGAAGTCAAGCTATCCCTATTTGCAGATGACATGATCTTATACCTGAGGGATCCCAAAAACTCCACCAGGAAGCTCCTGGAACTAATTGAGAAGTTCAGCAGGGTGGCAGGATACAAAATAAATGTGCAAAAATCAGAGGCCTTCCTATATGCCCAGAATGAAAGAAGTGAAAAAGCCTTGAGAGAAACCATACCATTTACTATAACCCCTAAAAAAATGAAATACCTTGGTATAAACCTAACTAAGGAGGTAAAAGACCTTTACAATGAAAACTTTAAAACCCTAAAGAAAGAAATTGCAGAAGACACCAGAAGGTGGAAAGACCTCCCTTGTTCCTGGATTGGCAGAATCAACATTGTAAAAATGACCATCCTACCAAAGGCAATATACAGATTCAATGCTATACCAATCAAAATCCCAAAGCAATTCTTCAAAGAAGTTGACCAAACAATCTCAAAGTTCATATGGAGGCACAAAAGACCCAGGATAGCAAAAACAATCCTGAGTAACAAAAACACAGCTGGAGGTATTACCATACCAAACCAAAGTCTATACTACAAATACATAGTTATAAAGACAGCGTGGTACTGGCTCCAAAATAGACACACAGATCAATGGATAAGGATTGAAGACCCAGATATAAGCCCACAAAGTTACAGCCATTTGGTCTTTGACAAAGGGTCCCAAAGAATCCAATGGAAAAAGAACAGCATCTTCAACAAATGGTGCTGGCAAAACTGGATCTCCACATGCAGAAGATTAAAGCTGGACCCATACTTGTCACCATGTACAAGACTTAATTTCAAATGGATCAAGGACCTTGATTTAAGGCCAGAGACTTTAAAAACCATAGTTGAAAGGATAGGGAACTCCCTAGAGCTGATTGGGCTAGGCCAACGCTTCCTAAACAGACATCCAATGGCACAGTCACTGCTACCAACTCTCAACAGTTGGGATCTTGTGAAATTAAAGAGCTTCTGTTCAGATAAAGAGATTGTCACACGAGCTCAAAGGCAACCCACAGAATGGGAGAAAATCTTCACTAACCACATATCTGACAGAGGTCTACTGTCCAGAGTGGACAAAGAACTTAGAAAACTAAACTCCAAGGAAAACACTGGCCCAATTAAAAAATGGGCCCTGGAACTTCAAAGAAACTTTACCAGGGATGAAATTAAAATGTCTAACAATTATCTTAAAAAATGCTCCACTTCCTTAGCCATCAGGGAAATGCAAATCAAAACTTCCCTGAGATATCATCTCACCCAGGTCAGGATGGCAAAAATCCACAATACAAACAACGACAAATGCTGGAGAGGATGTGGAGAGAGGGGAACTCTCCTACATTGTTGGTGGGAATGCAGGCTCATACAGCCATTCTGGCGAGCCATCTGGAGATTCTTAAAGAAATTAAAGATTGAAATGCCATATGACCCTGCTATCCCACTTTTGGGAATGACCCCCCATGCACCAGAGGTTCGCCTCGATAGCACAAGCTCGACCATGTTCATAGCAGCACTGTTTACAATAGCAAAGTCATGGAATCAACCCAAATGTCCAACAGTTGACGAGTGGATAAGGAAACTGTGGTACATCTATACAATGGAGTACTACTCAGCCATCAAAAATGATGAATTACTGGAATTTGCTGGGAAATGGATGTCATTAGAAAGAATTATATTAAGTGAAGTATCCCAAACCCAGAAAATTAAGCGCCGTATGTACTCCCTAATAGGTGGCTCCTAGTACCAAACTCACCCAGCCCACATTGAGACACTCAAAAGTAAACCTATGTAACACAGTAATTGCAAGGATTATGAACAAGGTTAGGAGGGCCACACCAGAAACAAGGAGAGAGGGGACCATGTTACAGCAGAGAAAATAGGCCTCCATCAAGGTCTGCAAGTAAGTAATGAGAAACCTGGTTAAGTTCACAGAGGTTCTTTCCTGATCTCACCAGAAGGGGAGGGCATATAGTCTAGCAGATAAAAAGTAATCATTTTGCAAATGGGTGATGGACCCCTCCCTCAGTGAGGTTTCCTACTCTTATTACATCTACCCTTGAATGTGCTATTACAACAAGACTCCAGTTTAACAGCTTTTTGTCTCTGGCCAGGGGGTGACATACAGTGCCCAGCAGAATGGAGTGAAGGGAATTGCAGGAGCAGCAAAACTGCAAAAGAAAATCAACAAACCACAATCCAGAACTTTAGAGACTCTATATCAATCACATAGAACTAGGACAGCCTAATCTCTCCCCATCCTGGAGCTCAGGGACATTGCGGAAGAGGGGGCGGTATGATTGTAAGAGCAAAAGGATGGGAGGAGCAACGATTTGCAAGATTCTCAACAATAGTTGGGGCCAAAGCAATCATAATGGGACTTTGCATGCCCTGCGCAATGTCCAGCGCACTGTTGCCCTCATAAAGTCTAGCGTCTGTTAAGGGCACCGAGACCCCTGGAGGCAAGGGATTGACAGCCATAGTAGTGATCTTATGCTTAAGGGGAACAAGAGAAAGGGCTTATGGAAATGCCACTGGGTCCTTTTATGTCATCGGAGAGGAGGACCCAGTGGAGAGTTAGGCGTACACAATAAAGGACTCTCTGGGAATTGGGGGGGAGGCACTGGGGGAAGGGGAGGGGGAGGAGGGGGTTCGGGGGGAGGAGGGGGGAGGGAGGGAACTGGTAAAAAATTTTAAAATGTATAATTAAATTTTTAATAAAAAAAAGGAAAAAAAAAGAATCTACTATCTTAAACAGGATTAATGAAGTTGTAAACATATTTTAATTATATTATAAAATACAAAGCTTGAATATGTCTTGTTAAAATGAATATAAAAGTGAATATTTGCACAGTGATCTCATTGTTTGGGTGAGAAAGTTGACAGCAAATTATTTTCTATCACCTCAATACTAATCAAAGGAAACATATAGAATTATCCTTGAGGTCTGCTATTCCATAAAGTACCCCTTACATGTGTACTTTAAACTTTAAAGTATGTTTTATGATGTAACACAAAACAGCAGACTTTTGCATTTGTGATATATTGAGTTCTTAACGTATATATATTCATTATTATATCTTCAGATCATGACAAAGTTATATTAATAAATTGAAATTTTAAGATAAACTTTTCAAAAAGTCTTTCAAAGATGTTTCCTGGTGTAATTATATTCATTATAAATTTATATATAAGTGATGCATAATGAAACCAGGCTAAAAAATTCTAAGTATGCATGGACTAATACATCCACTATCAAACTGAGAGAAAATCCAAGAACACTAAAATATTTTATAAAACAAAATGTTCTAAGATTTGGGGTAGTTCATATTTTATAAGTGAGACTGAAATGTTCAAATACAGAAGTATGTTTCAGGGTGTCTGTTATTTAATTATTTCTATTATTTAGCCCCTGTTAATCAGAGACTGAAATGAAAAATTTAAAACAGGTTTATTTTGGGGGAAACTGTAGAAAGCTTGATTTTTCAAAAGTAACAATGTTTAGCAAATCCAACAGCAGGTCGATTTGACTTGTTTGAATCAAAAGAAATTCCTGAGCAGGGAGTTGTTTAAGCTTTGATTATTTGAACCCTAGGGAAGCATTTGCCAATAGATTGTGCTGTATCCATAGATACACGTGGAACCTAGTGCTAAGTGAACAGTTTCTAGTTAAACTATGCAAATATCTTTTCTTTCCATCAAACCAGGAAATGACAGACAGATCTAAATCTTTAAAACATGGGAAACCATTATATATATCATCAGATATAAACCTTCAATGACTGAGCTTCCTCGATATAAAGGGTAAATTTATTTGCATCCGAAATTGTTGCAATAACAGTGGATATTTATCGTTATCATTGAAGCATATTCCTAAAAGAAAAGAGAAATTCAAGGCTGCTCAGAATACATGCCACTGAGGAGAATATTAGGAAAGGACTTATAAATATAATTTTAACAAACACCAGGAAATGAATACATTTTTCATTTCATATGTACAAGCTACTTTGTTCTAATTTTCAGTTGATTTAACCATTGATTTGTTATACTCTACACTTGATATCTTCCATTGCACCTCTGAAAAATTCTATTTTATTCTGATATCTGCATCAGTGGCACTTTCAATCCATCTGTCCTTGAATAAGTCCATCGCCATAATCCATTGAAGAATCAAGCACTTTGCCATATCTTTAAGAGGATCATTTAGGATAAAAGTCATGTTTCACCATTTGCTGAAAGAAGCTCTCAATATAACAACTTTCATTATGTGTTGAAAGGCTGCTTAACACATCTTCCTAACACTAACACATGTGCAATCATATTCCTACTAATGCAGTTTGTATTTACAGGTGCTGGGATTCCTAAGAGGACACTCAGTTCATATCATTCACCTGGTCTCTGTACAGTATACCTTTATGAAGTGTCCAGATGTGTTTCTCAATATTCTCAGAAACCTCTTAGTTTCATAGTGATTCTTAATAGCTTTGTATCTAAGTTTTAAATTAAATCAAAAGCGTAAAGCATTAGGTTTCTTCACCCTTATGCATGCACTGCTTTTTCTTCATTTTATTTATATGTCTTATGTACTTTTTTGTGCCAAATTTCAAAAGACACCTTCCATTCATTTTTCATGCCTGATATAAAATAAATTACAGGAGAGAAAAACTTTAACTCATCCTTAATAATGTGGTTTTTTGAGACCACTTTAATATACTTTAGCAGACTTTCAAAATGGAATTTTTTAGTGAGGTGCCTAAGTGCTTTCAAATTATGTTTTCCATTGGAATCTGTAGAAGAATCTACTTTTAAAATGCTTTTGCTCTTTTTTCCAACTCACAATGAAAACAAGTACTTGGTAACTAAAGTTGTAAAGTCACACATTATTTACAGTATGATACTTGTTCATGAAAGTTAATATTCACCTAAATTTTACAATTCTTATTTCTTTGAAAAGTTAACAAATCTTGCTATGACAACAAATAAACATATTACAAGGGTTTATCACAATTTTAGTCCCAATAGTCCCATTGAATTTCTGTTTCCTTTTGGATGAGACTTTGGAATAATTATTCATTTTATAATTAATGTCTGAAATTGTTTCACCATTACCTTGAAGTTGAAAGGCTCAGAGATATTAATGATGTATTTCATACAAAAGAATTTGAGAAGCTGGGATGTGAGACTATCTGTCTCTGTTTAGTTTTCTGTTTCCTGGAATAAATTTGCCACACTTTCATCAACATCGAAGGAGGAGGGTCCATATTAACACAAGCAGCTGAGGAAATGAGACATAACTTATTCATTCTCTCTCTCTCTCTCTCTCTCTCTCTCTCTCTCTCTCTCTCTCTCATTTCTGTTGCTCCATAAAGATAGAAAATATATGTTTAGAATAGTGATAGTAACATGTAAAGACAGTCACAGACAAACAATTTGGAAAATCAGAAGACCATTAACTTGGTAAAAAAAAAAAAGTAACTGAAGATCTGGATGAGTCAGGTGAGTGTGTTCATATTAATTCTTTATTAAATTTTCTGCAGTAAAAATACTTTTTAATTTGTTTTAAAATACCAATTTTTATTTGAATAAATCTGTTGATGCTAAATGCAAATGAAAGACATCCAACATTTATGTATCACACCATAAATTAATGAATATAATTATATGACATGCACAATTTGAGAATCTAGAGTTTGATATACTACCTATATCAAAAAGTTCACAGTAATTAAAAGTCAAAAATGAAGTTGCCTCTCTGTCTGATCAACTGTATGCGCAAATCAAAAAATAATTTTAAGGTCTGGCATATCATTTAAGATATACTTTGAAAATATCCAAATATCTATTTTGGTTGGATAAAACACATTTATGCATGCAGTTGTATGAAAAACCAAACCAAAAAAATAGCATGATGCTCATTTCATAGCATGAAGAAAAGAGGCATTGAAACAGAAAAAGAGAATATGATGGATAAATTACATGAAGTTCCCATATCATTGTTATAAGTAGCATATTGAATGGCTTTGTATCTTTTGGCACATTATCTTATTTGAATAGTGTCATCTGCATCACTCATGTGAAAATATTCACTCTGGGATTCTGTCCTCGATACAGTGAATTTTTTTCCCTAATACAATGTACACCCTTGAATTTCTGTGTTGTCAATTTTTGACAAAAAGACTCTAGGACACACAGAAAAAGGTAGTATGACTCCTAAATAACTCTTTGCTTTCATGATAGGCATGAATTTTTATTTTAAAGATGATTTCAAGTTAGTAGGGAACACACTTTGTCAAAACTGGGAAGGGGGAAGCAGCAGAACTGAAAAGTATGCAACTGGGTCTGCAAAGCAAGATTTCAACACACACACACACAGACACAGAGAGAGAGAGAAAAAGAGAGAGAGAGAGAGAAATAGACCTAGAGAGAGAAAGATAGAGAGAGAATGAGACAGAGAAATGATAGCTGAAATCCCAAATTCTAAGATTTGATGTGCAAGTAATGTGTAAACATTAAAATGTAGTAGCACAGATATGATATTGACCCTCATCCCCAACCCATTCCTCAAACATTAAATCACTGGGAGTCAACAATGAACAAGCTCTTAATAAAAAGATCTGAAATGACAAAAATAATAATCAGTGATGCATTACCATGATTAAACAGATCAGAAAATCCTTCTAAGATGTCGCAGCGGCTCGTCCCTTAGGTGATTACAGGTCCCAAGTTCAGTCATTTCCTGTCCCCTGTGTTGTAATTCAAATTCATTTTCTTCTAAATTCAAATCTGCACTTTCCCATTTTCAAGCTTGCAATATTTGTATATCATGCTTTGTACTCTTCTCCACTTTAAGTGCAATATGATTTCTTTTGTAATTAATTAAATCTATTCTTTAAGCTTTTCATACATGTACATACTACTTTCTCCTAGTTGTTATTGGCCCCTCTTTATCTGCCTTCCATTCCTATCAGCCATGCCTCTCTCTACATGACCCCAAACCACAATCATGTCTTTTTTTATACATTTTTGATTATTAATTCAGCTCATACAAACTTAATAGATACACCAGTTCCCTCCCTCCCTCCTCCTCCCCCCGAACCCCTGCTCTCCCTCCCCTCACCCCTCCTGCCCCATCCCCCCCGTGCCTCATGCCCCAATTCCCAGAGTCCTTTCTTGTGCATGCCTGACTCTCCTCTGGACCTCCTCTCCGATGACGTACAAGGACCCAGTGGCATTTCCCTGAACCCTTTCCTGTGTTCCCCTTAAGCATAGGAACACTACTGTGGCTGTCAATCCCTTGCCTCCAAGGATCTTGGTGCCTTTAGCAGATGCTAGACTTTGTGAGGTCAATAGTGTGTTGGACATTGCGCCGGGCATACAATGTCCAATTATGATTGCTTCGGCCCTAACTTGTGTGGAGTATCTTGCAAATCATTGCTCCTCCCATCCTTTTGCTCTTACACTCTTACCGCCCCCTCTTCCGCAAATGTCCCTGAGCTTCAGGATGGGGAGAGATTAGTCTGGCCTAGTTCTAGGTGGTTGATATAGAGTCTCTGAAGTTCTGGATAGTGGTTCGTTGATTTTCTTTTGCAGTTTTGTTGCTCCTGCAATGCCCTTCACTCCATCGTGATGGGCACTGTATGTTACACCCTGGCCAGAGACAGAAAGCTGTTAAACTGGAGTCTTATTATAAGAGCACATTCAAGGGTGGATATAATACTTATACCCAAAAGTGGAATCGCAGGGTCATATGGCATTTCAATCTTTAATTTCTTTAAGAATCTCCAGACGGCTCGCCAGAATGGCTGTATGAGCCTGCATTCCCACCAGCAATGTAGGAGAGTTCCCCTCTCTCCATATCCTCTTCAGCAGTTGGTGTTGATTGTATTGTGGTTTTGCCATCCTGACCTGGGTGAGATGATATCTCAGGGAAGTTTTGATTTGCATTTCCCTGATGGCTAAAGAAGTGGAGCATTTTTTAAGATATTTGTTAGACATTTAAGTTTCATCCCTGGTAAAATTTCTTTTAAGTTCCAGGGCCCATTTTTTAATTGGGCCATTGGATTCCTTGATGTTTAGTTTTCTAAGCTCTTTGTGCACTCTGGAGAGCAGAGCTCTATCAGATATGTGGTTAGTGAAGATTTCTCCCATTCTGTTGGTTGCCTTTGAGCTCGTGTTACAATCTCTTTATCTGAACACAAGCTCTTTAATTTCACAAGATCCCAACTGTTGAGAGTTGGTAGCAGTGACTGTGGCATTGGATGTCTGTTTAGGAAATGTTGGCCTAGCCCAATCAGCTCGAGGGAGTTCCCTATCATTTCAACTGTGGTTTTTATAGTCTCTGGCCTTATATCAAGGTCCTTGATCCATTTGGAATTAAGTATTGTACATATTGACAAGTACGGGTCCAGCTTTAATCTTCTGCATGTGGAGATCCAATTTTGCCAGCACCATTTGTTGAAGATGCTGTTCTTTTTCCATTGGATTCTTTGGGACCCTTTGTCAAAGACCAAATGGCTGTAATTTGTGGGCTTATATCTGGGTCTTCAATCCTTATCCATTGATCTGTGTGTCTATTTTGGAGCCAGTGCCAGGCTGTCTTTATAACTATGGATTTGTAAAATAGACTAAGGTTCGGTATGGTAATAGATCCAGCAGTGTTTTTGTTACTAAGGATTGTCTTTGCTATCCTGGGTCTTTTGTGCTTCCATATGAATTTTGAGATTGTTTGGTCAACTTCTTTGAAGAATTGCTTTGGGATTTTAATTGGTATAGCATTGAATTTGTATATTGCCTTTGGTAGGATGGACATTTTTACGATGTTGATTCTGCCAATCCAGGAACATGGAAGGTCTTTCCACCTTCTGGTGTCTTCTGCAATTTCGTTCTTTAGGGTTTTAAAGTTTTCATTGTAAAGGTCTTTAACCTCCTTGACCACCACGCCCTAAAGCTGGACATCCACAACACATAAAACAAGAGAAAATACACTAACTCCTGGAAACTTAACAATATGATGCTGAATGAGAACTGGATTCAGGAAGAATTAAAAAGGAAATTCAAGATTTCCTGAAAGTGAATGATAATGAAAACACAACTTACCAAAATCTCTGGGACACAATGAAAGCTGTTCTAAGAGGTAAGTTCATACCTCTTAATGCCTACATCAAAAAAATGGAAACATCAGAAATAAACACTTAACGATGCAGCTTAAGGCTTTAGAGAAACTTGAGCAATCTGATCCCAAAAGTAGTAAAAGAGAGGAGATTAGCAAAATAAGGGGAGAAATATCTGAAATCAAGATTAAGAAAACAATAGAAAAAATCAACCAGTCTAAAAGCTGATTCTTTGAAAAAATGAATAAGATTGATACACCTCTAGCTAAATTAACCAAAAGCAAGAGAGAGAAAACCCAAATTAACAAAATCAGAAATGAACATGGAGTTATCACTACTGATACCCAAGAAATCCAGAGAATTGTAACATCATATTTCAAAAACTTATACTCTGTGAAGTTTGACAACACAAAAGAGATGGATGAATTTCTAAGTAAACACAACTTACCTAAATTGAATCAGGAAGTTGTGAATTATTTAAATAGTCCTATAACATACAAGGAAATTGAAGAAGTAATCTCAAATCTTCTCACCAAAAAATGTCCTGGACCAGATGGATTCAGCACAGATTTCTACCAGACATTTAAGGAGTTAATAACACCAATACTCCTTAAACTGTTCCATCAAATAGCAAAGGAAGGAACACTTCCTTCTATGAAGCTAATATCGTCTTAATCCCAAAACCCAATAAAGATTCACTTAAAAAAGAAAACTATAGGCCAATCTCACTGATGAACACAGAGGGAAAGATTCTCAACAAAGTCTTAGCAAATCGGATTCAAAAACATATTAAAAAGATTTCCTACTCTTATTACATCTACCCTTGAATGTGCTATTACAACAAGACTCCAGTTTAACAGCTTTTTGTCTCTGGCCAGAGGGTGACATACAGTGCCCAGCAGAATGGAGTGAAGGGAATTGCAGGAGCAGCAAAACTGCAAAAGAAAATCAACAAACCACAATCCAGAACTTCAGAGACTATATCAATCACATAGAACTAGGACAGCCTAATCTCTCCCCATCCTGGAGCTCAGGGACATTTGCGGAAGAGGGGGCGGTAAGATTGTAAGAGCAAAAGGATGGGAGGAGCAATGATTTGCAAGATTCTCAACAATAGTTGGGGCCAAAGCAATCATAATGGGACTTTGCATGCCCTGCCCAATGTCCAGCGCACTGTTGCCCTCATAAAGTCTAGCGTCTGTTAAGGGCACCGAGACCCCTGGAGGCAAGGGATTGACAGCCATAGTAGTGATCTTATGCTTAAGAGGAACAAGAGAAAGGGCTTATGGAAATGCCACTCGGTCCTTCTATGTCATCGGAGAGGAGGACCCAGTGGAGAGTTAGGCGTACACAATAAAGGACTCTCTGGGAATTGGGGGGGAGGCACTGGGGGAAGGGGAGGGGGAGGAGAGGGGGGGAGGGAACTGGTAAAAAATTTTAAAATGTATAATTAAATTTTTAATAAAAAAATACAAAAAAATTGTAAAGATGAAAAAAAAAAAAAAGAATCTTCTTACCCTTGATGTAGTTTTTCTACAACTATTCCTTTGATGCACTGTCAAATTCCTAGGAATCTATTCTCAACTTTTTCCTTAACAAATGTTATAATTTACTTTTACCTTTTTCTGAACCCCCCTCCCCCTTAAGACAAGGTCTCACCGTGTAACCCAGACTGGATCGTCCTCTGTCAGCTTGGTTCTACAGACCTGTACCACCATGCCTAGCTTGAAATTATCTTGTAACAGATGAATAGTGTTCTAAGCAGAGGACTGTACGTGTAAAAGTCTGAAAATGAAATTAGAGGACTTGGGAAATTTTAAATAATTTAGATAAAATTATTTAAATAAAAAATTTTAAACCAGAGTAAAGGAACTATTGATATTTGAAACTGGAATAGTGAGTAAATTTCAGTAACGAAAGGCTGTGAATCACTTTAAAAAGAATGAGGCAGAGGACAGTAATGAATAGATCATGGATTCACAATGCCCTGGGTTCAATATGCAACATAAATAACTTTATACTTTATTTGAGAGCAAGAAGAAGGCATTTAAAAAATGCTCTAAACATCTGAACTGAGAGTGCTCTGCTGAAAAACTTCCCTCTGGCAGAAATGTGGAATAGTTTGAAATGAACAAGATTGGAGATGAAGATATAGCTATGGTAGAATGCTTACCTAACATACTTGAAACCCTGGCAAAAAAATAAAATAATTAGAAAGAGGAAGTCTCTTTAGGAGGTTACTACCAAAATCCAGTAATGAGATGAAGCTCATGCAAAATAAAGTATTAACAGTGAATCCAGCAGAAAAAAAAAAAAAAAAAAGATTATTCATGGGGACCAAGTAGGCTTCATCCCCGGCACACAAGGTTGGTTCAACATACGCAAATCAATAAATGTAATTTATCATGTAAACCAGTCCAAAGTCCAAGACCACATGATACTCTCGATAGCTGCAGAAAATGCTTTTGACAAGATCCAACAGCCTTTTATGATCAAAACGCTAGAGACAGTAGGAATGGAAGGAACCTTTATCAATATAATAAAAGCTGTATACAACAAGCCCACAGCAAGGATTTTGCTCAATGGGGAACAATTGGAAGCATTCCCACTTTGATGAGGAACTAGACAAGGTTGTCCACTCTCACCACTTCTATTCAATATTGTACTTGAAGTCTTAGCTGAAGCCATAAGACAAGAAAAGGACATAAGAGGGATTCAAATTGGCAAGGAAGAAGTCAAGCTATCCCTATTTGCAGATGACATGATCTTATACCTGAGTGATCCCAAAAACTCCACCAGGAAGCTCCTGGAACTAACTGAGAAGTTCAGCAGGGGGGCAGGATACAAAATAAATGTGCAAAAATCAGAAGCCTCCCTATATACCCAGAATGAAAGAAGTGAAAAAGCCTTGAAAGAAACAATCCCATTTACTGTAGCCCCTAAAAAAACACAATCATGTCTTTTATTTTGTGATTTTTTCTGCTTTACCTTGTTGATGAATTTTACTTTTTGGCAAATTCCTTCTTGAATATAATACACATTCTGATTGGTTTCCCTTGTACCTTTTTTTATCTCCCTCCATTCTCTTAGGCCCTCTTTCCCATAAGTCTTTCTATCACTCATGCCTTGTTGCATGGTCCAGGGCTTAGTACTGTGTCTTGGAGCCCAATGACTGCCCTGTTATACATAACTAGGTTTCTGATCAACACTTCTGAATTCATTGTTTCTATTGTTAATCTGTTTTTAATTAGTTCTGTAAACCAAGCACTTTTCCACTGTCAACATTTTTAAATAGTTTTCTACCTTATTTTCAGTAAATACTGTTATCATCTATTACCTTTTCTTATTCTCTTGAAATTACAATAAAATATTCTCTGGATATATATATATATATATATATATATATATGTATATATATGTATGTATATATACTTTTTTTCAATTCAACATGTATTCTCAAGAGAATTAAACAGAGGGGAAATCTCAGTTCTACAAGTTAATATTTGCTCATTCAACAAATGATGTTTAAACATTGAGGACACGGTAGGTACTTGTGTAGATCCCAGGGATGTGGGAAGAGAGTGAGCAATCAGGAGGATCTCTAATCTCATACAATTCAAGTCTAGACAGGGAACCAATGAACATATAGATAATACAAATAACATAGTATGTTTAATAATGATGAATTTTACTTCTAAAATAAACTAGGAAATTATTCAGGGAGAAAAAAATTGATAATAATGACTTTGTAAAGACAGTTGAAATGTCTTTAAGACGATAGCATTAGAAAAATTGAGAATGAAGGAGGTGTGTGTGTGTGTATGTGTGTGTGTGTGTGTGTGTGTGTGTGTGTAGTGAAGATACAGACAGAGATAGGAACCTCTAAAACACAAATCAGAATATTCATGATTGATTTTAAAACAGGGAATATCAGATGCAGAGATTCAAGTGGGAACCTTAGACATCATTACAATAACCAATTTCATTACACGTGGATTCTATTTTGAGAATTCAAATAGGGTCTTAGAGTGAAGTGTTCAGCACTACAGAAGAGTGACATGCTAAATAATAAATATGGTCAATATCTTGATAAAGTTTACTCTAGTCTGTGTTGATCTTTCAGTGATTACCCAAAATCTAGCACTTGGTTCTGCAGCGCTATTACATTTCAGATATTTATCCAAGAAGGAGATTAAATATTATCCTACAATATTATATTGTGGTGTGGTGTTTGCCTTCTGTACATGCACAGATTTAGAGATTCCATTCATAACCATATTTCCAGGAGGAATTTTACTAAGGTTATTGCAATCTTCTAATTCATTAAAAGCAAGCAAACCCAACTGTCAAATTATCTCAGTGAGTAAAAGCACTTGCCTGCAATTCCAGCTACCCGAGTTTCACACAGTGTAGAGTCTACATTGTCAAAGAGAGGACCAACCTCTGAAAGTTTCTCTCTGATCTCTACATATAATATGTATATGATGTGAAGGGCTACACAATACTAAACTTATTAGCAAACCAATATGGATAATCAGTAATTTCCAGGCATAGGAAGAGACCCTATCTCAAAGAGTATGGAGGGTAGCAATTAAAGAAGATACCCACCTTCAAACTCTGGCCTCAATATGCATCTGCATGCATACAAGCCCACACCTACACAAACAAACAAATGATTTACACAATCATAAGAACTTAATTATTCCGAATCTACTTATTGTTAAGGCTAAATTCTTATAGGTGAATACTTCATTACTACTGGCTCAAAAGTATGCTATAGCAATTTAGTATTGCATTGTAGTGAACCACGCTAGAAAATAAATCATCTTTTTAGTCTGCAAATTCTTTTTTTAAAATAATTTTTTTAATTATTTTATTATTTATTCAATTGTGCGTGTGTGTTTATGTATGTGTGTGTGTGTGTGTGTGTGTGTGTGTGTGTGTGTGTGTGTAGAACCACGGACGAATTCGGGAACCACCATAGACGCCTCGACCTCCTCCTTTTTTAATCTGCTCGGGTATTCACAGGCTCCGCCCTATCAGGACCGGAAACGCAGGCCGCCCCTCCCCCTCCCCCCCTCCCCCCCCCCCCCCCCCCCCCCCCCCCCCCCCCGCTTCCGCCCAGCATCTATACGTGGGGTTTAGCATCCGAACTCAGGACCTTCTGCCTACAAGGCAGAGGCTTAACCCCTGAGCCACCTCTCCAGCCCCGTCTGCAAATTCTTAATGAGTGCATTAATTTGCTATGTTTTTACATTATCAATCACAAGTACATAAATCCAGCCTTTGTGGGTATTTTTTTATACACCTGGTCAGATCATAAACATAACTCTTTTTACAAGTGAAAAGAAATTACAATTTCTAATGTATGGTTAACACTAACAAAGATTAAAGCCATAATAATTAAAATCAACATCTTGTGTCTTTATCCCTAAGAATAAATCCACCAGAGGTAATTCTGAAATAACCTAATAATATGTGCAAATGTAGGTTTCATTTTTGGTTTCATTACACTTCATACTACTTAACTTTTGTGTTTACCAATTTCTTTTCTTTGAATCTGTCACAGTTCTCAGATGACAGGTATTCTATATTTTGTTAATTTATTGTGACACAAATACCCAGGTTTAAAAGTCAAACAATTTACTTTTCATTATCTTGAAAAACTAGAAATTTTTGAGGAGGTGCCCCAACAAAGTCAGGTAATTAGAAATCTCTGGTAACTATTTCAGTGGAGCTCCGATGGTTAAATGACACCAAAACAAGGAAAAGAAAATTACGTGGGAAGGTAATACTGTTTGTTAGTCATGACACATAAATTCTGCTTGGAATTAAACAAGGACAGCGTATCTTGTTCACATAGGTGTTCAAAAGCTGTTTTTCAATAATACTAATATTTCCCCTTGGCATCTATCAACAGAATCTCTATCAATATGTGCGTCTACTGACACATGAATTTTTAGTCAATATTTTCATGAAAAATGAGGATCAATATATTTTGTTGATACAATTATCACTCTCGTTTTTATTGAAGGAATGGATTTGAGATGGGGTCTCACTGTACTCAGGCTGCCCTTTAACTAAGTGCATAGCCCCAAATATGACTTGTACACACAGCAGTACTCTTGTTTCAGCCTCCTGAATGCTTGGATTTAAGGCATGTGCCATCATACGCAGATACATACTCATTTTTGCTCCTTACCTCCTTTCTTGTGCTTGAGTAGATATCATATGAAATAAACCCATCAGAGTAAATACAGTTTAATTTCTCAGACACTGGAGTATACTGTTTTTCAACTCCATCTATTTAAATCCTTGGAAAATGAATGACAGGGTAAATGACTGATAAATATCTACATTGACTCTGGTTCAGAACTTATCCTTCACTCCTCTTTCTTCTAGTCATTGAATCCTTCAGGTAGAAAAGTGCAACTTGTTAAACAGAGTATTACTGTTTTATTTCAGTGCCTGTGACTTTTACTGAAGGTCATGGGATAAGTTGCACAAAAATTCTCCTGCCATTGTTGGCTTGCCCTTTAGGAGTTATACCCACTTCAGCTTTCAAGGTTCTAGTACATCCACGAACAGTTTAAGCCTTTGAAATATCACATAAAAGTCTCTTCATAATCTATACCTTGTAAAATTTCTCAGCTCATTTGTCATACTCAAACATCAATTTATTCAACTATTCAAAGTCATTTTGGAGAGAGAGAGAGAGAGAGAGAGAGAGAGAGAGAGTATAAGAGGGTGTTTGAGTGTGTGTTCCTGTGGAAGCCCAAGTGTGAAATTGGGAATCATCCTGGATTGCTTTTCCTCCTTATTCCTTTGCTCTGGCATTTCCCAGGCTTTGTCTTCCAAGGCTGGAAGTGATCAGGTTTGGTGACAAGGGCTTTTCATTGATATTTCAATAGCCCAACAAATATTTTTATTCTAGCATTTTGCTTCAAGGTGTTGCATGCACTAAGTCATGAGGTTCAATTAATATATCACGTTTCTTCCCTACTCTTGAGAAGGCCATAGGTTAGTAACCAACTGTATTCTTGTCTCTGTGTTTCCATAAGAATTTGTATATATCTAGGGGCTGGAGAGGTGGCTCAGGGGTTAAGCCTCCACCTTGCAGGTGGAAGGTCCTGAGTTCGGATCCCAGATCCCACGTATAGACACCAGGCAGAAGCCGGGGTGGCCTGCGCTTCTGGTCCTAGTAGGGCGGAGCCTGTGAATCCCGGGGCAGAAGGAAGTGGAGGCGTCCATGGTGGTTCGCGAGTTCGTCCGTGGTTCTACACATACACGTAGACACACACACACACACGCGCGCGCGCACACATGTGCACAGTTGAATAAATAATAAAATATTTACCAAAAAAAGAATTTGTATATATCTAGAGATGCATCACAGTTTACAGAAGTGGTTATCATGTTCCTTCCTTCAAAAAATTAATGTCACTGATTGAGTCTTATTTATAAATGTGCCCCAAGTTCTAAGGACACACTAATTTTCCCTATTTATAAGTGGATATAAAAAAAGACTATTCTTTGCATAGCCCAAGTACTTGGCTCATTTTTATTTAGCAAAGCTGTCATACAATTTCTGCTTTGCCAATATTTTGATGGTAAGCTGCTTATGTTTTTGAGCCATCAATTTCATTTCCTTTTAATCTCCTAAGTTTTGCTTTGAGCTCTCCAGCTAGCAGCTTCTTGATGAGTGTTTTTAATGCTTTAAAGAAAATCATAATTTTAAGACATGGGTATCAAATTAAAAGCACACTGGTGAAACAATACATATTTTCTGGGACCTAAATATTTTAACATCTTATTATTGCAGGAAGCTGAGCATTGTCAGTGTGAGAAACGTTTGATGCTCATTCAAGAGTCATTTACATCACATAAATGTGAAATGAAAGAAAAGTCCAATACGAATGTATTAAGAGCCAAATATTGAAAATTATATTACTAAGTCAGCTATGAAGAAAATTAGTTTAAATTATTAAAAGCATAATTTCATTTGTTATCAATGATGATTGCTTTGATACTTTATTCTTCTGGAATTTATGCCTTTAAAGCTGATACTGGGCAGCAACTCATTAACATTTGAACAAAATATCCTTATTTTAAAGCTGCAAAGATAGATCTAATTGGGCATCACTGTCTCAGATTATTCTCCAATGTGTAATGCATTTAGATTAAACACCTAAAGCATGGAAGTCGAGGGAACTGGTTATGCTATAATCACAGGAAGAGCTCAGAGCCTGTCAGCTGGGGAGTGAACTACTATCCAGCCACAATGATGTTTCATCTGCACAATGTCAACTCAGAAATAAAAGCCAAGTCTTCTGAAACCATGAGCCAAAGAAACCTTTCTTCCCTTGAATTGTCTACAACAGATATCTTTGGTAACAGTGACAAAGGCTAATATATATTGAATGTGAAGTGTGTGTGTGTGTGTGTGTGTGTGCGTGTGTCTGTGTGTGTGTTTCTGGATGTGTAGCCCAGAGATTTCTGCTTGCTAGACAAACACTCTATCAACTGAGGTTTGTCTTCAGTCCTCAGTCCAGGACCCATCCTCATTGCTACTATCTTGCTCCAAAGTCTCTGATTACCCAGTTGGACATCATGCACTCATGGTTTTTCTTCCTCAATCTCCACTCCTACATTTTTAACATCTGAAATCTGAACACCTAGAATTTTGACTCATAATCTGGCTCAGAAGTGGCATTTATGTCTGCTAAAAAAATCCCCTATATAATCTTTATGACTACGTGACAGTAGGCTGCCAGAAATGTTGCTCATAGCAATTAGATTGAGGCTTTTGCCTTAACCCCCCCCCACCCTTGCGTACCTTCATGTTTGGCATCATTTTGCGTGCATGCCTCTCCAGTGACTAGACTTGGCCCTGACAAAGGATGCTCTCATTGTTAACATAGATTCATGTGTATTCTGGCTGCCATGGTGCCAAGCTCAAAACTTTATAAACTCCCTTCTAATGCTTGAGCCAATTGGTGCATTAAAGCATCCTCTATTGTTGCTCCCTTTTAGCAAGAGGAAGCTATGTGACTTCCCACATCAGACACTAAATGGCCAAGAAGTTCCCTTCTGATATCTTAACGTGTTGCTCTGCAGATATCTCCTGTCAAATATTTGTTTTCATAAGCACTCTCTATGCTGGAAGTATCCCAAGACACCCAAGAAGACATCTGCAGACATCCTGCTGAGCTCATAATGTAATTCTTGTCAGATTAAGCATAGAAAATGGAAAAAAGACGTCCAAATCCCTCAGCCCTCCTTTGAAGAGTCATGCCCAGCTTTTCGACATAGCTCAGTTTAGGATTTAGGTATCTTGAAGGAAAGAATATCAACAACCTCTTTCCTAATTCAAGGAAGATAACACATGGTAAGTTACTATACCATCTCTTGATAAATATTTGGGTTGGACATTAAAGTTACTATGCTCATTTTAAGTCATGCCTTCAAAGGCATATATCTCCGTAATTTATCTGAGGTTACAATCTGGAAGTTCAAGTCAAAGTGGAACAGATAAACTCTTAACCTTTTAAGAAAGATTCAAACTGCTCTCTTCAAGTTTACATCATTTTAGTGCACAGTAAGAATGTTACTGCATGCCCCTCCAATGAGTAGACTTGGCCTAGTCTATATTCCCATCAGTTTTACATACAGTCTTTTCTTTTCAACAAAATTTAGACTTTTCAGTTGGATAATATTGTATTTTCATGAGAAATGCTGTGTTTCTGCATGCCCCTGACCCCCACTCTCTCAAAGGATAATATATTCTCAAGTAAAAGTCATATATACATATATAAAAGTTTCTAAGTGCCTGTTTTGTCCTGATTATGAGTCTTTTTCCATGCCTTCTCTGGAAATTATAAATTAGAACAGACATTAGGAATTTTAAATAGTGAGAGATTCATCAGATAAAGACACTTGGTGTGGAAGGCTGATTTCAGTCCCCAGAACACACAAAGTGGAAAGCGAGAACTGAGTCCAGAAAGTTGTCCTCTGACCTCCACATGTACACTGTGGCACATGCTTGCCCCATACCACACAGATTAATTAATCAACTAATACTTTAACAGCAAATTCTGCCTCATTAGAGGCTGAATTTCTGTTATTTCTTCAATATTATCACAATTCCTTGAACATTAAAATATTTGTGAAGGTCATTATAAGCAAGAGCGTAGTTTTAAGATCAACTTAACTTCATGATTAGCTTGTGACTCTTTGAGAGATCTAGTGCTTGAGTTAGGAGGTGTTCCTAATGAATTAGTAGAAACATAAACTAGTGTCATTTGCACAGTGCTTCTGTCCAATAGTTCTCTTCTGGCCTTCGGCACTTTTCTGTTGCAAAACTTCTGATTAGCTTTCAACTTGTGATTTAAAGAGATTCTTACACAAGTTTCAGTGATATCTTTCTGTTCAGTGGTGTGTAAAACACACTCTCGCTGCTTTAGCCTTCCCAGGTTCACTCAGTGATTCCTCACCTTTGGGCACCTCCAGGTAGTATTGAGCTATGACAAAATCCAGGCAATGAATGATCACAATCTTAGGGCAAAATGTCTCACTTCTCTATGTGTTCACTACTCAACAAAGACTATCTATCACAGTTTGCAAAACTGCTTTTTTCTTGTTGTTCATAGTCTGACAAGCATTGCTTCACCTATTCTATCCATTTCTGCACACAGTAAGTAGACAGGTATCATATGCCCCCGAAAGTAGAAGTGACAACATATTTTTCCTATTCTCTTAAGCAGATAGTTTTCCTCATGTTACAACTGCAGAAGTTACCTAAATGAAAAACACTTAGAATTGCCTTATCTTTCCGCGTATTAATTGCTCCTCTTTATAACTATAATACAATGAAATGAATTCAAGCTCACAGCTGCTAATTTTATTTTTGAAATTTTTCTTCCTTGATATAATTTTCTTTGATCTTTTTTGTTAAATGTTCAGAGATAACCAAATAATTTTTAATATATTGCAAATTCTTTTTTGAATATGTGACTATTTTGAATTTCTAGAGCTGGCTGCTCTAGAATTTAACACATATTCAGATTTAATATCCTATTATTTCACATTAAACAGCAATAGATTTAACAATATAGTTTCTATCACTTCCCTTTTACATTATTTTGCATATTCATGCATGAATGTATATCCTAAATGCACAATACATTATGATTATATTAAATGATATTTATTACAAGTGATCAATAAATTAAAGTGATCATATTCTTTAACCACTATGCACTATTTGTATTGATGTTCATCACTTCTGTATTTCTGAGATGCCTTGCAGAAGTATTTTCCTTCATCAATATTGTCATTTGAAAATCATTTTCTTTCATATTAATTTATCTAAAAGTGAAGACTTTTTAGAACGAATATCAGGTGAAGAATTTTGATTTTTTATTCATTTTAATGCAAACACCAGGTATTTTCTCTGTATAACATGTGCTGCATTTTTGCTTACAAGAAATAGCACATTTATTCAGTTCTATTGCTAATTGTGGGTTATCTTTTTCACTGACTGCAATGAAGAGTTTTATTGGTTAGTTTTGTTAATATCTGAAAAAAAATGAATTTCTTTAAGGGTTAATGGTTGGAATGGCCCCTGAACAAGTCTGCAGGTACTTGACTGATTGCTGTGGAGAATCCAGCCCATAATAGGAGGTGTAAGGAGGAGGGACTTGCTCTTCCCTTATCAGGTGTCAACTTGCTGTGCAATCCACTTTGAGTGCATCATTTGCTTTTAGAGCATCTGACCTTCTTTTTTTTTTTTTTTTTTTGCTGCTGCTGCTGCTGCTGCTGCTGCTGTTGCTGCTGCTGCTGCTGCTGCTGCTGCTGCTGCTGCCTCCGTCCTTGGCTGACTTGGAGCTTCCCCTTTTCCATCACGTTGTTGCTGTTCCCACTGCCTTTGGAGCCTGGTCTTTAGGCCTTGTTGCTGTTCGCTGTTCCTTGCCAACATCGGAGCCCAGCTGTTCTTCACCGATATGAACCCCGCGCCTTCGACCCTCCAGAGGAGCAAAGGCTTGAGACCTTCTCGCAATCTTTTGATTTTGCAGAACATCCCAGTCAAGAATGAGGCTGCTACAGGCAACTACCTTGAAGGACACTATTTTTATTGTGAGTTTTTTAATAAACTTATTTATGTATATTACATTCTATAGATTCTGTTTCTTCAGAGAACCTTGACTAAGACACTTACTCAAAACTTCCTTGCTCTCATTTCAGTACTAGAATTATATTCTATTAAAGCATCACACAAGGTCATTAATGATGTATTTGTGTATCTTCTTTTTAAAGATGTATTCATTTACTTTTATTTTGTGTATGTGTGCATGTATGTATGTTTGCATGTGGTTAGGAGCACATGTGTGTGCACAAATTCATGTCCCATAGTGATAGCAGCAATCATTTTCTTTTTATTATTATTTTACTTAGTTACACAAGCTCACTGAGCAGGTATCCTTATCGTTCTCCTCCTTCCCCATTCCCTTCTTTACTCCTTTTCCTCCTTCTGTCCTCCCATTTGTCTTGCTCTCTCCCATACCCTACCTTCCTTTCTCTCTTGGTGTTTTTTTCCGTCTGCTCCTCCCACCCTCCTATCCATCAGCTTATATAGGCTGCAAAGTTCCCCTTGAATCATCTACTCTAGTGGGAGTTCAGGACTCTATGGAACAACTTGGGGCCGTTCTTGGGCTGTCCACTAACTCCCCCATATCTATTTAGCCCCTTGTCTCTTAGGATTTTACTGCCTAAAACTGTGTCCCCTAAGATCCTCCTTCGACTATGAGGTCTTGTTGCCATGTCAGTCATTGTGCAGGTCAGGTAAAGTAAAATCTCATTGCAACAAGTTCCTGGCTGACACAGACTAGTCTTCAGTGGAATACTTTGTCCAGGGGTGGACCTCTTCATATTACACAGCCTTGCTGCCCCTTCCGCAAGGTTCCCTGAGCCTTAGGATGAGGAGAGATTTAGCTGGTCTATTTCTGAGTGAACATTGCAGGGTCATTGGTATTTTGAATTATGGTTGGTTGTTGTGTTCAGTTTTGCAGTTCTTGCACTATGCTGCATCCTATATGAGTGTTCAGGTATTCTCCTCACTAAGGATAAAAAGACTGTTTAAAATCATTCTTTCACCTTATAGTTTTGAGTCTGGGTCTCTAACTGGATCAAGAGTAATCAATCAAGATTTTTCAGGGGATTCTGGAGTAGAAATTACAGTTAGGGTGCCATACTTGCCTGGCAAATTTATGTGGGATCTGGGGATGTAAACTCTTACCTTTTGACTGTAAGAAAATGTCTAACTCTTAAGCCATCTCCCTAATCTCTGCCTTACTTTTGAGATAGTATCTCTCATTAAATTGATAGCTCACAGTTTTGACTAGAATGGTTGACTAGCAATCTCCAAGTGTCTATCAATCTCAGATGCCCAGCAATGGGGATACAGATGTAAGCAACTATTCTGTTTTCACTGGCTTCTTAAGATTTGAACCCAAGTTTTCATGCTTTCATAGCAAGTACTTTTCCCAAGTGAGCCATTTTCTTAGTTTTTTGCATATTTTAATAAATTTCCCTGTATGATTCAGTTTTTTAAATATTATTATTTTTATTTAAATTTTATTGACTTTTAATTGTTCAATCGGCAATGTATATCATGGGATTGATCCCAGGCTCATCTCAGATATTGCCGAATGTATCACACAAAAATAATATTGACAGGAAATTCAAAGTAGTGTTCAGTTAATACTTGTTGCTAAATGGAGGAGTAAAAATGACAGCTGTTTTCTAGATAAGACTGGAAATAATTAAATTCCAAATATTTTGTAAAAATATTTGACTTACTGAGCAAAGGGATTTTTTTCAACCAAAAATATATTTTAACTGGGATTTTCCAATGCAATTTGTTTAACTTAACACATAAGTTAAACAGATTGGTAATTGAGATAGATATCATTCAAATTAAAGAATGAAGTCCTTGAAAATGGCTCATTTAATTCACAGGGAAGTACTTCTGATTTGAACATATGGAAAAATAATAGGAAAGATTTAAGACATATCTTGTGATAGTGTGCAAACTATGTTGTTCAGTCAGTATCATGACATACCATTCCATAATATGCTTCTATTTGGATAATGCCACTTAGGATTTGGTGCACAGGTGATACTTGAAGCAGCCACTGTGGAAAAATTCATTGCATCTTTATAGATTTCTATGCCAGGATGGTGACTAAACCCTTGCAAAGTTTTTAATTCCCTTGTTCGGTTTTATTTTCCATTTTCATGTATATACATGTATGAGATTCATGAATCTGCCGTGTGTGTGTGTGTGTGTGTGTGTGTGTGTGTGTGTGTATGGATGGATGTGTGTCTGTTTGCATGTGGATGGACCCAAGTAAGTACAAAGCATTGTTGGGAATCATCCTTGATCTCGCTTCCACTGTGTTGTTTTGACACTGGGTTTTTACACTCAGAATGTGGTGGCAAACCAACTTACTTGGAGATTCCCAGGCTTCTCCTTCTGGGACTGGAGCTACTGACATTTCATGAAGACAAGCCAGCACTTTCTGTTTAATGCAGGGACCTGATCTTGGGTCCTTCACTTGCATGACAAGTTCTTTGACCAATGAACATCTCCATAACCTTCTATGTCTTGGTATAATTTCCAAAAACAGGGTCACTTGGTTCGAGTTAATCCCATAAGCATAGAGTGCATAGGTATGGAGGATACCTAATATTTAAAAGAGGCTGAAGCTTTGACCAAGTAATTCATAAGAATAATATTTAGTGTTCATTCACTTCAGAGAGTAAAACAACGGTGGTCTTAGACTCTTTGAGTGGTCTATAAGCCCAGCTCTTTTCAGTATCTTCTGAAATTGATAAGGCAGTGTTTATTTTTTCTAAGAATTTCATTGCATGGAGCAAAACAGAAAAACACAATGTACAAGTAGCACAAGTCCTAGAGAAAACCTTAATAATGACCACTGACAATATGTCCTTGATGGAGTTATTACTGTAGCTTAGTAGTAGACCACTTGTCTTGAACACAGGTGCCCTGGGTTTATTATCCAGGAAAAAAAAAAAGCCAGTAAACATGTTTACATTTGTCTTCTATTTTGACCAAGAAAGTTTTATTTTTCACTTCAACATCTCACAAAATAAAACATGAAAAGCTCAATAACTTAATGTGGAGATGATAAAATAATTAGATTTGAACTTCAGGAAACATTTTAATATGGCTTTGATGAAAAATCAACATATATTTAAAAACTGTTGTTGAAAGTCAGCTAAATGACAAAAGGTATCACATAACCTTTCAGTGCCATCACTAAGCAACAAGTTGAAACATTGAAAAAAATAGACATCTTAAATCACTTCACTTCTTTTAAAGGGATAAGACAATCATGAACTGAAATAAGTTCTATTCTGAAGGAACACAGGAGTCAAAGGTTGGTCATGCATTGGGCTAAAGAACATGGAGATGAAATAATTTCTAACCTGAGACCTGAGAGATGAGATAGTCCCAGCACACAACACTAAGGGAAACGGTCTGTGAGTAACAAGGAAAATGTGGAAACTTCACAATGTGCTGAAAGGACAGAGTTTGACCAGAATATCCAGACAGTAGGATTGACTTAGAATATGAAAAAAGTAACAGGCAAGGATTGCTACATGCTCCTCCTCAGAAAAATGTAACCACCAAAGCCACACAGCAAACTGAGGTTTAAAAAAAAAACTGACACATAAATATGTAGTTGTGCTCCAATCATATACTTGTTTTTTTTCTCTTTTCAAATAAGCCGAAAGGAAAATTTAATACTATGAGAGAAAAATGGGTCAAGGACATGAACTATCAAATCAAGACTTCAAAATTCTTATAGAAGATAAAGCAACAAGCATGTTTAATTTTTTCAATTCATTTGAGATGAATTTGACATGAGTTGATACTTTAAATAAAAATTTCAATTTCTGTCATTTAGTATAAACTTTCTTGCACTGTTTGGTATTAAAAATAGCTTCAAAATTTTCAGTGAAAATAGAAAGTTACAAATTTTATCATATATATAAATCATTTTATCATGTTACAAATTGGTATGTAAAGATAAGTATACACAAGCAAAATTTGCCTTTTCTAAAATGTATAAAAATAAAAACTATGAAAATTAGAAAAATTTAAACGACATGCAATATACTAATTCAATTAACTGTTTAACAGCAACATGTTTTCCAAATACTGATAATACATGTTTGGATGGAGAATACAGTTATACAGAGAAACATTAGCTGATTTAAAGCTTATTTATTAACATACAGGTTATGGTCATGTGAGGATATTGGAATTATAAAATTTATTTATCTTAATTTTGCTGTTTGATAAAATGTTTGCTTTAATCAGTATCGGAGTATAATTTTAAATACTAATAATGTAATTTAAAATAACATAATGCTTCAATAGCAATTAACAAAATTATACATCATATGATAATTTTATATTGAGCACTTATGTATGTCTGGATTTCTGCAATGTAAGAAAAAAAGGACATAGCTCCCCCAAAGCACATTGCCTTATTTTCTTTTGCAGATGTTATTTGAGTATAATATTATGTACCAATTGCAGTTAAATAAAAATTAGTGTTAAAAGTAGTTTAAGTAGTCTAAGTTCCTAGTGAAAAAATGAGCTAATGCCTTTTAAATGAAATTCTTTCCTTCACTTCACATTGTATATAACCATGCTTTTAGTTAATATATTCTTAGAGTGTGGTTTTTTAGATTAGGCTCTTCTACAATGTCTCTATCTCAAATTTAATCCCTCCTTTTAATGCCTGTATATTTCACTAAACGTTAATTTTTAAAAAATTCCATCAAGCTTTCCATTTGAGAGAACGAGGTATTAGTTGTCATGGTGTTGTCCTTTATGTGCTTAAAAATATAGTTTTCAGTAACATTCTTTCACTTAAATTCATAACAATTACTACCTAACTGAATAAGCAAAAGAATCAGTGTGGGTGCCTAGAACTAAAATCCTCTAAGACCATAAGTTTATGGCTGCTTTCAGAAATATCATCCAGAGCTTATTGCTATGAATAGAATTTCTCTGAATAATGATGTTTCTCAGGTGATCTTCAGGACAATCCTACAATTAAAAAAACTAAGTGCAGCATTCTTAGATGGCTCAAAGTTTACTTCTTTTCAGAGAGACATTTGGTAGGAACTGAATTTTACAACTGGTGCATCCATTCCTTGCCTTTTCTTAACTGACAAGACATGAGTTGCTTTGTCATTTCTGTATGGGGCAGAAGTCTTACTTCATGAAATATTAGTCCTCAGGACTTTTCACTGTATGGAAAAATTTCCTTCTTGGGAAAGTTCAACATCCTCCTGGAAATATTCTTGTGTGACATTCTTTCAACTCCTGTGTTTTAACCCATTATCAGTCTAGGAAAACTCAGTACATATAGAATACATATTTTGCACAAATTATTTACAGTTGCAATCAGTGGAAATTATATAGGTTTGTACTTTAAATCTTGGGAGTTGCAAACAAAGGCAGGGGATGTATAGAAGATAAGATAGTTTACACCACACAGCACACTGAAGATCTTTATTAGGATAATCATTAATTGCCTATCAAGAAGGTGGTTTAAGTTTGAGCCACTGTAATAAACCATAAGCCTTTTTAAAGATCCCCAAGACCTTATGTGGATATACATTTTCATTTCTCTTGTGTAACTATCAAGAACTATAATTGCTGGGTGATATGACAAGCTGGTTTAAAACCACGTGACTGCCTGGCTAGAGGATCAGGAGTTAAGACACTGCTTTGCAGGCTGAGTTCAGATCCCAGATACCACTTAAAACTGCCATGTGGAAATAGTGGTGGCCTGAACTTCAAGCTCTGATTGGTGGAACCTGGGAAATCCCAGAGTGAAGTAAGAAGGAGATAGAAGCAATCCAGGATGATTCCTGAAGTCACCCTTGGCCTTCCACAGATACACACAGTACTCTCTGATACACACACACACACACACACACACATACACACACACACACACAAACACACAGAGTAAATAAAGAAATAAAATATTTTTAAAATCTTTACATATCCAGTTTTTAGTGTAAAAGTAATCATTTAAATAGTGGCATAAAATTCTTATACTATTTTAATGTGTTGATCTTTAAGTATGTACCTACTGATGTCTTCTTATGTTCTTATTCTAATGACAAATTTCAGTGTGGATTCCCACTACCCAACCTTTGTGTTGGCACTTTGGGGAAGACGCTGAGCTTCATACCTCAAAAACTTAAATAATCATCAGTTAATTGACGTGTCTGTGATGGAGACTACCTATGCTGTTACAGTTCTCCTGAGGACTCCAATTCAGGTTTTTCAGGACTCATAAACTTTTCTTCCACTGGCTGTCATGTCCATTGGATGAGGATGCAAAGTGAATTTATCTCAGAAAAGCCACAGCTCCCTCAAGTAGTGCCATCTACCTATTTAATTTCTAGTTAAATTAGTTAGATTTTTATATTTAGATACAATTTATACTGAAATTTTTATATTTAGATAACCAATAAACTTTTATATTTCCAGTTAAAATATATGTGCAGTTAAATTCTTTTTTTAAATATTTTTTATTATCTCCACTCATACAAACTTAATAGGTACACCGGTTCCCTCCCTCCTCCTCCCCCTGACCCCCCTGGTCCCCCTCCCCTCACCCCTCCCTCCCCACCCTCCCCCAATCCCCAGAGAATCCTTTAATGTGCATGCCAAACTCTACTCTGGGTCCTCCTCTCCGATGACTTACAAGGACCCAGCTGCATTTCCCTGAACCCTTTCCTTTGTTCCCCTTAAGCATAGGAACATTACTGTGGCTGTCAATCCCTTGCCTCCAAGGATATTGGTGCTTTTAGCAAATGCTAGACTTTGTGGGGTCAGTAGTGTGTTTGACATTGTGCAGGGCATGCGAGGTGGAATTATGATTGCTTCGGCCTAACTTGTGTGGAGAATCTTGCAAATCATTGCTCCTCCCATCCTTGTGCTCTTATACTCTTACTGCCCCCTCTTCTGCAAATTTCCCTGAGCTTCAGGATGGGGAAAGATTAGGCCGGCCTAGTTCTAGGTGGTTGATATAGAGTCTCTGAAGTTCTGGATTATGGTTTGTTGATTTTCTTTTGTGGTTTTGCTGCTCCTGCAATGCCCTTCACTCCATCCTGATGGGTATTGGATGTCACCCCCTGGCCAGAGGTAAAAAGCTGTTAAATTAGAGTCTTGTTATAAGAGTATATTCAAAGGTAGATGCAATAAAAGTAGGGAACCACAGTGAGGGAGGGGTCAATCACCCATTTCCAAGATGGTCACTTATTATCTGCCTGACTATATGCCCTCCCCTTCTGGTGAGATCACATCCCCTCAGTTGTAAATGATCAGGAACGAAAAGTCTGTGAACTTAACTAGATGTCTCATTGCTTACTTGCAGTCCTTGATGGTGACCTATTTTCTCTGCTGTAACATGGTCCCCTTTCTCCTTGTTTCTGGGGTGGCCTCCTACCCCATGTCTCCTGTTCATACTCCTTGCAATTACTGTATTACAGAAATTTTTCTTTGAGTGTCTCTAGGTGGCCTGGGTGGGTTTGGTACTAGGAGCCACCTATTAGGGAGTACATATGGTGCTTAATTTTCTGGGTCTGGGATACTTCACTCAATATAATTGTTTCTAATGACATCCATTTCCCAGCAAATTCCAGTAATATATTTAGATGAATTTATAGTTAGAAAAAGCCATAATTTCTAGAGTTCTTTCCAATCATAAACCAGGATTATAAACCATAAGCAATGGATTATTTTTTCTTATTTTCCAATAAAATCTTCTAGTTACATTTAGAAAATTCATAGGCTTTCAAAGCTCTGGTTCTGGATTGAATTCTAAATCTCTGGGACCAATAAGCATAGACATTGGCTTCTCCAAGTTTGGTCAGGATAAACACTTCACAGCTTGATTTCTAGCTTTAGTCGTTTTTTTTAGTGTGCAGAAATGTTTTTGACACATTTCCCTCTACTGAATACTTTTCTGCAAAAGGAATTATGTCAAATTGACAACCATTTCAAGTTCTTCTTAAAAAATTTAACCCATTGTAAATAACTTTAAAAAGATACCCATTGTAATAACTCAGATGTGACACATTTTAAAGAGTAATTACTAAATTTTGAGATTTATATGGTAAACACAGATAAGGGCATTTTCTAAATTTTCAGTTATGCAGATATCCAGAATATTAGAGCTAATGGAAGTATTAAAATAACCTTTAAGCTTCCACAGTATTGTGAGAAGTCAGCCTGGGATCATTTTGCTTCATCCAGATAGAAATCATGAATAGCCAGGAGATGCTATTTCAGTCATGGTAACTGGAAGTTTTTGTCTCCCTTGGCATTTCCTGGCAGGGACAGCATGCAGGTGGGGCAGAAGCAAACGTTGCCTTCTGTTAGTGTCTCCAATGTAGGATACCATCCTTCAAATGTTTGACTCTCCCACTTACTGTTACAGCAATTTGCTTAGTCCTAGGAAGTCTGGCTTCCTCCATCCTTTCCAACACCAGGTGTTGCAGCTTCCAGGCCTAGAATGTCTCAGACTCTTGGCACTTAAGGGCTGTATCACTGCTACTATGCTGTCACTGTTGATGTCATAGTCATTTGCCACCTTCTTTACTGCTGGAGTTAACATGGGGTTCACCTCTGCCATTGTCGGAACCAGATGATTGGCACGTTTCCTGTGGCCCTGCTGCTTGGCTGCTTTCCTCTTTTCTCTTTACTTCAGCTGTCAAGTAGAAGTGGCTCTTTTGCCACTTCTGTACTTTGACATGTGAAAGTCCCAGCTATGTGGTTACCAGCTTGTCAAGCAGCCAGTCTACTTTTACTGCTTTTTGGAGCTCTTCTGTCTGGACTTTACTTCTTTCTTAAAACATCAGTCCATAAGAAGACTTTCATTGGGCTTGATTGATACAACACTAGAGAAAGTATGTCCTGACCATTTCATTAAGTAGATGAGACAATCCATTTGCATAAACGGGTGAGAGTTGTTTGCCCTAATCACAGCAAACCATTTGTTACAGTCATTTTCCTTTTGCTGCAGCGAAACAAAGACCATATACAAGTTAAGGGAAATGGAATATGCATTTGGCTTAGTCTTCCCTAGGGGATATACTGGTGGCAGAATGGCAGAATGCATGCAGAATCAGGAGTTTGGCATAAATGCAGCCAACAGAAGTCAAGGAGAGCAGCAACATCCGAGGAAGCAGTGCCAGGTAACCAAAC
Source organism: Typhlomys cinereus (assembly GCA_023101885.1). NCBI lineage: Eukaryota > Metazoa > Chordata > Mammalia > Rodentia > Platacanthomyidae > Typhlomys > Typhlomys cinereus. Next base: position 1,683,185 of record JALPQD010000161.1, read on the forward strand.
CTGAAGCCCCTCCTCTTTTATATGATGGGCCTTCCTCCTCCAACTCTATGGCTGCCACAATACTCCCAAACATAAACATCAGCTAAGGATTGAAACACAGGAGGAGTCTGGGGGTTGGGATCGGGCAGCCCACATTCACACCGTGGACCTTTTTTGCAAATGAAAAGTTGTGTTTATTCAGATCATGACACTGTTTCCTCTCACACACAGAAAGGCATTTGGCTAGGCTGCAAAGAATGATATTTGAAATATTTTAAAATGTGTTTTGCAAGTTAACATGAAACGTAATAGGTCTCATTATGAATTTTCATGCACTTTGCTCATATTTATTTCCTCCCTCATTCCTCTTACTCATCACTTGCTGGTCCCCTTCCTGTCTTCAAGTAGCCCCATACATACTTATTTGTCCATTTTTAGCTCTATATACATTTGTTTAACTATTTTTCGTTTGGGGGACAGGATTTTATGTAGCCTAGGTGGTCCTCAGGTTTCTTATGTAGCCAAGGACGACCTCCATCCCCTGTCCTTCTGCTTTCACCTCCTAAGTGCTAGGATTGAAGCTTTATTTGAATTCAAGAAAATTTTACCGCAAAGAAAGAGCTCACCATGAATCTTATTGGTGTTATCGTTTAAAATTAAGTTTACTAGTCATCATAAACACCTTTCAAAACAGTAGTTATTATCTTGGGAACTTTTTTCCTCTGTTATAGATAGTAAAATAGTAGGGTTGACTCATATAATAGGCAAACTTACATTTCAAAGCAATAGCATGCAATAATTGCAATATACATACACATATTTTGCTTGAGAAGAGCTGAGAACAGGAAACTGTCTTTTTTTGATCTGAAAGATTTTTTTAACTCCAATTGTTGCTTTTTTATACTTAATTTCAGCAGGTGGAGAGGGGAAAGGAACTGACTGTCTGCTTCACATTGATTTGTACAATTCTCAGACATGCAGACAGTTTACGGTTTACGTTATGGATGTGGAAATTACTCAACTGTTGCAAAAGCTGTTATTATACCTAGTAAAGTATACATATATGTCTGTGTATTTACATGATTTTCAAGCAATGATTTGTAGACACTATCAGATAGAAAATGAGTTTCTGTAATTAATAGGGTATATGTGGGCACAACTTTGGGATTTCAAATATCCAATCAATAATGACTTTAAATTAAAAGATCTATTCAGGTATATCCTTTGAAAACAAAGAAAACAAGGAAACCACAAACAAGTATTTTCAAGTGGCAACTGTGGCCTTTTGAACACAGATTATGAGTTCTACAACTTTAATTAAGTCACTTAAAAACTTCCATTTTGAAATCAAAGACAAGAAATGTCTGAAACTTCAGTCTGCTGTGCAACTTATGTAGACGTTAACAGCGTGGTCTAAGGAACTAATGGTGTTCACTCTGTTCAATTTAGAACATTTGTGTCATGTTCTTCCCCTCTTTGTGATCCATTAGTAAAATGGCTTGGCTTATTACACGAAATAAAAGTGATTCATTTTAAAGCTGCTATTAGTCTTTGGACCCATGCTGCATCTTCAGCTGTTGCAGAGTTATCATAGCCAATAGAAACGCATCTACATCGGAGGCTGATGAAAAACGTTTGCCAAAAGGCAAAAGAAAATTGACTTGAACAATTCAGAGATTCCATGTAAATGAGCTGCTGTTCTTTTATTGTTTTTTCTTTCAAATTTTCCTTCTCATTGCAGTCTACCACCAGGACAGGTAGGTGAATTATATGTTCAGTGTTATCAAATTTCCCTTTCAAGTGTTGTGAGAGAAATAAACTCTCACTAGAAAAACAGTTATTAGTAATTTGTAGCATAAATATTATCTTAGTATTGATAGAAAATGGTATTTGTTACAATGATGTAAATAAACTTATTTTAGAGAGAAAAAACTCCATCTTGGGACTTATTTTGCATTATGCAAATAGAATTTCTTTAAGTCTTTTAATGTTGGTCTTTTATTTCTCTCCCACACTACTTTTACATTCTTTGTTGTAAACTGTGCCATTTGCTTTAGGCTCACTGAGTTTTCCCTCAAAGTTTTATGAACCTAAGCTTTTGAGTGCTTGTTTTTTACACATGAAAGAAATGTAACACCAAAATTCTTAATAAATTAATCAACTGATCAATCAACAGATAAATTTGATTTGATTTTTATAATCCAGTTATTGAAGTTGTTAAAACTGATAGCAGTTCCGTTCTCACTAACTAACTAACTGATTACATTTTTACCTACTTCATGTAAGATTTTTCACTCTGAATTAAAACACAGGAAGTCTAGAATTAAGAAACAGGAAGCAAATGACCTGGATACATCTTCTTTCCTATGACAAGCTTGCACCACATTTTTCTTCTCACATACTAAATTCTGGTTCATGATCTGAATCACTATATTAGTACTGTGTTCTGTATAACTGATACCCTAGTTCTTTTTCAGGCTTTCATTTGACTTGTTTCCAATATAACTATGAGATACATGATATTCAGAATGATTCACATTTTTGCTGCTTTTGAGATCCAGTTTGAAGAACTTTGTGCTATTTTGCTGAGGTCTTCATTATTAGTTGTGTGCCTACACTGTTTTGTGTGGTGGAAAAACAACAGTAAATAAAATAGGTAGAATACATTGTTTATTTCATAATGAAACAATTATGGGCTCAGTGGACAAAGGGATGGTTGTGAGGGGATTTGAATATGTGTTGTGTCTCACAGGTTCATGCATTGGCAACACTGTTTGAGAAGGTTGTAGCATCTTTAAGAGTGAGAGCCTTGTTGGAAGAAGCAGGTCATTGAGGTTGGAATTGAATTTGGTAACCCAGCTCTCTTGATCTCTCTGTCTCTGTCCTCTCTCTCTCTCTCTCTCTCTTCTCTCTCTCTCTCTCTCTCTCCCCCCTCTCTCCATCCTGATGACTATGGTAACACCTGCCTCCTGCTTAAGCATCTATGTAATTTGCTATGTCTTTCCCCCCAAAATGGGCTTGGTCTCCTCTGGAATGATAATCAAACTAAGCAAACCTTCCTCTGTGTCAGAATATTGTCTCACAGCAACAGAAAAATAATCACAACACTGGTACAAGCATGAATGTCTGGAATTCACATAAAAGCTGAACCAATGTATTTGTAATAGGACCACCACTATAAAGAGATTAGAAGGGAAGACTTGAGAATCCCCAGAAGTTTGATTGATAAGGAGCCTGGCACCCATAATCAGCAAGGATCAACACCTGAAGTTGTCCGCTGACCTCTAAAAAATGTGCCTTACATGCCTATGTTCACCTTCATACACATGAACATTCACACATATGTGTGTACACACAAACACACACACATGTCAAGATATCATGATTCAGTGAATCGTGCACTAGTTCCAATATGGAAATATATTGAGAGTAAAGTCACATTTCCCTCAAATCACATTGATTACCAGATGATTATTCAGACAGTCTTTCACATAGTATGTTAATTAAGGAATGTAATTAATTAACACAGTGTGTTAATTAAGGATTATCAATTATTATTGCTATGCATCTCTGTTGTGGCAATCCTTTAAAGTTTGTCTTATTTAAAGATACTTATATAATTACTAGATTAATTATCCATCATCTGTTTATATTTTTTCAGATAATCCTCTTGGGGACATCTTCTCAGATTTTCTAACAAATGTACCTCCATCATCTAGGTAATTTTCTATCCAGTCTTAAGTTCTCTTTGTTTACTCATGCTTGTGTAAATGATATGAAATCCTTCTGTTTTTGAAAGCTTAATTGTATTCCTTGCATTATATATATCATATATACATATATGTATATCATATATACATATTCATTATCTTCATTCATTTATATCTTGGCTAATTTGAACAGTACTTCAGTAAATACAGGGGATGTAGAAATCACTCTGAAATACTGATTCAGTTACTTGAGACTCACATTTAAGAAATAGACTGTTGAATCAAATTGCAGCTGTTTTTAATTTTTAAAAATAGTGTATTTATTTATTTTATGTGGTGTGGGGGGGCACTGTGTGTCCCTGTGGAGGAACAAGGGTGACTTCAGGAATCATTCTGGATTGCTTCTACCTTCTTGTTCACTCTGGGATTTCCCAGGATCTGCCCTCAAGGGCAAGAAGTGCAGCCCTTTTCTGCCTGGTGTTTTTATGTGGGACCTAGGATCCAAACTCAGTAACTTCTGTTTGTGAGACAGAGTCTGTATATCTGAGCCATTTCTGCAGCCCCTGTTTTTAATTTTATTAGTGACATTTATACAAATTTACAATATCAGGAACAGTGAGGGAGGGCTTCTTTTACTTCATGTCCTTGTCTTATTTTTCTCATTGACTACTGACATTCTAACAATTGTGAGATATAACTTGTGGTTTTGATTTACACTTCTTGGATGATGAGTAAAACAGAAAGTTTTTTTTTCATTTAATTCCAATTATTTACATGTTTTCTTTTAAAAGATTTCTAGTTAGGTTCTTTGTTATACACACACACACACACACACACACACACACACACACACACACACATATACATATATATATATATATACACTTTAGGTTTAGGAAATAAAATGAAGGAACATGCAATGAAATAAAGAAAAGCAATTCCTGAAACCATCTGGCAAATGCTCTGTCATCAGGAACGCAGGGTTTGTATTTATTGTAACTGGCATATGCATGTGTTTGATGAGCGCAGCAGAGTTTATTGACTTATCTGCATATATTAGCTCATCTAGTCTTGAGTCAGACAGACAAGCATTTTAGTAACTGTGACAGGAAAAGTCTCCTCTTGCTGATTATGAGTCCCTGTAGCCTTGTGAACACTTAATTTTAATGAGGTTTTTTAGTCTCTCTCGTCTCATTGCCCTGATGATTGACAGTGATCTGCGGCTCACAGAGCAGAAGCCCTGATCAGACAATGAAGGTCTGAGATCTTCCCACTTCCTTCATGATGTCTTCTCACCTCTTTCTGTGTTCTCTGCCCATTGTCTTGGTATCCTCAGTCACCACAACATGCAGTGTATGAAACTGATTGTCCCATGTGAAGTCTATTAAAAACTGCCAGGTTTCTGCTGGAATGTCTCTCCCTAAGCTCAGTCAGAGAAGGCTCAGGACTTAGATGACAGTTTTGTCTTACCTCTCATGTCATGTTCCTAGTCCCTAAGTGTTGAACATGTGTGTCAAGTTGGGAGTGATATGGAAAAGACCAGAAAACTAGAAAGGGGCCCATGTGACTAGCAAACAAAGAGCTTTTAAAGGAAATACTGGGAAGACAATAGAATAAGTGGAGAGGGTGGGCTAAGGGAGAAAGTGTAGAGTAAGGAAAGGGAGGAGTGCAGAGGAGGAATGAGTAGAATCAACCAAATTAAAAGATGCAGGTAAACTCCCCATGGAAACCTATTTCTTTCTATTTTTTTTGCAGGTGCAGATGCATATGTGCCAGTGTGTGTGTGTGTGTGTGTGTGTGTGTGTGTGTGTGTGTGTGGTTTGTGTAGAAGAGGGTACTGTGCCTGCCTCTGGCCCAAAGGGTGACTTATGGAATCATCCTGGATTGCTCTACCTCCTTTTTGCTTTACTATGGGGTTTCTGTCTTCCAGAGCTGAAAGTACAAGCCATGCCATTTCCACCCAGAGTTTTTACAGGGGAGCTGGGGATGCAAATTCAGGGCCTTCAGTTTTCAAGGCAGAGACTTTAACCCCTCAATGGTCTCTTCAGCCTTAAATTAAACTTTTTCAAAAAGTGAATAGAATTTCTCATTTCTCTATGAAGAGTTTCTGCCAGTGAGATGGCTAACTTGGCCTGCTGTTCCCTTTTTGCCAGTCACAGACTAATCAAATTTTGTAAAGCAAAGGAACATGAGCCTGTAATATTTGGGTTGTTCTTCATTAACAGAAGCGTATATGTGTCCTGCAAAGAAAATACATGAAAATACTTGGTTTGAAGGAAAATACTATGGAATTTTCATCTTTATCATTGTAATGGAAACAGAGTGAACTCTTTATGAAGCATCATTTCTTTCAGAACACAGAATTTGGCCCACAATGCAGTCGTTGCAACACTAACTTAAATAATGCTATAATGCTATAAGTGTCTTTCATTATTGTGATTAGGATATTTCTATCTTAATGTTAACCCAGTTTTGAGTGAATTGGACTTAATTCTGCATTCATTTTATGCCATGTATACATATATATCAGAAAGATGCTTACTTAAAAGAATATAAAATAGGAATGTCATGGTTTTAAAAACAACCTCATGTTTGAGAAGATTGTGGCACCTTTAAGATGTGGAGCATTGCTAGAAGACAGACATAGGAGGGACTTGAGGAGGATTAGTTCCACCCTACTTGCAAAAGAGGTCTACTCTAGCAGCTTACAGTCTAGCAGATATCAGTCTCTCCATGCATTTTTTAACCGTGAAGGGCTTTATCTTCCCTCTAGAACCATAAGTCAATAAATCTCCCATAAGTTGTTTGACCTTGAGTGTTATCTCATAGAAACAGAGAAAGATAACTATTACAGAAATTGGTACCAAAGAAGTGGGGTGTTGCTGTGTGAGAAAAATCAGAAAGTGAAGTGTGAAGCTGAGAGAAGTTGGTACCAAGCAGAGAATAGCCATTGCCGTGATGTGGCTTTTAAGATGTTGGAATTGCTTGCTGGGAAAAATATGGAAAACTTTGGAACTTTGCACCAAGAAAGACTTTGCATCTTGGAGACTGAGCTAAAAGACCATTCTAGTGAGAACTATGAAGAGATTGCTGCTATTATAAATACAGATAGTGGAAACCCAGTGCATAATGGTCCAGAGGAGATTAGAGACTGGGTTTGGAACTGGAGAAAAGGAGAATGGAATACTTTACTGGCAGAGAGTTTGATTAAGTTTTACCCAAGTCCTGAAAATTTGCCTTAAATTAAATATGAGTGTTTGGCAGAAGTTTCAAGGCAACTTGGTCTTGACAGTATGGCATAACTACTTTTTCTCACTCTCGTTCAGAGTTATAAAGAAAAAGAGCAAGGTATAAGTCAGAAGATAAAAAACTGTAAATTTTTAAGAAAAATGTGAGAGCAAGTTTAAAGAGAATGAAGACAGCAAAGTGGTGGCTGTTAAAGAGATGAACTCCATTATAATGAATCAAAGCTAGCTCTCAATTTGGAAAAATAGAAGATGCCCTACCTTAAGGACAAATTCCTCTTATTTGTGTGATCTTTAGAGAAACTAATGAGTAAATTTGAATAAATGTTCTTCGACATTGGCAATTAAAAAAAGACAAATTCCTCAGGGAATTCCCCACCTGTAATAATGCAAATTATTTTGGAAGGGAAGAACTAAAATCAAAGTTTCAAAGGAAAGACTTGCTCTTCCTCTGAAACAACTACCAAAGAGAGTTATTGCAGAGTCAAAAAAGAGAAGTTCAACTAACTGTGATTCAGGAGGGTCAATCTCCATCTTATGTTTATAGCAGAACTTGACAAAATCCTTCACGTGATCCTGGTTTTAGAGGCATCAAAGATACAAGAGAGAGGAGGTCATGGAACTCTCCTCCAAAGTGTCAGAAAATGGCTGAATTCAGGCAAGCCTAAGAAGAGTGTTTTGGAACTAAAGCTTGATTTGCCATTCAGATGAAAAGATGTTAGAGATGTCAAAACTAATTTGGGACATCTGGCAAGGAAACTATGTATAGTGGGAGGAGCTAGCCTAAGAGAGTGGATGCGAGGATTCAGCCTAAAACAGTGATTGAATCTGCAGCCTGCTTCACTGGAGGGATGAAACAGAAGCCTATTGGAACTAAGATGATTTCAGTTAGAAGTTCATTTTTTGGACTTGGAATTGCAGGATTTGCAGATTGTCCTGCTGGTTTTCAGCCCTGTTACAGACTGGTCCTTCTTGGATATGTTCCTATTCCTCCCTTTTGGAAAGGACATGCTTGTCCTGTGTCATTGTATGTTGGAAGTATGTCACTTGCCTTTTGATTTTATAGAAGGCTTTGGATTTTGAACCATTGGACTGTTCTGGGACTACTGATGTAGCTTATGAAGCATTTAAAATTGGACTGAGTATAGTTTGCTTAATGAGGTAGCAATAATCCTGTGCAACTCAGGGGTGGATGTCATGGTTGAAATGTGAGTTGTTCCCCAAAGACTCATGCGTTTGAATCTTTTAATTGTTTGGGAATATCAGAGACCTTTCAGGAGGTAGAGTCTTGAGGGAGGAAATCAGTCACAGGAGACAGGCCTTGAGCAATATTAGTCCTACCCTGCTTGTGGAAGAGATCTGCTTTTACAGCTTATGGGTACCAACTCTGTCTCCTTGATGGATATGAATTAGGCCAACTTCAGCTTCTGTCATCCAACCATACCTTCCCATCATGAAGGATTGCATCTCCCCCCTGTAAGTACAAATTGAATAAATCTCACGTTTCTCCCATAAGTTGCTTGACTTTGGATAATTCCTCATGGCAACAGACAGGAGTGATATAAGTAAATGTAATTTTTAAAAGGTAATAGCATCAATATATTTCATCAATAACTGAGATGTGGCTCATTCAAGACCTGACCCTTTATGAGTTCTCAAATAATAGAAGATATTATTAAATTTTATTACTACTGTAATTAAAATCCAAGTTATTAAAAAATACAATAAGTAGTAACTTCAATCAGTAATTATAATTCATGACATTTAGTTTAGCAAACTGTCTATTCTATTAAGAACTGAAATAAATTGATCAGGCATAAACATGTTCACTGTGTTAATGTGCTAACTATATTCTTTTTTTTCCCTTTGGTTTATTATTTTTTTTTATTTCTACTCATACAACTTTAACAGGTACACCGGTCCCCTCCCTCCCTCCAACCTCCCACAGCCCTGTGTCCCCCTCCCCTCCCCTTTCCCTCCCCATTCCCCAGTGCCTCCCTCTCCATCTCTGGTGTATCCTTGGGGTCCTCCTCTCTGATGAGGTGCAAGGACCCAGTGGCATTTCACAGAACACTTTCCTATGTTCCACTTAAGCATAGAAACACTACTGTGGCTGTCAATCCCTTGCTTCCAAGGATCTTAGTGCCTTTAGCAAATGCTAGAATTTGAGGGGTCAGTAATGTGTTGGACATTGCACAGGGCATGAAAAGTCCAATTATGATTGTTTCAGCCCTAACTTGTGTTGAGTATCTTGCATATCATTGCTCCTCCCATCCTTGTGCTCTTACAATCTTACCGCCCCCTCTTCCGCAAATTTCCCTGAGCTTCTGGATGGGGAGAGATTAGGCTGGCCTAGTTCTAGGTGGTTGATATAGAGTCTCTGAAGTTCTGGATTATGGTTTGTTGATTTGATTTTCTTTTGCGGTTTTGCTCCTGCAATGCCCTTCACTCCATCCTGATGGGAATTGGATGTCACCCACTGGCCAGAGGTAAAAAGCTGTTAAACTAGAGTCCTGTTATAACAGTATATTCAAAGGTAGAGGTAATAATAGTAGGAAACTACAGTGAGGGAAGGGGTCAATCACCCATTTGCAAAATGGTTACTTTTTATCTGCCAGATTATATGCCCTCCCCTTCTGGTGAGATCATACCCCATCAGTTGTAAATGATCAGGAAGGAAAGTCTGTGAACTTAACCAGATGTCTCATTACTCATTTGCAGTCCTTGATGGTGGTCTATTTTCTCTGCTGTAACATGGTCCCCTCTCTCTTGGTTTCTGGTGTGTCTCTCCTACCACATTACTCCTGTTCATATACCTGGCAATTATTGTAGGTATTACAGAGATTTATCCTTGAGTGTCTCTAGGTGGGTTTGGTACTAGGAGCCACCTATTAGGGAGTACATACAGCACTTAATTTTCTGGGTTTGGGATACTTCACTTAATATAATTGTTTCTAATAACATCCGTTTCCTGGCAAATTCCATTAATTCATCATTTTTGATAGCTGAGTATTATTCCATTGTATAGATGTACCACACTTTCCTTATCTACTCGTCAACTGTTGGACATTTGGGTTGATTCCATGACTTTGCTATTGTAAACAGTGCTGCTATGAACTATGCTGCTATGGTCGTGCTTCTGCTATCAAGGTGAATTTTTGCTGTATGGGGGGTTATTCCCAGAAGTAGAATAACGGGTCATATGGCATTTCAATCTTTATTTTCTTTAAGAATCTCCAGACAGCTTGCTAGAGTGGCTGTATGAGCCTGCATTCCCACCAGCAATGTAGGAGAGTTCTCCTCTCTCCATATCCTCTCCAGCATTAGGTGTTGTTTGTATTGTGGATTTTTGCCATCCTGACCAGGGTGAGATGATATCTCAGGGAAGTTTTGATTTGCATTTCCCTGATGTGGAGCATTTTTTAAGATATTTGTTAGACATTTTAATTTCATCTCTAGTAAAGTTTCTTTTAAGTTCCAGGACCCACTTTTTAATTGGGCCATTTGTTTCCTTGGTGTTTAGTTTTCTATGTTCTTTGTGCACTCTGGATAATAGAGCTCTATCAGAAATGTGGTCAGTGAAGATTTTCTCCTATTCTGTGGGTGGCCTTTGTGCTGGTGTTACAATCTCTTTATCTGAAGAGAAGCTCTTTAATTTCACAAGATCCCATCTGTTGAAAGTTGGTTGCAGTGACTGTGCTATTGGATGTCTGTTTAGGAACTGTTGGCCTAGCCCAATCAGCTTGAGGGAATTCCCTACCCTTTCACTACAGTTTTTATAGTCTCTGGCCTTATATTGATGTCCTTGATCCATTTGGAATCAAAACTGGACCCATACTTGTCACCGTGTACAAGAATTAATTCCAAATGTGCTAACTATATTCTGAATGGATCATTCTTACACAAGATAATGTGCAGTTTCTTGTCTTTCTAGAAACCTATGAAAGAATGAAACAACGTGACTCCACAGTCATCAGCTCCCTGGGTTCCACTTGGTTCCTTGGTTAATATTGGTATATGAGAACCAGCCTCTAACAAGAATTGATGATAATATTCTCTGTTGCAAATGGCAAGGCATCCTTCCATGTAAACAGCAAACACTTACCATGGGCAATATGAAAATGTTCTCTGATATTACCCAAAAAATATCATCCATAATGAGGGTGACATCATTTTCCCACCTGAAGAAAACCAATTTTTGACAATGGATAGGAGAAGTGGCACCTGAAAGGCCTGTCTGCTTGATGAGCTATTGAGATACATTTACATAAAGCTCAAAGTTCCAACCACAGGATAGTGCTCATAGTCACTAGATTCCCTCCCACTGAGAAAACATTGCCTCAGTCATTTAGACAGTTACTCCTGGTTGCTCCTTCTGGAATTGGTGGTTGTCTCAGTGGGTACTTTCTCTCAAATGATTGGCAAGGTTGTACTCATAACTTTTGCTCTAGGGGAGAAGGTGTTTCTCTGACTCTTGTGTTTCTAGAAGTCACTCTCATTTTTAACCTTGGAGCTTCCTCCATTTCTACAATGATAGAGATAACATCTGCCTCATACTTCTTCAACTCTCTTGAAGAACAACAACAAAGGGCAATATGATTCTCAGTGTTAAGGATTCTTGTGATTGGAACAGAACAAGTCAGATAACCCAAAAATCTCATTCCATCTCCAGATCATAAATTTTAACATGGCCCCTGTGTCAGTAGGGCAATGTAGTTGGGCTCTGGGGATTAGTACACAAACATCAGTTTTGAGGACAGTCATTAATCTACCTTCCACCATGAGATCTAGTACAAATAAAGCTTTTGGAAAATGAGAAATGAATTCTACACTGGAAAGAATTATAAATGATTTTATACACAAACCATGCCCAGCTCTGAAGTATCAATGCAACGCAGATTCCAAAGGCATAGCCACTGTGAACCAGGATTTGCACACTTTGCTTCGACATCAGCTTAGATAAGCAAACTGCATGATGAAATAATAAAAGTAATGAATGATAACATTTTAAAAAGACTTGACAAACATCTAAAGAAAAAATTAAATCATTGCCTTGTTACGTGAAATATTATAAGAGATTCTGATTTGCAATGCAATCACAACTTTCCCTAACATAGGTGCTCAAACTACCTACAATAGTATTGAACATACTTTTAACAATCTAAAATCATTTAAAGTTTACAAGAGTTTCAAGAGAAACAGGGCTCTTAATGATAAGAGACTTTAAAAGCCATTTCCCAAAAGTCCCCAATATCTTTTGGAGAGTCTTAGATTCTTAAAAGAATTTAAAGTAAAAGTATTAAAGTATCAACATAGGTGAAAGAAATTATCTTAATAATAATGCATGTGTTTAGCATGCACAACACTTTGGGTTTACCTAGAACATAAATGAATAAATAAAATAAAATAAATAAATAGTACATAAATCTACTAAAAACTCACAGTTATAGCATTATCCTTAATTGAAAACATAATAAAGGAATAAAAATTGTGTGTGTGCGTGTGTGTGTGTGTGTGTGTGTGTGTGTGTGTGTGTGCTGCACAGGTAAGCATGAATATACATTCATGCACATATGTATGTCACTACTTCACAAAATTCCTGTGAGGAACATAGTATTTCTTCTTGAAGTAAACAATGTCAACAACAAAGGAAGTTAAGCAGTAGAAGTTAAAGGTCACAGATTTTGCAAACAGTTCAGATCGGTGGCTGTTTAGATAATCAATAGCTTCTGTCAACCCTTGTCTTTTTAGTGAACTTCAGTCTTTGGGAAAATGGTAAGAATAACATAGGAATCCTTATGTAGTAATGACCTATTTTACCACTGCTGAGATGTTGTCATTTCTGATAAACAATACACTTATTTTAGGAAAACATCTACTTATGTTTTTCTGACATTAAAAATTAATGTGAACCTTGATGCTCCCTTTTATGAAGTTAAGATTTATTTCATTTTAAATTAATTTTATTCTTTTAGAGTTTTAACCATGAATACAGTAAATTTGTGCTATTTTCATACTTTTTAATTATTCATTTTACATGGGGTGGGTGCATATTTGCATGGGTATGTGTAGAAAAGGGTGCTATGTGTGCCTGTGGAGGCCCAAAAGTGACTTCTGGAATCATCCTGGATTGTTCTACCTTCTTGCTTTGCCCTGGGGTTTCTCAGATTCTGCCTCCCAGGGCTGAAAATACAGGCCACTGCCATTTCCCTCTGATGTTTTTATGTGTTTTTGGTAGACAAAGGGTTTAACCCATGGGAGATACATCTATTCTTAGCCTGATATTTTCATGTTTTAATGCAAAATCCCATTCCTTCTCTCCTTTCAGTCTCCCTCCTACTCTCAAATTTGTTTGTTTGATTGTTTGTTTTGCATGACTGAGTTTCATCTTGGTTGCATTTGAGGACATGTGCCTGAGTATTTTCAGGAGCATGAATCATACATCAGTGGATATGGGACTGAAGACAGCATTTCCCTTTCCTCCAGCATTAACACTCAATAATCTCTTGAGGATGTACGGATCCCCTTGAGATCCTTTTTCTTAGGCAGCACACATTCTCTTAAAATTTTCTTCATCATGACATGTTCTTCTTAGGCTATAAAAGCCCTCAAAATTCTGGATATGCAAAAATTTCAGTGAGATTTATATGACATTTTGTTTCTCATGCAGCTCTTAAGTAAGAGCCTCTAAAACTTGCGGATGAGAAACAAGGAAAAAATGGAGTCATTGGAGAAGAAAGCCCATTAAAACATAGTCCAACCATCCTTTTAGTTATAGAGCTTCAGTTTGCCATTGAGCTTCAGAGGCAAAGGCAAAGAAAGAAAAGGATTAAAGCAGATTTGAAAGGGAGGAATCTGAGGGCTATCGTTTTGAGAGGAATGCAAGTAAAAGTCTGTCACTGGGAGACAAGTGCACATATGCTATTCTTCACTGTGACCAAAATACACTGCTATTCCAGAAGAAGCGCTTCGGTTTAGACACAAGAGGGGCAGCAATGCCCTGAGACTTCTGAGGTTTTCCATAGATTATGGCAGTGAGACTACAGCTTTGTGAAAACATGTAAGATAGAGTAGGACAAGATTTATGATGCGCTCTCCAGCAGACCTTACGCTCACCACCGTTTCTGCCAATTTCCTGCTCAATTCATCTCCCCAGGCATCATTTCAATGACTCATTCCTTTTACAAAGAAAGAAAAAGAAAAAAAATATTCAGCCTTTCACAGAGTAGTACATAAACACCTCATCCTTGACTCATAATTTTAGAAAGCATCTCCCTTACTCCTCACTCACAAGATTAGTTAAAAGCAGCAGTCTGTGGACAAATTACCTGAAACACTTGTCAAAAGTTATTAAACAGCATCAAGGGAATCCAAAGTATAACTTTATTATCAGTTTTTTTTCTATTTGACAGGGTGTGAAACAGCTAATTCAAGCAACTCATTTGCTCATTTGAAAAGTAACTTTTTTGTCAAATTTAAAATAATCGTGTGTGGGGGGAGATGTGGTGTTTTTGTGTGTGAATGTGTGTCTAGGCTCCAAAAACTGCTGAAAAGAAAGCTTAAAAAGACAGTTAAAGATAATACATGCATCGTCTATCAGAAGGACACCATGTGTTGAATGTGATTATGGTTGATCCCTCCTGCATGATGGAAGCACAGGATTCCATACCCCAGTAATGACTGAGAGACAAGGTATTTCAAACTGGGTCATACAAGGCAGTTCAAACAGGATCATACAGAAATCAGAGATGGAGCACAAGAGACAAAACATACTTTTATTTTTTAAATTCTTTTATTTTTCTAGTTTTACAAAATAATGAGTGGTTGTCCCTGTACACATCCTTCTCTCTACTTTCCTCCTCCTTCTTCTCCCACCACTCCCCTCTTCACTAATCCACTGCTCTCCCTCCCACCCTACTGCCTGTGGGCTTGTGTGGGCCCCAGGGTTCCCTTTGGATTGCCTGCTCAAGTCTTAAAGGAAAGGAAAATTTGGATTAGGACATAGTAGGGAGCAGCGTTAGTCTCCAAGTGACCAACCACCTACATACTACCACTACAGGTGTCCATAACCCCCGCCCACAACACCTGACAGTAAAGCTTCATTTAAGCACTTCTTATTTTATTCTTAGAGAAGAAAAGTTCCCTGTATCTGTTGTAGTTACTCTGCATGTTGTTGATAAAATCATGACAAAACTGCTTAAGAGAACAAGGGGCTTGTTCTCTTCTGATTGCTTAGTTACAGTTTTTAGCCCAGATTGACAGGAGAGGTCACACCAACACAAGGAACTTGCTGTACCAAATCCATGTAACCAGTATGTCTGGCCAAATATACCCGAAGATGACAATTTCCTCAAACAGCTTTCTGTATTTTAATCACCTGTCCAGTGCCTATTTTCACCCACCATGGGTTGGACCTTACCCATCAACTACACGATTTCCTACAAGTTAGCTCTGGGCTTAACTCAACTACTAATTCTCTACAAATGTATCTAGAGCTTAAACTTTAAACTGTAAAGTTGACATATGTGCTTAACTATGACAACACCCAAACAAGATCTACTTTCGAAAGAAGCAACCCTTAAAGCTGCACAGAAGTCCCAAACAGGCACTATGCTATGTCTGTTCAAAGTGGTAGATGCAAATCCCAGAAAAACCCACCAATTTAGCTGGTTTCTAGGTTCTGTGTTTGTTATAATAACAATGTCATCAGTTTGTCTTTAGCCTTTTGCAAGCAAATGCTTCTTCCTTTCCTAGTTTCTTGCATTATTTAGGATCCCTGAAGTTCTTTGAACCTTTAATTGCTTTCTGTTAAAAAATTACAATAAGTAATATTTACACAAGCTTAACTAACCCTCTTCTAAATCAAATAACATCCACACAAGAATTCACAATACCTCCAAACTCTGCTCTGTTTTTCTTTTTAAAAACCAAGACAATTTTTGAGGGCATCTTTTATGGTCTTAAAACTACTTGTGCGTATTCATTCCATTCATTTATATTAAATCCAATATAATGCAATCCATATCTATTGACCCTTCCATACATCCAATTATAATATCAACACTTTTATGGGGGAGTTGTAATAGTTACTCTTAACTATTGCTGTGAGAAACAGAGCATCCAAAGTCAATCAACTTAAGGGAGATTTATTCAGCTTATGGTTCCAGAGGAGAGAAACAGTCTTTCATGTTGGAGGCGGCATGGCTGGCTGGCAGAAGCTGGAGATAAGCTATGTGACACCTATCTGAGAGGCTGAGAGCTACCCAACTGCTTGCAGCAAAGATTTCTCCTGGAGGTATGGTGGGACTAATCCACCTCAAGGCGCACCCCTTGTGACTGCCTTTCTCAGCAAGGCTCCCCACCTCTCAAGGTGCCATGACCTTGCCAAACACATGAGACTGTGGGGGACACATTTCAAACCATGACAGGGAGTCATGAGCACCAGTAACATTCAATAGCATAAAACCTCTCCCTAGCATTGTCAGTAATGCCTTATCAAAATCATACATCTCTGAATCATTTGCCTCCACTTTAATCCCTACAACTTGAGCTGTTGCTCTGGCTCACAACCTGCTGTGTCCCATGCAGTCTGGTTCTGTTCAGATTTAAGGTCTGCAGAACAGCAGTATTGGCCTTTCAAAAAGGAAATGGTTCCTAACATTTCCCTTTAAGACACATTAATCTATTAGTGTGATGCTTTTAAAAATCATGTCGAAGCTGCAGAGGGCTCTTCCTTCATTTAAACAGGTAAAATCTAGTTCCTTCCCTCTTAAGCATGAGCTGGAAATAGTGAGTAACATCCAGACACAAAATAAATGAGAATGTGCACCTTTGACAAGGTCACAACAGTCAATGTTGTCTCCATCAACACTCTCTTGCATCACTTTCTTAAGAAATAAAGGTCTGCTAATGAAGAAAATGAGAATCCTTATACAATTTCAATAACTAAAGACCTCTCCAGCAGAAACCTCTGTGGTTTGGTCTCTGGTACCTTCCTAGACTCATTAGAGACTATGCCTTCCCTTCTGTGCACACTCTACATGCAAAGACCTTAAGTCTCTGGTACATTGTTTTAATCCCTTACACAATCGTAATATTCTTTCATGTTAGTATGTCTTTGTTGATTCTTTTCTTTTTTATTATTATTATTTATTCAATTGTGCGCATGTATGTGTGTGTGTGCGTGTATGTGTGTGTGTGCGTGTATGTGTGTATGTGTGTGTAAAATTCGGGAACTGCCATGAACGCCTCCACTTCCTCCCTGTTTACTCGCCCCGGAATTCACAAGCTCCACCCGACCAGGACCAGAACGCAGGCGGCCCCCGCTTCTGCCCGGCGTCTATACGTGGGGTATAGGATCCGAACTCAGGACCTTCTGCCTGCAAAGCAGAGGCTTAACCCTTGAGCCACCTCTTCAGCCCCGTTGATTCTTTTCTTTATCAACATATTATCATAGAGGCCAAAACACTTCTTTAAAACTCAGTTTAAACCCTATCATTTGCCCATGAATTACCCATTGAAATAGTACCTGGGTCTCTACATGATACTCCTCATGTCAGGGCATTATGATAGTTCGTATTGAATTATAATCACTAAGAGTACTACTGTTTATCTTAAACTGCATGAATTAAAACTTCCTTATATTCTCAGAAAGCAGTTCCAGTGTTCCAGTGTTAGCTGTATAAATAAACCAGTTGCTAAGTAATGTCCAGGACAAGCACTAGAAAAGTAGATAACATTTTGGCACTTACTTTGGTATGTTGTGTTCCGGTATATTGGGTAAATAAATTGCTTCTTTTAGAATGGTCTTCCTACAGACTACAACCATCTCATTCATTTGGAGACAATTGAATAATAGGGCTAGCAAGGTAATTGGGCAGGCAAGGTAACTTTGTATGAACTGCGACATGAATTCAATTTCCTGAAGTCCACATTGTGGAGAAAACTGACTTCCAAAAGTTGTCTTCTGATCTCCAATCATATGCCATGTTATGCATGTGGTGAAAATCATCCTCCTCATCAAATTGCCTCCTCATCTCTCTCTCTCTCCTTCAAGTAAATAAATAGAGTATTAAAAACTAAGCTGAAAATGAAAGAGAAAGAAAGTGTCCATTTTTAAAATGTGATATAGCTGGCCTGATTAAAATGGATTTCTATATTTATAGTTGATGCAGCAGACCAACAGTTATTTCAAAAGCTTTTGGACACATCTATGGCTGTGATTATTTCTTCATGAAATCTGTAGACAGTCTGCCCAAGAAAGCACTCTCACTGAGACCTTCACTTGCACATTTCAAAGTGAAGGGAGTAAACTGCCCATAGAACTCCCATTAATGTCAATGAGAATCACTGACTAACTCCCCAGCAACACTTGGAAAACATCTTCATGGATGCCTTGGGGCTATTGCTAATGCTAGGCACAAATAAGATTTAGCTCTTAAAGAGACAATGGCTTTTATACTGCTGAGCCTGTATCTTCCCTAATGACAGCACAAGAATGCACCATCCTTTTCACTTATCTGAAAAGCATTCCTATACTCTTTCTCCAATGTGTCCTACTTTTAAATAAGCAAAACAAGTCTTTTTCACAATAAAGTGGTAGTAGGATTAAAGATGCTGACTTCTGGGTGTTTTTGTGGGGATTTTTTCCTCTTTCTTTTCTCCCAAATGCAACACACCTCTGAATGAGTTTTTGAAATATCCACTCAACTCTGCAAAATAATGAATATAACTCAATTTTACTGACTATGCTGGACATTCAAAATAATGCTGATTATCTTTGAATTTGATCCAAATGTTATATTGCAGAAATCAGACTAAAAAGGATAATTTATGAATTTTCTGAAACTCTGCTTTGCAGTATGTTATTTTTAAGGGAGAACTTTATAGATTAGTCAAAACAAATTTTAAATTTTAGACTGTGGGGTTTTCAAGATATGTACAAGGCATTTAAATGAGAAAGAGACATCCAAAAGTGGGTGTTCAAGGAACCTTTAAATAGCATGACAGACTATTGCCTTTTGCTCTTCCATTTCCGTAATTGTTTTCTGGGCTTTCAATTTACAATTGCAAAATGAGGACTTTGAAAATAAGCAGACTTGTCTTTTCTAGTTGCTTAAATAGAATGTGAAGAGGGAAAGGAAGTATGCTTGTTAGTAGAAATCAATGAAAACCTTTGAAGCTTCAAGTTGGTCTTGACCTATTTAATTGTTGAAAATTATTTTTAGATATGCTACTATCAAACAATTATAACTCTGTGTCATTACTGGTACACAGCACTCTTTGTTCTGACATGTACTGAAATGGTACTTTCAACCAGTTCAATGAGAAACAAACAAGGAATTGAAGCTGGTAAGAGACTGAGACAGGAATCACTAAACTGGGCCATTGTCTTAAACCCAGCTGATGGGAGAAAAGGAAATGACAGCAACTTCGCTCTGAGGAACATTCCAGGGGAGTTACCTTGACCTCGGCCCAAAGGAAGATTCACAATCAACTTTTCTGAAGGTTCCTGCCAAACATGGTACAACATAGCTGATTTTTGGGTAATATTTTAAATTTTTGTCTACAGTATTTCTGTGCTATGAGTTATCATGGATAATGCCATGGGGATTTTTATCTTCATTTTTCGGCAACATTTTATTTTCCATCAGTGTTCTCATTTCTTATATAACTGTGCATTAACTAAAACTTTTAAATTTGATTCTACACATATTTTTATTTTATTTACTTGACAAAGAGAATATATGCATGTAACAAGAACACTTGTAGAGGTCAGAGAGATTCTCTTCTCTCACCATGTGGGCTTCTGGAATCAAGCTTAGGTCACCAGGTTTGTGCCTTGG
Organism: Typhlomys cinereus; assembly: GCA_023101885.1. NCBI lineage: Eukaryota > Metazoa > Chordata > Mammalia > Rodentia > Platacanthomyidae > Typhlomys > Typhlomys cinereus. The sequence continues at coordinate 1,702,964 of JALPQD010000161.1, forward strand.
TGCCTTTACCCACTGACATAGCTTGGTGTTGGGTCATTAAAATTTGCAGAAGAAATCACACATGGAACTTCACCCCATAACCCCATAAGCCCATAACCTGTATATGCTACAGACAAAAAGAAAAGCACATTTTATGTTTATTCTATAAGAAAAAATGCTCAGGTTATATAGACTTGGCTACTTAAACCTGACAAATTTTTTTGCCCTTAGTTTTATTCTTAACAGTAAATTGCATAATTGGATTAATAATTCATCATGAGGGAAAAGATGTTCTACATTCTGCTAATTGTAGAAGTTGGCTCAAATATATTGACCATGGGGGTCCTGAAGGGTTTTGTTTATGTTCATAGTGATGAGAAAGGATCACTAGTCTAATGAATGGGGAGCTAAGATTCAGGGGAAATTCATTTCAGTTCAGTACTTCCTGGGTGACAGACTGTCTATTTCCATGTAATATCTCACCTTATACTCAGAAATTGGGTAAATCCTTCTCATTTTTGTCTGTTATTTGTGCAAGAGAGTCTACTGGGACATAGAAAGAACTAGAAACTTTCAGTAAGTAAAGGGAAGGAAGGAAAGAATGAAGAAAGAAAAGGAGGGAGGGAGGGAGGAATAGACAGAGGAAGGGAGGGTAGGAAGGGAGGGAGGGAGGGAGGGAGGAAGAGACGAAGAAAGGACCTAAGGAGCAGCACATTACCTGATTACATAGCTTAGATTGTTCTAGTAGCAATTCTAGATGAAAACGGGAACTATTTTAATAAATAAACATAAAAATTCTGATTGTCTCTGAATGACATATCCCCAAATATCTTCACTAAAAGCACTAAAAGATCCTTTTTATACATAAAATACAAAAATAATGAGTGACTGCTCCCCCTCCTTCACTCCCTCTTTCCCTCTCTTCCCTTCACTAGTCTGTCTCTCTCCTTCCTACCCTGTGCCTGTGTGCCTTTGTGGGCCGCAGAGTTCCCTTGGGGTTGTCTGCTACAGCAGGGGTTCAGGACTCTGTGGTAGTATAAATGGATCTTCTCTGGACAGACCATTGATAGAGATGCTTTTTTTTTAACCTATCTAGCTCTTGCCTCTAAGATTCCCACTGCATATAGTCATTTTTCTGGAGTCCCTCATTGGTCCATGGGGAAATGTTGATATGTCAGCCATTGTGTAGGTCTGGTGAGGATATGGTCTTGGTTGCAGTGAGTTCCTGGATGAGCAGCCCTGTTATGATTTGTGTGACCTGGCTGGTAGTGTACCTCCTCACTTTCAGGCTCTCACATTCTTTTTTTTCCCCTTCTTTTCTTTTTTTTCATTTCTTCCACTCATACAAAGTTGAAAAGTACCCCATTCCTCTCCCTCCCTCCCTCCTCCCTTTCCTGGATCCCCTTACTCCCTTCCCCTTTTTCTCTTTCCTTTCCCTCCCCCCTCCCTCCCTTTCTCCCAGCGTCCCCCCAGTCCCCCCCCCCATTCCTGGAGCATCCTTTAGTGTGCATGTCAAACTTCTCTCTGGGTCCTCCTCTCTGATGAGGTGTAAGGACTCAGAGACTCTCACATTCTTAGCACCCCATTTTCTGAATAATTCTTTGAGCCTTAGGATAGAAGGGGTTTAGTTAGTCTGATGTGAGTTGAGGGCTTTAGGATAACAGATACTCTGCCTTCTGCTTGGTTGTTATTGTCTATTTCACTGGTCTTCCATAGCAAAAAAAGATCTTTTAAAGTGATGAATAAGCTACTATATTTATATATGTGTGGTTAAATTGAATAGAATAATAAATGAACTTCCAAAACAGTAGTTGTAATGTAAATATGGGAAATTATGATTAAGTCCTCTACACGAACTAGAAAAAAATCAGTGGAAGGTAGTATAGAAAAATTTTGTTAGAAATATATATATGTGTGTATGTGTGTGTGTATGTGTGTATTTCATGTTCTTTGCATGAGATCCTTTAAATTTCATAATCACTGTTCTGCTCTCAATTTGTGATAAGAATACATATAATCAAGTTTCTTAGGAAGGTCTATAATAAACTAATCACATAATGTAGAAAGAACCTCAGACATTGGTGAAGCAAATGTAAAATTCATTTGTACAGATGTATGCTCAAATGCAGATCTCACAAAGTAAAAAGCAAAGAGATGTATAATAAAATAATTGCAAAATAATCACTGATGAAAAAATTCTCATGACTATAATAAATATGACTTTTGAATAACATAACAATTAAATGGAGAATATTAAATAAGCATACTTACAAGAACATTTTCATAAACAAGAAAGACAAAGAGAACAAGAAGTTAAATTAAGAGGTCCAAAGCTGAAAAGTATGATGAGCACATTTGACATTAAATAGCCAATAGTAAAATTACCACATGGCTGCATATGGCTGGAAAGAGAATTACATCTTGAACAAGTACTAGTTTCTCAGAGCCCAGCACAGAATTTGAATAAGATGACATGTATGAAAAGAGGAGAAGAAACATCAAAAGATAGGATGAGATAATGTAACGTATATACAATAAAAGATACTGAAAGAATATGCAAATAAATGTATGTAGCCTTTAAATATTGAGATGTTTTTCTTACTTGATCAATGACATGATGTCCACAAGACGAGTTATCAAGTTTAGTAAGACTCTTTCTTGCCATATCTCATAATAAACACAATTATTGAACATTTTACCATATTTTGGGAGATATGCACACTTTTGTCTTCCAATCTCTATGCATGTGCATGGCGTTGAATTTGTAAATTGCATTTCTTTACTGTGTTCAGGAACATTAGCGTTCCAGGAGACCGTATCAGCAATTTTCAGGGTACCCATATATTTTACTTCATCTACATGCTGCTAATTCCAGTCTTTCCCTTAAGTCCTTTCTTAGCTCTACTGAGTTCTTGAATTCAAGTGACTTTTTGATAGAATTTCTATACAACCCAATTCTTCTAATACAGAAGTTCATTCTTTCAGAGCCTCTTTAGAATAGTGGTTATCATCATCTTCTTTCATTCTTCCATTCTCCATATCAAATTATTTATTCAGGCTAGCACTCCTAGACCCCAGCTTCTATCAATTATACCTATTCACTTTCACCCCAATATCAGCTGCGTAAGTGTTGCAGCTAGCTCCTCCTTTTTAATGTATTTATTCATATATGTATGCTTTAAATTTTATTTATATATTTATTTGCTATGTATACATAGAAGAGAAAGGGGTATTTATTTGGATTACAGTGTCAGAGGAGATATAGTCAATTATGGATGGAATCACATAGCAAAAGTCACGGCTGGAGATAGAAACAAAAGGCCAGTTACCATAGCCTTTTCAAGAGATAAAGAGAGCAAGAGAATAAGAAAGAGCAGCGTGGGCTATAAAACTTCAAGAACTGTCCCTGAATGCCCCTTTATCCAGACTCTAACCCTTCAAAGTGCCATAGCCTTCCTAAATGTTAACACCAGCAAAGAACTGAAACACATGAGCCTAAGGGTGCCGATCACATTCAAACCTTGACAATGATAATGAGGATTCCTCAAATCATATTTCCTCAGCTGCATGCCAATCACCCGCCCCTCCAGTAGTATCCCCTTATGGATCCCACTCCAAGAGACACTTTAAAGATACAAAACTCATCAAGCTCTTCCCTGCTTCATATTGCTTAATTATTTTTGCTTTGTCTGTAGAAAGCTTAAGAAACATCATGAAGTGATTTAAAAGGCTTCCTATGAGAACAATACCCTGTATAATTTGCCAGGCATCCTTTCAAATTCCGTTCCTAAATATCTTATATGTTCTAATTTGTTTATTTATGCTATTTAATTACAATGATCTCTATAATATTTATAAACATGTAACGTAACACTTTCTCTAGTACTTTTTCTTCTTCCTTCCAATCTTATAGCCTTCTGTATCCTTCATGTGATAATTGAGTTAAAATAGTAAAAACTCCCTCAAAGAAACATATCTACAAATTTCTTCATCAGTTTCTGCTGATAACTATATAGGGGAGTAATTACATTCACAATATTTATGGTTGGCTTCAGAACATAATCTTTCCCATAAAACATGTTGTAAGTGTTTATGAGAGGTTGTTGAGATTTATGAAATGTTTAGAGTAAATGACTAGTTACAGATTACAAGAAGCAAACTGTAATATATCAATGGACTTCATTGAATAAGAGAAAGGAAAAGAGTGCATTCAGCAAGTCTTGTGAAAAGATTAGGGTTTGTTTTGCAGGCATTTAGGAAGGAGTGGTTTACTCTAGAGTGGTACTCTCAGACAGGAAACTACAAAAGTCTGTACTTGGATATCTTGGTGACATTTTATTCCTTAACTGACAACTACAGTGATGACAGCAAAAACCTCCATTGATAAGGAAACTATCTCCTTGGCCAACATTGTGTTCAGTGAAACTTAAAAGACTTCTTACTTCTCAGTCACCATGTCCCTTTCTGATATGTTCTCCCTGAATTTGTGTTTCCAAGAAGAATATATTGTCCCAGCTCTTTACATCATTAAAAACTTACTAATGAAAGATATAATGACAGCTATTTCCTTTCCAAAAGACAAACCTGAAGACCAAGGGAGACAAGTCACTGGAGATTGTAGAGCTCTGTAAGTCAAGCACTTCAGACTCCTCTTCCACTTCAAATGGAAGAGAACTATGGCAACAAAATGGCAGCAGGGAGAGAAGTGCTTTAAGAAAGTGATTGCACTGTCTTATCCTTGAATCTTTGTTGCAGAGAGGTTGTCTACAAGTGGAGGTTGATTTGTCTGCATGATGTGGGAGATACAATAAGAACAGCCATGGCTCCTAGAATTCTTTCCATTGGTTCTTGATGGTATAACACCCAGTTTCTAGGTGAAGAGAACAGATATTGCACAGACGATAGTTGCATCCTGATTATCCACAAAAGACACATTAGTAAAAGCATATCTTCTGCTGGGAACACCCTTTTCGTCAAGACATGTGCTGTCTTGTACTACATGGAGTAACATTCTCTCACTTGCCTCCTCTAGCTAAAAGCTACTTATATTATAGACTGACATTTAGTCTTCCTTGGGTCATCTTTCTCTTGCCCTTTATGGTTATTTTCCATTATGTTCTCAGCATAAAGAGTTTGCTTCTGAGACAATTGGAATGTCTTCTTATAACAATTTCTTTAATCACCTATCATTTTACCACACATAACTAAGAAAAGTAGAGGTACAAAAGGTATTTCTCTTGTTTGAAATTTCATATCCCAAATTAACATCATGCTTAGTATGTGGTAGGTATTCCGTACACATTTGTGGTTACATTACTAATAAATATATGGGAAAGAACATAGCACATATTTAGCAAGCTGAAATACTTAGCTTCTTTCCTCTTCTATGAATGTTTTCATAAATTACTAGCATTCATTCACTTTATTATAAAAGTTTAAACAAAGTGAAGAATTTTGTAAAATGCTTTACATGATGGTAAGCTTTATTAGAGAAACATTCTATAGATATAATTCTTCCTCAGACCAGAGGGACAGAGTTCTAGTATTATGCTGTTGTTTGGAAAAGGATCAGATGTGGTAGAAACATGTAAGAATGCATTCAGGCATTGCTAGCGAAGCACAAGATGCTACTAAACTAGCACATGTGAGTGTGTCCAGGGAAGCACATTAGTTCCTTCAAACAGAGAATCAGAAAACACACCACAGATGTCCATGTATTCACGTTCCACCAGTGCATGGGCATCTCTGTGTTCACTTGATGCAGGTCCATGGGCATCGGTGTGTTCGTGTTACACACAGAGCCATGGGCTTTTGTGTGTTCATGTTACACAGTTAAACTCCCAAAAGAAAAGTGGGAGACTGAGCTTCCGGCAGGGGTTGCTGCTCATCAACAAGCTGGAGGAAATTCATTCATTTTTCTCTGCTTTGGTTTTCAAGTCTTTAGGGTGATAATTGGAGCATCAATCTCTTAAATTGGCTAGGAAAATAAAATTCTTGTGATCCTCTTAGAACATTCCTTGGCACTGACTTCAGTAAATATTAGTGGTTGTTTTTAATAGGGTAGTTCTGCATTGGGAAATGGTTCTGTATACAGGGCAAATCTACATAATTCAAAGTGTCATAAAGCCCAAATTTCCTACTTAGCATAGCAAATTTTTCTTACTTGTTACCAATTAGCTTCCTTAGTTCATTTTTCAGTTCATTCTCCCAAGGAAGACTTTTAGTCCAAACACTAGTCATGACCTTTGAGCTGTGGCTGCTAACAATTATTACCTAATTCTTTCTGTGCATCTCATTTTAAGAATCCAAAAATCTTATCTTTTCTGCTTTGTGGGCTCAACATACTACAGAGCTTTGGTTTGGCTTTAGTCTGCATAGAGAAACCATAAGCATCTTAATCATCTTGCATATGAAGAATTTATAAAATGCAAACGAGGAAATAATGCAACTTGAACAAAACAGGATAACACACAGCTTAGATACTTTATATATATATATATATATATATATATATATATATATATATATATACATATATTTTTTATCCATATAGACTGAAGTTTATTTAGAAGCTCCTTCAAAACTCCAGGGAGGGAGCAGCGATTTCCCCTCCAGATGGAAATGGCACTGACTTGGAACCAGGGTGCAAGCTTTTAACAGTTGGCATGTAGGGAGAAGGGTTTTTTTTGGAGGGGGGGTGACGGGTTCTCAGATTAACATTCTTTTTTTTAATATTTTATTTATTTATTCAATTGTGCGTGTGTGCATGTGTGAGCGTGTGTGTGTAGAACCACGGACGAATTCGAGAACCACCGTGGACGGCCTCTACCTCCTTGTTTACTCTGTCCCGGGATTCACAGGCTCCGCCCTACCAGGACCAGAAACGCAGGCCACTCCTGCTTCTGCCTGGCGTCTATACGTGGGGTCTAGGATCCTAACACCACTTTATATATATTTTAAGAAAAAGAAGATTATAATTTTAAGAGGGAAACAAGTCACAAAAATGTGAAATGAAAGTCTGTAGGAGTTTTACTTTGGATATTATATTGAAAATACATCTTTTAAATTTTTTAGTTGATTAAGGTATTAGAAAATGAAGACATAGTATCTAACTGGTATGTGAACTTTTGATATACATAAACATTTTAAAATGATTCCCATAATCAAGCTAGTTACATATCTATCACCTTTTATAATTGATATACTTTTGTATATGTTAAGAACCTTTTAAAATATACTCCCTTGGCAATAACACAATATAATAAAATATTGTAAACTCTAACCACTATACTATACATGAGAGCTTCAAATTTATTCATTCTTACACATCTGAAATTTTGTAAATAACTTTTTACAGATCCATTTCAGACAGAGTAAAGGAGAAAGCAAAGACTTTCCTTACAGGCCAGAAAGATGAATGAAGCAAAAAATCTGTTAATTGGTATGAAGCAGAATCCTGCATCAATTCTAGGGTCCAGATAATACTTGAGCTTTTGTTTTGATACCTGCCATGTATTTGGGATGGTGTGGGGAGTTCTTTTTATTTGAAGGTGACTGTTTTAAAACTCAACATGAGAGCAAGCTCAATATTGTATGGTATGGGAAAAAAGAACTTAATGTGACCTAAACATTAATGTTTCATATAAGTTTGAGATTTCACATAAATTTAGAAACTTTGTAAGTGGTACTTCAAGCATCAAGGAGATATATATTTAACACAAAATATTCTGTACCATTAATGCAGCTGATGTTGGAGTGAAACTTTCAATGGATAAAGATATCAACATTTACAGCATGGCTCAAAATGCCAGGGGTTAAAATCTGATGAGTTAGATACTTTTGTGAATACTGAAAAGTATTTTGAACACCTTTATATATACATATTTGCAATCAATTTTTATCATATTCATAAGCATTACTTGGAATTAACTTTTTGTTAGTCACTTTCAGTTTTCACTGTTCCTGCATTCCAATGGCAAAATTCCATTTTATATTCCCCACCTTTCTTCATCTTATTCCAGAACACATACTGAAATTTCATGCAAAAGATTATATGATGAGATATATTCTTAGTGAGACACTACTTTTTCTCTAAAATTTTTGTCATTGCTCTAATTTTAGTATTCAGTTTTTCTGAGCAAAACATGACTCTGGTTTTGTAAGATATCTTCTATGAATTTTTCTTGATTAATTTCCAGAAATCTTAAATATATGTGAAATGCAATTGTATCAAAATATTTCTAGGGTTTTGGGTTGTCCTTTCAAATTTTAAACCAGTCAATGAATTGAAAACAATGAATCTATGTTTTTTTTCAAACCATGAGAAAAAGATTCATATGAAGACGACTATTTAATTCAGTACAAAAATAAAGTCATACAAATCCCGAGGATTGCCAGCAGTTCTTCCAAGACCAATGCTTTTTTATTCCTGCCTCTACATGTAATAATAAGTCATATTCATATACACATTCATAGACATATACAAGGATGAACCTATGAAAAAATTTTGTGCATCATAATGTGTATCAGAAATAATATATGCAAGTACATATCCTTATCCCTCTTTTGTTATACAAATTTTGATACTTCCTGTCTTCTTAATAGCTAATTAACCTCTACAATTGGGTATCAACATCCACTACAACCTAAGAAATCTATCATGTTCAAAATACATTATCTTTCATATGAGACATGATTACTTTTCTCCGATAGAAGATAAATTATTAGTGTCATTATAATTAATGCTAAATATCTTCATATTTACATAGTTCCTGGATCCCAGCTCAAACTGAATTTTGTCAGAAAAAAAATTAGTTTAAGGAAATCAGAGAAGGAGAGGAGGAATGAGAGGCAAAGTAAGGAAGAGAGCACTGGACAGGGAGGATAATCAAATGAGACTATTCATTTTCTGGATCACTGACCTGTCAACCCATCACATGCCTCCAGCAAGAGGTCAGTGTATTTGTCTCTGTAGTAGCAATGATTGTTCTTCATTCTTTGCAAAAAGTACAAGCAAAAACGTAACATTTTATGTATTAGGTGCAATCTCTTTGCTTTTTTTAAAAAAAAATTCTCTCCCCATCCTAAAGCTCAGGGAAATTTGTGGAAAAAGGGGCAGTAAGATTGTAAGAGCCTAAAGATAGGGAGGAGCAACGATACGCAAGATACTCCACACAAGTTAGGGTCGAAGTAATCATAATAAGACTTTGCATGACCTGCGCAATGACCGACATATCATTGACCCCCCAAAGTCTAGCATGGATCACAGGCACTAAGATCCTTAGAGGCAAGGGATTAACAGCCACAATAGTGTTGCTATACTAAAGCGGAACCCAAGAAAGAGCTCTAGGCAATGTTATTGAGTCCTTACACCTCATCAGAGAGGAGGACTTAGTGGAAAGTTTGACATGCACACTAAAGGATGCTCCAGGGATGGGAGGGGGGGCACTGGGAGAAAAAGAGGGAGGGGAGAAAGGAAGAGGAAAGGGGGGGCAGTGCAAGGGAATCCAGGGAGGGGTGGAGGAAGGGAGGGAACCAGGGTACCTATTAAGTTTGTATTAATGGAAAAAATAAAAAATTTCACCTAAACTGAGTATTACCAAAACTTGCCTTTTTGAGGATTTAACATAGATGTTTGTTCTTTTATGTGTGAAGTCCTGTTCTATTGACCAAAGTACATAATGCATTGCTTCTTCTCCTAATACCAATTTAAAATGTGGTTTAATCCATTGGGATGGTTAAAAAATGGGCTAGTTTCTCGCTATCTATGTAGAAAAAACAGTGTAATTCAGTGAACCCCTATCTCAGCGAGTAGTTTAATGTTTGCATCTTGTAATCTCTTTAAAGTAGGAGAATGAGTTTGATAATGCCAGTGCTGATTCAGCTCAGTATTGAACTGATATTGTCTTCAATGCTGAATCTTCCCCTCATTGGCAGTTTTAGTAAGCATATGGCAGCGTCTAGTTGAAGTCAATCTCATAGATCTCGCTTATCAGTATGTGAGGGATCCATTTAACACTGAAAAATTCCTAAGCTGAAATTCACTTAGTCTCAAACAGAAACAAACTGCATAAATCTTCCCTTTTCAAGCTAAACTGTCATCTTGTGTAACATAAATCAGTTTAAACATGAGTCATTAAAGTCTTTTACACAGGCAGTGAGCTTCATCTGATGGATTTTCCCAAGAATCCACCATGACTTCATAGTCTTGAAATGTTTTACCTTGTCTCATCCTCTCTGGCTTTGAAGCTTCCGCCAAGGTGAACCTGAGAGGTCCTCATTCACCTTTTGCTTGCTGTTCTCCAGCTAGTCTTGCTCTATTACGACAAGGACCATTAATTAAGGGTCTGTTAATGGGACAGAGTGTCAGGTTAAAAGGATAACTGGGGTTTTGTTTTATTTCCTTTCCCTCACAGATAACAAGAATTCATTTCCTCATTCCCTGTTGAATCACTGCCCATCCATTAGATTAGTGTCATACATATGCCTGCTGGCTCACTGTCTATATTCATCTCTCTCCCCGCCCTCTCTTTCTTATGTTTCTCTCAAATAGATAATGAAATAAATATTAAAACAAAAAACAACAAAGCCCCACAAGGTTTGAATAAACCAAAATATACTCATATCTGAAACAGACAACAGTCTGTAAGAGTAAAGTACAGTGGTTTTAAAAGGAGATAATATTTTTGCATTATAGTATCATTTTGAAGAATATCAATTCCTTTACATGTTATGAAGCACAGTCATGATGGATTAATAGTGTAGTATTTTACAAAATGATTATCTAAAGTTATGTGTAAAGTCTCAATTTTTAATCCTAAAGAATTTTTATTTTCAAAAGAATTTTATTTCAAATACCATTAAAAATGTGAACAATATTACTTGAATTAGTTACGCACTTAATGATAAAATGATAAATCTATGGTATAAAAGCAAAAATTTTATTCTTTAACAAATATATTTCTCAAAACAATGACATTCTCATGTCTGGTTTACTAAGAAGAAGTATATTCTTATATCAGTTTTGAAATTCAGTCTGTGGTGTTGTTGCATAACAGGTAAATTTCAAAAATGCTATTATACACACTTGGAAGAAAATAAATATTGTTCTAGTGTACTTAGGAAAAGAGTTTGTTCTAATAGTATCTCTAGCTGTTCCTAAAGACATTTGAGCTAGGACTTAAGACATCTGGGACAGCAATTAATATCTGAAATTTCAGAAATGAATCAGCTAATGCTAGGGAGATGGCTTAGTAGATACAGCAGTGGTCAGAGTTTGGATTCCTATCACCCACAATAAGTTTAAACAGGTTTGACGGTCAGTCAGAAGGTGAGAACAGGAAATCCTAGGGGTAGCTAGTTAGCTTCCCTGTCCAAATTAATGAGCTCCTATTTTAATTAAGACAGTGGAGAATAATTAATGAAAGCACTCAATGTCGGCTTACATACACATGTGAAACATGCATGCACATGAACATATGTACAGGCACCCATATATACATATGCTCACAAATTTCAAACACACACACACACTGAGAAAAATTCAAGTTATCACCACCATTACTTGCTAGTTTGGGCGATGGTGGTGGGTTAGCTTATTTATGTGAATCTCAAATTTTCCAAGGATAAAATGGGCTTAGGTAGAGTGAGCCACTAAGTAATTGAATAGAATTCCAATGAACTCTACCTACTACTGAAGATATATCTCAGTAATGTTTTACTCTTATCATCCGCCACAGTGAATTTCAGTGGTTCAAAAGATCTTCTGAACCATGCACTCAACCCCAAATGCTTCTTCAACCACTTATTTTCTGCATTTCTAGGTAGAAATCTGCCTTTGTTTTTTACAATTAAGTAATAGTTTTAGGGTTATATACACTTGAAATATTAGTTGATAGAAATATTATTAAAAGCATCCAAGATATGAGACAATCTTGTTTCTTTAAAGAGTTTTTTCCTCACTTATGGGCAAAATTGAAGTTACAGTACGAAAATATCAATACTTTAGCAATATATTTGTTATTATAATTAAATAAAATTTACCAAAGAGCTGAGAGATCTGCCAGAAAATCTTAATTATTATTGTATAAAATGTTAATTAGGCAGATAATGAATTTTCTTAAATACTGATTTCAAACATATACCATTAATCATTATAATTATATCTTTAGTGTTCATCTTTAATAACTCAATAGAATTGAAAATGAGTGTTTATACTTTATTCTTTATAGTTTATTTTGAATGTATAAATGGCAATTTCCCAGTTGTTTTTTTAAAATTATTAGAGAGATATATAGTTAAAACAACCTGAAATGTATCCAAAGATAATGGGTTTCCACAAGTCAGAGAACAAGACTAAACATGACTTTTGGTTTCTCATCTAAAATATTGAATAGTAGGCTAGTTTATATGATTGTTGAAAACAAATGTTAATTAGATTCAAGATATTTATTTATTTATTTATTTTAACATTTTATTATTATTTCCGCTCATACAAACTTAATAGGTACACCAGTTCCCTCCTTCCCTTCACCTCCCCCTGAACCCTCTGATCCCCCTCCCCTCACCCTTCCCTCCCCATCCCCCAATGCCTCCCCCCCAATCCCCAGAGAGTCTTTTAATGTGCATGCCAGACTCTCCTCTGGGCCCTGCTCTCATATGACATACAGGGACCCAGTGGCATTTCCCTGAACCCTTTCCTGTGTTCCCCTTAAGCACAGGAACACTACTGTGGCTGTCAATCCCTTGTCTCCAAAGATCTTGGTACCTTTAGCAGATGCTAGACTTTGTGAGGTCAATAGTGTGTTGGACAAAGCACAGGGCATGCAATGTCCAATTATGATTGCTTTGGCCTTAACTTGTGCGGAGTATCTTGCAAATCATTGCTCCTCCCATCCTTGTGCTCTTATAATCTTACTGCCCCCTCTTCCACAAATTTCGCTGACCTTCAGGATGGGGAGAGATTAGGCTGGCCTAGTTCTAGGTGGTTGATATAGAGTCTCTGATGTTCTGGATTGTGGTTTGTTGATTTTCTTTTGCAGTTTGGCTGCTCCTGCAATGCCCTTCACTCCATCCTGATGTGCATTGAATGTCACCCCTGGCCAGAGACAAAAAGCTGCTAAACTGGAGTCTTGTTATAAGAGCACATTCAAGGGTAGATGTAATAAAAGTAGGAAACCACAGTGAGGGAAGGGTCTATCACCCATTTGAAAAATGGTTACTTTTTATCTGCCAGACTATATGCCCTCCCCTTCTGGTGAGATCATACCCCCTCAGTTGTAAATGATCAGGAACGAACGTCTGTGAACTTAACCAGGTGTCTCATTACTTACTTACAGTCCTTAATGGAGGCCTATTTTCTCTGCTGTAACATGGTCCCCTCCTTGCTTGTTTCTGGTGTGGCCCTCCAACCCCATCCCTCCTGTTCATAATCCTTGCAATTACTGTAGGTATTACATAGATTTATCTTTGAGTGTCTCAAGGTGGGCTGGGTGGGTTTGTTACTAGGAGCCACTTATTAGGGAGTACATACAGTGCTTAATTTTCTGGGTTTAGGAAACTTCACTTAATATAATTGTTTCTAACGACATCCATTTCCTGGCAAATTCCAGTAATTCATCATTTTTGATGGCTGAGTAGTACTCCATTGTATAGATGTACCACTTTTCCTTATCCACTCGTCAACTGTTGGACATTTGGGTTGATTCCATGACTTTGCTATTGTAAACAGTGCTGCTATGAACATGGTCGTGCTTGTGCTATTGAGGTGAATCTCTGCTGCATGGGGGGTTATTCCCAAAAGTGGAATCGCAGGGTTATGGCATTTCAATCTTTAATTTCCTTAAGAATCTCCAGACGGCTCACCAGAGTGGTTGTATGAGCCTGCATTCCCACCAGTAATGTTGGAGAGTTCCCCTCTCTCCACAAACTCCCCAACATTTGGTGTTGTTTGTATTGTGGATTTTTGCCATCCTGACCGGGGTGAGATGATATCTCACGGAAGTTTTAATTTGCATTTCCGTGATGGGTAAGGATGTGGTACATTTTTTCAGATATTTGTTAGACATTTTAAGTTCATCCCTGGTAAAATTTCTTTTAAGTTCCAGGGCCCATTTTTTAATTGGGCCATTGTTTTCCTTGGTGTTTAGTTTTCTAAATTCTTTGTGCGCTCTGGATAATAGAGCTCAATCAGATATGTGGTTAGTGAAGATTTTCTCCCATTCTGTGGGTTGCCTTTGAGCTCGTGTTACAATCTCTTTATCTGAACAGAAGCTCTTTAATTTCACAAGATCCCAACTGTTGAGAGTTGGTAGCAGTGACTGTGCCATTGGATGTCTGTTTAGGAAATGTTGGCCTAGCCCAATCAGCTCAAGGGAGTTCCCTGTCCTTTCAACTATGTTTTTTATAGTCTCTGGCCTGATATCAAGGTCCTTGATCCATTTGGAATTAATTCTTGTACATGGTGACAAGTATGGGTCCAGTTTTAATCTTCTGCATGTGGAGATACAGTTTTGCCAGCACCATTTGTTGAAGATGCTGTTCTTTTACCATTGGATTTTTTTGGCCCCTTTGTCAAAGATCAAATGGCTGTAATTTTATGGGCTTATATCTGGGTCTTGAACCCTAATCCATTGATCTCTGTGTCTATTTTGGAGCCAGTACCAGGCTGTTTTTATAACTATGGATTTATAGTATAGACTAAGGTTTGGTATGGTGATACCTCCAGCAGTGTTTTTGTTACTCAGGATTGTTTTTGCTATCCTGGGTCTTTTGTGCCTCCATATGAAAGCTGAGATTTTTTTGGTCAACTTCTTTAAAGAACTGCTTTTGGATTTTAATTGGTGTAGTACTGAATTTGTATATTGCATTTGGTAGGATGGTCATTTTTACGATGTTGATTCTGCCAATCCAGGAACATAGGAGATCTTTCCACCTTCTGCAATTTCTTTCTATAGGGTTTTAAAGTTTATATTGTAAAGGTCTTTTACCTCCTTGGTTAGGTTTATACCAAGGTATTTCATTTTTTTAAGGGCTGTAGTAAATGGGATTGTTTCTCTCAAGGCTTTTTCACTTCTTTCATTCTGGGCATATAGGAAGGCCACTGATTTTTGCACATTTATTTTGTAACCTGCCACCCTGCTGAACTTCTCAATCAGTTCCAGGAGCTTCCTGGTGGATTTTTTGGGATCACTCATGTATAAGATCATGTCATCTGCTAATAGGGATAACTTGACTTCTTCCTTGCCGATTTGAATCCCTCTTATGTCCCTTCCTTGTCTTATGGCTTCAGCTAAGACTTCAAGTACAATATTGAATAGAAGTGGTGAGAGTGGACAGCCTTGTCTAGTTCCTGATCGAAGTGGGAATGCTTCTAGTTTTTCCCCATTGATCATAATCCTTGCTGTTGTCTTGTTGTATAAGGCTTTTATTATATTGATAAAGATTCCTTCCATTCCTACTGCCTCTAGCATTTTGATCATAAAAGGCTGTTGGATCTTGTCAAAAGCTTTTTCTGCATCTATGGAGAGTATCATGTGGTCTTGGACTTTGGACTGGTTTACATGATGAATTACATTTATTGATTTGCGTATTTTGAACCAACCTTGTGTGCCTGGGATAAAGCTTACTTGATCCCCATGGATGATCTTTTTGATATGTTTTTGAATCCGATTTGCTAAGACTTTGTTGGGAATCTTTGCATCTGTGTTCATCAGAGAGATTGGCCTATAGTTTTCTTTTCTAAGTGAATGATAGGTTTTGGGATTAAAACGATATTAGCTTCATAGAAGGAATTTGGTAGTGTTCCTTCCTTTGCTATTTGATGGAACAGTTTAAGAAGTATTGGTGTTATTAACTCCTCAAATGTCTGGTAGAACTCTGTGCTGAATCCATCTGGTCCAGGACATTTTTTGGTGGGAAGATTCGAGATTACTTCTTCAATTTCCTCATATATTATAGGACTATTTAAGTAACTCACAACTTCCTGTTTTAATTTAGGTAAGTTGTGTTTACTTAGAAATTCATCCATCTCTTTTGTGTTGTCAAACTTCAAGAGTATAAGTTTTTGAAATATGATGTTAAAATTCTCTGAATTTCTTGGGTATCAGTAGTTATAACTCCATGTTCATTTCTGATTTTGTTAATTTGGGTTTTCTCTCTCTTGCTTTTGGCTTAGTTTAGCTAGGGGTGTATCAATCTTACTGATTTTTTCAATGAACCAGCTTTTAGACTGGTTGATTTTTTCTATCGTTTTCCTAATCTCGATTTCAGATATTTCTCCCCTTATTTTGTTAATCTCCTGTCTTCTACTACTTTTGAATCAGATTGCTCTAGTTTCTCTGAAGCCTTAAGCTGCATCGATAAGTTATTTATTTCTGATGTTTCCATTTTTTGATGTAGGCATTAAGAGCTATGAACCTACCTCTTAGAACAGCTTTCATTGTGTCCCAGAGATTTTGGTAAGTTGTATTTTCATTATCGTTCACTTTCAGGAAATCTTGAATTTCCTTTTTAATTTCTTTCTGAATCCAGTTCTCATTCAGCATCATATTATTTAGTTTCCAGGAGTTAGTGTATTGTCTCTTGTTTGTTGTGATGTGAATGTTCAGCTTTAGGCCATGGTGGTCTGATAGGGCACGGGTTAGAATTTCAACTTTTCTGTATATGTGTAGATTCATTTTGTGGCCCAATATGTGATCTATTTTGGAGAACGTTCCATGTGCTGCTGAGAAAAATGTGTATTCTTTGGTGCGTGGATGAAAAGTTCGATAAAGATCTGTAAGTTCCATTTCTTTAAGGCTTTGATTAAGGTCCAAAGTGTCTCTGTTAAGCTTTTGACCTATTGATATATCCTATGTTGAGAGGGCGGTGTTAAAGTCCCCAAGAATTATCATTTGAGGGTTGATTTCTTGCTTTAGACGCTGTAGGGTTTTCTTAATGAATGTGGAGGGACCCGTATTGGGTGCATATATGTTCAGTATTGTGAAGTCTTCCTGGTGAATTGTACCTGTGACTAAAATGTAGTATCCATCTGTGTCTCTTATGATTTTCTTTGGTTTGAAGTCCACTTTGTCCGAATGCATAATTGCTACCCCTGCCTGTTTCCTGGTTCCATTAGCTTGCAAGATTTTGGACCAGCCTTTTATTCTTAGGATGTGCCTATCTTTTGTGGTGAGATGAGTTTCCTGAAGGCAGCAGATTGTTGGATTGTGGTTTTTAATCCAAGTTTGTAATCTATGTCTCTTAATCGGTGAGTTAATGCCGTTGACATGTAATGTTATAATGGAGAAATTATTTTTAATTCTGGACATTTTTCATGTTCAGTGGATTTTGTAAGCGTATTGTTTAACATTTATATTTTGGTGGTATTATACTTTCCTTCCATCCTCCTGGATATGTTTGTTCTTTTCGTCAAGCTTGAGTATCATTTCTAGCATTTTTTGAAGGCCTGGTTTGGCAGACATGTATCCCTTCAAGTTGTCTTTGTGCTGGAAACTTTTCTTTCTCCCTCAATCATGACAGATAGTTTCGCCACGTATATCAGTCTGGGTTGGCATTTTTGCTCATTTAATACTTGAAGTACGTCTCTCCAAGCCCTTCTTGTTTTTACTGTTTCGACTGAGAAGTCATTTGTTATTTTAATAGGTTTACCTTTAAAAGTGACTTGCTTTTTTTCTCTTGAAGCTCTCAGCACCAGTTGTTTATCTTGAATGTGGAGTGTTTTGACTATTATTTGCCATGACGATCTTCTATTTTGGTCATATCTGTTTGGAGTGCGAAATGCCTCTTGTATTTGGATAGGCCTCTCATTCTTTAGTTGTGGGAAGTTTTCATTTATGATGATTTGAAATATTTCCTCTGGTGTGGTATTTTGGAATTCTTGTTCTGGTATTCCATGAATGCGCATGTTAGGCTTCTTCAGGGTGTCCCATATCTCTTGAATGTTCCTCTCAAGTATCTTTTTGGCTTTAACAATCTATTCCATTGAGCTGGTTAATTCTCCCACTTTGTCTTCAAGATCTGAAATTCTGTTTTCTGCCTCATTTGTTCTGCTGGTAAGACTCTCTGTTCAGTTTTGGGTTGAAGATAATTTGTCTTTTAGTTCACTTTTAAATTCTGCCTCAGACTGTTTTAACTGCTCTATGCTTATTTTTGTTTCCTGAACTGTTTTTCTGAACTCCTCCAAGTGCCTGTTGTGTTCCTGTTCAAAGTGGTTGATTCGGTTGTTTAACTCTTCTCAGATTTCCTCTTTCATAGTATTAATCATGGTATTGATCATACTCTGAAAGTCATTGTGTTGGGTTTGGCTTTCTTGGCTATTTTCTGTGAATTTGTTCTGGTCAGAATCCATCATTATGGGGTTAATTCTTTCTGTGGGAGATTGTCTTCTTGGGTTTTTTTTTCTCTTGGATCTGCACTTTGATTTGGGCATTGTTGTTTTGTTTCTTAGGACCTTTCAGTTTCTGTGTGTTTTTCACTGAACTGATTTAGTTGGTATTATTACCCTTGCCAGTTATTACTAGTGCTTACCTTGGATTGGGTATGTTTGTCTATTGTTCTTGTAATTTCCTAGATGAGGCTATTAGGCTGTTAATATATCAGTTAAGTCAGGTTAAGTAGACAAGGGGTGAATATTAGTATGGTAGTGCACTCCTGAAATTTAGTATCCTGGTGATATGTGAGGGTGAGTGGTGTACTCCCTGGAGTTGTATATGGTTTTTGGGTGGCTATAGGAGAAGTTGATCTATAGCAATTGATACTAGAAAGGATCAGTAAGGTGAAAAAAAGGTTTACTTATCTTTGGGCTGCATGTGAAGAATCTCTCCCATGTGATTGGATGATTGTAGAGAACTTCAGATGAATGGCCTTTGTCCCTTTATGTTTTGCTTGAGTTTCCTTTGGACTCTATTAAATTCTGAGTAGTAGTGTGTCTTCCTTGGACCACGTGCATAGGTCCCCGGTGGGCCGAAGAGGCAGAGGGTGTGCTATTGATGGCAGAATTCTTCACCTGGGACTTGGGACTTGGCTTAGGGCCCACCCAAGCTCCAGGGATGGAGGAATGTAAGCTGGTCCTGTCTGGCGCAGGCACGGGCCTTAGGAAAAAAGGGGCTGGGGATGAGGGTACCGGTTGGGGGGCTGGGCTGGGCAGACGGACTCATCTGGGGACCTGGGATCCAGCTGGCGGGGGTCAGCGGCATGCCGGCGGGACTCGAGGCGAGGGACTGGGGTGATTCAAGGTATTTATAACTTTCACAATGTGAGGTAAATTTTGGACACTCTTAACTATAAAAAACAGTAGATATACAAATGCTGTCTTTCAGGCTCTAGAAAAACATGCAGTTATTATTTTAGTTATAGTTCATTTAAGAACTTTTAATCAATAGCTTGCTAGCCCCAATTAGTATCACTATCTGAGGTGCCTAAAGTATCAATAACGTGCATTAATTTTTTTGAATTTTACATTAAACAAACTCTAGGTTAGATTTAATAAAGATAAGTCATGTGCATTATAGTTTTCCAAACAGATATCAGAGAAGTAGCCACAAGTCTCTAAAGATACTTTTATTTTTATTGGTGGAAGAAGAATGTCTTTAATCACATCTGGCCCCTCCAGTAGTTACTAATGACACATCACATCCATAATCAGAAAACACAGAGAGAAAATTGTATTTTATTTTAAAAGATCAGGCTTGGGGACAAAAAGTGGAAGGTTAGAGTTAAAAAGGGATGTAGTTGTGTGTCCAGTTGACAAGGCATGGATTTGTGATGGCAGATCTGAACTGTCAGCTTGAACAGATCTGTAATCTCCTGGGAGACAGGTCTACAGGCTGCCTGTGGAGTATTATCTTGATTAGGTTGATGGAGGTGGAAAGACCTAAGGAGGCAGCACTATCCCATAGAAGGGATCCTGGGCTGTATAAATGTGAGAGAGGATCTAAGTGGCAACAGGACTTCATTGCTCTCTCTTCTTGAAGGTGGGTGCAGTGTGGTAAGCAGCTTTAAGTTCTTGCTGCCTTAACTTCCTTGCACTGGTGGACTATGCTTTTAACTTTGAACCAAAATAAACCTTGTTCTCTTAGATCACCTTTGTCTGGGTTTCTAAACACAGTAAAGGAAAAAGAAACTAAGATAGTCGTGGTGTTGTTGGTTTTATTTCAAAGTTCTTATATTCCGAAGTGGAAGATTGAAACTAGAACATGTGGGGAGGATTAAAGAGAGAAAAATAAGGAATGTGAACATGGAGTCCACAAGGAGCAAGGGAGCCCATGATGGCTGGCAGGGTCTGGGGTATTTATAAACTTGCACATCCCCAGGGAAAGTGACTTTTCCTTATTGGTTAGTTTTAGATTCTGTAATTTCATTGGGGATTTTTGTCCCCTATATGTGTTTAGTCTGTTCATATTGGAGTTATTTCTTTTGAGGATTTTAAGTCATCTGCATTTGAGGATCTCATATTAAAACCCTTTTATAAGTGGAGGGTTGTTGGTGCCAATTCCTGTATACTTATCATGACAGCCTTCAAATGAGCATCCCAGCCTCTCACTGTCTAAAAATGGCCTAACAGAAAATATTCTACTCAATTGCAACTCCCATGTGAAACTACACTTCACAAGGCTTATATGAAGGTCTAGAAAGAGCAAAGCAAATGAAAAGAACGTACTCTTTTGTGGTCCTCCTGAGATTCATATGTTTCTGAACAAACTTTCTCAGATGGTAGCAAGCATTCGTTAATTTACGATATCCCTGCGTTGTTTATTTGAAAACTATTCCACAGTGATCTGCTTGCTTTGTGTCAGACTTTTGAAGCTCCTTGTCCCAACCTTTCTAGAAGTTCTTCCATGGTTAAAAAAAAAAGAAGAAAAGAGCAGTCATTTTATTGAAGCTTCAACAATACCTCAGAAAGTAGAAAGCATATTTATTATAATTTACAACAGAATTCTTACTAATGTTGATTGTGATGAAGGGAAAAATATAAAACTTGAAAAAATAAGCAGAATTACCTTTCATTTTAATACATGAAATTATACTTGCTAAAGAAAATACAGGTATAATTATGTTTTTTTACAAAAAATGAAGTCTTAAATATGTTTTTGTTATTTTTATAATAAGAAAAACCTCCTATTTGCTTCATTACTTGGCCATGTGGCTAAGTATAGGTTATAAATATTCAGAAAGTTTAAGTACTGGAAATCCTTCCTTGTTTCCAAAGAAAGTGAAAAATGCAATAGTAAATAAGCAGATTTACTGCTGACGTTGCTTGCTTCTTTTCTTAGAAATACTCTCAGCATCACAAATCAATTTACTACTTTCCTTCCTTATGTTCCCCCACAGGTATAATTTAACCTGTTTGTTTTTAAATAAAATTATATTTATACATAAAATATATATTTATTTATTTCCATAATTAATTACTTAAAATAACTTATTATTCAATAATGAAATTAATGAAATTTAAAAGGCAGAATAAAATCTATTAATGTTATATTTTGTAAAAAAAAATTATTTCAAATGGACTTTTGATGCTGAAGGAAATAAACCCATCTGAAAAGCACACTGCTTGTAGCCTATGTTCTTGTACTTTGTATTCTGACATCTCTGAACATGTAGGATCAAAAAATCTGCCCTCATTTGTAAGTTGGCATAATATATTGAACAATGAACTATTCTGAAATTAAATTATATGGATTTTCAACAAAGTTCAGTATGTAATTAATTGTTTATTAGAGTTGTATGTTTTTGGGGTGGTTGTATGAGGAAGTTGATCTATAACATTGATACTAGAAAGTATCAGTAAGATGAAAAGAAAAAGGTGAAGAATCTCGCCCACATGATATAATGATTGTTGTGGAGTCCAGATGTATGGCCTGTGTTCCCTTTGTTCCTTAGAATTTTGCTTGAGTTTCCTTTGGACTCTATTGAATTCTGAGTAGCATTATGTCTTCCGTGGACCATGTGCGTGGGTCCCCGGTGGGCCAGAGAGGCAGAGGGTCTGATGTAGGTGGCAGAATTCTTCACCTGGGACCTGGGCGGATGGGGGAGGCACGCGGGGACAGAAGGGTGCGAGGGGCTGGGGTCGGGGTGGGGCCCAGGCTAAGCCAGAAGCCGCGAGGGTGCTGGCCCAGCGGCTCCGGGGTGGGGGGCTGAGCTAAAATATTTCATCTTATTGGTAATTTTTTGCTGAAGATTGAGGGGGTTCAACAAAGTTATCAAATTTAATCTTGCTAATAGATAAGTTACATCTTTTAACATCTTTTTACAATCCATTGGAGATAAACATTCACCGTTTTAATGTATGTATCTCAGTCAGGCATTACCTTGAGGCATGGAATTTTAAAAAAAATCCCTGAGCTTCTACAATAAATGAAAGCCAGATATTACAGGTTGACTAATTTTAGTATATAAAAAATAACTAGATACTGCAATTATAAGTCTCTGTCTGATATGTGACATCACTTGACCTAACCAAATCAAATTACAGTTTTAATAGCTTGTTCCCAGTTGCTTTTCTCTTTTGAGTTTAGTAGCAGTGTATTTTTGACTCCTTAAAATGAGTCTAAATGTGGAAAAATTATAAAGATTATTATATCTTTGAAAAGTATTTGAAATATGGGGCTGGAGAGGTGACTCAGGGGTTAGCCTGTGCCTTGCAGGTGGAGGGTCCTGTGTTCAGATACTAGACATCATGTATAGACCCCAGATGGAAGCGGGGAAGGGGGAGTGGCCTGTGTTTCTGGTCCTGGTAGGGCAGAGCCTGTGAATCCCAGGGCAAAGTAAACAGGGAGGAAGTGGAGGAGGTCCATGGTGGTTCCTGAATTCGCCCGTGGTTCTACACACACACACACACACACACACACACACACACACACACGCACAATTGAATTAAAAAAAAGTATTTGAAATAAATCAGCAACTATATCTCAGGCTAATATGTACTAAAGTATGATTAGCACATACTAAGTGCTTAAAAATGTATTCTGCAGGGGCTGGAGAGGTGGCTCAAGGGTTAAGCCTCTGCCTTGCAGGAGGAAGGTCCTGAGTTCGTGATCCTAGACCCCATGTATAGACGCCGGGCGTAAGCGGGGGCGGCCTGCGTTTCCGGTCCTGTTAGGGTAGAGCCTGTGAATCCCCGGGCAGAGTAAACAAGGAGGAGGTGGAGGCGTCCATGGTGGTTCCCGAATTTGTCCATGGTTCTACATACACGCACACACGCATATATACGTGCACAATTGAATAAAAGAAAATTTTGAAAATGTATTCTGCAAAATTATTTACATGAAGAAAATTTGTAGCAATGTTTTTTTTTATTTTTCTGCTTATACAAACGTAATAGGTAACTCTGTCCCCTCCTTCTCTCCACCCCAACCTGCGCCTCCCTGCTCCCTCCTCCCTTTTTCCCTTCCTTTCCCCCTCCCTCCCTTTCTCCCAGTACCCCTCCCCCATCTCTGAAGCATCCTTTAATGTGTATATCAAACTTTTCTTTGAGTCCTCCTCTCTGATGAGGTATAAGACTCATTGGAATTTCCTAGATCTCTTTCTTGTGTTCCCCTCAAGTATAGGAACACTATTGTTACTGTTAATCCCTTGCTTCTAAGGATCCTAGTGCCTTTAGTCCATGCTAGACTTTGAGGGGTCAATTATATGTCGGGCAACTGATCTGCACATCAGTCAGAGTCCTATTGTAATTGCTTCGGCCTTAACTTGTGTAGAGTATCTTGCATATCATGACTCCTCCCATCCTTGTGCTCTTAAAATCTTACCGCCCCCTCTTCCGCAAATTTCCCTGAGCTTAAGTATGGGGAGAGATTAGGCTGGCCTAGTTCCAGGTGATTGATATAGAGCCTCTGATGTTCTGGATTATGGTTTGTTTATTTTTTTCAGTTTTGCTGCTCCTGCAATGCCCTTGGCTCCATCCTGATGGGCATTGGATGTCACCCCCTAGCCAGAGATAAAAAGCTATTAAAATAGAGTCTTATTATAAGGATAGATTCAAAGGTAGATGGAATATGAGTAGGAGACTGTGATGAGGGGTCGGTCCGTCTCCCATTGCAAAATGGTTACCTTCTATCTGCCAGACTGTATGTCCTCCCTTTCTGGTAAGATCATACCCCATCAGTTGCAAGTGACCAAGAAGAACAGTCTGTGAGCTTAACCAGATGTCTCATTACTTACTTGCAGTCCTTGATGGTGGCCTATTATCTCTGCTGCAGCATGAACCCCTCTCACCTTGTTTTTGGCGGAGCCCTCCTTCCCCTTCTCTCCTGTTAATAATCTTTGCAATTACTATAGGTATTACAGAGATTTATCTTTGAGTGTATCTCTAAGTGGTTTTGGTACTAGGATCCACCTATTAGGGAGTATATATGGCACTTAATTTTCTGTGTCTGGGATACTTCACTCAATATAATTGTTTCTAATTCCATCCATTTCCCAGCAAATTGCATTAATTCATCATTTTTGATGGCTGAGTAGTATTCCATTGTGTAAATGTACCACATTTTCCTTATCCACTTGTCCACTGTTGGATATTTGGGTTGATTACCTGACTTTGCTATTGTAAACAGTGCTACTATGAACATGGTCATGCTTGTGCTATCTAAGTGAATTTTTGCTGTATGGAGGGTTATTCAAAAAGTGGAATAGCAGGGTCATATGGCATTTCAATCTTTAACTTCTTTAAGGATTGCCAGATGGCTCGCCAGAGTGGTTGTATGACCCTGCATTCCCACCAGCAATGTAGGAGAGCTCCTTTCTCGCCATGTCCTCTCCAGGATTTGGTGGTGTTTGTATTGTGGATTTTTGCTATCCCGACAGTGAGATGATATCTCAGGGAAGTTTTGATTTGCATTTCCCTGATGGCTAAGGATGTGGAGCGTTTTTGAAGATATTTGTTAGACATTTTAATTTCGTCCTTGGTAAAGTTTCTTTTAAGTTCCAAGGCCCATTTTTAATTGGCCCATTTCCCGGCAAATTCCAGTAATTCATCATTTTTGATGGCTGAGCAGTACTCCATTCTATAGATGTACCACAGTTTCCTTATCCACTCGTCAACTGTTGGACATTTGGGTTGATTCCATGACTTTGCTATCGTAAACAGTGCTGCTATGAACATGGTTATGCTTGTGCTATCAAGGTGAACCTCTGCTGCATGGGGGGTTATTCCCAAAAGTGGAAGAGCAGGGTCATATGGCATTTCAATCTTTAATTTCTTTAAGAATCTCCAGACGGCTCACCAGAGTGGCTGTATGAGCCTGCATTCCTACCAGCAATGTAAGAGAGTTCCCCTCTCTCCACATCCTCTCCAGCATTTGTTGTTGTTTGTATTGTGGATTTTTACCATCCTGACCGGGCTGAGATGATATCTCAGGGAAGTTTTGATTTGCATTTCCCTGATGGCTAAGGAAGTGGAACATTTTTTAAGATATTTGTTGGACATTTTAATTTCATTCCTTGGTAAAGTTTCTTTTAAGTTCCAGGGTCCATTTTTTAATTGGGCCATTAGTTTCCTTGATATTTAGTTTTCTAAGTTCTTTGTGCACTCTGGATAATAGAGCTCTATCAGATATGTGGTTAGTGAAGATTTTCTCCCATTCTGTGGGTTGCCTTTGAGCTCGTGTTACAATCTCTTTATCTGAACAGAAGCTCTTTAATTTCACAAGATCCCAACTGTTGAGAGTTGGTAGCAGTGACTGTGTCATTGGATGTCTGTTTAGGAAATGTTGGCCTAGCCCAATCAGCTCGAGGGAGTTCTCTACCCTTTCACCCATGATTTTTATAGTCTCTGGCCTTATATCAAGGTCCTTAATCCATCTGGAATTAAGACTTCTACATGGTGACAAGTACGGGTCCAGCTTTAATCTTCTGCATGTGGAGATCCAGTTTTGCCAGCACCATTTGTTGAAGATACTGTTTTTCCATTGGATTTTTGGGCCCCTTTGACAAAGACCAAATGGCTGTAATTTTGTGGGCTTATATCTGGGTCTTCAACCCTAATCCATTGATCTGTGTGTCTATTTTGGAGCCAGTACCAGGCTGTTTTTATAACTATGGATTTGTAGTATAGACTAAGGTTTCGTATGGTGATACCTCCAAGCAGTGTTTTTGTTACTCAGGATTATCTTTGCTATCCTGGGTCTTTTGTGCCTCCATGTGAAAGCTGAGATTGTTTGGTCAACTTCTTGACAGAATTGCTTTGGGATTTTGTAGCAATATTTTTTTTAATTGGGTAACTTCCTTCTTTATTGATTTCTTCTTTTTTCCATTTTATTATTATGTCAGCTCATACAAACTTAATAGGTACACCAGTTCCCTCCCTCCCTCCTCCTCCCCCCGAACCCCCTGCTCCCCCTCCCCTCACTCCTCCCTCCCCATCCTCCAGTGCATCCCGCTCCAATTCCCAGAGAGTCCTTTCTTGTGCATGCCTGATTCTCCTCTGAGCCCTCCTCTCCGATGACATACAAGGACCCAGTGGCCATTCCTTGAACCCTTTCCTGTGTTCCCCTTAAGTATAGGAACACTGCTGTGGCTTGCAATATTCTTATGTTCAATGACCTTCCTGATTTTTTGGTGAAGCTCTGTTACTAGGCAGAAATTCTCTTGTGGGTATTTTGCCTTTCTAATAAAGTGACTCTATATAAGTATTAAGACTGCTCTTTATCTATAATGACTGTCAGGCTAGGGATTTCAGACTGTTTTGGGAAAACCTGACATAAATTTGAACCCCAGATTCCATGATAGTTGAAATTTTTCCTCTGACCTTCTCATGTGCGTCCTGGATTGGTCTATCTCCTTATTGCTTCCCTCTGGGATTTCTCAGGTTTCACCTTCCAGAACCTTAAGTGCAGGCTACCCCCATTTCCAACCAGCGTTTTAACATGGGATTAGGGATCTGAATTCAGGTCCATATGCCTGAATTTTAAATTTACTACTATATTACTGAATCCTATTGCTACAGGTAAAATGCACAAACTGGTCACAAGTTTACCACAACTACACCCTTGTCCTTCATGTTTTAACCTGAATGCATATTACACTTACATGGTACGTAGTCCCCAAAAGTCGCATTATAAATACAGTTTGCCATACATTTATAAATCATATCCAAGTTCAGAGAAGAGTAATGAAATAACACTTCACATTTGCCCTGATACTTGTGATGTTCTTTGTTCCTCTCCAAGTGTCTCTCTGACTATAAATAAACTACTCATCAGGATTTAACTGCCTTTGCTCACTCTTCAGTGCCTTTGTGTAGCTGGCTTTCCACTAAGTCCAGGTTTTAATAGTTGTTTTCTGCTGACAGGGCTAGGGACTATGTGGTAGATTCTTGCACAATCAGCAGAAACATAACTGAATTTTAATCTTTCTTTACATGCCTGGTTTAATAACACTGAGGTCGTGGTGTTCTTTACTGAGATAGCACAGCTCACATATGAATGGTTAAGAAAGGATTAAAATTAAAATATACAAAATTAACATAAAGGATCTGGAAGTTCTAGAAGAAACTAGCAATATCCTAGACCACAGTTTTCTGAGCTGTTATCCTTTTTCAATTGAACAGCATTACACAATATTTATATCTAAGAACAAATATGCAGATTAGGTTTTATACCACTTTGGTTTTACTACACATGAAGACTGAAAACTTACTGCACTTTGTAAGTTACGGCCTCAAGATACACATTCTTTGTCAACCCAATGGACTGTAGCAACTGTGCTATGGATCCATTCCATGGGAAAATCAAGTAAGCAGACAAAAGAACAGGATGGATAGATTGATTTAGCTCACTTTCTTCAGCTTCCAAGAAAAGTTTCAACCATTGTTTATCAACAAAGTAGGGGTATCTATTAAAAGTAAACCCAGAGACACAGAGGTTTTCCCAGTAATTCAAAACAATCATTTAATTATCATGTCTTACCCAATCATACATGTAATATTTTCCCAATATAGTAGATAGAGAGAACTTACTTTCAATCTTCACCTATACACCACGGCATACATGAATGTATCTATGGACTCTCTTTGTCCCTATCTTTGGATTTCATTCTCTCTCTCTCTCTCTCTCTCTCTCTCTCTCTCTCTCTTTCTCACATACATACACACACACACACACGCACGCAATAAATAATAAATGAAATACATTTTTAAAAAGTCTCAGGCACGTTTTAACACAATTCTGATGATGTTTATCTGTGCAAGTACAAAACATCAGATCTGGCATCTTCTCTAACCACCAGCTAAAGTAAGAGCTAGTCTCATAGGACTTAAGCTGTCTTTGGGTAGATGTGAGTTTCAAGAAGACTACCGAGTCTGCAATCCTCTGCTAGTAAAATGGCTAAACAAACAAATCATAGTCTTTCCTATTCTCAACAAACCTAGGCAGATAGATTTTTCCTTCTCGTACAGATTACATGGGAGACACTCAACACTTTTTAAAACTAAGAAGCCATTGATGTTATCTTGAGTTACCCTGTTGAGTAATATGCTACATGATATCAAGAAATAGAAATTATTGTAGTTAAAATCTGGTGTATTGTCATATAACACAATGTGACCAAATATATTGCTAATATGACTCAAAAGAGAATAAATCACATTCACAGCACTGGGAAATGACAGTGAGTTATACATCACTCAGTCCTCCAAAAAAAAAAAAAAACTGAGTGAATCAATTCAATAACAAAGGTCACAAAATGTCCTATGACATAATTAAATTGTGAATAAAATAAATTAAGATAAAATTTAGAAACTTCCAGTTATTTTTTAACATTTTTTATTATTATTTCTGCTCATACAAACTTAGTAGGTACACCGGTTCCTTCCCTCCCTCCTTCTCCCCTCCGACCCCCTTGTTCCCCCTCCGCTCACCCTTCCCTCCCCATCCCCCAGTGCCTCTTTCCCCAATCCCCGGAGAACCCTTTAATGTGCATGCCAGACTCTACTCTAGGTCCTCCTCTCCGGTGACATACAGGGACCCAGTGTCATTTCCCTGAACCCTTTCTTGGGTTCCCCTTAAGCATAGGAACACTACTGTGGCTGTCAATCCCTTGTCTCCAAGGATCTTGGTGCCTTTAGCAAATGCTAGACTTTGTGGGGTCCATAGTGTATTGGACATTGCGCAGGGCATGCAAAGTCCAATTATGATTGCTTCAGCCTTAACTTGTGTTGAGTATCTTGCATATCATTGCTCCTCCCATCCTTGTGCTTTTACAATCTTACTGCCCCCTCTTCCGCAAATTTCCCTGAGCTTCAGGATGGGGAGAGATTAGGCTGGCCTAGTTCTAGGTGGTTGATATAGAGTCTCTGAAGTTCTGGATCATGGTTTGTTAATTTTCTTTTGCAGTTTTGCTGCTCCTGCAATGCCCTTCACTCCATCCTGATGGGTATTGTATTTCACCCCCTGGCCAGAGACAAAAAGCTGTTAAACTAGAGTCTTGTTATAAGAGCACATTTAAAGGTAGATGTAATAAAAGTAGGAAACCACAGTGAGGGAGGAGTCTATCACCCATTTGCAAAATAGTTACTTTTTATCTTCCAGACTATGTGCCCTCCCCTTCTGGTGAGATCATACCCCCTCAGTAGTAAACTATCAGGAACGAAAGTCTGTGAACTTAACCAGATGTCTCATTACTTACTTGCAGTCCTTGATGGAGGCCTATTTTCTCTGCTGTAACATGGTCCCTTCTCTCCTGGTTTCTGATGTGGCCCTCCTACCCCATCCCTCCTGTTCATAATCCTTGCAATTACTGTAGGTATTACAAAGATTTATCTTTGAGTGTCTCTAGGTGGGCTGGGTGGGTTTGGTACTAGGAGCCACCTCTTAGGGAGTACATACGGCACTTATTTTTCTTGGTCTGGGATACTTCACTTAATATAAGGAACATCTTCATAATCATAAAATGCAAGAGTCAAATCAGAGTACATTCCAGGAGGAACACATGCAGCACCTGGAAGTGCTAATCAGCCATGAAAGGAAGTGAAGATATGGCTGGTGACTTTAATTTCTCCTATAGTTGATAGCTAGATAGCAAACATGACTTTCAAAAATATTAAATTTTAAGAAGGAGCAAATTTGATGATGACTTCCTATGAAAGAAATTCAGCATGTGTCTGTCTGGACCATTCACATAAATACTGACATTATACAATTCATCATTTAACTGCTTTTACTATATAAAATTACTCCTCTAAAATTAGATCATCATTCAGGATAACTGAAATATTTAAAATAATTTTCCAACAGAGTATAATTCTTAGGAATTACAGTGAATGTTATCTTTCTTTGTCACCATGTGAGAAACAATTCACTGATGTATAATCTGGATTCCCTGTTTGACCCTACTATCTCTATTTGTAAAATCTCAGCACTCTTTATTCTTCATTTTTGTATTAAGCAGACATCTCCCCAACCATTCTCAATCATTTATTTTACAGTTGCTTTTAAAAGGCCCAAAGCATCATTATAAAATTATCAAATGGAATGTTGAGGGTAGGAATAACATAGTTTGATTTCAAGAGGAACAAAAACCACCTTCATTTTAGTCTGGGCAATCTAAACTCTCTACTTGTGTCAATCACATGGAACACAAATAAGCTGCTGTGTCTTCTTCACATTGCCAAACCCAACCTCAGCTGACAGTCTGAATAGGAAGAAAGTACCGCTAAATGTGAAAATAGAGAATTTCTTTGAGATGTACAATAGTCATATTTTATGCATGCAAGAATGGAGCCAAGTTTCCATTTGTTTGTGAGGTTGTTTCCTACTTGTCTTTATTGTCTATTAGACTTACCATAATCTTTGTTTTCACTTATACTGAAGATCTGTTTGGGCTATATGTATTATGACAATAAAGACAAGCACAAGCAATGAATTACACATTTAAAATACTAAACTAAATTTTGTTTGTAATGATACTGAATTTGAAACTTCTGCTAGCTCTGAACTCTGAAGAGGTACCATACCAAAAAATACTGCAATTTTATGCATAATTTTCTTAGGGATTAGACATATTTAGAAATATGAAGGACAGATAGAGCTTAATGGTATATTAAAAATTAATATACTCCTGTTTTAAAAGTACATGAGTGTAGCAATAATCAGTTTGGATTGGTTAGCATGACTTTTCTGTTGCGACTTCCTTGCACTGATTCTTTTATTTAACAAAAAAACTTCATTGTAGGTTCTGGAGCAAGAACAAGTATGAATGGACAAATGGGCAATCAAGACGAGTCTCTCTGTGGCAGGATGTAAATTCCTTTGGGTATATGCTCAGGAGCAGTATGTCAAAAAAGAACATGGTAATTATTAACATAAGGGGGCAGCAGCAAACAGGTGGATAGATAAAATGAGAGTGGGCTTGGGCCAGGGGCAAAGGGAGGGATCGAGGTAGAATGGTATAAATAGGAAGGGCAATGGGGGCAGAGGAAATTAAGGAATTACAAAGAATAACCAGACCAAGGAGCACATGAAATCCTATTCTCTCATAGCTCAATTAAATAGACACAAAAGAGAGCTTGAATTCAGGTGGCTGTTGTGGCTAGATGACACTGATCCCAGAAACAACTGATCACTAAATAAACAGAAACTCCAGCACCAAATATGGGATAACTCTGCAGAAATAGTTATGGAGCCTTTCCAGCCACCCCCTACCCCAAAATACAGGGGTTTTTGTTCCCTAAAAGCTCTGATTTATAAGAATTTATTGCTAAAGATACCATATACCTTGCATGTAAGATGTCCAGAAAACCAGTGGAAACTGAACTGGAAACTTCCTCCCTGTTGGTCTACTTTCAAAATGAGAGAGAGCATTATGCAAGCAGTCTAAAGAAAAGCCATCTATAATATGCTGGTATTGTCGGCCATAAATTTGACATGTTCTCTAATGCAATAGTGCTGAGAATGTTATAAGGGCAACCAACTGCTTTCTGATTGATATTTCAGGCCCATTCCAAAAACAATATAACATAGCCCCAAACTCATGAATCAAAAGTCTTGGGTCCTATGAGCAGCCAATTACAGCTGCTTTGCATAACTGACATAGCACTAAATCCCCTTCTAAATACCTAGTTTATACAGACAGACACAAGCTACTCCCAACCTTAAGCACAAAGTATCTGTTGGCGGTGGAGGTGAATATAAAGGCTTTCCTCAAGTTTCAGGAAGAAAATAGTAGTTGAGGGCTCAAACTTAAACAAGATGTTGATGACCCCTTAAGGGCAATAAATTATTATAGAAGACAGAAAGAATGTTAGAACCAGAAGATAAAGAGAAGGCTTGAAAGGCTGCATTCTGTATGACACAGTCGTAGCGGTCAGGAACTCATAGCACTAACTGATTATGGGTTTACTCAAAACTGGTTGGGCCATCAGTCACCTAAGGTTCAAGATGCGGTTCATGGAACCCTACCATTTACTGTCGAACTATTGGCAACTGAGAGCATCTGGAAAAGGAGAAGACAAAATATTCTGTTGTGTACACACAGATGACTCCACTAAATAGTTCCAACCCCAGGGTCACAAAGATAGCCCTGTTATAACCTAGCACAACACAAAACAAAATCAAGACCACAAACTTGAATATGAGATGAGTGGGGCAAATGGGAGACTGTCAGGGATTGAAGGAGTTTGAGAGAAGGTGGAGAGGAAAGTTATCATCATGTATAAAACTATTAAAAATGAAATCTATTAATAAAAAGACTATTATTGGGAGCATGGGAGAAAGATGATGCAACTATCATTTGCTTCACTGATATTATATTTGCAAGCACTTTTTAAAATATTTTTAATATTGCATGCATGAACATAATGGATTTATCATATATTCACCCCTTAATCCACAGTACCATCCTCCCTTCTTTTTCCATCACAACCCTTTCCTTTCTCAAACTCCCTCCTCTTTTCACTTGTGTGGTCTACTGTTCTCCTTCTAGTTTGCCTTTGATGACAAAGGCCTGACATGATTCATGCTCTAGCAAGCATACCAGCACTTCTCAAGTACTCTAGAATCTAGGTACTGTATAAATCAAATGCAGCAAGTTTGGTATGTAAAGTCTACAAAAATAATTTGGAATTGAGACTATACTCTAAATAGAATATTGAGAATGGTGACTGGTTGTAACAGGAAGTCTGTAACTACATTGCCTTTTTGACAGTCATCATCCAAAACCACACATTTGATAACTCATTTCTCATATCCTGTATCTTAGGACTCCAAAGAATAAATTACTCAAATTAATTTTATCGCAGTCACGAGGGAAATAATGAGCACAAAGCATGACATTAAAAACTGCTTTGACCTTGACCAGAAGGTCAGTTTTGCATGTTAGAAAGTTTATGGTTTGACAGTCTCTGTTATGTAATTTGATCCTTCTGTAGTTTTGATGTAAATAAAAATGTTGACCCTGAAAGAGGTTTTCTTCCTAGGAGTAACATAAAAATTTGGGTGATGAAGTGATTGAGTCTTACCAAGAAACACAATCATAAAGAATGTTCAATGGAAACCTCAAAGAAAAGAGCATTAATTTATTATTCAGTAAAGAGGAAATTTTCTCCTTCCCAATTTCATTCATGAGTGTAGACACAATGAATAGTTCCCTAGATTTTTCTCTCATTTGTATTCTTTTCACCTTGTTAATTTTTCATTACAGACATACCTTGGGAGTTTATTGTAGTCTAAATTAATGTATTTTTTCTAAATAGCACAAGGGCAGCATCAAATTCACATTGATTATTAGGGAAAGTCTTTCTTTGCTCTTTCACTAAGTGGAAATTGATTTTAACTTTATAAACTGCACATGACATGAGAATATTATTCTCATCTTAGTGTTTTCATATTTTAAAGTGTATGTAGTTTAATACTTAATATTACTTGCAGAATCATATCATGCAAGATGATTTTTAAAAGACAGCATATTAAGGGCTATAGAAAGGGCTCAGGAATTAAGCCACTGTGTCACTAGCAAAAGAATCTGAGTCTAGATTTTAGATTCTATATAAAAATGCTGGGAAGAAATGGCAGTGACCTGCAATTCAGAAAAACCCAAAACAAAGCTTAAAGGAGGTAGACCAATCCAGGATGATTCCCGAATTGTCAACCTTAAGCCTCCACAGGCACACACAGTGAAGTAATCTGATGCACACACACATACACACACACACACACACACACACACACACACACACACACACAGATACACAGATGCATTTGTACATATAAAAAACTTAATGTGATATACATTACTGTGTCTATGGGTGTTTATGATGAACGTTTATTGGAATCATATCTGAATGGCCCAAACTACACATTCTTTTAAACATTTATTTCTTTTTTGTATTATACAAAACACTAAAAGCAGTTTTTTCTATATGATCTTTCATAAAGTGTTTCTTTGTTGTACCAAATTAGTTAGATTAAAAATAAACTCCTCTAGCTCATTTGAATATTTTTCCTAAAAAATTAGTGGAATGCTTTTTATTTTATTAATGGCTTAGCTGCTTGCTTCCTGTTAAAATTTTTCACTTATTTGCTATAATTTTAATGATTTGCAATATATTTTAGGTCTAGTACAAGATAGTAAGAAGCCTATTATGGATCCTTCCTTCAAAGGGCTTAGTTCTATAACAAATTCAGATATATGAAACATTTTACAAATAACTATCACTTCTTTCTTCCTTCTTTCATTCTTTCATTCTTTTCTGTATAGATTGTGGTGGAGTCTGACATCTTAGGAATGTTGGACTATTCTCTGACACAGAGATAAGTTTTGGCCTTCTATTCCTTTACATAAACTAAGCTGTAAGATTATTTTCAATGCAATCCACATACTTCCCCCATCCAATTGTTGGATTGGTTTTTTCCTCTGAATTGCAATAAAATTAGTATTTACCATTTGCCATTACAGTGGTGAAACGTCAGCAATTAAAAATAGGGTGTCATGCTGCACAGCCCTACAGCTCAGATGGAAAGGCCTGGAGGCCTTCCAGCTGGTTTCAGTAGGACCACAAATATGCAGTTGCTTCTTTTTATTCTGTGGCTATGGACCAAGTTGCCATGATTTCTTTATACCATCATCTCTATATGTTTTCTTTGTATCTACTTTAATTTCATTGTAATAAAGAAGACATGTTGGGTAACCTAAATGCTTTTCAAGTCATTCAGAATTGTTTTT
The DNA here is from genome assembly GCA_023101885.1 of Typhlomys cinereus. Classification (NCBI taxonomy): domain Eukaryota; kingdom Metazoa; phylum Chordata; class Mammalia; order Rodentia; family Platacanthomyidae; genus Typhlomys; species Typhlomys cinereus. The sequence goes on from JALPQD010000161.1 coordinate 1,738,103, forward strand.
AAGGTCATAGAATATGATCTAAGCTTTCAGTGATGTTGAAAAACAATTTTGTTCTCTGTTGTCAGTGGAGTTCAGTATGGACTGTAAAATACATGAATTTGGCTGATGGGTAATTCATGTCTCCTATATTATTGGTAAGGTAGTCTATTTGTTCTATCAGTTGCTGAGAGGAGAGTTAGGAAATGAAAGAAAATGCTTCATGTATGTCCTTCCATGTACCACTACCTATTCAGGGAGGCCCTAGCCCGGCTCTCGAATTCAGAACAAGCCTGGACATGTACAGACATGTCCCAGACATGTCCCAATAGAGGAACCATACAGGTGGAAGGATGAATAACCAATGGGAAGGAAGGATGAACAACCAATGGGAAGCAGCCATCTAACACCCCTTCCGGCGTAGGGATGGCAACGCCTGATTCACCCCAACCCTATATAAGCCCAAACACTTCCTGAATAAAACTGAGTCCTCTGCCTGCTGCTTCTCACCTGACTCCCACGGTCTGGGTGGTGACTCCATAGCCGGCTCACCCTCGAGCCCATAAGGCCCCTGCCGTTTCTCCTCTTCCCCTGGCTGGCCTGCGAGGATTTGGCAACACTTAGTATTTCTTTCCATTGGACAATTAATTACATGTCTTAAGATCTTTCCTTAGTAGGCAATTTTAGAACAGGGCCATGCTGGAAAGTCTTGAAGGTATGTTTTAAATGTGATTCGTGACACTAATATAGTCTTAGCTATCTTCAGTGTAGTGTAACTTGTCCATTTTTATTGTTTAGTATTTGATGCACTCGTATTCTTAAAGATTGCATGAGTTTCATGAGGAAGCATGTCATTGCTTAAATGTGAGTTACCATTGCCTCCACATGTGTTTGAATCTTTAGCTGACACTAATGTTTGGGGAAGTGTAAATTTATTAAAAATAAAAGAAAAAATGGTCATCTAGTCCATCTTAGTTGATATCAATAAAATTAATTAGATCATGTACATGCAGAGAAGACTAGGTTTTGGGAAACTCAAGGAAGAAATAATTCACAGGAGATAACTAGATAAGATCCGTGGGAAGGATCCTTGGAGGCAAGGGATTGACAGCCACAGTAGTGTTCCCATGCTTAAAGGGAACACAGGAAACAGTTCTGGGAAATGCCACGGTGTCCTTGCACCTCATGGGAGAGGAGGACCCAGAGGAGAGTTTGGCATGTTCATTAAAGGATGCTCCGGGGATGGGAGGGGGCACTGGAGGATGAGGAGGGAAGGGGGAAGGGAGGGGGCACAGGGGAGTGAGAGGGTGGAGGGAGGGAAGGGACCGGTGTACCTGTTAAGTTTGTATGAGTGGAAATAAAAATAAATAATTAATTAAAAAAAAAGATCCGTATGGGCAAGTGAGGGGACATCACAGTCTTGAGGTCTCTTCCACAGAAAAGCTCTTTATAAACAGGAATGTAAATAGGAGCTGGGAATCAAGTCATAACCTCAGGTGAAGGACCTGTGATTAGGGGAAAAGAGAGAAAGGGAAATGACAATTCTAGCTAACAGCGCATTAGACACGCAGTTTGTGACATCAGAAAAAACATCAACCAGCCTTATGCAGAATTCCTCAGATAACGTGAGATCCCTTTATCATCCTCCAGGTGGCGCCCTACAGGGAAGTTGCAGCCAGCTTTAAGAAGAAGCCTTGCTGAAGGGGGCTTATCACAGAGGGTGAATCCAGGATTGGTAGACTAGCCCTGCTCCCTCTCCGTTTTTATTTTGTGCTCTCTGCCTTTGTGATGGTGACGCTGGTGACTGAACCGGCCTCCTGCTTCTGCCTCAGGTTATGCATTTTGATTATAAGCCCTTTGGAATGATAACACAAACAAATTTCCCTTTTCTACCTTAAGTTGGTTGTGTCCAGACAGTCAGAGCAATAAAAAAGATAAGTAGATACATCAAAGAATATATTTCTGTCTCACTTTGGTTTTTTTTAAATTCTAACTTGATATTGTGGTTTAACTTCATAGAATACAAAGCATTCATCTTCTACAGCATTGTCTTTTCTGTAGGGGTGCCTGCTGTGTTCACCCCATTTAATGTGCAGGGATTAAATCCATAGAATCCTCAGCTTTCTATTCTCCAACTGCTTTGTCTTTTGCTTCCATTTTTACTCTTGTAGTAACTATATTTTGAGATGAAATAAGATGTTTCTTTAAACAATTTCATGTTGTTGTTGTGGAAACAATGATAACTTTTAGGTAAGGAGATACGTTTGAAGATCTGGTGGATGGTAATGGTCAGAGAAACAACGGCTGCTCTGCAGCCACTCTGATAACGGATCAGAGAGTTGTAAAGATTCAAGTAGACAGAAGCTGAGCCACACTGGAGGGGAAGGCACTGACCACTATAATCAGAATTTGGCTTCAGATCTCAGAGAAGTTTGCAGTTACCTGGGAAACCCCTGGCTCAAGGGGCCTAAACCCAGGAATTCATTCAGCACAAAGGGAAAGCCTCATTTTTATAACCTTTCCAATCAGGTAGGTGTTCTAGGACAACCTATGACTTTTTCACAGAGACTACATGACTTGGAAACATCAGGACATGGTGGGACTTTAAATACCAAGTAGGGCTATACCTCCAGAACAGGAGATATTTACCTGCCTGTGCTAGGACTAATAGGTAGTGGAGTCCAGAGGAGGAGTGGTTGCAGAGGGGTAAATAGGAGTCCAGTCAAGTTCCCCTGCCACTGTGGAGAGTTCTCTTAAGAGACATATGCTCTTAGTTTAACACTAACATTTTCTAAACAGGACCCAAATAACTCAGGAAATAGAACTAACTCTACACAAATGGGATCTCATGAAATTAAAGAGCTTTTGTTCAGCTAAAGATATTGTCAACTGAGCAAAAAGACAAGCTACAAAATGGGAAAAAAATCTTCACTAGCTACACATCTGATAGAGCACTAATATCTAAAGTGTACAAAGAACTCAAAAAGGTAAACACCAAGGGATAAACAGCCCAATTAGAAAATGGTCCATGGAATTTAAAAGACATTTTTTCCAGAAAGAAACTAAAATGTCCAACAAATACCTTAAAATGTTTCATCTCCCTAGCCATCAGGGAAATGCAAATTAAAGCTGTCCTGAGATATGATCTCACACCAGTCAGAATGGCAGAAATCCAAAAGATATGCGATAACACAGGCTGAAGAGGATGTGTCAAGAAGTAAACACTCATACCTGCCTGGTGGCAATGCAGACTTGTACAACCACTATGGCGATCACTATGGTGGTTCCTAAAAAATTTTAAATTGATATGTCATATGACCCTGGTATACCATTGCTGAGAATATTCAAAAAAAATGCTTCACTATACTATAGTGATCCATGAACATCTATGTTCATTGTAGCACTGTTCACTAGCAAAGTCATGGAATCAACCTAGATGTCCAATAGTTAAGAAGTGGAATACAACCCAGCCACAAAAAAAAGAATCAATTACATTTGCTGCTAAATGGATGGAGTGAGAAGAAATCATACTGAGCAAAGTATCCAAACATGGAAAACCAGACATCACATGTCTCTCTTATAGATGGAACCTAATTCCAAGTCCTCATAATGACATACTCAAAATATTTTTTATTGTCCTTTACAACTATTTAGGATTTGAATAGGAAAGTAGGGCAAAGAAAACTCAAAGAGAATGAAGACAAAGGAACAAAGTTCAACAGAGAAATAAGACCACCATCAAGAAACACCCATAATTAATGAGATATTTGATCCAAACCATGCTCAGTCTCCTTCCTGATCATTGGTACTTGGAGTGGTTGAAATCACTGGATGTGTGTTTCCTGTTCTGGGTGTGGCGGGGGGAGAGAGTTAGTGATTAATAAATAGGTATATAATGTCCTGGAAATTGACTCCACCCACTATTGTACCATACTTCTGATCCTTTCTCTCCTTCAAGCCTTCTATTATATAAAGGCCCCTTTAACAGTTTCTGTGTTGTTGGATAGCAGAGGATCTAACACCCAGACAGGATGTAGCCTTGTGCAGTGCAAGAAGAGCAAAATGGACAACAAACAACCTGAACACAGAAAACTGGCAACTTTACAATGTTCACCTGGAACCAGGCCAGCCAATGTCTCCCAGTCCAGAGGCTCAGGGAACTTTGCAGAAGAGGGAGTGGTAAGACTTTAAGAGCCTAAAGATGGAAAGTTCCATTGTTAGACAGGTCATCCATTCATAGGGCAGCTACAGCCAGGAACTCACGACAATGGAACTTGTATTCATCAGACCTCCACAGCATTGGACATGTCAACAACAACATGCCATGAACTGACATGGATCTCAGTAGAAAAAGGCTAGGCTAGAAGTATATTCAGGAAAAAGGGGTCAGACAGAGGTTAGGGGAGCACTCATATCAGGGGAGTATCCCACCCAAGTAAGGCCTCTTCATCTGCATGAACCCTATGAGAACAGAAGTTACATAGGGAACCTCAGAAACTATAGAACCAAAGGACAGGAGAATCAGAGGGAGTAGACCCATGTAGAGATGGGAGGGAAGGTGGGATGGGATTGGAGTGGGAGTGAAGGGAGAGAGAATGGGAGGGGGCAATGATGGAGGCAGGGAGTATGTATATAAAAATATAAATTTAATAAATTTATTTTAAAATAGCATAAACTTTATGTTTGGTCGCTTTAACATCTTTTACTCTTTCACTTTTAATAGTGATTTTATTTGTGGATAGGAATTTTATTACAGATTTTGTCTCTTTTATTCACAGTATTTACTGATTCATTATTTTATCAGACTTACTTTATCTTGTGGAGTTGTTGATTTTTATTATGCCTTGTCCTTCCCCTCCACCTTCCCGCTCCCCTCTTTCCCAGCTTCAAATGTTGCCAGGTATCTCTGTGCAGAAGCAGAAGACACAAAAGATTTCCTCAAGAAGCAGTTTTATTTAATACCAATACATCAGCTTCATATCTAAGGTGCTTCATATTTAATACCTCTTTTTCACCTCTGTATCGGGTACATTCTGGGTATGTGGTATGCTTAGATATTGATTAAGCCAATATCCTGTCATGTAGACTTTTCTTTGTTTTGGAGGGCCCCAGTCGTTTAAAAATTTCAATTTCCTATTTATTCAGTGTGCATGAGTTGCAGAAATTCTTAGCCATGGATTGTTCTTTTTGACTTTTCCTCCCAGGTATTTTTCTGTCTGTCTTGTTTGGAATTTCCATTGTTTCACATACATGGCCATTCAGCCTTGTTCTCCAATCCCCCACTCTGTTTCATTCTGTGGTGTGTTCCATCTCATACATAGTACATTCCATCTACAGAACTTCATTTTGCCCTTACGGATCCTATATGTCTGAAAAAGGCATTGTATATTCTCCTTTCTAGTTTTAATATAGAGTATGGGTTAATCATCATTATAAATTTGTTTGACAATTTGGTCATCTGCAAATATTGCATCAGTCCAAAGGACTTACTTTTTACTGGAATGTCATCCTTATTTTTCTTGTATTTTTGCTTGAACAGAAGACATGTTGACGTGCAATTTATTGAGTGACAGATTAATTTTTCATTCCTATAAACATTTTTGAATAATTTACTTAAGGAAACACTTCGATGTTTTTATATATTATTTTTAAGATACCTTAAACAGGACTAGAACAGCGCTCATTTTTGGATATATGGCAAATCTTTCCATGCTCTATTTGATGTTCTTACAATAAAAGATATTTGCATCCTGGTGAATGGGAGCAAGCTTTATTATTAGATGATAGGAATTGCAAAATTACTTTCTCACCCATTTCAGAATGCCTCAAATCCACATGCTTCTCAATGTTTGCCTAAAAGCTAAAGCTGAATTTCTTAAAGACTTCCAGACTTCGTCTGAAATTTTTCATGCTATACTTGTTCTTCCAATATATGAACTCTTGCTTTCCCAAAACACCAGGAATAGCGCCTTTAACAAACATTAAAGACAAGGAATAAAGGAGTGGTTCAGCATGCAAAGGTGGGATTGAGAAAGAAGAGAAACGGGGACATTATCTTACAAACCAGAACTTTGCTCTCTACATTCCATCTTCCTGTTGTTGGCTCTTGATACATTGATAATGAAATGATTATCAAATGCATTTACATAATAGACATCTGATCTCTACGATTTAGTTGTTATGCACTTGATTCTATTTTTTGGGAAAACAATAAGCAAGTTTTTTTTTTAACAATAAGCAAGTTTTAAAGACCACAACTGATTAAAAACATGCAACTCACCTAAAGGAAAAATTGAAAGAGCTGAGAGCATCAGCAAATTACACAATGACCTGTTTTTAAAAGTTCTCATTTATATCGACATCACTTTGAAAGGTTTCTGAGGATCTGCCCTATATATTTGCAGGTCAGAATAGCTGTGGAAATAAGGGTCCTCCTGATGGAGAAGCTAATTTTACATTTTGCTGAAGCACTGTTATAAATAGATACTAATGATTTTCTGGAAGCCTTGATGGTTTCTAGCACACTATACATATTAATTATCTAATCATTCTAAGCTCTTTGATTTTTCTCAGGAGGAAGTTGCTACAGGAAGTCAAAGAATTTATAGCCTGAGCCTGTGGATGCATTAAATAGATGTGCAAAATATGGACCACTTGAGACAGGCAAAGCTGTCAAAATGGTGCATGATAATTATGCTGGTTGCACTGCATTAATCATGTTTCTTAGACAATTAATTCAAATAGCATGTAGAATTATATTACCTTAACAAGACACTAAAAAGATGCTACAAATTCTTTAATCAGGATATGCCAATATCAACAGTTACTATTAAAAATAACTTGGATAAGCCAGGTTATACTAGTAAAAATGATCCCTAAATCTCAATGTCTTCAAATTTGAAAGAGTTATTTTGATTTCTTACATAAGTTGCCAATGCAAGTTATTCAATTTTTGTAAGCATTGTGATAAGTCAAAGCCCAAACTGAGGCTGAGGGCATAGCTGAATATAGAGAAGTTACTTAGTATTGATGAGGTACCCAGCTCAACTCTAAGTACTGCAACAATGTTAAAATAAATCTTTGTATTCTTTTGAATTATTGCCATTATTTATCATTCTCCCATTTTAAAGTCTTACTGTCTGATATTTTCTAGTCAAAAGAACACTAAACTAGATGTTAGTGATTCTCTGAATTTTAGGCTCTTGGTATAAATAAATATGCTTGGGATAAATAAATATGCTTTATGAGAGTGACATGCCTTTTTATTGAGGAATTTCATAGAGTATTTTTAAATCAGAAGATGTGCTATCTTTAGCTTTTTCTTTCTTCCTTTCTCTCAAGATTGTTTTGGCCATTTGAGGTCTTTTTATGTTTCATAGAAGTAATTCTATGATTACTGTTTATATTTCAGTAAAAAAATTTCACCAAATTGTAATAGCAACTGGTTGTATAACATTTTAACTACAATAAAATATCCAGTCCATGAATACGGTATATATTTGTATTTTATTTACACTATTTTAAAGAAGCATGCTTTAAAGCAGTTAGAGTACAAATCTTTCACCATATAGGTTAATGTATTCGTAAATATTGCTCATTTTTGACACTGATAACAGAAATCTTTCTGGGAATTTCTTCATAGAATTCTATTAGTTACAATGTTTCTACTGTAGGTTATTAACATTGTTCCCACAAATTTAATAAATTGTTTAATATTTCTAAAATGTTTGGAGGTCCCTTCATGATTTCCTCTGTTAGATAATGAGTTCGGCAGAGATTATTTATCACAGATTTGATGTCTTTCCATGTATGGTTTCTCTGGCTAAGATTTTTCACTGCTGTGGTAAAAGAAATAATAAGAGTGAAATTTGGTTATGCTCCAGTTCTTGGAAAAAAAGCCTTTCAATGCTTTGCCTTTGAGGATAATCAGTATTAGATGGTGAATTTTGTTATTTACTTTTTCTGTCTTTTTTGAAAGATAATCACATCAACTGACACTTACTCTGCTAATGTGACTACACATTGATCACTATGTTCATACTAAATCATCCTAGAAGCACAAGGATAAATTATACATGGTCAAAAAAATGTTTCTTTTAATGGAGTTGTTGAATTTGGTTCTCTGACATTTAATTGATGTTGCAGTTGCTCTGTATGTTGCTAATAAATTCAAGATCAAATGGCTTATAGGGGAAGAAAGAGTTCTATTTTTGCTTATGATTATCCTTTTGCAGTTCCCTATCCAGCTTGGCGGAACACACACCAACACCAAGGGCTGCCTCACCAAATCTTCAAGACTTCTGAGATGGGCAATCCTCACTTGCCAGACCAGTGTGTCTGGCCTAGTATGAAGAAGGAAGACCATTTCCTTGTTCAGTTCCCTCTGTCTTATCCAACTGCCTAGGGACTAGTCCCACACATCATGGGCTGTATTATCTCCAGCTTACTCAGGACTTAACTATTAATTGCTCACAACTATGCCCAGAGCACAGAACCTTCAGTTGCCAAGTTGACACCAACATCTATGAAAATTGACAATTTTTGTATCTGTTTATCAAGCCCATCATATTTAATTTTCATTTCCTTCATGCTTGACCAACTTTAGTGTCAGAGTTATTCTAACCTCTCATAAGAATTTGGAAATACTCCTCAACCTTTTGTGTATATGAATGTAATTGACATTCTGCTCTTTCTGTTCGCGAAAATCCAATCATAAAGCCAACAGGTTCTGAATTTTCCTACTATGGCGATATTCTATAACCGATAGAATTTTCTTAGTCTTTATTCACTTACTCAAATTTTCTCTTTCTTCTTTGCTTTCTGCTTGGCAGGTTGTGTTTTTAGAATTTAGCCATTTCTTTTATTGGCATATCATTTTTCATAGTAGCCCTTAATGAACATTTTTGTTTCAAGGAATAATTTGCAAAGTCATTTCTGCCATTTCCTATTTCTTTATATGAATATTTTAATTTTTTAAATATTTATTTATTTTTTCCACTCTTACAACCTTGATAGGTACCCCATTCCCCTCCCTCCCTCCAACCTTCCCTGGATCCCCTTGCTCCTTCCCCCCTTCTCCCCTTCCTTTCCCCCCTCCCTTTCTCCCATTGTCCCCCCCTTCCCTAGAGCATCTTTTAGTATGTGTGTCAAACTTCCCTCCGGATCCTCCTCTCTGATGATGTAGCATTGCCTACATATATAATATAAAAAATAATACTACTCAGTAGCATTGCCTAGAGTACTTTTTTGTGTTCCCTTTTAATATGGGAATGCGATTGTGGCTGTTAATCCCTTGCTTCTAAGGATCCTAGTGCCTGTGAATATTTTGATTTTAATTTAGCATAAAATTTACTGATTTTGTTCACTTTTTAGAAAACAACTATTAGTTTCATTAATATTTTCTATTGTTCCTCTAAGTCTAGATTTCATTTTATTGCTCTAATATATGTTTCCAATGAATTTTATGTTTGATCTAGTTTCTTAAATGTTTTATCATTTTGCCTTCTTAAGATATTTTTTATTTTTCAGTATAGGTGTGTATGACTCTCAATTGCAAATTGCAAATACAAGGCAATACACTACACATTAATAATAAAGGATTTTACAAAACAAGCTTAAAAAGTATTGTTACTGTTGAGGATATGATAGTAATACACTATACATTAGTATTAATGGATTTTTCAAAATAAGTTAAAAAGTGTTGTTATTGTGGAGGATGTGCTAATAGAGAATACTGAAAATATTTTTATGGGAATGTTTACTTGGAAAGATACTAAGGAAAACAGTATTAGGTGTTCCTCTAAAAATTTAAAGCACTTATACCTGTAGATTTGGACAGCTCTCACTTTCCAACCAAAAGCTTCCCTTCACAAGAGAAGATGTTTAGACATAGATCCATAACAGGCCAAAATACAGAGAATAAATGACTGTGGGCTTCTGAGTCCTACATAACCATCTAATGCTGATTATCCTAAATTGTGGAATGTTGAAAGGTTTTCTTCCAAGAGTAGAAGCATAACTTACATTATTTTCATTTAATGAGACCAAACACAGCCTCATATTATAACTATTGAAAATTTGTTGAAAATATCCTGATAGCTTTCCACAGAGATGATTTTTGTACACATTTTAGCAATTTGTGTGTTAGCAATTTTCTCAGTTACATATGGTGCATTAACAGTTGACAGCTGTCAAGCAAGGTCAGAAAAAATGACTCATTAAAGATATGTTTTATTAAAAATTCTGACCAACTGTTTTTTCTTTCTTTCTGTAGTTAGACACTGATAAACTATTTTGGCAAGACTCTTTCCTCTTTTAGCTTGATGGGTTCACAGAGTGGCCGTCTCACATGTGATACTCATTTAGTCAAACTAGAGAAAATTTTGTATTCATACTGTCGAAATTTTTAACATCCAGGATAAAAATAAGTGTAATTAGATTGATTCTATAACTGAGTGACTCTGCATATGAAAGGCAAAGTTAAGTACATTTTTCTCAACTACAGAATTTGATTGCAGCATTGAGCTGATTTCATACTGTCCAGTTAATTTCATTTAGGAGTTGCAGTTTAAAAAAGAAACTTTTAAATAAAAAATACTGACAAAGAGATGTTGGATCTTCTATCATACTGCCTGTTGTGATATTACATTTTGATTCTTCCTTGTTAAGGATCAATTATAATACTTATGTTGCTGACAAAATTAATTCTGAGGATTTCTGTCTAATGCACATATATTTCCCAGGATATTCATCTCATTAATGTACATTTTTATTAACGAAATGACCATAACAATAATATTAATATTGACATCATTAGTGTACATTTTTATTAATTACATGACCATAACATTACTATTAGTGCATATAATATTTATGATAAACATTTATTCATAGTCTTCTTAGATGATCCATTTTTTTCAATTACTCTAGTGCCTGTATTATGTTTATCATGATTCTTACTTAATTGATGATTACCACTTATTGTCAACCTCACAGGATTTACAATAATCTAGGAGACAAGGGGACATATTTGAATGTGTCAGAGACCATCTACAGAATTTTAACTGAAGTTGGTGTATACGTGGAGTACCTGAATGTAGGTGGCACTATCCCAGATTATTGGCCTAGATTGAAGTACATAGAATAGGGGAGAACTTCAGGCACTACCCACAATCTCCCTTTTGGCTTCCTGTCTGCAGCAATGTGAATACTTGTCCTCAGCCACATGCTGCAACTGCCACAATGCTCTGCTCATGACCAGGTGTCCAAGCCATTATAAACTAAACACTCTGAAACCATGAGTCAAAATAGATCTTCCCTCCTATTAAGTTGTTGAGGGTGTCTGGTCACAGAAATATGACAGTAACTAATGAAGAGTCATTGAGTTGTTGAAAAATAGTTTAGACTTAAAAGTCTTAGAAAAAAAAAAAAAAACATTGCCTCACAGCTTAGGAGGCTGGAAGTCCTACATCCAGATAAAGAAACTTTTCATTTCTGGGGAAGACTCCTTCCTGGCTTTCATATGTCTAACCTTATAAAGATAAAGAGCAACTTTGTAACATTTCTAGAGTGACAACTGCATAAAACTCCCTGAAAGATCTGAAAGAATAGCTTTCATCTTCCATCTATCTATCTATCTTTTTTTTTAAATTTTTTTATTATTTATTCAATTGTGCGTGTATGTGTGTGTGTGTGTGTGTGTATGTATGTATGTGTGTGTAGAACTACGGACGAATTCGGGAACCACCATGGACGCCTCCCCCTCCTCCTTGTTTACTCTGCCCGGGGATTCACAGGCTCCGCCCTACCAGGACCAGAAACACAGGTCGCCCCCGCTTCCGCCTGGCGTCTTTACGTGGGGTCTAGGATCCAAACTCAGGACCTTCCGCCTGCAAGGCAGAGGCTTAACCCCTGAGCCACCTCTCCAGCCCCTATTTATCTATCTTTTTATCTTTCCATATTCCTTCCTTCCTTCCTCTTTCTTTCGTTTTTTCTTTCGTTCTTTCTTTCTCTTTTCTTTCTTTCTTTCTTTTTCTTTCTTTCTTTCTTTCTTTCTTTCTTTCTTTCTTTCTTTCTTTCTTTCTTTCTGTCTTTCTTTCTGTCTTTCTTTCTTTCTTTTTCTTTCTTTCTTTCTTGCCTGCTTTCTTTCTTGCTTGCTTTCTTGCTTTCTTGCTTGCTTGCTTTCTTTCTTGCTTGCTTTCTTGCTTGCTTTCTTGCTTTCTTTTTTATTTTTCTGCTCATACAAATATAATAGGAACCCCTGTCCCTTCCCTCCCTCCACCCTTTCCTGGAACTCCCTGTTCCCTCCCCACTTTGTCCCTTCCTTCCCCCCCCCTCCCTCCCTTTCCCCCAGTGCCCCCTCCCCCCATCTCTGAAGCATCCTTTAATGAGTATATCAAACTTTCCTCTGGGTCCTCCTCTCTGATGAAGTGTAAGGACTCAGTGGCATTTCCTAAAATTCCTTCTTGTGTTCTCCTTAAGTATAGGAACACTATTGTGACTGTTAATCCCTTGCTTCTAAGGATCCTAGTGCCTTTAGTCCATACTAGACTTTGAGGGGTCAATGATATGTTGGTCAATGTGCAGATCATGCAGAGTCCTATTGTAATTGCTTCGCCCTAACTTGTGTGGAGTATCTTGCATATCACAACTCCTCCCATCCTTGTGCTCTTACAATCTTACCGCCCCCTCTTCCGCAAATTTCCCTGAGCTTAAAAGCACCAAGACCCTTGGAGGCAAGGCATTGACAGCCACGGTAGTGTTCCTATGCTTAAGGAGAACACAGGAAAGCATTCAGGGAAATGCCGCTGGGTCCTTGTATGTTATCGGAGAGGAGGACCCAGAGGACAGTCAGGCATGCACATTAAAGGATTCTCTGGGGATTAGGGGAGGGGAGGCACTGGGGGGTGGGGAGGGAGGGGTGAGGGGAGGGCGAGCAGAGGGGTGGGGGAAGGAGGAGGGAGGGAGGGAACCAGTGTACCTATTAAGTTTGTTTGAGCGGAGATAATAAAAAATCTTTAAAAAAAAATTCCCTGAGCTTCAGGATGGGGAGAGATTAGGCAGGCCTGATTCCAGGTGGTTGATATAGAGTCTCTGATGTTCTGAATTATGTTTTCTTTTTCTTTTTCTTTCTTTTTTTCTTTCTTTCTTTCTTTCTTTCTTTCTTTCTTTCTTCTTTCTTTCTTTCTTTTTTTCTTTCTTTTTCTTTCTTTGTTTCTCTTTGTCTCTTTCTTTCTCTCTGTCTCTTTCTTTCTTTCTTCTACCTCTATATATCTATGTATCTATATATCTGTGTATCTATGCATATATGTATGTATGTATCTGTCTATCTATCTATCTATCTATCTATCTATCTATCTATCTATCTATCTATCTGTGTTCCTTCCTGCCTAAATATTGCCCCATTATCCAGTTCCAGCTTTTGCCCCATTGAACATGTTGAACATGATGCCTATTCAGAAAGAAGTGCAGTTCTCTCACCCTCCAACCCAACTGTTTCTGACTTTAAGGAATAGGATCTGCCTTGGTCATTACTGTCTTACTTTAAGGAAAAAAGTAAAATGCATAAGCAGACATTTTGACACAGTTTTCAATAGCAACATAAGAACTGACCCTACAGTTACATTTCTCATTTGTAAGCATTTATCCAAAGTCAGTAAATTTTTCTACTTCATGAGCATTAAGCCAGAAGAAAGAAACCCCTTGTTTGCAACCTTTGGATATTTTCAGTATTCAGAAAGTAAAAAATCACAAAATTTCACACTTAATTCATCTTTTTATCAAATTAATTTTTCAGAAAACAATTCATGTAGATAGGTCATTAAATTTCACATGAATAAGTGCTTGTGTTTATGTTCACCTTTCATTGCATGTCCTCTGAAGCCATGTTGCTTATGAGAATACTAAGTTCCTCCTATTTCACAAGCATCAATAAGCATTAATGAAATTAAGTGTTTTAAGCATTTTCTTTATGAGACACACAGACTAGAAGGATACGGTTTGTATTCATTTCCCTAAAAAATTGATCACATGTGTACCAAACATGTATGTGGAGTGCTCTGAGGGTAAATCTTGTGAACATGAAACAAATCATGACATTTATAGCTATTTGCCAGAAGTTAGCTAGATTATTTCAGGCTGTTGTAAATTTGTAATGACTCACCATCTGTGACTATTTAGAATTTATAACAGGAGGGAAAAGCGATATGTCTCCAGACATCAAGAGTTTACTCTCTGGTCATACATTTCAACTATGTGTGTTTATGCTTTGTTTCCAGAGACCTTGGATGCTTGTGCATTTTCCTCCATTTGTACCCATTACCTCCATTTGTAATCGATTCAAATAAGGTTCGACTACAGAAAGTATCTTGCTATATAGTCCTTATTCAACAGTTGAGGTTCTCTTTTTCCTTCATTACTCTACTATCCTCTTTAATATGAGTGTAGTAAATGCTCTTGTTAGGCTATATAAGTAGTAGCAATGTCAAGAGCAATAATAATTCCTTCTCACAAGCAAAAAGCACTCAGTGTATATTTAAAATCTAAATAATAGGTTCTGCAAAGATAGCTCAGTGGTTAACATATTTGATGCTCAAGCAAAAGATAAGAAATTGAATCCCCAAACTCACCTAAGTGATGTGTGAGGTATGCTGCCTATAGCTCTAATCTTAGAAAGTAGAAACAGCATATCCCCAGAGAAAGTGGGGTAGAGAGAGAAGTTGTATTGGTGGGATTTAGATGTCATCGAGGAAGCCTGTCTCAAATAATAATGGGGAAAAGTGAAAAGTGATTAAGGATAATTTTCAATATTAGTGTCAGACTTTCATTGTGCTCACATGTGCATGAATGTCTTTGCCTTAGAAAATTTTAATTTTATGCTCATGTAACACATGTGACTTTTGAAGTTAGGGAGACAGCTTGGATGGGTTTCAATCCAGAGATCAGCACTTATGATCCACTTGGATATCTCATTCGTGGTATAAAGAAAAATCGTGACCCCTGCAATCTTTTTCTAGGAGCACTCTTATGATTTAAGTTTAATGGTGCTGGGGAGGAAAATTGACCTTGATGAGCCTGGTATGTAGTGTTGGTTGAAGATTTTGGTGTAAATGCTTCCTCCGTGGCCACTTTCAAACTATGCATATGAAGCCACTGAATGGGATGGAACTGGAAAGACATAAATAATAACTTCTCATAACCACCAAAAGCCAGCTTCAGTATTTGCTAAGTAAAGATTTGTCCACTTCTACTTCTTTATATTACCTAATGTTCATTCTTAAAATGACTTTTTAAATTAAGCATGTTTATAAATTTGGATATATTACTGTGTATATGTTCCATTTATGCATATATATGTATAAATACATTTGTATCTAGACTTTGTTCTTTCTATAGTGATATGAGAGTTCACAGCATTCAAAGAAAGAACTCCAAAAAAAGCTTTAATAACAACTTAAGGTAACATAAGGCTGTACATCACTGAGTCACTGTGAAATGTGTTATTAGCAAGAACTTTTACTTCATTGTACAGAATGACTGGTCTCCAGAGCTTATATCTTACTGCACCATAATTTTCCACATATGAGAGAGTTTTATACTAGTCTATACAGTCTCTTTGACCTAATGTGAGGACCTCATGCAGAATGACAACCCAATAATTGCAGCAATTCAGGTTATAATTTCCTACCAGGAGGAAATTATGTTTCTAAAATAGATTTAGAGACTAGCTAACAGCATGGTGCCTCACATTTTAGGCTGCACCTTTCCTTTTGTTAAGTAACCAAGAATTAGAAATAACAGTGACAGCTAACAATATCTCTAAGAAAGCAAGTTTTTCTCATAAAGGACCTTTCCTTCCTTGACTCCCATAAAATTTTATTAACAAGACATAATAACCTTGAATTTGTTTTCAAAGCACTTTGAAATGAGATGTGATTTAGGACCTTTACTCAAGTTATGGTAATCACTTTTACCACAAAAGACTAATTCATTAAACAGAACTAAATGTAGTTCTGATCTCTTATCAAACCTTGGAGAAAGATTCTGCTGTCAAGTGCCCCTTCCTCCATTTTTCCTGGTAAAATTTATGCTCAGTCCCTAATGCATGCTGATCCTTCTGTTAAGTTAGCACTTTGCAAATTCATAATTTTATATATTTTGAAATAAATCAACAAGGCTCCCTAAAATACCTCAGAATTCCATTATAAGTGATATTTTATCTACAGGCACATGAACATGGATCTTTTTTCCAAATCCCTACTGGAATCTCTGTAAGTTCCTCTAGCTGTCTTCTAATTTTAACTGGCTGGTGTCTAATGCTCATCTTTTTTTATTAAAATAAAAAAGTACTTTGATTGAACCCATTTTCCAAGGCTTCTCAGCTCTATCACATCTTTAGTTCATGCTTGTGAAAGTAAAACTCTCTTGGGACTCCTCCAGTTAGGCACATTTTTTAAAACCATCTCAGATTTCTGCAATAATTTCATTATATTACACAAATAGATTGATAGCTATATAAGTAATGCATCAGATCAAATTTTGGAAAATGAAACAAAATTCCTTTTCAGATCCCCTTTCAGGTAATTATGATATGATCATTTTCACTCCAAGCCTCACTCTCAATTTATTCAGGAGTTACTAGTATTATACCTTGAATATTGCAGACTTGACTCTGTAGCTATCACATGAAGAGTTGAAAAAGGAAGCAAAACTACAGAAAGCCAATATTCAGGCTTATTACTTTCAACTGATTTTTGAATCTCTAGATTTGACATTGAGTCTGATTTGCAAAATTTTACAGGGAATCGTGATGCATTTCATTACTTTGGGTTGTTTCTCTGCCCAGAGAGATAACTGCTTCTCTGCCTTCTTTGGCTGCAGATTAGTGAGGTTTGTATTTAAGCATCTCATCACAATGATGATTTCTTTTTTTTTTAATTTTTTTTATTATTTATTCAATTGTGCCTGTATGTGTGTGTGTGTGTGTGTGTGTGTATGTATGTATGTGTGTGTAGAACCACGGACGAATTCGGGAACCACCACGGACGCCTCCACCTCCTCCTTGTTTACTCTGCCCCAGGATTCACAGGCTCCGCCCTACCAGGACCAGAAACGCAGGTCGCCCCCGCTTCCGCCGCGTCTATACGTGGGGTCTAGGATCACGAACTCAGGACCTTCCGCCTGCAAGGCGGAGGCTTAACCCCTGAGCCACCTCTCCAGCCCACAATGATGATTTCTAACAGTTCCACTAATTCTGCCCTGACTCCTTATTCTACCGGCAAGGCTACATGGGAAGACATTGAACCTACATAGACAATCCAGCATGATACTACTATTTTAAAAAATCAATATTTTATTATGGTAAGTGTAATTTCACCAACACAAATAATTTGGCATATGCATAAAACTTCGGGCATTTACAAGTTCCAGTAATTTGACATGGAAAGTTTTGATGACCATATCTACATATTCCCTATAAAATGGATGAAGATAAATATCATTATAATTGTCTATGCTGGTGTGTATATATGTGCACTATACATATATGTATGTTTGAGTTAATAAAAATATAATTACCATGAAGAGTGAAAAAACAATAGCAAATAAAGCACCTATCACTGTCATCTATTATTTACTACAATCTAATTATCTATCATTTATCTTTCTATCTACCCATCTATTGTCTCTTAAGTTATTTGTCTGGCAATCATGTATTCATGTTTATTTTTGTTCCTGTGTATGTAAATAATTGGCGAAGTACAATAAAACTTTGGTTTGTTAACATAATTCAGAACATCAGAGACTCTATATCAACCACCTGGAACTAGGCCAGCCTAATCTCTCCCTATCCTGAAGCTCAGGGAAATTTGTGGAAAAGGAGGCGGTAAGATTGTAAGAGCACAAGGATGGGAGGAGTCATGATATGCAAGATACTTCACACAAGTTAGGGCCGAAGCAATTATAATAGGACTCTGCACAATCTGCGCAATGACCAACACATTATTGACCCTTCAAAGTCTAGCATGGACTAAAGGCACTAGGATCCTTAGAAGCAAGGGATTAACAGTCATAATAGTGTTCTTATACTTAAGGGGAACACAAGAAAGAGTTCTAGGAAATGCCAGTGAGTCGTTACACCTCATCAGAGAGGAGGACCCAGAGGAAAGTTTGATACACTCATTAAAGGATGCTTCAGAGATGGGGGGTGGGGCACTGAGAGGAAAGGAGGGATGGGGGAAAGGAAGGGGAAAAGGGGGGAGGGAGCAGGGAGGGGTGGAGGAAGGGAGGGGACGGGGTACCTATTATGTTTGTATAAGCGGGAAAAAAAAAAACTTTGGTTTGTTATTTTCATATTCAGATTGATTATAAAAAATTTTGGGAATAGTCTTCTTGAATACAGAAGCTTACACACACATAAAACATGACATTATTTTCCATATATTATAATACACATAAAATCAAACTATGCTGAGGCAGCATATAATTGGAAATAAGGAATAAAAGTTTAAATAAGTTATGAACATGTTAACTATACATGGTAAAACAACACATAAAATGAGTGATTTATATATTTCTGTTTATAATGATTTTCCTGTAAATGAGATTTCTTATTATTTATCATAAGGGATTTTTCTACTACCATTTCTTGATGGATAGTCAAGGAGAAGTGACTCTATGTACAGATACACAAGGAAAGAAAGTAAAATGTTATAATGAATGTATTTGAGATATTTTTCAAAAGTAAAATTTTCATTCTTTTATTTAGTAAACAGTTTGTTGGTAAGTTTTGAATAAAATTTGGAATATAAGACTTGAATCAACATTTGTTTCACTTGGCAAGTTGTTCTAGTGAGCCTCAAGCCTTGAACATGATGATGATCTTGCCAAATTTATTCACATGTGATAACCATTATGTATATAACATGTTTATATATCCCATATTAATTGATCATTAATAACATGAATTATGTTGCCGAGTAAGAAAAATAAAAATCAATTTGCCCTGGGATATAGACAATTGGCAGAACTTATGTCATAGAGTGATTGAACTGTCATTAAAATAGTATTCCAGCTTGGTCTGTCCCAAGTGTTTACATGTTAACAAAGCTAAATAGGGAAATAGGGTTTAAAAGAAATCATGTGAACAGAGTGCACATTTATGTAAATTTGGTGTAAATTTGATATAATTGAGATCATTTTCTTCAGTTCTATGCACTGAATTCTCTTCCATGTAACACTAAAGAATCTCATATACTTGAAATACAGTAGAAGAGTATTTTCACTTTCTAAAAACAGCAAGTGGTAGACATTCAAGGGCAGGAAATTTAAAAATTAAATTTAATGAATGGACAAAGTCAATGAAAGTACACTGCTATATAGAATCTATAAAATATAGCACTCACATTAATACAGGACTGACATATAAATGAAAATATTTATTGTTTTGTTTGAAATAGAACATATTTCATGAACTTCATAAAGTTTCATGAATTTTCATGACTAGAATCCAATTGACTTTCCAGAATTTCTTATACTTTGGTTATAAAGCATAAACTAAGTAGATGGAGTGAGGAATTAGACAATACTAAAGAAAATGTTACACTCGAATGCTGTGTTACTTTCAAAGTGAAAATGTGGCATTCTAAATACACAGAATATATTTTTAAGTCTATCATTTTATACTTATTCTTGAAAGAACATAGTCGTCATTCTTTTAGGTTTTCTAGCTTTTACAGTGGCTTATTAAGACTCAAAGTTCTCTTAGAATGTACACAATTATTTGTACCATATAGCCATAGGCTTTAGCGCTGCTAATCAAGGTGGGAGATGTCTTATGTTAACCATCATCATTGCAAGCACTTTAACTAAGTGCTATTCACTCTGTCTTCAAATAAGCATTATTTTTGTTACTCATAATTCCTTACCTCTTTATCTAATCATTTTCTCGAAACTCAGGTTAATCTTTCATGTTTTTTATAGTGAACATATATGTAAGTAAATAGACATTATTGCATAAAATCAATATGTCAGCATCTAAAAATGCGTTTTCCATGTGTTTTAAGTCAACTGTAATTTTCCAACAGGAAATCGAGTGAATTAGACATTAAGCAACAAAATAACTCAATTTTCACAATTTTCATTTTTGTTGGCACTTTTCTAAGACTCTGGTACTGTATTTGATAATGGATGCATTATTCCTTTTTAATTTATTTATTCAATTTTTATTACTTTTTTGCCTAATCATACAATAGGTAGCCTCCTTCTTCTCTCTCTCCCTCCCTTTCCCCATTGTCCCCCATTACACTCTCCTACTTCCTGCCACCCTCCCTCTCACCCTTTTTCCTTCCTCCTCCTCTCTTGGTGGTTCCTCCTTTCTCCCTCCAGAGCATCTGTCTATGTGGGCTTTGAATTTCCCTCTGAGTCCTCTACACTAGAGTTCAGGATTCAGTGGCATGGCTTGGGGCCCCTTCTTGGACTGCCAGCTAGTGTACTAGTATGGGAACTCTATTATAACTGTTTAAGCCTTTGCCTCTAAGGATCCTACTGTTGAAGCTTTCTCCCCTGTGATCTGTGCTAGACTTTGGGAGGTTGTTGACATGTCAGCCATTGTGCAAGTCAGGCAAGGTCCAATCTCATTGTGACTATATCCTGGCTGCTGCAGCCCTGACTTGCATGGTGTATCTTGCATATCATTGGTACTCTTGAGTGAAAGTTTGGGGCATGTTAACAACACTATCAACTAAGAATATTCAAGTGCTATCTCCTAAAAGTCCCAAGACATTTATCATTTCACTGATATCCGTGATTATCAGTTAAACCGTTTAATAATAGTAACAGTGAAGTTTAGCTTCAAAATAACAATAAAGGAATCAAGCACAAACACATTAACAAAGCTAGTGGTCATGCATTTAAAGTGGGCTAACCAGGACCATCTTCTGCTTGCCTCCAGATGCTTCCAACTGCTCCAGTGGACTCTGCAGCAGACAGCACATTGGAATTATTGAAGTTGAATTTGCTCCATGGTTCTTTTCATAATTTATAAAATAAAGAATACTCAAAACTGACCCTTTTAAATTAGATTTATAGCTTATTTCTGTAGGAAATGAATGTAAACATATATGGGAAAGTGAATGCTTTTCATATACATATCTCAGAAACAATGCCAGTGAAGATTTTATTGTGACATGAAGTACATACTTTCTGTTATTAAAATTCACTTAGCTGAAAGCACAGAAATCTCATTTTCCTTAAAAACTGAGATGCTAATGCAGTTTTCAAAAAGAATTATGCACCATATAGTCAAACATATTTATCCAATAAAACCATTGAAATACAAGCATTCACTTTGGACTTTATTATATTGCAATTTAACTTTTAAAGCAGAGGACCAGTGAATGAAGCCATGGATGATATATTGCAAGGTCAAGGTATGGTATACCCCCTTGTCAGTTTTCTTTCGATGATCAAGTAGCTCATTATTAATTGTCAAGAAGTGAACGCCATTGAAAATTCAAGAAATAGAAAAGACAAAGTCTGCCCTTCTGCTTTCTACACCAATTCATCATATGCTTGCATTAAATTATTTCTAAATATGCCTATATATATTTTAGGAGTGCAAACTCTTCTGGAAAGTAACATCACTAGCTACTAGTTTCTTATCTTTCAACTCAACTCTGAAGCTTCCAAATATATTGAAACTGTGAAAAGTTGTAACTTCCGAACTCATTTTAAACCAAAAAATATTGTTACAATTACAACAATAAAAATTAACAGCAACAAGCTCACCAGCAATCTCCCTGTGATTTAATAAAGAATTTACTTTTATCCATTTCTGCATTCCTGTCTATGCAGAAATTTAAAAAGTATAGGATGCTAAAATCTGCAAGGCCCATTTGACATACAAAAAAACCCACAAATTTTACATGTCATTTATTTTCAGGATCTAAGTGATTCTCATTCTATAATAGTATGACTAACTAAAGTAGACATCAATATGAAGATAGAAATCAATATGAAATAAGGAAATGCTTCACTATTTTGTGTTTAGTACTCATAAAAATTAATAAATAGATAAAGGCATAGCTATTATAGATAGATATCCACACACTACAGATCTCACACACACACACACACACACACACACACACAAACATACACACACACAAACACGTGAATAAATGTCTTTTTTGGAAAGTTATGTTCATATAATAAGGGTATGATTCTACCAGTTAAAGTAAATTTTTCTTTTAGACTGAGCTTTAAATGAGATTTCTTGTCTGCTTTAAACAAAATCACATTACCTAAGGCAACTGTTTACTATCATTGCACCTAATTAGCCATCAAACTCATTAGTTTGTATTTATAAATATAAGCAGTTAGTAATTAAAATGAAATAAATGACTCATTTGCATCATTCAAACTGTGTTTATGAACATTTTTCAGCAAAAAACATCAAAATGTAAGATTACAATTCTCTGTCTATGATTTGAACGTTTTAAAACCCATGCATTTATAATTAGTCCCTAACTCTCCTATCTTTCATATCTCTGCCACTATTTGATTACTTACCAAATCATTTATTGAAGTTTCTTTTCTTTTTTATCCTGCCTCAAATTTGACCAGTGATTTGTTTTATTTTTATTGACATGTTGGCTTCTTTCTTGGATATAGTAGGTCCTAATCTTGAAACAGTAGAATTCAGTACATTTTAGTATACACTATACAGTATAGTATACAATAGTGTATACAAACCTTACCTAAACCAGTCACAGAAAATTTCTTTCTGATCCTACTTTGTGGAATATTTTTATCCTGAGATGTTGGATTTCTTAAATGACTATTTTCACAATTATAGAAATTATCATACAATTTTTATTTACTATATTGATGTAATGCATATTGTTCATTGCTTATAAGATCTTAAAACAATTTTCCTCCCTCAACTAAATCTCATTTGGATATATCAAACAATTACACTTATATATACAAGTTTTGTCTTCTAGGTCTTTCACTTAAAGTTTTTGGTTAATTAGTAGTTTTGTCCTATAGTTTCTCTTCCTTGTGATAACTTTATCTGGTTTTATTATGAACATAGTCCTCCACTCCATACCTCATTAGTTTGTCACAAGGAAATCAAAAGATAGTGATAGATATAGAAATTTGAAAACTTAAATTTAGAACACTGAGAATATTTATTCAAAATATTAATGAAAATGACAAATTGAACATTGAATACATAAAATACATATCTGATGAGTTACATACAATGAAACTATTAGAAGCAGAGGTAATGAACATAGCAGTAGTAGTCAATAAGTCTTAAGACCTCACAACTGAATATAGGTTCAGTAGATTCTTTTCTAACTTTACACCCAATTTTAATAAAATGAAAAAAAAATCTTTAGTAAAAAGCCTAGAAAGGACTTTTGAAGTATAATATGTATATGATCTTTCTAAGTGCTGCTATTCTAAAATCAAGAGATTTGCAAAGACCATTGTTGTACAAATCATTGGCTTCAATTTGCCAGTATAAATATTATTCTTTATTAATCCAAAGACAAAAATGTAAGGTTGATCAGCTGTGCTGATGAGGTAAAATAACACTGATGAATTGAGAGTTACATTTATTCTCCAAATTTATAGAAATAGAAAATGGGTATTACCAGTAGACAAGGTATAGACTCATGCAAAATAAGTCCATAATTTATACAGAAGAACTAATGATGGATTTGGGACAAAAAATACAATCATATAGAAGCTTGAATTCTAAAACTTTATCAGTACATTAGATGTATTTACCTGTATGAAGAACATACAACTGAAAGTTTGGCGTCCATGTTGGCAAGATCTCCTGAAAGAACTAAAATCATTCAGCAAGGAGTGAGAAAGCTTGAAACCTCATTTATGTGGAAATCTATGACGACAGCCCTATAAAGCCAAACTCTGTCTTCTTTAGAGTTCTTTTTGGAAGATTCAGAAAGTAAGACAAAGTACATGCTTTAGGAAAGCTGTAGGCTGGGATTCTGAAGCCATCGATGCATATGTTCTTAACACTACACTTCTGCTTACAACATGCAGAGTCTAACTTCATAGTATAAAGATAGAAGCAAGACATCATGAGGAACCAGATCAGGGCTAGATACAGTTCTCTGAGTATTGCTTCCCCTGTGCTGTATAATATCTGCCATGCCTCCCCTGATCAGGGCAAATGTGCACAAGAGAACATAGGAGCAGATTTCCCTCTTTGGTGTGTGGAAGTATTTCTGTTCATAGAATCCTTTATCTGCCTGTCTTTGTTTTTTGGTCCTTGTGCTTTTGGTGGCACAGCTAACAAATTCATTTCTCAAACCAGTGTCAGGAAGCTTTCCCCATGATTTTCTTTTCTAGCAGACCTGTTTTATGTTTATGTTTATGTCTTTGAGGTTACTTGTGTTAAGGATATTGGGGATCAATTTTACTTATGTGGTTGTAGCTACACAATTTTTCTAAAAGCCTTTATTGGAGAGGCTATTTTTTCTCTTATCTACCAGAGATATCATTGCCAAAAATAGTTGGGCTCTCTAGTCTGCTTTATGGTTCTGTGTGTCAGTTTAACATCAATACAGTGTTGTGTTGAGAACAGTGGCTTTTTTTTTTAGAAGACGTCTTACATTGAAGTAACGTGACTTCCCTGACTTTGCTAGAAATGCCATTTCAGACATTTTGTGATTGGTTTTGGATGTCAACTTATTCCTGTTTCAGCTTTAATAAGATCTGTATTCCTGTGCTGTTCCTTCTGGAATATCCAACTTATTAGCTACAAACTTCACAGTAGCTACTTGTGACTCTTTTCTTAAGCATTTATTTTCATGCTTCTTTCATTTCTAATTTTGAGTCTTCTCAGTAAAGATTTGTTAAATGTCCTCTTACTGTATTGTAAACTTGAAACTCTCTCAAAGATGTGAGAATACATGTTCTTAACAAGGAACATAAATTAAAATCGCTGTGAGTAAATAGATATGCTGGCTATCTTGTAATCACATACATGCATACATGGAGGGATTATAAATATATAGATATAGATATATATCAAAACATCAAATTTTGTACTTTAATATAGCTTTTGATTTGTCAGGTTGATCTCAATAAGATTGAAAAAACTAGTATATGTAAAGAAAGTACACTTAGATACTATGGCAAACAACTTTAGATTATTCAAATTAACTATCATTGACTTTGGATGATGACATGTTTAGGAGGGTAAGCATCCAAAAGTACTTATTTCTGTAGTAAATCAATGAGAAAACTTTAGTGGGAAAGTCTCACATGAAAGAAATATATTAACCATATTCAAACACATTTCAAATAAGTATAAATTTAGAAATACAAACAATATATCACTTGAAACTTTACTGATGAAATATATCTAAATTTAAACTAAGCAAGAAATTTTACTCAAAATCTATGAGAATAAAATCTACAGAACTTAATTACAAGTGAGAGAGAAAATCAAGATAGAATGAAATTTACAGAACATGTTCTGGATGGAAAAGTACATAGCATATTTATTTTTTTCATTCTTCAAGTGGTTGGCTCACCTGGAAAGAGAAATTAAAAATGAACATCCTGAGGGATCCTTTCACTCGACAACATCTACTTCATTCAGAATTATAGTGCATATGAGAGTCAATAGGCATTTTAAGTGTGACTTAGGAGGTAAGTTAACCTGAAAATTATAGTAATTTTGCAAATGTATATAAATAAAACTGAAGTGCTGCAACATAAATACTGTTATGCCAGAAGAGAAAGTTCAGAAAGGCAGAAAGTCATAGATATTGAGACATGATATAAATAATATTTCAAATGGAATTATTCAGTGGTTTTCCAGAACCACTTGCTAAGTAGTATCTCTAGAAAGATAATGCAGAGTTGAATAAAAGTAAAATGAGTAGAATGTTTAACAGCTTACAAAATAAATAAGTTCCGGAAGGACTGTAAAAAAGAAAAATCACAAATCAGAGATATATTGATTTATTTAAGTTCTGAAAGCACGGAAAGATATTTTTAATCATAAATCTCATGAAAGAAATAATGAAGGAAAACTTCAAAATCAACTCTAAATAGCGTTTAACTCTAAACATTAATTTTTGCAAGATAAAACAAGCCATCAAGAGCAATGTCATGTGGGTATGTTAAAAATTTGCAATTTTGAAAAACATAACAAACAGCATTTATAGCATTAGCATTCAAAGAAATTAACCAAAAGCATTTCCAATGACTGACACACAATGCCATATGTTCTTACATAAAAAGTACAGATTTGTAGTATAAAAGAGGTTCATCTCCACCGCTTATAAAAAAACTACAAAGTGTTGGTATTAGAAATGACAATTGTGAAAATTAACATCAGTAATATCTGAGAAGCTATAGAATAATGAAAAATATATTTTATCTCACTTTACACTCTATAGGGTGCATAACTTTCATAGCACAATCGCACAAAAAAGCTAAGTGGTTCAATAAGCAATATATTCTCAAACTTTTAGAAATTAAAACTCTAAGATCCAGATGTCAATATGGTTGGTGGTCACTGAAGTTTCTGTCCTTGGCCTGCACAGGGGCAAGCTTTTCTGAGTGTTCACATGTTCTTTCTGTGCTCCACCTGTGTCCTAATTGCTATTTATTATAAGGGCACCCATCATCAATGTCCATTTTCATTACATTTTTAAACATAGTTAACTCTTTAAAGACCCACTCTCTAAATGAAGGCAGATTTTGTACTAGAATTAAAATTTCATATTGCATCATTTTTCCCTTTGAAAATGTTTCTTTTTCATCCTAAACTTCAGGCATGTGGAATATTCAACCCCTAGCGATTCCATGGTAGAAATAGCATTTATTCAACCAAATGTGATTAATTCACAGTTTCTTTTTTTTTCAGGAAATTGATTTAAAGAAATGAACAAAGATTGCTATGGTTTAATATTTATCTCTAACTTGACAACATCATGAATAGCCTGGGAGACAAATCTATCTGTAACTCTGTAAGAAGGTTCTAGATTACTGAGTTACTTGAAGTGGGAAGAAAAACACTAACTGTGAGTGGCACCATACCATAGGTGGGATTGAAAAATAAAGGAGAATGCAAACTGAAAACATTTACCTCTTTATTCTTTCTGCCTGCAGACACACTGTGACTAATCATCTCCTTTTCCTGCCATATGATTCCTACTATGATATATTTTATCCTTTAGGATTGCAAGTCAAAGTAAAATTTTCCCCTTCAAATTGTTTCTTGTCAAGTATTTGGTCACAGCAAGGAGAAAAGCAATGAACGAAGATATAAATGCCCAGTAACTCAGGGGTGCTTATTATAGAATAATAACTTGATGATAGAGGACAGTTCATATAAATTTGACTAAATATAATGAAACTATTTAAAATTGTATTAGTATTTTGAAAGACTATGAGAAGTAAAATAACCAGGTTTCAACAGACATAAAGTAAATTTTTAATTTAGATGTATTGTATGTCAATGTAATTGAAAAGTTTGTTACAATCCTTATTAAAATGGAAATAGTATTACCATTTAAAATATAGTGAAATTCACATGATGGATGCTGTAACTGAAACAATTTCCTTAATAAATTGTTCACATGGGGTCCCTTATATTGAGATCTTACTGGAAAGAATTTAAAACATTTTACTTTAAAAGAAGCATGTTAAATAAGTTTATCAAGTTATAGTATGCCTATAATATTCACCGACTTCAGGATGCCAAAATCAGTCAATCAGTAAGTATGCCAATTTGAGGGTGTCTGGGCTGTCACTTAGATCTCCCAGGCCTGTTACCGTTCTCTGCTGTTTCCATCATTAGTAATAGTCTAGCACTGACCAATTTTCTACCTCATATAGTATGGGTACTTCATATGAATGAAATCATGCAGTAGGTGGTATGAGATATCTAGTTTCCTGCATTTAGCATTCTATTTAAATATGAAGATTGATTCCTAAATTTGGTGGAAGAGTACGTCATTTCAACTCTTCAAAGAGGGAGGCCTCACTCTGAATCACTTGATGATAGCATAGGTAGAGATTTTCCTATATGGCACAATTGAATTTCTCAAGATTTTATTTTGTTTTAGAGTAAATGTTAGTGTGGTGTTTTCTGCTCTGTTTTGCTCCGATGTGATATAGTTAGAGGATCAAAGAAAAAATTGGCTGTAATATCATCTCAGTTTCTGAATTTTATCCAGCATTTTCCCCCAGACCCTCTCAATAGTTGTACCCTGATAAATTAATTTAGGATTTCTTGTACATATGAAGCCCAGTGCCCTAGTCAGTAAGCATGAGTACAATAGAAAAAGCATGCTTACTCAACATTTAACGTTAACTTCAGATCCATATATTTCACTCTTGGTCTACTGCCTAGCTTTTCTTTCTTTAAGTAAAATAGAATGACAGATGGAGGTGAGAGAATATTATTTGGCTAAGGAGACAATACTTACATGGATAGATTAACTTTCTCAACACTAAATATTTAGTTTTTGCAATACTAATTCATTAAGCACATAGTCATTAATGCTGATTGGGAACTTTGATTGAGAGAAAATGATTATGATAAACACCACGTGTTGCAAGTATATTAAAATTTGCTGCTTTTTGGATAATGACTTAGACCATCATTACTTATATATGAATTAAATCTATATCTAGGATTTTGTATAGGGAAATGAATTGCTTTTAGATTCATGTTGGATGTTTTTTGACTAATTATACTCAATGAGTACTATATAAAATAACCATTCATAATCAGGAATGGTGGTGAGGGTCTGGAGCCAAGTTCCTTGGGAGGTTGAGGCAGGAACATTGTAATGGTTACTCTTAACTATTGCTTAACTAATCTGCAGTTAAGGACCTAAACAAGCCTGCATAACTTATTATGGAAGATCCAAAGTCAAACAACTTAAGGGAGAAAGGGATATTTATTCAGCTTACACTTCCAGAGGAGAAAAACAGTCTTTCATGTTGGAGGCAGCATGGCTGGCTGACCAAAGCTGTAAACAGGCTATGTCATACTCATCTGAGAGGCTGAGAGCTACCGGACCACTTGCTGCAAGGGCAGACTTGTCCTGAAGTTAGGATGGGACTAATCCACCTGAAGGCCTATCCCTTGTGACTGCCTTCCTCCAGCAAGGCTTCACCTCTCAAGATGCCATGACCTTTACAAATACATGAGACTGTGGGGGACACATTTCAAACCATGACAAACAATCCTGTGTTCAAAGCCAAACTGGGAGCTATCCAGTGGGCTCAAGGGCAACTCTTAAGTAGACTCCACCTTGAAATAAACAGTAAAAATGAAGGACAGAGATACAATTCAGTAGTAAGTTCTCACCTAGAATATACAATTATCTGTGTTCAAACACAAGTACTGAAAAAAAAATCCCAAGTGAGATCACCAACTGAAAAATCTTTGGAAATGTTGGGAAGTAATTCTTTTTGATTCTTCAAAAACAGTCAGCACCCTGCTGAGTTGCCACTCGTTCTGAGTAGGGAATGCACAAAAGAGCTCTGACTGTCTTTTTTCAGGCTACAGTTTCATTATAGTAGTATCGATATTCACCTTGATCTTATTTCTGAGGCTTGAAAAAGCATAGGCAAATAAAAAGGTTGTGATAAAATTCATATCAAGGCAAAGGTTGTAGAGAGTATTTTAATTATGAATTAAAGCATTTGATAACAAAAGACAATAGTAAAGCCAAACACAGGTCAAATCCACCATGTAAACATAGCATTAGTAATACACATTAGAATGCTGAAGTAACATTTCTGAACTGATGCTGAAGTGTGAATCCTAACTAATTTGGAAACATAAAACATTTGGATTCAAATAAAGGGAAGATCTTTAAATTTTCACCAAGAAAGGACAGACATAAAATGTGCCACAAATAATATATGTATATGTATTATATTACATATTATATATAATACAACATATGTATATTATATTTGGAAATCAGAACATATATTTTAAATTGACAAACATCATATAACATTTGTGAGAAATCAATAAATATGAATATCTCTTTCATTATGTTGTAGCTCTCTACTTTCAGACTCACATGTCTATCTTATTTGGAGAGCAGAAGTCACTCAAA
The DNA here is from genome assembly GCA_023101885.1 of Typhlomys cinereus. Taxonomy (NCBI): domain Eukaryota; kingdom Metazoa; phylum Chordata; class Mammalia; order Rodentia; family Platacanthomyidae; genus Typhlomys; species Typhlomys cinereus. Next base: position 1,768,216 of record JALPQD010000161.1, read on the forward strand.
AACAGCCATATGTAATTAAATAAATGAATGAGCTGAGGTATGATTCATCACATTTCTTCTCATCATTTTTTCCATGCTTGGTGTGCTAGTTAGATATAGGCATCAACTTGTCAATTGAAGGCTGCACTCTGGGCACAGGTGTGAAAAAATCTGCAGTTAAGGACCTAAACAAGCCTGCATAACTTATTATGGAAGATTCAACCCATGGTGGCTGGGATCATTCCTTAGGCATGTGAATAAAAAGGAAAGGACTGGTTAATATTTCAACATTCTCCAGCTTTCCTTGGAGGGGGACTCACAGTCTGGTATTCCTGTAGATACAGTGCAACCAAATTCCTTGACTCTTGGAATTGGTATAATTTCACATACCAGGGTGGCATATGTACTGAATAAAAGCCCTTGATGCCCTAAGTTATTTGATTGTGAACTTATTGGCACATGCAGACAAGCTGCATCATTTGGAACATCGAAATTTCCAGGAACAATCTTTCAATATGCTGCTTTATATATTTAAAGAGCAGCTCATGCAAGAATATAAAAGCCGAACTGCTGGATTTGTACATTCTCATAAGGGAGAGATCTTGGTTGAGGATATAAAATTCCAATTAGGAGGAAGGTGTTCTAGAAACCTTTCACAAAGCATGGAAAACATACTTATTAATAATAAATTGTAGGTATGAAAATTACAGAGTAAATCTTGAATGGATTCATCACAAGAAAATAGCAACCATGAGAACTGAAGAATGTGTTAATCAATTCAATTGAGATAATTCAAATATAAATGTATTCTAACATGTTACTTTTATCCCATATGTATATATTATGTTGATTCATTATTTTTTAAGGCTCATATTTGATTAGGGAACACTTGGTACTTATTTTTAGTATTTCATTTTAGAATAATTTTGTTAACAGAAACTATCCATGGATTATCATGCAAGCAGTTTATTCTAATGCTAATATCTTATTATTAGTGAATATCTATTGCAATTTGGGAATCAGTATTGATATATTATTTTGAATTTGATTTCATCATTTGCAGTAGGACTTATTTTTTACCACAAATATCTTGAAGAATACTTTGACTTTCCCCAAGTCATGGAGTTTAGAAAAAAAATTTTAAATACCTGAAATAGAGACATATTGTATAATGTAAATAACAGTACCAAATAGAATATGAACATAGACCAAAGCATTCTTTAAAACTTTGCTTCTTTTCAGCAATGTCTCTATGAACATACAGGAAAAAAAGTTGATAGTAAGAAAGTGCTGTACCAACAAACATACAGATGCCATGTAAACTTGGAAAAGTCCATCTATGAACCAAACAGGCTAGAATATTTTCTTATAATTTTTCTTTTTTTTTCTTATCAATACTTTATTTTTTTATTTCTTCCACTCATACAAAGTTGATAAGTACCTCATTACCCTCCCTCCCTCCACCCTCCCTGGATCCCCTTCCTCCCTTCACCCTTGTCCCCTTCATTTTCCCCCTCCCTCCTTTTCTCCCAGTCTCCCTCTCTCCCACACATCCTTCAGTGTGCATGTCAAACTTTCCTCTGGATCCTCCTCTATGATGAGGTATAAGGACTCAGTAGCATTGCCTAGATCTTTTTGTGTTCCTTTTTAGTATAGGAATACTATTATGGCTGTTAATCCCTTGCCTCTAAGGATCCTAGTGCCTGTGATCCATGCTAGATTTTGGGGGTTCAATGATATGTTTGTCATTGCACAGATCATGTAAAGTCCTATTTTGATTACTTCGGCCCTGACTTGTGTGGAGTATCTTGCATATCATTGCTCCTCCCCATCTTTAGGCTGTTACCATCTTAACACCCCCTCTTCCACAAATTTCTCTGAGCTTTAGGATGGGGAGAGATTAGTTGATGTAGAGTCTCTGATGTTCAGAATTATGGTTTGTCAATTTTTTTTCAGTTTTGCTGCTCCTGCCTCACCGTTAGCTCCAATAGAGTCTTATTATAAGAGTAGATTCAAAGGTAGATGGAGGTAAGAGTAGGAGACCACAGTGGGGAGGGGTAAATCTCCCATTTGCAGGATGGTTACCTTCTATCTGCCAGACTCTATGCCCTCTCTGACTGGTGAGATCAAGCCCCATCACTTGCAAGTGACCAGGAAGAAAAGTCTGTGAGCTTAACCAGATGTCTCATTACTTATTTGCAATCCTTGATAGTGGCCTATTTTCTCTGCTGTAGCATGATCCCCTCTCTCCTTGTTGCTGGCGGGGCCCTACTTCCCCTTTCCTCCTGTTTATAATCTTTGCAATTACTGTAAGTATTACAGAGATTTATCTTTCAGTGTGTCTCTAAGTGAGTTTGGTACTAGGATCCATCTATTATGGAGTACATACGGTGCTTAATTTTCTATGTCTGGGATACTTCACTCAATATAAATTTTTTCTAATTCCATCCATTTCCTGGAAAATTTCATTAATTCATCATTTTTGATGGTTGCATACCAAATCTTAATCTATACTACAAATCCATAGTTATAAAAACAGCCTGGTACTGGCCCCAAAATAGACACACAGATCAATGGATAAGGGTTACAGACACAGATATAAGCCCACAAAGTTACAGCCATTTGATCTTTGACAAAGGGGCCCAAAAATCCAATGGAAAAAGAACACCATCTTCAACAAATGGTGCTTGCAAAACCGGATATCCACATGCAGAAGATTAAAACTCAACCCGTATTTGTCACCATGTAGAATACTTAATTTCAAATGGATTGAGGACCTCAATATAAGGCCAGAGACTATAAAAACCTTAGTTGAAAGGGTAAGGAAGTCCCTCAAATTGATTGAAGTAGGCTAACAGTTTCTAAATGGAAAGCCAATAGCACAGTCATTATACCCAACACTCAACAGATGGGATCTTATGAAATTAAAGAGCTTCTGTTCAGATAAAGAGATTGCAACTTGAGCACAAAGGCAACACATAAAATGGGAGAAAATCTTTCACTAACCACATATCTGATAGAGCTCTATTATCCAGAGTGCACAAAGAACTTAGAAAACTAAACACCAAGGAAACTAATGGCCCAATTAAAAAATGGGCCTTGGAACTTAAAAGAAATTTTACTGGGAACAAAATTGTAATGTCTAACAAATATTTAAAAAAATGCTCCACATCCTTAGTCATCAGGGAAATGCAAATCGAAACCTGCCTGAGATATCATCTCACCCCAGTCAGGGTGGCAAAAATCCACAATACAAACACCACCAAATGCTGGAGAGGATGTGGCGAGAAGGGAACTCTCCTACATTGCTGGTGGGAATGCAGGCTTATACAATCACTCTGATGAGCTGTTTGGCAGTTCTTTAAAAAGTTAAAGATTGAAATGCCATATGTCCCTGCTATTTCACTTTAAGGAATAATCCCCCATACAGCAAAAATTCACCTTGATAGCACAAGCACGACCATGTTCATAGCAGCACTGTTTACAATAGCAAAGTCATGGAATCAACCCAAATGTCCAACAGTTGACGAGTGGATAAGGAATATTTTGTCATAATTTTTCAAAGACTTGATTTTACTTGGACATAATGACCAAAGATATAAAGCTATATTAAAGTAAAAATACAAAACAGCTGAGGCAGGAAAATAATTTTAAAAAATAAATAAATGGGCGCCCAGAAAAAGAGGGGCTGTCTCAGGTACCTAGCACTGATTGCTGATTGTCCTGATTGCTAGGGACACCGCCTCAATTATTGGGAGAAAATACCACCTGCACTACTTATTTAGTAGAGTGTTTTTACTTGATTTTTTGTTTTGTAACAGATAATCTTACTGTATGCAAATATTCATCCATGATTAATAGCTTACAACAGCAAGTTATTTAATGAGCATAATTAAGAATTGGAAATACAATTTGCTAAGTAGCCGCTAAGTGCATGATGCTATCTCATCTCTATCTGATATGCAGTCATAACCTTGTAGAAAAATGCACACTTTTAAAATGTGCCTAGATTACTTGTACAGGATATGTTTATTATTAAAATTGTATTCTTGGACAATATCATATGTGTATATAATGCATTCCAATTGCTCTCCTCCCTACCTCCTCTCATCTCCCTCCCATACCTTCTTCCTTACAATTCTTTTTCACACACTCATAACTTCCTGTTTTGTTTTGTGACCCATGAATTTAATCATGGGATTTGGAGCTATCCAGTGTGGCTAGATGGGTTCACCAATGGGTACACATTGAACCCATGAAGTCCACTCTGCCTTAATCCATCAATAGCTAAAAATTCAAAAGTAAGTGGGGAGGGAGGATTTCATGAGACCCTCTAATGATGGGGGGGAGCACGGATACAAGCTGTAGGGATAGAGGGTGAATGCCTTATTCATTGTCAAGCTGCATCACGTCTCCTCCCTTGCACTGTGCTACATAAATCAATGCAAACGACAGATGTCTTCAGTGATCAAACATCCTCACTGCCAAGTCCAGCTCTTAAACCTCACTTACCTCAATGAAATTTGGTATAAATCAATACTGATTTTGCATGCATCCATTCGCTTAAAATAACTTTATATCTTAAATAATTATGTCGTGAAGATATAGAAAAAATCATTTTAAAAGTTTAAATTATGTGAATAGAGAGACAAATATATTAGTTTAAATATCAATTTTTCTTCACTACAAATGACTTAGGCACAATTCCTCTCTTTCCACCATCCTAAAATTCTGTATTTATTTATGTTTATTAAAATAATTACTCTTGCCAGACAAAAAATGGTTCTGTAAGCATATTATAGCTTATTTTTAATTTTGTTATCATTGTCATTGAATTTGCATTTACAGTGGGATTCACGTGATATTGTGTACATGTGGAGGTCAAAGGACAACAGTGGTATGAACCTGAGGAACTCAGATATATCTGATTGCTGTTTTTCACCATTTCTCTAACACTTAAGTGATGCACTGTACAGGAAGGCTCAGCCTCTCTCTGAAGAAGGAAATTAAAACAAGTCAGATTCTTCCGCTGGTTTTTAAAAAAAAACAATTACCATGTAATGTGCTATCCAGACGCACCACCGTGTGACAGGAATAGAGGATGTTCTCAGGCTGCTTACAGAAACTTCTAGACAATAGATAACAATATAATGGAGAACACAGTCCTTCAACTGTAAGAGAGTAATGTCCATCAACAACTGCTTATGCTTAGAAGAATTCTAGTTCAGGAGGAGACAATCACAGCGCCTGGTGCACACTGTGGTTTCAGCCTTGTGAGACTTGAGAAAGAACACTTTGAAGTAAGGAAATCATGAAATCATCATTGAGTGTTGCTTTAATATAGTAAATATGTTATACAGCAAAGAATCTAATGCACCTTTTAAATGTATTAAATATGCAAATTCTTCCCAGTACAAGAATCAATTAAAAGTCATTAAACATGCAAATTCATTTCACTGGGACACATCATCTGTAAAGAAACATTCCTGTAATCAAGCATATTTCTCTTGAATATGTAATTGTTGCTAGACCACACTTTAAATCTCTCTGGAAAATATTATGTTAATTATAAAAGATTCTGAAATAACCAAGTGAAAGCATGTTATGAAGTCGTCCACTAGAGGGCGCAGCGGCCTTCTAAAAAGAATTCCTACCCTCTAGGTTCATTCATTGGTATGTGTCTCTTCAAAAAAATAATGATGCTATTCTAATGATTGCTAATCAGATTAATATGCCGGTGAGCTGTCCTGAAGTATACAAATGGACTCGGTCCTGATTGTAATTACTATGTGTGTGAATTCAATGCAGATTCATTCAATGTTCACCAAACATCGGTAGAACACCTTACAGCTTGATGGTAAATAATTCCAGAAGACTGAATAGCTTGAACTCAATAATGTAGAGATACTGGAAAATACTTAAATGTTTAATAATATAAATGTGGGGAAGATCAAACAAAAGCAAAGTACAGAGAGAGGATGTTCCAGGGAGGAGGAAGAGGAAAGGATCTATAAAGTCCTGGTGACCAGAGAAAACAGGGCAAATGTGTAACAGGACAACAGCACAGCAAATGACATGGAAGACAAGAAAGCTTAAAAGACTTAAAGAAATTCAGGCAGTACTTTCCATCCATTATTCACCTCCATGAATGGAAAGTGTAGATGTCTTCTAAGGAAAGAGTGTGCAAAAGGTGCCAGACACTGAAATATTATTATGCAAATCTTGACTGCAATCAATAATTTTCAGGACCTTTATTTCTCTCATCTATATTCCTTCTAGGATTTAATGCACAAACGCCAAAACATCTGGATAAATCAAGCCACCAGGCACATTTCCTGGTAAACTTCCAAGCCCTCCATTCTGCCCCCATTGCACTGTGTAGAAGCCATTGAAGCAAATGGGTGCCCAGGACCACAGCACTACAGGAAACCTGAGCAGGTCTTTTACACTTCCGTTTCGAGAAACTATAGAAACCTCTGTCCCAAGGCATCTAGAACTATCAAGAGTTTAGAGATTTGAGAGTTGCACACCAAATTCCAGTAGGAATGCCAAAATAAGCCAACACAACGTGAAATTTTTACTTTTTATACTTTCCAGTTGAAAACAAGCTGATATATATAGGAAATACTTATGATAAAAATTTTGACAAAGAAAGACAAAACTTAAAAAAGCTGAAAATGGGTGAGTTTTCATATCTCGTTAATATCTTCCACAGTGTCTATTTATTCATTGTTGATATTTGGTCCTCCTATTTCAATGTGGAAGCCAAATGAAATTGCAAATAATGCTGTTAGCAATAAGCTTATATGCACTATTTGAATCTTAATGAAAAATCATATAAATATAATAGAACTTAAGCCCCAAGCTACTCTTAAAGAATGTCTCTCATATCTTTTCCTACGTATATTAGATTTATGGTGTGTTTGTGTGTGTGTGTGTGTGTGTGTGTGTGTGTGACTGTGGAGGATCAAGGGTGACTTTGGGAATCATCCTGTACTGCTTCTACTTCCCTCCTTCTTTGCTCTGGGATTTTCCAGCTTTGCCCACCAGGGCCTGAAGTGAAGCTTGCTATAGTTTCCACATGGCGTTTTATTTAGGTGGGATCTGGGATCCGAACTCAGGACTTTCTGCTTGTGAGACAGAATCTAAATCCTTGAGCCATCACTCCAGCCAACATTCTCAGATTTTGCACAAAAATGTCAAGAAATCAGATAATATTTAAATTTTGTTCAATACAATTACTTCTTATCTATTTTAATCTTTGATATCTTTAATCAATTATAGCTTTGAATTTACAGAAGTGAATTATTATGAAATATGTCACTTCTAATGTAAAAATACTGCTCATTTGGAAAATGTTTTTATTACCTAGATGTATTCAGGAAGATTATTGCCAGCTTAGTGAACTGCACAATACAAAGACTGTATTTGATAGTGAAAAAAATGATGCAAAAATATTCAAGCTGTTCCAGGGTAAGTGTATTTCTTCAACATTGGACTAAAGATGATCATATATTGCACCCACAATAAAAAGTCCTTCTTATACTATTAATTGAAGCATGCATTACTTTAGAAGAAATATTGCTTAAATCAAGCATTGACAAGAGTATGCAAATATGTTTAACTTAAATTGAGACAAATCAAGTGACTAATTACCAAGTTTTCCCTGAAATTGTCAAAGACTAAGTTTAGCTCATCAGCAGAAATCAAAGGGCTCCATATTCTATTTATGTCAAATCATCTTATTTGAATAACAAATGTCCATCTTGCCCATAAGAAACATCCATCTTCTAACATAACTAAATTCACATGACAATAAGATTCATTTTGCACAATATTGGGATTCATCCCAAAATACTGTTATTTCAACTAAATGACATTGAACTTCACATTCCTGAAAAAGAAAACCTATTTTCTGTCATGATAGATAAAGTTCAATATCAAAAACACTGTGGAAGACACTATTCACGAAGAATGATAATTATGGGAAAAACATTTAAGTGATCATTACTGTGGTTTAATGGTTTTCAGAATCTTCTTATGTTTCGTGTCTAGGCAATTTATGAAAGTGGCAAAGATTTATAACCATCATAGACAACAATGAAAAATAAAGGGGCGAGGGGAATAACAACTAAATCAGATAAAGCTGTTAAACTTCTGCTTGATGCATTTTCACCAAGAGACCAAAGGAAAGATGTCCACTTTCTCCACATTATTCAACACTTCACAGTAGGTATCAGTAATAAAATTAGGTAATAAAATCAATAGTGGGCAATGCCATGTGTAAAGAGTAATAAAAAACAATTCTTAATTGCATACCACATAAGAGTATCTGGAAGATGTTAAACTCTAGGATAACACAGAGTCAAAAGAAAATTAATTGCATCATTAAGTTAAAAGTCTAGTACAGAAAGGCAATTACCTAGAAATCCATAATCAATATATACAAAACGACACAATAGTCAAGGAAACTATTTTCTTGGGAGCAGAGAAGGTTCAATATCTGGGAATGACTCAGAAATGAGAACAGCAACGAAAGAAAATGCTTGCATGTGAATAGCTTTTGCCCAATCCTCTCCCTGCTGGCTTTCCTATAATGGAGAACTGAAATAAGATAGCTAAAATTTTATTTTACCTTATATGAAGCTAATATCATTTTTCAGTTGAACTCTAATTGGAAAACAAATTTTGTCTTTACACTTTTGAAACTTGAATTGCCTACTGAGATTATTTAAAAATAAGTGGCATTCATAGGATAAATTTTTAAATTCGAAACCTGTTACTGAAAAATATAAAGTGAATCACAACACACAGGTCTCCTTGATATTCTTTAAAAGATGAGCAAATATTTGATTGCAATTTAGAGTGAATTAGACATTGTGAAATTCAAGAAAACACAATAAAACATAAGGAAATGTTATTTTAAACCTATTTACTATTTCAGATATACTTAAATATAAAATGTCCAAAAACGTCCAGTAAATTTTCATTATTATTCACTTTATGAGCTAAAGTCCCTCAATGAAGATTTGAGTATAAAGGTGCATTAAATGATTGAGCTTCAGTGATGTGGAGAAGTTGTGATAATGAACATACAGAATCAAAGTACTTTGGGCTATCATGTGATATTTAGATACCAGCAAAATCATTCTTATAATTTTTTCTAGAAATTAGATGTACTGCTTCTAAATACTGTCTGGGGCTGATCATACAAATTTAATATGTGGCAATGCTACACAAATACTTCAAATGGGTGTTTATGACAAAGTTTAACTGTCCAGTGAAATGATAAAAAATATGAAAATACTTTGTTTCTTTCATTTTGTATTCACAATCTTTGCCATTGTAATAAATGGCTGTGGTATGTTTTTTAGATTTCTTTTTCCTGGAGGGATTGATTCCTTAAAGTTGTACTAGGTTGAATGATTTGCTTTCAGAAATGCTTTTTGACAAGAGATAAAAGTCATTGTTCTCTTTGGTGTTTTTCATGCTGGACTGCAATTTTTTCTCTTGTATTTATTTTTAAAGAATTTGCGAAGCTGAACCTTGATGCTCCTTAGAAAAATAGACTAAATGTTGTTTTTGAACTCAATGCTTTCTTTTTTTTCTAAGCACATGTGTGGTTTCAATAATATCCAGCTAAAATAATGGCATCACATTAGTAAAGTGACCTTTACTAGTACAAACTATAAGAAAGTATATCTTCAATCTACATAAGAAAATTATTTCTTTGAGAATTGACATGCGGTTTCAAAAAAAAATAAAAAATTACATTTGTATTTTTATGACTGCATTTAATTAGGCATATCTAAATAAGTTTATATGGGAAATACCGGTTGGTGTATGCTATCAAACATGTCATCTTATACATTGTATGCACATAACAGATGTCTGCTAACATGGGTTCACACTGAAAGGTGTTCTTGCTTTGCTTTTTAAACTGAGTATTCAGGCCTAGGCATGTAGCTCTCAGATGGTAGATCTCTTGCCTCCAGAACTGCATAAACACAAGCTTGGACACAATGCAATTTCAGCACTTAGGAGATGAAGGCAGACAGATTAAAAGCTCAAGGTCATCCTCAGCTACATAAGGAGCTGGAGTAACTTTCTTAAAAGAAATACTGAATTTTCATTAAAAACAATCTATTAGAAATGCAATTTATGAAAAGAATAAAGTTTCTTTAAAATCCAATATAATTGCATATTATAATTGAGAAAGCAAATTTCTTTTAATGATGTACAATGTTATAAAAGAAGAATTTGAATACTTTAGTGAAATGTGTGACTCCTGAGGACAATATACAGTTCAAAATAAGACTCAAAAGATGGTTTGGATTGAATCAGGGGAATGGAGAGGTTCTTCAATTTCAATCTTTATTTTCTTGTTCTTCAGCTAACACCAAAGAGAACAGGATGAAAAAAAATTATAATAAACAAGAAAAAGTGAATGTCAAGTTACATTGATGCATTCACCTGCATGGTTGCTTATAAATCACCATCAAACAACAAAATGGAACAAGAGGTTTATTTTCTTTTAAGATTACTGGTTACAGTTCTTAGTCCAGCTTGAACAGGAGAGCATGCACCAATACTAGGGTAGAGGGAAATGGCCACACCATCACCACATAACAGCTGAAAGACGGACAATCCTTACTTACCAGACCAGCATGTCTGGCCAAGTATACAGAAGGATTCCAACTCACTTAACCAGTTCTCTGTATTTTATTAGAGGGCCTAATCGCACCCACCATAGGCTGAGCCTTCCCCATCAGCTAGACAATCTCCTTCAGGCTTGCTCTGAGCCCAACTCTATCACTAATTCTCTACAAATGTGCCCAAAGCTCAAACACTCAACAATCAAGTTGATACCTGTGCCTAACTATACATGAAATATGGCAGTGAAAACCTTCCAGGAGATATGAGTCAGGAGGAGTAAGCTCCCCACAAACTGAAAGGCACAAAAAGTTAAATTAGTGTAGCAGGAGTGATGGCCAAGGAAGATGCAAGATTGAATTCAGAATTAAAGAGCATCTATTCCCCTACAGAAATGCTAAGATAAGAGGACTGTGCTGATGTGGGGGAGGGGTAAGCAAGAAGCACTAAACTGAGGGATACAGCAAGAGACATTGTGATTGGGCAGCTGAATGCCTACAAGGGCATCATCTGAAAGCATATTATGTGGGGGGTTTCAGTCGAGGTGACCTCAATATCTGGCAAGCTTAGACAAAGATGTTTTGATGGAGGAAGTCAGGACAGGGCAGCTCAGAATGTTTTGAATAGCTCAGGATGTTTTGATGGAGGAAGTCAGGAGGGGGCAGCTCAGGATGTTTTAAAGAAATTTTGCTACATACAGCCTACATGCTGACTTGACCTTTAAGATGACTGGTTGCCCATTTCCCCCGCCCTGGAATTCCCCTTGGGGTTTCTACCTTTATAAGATGGCTATGGACTTGCAATTAATGAGTTCCTGCTTGACAAGACTCCCTGTTGCATCTGATTGTCCTTGGGAAGGAAGGCTGGGAGAGGGTGGACAGCACACTCACCTTTCCCCAGTCCCCCTTGTGGAGGACCCATGGGACTAGCCTGCAGGAAGGAGCTGTGATGCCCGGGGACCCCCCCCCACATCTGGCGCCCAACGTGGGGTACAAAGAGCTCATGGAGTGTTAAAGAATTCGATCAGGGCCAAGTGGTCTATAAGGTGAGTGAGATCCTAAGAGATGGGTAACACCACTAATAAGCCTAAAGACCTGGCACTTAAAGTGCTGAAATATATGCTTAAGAGTAAGGTTCTCTGTTCTTTAAAAAAATGGGCAACCTCCCCTCACACTGTAAGGAGCCCCAAATACGTGTCTTAAAATCTCTTCTAGAGACTAGAGGCCTCAAGGTTAAGGCTTCTGGCCTAGAGGAATTTTTGAATGAGACTATGCTTTTAGCATCTTGGATCTCCCCAGAAAATATGTGTGAAGTGGACCTATGGATAAGAGTGCTTTTCCTTTCTAGATGTTTTTCATAATTAAGCTAAGCTCCTGGACCTAAGTAATATGAGGTATTGTTTTAAATAGGGTTTTCCTAAATGTTAATGTGCCTTTGATAAAGCTTTCAAAGGTAATTTTAAAACAGTTTCTGGCAAATTGTACAGTTGCCATTGAAATGTTTTTCATGTGCTTGTATGTTTATATGTTCTGTATTTACATGCTGTGTGTCTTCGTTTCAACAAAAAAAATCTGTGGCCATTTCAATTTTTTTTAATTTCTGTTGCACAGTAATATTATAATTTTGGCATGTCATTTTTAAATACATGTATGCATACTTAAAAATAAGAACAAATGATTTTGATCTGTTTTCTGAGAGCCTTTATGTAATCAATGTCCTCCCTGGGCTGCTAAATTCTCACATTTGTCTGGACGAAAACCCCATCATGCCCTTAATGATTCAGACCCAAACTCTCCTCAGGGAGAGAAAACACCCAATCTTCTTACAGCACCTTAGGGGACATCAAGGACTACCCAGGTTTTTAATCTCAAGGTAATGCTGAAGTAGATAAAATGGGCTCTGCTCATATTTTATCCACCAATTTGGAAGGGGCCCAAGGTCTGCATGACCTCACTCATATTAACTAGAGGGGGCTTCACAAGAAATTCCCTCCAATTCTTATCAAAGACCTAAAGAAAGTTGTACGCACCTACAAGTCTTGCCAGCCATTCTCACAGATGCCACCATTACAACAACCAGGGTAAATCCCTGTGAACTGAGGCCCAATTCTCTATGGAAGACTAATATCACACATTATTCTCCATTTGGTAAGCTTAAATATGTTTTTGTATCTATTGAGACATTCTCCCAGGCCTGTTGGGCTCCAGCCCATACAGAAGAAAGGTCTAAACATGCCCAATCTCATTTTTTACAATGTTTTTCTACATTAGGACTACCACAAAAAATAAAAACTAATAATGGGCCATGCTTTATAAGTGAAAGCCTACAGGACTTCTTCACATTATGGGGGATTACAACCCACAGGGCTAAGCTATTGTAAAGCACAATCATCAAAATATTAAGGCCCAGTTACAAAAACAAAAAGGGGGAATAAGCTCCCACCAACAATTAAATAGGGCCTTGTTCACTATTAACATTCTCAATTTTCAAAAAAAAAAATCAAATAGAGTCCTGCTTCCAAAAACATTGGGGGCAACAAGAACAGAGACCTGAAATATAAGTAAGATGGAAAAACCCCATCATGGGACAATGGAAGGGCCCAGATCCATTATTAACTATGGGTCGAGGCTTCGGGTGTGTCTACCCTATAGGAGACTCAAACCCCATATGAGTGCCTGCTAGAAATCTTAAATTCTATTGTCAGGGGTAAGATGACCGCCAAAGACTACTAAGGACAAAAAGAATGGTGGCTGTGCAACAGGCTCAGCAGGCTCTTGACTAATACTTGTAAAAGGGGGAAGATGGGAAAAAAGAGAAACAAACATAGACCTAACCAGATCCATGGACAACATCGCCCTTGAGATATATTTTATTATCTCCCCACAGGCCATGGCAAACACTGGATGGACCATTGCATTGATCCTCATCAAAGGGGCCATCATTGTGGGGCTTACCTTGATCCTGTTTCTGACTATATCTGACCTAATCCATTGGCATGAAGGGATCAACTCAACCCTTCGAGAGAAACTAAAGTTATCTTGGTGGTGTTCCTCACCTGGACATATTTACTGCTATGCTCATGGATCATCAGAGAAGCCTTAAAGGTTACAGACTTGTGATGCTCTTGCTACTGCTACTGGTAGAACTTATAGGGGGGTTTGCTTTGGAGCTATGTAATTAATCTCAGTATGCTGCAACCAATGGGTTGGGACTTAGTCCATGGCCTGTATTGTTGGGTTTGCTTTGCTATGGATTATATACACCATAAGAAAGATAATACAAAACAATCATACTACACAACAAAAGATGATTATGCTTGTACAGATCCTAGAGACACCCGGCAGAGGCCCTAAGGACCCTTGGATACAATTGGCCTCCAAGAGGTTGCTCAGCTTCCTTGATAGAGACAACTACTATAAGAGTGTAGCCACTTTCATGAGGTGCTATCCTGGGGTTTACTCGAGGAACAACCTTTCGAGCCCACCTCATTACAAAACAAAAAGGGGGGACATGTGGGGGCCTCAGTCTAGGTGACCTCAATAATCTGGCAACCTTATACAAAGATGTTTTGATTGAAGAAGTCAGGAGAGGGCAGCTCAGGATGTTTTAAAGAAATTTTGCTACAGACAGCCTGCATGCTGGTTTGACCTTTCAGTTGATTGGTTGCCCATTTCCCAACTCTGGAATTCCCCTTGGGGTTTCTACCTTTATAAGATGCTACAGACTTGCAATAAATGAGTTCCTACTTGACTAGACTCCCTGTTGCATCTGATTGTCCTAGGGAAGGAGGGCTGGGGGTGGGCAGACAGTGCACTCACCTTTCCTCAATCCCCCCTATGGAGGACCCATGGGACCAGCCTGCAGGAAGGAGCTGCAATCCTCGGGGACCCCTACAATATTAGACAGGGAGCAAAGGGGGAAAATGTAGACTGAGGTTCTCCAGGAAGAACAGCTGAGATAATGTGTCACACAAAGATTGGGGAGGATCAAACATTGAGAGGGAAGTTTCCAGAAGGAGATCTCAGAAAAGGCCAAAGGATGCAACTTTAACAGTGTGTAATAATCTGTGAAAAAAAAGTCTACAGTCAAGTTTTACTTTATTGACTTAAGACTAAAGTATCTCACAGGCTGTTTACAAAGTTATCATGTGTGACGGAATCCTGAGGTTGGTACTTTCAGATCTGTACATCTCCATGAGCTGGATTGCTTCTCTTCCTATACTGTATCTTTAGCATCCTTAAAGCTGTAAGCTAGCACACTCTCTTTATTGAATCTTCTGAGTTTTAGAGTCCTATGACTCCCATTATCTAACCATGGATTATTGCTACATGATCTCACAGAAGACTAGGACTTTAAGTTTAATATCAAATGGTTTGCCTTATACCATACCTGCCATTCACCATTTATGCTTACCACTTGTATTAGTCAGGTTCTCTAGAATCACATAATCAACAGAATGAATATATAAATAGGGAATGTATTAAGTTGGCTTATGAGATGCAGTTAAGGTAATCCAATGATGGCTGCCAGTAGCTGTTCAGTCCAGCAATCCAGTGGTTGATAGCTGAAGACTTTCAGAGGGAAGAGCAATTTCTAGAAGAACTACAGAGAGTCTCTTCTCTTCTTTCTTCTATTCTGTGGTTCTTTTTATCTGGTCCACTACTGGGAGGTTCCAATGAGATCTGGGGAGGTTCTGATCAGATCTATGACTGATCTTTGTGTTATGCAGATAATCTCTTCAAGTTGTGTCAGCTGATCTTAGTTAATGTCAAGTATGTCAAGTTGACACACAGAATTAGCCATCATACCACTTCTTTTGGTATATTCTCTTTGTCACACAATTGTAACCAACTCATTTTTCATTAAATTAATATAGCTATAGAAAATCATTTAATGGCCATACACTCATTAATAGTTGGTTAGCATCTGACTCATATTTAGACATGACACCTACCTGTACTGCTTGGTAACACACTGGTAAAACCACATTCATATCTGATGCTCTAGTCTCTGTCTTGTGACTCACTTCATCTAACACTTACACTTGACAGTCTTGGATGAATCTCACATTTTGCAGGTCTAAATCTGAACTTGTAAAACCTTTCTCTTGATTATAGACTCCTGCAATTCTTTGGTTCCTAAATTATACCTTAAAATTAGGGTGTTAAATGGGCCAGGTATGGTCCTTAATTTTAACCAGAGATTCAGTCACTTTTCAATCTTCCATTGCCTCTCCAGGTCTAGAAATCAGCTCATTTTAGGTTCTCTAACATGGAAGAACTGATTACTTTGTCTGCCTAGACTATTGTTCAGTTTGATTACTTCCAAGAAAACTTAGACCATTTTAATGTGGCGAGGTCTGGTACCTTTTTCCATCTGACCCACACATGCTAGAGCCGTGATTACCATCCAACTCAGACAAAAGAGCATGATTACTTCTAAAGGATTCACAGCACAATGTCCTTCTACACTGCTGAGGGCATTTGCTCTCTCTGGTTCACATCTGACACCAGAAAAGAAATGTTTAATCTCTAATGTAACAACCTTTCTCAAAATTCAGACCCACTGACTCCACCTTATTCTTTGGCTATGTGACCATCAACAATCAGCATCATGTTTATAGGCTGACATCTCACGTGTACAGTGAATCAAATGTCACAAAATACTTCACAAAATTATATGATTTCTGAAGAAAGATATTTGTATTTCATAATAAATTACATTGATTCCAATCATGCAATAAACATTTCTAATTAAATACTCAGTTTTCTAAAGATGTCAGAATATTTATTTTTCAACTCATTCAATCCACCCAAGTCCAATATTCTCATTAACTAATGGAAGAATGTTTTCATCCACACCCTGTGAGTACTTTCAGATACATTACATTTTAGTATTTTATTGTAATCTAACTTTCAAACTTATTCTCTCCTAGGGTCTCCTTAAATTGTGAGCTTTTTGGGATAAATACATACCTCTAATTTTTCTTTTGCAACATCCACTTAAAATATTTAGAAATAACTGCAAAAACTTATTTTATTAATGTGATTACTTTGTCCAATACTTAGCAGAAAAATTAAAATATATAAAGATATCTTAGATAAAAAACATGTCAGATAATTATCAAAGCAATAATGAATATCTTAGAATCTCAAAGGAAAAACAATCAAGAAATTATTTGCTTTTGAAATATAATTTTTAACTTTATTTTGAAACAATAAAAAGATAAGTCATTAAGAATTCTAGTAAATGTTTAATCATTTTGAACAACTATTAATATTTTTCCTAAATATTAATGCAATTCCCCAAATCAGGAAGTTAACATTAGCATCACACTGTCCAATCTGTAAGCTTTGGTTCAGTTATGAGTTGTTCTATTAATCCCTTGCTCAGGAAGAAACCGCATATTGCTTTAACTGTCCTGGTTCCTCTAACTTACATTATCTCAACATGCTTGAATAAGAATGGTAAAATATTTTGCAGATTTACTTGGCTTGGAGGGTTCCACCTCATGAATAAATTCAGGTTATACAGCTTGAGATAAAAATAAACACCAATAGCATGTCTTTCCCTGTATATAGTATCAAAACTATATTAATATCTCTTTGCAAATAAAGTGAAGATTGTTAATTTTGTTAATGTAGAATTAGCAGGTTTCTGTACCATAATTTTTTCCTTCATAATCAATAAGTGTTTTCCTGGGACAGACTTCAAAGATTTGTAGTTAACCTATACCTTGTAATATTTTTATCAACAATCATAGCATCTATTGGTAATTCTAAGTTGTAGCATGAATTAATGAGAAGTTCACTAAAGGCTGGTGGTTTGTTATCATATCCCCTGTTCGAGGATTATACTCAACAATAGGAAGAAATGACCTTTCACCGAGGTTTATTTGTCTGCAATTTTATCACCATAAATCATGTATATCATATACTCATGTTAATTACATAAATGTTGATATATTTATGAACCCACTATGTCATCTCACCTGCCCTCCAAGTTCCATGTCAAAATTCCCTTCATCAAACTTGATACACTCTTGCCCCTTCTAATCAAGACTATACAGCATTTTCCAACTCGACTTTTTTTTTTCATTCTATGCTACTTTAGATTGTAAGAGCAAAAGGATGGGAGGAGCAATGATTTGCAAGATTCTCCACACTAGTTAGGGCTGAAGCAATCATAATAGGACTTTGCATGCCCTGTGCAATGTCCAACACACTATTGACCTCACAAAGTCTAGCATCTGCTAAAGGCACCAAGATCCTTGGAGGCAAGGGATTGACAGCCACAGTAGTGTTCCTATGCTTAAGGGGAACACGAGAAATGCCACTGGGTCCTTGAACATCATCGGAGAGGAGGACCCAGAGGAGAGTCAGGCATACACAATAAAGGACTCTCTGGGAATTGGGGGGGGGAGGCACTGGGAGATGGGGAGGGAGGGGAGAGGAAACAGGGAGTTCGGGGGGAGGAGGAGGGAGGGAGGGAACTGGTCTACCTATTAAGTTTGTATCAGCAGAAATAATGAAAATGTATATAAAAAAGAACTGAAACATCAGTTAGATTTTCTTTTCACTTTAACAGACAATTTTAAAGTAGTTGTAAGATTTCAGGGAAGTTGAGAAGACATGGCAGAGATTTTTTTATAGAATTCCTCTCTCTCTACACACAAACACTGTCATGGTTTGAAATATGTCCCCCACAGTCTCATGTGTTTGGCAAGGTCATGATACCTTGAGAGTTGGAGCCTTGCTGGAGGAAGGTAGTCACAAGGGATGGGCCTTGCGGTGGATTAGTTCCACCCTACCTCCAGGAGAAGTCTGCCTTTGCGGCAAGCAGTCTGCAGCTTTCAGCTTCTAAGAAGTCTGCAGTGATTTAGCCTCCTCCAGCTTGGCCAACCAGCCATGCCGCCTCTGCTATAAGAAACTGTATCTTCCCTCTGGAACCATAAGCTGAATAAATCTCCCTTTCTCCTTTAAGTTGCTTGACTTTGGATGCTCTCTCACAGCAATAGTTAAGAGTAACTGTTACAGAAATTGGCACCAGATAGTGGGGTATTGCTGTGAGATTAAGAACAGCTGGTACCAAAATGTGAAATTGCTTTTGAAGCTGAGAGAAGTTGGTATCCAGCAGTATGGTCAATGCCATGATGTGGTTAGTGTGCCTTTGGAACCATTTGTTGGGAAAAATATGGAGAACTTTGGGGCTTTGTTCTGGGAAAGTCTTTGCATCTTGGTGAGAGGGCCAAATGGGCTTTTCTCATGAGAGCTCAGAGGAGAGCAATGCTGTGAGAGATGCAGGCAGTGGAAGCCCAGATTGTGATGATCCAGAGGGGACTGTACTTGCAATTGGATGAGTGACACATGGAGCCATGTGTTGGCCAAGAGTTTAGTGAAGTTTTGCCCTCATCCTGAAAGCTTGCCTGAAATTAAACTGGAGTGCTTGGTGGAAGAAATTTCAAAACAATGTAGTCTTGACAATGTGATATGACTACTTTTTAGTTGTTTTCTAAATTATGAAAAAGAGCAAAGAATCAGGCAGGAAGAAGCAAAAACTGTAACATCTAATGATGAAAAATACAAAGCCAAATTTGCAGAGTTGAACCAGGAAGAAGCAGGGAACAAAATGGCTATTAAAGAGATTAGCTCCATTTGTAAATCAAAGCCTGCTCTCAATTTGGATAATAGGAGAGACCCTAGATTGAGGGCAAGATCCTCAGAGAAGGCTCCCACCCATAAGATGCAAATCTTTTTAGAAGAAATAAGCGTAGTTCCAAAGCAAGGATCCACTTCTATTAAAAAAAAAACTGTCCAGGTGACAAAGAACTTTTCCCCATGGTCAGCATAGAGAACCAGAATCAGCTGTGATTCAAGGGGGCCAGTATTGGCAAAGTCGTCCACGTGGTTCTAGTTTTAGAGGCATCAGTGATGCAAGAGGGAGGAGATCATGGCATCCTCCTCCAACATTTCAAAAATTGGCAGAATCCAGGCATCATGAGGCAAGAAGCCTGCAGTTTAGAGGCCCAAGAAGGACAGTTTGTGCTGTGGAGATAAAGCCTGGTTTGTCATTGAGAAAGAAAGGTACTAGAGATGCCAGAGACAATGTGGGACACCTGCCAAGGAGAGCTGTATACCCTAAAAGGAGTCAGCTCAAGAGAGCAACTTATTCTATGGGCAGCTGCATTGGAGGGATGGAACCAAAGCTCTTTGAAACTGAGATGATTTCAACAAGAGGCTCACCTGTTGGACTTAGAGCTACAAGATTTGGGGTTTGTCCTGCTGGTTTTCAGTCTTGTTACGGACCAGTCTTTCCTGGAAATGCCCCCATTCCTTCATCTTGGAATTGGGAATGTTTATTCTGTGTCATTGTATGATGAAAGTATGTAACTTCTCTTTTGAGTCTTTGAAGACTTTTAAATTTGGACTGAGTATGGTTTGCATAATGAGATGTCAATGAGCCTGTGGGGACCAGGGGTGGAATGACTGTACCTTCCCTCTGGAACCATAAACTGAATAAATCTCACTTTCTCCTTTAAGTTGCTTGACTTTGGGTGCTCTCTCACAGCAATAGTTTAAGAGTAACTGTTACACACACACACACACACACACACACATAAACATGTACACAAAGACCACCTTTTTATCACCATTCTCCACTGCATTGGTAGAATTGTTGCCTGCTAGTCCACAGCTTTCATTAGGATTAAGTCATTGCTGTATTTTCTATGAATTCAAACAAATTTATAATCTTATCCATTCATCATTGCAAAATCACAGAAAAATTTTGTCCCTAAAAGCCCTATGTGTTCAGATTATTCCACTTTTTCATCAAATTCTTAGCAACCATTGATCAATTTTCTGTCTCCATAGCTTCATCTTTCCTGAAAATGCTTACAAGACACCTTGCAGTTGGCCACTTTCATTTTTTAATATGCTCTTAATTTTCCTTCATGTCCCTTTCAACTTTTAAGATTACATTTCATTTTAGAGCAAATACTGTTCAATTACCTGGCATTATCATTATTTATGAGCCCACCAAACAAACTAAAGGACATCTTGGTTGTTTTAAGGATTTCACAATCCTTAATAAGTTGCCTTGGCCATGCATGTGTAAGTATGTGTGACAAAAGTTTTTATCTTCTTTAAGTAAGTGCCAAAGGACACAATGGTTGCACTGTATAAAAAGAGTATATTAAATTTTGTAAGAAACCTCCACAAGGTCTTACAAACTGTGGCTCCACTTTACATTCCAAGAGCAGAGAATAAGATTCTTTATAGCTTAAGTTCCTTGCCAGCATTTGATGCTGTCACAATTCTCACGTTTGGCCTTTCTAAAAGGTGTATAGTGATACCTTATGATTATCACCATCAATTAATCTTTTTTTAGTGACTTATCTACTTAAGGTTGAGCCATTTCTTATCTCTCTCTCTTACTCATCTTCTTTCTTTTTCTCTTTTACAACATCTCATGTATAATCAGGTGACCCCAAACTTAGTTAATTGATGCTAATCTCTTGATTCTTTGCTGACCTTACACAGAAGTTTTGAGTTTACAGGTATAAGCCACCAAACCTAATTGGTTTTGTAAATTTTGAGGCTAAATTTTCTAAATTAATGAACTTAATAGTTTGCCTGAGGAAACATCAGTTACCTTTAGAGCTTAGAAGCGATTCTCAAAACTGTCTATATTAAATCAAAATTATAAGCAGTAATTATATTTGTGTCTAATGAGCTATCTCCAGATGAAACACAACAACCAACATTTAAATTATCAAATTGAGTACTTATATCTCTAGTGGTCTGTTTCCATATAAAAAAGGTGCTTTAAAATCATAATTGGACATTGCATGCCCGGCGCAATGTCCAACACACTATTGACCTCACAAAGTCTAGCATCTGCTAAAGGCACCAAGATCCTTGGAGGCAAGGGATAGACAGCCACAGTAGTGTTCCTATGCTTAAGGGGAACACAGGAAAGGGTTCAGGGAAAGGCCCCTGGGTCCTTGTACGTCATAGGAGAGGAGGGCCCAGAGGAGAGTCAGGCATGTACAAGAAAGGACTCTGGGAATTGGGGCGGGAGGCATGGGGAGATGGGGCAGGAGGGGTGAGGGGAGGGGGAGCAGGGGATTTGGGGGGAGGAAGAGGGAGGGAGGGAACTGGTGTACCTATTAAGTTTGTATGAGCTGAAATAATAATAAAAAATGTATTATAAAAAAAGGTGCTTTAAATAATGTAGCAAAATGGAATTTCAAGTGCTGATAAGATTATGGAATTAAACTGAAAAGTGAGAAGGACTATTAAATAAACTTACTTTTTAAACATAATTCAAAGTATATCAAATTAATGAAATAATTTTGTAAATGTAAAGTGCTATACATATAATAATTGAAGCCATGGTAATTTCTCAAACATTCAACGTGCATTCATTACCTTCAAAATACACATGAATATCTGTTCACAAAAGATATGATTAAGGAAATATTCAGAATACAAAAATAATATGCATTGTTAAATGCATTAAGCAATACCACTTCTACCTTTGCTTCAGATCCAAAATAGGTACAGTAAGAATAAAAGCATTAGTTTAACTGGAACAAACAGACAAGTCAAAACTGTTTTAAACCAAGGTGAATTAATCTATAACTGGAGTCACAAGCACTTCCTAGCATGGTAACTACTTATCATGAGCACTATTATCAGTCTTAATAAGCGTTTGATTAAAGTGTCAGACTATTTTACACTTCAAGCATTTTTTGAACTTGCCAATCTTTTTTTCAAAAACATGCATTTTTTAACCTCCATATACATATGAAATTTTAAAAATGGGAAGAATTGAAAGTACATTGTTCCTAAATGGCAATATCAAGGATTTTAAAGGGAAACTCAATAACAAAAGCAAAATGAATACAGGAGAACTTTTGCAGCACATCTGGATATAAATACAGTTATAGCATATCATCTGGACATAATGACAGTAAAGTGCACATACACAGTCTTTTAAGTAAATATTCCAAAAGAGTAGAACTACACACTCTCCTGTAAAGTTAATATTTTATCAGTTCATAATAAAATTATTAGTGATATCTTATGGCATACCTCCTTTTCTACTGAAACTGCATATTATAAAGGACCAATATGAGTGCTCATAAAAGTTGTTTCCATAAGTCTCAAGATCACATCCAAAGATAGCATAATTCACACTCAAATAATTTATTTTTGACTTGCTTTTGTGGTGACATCAAAATGAGAATCTTCACCTATTTACTCATTAAATAAGTAGTTGTTATAGTACTATTAATTCTATATAAAAGTAGGGACAGGTATATTTTGTTATGAGACAATGGATATTTAAGAATACAACTCAAAAAGATCCCAGTGGATCCTGTGTTTTCTCTAACTCAAAGCAAAACTTCCATTAACATGATTGTAAAAAATTTCTACTTCAGCTTGAACATTTTTAACAATAAGTAAAACAACAATGATTTGTCATCAAAACTACATTACTTAAAATGAATGATTTTGAAGCTTTTAAAAAATATGTTGAAACTGAATAAAACCAGAGAAGTGATTTTATCCAAATCAATCAACCATTCCTACATTAAACTTTGGTAATAATTAGAAATATTTTTTCTCCTTTTTATTCAAATGGGCAAGAATCTCAACTTCTTCCAGACTAGTTTTAAAAAATGGAAAATATAGCAATTATTTTTAATTGCTGGGTTCAGAGTAGAGCAATCTAAAATAGCTTCAGCTTTCATTTTTTCCAGCACTTTAATTTAGAATGAGTCAAGTAATTCTTTCCTATGGCAATCTAAATTATAGTAAGTCAATTTACAACTGGAACATTTTAAGATTCATAGATGTGCAAAAATACCAAAAAATAAAAATGAACACATGAATATTTCAGAGGACAACTATTCTGCACTGAAACCATGGGATATCAGCATACATATTTTTAAGTATGTTGTAAGAGAACAGATTTCTGCCTACTTAGATCATTGATGGATTGGCTGTTAAGTAAGAACCATAGTCTCACATGTTTAACATTTCAAGATGAAGAACTGAAAGATTGCTCAAGTGTTAAGTCTCTGCCTCTAAAACAAAAGGACTTGAATTTGGATTCCCAGATCTCACATAAAGAAATGTAAGGTGGAAATTGCAAAGATCTATACTTCCAGCCCTGGAACGCAGAACCTAATGCAAAGCAAAGCACTAAGGTGGTAGAACAATCCAAGAGTGTTTCTGAAGTCATGGGCCTACACACACACATACACACACATACACACACACACACACACACACACACACACATACCATCTTTGTTTATCTTACATTCACTTAAAAAGAATACATTGGTTCAATGAAGTAGCTCAAAAATATTTATGAATAAAATAACCAAATGATTCAAATTATGTAGAAAGAAAAAAGATCATGACTGAAATTATAACTACCGTAGATCATCCTTAACAAACCTATGATATAAAAAAGGAAGGCAAGTCAATTTCTAAAGAAAAGATGGAGAAAACTAGAACCAATGAGTAAACATGATCATGTGTTGCGTTAGCTGTTAATTCTACAAACACTTTTCTCCCAATTAAATATGAACATAATAAATATAAATATGAACACATAAAAATAAATATGAATGAATGTAGTTGAAATCATGCATGATTATAACTCGTGCACTTCTTTTGCCTGATGTCTATCTTCTGGGCATGAAGTTCTCCACCTAGCACTACCAGTCATATCAGCACTAGACATGCGAGAGCCTAACTGGCCACACCTCTCCCCTATGCCACCAGGCACCAGGGCAAAAAGAATAGGAATATCAAATTTGGCAAAGGCACAAAAATCAAAAAGGCTAGATTAAATGTTCCATTAAAGGGGAAAAATGGATACATGTTAAGTGGAATTTAACTTAGCTAATCATGCAGTTATAATGAGCCTAACACAGATGTAAATAGAAACTCCAAGGCCAGAAATATAACTTTCTTTTCCTTCTATGATAGACTAAACTTGAGTCTGTTCTTTCATGGGCCTTTGTATTAGTAGATGTGCCCTTATCCTCTGAAAGCAAAACTAGATCTGAAATTGAAATTCAATATTAGAAAAAACCATCCATTCTTGTTGTCACTTTACTGTGTGTGACTCCATCAAAGCATTTAACATTAAGTTAACCAAAATACCTGAATAAAGAAGAAAGGAATTTATCTACATCAAACAGTCTTTCTGAAACATTTTCACTTGAAATGAGTTCTGCCTCACAGGATGATAAACATGTATTCCTGTCTCTGTGGATTGGTATGCTCACTGTAACAGGAATTTCTTTGAAATCATGCTGTGGTCCTTTAAATAAATTTGAATGTTTCATTTTGACAGAGTAAAATTGCTGTACCTTTAATAAAATCAACACTTTTGGAAATAAGCCATGTTTATTCTGTAATTTGGCTTATCTGTATTCACATGGAATGCTGGTCTACAATTTGAAAATGGTCATGAAACCTCTATATCTTTATTGAAAATTGAATGCAGGCAAGGGAAATGGCTCAGGAATTAAAGCCTTTGCTTGGTAAGTAAAAGAACCTGAGTTTGTAACCCCAGATTGATTGTAAAGAGCAGGGCAGAAATGGTATCCACCTATGATTCTGGTTCTGGAAGGCAGAGCCTGGAAAATATCAGAGCAAAGCAATAAGGTATAAAGAGCAATCCAGGATGATTCCCAAGTTCATATTTTGCCGGCACACATGCTCAATAGATTCTTGTATGCACACACACACATATGAAAAAATTAAAATACAATTGATGATATTTGATAGAATTTCAGTTGTATTTCAAAACACAAGCCAGAGTGAACCCTGGGGTCCACAGAAGCATACAGGTGAATGTGTAGAGGAAATGGGAGGGTATGATGAAGGGAAGGGTGTTGCCATATCCCCCACCAGGCCAGCCGGAGCAGGGGGTGGGGGGGAGAAGAGGAGGAAACAGCGAAACAGCAGAGCCTCAGGGCTCGAGGCAAATGGGCGAGCCAGCGACAGGGTCACCACCAGACCCTAGGAATCAGGTGAGAAGCAGCAGTGGATGAGATGCCGCATATTCAGAGTCATTAAGGGCGTTTGGGATTATATAGGGTCAGGGTCCAATCAGGTGTTGCCATGCCTCCTCGGGGGAGGCAGGGAAAGCCACCAGTCATTTAACTGATTATCAGGTGTCCATTGCAGGTGCAGGTTAGATGGCTGCTTCCCATTGGTTGTTCATCCCTCTGCCTGCATGGTCCTCTATTGGGACCCTCTGAGGCATGTCTGTACATCCAGGCTTGTCCTGAATTCAGGAGCTGGGCTAGGGCCCCCCTGAATCAGTAGTGCCACATTTCACCCTTTTATTTATAATTTTTTCAGTGGGGATCATGAAAGCTAGGGTGACCCCGAGCCTCTTTAGCTGCATGGAATATAGGTGACTGTGCCTGGCTTAGGTTGGTCACCAACCTCGTGTGGAGCCTTACCCACTATTGTCTACCAGTCATGAGACCACTGCAGCGAAGGAATCATGATCCCAAAGGGGAACTCAAAGTGGCAGACAAAAGCATGTTTGCATCATTGCAGGGGCAGGCGGAGAGGCTGTGGGCGGGGTAGGCACAAAAAAGATCCAGAAGAGCTGGTAAGACACAAATCAAAACCTAACAATTGTAAATTAGTAAGATATAGCTTCAATGGAGGATAGCCAGGCTTCCAAGGGGCCTTTGGTGGCCTTAGGAATGTCTGGAGCCTGAATGGATGCTCTGAGAACCTGCAAAGCAAACTTTTGTTGTAAATGCTGAGGAATGCCTGAGGCCAGAATGGATGCCCTGAGGACCTGGAAAGCAAGCTTATGTTGTAAACTCTGAAACCTAACCACTTGCCATTTGCATCTAAATAGTACTATTAGCACTAAAAGGGCAACTCCAAAAGTTAACCAACTTACCAGATTTATGGGTGAAAAGAAAGCAGGTATCCTGTCCAATAATTGTTTGCCAAAAGACACAGCAACAGTAATTTGAACTTTAGTCCTGTTAATTTTTGATATGTCAAAGGATAGTTTGAAACATTCCAGGTGCCATTAATATTGACTAGCAGGAGGCATATGGCCATGGCCATCCTGGACTTCCCTCTTACAGGCCAGGAAGAGCAGTGCTCAGGACACATTTAAAGCATTTTTTTCTTTCTTTCCCTGCTAGGCAGGGAATTCCAGGTTTGTCAGCTTGGGCGTGCCTGCTAGTCCCCTTAGGCAGATGGATCCTTAGAGAAACTCCTTAAGTAACTTAGGCCAAAATCTTACAAGGAAAAAGAAAGCATGAACCTGAGTTGACCCAAATGCACTTAGAATTTCCTGAAAACAGACTATGCTGGGTCCAGCATTTATCCTTGTTTCAAAGGAATGGGGTTTGACAAAAGTGCAGGCTTGAATTCCTGTTCCATCTTAGCAGGAGTACACATGGGAGCGTGGAATTAGAAATTAGATTTGTCCCCAAGAAAGAGAGCTCATACCTACTAGGAGAAGGAAGAAATTTCAGTGAACTTTTTAGAGGACAATTATATTTTCCTGGCTGCTATATTTGATGGGATAAAATTCTATAAAAGAAGTCAGAGGAATGAGTAAGTTCGATCAAGCAATATCATAGTGACTTTGTTATTTTGGGAACACATGGAAAAACCTTTAAGAACAAAATAGCATTTTCATTTGTAGTCCCATTAAAGATCAAAATCAAATGAGAAAATTTTTCATGAAACAAAACTTACAATCTATCAGAAAAACAATTGTGATTGATATAAAACATAACTAGTTAAGGCCTTAGATTTTACGAAAATTATTTGTTCTTATTTTTAAGTATGCATACATGTATTTAAAAATGGCATGCCAAAGTTTTTATATCAGCGCACAACAGAAATGAAAAAAAAATTGAAGTGGTCACAGACACAAGACACACATGTAAACACACAACATATAACATGAACAAGCACATGAACAACATTTACTGGCAACTGTACAATTTACCAGCAACATCTTAAAATTATGAAAGCTTTATCAAAGGCATATTAACATTTAGGAAAACTTTATTTAAAACAAGACCTCACATTAGTTAAGTGAGGTCTTAGCTTAATTATGAAAAACATCTGGCAAGGAAAACATTCTTATCCATAGTCCCGGTCCCCACATTGTCTCTGGGGGGGATCCATGGTGCTAAAACCGCAGTCTCATTCAAAATTTTCTCTAGGCCAGCAGATTTAACCTCCAGGCCTCTAGTCTCTAGGAGAGATTTTAAGATAGGTAGCTGGGGCTCCTCACTGCCCATTTTTTTAAGAACAGAGATGAGACCAAAAGAGGCACAGATGAGACAAGGAATGTATTGGACCCAAATGTGTTATGCTTGGTGGGGGATTTCCAGAGTTTGTTACTACCCCCCAGGGCTGTATGCGCATATGGTGCCTCTGGGTCAGGCCTATTCAATGTAATCCAGCCTGGGCTCCGAGTTCTGTGGGGACCAATTTCTAATGTGAACTCCCCGGGAAAAGCTTTGATTTAGAGGGGCTCTTTGATCATGGGGAAATCAAACAAGCAATTGAGGCTCCTTGATTATCTGCGAAGCAAGTGAGCAATTGTTTTCCTAACCTAAGGTGGGGCTCTTGATCATCAGCAAATCAAGCAAGCGACTGTATTCCTAAGGACAAACAGGGAAGGGGAAAAGAAAGGGGCCACCTGCTCACCTTCAGGCACCTTAAGCACAGGAACACAAAACCAAAGGGGCTGCTCACCGAACTTTACCGGAGTGGGTGTCTTGTCTACACCGAAGGCAGCCCCACATTGGAGCGCCAATTGTTGCCGTATCCCCCGCCGGGCCAGCTGGGGGGAAGAGGGAGAAACAGTGGGGCCTCAGGGCTCCAGGCGAATGGGCAAGCCAGAGACAGGGTAACCATGAAACCCAGGGAATCAGGTGAGAAGCAGCAGTGGATGAGATGCTGCAGATTCAGAGTCATTAAGGGGCTTTAGGCTTATATAGGGTCAGGGTCCAATCAGGTGTTACCATCGCTTCTCGGGATGGTATTAGGTCTCCATTGCAGGTGCAGGTTAGATGGCTGCTTCCCATTGGTTGTCCATCCCTCCGCCTGCATGGTCCTCTATTGGGACCCTCTGGGGCATGTCTGCATGTCCAGGCTAGTCCTGAATTCAGGAGCTGGGTGAGAGCCTCCCTGAATGGGTAGTGCCACAGAAGGGAAGAAAGGAGAGGAAGGGGTGAGGGAGTGAAGATGGGATGAATATATGTTTGTACAAGTAGAAAAAAACCAGAACTGAAAGAAAAATAATTTATACTTAAAATAGCTTTTATTCAAGCTGCCAAAAACAAAAAACAGGAAACTACTTACATGAGAGCTTTGGAAATGGATATTTATAAGTTTTCTCCAAAAAATATTGTGAAAGCTAATTCATATGAAGTGAACTATCCCATTATTTTTATTTAAAAAGTAATAAGTGCTTCAATTACAGCTATTTCGAATTAATATGAAAGATTTTAAAATTGGTTCATGATAATGGCAACCATTGGTCTCAAAAAGTATTTGAAGTTTCTATTTTTTACTTTGCTGCCTGAGCAATGAAGTGGATTATTTGAGTCTAATAAAGTATGATTAGAGAGTGCAGTACAGCATTCTCCAGCAAGACACATTCCTAAAGGTTACTCTACCATCCTAAGATTTATGCTTTAGAGATCACTTCTTAAGATTAGTTCTAGAAGTCTGAGAAAGTCAAGGGCTCAGCTCAATCTGACCTCTAAATGAGTGCAGAGGATTCTGAAAACTTTTTGTTTGTCTCCTTAATCCATAAAGAATTTTATAATGGACACTGAGTGATCTTTTTTTTTTCCTTTTGGAAACTTGAGAAACAGTTTTCAAGGCATGGATGTTAAAGTAGTAGCACAGTTAAATGTAGACTTGCTGAATTGGAGATGTATTTTGGAAGTTAATGGAATATGGTCAGGACAAAGCTACAGGGCATAGATTTTGATTACTTGCAAATAAAGTTAGTAATAAGACTGAAAAAATAACTAGAAATATCCATGTTTATATATTTTAGAATGAAAAATAAGTGGTGAAAAGGAAGTAGAAAGCAAATTTTAGAAGTATAATAAATTATTTAACTAATGCATATGAGAAGTGAGATCAGGCTAAAATGTTTAGACAATCACATGTCTCCTTAATGTATTATGAGAAAGCAAACACATGGAAAATGAAACACAATATTTAACTTCTGAAATATAAAGAAAATGATCAGAATAAGCAAAAATCTAGAACAAATACAACTAGAAAAATATTAAAATATAATAGAAATATGAGAAGAAATTATCTGCTAAAATTAAGAAAATATTTTTGTGATATGGTTGATACACTGTAGGTCACACTGATTCAATTTATAGTGCATTAACACTAAAATACATTATTAAAACATGTGTGGTAGTTAATCCTGGGTGTCAACTTGACCATGCCTGGAATTAACTAAAATCAGACTACCTGAAGAGATTATCTACATCAATACATTTACAATATGAAGAACAGCTTTAGATCTGCTGGAACCTCCCAGTAGCACACCAGATGAAAGGAACCAAAAAACAGAAGACTTTGAAGAGAGACTCTCTGCTCCTTGGACTCTCCAGGATGTTTGCAGTTACTTAGCCTGCCTCCAGCTTGATCCACCAGCCATGTCGCCTTCACACAAGAAAGACCTGTTTCTCCCCTCTGGAACTGTAAGCTGAATATATCACCATTTCTTCCTGAAGTTGCTTGATTTTGAATGCTCTCTCACAACAATTAGGAGTAACTATTACAACATGGATGCATTCCAACTGCAAATGGTTACTTTTTAGTATAGATTAGTATATGATAAAAGTTAGCATTGGGGCTCCATGCTATTCTGAGAAGTCAACATTGTTAGTAGAACTCTAACATTTGACTGGTATGCAAGCCTGACTCCAAAGTCAGATCATTTAAATTCTGTGCAGTGTGGCAACTCTCTTATAATGGCAAACAAAACTTTAAACACGAAGCTCATCAATTCTCCAAATTAAGTCTGCATAGTTTGCCCTTTTATATTTGGAACAATTTTCATTTAACCTTTTAGAATATTATGAAGCCACTCCATCCCTTCAACTGTGAAGAATTTTGCCTGATGGAGAAAAGTGATATAATCAGATATTAATTCCAACTTCATATATACAGTTTCACAAACTTATCTTCATGTGTGAATTTATTTCTTTTTCATTTATATCTTCATGCACATGAATATATATGGTTAGTAAAAGAAGTATAATTCAATATTCTTTTTATAATTTTATTTTATTGTTTTTCATTAGATTTATTTACTTGTTTCTAATCATACTATTTTATTGTTTTTCATTAGATTTATTTACTTTTTTCTAATCATACAAGCTTAATAGGTACCCCAGTCCCCTCCTCGCTCCACCCCTCCCCAGTTACCCTTGAACCCCCCCTTTGCCCTTCCTTTACCTCCCTCCCTCCCTTTGTCCCAATGTCCCCCTCCCATTTCCTGGAGCATTTTTTAGTGTGAATGTCAAACTTCCCTCTGAGTCCTCCACTCTAGTGATGTGTAAGGACTTAATAGCATTGCCCAGAGCCCTTTCTTGGGCTCCCTTTAGTATGTGAACACTATTATGATTGTTGATCTCTTACCTCTAAGGATCCTAGTGCCTGTGATCTATGCTAGATTTGTGAGGTCATTGACATGTCAGTCATTGTGTAGGTCATGCAACCTATTATGGTTACTGCAGCCCTAACTTGTGTGGGGAATATTGCATATCATTGCTCCTCCCCATCTTTAGGCTTTGACAATCTTACCACCTCCTTTTCTGCAAATTTCCCTGAGCTTTAGGATGGGGAGAGATTTGGCTGGTCTGGTTCCAGGTGATTCATGTAGGGTCTCTGATGTTCTGAATTATGGTTTGTTGTTGTTTTCAGTTTTGCTGTTCCTACATGGCCCTTGGCTCCATCCTGATTCGTATTGGGGGTCACTTCCTAATCAGAGATAAAAGGCTGTTTAAATGGAATCTTACTATAAGAGTAGATTCAAAGGTACATGGAATAGGAGTAGGAAACCACAGTGGGGGGGGGTTAGTCTCCCATTTGCAGGATAGTTACCATCTATCTGTCAGACTCTATACCCTCCCTGACTGGTGAGATCAAGCCCCCTCAGTCACAAGTGACCAGGAAGGAAAGTGAGTGAGCTTCACCAAATGTCTAGCTACTTACTTACAATGCTTGATAGTGACCTATTTTCTCTATTGTAGCATGAGTCAGTCAATTTCTTGATCTTTCTTCTCCCTTTTGGTCACAGTAAGGATAATGAAATAAGTTATTAGATAAGTTCAATGAAGAGTATCTCTAATAAATATCAATAACATTAATGCAAAAATTTGAAAAAATAGCAGTTCATTGCTTAAATTAATTTTAAAAATACTGAGATACATGCTATAGGGATGTGAATATCTATTTAGACATAGGTCGTTCTGATTAGGCTATATGTTAAGATAAATTTCTTATGGAAAGGGAGTCTTCACTTTGCCTCAAATCCCTAATATTTGGTATGCTAAATGACAAACTTTTCACACATTTTATGTGTAGACATCATCCTATAAATCACATTGCTCAAACCTTACTTCTTTCACACATTCGCCCTATCAATTCTCTTAAGACTTGTACAAAAATGCTTTAGAACATAATTCACGTGAGTCACATTTTCATTGTTAAAATAAAATAGTCCAAATGAATCATACTAAGAAACCGAGTATTATGTGACCTCACAGTTTGGAATGTCAATCTGTGATTGGTTCATCACACAGCTTTCGAGCTGTAGTAAAGCAACAACACATCATGGTTGAGGTTGATCAGATGATAACATTGTGGGTGAGTATATATATAGAAAAGGGATGGAAAAAGGGGTGAATATCTCATAATATCTTTCAAAATAGGCTTTAAATTGCTCAAAACCTCCTACAGGACCTTACTTCTTAAAGGCTCTATGATCTCCAGTAACACCTTAGTCTGGGCTCCAAGCTCTCAGCATAAAATGTCTGGAGGAAATTGCTGAGTAAGCTCCAGCTTACTCAATCCAGTAGATTTATAGATGAAAAGAATGTGCCTAACCCATGTACCTTTACATATCTGATTTTTTTCCTAAAATTCTTATTCGAATATCAATGAAAGACAGAATACCATGCAAGAACATAGAAATATTTGTGTGGGAACTATTTCATATGCACCACACCAAAACTGTATCAACATACTGCTAGAAAGTAATATACATGGTAAAAATATGCTGATTAGAAATAAACATCATTTGTCATGATAAACAACCCTGCAAACTGTGCTATATCATACATAATGTCTGCAAGAACAGAAGTGGATTCCTTTGAGAAGCACCATAAATAAGGGAACTTCCTGATTTAAATTTTTCAGCTGTGAAAATGTCTTGCAATATGTTTTGTTTGTAGTTATAATGGGAGATAAAAGTCATATCTCCATATTTTGAAAGATATGGTAATAATTTCATGTGTGTAATTTAAAAGTAGGGTAATAATTACTTGATATCACTGAATTATGTTCTAAATAATATAGCCTGGAAAAGGCAGCAAAAAGTGCTGTGATCAAATGACTCATATTTCATCCACCAAAGGCATCCATTGAGAACAATAAGAATTATAAAAATAAACAAATAATCTAATTATAACTTGTAAATGCTGAGAAAATTAGAGGTTAAAACTTTTTGGCAGAGATTTATTTCGTGTTTCTTGCTCCAAAGTAAATAGTTCATATACAATTTCATTTAAGATTTTTATGAATATTAGTATTTTATTCACATAAAATTCCCTTTGAAAAGGAAGACTAGGGGCTGGAGAGGTGGTTCAGGGGTTAAACCTCTGCCTTGCAGGCAGAAGGTCCTGAGATCGGATACTAGATCACACGTATAGACACCAGGTGGAAGCGGGGCGGCCTGCGTTTCTGGTCCTGGTAGGGCGGAGCCTGTGAATACCGGGGCAGAGTAAGCAAGGAGGAGGTGAAGGCGATCCATGGTGGTTCCGGAATTTGTCCGTGGTTCTACACACACACACATACGTACACACATGTGCACACACGCATACACGCACAATTGAATAAATAATGAATAATGAAAAAATTTTAAAAAGGAAGACTATTTTTTACAACAAATTTCATTAATATTAATATTAATATTTCCAACCAGTTTTGCAGTTCGAAACAGTCTAATTAAGTAACCCAGACTTGCTCAGACTCACTAATGTACCCCATGATGGCTTAGATTTACTCCAGTCCTCTTGTCTCAGCCTTGCAAGAGTCATTCCTGAATAAATTAGTGTTTTCAATGCAATGTTTTATTTATAATATTTAACAGAATTGATGTTTGAGTTTAACATCAGTATTTGATATTGAGAGTCAACTTTAAAATCAATTCAAATATCCAATATTAGTAACTGAAAGGAACTTGGTAAATGGTTTAGTATTTTAACTATCAGGATATGTTGTCAGTCATTGTGTCAATTTCACTTCGTTTTGATATTTTGAATTTAATGTTAGTGGAACCCACAATTTTTTTATTCACTTATTTTTCCCCAATCATACAAGCTCAATAGGTAACCCAGTCCTCTCCCTTCCTCCACCCTTTCCCAGTCCCTCCTTGCACTTTCTGCTCCCTCTTCCCTTTCTTTCACTCCCCCTTTCTTCCCTTCTCCCAGTGCCTCCTCTTACCCGCTCACATCCCCTGGAGCATCCCTCTGTGTGAATGTCACACCTCCCTCTGATTCCCCCTCCCTAGTGAGGTATAAGTACTCAGTAGCATAGCCGGGAGCCCTTTCTTGGGCTTCCTTTAGTATGGGAACACTGCCATGATTGTCAAACCCTTGCCTCTAAGGATCGCACTGCCTGTAATCCTTGCTAGACTTCGGAGGTTTGTTTACATGTCAGTCGTTGTGCAGGTCATGCAAAGCCCAATTATGGCTACTGCAGCCCTAACTTGTGTGGAATATCTTGCATAACGTTGTTCCTCCCCATCTTTAGGCTTTTAAAATTTTGCCACCCCCTCTTCCCCAAGGTTCCCTGAGCTTTAGGATGGGGAGAGATTTGGCTGATCTGGTTCCAGGTGATTAATGTAGGGTCTTTGGTGTTCTGAATTATGTATGGTTTGTTGTTGATTTCAGTTTTGCTTTTCCTGCACCACCCTTGGCTCCTGATTGGAATTGAAGGTCACCTCTTAACTAAAGATAAAAGGTTGTTTAAATGAAGATCGTACTGTAAGAGGAGACTCAAAGGTAGATGTAATAGGAGTAGGACACTGCAGTGAGGGGAGTTCAGTGTTCCATTTGCAGGATAGTTTCTATCTATCTGCCAGTCCTTATGCCCTCCCTAACTGGTGAGATCAAACCTCTTCAGTCGCAAGTGACCAGGAAGGGAAGCAAGAGTGAGCTTCATCAGATATCTCACTACTTACATGCAATACTTGACTGGTGACCTATTTTCTCTACTGAAGCATGATTATTCCCAGAAGTGGTATAGCAGGGTCATATAGCATTTCAATCTTTAAGTTTTTTAGAAATCGCCAGACTGTTCACCAGAGTGGTTGTATAAGCCTGCATTACCACCAGCAATGTAGAGAGTTCCTGTCTATCCACATTCTCTCCAGCATTTTATGTTGTTTGTAATGTGGATTTTTGCCATCCTGACTGGGATGAGATGATATCTCAGGGACGTTTTGATTTGCATTTCCCTGATGGCTAAGGATGTGGAGTATTTTTTAAGAAATTTGTTAGACTTTTCAGTTTCATCCCTGGAAAAGTTTCTTTTGATTTTCCAGGTCCATTTTTTAATTGGGCCATTTGTTTCCTTGGTGTTTAGTTTTCTAAGTTCTTTGTGCACTCTGAATAATAGAGCTCTATCAAACATATGGTTAGTGAAGATTTTCTCACATTCTGTGGATGGAACCCACAAATTTTTAAATACAAAGACTGTATCTTAATAAAATTACATTGTCTAAACAAAATTCATGTAAATAAAATCTACAGCCCTTGTAGTTTGACAAGCATTCAAATGTCAAGTGTGATATTCATAGCTCAGGAGCAGGTACTTCCTCCACACTTCAGTTTTTTTGGCATCTTTCATATCAGGATTTCATTCATTTTACACTTTATTAATCCTTTTATTTCATTCACTGTCTCACACAGCTTACAATGAAGGAACATTTTGAAAAATGCATTATTTCATGATTCTGATGTTTTTCAGAGAACATAGGGTATGCACACACTGGTCTAAATGACAGGGTCAGTCACTAAATGGGATCATTTGATTCAGTCAACACTCTGTCAACTTGAGATGCTAAACTACTTTCTTGTTACATGGCAGAAAAAAGTTTTCATGTAAGTAAAAGAGTATACTCTAATACAGTGAGAAATATAACATGCTGAAAAATAGGGCAATATATAATCAAGTATTATATATGATATACAATTATGCTGATAAAACCCTACACGAAGAGTATAGTTGGTTATAGTGGCATCACCACAAACATATATTATGTTGGGCTATAACATTGCAATGACTGTAACATGAAGGGACAGCCAAGCTGTATGTGGTACATTACCTACTGGAACAGAAGAATTTTTATGTGGTGCATAACTGAATCTTTTTGAAATTACATTGTCTTCATCACTATTGTAGGTTTTAAATTTGGTGAATATGACTGACTTTTTCTTTTCAAAAGAAATTATAATCACTTAGATATTTATATGCTGCTCACTGTAAATTTCAAAAGAGTCTTGTCTGCTTCTCTATCTTATATTTGTGGTGATTCAGTCAGAATTGCACTGAGTCTTTAGTTCAGTCTGGGAATAATGGTGTCCTAATAAAACTAAGCTTTGCACAATTTGAACATGACAGACTGACTGATTCTTTACAACTTTTTTTTTCTTTTATAACCTTAAAGTGCTCAATATACTAATCTTCCATATCTTTGTAAGTACATAGAAATAGTTTTGAAATATTCGGCTTGTATTTTCCAGTATTACTATACTTACATATTAGTTTCAACATATGCATTTCCCAAATCCAAGGTTGAACACCTGGATATATCTCCCTTCTGCACGAAAAAATTCTTCTGTTGTATTTTGTTACTGAGTATTGTAATGATTAATCATTCAACATTCATTCATCTGAAAGAACTTTGTTCTTCCATATTTTTTAAATATTTGCCTTTTTATTGCATTTGAAATTCTGACTCAACATTTTTTTCCTCTTTTGGTACTGAAAAGGTATCGATTTTCTCTGACTTTCACTACTTGTCATGAACTATCAATCACTACTTTTACTGTTTTCTATATAATGTTTTTCTTTTATTCTGGATAATTTTAAAAAACCTTATCTTGAGCTCCAGGTTCATTTAATACATGTTACTCTTATTTTCTGTTTTGAGATACATTTGTGTCATAAATTTCATAGTGTCTCATGTTTCTTTTCTGGTTGGACCTGAATTTCCATTTTACAACCTTTAATGCCCTTGGCTACTCAGGACAGTTTTCCTTTCGGACTCAAACAAAATTTCATGAGGACTTCTGCCTCACCACCAAAACTCTCACAAATTTCTCCTCTCTAACAAATTTCTGATAATTCCTGTTTCCTTAGCAAACTAAAACCTATACCTGTGATTCTTATGAAGACGCCCAGTTTGCTTGGACTACATCTTCCAGTATCATGCAAACAATGTTCCAAGTTGGAACCAAGGACATTATGGAGGTTTCCTTCTCAAATATATAGGATAAGGCTCCACCAAACATAAGAAATTTCTCATATGCTAGGTCCATATTCATAAGCATTTTTGTTAGAAGGACAAGACTGATTCATTTATACATTATTTTAGATTTATATTTTGCATGTCCTGTATTATTCAGAATATGTTTTAATTTTTAATCTGATCATAGGTTAAAAGACGGTCATTTCAAGATGTAAAATGCCCCCAGGTTATATTCTACCATTATGGGGAAGCCACAGTGGCAGGAGCTTGACTAATCTGGTCACATCACTTCCAACAGCGTTTAGAAATAAATCAATGCACACAAGCTCACCTGATCACTCTCTCAGTCTTTGCAAAGTCCTGGGCTGCCTAGGTAATAATCCTAATAACTATTAAAGGGCATCTTCTGACCTCAGTTAATCCAGTAAAGATAGTCCTTCACAGCATTTCCAGATTCAAATCTTAATCTATAGCCTCTCTCTTAGGTGGACCAGGAGACCTCCTATTGGTCTTGTTAACAATAAATATTAAATATCGCTAAATGAAACAAAATGTATTTAAAAATGTAGTTATATTCCTTAATATAAATATCAAAACTCTAGAGAGTCAAGAAGAAAACACAAGAAAATTCTGACAAATTTGATCTGGGCAGAGATTTCCTTGGGAAAAAAAGTAAACAAATTCCATCAAGCACAAAACAAATGTTAATACATTGGACTTCAATACATTGAGAAAATTGGGCTTCAACTCTTGACCAAATCCTTAGCAATACCCAAATCCTTGGTAAGTGCCAAGACTATAAAAGTTTGTGACCCCATCAGAGTCTCTTGTGCCCTCCCAGCTCTCCAGTCTTTCAGATTGATTCCTTCTGATATGCTATCATGATTGTTCTCTCCCTCTACTCTCTAACCTTGATGGGAATTTCCTAAGGATCTACCAGGCTGGCTCTGATCCCATGTGTCTTGGCTACCATCTCACTTCACTTTTTCCTCCCCCTTCTTTTCCTCTTACCCATTCCACTTTTATTCATTTCTTTCTGCTTATAGGAAGCTTTTCCAACAAACAAGATTCTAAAAGAAAATTCCTTGTTTCAATAATTTTCTAAAACTGAATTGTCGATACTATAAAGGATTATAAAGCATAAAATCATCTGTCTGCTAACAGATACTTTTCTGAGAAATCATACTGTGCTTTTATCAGTATTTATTTCTGACAGAATATTTTTACTAGATGATCTTTCAACAATAAATGTTTTGTGATAAATAAGTAGAGAAAAGATCATTGTTATTTTGTTGGTGGTGATTCTTTTGGGGGGATGGAGGGTTGTTTTCACTGTTATTTTTGAGGCAACTTTTACCTTGTTTTTATTTCTCAAAGAAATGCTTTGATTACATTTTGGTTTCTCTTTTTGTTGAAAATTATTATCTGATAATCAAGGCTAAGAGAACAATAAATTTTTATGAATCAATATTGTAAACATTTCATGATTCAGAAAGAAAAGATGCATGGAAAGAAAAGTCACTCTCATGTGCAGTGTTTATCTTATAATTTATACCAAAAATAGTAAAGTATTAATTTTCAGAGCTTGCAAGAAGATCAGTTATCGAAATAAGAGAGCACTGGGAACACTGAAACTTCCCCTTCTCAGGATCTACCTGGAGAACTTTCCTCCTAATACTTGCCAGTTGGTTCAGGTTTATTCATGAGCAATACATCTTGATTTCATGGTATGAATTTGATTATTCATAATAGTGAGATATTATGCTATAGAGTTTTAAAGCTAAATAATAAGATCCGAGCAAGGAAAGACACAAGTTAATGTTATATGAAAATATATTTAAATTAACATGTGAGGTTAAAATACTGAGTTTTTTAGTTTCTGTAGTTGTGTCTGTGGTTCACAGATAATGTCTGAGCACGTTTAAGCTCACAACAGAACACAATTTGAACTGCACAGCACAAGGACTTATAATTGTACAGGCAAATCTTTAGCCTAGAAAGAAAATCCACAGACTATGAACTTCTTCAAGTTTCTAATTTGTTCAGAACTTCAGGAAATGAAACAAGAGCTGGCAATCATTGAATTGTATTCTAAATATTCTCTTTGCTCATGGAAAATTAAGAAACCTTGAGATTTATATACTGTGTTTTTCATATGATAGCTGTTAACAACAGTAACAGTCATTGAATGCCAAGTACTCACATTATTCAGCTTCTGGTAATAAAGAAGAACCTATTTCCATATGCACAGAAAAAATAGTCTCTTCAAAAATAATATCACCAAATAGCTAATATTTTCCCTATCAATAAAATTATGCATGAGGTATACTAACATGTAAAGATCATTACACCCTACTGCATAGTCCAACAATGTTAAGTTAAATTTACAGAAAAGAACAGCATTCCAGAACTCAAGATCTTCAAAAAGATGAGTTTCTCTTAACAGCTGCCAAGAATTTAATAAACATCCCTTTAAATTATTTCTTGAATAAGTTAATAAATGATTTTGAAAACCCTCCCTTATCTCTCTAGACTAACTATATCCATAATTTATTGGTTCAGATAAAAATATGTACAAATGTAAAGACTGCATTTAAAAATGTGGAAACTTTTAAGTCTGGAATTTTAATTAGTGAGCAAAGCTACTACCCAAAAAGTCTCTTAAGTTAGACCTTACTTTGACCTTAAGTCAGAATAAAACCAGATAAAAATGATATCCCTACTTTTACAACAATAAGTAAAATTGCTGGCTTTGTGCCTCACTGTGAACATGGGTCAGTAAGAGCTTAATGAGGATAAGGATGTGTTCATTGCTTCAAATGGTCAATAGTTTCAACACACTAAAAAAACATCAAATGACAATTATTGTGCTGTTTCATTTTATTTGTAATCCTGGAACATTCAATCTATCAATATTCTAGCTTTCATTAAAACCACAAGCAGAAGCTTATCTGTGATTAAAATGAGCATGTCTTTTTCAAGAGCAATTTGTAAATGCCTCTACTCCGAAAACCTCTGGCGAAGGTTTTTCTATTTCTACTGATAGCAATTGTATTTTATTTTATCTTTCTGGCGACTCTGATGCTTTTTGGAGAAAGAGTTTCAGAGCCGTTAACTAGTAGAATCACTTTATGAGTAGTTAATGACTGTATCTCAACAACAAACATCTTTGTGAATTGGCCATTGTCTTTTACAGGGAAATCTTTACTTCAGCTTTTAAGATGACTGAATTTTCTGTTCTTTATCAAGTTCATGTTCTTTTTTCTATTAAATTTATTTCTTTAATTTTTTTATTTATTCAATTGTGCTTGTGTGCGCGTGTGTATGTGAGTGTATATATGTGTGTGTAGAACCATGGGCGAATTCAGGAACCACCGTGGACTGCCTCCACCTCCTCCTTGTTTACTCTGCCCTGGGATTCACAGGCTCTGCCCTACTGGGACCTGAAACGCAGGCTGCCCCCGCTTCTGCCTGGCGTCTATACATGGGGTCTAGGATCTGAACCCCGGAAACTTGCTGGAAAACCTGCAAGGAAACAGGTGGAAACCTGCAAGGCAGAGGCTTAACCCCTGAGCCACCTCTCCAGCCCCCAAGTTCATGTTCTTATTAACAATTCTTACTATCAACAGAGTGAGCCTACTGAAATACTAAGGAAAGCACCCTGCAGGTTCTAACTGAAAAATAAATTGAATTAACAATTTGTAGCCAAAGTTCATTGGATCTTAAAATAGAATACTTTATTTCAGAGTCATATTCAAAATCAAGTACAATTTAATATTGCTTAATATTGCTATTGCTAAAATCAGAACTTTATAGACAAGGAAAATGTTATTATGTAGGAATCTTTTTTTCTAATGTTTCAACTTATTTATCAGACCCAAATATACTTACAAATTCTGTTTCATATAGGAATATCATGGAAGTACAGAAATAAGCCTTAAGCAGCATAAGCAAAAGAAGAAGATGTAAGAATCATACCATCTAAGAACTCTCAAAACTGGCAGAA
Organism: Typhlomys cinereus; assembly: GCA_023101885.1. Taxonomy (NCBI): domain Eukaryota; kingdom Metazoa; phylum Chordata; class Mammalia; order Rodentia; family Platacanthomyidae; genus Typhlomys; species Typhlomys cinereus. Next base: position 1,809,685 of record JALPQD010000161.1, read on the forward strand.
GATCAAAGAACAATTTGAAAATGATTAAGGATCTGTCGATCCCTGGAAGGAACACCCAGCAGAAATCCCCGCAAATCTTTTGACTTGATTTAGTGCTACATGTTCACTAATGAAGTGTTTATTTCACTCCTTTTTAAAATGTATAGAATAGGAAAATCTTGAGGTACAGAGATTGAAATATTTGTTTCCAGAATCTAGAGGTAAAATTCTAACTGCTTGTGAATATCTGACTTGTGGCAAGAGAGGCATAAAATGTTCTGGAAATAAAAGGTGGTAATGGAAAATACAAAAATATATTAAGAACTATGACTTGTACACTTTCAAATAGTTTATTATGATGTGAATAATAGGTTGCTTTTTAAATTAAAAAGCTTTTGATGCATGCATCAATCCATGTATAAACTCTTAACCACTTTCCATGTTTTTTATTTGACTGATCCTCACTCTTCTGTTAGTTAACGTGACTGTTATTATCTATTTTTATGCCTTTACATGAATTAATGCAAGCAAAGGTAAACAACTTATTTCCCAAAGACAAACAGTGAACTTCAGACAGCAGCAAATGGAAGTGCTATAGGCACCAGGATCCACTACATAATGCCTGAGATACACATTTGTCTATCTCTATTGTCTACATAGGTGAACTACATTCTTAGTCACTTAGTCAGTTAATTAGTTAGTCATTCAGTAAGTCACATAGACATTCTAGGAAGAAAGATAAAAATCATAGTGCATGTTGTTATGAGTCAGGAGATTGCAAGTTCTGAACAAAAACAAAACAGAGCAAATTGTCAGGCAAGTTGAGCATGTATGTAGAGCAGCTACAATACAAATAAGAAACCACTTTGTGTTAAAACATGAAAGAAAAGAAAGAGTTTACACATGAAGCAGGGCATTCTGGGATGAACAAGTGGCCAGGTTGTGTATTTTGAGGAAAGAGGACAACCAAATATGGAAACAATGCTATATGCTTGTCATGTGAACTGGACGAAAACAGTAAGAATAGAAAGAGCAGTAGGGAGGGTTGAAGTGAGAAGCCCCACAGACTTGGATCTCAGGCTTGAGAGAGCATGAAATATTTTGGGATTGTATCTTGAATTAAGAAAAAACCATTAGCAAGAGGTTCAGTAAGGAATGATGGTAGGTCACTTGCCTTTTGAAAGATCATTCTTACTGCTGTGTGGTGAATAGATGTTAGAGAGAATGAGCAAGAAAAATGTAGGAAGATAGTTGACAGGAAGGCAAAGTAGGAAGGAAATAAGACCTGGCCTAGTACTGTTTGATTTGTTCTGGTGTTGGACACAGGAAGGAATCAAAGCATAGCTCCAGTGGTCTAGCCAGAATCTCAGAAGACCAACATTGCCTTTCAATAAAATGGGGGAACCAAGAACAATTTTAACAAGATTATCAATTCCAGATATCTTAAAAGCCATTTTTAAAAACAGAGTTATTAAAAGTAACTCTTACATGTTTCATAAACCTTAAGTGTGTAAGCAAACATTTAAGCATGGAATTTGCTCTTCCCAGCTAACCATTGTGCTTGGTAATATATTCATAACCAAAGAGTTGTCACTTCATATGAAGATTAAAAATTGCTGGGTTGGGGGCTGGAGAGATGGCTCAGGTGTTAAGCCTCTGCCTTGTAGGCAGGAAGGTCCTGAGTTCGGGTCCTAGACCCCACATATAGACGCCAGGCGGAAGCAGGGACTGCCTGCGTTTCTGGTCCTGTGAATCCTAGGGCAGAGTAAGCAAGGAGGAGGTGGAGGTGGTCCATGGTGGTTCCCGAATTTGCCCGTGGTTCTACACATGCACGCGCATGCACACACACATACGTGCACACATGCACAATTGAATAAAAAAAATTGCTGGGTTGATTAAAACTGTTGAAAATGTGTCCTTGTCTCCTACTTATAAATATTCAGGTTCAGTGCCACATGCAATAATTTAGGCAAAAGATGTATAAATAAGGCTATCTTAAGTCTCAAATAATATGTTTATCCATTACACTTTTTACTTAGGACAGGTTCTCTGGCTGATAACGTTGCTGCCATTTAAATTACAGAACTTAAAAGTTGCATCAACCTGATAAATTCCATTAAAATGCTGTATGTGCGAGTAAGAAAGAGTAAAATTAACTATTTTCTCTGGTTCTCTTCTGCATACTACGTAACAACATCAGAGAAAAGTTCCAATAAGAGGTCACTCTTCCTTGGCCAGAAAAATGGTATTATTAATTTATATGCCATAAGACATGAAAATTAATGCACAATGTCATTGCCAGAAACATCTGTGTACTTAACTTGCTCCTTTATTATTTACATACGAAAATGAGAATTTAGGAAATATACAAAATACTATGTTACAAAGACTTCTGAGAATTTGGTAAAAGACACTTTTTTCTTTTTTCTTTTTATTTGCATGTGTCTCTGTGTGTGTCTGTGTGCATAGAGGGCACTGCGAGTGTCTGCGGAGGCCCAAGTGTGACTTTGGAAATCTCCCTGGATTGTGTTATCTCCTCTGCTTTGCTCTGGAGTTTCCCAGGTTTTACCTTTCAGGATTGGAAGTACAGGCAGGCCACTGCCATTGCTGTTTCCACCTGACAATTTTATGTGGGAGCTCAGATTTGAAGTTATTACCTTCGGTTTCAGAGGGAGAGGCCCCCTGAGCCACCTCTCCTATCCAAGACACATTTATTAATTAAACAAATGTGAAGTATTTCCTACTATATGTTAGAGTACATTGTAGACATACTACAATGAAAAAAATACACCATATTTTTTCTAACTAAAATGGCATTCGGATAGAACTTTCTTATTTGGCTCTAAATCTTTCACTAAGTTATAATCTTCCAATTATTAACCTGTTTCACGAAGCAAGTGTAAGCATGAACTCCCATCTCACTGTATTCGGCTTATATAAGAAGCAGAGAGACTGTAAAGAGAGTTTAGTTTCTTTGGTGATTAGCCTCTTTGTCCATTAAGTTTAATATGAAAAGCCAATGCAATTGCAATGTAATTAGCAGAATCACAAACAATTCCTTAAAAGGCCTTCAGAAAATGAATACTCCTGACATGTTATATACCTGGCTTATCTCTTTTAATGACTTAAGCAGGGAAATACGGATTAAAAACCAGCTTCAATAGTCAACTTATTACCCATCTATTAAAGTAATCAAATATCCATTCACAGATCTTAACTTTTCACGGGTATCTGGAGACAGTGTGTGTTTGTAATCCATTGGGCTTCAATAAAACACTGTTTCTGCTTCTAATTCTAGATCCAGTCCACCTCTAACCTGCTTCTGTGGCTGTTAGACATTTTCACTGTTTAGAGAGTCAAATGCTAAAACTTGATATCTTAAGTAATTTTTTTGTTCCTTAAACAAGCCTTTCTTCCTAATTATTCAAATTTTTATTTAAAAATATAGGATGCAAAGTAATTGTTCCCAAATGCTGTCTTTTTGGAAACTTGTCAGATTATTCAAGGGGACGAGTGTTTCATCTCCACTCTGCCCTGATCTCTCTCTATCATTTTGCAGCTTTCCGTTTGTCTCCTCTATTCTGTAAACACATCATGTCATTTTCCCTAGCTCTCATAAGTCCCATTTCTTACACTTTGCCCCATGCTTTTCCACAAGATTGTACCATCCATTCTTCATTGTTTATTTTCTTTGCCTTGTTCATGTGTAGGTGCTGTGGCATGATTTCCCTTCCCTTTCTACCTTTTAGATGTGCAACAGAATCTGACTTCTCTAGCTTTTCACCACATTGTCTCTAGAGTACTAATGCATAGTACTACTATAGGTGTCTTCTGTTTAACACTAATGACTAAATGCAGCAATCAACTTCTACTGTACAGAAGGGTTTTTTTAATGTTTTGCAAATTGAAAATTGTTTTGAACTTTTATTCAATGGTACATTTGAGATTATCATTATAGGAAAGAAAGCTTTATTTATATAAAATAACACTACAGTAAAAATGGGGTCAGTATTATAAGCAGAATAAAAAATAAGTAGTAGAACCTGGAACAGTGTAAGTTCTCTTAATCTGTCTGCAAACGTCCTGCAGAAGTAGAAATATGATTATTACTGCTGCTGTACTCACAAGTATCTGCATGCAGATCCAAATTGGTGCTCATATTATTACTCACACAAAGTCTTGCAAAATACTTAGTTCTCTATTTGAATCAAGAAACATTTTTCACTTTTCTCTATGAGACTGAATATTAGCAAGTCTGTTTGAAAATGATGTATTAGTTAAAATGTCTTAAATATGAGGGCTAAATGCACCGTCCTGGTCTTCCTCTTTTACACATACATGCCATTAATAACACATGGGTAGTAATTGAAACAGTGATAATCAAGGAAAACTTTAAAAATCCACTGCTTAAAGGGAAAATAACGGGCAGTCAAATGTGATGACCTGCTACTAAAATGAAAATATTAAGTTTAAAATCCAATTAACAAGTGGCTTTTTCTTTTTCTAAAAATGAAACTAAAGTAGGAAACATTAATTAGGCAATTGTGTGTTAATTGTCAACCTGACACCTAGAAGTCTGTCCTATGGGCCTAATTAAGATTGATATCTAGGCAAGTTTGTAATGGTTTGTTTTGATATCATTAACAGATGTGGGAAGAACCAGCCCATATTGGGTAGCACCACTTCTTGAGCTAGTACTAGTATCCAGAACTGCATAAAGATGGAGAGAGATGGTTGAGAGGGAGAGATGAATAGGAAATACATTGATTTATTGTCTTCTGCTGTTTCTGTGAACATGGTGCAGCTAGTTGTTTAAGTTCCTACCACTACACCTTTGCCTCACTGGTAGATTCTAATTTGAAATTGTGAGATAATCAAAGCCCCTCCATCCAGATTGTTTGTGTCACATATTTTGTGGCAGCAACATTTAATTGTAACTAAAGACAATGAGACACATTCAGCATTGATGATTAACAAAACCAATTATCTAATGAGCAATAAAGTAATATGTGATTTGAGAGGATATCATTCAAGGGAGAAAAGAATTAAAATTATCTTACAGGAAATATTACTAGATTTTTAACAGGCACTAAACTTCAATAGAGTGATGATATGGACTAGACCAGCACTGTTATATTTTAAAATGCATCGATTGAAATTTATGTATTTTATTGAATATAGATTTTAATATTACAGAAGACATTTGAAGAAATAAAACCATTTTGTAAGTTACAGATATAAACCTAGTAAATTGTGTCCGCTGACAGTATAAATCTATACAAGTAGAATCAGACACTTCGATTTGGCAGACATATTCATTTTATATATGCAAACATTTCATTCTTTCTTTTTTTCTTTTTTTTTTTTTTTGGATTGCTATTGAGAAAAAAATTTTTTTAGTTTTTTTTTAAATTTACACTCATACAAACTTAACAGGTACACCAGTCCCCTCCTTCTCTCCAACCTTTCACCGTCCTGTGCCCCCCTCCCCTATCCCCTCCCTCCCAGTCCCCCAGTGCCTCCTCCTCCCATCCCCGGAGCATTCTTTAATGTGCATGCCAAACTCTCCTCTGGGTCCTCCTCTCCAATGAGGTGCAAGGACCCAGTGGCATTTCCCAGAACCCTTTCCTGTGCTCCCGTTAAGCATAGGAACACTACTGTGGCTGTCAATCCCTTCCCGCCAAGGATCCTAGTGCCTTCAGCAAATGCTAGACTTTGTGGGGTCAATAGTGTGTTGGACATTGTGCAGGGCCTGCAAAGTCCAGTTATGATTGCTTCGGCCCTAATTTGGGTAGAGTATCTTGCATATCATTGCTCCTCCCATCCTTGTGCTCTTACAATCTTACAACCCCCTCTTCCGCAAATTTCCCTGAGCTTCAGGATGGGGAGAGATTAGGCTGGCCTAGTTCTAGGTGGTTGATATAGAGTCTCTGAAGTTCTGGATTATGGTTTGTTGATTTTCTTTTGCAGTTTTGCTGCTCCTGCAATGCCCTTCACTCCATCCTGATGGGTATATATATTGGATGTCATCCCCTGGCCAGAGATTAAAAAGCTGTTAAACTAGAGTCTTGTTATAAGAGTATATTCAAAGGTAGATGTAATAAAAGTAGGAAACCACAGTGAGGGAGGGGTCAATCACCCACTGCGAAATGGTTACTTTCTATCTGCCAGACTATATGCCCTCCCCTTCTGGTGAGATCATACCCCATCAGTTGTAAATGATTAGGAAGGAAAGTCTGTTAACTTAACCAGATGTCTCATTACTTACTTGCAGTCCTTGATGGTGGCCTATTTTCTCTGCTGTAATATGGTCCCCTCTCTCCTTGTTTCTGGTGTGGCCCTCCTACCCTATCTCTCCTGTTCATAATCCTTGCAATTACTGTAGGTATTACAGAGATTTATCTTTGAGTGTCTCTAAGTGGGTTTGGTACTAGGAACAATTATATTGAGTGAAGTATCCCAGACCCAGAAAATTAAGTGCCATATGTACTCCCTAATAGGTGGCTCCTAGTACCTAGTATCTTTCTGTCTTTCATTTTGCCTTTGTGTTTGCCTTTGTTACAAAATAATTAAGAAAAGAATTTGTACGGTATATAAACATGCAAACTATAATTTTATTTTCTTCCATCCATCAGGTTTTCTGTTAATTGTGTATCTCCCAACATAAAATATAAATTTGATGAGAAAGCAAAATCATTCCCAGTTAACTGTCCTTTCTCTCACTTTTGGGTTAGTTACTTTCCTGGTAGCCATGGTAAGGTATTGGGTAAAAGCAATTTAGGGATAGTCAAAACAGATTAGTCAAATGACTGACAAAATGATACACAAATAAACTACTTTCATCTCCTGTTGAAGTAAATAAGAAAATGAATATCATAAAACGATTTTCCTGTGACTCATTTCTGTCTGGCCTTCTTTTGTTTTTGGTGAGTGTGAAGGGATGTGTGTGTGTGTGTGTGTGTGTGTGTGTGTGTGTGTGTGTAGAAGAGGGCCATATGCTTATAGAGTCCCAAAGGTGACTATGGAGTCATCCTGGATTTTTTTACTTCCTTATTGCTTCACAGGGGAATTCCCTGACTCTGCCTTCCAGGGTCTGAAGCATAGGACACCACCATTTTCACCTGGCATTTTTTTCATGGGATCTGGGATCCAAATTCAAACCCTTCTGATTGCAAAGTAGAGGATTAACTCCCAAGACACCTCTCCAGTTCCTCTACATACGTCTTTTGGCCTTCTTCCTAAGAGACATCATTGTATAAAAGCACAGAATTAAGACAGACCTGACAGATATAATAAATATTGAAATTTCTGTAGTCAATGTAGGGTTGTCACTGATGATAACTGAGCTGTGCCAGAAGTGGTACACTAATGAAGAAGACTAGTTTTTTTAAGAAATGAAAAACTAGTGCCACTATTGCTTATGTTTAGACACAATTTTCCAGTGTATCCCATAGTGAATCTGCTGATGCCGATACAAGTTCCTTTCTTCAAGTGCATCATTATCTCAGAGGTAAAAGCAGTAAGTCTGCAAATATTCAGGTTAATTCATGCTGTGATAAGTCCCTGTCTCTATTGATTATCGATCCTGTTACCACTCTGAAGGTAAAACACTTTCACTCAAAAGTTTCCCTCAATGAGAAGCACATTTTCCTCAATGACATTGCATTAGTTCATCTTTGGCAAGACCGTGTCCAGAGTAAGTAATCCCCAAAGTAATGAAGCCTCTGGTCTCTCTGTCCCTTCTCCGGAGGCCCTGAGCCAGCCTAATTAGTGTCCACTTCTGTCTTCATAAAAGCTTGTTTATGGCAGGTTAACAGAATTTCTCTACCAGTATCATTGATACAGTTTTGATTTTTGCTTTTGTTTTGTCTATCAATGTAGAACAAAAGCATAAGTGATAGTCTGCCTTACAAAATGTAATCATATTTCATTTGTTTAAAAAATTATACACAACTGGTTAACTATTTAGTCTTATTACTTCAATGTTCTAAGTGACAGTACACAGCTAGTACTTATGTTCAGTGATAGTTCTGCTGACAAATACGGATTTACATATTTTGTGAAAAAATGTTAGCAGATTTGAACACATTAGGTGGAATATTGCTTTGCATTTGAAAGTATAATTCATTGCACTTAATTTTCACAGTAATTTAAAATAAATCATCATGATCTCTTTATGTTCATATCTATGCATTTATGGATAGATAGATAGATAGATAGATAGATAGATAGATAGATAGTAGATAGACAGACAAACCATACAAAGGTATGTTTATATAGTGAAAAATGGATTGTAGTTTAGAGCAGGTATATGTACATGTTAGTGATATAAACAAATGTATATTACATGTAAATACATTAAAGAAGAAAGATGGCTTTGTGGAAGCCCTACACTGTCTATATTACTATGCCTCGGTAGATATCAGACTGGTTTGGTTTTTAGGTCATTTCTTGGTCTATCTAATTGTGATTTCTGTCTTAATTTTTACTGCATTTCTGTGCCTTTCTACAGTATAGCAGAGTGTTTGAAAACAAAGCCTGAATCTCTGACAAAGCCCTGTTAGTGTTAATACTCTTTTATTGCCAGTATAAAAAACCTTGCAATGGACAAAACACTTTTCCACAGTGTTTTGCATTATCTAAATGCATTTCTCCAAACTCTTCAACAAGCAAATTTACTCAGTAGCCCTGTGGATATTGCTAGGTCATTTTGAACTTAAAATATTTGAAATTACCCATTTAACTTCAGTTCAAATGATTCTTCAAGCTCAACACCAATTAAAACTCATTGAAAATTCAACTTCCATTAGTCACCTCCTGGTTGGGAATACTTTCAAGTCTCAGGCCACTTAGTAAAATTATCCATGGTAATTATAATGTCAATAGGCTAAGGAAGATAAATTATTTGAAAGGACACTCTCTTCTGATGTATCTGAAATTCACACATGGTGATGATACTTTTGCGTTAGAGTATTTTACAATTGATGTAGCATTTCCAATCCAAGTCTCTGTAAGAAATAGAAGGTGCATTTTATTTATCTGTAATTTAAAGAAAGCCTGTAGCAACTCCAACAAAGGACAAACATTTCAAAATAAACAGATTGACAGATGTGACCCCTGACACATTAAAATCCACTTCTTTTGGTCATCCTGCTTATTAACAATCTAGTCATTAACCAGCAATCTGTCACTAGACAGTTGCAGAGGGTTTACCTGTCATAATGATGATCTATGGTTTGTTGACCCCAAAACCCTAATGCAGAGGGTCCCTCAGGGAGACATTCACTGATGCTCTGGTTGTGTTGTGACTGATCTGCGTGTGGACTGTCATTGACCTTGTAATAAAGGAGACTGGTTCTTACAGAAGAATAAGCAGGTGCTGGGTTTGCAATTCCAGGCTCAGCATGGTTCTCACATGTCTGTTTGGCCTCTGAGTGGCAGAATCATCTTTAAACTTTTTAATTACTTTTTGGACATGTTCAAGCAGTTGTCTTCTGGATATAATTCAACTAACTACATTTTTTCCTTCATTGACTGAGGACACCTCAATGCAATCCTAATTAACATATATGAACCTTTATGATGGCTTAAGTCTTACTTCAAAACAAGAATATTTTTGTGTTCATGTAAATAAGAACCAGCAGTATATCTCTGAAACAATTTCTCACACTTTGTTGATACACATCAGTTAAAATACTTGTCTTCATAAACATACAGTACCACTAATGTTTGCAAGCTTGAAAGTCAGTAGTTCATTTTTAGGAAATGTAATATTTGACTTACCTTGTTAGATGCTGTAAAAGAGAGATTATTATGAAAAATAATGGAATATATTAAAACTAGGAAATACAATTAATTTTATAGTTGATAGGTAAACTGCAAGTTTTCTACAAGTTATCTGTAACAGAACTTAGAGGTATCAGATTGAGATTTTATTGTATCTTAAAATAAGGGATAAGAATATATGTTGAGTTCATTGGTTGAAGGGATATTGAGCATTGGGGGAAATAAGTAGCTTTTAAATTACACAAGATAAATATTATATTTTTATATTATAAAAATATAAAAATGATATAAAAACCAGAAGGGAACGACAATATTAGAAAAAGGCAAGACTTGTTAAAGTAAGTTTAACGAACATTTTTATTGATTTTATTTTTTACCTACTTATACAGAGTCAATGGGTAGGTAACCTCGCCTCCCCCTTGTCCCTTCTCTTCTTCCTTCCCCTCCCTCATTCTATTCCCCATCCTGCTATCTCTCCCACACCTCCCTCTTTTCCTTCCTCCCTTCTTGGTATTTCCAGCCTGCTCCCTCTTACTCTATAGACCATCATCTTACATGGGCCCTGTAGTTCACTCTGAGTCGTCTACACTAGTGGGAGCTCAGGACTTTATGACACACCTTGGGACCCCTTCTTGGCCTGCCCACTAATGTAGCAACGCCACTATATCTGTCTAACCCTTTGCCTCTAAGGATCCTATTGCCTGAAGCCATCTCCCTGAGACCTGTGCTAGTCTGTGGGGGCTTGTTGATACGTCAGCCATTGTACAGTTCAGGTAAGGTCCAATCACATTTCACTGAGATCATGGCTGCCACAGACTAAACTAGAGAGGAGTACCTTGGCCATTCGTGGACCTCCCCATCTTTAGACTCTTATTATCTTGCTGCCTGCTCTTCTGCAAGGTTACATGACCTTTAGGATGGCCAGAGATTTGGCTGATCTGATTCTAAGTGAATATTGCAGAGCCATTGGTATTTTGAATTGAGGTTGGTGGTTATTTTCAACACTCACTATTGTGCTCTATTACTATTTTCTCTACTTTTAAACCTTTTTTTATATTAAGACCATCTTTTAAACAGTCTTTTATCTTTGGTCAAGGGAAGATCACAACACCCAAACAGGATGCAGCCAAATGCAGTGCAGGAACTGCAAATTTTAACACACTTTTAAACAGATATTTATACATGTATTTATTTAAAAATTTGCAAAGTTACTATATTCATTCCTTAGTATTGCACTTTCTCTGCCAATAAATTCACAGCCAAACAATCTAAAGAATCACATGGTTTTATTCTGGTTTATGATTATTAGTTAAAGCTGTTAGTCAAGCTTGGCAGAAGTGCTCATATCAATTCCAGGAGCCAAGGAAACTGGTAACATCATATCCACAGGATTGCTGAGAGGGGGGCAAATCTCTCTGGCCAGATTGCACGTCTATGCAAAGTGTGCTGAATGCCAACTTACTGACTGTCATGGTTAGGCACAGGTGTCGTCAATTTGACAGTTGAGGGTTTGAGTTTGGATACATTTGTAGAAAATTAATGGTTGAGTTAAGCCTAGAGCAAACCTCCAGGAGATTGTCTAGCTGATGGAAAAGGCCCAGCTTATGGTGGGTGGACTAGGCCCTGAACAGATAAATAAAATACTGAGAGCCGGTTGAGGAAGTTGGCATCCTTTTGTATTAGCCAGATAGGCTGGTCTGGCAAGTTAGGATTGTCCCTCTCTCAGCCATTACATAGAGATGGTGTGGCCAATTCCCTCAGCCCTGATGTTGGTGCATGCTCTCTCATCAAGCTATAAATCCTTTAAGCCATTTGATGATCATTTATCAGCAACCATGCCGGCAAACTGCTACACTGACCCAGTTTCTACCTTCTTATCTACCTGCCTAGGAAATGATCCACCTACTGTGGGCTGGATCTTCCCATCAATTAGACCATCTCCTGCAGATTTGCTTAGAACTTGCCTTAGCTCCCAATTCTTCAGTTGTGCCCAATGATCTGCCTGCTGCTGTCAAGCCGACACCTATATATTTGACTATCACACCTTTTATATTAGTTACTAAAAGAAAATACCGCATTGAAGCATATTAATGGAGAAAGTTTTCACTCTGGCTTATGGTTTACAAGGGTCTCAGTCCATCCTGTCAAGAAATGCTTGGTGGAGTCCATGGTGACAGGAGTGTGTAGCAGTCACTATTCACATTGTAGCAGAGCAGGAAGAGGAGGGAATAGGACAGGAACCAGGTCTGGGCTGGAATCTGACTCTCTAAATTGTAGCTTATTCACACTTAAGTAGGGAGATAACTCACAAATACCATTTATTTCTTCAATGCATTTCATGCTTATAGAACTAACCATTATTGTGTCACACTCTCTAAGATACATACATGCTTAAAACCATTAAGTTTAAAAATCATATCAGATTTAATATGCTTTTCCTTTTACTGTACAAGTGATTTGGAAAAACTTTTCATTTTAAAACATTTTGAAGACAGCTAATAGCACTATATTATATGTAAGTAATGTGTGTAGACACTAAAGATATTATATGAATTTAACATAATATTCTCAGTGATGTAAGACAAAATATAATTACAAACTATGGCTTTCTGACTTTGTAGAATAGTGGAAGTGATACAAATAATGATTAGAAGTTTCTTAGTTCAGTGAGATATCTGAGCCAAGTTAAAAATTGTTTCAAATAACAACTTATTATTTCCTTTTAAATCAAACACAATTTACCTTTTAAAATTATTTATTTGTTTGTTTGTTTGTTTGTTTATTATGTTTGTGTCTGTACATGTGGAAGGGCCCCTATGTGTGCCTGTGGAAGCTCAGGGGTGACTTCAGAAATCACCCTGAATTGTTTTCTACTTCCTCTTTGCTTTGCTCTGTAGTTTTCCAGGCTCCACCTTCCAGAATCTAATGTACAGGCCACTGCCATTTCCTCTTAGCATTTTTATGCGGGATACAGGATCCAAAGTCAGGACCTTCTGCTTTGCGAGACAGTGGCTTAACTCCTGAGCCATCTCTCTGGCACTCATTTTAACTTTTATTAAGATCTCATCTATGTCGTGTGCTGTGAGAGTTCTTATCGAGAAATATTATGTATTAAATAATCAATAGTTATTGGATATCAAAGAATAAAACATATATTAATGCCCACTTGAAGAGTCATGTGAAGCGAAAAACTTTTCAGCAATTATTATTTCATTAATAAATTCATATGAGGAAGTTTAGGAAGTAGAAAAGGAACTAAAGCTGAAAGCTGTGTTGCTGTGTTGACTGAAACATGGGTTCCACTGCTAATCTTGCGAAAGTCACTATATGGTTCTTCTGCTCGTCAGCTTCATTTTGTGTGATGGGCACTATACATACATTATACATGCATATATATATATATATGCTTATATATATAAGCACTTTTCTACAAATAAAGTATGGTGAAATTACATTTGTTCATCACCTAAATATTTATAGATTGTCAATACAGATTTTATATTTTCTTTATTGCTAAGTATTAGCTACACTTTTTTATTATCTTATACTGATAAGCTTACTTGCATTGGCTTTAAATGCTTCCATTTTATAATTGGATGCTGTTACATCATTTTAAATTGATCTCTAAAGTTTGTGGACAGTAAGTGCTCCACTGTGTGAATGCATTTATTCAGGCTCCTAGTACACATTTTTTATAATACAAAATTGTGAGTATGAATATTCTATCTGTAAGGGGAGAGGGCACAAGATTGTGATTTTTCTAGTAATAAGGGAGTGGAAAGTGTGGGTGAAATGCCTACTACATTTACACATAGTGGGCATGGGTTTCTGTGCTGAAATTTCTTCTGCCAAAATACTGTTAGAAAAGTCTACTTTGCTCAGCAACTGCAATGGAAGCAGCAAAATAATTTCTTTTCCCTCATTTTATTGCTTTGACATAAAGAACAGCTAATTCTTTCAGTGACTGACATTCCAAAATTAAAAATAACAAGATGTCACACTATTTTTACATACAGCTTTTCAATATCCTCAGATCTTGAAGACAATACTTATACTAGAAAGATTAGAATATTTCAACTTTTCAAACTATGGTAATGGTATAAATACTATGACTAGTTATGGTCATAGGAAGATGATTGACATTGTCTGATGACATTCTGACATCATGTGATGACTCTTCGTTGTTTTTCTTCCATCTGGTTGGACTGCACTTAGCTCACTGCTTTCTATAATGTTTGTAACTGCTTTTAAAAAGTCTTCTTTATTCCAAGAGACTCTGAAAGAATAGAATCTTCAATTACTGGCCACTTTCAGTTTCTGATCTTTTCTTAAATTGAATGCAAAGAATATTTACATACATATTACAGTTAGAATTCAACTGAACTTATTTATTTGAGTTTCATTGAATCATTTGAGATTATTAAATTTAAAGTCACTGGCAGAAGGCTAAAACTCACTCCTCTCTTTTATTAATATGCACCAATATATATTCAGAAAATGATATCACTACTTTGAAAACTCATACTTGTCATATGCTATAAGAAAAATAACATGAAAAAGTAATGACTAATAAAAGCATATTTTTTGGAAAAATAAACTTTTCTCCTGAAATATATTTAAAAAGATGGACCAGAAAGAAATTCTGTCATTATTTTATCCCTTTGGCTTTCGCTGATATTTTCTTTTTAATATCTAATAATTGCTATTATTTGTTTAAACAGTTCTTTCTACAAGAAATGACTTCTCTTCAGGTATTAGCAAATATTTGTTAAGTCAATGAGTAACAAAATTGTTATTTCTATAATCTTATGATTCTACAGGATTTAATTTATAGCAGAGCATACAATAAATAAGAAAACATTGTGACACCTTATATTCTTATATATATATATATATATATATATATATATATATATATATATATATAATTACGGAGATGTAAAATTGAAGGATGCAGAAAAATTGTTTCCCAAATTCTCTTATTTTATGAATGCTAACTTACATCATAAAATCTCTGGGGAAAATGTTTTCAGCAATATGAGAGAAACTTTTCCACAGAACTAATAAAAATAAAGTGTCAAGTAAGAAACCATAACAAGCTAGAAGCAAAGAATCACAAAAGATTAGAAAGTTTAAGAACTTACGAAGTTAGTCTTCATTATTTTCCAATGAAAAGATAATCTCCTTAGAAAATAAAACAGTTTTCATGTGCATGTCAAAAGAAATGAAAATTTACAGTTATGTCATTTGCATTTAAATTTCTCAATACATTTCAATGTAATATTTTTCAAAGACTCTTTACTAATTGGAGAGTACTTTTCTTCACAAGCAGACTTGACTTGTACAGAATAATTAATTGTTCAAAAATACAAGAGAAATTATTTGCAAAGCAGTATAAGGATGTTACATCTCTGGCTTGGACATGTATTTTAATATTATGTGACAGCTTCTTCATTTTTCTATGCAACTGATACTTTGTAAAATTCTGACTTTCCAACTGGATTTTTAAGAAGTTGTACGAAGGTGAAAAAAGAAATCATGGGTGGAAAACTCCAATGAAAAGAGTGTCCTTAGGATAGCCCAATTCCACAGCACAATTCCTTAATAGAAATCAGGATGGTTCAGAAACAGAATTGTCTCCTTATACAGGAAAGCAGCTCACACTGTTTACTAGGTTCAATGTGCTTCTACAAAGCTACTGAGATTTTTAAAGTTCTTTGTGTGTGTGTGTGTGTGTGTGTGTGTGTGTGTGTGTGTGATGATATAATAGTACATGTATTAAGCAAGCAGAAGAAACGTAACATGAATGTGCCAATGTTCCTACGTTGAGCTCATGGCTCCTTCTGCAGGATTCTGCTGGGTCCATGCTGTGGCTTGGGATAAGCGTCTGCCAACGTGTGGAAAGTCTGGACCCCATGACAAAGTCATGTGGAAGTGGTAAAACCTTTGGAATGCACATCCAGTGAGTGTCTCTTAAGCGCTTGCCTTTAGGGGGATGGCAGACACTTTGTCTTTGCTTTCAGAGTTATGAAATGATCAGCCTGTCCTGTTCCACCCTCTTATTATAGTACAAGACACTTACCCTGTGTGCCGCATGAACATGGACTAGCACCTAGAGAAGCATGAGCAAAACCAAGCCTTTTTATTTTATAAGTTACTTGCCTCTGGCAGTTTATTATACGTAACATGAAGCCGACTGAATCACCCATCAAGTGGGTAAGCTTAGGAAGAGTCACAATTAGCTCTATGTATACTAGGTCTAGGACTAAAATGCTGTTTCAGAACAGAAAGATGACTTTCTAAAATTGACAGTGATCAAGGAGCCCCATCATACCTACTTTGTCTATGTAAAAACCCTAACTAAGTCACCCAATTACACTGAAACTCATGATGGAGAAGGAAAGAAAACAATCTATTTCCTCTGCTGTTGGTTGTAGAACAGGTGACATTTATTATATGTTTTATAGAGATGAGTTCAATAAATGCATGAGTTCAGAAAGTGTAATTAATCTAGATTCAAGTCATGGCAAACATCTACATCTGTGATGGTGGATGTGACCTGAGCCTCCCAGGCTTCAGCTGTCTACCATGCCTTTTCTGCTCTATGGAATAGTAAACCGAGTAAGTCTCCTTTTCTCCTCATGAGTTGTATCTGAGTCCTCTGTCACAACAGCAGAAAGAGTAACTACAGCAATTTCCACACTGGAAATCACAGTTAGTAATATATAGGTATAAGCTATAGTTAGCTTTGCTAGCAACTACACAAATGTAAGATTAAGCATTACTGTACAGTTACTGTACAGTTTTCTTTATTGCCTTTTTACTAATTTTATTTGATCCTTTCTATAGATAAATAAATGTGTGTGTAGCCTTGCAAGTAGCTATAACTTCCTTTAATGTGCTACAGACAGCTAAAATTCATTAATATTTTAAAAATAAATTCAATTATTTTACCCACAAACTTTATTGCTCGAGCCTTAGTAAAATCATATCACAATAATATGTGATTATAGGGAAATTATAGACAGGCCAAATTATCTGGTTAAACTACTCTCTCTTTCATGACCGAGACATATCTTTCTTAGACTCCTCAGTTCTTAGTCATCTATATCTGCATTGTTTTCCATTATAAATCCTTCAGATTAACTTAATTGAAGAGTCTTTTACAGAAATTCAAAAAATGTATTTTTTGAGCCAAGTTCATAAGGAGAGATGATGTTGGTATTGAGATGACTACACACTGCTAAACAAAATAGTTTTATTCCTGGCTGCAAGAATAGTCACTCAAGAGAGATCAGAGCTCTCTTAATTAGAAATCAGAAAAGAAAATTCATAGATTAAAAATAAAGATGGGCAAAGAGTCTATAAAAATATAATATTTATTGCCGGTTTTTTCCATATATGAAGCTGATAATCTCTTTAACTGGCATCACCTGATTAAGTACATGTTCAATTCAAAATAACTTAATTCCAGTAGTAGTTGCTTCCGTTTTTACCAAATGATCAGAAAATGTTTTAAAATATTTTAAAATATAACACACGACCTGTTACCTGTTGTTCTACAGACAAGTACCAATGCTCCACACTCGATTCAGGTTGTTTCCAACATCCTTAACAGCACACTCACCCAGCTGCAAACATGCTGAGTGATTTTCATGTTCAGTGTTCTTCCCCCTTGCTCTACATGTAAATACCTGGCTATCTTGGAATTGTCCTTGTCCCAATTTCCTGCCTTTCCACCACATGCCTTGTGTTCTTGATGGACTTTTCCCATCCCCTCTATGATTTATTAGCCTTTGATTCCTTCCTGCCGTTGCCCTCTCTCATGGCACTCCTTAGTGCATGTCATCGGTGGATTCCACTTGGTTACATCAGCTTTTTATCTACAGGGCAGCATGATCTTATAGCCAATGCATCTACTTCATTCTCTGCTTAAAAATCTTTTCGCTGTCAGATCCAGTGTTTCACTTAGACCTCCGCACTGTCTACACTACCCACACTACCACTGAGTTACATTCCAATAATGGTGACTCACCCACATGTAAAGGTCTTGTTTTGATATACATTGATTCTTCTATCTTGGAGCATTTTTCTCATTTTCCAAAAAGAAGGTCCTCGATTTCATCAAATCGATACAAGCTCCTCTATTCCTCACAGCTTTTCATCGACTGTTAAAGTCACTTAGATCAGCTTTTCATTAGGAAACACACAACCAATCACTAGACTTTATTATTGGAATGAATTATCACGTTTTATCTGGAACATGTAATAATTTCTTTTGTTTCCCCCACATTTTATTTTTTTTCTGAATCATACAAACTCAATAAATACCCCAGCCTCTCCCCCCCTCCTCCCTTCTTCAGTCATCCCCCCTTGTACTCTCTCCCCTCTCCCCTTCTTTCACCCTTCTCCTCCCTCCCCTTCTCCCAATGCCTCCCCCTTCCTCCCTTCCATTCCCCTAGAGCATACTTTTGTGTGAACACCAAACCTCCTTCTGAGTCCTTTTTGGGCTCTCCATTAGCATATAATCTCTATTATGACTGTTTAATCTCTTGCCTCTAAGAATCCTGCCTGGAGTCTTCTCCCCTGTGATCCATGCTAGGTGCTAGACTTTGGGGGATCATTGACGTATCAGCCATCATGCAGGTCAGGCAAAGTCCAATCCTGGCTGCTGTAGTCCTAACTTATGTGGAGTATCTTGCATATTGTTGGTCTTCTCCATCTTTAGGCTCTTACAATCTTGCTGCCCCCTCTTGTGCAAGGTTCCCTGAGCTTTAGGATGGGGAGATATTTGACTGGTCTGTTGGAACATGTAATAATTTCAAAAGGACATACTGTCTGGATAACTGAATGAAAATGTCTCCTCACCTGAGCATTCTTTAAAGCTGACAGTGAAAGTTCGGCCAGTTTTCATATGAAACAAAACTAATGCAGAAATATTAGCTATATATCTTAGAAAAGCAAATTCGTGTATTCTAGACTGTCTCCTTTGTGATTGACTAGAGCTATATTGAAATTTCAGATAGGGCAGAAAAGTTTATGGTATTAAAAAAAAGCTGGCTGCATATCAAAATGTTTAGAATTCACAGTTCTTCAATTCACAAGATACTCTGGTGAGACTGCCAAAAATTGTGACAACCAATCATGAAGATTTCCAAATGCTGCCTAGAGGAAAATAGGTTAGTAGCTTTCTTGGTTAAAAGAACTGTTGTTTTTTGTTGTTGTTGTTTTGTTTGTTTTGTTTTTATCATTCTTTGCTAAATAGCTTCAGGCTCTCAGGCTGTTTTCATTTGGGTGAGTACCTTCTACTTAGAAATACAAAAGGAATGTTTGCACCGGTTTTCAACCCTGAGATTGTATTGCTGATATTTTATGGGCAACATTGCACAGCTCTTATTGTGCTAAATAATGCATCCCAAGGCCATTTTCCCTTTGGTTTTGTTGGCTTGTGTATCTGGTTGTTTATTTTTCCTAAGGCAAACTCCTTGCTCTAAGTGGGATAATGGCTCTGACTATTCAACACTCTGAAAGAATGGAAAGAAATCTGCCTCAATGTGGGTTTTAGGAATTAAAAATAAAAACCCTAAAAATCTTATAATTAGAACACATCATACAAGCCTTACAGCTTGTATTTAAGTTGGGAAGTCATTTACAAATTCTTTGGTAAGAACTAAAGTCAAATAGGTTGTAGTCAGATTATTTTTAGGTATGGCCAAATCTCAGCATCTCTTCTTTTGGGAAAGAGAGTTTATTTCCTTGTGCCTTGAGTCTTGTGACTATTTCAGCACAGAAGGACAGGAAGAACATCCTTTGACTTTAGAGATAGGCTCTCAAAGACCTAATGCGCTAGCAAGCATCACAGATCCTTGAGTCTGGAACAGTGCCAATATACCAAAGGTGCTCTTGCTAAAGCCCCAACCTGACCTAGATGCTACATGAACACAATCTTCAATCCATGCCTGTGTAGGCTCTAGGTATGTGAAGAAAAATCTCCCTTAAAGATATAAATATATGAAATCAAAATCATAGAAAATAAAGAAAAAATCAACATCAAAATCTTCTTATTTATTACAATGGTTTTATAGATACCACTAATAGGGCTAGCTTTTAATAGAGCAATAGATAACTGAATGTGTGCTCATGTGTGTTTGAATATATTCTGAATGCAGTGTTCATGTTCACATGCATAATCCATGTTTTAGATTTGTAACCTTCTATTTGCTGTATTTATATCCTTCTATTTGCCTTCATAAATACTCTGATCCAAGTAACCTATGTGAGATAGGTTTATTGTTTTTCTCATGGTTCCAGGGAAGACCATTATGATGGAGATCACACAACAGAAGGCTATGTAACTGAAGCAGGAGGCTGGCTCACATGTCATCAGGAAGCAGAGAGACTAAGGAAGTGAAACCAGAATAACAAACTTCAAGGCAGACCCACTGATCTTAACATTTCCTGATAAACTTCAAGGTTTTTGTTTGACTCAAGGCTGTTTCTGTTTTCATCAAAGATCCAAATAAGAACAGGAACAAATGACCACGTGACAGACTCTGTACTTCCCTGTCACAAAATTCCTTCTGCCAAAGACATTACATTTTAATTTAACTTCATTCATATAGGTTTTGAGAACATGGGCAATTACGACCAAACTCGTCAGTCAAGTTGCTCATAGTCCAGTTCCCAATACAACCTGTGTTCCCCTCTGAAATCTCATGGGTCAGGTCTCCACTGTCTTCATTTTTCACAGTATTATGGTTTTATAGGTTTCTACTGAAATGTCATATCAAGCACTGCTTAGAGCATCTATGGCTTGTTCAGCCCAAAGTTTCACAGTCTTGTACATTTCTCCCACGGAACAATTCAAAAGTCACAAAAACCCATAGCAGAGTAATGACCCCATTTCTATGTCATAAAATTCTCTTATGGTCTCACAACACCCAATAGTCTGTGCCAAATTATGTTTTATTTTAACTCTCCCGTTTGAGTAGTAAAATACTTTCAGACAAAAAAATTAAAAGAGAGAAAGACTTTATTGTTTGTCTTATAATTCCAGAGAGGATGTAGTCCATCGTGAAGGAGAACACAAAGTAGCAGACATGGTGACTAAAGAGATTAATAACTAAGTTTAAAATACTTGTAATAAGATAGACAAGACAGAGAGAAAAAGAGAGAGAGAGAGAGAGAGAGAGAGAAAACCAGTTATAAAACCTCAAGTTCTACGCTAGTGATATACTTTCTTCAAGAAAACTTTAGCCATCTGAAAGTTACAGAACCTTCCAAACAGCATCACTAACTGGGAACCAAGTGTTCAAACACATGAACCTGTGGGGGAATTTTCACATTCAAGCTTTGGCATATGTATTAGCCTGGTCAAGTAATATCAACAGATATTACCTTTTATCAAAGGTAAAACTTCAGGCAGTCTGAATTTCAGACCCCATTATGAACAAAACATGTAACCTTTTAAGATCAACTTTCATTTATAATGGAGATGATGTTTTAGCAATTTCCTATGTTTTCAACATCAAAACATATTATAGATGAAAGCATTTTGTAAAAAAGATGGATGAAATAATACATTTTTTGTGCTGAAGATACTGAAATTTTTAACAAGTCCTCATATAAATTTAATCAGTATATATGTATTCATGAATTTTGCATGCCTTATATAATTATTTACAAAGAGCTGTTGCAGATAGTAATTTCATACAATATCATAGAATATGACCATGATCTGCTACTGAAACACACTCTGCATTTGCCTAAGCTGCAGCAATCAAGATTTAAAATTATTAGAAATTTTATGAAAATACTGTTAGGAGTTATAGACATTCCTTTTCGTGTTTTTCAAGGGAAAACTCTACATAGTATAAAGCTACATCTTCTTTTAGCTTAATCTGTAGAACTCTAGGATGACTAGAGCAGCATCCTGTGCTATTACCAGATACTATTACTCTTTCCAGCCCTCTCTGTCTTGAGACTACCAAGATAAAATTTCCCTAAAGAACTGGAGAGATGGTTCAGGGATTAAATCTCTTCATCACAAGCAGAGGGACCTAACTTTGAATCCCAGTCTCATGAACACCAGGCAACAATAGTAGTGGCCTACACTTCTAGCCCTGGAAGGCAAAGCCTGGGAAACCCCAGAGGCAGATGAAAAGTAGGTAAAGCAATCCAGGTTGATTCCTCCACAGGTACATACAGTGTCCTCTCTCTCTCACACACACAAACTCACACACAAAATATTCTCCAAATAATTGATATTATTTTTTGTCTGTGCCCCCCCAAAAAACTTGCTGATTTGCACAGATCAAAGTTTTAAAGTCATCCATAGACCTTTTATTTTTCAGCTCAACAATTCCTAGTGTTACCCACATCCAGCATAGGTCAGATCACGTTTCCTTAAGTCTATTGATTTGAGTTTGGTCCACACACAAGTCACCAGGGTGTACAAGTACCCTTTGCAGATGTTTAATGTCTTTCACTTACATGCAATCTTGTTATTCATCTCAAAGGAATCAAGCATACTAACGTGTATTAGTTTCAAGTATTGCCTAAGAGGTAAGTAGCTTCAGAGAGCCTGGCAACAGATTTTTTTCCTTTTCTTCCTACCTGGGATCCCCTATCACTTCTATCTTTTGTGTCTTATGCATTCAACTAGCTGGATTATCCTCTTTCTGCTCTGACTACAATATAAACCTAATCACAGTGCTAGGTCTCACACACAAATCAGATTGTATTACTCTCTGCTAAATCTCTGCAGTGACCTAATCTCATACAGGTAATATTGGTTACTGTGGTTACCTATACAGTCTAGCTTCTTGTTTTCCTTCATGATGCTTCTAATATTCTCAACTTCTCTCTTTCCAGTTGAGAAACATCACATAACTATTTCCAGAAACTTCTGGGCATGCACCCTTTCCACAGAATGCAATTGTTATTATTATTTCTTGAGAATTTTTCAACTATTTCAGTTCAAACTTTGACTTTAATGTCATCACATCACAGAAATTATGAGCTCTGTTTTATTTAACTCAGTAAGAATACTTTCAAATATTCATAGAAGTCAGTAGAACGACATTATGAACTACAAAAATACATCCAAGTAGAAAAATCATCAATAAATGATCTATTTTATTATATCAGTCTTCCTTTCCATGTTCTGTACTGATCCTAAATTATTTTCTGGGAAATGTCACATAGCTCATCAATTAATTCATATACTTAAAAGTATATACCCCTTCTCAGGCAACAAGTGATACTATTGGTGTAAAGTTAAATTATCTCTGCCAAAAAAAACAAATTATAAATCAAGAAAATAGTTTATTTTAAAATATGAAATAATAGAACACAGCATAAAAATACACAGGCCCAATCTGGGAATCCCAGTAGCTACTAGGAGGAAGGAGATAGCAAGGAGAAGCATGTTCAGACTTTGGAAACAGGCAAGCTTAGTAAATTGAGAATAGTAGAAATTTCTCTCTATGAGCTGTCAGCTCAAAGAACAGACAGACCGCGTACAGTCTTCATGTGGAATTTCCATAGATTCTGTTTCTGTCTGCTTCTGCTAAGAGACACAGTACTTCCCCACCTCTTTAGCTCCCTCTGAGTGGTTCAGATTACTTCAGAGTTAGTTCAGAGTTGTGAATTCTTGGTCAGCTGGTTTAACTTGGTAAACTAAATTAACTTAAGGGAGGTAGGGTGTAACCAAGACCCTAACATAGGCACCATCTTATTACTTTTATATTTCAACCCACTACATATTATGATCTAATACCTACACCAATCCTTCCTTTGCTTTCTCTCTAAACCTCCATGCGAATGGAAGCCCTGTGAGAGTAAGAAATTTTATATATTTTTGATCACTGCTATGCTGACATGAATTTTTATGATAGCACTGGCACATGTGTGACTTTCCATCAAAATTTCATCAATAAGGAATTGCATTATCTGAATCTCCAAAATATAACTTTAATATGACTTGTCATTACCAAACATGCATTGCCTCTCATAGGTGTGTGTATGAAATGTAACACATCCCAATTGTCAAATCTGACATTCTAAGAGGTAAAATTACATGCTGGTAAAGAATAGATTTATTTTGGGTTATCTTTACAAAGGGATTGAATCACATGCCATTCATGTCTCAGTACTGAGAAGGTGAGCTTTGAATGCTTTAAAACATCCAATTTGCACTTGTGGAAAAGAAACAATCTATCATACACTCTAACAATACTCATGTGCACCTGTCAACAGACAAATACATTCATTAAGCCTGCAGAGAAATGCAGACATACAGAAATAATGCTGCATTCCCATCACTAGAAAAGGAGAGTTTTTGTACAATTGTATTTACTGGAACTAGTGCTGAATACTAATCACATGTACTTACCCTGAAGTAACTAAATATATGACAAAATATGCTTGCTGTTACAATCTTTTCAAGTAATTTTAACAAATGCAAGAATTCATTTTTGTATGAGAGAAGTATTGTGAATTATCTCCTCATCAATTCATTTAAAGCTGGGTTTTCTCCATCTTACTTTATTGATAGCCTTGAGCTGATTGTGAATTGTCCTAGATGAATATATATGAATTTTATATGAATGCCAGGATCATATGCTTTCATTTCAATTCATTATGTCTGGCCTTAGCGTGACCTTTCTGGTTTATTTTATTGTCCTTTTGTCAACTGTTAATAATTGTCCTGCTCTTGATAATGTCAGTGACTTTGGAAAATAAGGAAATTGAATCTTGTAGTTTCAGCATACACACTTAGAATAAAAAAATTAATGTACTTTCTGTACACTCAGTGTTTGTAATTGAAAATGAACATGTGAAATGACAGAGTTCTGCAAATGCAAGTGTAGACCATACTAGCCCTTGCCTCTGATCCTGATAGGAAAAGAAAGCATTCTTCATTCTGTATTCAACAGCAGTTTTAATTTTCACGTTTTCAATGCAGAATATGGGAATAAAAACTTTTAGTACAATCAAAAAAACTCTATTTAGTGTGAGTGAGTGTGTGTGTGTGTGTGTGTGTGTGTGTGTGTGTGTGCATCAGAGGGCACTGTGTAGAGGCTGCTACCTTCTCTCCTGACATTTTTACATGGGACCTGAGAACCAAACTCAAAACCTTCTGTTTGTAAAGCAAAGTCTTAACCTCTAAGCCATCTTTCCATCTCTTTTAGAAGCATTTTTAAATGTTTTATTTCAAGAGAGAATTAGAAAACAGTGAGAGAAAAAAAGCAGAAAGAAAGAGAGAGAGAGAGAAAGAGAGAGAGAGAGAAATCAGGTGCCTATGACAAGCCCCATACATGAAAGTCAGAGAAAGACTGTTAAAAGCCACTTCTCTCCTTCTACCATTCAAACTCTGGGTTTTAAACTAAAGTCACCTGAGTGCAAAAATTTTGTATAGAGACATCCTTCCTCACTACACTATACCAGACTCATAATAAAGCCTTTGAGCATCTTCTGTATAAATGGTAGCATAAGTTGTATGACACTTTTCCTGAGAAAAATCCACAGGAATATTTATTCCTCCCAGATAGGTAAATGACAGACTGAATTAACAACTAAAACAAAATCCATCTTAGTGGACCAATGAGTTTATTTGGATTGCTTACAAGAGTATGGGTAAGAGTTTATTTATAAGAGCAATGAAAGGCAGCTACAGCACTGACATCCATCCCACCAGGGTGAGTGCTTATGAAAGCTTCAGGCCTAGAGCTGTCTGCATGAACTTTTAGGCCACTTGACAGGTGTAGAATCTCCTTCTGGACAGTTTTCCTCCTCAGCAGCTGTTACTGCTGTATAACCTTGGGGAGTTCCCCATGAGTCTTCCAGGTTTCAGAAACTTCTTGATACCTAATGAACCTCCTCCAGAAAAGAATGTGTCAGTCCAAAGAAAATCAATACACACAAGCATCAACTAGTGAAGCTACCCTTGGGTGTTGGGTATTATATTACTATTCTAGAAAACAGCTGCATTAATAACTTTCATCATTTTTATTTCATACTGTAAGAACAAACATTGATGGCAGAAAGAGGGGAAACTAGTGATATAAGAAGGTAAATGATACCTTTAACTACTTCATTTATTAAATACAAACATTTAAAATTTGTAAGACTGTCTTAAAGGATAGAGACTTAGAAATAAGACTTTTTGCTACTGTTCTTATGATCACAATATCCTGTGCTTATTTTCATGGCCAGCAGTGCTTCTCGGGGCACGTTTATGTAAAAGATGGCACCATTCTTTAGCTTTCAATATTACAGAAAAAGGGGCTGGAAAAGTGGCTCAGGGGTTTAAACCTCTGCCTTGCAGGCAGAAGGTCCTGAGTTCAGATCCTAGATCCCAGGTATAGACGCCAGGGGGAAGCAGGGAGGGGGGGCTGCGTTTCTGGTCCTGGTAGGGCAGAGCCTGTGAATCCCGGGGCAGAGTAAACAAGGAGGAGGTGGAGGCGGTCCATGGTGGTTCCCGAATTAGCCCATGGTTCTACACACATACATACACACATGTGCACGCACACACAATTGAATAAAAAAAATCAATAATATTACAGAAAAAATAATCTTTTTTATGAAGGATTTTACATATTCTGTGAGGGGTCATGCCTACATGTGTTTGCTGTGCATATGTTGATATAAGCAAGTGTGAAACACCCAAGTCCCTGCTGTGGAGGCAAGAGTGTTTCTTGCCATTCTGTTCCACATTTTATATTGAAGCAGGGCCTCTCACGGGGCCAGAATCTCACTGATTTGAGTGGTCTAGCTAGTCAGTTTGCCCTGGGGTTCCTATGTCTTCACCTCCTGCCTGCTGGGATTACAAGCGAGCCAATAAACCACACACTATTTAGCTGGCAGGGGATCCAAACTCCAGCCATGACACCTGGTTGGCAACTGCTTTTACCTGCTTAATCATCTCTATCCTTTATCTTCCACCTACAGATATCTATTGTTTCCACCTGGAAATATAAATATTTCTCTAAATCTTTAAAAATTATTTGCATGAGTTGGAGTAATGGGGTGACAGAGATATAGTGTGTGTGTTTGTGTGTGTGTGTGTGTGAGAGAGAGAGAGAGAGAAGGGGAAAGATTTGCATCTTCATTATTCTTGGGATTTAGGAGGTCTTATAAGGAAAGATTTATATTATTCATTTCAAATAACTGTTAAAAGTTTTTCATTGTATTATTGCTTCTCTGTTAAACTTCAATATATCTTTCTAGAAGTCCTTATATTCATGTATTATAAAAAATTTCTCAAATATGTTCTTGATTTTATTGTTTCCTTTCTTTATGCTATGCTCTTTTCTCCAAAGCATAACATATTCTGAAGATTGTTTGCTTTTGTTTACTCATTGATATCTTAGCCTTTGGGGCTATTATTAAATCTCTTTGAAAAGGTGTTGCTGTTTTCTTGAAAGTTTTTTTTAAGTTCTGTTACTGCTGTACCTTTGCTAGTTTTCTTCTTGGGTCTTCTCACCTCACTTGCCAAATCTCTGTACTTTTAATGGATAAATTTCTTCAGACCTTATTGAATACCAACAATAAACCACATATTTGGGACTTCTGGTCTCAGCTTGATTAATTTCATGGGAATGCAATTATGTCTCTAACTTTTTGTGGACAAAAGCAAAAGTTTGATAAATTATAAGCTTTCTATTGAGGATTGGACCACACCTCCTTGTTTCTGGAGTTTCCACAGCGAAACTAAAAAGTTCTATCACCATGGGTGAAACAGGAGGTCGTGTGTGTTGCAAATGTCCTGAGGTCTTCTGGAATTGGCAAGATCTGAAGTCATTCCATAGCACAGTTGGGAAAATATCCTTTTTCCATGACTTCTTCTTTTTTTTTAATACTTTTTTATTATTACCGCTCATACAAACTTAATAGGTAGACCAGTTCCCTCCCTCCCTCCTCCCCCCCCCAATCCCCTGCTCCTCCTCCCTTCTCTCCCCATGCCCCAGTGCCTCCCCCCCAATTCCCAGAGAGTCCTTTATTGTGTATGCCTAACTCTCCTCTGGGTCCTCCTCTCCAATGACGTACAAGGACCCAGTGGCATTTCTCTGAACCCTTTCCTGTGTTCTCCTTAAGCATAGGAACACTACTGTGGCTGTCAATCCCTTGCCTCCAAGGATCTTGGTGCCTTTAGCTGATGCTAGACTTTGTGAGGTCAGTAGTGTGTTGGACATTGCGCAGGGCATGCAAAGTCCTATTATGATTGCTTCAGCCCTAACTAGTATAGAGAATCTTGCAAATCATTGCTCCTCCCATCCTTTTGCTCTTACAATTTTACCGCCCCCTCTTCCGCAAATGAGCTTCAGGATGGGGAGATTAGACTGGCCTAGTTCTATGTGGTTGATATAGAGTCTCTGAAGTTCTGGATTGTGGTTTGTTGATTTTCTTTTGCAGTTTTGCTGCTCCTGCAATGCCCTTCACTCCATCCTGATGGGCACTGTATGTCACCTCCTGGAGAGACAAAGAGCTGTTAAACTGGAGTGTTGTTATAATAGCACATTCAAGGGTAGATGTAAAAAGTAATCATTTTGCAAATGGATGATTGACACCTCCCTCTCTGAGGTTTCCGACTTTTATTACACCATGACTTCTTCTTATCCATGTCTTTCCAGTTATAAATGAAGCCAGTGATGATAAATGTTCATGTTTTATGTTTCTCTTTGACATTTTGTACCAATTTAACCTCAGATTTACCTTTCATTTCTATCAATACAGCTTTTCTTTGTTACACTATTAAAGCAAGGGAGTTGGAAAGACATGAAACAATCACTTGCCTTTTTAGGAAATAACATTTATACTTATTAAAAACTTGCCCTTCATTATCTTCTTATGGGATTAAAAACAATTAGTTGTATACTAAAGTCTGATGACAAAGACTCACTCTTAAACGTTTTATCTAAAGACTTAGATAGTTGGAATCACTTCACCTATAGTCACTGCTGTGGAGAAGATAGCTGACACAACGATAACCGGAATAATGCTATTATTAACTGTTTGTGAATTTACCCTATTCTTGGTACCAAATTCTGTTGCAGTTAGCCTACATGGTTTCTGATAACACACAACAATCAGCTTAAGGGAGCAAGGGGTTTATTTTCTCTTACAACAATCAGGTTACAGTTCCCTGTCCAGTTTGCAAGCCTGCACCATCACCAAGGACCTAGGGAACTTGCCATTCACATAATGGCTAGAGAAGTATAATCCTTGCATGCCAAACCAATGTATCCAGCCAAGTATACAGAAGGATATCCACTTTCTCAAACAGTTCCATCTATTTTATTCACCCACCTGGGGACTATTACAGCATACCACAGGTTGGAACTTCCTCATCAACTAGACAATCTCTTGTTTTAAAGTATACTCAATTATTAATTCTCTACAAATGTGTCCAAAGCTTAAACCCTCAATTATCATGAAGACACCTATAGTTAGCTATTATAGCAACTTAACTATCAAAAATATTTCTTGCTTTATATTTTGGAAAATATAAAGGAAATCTTGATTAAATTTATCCTCTTACATTGACATATTTATGTTCAACAAATTGCAAATGTCCGATCTGAGTAGTAACACATAAAGTTGTTATTAACAATTAGCTAATCAATAGTCATGGAAGCACAGATTAAGTGGAAACAAAAATATTCTAGATGTCATGGCCAGCCTGGGATAAATAGCAAGAATCTGTCTCAAAATTCCACTAAAAAAAGTTACCTAAATATTTCTTCATTAGTAAAAGCAAATAGAAAAATATATTTGATAAAACAAAGTGAATGGCATATAGGTTTAATTACCTACCAAAAAGTTTTAATTGGAATTTCCATGATAAGTAGTAATATTATTGCAACTCTAATTTTCAGTAATAAGAACTTTAAAAATCCATTTTCACCCATTTTTCATCATTAAATAAATGGGAAGATTAGTAATCAGTCAGCTATATGAATTTTTCATTGAAAATACCCACTTCTTCATCATTAAAGAAGTGGGAAGATTAATGATCAGTCAGTTATGTAATTTCCTTATAAAAGTCTGATATTCATATTTTCCCATTTATTTCTGTCTAGTGAAATATTTGCTTTGGCAATCTTATTCCACAGCTACTTATCAAATTTTTTTGATAGTCTGAACATATTACATATCCTTATTGGCCTCAAAATATATTATGATCAGGCACCCAAGAATTGAATAAATCTGTCTCTTTTGTTCATCTCCTTGGTCTTCCTTTCTTCTATCTGTAGCTCTGCCCTCAGCCATACCGTAGAGCTTATTCAGATATCTGTCACTCTGTCATTTTCCCTGATAAAATCACTTTTAAATCAATTTAGCCCACACAAAAATCAAGAAAGCTCTTAATTTTTATTAGATATATAACTGATCATTATCAATTTTCCAAACTAATATTGAAATATCAAAATTTTATTCTTTTGTTTTTTAAAAAAGCTATCAATTTTGTTGGTATCATTTATGGCTATTTTAGTTTTTATTTAAAATTCTATTTGAAAAATTAAAAGTGTTTAAAAAGACACCTCCATAAGGTTCTTAACCAATTTTCAATTTTCTGCCTAGCCGATACCCCTGGCATTTGGTGCCTCTGGCTAAACTAAGCTCTTTTGTGCATGTGCCAATGCACCTGCTGCTTTGTATCCACCTATGCTTTCTCTGGAGTTTTTCTACCATCTTGCTGATTACTTCCTAGGCCTCCCTCAGGATACAATTCACAAGGCCTACATTGTCCTGATCTTTCACTCTTCCCCAGAGCAGCACTTAACTACAATTCCTTCCATACACATGGTAGACTAAATTTTTGCTGATCATTTTCTTCCAGACTCTATTGCATAGTGTATGGTATCATTTAATAGTCAATTGAGTGTTCAAATATAGCAAATCAACTGTATTTGGGATTAACCTAAACAATACAGTCTTTAAATGCTTCAAAAGGATTTTGTGACATGTTGGGTTCATTTATTTTCTTTTATTGATCCTCATTTGAAAACCTTTTTTCCCTAAAAAAAAAAAAACCTTCTTACTAATCTGGTTTTATCCATTTATACATCCATATGAATGTTTTGTTGTTGTTATTAAAATGACTTCTTTGTTCATATGCTATATACTGTGGCCAATATATTCATGATAACTAAATCATTGTACTGTATATCATTTAAACTGCACTTATAAAACTTACAAAAACATACTGCAAAATCTACAGTGTAGTAATGCCCAAGAGCAGAGATCTCTGAACAGTGCTCTTTGGGCAACGATTATTTTAGTGCACAAACTACAGACAGTACTAAAGCAGTCTACTGAGCCTGCATTTCTCTTTTTTTTAATTCATTTATTTTTCCCCAATCATACAAGCTTAATAGGTACCCTGGTCCCCTCCCCCCATCCACCCTTTCCCAGTCCCCCTTGCACCCTCCCCTCTTTTTCCGTTCCTTTCCCCCCTCCCTCCCTTTCTTCCAGTGCCTTCCCCTTCCCCTCTCCCATCCCCTGGAGCATCCTTTCGTGTGATTGCCAAACTTCCCTCTGAGTACTCCACTCTAGTGAGGTATAAGGACTCAGTGGCATAGCCCAGAGCCCTTTCTTGGGCTCCCCTTTAGTATGGGAACATTATTATGACTGTTAATACCTTGCCTCTAAGGATCCTAGTGCCTGCGATACATGCTAGACTTTGGGGGGTCGTTGACATGTCAGTCATTGTGCAGATCATGCAAAGTCAGATTTTGGCTACTGAAGCCCTAACTTGTGTACAGTATCTTGTGTGTCGTTGGTCCTCCCCATCTTTAGGCTCTTACAATCTTGCCGTCCCCTCTTCCACAAGTTTCCCTGAGCTTTAGGATGGGGAGAGATTTGGTTGGTCTGGTTCCAGGTGATTAATGTAGGGTCTTTGGTGTTCTGAATTATAGCCTGCATTTCTCTTTCTAAGTCAAGACTATTCAGGTTGGGAAGTGTTTATTGTGATGTTTGGCTGCTTATTGTAGATTGCTAGATTTACATTAAGCAGAAAGTTTAGTTCTCCACATTTCTATAACTTGAACTTACAATATAATAAAAATGTCTTTTTTTCTGAGTAACAAATGTTAATATTCCCAATAGGATAAGAGAAAAGACTTATTTAAAATTAGAGCTTCTGGCAAAGTAAGATTAAAGACTACTTACTCTTAGTTTGATAATGATTGAATGCTCAATGATAATGCTGCTATTTAGTGTTGCCTAACAAGGCCATAAATACTCTAATTATTCAACTAATGATACTTTTCACAGACATGCAATATTGTTCCAATTAAGAAAGGTAATTTAAGAATGAAAATTATGAAGAGGCTGCTGGGAGATTAAAGGACTTACAAGGACGCATCTCACCATGGATTAGTGAGGATTCTAGCAGTGACTAAATAGGCCATTATAATTATTTTTTTAGTGACAATTTTATTCGATGATATCACAATCATACAAAAAGGCTAACAAATACTCTCCAAACTTAAAAAAAATCTGTTGGTTACGTTCCATGAAGTTTCATCTATATATTCATTGATTTAAAATATAATCACCATTTAGCAGAAAATCTTATCAGTTCACCACATTTTCCTTCAAATATATTAGAGTTTTATAACATGCCTTTGTGTAATTCACATTATGATAAAGTCAAATCCATTAAGGGTTTGTTACAAAGCATAGTTTTCAGTTAAGGAGAGTATTCTGGAAACTTAGCTAGCATCTGTTTCCCAAAATAAATTAAATCTGCCCATGGCTAAGATATGAATTTTGATCCATCTGAAATGAATTCAAAATTGATAATGAGATCATATCATTTAGTCTTGGGACCACCTCACTGATAAAAACATTTATTTCTTGATCTCTTTGATGTTCTTGTCATTTGAAACATGTTGTTTGATATCTAGCTCTGTAATTGTTTAAGTCATAAGAATATATCAATACTTATACCTTATTAAAATATACTGATACCTTATTAAATTAAATAATAAGAAATCTGTTTAAAAGCACACAGAATTCCTTCTGATAAAAGTGAAAACACAACTTGGTAACTTGGCATATATGCTAATTTCCAGTATTATTCTCAACATGCCTAACTCAAATAAAGTGCTACTATTTTTGTCTCTATTATTCAATTATTTGCTTTTCTCTTACTACAAATTTTTCTAGTTTTCTTTGGTAGACATGTTATGAAAGTTTCCTATCTGAAAAAAATTGATTTTTTTGTTTGCTTACCTTTTGTCTTTCTCACTGTATTTCTAAGGATTTCTGAGGATGGGCTTGAACTCTCTTATTTAATCCAGGGAAGTCTAAAACTCTCTGCTTCCCAAATCTACGCTTAGAGGGATGAGTTGCTGTGATGGCTACCATTGGCAACCTGATGCTTAAAATACAAGTTCCCAAGCCCACCTGAAAGACATATTCTAGAATAATGTCGGCTTCAACACATGCCTGTGAGCTGTTTTGATTGAATAATGCATGCAGGAAAACCCTTTCCTTAGTGGGGATGATCATTTCCAGGATGGGAAATTCAAACTATATAAGAATGAGAAGGAAAAAAAAGAAGAGAATATGAGCAAATAAATCTGAACATGCTACAGATAAAACGTGATTATCAGCTGCTTTAAGCTGCTGTAGCCTCAACTTGGAGCTAGAACTAAAACCCCTTCCCTTCCTTCAGTTGCTTGGGTCTGTAATTTGGTACAGTAAAACTGAAACAGTAACCAAGTCAAACTTGATTTATTTTTAAGAAACAAAATGTTAATGCAAAGAAAAATATTTAATAAATAATCATAAAGATGACATGGAGAAGTGATAAAAGTTGTGAAATCTTACTAATGTGGTTCCATTGTTTTTACAAAAAGAAGGAAAATTTTCATGCTTTATATTGAGCTTAAAATGACAAACAAGTGCTATACAGGATGAAATGAAGAAAATTTGGGTGAGTTAAGCAAATGGTTTTACCACCTTTAACCTGGAGTACTCCATCCAGTGTAACAACATGATATAATACTCTATACAACAGCAAAATTTACAGATCTTAATTGGTTTAAGTGTAATGGAAACCCTTATTTATTTTCTTTTTTAATACATTTTTTATTATTATTTCAGCTCATAAAAACTTAATAGGTACACCAGTTCCCTCCCCCCTTCTGCTCCCCCCGAACCCCCTGCTCCCCCTCCCCTTCTCCTTCCCTCCCCATCCCCCAGTGCCTCCTGCCCCAATTCCCAGAGAGTCCTTTCTTGTGCATGCCTGATTCTCCTCTGGGCCCTCCTCTCCGATGACGTACAAGGACCCAGTGGCATTTCCCTGAACCCTTTCCTGTATTCCCCTTAAGCACAGGAACACTACTGTGGCTGCCAATCCCTTGTCTCCAAGGATCTTGGTGTGAGGTCAATAGTGTGTTGGACATTGCGCAGGGCATGCAATGTCCAATTATGATTGCTTCGGCCCTAACTTCTGTGGAGTATCTTGAAAATCATTGCTCCTCCCATCCTTTTGCTCTTACACTCTTACTGCCCCCTCTTCCGCAAATGTCCCTGAGCTTCAGGATGGGGAGAGATTAGGCTGGCCTAGTTCTAGGTGGTTGATAGGTCTCTGAAGTTCTGGATTGTGGTTTGTTGATTTTCTTTTGCAGTTGTGCTGCTCCTGCAATGCCCTTCACTCGATCCTGATGGGCATTGTATGTCACCCCCTGGCCAGAGACAAAAAGCTGTTAAACTAGAGTCTTGTTATAAGAGCACATTCAAAGGTAGATGTAATAAAAGTAGGAAACCACAGTGTGGG
The DNA here is from genome assembly GCA_023101885.1 of Typhlomys cinereus. Taxonomy (NCBI): domain Eukaryota; kingdom Metazoa; phylum Chordata; class Mammalia; order Rodentia; family Platacanthomyidae; genus Typhlomys; species Typhlomys cinereus. Next base: position 1,844,246 of record JALPQD010000161.1, read on the forward strand.
AGGGGTCTATCACCCATTTGCAAAATGGTTACTTTTTATCTGCCAAACTATGTGCTCTCCTCTTCTGGTGAGATCACACCCCCTCAGTAGTAAATGATCAGGAACAAAAGTCTGTGAACTTAATCAGATGTCTCATTACTTATTTGAGTCCTTAATGGAGGCCTATTGTCTCTGCTGTAACATGGTCCCCTCTTTCCTTGTTTCTGGTGTGGCCCTCCTACCTCATCCCTCCTGTTCATAATCCTTGCAGTTACTGTAGGTATTACAGAGATTTTTCTTTGAGTGTCTCTAGGTGGGCTGGGTGGGTTTGGTACTAGGAGCCACCTATTAGGGAGTACATACAGCACTTAATTTTCTGGGTCTGGGATACTTCACTTAATATAATTGTTTCTAATGACATCCATTTCCCGGAAAATTCCAGTAATTCATCATTTTTGATGGCTGAGTAGTACTCCATTGTATAGATGTACCACTTTTCCTTATCCACTCTTCAACTGTTGGACATTTAGGTTGATTCCATGACTTTGCTATTGTAAACTGTGCTGCTATGAACATGGTCATGCTTGTGCTATCGAGGCAAACCTCTGCTGTATGGGGGGTTATTCCCAAAAGTGGAATAGCAGGGTCATATGGCATTTCAATCTTTACTTTCTTTAAGAATCTCCAGACGGCTCGCCAAAGTGGCTGTATGAGCCTGCATTCCCACCAGCAATGTAGAAGAGTTCCCCTCTCTCCACATCCTCTCCAGCATTTGGTGTTGTTTGTATTGTGGATTTTTGCCATCCTGACCGGGGTGAGATGATATCTCAGGGAAGTTTTGATTTGCATTTCCCTGATGGCTAAAGAAGTGGAGCATTTTTTAAGATATTGTTAGACATTTTAATGTCATCCCTGGTAAAGTTTCTTTTAAGTTCCAGGGCCCATTTTTTAATTGAGCCATTGGTTTCCTTGGTGTTTAGTTTTTTAAGTTCTTTGTGCACTCTGGACAGCAGAGCTCTATCAGATGTGTGGTTAGTGAAGATTTTCTCCCATTCTGTGGGTTGCCTTTGAGCTCGTGTTACAATCTCTTTATCTGAACAGAAGCTCTTTAATTTCACAAGATCCCAACTGTTGAGAATTGGTAGCAGTGACTGTGCCATTGGATATCTGTTTAGGAAATATTGGCCTAGCCCAATCAGCTCGAGGGAGTTCCCTATCCTTTCAACTATGGTTTTTATAGTCTCTGGCCTGATATCAAGGTCCTTGATCCATTTGGAATTAAGTCTTGTACATGGTGACAATTATGGGTCCAGCTTTAATCTTCTGCATGTGGAGATCCAATTTTGCCAGCACCATTTTTGAAGATGCTGTTCTTTTTCCATTGGATTCTTTGGGCCCCTTTGTCAAAGACCAAATGGCTGTAATTTTGTGGGCTTATATCTGGGTCTTCAATTCTTCTCCATTGATCTGTGTGTCTATTTTGGAGCCAGTACCAGGAGCTTCCTGGTGGAGTTTTTTGGATCACATAGGTATAAGATCATGTCATCTGAAGATAGGAATAGCTTGACTTCTTCCTTGCCGATTTGAATCCCTCTTATGTCCCTTTCTTGTCTTATAGGCTTCAGCTAACACTTCAAGTATAATATTGAATAGAAGTGGTCAGAGTGGACAGCCTTGTCTAGTTCCTGATCAAAGTGGGAATGCTTCCAATTGTTTCCCATTGAGCATAATCCTTGCTGTGGGCTTGTTGTATACAGCTTTTATTATATTGATAAAGGTTCCTTCCATTCCTACTGTCTCTAGCTTTTTGATTATAAAAGGGTGTTGGATCTTGTCAAAAGCTTTTTGTGCATCTATTGAGAGTATCATGTGGTCTTGGACTTTGGACTGGTTTACATAATGAATTACATTTATTGATTTGTGTATGTTGAACCAACCTTGTGTGCCGGGGATGAAGCCTACTTGGTCCCCATGAATGATCTTTTTAGTATGTTTTTGAATCTGATTTGCTAAGACTTTTGAGAATCTTTGTGTCTGTGTTCATCAGAGAGATTGGCCTATAGTTTTCTTTTTTCAGTGAATCTTCTTTAGGTTTTGGGATTACAACGATATTAGCTTCATAAAAGGAATTTGGTAGTGTTTCTTCCTTTGCTATTTGATGGAACAGTTTAAGGAGTATTGGAGTTATTAACTCCTTAAATGTCTGGTAGAACTCTGCGCTGAATCCATCTGGTCCAGGACATTTTTTGGTGGGAAGATTTGAGATTATTTCTTCAATTTCCTTATATGTTATAGGACTATTTAAATAATTCACAATTTCCTGATTCAATTTAGGTAAGTTGTGTTTACTTAGAAATTCATCCATCTCTTTTGTGTTGTCAAACTTCACAGAGTATAAGTTTTTGAAATATGATGTTATAATTCTCTGGATTTCTTGGTTTTCAGTAGTGATAACTCCATGTTCATTTCTAATTTTGTTAATTTGGGTTTTCTCTTTCCTGCTTTTGCTTAATTTAGCTAGGGGTGTATCAATCTTATTGATTTTTTCAAAGAACCAGCTTTTTGACTGGTTGATTTTTTCTATCATTTTCTTAATCTCGATTTCAGATATTTCTCCAAGCTAATGGAACCAGGAAACAGGCAGGGGTAGCTATTATGCTATCAGACAAAGTGGACTTCAAACTAAAAAAAATTATAAGAGACACAGATGGATACTACATTTTAGTCACATGTAAAATTTACCAGGAAGACTTCACAATACTGAACATATGCACCTAATACAGGCTCCTCCACATTCATTAAGCAAACACTACAGCATATAATGTGAGAAATAAACTCCCAAATGATAATTCTTGGGGATTTCAACACTGCCCCCTCAACATGGGATAGATTAACAAGTCAGAAACTTAACAGAGACACATTGGAACTTAATCAAACTGTTACTGAAATGGACCTTATAGATCTCTATTGAACACATTTTTCTCAGCGGCACATGGAACTTTCTCCAAAATGGATCACATATTGGGCCACAAAATGAATCTCCACATATACAGGAAAGTTGAAATTCTAGCCTTTACTCTTTCAGACCACCATAATCTAAAGCTTGATATCCACAACACAACAAACAACAAAAAATACACTAACTCCTGGAAACTAAACACTATGATGCTGAATGAGAATTGGATTGAGGATATGCAAGATACTCCACACAAGTTAGGGCCGAAACAATCATAATTGGACTTTGTGTGCCCTGTGCAATGTCCAACACACTATTGACCCCACAAAGTCTAGCATTTGCTAAAGGCACCAAGATCCTTGGAGGCAAGGGATTGACAGCCACAGTAGTGTTCCTATGCTTAAGGAGAACACAGGAAAGGGTTCAGGGAAATGCCACTGGGTCCTTGTACATCATAGGAAGGAGGGCCCAGAGGAGAGTCTGGCATGCACATTAAAGGAGTCTCCAGGGATTAGGGGGGCACTGGGGGATGTGAAGGGAGGGGTGAGGGGAGGGGAGCAGGGGGTAGAGGGGAGGAAGAGGGAGGGAGGGAACCGGTGTACCTATGAAGTTTGTATGAGCAGAAATAATAATAAAAAATGTTAAAAAAAAAAAGAAATTACAAAGGAAATTCAAGATTTCTGGGAAGTGAATGGTAATGAAAATTCATCTTATCAAAATCTTTGGAACACAATGTAAGGTGTCTTAAGAAATAAGTTCATAGCTCTTAATGCCTACATCAAAAAAATAGAAACATCACAAATAAATGACTTAACAATGCAACTTAAAGTTTTAGAGACACTAGAGCAATCAGAACCCAAAAGCAGCAGAAGAGAAGAGATTAGCAGAAGCAGGGGAGAAATATCCGAAATTGAGATAAGGGGAAATGATACAGAGAATCAACCAGTCAAAATCTGGTTCTTTGAAAAAATCAATAAAATTGATACACCCCTAGCTAAATTAAGCAAAAGCAGGAAAGAGAAAACCCAAATTAACAAAATTGGAAATGAAAACGGAGTTATCACTACCGAGAACCAAGAAATTCAGAGAATTATAACATCATATTTCAAAAACTTATACTCTGTAAAATTTGACAACAAAAAAGAAATAGGTGAATTCCTAAGTAAGCACAACTTACCAAAATTGACTCTGCAATTATAAAAAACAGCCTGGTACTGGCTCCAAAATAGACACACAGATCAATGAATAAGGATTGAAGACCCACATATAAGCCCACAAAAATACAGCCATTTGATCTTTGACAAAGAGGTTCAAAAAATCCAATGGAAAAAGAACAGCATCTTCACAAATGATGCTGGCAAAACTGGATATCTACATACAGAAGATTAAAACTGGACCTGTACTTGTCACCATGTACAAGACTTAATTCCATATGGATCAAGGACCTCAATATAAGGCAAGAGACTATAAAAACCTTAATGGAAAGGGTAAGGCAACACCCTTGAACTGATTGGACTAAGCCAACAGTTCCTAAACAGAAATCCAATAGCACAGTTACTACAACCAATATTCAACAGATGGGATCTTATGAAATTAAAGAGCTTCTGTTCAGATAAAGAGATTGTAACGAGCACAAAGGCAACCCACAGAATGGGAGAAAATCCTCACTAACCACATATCTGATAGAGCTCTATTATCCATAGTGGACAAAGAACTTAGAAAACTAAACACCAAGAAAACAAATGGCCCAATTAAAAAATGTGCCTTTGAACTTAAAAGAAACTTTAAGTTCTTAAGGGATGAAATTGAAATGTCTAACAAATATCTTAAAAATTGCTCTGGGGAGAAAGGAACAATCCTACATTGCTAGTGGGAGTGCAGGCTTATACAAGCACTCTGGTAAGCTGTCTGGCGATTCTTTAAAAAGTTGAAGACCCAGCTATTCCACTTTTGGGAATGATCCCTCATACAGTGAAAATTCACCTTGATAGCACAGCCATGTTCATAAAAGCACTGTTTACAACAGCAAAGTCATAGAATCCACCAACGCCCAACAGTTGATGAGTAGATAAGGAAAATGTTGTACATTTATACAATGGAATACTACTCAGCCATCAAAAATGATAAATTAATGAAATTTGCCAGGAAATGGATGGAATTAGAAAAAAACATATTGAGTGAAGTATCCAAGACACAGAAAATTAAGCACTGTATGTACTCCCTAATAGGTGGATCCTAATACCAAACCCACTTAGTGACATATTCAAAAATAAATCACTGTAATACCTACAGTAAATGCAAAGATTATAAACAGGAGGAAAGGGGAAGGAAGGCACCGCCAGAAACAAGGAGAGAGGGGATGATGCTACAGCAGAGAATATAGGCCACCATCATGTACTGCTATTAAGTAATGAGACATCTGGTTAAGCTCACAGACTTTCCTTCCTAGTCACTTGCAACTGACGGGGTTTGATTTCAACAGTAATGGAAGGCAAAGAGTCTGGCAGATAGAAGGTAATCGTCCTGCAATTGGGTGACTGACCCCCCCCCCATGGTCTCCTACTCTTATTCCATCTACCTTTGAATCTACTCTTATAATAAGACTCTATTTTAACAGCCTTTTATCTCTAGCTAGGAGATGATATCCAATACCCATCAGGATGGAGCCAAGGGCATTGTAGGAGCAGCAAAACCAAAAAAAAAAAAAAAAAAAAAAAAAAGTCAACAAACCATAATCCAGAACATCAGAGACTCTATATATTACCACCAGGAACTAAGCCAGCCTAATCTCTCCCCATCTTGAATTGAAGCTCAGGGAAATTTGTGGAAGGGGGGGTAAGATTGTAAGAGCACAAAGATGGGAGGAGTAATGATATGCAAGATACTGCACACAAGTTAGGGCCAAAGCAATCATAATAGGACTTTGCATGACCTGCGCAATGTCCAACACATTATTAACCCCACAAAATCTAGCATGGACTAAAGGCACTACGATCCTTGGAGGCTAGGGACTGACAGTCACAGTAGTGTTCCTAAGCTTAAGGGGTACACAGGAAAGGGTTCTGGGAAATGCCACTGGGTCCCTGCACCTCATCGGAGAGGAGGACCCAAAAGAGAGTTTGGCATGCACATTAAAGGATGCTCCGGGGATGGGGAGGGATGCATTGGGGGATGGGGAGGGAGAGGTTGAGGGGGGAGGGGAGAGGGGGAATCAGGGAGATAAGGGGAGGTGGAGGAAGGGAGGGGACTGGTGTACCTATTTAAGTTTGTACGAGTGGAAATAATTTTAAAATTTTGAAAAAAAAAGAACATTAATCACCAGGACCTAGGCCAGCCTAATAGAGCTCTCCCCATCCCAATGCTCAGAGAAATTTGCCGAAGAGGGGACAATATGATTGTAAGAGGCTAAAGATGGGGAGGAACAATGATATGCAAGATACTCCATGCAAGTTAGGTCCGAAGTAATCATAATAGGACTTTGCATGATCTGCACAATGATCAAAATGTCGTTGACCTCCCAAAGTCTGGCATGGATCACAAGCTCTAAGATCCTTAGATGCAAGGGATTAATAGCCACAATAGTGTTCCTATACTAAAGGGTAACATAAAAAAGAGCTCTAGGCAATGCTACTGAGTACTTAACCCTCATCAGAGAGGAGGACCCAGAGGGAAGTTTGACATGCACACTAAAGGATGCTTCAGGAATGGGGGGAGCACTGGGAGAAAGGGAGGGAGGGGGGAAAAAGGGGAAAAGGGGAGAGGGAGCAAGGAGATCCAGGGAGGGATGGAGGGAGGGATGGGAATGGGGAACCTATCAAGTTTGTATGAGTGGAAAAATTAAATTAAAAAAAATTTTCAACTTATATTCATACAGATAGAATTGACAGTTATTAGTGTCTTGACATCACAAAATTAGTGGCATAATAAAGATTTGAGAACGGTTTCTGCAACACCACTGTTCTACACTTCCTCACTTGTAGTTATTTTGCATGTATATATGCATATTTATATAGATAGATTTCCTTAACAAGTATTATATAGTATGTAATCAAACAATTAAAAGTGTAGCATTTATCATACTTTGAGTTGCAGAAAATTCCAGAAGAATCTAATTGAATAAATAATCAAGTTAAAGTCAAGGAAAATAGTTTCAAAATCTATTTCATCATTTTCATTGAGTTAATGCTTGAATTAAATATTCATTTCTTATGAGAAGCCACATATACAAGACACATGTCCAAGTATATTCATTGTAGACAAAAGCATAATAAGAAGACCTCATTCCACAATGGTTCCAGAGCCCCAGCTTAGGACTACAAATCATTACTCAAATTGCTTGACTGATTTAGCAAACATAATTTCTCCCACAAGATTGGTTTCTACTTTACTTCGCATCATAAAAATTGGATTTTTCTGATTTTTTTTGAATCCCAATAGACATGAACATCATGGACATTAGAGAATTTGGGAGGATTTTAAGATTCTCCTTGAACAATTTGTGCACATGTGACTTATCCAAGTTCTCTATGGTATATTAGTAACCAACCCCTCCAAGTCAGCCTCCCATTGTCTTGTAAATCCTTAGACTGTCCTATGCTCATTCTGTAGCCTTTCTCCCATGTTATGACTCACTGAAATCAGGGATCTGAAATTGCCAATGAAAGATGAAAGTTCCTCCTTATTAAGGAATAGAAGCTTTACTATCAAGACATTGATCTGAGTGCACTGTTTGCTCAAGTCTTAGAAATACCATAGAAAAGAATGTGGACTTCAGCCAGGCCATCTGCCTTTTCAGGACACCAGCATGGACTTAAACTGGGAAAGCTGGATGTTATCTCTACCAGCCCAAGCATCACTCCACTTCCTAACCTCCTCCTTTCTCAGTTATTTTCATTATATTAACAATGAATTTATGTATTTTCATTATCTATTCACCTTTCCCATACACACTGTTCTCCCCTCTAACTAATTCCCACATCTCCCTGAATGTGTCATACACTGGGTCATCTTTGAATTTATGACTTGATTTTTGGTGGTGACTTTGTCTTTGCTTTCAATATTTGCTTCAGCATTGATGAGCATGCCATAAAAATGATTCTCTGTCAATTTTTCTTTTCTTTTCACCAGATAATTTCTGGAAGCACTTCTAGAAAAATCTAGTATCTTCACTTTTTATAGCTAAAGTCCTTCTTCCATAGATTCCAAAGCTTGAATCAAATGATATCTCACATTTTTATAGCAAGTTTCCACTGTGTCTGTTGGCAATGACTCATTTCTATCACTTATTCTGAACTGTCAAATTTCATTTTTCATTTCCTTCTGAAAATACATAAGAGAAGAACACATATTCTCAGATAGTGAATTAATGTTTAACTACCAAGAGCATGGTTTTATCAAGGACACTTCCAATCATCTGTATAGAGTTCCTTGTTCCATTCAAATTAAGTTACATACGGTGATTTTTCACTATTTATTTGAAAACACAGGCTAGTTGACAAAATTCCAGAAAAGAGTAAAAAGATAAATGATTAGTTTCAGATATCAAAGGCATCTAATGTAATACAATAAAGGGATTTCTTTTAAAAATGTTGATATTCCTATCTAAAGTTTATAATGAACTTGGACCAAAAAAGCAGGTGTAGGAATCCAAAACCATCTAAGCCAAGCACCAACATTTGGAGCAGAAGGCAAGCACACTGACATAACACGCAGAGACTACTGAAGCATGTGTAGGCTGCAAAGGGAACTCAGTGCAAGGAACATGCTATGCAGGCCACATGGGAGGCAGAATCTACTGGCATGACACTTATCTCAAAAGACATGTGGAAATCATATACCCTTGTCCTAGACCCTCTTTTCCTCCCCACTGAGCTGTTCTTCCAAAGGTCTGGGCAGAGGAATCAAAAAGTTTTACTTCTGGGAAAGTGAATCACCACCTGCCTCATATCCACAGCTGCAGATCTCACAGCCAGTGGTAGCAATTGAGAAAAAATGGGGAATTATGCAAAAAAATGTTTGCAAACTACCCCATGAGTTTCTTATCCTCCAACCTTTGTTGGCTCCAAGGAATTTTGGCAGCCAGTTTCAGATTCTATATCCAAGAAAATATAGAATTTCTCTCCAGTTAAGTTGGCTAAGCCAAGAGAATTTGGAAATGGAAGAGCCCCCCCCCCCACACACACAGGACAACAACAACAGCAAATGTTCCTGCACAAAGAAAAATCCACCTACATATCTGTAGCACTTATGAAATCTGAGGTGATGATAGCTAATGTATGAATGAGTATAGTTCCCAGAAAAAGAAACACTGTCATGTACTATTTCTTCTTTGCTTATATGAAGCACAAATAGAGGTTATAAGAAGTAACAAGGGGAGGGAGAAAGTAAGGAACAAGGATATGTTTCTGGAAACTCTGTGACTTAGGAAGTGGCATCAGGTAGAATACCTGGACCCATGAGTTCAAAGCAATATATAGCTTATGAGAAAGAAAGAGAAAAAGACAGAAAGAGAGTGAGAGAGAAAAAGAAAGAGAGAGAGAGAGAAGAAGAAAGAAAGAAAGAAAGAAAGAAAGAAGAAAGAAAGAAAGAAAGAAAGAAAGAAAGAAAGAAAAAGAAAGAAAGAGTGAGGAAGGAGAGGAGAGGAGAGAGGGAGGGGATAGGAGGGGAGGGGAGAGAAGGGGTGGGAATAGAAGGAGTGGGGAGGGAGGGAAGGGAAAGGAAGGGATGGGAGGTTAGGAGAGGAGAGTAGAGGAGAGAGTGAGGGGATAGGAAGGGAGGGGGAAGAAAGGGGTGGGGAGGGAAGGGAAGGGAAGGGAAGGGGTGGGAGAGAAGGAAAGGGAAGGGGGAAGGAAGGGGGAAGGGAGGGAAGGGGAGGGAAGAGAGGGGAGGGGAGGAGAGGGGAGGGAGGGAAGGGTTAGGAAGGGAGGGAAGGAGAGGGGAGGGAAGGAGAGGGGAGGGGAGGGTTGGGAAGGGAGGGAAGGAGAGGGGAGGGGAGGAGAGGGTTGGGAAGGGAAGGGAGGGGAGGGGAGGGAAGGAAAGGAGAGGGGAGGGGAAGGAAGGAAAGGAGAGGGGAGGGGAGGTTTGGGAAGGGAAGGGAGGGGAGGGGAGGGAAGGAAAGGAGAGGGGAGGAGAGAGGAGGGGATAGGAGAGGGGAAGAAAGGAAGAAGTAGTGAATTAGAGAGAAAGGAAAGAAGAAAAACAAAGGAAGAAAATAATCATGTTATTTCAACATTTCCATAACCTCATACATACATATAAAGCTTTAAAAAGCATGTTTGTTAAAAATGATAATAGTTTAGGTTACCATTTTGATGGATATGTGTGTTTCTGTGAGCATGAATTATAGTTCCTACTAATTTAACTCCTTCATGTCCATTATTATTTCAAATTTATATTAAATTTTTCTTGGGTTTAGGTAAATATTATAAACCTAAGTATATGTATTAAATTTTAAATTAGTACTATTGCAATCATTCATTTTAACAACTGACACAAAACATATTCTCAGAGAAGTGAATAAAATCAATATTTAGGTTCTTTTCATATGAGTCATTCTTAATATTATAGTTTATTACTAGATTCAAATTTCTTATTAATTTTTATTCTGTTTTTAAAAGTCTGTTAGTTTTCCTCTCCATTTAATCATTTCAAAATGGATAGAGAACAGAACATGAATTCAGTTGGTAAAGATATTGATCTTGGGCTGGGAAGATGGCTCGGGTTAAATTCTTTGCCTTGCAAGAACAAGAACCTAAGTTTGAATCCTGAATCCTACATAAGAATGTCAGGTGAACGTGATGGGATCCTACATTTCCAAGACAGAGCAATAGAACAAAGCAATAAAGGGGTAAACAAGCTGAGATGATTCCTGATGTCACCCTTGGGCCTCTACCACCATACACATAAATGCACATGCACACACAGACCAAAAACAGTTACTGGTTTTTTGTCATTTCTTTTAATCTGGGAATCAAAAAAATTCTTGATCTTGGATGTCGATATTGAAACCATTGTTTTTTAAATATCTTTCTTAAATATCTATCTAGGAATTTTGATCCCACAAATGGAACATTCAGTTTCCCCTTTCTCATCCCTAATCTCAAACAGCAACACATTATCAAAGTTGTACTTCTGGAATTTACTGAAATTCTGGGAGCATATTATGATTCAATGAATTGTCTTATTTTCTTTGCAAAGATAGAACACAAGTTACAAAATGTCATTTTATTGCTCACATATAGTCAAAAATGACCATTTCAAAGTGTGTACACTGATAGAACAAATACAACTTTAAACACTTCTCAAATGAAAGAATATTTTTGAAACAGCAGAAACCCAAATCCTTTTTCCTTTCATGACACGTATTTCTCCAACAGTTATAAGACTAAGATTTCCAAATCTTTGTATGATCACCCTTCAAATGTTCCCTTTTCCCAGTCCACACTTGACTTTCACAATATGCAAAGTGTGACCTTACTTTCCTGATGATGACTAATTTCCATATTTAATAATAAATACTCAAAAAATAATTGTAGTCTTCTGTCATAAAATAATTATCCCCAATTAGTTTGACATCACTTTAAAAAAATTTTTAGATAGCTTAGCACTTCTGGGCAATTTAAAACACAGAGGATAAATTCTTCCCCCAAAAATACAATTTTCCAAGTTGAAAAGATAATTGTCCACTAATTCATCCTTTGGTAAAATTTGCTGAGATCAAGCAGGAGTCAGGCTCAAGTGCTACCAGGAATGAAGAAAAGAAACATGCTTCTCATCAGCTCCTCTTAGCAAGACAAGCATCATGAATTAGAAAGTTGAATCACAGCACGAAGCATTACATGTCTACATATCTACAAAATACGCGCACACACACAAAGTGAAGTCAATAAGTAAAGAAGCAGGAATTCCTCCCCAAGTCCTGCTTGAAGAGGCTCTCTTCGCATTTTCCCATTATCTCTTCTCTATTCTCAAAAACTGTCCCATGCCATCACAAAAATGACCAAGGACATTTAAAATGCTAAGCAGGAGCAATGGAATCACTAGAATTCTTTCTACCTTCGCATCTTTTCTTGTGCTCTTGTCACACAAGGATGGCATCTCTTATGCTGGCTCTTATGTAAGCTGTTATATGACTTTCCCAAGCCACATAGTTGGCTATAGCTCACTTTATCTAAAGTACAGAACTGGGCAATTCTTTCATTCGAGGGCTTTTCCCTAATCATAATGTGCATGACTCCAACTACCAATGAAATCATAAGCTCTCCAGCAATGGAAACTATGACAATCCTGCACAGTGACATAGGCCAACTGTTGTTTGACTGTGCACTGTGTATATTTAGAAGACTGGAAATAGTTACACATGGTTGTGCATTGCATTTCTCAAATTAATGCCATTATTTGTATCTTTGCCCACATTAAATCTAGTGTAAGTTGAGATGTCTAATTCAATTGTATTTATTTACCTCTTTCCACTGGAAAAGTTCTCCCTTGTTGAGTTATCCTTATTGTTTTTATCTTTTGAGACATTGAATCTTTTTCATGTCTCTGGACATGTACTTTGTAGAATAATACATTTTATGCAATAATATGACGAGACTTTAGGACTCATGTTTGGTTAACATTTCTGGGAAAAATATATAAGTGGTTTCAAGAACATTGCATGCTATTTAATATCTTTTTGCTAATTTAATTCAGCTAATATCTCACTGATCTAGAAAAAACATGCATTTTTTAATTTTAAATAATGGGTCCTAAAACCATACCAGATCTAAAGAAAGAACAATGCAGACAGGCCCTGGTATGTCTCAAAGATAAATAAGCTGAAAAAAGTTGTCAAGTGAATAAACAACAAATCTAAATCATCTAACGTGCACCATCACAGGAACAGTTAAAAATAAACTGAAATCTTTCTCAAAAACTATGTTTTAGGTACTATTAGTATATGTACAAAAATGATACATAAAAAGCTAATTTGCTTAGCTACCAGAATCAATTAGCTAAGTATGTAAGTCAAATCTCATATAAATCATACATATAAATATGAATTTAGCAATATTCTTAGTGTTCCTTTTTCCTGATGTGGTCATTTACAATGATTTTATTCATATTCTTGTCAACAAAAGGAATGATGTAACCATAGTTAATTCCTGTGTTCTCATTTGAGTATTCTTTTCAGTGTATCTCTTTTTCAAGATAAGGTTTGAAATTTGGGGTGAACCTTGAAGAGTGCTTTGCATTCAACAGCTCTTTTGTGTTTCTTTTATGACCACCAGGTGGCAACAAATGCTTGAGGGGTCACCAGTTAAATTACTTCACTAGAAGTCTCAATCTCATTAGTATGCCTCCATGCTTTCTTAGATAAAAGTAAGATTTTCTGCTCATTAAATTCACCCAAGAAGATGTTTTATAGGAGTATCATCAAAGTGATTCAATTTAACATGAACCTTTCCTGACAACCTAAAATGAAGATGCTTCGTATTCTCTGAGTAGAATATTACTCAATTTGACAGCAAATGCTAACATGCTATCAAATATATTTGTTTGAAGAGGAAGAATTTTTCAGACTTGAAGAACACTCACTAGAGCCGCTTGTTACACACAATATACAAGTTGATGCCAATGCTCTAAAAATCCCTCAATGATTTCAGGACCCAGGACGAATTCTTCACAGCAATCATTGAACAAAACCATATTCAAGATTATAAGTGAGTCCGCTTGTTTTTATGTTATTCTCTATAAGAAACTTCACTCTCCTCCATTCCCATGTATTTATAGATTACAAATAGTTCTTTTATCTTGACTGTACATGGATTGTTCCATTATACAATGTGCCTAAATACTCTGGCTGAAATACACAATTTCTTTTATAGTATGCCAAAAGAAAACCAGGCTAGGAATTTTAATGCAAACAAATTGGTTAGGTATTATTTTATTTTCTGTTGATGCTACCACAACATTTAGTTTTTAGTTTCCAAGTTTAAACTGAAATTAACATTGTGAAATTTTGCAAAAGGTTAAAAGTATAATTTTTTGGAATATGTTAGTCCAGAAATGGATACATGGTAGAAAGAGTCTAAACCAAAGTGATCAGAATGAGAAGACAATAACTGAAAAGCAATATTTTAACTCTGAGTTTATTTAAAATACATTTTAATGAATTTACTTTTAGTATTTAAATATAATTATATATTTATTTTTGCTTTAAAAAAACAAGGTTAAGGAACTTTCAATCCAATTTTCCCTGAGTATTGCTTATTTAAAATTCTTTGATCTTTTTCAACATTGAAATTGCCCCTCATAAGTAATAACATTGAACAATTGATATGTTTGGATGGGAAGACATAAGAAGGGTCCCTTGAGTCCTTAGACCATTTGATTCATGTCATCATGCATCAAGAGTAAATAAAAGATCCTATTTTCTTCTGCTAAGAAAGCAATCATTATATAGAAAATTTTAATAGAGATAATTAGAGTGCAGTACGATTAGTAAGACATTTTCATAATAATTTTATGAGCTTCAAACCCAGAGCTGGCAGATAGGAGTCGTCTGGCTGGCCAGCTTGCTCTGGATGTTCCCAGGCTCTTTCTTCCAGGGTTGGAATTATAGGTGGGCTGTCATGCATGCCCAGTATTGTACTAGGGATTTGGGTCATGTGACTGCTCCATTATTTTTGCCTGTCAGAAAAAGACTTTAGCTACAGAGCCATGTCCTCAGCCCCAAAACAGCTATGATTTTTTTTTTAAAATCTAAGAATCTGACATCTAATTCACTCTTTCACAGCCCATCCATTGCAAATCCTGTTATTCTGTTCCTATTTAACATGATCTCTTTCTCTCTCTCACTCTCTCTCTCTCTCTCTCTCTCTCGCTCTCTCCATCCACTGTCCCTTTGCCCTTTGGTAGAGGTCCTTACCTTTGGATAAAACAGCCTCCACAGAGTTAGATATTGTTATCATGTGATGTGGCAACATCCTCAAATCTTGGCGGCTTCTAAACAGGCTGATTTCCTTTTCTTTCATTTATTCCCCATTCATAGTCAGCTTTGCAGGTTGCTTGTGCTCTTTTCATTTGGGATTCAATTTGAAAAGGAGTATCTTCCATCAGACTTGTGAAAAGAAGGCTTAGAACTTCATAAGCTCTCCTGCAGCTTATGCTGGAGGCAACATCTTAACCAACCTTAAATTAAATGACTGTCTGAGAGTGTATTTCACGAGGTCTCATCTATGCGGACCAGAACATACTTTGAGAGTGAAGTAATCTACAAAAACCTTTACCCCTAGTGTCACTGAACTTTTCTCAGAATGCCACTGAAGTATAAACCAAATCATTTCCACAACCATCATTTTACTCACAAGTTTAACTCACATTATGTAACTCTGTTTTTGTTAGAGCAAAGAATGCAAAATTCTTAAAAACTTTTTACACTTTGGATCCTGAGTCCCTTGACTTACAGTATTGTCTGTCTCATTTCCTTTCCATTTCAATAATTCCAGCACATTCTGTTTACTTAATTCCATGTCTCACAAAGATGCTGCTATCACTGTCTCCAATGTAGAATTGCCTTTTCCAAAATCAATACCATCAAAACATGCCATTGCTTTCAAGCCAAGATGGATTATGAATCCATGTTTCTACATTGAAAGTGGTTTAAATAGTCTTAAAATGTGTTGTATTTGCTTCTTTGATTACTGGAATTACTACATTTATATTATGATTTTAATAAGAAAAGTGAAAGTTCTTCCTGAAGTCTAACACAGTTTATATATTTGTCAAACTGATAGATATTAAAAAGAGATTATTTTGAAAAGCTAAATGAATGTAAACTATAAAGATATAAGAAACATTTTTATTTATATAAGAGGAAAATATAAAATGGCACGTCTAATTCAATGCACTTCTTCAAATTTAATTAACTGAAATACATAGAGTTTACTTAAAATGACGACAAATAAATGTAAATAACGCTTGTTAAAAATTACTTACAAGTGGGCTGGAGAGGTGGCTCAGGGGTTAAGCCTCCGCCTTGCAGGCGGAAGGTCCTGAGTTCGGTTCCCAGATCCCACGTATAGACGCCAGGCGGAAGCGGGGGTGGTCTGCGCTTCTGGTCCTAGTAGGGAGGAGCCTATGAATCCCAGGGCAGAAGGAGGTGGAGGCGTCCATGGTGGTTCGCGAATTCGTCCGTGGTTCTACAGACACACACACACACACACACACACACACACGCGCACGCACATACACACACACACATGCGCACAGTTGAATAAATAATAATAAAAAATTTTAAAAAAATTACAAGTCTTCTAATAATATATAACAAAGCATCTCAAAGTGAAAAAAAAATCCTGTTCTTTTCCTTGACAAATAGAATCCTAAATTCTAAGAATCAAAAAAGCTTAGTGAAGAATCAAAACAGCTCAGGGCAATTTTCTGTCTCTGTTGCTCAGTGAAAACTACTTTTGGTTCCCACAAGATCATTACCATGTATATCAAGATAGATAAAATGTTTTGGTACTGAGGAAGGGATAACTAAATACTTTCTATTATTTTAAAGAGCCTATATCTCAAATTTAAATATACACATACTCAAACACAGTCACACATTCTAATGCAGTGAAATTTTTATTCATGATGTCATGAATAAAACCTGTATGCATAAGTCATGGTAATAATGACAAATAAATAATGATAGAAAGATATATAGATGGATAGATGACAGATAGATTATGTTGATAAATATTGTACTAGTTATCCTCTGTGTTGCTGTGAGAGAACACTCAAAGTCAAGTAACTTATGGGAAAAAAGGTAGATTTACTCAACTTACAGTTTCAGAGAAGAGATACAGACTTTCATGGCGAAAGGTGGCATGACTTGTGGCAGAAGCTGGAGACAGGCTGACACACCCATCCCAGAGGCTGAGAATTGCTAGAATACCATCTGTAGGAGCAAGCATCTCCTGGAAGTAGGGTGGAGCTAATCTACCTGAAGGCCCAGTCCCTGTCGCTGCCTTCCTCCAGTAAGACTCCACCTCCTAAAGATGCCATGACCTTCCCAAATAACTAAAGATTCAAACACATGAGCCTGTGGGGAACACATTTCAAACCATGACAAATAGATAGGTAGGTAGATATGTAGATAGATAGATAGATAGATAGATAGATAGATAGATAGATAGATAAACTTCTATATATATGTGTATGTTCTAAACTACCAAACAAGTATATATTACATATTCATATTTTGTATCACTTGTATTTCAATAAAAGTTTTAAAAATACATATCAACACTCCTTACATCTATAGGAACAAAATCACTTCTATGCAATTTCAAATATAATATCCACTAATTGAAAAGGACAATACTTTTTAATTCAAGAAGAAAGTTTTTAATTTAATATTTGAAAACCAGATAATTTATTATAATTACTAACAAAATAAAGATTAAAAACACGCAAATTTACCACAATTTTAAAAAAATTCTCGTGCTTTTGTTTTTCATGAGATTTAGATTGCAAAATATTTTCCAAAGTAAAATATTTTAAAACACCAAAGAAATATTTAAGTTATACTAAGAATACATCTTTAGAAAAAGTAGTGACATGGTTTCTGAAGAGAGACTAAGAAAATTATTGTTGTTTAAAGTATTTAATTTATATATTTGAAGGAGAAGATGGGAAAAGTGGCATGGGTGTGCCCCATGTCTTGTGGAACCTAATAGAATATATTTTCAAGGTGGTTACTTTTTTTAAAAATTCAATTGTGTGTGTGTTGAACCACGGGCAAATTCGGGAACCACCATGGACTGCCTCTACCTCCTCCTTGTTTACTCTGCCCCAGGATGCGCAGGCTCTGCCCTACCAGGACCAGAAACGCAGGCTGCCCCCTGGAGTCCATACGTGGGTCTAGGATCCGAACTCAGGACCTTCCGCCTGCAAGGCAGAGGCTTAACCCCTGAGCCACATCTCCAGCCCTGATGATTCTCTCTTTCTAACATGGAAGCACTTGGAACCAACTCAGGTCTACTCACTAAGTCATGCCGATGCTCCCAAACAGGATGACTATTATGCAAATATTATCAATAAAAAATGTTCTGCTTGCGCTGAAGAGATGACTCAGAGGTTAAGCCTCTATCTCACAAGGAGAAGGCCCTGAGTTCTTACCCCTTATTCCATGTCCGAAAAATGGAAGAAGCCTGTACTTCTGGCTCTGGAAGGAAGAGCCCGGGAAACTCCAGAGCAATGCAAAGAATAGGTAGCACAATCCAAAGTGATTCTGGAAGTCACCCTTAGTCCTCCAAAGGCACACACAAATAGACACACATGCAAAAATAAAATAAAACTAAAAAATGTTCAGCTTTTATTATCAAACACCAGAATCAACAAATTAGAAGCCATTGACTCAGATAACATTATGTAAAATAACAATATTCTAAGAGTTTTAGTTATTACATACTTAAACATATTTTTGAGGTAAAGTGTGATATTACCATACATATATGTAATATGTTGTCAAAGTTATCAGTATTTTTCAACTTATTTTTAGTTTTACTTGTTACAGTTAAACATATTTATAAGGTGAAGTGTGACATTACCACACATATATGTAATGTGTTATCAACGTTATCAGCACTATTCTTTTACTTAAATGTTATTCAGTGCTTTCAGAACTTCTGAAATTCTCTCTTCTAGCTTTTATATATGTAATAAAACTTTATAAGTTATAGACAATATGGTGTGTTATGAAAATAGCTTGAATTTAACAAATGTATGGGTTAACCCATTGAATAAAATTAATTTATTAATTTATAATATATAGGTCATAAAATTGCTATTCTATGCCTTCTTTCTCTTTTGAAATATTTCTCTCTTGAAATAAATTCATGTTTACCCAAGCATTTGAAACCATAGACCATAGCTCGATTTATTATATTTAGGGGTTAGGTTGTACCTTATAAACCAGCTCTGTTTTCTTCCATCTTCATAGACAAAGGTAGAGTATTGTTTTAATATGCATTTCTTCCATCCAAAGAGATGTTAGGGCGGGGAGACGACTCACTCAGTGGGTAAATGCTTGTTATGCAAGCAGCATGAATAACAGAGTTGGGATCCCAAAAACTTACAAAAAGTTAGATTCTGTAATATCCTGCTGTATCCCCAGTGATTCGATGGAGAGATGGTAGGCAGAGACCAGACTCCCCAGAACCTGACTGTCACATACCATGCTAAACTCAGAGGTGGACAAACAAGACAGTAAGTGAGACTCGACACTATGATTGCCGGCTGACCTTCACACACACACCTGCACTCACATGAAAACACCCACAAACAAACAAAATGTATGCATATCATATACACACCTAAAATATATGTGTACATACAAACATACCCACAAATTAAATATATAAGTGAAAAGTAGCTGAAGGGCTGTGGTTATAACTCAAGGGTAAAGTACTTTCCAGGATGTGCAGAGCCTGGGTTTGGACACCACATTCAGTTATACACAAAAAGGAAAAGAAATAAATTGAATTTTAGCAGAATGAAAAGAAGTAAAATTACAAAAGGGACTAATATGCTTTGCAAAACATTTCAAATGGGAAATGACTGTCCCATTTTTAAATTTATATCCAAACTCATTTGTGAGTCAGAAAAAAATTATCCATCTGGAAAGAGATGAACGCTTGTCCTCTCTGTATTTTGAATATTTTTTGCATTTAAAGCCCTCTGTTCTATTTATAACCTAGGATTATTTTATGTCACTTTACTTTTGAGCAATAAGTTCAATTTTAACATTGTTTAGAACACAACTCTTGTCGAGATTCATTTCTAGCTATTCATTTTCTGTTGTGTTGAATGCAAGTCCCATCTGTTTTTAATATCAGCTCATCAGTAGGTTATTAGCCTAAATCCCACTGGATGTTGCAGGACGCTGACCAGCGTGTTTACAGCATGACACTGAAACAAAGTCAAGTGACATTTTAGTGCAAAGGTTCAAGGAGCAGCCGCGGACAGGACCATAATGGTTCTTCACACTAACATTCTTTCCTGTTTCTTTCCTGCTAGGTGCAAGGGATGACCTTCCCATAGAGAAGGTAGAAGTTCAGTCTGTAACACTGGGCGACTTCACTGCACACCGATAACAAACGCTTCAGTGAATGAGTAGTGTTTGTGATGAAACTTAACCCACCATTCATGAGTAACCCATGAATGACAAACCTTTTAAACCCTGCTTTCAAATATTTCTGAAGGAGCTAAAGCTCTTCACTAAAGAAGAATACATAACATATATTACGTAATGAAACATCTATCAGAAATTATTTCTTTAAGCCACACAACTTTTTTCTTAATTTCAAACAAAAATTGACATCAGCAATTACAATTGATACTTCCATAAATGTCCTTCAAGTGACACAAATGCCATGTGTGTCCTGGGCACCATACAAAGTGAAATTCTAAAGAGATACATTTTCTTCAAATTTTATATTCCAAACAAGTATTACCAGTGTCTTTGGCAAAATATTTTGCTGAGCTGAGAATCTCAGTCTTTGAAGGTTCTCTTCTCCCTGTGTAGTCAGCTTGCCCAGGTTCTCTCTAATCCCAGCACCAGACCATTGATAAAAACAACTCAGTGCACTGGTTCATTTCTTCTGGAAACTGAGAGAGAGAGAGAGAGGGAGAGAGAGAGAGAATGACTAAATGATCATGGTTATTTGGATTTTGCTTACTAGAGAAAACTTAGCAGCCTGACAGTCATCATTTTTTATCTTATGGCATGTGAGGGAGCCACACACCATAGCCATTTAAGCCATAATGTCGAATGCTTGATGTTATCAAATCCTGCCTTTGTCATAAATAGTCTTTTTGGTTAAGTAAAATTGTTTGTAAGAAAATTTCCCATGGAGAATGATAAAGTAGTGGCCTGCCTGTACTTCTAGAACAAGAAAGTTTGTGGAAGCCTAAGCTAGGAAAATTTATGTAGTATCAAATTACTCACTCCCCTTTCATAAGGGACACCAGATTATTTCATATTTTATATGACGGGTTGAATAAGCAACTTTGCCAGAGGTAAGGATAGCATTGTGATTATACTGTCTGCCAAGTAGGCCTTTATATGAGGCAGAGCATCTTTACTCTATTGCATATTCTTGATGTGGCAAAAAGAGAAGAATTAGGGCATTCTCTAAGAAAAGGGAAAACCAGTCCATAGAATTTCAGTCATACAGACAAGATGGTCTAAAGGAGATTGAGGTATAAACTTGGAGACCTGAATTCTGAGCTTATATGATAGAAAGAAATAATCAACTTTTCAGTTTTCCTCTGACCTTCTCATGCATGCTGATGCTCAATGACCCTGTTCTTTCTTCTCTTTATTTCCCTCTTTCTCTCTTATTCTGTCTTAAATATACATATATATATATGAATCAAACAGATAATTTCAAAAAGATTGCAATCATTTACCAATGCTACGTAAAGCCAAGTTGTACAACGAATGTGGAATGAAAATGTGTGTTAGCGGGGTGAAGAGGTAACAGGCTGATAACTATTCTGTTTTCAAGATGCGGGTGCTTCCTTGTCCAGACAAGAACAATAGCATATTTGGTGTTGAATTTAAACAGGCAAACATCAGACATAAACAGAAATAGCAAATGAAGTCCTGTCCTCTCCAATATGCAGACATCTAGTTTTCTCAATCAGCCACAGGGTATGAGATTAACTCTTAACTATCATGTTCTAGCTCTGAGAAACCCAGAAGAATACATTTCATTGGTCCTTTCAAATAATTGTTGGAAACCAACTATAGTTTCATAATTTAAGCACATGAAACAGCTGTTTATGTACAAGTGAAATCTACAGTTTTATTTTAGAAGACAGATCAGTGAGAGAAGACAGTGATTATTAAAGACTACGTTTGAGAATCTCAGACCTAGAAACCATTTTCTGTGCAGCTCTTAGGAACATAAGGCTGTTTTTCTGTTTGTTAACTATTGTGGGTATTTCACTTATGCACTTTTCTTTCCATTCCTCCCTCCCCCCCCCTCCACTGACAATTTCACATATGTTTACAATTCACATCAACTGCTGTCATCCCCAACCCTTCTCATTTGTGCTGATCCAGCAGGTTCAGAATCTCCTGAGAGATATTCTCTGGATTAAGTTGGGCCTCTGGACATGTGTGTGAAAGATCGTTCTGATCACACTTACTAATGTTTGAAGACACTGCCTATTGTGTGCTGGATCATTCCACAGGCAGAAGATCCAGAACTGCGTGAGGCATACAGAAGTGGTCACAAATATGTGTACATTCATTCCCTCACCGTTTCTGATTTGTAACCATGATGCAACCAGCTACTTCAATCTCCTTCTGCAACTTCCCCCTAGTGATGAATTATAACTTGGATGTGTAAATTCCACAAAACCTTTCCCCCAAGTTTGCTTGAGTCAGACATTTGTCACAGCAACATGTAATGAAGCAAATATACTATCTTTGAGAAATTTTTGCAAACAATTCTGCAAGATACTAATTTTAGATAGAAGATACTTAATGATACTTAATACTTAGTAAGGGAGCCAAGATTAGCTAAAACCAAACAAAACTGAATCATTCTCAGCTCTTGCTTCTTTGAGTTGATAAGAAAAATGAGATAAAAAACATAGAACATTGTGAATTAAATTTCTATCACTGAGAGCACAAAGAAGGAATGTAAGAATACAATGACTGAAAAATTAGGCTACAGAAGAAGAAAATCATTTCTTTTTTCCTTCTAAGCAACTAGCATCCTTTGTAACAGATGAAGCTGTAAAGGAAGGACATAGTATTTGCTAAAAAAGTGATCTAATCTTCATTATGACATATTACTCAACATTGATTTGTGAGTTTTAAAGAATGTTTGATTTAATGACAGGATACATGACTAGAGTAATGTCTCTAAGACTTCTCATAAAACAGCATTTTTATCTGAAAGTATTAGAAAATAAATTGAAATAGCCTAGGATTTGTTATAGGTGTTCCAATATACAGTCAAAATCTACAAAATCTCAGCAAGTAAGTTTCAAAAATGAAAAGGAAAAAGTTCTCTTTTTTTAATTCTAGACATAAAATGGAGAATTTTGAATGTCCTGTGAGACATGAGTCCACTGACTCAAATCACTTTCTATAATGATTTGCAAGGTAGCCTTCCTGCTGCCAGGAATAGTAACTCTGCTGAGCACATGTTTTACTAAATATGGTATGAACAAAGCATTGAATCTGTTTAATGAAGGAAGTTGATGTGAAAGGATGCATGGCGTGAGCTTGGACATAAGAAGGTGAGAGACTGTTTATACAGCTCTGTCATACAGCACACATGGAAATCACAGTTGCTGTGAAACTTCCAATGTTTGCAAACTGTTATATTTCTCTGAATTATGTCTAGCTAACTCTTTTTCAATTCCTTGCTTCGCTGGAAGATTTAATAAAAAGTTAGTGACCAAGCAGGAGAACTGGGTGAACATGTTTAAGCAATAACAAGATCAACAGGCCTCTTGAGGGTCCTAATATGATTCAGCTGTGCATTGACCGCCTACAGAAGTTTGGAAGAGCAATGCAAGGCAGGAACAGCAAAAGCAGTAAGGAAGGGACATGTGAAAGGGAGCTGCAAAACCTGGAAGCATTCCTACAGAATTCATAGGTACTCAGTCTACAACACAGTGAAAGCACTCAAGATGGAATCAAAGTAACTAAATTATGGATATAAATACTATTCGTATATAAACTCAGGATACTTAAGTTACAGACTACAGATAGGGCCAAACAGAATAAATGTAAATCTTATTGACTTTTAATAGACTAATGTTGTTTATAGTCACTAAATTGAACTGCCCAATGTTTGTGAATAAGTAACATTCCTCTAAAAGTTATATTGACATATATTATATTAGTGTACTTACCTCCTTGTTGCTCAAAAGATTTGCCTTCTTCTTCATATCATTGTGGAGAACCAAGAGGGCCTTTAACTGTAATAATGTTCATGGTTGTGAATTTTAAAAAAATAATAAAATTGCAAATGTTTGTAAACTGTAAAAAAAAAAAAAGATTTGCCTTCTTGAGGCTACAAGATAGCTCAGAAGGTAAACACCTCACAACCTAAGTTGAATTCCTAGAAGTACACATGGAAGGAAAGAAGCAACTTCCAAAAGCTATTCTCTGACTTCCACTCATGTGTTATGGCACAGGTGTATCCCCTCCTCAAATAAATAAATTAATTAAGACATATTTTAACAAAGATTTTCTAGGATAGAAATAGACTAGAATAGGAAGAAAAAAAGCATAAGTGATCTCTGCTTTTTGAGAGATTATCTTCATAAAGAAAAGCGGTGTGGAAAAGGAAGGACTCAATGAATATGCTTTCTTTATCACATGAAGGGCATTCTTTCCTGTGGCCTGTGAATGGCATGATCTTCTGGGGCTACACAGGCTTTCTGTCCCTGTTCTTTTGCATGACAGTGGAACCTCTTTCTGTGGACCTTCTTTGTCGTCCATATTTCAAAAGTATGTCCAGAGTTGTCACTTTTTTCTAGAAGCTTTTCATGGCTTGATTAAATTGATATTCTCTTCTGTTTCCATAGATGGATGAATAAAATTCCTTAAGAATAATTATAACCATTTGTTAAAATAAAGTGGTATTCAATGAATAAAAGTGTTATGTAAGTATGATGGGGGAGAAGGAAGGGGAAAAAGGGGGAAGGAGCAAGGGGGTCCAGGAAGAAGTGGAGGGAGGGAGGAGACTGGGGTACCTATTAAGTTTGTATGAGCGGAAATAAAAAAAAAACTATAAAAAATAAAAAAGTGTTATGTAAGTAAAAAAAAAAGTAGTATATCAGAAAAAGAGATGCCAATAAGACCATGAAGCCAGTGGGCAAGAAAGAGTAAATACAGCAGTCTTGGTTGCTCAAATCCTAGACATTCTGAAGGAACTCTGTACTTCAGAACTGTCTTTCAGCTGGTTAGGGCAATACAACCTCAATTTGGTCTACCAAGGTAGTTTTTGTGTCTGAAACTGTGAGTCATTCTCTATTGTTTTAACCAGATAAATTTTATCTATCTCCACAATGTGATTTATGACCAACCTCTGGTGATAGGGGCAGGAAGGGGATGAAGTCTGAATCACCAAGGTCATCTCTGTGCATCCTGCAGGCTAAGTGACTGACCCTCAATCAAAACCTTTGAAACTAAGATTAATGTGAGCTTCTTGTAGTAGCAACAGTTGACGAATTTCATACATTGTTTCTGGGAGACTTCAGTGTCTGTAGCCACCTCTTGAGGAGAAATCTGAAAGCTTATGCTTGGTTTCCATGAGTTTGTATCCAAAGAACCATTTCCTTTTCTAACTTTGAATATTCTCTTTTAGCCTCATAAACTATAACCACTAAGCATAATAGGTTTGTAAATCCCATGAGTCATCAAACCAAATTATAAATATTGAAGGTATCATTAGGAATCCCAAAGGTTGAATGTCTTGATTATCTTTATCTACTACAAATCAATTTACTACACAATCATGCTTCATACTATTTCCAAATAGTCATTATATAGAAATTATTTCAATGAATGTACACATGTATGTGAGTCTCCAAACTTATTTGAGCAGAAAAATACACATATTCATTAATCATAGTAGAACTGTTCTTGTAGGACAAATTGGAAGTTGTAGAACTCATTTGTCATCAATGGTCCATCATGGAACTTCATAAGTCTTGTCTTGAAAGTTACTGAAGGTTTGGAAATGATAACATAGCAAGTTAACATATCTGCACATTTATACATGGTCAGGAAAGTTTACAAAAGTAAGACAAAATACCTGTACTGTTGTGAAGTCAAATAAAGAGCCTGGTTGGTGGCAGCCCAGAATTGGTATTCAATAATTCCATATTTACATAATTAGTAAATTAAAAAATTTTACATGGTACTTTGGAGATAGTTCAGTCAGTAAAGTGCTTGCCCTGCAAGTATCAAAACCTTGTTTCAAGAAACAGAGTAAATGACTCCTAAGGAACAAAGACTAGGGTTGTTATCCTTTGGCCATCACAAACTTTAACACACACACACATGTATACAAATATACTCACATAATTATACCCCCACACATGCACATATTCACATACACCCACAGATGATATTCATGTAACACTTGTAGGTAAACATTGTATATCTCATTATTAAAAGATAGAAGACAAATTTGTCTAAGTGACTAAATTAAAAATTATTTCAGAATATATTCTTATAACAAGACTCTAATTTAACAGGTTTTTATTTCTGGCCAGGGGGTGAATTCCAATACCCATCAGGATGGAACCAAAGGCATTGCAGGAGCAGCAAAACCGAAAAAAAAATCAACAAACCATAATCCAGAACTTCAGAGACTCTATATCAACCACATGGAACTGGGCCAGCCTAATCTCTCCCTATCCTGAAGCTCAGGGAAATTTGCGGAAGAGCGGGTGGTAGGATTGCAAGAGCACAAGGATGGGAAGAATAATGATATGCAAGATACTCCACACAAGTTAAGGCCAAAGCAATCATAATAGGATTTGCATGACCTGTGCTATGTCCAACACATTATTGACCTCACAAAGTCTAGCATGGACTAAAGGCACTAGGATGCTTGGAGGCTAAAGACTGACAGTCACAGTAGTGTTCCTAAGCTTAAGGGGAACACAGAAAAGGGTTCTGGAATATGCCCCTGGGTCCTTGCACCTCATCGGAGAGGAGGACCCAGAGGAGAGTTTGGCATGCACAGTAAAGGATGCTCTGGGAATGGGAGGGGGGGAGGCACTAGGGGATGGGGAGGAAGAGGAGAGGGGAGGAGGGAGCAAGAGGATCCGGGGGAGGTGGCGGAAGGGAGGGGACCGGTGTACCTGTTAAGTTTGTATGAGCGGAAATAATAATAATTAAAAAAGAAAAAAAATTATTTCAGAGCTGAGAAGATAACAAATTTGATGAAGTTCATGCCACATGAATCAAGGACCTGAATATAGATCCCCAACGCTCATACAAAACACTGTACTTTATATCTTCCACCTGGTATCCCAGCATCCGGGAGGAAGAATCAGGGGGAGCCACTGGGCTTGCTGTCAGTTCAGTATAGCAGAGTCAGTGAGCTCAGGGGTCAGTTAGAGACTGTCTCAAAAATAAGTTGTTATGACTACAATGACACAGACTAGTTCTCATAGACTAGTGAGGAACTCAGGAGAAATAATTAATTGCGAATGGAATCTTAGGGGCCAGGGCTAGAGAGGTGAAGGAGAGTGCCCCTATCACCTAAGGAATGGCCACTTAATCTGCAAAAGAGGCCTGAGCGCCTTCTAGAGCAGACAGCAAAAAAGAAACCATGGGAACCACACAAGCAGAAAGGAGGGTAGGAGAAAAAGGAGGAGGAGGGGCATTGGCAGCCACTTACTATGTTTGTAAAAATAGAAAAATAAAGAATAATTAAAACAATAAGGTGTTAAAAGATTGATGAAGACTCTCTGGTGGCAACATGTGACCTTCCAATGCACACCACACACACTGAAACACCTATTAGACACACAAAATAGTCTATTTCTGTCACACACACACACACACACACACACATAATTCCTATACCTTTCAAGCATGCAATAGTTGTCTTATTAAAATGCATTAACCAACAATAGGTTAGAGAATGCCCTAAAATTTGTGCATATTTGAAAATATTTTTTGTATGCAGCTATACTTCTTAATGTTGGACTTGGCATTTCATGAAGTGTATAATATGCGGGGGATGGAAAGAGATGGCAAGTGAGAGTTATGGATGTGGAAATTGGATAAGGACTAACAATAGGTACGAGAATGACAACTTGGGAGATGAAGGAAACCAATTGTTCAGTCTGTGTCTTCAAGACCACCTCACACTTGCTTTGTATTATGCCCCAAGGCTGCAAAACGCCATCTTTAAAAATTAAAGTTCTATGTAAAGTTAATAAGATAGTTAAACATTCTTGCTAAAAAAGCCTTAGGAAAACTAAAGTATAAATAAGTAATCTTTTAAAGCTAAAACAAAAAGAAAGAAAACCTTCCTGATTTTACTATGAGTCACTACAGAAAATTTTTATTGGAAAGTTTTCTTCTTCCATTATAAAATTCACAGGTACATAAAAGAAACACAAATGATAAGCATTTCAAATTAAATCTTTCTTTAAAAGATTTTATTTTAAATATCTAATAAAGATTGGACCTTGTAGGACAAAACTTTGCATTAATTAAAAGGTATTGAGATAGGATCTGAGGCAGGATTTAGGGGCGTATTCAGACTGCTTCTTGTCTGTGCTTGATAATGAATTGAGAAACAGGACCCAAAGATAGAAGTTTTTAAGCAAGCAGGAACTTTATTAGAGGAAGCAGTATTAGTGAAAGCTAGTAAAGCTCTCCCGTAGTGGGGAGAAGTGGAGCCTGGCAGGAATGGGTTTTTATGGGATTTGGGCAGGGTCCTGAGTGTTGATTCCTTCCTGTAATCCCTATTGGCTTCTCTGAGTGATTATGGTGATGTTTTTTCCTGATTGGCGATGGTCTTGATTTACTAGATTATTTGTAAGGATCATCCCTGAACTTCCTCTTTTTAAGGTGCTTTTCCTGTTCGAGGTCCCAGCCCAGGGAGAAGGATTTACGGTTTCCTCCCTGTCAGTGGATGGATGCTGGCACCAGACAATTGTTGAAATGAGATCTTGTGACACATGAGTGATGTTTGAATCATAACCCAGGCTTTTCTCATGTTTTCTTCTCACAGGACCTTAGTCCTATACTGACTTCCTCTCTACCTAGATCAATATGCAAATAACCAAACAACAAAAGATCCGAAAGAGAGGTGTAACTTTAAATAGCATCAAGGTTAAGGACACAGGTTTTAACTGGTCTTTCTTCACACAAGATAAGCATCAAATCATGATGAATAAAACAGATTTCAAAACCAAATTTACTTTCCAAACCAACTGAGGTTTCCAGAAGAATAAGAATGCTGAAAAACACATGAATCAGAGCATGTTTTATTCCAAAACTTTTACAACAGAGACTGAGGATGTGGTTCAGTTGGTATAGTGCTTACCAGCATACATGCCACTTATATACAACCCTGAGCATTGCAGAAATGCACATTGTGGTGGGATACATGCCTCTAATCACAGAAGTGAAGGCAGAGTAGAAGGTACAAGGTCATTCATTCTCATCTACACAGGAAGTTCAAGAACAGCCTAGGCTACTTGAAAGCCTGACTTAAGAGTTTCTTTTCAGTACTTGTTATGTTCAGATAAGGTTTGACCCTAAAACACTTGTGGTGGAAACTTGGTTACCAATATAATAGTATGCTGCAGATATTAGGACTCATCATGGACGTACAAATCTAGGAAGGAATTTTGTTAGTTCTCTGTATCTTGTCCTAAAAGAGCAAGCTCACTCTCTCTCTCTCTGTCACACACACACACTTTCTGTTGTGTGTCTGTGATGTAGTTTTCACAAGGAAATGAAGCATGTGTCATGCTTTTTGATGTTTAATACTTTTTCTTCATAAGTACCAGATTCTGGCATTTTCTTCTAGGAACACAAATTAAAGAATCAGAAAAGAGGGGCTGGAGAGGTGGCTCAGGGGTTAAGCCTCTGCCTTGCAGGCGGAAGGTCCTAAGTTCAGATCCTAGACCCCATGTACAGACGCCAGCAGAAGCGGGGCGACCTGCGTTTCTGGTCCTGGTAGGGCGGAGCTTGTGAATCCCGGGGCGGAGTAAACAAGGAGGAGGTGGAGGCGTCCATGGTGGTTCCCGAATTCGTCCGTGGTTCTACACACACACACATACATACACACACGTGCACACACATACATGCACAATTGAATAAATAATAAATAAAAAAATTTTTAAAAAAGAATCAGAAAAAAATAGTTAGAATTAGAGCTTTAAAGGTAAAATTGTGAATATTCATCAATGTTCCTGACATTATCTTAAAGATAATAATTAAAAGTGCTTATTACCACCTAATACTTTAAATCTGTAAATTATATTTACTCTATGATCAAATAATCTATATATCTTCCCATGGTGAATTTTCATAGTATTTCAGCCATTTCTTGATCATAGCATATTTATTTTAATATCATTTTAAGTATTGTGTGAAATACATCTTGAAATCTGTTATGTCTTCATTCTTAGTGAAAATAACTCATGAATTTTTAATGTGGAAAATTCTGTTAAAATTGTATTTCATATGAAGTTTATATCTCTTCAAAAAGTAAATAGCATAAGAAAGCATCATATTGCTCATTAGTTGGTCCTTTCCTTCCTAGGGCGAAATGTAATCTCAATATGAGAAAGTTCTAATAAAGAAGTAATAGATATCCCATGAGATAGCATAACATTATTCCAAAGTTATCAGGCAATTTTCACTATCCTTTTCATCTATAAAAAATCTTATGCAATAACTACATGTTGTGTAATCTTAGAGAAGAAGCTGTACACCATGTAAGATTATGACTGGTGAAGTCATGGGAGAAGACTTGAATGTCTTTCTCACTTAGTGTTAGTTGTAATATTCAGATTCTACATTATTCTATATTAGGGGATAAATGGTATACTACTCATGAAATTATAACTATATACCCTTTTGCAAACCAAAAGTTTTAATATTTTCATTAAACAAGCACAGAAGTTGAATAGAAAAAGCATTACAATTTGAAAATTCATCTTGTTCAAAACCCACATTGAACCTTAACTGCCTCTGTAACAGTGTTAAGATGTGGGACATTGAGGAGATGACCAGTCATAGGATTGTAAGAGTCCACTTACTTTCGTACTCTTGTCCTGCTGCCTTCTGATGATTGTAACAGAACAGTCCCCTGTAAGACTCCCTGATCTTGATTTGATTTCCAGATTCTAAAAAGTACAAACAAATTTCTGCCAACTTAAAGCATTATCTGTGAAATTCTGATACAATGCAGCATAAGGAACAAATACAGAAAGGAACTAACATTTAATTAAATATACATGCTAAGCTTCCCCTTCCTGGATTGCATGCTGAAACGATCTTTTTAAGAGACCAATATGTTCAAGCCCTGAAATTTGAAAATGCATCCTTATTTTAAATCACCACTGTAGTGGTATTCACAAAAACATTAATATGAGAGACTCAGTTCTGTTAGCACCAACTAGTAATTATTAACTATGTTCATGACATTAACAAAACTATTCCTTCTTCACTCATGAAACATCATTAACCTGTTTTATTACACTCTTGCCCTTACCTTCATATTAGCTCCTACAACAGGGCTGACCACAGGAGACTGTTGCATGCATGGCATTCTCTTATTCTCGTCTCTATACCTCCCCAACAACCTCTTAGCAATGGAGAATACAGGGCAAAAACAGAAGAAATTTAGCTGTCTTGAGCCAAATATCCTCCCCCATCCTCTGTCCTCTATAAAAAAAGACTCCAATGCTACCACATGGAACTGAACATTCTTCAGACATACTCACATTACCATCCTGTCCTTCTATATTTTTAATAATAATAATAATAATCTCCTACATTTCCTCTCCCTGTTTTCTCCTCTACCTTTAAAAATCCAGCTTCTATATAGACTATGAGTTCTGATTTTTACACTGGAGACTCCACTGCAGACTTTACTCCCAAATACAACCTTTGCTGCCTTGAGCCATTCACTCTTTTGTCTTTTCTTGATGACCCTGTAGTAATCACCTGTCTTACTGAAAAGGCTGCCTGTTGCTACTTTGCTTAACTTTACTTTGTTATTTTTGTGTCTATCTGTGTGTCTGTGTGGATGTTTGTGAGTATCAGAGAGCACTGTGTGTGTGCCTGTGGAGACCCAAAAGTGGCTTATGGAATATCCCTGGATGGTTTCTACCTCCTATTTACTTTGCTCTGCAATTTCCCAGGCTCCATCTTCCAGGACCAGAAGTAGAGGCCACCGCCATTTCTGCCTGCCATTGTTATATGGAGTAAAGGATCCTAACTCAGGAACTTATGCTTATGGAGGCAGAGACTTAACTCCTGATCCATGTTTCCAGCCCCTGTTGTTATTTTCTGATTTAAGGAAAAACTTAATGCCTACCAGTTCTAGGTACACAGCTGCAGAAAAGTCCTTCTACCTGTTATACTTATGTGGAGCTTGACCATACAAACTATAACTGTAAATAATAAAAGCATATAGGAAATTGCTACTGGTGTGCATTAGGAAATGAACTGAGAACTTCACTTGATAACCTTAGATATACTGTATCTTTCTGAAATGACTGTAGGAAAAACTACCATAGCCTCTTACCCACACTTAATGCAATTAGGTCTCTGGGTCACTAGGAACTAGCCACTATCTATACCTAAAGGTTTTAACTAAAAAAATTAAATTGTGAATTCTGTGCTTGATATTACCTTTCTACGCACATATATACAATATATTTAGACACCTGAGATTCGAAAAGAAAATTTAAACTCTAAGATTAAACTCATATAAAATGTTCCACTATCTACATTGTGTGTGTGTGTGTGTGTGTGTGTGTGTGTGTGTGTGTGTGTGTGTGTTTATGTATGTGTGAAGGCCCAAGGATGTCTTTGGGAATCTTCCAGAATTGCTCTATCTCTTAGTTTTTTGTTCTAGGGCTTCCAAGTCTCTGCCTTCCAGTGATAAAAGTACAGACTGCCTAAATTTGCTCATGGCATTTTTACATGATATCTCAGAATCCAAAAAGAACAACTTTCTCAGATGGAAACCAAGCTGACTAATATTAATAATAATAAACAATGATTGTATTAACAGCATGTGTTACACCCATCACTAAGTACATTTGAATGTATTATTTTTTGGTAAGAGGAGGAATTTCAGTGAATTTCAACAAGTTCTCTAATATGCTCATTCTATTAATACATGAAACTGGATTTTAATTCATGAAATCTGCCACTGGAGTCAAAGCTTTTACACACAAATCTGATTGATCTCAAACTACAGTGCATTATATTTATAAAGATAACAATTTTTAGAAAGTCATTATAGAAATTCTTTTGAATCAGATTTTTAAAAAATCTCTAAGGTATTCTAATGAGAGTCTAATATTGAGAACTGTCACACTTGTGGCATTTGAAAGTGAAATGTATTTCATTGAAAATATATAATAGTAGAAACAAAAGGAAATTAAACTTTTATATATTCACATTTCTATTGAGAATTGAGATGATATTGAAGCAGTAAATGTTTGTTTCTTTTGTCTGTTTGGAAGGAATTCTACCTTTTCATAAACTATTTTAATTATGCTCTGGAGACCTATGTTTCAACTAAATCATGTTAAGATAGTTCAACAACAAAAGATGGAACCCTGGACAAAAGACAGGTATGCATTCAAAACAGTTCCATATGGTCCAACAGCAAAGGCACTAGAACCAACATTCAATAAATGGGATCTTATGAAATTAAAGAGCTTCTGTTCAGCTAAAGAGATTGCAAACCCAGCAAAAAGGCAATTCACAGAATGGGAGAAAAACTTCACTAACCACACATCTGATAGAGCTCTATTATCCAAAGTGCACAAAGAACTTAAAAAATTAAATACCAAAGAGATAAATAGCACAATTAGAAAATGGGCCTCAAAACTCAAAGGAAAATTTTCCAGGAACGAAATTGAAAGATCTAACAAATATCTTTAAAAATATCTTTAAAAATCCCTACCCATTCCTTGTACGTCATCGGAGAGGAGGGCCCAGAGGAGAGTCAGGCATGCACAAGAAAGGACTCTGGGAATTGGGGCAGGAGGCACGGGGGGATGGGGAGGGAGGAGTGAGGGGAGGGGGAGCAGGGTGTTCAGGGGGAGGAGGAGGGAGGGAGGGAACTGGTGTACCTATTAAGCTTGTATGAGCTGAAATAATAATAAAAATGTATTAAATAAAAAAAATCCCTACCCATTAGAAAAATGCAAATCAAAACTACCCTGAGATATAAATGATAGACACCCCTCCCCCTGGTCAGGATGGCAAAAATCCACAATATACCCAACACCAAAGGTTGGAGAGGATGTGGGGAGAAGGGAACTCTCATACATTGCTGGTGGGAATTCAGGCTTATACAACCACTCTGGAGATCAGTAAGGATTGAAATGCCATATGACCTTGCTATACCACTTCTGGGGATAATCCCCCATAATTCAGAAATTCACTACAGTGACACAAGCACAACTATGTTCATTGCAGCACAGTTTACCATGGAAAGTCATGGAATCGACCCAAAGGCCCAACAGTTGACAAATGGATAGTGACAACATGGTACATTTATTCAATGGAATACATCTCAGCCATCAAAAGAGATGAATTATTAAAATTTTCCGGGAAATGGATGGAATTAGAAGAAATCATACTGAGTGAAGTATCCCAGACACAGAAAGTTAGATACAGTATGTACTCCCTAATAAGTAGATCCTAGTTGCAAACCCACTTAATGACATATTCAAAGGTAAATCTCTGTAATACCCACTATAATCACAAAGGATTATAAACAGAGGGAAGGGGAAAGAAGACCTCAAAAGAAAAAAGGCAAAAGAACATACATCGACAGAGAAATTAGGCCACCGTCATGTACTGCATGAAAGTAGTGAGACATCTGATACACCTCATTCTCAATTCCCTTCCTGTTCACTTGGGGCTGAAAAGGTTTGATCTCTTCAATCAGGGAAGATATAAGGACTGGTAGTTTGATGGTAACCAACCTGTAAATGGGAGACTAACTCCTCTCACTGCTGTGTCCTACTCCTTTTCTTTCATCTACCTTTGAGTCTCTTCTTATATCAGATCTTCATTTAAGCAGTCTTTTATCTTTAGTTAGGAGATGACTGGATGACCAATCGGGATGCAACCAAGCACAATGCAGGAACAGCAAGACTGAAAACAACAAACTATAATTCAGAATACCAAAGACCCTACAATATTCACCTGGAACCAGACCAGCCCCATCTCTGCCCATCCTAAAACTCAGGGAACCTTATGGAAGAGGCAGTGGCAAGATTGTAAGAGCCTAAAGATGGGGAGGACTAACTATGTTCCAGATATTCTACACAAGTCAGGGCTGCAGCAGACAGGATAAAGTCCCAAAGTGATTGGACATTGCCTGACCTGCACAATGGGTGACATGCCAAGGACCCTTGACACGGATCACAGGGGAGAAGGCTTCAGGCAGTAGGATACTTAAAGACAATGTATTAAATAGTCATAACAGAGCTCCCATACTAGCTGGCATCCCAAGAAGGACCCCCATGCTATGCCACTGAGTCCTGAACCCTCACTAGTGTAGAGACAAAGAGGGAAATTCAGCACCCACATAAACATATGTTCTGGAGGATGCGAGGGAGAAAGAAGGAAAAAGATATGAGGAGGGAAAGAAAAGAGGTAAGAGGGAAGGGGGAGAGTGGGAAAGAGTTGAAAGTATATTGGGGAACAACAAGAGGGAAGGGAGGTGGGAGGAAGAAGAAGGGGGTACCTATTGAGCTTGTTTAACTAGACGAAAAATGTAATAAGTTTCATGGGAGAAAAACTAAAAATATGGGGAGCAGTCTACAAAGGTTTAACTATAAGGACTTGATACTAAAGTGCCTTCTGAGAATGCAACATTATAACCACAGATTAGAGGAACTCTCTGCCCTTGAGCTAAAAACTTCTTTCTGCCATGAAAGGTGTTGGGTAGAGTCACAACTGAGTAACCTGCAGTTAATAAGTGATTGTAGACTTCCTGGTTCTAGCAGGACATCCAAATCACCCTCAACCTTGGAATCAGGGAGTATTGCAGAAGAGAGGACGGTGAGAATGTAGGAACCTAGAGGTGGAGAGTGGTGGAGGTAGACAGAATCTTCTGGCTGCTTGCCTCTGTGAACCTTGCAGCTATCTATGTCCACTACCATGAGACCTGAACAAGACTTGGCCAATCAACACTATGGAAGGCGGAAGGTCTTAAGAGGCATTCTGCCTCCCCGATAGACTAAAGAGTCTGGATACAGCAGAGGGAAGAGGTGATGGTTTCCTTAATGATAATATCACCCAAGATCAGAAAATGCCCAGGCACTGGTCATTAAGAGAAACCCACATAAAACTGCCACACACAGAAGGATAGGAAAGATGAGGGGAGCTGGTGGGAAAGAAGGCTTGGAATGGGAAGAAGGGGATTGGGATTGAGTAATAAGGGTTGACTATGACAGGAATTTATTATATACATTTACAAAAATCCTAAAATAATATATACCAATTTAAAAAATAATCATGTATATTAACTTTTTAGATGTCAAATCATAGGAAATTGGATAATTCGAATTTTTGAGTGAAAAGTTCAAAACTGAACCTTAGAATTATCCTTCCAGAAAAGTGGATAACTTTCTAACCAGGTAATATATTCTATCATCATGACCAATTTTTAATTGCATGTTAGGGACTTGGAATGAATCAGTAACCACTCTGTTGGTTCTTTTACCTTGTGATGCTGTGTTTCTTATTAATTCAAGTCTTGAAGTATTCCATTAAAACTTTCTACTTTTTCTAATAAAATCTTGGGCTCATTTCATAATGTTTATCCTATTTATTTCATAAGTTTACCTCATTATCTGGGTTAGTTTGCTATTGTGATTATTTCTTGAAGAGAAATTAATCACTTTTCATACATAAGTTTTTATCATTGGACATCACTGGCTAAAAGAGATGCATGTGTTTTAATATTACAAGAACTCTATCAATCAAAAGTCGTAGCTGGTTTAAAAACCACTAAGATACATTCTAATTAATCAACAGAATGAAGGTTCAACATTTACCATGAGACTAGTTTATCCAATTGATCAACAGGATTAACCAGGAGCAAGTCATATCCCCAAGGGGATTTAGAGGTGAATGATGAAGAAATCCCTGAAATCTATTTTTATTTGGATTCTGCATGGAATCAGAGAAAACTTCAGCACTCTTAAAGAAAATGTTTGCTTCTCTCATATGCTATACTCCAAACTGTACATAAAACTACAAAGTGAGTTAAAATATTTCAGCTGAAAGTGCTCCTCATGAAGAGTACTTTCCACTTAACAAAGCGTGAAGTTTCAGAAAACCATCCCCTCTGTACTTGGTTCATTTCAGCTGTGTGGACCAATACAAAATATGGTCTGGGAGATGATGAATTGCATTTGGT
The DNA here is from genome assembly GCA_023101885.1 of Typhlomys cinereus. Lineage (NCBI taxonomy): Eukaryota > Metazoa > Chordata > Mammalia > Rodentia > Platacanthomyidae > Typhlomys > Typhlomys cinereus. Next base: position 1,881,362 of record JALPQD010000161.1, read on the forward strand.
CACAGACTAGAATATCCTGTCTCCACAGACACAATTGGAAAGAATTTCTTCAGAATATTCCTATAAATCTATGTGTAGAGAATACATTCTAGATTAAAGTCTGTTTTGGAAAGTGATAGGCTAAAAACTCAAATATACATGTATGGCAGAAAGGAAAGAGTAGAAAGAAGATGCAACAATTTAATTACTGAAGATCATATCTCTTCAACCTGTTATAAAGTTACACAATATTTCATCAAAATAAGAGAAAAATATAGGTAAAGTAATAAGTAAATGATTTTTTAAACAAAAGTTGAAATATTTCCTTAAAAAATATTTAAAGAATAAGAAGTTTTTCTAACTTCATGGTATATTACACATAGGATAATAAAGTAGGTGTGGCTGATTAAATGCTAGGAATTTATTCAAATCAGACAAAGAGCAGGATACATTCAAAATTGAATATAAAATGGTTATAATTCAGAGCTAATAAACTTGACAGAAACTTAATATATATATATATATATATTCTCATTTATGAAAATCACCTTTATTTTATGAAACAACTCACTTAGGAAGCTTCATCTTATCTGATGGATGTCAGTTATACTTACCTGACTTCTCATAAAGTGCTTCTGTGCCGCAGACCAGAGTCGCGGCCTCGAGACCAGGGCTCCCCAGGACCGGGCGGAGAACAGAACACACGCGGCTCCCTCTCGTCCAAGTGAATCCTGAACCCGTTTATTGAAACTTTCGTGACAGCTTTTATACAGAAAATTTTGGGGTAAAGAATGTTGCATACATAATAGATAATCAGCAAAGTCACCTTCAGGGTGGACCCTTTTTTTTCAAGAACCTAACCCATTGCTTCAGGGCAAAGGCACTTAACAGAAGCAGAATGTTCTCCTATTGAATTTAGCAAGGAACATATTTTACAATTAACTATAGGAATCCTCAACACCCCATAAGTACCAGCGTGAGCTTTGGCTGTTGTCCTCTCCAGGTTGATACTCTCAGTCAGGCAGGTCGACATAGGCACCAGGCATGGCAGCAGGTTCTAACTTGGGAAGATGCATGCGGCTCATGTAGTCTCTACTATCCAAGCTTAAACCACATCTCTAAGGGGGGGCCTTGACTTGAATACTCAAGGCCCATAAGCTATAGCTGGTTCTGTCGATGGAACACTGATGTATGCACTGAAGAAAACACTTAAGCAACATAATTATTAAAAGAATAACTTCTATAATAGCATCCTTCTATTCCTTTAATAGTAAGGTTGCTTATGTCTTCCTTTGAGGAATTCCAGAAGCGTATTGCCATCAGTTAGATGACCCATCTGTGAACCATGCATACTCCAAACCTGGGGTCCAGTCAGGCCCCATATGCCAAGGGTGTCTCTTTCGGGGCAGAGGCGATCATTGGTGGGAGTGCACTCAGATGATCCATCTCTGTGATTTCTCATAAGAGTGCTGTTTGGGGTAGGAAAGACACAGCCCCCTTTGCTTCTGACATGGATTCTCCCAGTTTGGATTGCAAATACCATCTCCAGGGGCAGTCTTGGCATCTAGACTTTCTGGCATGATGGTCTCTTCCTTGGCCTTCAGCCAGGGTAAGAGGGTATCACAGTTTCTTTTAAGGTTCTGGTGGACTGAGAGCATAGTCTTGTACTTCTGGAATTTCTGAGTTAGTACGTAGGTGGGAATTTTACCCACCTATGTTTTAAGACTCTAGAAGTTATTCTCTAATTTCCTTAAAATCAGTGCACACATTCTGATTAACAAGTCTACTTATTGTAAATGACTAGACATGAAATTTCTATTTAGTGTTTGACTGAAACTTAAAAAGCAGGCTTCTTCTCTAGAACAGAGAGCAGGAAGCTAGTTCCAAAAAACCCTAAGAAAGGGCACTCCTAAATTCCAGAAGGATTCTTCCTGCCAGAGGCAAAACTTGAATTATCCCAAACAAAACTTAGGTAAGAATGCTTAGCACCTGTCCATGGGCTTTATTGCGGCATACCGAGAAATTCCTAGCACTTGCCCATGGGGTTACTGTGACCTTCCCAGGGAACAGGCTTTAGGCCTGAACTGGGAAGAAACACCAAGACCTGACAATTCCCATATTTTTCCTTATTTCTCTAAAATAAAGCCATTTCTTTATCCCAAAACATGTTACTTTGAATCCACCTTTTCCAAACTGAGACATATTCTACCAGATTAGTTGGATAGGAGCGCGGCACTTCTGTTCAGATAAAGAGATTGTAACACGAGCTCAAAGGCAACCCACAGAATGGGAGAAAATCTTCACTAAGCACACATCTGATAGAACTCTGCTGTCCAGAGTGCACAAAGAACTTAGAAAACTAAAAACCAAGGAAACCAATGACCTAATTAAAAATGGGCCCTGGAACTTAAAAGAAATTTCACCAGGGATGAAATTAAAATGTCTAACAAATATCTGAAAAAATGCTCCACTTCTTTAGCCATCAGGGAAATGCAAATCGAAACTTTCCTAAAGATATCATCTCACCCCTGTCAGGATGGCAAAAATCCACAATACAAACAACACCAAATGCTGGAGAGGATGTGGAGAGAGGGGAACTCTCCTACATTGCTGGTGGGAATGCAGGCTCATACAGCCACTCTGGTGAGCCGTCTGGAGATTCTTAAAGAAATTAAAGATTGAAATGCCATATGACCCTGCTATTCCACTTTTGGGAATAACCCCCCATACAGCAGAGGTTCACCTCGATAGCACAAGCACAACCATGTTCATAGCAGCACTGTTTACAATAGCAAAGTCATGGAATCAACCTAAATGTCCAACAGTTGATGAGTAGATAAGGAAACGGTGGTACATCTATACAATGGAGTACTACTCAGCCATCAAAAATGATGAATTACTGGAATTTGCCAGGAAATGGATGTCATTAGAAACAATTATATTAAGTGAAATATCCCAAACCCAGAAAATTAAGTGCCATATGTACTCCCTAATAGGTGGCTCCTAGTACCAAACCCACCCATTTCACCTTGAGACACTCATAGGTAAATCTATGTATTACCTACAGTAATTGCAAGGATTATGAACAGGAGGGATGGGGTTGGAGGGCCACACCAGAAACAAGGAGAGAAGTGACCATGTTACAGTAGAGAAAATAGGCCTCCATCAAGGACTACAAGTAAGTAATGTGACACGTGGTTAAGTTCACAGACTTTCGTTCCTGATCATTTACAACTAAGGGGGTATGATCTCATCAGAAGGGGAGGGCACATAGTCTGGCAGATAAAAAGTAACCATTTTGCAAACGGGTGATTGACCCCTCCCTCACTGAGGTTTCCTAATTTTATTACATCTACCCTTGAATGTGCTCTTATAATAAGACTCCAGTTTAACAGCTTTTTGTCTCTGGCCAGGGGGGGACATACAGTGCCCAGCAGGATGGAGTGAAGGGCACTGCAGGAGCAGCAAAACTGCAAAAGAAAATCAACAAACCACAATCCAGAACTTCAGAGACTCTATATCAACCACCTAGAACTAGGCCAGACTAATCTCTCCCCACCCTGAAGCTCAGGGACATTTGTGGAAGAGGGGGCGGTAAGAGTGTAAGAGCAAAAGGATGGGAGGAGCAATGATTTGCAAGATACTCCACAGAAGTTAGGGCCGAAGCAATCATACTTGGACTTTGCATGCCCTGCGCAATGTCCAACACACTATTGACCCCACAAAGTCTAGCATCTGCTAAAGGCACCAAGATCCTTGGAGGCAAGGGATTGGCAGCCACAGTAGTGTTCTTGTGCTTAAGGGGAACACAGGAAAGGGTTCAGGGAAATGCCACTGGGTTCTTGTACGTCATCGGAGAGGAGGGCCCAGAGGAGAGTCAGGGATGCACATTAAAGGACTCTCAGGGAATTGGTGCGGGAGGCAAGGGGGGATGGGGAGGGAGGGGTGAGGGGAGAGGGAGCAGGGGGTTCAGTGGGAGAAGGAGGGAGGGAGGGAACCGGTGTACCTATTAAGTTTGTATGAGCGGAAATAATAATAAAAAATGTTAAAAAAAAGTGCTCTAGCGAAGTCTGGACATTCATCTGACATAATAGATGAATTCAACTCTCAATATGCTGGCATTGTTGGGGGTCTTTTAAAAGGAGGTGTTGCCTTAGTCACATAAGCAGGATAATGGTGTCCTCGAGGAATGCATCTCATCCCTGTCCTTTCTAGAACTTTCTGCTTTGTGGTGACCATGATGTGAGCTTGACGTTTGCCTGCAAATCCCTTGGTGTCATGATATTCTGCTTTGCAGCAGACCTGGAAGCAGAACCAGGCCAGCATAGGATAAGCAGTGTCTATCCAGGTTCCAGAATTAGTCTCTTTTTTTCTGCTTATTTCTAATGGCTTTGGTCGCATAAATGAAAAAACTGACATGCATCCTTCAAAGAAGGTATGCATGCTATGGGATGGTATTTGATCCTGCTGACAGGGGTTATATTGCCAAGTCTGATGATATCAATTGCAGATTATACTAGCAGTAAAAGATTAAAATTACATGATACTTAAGAGCAATCAAGAAAACATTTTTAGAATAAAAATTCAAAACATTATTTTCAGTTATTTAAACCAAAAAGTGCCTTCTAAACTAAGTATCTATGAAATGTAAATATAAAATACTAATAAAATGCATGTTTTAATAAGCCCCTTTGAGGTTTTTTAATTTTTCCCACAAATACTAAAAATTTATTTTCATTGACAAGATATTTCAAATTTTATAAGCTTAAACTTGCATATAAATAAAGTTTTCACAAATATGATATTTATTGCCCATCTCACTTATGATTTATGTATACAAGCAAACATGCATATACACATGAATATATACATACAGTATATGTATATACATATATATGTATAGTCTGTGTTAAATAAAGACATAATGGCCATTTAAATATTAAACATATAGGGATATACATACATAGTTCTTCTCATTGTAGTTGTTCTATGAAAGGAAGAACTTCCCATCAAATCAGGTGTATAATTATTGGGTAAACTAAATCAACTCAGGGCATGCTACACTCTTCTATTAAAACATAAAGAAAAAGCAAGAATGATATTGCTTTCTACTATTTGGGAAGTTTTCATATTGCAAAATTCAGTGCTTACCAGTTGCTATGATGTGAAGAGACCTTCTTCATCTGTGCTTCCATCAAAATGAGCTTCCATAATGCCTTACCCCAGGCCAACAACCACAGAGTTAAGTAAGCCTCCAAAGCTGTGAGCAAAATCAACCTTTCTTCCCTAAACTTGTTTGTCTCAGTCACGGGGATAGAAATCAAATTAACAAAAATACACTCATTTTAATCAGAATACATTTTAGTCAGGAGAGTGGCTCAAGGGTTAAAGCCACAAACACAAGAACCTGAGTTGAGATCCTCAGATTCTGTATAAAATGCTGTGTAGAAATGGCTTTAATTTAAGTCCTGGAATGCAGAGTCTGGGAAATTCCAGAGCAAAGCATTAAAGAAGTAGAACAATCAAGGAAGATTCTAGATGTCAACATTGGACCTCCACAGGTATACACACTCAAATGCCTTCTTGTTCACACACACACACACACACACACACACACACATACACACACACACACACACACACAAAATGCCCCCTTGACACAGAAGGACCATCAAAGGTTTGATTCTACTATCTCAGAAGAACAAAAAGTAAATAGCTAAATAAGCTATCTAAATAAGATAAATAAAATGAAATCAATACTTAGTAAACTGTGGACTGAAAGTATGAGTGATTTGAGTTCTTTATTCATTTTCTTAGTGCTATAATCCATATCCATTTAGATTAAAGATGAATGTACAACTTCTAAATTAATTGATTTTTCTAACTGCATATGGATCCTGGGATCTTTTAGCTCTAAGCTTCTTATCTTTCATAATTCCTAGTCAACATTATCAACCCCATTCTGTAAGACATCAAAGTTGAACTGAAAAAACCTTATATCGTTAGCTTCCTTCATTTCCCAGCTTTCTAACTTGCAGGACCTATAGCCTTGAGCAGATGATTTTGACTATTAGCTTTATATATTTTTTCTGTTATACATTAACTTGAAAATGGTTTTATATCAGTTGCATAAATCATAGCTATTTTTTAAAACTAGAAGTGAAGAAAATATATAGCCTCTTCATACAAAAGCACTTGTCGACTTTCAGAAACACATTCAAGTACTTCACAAACATAAACAAATAAAGCACACATAAATCTAATCAATCTGTTTCCTCAGGGTACATGCAGAAAGAAAAGGCATTGACTTGAACAAGTGACTTTATTTCATGTTAAAGGGTGTTTTTCCAAATCGACTGATTGTTCTACGCATTATCAGCAAAGCAGTTGTGACAATTCTGAAGACCACTTGAAAGTCTTGCACAAGAAATTGGAATACTGCTAACATACTCTGGTGTGTGCTAATGAATTAATCAGGGAGAAGAAGAAATTGACTCTTTTAAAGAACATTGTTCATAGGAATAAAAACTTCTGAGAAATTTATAAATTCCTTCATAATTTTAGTGAATTAAGATCCAATTTTTATGATAGCTATGCTGGCTAATAATTTATAAAAGCTCATTTGCATTTCCTCGTGTCTAACTAAAGCAAAGCATGGAATGCTTGGTAATAAGAACATTTTCACATAGTATGTTTTATGGAATAAAAGGCTATAAGAAAATATTTGGAGTCATGTATACTTACAAGGTATATTTTGCATAATTGATCCCAGTTGTTGAGATAGAATTTGAGTTCAGTAACTTTCTACTGCAACACTTATATAACATAAATAGCCATATATCAGTTTCCTCATTTATCAAATCTATATAAGTGCATCATATACCAGAAAAGTATTACTAGTATTTTGTCAATTAACAAAAATATTACAAAAATATTCCAAATCATTTTATTTATTGTTTGTAAAAGAAAATCAAATTTATTTTTCATTTTTAGAAACAATATCTAGACACATTAATGGCAGCTCAACAGTCTCATATTCAATCAAAAATGCAAAGAAAAAATCAAAAAATTCTTCCAAATGGTTTTGCTGTACCTTGAAGAAAAATCACCAATTCATTCCAAATATGTCTTAACTTTCTACAAAAATTAATTTTGTGCACTACATCGAACTACAATGAAATATGTACATCCATGTTCATTGCAGCTCTGTTCACAATGGCAAATAAATGGAATCAACCTGGATGTCCAAGAATAGATGAATGGATGGTGAAAATGTGGTATATATACACAAACTATTCAGCTGTCAATAAAAATGAATTCATAAAATTTGCTGGTAAATGCATGGACTTGAAAGAAACTAAGCTAAGTGAAGAATGCAGGAAGATGTTACAAATTCTCCCATATAAGTGCATCTTAGAATGCAATCTTCAAAATGATATAGTTATATGGAAGCTTCTACAACACTCACTATTGCAAAGAAACATAAGGTAGGTGGGTAGAAGAAGATTCCCCAGAGAGTAGATATATAAGAACACAGGCAAATAGTTGAACAAGGCAATTGCAAAAGAAAAGTTTTAAAAAGGAGTAGGATTCAGTCAGGGATGGGGGAATTATGAAAAAAGAACTTGCTCAGAAAAAAGTGATCAGTGACTTCACCCATCTATGAATGCTGCAACATACAACTCAGATAAGGAACATCCATTGGCTCAACAGTGGTATGTAAGGTCCTCTGGTAGCCAATTTTTCTCTGAATGGATTCTAATACCCCTCTTATCAGATCATCAAAATCTGTCCCCATTCCCATGGGTCAAAGAGCCTTATGAAAGAGGGGGCTGTGTGATTGTAAAAGCCCAAAGGTGGGGAGGTGTAGTGCAAGCCAGGGTATTCCACTCATGTCAAGGTTGCAGCACCCATGAGTTTATGGCAATGAGATCTATTTCCACATTTACACAATGGCTGACACACCAGCATTCTCCCAAGGACCAGCAATGATCTCAGAAAGCCCTGGGGCAGGTGCTGGACAAGAACGGGGGAGCTTTCTCACCGTGAGTTTGCAAGGGCCGCTTACACTACCACAGAGATGTGGTCTCTTACTATTGGAACACATGCATACAGAGAGAGGGACATGAGGGTGGGAGGAACATGGCTGGATTGAAAGGAGGGAAAGAAGGAAGGAGGGAATAGGGGGAGAAGCCATAGCAATAAACTTGTTTTGTTTGTATGTGTAAAATTCTTAATAGAAAAAAATTAACTTTGTGATTTACCAATAATTATGTCATTTTTAGATTATAATATAATCAAACATATAGGCAAGTTTTTGCAATAATTGGCATTTGAGTGCAAGTCTTGGACATAGGATGTTAGAGCCAAAAGAACACTGATAAGGATTCAATTCAATTATTTCAAAGTGTTCATCTACGATCAAGTGACATAACAGTAGGTAAATTCTGAATTCCTCTTATACATCTTTCTACTAATCTCAACAGTTCATTCATACACTGACATTAATTCACTATAAATAGATGACTGCAGCAATATTTTCTTAACATGTACCTTTAAGTATTTCTAGCAATTCACTTGGAAACAAAAATAAATTCTTTGGCATGGCAATTGCAATCTGTCAGGTAGCACTTTAATAAGTCATTGTTTTCCATGGTTAATACAACAATTACTGTTGGGAACAACCGTTTAACTCCAAGACATTCTGTTTTAACAGAAATAAGTAGACCAGGAAATCAAGAAAGATAACCTGAACAAAGAACATTGTACTTGAAATAATAATCAACAGTAACTCCTTTAAATAGTTAAGTCTCTTTTTGGTTTTGCACATCACATATTCAAAATATATTTTCCCCATGACTACATGAAAATCACTGCATTCAGCAAAATTACTGCCTACATCTTCCACAACACCCAACTATTTATTTGAACAAGAACATTTAAGGATGTTCATTTTAGTTCATTGTATCTAGAGGTATAATTATATGAGCCACTGAATTTTATAGTTTGTCTGTTTTACAATAAGACTCAATGGTCTGGCAAAAACACTGACATAAAGGGCCATCATTTTTCCTGTATTAGAATGTTGCATTTTTAGCTTTTGAAAGTTAACTATAAAGTGTCAGGATTCAGTGTTTTCATGCTTTATGGTGAACAATGATCAGTTAACAGGCAATCTATCTTAGAAATTAAATTGTTTTCAAATAGGCCATAAGGAAGGAAAGGTAACCCTTGAGAAGATCATTCATGGGTAGAAGAATTGAATAACAAATTGGCTTGACACTTCTGATTTATATTACAACCAAAAATTATTATGAATTTAATCAGGATCACTTTCACTCAGAAGAGTTATCAGTTTCACAAATTATTATATTCTGTATTTAAAATTACATTATCTACTCAATGAAATTAAGTTTAACAAAGCAAAAGACAAATTTCTAATTCCAACACAACTCATCTTCAAAGCTGTGACATTTATTATAAAAGTCTGACCAAACTAGATTAGATCAAAGCAACATTGAGATAAAATTTGCACAATTTTTTATTTTATGTTATGCTATTTTAGAGATTGAGAGCTGGTAAATTTAATATGCATTTAATGCATATCAGGAAGTATAGCACAAGGATTCTGCTTATATTCTAGTGATAGAGTTGGAATATTTAACCTAATAAATAATATTCCAATAATCTTCAACAATAAAATATTTGCTATATAGCCTATCTCAGATGGATCACCATGTAGAAATGTCATAAAGATAAATTTGAGCATACATCTGATATCTAAGCATTAACTTAGGCCACTCTAGTATCTCTACCTAGAAAGTTACCCATTGAGAATAAGATATGAAAACTAAAAATGGAGGGGAAAAAAGGAAAATCTTCATTTCATTCTTTCATTTTTCTTTTTTTAAACTTTTTAAAAAATATTGTGTGTGTGTGTGTGTGTGTGTGTGTGTGTGTGTGTGTGTGTGTGAATGTGTGTGTGTACATCAGAGGACCAAGGGTAACTTCAGGAATCACTCTGAATTGCTTCTACCTCTTTCTTGCTTTGCTCTAGAATTACCTAGGCACTGCCCACCAGTGTCAGAAGTACAGACCACCATCTTTTCCACCTGGTGTTTTTACCTGGGACCTGGAATCCAAACTCAGGACCTTATGTTTGTGGAGACAAGAGTCTTAACCCCTGAGCTATATCTCCAGCCCTATTCTTACATTTGTCATGGTTGTGAGAATGTGTGATGTAGAACACATCAGTGGTAAAGTAGTGACTGTGAGGTATGTGTCAAAAGCATTGTACAAACTCCATTTCTTCAAAGAGAAACATAAGAGACAGTGAAACAACAAAGAAATGCCCAATTCCAAATTTTTGCTTATGCAGATTGTTGCAGTCTGCCTGCATGGTTGCTGATAAATGACCATTGAACACCTTAAGGGAATAAAGATTTATTCTCTCTTATGATTCCTGGTTACAGTTCTCAGTTCAACTTGGTGGGAGAGCATGGACCAACACCAGGGCAGAGGGAACTGGCCAAATCATCAGCATGTAACAGCTGAGAGATGGACAATCCTTACTTGCCAGACCAGCATGTCTGGCTAAGTGAACAGAAGGATGCCAACTTCCTCAACCAGCTCTCAGCATTTTATTCACCTGTTTTCAGGGCCTAGTCCCACCCACCATGGACTGGGCCTTCCCCATCAGCTAGACAATCTCTTGCAGATTTGCTCTGGGCTTAACTCAACCATTAATTCTCCACAAGTGTGCCCAGAGCTCAAACTGTCAACTGTCAAGTTGACACCATGCCCAAGACACAGATAATTCAATGTATTTTATAATTTAAATGTCTGCAGTATGGAGATATATTACTTGTCTTTGCTAACATTTCCCTTGAGAATGCAGTAGGATGCTTACATACACAGAGAAGGCAGTACACGTGTTCTCATCCAGAAATGGTTTTCTTTCTGCTAGAATAAGGCTGTTTAGGCTTGAACCTCCCTCCCCATCCCTGAAAAAAAGCTTCAATCAAAGAAAAGTGCAAACTTCTGTATTCCATCATTACTTCTTTCAATGCAGTTTCTTTGTCTTTACTCTGGAGCATTTATTCATTCTACAAGTTGTGATAAGTTGGGAATGTGCATGTGCATTAACTGTGCCATGTAACACAGACACTGACCTTGTAACCTAGCTTTTTTATGTCTGCACTTCATGTCACATAACTTTTTCATTGTTCTGAAAGGGCCCGCACTACAACAAGACAAGGAAAGAATATATACAATTTTTAATTGAAAGTACTGTCCAAGTAAAGGTACAAAATAGTCTCAAGTGTATCTTTGAAACAGAAAAAAAGTTCATGAAAAAAATCATATTAACTTTTTTGCAATTTTAAGACTGTAAACAATGGAAAGGAATGTGAGTATTATCAATATAATATGACAGAGTTGAGCACATTTAATATATGCTGAATGAAGCGCTATAACTAGAAATTGATTCTTCATGCAACCACAATTTATTCAGAATAATTACATAAGTTGCCTTATTTGATTTGGCAATTTAGATCCAATTCAGGAAGTAGTGTAAAAAACTTACTCTGTTTTATTGATGGTATTTCCTTTCCTTTTATTCTCATTTAAAAATCCTGTTCTCGCATTTAGCATAATTAGCGTAGGAATATCATTCATTAATTAACAGGCCATTTTCTACTAGCAAGCACTTGAGGCAATTCATGCAAATATTTATACCAGAAATATTTGTTCATCAATAAAAGAAGTAACATTTGTGGTTAGTAATCTACTTTGCTCTCATTCCTCAAGAAAGAGAATAGGAACTGTATATTCCCACCAGGATGATTTTACAGATCAAGTGTCATCCATCTCTTATTGGAAAGATTAAGATTTCTGTGCATATTCTGTGCATACTCAAGAGGCACTGAATCCATAATGAAAATCAACCATTCTTTAATGTCATGTGTATTGAGATTCATAAATTTATATATGAAAAAATTAAGCAATTACCCAAACAATGTGATTAAAAAAGAAGTTACATGATCTACTAAAATGCTTAGTAAAATAAAATATTGATGATTTCTTCAAAGTTTCAAGTACCAACCTTGGGAAACTAAAACAAATAAGACCTGAAGCAAATCCTTCTATCACTTTTCAGGAGCTCCCCAAGCTTCCCAGCTTATAAATCCTTAGTATTCAGCTTATTGCCTCATTTCATATGAGAAGTTAATTTGTGGAATAATAAACTCTAGGAATTCAACACAGGAAATTGCACAGGTCTATTCTAATTTTTGAAATTCCACACAAAATCACCATCCTGGAGAGGAATAAATTTACTTTGAAAGGTTTAAGAATTCATGATGCAAATAAATTTTTAAAGTAAACTATATAGATAGAAAAAAACATCATGTATTATGCATAAAATGATGAAGATACTAGAATTTTGGAAGAAAAGGTACAGATTTACACAAAATTATCTTTACTTCAAGGAGGGGAGATGGCTAGGTGGGAACGTGGCCACCACCCAAACAAGAGAATCTGAGCTTGGATCCCCAGAACTCACATAAAAATCTGGATGTAGCAGACAGAACACATCAGTAACATCAGCGCTGGCAGGGCAAAGTCATCTGCATCCCAAGAGCTTACTGGCCAGGCAATGTAGACAAACAGGTGAGCTCAAACTAAGTGAGAAAATACTGCTTAAAAAAACAGCAATAAGGAGGCTGGAGAGGTGGCTCAGCGGTTAAGCCTCCGCCTTGCAGGCGGAAGGTCCTGAGTTCGGATCCCAGATCCCACGTATAGACGCCGGGCAGAAGCGGGGGCGGCCTGCGTTTCTGGTCCTGGTAGGGCGGAGCCTGTGAATCCCAGGGCAGAAGGAGGTGGAGGCGTCCATGGTAGTTCGCGAATTCGTCCGTGGTTCTACACAAACACAAACACACACACACACACAGACACACACACACGCGGGCACATACAAACACACATGCGCACAGCTGAATAAATAATAATAAAAAATTAAAAAAAAATAGCAATAAGGTGGAGAGTGAAGTAGACAACTAAAGTCAGCTTCTGATCTTAACATACATGCAATACTATGTACTGGCACATTGTAACTCTGCCAAATTCTTGATGTTGGTTTTGCCTCTTGCCACATTGCTAAATTTATTATTTATTTGAATATAAATGATATACTTGGGGTTTTCTCTACAGGAAATCCTGCCATCTGTTAACAGTGACAATGTTCTTTCTTCCCATTACCTGAATGTCCTTCCAAGAATATTATTTGAATAATGATGTTGAAATGAAACATCCTTGAATTGTTCTAATTCTTAGGAGTTTCAGATTTTCCTCTTTCAATTATGACATTAACTCAAACTCTTATCATGTTACGCCACCATTCCTGCTATATTTAATTTGATAAAAGTTTTCTCATAAAGAGACACTGAGCTGGAGATGGCACAGTTACTTTTCTTCCAATAAATGGTAGCAATCGACTGTATATTGGGTATATATCTTTTCTCAATCAAAGAAAATAATCAACAGCAGAGAATGATGTAAGTGAACAGCATATAAAAAATGCTCAGTAAAGAATAAAGGTCCAAATTAAATCTTTGGAGGACCTGCCATCCTTTCCCCCACAATCTAGTGTTGAGTTGTTTCTTCCAGCCAACATGCAAGGTTTCCATTTCTCCACAGCCTATCAACATTGTTAGTGATTATCTTTTTGTTAAGAGCCATTTTTAAACGAGGGTGAAGTACTATACTATTTTTGTTTCTATTTGAATCTCCCTGGTGATTAGTGATGCTGAGCATTGTTTCAAACGCAAAGGAAGACTGAGTGCAGTATACCTGTCAGGTAGTTGTCTATTTTCTTTAAGGGAAAGTCATTTTAGATCTTTTGCACCTCTTCTGAGTTATTCAGGTTTTGCCTGCTTCGTAATTCCTTTTCAAGTCCCTTAAATATTCTGCATATTTGACCTCTTGTCAGAGAGTTTGCAGATATTTTCTCACAAGAATGAGGCATTCTCTCCATGCTTTTGCTTCCTCTGCTGTAAGAAACTTTTTTTTAATATTGTTTTAGCTTTGTTTGCTGTGTATCCCGCTTTCAGTCTTTCTCCCAAATCTTTCCCCTTAACAGGACTTAGAAGCATTTCCTCTGAGTTTCTTTCTCATAGCTCTATATTTTCAGGTCTTAATATTAGGTTAATATATGTTTATATATATATATATATACATATATATATATATATATATAATATATGTTAGCTAATTTTAAGTCCATTGAGAAATGGGATCTAATGTTCCTCTTGTGCACGTGGCTATCCCATTTTCAGTTCTGTTCACTGACGGTGGAACCTCTGCCTATTGGCCTTGTCTGTGAATAATGCAGATTTCTTAGGTCTCCAGTCAACATCTATGTCACATGAAGTACCAAGCTTGCAATGCATAGATACTGAAAGCACATCTTGACTTTAACTTTGAAATCAGTTTATGGAAAATTATCCATTTACTTTGTAAGACCTTTAATTCCTATCCACCTTCTCAAATTGCAGAATCAAAAAGCATTTCTCCCACTAACTAACCAGTGTTAATGGAAGCCAGTAATGATTTGACTGCATTTCATTATCTATGGTGCTTTATTGGTGTGTAAAACAGACTTAATGGTGGTCTTAAATGTACCATTTTTAATAGCTTTAGGGAATGAGAAAGTTTGCAACATTAAGTTTTACATTAAGATTTGCTGTATGATTTCATTATGATCTGATGCAATGCTTCTTAGGAAAGCAGTTTAATCTACGAAACCATCTTTAAGGTAAAAATACAAAGCTTTGTATATATTAAAACTTTGAGAATGAGTTCTGCCTAAATTAAAATCATTAATATAGTTTTAAAGGTTTCCAGAAAATTTCCTTAATATAAACTGCAAAACACTCATAATTTGTGTTTAATTGATGTTTGGTTATTAACCAAAATGTTTGATAATGAACACTTTGCTGATGAGAAATTAACACAAAAAGAAATAAATAAGTTTTAAAATGACTACCAATTTATTTTTTCATAGTATTACAAAAATTTCCTAGGTATTAATAATGTTAGCAGTTATTTTAATATATGGTTGGTTAATATATGGAGGTGTTCTTTTTTCTTTTTTCTTTTTTCTACTCATACAAAGTTGATAAGTTGCCCATTGCGTCCTCCCATGGACCCATGGACCTTCCCCCCCTACTCCCCCTCCCTTTCCCCTTTCTTTCCCTCCCCCTCCCTCCCCTTCTCCCAGTACCCCTCTCCCCTTTCCCCTTCCTTTTCCTCCCCCTCCCTCCCCTTCTCCCACTGCCCCCCTCCCTTTCCTCTTCCTTTCCCTCCCCCTTCCTCCCCTTCTCCCAGTGCCCCCCCCCCAATCCCTGGAGCATCCTTTAGTGTGTCTGTCAAACTTGCCTCTGGGTCCTCCTCTCTGATGAAGTGTAACGAGTCAGTAGCATTGCCTAGAACTCTTTTATTGTGTGTTTCCCTTTAGTATAGGAACACTATTGTGGCTGTTAATCCCTTGCCTCTAAGGATCCTAGTGCCTGTGATCCATACTGCATTTTGGGGGTTCAATGATATGTTGGTCATTGCGCAGGTCATGCAAAGTCCTATTTTGATTACTTCCACCCAGATTGTATGAAGTATCTTGCATATAGTTGCTCCTCCCCATCTTTAGGCTCTTACATTCTTACTGCCCCCTCTTCCGCAAATTTCCCTGAGCTTTAGGATGGGGAGAGATTAGGCTGGCCTGGTTCCAGGTGGTTGATGTAGAGTTTCTGATTTTCTGAATTATGGATTGTTGATATTTTTTTCAGTTTTGCTACTCCTTCACCGCCCTTGGCTCCATCCTGATAGGTATTGGATGTCATCCCCTGGCCAGAGATAAAAGGCTGTTAAAATAAAGTCTTATTATAAGAGTAGATTCAAAGGTAGATTGAATAAGAGTAGGAGACTGCAGTGAGGGGGGATCAATATACCAGTTTTAGTTTTATTACATATTGTTCTGACGAAATACTTGACAAAATTATTTAATCAGCTCACAATTACAAGCAACACTTCATCATTGCAGGGAATTTACAGTGGCAGGAGCTTGAAGTATCTGGCCATATCAAATTCACCGTAAAAAACAAGGAAAAAATGCATGCTGGCTTGCCTCCACAGGTCTCCTCATCCACAGTGGGCTGGGTATTCACATATCAATTCCTGAAATCATGAATAATAATTCCCAGAATCCAACTATTCTCATTGTTTCAATAAAATCAGCTAACCAAACAACTTAGAGGGAGGTTTTTTGGTTCAAAATTACAGTTTCAATTCATCATGGCAGAAGAGTCACAGAGGCAGAAGTGAAAAAATGACCACATCACATCCACAGCAAAGGCAGGGAATAAGAACCAAGATATCTTTCACTACACGCTTGCCAGTGCTTACTGAGTTCTCTCCATCTTCATTCACTAGTCCAATGGTCCTGCCCACAGTGGGCTAAGGTTTTCCACATTGGTTATTCAATATCTCAAAAATAATGCTCAAAGACCAGCCTTAAAGAATCCCTCTCAACTGGGCACAAAAATACTTTCTTAGTGTAAAGCTGACAATACTAACCATCATATCATCCCTTTCATAGCTTAATATTTATAATAGCTTTTCCATTATTTTCAGGATTTCAGTTTAAAGAGAAAAGAATTAAAACTTTGCTGAATTGATGAAATTACTGGAAACAGCCATAAAAGTTCATACTCATTTTTAAACATTTATTGATGGTTGAGATCCTATTAACTTTTCTGGCCCATCATCTTATGAATACTCTTGCACCACTCACATCTTTGGTGAAGAAGTCACAAAGAATAGCTTCTTGTGTATTTACAAGAATATTAAATTTGGATATTGTCCTTTAAAATATGGATACAGTAAGTTAGTATGTTCAGAGTTTTATTTCTATATGCTCTCATTTATCAATACTTTTGGATTGTTATCATTTCTATACACAGACTTTCATTTTTCTAATGGCATTATTATTTTACATATTGGATAAAATATTTGGCTTGGACATAACCACTTTATTTACTATTTATTTATAATTAAAAAACATAGGATTTCTGCAAAAGATGTGTTGATTTGAAGAACATATTTTTAAAGTAAAATGGTCAAATCAAAGTGTATTTGACCCAAAAATATTTTTAATTGTAATTTTGAAATTCTGTTCAAATTTGGAACTTTTGCCCTTAATTTACAATCAAGTTACAATGTTCTATCAGAAATCAGTGAACACTTGCTTCTCTATAACTTCATCAACACAATATCTTCTACACCTTAAATATTTATTTAAAATATTTATTGAAATAAAGTATAAAACCATTGCCAATCCTTTAATACTCTTCAGTCACTTGTCATCATCTTTTTCCTTGCCTGTCTCCCTTTTATGATGTTACCATATTAGGAAAATATTTGTGACTACTTCATAATGATTTTTCTCATTACTCTCATACTGTTATTGGTTAACTGAATGAATACAAATCTGTGTCAATATTCATGTAAAGATTAAATTTTAACAGACACTTCAATTCCCTGAGAACTAACCAAGTCTTCTGTGATCCGGTCCAGTTGACTTTCCTTAGATTTCTCAAAGGGACACACCCAACAGCTGACTTTACATTTATTAAAATTTTTCTTCACATTACATTTGATTTCTACTTCACTAGGACATGAATATGTTCTGACAAAATGTCAAGCTGAATTCTCCAACTGCATAGGTCTTAATCATTTATCTCTCCCATTCACTTATTCTCAAAACACATATTGAACCACTAAGAAATGTCCATTTTACCCTCAATTTATTCTTATTCATCATTATACTGTATTTTTAAATTTATTGAGCAGTTTTGAAAGAGTTGAATATGCACTCTCATCAGGTGACCATGTGAGCTAAGAAAAAGAAATGAGGCAGATGTAGAGATTTCATAAGGAAAGTTCCAATGGGATTCCTGAAGTTATGGTCAAACCTCAGCCTGGAAGACCTTATACAATGCAATGAGTTGAATATTCATGTCCTTCCAAAATTTTCATTGAAATCCTAACCCACAGGTGATAGTATAAGTAAGTGCAGCTTTGGAGACTGGGGGGATAATGAGATCATATGGGCAGGGCCCTATGAATGGTAATAGTGAATTATTAAAGAGACCACAGATACATCTCCCACCACTTGATCTGTGTGAGATTATAGGAAGATGACAGTCCATGCAGAAGAGGCAGACATTACCAAACTCAAGGTCTACTAGTCCCAGCATTGTACACCTCCCTGCCTCTGTAAACAGGAGGAATACATTTCTGTTTGTAAGAACTTCAATTTGTGTATTTAACCAAAAGCAGACTGAATACCCTACAATAGTTAATAAGAATGTAATAATTTTTCCTTACACAATGAAGAAAAATAAGATGTTTCTAAAGAGCGTACTGTTTAAAACCTTAAGATTAAAATATTAAAGACTAAAGTAAAATAAGAAAAAGGGAAACTAAATTAGAAGAATATTGCAGAAAGACACATTACGCATAATAAGTGGGTAATAGAGATTAGTATGTGATCCATTTTGAAGTGACATAACCAATGGTAAAGAATTTATCTTTGCATTTCATCTGCTTTAGACCCTGTAACAATAGCAATATACAGTAAAATGTACCAATTTTCAAATTAAGCAATTAATCATTTCTTGTACATTTCACATTCACAAAATGGTTAGAACACCTGTATTTGCTAATTTACTAATGCTATGCACATACTGAAGGAAGACACATTCTCTAAATTTGAAAATATTTTCCATCTCTCAGCCTCTCCAAAATATCATACTCCTTTACAAGTATCTAAATGTACATTTTATTTTATCTTTTGAGTGAGAAGGAACTACTATGTAGAACTCGTTTGTGTGCACATGTTCATGTGTGTACATGAATATATATGGGTGTGCAGTCATGTGTTTGTTCATGTGTGTGGATGCCAGATTCTATCAATTTCCACATTATGTTTTAGGACAGAGTATCTCACTTAATGATTTGGGGTCAAGGTCAATAAACTCCAGAGATGCTCTTGTTATTTTCAGTTCACTTCTGGGATTAGAACTGTGCAGTCCAACACCCAGTTTTCATGTGGGTTGTGGCTTGAATTCAAATCTTCATGGCTACGCAACAAACACTTAAATTAGCTGTCTTATCAGTGGGTATTGTATAGAATTTATTTTTGCATTTCATCTTCTTTAGACCCTGGAACAATAGTAAAAGACAAAAGAGAAGAAAATGAAAAAAGTAAATAAGATAAAAGATCCTGGGATATCTCAGGGAAGTTTTGATTTGCATAATAACCCTGACGGCTAAGGAAGTGGAGCATTTTTTAAGATATTTGTTAGACATTTTAATTTCATCCCTGGTAAAGTTTCTTTTAAGTTCCAGGGCCCATTTTTTAATTGGGCCATTGGTGTCCTTGGTGTTTAGTTTTCTAAGTTCTTTGTGCACTCTGGACAGCAGAGCTCTATCAGATGTGTGGTTAGTGAAGATTTTCTCCCATTCTGTGGGTTGCCTTTGAGCTCCTGTTACAATCTCTTTATCTGAACAGAAGCTCTTTAATTTCACAAGATCCCAACTGTTGAGAGTTGGTAGCAGTGACTGTGCCATTGGATGTCTGTTTAGGAAATGTTGGCCTAGCCCAATCAGCTCGAGGGAGCTCCCTATCCTTTCAACTATGGTTTTTATAGTCTCTGGCCTGATATCAAGGTTCTTGATCCATTTGGAATTAAGTCTTGTACATGGTGACAAGTATGGGTCCAGCTTTAATCTTCTGCATGTGGAAATCCAATTCTGCCAGCACCATTTTTGAAGATGCTGTTCTTTTTCCATTGGATTCTTTGGGCCCCTTTGTCAAAGACCAAATGGCTGTAATTTTGTGGGCTTATATCTGGGTCTTCAATCCTTATCCATTGATCTGTGTGTCTATTTTGGAGCCAGTACCAGGCTGTCTTTATAACTATGGATTTGTAGTATAGACTTAGGTTTGGTATGGTAATACCTGCAGCAGTGTTTTTGTTACTCAGGATTGTCTTTGCTCTCCTGGGTCTTTTGTGCCTCCATATGAACTTTGAGATTGTTTGGTCAACTTCTTTGAAGAATTGTTTTGGGATTTTAATTGGTATAGCATTGAATTTGTATATTGCCTTTGGTAGGATGGTCATTTTTACGAGGTCAGGATGGCAAAAATCCACAATAAAAACAACACCAAATGCTGGAGAGGATGTGGAGAGAGGGGAACTCTTCTACATTGCTGGTGGGAATGCAGGCTGATACAGGCACTCTGGTGAGCCGTCTGGAGATTCTTAAAGAAATTAAAGATTGAAATGCCATATGACCTTGTGATTCCACTTTTGTACATAACCCCCCATACAGCAGAGATTCATCTAGATAGCACAAGCACGACCATGTTCATAGCAGCACTGTTTATAATAGCAAAGTCATGGAATCAACCCAAATGTCCAACAGTTGACGAGTGGATAAGGAAACGGTGGTACATCTATACAATGGAGTACTACTCAGCCATCAAAAATGATGAATTACTGGAATTTGTCAGGAAATGGATGCCATTAGAAACAATTATATTAAGTGAAGTATCCCAGACCCAGAAAATTAAGCACCGATGTACTCCCTAATAGGTGGCTCCTAGTACCAAACCCACCCAGCCCACCTAGAGACACTCAAAGAAAAATCTCTGTAATACCTACAGTAATTGCAAGGATTATGAACAGAAGGGATGGGGTAGGAGGGCCACACCAGAAACAAGGAGAAAGGGTACCATGTTACAGCAGAGAAAACAGGCCTCCATCAAGGATTCAAATAAGTAATGAGACATCTGATTAAGTTCACAGACTTTCATTCCTGATCATTTACTACTGAGGGGGTATGATCTCACCAGAAGAGGAAGGCACATAGTCTGGCAGATAAAAAGTAACCATTTTGCAAATGGGTGATTGACACCTCCCTCACTGTGGTTCCCTACTTTTATTACATCTACCTTTGAATGTGCTCTTATAACAAGACTCCAGTTTTACAGCTTTTTGTCTCTGGCCAGGGGGTGACATACAATGCCCATCAGGATGGAGTGAAGGGCATTGCAGGAGCAGCAAAACTGCAAAAGAAAATCAACAAACCACAATCCAAAACTTCAGAGACTCTATATCAACCACCTAGAACTAGGCCAGACTAATCTCTCCCCACCCTGAAGCTCAGGGAAATTTGCGGAAGAGGGGGGTGGTAAGAGTGTAAGAGCAAAAGGATGGGAGCAATGATTTTCAAGATACTCCACACAAATTAGGGCCGAAGCAATCATATTTGGGCTTTCCATGCCCTGCGCAATGTTCAACACACACTGACCTCACAAAGTCTAGCATCTGCTAAAGGCACCAAGATCCTTGGAGGCAAGGGATTGGCAGCCACAGTAGTGTTCCTATGCTTAAGGGGAACACAGGAAAGGGTTCAGGGAAAGGCCACTGGGTCCTTGTACGTCATCAGAGAGGAGGGCCCAGAGGAGAATCAGGCATGCACAAGAAAGGACTCTCTGGGAATTGGGTCGGGAGGCACTGGGGGATGGGAAGGGAAGGGGGAGGGGAAGGGGAGGGGAAGGGGAGGGGGAGAGGAGAGGGAGTAGGGGGTTCGGGGGGGAGGAGGGAGGGGAGGGAACTGGTGTACCTATTAAGTTTGTATGAGCTGAAAAAATAATAAAAAATATATTAAAATAAAAGATCCTGGGATAGACAAAGTAGACAATGGCCACATATACTAATGCTTACACAATAAACAAGGAGCTGATGTTAAGATTTCCTGAAGGAATCCAGCCTCCTCAGGAATTAAGTCAGAAAACTAGATTTGTGCATATACTAATCAATTAGTTTTTCGGGTAAAGAAGGAAAAAAAAATCACCAGACAAACTCAATAGTTGATAAAGTTATAGGCATGGTTTATGGTGAAAATTTTTAGGAAACATAAAATGTAAAATATGAAAAAAATATATTTTTAACCTTATCCTAGGAGTGTTTTTAAAAATAATTGTTCAGAAATCTGCCTGAAGGATGAAATGGGGAACATTTCATGTATCAATTTTTTGTACTTAAGTAAGATTTTAATTTACAAAGTAAATAGATGAGGAATAGTTATTATATAATGCTATGAAAAAGGTATAGCTGCCTGTGTTTTATTTATTACATGTACATTTAGTAGGTAATACTTCAAAATGTGTATAATTCATAATTATTTACAATTATACAAATATAGCTATGAATCATTATAATTACATTACCTTCTATAATCTGTAAAATATTATATAGAATTATATATACATTTATAGAGTATATATGTTATTTTCATGTTTTAACTTATTCATGTTATAGGTTATATTAATGTTATATTCATGTTTATAAGTATATATGTTATATTCATGGTATGGTATATGATATGCCATATCATGATATGCTCTTCAATATCATTTTGCTAATAACATTTCTGAAGCACAATTTCCAAATCTTCACATATGAATGTAGTAGCACTTTAATATCTTTGTCATATTTCATTTTCTTTAAATATTGGCAAAGCTTGTTATATGACATACACATGTCATTACACTATATTACCTAAGTCCATGAATAATTTTATTTTTTCTTTTATTTTATTCTCTATTAGTCTGAAAATCATTTTATTTATTTTTAAAATACAAATATATATATATATATATATATATATATATATATATATATATATATATGAACTTTAAGAAAAATCCTCATTTTCAAAAAGAAAAATTACAGGCCTTGATAGAAAAAACAGACATAAACAAAAATATAGGGAATGATATTTGAAACAAAAGAGATTCTAAAGAAATGTGGAAATCTAAATCAAAATACATAATTTTAAAATATAAGAAAAGTTGACAATTTTATGTTTCTTAAAAACACACCATCACCAGAAAATTCTCCCAGACCAAAAGATAATTCAATTTCTTGTGAAACGTTTACATTTAAAAATTCCTTGTCACTTAATTTTACAGTCCTTCACCCTCCAAAAGGAATTATAAACTGACAAAATAAAAGAAAAATACTGTGTCATAAATTGGCAATTGTCTCTCTGAGGAGCTTAGTATACTCTTACCCTTCTTTAATGAAGTTTAATTGAAATTTATACTTTTCCTCTTCTTCTTTCTTAAACACGGCAGTTATTCTTCTTGATACAGTTAGCTGTATCTGATTGATAAATAAGTCAGGGATTCCCATGACCTTAGTTCTAATTTCCAGGCATTTTCAATGAGCCAGAGCCTCTGGCCCTTAAGGAGAGACCAGCATAGACATGCTGTCCAATATCATTTTGCTAATAACATTTCCTAGCACAATTTCCAAACCTTCGCATATGAATGTAGTAGTACTTTAATATCTTTGTCATATTTTATTTTCTTTAAATATTGGCAAAGCTCAGCCTCTTTTGAATGTGTTTCTTTTTTATTAGATATCTGCATGATTCCAGAACCTTCTTTCATCTTTTCTCTACATACAAATTTCAGCGGTTTTCAACCAAATATGGAAGTATGTTTACTTTTAATTATGAGGTTTCTTGATATCATGTGCCTTCAAACAATTACTATGAAATACATTTAAACATAACTAAACCTTACTTTAATTTTTATATATATTGCATACTGTTATGGTTAGCAGTAATTTTCAATCTGACACCGAGGAGCACACCTAAGAAGAATTCTTTAGGTTAAAGTTGGGCTCTGGGCATTACTTGATGGATGGTCATGATTACATTAACTGATGTGAGAATAACTGTTAGCCACTGTGGGTGAGGCCACTTGTTGTGCTTCAGGTCTGAGGCTGTATAATATTGGAGGCAGAGCAAGCAGCAAGCACACATGCACTGATTCACTCTTTGCTCTTCTGGGTATGTCGTGGTAGCCAGCTACTTCCGGTTCCTGCCACCAGAACTTCCTGGCAACAGCAAGCAATAATCTGCCACTGTGATCAACTAAATCCACCCTTCCCTGAGTTACTAGAGCAATGAGTAATGAAACTAAAACATGCAATGATTCCAAGGGTGGCAACGATGCAATGGACTCAGAACCATTGTTCTGAAATGTCTTCATGATAAGCTGTGTGGCAAACAGTTCTGCTCTTCAGAAGCACAAAAAGAGTTCAAATCACCAACACCCATCTAAGAAGCTGGAAACAGTGGCACACTTCTGTCATCACAGCACTCGGTGGTGAAGTGGGTCGCTATAGTCCTCTAGCCTGCAGGTCTAGCTGAATAATTGCACTCCAAGTTCAATAAGATACCCAGGCTCCAAAAATAATGGACTTATCTTACAGAGGACCTAGCATGCCAAATTTCCAACATTTGTGGTAAGTTGTGCTCAACTGGTGCAGTGGTGTGATTAATGTTAAGGGACCAAATTGCAGTGGTTAATGCAGGGATTCATAACTGATCAAAGTGCTGAACATAAGTGAATGTGGAGTCCTTAGCTCTAGATGGATAACTATCACAAACTTGCCATCACTTCAACAAGGCATAGGAAATGTAACAGAAAGAATATAAGACCTGCACCAGGTACAAGAATTAATTCTAAATGGATCAAGGACCTGAATATAAGGCCAGAGACTATAAAAATCTTAGTTGAAAGGGTAGGGAACTCCCTCGAACTGATTAGACTAGGCCAACAGTTCCTAAACGGAAATCCAATAGCACAGTCACTACAACCAATGCTCAATAGATGGGATCTTATGAACTTAAAGAGCTCCTGTTCAGATAAAGAGACTGTAACTCGAGCACAAAGGCAACCCACAGAATGGGAGAAAATCTTCACAAACTACATATCTGATAGAGCTCTATTATCCAGAGTGCACAAAGAACTTAGAAAACTAAACACCAAGGAAACAAATGGCTCATTAAAAAATGGACCTTGGAACTTAAAAGAAACTTTATCAGGGACGAAATTGAAATGTCTAACAAATATCTTTAAAAATGCTCTGCATCCTTAGCCATCAGGGAAATGCAAATCAAAACTTCCCTGAGATATCATCTCACCCCGGTCAGGATGGCAAAAATCCACAATACAAACAACACCAAATGCTGGAGAGGATGTGGCGAGAAGGGAACTCTCCTACATTGTTGGTGGGAATGCAGGCTTATACAACCACTCTGGTGAGCTGTCTGACGATTCTTTAAAAAGTTAAAGATTGAAATGCCATATGACCCAGCTATTCCACTTTTGGGAATGATCCCCCATACAGCGAAAATTCACCTCGATAGCATAAGCACAACCATGTTCATAGCAGCACTGTTTACAGTAGTGCAGTCATGGAATCAACCCAAATGTTCAACAGTTGACGAGTGGATAAGAAAAATGTGGTACATTTATATAATGGAATACTACTCAGCCACCAAAAATGATGAATTAATGAAATTTGTTGGGAAATGGATAGAACTAGAAAAAATTATATTGAGTGAAGTATTCCAGACACAGAAAATTAAGCACCATATGTACTCCCTAATAAGTGGATCCTAGTACCAAACCCACTTAGTGACACACTCAAAGATAAATCACTGTAATACCTACAGTAATTGCAAAAATTATAAACAGGAAGGAAGGGGAAGGAGGGCTCACCAGAAACAAGGAGAGAGGGGATCATGCTACAGCAGAAAATACAGGCCACTATCAAGTACTGCAAGTAAGTAATGAGACATCTGGTTAAGCTCAAAGACTTTCCTTCATGATCACTTGCAAGAGATGGGGTTTGACTTCAACAGAAAGGGAGGGCATAGAGTCTGGTAGATAGAAAGTAATCATCCTGAAAATGGAAGACTGACCTCTCCCCCACTGAGATCTCCTACTCTTATTTCATCTACCTTTGAATCTACTCTTATAATAAGAAAAAGCCTTTTATCTCTGGCTTGGAGGTGATATCCAATACCCATTAGGATGGAGTCAAGGGTGGTGCAGAAACAGAAAAACTGGAAGAAGAAAAAAAAAGTATAACCATAATTCAGAATATCAGAGACCCTATATTAATCAGGCCAGCCTAATCTCTCCCCATACCGAAGCTCAGGGAAATTTGCAGAAGAGGGGGCAGTAAGATTGTAAGAGCCTAAAGGTGGGGAGGGGCAACGATATACAAGATACTCCACACACATTGGGCCGAAGTAATCATAATAGGTCTTTGCATGACCTGTGCAATGACTAACATGTCATTGATCCCCCCAAAGTCTAGCATGGATCACAGGCTCTAAGATCCTTAGAGGCAAGGGATTAACAGCCACAATAGTATTCCTGTACTAAAGGGGAACATACACAAAAAAAGAGCTGTAGGCAATGCTACTGAGTCCTTACACTTCATCAGAGAGGAGGACCCAGAGTGAAATTTGACATGCACACTAAAGGATGCTCCAAGAATGGAGGAGGGAAGCCCACTGGGAGAAAGGGAGGAAGGGGGGAAAGGAAGGGGAAAAGGGAGGAGAGAGCAAGGGGATCCTGGGAGGGGTGGAGGGAGGGAACCTATCAAGTTTGTATGAGTGGAAAAATTAATTAAAAAAAAATATAAGACATGGAGGAGAGAAAGAGTGCTGTAAAATGCTGTCATCTGAGCATGACATTGAACTTACACACATGAATTCACAACAGTTATGCTTACCAGTATAATATATGCATATGGTCAAGTCATTCAACATTACAACTAGGGCGGGGGAGAGGCTCCTGAGGCCCCACTCCTCACTGAGGACAATTGATGGTCTGCAGGGTGAGGGAGAAGTGCCTTTTGCTGTGGTTGCATCCACTGACAGGCTGCCCTAGTAGAAGCACCACTCAAATAAAAGAAGTAGTAATTGGACTCTGATACTGGACAGGAGAGGGGGAACTTCGCTATTGGACAACTGCTCCTGTTCCAGCAAATGCCTGGCCACTCGCCCATACAAACATCATGGATGAGGCCCCATGGACCACACATGATGACAGTCATGGACGTGGGAAAGAAACTGGCTAGAAAGGAAAATCTGTGGGGAGACAGGAGAGGAAGGGGGGATTATTAGGGGATGAAAACAATCAAATTAATAGTATTTGTGTTTGAAAGCTTCAATGAGTAAAAAATATTTTATAAGGACATGAAGTTGGATGAAAAAGAGGAAAGCAGTGAGTCAAATACATTGCAAACATGCATGAAATTTTCAAAAATAATTTAACTTATAAAAATAAAGTAGAAACATTGAGGAATATACCCTATGTTAACCTCTGACATCTGAGCACTAGCTGTATACAACACACATATACATGAACCCATACTTACAAGTACACACACACACACACACACACACACACACACACACACACACACACCCCACATTCTGGAAATTTCTACCATCTTCTTTCTGCATTAAATATAATTAAGGATGTCTACTGGTGGGAGCTGACTCATCTGGGTGCTGTGTAGTTCTCTAGTTATATGAAGCTTAATGGTGCAGAATTTTCTCACTCCTTGTCATTGCTACTGACCCTGTGGACTTTTTACACAATTCCCAGGAATTAAGATGCATGATTTTTGGGGACACAACATTAAATCTGAGATCCTCCATTTTGAACTCTATTTTCTTTTTCTGACTTGCCAAACAGTATGAAGTCCATACACAGAAAGTCTTGCCCTCCAGAAAAAGTGTCTCCATGTGGCATCTTTGATGCCAAATGGGAGCATCTAAGACAAATGGCTTCCAACAGTCCTCTGAGATGGATTTCCTCTGCTTACAGGACTTTTATTTCATGGATATTAGAGCATGCTGTGTTCTTTCGAGCTATATCACCTGAGGAGGAATCTCAAGTGGGGATATTTGGAGATAAACTTTTCCTTAGTTTATTTTTACCAGCATTTTACAAATTGTCATGATTATGCTTTTCCAGTAACTACAGAGGATGAATCACCAAGTGCCACCACAACAGAAAGCAAAGAATGGGAATCTTAGAATCTTTTACTCTGACTTGAACACTCCATGAGATAAAAAACAGCTGGTCTGGCTGCCTGAAATAAGATTTGTTTTTTGTTGGTTTTTTTTTTCTAATGCTGCTAATTCACAGCTAAGCACCAGTAGGAAAGGAAGAAAAAAATGAATTTAATTCAGTAAAGCTACACATTGTTCAAAATAATTGCAACAGTTGAATAGTACCTTTGGAGACTCATATGTTTGGAGGGAGAGAGAACTGCTGGTTTCTCAGCAGGAATACAATGTCTTGTGTTATGTCTTTCAGTGAGAGAGGAAAAACATCACATCACCAATCCAGAAAAAACACATTGAAAAGGATGTCATTCCCCATCCCCCAAAATTTTCAAATGCTATGAAGAGAAATCTAGACTAAATACCACATCAAAATATTTTGTGGGGGATTTTTTGATCTCTTTTTTATTTTTAAATTATTCTCTTACTGCTTCATGCATGAATATGGTGAACATATAGTTTCATGTCTTAACTCCTAGGTTGTCTCTTTTAAACACACAAAATTTTCTTATATGTTTCTACATATTCCAAAAATTCTAAATTTTAGTTCTAACACAAAATCAGCAAGGAAGTTCACACGATATCATCCTAACTACCTACAACCCATTTCTACCATACACATACACTAAAA
The DNA here is from genome assembly GCA_023101885.1 of Typhlomys cinereus. Classification (NCBI taxonomy): domain Eukaryota; kingdom Metazoa; phylum Chordata; class Mammalia; order Rodentia; family Platacanthomyidae; genus Typhlomys; species Typhlomys cinereus. The sequence continues at coordinate 1,910,043 of JALPQD010000161.1, forward strand.
TTCTGCTTTTGTATACTTTAATATCATTTTTTCTCATTGAGCATGTTTACAGAATCAGTTGGTATATTGACATGAATCTTTTTTTAATATACAGAATCACCCATATTCGTTATTCACTCATACCCCTGAGCAGTATGCAAGCCTTTCTCCAGAATATCAGTTAGTGGAGAGGAAGTCTGAGAAGGCATATGAATAATAAAAAACTAATCATCTTTTACACTAGCATGTTTTTTCTGAGGATGACACATGCTAACAGATAAATAAATCCTGGAGAGATAGCAAAGCCCATCACCGTAGAACTGGTTCTTGTCACGTACTCAAAAGCCAGCAGAACAGGAAACTGAAAATCAAATGCAATCAGCAGAGAAAAAGGGAAAGGGGCCGTTGTAACATTGGCAAGAAGGTTGATCAGGAGTATGTAACTGAAATTGTAGGTTTAAATTCATCCCCTGTGGATCAGTTGACACCACACAGTACATATCACAGAGCATTCTTTCAATAATTTTTTCCTTCTTGACCATCCTCACGTGGATAATTTCTCCAAATAATGAATATTGATTCAGTTTTAATCTGAAGGATCCAGAGAATATTTTGAGTGAATCCAATTTTTAAATAAAGTTTACTTAAAATCATTTTTCATAAACTTTAGATTTCATTGGATTTGTTAACAAAATGTACAACTTAAAAATCTGTCGTAAGTTGCCTAAGAGGGAACTCACATTTTTTAACTGTTTGCTCTTTCTTATACACAAATCATGTCTCATTTCATGGAGATAAACCAGCAACCACCTTCTCAGATATAATTCCGTACCTATTTCTAGTTTTACTCCTCTATAAATAGCTACTAGTAACAGTATCCAATGCATGTGTTCCTCATATGTTAGACAGTTTTAAGGGCTTTTTTTTACATTTTTCATTATTATTTCCGCTCATACAAACTTAATAGGTACACCGGTTCCCTCCCTTCCACTTCCTACCCTCTACCCCCTGCTCCCCCTCCCCTCACCCCTCCCTCCCCATCCCTCAGTGCCTCCTCCCCAATCCCCGGATAATCCTTTAATGTGCATGTCAGACTGTCCTCTGGGCCCTCCTCTCTGATGACGTACAAGGACCCAGTGGCTTTTCCCTGAACGCTTTCCTGTGTTCCCCTTAAGCATAGGAACACTACTATGGCTGCAAAGTCCTATTATGATTGCTTCGGTCCTAACTTGTATGGAGTATCTCGCATATCATTGCTCCTCCCATCCTTGTGCTCTTACAATCTTACCGCCCCCTCTTCCGCAAATTTCCCTGAGCTTCAGGATGGGGAGAGATGAGGCTGGTCTAGTCCTAGGTGGTTGATATAGAGTCTTTGAAGTTCTGGATTATGGTTCGTTGATTTTCTTTTTCAGTTTTCCTGCTCCTGTAATGCACTTCACTCCATCCTGATGGGTATTGTATTTCACTCCCTGGCCAGAGATAAAAAGCTGTTAAACCAGAGTCTTGTTATAAGAGTATATTCAAAGGTAGATTTAATAGTTTTGCATGTGAAGCTCAAATACATCATTTAACTACTCATTGTAATATTTGTGACAACATTAAGATTGACTTTGCTATTATCTACAAAAGTTAAGAGACCAGACAGTTTTCTGAAGATTGATCTACATTTGTACATCTGGTGACTGTCACTCCTATTGTCTAAAACCTGAGATAAAGCTGTGAACTTATAATGGGCCCAAAGTCACCTAGGGCCACTAGTTCAAATCCTGAACACTGGTTTCAAGACCCACTTTCTACCTGTCTCCCACAAAGCATGGTTTTTACATTATGCTCTTGGGTTAGCTTTCTGAAATGGAAAGATGAATCTGTAACGGTTACTCTTAACTATTGCTGTGAGAGAGCACCCAAAGTCAATCAACTTAAGGGAGAAAGGGAGGTTTATTCATCTTACAGTTCCAGAGGGAAGGGACAGTCTCTCAAAGCAGAGGCGGCATGGCTGGCTGGCCAAAGCTGGAGGAGGCAAGTCACTGCAGACATCTTGGAAGCTGAGAGCTGCAGACTGCTTGCAGCAAAGGCTGACTTCTCCTGGAGGGTGGGACTAATCCACCTCAAGGCCCACCCTTTGTGACTGCCTTCCTCCAACAAGGCTCCACCTCTCAAGGTGCCATGACCTTGCCAAACACATGAGACTGTGGGGGACACATTTCAAACCATGACAGAATCATACAACTGTACCTGTTTACTGGATTTAGTGTTATCTCTTCAACAGTCAGAGAAAATGGGCTAGGTTATGGGACAGTCATATATGCAAACATGTTTTATCTACAGGTCTGAAATTTTATTAGCTATATTTAGTCATCTTTACTTTGCTGATTTATCTTTATCTGCACTAACTGAAAGCTATTCTATCAAATTTGCTTTTTTAAAATTGAGAACCCATCCTGATGCCTGGGAAGTCAACCAGGAACACTTGAAGGTAAAGAGTAAGTCCTTAGTCACTGGCAGTCTCCTAGAAAGATGTATGTACTTGCAAGTGTGGCAATTGTCACTCCTATTGTCTGCAATCTCAGATAAAACTGTTGACTATCAAAGATGACACTGGTGTGTGTGTGTGTGTGTGTGTGTGTGTGTGTGTGTGTGTGTGTGTGTAGAATTCAAAGACTCTCAGTTTAGATGCTCAAAGTTTTCCATTTTGGTGTGACCATCTTGAAACTTCAACTTTTAAATGTTAAATTTGTGTTTCCTTATTGAAAGTGGTTAATACCAGATACAATACACAGAACAAGTATATTTTATATGCATATGCACCAGTCCATTCACATTCAGGAATTATGAGCACAGAGTTCCAATGGACCCCAATGTGTGCAAGTTCAATAATCAAATTTATTGCAGACTACAAAGAACTTTCCAGGATATTTAGAGCCATAAAATGCTTGAATTTCAGTTAATATTAGGGATACCTATAATGGCATATCTTAAGAAAATGACCCAAGTCTAAATATAAAATCCATTTTATTTCATAAAATCCAAATTTATATGAAATATATATGTATGTACATATGCATGTACATGTATATGAAGATAATTGTACACTATTTTGAGGCACCTGCATTTTGAAAATGATCCATCACTGAGGTCAAGTTTACAGTTTTCCAATTATTGAATCTTATATTATTGTAGATTTCAGATTTTCATAACAGGGTTATTCAAACTTTATGGGGTAAACATGTTATATCTACTGATAAGCGAGCATTAATGTTAAAGTTGATATCATTACAGGACAAGAAGGCTGAAGATTGGTATTTAACTTTGTTTCATTTTCAGTATTTCTCGACTCATGTTTACACCAAAGGTAAGACAACTTTGGTAGAATGTGCACAGATTGAAAAGGGCAGCGCAAACTGCTGAGAAAGTTGTATGCAGTATTTTCCCTCCTGAGAAGAACTTTGTAATACTGAGCTGGAAAGATGGCTCAGGCAGCAAAGTCATGGTCCCACAAGCATGAAAGACTGGATGGTCAGGGAAGGACTTATGGGTGAGCTGGTAAAGACACTTGCTACCAAGCTTGATGAACCGAGTTCCATTTTCAGAGCTCTCAGTGTTGAAGAAGAAAATTAACTCTGGCAAGTTCCCTTTGGACCTGTATCCACATGCCATGGCACACACACACACACACACACACAAACAGGAAATGTAAGCTGGAAGTGATTATGGAAGACAACAGAGATCTGTCTCTGATATCCAAGTATATGCACATATTTGTACATATACATGCACATGTGCAAACATTCATGCATGCCTGAAAAACAAAATAAAAATAAAAATGTTGAAGTCTTTATAGAAAAGTCAGCTATGATGCATGAAGCATAACATTTCGCTGTTTCCACATGGATGTTTAATGCCCTTGTATTTGCATTTAAAACTGGTACTTCATAGTACAAATGCACAAATCATGACAGCAACTAAAATTTCATTTCACCTCATTAAAAATTTTAACAAAAAATACACACCATAGGAAACTGAGAGATTAAAAAAGAAAATGGAAATACCTATAGTTTGACACTTTAATCACACTTATTTTCTATTGTCTGGTCATATTCCTTCCTCTCATATTATACTATAGAAATTATGGAAACATAACTCACACATGACATGCACAGTTTCCTCATCTTACTGAGTTTTATGAAGCATTTTCCAGCTCTCATGACATGTCCCTTTGTTATGATAAAGGAGTGAAATATGTTAAGAGTGGTATAGTGAAAAGGGGAAAAATAGCTTCCTCTTGCTTATTGTTTCCTGCTTTTCTGATTTTTCTCTGTCTGGGAAGTTCCCTCTCCACTGTCTTGAAAGGAAAAGGTAGGAAGTAGCAGCACTATTGAGATGGAACAATTTCGCATCTTCTAATGATCTTGTGCATTTCAACCAACCCAAACATCCCTGTGAGATTTAGATTTTAGAATACAACCAGCAGTCATTTATACATCTATTTTGTATTTGTATCATCACATTCGTCTTAGGAGAAAGGTCCCAATGCGAGTGTGGAACAAGGAACATGAAAAATAGTAGATAGGGCCAACTGTGAATGAATATTTCAAAAATGCCACCTCACCACCTGCTATATGTTAATGATGTACGGTTAGTTTAATTCTCCTTAGCTACAAATATCTCTATTCTCTAAAGTACTCTATTGTACAAACACTCAACAATTTTGGAAATTACTGTCCTTTGTTTTTATAACAAACTATGAAAGCACTATTTTTCCAATAAATATTTAGAACCACCTTTCCATGGTGAGTTTTTTTTTTTTCCTTTGACAGTTTTCTCATTGTGAGCACAGAAGCTTTTATGTGGACACAGTCAAATCTTTGAATAGAACTATAAAAACCTCTCTATTCTCTTAAAATAGTATCTTCTTTTATATATACATAACAGACTACAGAGATGAAATTTCCCTTTTGCTCCAGAATCAACTAACAGGACTCGAAATCTTCCCTCCATGGAAAGTCTCTAGAAATTAGTAATAAACAATATTCCCAGGGCAAAAGAATAGGTGACCAATCAAATAAGCTCAGCAACTATCATGAAGACAAAATTTAGAAGCCATCATAAACCTATAGAATACAACCTTCCTTAGATGATTTGGAAGGTTGTATACAGCATTCACTGCAGATACAAAGTTAACGGATACCTAAATCTTTTACCTATAATAATCTCTTACCTATAATGCATATTACCTCCGACACCCTCAATCCTGTCTAGATTACTTGCACTACACAGCACAATGCACAGGTTATGTAAAGAGTCATTGTTTTGCATTGCTTAAAGAATAATGAACAAAAATGTCTATCAATATGCAGGAAACATGTAATTTAAAATATAATTGAATCCACAGTTGATTGAAGTAAGGATGAAGATCCCACAGATAGAGATATGGTTTATATATTTTACTGATTGTTTTAAATGTTTCCAGTCAAGTATACTTATGTTTGAAACCAACTTCAACTTACCTAGGCTTGGCAGAAATTCACATATACTCCTCACTGTTGTTCATATTCAAAAGAGCCAGCATCAATACTTGTAGCATGAATAAAAAGGGTATGGAAGGAGACCCTAGAGATAACAATTGAGAAATTCTATTGGCCCTAGGAATTGATATTGCCCAGGACAATAGAGGCCAAAGATAGAGTCAATGCCAACAAGAAAGTTATACCTTCCAAATATAAGTTATAAGTCCTGCATAGAAGGTTAGTCCAATAGTCCATTAATCACTGATGGATTATATTTAAAAAAACTTCATTACCATAACTTTTTCCAACTATTTAGCAGAAAACATGGAAACTAATGTCTTTAATCCAAACTGATTCAAAATAGTTGGACTCCGAATATGATCTAATCCTAAAAATATGTCAATTGATTAATTTTGCTCATATATTTAGGTTATTTAAATGTAAGATAATTAAAATGTTTTTAAAAACCTTACGAGTCAAAACTCTTTCAATAACAGAATTTTCAAAGATGTGAAACAAAAGTTTATTTTGGCAATTTTAATTGTCAGCATTGATGATCTATGAGTGGTTCATACAACACTGCCATATTTTCTGATTAATAGTATTTTGAAAACCAGGTTGGAGGGGTGAATCTTGAGGTTCTTGCAAAGAGACACCCAGGAGAAGAAACCTATTTTCAGTATCCCATGGAATTAAGTGGAAAATGCTTCAAAAATAGAAGTAGTTGGGCTGGGGAGATGACTCAGGTGTTAAACCATTTGCTAAATAAGGGGGAAAAACTGAGTTTGTTACCCAAACCCCCAAACCCCATGTAAAAATGCAAAGCAGAAATGGGGACCATAATTCTGGCTGTGAAAGGTATAGCCTGGGAAAACCAAGAGCAAAATAATAAGAAGGTAGAAATCACCTTGAGCCTCTATGGGTACACACACTCAAGAGCTCTCTGTTACACACACACACACACACACACACACACACATACACACACACACACACACACACACACACACACACACACAGTATTACCTCCAAAGAGGGACAGAATTTTATCCTATACATCCTAGTATCTGATTTACTCTGAATCTCCATACACAGAGATAAAGAAAACTATGAAAGGATACCAAGACAAATGGATGCACCTATGTTCTTAACCTTTGATTTCTCCAAGATGTTCTTGTTTCAAAAGGAGAATATTATCTCTTGGAAAGTTGTCAGATGTTTCCTTTGCTCATTCTCTACATAAGATTTCAATTCTGCAGATAAGAGTATAGACAACTAGCAGGTGGGAGGTGATGGTAGAGATAGGGAGATGAAATGATTAGAAGAGACCAAGTCAGAATTATATTCCTGAGTCAAGGATATGGTCCTTGGGGAAGTTCTGAAATTTCTACATTAAAAAACATCCATCCATATGCCTGTCTTACCGAAGGTATCTAAGACTATAGTTCATCATCCTGAGAAGCAGGAACTACACAGGCCTGAAGTCACAGACTTCATTACTTAGATTTTTACATACCCAGTCTAGTCCTGCTTATCTCCACAGTAGCTGAAACTCAATGAAGGAGAGACATTGGGGCATAAGAAGCAGATGTTTCTCCATACTGATTTTTTTTTCAAAAAGTTAAAGCATGGCTTGAGGACAGAAGCAGATATGAATTTGGAATTTTCAACTATACTGAATTTACAATAACCAGAAATGGACAGAAACCTATGGGGTCTGCCTGGAATTCTATTTAGCGCTTTGAATTAGGTATTTGACAGACTACTGTTGAAAGATATGATTGGAAGAGATAAAAGTTCAGAGTCCTCCATTATCCTGTTACATTTCTGTGACAAGCAATAAATCTTCCTCATATATGCCTGCTTGAATAAACAATACAACACAAACACAAAAGAGAGATTTACCAAATCTGTATGCTCATCCAGTTGTACTCTAAAGATTTCATGTAATCTCAACTCTAAGTTAATTCATCAAAAACTTTGGATACAAAACTAGAATTCTTTTATGGGCTGTGTTTCCAGACAATGAAAGTAATTGTGCTTTTTATAACAACCCCACTATCTATGATTGTGGTTGCCATGCCAATAGAACAGATCTTAACAATCCTCTTTCCCAAGAGTTTGTGTTTCTCAGTTCACTCACTGTGGATGGTGTCAGAGCGCATTGTCTTTGCTGGATTTTAATTTTGTTTGCAATATCATGTCTTTGATATCACATTAAGCAGTTCAGCTATGCTGAAAAAATGACATCTATATCTGTGTATTCTATCTGATTTATCTCAAAATGATATAATTATTCATCTGTAGATGTGTAATTATTTTATTGTTTGGCTTCTCAGAAACCATAGAGACATTTGAGTGGTACTTATCAAACTTCAAGGTAAATCTAATGATTGATGCTTAAGCAGATGGTATTATTAATCAAGGCTTACATTGGTAATTGTACATCAGAAATGAGAAATTGTCATCATCAAGAATATCCTGCATATATTCTTTAACAAAGAAGAATGTTTTTAAGAAAATGATTTTTGTAAATGTGGTAACATTTTAACTTATATTAATGAATCATAGGACCCAAGATGTAACTCACAAGGAAAACCCATCACTATGACACACAAGATAGTGCCACAGGAGACACAGGAGTGACCAATAGGAGGAGGGAGAGTCTGGGTATAAACCAGATTGCAAAAATAAATAGAGAAGAACTTCAATTGAAACCTCAGTCACAAAAATCTGAATGGTGTCAGTTCCAGGTTAAATCTGATCTTGGAATAGCCTGATGGTCAAAATATGATTCTATATAATTTGTATTCATCAAGGCTTTTGCCGAAGAATCTATCTGTTCTCTGAAGACTTACTGAATGAGCTGCATTTCAAGAAACCTTACTTGCACTAGACTCTCTTCTTCTCAACAATCTGAACTCTAAAAGAGAATGGAAAATGGTCACTAGTCATTATGTTAGAGATGATAGTAATTTGGGCCACTGGGGATAGTTAAAACAACATATAGAGGTGTGAATGAAGGCAGTGGTATCTTCATCAGATAAACTATCTGATGAAGCAACTTAAGGAAAGTAGGCCCACTGTAACAGTTACTCTTTCTGCTACTATGAGACATAACCAAGACTCAAGTCTTAAGGGGAGACTCAACTTAAGGGGAGAAACAGAAGATTTATTCAGCTTACAGTTTCAGAGGGAGCTACAGTTCATTGTGGTGGAAAAGTCTGGCAGGTGGCAGAAGTTGGAAGAGGTCTAGGTCACATCCTTCAAGAAGGCTGTGAGCTGCAAAACTGCAACTGCAAGAACAGACCGGGTGGAGCTAACCAACCTCAAAGTGCCATCCCTGTGGTGATCACTTTCTTCCAGCAAGGGCACTACGTCCTAAAGTTTCCATAACTTTCCCAAACAGCTAAAGATTCAAACACATGAGTCTGTTGGGGGAGGGGGGTGAGCAACTCAATTTCAAACCATGAAACTCCACCCTGGCCCCCAAAGGTTCATAATCACTCATGATGCAAACCACAGTAGTCCAAATTTAAAAGTGCAAACACAGTTCAAAAGTACAAACCCTAAAGCCTGCAATAAATCAAGAGACAAGTTCCATACTTCCAACTTACAATGGCACAGAGTAAACATTACCATTCCAAAAGGGAGAAATGGGGACATATCCAGGAAAGATTCAATTCTATGACAATATCCATAACAAGACCAAAACCAAAAGGACAAACTCCATATCTTATAGCTCCATGTCCAACATATGAACTCTTGTTGAAATCATCTCAGTTCCAAAATTCATCAGTTCCATTCTTCTAATGTAGTTAGTTACCTGCAAAACACATCATTCTTTTGGGTTAGCTTTTCCCATCCATTCTGTTGGGCTGGCTTTACCCATAATGTTTAATTTTTCTAGGTTGATGTCCCACGTTGGCTCTGACATCTCTAATATCTTTATTTCTCAATGGCAAACCAGATTTCAACTCCATAGCAAAACATACTCTTCTTGACATCTGTCGGATCTCTATACCTGCTTCTGCCATTCTCTGAACCATTCCAAAAGGGGTTAATGATCTCCTCCCTTTTGCATCTTTAAAGTCTCTAAACCCAGGAGCACATGGACAATTTTGCCAGGTTCTGCTATAAACTCCAGATGGAGATTGGCCTCCTTTAAACACAGATGATTCACCATTCTGTGCTGACTTTGGGCAGAGTCTTTCCTTGGCAATTGCTTCAGAAAAGAATCAAAGAACATTCTTTTGATGTTGTTTCCTTTAACCCTTCCTCCCAAAATAATTTGCATTTTTATATGTGGGAGCCTTCCCAGAGGATCTTTATGAGCGTAGCCTTTTCTGTTATCAAAATGGAGAGCAGGTTTTCATTTACTAATTAAGCTAATCTTTTTAACAATAGCCGCTATTTGGTTTTTTGCCTCCTCCAAGTTCATCTCTTAAAGTTTGTCATTGCATTTTTCATCATCAAAGGTCAAACCTTTCATATTTTTTTTCTTGAGTCCTTGTTCTTTTTCCCCGTAAGGGGGAACTCTGAACAAGAACACTAAAAAGTAGTCCTGCTACACTATCAAGATTACATTGCCTTGAAACTTCCTCCATTAAACACTTGAATTCAATTTCAGACAAGCTTTCAGGATGAGGACAAAATGTTCCTAAAGTCTCAGCCAATGCATCATTGCATTCGCTCCTTGTCCAGTTCCCAATACAGTCTCTTTTCCCCTCTGAGTCATCACAAACTGAGCTTGTATTGTCCACATCGCCTAACAATATCACTTTCCTCCAAGCTTTCACTAGAATGGTCCTTTAAGCCTTGTCTTCAACACACAAGGCTTTCCCTGCACAATGTCCTAAAATTTTTCATATTTCTCCTAACGATCATTTCTGAAAGCATATACATTATACATTATATACATATACATTATAGCAATGGTCATACTTCTGTACCTCTTGGTACCAACTTTTCTCATATTCACAAACACTTCACTTTCTGGTACTAGATTCATAGCCTGACAACAACATCCCATTTCTCTGGTACTAATTTCTCTACTGGGTCTTCTTCTCTGTTCCTGTGAGAAAACAGTGAAATTCAAGTAACTGAAGGGAGAAAGGGAGATCTATTTGGGTTATGGCTCTTTGTGGTAGAAACCACATGACTAGCTGGCAGAAACTAAAAGTGGCTCAAGCCACTACAAGTATCATGGAGACTGAGAACTTCAAATTGCAAAAGCAGGTTAACTAACTAAAGTTTGGCAGGACTAACTAACCCCAAGCCCCATCACCTATGATTACCTTCCTCCAGCAAGTCTCAACCTTCTAAATGTACAATGATTTTTCCCAATCACTGGCAATAGCTAAGGATTCAAACATATGAGTCTGTGGGATACAACTCACATTTCAAACCATGACATCCACCATGTTTCAGTCAGCAGCTGAAATCAATAACCACAATGACAAATTCTAGGTCATAATTTAACAGTCCATTACCATGGGAAAAAAAATGTAGTAGGAGCATGAGACTGTTGATCAAAATGTGTTCTCAATTAAAAATCAGAGAGCGATAAATGCTAGCCCTCAGCCTAATTTCTGCTTTTTCCTTTTTTAAATTATGTTCTAGATCTACTGACCATGGATGGAGCCATCCATGTGCAGGGCAGATACTCCATCCTTAGTTAAATGTATCTTAGATTCCTTTTCAAATGCACTTAAAGTGTGTCTCCTAAGTGACTCTAAATTTAGTAATGTTGGCAGTGAAGATTAACCATCACAGCAGTAAGGAGATTAGATCTCCTAAGCATCTGTGACTGGAGGATAATCAAGGTTCCATATTCCCATAAGAGTGTGGTGTTGACCTCAAGTACTAGTGTTGGGGCAAATTCAACTAAAAATAACTGAAGACCAATTTAAAACAAATTTATTGAATCCATGTCATCATAACAGAGACTAGAAGATGTTTTGAATCACAACTAACATCATAATTTCACAACTTCATTTATGGCATAAATATCTATTACCCAAATAATTTAGAAGACTAATATTCATGTTCATGATTCCAGGTTACAGTTGGTCATGGCTGGAAAGTTATGACCAGTATCAAGAGAAGAAGGAATGTACCAATGTTGTATACTTTCTTTGGAACATGCTAGCTTGCAAAAGAAAAGAAAAACTAGGTTCTCTTGATCTTTATCCTCAGGCTCAAGAAACAATTTCACCAAAGAATGTGCTGGATGGATCTTCTCACACTAATCATAGAATTAAGACAATCTTTTACAGGCTGGGCCAGAGCCTGTCTTATCTAAATAACTTGTTATAACTGGCCCATATCAAACTGTTCAAGTTGACAATTGAAACTAATTGTCACAATGACATACAAGTATTATCAACAAATTACTATAGACAAATGAAGATTTTCAAGGATCCTTTATAAATAACCGATGTGGTACAAATGAGTATCCCAAATTCAATGTAAACAAGTATAAGCAAGAGAAATAAAGGAGAAAAAAATGAAAGAAGAGGGAGACAGAGATGGGAAAAAAGTCCTTACAATTTCAAGCCCTGATCCAACCTTCATGCATTAGTTTTTAACTTGTTTTTATATTTGGTTGGTACATACTAAATATAAAACTAAAGGATTAAGCACTATACATTTCCTAGATTGATTGTTTTATTGCCAAACGTGTAAATAAACACCCTGAACAATATGCATACTAAAAGTTACACTGTTTAAAAAAGGAAAAGTGAAGAACAGAAGTAGAAACAGAAAATAAAGGTATATTTGTGAATTTTTTAAAGACTATCTTCTTTAGCCTTATTGTTCCATTGATCTTTATTTTGATGGCTCCAGAGAGATAATGTAACTTCACATGGCTACAATATCGTCTTGCTTTTAGCTGGATTTTGTGTGCTTGGAATGTATTTCTAATTAACAAGCAGTTATCACTGTAATGAATGTAGTGGACATTTGTTGTACTGTATGCATTTGATTCCTTCTTTTCTTGATTAAACTCATTCAGTGTCAATGTTTTCTAACTGCTTTTACATTAAAAGAGAAATTTTCAGAATCACATAATGATATACTTGATGTCAATTACAGAAGATAGATTAAGATTTAGAAAAGTGACAAATAGCACGGCAGAACAAAAAGTGATTCTAGCACTTTCTTCTTTATTGTACAACTGGTCACACATAGGCATGACAGACTGGGTGGGTCACAACCTTTCCAAGTAGTTCATTGACTCATAGGTGCCTGTAAATAGCATCTACATATACAATGATGTATTTTTTAAAAAAAATAGATTAGAAAATTTATGATAGGATTATAAGAATTTTCAAAGTTGTCATAGAATTTGATTTTTTAAATTGTGTAAGCTTTTTTGATAAAAGCATTATTTGTAGCAGACCACCAAAAAAAAAATCAAGGACTTACAGCTATAATTCTAGTCATTTGCCATCCGTAATAGTCTGCATCTCTCTTATTTTGTGCTCAAACACATATCTTGGACAGAGGATGTTTCTCAAGTGGTAGAATGCTTGGCTGATATCCATAAACCATGAGTGAAATACTTAGCACCTCAAAAGGCTAGTGAATATCTTAAATCTTCAAATAGTGACTTAAATGGAGAGCAGAAATAGGAATCTCATTACTGGGACTAGTAGGTGATTCATAGAGTAATGGTAACTATGTGTAAACTTGGTGACCTAAGATTGATTCCCAGAGATCACATGGTAGAAAGGAAAGAACCAGTTTCCAAAAGAAGGTGTCCTCTGACCTCTACACGTGTACTGTGGATGTGTGTCCCCTGTGTAATAGTTACTCTACGTTGTTGCTGATAAAGACATGAGAAAACAGCTTAAGTGAAAAAAGAGGTTAATTCTCTTATGATAATCCCATTATAGTTCCTTGTCTACTTGGTAGGACAGCACATTACATCACCAAGTGGCCAAGGGAATTGACCATACCACATGAACAAAATAACTAAGAAAAGGACAATTCTTACTTGCCAGAACAATATGTCTGGCCAAGTATAATAAAGGACGCAAACTTTCTCAACTAGTTCCCTCTATTTTATTCACCTGCCTAGGGACTAGTCCTGCACATCATAGATTGGGCCTTACCTATAAACTAGACAATCTCTTGCAGGTTCACTCCGGATATAAGTACTAATTCTTTACAAATGTGCCCAGGACTTGACCCTCAATCCTCAAGTTGACAACTTTATATAACTATGACAACACCCCTCTCTCTCACTTTCACTCTCTTTTTCTAAATAAAGAATCTCATAACTTCTTATCCTTTATTTTAATGATCTTTTCTCAAGCATTATGGCTTGACAAATGCAGAATGTTGTAGCACAATTAGAAATGTGACAGGTTCATAGAGATCTCGAATGCAGTGTGAATTCCTGATAATCCTTACTAATCGGAGTACAAAATATACAGTATGTACTCAAGTCCCACCATCTCCCAGTAACTGAATTAATGTGAATCTCTCTGAAGCATAAGTTCCTCATCTGTAAAGTAAGAATAAAACTATCCTCTTCATTGAATAACTGTGAAATTTAATGACTTAATAGACATCAAATGCTTGTGAAATACCACCTTCTTTAGAGACAGTCAGTGCTATTGTCATCAGCATCACAGCCTCCTCACAGGAACATTCCAGAAATGTTCCCAAGCTTCTGGAACCTAACCCTAGTTCAAGGACTTCTTCAAGGCAACAAGTTTGTCTTGGCTTCAACATTCCCATGACTCACTGCATCATTTTGTTCAAGTCTGGGTTCATGGATCACTTTCCTAATTTATGTCTTCCAATTTATGTCTTGTTATACTAATTCCAGATTATGACATGCATCACGCTGGTTTTTCTTTCATAATCAAAGCTACAATATGTGAGATTATATATTGAACTGTATCTTTCTATAGTCAGTTTCTGCCTCATATAATGCAAACTGAAGGTGAAAATGTCTGCCGTGTTCATTAGAGATCCCCCCCTCCGTGCCTAGAATGTTGCATAGCATAGAGGAGCTTCCAACAATAACTTTCTGAATGAAATAATAAGAAAACAAATGAGCACTGAAGGGAGAGTCTTTAATAGAATTTACTGGATGACAACATTCCATCAATAAGGAAGTCCACAGCAGCATGAAGTGACTATGTGTTTATTATCAAAAGAGCAGGAGAATATTATCTCAGGATTTTTCTTCCTGCTGAAGAAAAATATGCTTAAATGTTATTTTCTGATCTGTAAGCTTTCTTCCATATATTATACAAAATAGGTAATATAAATAAATTTGTGTGAATGTTTTTTAAATTTTTTAGCATTATTTGGAGAATGGCTTTTTGTTGTAGTTTATTTTTAAAGATCAGGTTTTCATCGTGACCTTGGCTGTTTGGCCTTGAGTTTCAGCAATCCTTAGGCCCTGCTTTATGAATGCTAGGATGATAGACATTAGTCCAGAATGTTTTTAATTTGGATATCTTAAAAGGTATCATGCCTTTTGCTATACCAAGTCCTTAAAGATGTTTATATTTTACTTGTATTTGAAAGTGATCCATGTTGGCTACACTATATAAAGTCACTATTACTTAGAAAGCTTTCCACTGACACTATGTCTTTGTAGTTTCCCCTTTGAATTTTTGTTCTTATTTAAAGCAGTGCTCTTCATAAGAGAAAAAAAAAGAGTAATAATGGTTCCTGAAAGTATCAAGGATCATATCGTATAGATACAGGGTGTGAGACAAGGACTACCTCAATAGAAGGTTCTGATACCCGAATCTTATGCCTGTAGAATATTGTTTCTAAAATAGCAAGCTATGACATCATTCTTTTAGAGCATATGCTTAGTAGGAAAGGAGCAATGCTGACACCTTGTGGTCATCAGTTATAAAACAGCAAATGTAAGCATGGATGCTAGTAAACCGTGGCCATGGCACTGGGGAAACAGACATAACCAAAGGATTGCAGAAAATCAAGATGATGACATCCAATGTGTACCCTAATCTCTCGACTATCAGACAAAGTATCTGAAAAATTTCCAGAGCTTAAACAATTGCTTATTAATTACAATAAAACAACTACATTCTGTAATGAGTTTATGTGGAGTCACAACTCCTTTGTCAAGCAAACTCAGAATATAGAACCTAAGTAGATATGCAATATTTGGGTTCTATGCATCTATTAACACCTCTGTAATGCAGGATATCTCTGCACTGCCAATTACTGACACTGCCTAGTTGCCTCTCTGTATAGCAAACTCCCAACCCCACTTGCTCAAAGGACTGAAGTGTCTTACTTGCCTCAGCACTCACAATCACTGTGAAGAACACACTGCACACTGAGGTCTCTTTGCCTTCTGGACTTACTCCTCAGTCGCACACTCCTAGTTACCCAGTAGACTCAGTAAGAGGCATTAAGATTACTTGGTCAGTTATGCCATAAGTCACAGAAGAGAAAATACTGACCTAGTTATGATTCAAGTAAGACCACGAGAAGTGTAGTCTTCAGATACTTAGCAACATGTGTCATCCTAGTAAAATATTTCTACTAATTTTTAGAGAAAATTGAGAACAGGACAACAATGGATCTACCATTGTTTTCCCGGTACTGGCTTAATGTGGGCACCTGACTGAGTTTTGTTGGGGCCAAGAAGTACACTTCTGAACAAATACTCCAACTGCTTTGTTCCCTGCCTCCAAAAGAATGTTAGGTTGCCTGATTGGCTATATTCCCTTGAAAAAAAATATGCTGTGATACATTTCACTTCTACTGGGGTCTCTAGCAAAAAATGCCAATGCATGGGCAACAAATGCATTAGGCTGCTTTGCACGAAGAAAAGTATCAGACTTTTCTTAACTGTTTTTAACTACTTTGCTGATTAGTCATAGTAAATGCCCTTAATTTTTCCCTCACAAAGAGCTTTTTTCCTTCAGATTACATTTGTCATAATCGTTGCTGTCTTAGTCAGTTATCTCACTGATGTGATAAATGCCCAACAAAAGGAGCAGAAGGGGTTTACATCACATCACAATTCCAGGTACCAGTCTCCCATACAGTCTCCCATCAGGAACCAGGGGAACTGACCAAAACACATCCATACATGTATATACACTACACACACACACACACACACACACACACACACACACACACACATGTGCAACAGATAGCCAGGAATAGTGGCTCTTGCCTCAAAATCTCGATATTTAAGAGGTTGAGACAGAAGAATTTCTGTAAGTTCCAGGTTAGCATAAGGTACAAAGTGAAATTTTGTCACTAAATAAATAATAATGTAAAACCAGGAAGGAGTGGACTGGTGGGATATCCACTAAAAACATATTGTCTGAAGCTGATAGTAGTATGAGCATATTACCTGGTAGAAGCAGCATTCTGGATGCGGAAATAAGTGTTGTGAGAATTGAGTCTAACCTAGAGAACATAATAGGAGCTTGTCACCTAAATGAAATGAAATGAAATAGTAGAAGCAGAAAGTATAGGAGGAGACAGAAGAAGCACAGGAGGAAGATGTGGAGAATGAAGAATAGGTAAAGGATGAAGGTAAAACACAAATGTACTCAGCAACTTTTGTGTTTTTTTTTCTTGCTGGCTTGTTAGCAATTTTAAACTTTGCTGTGTCTTGCTTTCCTAATCTCCTTAACAGAATAATAGCAAAATGTACCTGTAATTGAGGAAAAAAATAAACCAATAATTTAGTTCTTGTAACACATAAGAGACAAGATTTCTTATGTAAGAAGACTCTATAAACATGATCTAGTTCACTTTTCTGGTTTTTAAAATAAAAGGTGTACATATAATCTTCTTAATAACTATTATTTTGAAAAGTTTAACCAGTTGTTAGAAAGTAATCACTTATCATGATTACGTGTTTTCTTAGGGAAGAGGCAAAGAATGGAAAATCTCAAAGAAGAATGAATGGATAATTGTGAACCCAGGGATAAAGGAGTAAAGTGTTTGGAGAACCCCTGCTGCTCCTCCCCTTAAGATCCTAGAAATCTAAAAATTAAGTATCAAAGAAGCAAGCAACCGAATTAAAAATGGGCCTTAGATCTAACAAGAAACTTTTCACAGGATGAAATTCGAATAACTAACAAACATTTTGAAACATGTTTTACTAACATAGCCATTAGAGGAATGCAAATTAAAACCACTGACATATCATATCACTCCAGTCAGAATGGCTGAAATCCAAAACACAAACAAAGCAAATGCTGAAGAGAATAGAAGGAAAAGGCATCCCTCATACATTGCTAGTAAGGATGCAAACTTACTGATCCCTTTGGAGATCAGTATGGAGATTCACAAAAAAGATAAAAATTGAAATTCCATACAAATCAGCTAGACTATTCCTGGGTGTATTCCCAAAGAACGCTACATCTTCCCATGGAGACATATGTACACCCATGTTCATTGCAGCTCTGTTCACCATAGCAAGGAAATAGAATCAGCCTAAATATATAACATATGAATGGATAATGAAAATATGGTACATATGCACATTGGAACTATTCAGCTCTCAAAAATGAATTAATGAAATTTGCTGGTAAACATATGGAGTTGGAAGAAACTATACTGAGTAAAGTATCCCAGACACCAAAATGCAGATGCCGCATATTCTCCCTTGTAAGTGGATCCTACCATTGAACCCTCAGAATGTTATGCTCAAAGAGAAAGTTCTATAACACCCACAAACTACAGAGGGACATAAGTTGGGTGGGGAAGGAAGGGAGATCCCAAAATAGTGGAGACAAAAGAACACAGGCAAATAGGTGGATAAGGCAATTACAGAAGAAAAGTCTTAAAAGGGAGGGAAGAAAGGGGATAGGACTTAATGAGAGGAAAGGGAGGGGAGGAAAAAAGGTAAGTGGATACAGGAGGAAATAGATGGATAAATTATCTCAGCTACCTATAGCACTGCAAGCTACAAGCCTGGAAAGAAGGATTCACTGGAGCAATAGTGATATGTACGGCCCATGGGGAAACAATCACTCCTTTAGTGCCAGGCAACACATATCTGATACTGTAGACCTGTCCAAGTAACAGTGGAAGGGAATAAAATAGACATTAAACAGGAAAAGATGTCTTAGTATTAACTATAAATACTGAGTCACTTGATAGTAAACTACTATCTAAACACTTCTTTTTATACCTTTAGTTAAGAAAAGATCTCAGTGCTCAACCAAGAGGTACTCTAATACAATGGAAGATTAGTGAGAGAGAAAACAGCAACTGGCCACAGACAGAGTATCTATGAGCCTGGAATGCTTAGCCTTCATCAAGCCCTTGAAATCTCTCCCCATCCCAAAGTTCAGGGAACCTTGCAGAAGAGAGAGCAGTAAGATTGTAAGAGTCTAAAGGTGGGGAGGTGTATTGCTGGCCAAGACATTCCTCTCACAACAGGAATGCTACATCCAGGATCTCATTGCAATGAGATCTACTACCACCAGATCTACACAATGGCTGTCAAAACATGGACCAGCAAGGATCTCAGGAGAAACAACTGCACTCAGAAATAGTCTCTAGGGCAAGTGCTGGATGAAGGAAGGGCATTTTCTCCCCCTTGTGAGCTTGCCACAGACACTTGTTTTCTTACCAGTCCAGGTATCTCAAAGGGAGCCCTATTACCCATGTGCATGTGACTGGATTGATGAGGTAGAGGATGAGAGTGAGGAGGGGTCGGGTACATACTGTCATTTTACTTGTATATGAAAAATCCTCAATTTAAAAATAACAAACAGACAAAAAGAAATACTCATACAATACAAAAGTATAAAATTAAGGCCCTGGGAGGCTGGAGAGGTGGCTCAGGGGTTAAGCCTCCGCCTTGCAGGCGGAAGGTCCTGAGTTCGGATCCCAGATCCCATGTATAGACGCCAGACGGAAGCGGGGGCGGCCTGCGCTTCTGGTCCTGGTAGGGCGGAGCCTGTGAATCCCGGGGCAGAAGGAGGTGGAGGCGTCCATGGTGGTTCGCGAATTCGTCCGTGGTTCTACACACACACACACACACACACACACACACACACACAGACGCGCGCACACATACACACGCATATGCACACAGTTGAATAAATAATAATAATAATAAAAATTTTAAAATTAAGGCCCTGGGAGTAGGAGCATGTTGCCTTAATCAAAGGGACGGGTGCCTCTAGCTTACTATCTTGTAGAATGGCAAAAGGCATGAGGGACAGAGAATGAACACCTAGACACTTAGAAAACAAGGAGCCGGCTAAGAACACAGCTTCTATGCTGTTCATGAATAATAGGATTGCAGGACAGTTCTCAAGACTGGAACAAACATGCACATAAACACACACACACACACACACACACACACACACACACACACACATCTACATACACATGATACAATGTGTACTGCCAACCATCCATTTGATGATGTGTGTGAAGTAATGTGGAATGTGGAAAAATGAGATGCTTGAAATTATGAAAACTTTTTTGGGGCTGGAGAGGTGGCTCAGGGGTTAAGCCTCTGCCTTGCAGGTGGAGGGTCCTGAGTTCGGATACTAGATCCCACGTATAGACACCAGGCGGAAGCAGGGGCAGCCTGTGCTTCTGGTCCTGGTAGGGCTGAGCCTGTGAATCCTGGGGCAGAGTAAACAAGGAGGAGGTGGAGGCGTCCATGGTGGTTCCCGAATTCGTCCGAGGTTCTACAAACATGTACACACACACACACACACACACACATACATACACACACATGCATACGCACACAATTGAATAAATAATAAAAAAAATTTAAAAATTATGAAAACTTTTGTGCTGAGGAGAGTGTACAATCGGTAAAGTGCCTGCTCATTAAGCCTAAGGATCCAAGTTCAGAAACATAGGACCTGCATAAAACAACAGGTGTGTGATGTGGCCTGTGCACTTATTCCCAAATGGGGGAAGGCTGAGATGGGAAAATCTAGAATTTGTTGGGCAGCTATTCTAGCCAACTTGATTAGCTTCTTCATGTTCAAGGAAAGATCATGGCCTACAAAATAAGATGAAAAGTGACAGAGGAAGATGCTAACATCAGTCTCTGCTCACACATGTGTACAAGCATGTACAAGCACTCAAATATGCACAAACATGTGTATACACACACACACTCCACACGTGCATAGAGTTTGAGAACTTACAATCAGTGAAAACATTGAATTAATAATGGACAAAATGTAAAATTCAGCAGAAATATAATCTTAAAGTTCTGTATTAATTACATTTATGTGTAGCTTCACAAATTCAATGATATTGAGAAATAATAGGGTCCAAAGAAACAGAAAGAGATACACTTGATGGTGCATCCATTGTCCTAAGTGAGTATGTCTTCATTTCTCCACAGTAGTCTTTGTGTTGCCTCAGAATGAAGCTGACCATAAAAAATAACACGAAGCATAATGACTCAATCCTGCTTCAGCAGAATCAATACCAATTTCAAAATAGAAACTTTGATTCTGATTCTGCAGAAGCAGGGTTGAGTCATTATGCTTCGTGCTATTTTTTATGGTCAGCTTCATTCTGAGGCCAACACAAAGACTACTGTGGAGAAATGAAGACAGACTAAAGGCACTAGGATCCTTAGAAACAAGGGATTAATAGTCACAATAGTGTTCCTATACTTAAGGGGAACACAAGAAAGAGTTCTAGGAAATGCCACTGAGTCCTTACACCTCATCAGAGAGGAGGGCCAGAGGAAAGTTTGATATACACATTACAGGATGCTTCAGAGATGGGGGAGGGGCACTGGGAGAAAGGGAGGGAGGGGGAAAGGAAGGGGAAAAGAGGGGAGGGAGCAGGGAGGTCCAGGGAGGAGTGGAGGGAGGGAGAGGACCAGCACCTTTTCAGGGAAAATTAACTGCTTAATAGGGTTTGATGATGGATACAAAGACACATGTGCAATGTGCTCTCTCGAAAATAATAAATACAGCAATAAACTTTCTCTTAAAACTTCCTTTTAAATATTTGGGGCTGAGAAAATGACTTAGGGATTAAAACCTTTAGTTTTCAAGCAAAAGGACCTAGATTTGGATTCCCAGATCCTACATAAAAACTTCTGGGCAAAAGCCTGCAATTCTCATCTTGGATGGTAGACCATGGGAAACCCCAAAGTAAAGTGATAAGGAAGTAGAGCAATTCAGGGTGATTTCTAATGTCACCCTTTGGCCACTTAAACAGGTGTATGCCCCACTACATGAAAAAAGAAAGCTTAAATTAATTCTTCATAAGTGAAGTTTATATTCAAATAATAGAAGTTGTGTACTATATTTTTCATATCTAGAAATTAGAAAAGGGTTCATTTTAAGTTTCAGATTCAGTACCCATTCAATTTTATAACTTCCAGTAAAGTAGAGCTTAAAGAATAACTTAACTATATAACAGCTTGGGCAGCTAGTGTAGAATTCTGCTCTGTCATACATGTCAAGCAAATCTGAGGGGCCAATATTCACTTGTTGAGGCCACATTATGTACATATCTGTAATTATTTTTTAAACCTTGCCATTGACTTTGTTGTGGGTTATACTGAACCTTGCAAAATATCCATTCAGTCTTGAGCCTCAGAGTATAAGCTGCTTTGGAAGTAGGGTAGTTGTAGTTGTAGATGCCATTAAATAAAACAGGGCCATCTTTGTGTAGAGTAGACCTTCAACTCCATATCACTAATGTCTTTGAAAACAGGAAAAAAATGAACATTGTTACCAAACAGGGTTACAGTCTGTTACTATTTGGCTAAATTTCCCATGTTCACAGATACTACAAAGTTCACATCTGTTGTCTGAAGTCCCTCTGTTAGTGGTATTGACAGTGGAGCATTTAGGAATATTAAAAGAATGGATAATTAGAAGATAAAGCTTTCTATGAATGAGAATTGTCTTATCATTCAAAAGAAAACCCACCCCTCAAGAAAAACCGAGATGGAAACCAGCAGGAAAAATTATCAAAGAACAGCAAAATTCAATGATTGGAACAAAGTTGCTGGAAGTCACCATTTGCTCATTAAGTTTATATTAAGACTTGAATTTCTAAGTACTTTTATATCAGTGTAACTATTTGCACACATGAGTTATTCAATAATGAGATTAGATTTTACTTATTTTATCTTCATGTAGTTTGTTGCTCAGTCTGATGTAAAAAGTCCAACACAAGAATGGCTCATTTACAGTATTACCTAACCTTCCTTGAATTTTTACTATGAGCCACTATTTGGCCAAGATCTTTGTTCAGATCATTTAATTTTATTCTCTCAAAAGCATGAAAAAACAAGATTATCACCTCCTTGCCTGTTTTCCTGAAGGCAAATTGAAGATCCAAACAGAATGCTCTGGATTACACAACTAGCAAAGGCCAGCACGAAGGTGTGATGTTGAGTGTTCCCCAAGAAAACTGGGGCTCTTCAGACCTTGGTCATGTGGCTCCTGCCTAGATGCAATGTTACACAAATCTGCTTTTCCAGGCATTTACTCTGAATTTCAAGTCATTCCAGTGAAGTGCAGAAAATCAAGAGTGCCTTAAAAAAAAAAAAACTAATAAAATGTGACCATTGTAGATCTAAGAGGAAGTTGAAGCATAAACTTAAAAAAAATCTTAAAGCAATCTCTTTGGCTTTTACATCAGAAAATTAATGGAGAGAAAAGCTAAATAACTTGCATGTCTATGCAGATTATGCAGTTAATATTTCCTATCTAGTGTTTCCATTTTCACATACTGGAGTCAGATGAAGTTAAGTTTTAATACAGGATGTCAGCTCTAATGGCATTGATTTAATTAGTTAATTTGTAATAATACAGTTTTTCAACTGTAGCATGGTTATAAGATCTGCCATATACAATGTGCACAGATTTATAGTGAAAAGCACTCTCTTATATCACATACATGCACCACACAGAAAATGGTTGGTAGCGATTATGTCTTAAAGTCTTTGTACTCAGATCAATAAAGGGAAGACAGGAATATGTCAACTTGACATCAGATCTTTTAGACAACAATGCATAGTGGAAAAATCCACACTGTAAATGAGATGAGAATGTAGTTATTATTGACAAGTACAAATAAATTATTTTATGCTTGTGTGGGTAAATATACCCATATCTATTTAATAGATCCTTGACCCTTCCTGTTTATTTTCTTTAAAACTTTCTTCATTTTACCTTCTTGTTTTGCTTCCTGTGATAGTTAAGCCTGAGTGCCAACTTGACACATCTGGTATTAACTAAGACCACACCTGGAAAGATCAACTGAAACCACCTAGAGGGATTATACCTGCCTTAGATCCCATCAGAACCTCCTTAGATCTCATAGGAACCTCCCAGTAATGAACCATATAAAAGGGACCCACCAAAGAGAAGAGATGCTTTTTGTAGCTGTCCTAGGAATCGCTCTTTCTTCTGGCCACCTGATTTACTCTCTTCTCAGACCCTCTAGCCTTCCAACCTTCCAAGTCTTTGACTACATTAAAGACTCTCTAGGAATCCTCCAGCCTTCAGCCATCACGCACTTAGGACTGAACAGCTATTGACAGCCATTGTGGGACTACTTTGGCCATATCTGTAAGCCAACTCAATACATGCCCTATTTATATATTTATTGAGTTGATTCTGCATCACCCCCACAAACTAAACAGAAAAATTTACTATACTTAATTTAAAGATATTCTTATCCTCAACAATGTTTTGATATAATATTCTGGGACAACAGGGGGACAAAGAGTGAAGTGAGAAGAAGGGGGGTACCTATTAAGCTTGTATATGTAACAAAATAAAAATAATAAAATAAAGTAAAGAAAAAATAGGGATTTAAGTTTTTCTTGACACACTGCACACAATTCAGTGCTAAGTGATCTTATGCTTTGATTTACTTTTAGGCAAAATATATCAAAGAGTATTTAGTACCATTTGCTTACATGATGTTTTAGTTATTTGAAACTACCACTAAATTAATATTAGAAGTTATTAATTCTTAATAATTAATTAATATTAAAAGCCTGAAAAGAGAAAAATTAATTTAAAAACCTGTTTCTAAATAATCACCAATAATTAGAATAATCTACCACCACACAAATGGTAAAATCTGGAATATGGGGCAATGGAATGGATCATTGATAAACATAACAGTATGTATCAAATTCTGTCAATTTCAATCTCAAAGACAATATCTACCTCAATAGAACTGCATGCATCATCCACACTTAGTGAAAACAGCAAGAAAAACAGTCAATACATGCTCTCATATTTCTGAAAAAAATTATAAACAGAATCATATAAACAGAGTGAATCCACTAATGTTGGGCAGGCATTGGACATGGAAAGGAATAATGGCAAAGAGTCACAAAAGAACTTTCTGGAAAGACTGCATTTGCTTGACACACTCAATGATCTTTCTATACCAAACAGATAACTTCCATTGTGGTAACAATGTTTTTCCAAATTTTAGCTTTAAAGAATAGTTCTAAATGCCACAGAAAACATAGAACATGTGCACCTGTAGAAGGTCAATTTGCTGTAATCACCGCTGGTCCAAAATCTGGATCTCTTCTGGCTTTCACGAAAGCCCTTCCTTGTGCTCACTTCCTGTTCCAGCATTCTCCTTTCTGCAGACATCCCCTTCATCCCACTTAAAAAGATCAATAGTCAACCTTATTTTTGAATAGCTCAGATTTGCAAAAAATGATTGTAAAACCTAGAGTTTCAGTAATCCTGAAGTCACATCCCACCACCATGGTTAGCATCTTGACTTTCGATTATATTAGCTGGCATGATTTTATTTCTTCTTCTGACCTTTTTATTCCCAAATTGGAGACAAAGCTTTAATTAGCTATGTCTCTTCAGAAAAAGAACTAAATCATGTGATCTATCAGTCATTTGACTATTTTATAGTTTCCAATATTAGCAGATATTGTTTTTCAATACCTCTTCACATTAATGAATAAGGAACAGCTAGTTTTTTTAAATACTGCTCATACACACATAATAGGTACCCCGGTCCCCTCCCTCCCTCCACCCTTCCCTGTACCTCCATGTTCCCTCTCTCCTTTTCCCCACCCTTTCCCGCCTCCCTCACTTTCTCCCAGTCCCCCCTCCCCTCATCCCTGGAGCATCCTTTAATGTATATGTCAAACTTTCCTCTGGGTCCTCCTCTCTGATGAGATGTAAGGACTCAGTGGCATTTCCTAGAACTCTTTCTTGTGTTCCCCTTAAGTATAAGAACACTATTGTGGCTGTTAATCCCTTGCTTCTAAGGATCCTAGTGCCTTTAGTCCGTGCTACTTTGAGGGGTCAATGGTATATTGCTCATTGCACAGATCATGCAGAGTCCTATTATGACTGCTTCCGCCCTAACTTGTGTGGAGTATCTTGCATATCATGACCCCTCCCATCCTTGTGCTCTTACAATCTTACCGCCCCCTCTTCTGCAAATTTCCTTGAGTTTCAGGATGGGGAGAGATTAGGCAGGCTTGATTCCAGGTGAGTCCTTGATATAGAGTCTCTGATGTTCTGAATCATGGTTTGTTGTTTTTTTTTCAGTTTTGCTGCTCTTGCTATGCCCTTGGCTCCATCCTGATGGGTATTGGATGTCACCCCCTGGCCAGAGATAAAAAGCTGTTGAAATAGAGTCTTATTATAAGAGTAGATTCAAAGGTAGATGGAATAAGAGTAGGAGACCACGGTGAGGCAGCAGGGGGTCAGTCTCCCATTTGCATAATTCTTACCTTCTACCTGCCAGACTGCCCTCCCTTTCTGGTAAGATCATACTACATCAGTTGCAAGTGTCCAGGAAGGAAAGTCTGTGAGCTTAACCAGATGTATAATTACTTACTTGCAGTCCATGATGGTGGACTATTATCTCTGCTGCAGCATGATCCGCCCTCTCCCTGTTTCTGGTGGGACCCCCCCTTCCCCTTCTCTCCTGTTTATGATCTTTGCAATTACTGTAGGTATTACAGAGATTTATCTTTGCGTGTGTCTCTAAGTGGGTTTGGTACTAGGATCCACCTTTAGGGAGTACATATGGTGCTTAATTTTCTGTGCCTGGGATACTTCACTCAATATAATTTTTTCTAGTTCCATCCATTACAAATTTCATTAATTCATCATTTTTGATGGCTGAGTAGTATTCCATTATATAAATGTACCACATTATCCTTATCCACACATCAACCGTTGGACATGTGGGTTGATTCCATGACTTTGCTATTGTAAACAGTGCTGCTATAAACATGGTCATGCTTATGTTATCGAGGTGAATTTTTGCTGTGTAGGGGGTTATTCCCACAAGTGGAATAGCAGGGTCATATGGCATTTCAATCTTTAACTTCTTTAAGTATCGCCAGACAGCTCGCCAGAGTGGTTGTATGAGCCTTCATTCCCGCCAGCAATGTAGGAGAGTTCCCTTCTCACCACATCCTCTCCAGCATTTGGTGTTGTTTGTAATGTGGATTTTTGCCATCCTGACAGGGGTGAGATGATATCTCAGGCAGGTTTTGATTTGCATTTCCCTGATGGCTAAGGATGTGGAGCATTTTTTAAGATATTTGTTAGACATTACAATTTCGTCCCCGGTAAAGTTTCTTTTAAGTTCCAAGGCCCATTTTTTTATAATAAATATTTTTATTATTATTTCTGCTCATATAAACTTAGTAGGTTCCATCGCTCCCTCCTCCTCCCACCGACCCCCTGTTCCCCCTCCCCTCACACCTCCCTCCCATCCCCCAGTGCCTCCCCCCAATCTCCAGAGAATCCTTTAATGTGCCTGCCAGTGACTCCTCTGGGCCCTCCTCTCCAATGACATACAAGGACCCAGTGGCATTTCCCTGAACCCTTTCCTGTGTTCCCCTTAAGCACAGGAACACTACTGTGGCTGTCAATCCCTTGCCTCCAAGGATCTTGGTGCCTTTAGCAGATGCTAGACTTTGTGAGGTCAACAGTGTGTTGGACATTGTGCCAGGCATCCAAGGCTCATTTTTTAATTGGCCTATTTGTTTCCTTGGTGTTTAATTTTCTAAGTTGTTTGTGCACTCTGGACAGTAGAGCTCTATCAGATATGTGGTTAGTGAAGATTTTCTCCCATTCTTGGGTTGCCTTTGTGCTTGAGTTACAATCTCTTTATCTGAACAGAAGCTCTTTAATTTTACAAGATCCCATCTGTTGAGTGTTGGTTGTAGTGACTGCGCTATTGGATTTCCAATTAGGAACTATTGGCCTAGTCCAATCAGCTCAATGGAGCTCCCTACCCTTTCAACTATGATTTTTATAGTCTCTGGCCTGATATCGAGGTCCTTGATCCATTTGGAATTGAGTCTTGTAGATGGTGACAAGTACGGGTCCAGTTTTAATCTTCTGCAAGCGGAGATCCAGTTTTTCCAGCACCATTTGTTGAAGATGCTGTTCTTTTTCCATTGGATTTTTTGGGCCGTTTGTCAAAGATCAAATGGCTGTAGTCGTGTGGGCTTATATCTGGGTCTTCAACCCTTATCCATTGATCTGTGCCTATTTTGGAGCCAGTACCAGGCTGTTTTTATAACTATGGATTTGTAGTGTAGACAAAGGTTTGGTATGATTATACCTCCAGCAGTGTTTTTATTACTCAGGATTGTTTTTGCTATCCTGGGTCTTTTGTGCTTCCATATGAATGTTGAGATTGTTTGGTCAACTTCTTTAAAGAATTGCTTTGGGATTTTAATTGGGATGACATTGAATCTGTATATTACCTTTGGTAAGATGGTCATTTTTATGATGTTGATTCTGCCAATCTAGGAACATGGCAGGGCTTTCTACCTTCTAGTATCTTCTGTAATTTCTTTCTTTAGGGTTTTAAAGTTTTCATTGTAAAGGTCACTTACTTCCTTGGTTAGGCTTATACCAAGGTATTTCATTTTTTTAGGGGCTACAGTAAATGGGATTGTTTCTCTTAGGGCTTTTTCACTTCTTTCATTCTGGGCATATAGGAAGGCCACTGATTTTTGTACATTTATTTTGTATCCTGCCACCCTGCTGAACTTCTGTATTAGTTCCAGGAGCTTCCTGGTGGAGTTTTTGGGATCACTCAGGTATAAGATCATGTCATCAGCAAACAGAGATAACTTGACTCCTTCCTTGCTGATTTGAATCCCTTTTATCTCTCTTTCTTGTCTTATGGCTTCAGCTAAGACTTCAAGTACAATATTGAATAGAAGCGGTGAGAATGAACAGCCTTGTCTCATTCCTAATCGAAGTGGGAATGCTTCAAGTTTTTCCCCATTGAGTGTAATCCTTGCTGTGGGCTTTTTGTATATAGCTTTTATTATATAGACAAAGGTTCCTTCCATTCCAACTGTCTCTAGGGTTTTGATCATAAAAGGCTGTTGGATCTTGTCAAAAGCTTTTTCTGCATCTATTGAGAGTACCATGTGGTCTTGGACTTTGGACTGCTTTATATGGTGAATTATGTTTATTGATTTGCATGTGTTGAACCACCCTTTTGTGCCTGGGATAAACCCTATTTGATCCCCGTGATTGATCTTTTTGATATGTTTTTGAATCCAATTTGCTAAGACTTTGTTGAGAATCTTTGCATCTGTGTTCATCAAGGAAATTGGCCTATGTTTTCTTTTTAACTGTGTATTTTTTAGGTTTTGGGATTAAGACGATATTAACTTCATAGAAAGAATCTGGCAGTGTTCCTTCCATTGCTATTTGATGGAACAGTTTAAGGAGTATTGGCTTTATTAGCTCCTTAAATGTCTGGTAGAACTCTGTGCTGAATCCATCTGGTCCAGGACATTTCTTGCTGGGAAGATTTGAGATTACTTCATTGATTTCCTCATATGTTACAGAACTATTTAAATAATTCACAACTTCCTGATTCAATTTTGGTAAGTTGTGCTTACTTAGGAATTCATTTCTTTTGTGTCGCCAAATTTCACAGAGTATAAGTTTTAGAAATATGATGTTATAATTCTCTGAATTTCTTGGGTATCAGTAGTGATAACTTCATTTTCATTTCTAATTTTGTTAATTTGTGTTTTTTCTCTCTTGCTTCTGGTTAATTGAGCTAGGGGTGTATCAATCTTATTGATTTTATTTCAAAGAACCAGCTTTTTGACTAGTTGATTCTCTGTATCGTTTTCCTAATCTCAATTTCGGATATTTCTCCCTTTAGTCTGCTAATCTCCTCTCTTCTTCTGCTTTTGGGATCAGATTGCTCTAGTATCTCTAAAGCTGTAAGCTGCATTGTTATTTATTTCTGGTTTCCATTTTTTTTTTTTATGTAGGTGTTAAGAGCTATGAACTTACCTCTTAGGACAGCTTTCATTGTGTCCCAAAGATTTTGATAAGTTGTATTTTCATTATGGTTCACTTTCAGGAAATCTTGAATTTCCTTTTTTATTTCTTCCTGAATCCAGTTCTCATTCAGCATCATAGTGTTAAGTTTCCAGGAGTTAGTGTATTTTCTATTGTTTGTTGTGTTGTGCATGTCAAACTTTAGACCATAGTGGTCTGATAGGGTACAGGCTAGAATTTCAACTTTCCTGTATATGTGGAGATTTGTTTTGTGGCCCAATATGTGATCCATTTTGGAGAACGTTCTGTGTGCTGCTGAGAAAAATGTGTATTCTTTGGTGCCTGGATGAAAAGTTCAATAGAGATCTGTAAGGTCCATTTTAGTAAGGGTTTGATTAAGGTCCAAAGTGTCTCTGTTAAGCTTTTGGCCTGTTGATCTATCCCATGTTAAAAGGGCAGTATTGAAATCCCCAAGAATTATCATTTGGGGGTTGATTTCTTACTTTAGATGCTGTAAGATTTGCTTAATGAATGTGGAGGGGCCCGTATTAGGTGCATATATGTTCAGTATTGTGAAGTCTTCCTGGTGAATTATACCTGTGACTAAAATGTAGTATCCATCTGTGTCTCTTATGATTTTTTTTGGTTTGAAGTTCACTTTGTCTGAAAGCATTATGGCTACCCCTGCCTCTTTCCTGGTTCCATTAGCTTGCATAATTTTGGACCAGCCTTTTATTTTTAGATGTGCCTATCTTTTATGATGAGATGAGTTTCCTGAAGGCAGCAGATTAATGGTTTGTGGTTTTTAATCCAAGTTTGTAATCTGTGTCTCTTAATCGGTTAGTTAATACCATTGACATTTAATGTTATAATGGAGAAATTATTTTTAATTATGGACATTTTTTATGTTTAGTGGATTTTGTAAGCGTATTATTTGACATTTATGTTTTGGTGGTATTATACTTCCCTTCTGTCCTCCTGGATAGGCTTGTTTTTTTCTTCAAGTTTGCATATCATTTCTAGAATTTTTTGAAGGCCTGGTTTGGTAGACATGTAAGCCTTCAAGTTTTCTTTGTGCTGGAAAACTTTTCTTTCTCCCTCCATGATAATGAATAGTTTTGCTGGGTATATCAGCCAGGGTTGACATTTTTCCTCATTTAATACTTGAAGTACGTCTCTGCAAGCTCTTCTTGCTTTTACTGTTTCCATTGAGAAGTCATTTGTTATTTTAATAGGTTTACCTTTAAAAGTGACTTTTTCTTGAAGCTCTCAGCACCTTTTCTTTGTCTTGAATGTGGAGTGTTTTGACTATTATTTGCCATGGAAATTTTCTGTTTTGGTTATATCTGTTTGGGATACGGAATGCCTCTTGTTTTTGGATGGGCCTCTCATTCTTTAGGTGAAGGAAGTTTTCCTTTATGATAATTTGAAAAATTTCCTCAGGTGTGATATTTTGGGATACTTGTTCTGGTATTCCATGAATGCACATGTTAGGCCTCTTCAGGGTGTCCCATATCTCTTGTATATTCCTCTCAAGTATATTTTTGGCTTTAACAACCTCTTCCATTGAGTTGGTTAATTCTTCCACTTTGTCTTCAAGATCTGAAATACTATTTTCTGCCTCATTAATTCTGCTGATAAGACTCTCTGTTGAGTTTTGGGTTGAGGATAACTTGTCTTTTAGTTTGATTTAAACTCTGCCTGAGACTGTTTTAACTGCTCTATGTCTATTTTTGTTTCTTGAACTGTTTTACTCAACTCCTCCAAGTGTCTGTTGAGTTACTGTTCGAAGTGGTTGATGCAGCTGGCTATTATCTGTGAATTTGCTCTGGTTGGACCCATTTTTATGAGGTTAATTCTTTTGATGGGAGATTTGTCTTCTTGGCTTTTGTTTCTCATGGAGCTGCACTTTGACTTGGCCATTGTTGTTTTATGTCTTAAGACCTTTCAGTTTCTGTGCATTTTTGACTGAACTGATTTAGTTGGTGTTACTACACTTGGGCAGTTATTACTAGTGCTTGCCTTGGAGTTGGTTACGTTTGTCTGTTGTATTATTTCCTAGATGAGGCTATTAGGCTCAGATGAGGCTGTTAGTACATCAGTTAAATCAGGTTAAGTAGAGAGGGTGTAAATATTAGTATGGTAGTGCACTTTTACGATTTAGTATCCTGGTGATATATGAGGATGAGTGGTATAATCCCTGGAGTCGTATATATTTTGGGGGGTGGTTGTATGAAAAAGTTAGTCTACAGTGATTAATAAATATTAGAACAGAGCAGTATGGTAAAAAAAAAAAGAGGTTTACTTATCTTTAGGCTAGATGTGAAGAATCTCTCCCATGTGATAGGATGATTTTAGAAGACTTCAGATGTATGGCCTTTGTCCCTTAGAGCTTCGCTTGAGTTTCCTTTGGATTCTGTTGGATTTTTTATACATTTTTTATTATTATTTCCGCTCATACAAACTTAATAGGTACACAAGTTCCCTCCCTCCCTCCTCCAAGTAGCAGTGTGTCCTCTGTGGACCACAAGCATGGTCCCCGGTGGGCCGGAGGGGCAGAGAGATTGATGGTGATGACAGAACTCTTCACCTGGGACCTGGGACTTGCCTTAGTGGCCCACCCAAGCTCCAGAGATGGAGGACCATGTGCAAGTCCTGTCCTGGTCTGCGGGCAGGCGGCAGGAGGAACAAAGGGGCTGGAACCTGGGGCGTGGGCCAGGCAAACCAGAGGCAGCCTTGGTGTCACTTGGGCTGGTTAGTGGGAGGAACTGGGACAAGGGGCTACCTGGGGGCTGGTGGAACTCACCTGGGATGGAGTCCTGTCCTTGTCCGGCAGGCCGGCGGAAGGAACAAAGGGGCAATAGCTAGTTTTGAAATGGCTGTACACTAATTCTATCATCTTATTCACATAAGTCACCAGAAATAATGCCATGCAGACATATATCAGAAGGGTTAATTTAAGCAAAATAAGTACAAATTATGATTTTTATCTTTAATCAGTATTCAAAATTGTAACATTATTACTTGTTTTCTCAGAGAATAATTGATACTCATCTTCATCATTGAAAGTTCATTGATTTAAGTACATGTTGAGTTACATAGAGTTTATTACAATTTTTATTGTAATATTATTGTCCATAATATTTCCTGTCTTTCTGAAGTAGTCAGTCATTTTTATAACTATCTTACTATCTCAGAACCAAATGATTCAATTTCATTTGTCTATGCCTGCAATAAGAATCAACTATTATTCCAGGAATTCTTATTTTTTCCAGTGACAAAAATAAATTGATACTTATTTCTAATTTTAGCTTAGCTCTACAACAATTAAAATCATCGGTAATATTATCTGCTACTTAGTATCTTGTCTGCTACATTGGCAACTACCTGTTCTCACACCAAGATTTTTGGATAAGGCCAAAGGTGAGTTACAGGGTAAATGTCTCAGTCAGTAATATGCTTGCAGGCTGGCATGAGGATCTGGGTTCAGATCCCCAGCACACCTATAAAACAAAAGAGCCATGTGTGACAGCACACATCTGTAATCCTAACACTTAATGAAGAGAGATAAGTGGATCCTTACTACTCTCTGGCTAACCAATCCAGTCAATTAGCTTAACCTCTGGTTTCCACATACATATACAAACATGTGCTTGCACTCTATCACACACACCAATATGAACACATACATACACTACAAACAGACATACTCAGAATAAAATAGAATTACAGAACCATCTATACTATATCAACCTGACATCCATGTACAATAATCAGAATGACAATTCTAACACTGTCTATTTACTTGTAAGTAAGATAAGTGTTGCATATGCTAGCCCAACAGAACAGTAGTTATTCTAGAGCTCACTATTCCAGATATTGCTATTAAATTTTATGCTGTTTCACTGATTCAGTCTTAATTTTGCTAATAATTGTGGAATAAAGCAATGCTGATCATGAGATAGTATTTACTAGCTTTCTGGTCATGAGGGTTACATGAAGCTCACTCTCTACTAGATTCTTCACAATGGTGTCATTAAGCAGACATTTTGAGGGCTGGAGAGATGACTCAGAGTTTAAGAAAAACTGCCTTACAAGCAGAGGACCTGAGTTTAAATCCTTAATCATATGCAGAAATGCCAGGCAGAGCCAGCCTACACTTCTAGCTCTGGAAAGCAGATCCTGAGAAATTCCAAAATGAAGTAAAAGGAGGGGGGAGTATAACCAACCCTAAATGATTCCAAAGGTACCCAGTTCCTTCTAATACAAATAGATTGTGATAGTTAATCTTGTTGTCAACTTGACAATGCCTGGCATTAATGAAGATCAGCTATTGGATTACCCGAAGAGATTATTTGTAATAATTAATGCTGTGTGTCAACTTGACTGCACCTGGCATTAACTAAGATCAGCTGTGAGACCACCTGAAGAGATTATCTGGATCAATATATTTACAATACAAAAACAAACCCTAGATCTGATTGGAACTGCCCAATAGCAGACCATATAAAAGGAACCACAGAGACGAGACACTCTCCACAGCTCTGAGCCTCCAGATTTGTCAGCCCACCTCCAGCTTGGGCCAGCCAGCCATGCTGCCTCCACCATGAAAGACTGTATCCCCTCTGCAACCATTAGCTGAATAAATCTCCCTTTCTCCCTTAAGTTGTTTGACTTTGTGTGTTCTCTCACAGCAAGTTAAGAATAACTGTTACACAGATATACAGAGACACACAGATACATACACACAAAAAAATTTAAATATAATCCCAGAAAACAATGTTATAGGAAATATAGCTTTTTACATTATTTCCTTATAAACTGCACTCTCTTCACCACATGTACACAGTGGCCAACATTCCCCCAAGCACCAGCAAGAATCTTAGGAAAAGCAACTGAACTTGGAGAGACTCTCCTGGGCAGGCACTGGACAAGAAAAGAGAAATCTTTTGTCTTGTTAGTTTGCTCACTGAAGAACCACATGTGCTACAGCAGAGACCTAACTCCCTTACCAACGCACACTCCAAAGAGAGTCCTGCAATCTACATGCACAGAGAAATAGAAGGACTGGGGAGACAAGGCTGGATTGAATGGGGAGGAGAGGGTTGGACAGGAAGGAATGGGAGAGGGAGTTGTTGCACAAGGACATAAACTCCTTTATGCTTGTATATGAAAAAAATAAATACACTTATTGCACACTTTTTCTATACGGACACTCTAAGTATGTTCTTAAAAGTTTTTTTTCAGTTGGCAATTCTAGAGGAAGTCTAAGAATCAGCATTTCCCATTTAGTTTGCTATTATTTCAAATATTTCCTTTCCTTTATTTGGGACAAGTTTTTAGAGCCTAAGAATCTTCACACTATCTTCACACATTCCTGATGTTTTTCTCCAATTCAGAGATTGTCTTTTTTTTTTATCATGGATCTTCCTTATGTGTTTTCAGTATTTTTCTCTTTCTCTTACATTCTTAACATTATTACTTTTTAACTTTTCATTTTTATTTATGTAAATACTTCATTTACTCTATTTCTCCTATTGTTCTTTTTCATTTATAATTCCTTCTTAAATTTTGCTATTTTGATTTTTTTACACCCTGCACTACCTTTATTATATTCCAGCCTGATTTGAACTGTTTGTGAAGAATATCTCCTTGAAGTTTACATTTTCTGTGGCAAGCTCTCTCTTCTGTCTCTCTTACAAAAAAAGTTAATTTGATTTTATTCTTGCTTTTAAATCTATGAAAATCTTCATGATATTCCATTTCTTTCACCCAGTATTATAATATGAAACCTTGCTTTCTGAGGTTCACTAGCTCTGCATCCTGTTTCTCCTTTTCTGAATCTTCTCCCTTCTTTCTTTCTGTTCCTAACGCTGTCCTCTGAAGACTTGTCCTGATCCAATGGTCACACCTGCCAGCCCAGTTTTGCAATACACTACTTTCTAGACTGTGCCAGTCATTGTAGGTCTAAGTAAGGGATGCAAAGTTAGCATTAATCTGTCACTGCCCCAAATCCCTCTGGGCTTTCAATTCTTGGGAAACTCTATTGCCAAGTGAATGCAAATATGTTCTGTGTTTGGAAGTTCTCCTTCTCTCAGTCCTGTCTCATGTCCAGTCATTTCTTTTTGCTTTCCTTAGAGCAGATTAAAAATTACAGCCACCATGAGTGATCTTTTTCTTCCCACTTAGTAATTGGAGAATATCTTGCAATCCAGTTTTATATGTAAATAGTCCCCCTCATACTCATGTGATTTGCCTTGGAGGTCCACTATTTGCTCTAACATGAGTATTTGTAAGTCCAAAATTCATACTGCCAATTCCTTGTACCCTTACCAGATTCTGTGAGATCTAACACTGTTAATTCATTTTTGTTCTTCAAATTCCCTTTGGTATGTCTGTTCAATTTTACTGTATCTCAGTGTTTATGTAGAAATCACAGAATGTTTGACAAGGTTTACATTTAGGCAGTTTAGTTAAGATATCAAATTCCCACAAAAGTGTGGGAAAGCTCAGATTTTATCTTCTGCCAATTATTTTGTTTTTCATATGTAGTCTTGGGTTTATTTGTATATGGAATGGATTGTTTATAGTTACACATGTAATTTCCTTTACCTTTCTGAATTTCTCATAGTTTTAAAGGCAATTGTTGATACTAAAATGATTTAATCTTCAGAACATTTTTAAGTTTTATTGATTCAACCTTATTGTGTTGTATTATTTGAATGCCACTGACATTTTTAACTATTGTACTGATTTTCTACATGTTGAAGCTGTCATTATAAGACTTACAAGAATGGAAAAAGATAAAGAACAGATATTTGCATCAAAATACTAAGTCAAATTTTGTGAGAACAAAATAACTTATAAGCGAGTTTTCAAATGTGTGATTTAATAGTAATACACTGATGATGATATGACAAATCAAAAAATCACATTTTTGCACAAACTATCATTTTCTAGAAAACACACAGCCATAAATATTTAAAAATTATTTGTAGCAAAGTGCAGCTTATTAGGTCAGTTGATGAATGTGGGGCAACATTTCCTCAAGGGGCAAATGATCCCCAACAAAATTTTCATCTGTGCTGATCTGAAAGGCTCCAAAAGCTTCATGGGATGTCTGATTTGTGCAAACATCAATAATGACTTTCATATGCTTTCTTTATTACTTTTTGATTTTCAAATCATCTGTGTTTCTGGCTGTTCTCGTTTTTTACTTGGTACCAAACACAGTGTAGAGATCCTTAAAAACCATGTTTGAAACTTAGACTGCCATTTAATGTTTCATCAATGCACTAACAAGACCTCCAGGGTAACACTTCAATACCTCTGAGACACTGATATTGGGAAGGGTGGAACTGTATTTGTACCTATCTTTATAACCCCTCTTCATTTTCAAATCACACCTCTCCTATTTGGCCTTGACCATTTCTACTTGTCTGAATAAGGACACCCTTCTAGAGATCTGTAAGAGTTATCATTCATTATGCATCCTGAATGAGTTATTGAGTCCTTGCAAAATCCCCCCTCCTCTATGATAAACTCTTCCTACAGGGAAGACACTTGATTTCTGGGAGAAAGAATCTCTGAGCAAATGATATGACAAACTGACAAAAAGCCAAAGATCTCTAAATAATGAGAAAAACTTAGGCTTGAGGCTTGAGTACAATCTTAAATGAAATGCTCTGCATTGCTACATGATCCAGCATTATTTAATACTGTTTTCATTTTATGTTTTACACAGATGGGTGGATTTAGTTGAACGAGATCCATATTTACTTATAGCTTTAATTTCACTTGATATTGCTAATTTTTCTCTAGGTGAATCAAATAAATACACAATATTCTGACATAAGAAAAATGTTCCTGGGGCTATTTTCTCCTTTACTCATTCAGCTAGGATTTCCTGGCTCATGCACTGTTGATTGTCTGTTAATTACAGAAAAGGCCAAAATGAAAAGGGGATGATATTAGGTAACACTTAGATTTCCTGAAAATAATATCTGAATAGTCTTAATGGGTCATGAAGTTAGGTACCATTAACATGGATGAAAAATTTTTATTTCATTCATTGCTACGAAGATGATTATTCCCATGTAGTATAAATCCACTCTTCAAACACTATCACAGAGGCTACCAAGGAATCCTGATGACTGTGTCTTGGGATGCAACCAAATTGCTCACCAGGCACACCCTTTATCTTACAGCCTTGTCAGCAAGCAGACTATTTCCTGAGAACACTGTGTGCTCTCCTACTTTCTACATAGCAAAAGGATGCTTAATGTACAACTTGTTAAACGTCCATCATGTGCTAGTTATTATACCAATTTAGCTCACTTAATTCCTAAAATTATATTAACGGGGGAAAGTGAAAGCCTGAGAATTTAAAACACTCAAGACCACCACATTTACCAAGAAGAATAAGGTAGTTTGGAGTTAGAGAGGCTTGTCATTGCATGTTGCATATCCCAGAAACTGTTTTACTTTCCTTGTATAAGCACCATTACTAATATCTCATCTAAATTTGTTAGGGCTGATTACTGACTGTTAAAGCTGATTCCTGTGGCTACTCCTTATCCCTGCATTCTAGATACTGTTTCTCTCCACCAATATCCATATCATTATTCCAGGGGATTCCAGTATCTATGTAAAAATTCAATTCTGAGCTCACTCAAAGCCAATCTCTTGTCTGGCTTTAACTGATTACTGCAGTTTCCATTCTCTGCACAAAACCTCACTGATCCCATGAGCACCTCTGATCCATGGAATTGGTCTTGCAGATTCTGTGATAACTGAATTATTAAGGTGTGTGACATAGTTTCCTTCTTAACTCACCCCTTGGTAACTCAGGTTATTTCATTGCTATCTTCTTTTGTACGTTCAACCTCTTTTCATGCTTATGTCTTCCACATGTTGCCTTGGTTTCTGACTTCACAGAGGAAATAAAATAATTACAAATAGACTGTTACACCTTTTCTTATGTCTTTGAGTCAGTCAGCACTCATATGCATTTATTTTTACTTCTTCCCTGCTAATTCAGAATCCAATGACATTTATCTATCCAGTTCCTATGGTCTGCCCTTGATTCATTGATTTCCTCTCTGTGTTACTGACAAAAACTACTCCTTCCTCTTAAGCAGATCTCTATTCAGTCATTCCATTTTCACATTTTCTTTTCTCCTAAACCCTCTCCAGTCCCTGTTCTGAAATCTAATATAAACACACGTATCAGAAACAAGGGGCAAAACATCAGAAATCATAAATGTTACATGTTTGGCACTTTGTTCACTATTTAGTGAAACACTTATATTCAGAAGGCTAGATCCAGTGTTGGGCATTGTTGCTAAATACTACTTAAAACCTGTTTTAGTTTCTTATCTCATTACTGTGCAATAATACCTGAAAAGAAGCCAGTTTAAGAGAAAAGAAGTTTTGTTCCAACTCAACTCACAATGACAGGATTTGCTCCATCATTCCAGGGGAAGTCACAGTGGCAGGAGCCTGAGGCAATTGGTCACGTCATACCCATGGCTCAGACACAGAGGTGCATGCATGCTACAAGCTTGCTAGTGCTAGGCTAGCTTTCATTTGTCATCCAGGAATGGTGCCATGTACAAGGAGATGACTCTTCCCTTCATTAGTGCAATCAGGGTAGTCGCCTACAAACAGACCTGCAGCTCTATCTAAATCTAGAGAGGACTTCTCTAGATTTAGCCCTGCCTTCCGGTGCCAGATGGCAATTAGTCCTCACCATCACCATAAGCACCAAAAGGAAAACTTCCCTCATATTATAAGTTAATTCATATATTACCCATAAACCAAGGTTTATGTAAATTTTTCCAGAGATATCATTGAACTGTTGTCAGACATATAGTAATCACATCTCAAAAGAGGAGGAAGAAAAAAAGCAGAAAACTATTTTCCTGGAGGCTGTAGGACAAACAGTGTGCCATGGCTCTTTAGACAACCTTGGAAAGTTCTATCATTCCATGAACTTAAACTTCCAAAAACTTAAGTCAAAGCCTGTGGGAACCATGCAGTGACTGAGAGCAAGAAAAGCACAGAATAAATGAGAAGGATGTGTGAGCCCTTACTTCAAGGTTTCCTCTTAGATGAAAGGTATTTCCCCTGATACAGCCTTCATTTTAAATATTCTGCCCTTCCTTCTGCCTTGCATTGCTGAAGATAACTTTTACAGACATGGGCAAATCTCACAGTTCCCAAGGCCAGAGCATTTCCATTCAAGAAAGTGTTTTCTATTAAATTGGCATGTAACATTTCAAAATTAAATCTGATTTTCGCCAGTTATAAACATAAGAGAGATTGTTTCTTTCTCCCCATCTTCCTTGATCTTGTGTGTTTTTGCCCCCTCCCCTCCCCCCTGGAAGCAGGCCTCACACTGAAACACAGGAAGGGCGGAGTTAAGAAATGTCAGCAGCTTTGCTTACAGCCCACACACTGACATTGGGGCTGTGTATTAAAACTGTGTTTAATAACTCATTCCCCAGACAGGCTCATGAGCCAAACTGACAAAGGAGGAGCACATCATATTCATGCTGGAAATAACTCTGTGTAGATTCTTCTTGAGCAAAGCAAGGTCAGGACATCATGGCTAACTTTGTTTTGTATTTTCCAGGAAAATTCTCCTTGAGTTCAGCTTCCTTTTAAATTATGCAACCTACCAAAATTAGAATTGGAACTGTTTGATTCCTTTTCACACACTGGTGCAAGGCTATGTTGCTTTTCATTTTCATATAGAACTTAAAGATTGAAAACAAAAAATCACTATATCTGGTTGTCAAGACACACGTGATCCTCAACAACCAATTTGAAATAATGTTATGACAAGTACAATGCTGCTTTCATAAACCCATCACCCCTTACAATTGCACCCCTACTTGGCTTTAATTAATTGGATTAACTAACTATTTATCCTAGAAATACCTCATCTGCTACTATTCTCCTTTAACTTAAAAAAAACTGAGTCATTTTGGATACGTCTATGTAACTATATCATGTATGCTGGGATCCCACATAGTATGATCAGACCCCCAGAATGGTAGGCACCATTTTCATTTATAATAGAAATCCTTGGAGGCTAGGGACTGACAGTCACAGTAGTGTTCCTAAGCTTAAGGGGAACACAGGAAAGGGTTCTGGGAAATGCCCCTGGGTCCTAGCATGTCATCTGAGAGGAGGACCCAGAGGAGAGGTTGGCATGCACATTAAAGGATGCTCTGGAGATTGGGGGGGGAGGCACTGAAGGATGGGGAGAG
The DNA here is from genome assembly GCA_023101885.1 of Typhlomys cinereus. NCBI lineage: Eukaryota > Metazoa > Chordata > Mammalia > Rodentia > Platacanthomyidae > Typhlomys > Typhlomys cinereus. The sequence goes on from JALPQD010000161.1 coordinate 1,951,083, forward strand.
AGGAGGGAGGGGAGAGGGAAGCAGGGGGTCGGGGGGAGGTGGAGGGAGGGAGAGGTCCGGTGTACCCGTTAAGTTTGTATGAGCGGAAATAATAATAAAATTAAATAAATAAATAAATAAATAAATTTTTAAAAGATAGAAAACCTTCATGCTAATGAATCCTGAACATATTGTTTTCCTTAAACAATTATTCTAACATTTAGCTTTAATATGAATTTTCTGATTTAACACTCTTTCCATTCCATATAAAATGAACATTTATTTTATCTCATATGTATGTTCATGTAGTAAGTGCAGATTTGTGTGCTCTAATGTGTATAGATACTTGTGTGTATGCAGTGTAAATGTGTGTATGTGTGCAAGTATAAATGTGTGTGCGTGTATGCATATCCATATGTACCTGCATTTGTGCGTGCTTGTGTGTATGTTGGTGTGTGCATGTGTGTGTGTGGGTATCTGTGTGTGCATGTTCATATGTGTGTGCACACTTGTATGTATGTATCTACGTGTGTATATATGTGAACTTGGAAGTGGGGTGGACGTTGACACGAGTCTTCCTTTATCATGCTTTACCTTCATCATTGAGTTAGGCTCTCACCAAACCCAAAGCTCTCTGACTGGCTGGTCCAGTTAGCAAGATTGCTCCAGGGATCCCTTGACTCCACTTTCTCATTGCTGGAATTAGAGGCAAACACATTATTTCATTTCTAAACAAAGCCTGAATGCCAATGAATTGTGACAATGTTTTACAGCAACATTTACTTAGTTTTTGGAGATCTTATCTCCAGTGTTTCTCCTTGCAAGGTAAGCACTTTAACTATTATGTCATCTCTCCATCTTGATTGTCACTGACCTTATTTTTCTTTTTTTTAAAAATAATTTATTTATTTATTTCCGCTCATACAAACTTAATAGGTACACCGGTCCCCTCCCTCCCTCCACCCCTCCCTTGATCCCCTATTTCCCTCTCTCCTTTTCCCCTTCTTTCCCCCCATCTCCCAGTGCCTCCTCCCCCCTCCCATCCCTAGAGCATCCTTTAATGTGTATGTCAAACTTTCCTCTGGGCCCTCCTCTCTCATGAGGTGTAAAGACTCAGTGGCATTTCCTAGAACTCTTTCTTGTGTTCCCCTAAGTATAGGAACACTAATGTGGCTGTTAATCCCTAGCTTCTAAGGATCCTAGTGCCTTTAGTCCATGCTAGACTTAGAGGGGTCAATAATGTGTTGGTCATTGCGCAGGTCATGCAAACTCCTATTATGATTGCTTTGTACCTAACTTGTGTGGAGTATCTTACATATCATTACTCCTCCCCATCCTTGTGCTCTTACAATCTTACTGCCCCTTCTCCGCAAATTTCCCTGAGCTTCAAGATGGGGAGAGATTAGGCTGGCCTTGTTCCAGATGTTTGATATAGAGTCTCTAATGTTCTGAATTATGGTTTGCTGATGATTGTTTTCAGTTTTGCTGCTCCTGCAATGCACTTGGCTCCATTCTGATGGGTATTGGATGTCACCACCTGGCCAGTGTCACTGTACTTTTGTAAAGAGTATATTGCATGAAAACAATCCCAATCATATTTTTATTTATTTTTTTAAATTTTTTATTATTTATTATTTATTCAATTGTGCGTGTATGCGTGTGTGTGCATGTGTATGTATGTGTGTGTATGTGTGTGTGTGTGTGTGTGTGTGTGTGTGTGTGTGTGTGTGTGTGTGTAGAACCAGGGATGAATTCGGGAACCACCATGGACACCTCCACCTCCTCCTTGTTTACTCTGCCCCAGGATTAACAGGCTCCGCCCTACCAGGACCAGAAACGCAGGCAGCCTCTGTTTCTGCCCAGCATCTATACGTGGGGTCTAGGATCTGAACTCAGGACCTTTCGCCTGCAAGGCAGAGGCTTAACCTCTGAGCTACCTCTCCAGCCCACCCAATCATATTTTTAAAGGCTACACTTTCTACTCAATTTTATGCTTTAAAAAAATTGGCAAAATTTCTTATTTTGTGAAATATTAAAATGCTTTGGGTTACTTTCAGAGATTGTAGGAGAAAGTGTTCCATAATGACATAAAATGGGAATTTTAGGATTTGTAGAGATTCAGGAAGCTTGCGAGCATGACAATTCTCTGATTTGAACAACAGAGAATAAAACAATTACAGAATATCAAGCAATTAGATAGAGAACATTTCTCCGAAAATACATTAATATCTACTGAAATACAATCTGAACAATTTCTAATAAAATAAGAATATTAACTATTATTTCTTCTCAAATAAGTATAAGGTAATTAATTTCTAATGATTTAATATTAAAATGGTGTTGCAGTTAGCCTGCATAGTTGCTGATAATGGCTTAAGGGAATAAGGAGTTTATTTCCTTACGACTGTCTGGTCACAATTCTTAGGACAGCTTGACGGGAGAGTACACACCAACACCAGGGCCGAGGGAACTGGCCTTTTTTAGATAGCCAAACATCCAAAGGGCAAGAAACAGTTTTAACTTGGGCTTTTGGCCCCTGAAGAAATCTGAGTTTTCAAACCACGAACTTGCCATACGGTGATATTCATCTCCTCCACCATCCCAGTGCAAGTCACTAGGTTCTCCTTCACTGATACTCATTTCTCTAGCAGCAGCAGAATATCCAGAGCTTTGCGCATCCAGAGCTTCACAGCCACCAACACAGCTCTCCTCTATCAAGCAAACCAGTCCATCACGTTCAAATTCAACTTCAACAAAGTCCTTGTTCCCCTCATCAGAAATTGGGCCTAAACAAGCCATAACTCTCTCAGCACTAACATTGGCCCCTAAACTCTGAAGAACGATATTAGTAATCCACAAAGTGAAAATCTTCAAGCATTTCCAACTTCGTCCAGTGAAACCATTCAAAAGTCACAAAATCCACATAGTCAGGTTTATCAGCAACACCCCACTTCCTGGGTACCAAATTCTGTTGCAGTCTGCCTGCATGGCTACTGATAAATGAGCATCAAATGGCTTAAGGGAACAAGGGGTTTGTTTCCTCACCACTGTCCGGTTACAATTCTTAGTCCAGCTTGACGGGAGAGCATGCATCAACACCAGGGCTGAGGGAATTGGCCACACCATCACCACATAATGGCTGAGAGATGGACAATCCTTACTTGCCAGACCAGCACATCTGGCCAATTGTACAGAAGGATGCTGACTTTCTCAACCAGCTCTCCATGATTTATTCCAGGGCCTAATCTCACCCATCATAAACTGGGCCTTTCCCATCAGCTAGACACTCTCTTTCAGGTTCGCTCTGGGCTTAACTCAACTACTAATGCTCCACAAATGTGCTCAGAGCTCAAACCCTCAACTGTCAGGTTGACACCTGTGCCCAACTATAATAGGTAGTTTTACAGGAAGCAATTTCTGTTAGTTCCCAGTAACCAAGTATTTTTAAATTCCCAAGGTATTTTAAAGAAGCTTATGGAAGTAAATTAGCTATTAGATCAGTGGCAAAATGTGTTATCAATGAACATTATCTTGTATAAGATACAAATATATGATAGTCTAAAAATAATATACCTTAAAATACTCATATGAGAACCTCATGTTCATTTTTCTTATATAACAAATTAATTTTGATTTTTGGAACATCAATTACTCAGTAGACCAACCATTCAGTAAAATGCATTGGTCATAAAATGCTATGATGAGTTTCACTAGAAACAGCATCTTGCCAGGTGTTGGGGCACATGCCCAAAATATCAGCACTTGACAGGTAGGGAAATGTGGATTAACATACATATGAAACTGATCTGAGTTGTATAGTGCATTGAAAGCCAGCAGACAATCCAGAGGAAACCCTAAGACTCAAAGAAGCAGACAGACAGGAAGGTGGGAGGGAGTGGGATGGATTGATAAAGGGAGGGAAAGGAGCAAGGGTGGAAAAAGGAGAGCAGGGGCAATTACTCAGAATGCTAGAAAAACAATAAAAAAATTTAAAAAACCATAATTCTGACTCACAATCTCTGTAATGACCTGCCAGGAAGTCAAACCACAACCTTTTTATGATCACATTAAACTATGAGGCCCTGGTCAGCCAGTGAGAGCTTCATTAATTTTTGTTCCCATCTCCAATTTACAGCCATCCAGAGAAGACCAAGGCCAAGTATGTTCCTCATCACTATGTTGCTCTGCTTCCCAGGTCCAATTTGAATGCACCTGAGCCCTCTCTTCTTTTACTCCTCTGTCTGTTTTCAAGATTCTGCCAACCCAATGCAAGTCATGGCGGCCATTCTCCTTACTCTGCCAAACTCCATCACAAGCAGCCTCTACTTATTCTACTTCAGTGGTCTTCACATTTCTCCATGATTCCTGTTCTTGCTCTATTACATCCTGTTGTGTGATGTAGGCATGGTCTCCTCTTGTGTGAATGAAGTGTAATAGTCCTGGAGGGTTGTTCTGGGAGGTATACATTTAACATTTGCAATGTATTCCAGCCTGGCTTTGAACTTTTTTGATCCTCCTGCTTTAGTCTCCCAAGTGCTGAAATTACTGAAATGCCTGGTGTGAGGTTTTTTTTTTTTTTTTTTGCATAGACTGTTTAATAGATTCTTAAGGTAAATGTAAATATCATTTATAGTATAATAAGTATGCATCATAAATCTGTTTTATTAATGTCGCCAATAAAATTTCCAACACCTGTTGGAACATTATGAAGTAGCATTTAATACTCATTGTCCTCTTAATAATCCATAATTAATAACTCCAGAGAGTTTTCCACTTTCTTTCTGCAACATGAGGACATCACTAGCTTCAGCCCTGAGCTCACCAGAACCCACTTGTGCTGGCGTCTGATCTCAAACATCACTTCTCTAGAACTCTGAGAAGTAATTCCTGCTCCTATGCCAACCAGACCATGCTCACTTCTTAAGCATCTAGAGCTAGGAGCATATTTATTGCACCAGATCCTTTCAGAAAAATATTCATCCATTTCTTGGGACTTATTATACTTCTTCCTTAAATGAGACAGAAGACATCAATAAATGTCTTGCCTAGCAAGCAAAAGAAGTGTTTGATCTCAAGTACAGCTAAATAAATAAATAGATGAGGATTAAAGATGATAGATAGATGGTAGATAGATAGATAGATAGATAGATAGATAGATAGATAGATAGATGATAGATAAGATTAAAAATGGAAAAAGCATAATTCTTACAACTTGGAAATAGAAAGCCTTTAAGTTAAGGTACATTTTTTTCAAGGATAAAGTATGTCATAGTCCTATATCCCCATGGTGTTCACAAATGTGGAGGAACATCACAAATCACTTGCCATTCCTCAAAGTAGATTGATATGTAATAATATTAGTATATAGTTTGGTCTATTTTATTGCTCATTAGAGATGCCCTTGGGCATAGGACATATAATGGTGTAAATTTTCAAAGGAAAACCCTATGCTCTTCTTTCCTCCAAATATCACATCTTAAAACTGGCTTGTGTGTAACAGATGTTATAAGGATAGGCTTTTATGGGCTAAAAGACTCCTTTTATTGCTAAATGATTGTTAGCATATCAAGAGAGCCAGTGGGTAGCTGCAAAACTAATTTGCATCTCAGCACTTCCCAGTGAAGATCTGCTGGTCTCCAGTTAGAACAGCATGAGAATGCAATCCAAGGGGGAAGAAGTAGATTCCGAATTTTCCCTTTGGTAACCAATAATTCTAACGCATAATGTAGCATTTTCTGCTCTGGTTTAACATTAAAGAGCTTGAGGCTACCTCATTTCTTCTGATAGGAACAGATGGGCATATCAGAAACTGTCACCACCTAAAAACTTCACACAGTATCCTCCTGTTCCCATGTGATTTGCACATTCTTCCCCTATTTGTTTATAGACTTTATAAATTGTCTGAAGAAATGCAACAGCAAATATTGCATTGATTCGGGAAAAGGTCATTTCATTTTTTACTACACAGCTCAGAGCCTACTCCCTTAGCACCTTAGAATAAATAGCTCCTTTATTAATTTTTTATTAATTTTCTGTCATTTAGGTAAAGATACCTTTGTGACTCTCTATTTTCAATTATACCTCATGCATATAAAGAAGAATAGTGCAACAAGTCTTAATCTTTCACATAATGAAAAAATCACACCTCAAATAGAACTGAAATCAGGCTTGGCATTCACAGTTTCTTAGAAATTAACTTTTGTGAGTTTTAATACCTTCTCAAAAATACCTATCAGAGCTCCAGGAATGGGGGGAGGGAGCATTGGGAGAAAGGGAGGGAGGGGGGAAGGAAAGGGAAAAGGAGGGAGGGAGCAAGGGGATCCAGGGAGGGGGGAGGGAGGGAGGGAATGGGGTATTTATCAACTTTGTATGAGTGGAAGAAATAAATAAATAAATAATACCTATCAGAAAAGCTTTGAATTATTATTTTAGATTTCAGAACTACTTTATAAGGAGGTTTATTGAACAATATAATACTCATGGACTGTTATTGAGCACTTTTGTAATCTAAAATGACATTAAGTCCCTTTGTTTGAGCACTTTTGTAATCTAAAATGATATTAAGTCCCTTTGTTTGACATGAACGATATTTGCATCTACTTGATACCATCATTATGAATCTGTTTCTTGAAAGAAATTAAAAAACCCAGACCAACTTATAATCATAAGTTTTCAGTGAGATTTCAACTGTAAACCTGGGACTGTGTGATCATTCTTTTGCTTGTTCTCAACAAGAATAAAAAAACATCTACAGATAAACAAAAATGCAGCTTTATTTACTTACACATGAGGTTTCAGAGTGACTTGTTGGTTTTCTTTTGTTTATGTGTTTGTTTCCTGTGGGGTTTTTTTGTTTTGGTTGGTTTGGGTTTTTATCTTTTGACTTTGGTTTTTATGTCTTGGCTCTGCTATAAAGGAAAAAAGAAAATATGAGCCCATCGCAGAAAGCTTGGCTGTGTTCAAGGATAAAGTATGTCATAGCCTTATATCCAATCTTTCTGATATGTCTCATTTATCTAGCTCTGGGCTTCATATTACTCTTTCTTCTTCTTTCTTCTTCTTCTTCTTCTTCTTCTTCTTCTTCTTCTTCTTCTTCTTCTTCTTCTTCTTCTTCTTCTTCTTCTTTCTTCTTCTTCTTCCTTCTTCCTTTTTCTTCTTCTTCTTCTCCTTCTTCTTCTTCTTCTTCTTCTTCTTCTTCCCTCCTCCTCCTTCTTCTTCTTCTTCTTCTTCTTCTTCTTCTTCTTCTTCTTCTTCTTCTTCTTCTTCTTCTTCTTCTTCTTCTTCTTCTTCCTTCTTCTTCTTCTTCTTCTTCTTCTTCTTCTTCTTCTTCTTCTTCTTCTTCTTCTTCTTCTTCTTCTTCTTCTTCTTCTTCTTCTTCTTCTTCTTCTTTCTTCCAGAAGAATAAGAAACAACAGAAAAGTTTAGGAAGACACCTTCCCTCCATCATCCAGGTGTGGCTGGCTGTGGTTTTGTGGTTGACAAAATCAAACTTGTTTTCTTAACCACATAGCATTATTGTTCAATGCTTATGCCCTGATGCAAAATATCCACAGACCATACACTGAATGAAATGAAATCGAAGCACCAGAGAAATATACCTTATGAAGTGACAGATGTTGAACCTTTCTTAGTTTCCATTGCTGGAAACATCACAAGTCCAGATGGGCAGAACCAAGACAGTCCCCAGCCATTCTTTAAAACTTCTAGTTACTTCTCCAAACACTTCACCAAAGTATCATAGATAACCAAGCATATTATGAGGATTTTAAAATCTATTTTCTCTAATACAAGACACAAAAAAAATAATATATGTACAGACAATTCTTAACTACCATGAATATAATAGTCTCTAAGCTAACTATGACTTTGTTCCTCTTCACAAAAGAGAGAAAGAATCAAATAAATACCACAAAACAAAATTGAGAAACTCTAGCACTATCTCTGGACATCATACTAAGAACTGTGTTTTATTTGGGATAAATTCCACTGAGGTGGAGCTTCAGATGCTGCTCCTTCTTTGACTCTTACCTTCTATTCCTTGCAGAGAAAAATCTAGTGACTTTTTTTAACCTACTAGTTCTGTCCAAATTGCAATAAAGTAGTTATATTGAAATATTTGTGGAATCTACTATCCTAAAAACTTTTATGAAGTATTTCTGTTGATAATATATAAATATTCTGGTTACTTGACTATCAAACATAAATTCATATCAAGAAGAAAATTAAGCATACTAAATTAACCTACTTAATGCTTAAATATTTGAAACAACTCTTAACCCTTACTGATGACATTTGTCATAATCTCATGTTGGAGGACAAGCTTAGGAGAAAAACCAGGCTTCTAATCTCTTGGGAAGAGTTATACACAGAGCTCATTCAAAAAACATAAAAATGTAATGCTGAACTGTGCTTGTAATAACCATTCTTACAGATTTATGATCCAGCTAGCATATGGGAAATGGGAATAATAACATTTCAACTACTATATTCAAAGTATTCAATTGCCTCACCCTTAAAACAGTAGCAAGTATTTTGTAATTATATATTTTATATTGTAAAGCAACTCCAAAATAATTACTTAAAATTCTGAATGCATGATAAATTAGTTTCATATATGAATTTTAAAATCAATGTATCTGCCAATTTAATATTGCCCAACAGTGTTAGAAAGAAATTCTTGTCACTTTGGTCTTACTTGACGTCTACTTCCCCACCAGGAATGTTCCAACCTTTGGTAATTCCTTACTCAACTCAGTTATTCTCTTTAATGCCTTCTCTGAAATAATCACCTAAAATCTAACTATGGTACCTCCAATTATATTATTCTATCCTTTTGGAACAAGTTCCTCACTTCTATTGTGGAAACTATTCAATTCTTTTCTATAATTTAAAATTTGACTCAAAAGTCTAGGTCCACCCAAGTCTGAAAAGATCATTTTTATTCTCTTCAGTTTTGTTTCAGTTATTATCCACATACTGGCAAGAGACAGTAATAGCACACTATCTGTTGCCTATTCCTTTTGGTTGCATATAATCAGTTTTCTCATCATTTGTGTGTGTGTGTATGTGTGTGTGTGTGTTTACAAGAGGGCACTTGAGTATGTGTGTCTACAGTACCCAAGGGCACATTGGGAATCATCCTGTATTATTCTACCTTCTTATTGTTTGCTCTGGAGTTTTCCAGGCTTGCCTTCCAGGGCAGACTTGCAGGCTGCAGCCATTTCTACCTGGCATTTTTATGTGGGATGTGGGACTTGAACTCAGGTTATTTTGTTTGCGAGGCAATGGTTTTAATACCTAAGCCATCGCCCAAGCCCCATCATTTATTTTTAATATTTCTCTGTATTCCTCTCATGTCTTCAGTTTCACCCATTGTTATGTTCTTTGTCACAGAAAGAGACAAACAGATAAATTTTAACTGATTTTAAAAATCAGTTAAAAATTTTAATTTCCATAGAAATTAAAACCAAAGCTCTGACAGAAACACTAACTAATTTGCTAATCTATAATTGCTTTGATGAATTAAGCCAAATGATGTATGATATTTACAAAACAATAGCCTATTTGTTTGACACTGCCCATGAAGATTTTTTTCAAAAAAAAATATGTGTCGCAATTTGGAACAACCATGAAATTTGGAGGAAACAACATCCAAGTGCATTGGACATGAACTGTGATGTTAGAACTCACGGGCTGGTGATCACACAATTTTAAGGAGGGTTAAAAATATGACAACGAAACCAAGCCAAACAAAAAATAGGCTCTAATATGGTTTTAGAAAATAGTTTTCATGCTTAAAAAGACTGATGGAAATGATGACTGTGATGGAGTGACCAATATGTGTCAAGGCAAGACACTGCAGTAAAACAAATTTTGAAGTTGAAAAATGTTTTTGATGGACTAACATAAGCAACTGTACACCCCAACCTTTAAGATAGTCTTGATGCAGCACCAGTCTTATAGGAAAGCTTAACTCCATGACTAAAATAGTGGAAAATATCATTTTTGATTATGCGTAGTTAACTAAGTAGAAATTAGCACATATAGTTATTCTAACCCTTGATGTTAATGATTGCATAACTGAAGTTTTAGGGTTTCTATGGTATTTTACCTCATATTTCATTCAAATTATCTTAGTACATTATTCTAACATATATGTTGCAGGAAAATTACAATTACCAGCTCTATTTAAGTAGCAAATCTGAAGCCCATGCAGCAAAACATGATTAAATGCCAGATTACATCACTCTGCAACACCTGTGTCTAAATGTCAAGGTGTAGGCAGGACTAGTCTCATTATTAAGAGTTAACATTGTCAAATCAGGATATACTTTCACATCATTCATGTTCTTCTTTCTGTCAGCACTAAGGGTTTTAGTATTGCAACGTACTTTATCTTTATTGAGTCATCTTTATTGAGTCAGACATTCCCATACATTTAAAACAGTTTTTTATTTCTTTTAACAGTTTACTGAATGAGACATCATATAGAAAGAATGAAGTTTTTTATTCAGAAAATAATTGTTATTGTGATCATTATGTTTTTAACAGGTTACTGAATGACACACATACAATAAGAATGAAATAATTCATTCGGAAAATAATTGCATTTGTGGTTATTATGATGTTTTTACCTTTTACTGATGGTACATTATTAATGATCACTTGAATTCAGAAGAATGATATTAGCAGTTGTTTTGCGGATAGAAAACCTAAGGGAAAGGAATAAACTACATATCCAACATGAGTGGCAAACAATACTAAGTTTCAAAATATGTTCCACTGATATATATAAAATAAAGATCAGAAGGGAAATGACCATACAGAACATATGTTAGTTTTATTCTGCATGAAATCCACAGGAACAAATCCTTCTATTTAGGAAAAATAAATAAATAAATGGAACATCAAATGTCATTACTACTTAACTATTAACAAACTCATGATATAAAAAATATTGACATCTATTTAATTTTAGCATTCCAAAAATCAATTATTGTGACAATAGCAATCACTTTTTGGATTAAATTTTTCTTATGCACATAAGTGGTTTCATGTGCATTTGATCCCTAGGTGAAAGGCTGGAACATTTTTCAAGCTGTCACAAGATCAGAACAATCAGAACTTGTCTCACATATGCTTCAAGTATCTACCTCTATCAGTATCTCATATTAATTTCTGAAACAGTGTCTTTCAATGAACTTGGCCTTACCGATTCAGTAAGACGAGTCAGTCAGTAAATGCTAGAGATTCTACCATTTCCACTTTCCCAACATTGGGATTCTAGACAGACACACTATCCGTATCTTTGTTTTTGCATAGAAGTAGAAGAGCTAATCTCTTTATGATTACTCAGCAAGCACTTTACCTGCTGAGCCAGCTACCAGCATCTAAGACATAACTTATGGCCCTCCAACATGAAGAACTCACTTCAATTTCATAAGGTGGGGTGGAAGATTCCTGATGATTTTGGTTAAAATTAAATCCATTTTTTCACAAAATTCAAGGTCAATAGAATATTCTACATCAATTTAAATGACCAGTCACCCAGTAGACCAGGTTCAGGTTGCAGCCTTCATGATAGGTTGTGCACTAATAAATAGGCTACTTGGAATTGAGGGCAGGAAAGCTGGAGAGATGGCTCAGTGGTTAAGACTTTGACTTACAAACAGAAGGAACTGGGTTGGAATCATAAATCCCAAGTAAAATTTCCAGGTGGAAATGGCAGTGGCCTCCACTTCTGGCTCTAGAAGGCAGAGCTTGGGAAATCCCAGAGGGAAGCAAGATGAGGTAAAAGTAATTCAGGATGATCCCTGAAGTCACTTTTGGTCCTCCACAGGGACATACAGTGCCCTCTGATACACACACACACACACACACACACACACACACACACACAGAAGCAAAAAAAAATTGAGATCATGATAGTGATGGTACTTGGCTCTTAGGTTAAGGATTGAATGTATTTATGTATTAGAGAGATAAAGGCACTGTAATACTATTGTTCTTTGACCAAGAACTATAAAACATGTTGCTGACTTGACTGTGTTACTAAATATATATGTTGAACACGGAACCATTCTGAGTTGGACATCAGTGCTTCCATGCTCTGTGTCTCAGGAGTCTATGTCTTGGGAGTCTGATAGGTTAGTAGAGAACGAAGTCTGGAGAGAGAACTGTTGTAAGAAAACCATGAGACAGTATTGATTGGCTCTGACTTGGATCAGCAAACAAAGAGGAACAGGATTTCTGATACATTAAGTAGGTTGCATAGGGAAAATGATCTATAACACAGGTCAGAGTGAGAAAGAACCTTGCTTAGGGAGTATCTGAATTTTATATCCCTTCAGTTGCTATAAAAAAAAATGACCCAAGCACTTTAAGGCTATTCATACTCAGGAGTTCAGGTTAGATCCATCATGATAGGAGAGTTACCCACAGGGCCACAAGGACCCTGCACATCCATAGAAGGAGCCCTTTGTTTCTTATCTGCCTGCCTGAGGAAAGGCACAACCTACTATGGGCTGGGTCTTCCCACAGCAATTGGATAAATTTCCTAAAGGAAATGTGCTTAGAAATTTATCATTACAAAACAATTACTCACAGATGTGCTTAAAGACTGTGCTGTCAGGTCGACAGGTAAAACTATCTGCCACAGGGAGGAAAGGTCTAATTTCACTTTCAACAAGTTGAGTCAGAAAGGCTTTGGACCCTTTCACCCCACCCCGCTCTGCTGGTCAGGACGCGCCCGCGGTCCAGCCGGGCCTCACCCCGCGACTCTAGGTAAGCCCCGGCCGCGCCAGCCCACCAGAACCCCAGGTCAGCCCAAAGGGACCCGGCTCCGACTCCCGCCATCCAGCCTGAGCCGCGCACAGGGCCGAGGGACAAGGAGGACCTCCCCCTGCGCCCGGACCCCGCCCCAGCTGCCCTTGGGTTAAATAGTTACATGCCAATGCCCCCATCCTCCCTTTCACCCCACCCCGCTCCGCCAGTCGGGACCCGCGCGCGGTCCAGCCGGGCCTCACCCATGACCTAGGTAAGCTCTGTCCCTGCCCACCCCCAGAACCCTAGGCCAAATAATTCAGTTTAGTGAAATTGAAAGATCTGAAGAGTTAAAACAACAATGCCAAAGTCAAAGTGCAAATCCATGAGAAGCAACACTCAAGTAAACAAATTTCCCACTGAAAAAATTAATCCCATAATGTTAGACTCCAACCAGAACAAACCCCGGAAAAAGGCCAAAAAAGCCTGACCCAGGATAAGGACTTTCAAAATATGATCATTACCATGTTCAATACTATGAAAGAGGAAATCAGGGAGGAATTACATAATCGAATCAATCGCTTTGAAGAGGAACACAACAGACATTTGGAGGAGTTGAGAAAAACAGTGCAAGAAACAAAAACTGGCATAGAGCAGTTAAAACAGAATCAAGCAGAGTTTAAAACTGAGCTACAAGACAAGTTATCTTCAACCCAGAACTCTACAGAGAGTCTTATCAACAGAACTAACGAAGCAGAAAACAGAATTTCAGACCTTGAAGATAAAGTGGGAGTACTAACCAGCTCAATGGAAGAGGTTGTTAAAGCCAAAAAGATACTTGAGAGAAATATCCAAGAGATATGGGACACCCTGAAGAAGCCTAACATGCGTATTCATAGAATACCAGAGCAAGAATCTCAAAATACCACCCCTGAGGAAATTTTTCAAACAATCATCAAGGAAAACTTTCCTCATATAAAAAAAGAGAGGCCCATCCATATACAAGAGGCATTCCGCACCCCAAACAGATATGACAAAAACAGAAGCTCGCCACAGCAAATAATAGTCAAAACACTCCACATTCAAGATAAAGAACTGGTGCTGAGAGCTTCAAGGGAGAAAAAACAAGTCACTTTTAAAGGTAAACCTATTAAAATAACAAATGACTTCTCAGTAGAAACAGTAAAAGCAAGAAGAGCTTGGAGAGACATACTTCAAGTATTGAATGAGCAAAAATGTCAACCCAGGCTGATTTACCCTGCAAAACTATCAGTCATGATCGAGGGAGAAAGAAAAACTTTCCAACACAAAGACAACTTGAAGGGATACGTGTCCACCAAACCAGGCCTTCAAAAAATGCTAAAAATGATACTCAAGCGTGAAGAAAAAAACAGGCATATCCAGGAGAACAGAAGGCAAATATAACACCATTAAAAGCGAAGCAATATACTTATAAAAACTACTAAAACATAATAAATGTCTGGAATTAAAAATAGTTTCTCCATTATAACACTAAATGTTAATGGAATTAATTCACCGATCAAGGGACACAGATTACAAACTTGGATTAAAAATCACAATCCATCAATTCTGCTGCCTGCAGGAAACCCATCTCACCACAAAAGATAGGCACGCTCTAAAAATAAAAGGCTGGTCAACAATTCTACAAGCTAATGGAAGCAGAAACAGACAGGGGTAGCCATTATGTTATCAGACAAAGTGGACTTCAAACCAAAGAAAATTATAAGAGACACGGATGGATACTACATTTTAGTCACAGGTACAATTCACCAGGAAGACTTCACAATACTGAACATATATGCACCCAATACGGGCCCCTCCACATTCATTAAGAAAACCCTACAGCGTCTAAAGCTAGAAATCAACCCCCAAACAATAATTCTTGGGGACTTCAACACCACCCTCTCAATATGGGATAGATCAACAGGTCAAAAGCTTAACAGAGACACTTTGGAACTTAATCAAACCCTAAAAGAAATGGACCTTACAGATCTCTATCGAACTTTTCACCCACATACCAAAGAATACACATTTTTCTCAGCAGCACATGGAACTTTCTCCAAAATAGATCACATATTGGGCCACAAAACAAATCTACACATATACAAAAAAGGTGAAATTCGAACCTGTGCCCTGTCAGACCACCACGGCCTAAAGCTGGACATCCACAACACATCAAACAAGAGAAAATACACTAACTCCTGGAAACATAACAATATGATGCTGAATGAGAACTGGATTCAGGAAGAAATTAAAAAGGAAATTCAAGATTTCCTGAAAGTGAACGATAATGAAAATACAACTTACCAAAATCTCTGGGACACAATGAAAGCTGTTCTAAGAGGTAAGTTCATAGCTCTTAATGCCTACATCAAAAAAATGGAAACATCAGAAATAAACGACTTAACAATGCAGCTTAAAGCTTTAGAGAAACTAGAGCAATCTGATCCCAAAAGCAGTAGAAGAGAGGAGATTAGGAAAATAAGGGGAGAAATATCTGAAATTGAAATTAAGAAAACAATAGAAAAAATCAACCAGTCAAAAAGCTGGTTCTTTGAAAAAATCAATAAGATTGATACACCCCTAGCTAAATTAACCAAAAGCAGGAGAGAGAAAACCCAAATTAACAAAATCAGAAATGAACATGGAGTTATCACTACTGATACCCAAGAAATCCAGAGAATTATAACATTATATTTCAAAAACTTATTCTCTGTGAAGTTTGACAACACAAAAGAGATGGATGAATTTCTAAGTAAACACAACTTACCTAAATTGAATCAGGAAGTTGTGAATTATTTAAATAGTCCTATAACATATAAGGAAATTGAGGAAGTAATCTTGAATCTTCCCACCAAAAAATGTCCTGGACCAGATGGATTCAGAGCAGAGTTCTACCAGACATTTAAGGAGTTAATAATACCAATACTCCTTAAACTGTTCCATCAAATAGCAAAGGAAGGAACACTACCAAATTCCTTCTATGAAGCTAATATCGTCTCAATCCCAAAACCTAATAAAGACTCACTTAAAAAAGAAAACTATAGGCCGATCTCTCTGATGAACACAGACGCAAAGATTCTCAACAAAATTTTATCAAATCAGATTCAAAACATATTAAAAAGATTATTCACAGGGACCAAGTAGGCTTCATCCCCAGCACACAAGGTTGGTTCAACATACGCAAATCAATAAATGTAATTCATCATGTAACCAGTCCAAAGTCCACATGATACTCTCGATAGATGCAGAAAAAGCTTTTGACAAGATCCAACAGCCTTTTATGATCAAAACGCTAGAGACAGAAGGAATGGAAGGAACCTTTATCAATATACTAAGAGCTGTATACAACAAGCCCACAGCAAGGATTATGCTCAATGGGGAACAATTGGAAGCATTCCCACTTCGATCAGGAACTAGACAAGGCTGTCCACTCTCACCACTTCTATTCAATATTGTACTTGAAGTCTTAGCTGAAGCCATAAGACAAGAAAGGGACATAAGAGTGATTCAAATCGGCAAGGAAGAAGTCAAGCTATCCCTAATGCAGATGACATGATCTTATACCTAAGTGATCCCAAAAACTCCACCAGGAAGCTCCTGGAACTAATTGAGAAGTTCAGCAGGGTGGCAGGATACAAAATAAATGTGCAAAAATCAGAGGCCTTCCTATATGCCCAGAATGAAAGAAGTGAAAAAGCCTTGAGAGAAACCATCCCATTCATTATAGCCCCTAAAAAAATGAAATACCTTGGTATAAACCTAACCAAGGAGGTAAAAGACCTTTACAATGAAAACTTTAAAACCCTAAAGAAAGAAATTGCAGAAGACACCAGAAGGTGGAAAGACCTCCCATGTTCCTGGATTGGCAGAATCAACATCGTAAAAATGACCTACCAAAGGCAATATACAAATTCAATGCTATACCAATTAAAATCCCAAAGCAATTCTTCAAAGAAGTTGACCAAATAATCTCAAAATTCATATGGAGGCACAAAAGACCCAAGAGAGCAAAGACAATCGTGAGTAACAAAAACACTGCTGGAGGTATTACCATACCGAACCTTAGTCTATATTACAAATCCATAGTTATAAAAAGAGCCTGGTACTGGTTCCAAAATAGACACACAGATCAATGGATAAGGATTGAACACCCAGATATAAGCCCACAAAATTACAGCCATTTGGTCTTTGACAAAGGGGCCCAAAGAATCCAATGGAAAAAGAACAGCATCTTCAACAAATGGTGCTGGCAAAACTGGATCTCCACATGCAGAAGATTAAAGCTGGACCCGTTCTTGTCACCATGTACAAGACTTAATTCCAAATGGATCAAGGACCTTGATATCAGGCCAGAGACTATAAAAACCATAGTTGAAAGCACAGGGAACTCCCTTGAGCTGATTGGGCTAGGCCAACAGTTCCTAAACAGACATCCAATGGCACAGTCACTGCTACCAACTCTCAACAGTTGGGATCTGGTGAAATTAAAGAGCTTTTGTTCAGATAAAGAGATTGTCACACGAGCTCAAAGGCAACCCACAGAATGGGAGAAAATCTTCACTAACCACATATCTGATAGAGCTCTACTGTCCAGTGTGCACAAAGTACTTAGAAAACTAAACACCATGGAAACTAATGGCCCAATTAAAAAATGGGTCCTGGTACTTAAAAGAAACTTTACTAAGGATGAAATTAAAATGTCTAACAAATATCTTAAAAAATGCTCCACTTCCTTAGCCATCAGGGAAATGCAAATCAAAACTTCCCTGTGATATCATCTCACCCCGGTCAGGATGGCAAAAATCCACAACACAAACAACAACAAATGCTGGAGAGGATGTGGAGAGGGGAACTCTCCTACATTGCTAGTGGGAGTGTAGGCTCATACAGCCACTCTGGCGAGCTGTCTGGAGATTCTTAAAGAAATTAAAGATTGAAATGCCATATGACCCTGCTATTCCACTTTTGGGTATAACCTCCCATACAGCAGAGGTTCACCTCGATAGCACAAGCACGACCATGTTCATAGCAGCACTGTTTACAATAGCAAAGACATGGAATCAACCCAAATGTCCAACAGTTGACGAGTGGATAAGGAAAAAGTGGTACATCTATACAATGGAGTACTACTCAGCCATCAAAAATGATGAATTACTGGAATTTGCCAGGAAATGGATGTCATTAGAAACAATTATATTAAGTGAATTATCCCAGATCCAGAAATTTAAGTGCCGTATGTACTCCCTAATAGGTGGCTCCTAATACCAAACCCACCCAGCCCATCTTGACACACTCATAGGTAAATCTATGTATTACCTACAGTAATTGCAAGGATTATGTACAGGAGGGATGGGGTTGGAGGGCCACACCAGAAACAAGGAGAGAAGTGACCATGTTACAGTAGAGAAAATAGGCCTCCATCAAGGACTGCAAGAAAGTAATGTGACACCTAGTTAAGTTCACAATTCATTCCTGATCATTTACAACTAAGGGGGTATGAACTCACCAGAAGGGGAGGGCATATAGTCCACCAGATTAAAAAGTAACCATTTTGCAAATGGGTGATTGACCCCTCGCATTGCCTAACGCCATATGACCCTGCGATTCCAATTTTGGGTATAAGTATTACATCTACCCTTGAACATGCTCTTATAATAAGACTCCAGTTTAACAGCTTTCTGTCTCTGGCCAGGGGGTGACATACAGTGCCCATCACAATGGAGTGAAGGGCATTACAGGAGCAACAAAACTGCAAAAGAAAATCAACGAACCACAATCCAGAACTTCAGAGACCCTATATCAACCATCTAGAACTAAGCCAGACTAATCTCTCCCCACCCCGAAGCTCAGGGAAATTTGCGGAAGAGGGGGCGGTAAGAGTGTAAGAGCAAAAGGATGGGAGGAGCAATGATTTGCAAGATACTCCACACAAGTTAGGGCCGAAGCAATCATAATTGGACATTGTATGCCCGGCATAATGTCCAACACACTATTGACCTCACAAAGTCTAGCATCTGCTAAAGGCACCAAGATCCTTGGAGGCAAGGGATTGACAGCCACAGTAGTGTTCCTATACCTAAGGGGAACACAGGAAGGTGTTCAGGGAAATGCCACTGGGTCCTTGTACGTCATCAGAGAGGAGGGCCCAGAGGAGAGTCAGGCATGCACAAGAAAGGACTCTGGGAATCGGGGCGGGAGGCACGGGGGGATGGGGCGGGAGGGGTGAGGGGAGGGGGAGCAGGGGTTTCGGGAGGGAAGAGGAGGGAGGGAGGGAACTGGTGTACCTATTAAGTTTGTATGAGCTGAAATAATAATAAAAAATGTATTATATAAAAAAAAGGCTTTGGAAAGAACAAGTGAGTACTTGTATGCTCAGATCTGAAACATCATGACGCAGTGTGAAAGGATTCCATTAGTCTGGTAGCTTAAAGCTCTAGATGGTGGTGGAGGTCAGGGAAGCAATTAAAGTGTATGAATAACTGAGAATCAAGCAACACCCAGAACACTGGAACATTATCCTACCACTTTCCCATATCCTAGGGACTCATACACCCACAGTTGCAGTTAGCCAGCATATTTTTGCTGAAATCATGACAAAACTGCTACAGGGAACAAAGGGTTTATACTCTTATGATAGTCTGATTGCAGTTCTTAATCCAGTTGGCAGGAGAGTATGCACCATCACTAAAGAGCCAAGAGAGCTGGCCACACTATCTCCACATAACAGCTTACTTGCCAGACCAGCATGTCTGGCCAAGTACACACAAGGATGCCAACTTCCTCAGCCAGCTCTCTGTATTTTATTCACCTGTCCAGGATTGAGTTATACCCATCATGGGTTGGGCTTTCCCCAGCAACTTGATAATCTGTTACAGGTTCCCTCTGGACTTATTTCAATGGTTAGTTATCTACAAATGTGCATCTGAGCTCAAACCCTGAACCACCAAATTTACACCTGTACCTATGCCACCCATCTAACATCTGCATGAGTCAACTATAAGCAATCATTTCATGAGAACTCAGAGCTAAGCCCAAACTAAGAGAAGCATAGCAGAATGTTTCAAAACATATTATACAAGAACTTCAATATAAAAAGTTTAAGCAATTACACACGATATTGAGAAATTAATATACTTGGTGAATAATGGTGACTGTATTAAGGATTATATCACTGTGGAGCTACAAATCACCTCTTACAGTTGAGTGTCACTCTGTTAATTACACTCAAGTGCAAAATTTTAAAATAGATTCTGACTGTCCTAATGCTTTCTTTACGTTTACCATGCATTTATATCTTAACTAAACAATAATTTTCTAATAAATATCTTCTGCATCTGTGTAGCTGTGAGTCCTTAATGGGTATTAGTCCCTGGGAAAAAATAAAATAATACTATGCCAAATAAATATCACAGGAAAAAACAGCTAAATTATATCCTGTGAAAGAGTGAAAGAGTGCTGATGACTAGAAATGAATATGAGCATTTTTTATTTTAAAAGGCCATAATTGTTCCACTTGCAAAAATAGATAATGAAAGCGACTCATCTTCAACAACCATAAAGTATCAATTGCTTCTCAAATACAGGTGGGGCCTTGTGAAACCCTTCCCTATGTATGTTGGAGTATAGGTGGGTAGAATCTTGTGCAGGTCAGCCCAGATGCTGTGAGTTCATTTCTCTTCACAGGTATAACCTCCAGTGCTTAGTTTCACACTGGTTTGCATGCAGCGGCACAAATAGGAGTAGGTAGATTATAAGAGAGACAGAGAGAGAGAGAAATAGAGAGAAATAGAAATAGAGAGAGAGATTGCCTACTATCTAACTCTTCCTATTCTTTATTTAATTTCTCCCAATCTTTACATTTTCACTAGTTGGATCTGTGGCCACTACAATCTACCAATTATATCTAAACCCTTGCTTTAGGTTCTGCCTAATTCTAAAATAAATATTTCATTGCAAAATTTACTGTGCTAAAATTATTTCATATAAATTAGGAAGTCCAAAATTATTATTATTCAAAATTTTATCACTATTTTTAAAAAGTTTGTGTGGGCTGATATACATATTTGCTCAAACATACATATGCACATATATGTGCATTCACATACACTTAACTCAAACATATATACATACATATGAGTGCATTTACATGCACTTAGTTCTTTATTTTTCCACCTTTAGCTTTGTTTAACACAAGAATGCTTTTTAAAGAACTGTAACATCAAAATCCTTAGTCATGAGAAAGTCATAAAAGGTGACAAATGAAAGCTATAAAAAAACATAGAGAAAGAGTTAAAATATGAATAGATCTTTCTCGCCATGGAAACTTCCAGAATTCCACCAAAACATCCATCTTTAATGGAAAATTTCTTGTTCACTATGTATTCCACCTCTGTACCTACAAAGGGAACAGCCTTTATTCTGCTAACTCAATTGCTCCACTCTTCCTTCAAACTTCAAGATACCACTTATACATATACTCACATGCACTCGCAGATATTTTATGAATGTGCTATGTATACACATATGTACATAATCAGATATTTTATTTGATTATAATTTATTTGTACAAGCTTCACAGGAGTGTCTGTTTAGCGTAATAATATATGTATATTTTACTTTCAAACTATACAAGCCATCCCTAAAATATGAAGGTATTTATAGAAAGGAAAATCAAACAGAAGTTAGCTATTCTTCTGTTGCCAAGATATAAATTCTTATTTTTACTAATTCAGAAAAAAATACTTGTATGCACAGGTGGATAGATACTGGTGCAGTTACTCTCTTTTGCTGCTGTGAGACAATACTCATGAGCAATTTTTGGGGAGAAAGAAGAATTATTTGGCTTATGGTTCCAGAGAGGAGATGTGATCCATTATGGTGGGAAAGGTATGGCAGGCTGCAGAAACTCAGCAACTCAGGCATAGCGAGCTGTAATCATGGAGGTAAAGAGCAAGAGGCAAGCTGCAAGAGCAGATTGCTAGAGGAAGCAGGGCAGGACTATCCACGCCCTATGACCGCCTTCCATCAACAAAGCTCCACATCCTAAAGGTGCCACAACCTTTCCAAATAGTAACATCAACCAAGAATGCAAACAGGAGCCTGGGAAAAACAACTCACATTTGAATCATGACAGATAAATAGATTTATAGTTAAGCAAGATTAGTAAGTTATTGCACCAAAAATCCCAGATAATACAAGGCAAGAAAAATAAAATGCAAGATAGAAGCAAGAAGAGGACATCAGTTTGGATGGGTGCCTGAGTCTTATTTGTGAAACTGTCTTAACTCAAATAAGTATTGATTGTAACTGTAGGTCGAATAAAAACACATTAGTAAACCAACTGTTAGCCAGCGCCTAAATTTAAAAGCATCTGCCTTGAGTGCTATATGTGGAAGCACACCTGTCATCCCAGAACCTTGAGGCTGAGGCAGGAGGATTGAAGGTTCTATGTCAGCTGGCTATGTTAAAAGAAATTCCAAATAACATATGAAGCCAAAGAGCAGCCTAGAAAAGTATAAGTTTATAGATTATATAAAAATTGTAACTATTTTTTAATTAAACCTTAATCTATAACATGCTATCTTAAATAGACATAGTGACTGAACAAAATGTATTTACCAGGTATTCAGTTTCAAAAAATATAGTATAACATTCTAAATACTGTTTTAATGATCAATTCATTTACATTATTTTATTTGGAAATGTTTATAACACTACAGAAACTGAACTTGAGCAGACAGTGGATGTTATCAGTTTAGATATCATCAGTTTATTATAAAAGAGAGACATGGAAATTATTTACATGATGAAATATTTCAGAACTTCAGTGGACTGGACAATTTCACATGATGACACCTTAATAGTGATTTCAGTGCACTTGCTTTCCAAGAATGTCACCATTCTAAATAGGAAATAATCCTTGTCATTTAGACCTATTTTGGCGCCTCCATATTCTTTTTTTTTTAAATCTTTTTTTTTTATTTCAGCTCATACAAACTTATTAGGTACACCAGTTCCCTCCCTCCCTCCTCCTCCCCCCGTACCCCCTGCTCCCCCTCCCCACCCCTCTCCCTCCCTATCCCCCAGTGCCTCCCACCCCAATTCCCAGAGAGTCCTTTCTTGTGCATGTCTGATTTTCTTCTGGGTCCTCCTCTCCGATGACGTACAAGGACCCAGTGGCCTTTCCCGAACCCTTTCCCGTGTTCCCCTTAGGTATAGGAACACTGCTGTGGCTGCCAATCCTTTGCCTCCAAGGATCTTGGTGCCTTTAGCAGATACTAGACTTTGTGAGGTCAACAGTGTGTTGGACAATGCGCAGGGCATGCAAAGTCCAATTATGATTGCTTCAGCCCTAACTAGTATAGAGTATCTTACATATCATTGCTCCTCCCATCCTTTTGCTCTTACACTCTTACCGCCCCCTCTTCCGCAAATTTCCCTGAGCTTCAAGATGGGGAGAGACTAAGCTGGCCTAGTTCTAGGTGGTTGATATAGAGTCTCTGAAGTTCTGGATTGTGGTTTGTTGATTTTCTTTTGCAGTTTTGCTGCTCCTGCAATGCCCTTCACTCCATCCTGGTGGGCATTGTATGTTACCCCCTGGCCAGAGACAAAAAGCTGTTAGAGTCTTGTGATAAAAGCACATTCAAAGGTAGATGTAATAAAAGTGGGAAACCACAGTGAGGGAGGGGTCTATCACCCATTTGCAAAATTGTTACTTTTTATCTGCCAGACTATATGCCCTCCTCTTCCCCTCAGTAGTAAATGATCAGGAACAAAAGTCTATGAACTTAATCAGTTCTATGAACTTAATCAAATTATTTGGGTCCTTGGTGGAGGCCTATTTTCCCTGCTGTAGCATGGTCCCTTCTCTCCTTGTTTCTGGTGTGGCCCTCCTACCCCATCCCTCCTGTTCATAATCCTTGGAATTACTGTCTCTAGGTGGGCTGGGTGGGTTTGGTACTAGGAGCCACCTATTAGGGAGTACATACGGCGCTTAATTTTCTGGGTCTGGGATACTTTACTTAATATAATTGTTTCTAATGACATCCATTTCCCGGCAAATTCCAGTAATTCATCATTTTTGATGGCTGAGTAGTACTCCATTGTATAGATGTACCACTGTTTCCTTATCCACTCGTCAGCTGTTGGACATTTGGGTTGATTCCATGACTTTGCTATTGTAAACAGTGCTGCTATGAACATGGTCGTGCTTGTGCTATCGAGGTGAACCTCTGCTGTAAGGGGGGTTATTCCCAAAAGTGGAATCGCAGGGTCATATGGCATTTCAATCTTTACTTTCTTTAAGAATCTCCAGACGGCTCGCCAGAGTGGCTGTATGAGCCTGCATTCCCACCAGCAATGTAGGAGAGTTCCCCTCTCTCCACATCCTCTCCAGCATTTGTCGTTGTTAGTATTGTGGATTTTTGCCATCCTGACCGGGGTGAGATGATATCTCAGGGAAGTTTTGATTTGCATTTCCCTGATGGCTAAAGAAGTGGAGCATTTTTTCAGATATTTGTTAGACATTTTAATTTCATCCCTGGTAAAGTTTCTTTTAAGTTCCAGGGCCCATTTTTTAATTGGGCCATTGGTTTCCTTGGTGTTTAGTTTTCTAAGTTCTTTGTGCACTCTGGACAATAGAGCTCTATCAGATATGTGGTTAGTGAAGATTTTCTCCCATTCTGTGGGTTGCCTTTGAGCTCGTGTGACAATCTCTTTATCTGAACAGAAGCTCTTTAATTTCACAAGATCCCAACTGTTGAGTGTTGGTAGCAGTGACTGTGCCATTTGATGTCTGTTTAGGAAATGTTGGCCTAGCCCAATCAGCTCGAGGGAGTTCCCTATCCTTTCAACTATGGTTTTTATAGTCTCTGGCCTGATATCAAGGTCCTTGATCCATTTGGAATTAAGTCTTGTACATGGTGACAAGTACGGGTCCAGCTTTAATCTTCTGCATGTGGAGATCCAGTTTTGCCAGCACCATTTGTTGAAGATGCTGTTCTTTTTCCATTGGATTCCTTGGGCCCCTTTGTCAAAGACCAAATGGCGCCTCCATATTCTGGGAGAAGAACTTTATCTTCAACTTTCACACCAACTGGTTGAATCTCTCCACCTTTCCTTTTAGAGCATGATCCCACAGCTACTGTAGCAGCCTGCAATACTTTTCCTTGAAATTTTTCTGGAAGCATGATGCTACCTTTGGTTACAGTTTCTGCTGCAAGTCTTTCAACCAGTACTTTGTCAAACACAGAAAGGAATATTCTAAATGCCTGTCCTACCACAGGTCTGACTCTGTCTAGTACTTTTAAATTTTTATTAAAATAATTTGACTGGTAATGGCTTTAAATCCCTATCTTCAATTCATCCACTACAAGGCAGAATCTCTAAAATACTAAAGAGGTTTATAGAAATGCAAAAAATTACCTAGAAGCAGCTACTTAAAAATTAAACAAACAAAGCAACCAACAAACAAAGGAGCAAATCCCAAGAAATGTCTGGAAAGGAATCCCTTCCTGCTCCACCCCCACCTTTCCCCCAGCTGTTTTAAACTTGGCTCTAGTACTTTTCAAGGTTAAGCTGCTTCCTTGCTGCAGTAATTACACTGCTTATTTTTCAAGTGGTTTTTAAAGTTTTTGCAATATTAAAAACAGTTGGACTGAAATTGTTTTATAACAAGAAACAGTACTTAACTGTGAATCATCAGATTACAAACACAGTGTTGCTCTGCTTTCTATTTGGCTCAGAATGATTATAGAAAACATTATAATGAAAATTGGAGATAGAACTGGAAAAACTCTAGGACCATGGCTTCCTCCCTATTCTTTGACACCAGCAGGCATTTATTGCTAGAAACTCTCTTCTATGAACCTTTAACAAGTCATAAACAGTTAATATCCATAATTACTACACCATGAGAGCAATGAAATCACATTTTTTAAACATTGAATTTTCAAATTTTTGTGGAATTATTCAAGAGCTAACAAATAAGAATCATAAAAGTACAGGATATAAAACCAGCACATAGAAAAAATCAGCACTAACAGAAAGCTTTTCTAAAACAAATTAAAAGCACGCATCTCTCCAAATTTTCAATAAAGTAAAATGCACAGCAATATATTTAGAGAGGATGAAAGACTTGCACACTGAAAACTAGAAAATATAGATGAGATAACCTGATGAAGATGTGAGAAAATAAAAAGATACGCATTCACAGGAGATAAAATAATTAAAATTGTTAAACTTACTACTCAATTGCTCAATAGGATAGACTAGATTAGCTTGAACTTACTATGACTTTCTGCCACCTACATCCAGAATGTGGATATTATTGACATAAACTGTTAATTGAAAAAGACACAAAAGACAACCTGATTTTGAAAAGCAAGTAAAATTTTCAGTGAACTAGTATATGGACAAATTTAACATTATCATTTTCATCTTAATTGAATACTTTTTCACTTATGGATTAAATTGCAGCTGAATAAACTTTTTAAGAAACTGACAAAGAGTATCTTTTCATTTAGTTGAAAGTTATTACGAATGCTTGCTAAGAATAGGAATGTGAAATCTTACAATCATTGGGAACCAAATTAATGAAAGTTTTTATAAAATTTTCAAAGGATCTCATCCCAATTATGTCCTTTTAGGATCTAAAAGAATAAAGCAATGAGCTGAATAGAGAGGGAAACAAAGTCATGTTTTATTTTTAAAGGATGATCTCTCAATGCTGTCCTAACATGATACTGAAGTTAGAAGGATGATACAATATTTTCATCATATTGTGGTAAGTCCTTTCATAAACTAGTTATACCATTTGTTAAAAACATATCAGTGTGACTGATATGAAAATATGCCTGGTAATGAGGATTTTGAAGGTAACGTTTTTCTGAAAAGATAATTTTAATTCATCGGATTAGTTAAACTTAATGTAATTTAACCATTACTGTTTAACTTAATTCAGTCACTTTTTATTGTGTTTCTTTTATTGTTCACTTCTGTGTAAATACAGAATAAAAATGAATGAAATGTGCCTTCTGCATCCAAGAATCTCAGAACTTTGTAAAGAAAAAATAATCCATTTAAGAATAAAAGCAATCAGCTTGACAAACAGCATCGTGGCTCACAGAGAAGAATACTCAGTATAATTTCCCAAGTCTCCACTGCAGGGCTTTTAAAAGCACATTATCTTAAGATAAAAAATCTATATATTTAAAACATAAAACAGCTCTAAATTGATTCATTGTGTCTCTCTCCAGTTACTTGAAGTAAACTGCCACATAAAATGTGCCTTATCTTTATTCTTCATAGATAATATGTTAACAGGAATGCTTCATAATTTGTGATATCTGTAATGCTTTTCTCTTGTTTTATCCAGTACAATCTTGATCTCATTAAAAGTCAATGGGGCAGCAAAATACATGGGGAAAAAAAAAAAAAGAATGATCTATAAAATTACTAGTTTTGCAATGCTTTTCCTGGAAGCTAGGCCATTGTGTAAAGCTAAAACTTGGAACAATCAAATCAATTTTAATCTCTGAATTTCTATCTGAATTTCAGCTTTTGATATACATTTCCCAGCGCTACTAAAGCAGCATTGCCAACTGTGCTGTCAATCGTACTCCACTGGCATTTGTCAGGATTCTTACAATGTTTATTCTCATTTTCTTTCTTAGTAGTGTTGGTGTCTCCCCCCACAACATATGATAGTGCCCATTTTACTAGATTTACCACTAGGTAGTTAAATATTTAAATGAGCAATTGATTCAACATTTTTCTAAAGTAAAGCCTGGCAAAGCTCAGTAGTTCAAGTTTTCCTCTTGTTTTAAGGACAAATTCACACCTGAACAGGCGAAGAACAAATACAGCCAGGTTTCATTTTAAACAGGTTTCTTTCCTCTGTCAGGAATCAAGCACTTGAAAAGCAGAGATGTGTTCTATTGGAAAATAGCCAGTCATTCTAGTTTTATGTTTGTTCTTTCAGAGGAGTGCATAAACTTTCAGCAAGCTACTCTATCATACCCCCAAATACAAATTAGCACAACAGGGCTGGGGAGTTAACACAACAGTGCAGGGATTAAAGCAAAAGGACTTGAAGTTGAATTTCCACACATCAAAACTCTGGGCAGAATTGGCAGGGTTCTACACTTCCTGCCCTGAAAGCAGGAGTCTGGGAAACTTCTTAGGAAAGCCATAAAGAGGTAGGGCAATCCAGGATGATTCCTGAAGTCACCCTTAGACCTCCACAGGCACACACACAAGTGAACTCTGGTACACACGAATGCATACACACACACACACACACACACACACACACACACACACACTATTGCACTTACTCTTCCCTGTTGCTGTGAGACCGCAATCATAGATAGGATCAGTTTAAGGTTGCATACAACCTAAAGGTGCCATGACATTCCCAAGAATACACATTAAATAAGGATTTAAACACATGAGCCAGTGAGGAACAACTCACATTCAACAAAACTTAAACTACACAGTCATTGACTAATAATAAAGGCAGTGACTACTGTTTGTCTTGAGTGGAACCTAAATCCTGTGTGTTCCAGTGTCTGCCATGGAAATGGAGCTAGTCCTCTGCAGCTTTGTCCTTCTGGGACATTAGCAATGTGGACGGCTACACCAGCTCAGAGCCCTGGAGGGAGCTGCTCTGACAGGGAACTTTTTCCTGGGTCTCACTACCTTCATGTTCATGTGGGCCTGAGCTTCACAGAGGCCCTCAAAAGCAGTTGAATTGACTTCATTTATACAAGTGGAGAATAAGGAACTGCAAGAATGTCTTTAAATACTAGCAACTGTCAAGTGGGGATTCAAAAATATGCAGACTGTTGCCTTCCTAGGAAATATAGAAGGTCTCCTGGCTACGCATCCTTGCAAATACTCGACAATGTTGAAAATTAACTTCTTTAGAGGTATGAATATGAACCTTCTTATGTTTTGAGTTGTCCACAAACAAAAGTATGACAAAAGGATGGAATTTTTTTGTCTGCTTATCCACCATTCGGGTTTCCACTTTTGACTGCCTACATGCATCCTTCATGTATTTACTTGCTTAATACATAGGTTTATCATCTCTTTTGACAAAGGGAAAAGTTTGGGTGGTCTACCCTACTTCCCTTCTCTCCCTTCTCTCTCTCTCTCTCTCTCTCTCTCTCTCTCTCTCTCTCTCTCTCTCTCTCTCTCTCTCTCTTTCCCCCAATTCTTCTCCTCCTGATAGCTATAGCAAAGTAAGCCAAACTTTTGTTTTGACTCCTGTGCTGCTACCATGCATTCCATACTGTGAAGCATTCCATATTTTAACCTCTCTGGAGCCATAAGCCAAAATAATACACTTTTCCTTCCTGAAGTTGCTTAGGTCAGAGTATTTTATTGCAAAAACAGAAGAGTCATTGTGGCAAGGATAAATAATATTCTAGGACTTAAATATCAATAGGTCACATCTCTGACCTTCCAATTGTCTTCTCACAAATACTAGTTGATTTTTATTTTTGTGTTAATTTTCGTTTCTGTAGACATATACAGGAACCATGCTGGATTTGATTCATATTAAAAGCTTGCTAATCCTGTTAGATTTTTTTTATCTTATCAAATATGAACAGTTTTAAATATAACTTGTGTTTTAATTCTTTGTCTGCTGTTCACATCACATATGACAATTCTTTTGTAATCTGGGTTTTAATTCTTTGTCAAGTATATGTATTTAATATACTTTAAGTCAACATACTGTTCTTTCTGAGCTCTTCATATCATCACTTATCACAGGGTATTCTTTTTTTAATTTTTTTATTATTATTTATTCAATTGTGCATGTATGCATGTGTGCGCGTGTGTGTATGTATGTATGTGTGTAGAACCATGAACGAATTCAGGAACCACCAAGGATGCCTCCACCTCCTCCTTGTTTACTCTGCCCCGGGATTCACAAGCTCTGCCCTACCAGTACCAGAAACGCAGACCGCCCCCGCTTCCACCCGGCGTCTATACGTGGGGTCTAGGATCTAAACTCAGGACCTTCTGCCTGCAAGGCAGAGGCTTAACCCCTGAGCCACCTCTCCAGCCCCACCACAGGATATTCTTGACGATTTTGATAATTTAATATTTTTGTAGCTTTGCTTTCACGGTCCTCTAAATTTGTTTTAAATTTTCTGGATCTGTTGTTTCCTCTACTATTGTAGATTCACTTACTTTATCCCAAAGTACTTTATCATTTATACGTCAAAATATTACTGAATAATAAATAGAAGCTCAAACTACAATTAAAAGCTTATAATTTTCCAGATATGACTTTTTTCATTTTTTCCTGGTACCATAGTTTAAAGTATCTTTAGAAAATACAGATGAATTTTAATTTAACCTACATGTAGAATCCCTTAGACTGGAAACTTTAGGGCACTCTCTTCTATGTGGTTACCACAATAATTGATATATTTACTCACTCGTAAAATGGAAACAATAGAATCTATTCATAAATCAGTAAGAATTAAATGTGTTAATATTCATTTTTTCTTACATGGAGGTACACGATTCTTAGTTTTAGTTGGAAGAAGCAGGAAGATACAGAAAGACACAACGACAGTATGTTGCCTTAAAGTATATTCAAAACAGGAGGGGGTTACTGGAAATCTCCATGTCTAGGCCAGCCTGGATAGGATAACCTAAGAAGGAAGGATAACCTAAGAAGAAAAACATGTGTCACAAATATGTCAGGCATTTAGGGAAATGCCTCAGAGTTACTGCAAATATTTAAATATTATACATTTCTGGCTATCACGCCTTATTTTTTTCTACTTCATTCTCTTTTTTCCTATGATGTCTGATTTTAGGTCATTGATATTCACTATTTTTACATTCCTTACACCCTGTCCAAGTTAGGAGTTTTATATATCCTAATTCATCATATCACTGTCTGTTTAGCAAAGATAAAGTAATCCCACCACACCAAGAGGACCTTAGAACTCTTCAAAAACAGTTACCCCATTTAGTCATGCACAGTATTGCCATTTTGTATGCCATATCTCCAAATTGTGCATCCGTATCATTTTATTTTTGAAAGGATGTATAACCACCACAGCTTCATCACTTTTAGCAAGTCATTCATTACCATTTTAATTACTGTTATTTATTTACAATTCCTGTTTTTGCTATGTGTTTTACGTATGTGTGTGGTGCAGTTACACATATGTGGGAATGCACACTCTTTTGTATATGTGTGGATACAGGGAAGTCCCTGTGCAAGTAAAAGCTAGAGGAGTACCCCATCTCAGTCCCTCGAGACAGGGTCTCTCACTGAGGTAGTTTAATGGCCAGAAATCCACATCTCACAATTCTAGGGTCACAGAAATGCAAATACACACCTCTCCTTTTGTGTGTGCAGGCATTTGCACCCATATTCTCATGTTCAGGTAGCAAATGTTCTCTCAGGGAGCTCTCTTCCCAGGCCCAATATTTTCATTTTTATTACAGACCAAAAAAAAAAAAAAAACTCCTCACTATTTTTCAATGAACTAGTAGATGTTTCATTTTCACTGAACCAAAATTGGTTTTATTTACTTCTTATTTTTAAGCAGTTGTTTATCAGGGTCTAAAATTTTAGACTAATAATTACATACTGCTTTTTAATGCTAGAAGTCTATTTTCTAAAAGTCAGTTCTTTCTCAATAAAATCTTTCATAAGATTATTTCATAAAAACTTTTGTAAGATTATTTATTTTTCTCTATAAATATTCAGCAATTTGAGTGTTTCATGTCTGTGTTTGGCTTTAATTATTATGTTTGGACTTCATTATGCCTCTTGAATGTGAGGATGTATATCTTCTAAGAATTCCTGGACATTTTAGATATCTAATTTTTTGTTTAATGTTGAATGTTTTGACTTAAATATCTTGTTCATTCCTTAGTTTTCTCTTCTTTTCAACTACTATAACAGGTGCTGAATATTCACATCCTATACCTCTTAAAATGTCCCATATGTCTTTGTTTTTCTGTTGTGTTCTGTGATTACTTTCTCCCAGTTCATCAACTGTATCATTAGTTATATAAGATCTGAACTCATTTCAATAATGCTTTCTTACTTTTATATGTACAATTTATTTTTATTTAAAAACTCAGGATTTCAGTGTTAATATTTTTCCACATCTTTCCTATATTCTTCTTTTATCATTTCAAAATACTTTCTCTTCACTCAACGTGTGAGTATTCTATTTGAAAGTATACTCTTTGTATCACTCTTATCTCAGCATTTTATAACTTTTTACTACAGAATCATAGCCTATGACATTTACCTGTAACTATATCATTGAGTATATTGCAGATATATTATATTTCCAGGGTGATTTTGCATGATCTTAAGAAATGTAGGCACCACTGCAACTTTACCAACTTTCGTGGCACTCTAAGGGCACTCACAGTGGTAGATCACTTACCTAGCATTTATGTGCTTCACTGTCTGGAAAGCTTCCTTTTGATACATGCCAAATAACAATTGATTTGACATCGTGGATTTTAAATGTTTCAATGGGCATCCTAAAACAAAATCGATTTGTCAATCACAACCATCGCTGGATTAGGTGGTGATCTGTCTGCCTATCTATCTATACATTTATCCGTTGATATAGGATCTTACTGTGTAGCTTGGACTGATGTTGAACTCATTGTCTTTCTGCTTTTTTTCCTAACTGCTGGTATTACAAAGGCAATAGCTCACTCAGTGCTACTATCAAATTATATTGTTTCAAAAGTCGCTATGATCCAACTTGAGAATTAGCCATTTGGATTATAGACTGAAAGTATAATCATTATTCCTAAAGAAGTTTTTGTAAAGTAGATGATTTTTTTCACTTCCTAAATGTAAAATAAGACTAGAATATCTTCATCAATGGCAATCACCAGATTGTGTGTAACTTTCTATTTCTATGGAAAACATAGGCACGATAAGGTGAGGTGAGGATTGCTGGAGACATGTTTTGTTTTATATAAAAATAATGCACAACACATAATTTCACTGCTTATTTGTACACTTTTACCCAGGTACCATAAGCCCACTTGCCAGAAGCTCCTATCTACATTCTTCAATGTAGATGTATATGTACATCTTCTATGTAAAATTTACTTCTGTATGTACACTTTATTTTTATTTAAGAACTCAGGATTTCAGTGTTTATATTTTTCCACATCTTTCCTATGTTCTTCTTTAATCATTTCAAAATACTTTCTCTTCACTCAATCTGTGATTATTCTAGTATTTGAAAGTATATTCTGCATCACTCTTATCTCAGCATTTTATAACTTTTTACTACAGAATCATAGCCTATGAAATGTACCTGTAACTATATCATTGAGTTGATTGCAGATATATTATATTTTGTTTATTGGTATCTTTAGTTCTTTGTTTTGTTTTTAGCTAGCTACTTTTAATGCAAGCATATTCCCACTTACAGCTCTTATAAAATTACAGGTTGGAATTTGTGGTACACTGCTCATTTTCTCCTTAAATTACTAAATGAGTGAGAGTTACATGTAGTGAAATGTACTGTCATGGTGAAGATGAGAGTCACATGATGAGGTAACTGAAGGTACTATTGGAGGTAGGTAAGTCAAAGGTTAGCAGCAAAGAAAGTAGATTTTAATGAACATTTGGAGACCCAGGTATGTCTTCCTGTACCAGAGCTAACCTTGATCCCTTGCTCCCTGGGATGAACAACTCCTAGAAATTACTATGTCATCCTACAACAGAGGTAGCCTCAATCACTTGTTCCTTAGGTTAAAAGCATCTGTAAAATTTTATAACAATGATAAAGACCAAATATTCCTTGCCAACCAGGTATCCTAACTTTGAAGCATGAAAAAACTTAAGTATATTTGCTTTTCTTTGTAATAACTGCACATTGTGCATGTGCTCTACAGAACAGAAGGCACTGGAACAGTTTAAGTTGTAAATTTTAGTAGAATATTAGTTTTCCTGGTTTCCTTCTCCCATAGTGCCTTTCTAGAAGTAACACAGAAGGTTTTCCAAACAGCAAGTCTTATTCCCATAACATTACCTCAAAGTTTCCAAACATTTTGATATTTGCTGTAGTGTAGGTTGCTTTCTAATGTCTCATATAGTTGTGCTTCCAAATAAATCAAAGTCAAGGTGCAATTTATCATTTAACAAACTTTTTAATGTTATGAAATACAAAGATATTAGATGTTGCAGAGAATTTTCTATAGGGCAGAAAAAAATTGACTTGAAATTTACTGCAAAAAAATACAGCAAAATCTAAATACATATGGAGGTATGCATCTGCGATATTTGGAAATATCATTTATATTTCTTATCAATTTCCTTTAAAAATTTGTCTTGCACAATTATGTTGAGTCATGGTCTTTTTAATAAATTAGATGCCTTTTGCTAAAAATAATTTAATAAAATCATATTAAGTGAAGACAGCTTTTCTCTGGAATTTAGAACTTTGAGAATATAAAACACAACCACAAATACGTTGATTAGAGGTTGATATAATTTATAAAATTAATTTAATAAGATACCTATGACCATCACTAACAATTAACTAAACAACAGTAAAGCTATTTGTATTTTCACTTAATAGCGCATTTAAGGAAAATGTTGAATTGATATAAAAATAAGATGCAGTAAACTAATATTTACTATAAGGAACAATAAAATTAATATCCAAGTCAAAGTTTTAAAGTTATGACAATGTGCCCTCTGTAAGCTTTCTGTAATTCTCCAGTTGTTTTGAGCCAAGCTCTTTGTGTCCTACTTAGGAATTAATTGAAATATCAAGACTAGTTCTTAAAACAGCTTTATTTTCACTACCATTCCAGGTAAAATAATTTAATATGTTCATTTTAAATAAAAGCCTCAATGACTTCGACCTATCATATTTTATTTTTTGTTTTGTTTTTCAGTACTATTTCTGGTTCTTAACTATATCTATATTTAGTTGGCATTCTAATTCTCATGCTGCTTCTGAAAGGAAGATGTTGACTCTGAAACTATTGATTGTAATTCAGCCTTGAAATTTACTTTATGTAGGAAAGATGCTTCATAAATAAGAACTGCAATGCATGTGCTTGATGGTGGGCTCTATTACATTTTGTAGAATAAGCATATGTTTGCAAACAGACAGGCTGAGTTTTAACACCTATCTTTATACTGTTATGGTAGGAAGTTACCTAACATGTACATGTGTCCAGTTCCTGGATTTATGACTCTGTTCCCCTGGTCCTTTGAAGGGTAGTATGGAGTTTAGAAAGAGCTCACTCACATGCCTACACAGGGCTCAGAGCATTGCAGAACACTTCTGTTCTGGATGCCTTTTCTTCCCTCCTCCCCTTCTAGATATTTTTGACTGGAATAAATCATCTCCACTAAAAGGCTCATTGGCTTTCTAGTCAAGCAACGTTTACTGCTTTTGAAATTAACATTAAAAAGGTCAAACACTGATTTAAAAAAATGTATTTATACTTTACAATTCACACAAAGAGGAAGCTTTTTTTCAGAGCCACAATGAGAAAAAGAACAAATAGGTATGAGTGTACATAGTAGAGTTTAATTTTGTAAAAATAAAGAAATATTCCCAATCTTATCAAACAAGAAATGTTCATGAACAGGGAACAGAAACAAAGCTATAATACTTCATATAGCAATCCACATTAACTTCATAAAATATCAGAAAAGACATTCACTAAAGAATAAAGTACTTCTTTAATGGGTTTAGTGATGATTAGGAGTTCCCATTATTTGTCCATGAAGTCTAAAAAAGGTACTATTCATAGAAGTTTCTAGTAGAACTTGGCACATAAATTTAAACTTTTCAGCCATCCACTACTGTTCACATTCTAGTAGACTCATTCACTCAGACATTCACATATACATACATTAATATTAAAACACACAGGGCTGTAAAGCAGAAAAAATTTGCTTCTAAAATTACTTTTTCTACAACAAAAGCAAGTCACTGTACATATAACATATGTCTCCATTGTGGACAAGGATATTCCTCACGGAGTTCCTGAATAACACAAGTTGTTATGTTTAACCTATCACAAGGTGGATTTCTAGGAAGATCTGAATAATCGTGTGCAAGGATTCTAAGGCATTATAAATAGTTGTTCCACAGGAATACACTCTGGATATATTTAACAAGCCATAAGTCTTCAAATGCTACCAGCCAGACAAAGGGAGACATTCAAAGTCTACAGGTGGTTGGCTCAAATGGTGAGAAACTTATTCTTTGTTCTTTTGTTTAAAGGTATATGGAATAGCACCATAGGAAGTCTTTCAGAAACAGACTGTTTTCCCACCCAAACATTGCATTTGTTAAACTGAATCCCAGGAAAAGAGAGATCTCGCTATCATGCAGTCTACTTCTGCTTCATTTCATTGTTCTTAAATACACTACAAACCAGGACAACATCAACAGTAACTACAACAACAGATCAACAACACAAGAAAGATAATAGCAGCAGCAGTAATAACTGGACCAAAACCATCCAGGTGGTCATTTGGATGAATCCTGTGTACACCTTGGGGGATTTTTCACGTAAGGTTCATAAGACATCATGGGTTTCTTGGATTTGGTGTGATAAAAACAAAAGGCAACATTTCCATGGACTGAAATGAATTTGCCAAAGAACCAGACATTTTCCAGCAACTGAATGCATATGTCTAAAGATTAACTACATGAAAAGACACAACTGATATCTTCTGATATTTTCAAACTGGTTGAGATGTACAACAGTGATCTGAAAATTGTGTTTTGCAGAGGTTAAGTTGGCCTGCAATTGAAATAATGAAGCTGATATATTCCAGTTTCCAAACAATACATATGCACAGAAGGACACACACACACACACACACACACACACACACACACAGAGTACAGATCACCCTCTAAAACATCCATTTCACATCACCTTATATGGATCAGATTTACATTGTGACCTAAGAAGTCAAAGCATTCATGCTAAGACACAAGAAGGAAGTTTTTGTAGTTCATGATCTGTATGCTCATCCTATGTCTTCAGATCTTGAAAAATACTCAAAAACTTCATTATACAGTCACAGCCCTTGCCTTGAGCTTCTTAAGTATGAGTATCTCTCCCAAGCTGTGAACCAAATCTGGTCATTTTCCTTGAAACACACAATGTCTCTCCAACAACTTTATTAATATGTTGAGCATGGAGTTCAAGTATCCTTGTAGTGTCGATGCATGTTAGCTGTTAAGTTCCTTTTCAGTACAGAGTTAAGTGAAGTCTCAGTTTTTTCTTTATTGTTGTTCAAACTCATTATATAAAACATTTGTGATGATTTTGTCAGTTTAAAAAAATATTTGTTCCTTCCATATGCACATTCCTTTCTGTTCTGACAGAGAGTTTGGCGTTATTTTTTTGTATGCATGGTTTCTGGGTACCTTATGCTTTTGTATCTTATATAAAAGCCTTTCTTGTTGATCGTGTCATCAGTATGAAAATGGATCCAAACTGCATCCCCAATTGAGTAGATTTCTTCCGGTGGCTGAAATAAAAACAAATAAATAAAAATATAAGCGACAGAATGAGCCATTTTTATATCTATAACATATATATGCAACAATCGTTCACCATGCCCAATGGCCTTGACAAGTAGATAAGACAGACTCCTTACTTTTACAAAGATGAGGAATGACCAGACTCAGAGATGAAGATGCAAATGACTTGCTGGAGACCTCGTGGCCAGTGCAGACTAGAGTCCTGCTCTCATCACATATTAGATTATTTCAAAATAATGGATACTCCTAAAATTTGGCATTTATTTTTCCAAACTTGTAGTCAAGCACTTTTGATTTTCCAGTCAGGAAGGAGAGTTACAAAACTCTCTTACAGAAGAGTAAAGACATACTAAATTTATTTTCCCAGTCATTCTGAGGGAGAATCACTTCTGGAATCTAAATTTTCTATTTTCCTCTAGTGCTAATGATCTCCAACAATCTAAGCAGCTTTCTTTTTCCTACTCAACTGTCTCAGATGAGTTATTCTGTGTTCATTTGTCTCAGATGTTATTTGGGTAAGAGTTCAACTTTGTTATTTAAGCTATGGACAAAGGTCGATATTGATAATATTGGGATTCATACCTTCATAGCATAATATGCAACCAGAAGACTACTCGGTGTTGGTGCCATGAGTCTCGGGGAGGAGAAAATATAAAGAAAGCCTAGAGCTTTGATCATTTTTATTTTCAGTGATCTCTCTCTGACCCATCTCTGCACTCCATGCTTGTGCACGTGAACTGAGGGAGAAACATTTTGCATCATTTGATGCCGTATCAGTGAATGATTCTGCTACTCTGTTATTTGCTGAGAAGACAATGTGAGTAGGAATGCTGTGCATATTCTTCTTCTTCCTTGTATTCTTTAACTTAAGAAGGTAACAAAATTGCCAAGGCTATATGTTTTTGTGTACATTGTTCTCTGATTATAAGCTGATTCAATATGAACTGCACAATAAAATATTAGGATAAGGGAAATGACAAGAAATCATAACAACTAAGTTGATCTGCTCTTGTAATGTGATCAGGCAATTCTATTAACAACTGGAAGGAATGAATAGGCATACTGTGTTTCATTAAGTCATTAATAATAGAGTATAATATTTTTGAGAGTATATTGCCAATTTGTAAATATTACACATATCTACTATTAGAAACTATTTTTATTTTGTCTAACTGGTAGTATACTTACCCCAGATCCACAGAATCGACCGAGCCCCACAGCTGTTGAATCGAGACCATCAAAGAGTTCAACGTAGTCATAGCCACAGTCAGCTTCCTCTTCTACTTCGAAAGTCTGGAAGTACAATTCGAGCCGAGAGCCTCTTTCTGACACTAGGAGCCATTCACAGTCCACTTGCCCTGGGTAGTTATCATCCCCAAACTGAGCATGTGAATACAAGTCTCTGGGTTTGGCTTCTGCTTTCAATCGGCCACCACACTCTGCAAAAGAAAAATGAAAGAGATTTATGCTCAAAGAGCTTACAAAGATCCAACAGCAAGTGTGGTGGAGTCTAACTAAACTCTGCCTTCTGTTTTCATGTGTGATGTTTGCCTTTAGCCTTTGTATGTAGTATGATTTTGTAATTAGAGTGTCAGAAGGGTGCTGGGTACTGGCATGGACCCCACATTCAAGCTTCCTTGCTTGGGAACAGCTCTAACACCCGAGCAGCTCTGAGACTCAGTAGTTGAATCCACCTATTGGCCCATTGCTTTCTAAGTGGAAAATACAGTATATAATGGTTAGAGAGTTTCCATACAATAATCACTTAGTGAGTTTAACATACAATGATCACTTAAACCTCCTGTCATATAATCACGTTCAATAAAATTTTGGTGTTAGACCTGATACTTTTTTTAACCCTCAAATCATTGTTTTCATGGAAATAAGATGAGCTTTAACCTAAATTTAATATTAATCATTTTGGAAACCAAAGTAAAAAAAAACTTGGAAAATTCATGAGTCGCATAAACTATGTGTCGGTTGCAGAGAACCTTCTACAAAATTTGTGCAGAATAATATTATTTTAATTAGGCAGAAACACCTAGCTAACCTGATCAGAAAAGGCACACAGGTATCATATGTTCAGGTATCATATGTGTGGTTGCTAGAATAATATTTAAATGTGCCATAAACTACTTTTATTAGAGCTAAACCCATCTCTTTGTCACCTTTGTCATCTGTTACTAGTGGGGAATGCATCGTAGTGATAGAACAATGAGTATAAATCTTTTAGCAATTAAAATTTGGAGAATAAAACGTTCCCAAGTTTTCTCAAAAGCTTTTGTGCTGAAAGATCCAAATATCCATATAGCTAGAGATTGAACAAAGGGATCAGGAGGTAGAAAGGGAGCATCAGTAAATA
Organism: Typhlomys cinereus; assembly: GCA_023101885.1. NCBI lineage: Eukaryota > Metazoa > Chordata > Mammalia > Rodentia > Platacanthomyidae > Typhlomys > Typhlomys cinereus. The sequence goes on from JALPQD010000161.1 coordinate 1,990,761, forward strand.
TGGGTGGGGATAAGGAGAGATAAAGAATGGAAGATGAGAAGTGTGGGAGGAAGTAGACTCTCTTCCTGTCCTTGTTTGCCAACAATGGGTAGTGTCCTGAAAGCAAGAAACATGCAGTTACGCAAGACTTGTCACAGTAGGTCACCAGATGGTCCCTCTTGAGGATTACAGCACAGCAGAAATTCTTAGGTAGGTTTTTCTGATTTGTGTTAATTAACCATTATTGTACTTTGATTATTTTATCTTTCATTTTCTGATTTAGTGTGTGTGTATCCCTGTATCATTTTGGAACAGGGCACTGTGTATTCTTGTGGAGTACCAAGGGTGACTTCAGAAATCATCCTGAATTGTTTCTACAACCTTTGCTCTATAATTTCCCAGATTCTGCCCACCAACGCCACTACCACCAGCGCTAGAAGTGCAGGCCACTGCCTTTTCAGCCTGGTGTTGTTTGTTTCTTTTTTTTTTTTTTTTTAACATGGGACCTGGGATCTGAACTCAAGACCTTTTGCTTGCATGGCAGAGTCTTAACTTCTAAGCTATCCTTCCAGCCCTACAATTTATTGCTTAAGACAGAGTCTACTGAACCTGGAGCTTAACAGTTCAATCAGACTCACTGTCTAGTGAGCCTGAAAATCCTCCTGCCTCCACCTACACAGCAATGAATTAGAAGTGAATATCTCCATGCCTACATAGTAGCTAGAGATCCAGACTTGGGTCCTCATGCTTTTCAGGTGAGCACTTTACCACTGAGTCATCTTGCCTGTAGATTCCACATTTTTTTAAAACGAAAGGGCCAACTAAAACAAAATATCAAAGACCCATTTTGCTTTACAACTGTGAATGTGGTTAGTATGTAAGTATCTGAATGGATTTGAACTGAACAAGGGAAATCCTTACTTGAATACAGGACTTCAACCAATCCCCAGGTGTTGTCAGAGTTAACTATATATCTAGACGTCTTTGTTCCAGGAACAAATGAGCTTCCAGCTAGGGACAGAGTCCCAAGAACATTAGGTAGAGTTATTTGCTCAATGTATTGAAATAGATGCCGCTTGCACAAACGTGTACATTTGCAGAAACACATTCTTGAAATTGTTCTTGAAGAATGGACCATCAATAAGCTTTGAGACTCTGTTTCCTTCAGTGCACAAATTCAAAGTCAAATACATGCCTTTCTTAGCAGCATGTTTCTTCATATAACCCCAAGAAATATTGTCCTCTTAAAGACACAAACCTTCAGAGTCAAATTACTCGGGTTCAAATCCAGCCTCTGCTCAATTCTTCCCAACAACCTTCCTTTCTATATTTATTATTATATCTCTTTTTGGTGTTGAGATTGAACAGTCTTTCATGTCAAACAAGTGCCCTCCACTGAGCTATGCCCACAGTTCCTCACAACTTAAAATGTATAGTCAAGAACTAATGAAAACCAACTGCATCTGTTCTAGAAAGCAGCGAGTAACATATAAAAGCTTTATGTATATAGCAGAAGTTGACACGTATAGTCTTGGATTTGGTTATCTTGATGGGAAAAACAACACAAATCAAAAATCAGTTTAACTTAGACTATAAGATATTAACAGACAGGAATTATATTTTGTTTTCTGTAAATTACTAGTCTGTTCCATTGTCTAACTAAATCAAATGCCAAAGAAAAGATTGGAAATTCCAAAACAACTGAGTTTGGCAAAGAGAATAAGGATACATACATGCCAAGCAGTAAGAAAGACTACTTTAAATTATGGGACATTGGGTAAAAACAGCACATATGTACAAAAAAACTACCCAGAAAATTCCAAGGTAACTCTTTAAATGAGAACTAAAATTATAAAAGACAGAAAAAAAACCAAGTACATATATAATACAAGACATTTCTTGAACAGGATAAATGAACATAAGGTTAAGAAGTTGTCCTTAATTCATTAAAACTTTCTCCTACTTCAGCTGCCAATGAAGGTTTTACCTGCAGATTACTCATTTTTGAAATGAAAGAGACAATTATAAAATACCAATGTCCCACTTTGCTTTAATGCTGTGAGGGAGTTGATCATGTAAGTGTATAAATGGACGCTAACTGAACAAAGAAAATTAAATGAGCCTTGTCATTTTTATTTACGTATCTTGAAAATAAGATCCAATCTTTACCCATTAGCCCAAATTTCGATGCATTTTTAGATCTATTTTCTTCCTTAAAATTTAACTTGGATAAAATGTACTATACTGAAAAGTATATTAGTTTCGATGACAGTCCAAATTGGGATAGATCCTATACTGAAAAGTATATTAGTTTCGATGACAGTCCAAATTGGGATAGATCCATGCTTTGACACTATGTTAGAATCTCCTTCAAAATAATAAAGCATCCAGGTGCTCAACTGCTTCATTGGACAAATTAAGCTCATACTTATCATACGGTGTATGTAAAAGGTATGAAAATTACATAAAATCAATAGTATGGAATAGAATATATGGGTAGAAGTTACAGCAGCTAGGGAATTATGAAATTTTATAACATTAACCTCAAATCATCATTTCCTGAAGAAATGACTTTTCCAAAATTCTCTACTAGGTAAAGCCATACCTGTGACTTGGGCTGAGAACCCAATGGAACTGACACAATGGAATTTAATAGAATGTCCATTTTCCTGTATAAAAAGGGGTAAAAAGATCTGGAGAGATGCCTCAGGGGTTAAGCCTCTACCTCAGAAGTAAAAAGGCCTGAGTTTGGATCCCAGCCCCATGTAAATGCAGGGTGGAAATGGCAATAGCCTGCACTTCTGACAGAGGAAGAAAGAACCTGGGAAACCCCAAAGCATGTGTATATATGTTAAAGAAGTAGACCAATCTAGGGTGTTTCCCAAAGTCACCCTCAGTCCTCCACAGTCACACACAGTCCCTCTGATACACACACACACACACACACACACACACACACACACACACACACACATATTTATACACACAGAGACAGACACACAGTTGATAGATATAGAAAAAAGATAGATGATGATAGATAGATAGAGAGATAGATGATAGATAGAAGATAGATAGATAGATAGATAGATAGATAGATAGATAGATAGATAGAGAGATAGATAATAGATAGGTAGATAGATGATAGATAAAAAATTCAAAAAGAGACACTCTTAATGATTACAACACAAAACATTAAAAAAGGCAAATGTTGGTCATTTTAAGCTGGTCATTTTCGTATGATATTCTTGAACGCTTTAGTGACCGTGTGTGCCAGTGAGTTCCAGCTGTTAACTTCCCACATAAATATGGGCCTCTGGGAACATCTAAGAAGAGCTATTTAGTTAAGACAGACTTCTAAATGAGTCCATTAGAGATGGTCTAAATTGCAGAATTGATGTGGGAAGATTCAGTCCATAGCAGGTGGGACTATTCCCTGGGCAGGGGAATAAGACAGAGAGACCGCTGGTTAGCATGCTGGCAGACGGACAAGCTGGCTTGTTATAAAACACGAATGTAGTGTCAGTCCTTGCCCCATTTTTTAATAGTGTGTTTCCTCCAGGGAAAACAGGACATCTTGCTGGATTCTTAACCTAACAGGGATAGTTTGGTTTTGCCTGGCTCAGTAGCAATTTGAAGCATTTTATGTTGGAGGGAGACCCATTAAAGGTCAGGAGGTTTCTGAAAACAAAATATTTATACTCATCATGAGAAATAGTAACCTTTCACTACTTATAAGAGTTATATCAATATTCTATCCATTTGCTCCGTCTTTTTCACACACTTCAATATAACCCTAGTACTCAAAATATGGGTACTCAAAATAGTGAAATATTTAACACCAAGATTTCTAAGAAAAATGTAAAGAAAAATTAAATGAAGCAACCGGAAAACATAATGAAAATGTTGCATTGGAATTATGTTTATATCGTTATCAGTAGTCCACTATACAGTATAGATTCCCCTTGAATAATCGTTTAGTTCTTAGTTTTGCCACAAGGTGGCACCATAAGCTAAATCTCTTTTTCAACTAGCTGTTGCCGTTATTCTGTTCCCCAACTGAAGGGAAAAATGGGATGTGGACCTTATAGTTTATGAATACATAATTACATTAGCCCTAAATTATAAGCAATTTTAGTTTACCTTTATACTTTGAATATTTATATTTTTTCTAGATTAAATTTTATCTTATAAAGACTCCTAAAAGAGCTTAAATTTCTAAAATTCAAAATTCAAACTAGATATTAAAATAAGGAAAAGGATTATATTGCATATGAAATACAAGCAAAGCAGACATGTGACTCTGTTGAACACAGATATAAATTCCAATTTCTTTGCCAAAATATATTAATGGAAAAGCTCATAAGTCAGGCAGTTTGCTTGATAAAATATGAAATTTTAATATCACAGTATAGATCCGTACTCATTATAGATCAATGCTCATTAACCACAACACATTAGTGAAACTTCTAAAGTTAGTGTGTAATTAGTTACACAAATACTTTCAGATTCTTCTACTTGCCTATTCTGCACTGATCACAAATCAGACTAAAAGTATTATTGATTTGTTTATTGCTTCCCCTCCTGAATGCTCAACATCTGCAAAGACATCTTATTTCCACAGGTGTTTTGTAGAAAGAACTTCTGTAAGATTTCTACCTGATTGCTTATAATTTCATCCAAGTTTCTATTAATAAATCACACCCTTACATTCACTAGAAAAGCCCACTGACCTTCATTTAAAAAAATAAAAAAGGAGAAGGAGGAGGAATAGGAAGAAGAAGAAAGAAAGAGAGAGAGAGAAAGAGAGAGAGAAAGAAAGAAAGAAAGAAAGAAAGAAAGAAAGAAAGAAAGAAAGAAAGAAAGAAAGAAAGAAAGAAAGAGAGAGAGAATAAGCAAATAAAGAAAGAAAGAGAAATGGAGAGAGATGTGAGATGCTCAGAGCTGGAAACTCTTTGCCTCACAAGTAAAAGGATCTGAGATCAGGTACCCAGATCGAACATAAAAATGCTAGGTGGAAATCATGGTGACTTGTAATTCTGACCCTGGAAGGCAGAGATTAGGAAGCATCACTTCAAATCAATAAGGAGGTAGAGCAATCCAGAAAGAATCCCAATGTCATACTTGGGACTCCAGAAGCATACAGTCAGGTGCCCTTATTACACACACATGCACACAAACACACACACATAATTATATGAAAATGTCATAATGAAACTCAATAATCTGAATGCTAATTTGAAAAATTCACTCAGAATATAAAGTGAATTTTTTACATATGAAAAGACAAGCGTGGTCTTTTGCTGACCTGTGGAATGAGTGGCCTGAAAGCCTTTTCTTTGAACAGAAGCATCAGAAATAAATCGAACAAACATTTTATTCCCAGTAGCCACCAGGGGATCTGGTATCTTGCTGCCACATAGTCGTCCAAGAATTGGGAACTTTTCTGTTTCTCCATCAAATACTTCTAAGTGATCATATGCACATTCTTGGTGTTGCTCAATCTCAAACTCACTGAAAACCTTTAAAGAAAAGAGAGAGACTTTTTAATATCTACAAATCATCTGAAATATATTCATCTCTGTAAACCAATGTTAGAGTGAAATATATTCGACAAAATACATAGACTACAAAAGTGTTCAGTGCTTTCTTGTTGTTTGAGTACATACGATCTCACACATACAGTCTCACACATACAATCGTGTCTACATACAATCTCATGCATGACAATGCTGTAGATGTGGCCAATCAAAGCTTGTTTCAGGCTCCCCTGAGAACTGGTACAATCAGTCCATTACCACCATGCCACATGCACATTCTTTTTTTTTTTTTAGTTTTTTTTTGTTATTATTATTTTATTCAACTGTGTGCATATGCGTGTGTATGTGCGCGCGCGCGTGTGTGTGTGTGTGTGTGTGTGTGTGTGTGTGTGTCTGTGTATGTGTAGAACCACGGATGAATTCACGAACCACCATGGACGCCTCCACCTCCTTCTGTCCCGGGATTCACAGGCTCCGCCCTACCAGGACCAGAAGCGCAGGCCGCCCCTGCTTCCGCCTGGCGTCTATACGTGGGATCTGGGATCCGAACTCAGGACCTTCCGCCTGCAAGGCGGAGGCTTAACCCCTGAGCCACCTCTCCAGCCCCACATGCACATTCTTAATATTACTAACTGATAAGAAACTACTAAGAGGAACTTGGCTCAACTGCACCTAGAATTCTTTAATAAATAGAAATCCAGGCCTCTGAATTACAGTTGTTTCAGGAGCATGAAACCTTGTCTCTAGAAAACCATATCAGAACACCATTGTGGGTCAAGTAATGTTATGTCTTGCAGTTATTCATCTATAAATTCAAAGACCATAGACTCTCCTGTGTGAAAGAGAATACTCTTAGAAAACTGGTGTAATTATGCTTTAAAATAGACCCTGTAAGTCATTGCTAAAAGTGAATCTGAGTTTACAGACCACACATGTTCAATCCATTCACTGCTCCAGTGAAAAACCAAGTGAATAAGTGACTATTTCACTCTTTAATGAAATGCAGGACATCAGGGGTAAATAATAACAGCTGTTTAACAGAATGGATCAACATTATACAGAGTGGCATAGAACTGATGGGCTGCAGGCCATACCAACACTTGGGCTGAAGCCAAGTAACTGCAGTTTTCTATCAAATTACTAATGGAATCAGAGTTAGTTAACATTAGTCAGAGATTCTGTAGCTGGCATACTCTACAGGGGTTCAGACAACTCTCATTCATTAAGGTATTAATGAATTTTCCTCCTAAAATAAGTAGCAGCTTGTTAGGCTAGCTACAAAGATTGGGTGGTCTTTTTTTTTTTTTTTTTTTTTTTTTTTGCAGGAATCAACCACACTGGAGGGTCCACAGCACTCAGAGAAGAGGAGGAGGGCCTCCTGCAGAGATTCTATAAATCTGATCTTTACATAGTACAGACACCCACACAAACATTTATAGGCAATAATCCTATCTCAATGGAAAAAATTGTTTCTAGGTCATAGAGAGTCATTAGAGGAACCAAAAATTGAAGTAACAAAATACTTTTTAGAATTTCAATGATAAGCATGTTGCCTTGAATCTGATTCCCTTTCCCCCTACTTAACCTCACTAAGGCACGTGTTTGAATGCTGGTTCTTAACTGGTTATGGTATTATCTGTGGAACACTGAGAAAGTGGACCAAGTTGGCCAAAGTGAGTCACTAGGGAAGGGTCTTTGAATGAAAATACCAGTTCCTGGTTTCATACTTCTTTATTTCTTGGTCCACTGTGATGTGAACAGCTTCCAACACAAGCTTCCACCACAATGATCTGAGCAAGTCTTCTCCAAGTCTTCTCTGCCGCAATGGGCTGAAACCTCAGAAACCATGAGCCAAAACACACCCAACACTCCATTGGTGGTGTTCTTCTCAAATATTTTGTCACTGTGGCACAAAAATAACTAACAACTATGATGAACAATTTACTATGCTATAGCTCATGCTAAGCAATGAATCTCTGTATCTAAATGATGCACAATAAAAATTTCCAAAAGCCAGAAACCAACACCGTGGATGCATGTCTCCAGAAAACACTTGAATTCTTAAAAACTCCATCAAAACTCAGATCTTACTTAACTTGACAATTTAACTATCTGCAAGAATCTCTTCTGAAGCTAAACTGAGATAATATTCATGAAGACACTATGAAGCTATTAGCTACATTAGATCACTTCCAGTGATTTTGGCCAAGCATAGGTTAGGCAGTGTGAAATGTGTACAGCCAAACTACATAATGCTCTACAGGGAAAATTTTTAAGGATTTTTTTAAAGAAATGAAAAATAATAATAGATATTGCTCTTTCTAAATTACATATGAAGGTAAACCTATTTTTAAAATTCTTAAAAGACATTTTCAGGTTCTCAGGTTACCAACTCTGAAGTTAATAGCATTTATAGGATAGTATTTCAGGGTTTTATAGAAAGTAGGGCATATATAAAGAAAAGCATGTGAATAGGTCTAAAAATATCTGCAAGAATGGAAATACTGCTAAATATAGCTCTAATGTTTAATTTTCTTATTTGGTTTATAATCAAATTTTTAAGGACAGTGAAATGCTCACTATGCAGTATTGATGAAATGTAAGCCATTATTGTACACATGCTTGTTTTATATTGCTGGTTGCTATTTATTCAAATACTAAAGATAATGAATGGCCCTTATTATATATTTCCTACTTGTAGTCTATGTGGCAATGTTGCAACCTGAAAGGACTTGGCTCATATACTCTAAAATTTACTTATCTGAGCTTGGCAGATCATAAGCAACAATTCATTTATATTATTTTTACTTCCCTGAAATGTGCAGTCACATATATTCAAATGACTGTGAGATAGTAAAATTAGTTATATAGTCTTTCTTCTTCCTTGTATGAAAAGTATTGTCTAATTTTCCTGTGTAGAATTTCCAGCCAGAATTTAGGATTTGCTTTATCAATAAAGTGTGAGCAGCAATGGTGAGAGCATCTAAGAACACTGGCTGGAAATACAGAGCTGTAGTCACATATCTGGTTCCTCTGCAGCTGCTGTACAAGAAGGGTGACATGCAGTGCTCTAGCTAAGACAATCCCAAGCTCTCCCCATCAAGATCAAAGACCAGCAGCTACTTTAACTCCACAGACCAGACTTCTCCCCAGATGTAAAATTCCTGGCCAATCTCAAATAATGTTAAACAAAATATACTAATTCTTCTTTTCAACAATAAGATTTTGCATTAACAATAGTGCCTAAGAGAGAATTATTACATCATAGTATTAAAATCATTATATTTTAGTTGATCTATAATAAACTGATCTCTAACAATTTGACACTCATTATAAAAAAGGGAAAAACTAAATATGTATAAACATTACAAATCGAGCATTGGAATGTTGACTAGATGCTATGTACAGAAATGTCCCTACCTCAAATATAGCAATGAGTTTTTGTCATTCCTGGTATCTGTTAACTACTAGATCATCTAAGTAACCCCAAGATTGTGAACTTTTAAATCCAAATTATCCAAAATAAATGGAATTTTAGACATACTGCAAGAAAGCTTATATATAAAAAAATTTTCTCTACAGCATGACATCAATATAATATTAATATCAATATCATATTAAGTAATGAAATATTTGGGCAAGGGAAATTGCCCAAATAAAACCCCTAGGAACTGGACTAGTTTTTTTAAAAATATTTCCAAGCAAATGTCTATGGTGACAATTTTCCTTCTGTTACTTCTACATAAATACACCAAATATTGTCTTGTACTTCTATCAAGGGAAAAGTGCACACCAATACCACTGGTGAATATGGATACAAAATTTTCAGCAAAATTCCCACAAATGATTGGAAAGCACAATAAGAAGTTCATTCACAGAGATCAAGTGGGATTCAGCCAAGGGAGGGATTAGCCAAATGTATTTAAATTTTTAGAAGTTACACATGACATTGAGAGAATGAAGAATACAAATCTCATTATCATTAACATCTTTTCATGATAAAATTCATAAAACATTAGGTACTGAAGGAAATTGCCTCAATACCACAGGAAAAAATCACTAGCCACTATAATAATTAACAGAAGAACATTTAGAGCTGTTCCTATGAACATCTGGAAGTAAAGGATATGTTTTTAACTCGTCTATTCAATTTAGTACTGGCATTCCTAGCCAAAGCAATTAGGCAAAAAAAAAAAAAAAAAAGAAGAAAGAAAAGGCATATGAAGAAAAGGCATTGTGAAGAACAAAAAGTAAAATTGTCCCTGTTTTCAAATGATGTATCCTTGTATGCCAATGATTCAAACTGTTTGAATGTGGAATTGAATATATTTAAGGATGCATTGACATGTAGAAATCATCAGCATTGTCACCCGTAGTAAACGTTTTCAAACAGAAAACACTGAAAAAGATTTCTTTGAAAAATATTTACGGTAGCTACTAAGTCATGCAATGTGTAGAAAACATTTAACCAAGAAAGTGAAGGATGTAAAGTGCAAAATATCAATGAATGAAATTGAGAAAGTTGCAAATAAATAGAAAGAGATCCCATTTTCACTTATTGGAAAAAATAAACATTAAAATATCCATATTAGCTCTACTATTCTACAAATACAACACATCTTATTAAAATACCAGTGATGATCTCCACATAGATGAATAAAATACTAAAACTAATCTGAAATTTGAAAGAAACACAAATAGCCAAAGCAAACTTGAGCAATAGCAACCACCTCACTATGCCTCGCCATGCTCTACAGAGATATAATACACAAACAAACAGGAGAATGGTATAAAAACAGAGATACACACTGATGGAACAGAACAGAGATCCCATAAAGCCATGGTTTTAGACCTAACAGGTCATGAATGACATGGTCAGTACTACACAATGGGGAAACAAGATTTTTTTGATGACTGATGTTGGGAAAGCTAGAGCTGTCTGTACAGAGGAAAGGAGTTAGACTTGTGTCTCATGCCAAGAGTAAACATGCAACAAAACTAAAATATATCAATCAATGCAAGACTGAAATTGAAAGGCAGAGAAAAATATAAGAGAGAAAAAAGTCTCCATGTCACATAAACCTTTCCCTGGTGTTAATCCAGTATTGGTCATTCATACAAAGGACATTCTTTTAATGTCCTTTGAAGTTCTTATTTGTGGGATTGACTGACTGTAGCTATGTGTGGAGGTAATGTCTTTAGAGAGTTTAAATGAAGTTAAAAAGATAAAGATATAATAGCATAGGACTGGTGTCCTTACAGGAAGAGCAAGAGACTATGGAGCCTCTTTCTCCTTCCACATCAATCAAGACAGTAAAACATGTACAGTCACAGTGAGGACATAGGCGTCTACAAGCCTGGAACAGAGGCTACATGGACAACAACACTGTAGGCAGCTTGATCTTGGCTCTCTGGTCTCAACAATGATGAGAGTTAATTTATCTTGTATAATAAGTTATGGAGTCTGTGATATTTTGTTATGCCAATCCAAATAGACTAATTCAGAAGGAAACTAAAGCATTGAGCCAAATGCAAATGCTAGGAAGAAAAATCATAGCAAGAGAAACAAAGAGTGCTTTTAACAGGTTAGTCAGCAGTCCAAAAGAACTGAAGAAATTATTGCTGATCTTGTAGATAGTTCAATAGAAATGCTTCCAACTTCAACTGAAAACAAGTCAAGTAACAAAGCATTAATAGACCATCCAGTGGTTTATGAGATTATGTCAGATACATCATTTGAAACGCAGGAAAGGAGACACAAGGTTCAGAAGAGTTACATCTGAAAAATTGACAGAGGTCACAATACAGATGTAAGTTATTCAGAGTTGTGCAAAGAAGGCAGATTCCACATAATTACCAATAATACAAGGCATACATTGTGTACTTCTGCACATTATGTTACACCTGCTACTTGAAAAAGAAAACCTTGAGATAACAGTAAAAACAATGAGTTACTATTTACATAAGAATATACACAATTTTACAACAGAGTCATAAGAAACCATGAAGTGCAGAAAATAATGGATTTAAGTTTTTAAGCAGAAGAAAAATAAAATTACCTTGGAATCCTATATATAACAAAATACTTTACAAAGGTGATGTTACATGTACTTCACAAAGAAGGACTATGATGTAAGAAAAATGCTTATCTATACAAGTGACTGTAATCTGGAAAATCTATTTTTCCAAGTCTCAATGTCTTTTCTAGAAAACAAAAAAAAAATGCCTCTGTATTTCAACCTGTAAAATTGAGAACTACCCTGTCCATCAGGACCTTGGACAAGACTAGAAGGCTAAGGATTCCTACAGCATCGTCAGTTCTATCATCCAGCAGAGTGACCGACACAAGTTGCTATCTTTTTGGAAAGTCAGTTACAGAGATGGCAAGAGAAAGAACATCATAGGAATGTAACTATATTATCACTCTCTCTGATTTTTATCATTGTGCCATGTTTGAATAAGTGCTTCATGTTAGCAAAACACAAATAAATAATTGAATGGAAGTGACCATGTCCAGGATGGGCTAATGAACTCTCTCAGATCAGATCACTCCAAAGAAACATTGACTTTTCTCTATTACCAAGCCAGTTAGATTGTTACATTTCACAATTGTTTCTTGCTTCTAAATGCATCACTTTTAAGGAAATGCTTACCTTTCTATATTAGTATCAAGTTTTATTTACTTAAAATTTGCAATTTACAGATTCAACGTCCATTAAAAAATTCTCTATCAGGTGAGCAAGATAGAATGCAGGACTCGGTGAATGCAGGAGAGAAGACAAGCCTCATATAATTACTCACTTAGAAGTGTATTTGGCAGAAATGTAAGGATACCAATATCTCATTGCCAATGGCAAGAGCCTATGCAAAAATAGCATTCTTCAGGTCGTAAGGCAAAATTGATGTTATTATTTAAAAATAAATATGTGCGCTGGGCAGATGGCATAGTAGTTAAAGCATTTACTATGTAAACAGGAGGAATCCAAGATGGATTCCCCCAATCCCATGTAAAATATCAGGTGGCAATTGTGGCCTGTATGCAATTCCAGCCTCAGAAGGCAGAGACTGGTAGTCCCTAGAGCAAACTATCCACACTATCCCTATCAACAAGTTCCAGGTCTGATTGGAGACCATGTTTGAAAAGAATGAGCTCAAAAGCAATTGAGAATGATTCCTAATATTAACCTCAGGCCTCCACAACATTTACACATGTATGTGACACATATGCAACCACACACATGTGAACATACATACATATTCATTAAAATTGTAAAGGAAAATATTTATTTTTGCCTATGAAATATATAGACTATAACCAGCAGATTAAATTGTACTGTGTTGAAGTGAACAATCAGCTATTCTTTTCTTACTAAATTTATGACTTTTTAAATGCTCTTATTTGGAAATATCATTATTCCACATTAAGAGCCTAGAGTTTGTAGAAGTTTGGGTAAGCTTTTAAAAAATATTTTATTTATTTATTGTGTGTGTGTGTGCATGTGTGTGTAAGAGGGCACGATGTGCCCCTGTGGAGGATCAAGGGTGACTTCAAGAATCATCCTGAATTGCTTCTACCTTCTTCTTGCTTCAACCTGGGATTTTCCAGATTCTGTCCACCAAGGCCAGAAATGTAGGTGACCACCGTTTCTGCCACATGGGACCTGGATCTGAACTCAGGACCTTCTACTTCCAAGGCAGACTCTTAACCCCACATCATCTCTCCAGTCCAGTTTTGGTAACCTTTTTAAAGTTTTTTGTTTTATTATTTATTCAATTGTGCATGTGTGCGCGTGTGTGTATGTGTGTGTAGAACCACGGGCGAATTCGGGAACCACCATGGACTACCTCCACGTCCTTCTTGTTTACTCTCTCCTGGGATTCACAGGCTCCGCCCTACCGGGACCAGAAACGCACGCCGCCCCCGCTTCTGCCTAGCGTCTATACGTGGGGTCTAGAACCCGAACTCAGGACCTTCCGTCTGCAAGGCAGAGGCTTAACCCTTGAGCCACCTATCCTTAAGCTTTTTAAGGCTGCTTTGAGAACAGCGTGGATTTACCTTGATTTAGGAAATCAAGCATTTGTTTCACATAATTAAGAAGGAATGAGAGGTGAAAAGCATTTCCAAATGGCTATTGATTTAATTCAGTTCAATAAAGCATTTTCCTCCAGTCCTATATGCTGGATATGAAAGTTATGAGTAGCGGCTTCATGAAATGAAGTGGGAGGGCTGACTTACTAATTTGACACGGTGTCCAGGAGTGGCGCTGATCTCCCACGTGCACTCCTTCCTGCTTGGGTATTTGTCTGGCCAGTTGGGACTAGTGATGAGGCCGCTTGGGCTGTGGATCTTCTGCTCACATTCAGCTGTGGGTATAAAGATAACATCAGTTTCTATGGGAATCTAGTTCAGGCTTGAGCCAGGCAACATGCATAATCAGACAGAGTTTGCTGTCTGAATCATTGGAAATGAAGGATTTGCAACAAATTAGAAAATGTCTGAAAAAAATCAACATCTATTTTAAACTTTTTGACCCATAAGTTCAAATTTAACACAGCAACATGGACTGAAACGCAAAACCATCAACTCTGGCTTGTGTGTAATAAGTAATGCATCACCACAAAGAAAAATCAATGGACTATGTGATTTTTTTCATTTTTTTGTAACTATCAGCAGAAACATCGTTTATAAGCTAATTAATATCATTGAAGAATTTTATGAACCATGAATTTATATTTTCTCTCTCCTTCAGTTAAGTGCACACTTGAATGATCAAGCCATGAGCTCAACTGGTAAAATAAATTAATCCCAACCTTGTCAACACAGAATCGAGTACTAAGGGAAAAAGCCAGTAAGTGAGTCGCTACTGGCCTTGAGGAGAGCCCTGAACTACTTTATCAAATGCCATTTATTTCTCTCAGGTTTTCACAATTAATGTCACTATAGGAAAGATGCTTTAGTTTGTGGACAATATACATGCTACATTACAGGGCTACATCAGGGTTCATTCCAACATCACACATGGAATTTCCATTGTGGCTGCCTCTGATTCTTTCTTTATAATACACCTTATGCTTCTCTACATTCTCATAGGAAGACGATTTTCAATAGAGGAGTATAAAAAGAGAAAAGTGAGGGTTATGGTCAAGATTAAGAGCTTAAAAAGCCAGCATCAAGGACTGGGGTGAAGCTAAATGGCAGAGCACCTGCCAGACATGTAGGAGACTCAGGACTGTAGAAATAGGCAGTTCTGGATCCACTCATGCCAAGACTCTCCACAGTATACATCAGATCAGAAACATCGCTCATTGATGTAATTAACTCCTTGGAAGCAATGATTCATTGAAATCTCATGGAAACTATGATGGTTTCAAGACAGCACCTCCTCCCCACACCTTCTCCCTCCTCACACCTTTCCCCTCCCACACCTTCTTTTTCCCACACCTCCCTGCTCCCCACACCTTCTTCCCCCCTACCTTCCTTGCAGCCATGCTTGTTTTCATGCAGCACAAATCCGTTCCGGCAGTGGCACACATAGCTGCCCACTGTGTTCACACATTCCTGCTGACACCCACCATTATCCTTGGAGCACTCATCTTTGTCTAGGCAAGAAATAAACCCCAAGGTCTAGATCATAGATTTGCAAACAAAGACTGTCAACAGAAAGCCATCTGTGAAAAACTTTGGCTAATGGCAAACTAAGTCATAGATTTCCTGATTCTCAGTATGAAACGAATACAAATATAGGATATTGTACTTTGTCCCTCCTGTGATTAGCTTGGAGCCTGTTCTATACACTGAGTTTCTGAGATCCTTCCTGCTTGGGTAACAGCTTGTCAATCTTTTATTCTCTGTTGGAGTCAAAATTTCAATTAGGTATGAGAAGATATTTTCTAACAAATCTTAAACACTTACTGCAAACTTTTAGGCATACGTTTAAATTGTGAACAGTTTTGATAAAGCCAAAGCAGCATTAATATAGTGAGAGATCCTTCAATGTCACAACTATCATACAAAGGCATGAGTTAGGTAAGATTCTAAGTTGTATATATAATCACTTTAAAAATCTTCCACTGTAATTTTTATAATTGATAAAAATTTACAGATACACTTAACATTAGTGAACCTTGACATTTCAAAATATTCTGAGATAGACTTTGCTTTATCCTAAACACAAAACTGAATTTAGCTATCTTAAATACATGAAGTTACCTAGTAGATCAGTTTATCAATAGGCCATCCTTTCAAATGGCTTTTAGTGTTCAAGAAGAAAAACAAACATAATAGTAGGAAACAAGAGCATTTAGAAATAGCTAAAAAGTTTGGTGCGGAGAAAGAAGCCAAGCTAGATCAACAAGCCGGTGATCGACAAACTAGCAGCAGTTGAGGGCATTCAGCTGTCACTAGAATCCAATGTGTTCACATAAGGAAGGCTGGCAGACTTCTACACACACATACACACACACACACACACAGACGCATGTGCGCACACACACACACACACCAGAGCACATTGTTCAGACAATGTCTCTCCCACTCATGAAACAGACAAACACAGCTTGGCCACATCTCAGGTTAGGATAAACTCCAACTTTACGACTCAATTGATTTTTTTCCTAGAGGAAACAAGTTAAGTCCATGGTGGCACATGAATATTTTAGTCTGACTTTTCTGAATTAAGTAAATATTATCTTGATGGAGACAGTTTAGAAAAAACATTATTATCAAACAATCCGACAAAAGTTTTTTTAAGGTGTATGTATTTTTCTGTATTCACGGATTCATGACATGGCAGAGCACAAACAAGCTTGCACAATAGATTCATGCACTATTAAAGTCAGAGAATTTCAAATTCACACAACTAATCTCAAAGTCATAACTGAAGGAATGTATTTAGTATTTGTGATTTGTGTGTTTTCTCTCTATTCCTCATACTTCTATTAGCCTTTTAATGCATAGTATTAAACATAGTAACAAACATCAATGTATTTTAAGAACTAAGAAGCTGAGCCAGTGAAATGGTTCAGAATGGTAAACAGTTTGATGCACAATCCTGGTGGCCTGGACTCACAAAGTAGAAGAGAGAATAGACTTAGACTTCTGACCACCACATGGAATCCATAGTACTTATATACATGTCTCCACATGTTATTATACATGGAATAAATAAATCATTTTTAAAATCAGAAGTAAATAGAGAATTTAGATTTTGAAATTAATTTTAGAGCAAGCTGTAATAGTCATCATAATATTGAATCTATGTTTCTTTAGCTGTAGCAATAGTGAGGAACACAGGCTCACAAATGAAAAAAAGCAGGAAGATTGGGGAATAAAATATAAATCATACTACTGTCAGCTGTTTGTGTTTTCTAATGGCAGGTGGTAAATTATATTAATTTATTGTTTAATGTAAGAAATTTTAGAAAAAAATAGGTCCTCAGATTTAATACAGAAATATGCCATATCTTTATTAAATGGGAAGGGACAATTTAAAAAATTGTGCACAATTGCTCCAAAGTAGGTATTTTCCTAAGTGAATATGCATATAATGGTGGTTTGTTACATGTAAAATAAAACTTGTAGATCAGTCAGTCTTTTGAGTGTGCCAGGGAAACACAACACTGATCAATGACTGAGAGACCAGTCTTGCAAAAACCCAGGATGTCTGAGTTGTCCTTTCAGGAATCCCTGTTTGGAAGGAGATTCATGAGACATGCAAAAAAAACATCAAATTTAAAGTATAGCCAAAATATTTCAACTGCTGAGGGCTTAAATCCAGCGTAAAATTTTCTTGAATGCTTAATCTTGCAATTATAGTATGATGAAAATAAATTTTACATGTGAAGTGTGGCTAGTCTCTAGATTCAAATAGTACAAATATTACTTCATCAGTTTACATTTCTGTGTATAATTAGTTTCAAGATTAGTTGAACATAAGCTGACCTGGGGTTAACAGCAACTAAAAAGAATTAAACTCTGAAGCAAAACAAATCATATTTCAATAGTTAGAGCTTATTAGTCACTTTAATATTGGGCTGGAAAATAATAGTTTTCAGAAAATATTTGGAAGAAAATGGAGAAGGGCTACAGAAAGAAGAAAAAGGGAAAGAAAAGGAGGAGGAGAAGAAAATGGAGGAAAAGAAAAATAAATGGGGAAGGGGAATTAATAATATTTAAGAAGTCATTGTTTTCTAAATATGAGTCATTATTTTTGTGTCCCCAGTTTATCTGTTTCCTGCCTTTATTTCCTCATATCATTATTTAGTTTATTCAAGATGATATGAAAATTAAGAATTACAAATGAGACTTCTTGTATTTAAGGTTTAACATAAATTTTAGTTTAAATTCAAAACTACATGAATCAGAATTATAGTTAAGGTTAGCAGAGAAAAACTATCAAGTGCAGAAAAGTAGCATGTACATTTTTACATAGTCAATAAAAGCAGAAAATCTCATGAAAATATTTGGACCACTTATAAAACTTCAAATATATTCTCTCATGCAGATGGAAATGTTTTCTTATTGTAGTTGTTTAGTATTTTAAATTATCTAGGGAGCAGTGAATTAATGAAATGTCTGAAGCTATTTTTATAAAATCAAAATTAATAAACTATTCTATTTAAAGAAAGTAGGTTTAGGGTTTTCTATGATGAAGAGAAGCGACATCATAAATGAAGAATAGAGCAGATATCTTCTAGATTTCTTATTTATCAAAGGGTATCATGCTGGGAAGACAAGTTACAGACTTCCATTAACTGTTATTTTCCTTTTCTCATCTTGGAGCATGAGTTCTACAGATGTTTTCAAAAACAAAAATCCAGGGAAATAGAAGTAAAATACAATGCAGAGCTTTAATATTTCTCATAATGTGTGCATAATAAACTTCATGAAATTTAATAATGAAAATATTCACTAGAAGTAGTCACTTGATTTTTTTAATTTCATCTCCTAGAATGGACATGATATAAAAATGGCATTGATAATGGAAAAAAGTTCTATAAAGGATAGATAGAAACGTTTATTTTCAGAAGATGGACATGAAGTCATTTCTTTTAAGATGAACATATATGCCGTCCATTCCTTGAGGTGCATAAAGAAAGAATGATTATTAAGGAGGGGAAGAAGGTGGTACTTTCCCATTAGAAGCAAGAAGTGCATTTCACAAACTAAAAACTCACTAGCTTAAGGTGAAAGGGGAGATGGGAACAGACAGGAGGGAAGTGAGGTAACAGCCTGTAAGTTTTTTGAAGATTCAAAAATGAATATTTATTCACAATGTTTTTAACCATCGGGAAAAAGAAGAGTCCAAACCACAGAACAGAAGCATACATGAGGGAACGCACTCCAATTTCATGCTTAATATCTGAAATACACAAGCATGTGTATGTCCATGTGTATGTTCAAATCACACAACATTTAACTATCCAATAATCACCCTCAAAAACTGATATATAAACTCTCATAACTATAAAAGAAAAAAATCCTCTCTTAATTAAAATACTACTATTTACAATTCATTACTATTGAAAACATAGAAGTTTCGAACACATCCCATAAAGTTTTAATTATGGAATGCTGTAATGGTTTAGTTAATTGTACTGATATTTAAAGCTTTCCAATAGCAATATCAGGTTGAATCTCCTCTCCATATTCATCACAGAAGAGAATCAATGTCTAAGAATGACATTTATGAATAAATAACTGTGCATGATAAAATAAAATGAGGAGTTTGTGAGTTGCAATCATTTGAAATTCACAGAAAGAAAGGTTATAATACTTGAGTTACTGTGTCTGATGCCCACAGCTGCAGACAAATGAACCCTGAAGGACCTTGAAATCCTTCTTGTCCCTTATGCTACTGAACATGTCGCTGTGCCCACCAATAATAGTTAGATTGCATTCTCATTAAATTGATCCCTGAGGAAGTTTGACTATAAATGAGGCTTATTTTCAAAATTTTGTTTTCTATTTCAAGTGTCACGTCTGATTTTTTTCTTTAATATAAGCTTACTAAAATAAGAAAAAATCTTCTGTTCAGATCCCATTGCTAAACTCATTCATTACAGCCCACGAGTAGTAAGTGCCATATAATGTGGTTTGGATGTAAAAGGTCCTCCACAGAAACATTTGATATTATCCAAAAGACAGAGAAGCAATTTTATATTCATATTTTGTTTATTAGATTTCATATCAATTAATTCTATTGTTCTTTATATCCTAAACTTAATGCCTCACCTATTTTCATAGATTCATGGATTTGTTTTTCATTTGTTTTCTGGCATGTGTTTTAATGCGTAGTTCCAGATGATGGCATTGGTTCAGAAGACTATTGAAGCTTTAGGAGGAGAGAAATCTTCAGAATGGAAAATCTTTGGAAGGAGGAACCTCTGGGAGGAGGAACTTTTCGGAGGAGGGACTTTTAGATTAACATTTCTGGAGGAAGTGGAACCTGGAATCAAGTCTTGAAGTTTCATAGCTCTGTCCTGCTTCCTGTTCACTGTTCGCTTTCTGACTAGCTACAATGTAACCAGTCAAGTTTATTACATCTCCCAGGAAATATTGTACCTCCTGGAACTATAAACTACAATAGACCTTCCTTCTTTACAAAGCTACATTTCAGGCATTTGGTCAAAGTACCAAGAGTATCTACCATATCATACTGAAATTTTGTAGACTATTTTTTCCCAATGTTGCTATTGTAGATGCCTAAAGTCCAATTGATATTTCACTGAATTAAGCCTTATATTTAAGGAAAAGAATTATTCTGAGAAAAAAAATACCATTAACTGCTTAATGGTTAAAATAAGTATACTCTAGTTGAATACCCATACAAAAGGTAAAGAAGTGATTACTTTGATATTCCTAATCTTTATTTGCTTTCAAATTAACTCATTTTAATGTTCTTTAAATATAATCCTAGATTTGGTAAAACATTTCATCCTGATTCTTATAAAAGGATCTGAAAACTTTTGCTGACATTAAATCTGTTAAATTATCACTTCTCAAGTTAAATAGTTTTTCCATGGATAGTTTATAATATACAATTGACAAGTTCCTTAACATAGAAGTGACAGAAATGATTCATGTTAATTACCCTGTTAATAAGTATTCTGGGACATTCTTCTTCTTAAATCTAAAAAGAACTTATTTAAAAGGTAATAGCAAAAATAGAAGTGATTTATTTGATTATTTTAATAAATAATGTCAGAAATTATATTATACATGATTTTACTGCATTCACTAAAAATTTAATACTTTTTTAGCTTTACTACTTTGGATCACTTCATATAAGAAAACTATAATTTATTTTTAAATATTTTTCTTTTATAAATATTAGAGGATAACTTATCACATAGGAATTTTATTAATGTTGACTTTCCTTACACTTATTATTGAAAAAAATGTAAAAAATACCTGCATATGCTGTATTTTTTATTGAATTTCTAAAAAAACTCTCAGAACACTGACTATAAATATTTAAGGTCGTGTTTTGATAAAGTATCTCTTCATTGATGTATATATTAAAGATACATTTTTATCCACTGTCTATAAGATAATTAGAAATGAATATGTTATCATTAATTCCATCCTACATTAATATTCAGTCAATTATTAAATGGATCTCAAAAACTCACTTCAAAGACTATCAAAGTATATGAAGAAATTCTTTGAAAATCTGGAATGTTTTGACAACAGGTAGAAATATGGTGGTTTTCTTTTCTACAAGTTTCTACATAGTTATACCAGAGGATTACCTTTCAAGAAAAATTGTAGGACTCTAAAATTCACCATTTTTCCTCTCTAACACAAGCATTTTGGACATTTGTCAGTGGAAAATCTTAAGCTTTGTTTATGTGTCTTAGTCTTGGCTATAGGTACAGTACACAGATATTTTCATTCCTGCATTTCTGTTTTTTTTATCATATGTGTTTTAGATGATGAACTCATTAGCCTCTGTTTATGATACAGGTGATCTAACAAAGCACATTTTCAGTTATTTATAATTTTTCTTTTGTTACACAATTACACCATCATATTGCACTGCGACGCTTATTCCTAGTTTTGAGTAGTTCTGTACAAATGTGTCCCAAGAATAGGAGCTCTAAGACATACAATTTTCAATGATTTGATTGATATGCTCAATTTTTAGCAGAATTTGTGCTAATGTAGTCACTAATGTGCATTAACAATGTCACAAATACTGAGTTTCATCATAATGAATGGGGGTAGAGATCTAAGTTCCCACTTTTCCCAGAACAGCTAAAGGCAGTTAAAGGTTGTCAAGTCAAGCGGGCGGTGAATTCCTCAATAAGTAGCCACATTGTCTCCTTCAAGTAAACAACAATGCTATTTTTTGTCTTTAATTTTCTGGAGCAAGCAACTACTGAACTAACTAAAACTCCCAAGCAATCTGATATACATTGGATCTAATTTCATCCACGATCACTGTATTTTTCATCTGCATTTGACAAATCATCAAAACACTTCAGTGAATCAATAGGAGAGCTGTGAAAGTTTATTATCCATAACAGTTATCTTGGATTTTTACCAAACGATATTCTCTAGTGTATTTGTTTTTTTTTTTCCCATGTCCTACGGATGATCATTGAAACAAATTACTAAGACACCTTGTCCAATACTTCTTGACCAACACTATTTGCAAAGGCCTCCAATCTCATGGGAACGAGAATGGACAGTGGAGCAAGACAGCTCAACAGGTAAATGTTCTGTGATGCTCAGGTGTCTAATTGGCCAGATAAATATTCACCTGTACACTACAATATGAAACATAGGGGTTTAATTACTCTTTGAGCTTCACTGATCTATATAATCAGTTACCTGTAGTCCACCTAATAATGTTAGCTAGACTCTTTCAAAATGAATTATCGCCATATAAGTTGTTTACATATTTTTCCTTAAAGAGCACTTATAAACTAAACTAATGACAGAAAACACTTTTAATCTCATCCCTGAAAGTACTTAATAGCACAGAGCTACCATAGGGACTACCAAGAGTCTCAAATATAAAGTGCAGATAGAGAATAATAATCAATGCAATATGGTCACATGCACTAAGTAACATTCTCTTCACAGACTCTTCTGCTACATCTTCACAACTGTCTATCACCATACAAAGATAAGTTTTAGAATAAATGTCAGTGCTCTAAGATGTAAATACATGTGCAAAGTTTTGCCTAGAAAAACACAATGCAAAGTAATTTTAAATTACCCATAAATTTAATCATGCTTTGGTTTATTTGTAGCATAAATCTTTTAAAGAAACTGTAAATAAACAATTTAAAAATCATTCTAAATGCTTACAAAGTTTTCAAACAAATATTCATTTCATAATTTCAGCTTTCCAAATAATATTTAAACAGTTCTCATGCAGGAAAACAGTTCTGCCTAACCAAAGCATCACTCAAATTCACAAATCATTTACATACATAATTCTATTTAACATATGTAACACTTATATTGTATATATATTATGTATATAATAATGCATATTATATAAAATTATGTGTATATATTATATATTTATAAAGTATAATAATGTATATAATATATGTAATTATATATAAAAATTAAATATGTATATATACACATTCAAAAAGTAATGAAGTTTGAAGGTCTTTTTATCTTATTAGAATAGCATATTACAATTCTTCATTAAATAGTAAAAATCTTAAATGAATGACTGAGAAAAATATTTAGAATGTAATTACATCTGGAAGAAAGAAAGAGAACAGGCAAGCCAAATTTCATTGTATTTTGAAAGTGCTTCTGCATCTGACTCAAGTTCAGTACAATTTTAATTATACTGAAAGCAAGCAAAAAAAATCTGGACACTGAAAATCTCAATAACTGTAAGCATAAGAGGACTAGATTAAATAGACTATGGATTAACTCAGTTCAAACTACCTGATATTAAAGCCTAGTTGTTATTTATTTCCTTTCAATTTTTTAGCTACCTACATAAGCAGAATAAATTTCTACATTAGGGGTTGTTTCAGTCTTCTGTTGAAGTTTCAAAAGAATGATTTTTTTAACAAATAGATTCTGCAATTGAGAAAATAAGAAAAATTACTCATAGTTATCTATGTTTTTATAGGATGTGAGAGTTTAAATTAGACTTCATCTTTTCAAGAGAGTAATTTTAATTTTAATGGATCATTAAGTTCTACTAATAGGTATATAAGCCATTAAATATCAGATATTATGCTATTTTTGGTAAAATTGTCATTTTAATTACCTCTAGGTTTCTTACTTTAATTGTTTCTATAGGAACAAGGCAAAGAATGATAATGTTTTTTGGGTAATATAATAATTAGAAGAAATAATACCACATCATAAGAGAAAATATGATGACAAAATAAGGCCACATTTTCTGAAACAAGAAAAATTGGGAAATTCTACCAGTTTTGGAAAGCATAGTGCCATCATTAACATCAGTTTTAGTGAATAAGTATTATATAAAATATTACAATCATTTAGCTTTCTTTGTACTAGAATTTATAATAATAGACTATATAAATGTTAATTGCTTAGGGAGAAATTTCATCAGATGTGAGAAGGGAATTAAAAGAGGTCAGGTAAGAGTAATCAGAACAAATGCAATTTATATAATTATAATAATAATAATTAATATGCTGTTAAACCTAAAATAAATGGTCAGGCATGCTATGTACCGCAAGTTACATGCACAGAAAATAGTAACCATTAACAATTAAAGCAAATCTTCACTCTAATTAGTAAAAGCTGGAGCAGGGCTGCGGCTTCATCTGTAATTCCAGCCTCTGAAGGCAAAGGCAGAATCCACAGAGCAAGCTGGTCAGCGAGACTAGCCCTGTGTGAGAACTCTGGATTTAATTATAGACCAAGTGTCCAAAGTAATAAAGCAGAAGAGAAAATAAAATATGATTTCTGATGTCTACTCTGGTTTTCCCCATGCATACACACATGCAAATTATGCACACTCACATGCATGTATGCATATGCACACATTTGAAAATATGCACACACATATAAACTCCCCCATTTATATACATAAAAATTGAAAAAGGAAAATGTTAGAAGCATACGTATACAACATGTATATAGCTATACCTGAGAAAAAATGTGCTCTGAAGCCCTTCTTGGATACAGTGTTATCAGATTTGAACTCAATTCTCATATTGTTGAACTGCGAAGTGATCACCTCTGGCACTTCAGCCCCACAGAATTTTCCATGCAACTTAGACTCAGAGGAAAGACCACTCCAGATCTCCACATAATCGTATTTGCAAACCTGAAAACATATGGTTGTCATGGATCAGCAATTAGAAAATACCAGATGATTGGCAATTATATTACAAAAATAAGTCATGTTATGTTCCCATCTATTTACACACATAGTAGTCTAATTGGGATCAAAAGATAAAAACAAATCAAAGAAAATTCAACTATAAGGAAAAAAAGGAATTTTCCTCTGGAATGTCTCCTGAACTTAGCTTTTAAGTATGTATTTATATTAACAGCATCTAAAAGTTTTTTTCCCAAAATTATGGAAAAGAGCCTTGAGATAAGCTTTTGTCTCAGAGGGACCTGATAGAAAGAAGATGAGCAATAGTTACTATACACTTTTTATTCTCTTTTGAATTTCATAAAGAATTGTACATTTGTCATGTCATCGTTTTCACTGAAAAAAGCATTATATTACTTTAGATTACACCCTAAAGTAGCATATTTAGATTGTAAAAAAAAAAACAATAGAAATAATTATCTTCATGGTTGAGATGGTGAAACTGAGGTTCAAAAATGCTTAGACATGTCCAATTATATTTGTAAATAGTTGTGTGATAACTAGCAGCCAAAGTTTGGTTTAGGCAGTGCTGTGACCCATGAACTCTGAAGAGTATCATTTGTTATCATGTAATAAAAAGATCTTTTGTTTTTTAAAAGCTTATTAAAATAGTTCTCATTTCTTAATATCTTGGCAGTTAGAAACAATGGGTTAGTCTGTAGGACTTCTGTACTATTGTAAGCAAATAGAAATTCTCTTCAGTGGAATGGAGACAAGAATGTACAAGGAATTCTTACGTTGAAGTAGACTTATATGATTTCATGTGTAATGCACTAATGTAAGTAGAAGGAAGAGACCTCAGTGAATGTAAATATTCTTCAGCAATGTTAAGGCCACTCACTCACAGATGTTTCCACAGCACAGTCTTCCCAAGTTCTAGCAGAGCATACTCTACGGAAAACAGCTTGCGTGAATGACCTCATTATATAAATGTGTAATTAGCAAGGTTTAACAATGCATATGATTGAACCCTGGGGCATGATCTGTTCTTTGGAACATGTCAACTCAAATTACTGATTCTTGTTATATTAATTAGGTGATAAACAACCAAAGCTACCATGAAAAACGAAGCAACTTTTCTACCTACTTTGTTGCAAATGTGGTAATTGTTTAGAGAAAGCTTGAATATAGTGTAGGAGAATGCTTCCAAGACCTAAAGTCCTTTGCCATAGATTTCCTTCTAGGATATCACCATGAGGAATGAAATACAGTTTTAACTTTATCTAACTTTCTATAAATTAGGCTTTTATTGTAAACAGATAAGTTATCAAACTGAAAATACACAGAATTCTGAAGTGGCTTGACACAGTGACAAGATCATAAATTAAAGATTTCTGGGACATGTCCACAGAGTTTGCAGCCATTCGTTCTGGGAATTCTGTGAATGGTGGTCGTTCCTATGAGAACAATGACCTCTATAACACAAAGCCCCATTTATATTAAACCACCTACACACTTTCCTCCTAACAAACTGCTATTATTATAAACATGTGTCAATTGGTGAATAAAAATGCTTTTCCTGACATGACTAAAAGCTTTAGGGAAAATTATGAGTTGTTCAACATTCAGTTCATCTCAAAACACAGGAATGGTAAAGAAATCTAAAGAACTTCCTTAGAAAGTAAAATGATTTTCTCCACTTCAATATTTACCAAATTTGAACTGGCAAATTTTGAAAATTGTATTCTAGATGAATCAGGTATTTTAAGAGCATAAAAATGATGATCTTTCCCATCATTAAACATGTGTATTACATTAGAAAATAATCTCTAAAGGCTCATTCAATTTTAAGATTGTACAGTGCTCAAAAATACACAAATTTACCACATTCCTGAATTCAATTTCTCTTATGGAATCATGAAAATCACCTACTTCTTTTATCTCAAAGACTTAACGAGGATTCTAAAAATGTGCAAAAGTGCCTTAATTGCTACATGTAGAACTAAGAATAAAGCAAGTATAAGGAGGAAAACCAAAGGCAAAGATAGTTTATATATTGCAAATTGTATATAAAACCTAAAAATCTCAACAACTATTGTAGTGGGACACCTATATATTTTTGTTCCTAAGCTTTGTAAGGTTCAACAGTTATAGAAAAAGAGAACGTAATTCCATGAATTCACTTTTATCATTTCGTGGGTATTA
Source organism: Typhlomys cinereus (assembly GCA_023101885.1). Classification (NCBI taxonomy): domain Eukaryota; kingdom Metazoa; phylum Chordata; class Mammalia; order Rodentia; family Platacanthomyidae; genus Typhlomys; species Typhlomys cinereus. Next base: position 2,017,765 of record JALPQD010000161.1, read on the forward strand.
AATCATGCTCGCTTAAAAGTAAAATAAGTGGGAATAAGCTTCTTAGTGATAATTACAAATCCCTGACAGTAAGTTGCCAACTAAACACTTATCTTTACACCCTCCAGAGCAAAGAAGCAGAGAGTTTTAAAATGCAAAGATACCAAAGAAAATCTTTTCACTGTAATTAAAATAACAATCAATCATAAAAAGGACGTTTTTTTTTCTACAAGTTATCACGCCTAGACTTGGCATACCTTTACATGTGATGTGTGCATTGCCCCTGGACATTTCCATGTAAGTGATTTCACTTGTTTTAATACGGCCAATACCAAAAAACTGAGCCTTCAGTACACTAAGCTTTAATTAATAAGGAATGATAGCTTCAGTTAAATCCATGTTTTACTAGGTTAAAATGAATGTTTTTAATATATTTGGAATTATGAAGTATTAGTACAATACGTAACGACAGACTACAAACATAAAAAGTATACCAATTGCCTAAGGTAAAATATGTCGCTATCACAGCTGGAATGCCAGTTGTTCCCCAACAGGCATCTTTTGCTGATGTTAGTGTTTGGAAAAGAATGACATCTTTAAGAAGTAGAACCTTGCTGGAAAAAAGCAGGTCAGAGGAGGTGGACCTTGAGGTTTAGTGAGCCAGTCTGGCTTCCTCTCAGATTGCTTTTGCTCTGTCTTCCTGATAGGGGAGGTAACCTTCACCACACTCTGCCTCTGCTTCCCACCATGCCTTTTGCCATATGATTTCTTGTGTAATGAACTATATATTCTCTGGAATCATAAGCTTAAGAAATCTCCTTCTCCCCTTAAGTTGCATATGAGTAATGTCTCACAATAACACACAAGAAGAATATTTGCAACATCCATCCTAAATGGATACTTTTTATAACTCAACTAAAGATTTTGTTACAGAAATGTCTATATGACACAGAAGCTGATTCTAACCACACATTAACTGTTTAGTGAACCATGAAAATACTGCATATCCAATATTCTCCACAAGTCTCCCTGCCTAATTTCTAGTGCCTAGAAACATTCTAAAATACCGTTTAATGCCAACAAGGATCATACCCACTTGGAGAAATGATTGGTAGAAAAGAGAAGGACAACATGCAGCTAAGGCACCATATTCTTTTCTTTCTTAAATTTACCAATTTGCCTTGAGACATGCTAATATAATAATTTCACTTACCTCGTTTCCTTCCAATTCAAAGAACTCAAACTTGACAGAAATTCTATATTGAGTTGGTGCAACGACTTGCCACACACAGTTTTTATTTGGAGGGTATTCTTTGGGCCAACCTGGGGTGGTGATGGTACCATTCAGTTTGGTGAGCAGTCCACCACAAGCAGCTTGAAGGGAAGTAAGGGAAGATATATTTCTTAATAAGGCACCCCATTGCAAGCATCTTCTCATTGACCCCCCCCAACATCTCAGCAATTAATTTAAACCAATTCTATGTTTCAAAATTTAGAGAATGGAGTTACTTAGGTTTTAGTAAAACTATTTTGTCCACAATTCTGGTGTATTTTCTAAAGTTTTGGAATAAAGCAAATTAGAATTGAAGTACAATGTTTAAATCATTTTAAAGTTTTAGTGAATAACATAAAAGAGTCTAAGTTTTCTTATCTTTTGAGTAGGTGTAATATCTTATAGTCTTTACTAGTTCAAAAAGGGGGTGAAAATGACTGACAGAAACTCATTGTATACACATATGAAACTGTCTAAGAACAGGAAAGGGTTCTGGGAATTGCCCCTGGGTCCTTGCACCTCATCGGAGAGGAGGACCCAGAGGAGAGTTTGGCATGCACATTAAAGGATGCTCTGGGGGTTGGGGGGGAGGCAATGGGGGATGGGGAGGGAAGGGAGAGGGGAGGGGTTAGAAGGGGGGTCAAGAGAAGGTGTAGGGAGGGAGAGGCCCAGTGTACCTGTTAAGTTTGTATGAGCGGAAATAATAATTAAAAAAATGTTAAAAAAAAAAGAAACTAAGAAAAAATAAAATATGTTATAAAGAAATTAAGAAAAATATTTTAACATTGATAAAATTGTGAAAATTAAGAAAAAATTGTGAAAGTTATGAATAGATATAGTAGAATATAGATGATAGATAATGACAGAGATAGATTGATACATAATTGATGCATAGGTAGATGATCCATTTTAAGGTAATTTTTGTGCAAGATGAAAGGTACTGGCCAATTTTCATTCTTCTACACATAGATATCCAAAGTGACAGTTTCTAAATCAGCCATTCACTCATGAAACTCATATGTAACTTTTGATGCCTATGATAGATGATACAAATGGCTGAAGATAATCAAACCCTGTTGTTTGGTTTAGGAAGTATAATCTATCCATAGAATATGCTAAGATAAGGAAAAACACAAATGATGGATGAGTGAAGAGATAGAGATGGAGGTATGCATGTATGGATAAAGGGAGGCAGGGAGGAGGGGGTGTGGATGAAGACAGGACTTGTTGGAGGAACAGACACAGGGAGAGAAGGATGAATGAATGGCAGAAGGATGCATCCAAAGGTAGACCTAGGTAAAGCCAGAAACTGAAATAGTTATGGCCTTATAACAAAGGGGAAAAGGTCTGCTGCTATAACAAAAATCAAGAAAAGTTTCACAATAGCTATGGCAGTGTAACAGAAAAGGAGAGAGAGAGAGAAAGAGAGAAAAGAAGAGAAGAGAGTGAGAGACAGGAAGAGAAGAGAGAAGAGGGAAGAGAAGAGAGGAGAGAGAGAGAGAGAGAGAGCACTCCAGCAAATTCCTACCTTCACAGCTCCTCCTGTCCAACCCCAGCTCATAACCAGGCTCACAGGCGCAGTGGTAGCTGCCCAGTGTGTTGAGACACCGTTGCTCACAGCCTCCTCGATCAGGCTTGGCACACTCATCTTCCTCTATAAAAGCAAGGATGGTTGCAAAACAGCAGAGTGTCTTGTTTTTATTAATAGGGATGTAAAACTCCTTTGAAAGTAAGATGCTTAGTGGCTCTGAATACAGCAGCAACCAAAAAAATTTAAACCAGAAAGTGGCTAGAAACCAATAGTAGGATTATGTAGTAAAATTAACTTATCTCTCATATACTGTTTGCATATTTTTTCTGAATTTTAGGTCAAATGAAAGTCATTAAAGCCAAAAGACTTTTCAGGATACAATTGAAAAACCACATTTTCACCTACTAATTTCATTGCATAAGTTGCTGCATATATCTCTGAACACACTTAGGTGCTGAAAGCACAGCTCAGTGCAGGCCATGTGTCCACTGCTGGGTTCAGTCACCAGCACCTTGGCCACATACACAAAAGTCTTTAAAGAAATGCTGTTCCTAAGAAATAAATTGCAAAGATTATAAATTTCAGTGAAATGACACTCAGATAATCATCAAAAGCCTTTAATCTTACACTTTAGTGTTTCTGATACAGATGTTTTGAACCAGAATATATAATGCATTTTAAATGTATTTGCTGTTGGGTTGTATAAAGAAATACAGAATATATCTGAACATTATTTATCTTTAAAACACATATGGTAGGTACTGCACAATTTTACTTTTCATAAGTAAGCTAATGTGGATTTAACAATATTAATACCATGTGAGCAAATCATGCATTGGCCAAATAGTAAAATTTCAGTAATAAAATACAAAAATCACATAAAAGAAAATTGATGTATATTTCTGCTACTATGAAATATCACATATACAGAAAAATTTAAGCTTCTCTATTTACATCTCAGTGAAATCATATGGCTAAAATGACAATTGCCTTTGCCTTTCAATTCACACAATGAAAACCTATGTTGTTAAATGAATGGAAATATTTAGATAGCTTCCATTTAACTATGACAGTTGTAAATTTACAACATTTATCTTATAAAGGTCAGAATAGAGAACTCTTTCTTTATTCTATAATTCAGGAAAATTTTATTTAAAATAGATACACTCAGTCTCAGAACTAAGGGATTTCCAATATATGCATTAGATGTTCTATTTACCACTAAAATATTTCATTTCCTTTTTTCCTTCCTTCCCCTTTTCTTTCCAGTCTCCCATTTTATTCTCCCCCACCTTATATCCTTTCTCTACTCTCTTTTTCCTCTATCTCTCTTCCTTGCTCCCTTTTGTGTTACCTATAGCCTTAGACTTGCTAAATATAAACTCTACTTTTAAACATTCCCCAATCCCAGATAAACAACTTGACAGAAATAAAAGTTATATGGATGAACTCTTTGTTGTCATGTGTCATAGTTAGATACAAGTTTCAACTTGACAACTGAAAGATCAAGCTCTGAACACAGTGGTTAAGAATTAATAGCTGAGTCCTGAACAAGCCTACAGATTGTCTAACTGATAAGGAAATCCCAGCCTGTGGTTGGGCAGGTAGATAAAATGAAGGGAGCTGGTTAAGGAAGTTGGAATGCTAGTCTGGCAAGTGAGGATCATCTCCTCTCTCAGCAGTTATATGGATATGGTGTGGCCAATTCCTTTGGTCCTGGTGTTGGTATGAGTTCTCCTGCCAGATTCTGCCATATCTCTGAGGGATGTGCTGGACAATGGTAAGCAAAAATAAAACCTCTTGTTCCCTTTTAAGCTGTTGGATCATGAATTTATCAACAACATGCATGCTAACTGCAATACCATATTATCTGAAATTGAAAGGTTTGCCTCAGTAATGCATACTACAAGTGGCATATGAGAATAAATCCTTATTTAAAAGGCATTTTAGACATTAGCATACTCTGCTAATATGGACACAGTTGTTTCTAAAGTAGGGGAACATCAATCTCCAAGGAATTTCTTACAAAACTTGATACTTGTAAATAAGTTGAGGAACTGCATGCTAGAAAAGTACTTTCTAGTTATAAACGTTTACTAGACTGCATATATGACAAGTATCTTCTCCTTATCTATATGTCATTCTGCATTTCCTATTTTAACTGTTACATAAAAAATGAAAAATAAGATGTCATTAGAGAGCATAGTAACAATTCTAGAGTATTACTTAACAGTTTTTCTCCTCAAAACTTGCCAAGGATCCCTACAAAAACTGTATGATTTAAGGGTCCATAAACTTTAAACTAATTGTCCTAACTCAACACTTGGTACCACATATATCCCTGACAAAGAAAAGATCACATTTGTAAATTCACGTGAATTACCTTTGAAAAAGTTAGCAGCAAACCCTGCTTTATTCACAGTTCCATCAGAAACGAACTTCATCCACAATGTATTAGAAGTAGATCGTATATCTTCGGGTTTATCATAGCCACAGAAGCGTCCAATCAAAGGGCTGTTTTCACTAGTTCCATCTCGGACTTCTAGGTGGTCATAGGCACAGCTGTCATGTCTCTCAATCTACAGGAGGAAAGTTGTGAGATTGAGTGTCGTGATTAGATAGAACAAGTGCAACAAGTGCAGTTGTCAGGCGACAATGTGTTCACAACGTCCCAGCACCATGGATGGAGCACACAAAAATGCTTGCCACATGTTGATAAACCACATGCCCATTCCCACACAAAGGACTTTTAAACCATCTTGAATGAACTATGGAATAATATATCCCTGTGGGTCAGGGTCAACAGAGGTCATTGATGATTGATTAATTGATTTATTAGGTCACACTGTGTAATCCGGGCTGTCCTTAAATTCACTACCCACGGTCTCCTGCATGCTGAGATCATAAGAATGTACTGCCAGGCCTAGGTAAACTTTTTCCAAAAAGGAGATAAAACTGCAAGTAGAGTTAGCAAGTAGAGTTAAATAAAATAATGGTGCCTATAATTGTCATTAAAACTTTGGGCCAATGAACTCATTGTATAAATTCTTCCTGGCCTACAAAATTATTTTTCCATAGTTAGAGTGGCTGGACATAAAAGTGCTACTAGAGTCTAGACTCCCCACTGGCTTTCTTTGACATGAATTCATCTGGATCAGCTCTTATCTAGATAAACTACCCTCTACTCTGTGAGCTGAGGGAAGTCAGTCTTTTTTGTTTTGTTTTGTTTTATGACCAAATGCCAACACTAGGTCAGACTATTGACCTGCGATGTTTAATGGAGAACTCAAATTAATGGAAGTTTTAGCTCAGAATTTCTGAAATCAATAGAATGAAAATGTATATATTACCATTTACATTGTAAAACAAATTCTAAATAAAATCCTATTTTTGCACAGAAACTAATAATTGCCAATGAAATCAGCTGCCTATTTGAAGTTGAAAATAGAAGATATCTGTGAAAATAGAAAATACCATGAAAACTATTACATCTTCTAATTACTGATTAATGTATAACTCATCAATTTTTATAATGGAACTACAACCTGAATGGAAGACAACATTGGTATGATTGGCCAGAGATCCCCTTCCTGAGTTAAGAATACATTACTGGTGATAGTCTTCATCAAAGATATCAACAGGGAAACCAGAAAAAAAAAACATATTTAGAAGCAAAATTTTGGGCATAAAAGTTAAATATTTGATAGTCTCCTTTCCCTAATCACAAAACATAACAGACTCATTCTTTCAGCAAATACACACAGCCATCCTTATCTGTGCTGCTGTCAGTGTTTGATAGGTATCATTCGGGAAATAGCAGAAGATTTTGCCCTTTGAACTTGTATTCTGCTAGTAAGTAGACAGGAAAGGAATCATGCACAAGTTAAGCAGCCACACGAGAACCTATTAAAAAGGAATAAATTCTATGGAAAATCTTGGGAAGATGAAATGGAGTGATAAGCATAAGAAGCTGAAGTGTGGGACTGAAGGCAGCAAGTACAGACAAGACGAACCTGTGAGGTTTAACAGTCATCATCAATTCATCTTTTTCCTAAAATAGAAACCAACGCTGAACCAGTGTCAAAAATGTAGGGGAAACAGGAAAAGTTTTAGCCAAGAAAATTTTGCTCAGATGATAAGGATGACAGAGAATGAAGTAATCCTGATTCATGAATTAGGTTAGAAGCAGGGAGAAGAAGAAAGAAAAGAAAAATGGATTTAGAGTACACAATGACACAAACACTGATAGTGGAAGTCACATTCATAGAAATTAATCACAGAATTTCACCTTCTAAAAGCCAGGTTAGGCTAAAAATTAGCAAGGCCATTAAAAAGAAGAATTTTAAATAGACTACTGTTTAATTATTTATAATACTAATAGGAAAGAAAGTAACACAAAACCACTGAAAATGAAAAAAAATTCATATAACTGATTTTGTTCTGTCCATAACATGTATGATCTCTTAATTCTAATGTAATACATTACTTCCAGTTTTATCGTACAGTTAATTCACTGTAAACTAAAACTAGAGATTTAAATATTTTCTATGTACACATGTATATTGTGTGAACACTAAGGATTCTTCCATTGGCATCTACATATGGATAGCATTATTTACATATTAAATATATGCACTTAGTACATAAGGGTAACACGACAGAAATAAAATATATACTGCTTTCATACATAGTTAAAGCTAGAAATTATTTTGTTTAACAAGTGAAGCATACTCCTCATATATCTGAATATGTAGTATTTAAGTATGCACTATATTTCACACTAATCCTAGAAGACCTATGAATGATGGGAATGTTGGCATTTATATGCTTTTCCAGATTAGTCCTCAGTGTAATGCCTACATAATGACCCTCCTCCAAATCCATCTACTTAGGAGTAACCACAGTAAGCAGAAGTGAAAGTGGGTCTTCTTTCATTTACGTCATTTCTGCATGATTTTCTTCAGCCATATCAGATTATCATATTGATTAATATCTGGGATATATAGAAATTAATATGGTTGGAATTACTAACTGAATCCATGCCAATAACCTTAAGCTCTATGAGAAAGAAAACAAAGCCAATGACATATAAAAGCCAAAATAAATTAAAAGAAAAAAACAAAAGTAGTTGAGTTAAATCATGGATGTAGTTCAAAGAACTGGGAGCTGTAAGCATTGTCTTGTACAACTAGACATCTAATGGATATGTTCTGATAATAATATTGTTGACTGATTACAGACTTTAAGGTAACCAGATCATAAATCATCTAAGAATGTAGCAAGTTTATCATAATGTAAATAGGCCTGATATATTCACAGCAAGCACAGAGAAAGTGATACTAAGCTTCAAATGCTTTTCAGGAGTCTGAACTTGAAATGATACTGGAAATGAATCTAAGTATGCAAAGAAGAAGCAAGAAGAACAAAGAGTAGCCAGAAGCAATCAGCATCACATTTCACCACTAAGTGGAAACTCATATTTTTAATATCTGCCTAGAGAGGAATCATATAAAGAAAGGATCAACAATTTGTATTTAACAAGAACTAATACAATTAGATTTGTCCTGAATTGGTCAGCCTCTCATTGTAAAACTATGACAATGTGCAGAAATTCATGGCTACTGGTTATAGGAGAGCTTTATCTCTGAGAGAAAGTCAGTACTACTGGAAGAGGCCAGACTGGGGCTCAACACCCATTCACAAGCTTGTTTACATTGCACATGTAGTCATTCATTTATATATATACATGAGGATATATACACATATCAGTTTTTACCTGCAGGCCCATGTTCAGATATACATGAGCAATAGTCAAGAAATGGAAACTACCCGTATATATATATATATACATATATATATATACATATATATATATACACACATACACACACACATCATATATACATGAAAGGAAACATTATTTACCCTTAAAAAGGAAAGGAAATTTGATTTGCACTGCCATACAGAGGAAACCTGAGGTCAATATACTAAGTGAAGTAAGCTAAGGTATCAGTCCTGAGTCCTTTTATTTATATGAGAAAAAGGACAACAAAGATTCACAAGGACATTTAAAAAATGGGATTTCTTACTAAAAGTGGAAGGAATGGAAAGTTACCTTTCTCTCAGTTCATAAACAGCTTTTTAAGATAAAAATTGAACTAGAATATGGTCTCACAGTATGAAATGAACTTAACACAACACTTCTGAATGGTGCATTAAGAAAATATTGTTTTACACTTTTATGTTATTTTATTATAGTAAGAAACTCGACTCTTACAAAGAAAATTTAAATATGATAAAGGAAACTCAATATGACATAATAAAATAGAAGTTATGCCATTGAAATGAAACAATATTCATGAATAACCTAACACAATGGTGTGTACTTGGGAAAACATAGAAGGCACTTTCTGCTATTGAGGAATATAGTAAAGAATACCATGACTACAAAAGCAATATAAATAAGCATGAATCATTGAAAAGTAAATTTATTTTAATAATAAGAAAAATGTACTAAAGTCTAGGAAATGTACTGTTATCAATGAATGGAAACTTGTAAAAAAAGGAAACAACAAATAAAATAAACGTTATTGAAAAGTTCTGGCTATAAAATATGTGCTTTCCAGTATGAGACATCAATGAGAAACAGACATATCCATGACTGACACACAATGAAGGGGAATCCCCAATGTACAAATGTGGGCAGTTTTGAAGACACAGTACAAGATATACCAGTGTGACTCTTCACAATAAGAGTGATAGAAACATAGTATGTTAATTTAATTTCAGCCACTGAATTATCAACTACATGACCTTAGTCAAGTTTATTTAAACTAGGAGCATATAATCACAGTCTAAACCATAATTCATGAAGAACTAATTCACACCCCTCTTTTACAGTCATTAATCAAAGTTTATTTGTAGCTGAATACCCCCAAAACAGTACATATCAAATGAAAAGAAAATGTTGATTAATGAAGACTTTCTTATCTTGGTTCATTCACAAAGACTGTGTGCATATTTTATGAAAGCTAATAAAAAATATTGAAAGAGACAAAGGGTCACTTCGTGTCAGACTGCTCACCAAGAAGCAAGGAAAAAAGTCATGTTCACAGTTTAGAATGTTTAAGCTCACTGCTGTGATGTGTAAGACAGTTAAACAGCTCTGGCTTTCATAAGGAAGTATCATTGGATCAGAGCGTATAGCTTTGTTGACAAGGACCTCAAACTTAATCCCACTTGAATTAGTGCATGTAGGGATTAAATTTAAACAAAAGTAAGTTCTGGGTTTGTTTCATGTCTTTTATGCTTTATTGACATTTCTTTGAAGCAGTTCTGTAAACATTGCTATCCTCCCAACCCTATTTGTGCTGCTCTCTTCACATGCCAGAAGTTCTTGAATAAAGTGCAACTGGAGGCTTCTTTGCTGCTAATACTCCTGCTGCCCAAATAAATCTCAGAAAAGGTTACATTTAAATACTTCTTACATGTTGGTATCCAAAAACATATTGGTTTTTGGATATATATATATATATATATATATATATATATATATATATATATATCCAGTACCAGAAAGGAAACTTCCCATCTTTCTATTCAGGATGATATAATAAACTGCCATGGACTATAGACTGGAACTGACAGATTCCCTATCTATCTGGCCAGAGCCCTCTTCAGTAATTTCTCACTCTGCTTTCCTATTGCTAGGAGCTCCCATATGTCATTTACAAAAGGCATTCTGGGCACTAAAGATTCTGAAAATCAACACTCCTATGAGCTACTCAGATTGCTTCATCTTCTGTGGGAGTGAGCAGTTCAATGTGTGAGTTTTAAGGATACATAAGCATTCAAAACACTGTATCTTGCAAATGGTGTGGCTATTTGGTCCTTCCAAATAATGTCTGTTCCCATTGAAAGCAGTGTTGAAATTCATTAACAAAGGAATTTATTTAGATTTTCCATAATTACATTAAATTGAATCAGTGGAAAAGGTAAAATTATTAGATAAATTTGTGCAAGGTATAAATGATAGCTATCTAATTGGTTCTTATAGTAAATATTAACAGAATGAGGAACTATTTTATCCTAGTATCCCTTAATCTAAAGGAAGATAGAGTCACATAGAGAAGAAAAAAACAAAATCAGTTTCAGAAACAAAGTAATAACTGAGCATAGTGAATAAAAACTGCTTTGCCAAATAAAACCAAAACAAGCTGATCTTCAATATACATTTTTCAATATAAAAGATTTGACCTTTATATTACAGACATAGTACTTAAGCAAAAACAAATTAATGTCAACTGAGAGCTAAATTAATCTAAATGACTATTAGAACTAGTAAACTAGGTATTGTTGTATTTTTATATCCACAGTACTATATCTACTTATATTCTATAAAGTTGGTGACACTACTTGATTAAGCAAATACAGATTTATTGCTCCATGGTTATCCAGGCTTAGGTTTCTGTGAAATTGTAGCTACAATTTTTATCCACCAACCTTGCACAATCTTTTTAAAACTGTGTTTCTGTTTAAACACCCTTTAATATATACTGACAATTCATTGACATTGAATCCTCAGCCAACATTACCAACTCCTGCTTGGATGAACTATATCCGACACATTCTTTTAATAAAGCCTGCTAGAGCTGTTGCTGTGCAAGTCAGGTGTTTGGCAGGTGTCTGTAAATGATCCAACAAATGATGAATGGAATATTGATTTCTGACTTTGAACAATTTTGTGAGCAGATAATTTGCAAATAAAATTAGGATCATTCCCATTGAGTGGTATGAAGCGTAGTTATGAACCTAGAAGGTCTAAATGTCTAATTCTTTGTTATTTCAGGATTTCTTAGAACACAAGCTGTGGAATCTAAGTTCAGTTATAGAGCATGTCATACTAGGTCCTTAATAGTCTAAATTACATTTACTTACACAGTCTTTGGCATGGAAACTCACATGCCTTTCTTAAAGAAATGATATTTAAATTTCCAACCACTAAACTTTATTCATTCCCATACACAAACCCATATATTCATACTTTCCATTATTAAATATTAATCATAAAAAATTGGTGCTGGAGGTGTGGTGACTAATACCATTATGCTATGCAACCTTATTTTTGTGAGAAACTGAAAGTAAACCGGGAAATATATAGATCTGTAGCATGAAATCAAGTAGCCAACAATGTAGTGAACAAGCATTATGATAGTTTAGAGACCATTATAAGAAAATAATGTAAGTAGAGTTGTTAAGCAAGTCCATTAAATAAGAAATAAATATGTCTGAATAAGGAGAGCAGTGAGATGAAAGACATAGAACTAGAGGAATGTCGATAACAAATGTCATATAGTTGGAAGGTTGACACTGTGCTTGCATGAGTATGTGTGTGCGATAGTTAATCTTGGGTATCAACTCGACCACACCTGGCATTAACTAAGATCAGATGAGACCACCTGAAGAGATTAAGAGGTTAACTGGATCAACACATTTACAGTACAAAGACCAGCCCTAGATCCAATAAGAACCTCCATAGATGTCATTGGAACCTCCCAGTAGTGGATCACATAAAAGGAACCACAGAACAGAAGCCTGGGAAGAAGAGAGACTCTCCAGGTATCCTCCAGCCAAGTGAATGGTAGAGACCTAGCCTGCCAGCTTCAACCAGCCAGCCATGTTGCCTCTGCTGTGAAAGACTGTTATCTCCCCTCTGGAATCCTAAGGTGAATAAATCTCCCTTTCTCCCTTAAGTTATTTGACTTTGGGGGTGTGTGTGTGTGTGTGTGTGTGTGTATGAACAAGAGGACACTTTGAATGTCTGTACCTGTGGAGGCCCAAGGGTGACATCAGGAATCATTCTGGACTGTTCCACCTCCTTTGTGCTTTGCTCTGGGGTTTTCCTAAATTCTGTCTTCTGCAGTCAGAAATGCAGGCTGCTGCCATATCTGCCTGAGATTTTTTTTTAACATGGTATCTGGGGATCTGAACTTACGTCCTTCTGCTTTCAAAGCAAAGGCTTTATTTAACCTCTGAGCTTTCTCCCTGAGGTTGGCAGTTTTAAGAAAGAGGAGTAGAGGATTGAGAATAAAGGAGTAAGAAGAGGACTAAGATCAAATTGCAGAATGCCTTGGTTCACAGTAATTAGATCTGCCTTTTGTTTCACATACCATGGAAGCCTTCTAGGTGGTTTTGAGTAATTCCACAAACTAATTTACCTTACAAAAGCACCATTGTGTACAGAAAAGACAAGAACAAGGTTTAAGGCCTGAAAGTCTTACCAGGTATTCCAAACAAAAGGTGTGGGGGAGGAGAGGGACAGAATGTAGCCAGAAAATTGATGGAAGTCATTATTTTAAAGGTGAATGAATATGGTATAATTTGATTATCAAAATTAAGAGAAAGGTTAGACTTGAAGAAAATTCTTGGAAGAAGGGAGGGAAAGAGGAAGGGGGAAATGAAGGGAAGGAAATAAAGCATTAACTATACTAGACTTAGATGTTGGGTAATAATTTTGATTGGCCTTTGGTTTTTCTAGGTTTTCACTTAATAATATAATCATAATATATTCAATAATATAATCAGTTCTTAAGAACTGATTTCTCTGTTCTTAGATTAGAAGGACAAATAGCTCTATAACATTACTTATGTAATAAAACAATTCAGTATTCCATTGAGTTATATATTTAAGGAGAGTTCCTCTTTAACTCACAAAGTGCCAGAAGACATGGGCAATGTGACATTTGAGTATAAAACATAATGAGGGGCTGGAGAGGAGGCTCAGGGGTTAAGCCTTTGCCTTGCAGGCGGAAGGTCCTGAGTTCGGATCCTAGACCCCACAAATAGACTCGGGGGGGGGGGGGGAAGCAGGGGCGGCCTGCATTTCTGGTCCTGGTAGGGCGGAGCCTGTGAATCCCGGGGCAGAGTAAACAAGGAGGAGGTGGAGGCAGTCCACGGTGGTTCCCGAATTCGTCCATGGTTCTATACACAGGTACACACACACACACATACATAACACACACACGCACACATGCATACACGCACAATTGAATAAAAAAATTTTTTTTAAAAATAATGAAATGCTTCCAGTAATTTAGTATGCCTAAGCAATGTTTGCAACCTCACCAGTCCATTTCAATAATAAAATTCAAGTGTGAATCAACTGCAAAGAAGTAACGCATATGAAACACAACATGATCAAAGTGGAAAATTTCTATTTGTGTGGAAAGTTAACCAGCCATACAAGTGGGTGGACAGGTGCAAAAGACACGTCATGACATGGCTTGCAGGTACGGCAGCAGGTTCTCTGGATCCACTGATCTGGAGATGTTTTTTGATAAACTCCAAAGTTCTAAGACTGGTTGGAATCTTATTTTAATTTAAGTATTCTGTGTTACTATGTAAAATTTAAAAAATGTGTATTTTTTCTCATAACAAATGAACTGTCTGCCTTTTAAACTTCCTGAAGATAAATAAAAGTTCTACTACTTAATGGACCCTCCAAGTAGTCTTACGCTAGAAGCCCACACATTTGTCAAAAAAAAAGTTACCATCAGCACTTCAAACATTCTTATTCAAATTGCACAGTAAATGTAAACTCACTTTAATCTTCTCAAAAATGTCTACAACAACGGAAGGGGGGAAAATCAACCTTTTGCTCTTGATGTTACATTTTATGGGCCATCTTCTGATTCTTCTCTGATTAAAAGGCAGCTGTCTGCTTCTTGGCCCATTTAATGAGGAGTCCCTTGAATGTCTCTGTCATTTATAGCGACAAAGCTTTCCTAGAAGACTTTTACCTCAAAGGACTGAAATGTTAGTCCAACATGGTAGCCCTCGGACACTGTGATTCTCCACACACATTCTTTCATTGGTCGATAATCATCAGGATAGTTAGGAGACTGAATCTGTCCTTCATTTTTCCGTATCTCACCTCCACAGATGGCTGATGAGAGCAAAAATTTAAAAAAAATGAATAAAGTTAGCCATGTTATTTTATTTCCCTTTCCTCTTACATAATAGTTAAGTAAACACCATGTGATGATGACAATCATGACTGTTTGTACTGCTGTAAGGATTAGACATACTATAATAAACATCGCGCCTCGGCCATTAGCATTAGCGAATGGTCAAGCGTGAGGAATATGTAAGTTTTAACCAGGTAATGTCACATCTTCACAAACATAATTATTTTGTTTGTTTTCTGTTGTTTTAGTATTACTTAGAGAAGCCCTGAGAGGCTTTGGAAATATATTCTAAGAGTTTGTTCTGTAATTCCATGAAATGTTTCATTCGGTACTGTGACCACAGGTAACACAGCTCGTTAGCAGAGACGCTTCACTCTGAACAGAGCCCACTGGATCCCTGACAACAAGCATGTGTTCAACATCTGCAGCTCCTTCCAAACAGTTCTTTTCCCAGCAGAGCAGTAAATCTTTAAAACAGAATGTGTCCATCATTTAAAACTTAAAGAGAAGCAGGTCTCTCCTAGTCTGGATGTTCACTGCATGCTTACACTAGGGTCTTCCCTGCCCACGACCTGGCCAGAAAGGAGTGTTTTACAACCAGAAAGCACAATGCTGCATTATTGTTTGAGAGAAATATAGAGCCAAGCATGTAATAAATTCTCTCTTGCATGCTGATTTTCTTATTTAGACAAAGCATGCCTCAGAAATTTGCACAATCGCTCTCTGTGCAGTTCCTTGTAACAGAGTACTTCACCAGTTCAAGGACCAAGCAGAAGAAAAAACTCAGGACAAAAGAAAAATTTAATTTGCATAATATTTTAGTTGTATCATGCAGCAGATCATTAAACATAAGAACACTTGTTCCATTTGTTTCCCCCCCCACATACACACCACATCACTGGGCACGTTTCATTGTTACTTTATCACTGACATAAAAAAACATGTTATTCTTGCAATCAAATATGTAGATAGTTTTATTTCAATCACCTTGTGAATTTTAAAATACTGGTTCAGCAAATTTCATAATTGCAGACTATGGTTTCAATTGCCAACTGTGGTTCCAACACCATTTTAATGAAACTGAAAGGAATATCTCTTTTAAGATATCTAGAGGTGAAATGACGTCATAAATTCAATTGGACTTGCCTTCATAGGCAGCTGCAAATCCTTTTCCCACCCAATTACTGCTGCTACGAAACTCAATCCATATTCTGCTGTCTGTAGACGTGAGAACTTCAGGCACTCTGTCCCCACAGAATCTACCTAAAAGAAAAAAAGAGGAGATTAAAATAAAGATATTCGAAAATATGATTCTGTGTTATACTTGACTCATCTTTCATATTGCCTCCAAATTAAATAAAAATACATGTATGAATGCATGTTTACTCTATCATCTGTCTATCTAACTATCTGTCTGTCTGTTTGTCTATCATTATCTATCTATTTCTATCTATAACTTTTAATCATGTTTCTAACTCTGGTGATGAAAGTAATAATTGTGCTAATATGTCATAAAGATAAATAAGAATATCATTGCAGCTCCTAAGAAAGCTAGATAGATGGTACAGGATAACCTGAGTTCAGCTACAAGACCTCACATAAGAATGCCAGGCACAAATAGAGGTATCCTGCACTTCTGACAGTGGCAAGTGGAGTCTAAGATACCCCAGAGCAAAGTAAAAAGGATGTAGAGCAATCCAGGATGGTTCCAGCAGTCATCCTTGTGCCTTCATAGGCACACATATTACCCTCTAATACACACAGAAACACACACGAACACACACATACACAAACATGCACTCAAGCATACTTGCATGTTGCCCCTCAACCCTCGAGCAATCAAGTCCTCATAAAATTAAGGGGGGAATTAGGCAGTTTTAGAATAGCCATGCTGGGCTGGTCTCTGAAAGTCTTGGAAAGTCATCCCCCACTGCTGGAATTACCCTGGAGGAAAACCCCCTGTTAGGGAGGAGCTGACTTCAATTCTCCACAGAGATAAGGTGGTTAATTTCCCTCAACCCTTTGATTATGAAAGGATATACAGATGAGTCCTCCTTAAGCCCTACCTTGAGGTGGGCACAAGACCAACTGGGTTGGGCCTTGAAAAGCCATTTTCCAGGGCTTACCTAACTATATAAATATACCTGACCCTGGCAGCTACCTTAGTGTCTGCCCCACATGGCACTCCACATTTAGACTCCATGAGTTCTTTTCCAGCTCCTTGCCCTCCATGGATTCTATGCCTGGAGAACATGAGTTCCAGGTACTTCACATCTGGAGTCCTTGAGTTCCATTCTTTCTCTCCTCTAATAAACTCTACTTCAAGAAAAAAGGTCATATGATACACCAGGTAGGGAATATGACTCTATGGGAAATGACAAAGGTGCAGATCATTGTGAGAAAAGAGTATAGGCTGACAGCTGGGTCGTTCCAAGGAGGGTACAATGTGCACCAGCCTCAAAGCAAAGTCTTCTGGCCAGTTTCAATGACAGCACCTATCAGCACCCCAACATCTTACATTATGATATACTCTCCTCACCAATAAAGTCACAATCCATGGAGTCATAAGCATAAGTCATAAGCAGAAGTATAAGTGTAGAAGTAACAGAAACCTTGATTCTGAATTCCACAGTTACAAAAGAAATGAATATAATACCTATTAGACATTTCTTTCTTCCTCCATCTTTCCACAAAGACTATTGCTGACTCCATGTCTGCATCTGAACTTGGCTTTCACATGACAACAAAATGATTAAATATGACAAATCACAAGAAACAATTCTACAAACATATTAGCTGATGATTTGTTTTGAAGTGCATCACCTCACCATACAAATAGTGGTAGCTTATCTGAACAAAGCAAATCCCCTTCAAGAGCAAACAAGTGAGACTAATGTTATCCAATTGCACAGTAAATTAAAGGCATGTGGGAAAGGACAGTTCTTCTTCAACTGTCTTGTGCATGTGAATTGTCACCACATCAGTTTAAATGTAGCTCCTAACTTAAGACATATGAAGTGGGAATGCAAATTTCTAAAATTTCAGCACTTTCCCAGTGAGTACCATGCTTTCATTTTGAGAGTTACTCCTTCTTGAGCCAAATCTTCCAAAGATTGGTGGGCAATGAAAAAAACACATAATATGCACATCATACCAAATCAACTTGCCAGACTACTCTCATTGGTCTACTTCAAGCAGATGGTGTTCTGAAAGGAAATGTTTTGTGGAACTTTAGCTTCACACTTGATATCCTAATGTGAAGTCAGTGACATGCTGTCTGTATATACAGCAAATCAACAATTTCTTTCCCTTGCGGTAAGAAACTAAATGTAGGAAACACTTGTTTCTTTAAGCCAATTTAGCATATCAGCTCTTTATTTGTTCTTGTTTTAAACATTTCTTCATATAGATGGCTTATAATTCAAATACTGCCATAACTTTTAATATAATAGTGTCCACTCTGCATGTTTCATATATTAAGGAAAAACTTCAGTACAGCAAAAAAAAAAAATCTTAACTAAGCAAAACTATATCTAAAAATAAAGGCCAAAGTCACAATCTCAAAGAAAAAGATCAATGCAAGTTGCTGCTTGTATGCTCATAATAACTCTTCCCCTCTAAGTAAAGCAGAGGGCAACAGTGTACTGCCTCATGTGCCTTATTAGTGGGGCTATGGTTAGATGCTGGCAGATGGCATTCAAGAGCACAAATTCTGAGCTGCAGTTAGTGACACAAATTGCAAGTGCCTCTCTCAGCCACGATCTTTAAAGTACAAATTGTGATTTCTATAGTTAAAGCACATATGCTTGTCACAAATAACAGATATCAAACATAATATCTGACAACTCAAAGGACAGGACAAGACATATATATAACCAAATATATTTACATGTGCACTTGTGCCCACACATGCATGCACACACATATATACACACACCCACACCCATACATACAACCACATGTGCATGCACACACAGGCACACATGCATGCACATACACACTATTTATCAAAGGTATGATTCTTTTATAATATTTATTTATTTTTGTGTGTGTGCTTGCACTCATGCATGCATGTATCAGAGGGCACTCTGTGTTCCTGTGGAGGACTAAAGGTGACTGGAGGACTAAAGGTGACTTTGGGAATCATACTGGATTGCTTCTATCTCTTTTTTGTTTCACTCCAGGATTTCCCAATCTCCAGCCACCAGGGACAGAAGTGCAGGATGCTGCCAGTTCCACCTGGCATTTTTTACATTGGACCTGGGATTCGAATTCAGGCTCTGCTGTTTGACAGGCAGAGTCTTAACCCCTGCACCATCTCTCCAACCCCAAAGCTTTATTCTTATTAAACTGAAAAGGAAGTACAACATCAGGGTTTCCATGACAAGCACAATCCAAGAGAAAATTGTGCTCATTGTGTTCAGATCCAAGGAATTACCTGAAATGTAAACTAGTTTAAATTAATTCATCATTTATTCTTGAGATTTGGGGTAAAGGTTGAAAAAAAAAAGCTGAAAGTATGCACACTGTTAATCGCATAGATTTTAACCCTAAGGAAACTCTTCGAAACAGAGATGTCTCTATCCTGGGGAGAAAACAGCCACAGTTACAGAGGAGATGAGCAGGATCTTACCAAGGAGGGGTGATTTCCTCCAGTAACCATCTCTCACTTCAATGTAGTCATACCAGCACAAACTACTCTTGTATAGGTCCATTGTGGTAAAATTTAAGACAATCTGTGAAATAAAACACAGCATGAAGAATAAAAATGATTTGAAACACACATAGTGATTTGATTGCTTAGAGTTCTGTTTCCAATGACCCCAGGCAGTTATCTAATGGACTTCTTTCTTCTTTTCTATGTCCCTACAATCCAAGCAAAGTTCCTATATGTTTTAAAGCCACATTATCTGATTCTTATTAATACTGTGTGTGTGTGTGTGTGTGTGTATGTTCATATATATAAGTGCACAAAGTATGGATGCGGGTACATCTGTGCATGGCATGCCTGTGGAGGTCAGAGGTCAACCTCAATTGTTAACACTCAGGTTTACTTTACCTTTCATTTGAGACAGTGTCTCTCGTTGGGCGGGAATTTTGCTAAGTAGGCTAAGTTAGCTGACCTGTCTCTAATCACCATTTCTGGGATTATAGGCATGTGAGATCATGCCTGACATTTTTTTACTAGGGTGCTGGGGATACAAATTTATGAGACAAGTACTTTAACTTTACCACCTGAGTTATCAATATAATTAAAAGGCCAATAGAAACACACTTGTAATAATCGAAACAACATTTTAACAATAAATCCAAAGTTTCTGTAATGTTACTTTGCATAGTTCTGAAACAAACAGAAACCTTTATTCGAATAGTTTATTTTGAATTTGCCTAAGATAAATATGACTTAAACCATGAATAATTTCAATTTTTCCATGAATGACTTCTTTTTAATAATTTCTTTCAAAGAAAATTAATCAGATTTCTATAATTACTCTAACAATAAAGACCGTGTGCCATCTTTCCAGAATATAATATCATTTTGTGCTGAGAAGTTTAAATACAACCCTAACACTTGATTTTATTCTCTTAAGTATAATCAAAGGCAAGGGCTGGAGAGGTGGCTCAGGGGTTAAGCCTCTGCCTTGCAGGCGGAAAGTCCTGAGTTCGGATCCCAGATCCCACGTATAGACGCCAGGCAGAAGCGGGGGCGGCCTGCGTTTCTGGTCCCGGTAGGGCGAAGCCTGTGAATCCCGGGGCAGAGTAAACAAGGAGGAGGTGGAGGCATCCTTGGTGGTTCCTGAATTCGTTCGCAGTTCTACACACACATACATACATACACACACACACATGCGCACACATGCATACACACACAATTGAATAAATAATAATAAAAAAAATTTTAAAAAGTATAATCAAAGACAGATGTAACTGCTCTCCTCTAGATCCAAGAATAAATATTAAAAGACTTTCATGTTAGAAACCTTGTTCATATCCCTTTATTCTTCTCTGTTTTCAAATGATGCTGCTTTTTATAAGGATAATTCAAAACAATTCTAGGAAAGACAATTTTCCCATAGCTTCAAAAAATGTCTTTGATTTCCAAATAATTAACTCTTTTATTTTTACTTGATTAGACATAAAAGAGTATGAAATTAACACAAGAAATGCACTTTTATAAAATAAAATTCGTTTTGAAAATTTCAAAACCTCATTCTAATACTACTCTACTTAATATATCTAAGCTGTTTAAGTTTCATAGTAAACTGAAGTGGCCAAAAGCCATAAAAATCTGAAATGCTTCTACTAGAAGACTAACTTGTCACACATTAGAAGAAGTTTTTTGTGGAAATGTAAAAACTGAATGGATACAAGAACTGTAAGGGAATAATTTGAGAGAAACAGAGAAAGATAATGTAGTCATTACCCCTTAATCTACAACCAGAAAGCCTATGAAGCCCCCTTTTTAAGGAAAAACAATCCAGAACAATCCTTCCCCAGTATAAAAATCCAAACACATTAACTGTTTCTTACGGTACCTTACATATAGGCACTTACAATGCCTTACGCATAGGTAGTTAAGGTGCCTTACATGTAGTAATTTTTGGAGCCTAAAACCTAGATTCTTAATGGAGACTTATACTTAGGTACTTAGGGCATCTTATGCATTGATACTTACAACTCCTTATGCATAGGTACTTATACCACCTTACACACAAGTACTTATGGCGTTAAATACCTATAGGTATTTAAATGTGTCTTACATGTAGGTGTCATGATGGTTATTGATGCAATTTTACCACAAAGTTGGTTTCAACTCTCCATTTAGAACATGTTCCTCACTGATTAAGAAAGGATAGAATCTGCCAAGCACGAGTGATTAATAAAGCATTTTATATTCACAATCCATGTTTTGGCATAATTTAGATTTAATACAATCACTACTTTTTGTTTATATTCACTACTTATACTTTTTCTAATTTTCCCCTAGATTTGTTTTTACTTTCACATAATTTTGCCATTCCAACTATGTTTACAATTTTTCCCCAAATATCCAAGGGCAAAGTGCTGATAGGTCTTCCTTCTTTTTCAGTAATCTTCCATATTTGATTATAAACATATTTCGTTTTCTAAACTATTTTTGCTAAGTTCCCAAAGTATTTTCTCCTCCAATACAATTTCAGGTTGTTCTTACAAAACAGTTTGGAAAATAATTCCTGACTCTTCCACCTAAGTTCATGTTAACTACGAGCCCTCTACAAATGGTAGACTTCACTTCTCCCTATGGTCTCATTTCATATTTATTCACTCTCTACAACAGCCATGGCGTTTCAACTCCGCACAATCTTGTAAGTACTCACTTTGTACAGGAGAAACGACAAAGACTAGGAAACAGACATGAGAGAGACTCCACAACTGCTTTGGTGGCTTCTCCCTTAGATTCTATAATGTCCTACAAATAGTTTCAATTTCCTCCTAAAAGAGGAAAAGAAATTAGCTAAATTGGGAATATGCATATCATAGAGTTTCACCCCAAACTAAAAACTATGTGGTTGCACCACTAACAAAAAGTTGATATGTGAAGTTTTAGAATACTCTACACACACCCACGCACACTTGGATAGAGGATAATTCTGAACAGAAAACTTTTGTATCTTGTTTTTAATCTTCTGGCTTAAGTGCCAAACACCATGGAGAAGAAAACCATCCTGACACTAATAAAAAACACAGAATCCTTTAGAAGTAGAAAATGCGATCGAGATAGGATTTCTACAATTAAATCTTAGGACTTTGACTGTAAAAGCAAAATTCTGGCCTTTGACTAAGGTTGCCAGCAGAATCCATACTTGAATTACAAACCAAAAGTACTTGGGAAAAGTTGTTTCGTATTATACTAGTTTATGTAAACATATCGCATCTTTCAAATAATGATAAATGAGTCATATTTAATGCAAGTACAACATTTTGCTTCTAATGGTAATAAGCATCAATTTGAAATTAATTACAGCTTCCTGGGAGCAGAAGAATGGAACTGCAGAAAATATAGAATGACTCTCAGATTGCTTGTGATCTGGACTGCAAAGATGATGTGATTCCATGGCGGCTGAGTTTGTTACTAAAAGACTTTTCTGACAATGCCATAAAGCCTGAATTCTGGAATATCAGCAGTTCAAGCCCACACTATATGTCTGTAAGTCTCCAGAGGAAATGTGAATGAACTTGTATCAGCACATGTAAGACAATGGTGACTACCTAAATAAATTCCTTGACATCATAAAAAAACAATTGAAACAGCATTTGCATCTGTGAAAGGGCATAAACTTTTCCCATTACACTGATATTATTAAAAGGCTCTATAAGGAAAGATTTCAAAACAGAAGCAGTAGGATAAAATAGATCTCTGGATTCATACTAGAGAAGACTAAATAGATCTAAAACACTCTTTGCATTGACTGCACAATTTTTCTCAAAATGAAGTTGAGAAACCAGAGGTCAGGAATCAGTGAATTATAACCATAAGTAAATTTTGCCTGGAGCTTATTTGTATAAAGTTCTATTGCAACTGTTTTTTTTTTTTTTTACCATATCGTCTATGTCAGATTTCCCACCATATTATCAGAAATGGGTGTTTGTGATAAACCTGTTGCGATGGTTTAAATGTAGATTGTCTTCCATAGGGTTATGTGTTTGAACATGGTCTTGAGGTTGAATGGGAACCTTTAAGAGGTAGAGCATTATCTGGGAGCTCACTGCAGTGGGATCTGTCATTCCCAGACCTGCATAATAACTGACATACCAACATGCCCCCATAGAGTATCTAAGAACTCAGGAAAGATGGGAACTTATAGTGCAAACTTGTGGGTCTAAAGATGGATGACTGAAGGAAAATGCCCATATCAGTGGGGTGGCCTGAATAGAGGTAACTTGATATATCAAGGAGGCCTGAGTCCCTATAGGAGTAGACAAGGCAGAGTGAACACTGGGGTGATAGAAGCATACAGCCAGGCTGGCAGGAGGGAGTGTATGTGGGAGGGATTGGCGAAGGAAATGGAGGAGATGGGGGGACAGAAAAGCTGGGATGAATACTCAATGTTTGTAAAAGTAGGGGGAAAATGAGGTGGATCACTGATGGGGAAATCACATCACTGGGTTTTGATAGCCTGGCTCTCTTCTTTCTGGTCTCTCTACTTCCTGGTGGCTTTTGCGGGATGAACCTCATGGTCTAGTCATCATATCTTCTGCTATGTATTCTCTGTCATAAGGAATACTATCACCTCTGGAACCACAAGCCAAATAAAAACCCTTTCATTCCTTAAGCTGCCTGGGTTAGAGTATTATCTCACAGCAACAGAAGAATGTGACTCCTATGAATGCAGAAATGTCAGCTATATGTCATTCCCACAAAAATGTTCCATTCCAGAAATAATTGACCATTAAAGTTTTGTTCTGCTCCAAAGTCATATTACATTGAGTGGGAAAATATTTTATCTTTTCCTACAACCAGAAGCTCTTCTTACTTAGGGCATCAGAAGACTTGGCTTCAAGTTCAAGCTCTAGAATCTCAGATTTCTACTTTATTTAAACTTTTTGATCTGAATGAATGCTCCTATTGGAAAGACTTGTCATATATCAGAGTTATCATAATTAAATTTCAAAGTTTTTATTGGATGTTATATAAAAAAGCATTTAGATGGTCATAAAGTATCATGATATGTTCGTGTGTTTTTTTACTTTATTTTATTCTATTTTTAGTTTTACAAGTATATCAAGTACATATCCCTGCTTCCCTCCATTCCCCCTCCCTCCCAATACTGTTCCTTCCCTTTATAAAACCATTCCACTCCTTCCCACCCTCCTGCCTGGCTATTGCTTTTTTTTTTTTCAATGTGTAATGCTTTCTTTTTTATATTTATTTATTTATTTTTATTTCCACTCATATAAACTTAACAGGTACACCGGCCCCTTCTCTCCCTCCACCCCCCACCCTCCTGTGCTCCCTCCTCTCCTCTTCCCTCCCCATCCCCCAGTGCCTCCCCCTCCCATCCCCGGAGCATCCTTTAATGAGCATGCCAAACTCTCCTCTGGGTCCTCCTCTCCGATAAGGTGCAAGTACCCAGTGGCATTTTCCAGAACCATTTCCTGTGTTCCCTTTAAGCATGGGAACACTACTGTGGCTGTCAATCCCTTGCCTCCAAGGATCCTAGTGCCTTAGCAAACGCTAGACTTTGTGGGGTCAATAGTGCGTTGGACATTGCGCAGGGCATGCAAAGTCCAAATGTGATTGCTTCGGCCCTAATTTGTGTGGAGTATCTTGCATATTATTACTCCTCCCATCCTTGTGCTCTTACAATCTTACCGCCCCCTCTTCTGCAAATTGCCCTGAGCTTCAGGATGGGGAAAGATTATGGCTCCCGGGGTTCTCTCTGGTTTGTCTACTCTTGTGAGGCTTCAAGTTCAAGCTCTAGAATCTCAGATTTCTACTTTATTTAAACTTTTTGATCTGAATGAATGCTCCTATTGGAAAGACTTGTCATATATCAGAGTTATCATAATTAAATTTCAAAGTTTCAAAGGCATAACAAATTGCCTCTCCTCGGACCGCCCCACTGATCAGGGCATTTCCCTTCACTCATCCAGCTCTAGTCCCTACAGTTTTCACTGTATGTTCTTATGTCTGTTGAGTTCCTTGTTAGTCGATGGGAGCATATTGGTATGTCAGTCTTTATGCAGATCTATTAAGGATAAGTCTCACTGCAGTGAGTTCCCGGATGCATCAGTCCTGCCTTGAATGGAATGTCTTGTCCTGTAATGGACCTTCCCATTTTTAGATTCTTACAATCTTACTGCCCTCTTTTCCACGAGGTTTCCTAAGCCTTAGAATGGGGGAAAATTAGGTTGGCCTGATTCTGGGTGAACACTGCCAGATTGCTGGTATTCTGCATTACCTTGTGTGTTATTATCTCCATGGTATTCAGGCATCTTTCATGACATAAACTTTGAAAGGAAATGCAAAATGAGGGAAAATAAAAATCCATTTTCCTTAAGACTGCTATGCTGGGAAATATACAAAATACCTTGATCTTAATTTTTTCATAGGGAAACTAGCAAGTTAGACTCATGATGCTTCAGAAACCCCTGAAAAACACTATTGGTTTCTGACATTGCTTTTGATTAACTATGATAACTAAACTCTTCAGCTGAAATATCACATTCTTAAGTTGCAGGACATAGAGAAATCAAGCTAGAACTGGCCAAGGAGCTTCTTCCATACTGGATAGATTTCGTAGTATAGAAGGTGCCATCCAAGCTGCTCTGGAAGAAAGGTGATCAAATGTCCTACTCAGCTCTAGGGCTACAAACATGCTCATTGGTGTAATAGTGACATTGTTGTTATGCGGTAACCAGTGGCTTTGTGATTGGACTCAAGGCCTGCTGCACAGAAAAGAACTCATGTCTGAAGCTATAAGCCAGGTCAAGAGATCATGGCTGGAGAGTTCATGGACCTATGGGAGAACCTACCACTGTCTTTTTGCTAAATGGGCAATTGTGTCAAACTGCTTTCTAAATATTTACATTTTCATTCATATACTAAGACTGTTCTCAGACTTTGTCCCAGATACACCTTTTTTTTTTCTGTAGCGAGCTAGAGTTACTATAGATTTATAATTAGTTGAAATGCAGAGAACACTGACTATAGAATGATGGTCCCAAACAGGCTATCCGTATACACTCTCCGAGGCTCAGAAGCATTGTGTCAGACAAGGCAGAAAGAAGGAAAAAGTCAGAAGTTGGGGAGACCCGCATTTGACCTGTGGCAATGGCATGATGTGCACTGGTGAAGTCACTGCTGCATTGCTCTATGCAGAAGATCTGCACAGAATTCAGCCCACCAGCATTTCATCCATAATCTATCAAGAGAACATATCAGTTCTAAATTCTAAATATATATACACCAAAGAAAGACAGACCTCATCACACAATTACTATTAAACATAGAGTGGCTGAGTAACTGCTACAAAGTTAATAGTTGATGATATTATCACTACATTCTCACCCTTTGGAATTAAATGACATCAGAGATCAAATGACTTCTTGTAAGAAGTTAGATTATTTCAACAGAACACATGTGCTTTTAGTAGTCCATAGAACTTTCTCTAAAACAGATCATATATTGAGCAAGTCTTACAAACATAGTGCATTTTAAATAACCATTTGAATTTTTAAATTTTATTATTTTATCATTGACTACCATTCAATACATGTTTTGTATTTTTCATTACACCCGGCCTACCTTCTTAAGTGACAATATCTACATGCTGCAATATCCATAAAAATGTCACCTTCCCCTGAAGTTCTTGCATGGTAAATGTTACCCATCCTATCCCTGGATGATTCAATAGTTTCATGAGATGTGCTTTGGTTTTTAGTCTTCATTATTTGACATATCCTACACTGTACGGTCTTATAAATCTCAGAAAAGCCTGGAACCCATTATATTAGTGTTTGTTCATTAAAGTTTGAGATCTATGATACTCCTTTTCTGCAGCAAAAGAGTCCTGAATATCAAGTCATGTACAGTTCGGCTTGAATTCTTCTTACCCCTGTACTATATCTTGAGATTTTTCACATTTCCTAGTACTTTCGAAAATTATCAGGTATCTATTCACATGGAACTCTCAACAAGATCTTAACTTTCTTAAATACTTGATAAGATATTTCAATAGTTAATTTTCAAAGTTTTGCAATGATACTGTTGGGTGTAAAATCTTGTAAGATTCTGAAAATCAAATATTCATTTTTACACATCAGAAAATACTTTTGCTACAATCAAAGAATTATCTGTGTAAAAGTAGATGATTTTACATATTATAAACACACATTACCTGTTGGTTCTACATGTATAAAACATAGTAAGTGATCAAAAAAATCTTTGTAAAAGAAAACATTTGGATGAAAGTTTTCAAGTGGGGTGTACACAGAAAAAAGAGCAAGACTATTTTAATTCTATTTGACACACAAGCAATCTCCCCTTGTTGAAAGCTAAATCAATTCTAAGCAACTGAATGATCGATACTGTGTGTCTGCCTATTCAGCACACCTGGATCATTAGCTTCGCTGTCTTGTCACACGCATAATTGTACAAAATCAAGAGAATGGAACAGGAATTGCTCTGAACCTTGGAAAACACTAGGAAGATAAGTAAGGGGATGAATGAATCTTGTTTTGCAAGTGTGGTAAAATATAATAGCATTCAACTTGTGGTTCTAACCATTTTAAGTGCTCAATTCTGTTGTAGTTAGTGCTTTTTACAATTATTTTAAAACGTATTTTTATCTTACTTTAAAAAGAAATACTTTCTCACATAAAAATGCATGCTTACTCTAGAAAATAAGGGACAAAGAAGAAGCAGAATCTATTCATGAATTCTTCAGATAGAAGCATGTATTATTTTGGTACATAATCATTTACAGTTTGTTTCTAATCTATGCAGTTCAAAGATTAGACCTTGTCACATAACTGATGCTCAGCTTAGTATTTCATTATCACATCAAGCTACATACATTTTTTTCAAATTGGTGTTTTACTTTAGTTTTCAAATTTTATTTTGCTTCCTGCGTTTTTATTATTATGAACAAGTACTTTTGCACATATTCAATTAATTGCTGTAGGAAAAATTTCTTGTTGAAAGTGCAAGTACATTACTTAGAATGTCATACAGTAGAGAGCCACTAGCAGAAAGTGGTATGAGATCCTGCCTGATGAAAAGAAAGTCTCATTCCCTTAATAATAAAAGAAAGCTAAAATGAATTGTAATCATAGGCATTCCCTAGAAAACAGAAGCCCAGAAACTCACTGGTGTTTAATCTACTGGCATTCTCTGGATCCCCTATTGAAATAAGGGCATTACCTGAGATCATAGGGATTTCTGCTTGAAGTAAAACTCAAATCCAGGCCTGCTAGTGCAGAATTGCAATTTCAGAAATTGAAAGTGTGAAGGCAGGAGGATTGCAAGTTCAAACCTGCGCTGCAATATGAGTTAGAAGGCAGCCTGGGCAAGTAGTAAAAGCTCCTTCTAAAAATAAAAAGTAAAAAGGAGCTGGGGATATACCTTAGTGGTAGAATGGTTGCCTAACATACATGAACCCCTAGGTCCAATCCCCAATACAGCAAAATAATCATAGAAAGAATTAATAATGTTGCTAAGCAAAGCATGCTTGAAAAACCTCAATAGGAGACAGAAAGAGAACTCCTTGATGGCATGAATTACCTTCTCTCCAGGCGTGACCGACACTCTCCAGATGCAGTGTGTGTAAGAAGGGTAGCCATTTGGGAATCCTGGGGAGGAAAGGTTACCACTGGATTCTTGTAAGGTTTCTCCACAGGCTGCAGGGAAAAAGATAGGAGCTTACTGAATAATTTTTATGAAACAAATGGATACTATAAATAATGTGTTAGAAATACATATTTGTATTTCATGAGGATCTTCTTTTTCTTTCTGTAGCCCAGGCTGATCTCCAACTCCAAATCCTCATTCCACCAGGGATGATAGGTATGCATTGCCCTGTCCAGTTCCAAAGTCTTTACCGTTCTTTTTACATTTCTTATAGAAGAATTTTAGTATATTTAATGACATAACACTACATAACCATAAATCAAAATAGTGAGATACTTAATTGTGTATTTGCAAATCTCTCTCCTTCATGGAAACCTTTGCATTCATAGCCCAGAGCCAGCAGCCAATTTAAACAGCACATATATTTATGTAGAGCCAGTAAATATCTAGTTATATCACCCTGAAGCTCCAAGAAACCTTCCATCAATATAATCAATGTGAATGGAGGGTAACTTTAATAGTAACTAACTGTAGACTTTAACTTGACTATTTCAAGGTTTAAAAATTTTTCTAAATGATAACTATTAGGTGTTAAATACTATACCAAAATATCTTATATGATAGTTCAAAAATAAGAAAAAGTAAAATTAAAATCATCATGGAGCATACACATTTGCAAACTATTGTAAATATTTGTTTATTTTCTTTTCTCATTGTTCATATATAGAAATTTCTAGAAAAGCAATTATATGTTTTTTTCTTTTCAAACTTTTCTTATTCTTTTGAAATAATTAACAACCATGTAAAATACCAAATTATCAGTGATGCATCATTCATGTTTGCAGTTGCCCAAGTTGGTGCTTGACATAGTTCTATTATTGTTTTTCTATTGCTATGGAAGACATCAGATACAGTGCAAAGAACCTAGATGGACTTAAGTATCCAAAAATGAACAGACTACTTTATATAAGATAGCTGCATTCATCTTTATAACCTTCATTTAAACCACCCCCCCAAAAAAGCTGTCCCTTTTCCTCTGAAGAAGATGCATCTAAATGAAGAAATTACCATATTTCCCAGTCAAGACTAAAAGCATGTGAACTCTTGTCTCATCAGATCCTCAGTAACTTATGAATTATTCTGTATATCTTGTGTTAAAGAAAGATAATAGCTCTGAAAACATAAAACAGCTATAAAAAAGTCTGAGATGCTATAAATATTTATTCAGAAAAAATATAGATATCATGTTTACTCAGAAAACCAAATTTAAAGGGGGATTGAGCAACATGTTTACTGAGATGACCTAGGAAGATAAAGGGAAATTTACAATAAACTGAAAATCCTCAAGGTCTAAAACTCATAATAGAGCATGACTACTGAATATTCTAGGTCACTTCTGAATGTTATCATACAAGTAACCTTAGGAAAATGGAAATGTGTTAATATTCTATCAACATAATGTTTCTTAATAGGCTCTGTTCAGAGGACAAGGAATGTTTGGGCATTGAGTGTATTTCAATGAAAAGCTAAGTATAATAATAATAGGACTAGCAAGATAGATTAGCACATAAAGGTGCTTGCTACCACCAAACTTAATGACCAGAGTTCAGTCCCTGGAATCCAAAATTTGTCTGTGACCTCAACATGCATACTGTAAATGCATGTGCACATGCACACACATGCACACATGTAATTAAGTAAATGAATGTTAACAAATGCAGTCAAATGTTTTATTATTTTCCTAATGACATTTATGAAATTCACATTTCCAATGAGCCTTTCTTGTGATACATGAACTAAGCTGTCAAGTGACACAAAGTAGTTTCATATATGAAATGTACTTATAATTAGCTATTATTAACTGCATACTATAAAAGTTGTGATTTTCTAATGCTCCTAATGTAAAAAATTTGCCAAGGTTACCTGTTTTTTTTTGTTTTTTTTGTTTTTTTTTTTTGCCATAGCGATACCACTATCTTATAAATTATTCTTGTGAAAACTTTAAGTAAAAAACAGAGTACTATTATATCTACATGCATGAGTGACATATATCCATAAACCACATTTTTCTTCATATAGGGGATCGAATCTAGGGCCTTGCACATGCTAAGGTACCTCTTTATACTGAACTACATTCTTGGGTCTTTTTTTTACTCTTACTTTTTTATCTAAAGATAAGATTTCACTGAGTTCCCTATACTGGCCTTGAACTCAGACTATAGCCTGGCCCTGCTTTGAATTGTGATCCTCTTGTCTTGGTCTTCATTGCAGCTCAAATTACAGGCATGTGCCAACACCTTTTGCAACATTTAAAGGGTGATTCCAATATAAGCATCACATTGTGAATAACTTGGTAAGCATCAGGAAAAAAGTCTTTCAGTATATGGCAATGCTGCACAGGTAGACAGACAGCTACAGATATGTTTGCATGACTCAAAGAAAGCATTTTAAACTTCACTTTCAGTATTGAATCATAAGACATAAAAAGTTCAAAGTACAGGCTTGAATTTCAAAGTTCTCAACTTTCTGAACATTTAAAGAACCTAAATGAAAGTAAATTTAACTATTACAGTAAAATTGGAAATACTTCTTTACAAATTTGATATTAAAGAATGAAGCACTTTAGCAGAAATTCAAATGCAATTTGTTTGTTTGAATGGATGCATTATTGCTGTGTCCTATAGTGAATTACAAATTTCTTAGCTATTGCTACTTTACTTGTTGTTTTGCTGCTATTTGAGTTTCTATCCTATTCAACAAAAAGATTAGCCATATGCCAGTGAACACATTTTAATTTGCTGCAAATGAATTAATTCATTCTCTTGTATATACTAAAGAGAAAGGATTAATACCAGAAGTTTCATCCAACCTAAGAACCCTACCCCCTAAAAATTTATCATATGCGTAGATGCAAAATTCTGATTTATTGCACTCACATAATTTTCTCCAAAAAATAAATACTAAAACATTTAACTTGGACTTTCCTAGTTAAATTTATACCTAGATGGTTAGTTCAGTGAATGTTTCCAAAAGAACTTTAAATAAATCAGTCCTGTGGAGAAGAAAGTTTCTTTGGATAAACGATTTGTGTAAAGTCTATTTAGACAAAATTAAGAACGTTTCTTTGTCACATTGAAGACTTCGAAAGTGAGAGTCAAAGGAGGTACATTCCAGTTGTGAACACAGAATTTCTCTTCTTTTTTAGACCATTAAAATACTTGTTTCCCATTGGGACATTGCAATGAAGATCTTTTTGTAACCACTTTATTCAATCTTAATAGCTTTCTAACAACATGGTTGGCACATATTTTTCAGCATACAAAAGATAATAAACTGTCAATTTTAATGTAACTGATGGTGTTCCATGCAAACAAAGGATCTGACACTGAAAGACTATTCTTTTAATAATGCCAAGAAAGAAATTTTTGTCTACAACATCACTGCAATCACTCAAAAATCATCAACCACGTTCTTTAGCTCACTTGCTCATTAATTTAAAAGATGTAAATGTACCATGTGCCATCCCTCATGCCTTAAGTGTGGCTTTCTAGGGCCAGAGAGATTGTTCAGTGGGTAAGGTGCCTGCTGAGTTCAATTCTCTCTCTCTCTCTCTCTCTCTCTCTCTCTCTCTCTCTGTCTCTCTCTCTCTTTCTCTCTCTCAAGTAAATAAAAATGTGAATTATAGCAGCTTATTTTTGTTTAGAGCAACAAATGTTCTAGAACTCTTTTCCATCTTTTTATGACAGCTGCTTTGAACCATGTATGTCATTCACTGGCACAAAATCAGAAAGGCAAATAGTTGAATAAATCGTGTCTGGTGTGGCTGGTAAAGTACAATGAAGCCTGATGATGTTGCTGTGTTCATAGTGCAATACCTGGACATCTATACAGCTTTCTTGCCTGTGCAATATCTCCTTTGCTCAGCCGCGTCCGCTGCCCAATCGCAGGACGAATGCCATTATCATCACGGGAGGGAAGAATGGTGTCCAGAAACATCCCCCTGTTAGGACAGAAGCAATCCACACCTAAGTCACTGAATGCAAAATCCTATATCTGTAGTAATCATAGCATGAAATTTATAAATGAAGTCAATCAATAGTTATACTTTAAGCTTAAAGCAGGTTGTAAGGCTTTTGAAATACTCTAGTCAAAGCAGGAAAAAAAATAACTTTATGTGCAAATCTGTGAGACTACAAGGAAAACCAAAGATTAGTTTGCTTTTCCCTTAGAAATGTGCTTCTATAAAAAAAAAAAAAATACTTGCCAGTCTCCCCACAAAGGATACTGTGGCTTTTGTTTTACTCTCACATACAAATCTAAGAATCCCTTGGATAGTCAGGTTGTAGAGCAATTTTTATTCAAAAAGGGGAAAATTATAGAAATAAATTTTGAGGTTGCTAAAAATATATGATCCAAAAACATTATAGAAATAAATTTTGAGATTGCTAAAAATATAAGATCTAAAAATTTAATTTTTTAAATTTTAAGACTTTAAAATTTTTAAACTATTAATTGAAGCTACTTCTTAGATATCTAGGTATTATTAGAGCATATGTTAAAAGACAGAACTAAAAACCAAGAATGCCAAATTTATACAGGACAAGGCACATCAAATATAAAAATTAATGAGTAAAATTTAATCAATGCTTAAATATTCTAATAAAATAAGCTGCAGATAGTTGTGGTAGAAGGCTTCCTATTTTTCCTAATATAGATAATCTAATATTCCAACTACAGCGCATTGGAGATACATTCTAATTCTGAAATGAGCAGAGAACACTAGAGGAAGTATTGAGTTTAGAAGCCAAGTGGACTAGGAAACTCTCCCAAGGGCTTCAGAATCTGGAATGTGTGTATATATATTTTTAAGAAAAGAAAGGAAGGGAATTTGTACAAAAATTATTAAACATATAAAAATTATGAAAAAAATATTTTAAATTGAGATGAATAATGAGACATTTCATTTTGAAATTTTATACGTTTAAAGTACAAGTCACGGAACAAAATTTCTAGCTCTACTTATTCTTCTAGAAAACATTAAGTAGGTACATTTGTAGGTATGATGTTACAGTGGGCAAATTAAACATAAAGGAAATCTGTCCTCTGTGACACACACATTCTAATATGGAAAGAAAAGCATCAAACAAAGCAATAAGAGCCCAGATAGTGATGGGCTCTATGGGGCAAGAAAGAAATGGGTAAGGATGGATGTGGGTCATGAGATAGTGCTCCCACTGAAGAGTGGTGGGAGCCCTGGTGCACAGGAGCCATGCCCATTCTCAGGACAGACACCTGTGGCCTCCCTTCATCTACCCATCTCCCATCTTTCTCACTTGCAGCACGATGTGTTCGGAAGTCAGCAGGACTCTGAGTTGTCCAAGACTAAACCCAGGCACGAGGAACTCTGTCAGACTCAGAGCAGACTTTCCATTTGCTGTCACATAAAGCAACTGAGATTCCTGCTCAAAACTAGGAGATTGTTAAGATGGATGATCTGTTTCATTTCCCATAGACTGGAACTTGGAACAAAACTTTCTGTAACAAAATGGTGGCAATGGAGGCATCCTGAGGCTTGGTACCATCCCTCAAGAGCAGGACCAGGGGAACTATCTCACAGAAAAATGGATGCATATTCTGGTCTTTGCTTCATGGTTATCCATAAACTGTAAAGCACCATAGAAAGTAAGTTCTTTCTTATCGTGCATTAGTCAGAACATAAATAAAATTCTCTTCCTTTACCAATTCCCATTTCCTAATTTATTTTGAAATACAGAGAACCAAACATCCCCAAAATTATTAGAACTACATATATTCAACAATGGAAAACATCATACTCTATAAATAAAACTCAATTGCGTGTTTATGTGCTAACAAATATTCAGAAATTAATCCATATGAATCTCATTCACTATGACATCACAAAGTGTAAAGGCCACCTTTCAATATATGGTGGCACAAAGGAACTGGTATATTCACATATGAAAGAATGAATTAGGCCCTTTTTCTTATGTTATTTACATAACAAAACTCAAAATGAACTAAAGATATAGACATAAGACCCCACAATATAAAACCCCTAGTAGAGAACATAGGTAGTTATATTATGACACTGAATATTATCATAATTTCCTAGTTCTGGCATAGAAAGTGCAACCAATGAAACAAACACTAGACAAGAAGGTCTATATCATATTTTAACCCTTTCATGTACCAGAAGACACAAGTAATAGAATAAAAAGGAAATCTGGAAAAAGGGAGACAGTATTTGCTAATTACATATGTGAAAATTGACTAATAGTTGCCAAATATAAAAATAATTAAACATCCTGATTTGTAAAATGAAAAAAAATTGTTCATATACATTTTCCCCAAATTATTTACAAATATGAACAAACATTCACATGATCACTAAACTGATGCTTGGTATCTTCAGATAAATGAAATTTAAAAAATCACATGTGTGTATCTTCAGCAATAGGATGTATGCTGTAAAAATAACAGAAAAGAAGAGGTCCAGATGAGGATATGAGAAAGAGCTCATATCCTGTGCTCTCTTGTCAGTACAGTAATGATAGAACAAAATATGGAAGATTTCCCAGCAAATTAAAGAGATAGGAATAGTATCCAGCAATTCCACTTCTGGAAAGACACAGAAAAAGCTGAAAGCAGAGTCTCTGAAATCCATTTGTTCATCTATGTTCATCTATGTTCATCGCCACACTATTAAGTAGCCAAAAAAGTAGAACCAAGTCGAACGTCTACTGAAAGATATACACACATACCAAAAGATGTTTTCTACAACATCATGAATCAAATCCTCTCACAAATTATTGTAATCTTGATGAAATATGCTAAGAAAAACTAACCAGTCACAACAGAAAATTGCCACATAACTGTAGATAAATCTAAAGCAGTTAATTGAAACTGGAAGCAAAATAGTAAGAATGTGAGGTAGAAGAAATAAAAGCTCTTCTAGCTTCTAATTCATACTTGGATGACCATCCTGAGAGTTAAAGAATCAAATCCTTCCAGATATTCAGCATGGGCCACAGATAGATATTTTAATACATGAGACATTGGGGAGAAGAAATAAAGTCAAGATATTGTTTAATGAGCATAATGTCTCTATTTTGCAAGACGAAAAAGTCTTCACAACATTGTGGATATATTTAATACTTTTAAAATGTTTAATTTAAAATTGCCGTGAGGATCAAATTTCATTATGTAGACTTAACATCACTTAAAATATAACTTCAAGGAGTTTGGAAGATTAAAATAAATTCATTTCCTGAAGCTATGTATGTAAATACAAAACTAAACATTTTCTTTAGAAATTCAAAAATGAAACAATACGAAACTACTATCTTAACCCATACCACTGACTTTCATAATGTAGAAATGTAGATTTATTTATGAAACATGAAGAGGACAGCTTTGAAGCCATAACCACAATATGTCAAGGTGGATAAATATACAACACAGAGATGGGTATGGCAAAGGAAGTCTGAGGACAGCAAGACAACCCCATGATATAAAGTAACACAGACTAAAGGGAAAGAGATACTTAATCCCAAAGAACGGACTCATCTACTGCAAAGCACAGAAAGAATAAGTTCTGCCGTACTTGCCAGTTCTGATGTTCTGCCGTACTTCCTACATTCCAAGGAATCAAACCTTAGGGTGATACTAAACAAGTTAGTACCATAAGAAAGAAATCTTGGCTGAACTGAGACCCAAATATTAATTTCTTACAAGTTTCTAT
Source organism: Typhlomys cinereus (assembly GCA_023101885.1). Lineage (NCBI taxonomy): Eukaryota > Metazoa > Chordata > Mammalia > Rodentia > Platacanthomyidae > Typhlomys > Typhlomys cinereus. The sequence continues at coordinate 2,054,608 of JALPQD010000161.1, forward strand.
GGAAAACTCAATTTGCTTCCAAGTACTGACCTCACAATAAAATTTTATAACTCTAATTTCATCCCAGATATCTGGTCTATTTCTACTAAAACTCAAATTCTGATTCCAGGAAAAATAGCTATTTGGATGTTATTACATATAAATAAATCTTTGAGGAAATGTATCTATTATATATACTTTGGAAAAGATTTGCTTTCATGTCCTGTAAGCAATCAATTTTGAAGTTTTTTAAAAGAGAATATAAACGTGTATGAACAGTCTAAAAGTTCATTAACACTTGGTTCTCACTTTTTAATGATAACTTGAAAAATTATTGAGAGAATAAATTTGTGGGTTTTTTTTCTCTTCTCCCTGATTTACCTTTAAGAATTAGATGCTAATGAAATCTAGTGGACGCAAAGAATAAGCTGAAATGGGCATATGATTGTAAAATGGATATCAGCAGAGAAAGAGATAGATGAACTCAGTGCCTTACCTGAGAACTACTTGTTGATGGAACCATCTTTAGAATGAAATTGATCAAAACCAAAATTTATTGCAGCTCTAGACATAACATTCAATGATTAATAAGATAATTTTGAATTAATAGCTTGTGAAATAGAATTCTAAAATACAGAAAAGACAAATATTGTCCTAGTGTTCCTTGAGAATTTATTTACCAATATCAATTTTTTTAGCCTAATGGAACAAAGAATGAAAATTCACTGAGTAAAACACAATTCACATACAGAGGATAACACTCTGATTCAACTCTGGAGTGACATACTTGACTTCTGTCTTCCTGATTTCTGTTAAATACTTTGCCAATTTTACATATCATTTAGTTAGGTAATTGCTTTCATTTTTTATAATTTTGGAGCAGTAAGTTGTCTAAATGTGTATTAGTTCATGATCACTTTCAATTTATGAATTTAGCAAGAACTGCAAAAGTACATTTGAGGTGCCTTTCCATGTGAATGCCTATTGTTGTGTGAGTGTTAACCACTGCTTCACGTTTGCATATCTGAAGATGGCTCTATTTCTAATGGCAAACATGGCTTTGTGAGGAACCATGTGGAGGAAAGGAATTAAAAGTCAAAAAGTATAACCTGAGACTCCAACCTTGAGAAGGTGTTCCTGGCATAGTGCATGATGCTGTCGAAATCATATCTTTCCCCAAGAGAGTTCACTTCTCCAGGTTCCATCTTCAGAAAATTATACTCTTGACCTAACAATTGGGAATACACAAAATCACAGAAGTCTTTTAGCTAAAAGAAAAGAGAAGAGGAAAAATTCTTCAAAGGCATACAATTGCTTTGGACTGAAGGGTGGTTTTAATATTTGTTGTTACATTTCAAGCACAAGAAAATATATGTCTTCAGTCTAATATCTAACTGAAAGGGAAAGATTTTATTGGAACAATGAGTTAATTTCTGCAAAAAAAAGGAAAAAATACCAAAAACAAGTTCTGTAGCTGGATCTTCTACATATATTTTTTCAGCTTTTCACAATATTTTTCCTTTAAGAGTATAAATGATGCACAAATGATTATAGTAAGATAGGTTTTTACCTACAGAGTTTTCCAGCTGTCTATTATAACTACATTTTCCACAACCTATTAACATTTTCTTGCTACTTATTTTAGACTTTCTCTCAGAAGCACTCTGGAAATGTGTAGACATTTAGCTACAGTTTCTTTTAAAATAAATGCAAAGAATCCTTTGATAAAAATAATGAAGTTGTACTTTGACAGTATCAATATTTTTTGTTTTTTACATTTCACATCTTTTATTTTAACACTGAATATGTTCACTTTCAATAGATTTTTTCAGATTTCCACTTGTAACTAATGATAACATTATTTTTGAGAGCTGAAAAACAAACAGATAAACATGTAAATTTAAGAGATGATTTTCAAAGAAGTTATGAGCCAGGTTTTAACAACTAGAACTGTCATAGATTTCAATTGAGGGACAATAAGGGAATTGATTTTAATATTAAAGAAAAATGTTTCATAAAATTTTCTGTAAGTGAAACTTAAACAGCCTCAGCAACACATATGAAGTGACTACGTGCATTGCACAGAATTTTGCTTTTCTGTTCCTGATGCTTGTGAGGTGAGTCTCTAGGCAGATCTATGAAGTTTTATTTAGTTAGGCTATGCCTCAGGACAAACCTTAGGAGAATGTCCTATTTGTATAATTGATATGGAAAAACCCAGCACATAGGAGGTGGGATTGAGCAGATGGAGAAAGAGAGAGAGCTAGTTGCCATGTTAGCAAGTTGACAAACTAGAAATAAATATTCGATATTGATCCTTGGCAGCTGGAGATTGACCCTAAGTTTCTAGACTCATGTAGGTTATTCTACTTCTCTGTGACTGCACTCTGAAGGTAATTAATAGCTAATCTCAAATTTACAATCTAGTGTGCAGCTAGAATAGGTCAATGAAAATGGTCACAGGGAATTTTTCAACCACGCTTCTACCCATGGTCCACATCTTTTCTTTTCAAATTTTCTTAATTTAATCTTTGTGGCCTATTTTGATTAATCAGAAGGAACATTTGTCACTTAAGCATGATTTGAAATATTCTCAAAACATGTCTACTGTTGATTTCCTTGCTCGCTTGTGCTTATCCAAAGTCTCCACTGAACTTTATATCTTTCAATACAGTGTCTTTAGCAGGTATTTCTTCAGCACATCATTGATAAAAAATAGAAAAGAACAAATAAAAAAGCTCAATATATTAATTACAGAAAACTCTATAGAAATATTCAGCTCTGCAATGTAATCAGCCAGAAACAGCAGAATGAGAAAACTTTTTCTTTGCTATACTTATAATCTTCATGAATGTGATAGTTAGAAGGACTTTTTTTTACAGTGAAGGTGTTATCACATATAAAACTACCAAAGAAATAGATTTTAATCATAAGCTATATTTCAACTATTCAACACTCTTAAGAATCTGTCTTTTGTGAAGTCACTTTTAAGAGGAAAAATCTCAAAGAAATTGTCAAGAAATGTTGGGGATGACTGGAAGTTTCCCTGAAAGTGACACTTGAAGAACATAGACTCCTGTGGCTTCAGCAAGTGTCATAGCAAACCTCAGCACATTTTAAATCCATTTAGCATAAAGTATAGAACTAAGTACAAAATGGTTAGAAATCATTTAGCAGTATTAGTTCAAGAGCTCATTGCCATTCATAGAAAGCACAGATATTTAGAAATAATATGACTACTTAGTAAGTAGGTAAGAAAGAAAGAAAGCCCGGAACGGGTAATTTTTAACAAAATAAAATTCTGATCCTACTACAAACAATATCTGCACCATGCCTGAAAGGTCAGTTCACAGATCCTGAAGACTCTTACCTGGTTGGATATTCTCTCTTATGATGGTTACATGGTTGTCTCTGTCTGGACGGGTGTGCTCATGCCAAAACCCTATTACATGGCCCAGTTCATGAACAACAATTCCAAACTTATCACAGTTCTTCCCAATGGAGATTGCTTGAGGGCCATTTCCCCGCCGACCCACGTAGGAGCAGCATCTGTGAAAGGGAGAAAGTGGAGATGTCAATGGTGTTTCTAGACTTGACTGGGATGAACTGTAGACTATAGCACAGTCAGAGCCTAACAGCCTGTCATTAGTAATATGAATAACTTTGTATATGCTTTCAAGTTTATGTATGGGAAAACTTTTAATTAATTAAATGTTTTCCAATTTATGTTTAAATTGGAAGAAAATTTTCACATTATTTTTCACACATATTCAGGAAAAAAGTGAGAAGTAATTATGATGATTGCCATGTCTAATGTGCTGTCATGTCAGCAGTCACGAGAAGTGTTCGGCACCCATGTCTAGAGTCACTATGCTGTCAGTGTGGTTATCTGGACAGTTATCCAATAATATTTTATTATTAAATTAAATTTCACTTCTTGGATTAGAAAAATAAAATAAAGTTTATTTATGAAGTATGTTATTAATAAAAATATGACCTCTACTTCTTACTAAGTCAGTTGAAGAACTATTTCCTCAAAATGTGAGATACATAGAGTAGTAAGTTAACTGGAACTGGAGCCTGAATATTGATGAATGTTTACAGCTAATCTGATGACATTTGAAGATGGGGCCTTTGGAAAATGGTTTATTATGAGTACAGACTCCTTATGAGCAGTCGTCAGTGTTTCTGTGAAGGAAGCCCTAGATCTATCTTCATCTCTTCCACCATGGAAAGCACAGCAAGAACAGGTTCATTCAAAAACCAGGACTTTTCTCTCCCATATATGGAACAGACAATGAGAATTACAGTTCCATAGTTTATAAGCAGCCAAGTCATTATAATGAGTTATAGCAAATGAATGGATGACAACAACTCATGAAGAAAAGCAAACAACTTGTAGTAGTTTAATGGATGGTTACATTTGAGTAATTAGTTAAAAGAAGTCAAGCTAATTACTATTTGAATGTAATATTTATCTCTCCCAATGCAAAGGTCTAGTTGATTTCTAAGCAGACTGTTTACTCAGGAACAATGTCTTATCGTTTTTCATCAATTTACTCATATTTATACATACTCAGTGATTGTTTTCTGCCTAAAATACAGTTTCCATGTGTTCACTTGTATGTGCTATATGTGTCTAGGTCAGTGGGTAAGTGAAAGAAGATGTTTGCAAATATACCAGTAAGTGCAAACACACACTAGATAATCACTTTAAAATAAGTTTAATGTGCTATAACATCATACTAGTTATAATAAGTATTGATAAAATCACACCTAAAATACAAGCATTCACATCTTATATCAAAGTAGTTTCTCAGATTACCCTCCTAGATAGCAAAAGAGACCACTAAATAATCAGTCCTGAATATCTCAGAATTCTACTGCACCAGACATGGGCAAATGCCTTTCTGATTAATTTTATTTTTTAAAAAATGCCAAAATTTAATTATTTTGTCCACAAATAACATCCTTATTCTTTCCAATTCTGTAAGCTTTAAGTGTCTATGTGCTTTAACCTGTGCTATGTCAAATTGATAGCTAACTTATATTCTCATTATCTTGGCATCTACTGTGCCAGTTAATTAAGTGTAAGACATCAAAAACAGAATTTTTGGCTATTGGTCATGGAAGGAAGTAACATACTTAAAATTATTGCCCATATACCAAAATTAAGTTTTGATTCAGAAAAACAAAATGTTTTCCAGATTTTAGAGATATTAAGTGGAATATTGCCTACTTTAAAGCAATTGTAGTGAAACAGATATATCTGATGATTATACAGCAACTAACTGACCCACAATGAGTCATTTTTGCTGGTGACAGAGTACAGTAGTTTGTAAAAGAAATTCTGGGAGCCCAAAAGTGAGTATGGTCAATTTATTTAATCCTAAAACACCATTTTGGGCATAACTGCACTCACTGCACTTTCCTGTAATAAGAGGGGGTCCCACAATGGAAAGGAAAAGCAAATTTTGCACTGTCTTATTCATGCAGCCATTATTTCACAATGGTCTGCTGAACTGAGAAAAATGTGGTGTTTTGATCCTTGACTAACTAAAATGCTTGGGAACAGAAGGCTTCTAGGCATCAAGGTAATTGACTATGCCTACACAAATATTAGGCATAGCATAACAAGGTAACATGCAATTCAGGAAGTAATGATGGAATGGTATCAAACATTGCTATTACTGCTAATGGAATCCAGGTTTGGTGCAATGTTCTTCCATACGGCTTTGGAAGTTTTATTTCAGATTTGAGGGTTACTTTTGCCATGGTCCCTTATAATGTTGATTTCTTCACCTTTAGCAAAGTGTCTTTTGTCTTAGAGTTTTAAAAGGTGACTGCAAATTTCTGTCCCTTAAGTTTGTATTGGTGATTGGTTGATGAGAACATCATGAAGTTAGAATTTTTTATGCCTCCACATGTCCCTCAGAGACTAATGGTGGAAGAGAAGGGGAGTGACTCTTCTCAGAAATAAGACCACTGTTATGTTGTTCTTGTTCCATCAAATGTCCATGTTGTCACTAATAGGAACCTAGGAACCCAGGACTAAATGACCTATATATTCACAGAAAGATATGACAGTGGAAGGGAGATTGGAGCAGGAGGAAAAGCTTGAAATGGGGAAAAAATGGGGATGGGGATGAGTAATAAGGGGTCAAAAGGGTATGAATACATCAGGAAAGCCCTGAAAGAATGTAAATAAATTTTAAATCCAGAAAAAAAGAATTATTGTTCCATTATATTTGTTGTACCTCAAATTTTTCTAATTGATGTTCATTAAGTTATTCATCACTATTGTTCATATAAAAATATTAAGTGTCTCCATTATACCATACAAGTATCAAGACAGAGCTCTCCACTTCTGGTCACTGAGTTATCATGTGCATCTGAAGACTTGACCCCATAGCAAATATCATCATTGAATACTTACATGAATATTCACCTGAATTTCCTAACTTACCTACTTGGATGAATAATAACTACTTCAATTTAATTTCCCCTAGATTTGTTCTCAATAAATAACCATTCCTTATACTGACTGACTCATATCTTGAGAGAACTCCAACTTCAAAATTTCTTCCACATTCTCAGGCTGAATTCTGCCTAAGATTCTTTCTCCCACAGTTGTCAATCCTTTTAGCTATATGAGCAGAAGCCATCCACTGCTCGTGGTTTCACTGCTAACCATAAATCCTAGCCATCATTCCTCACTTGGATCATTGGAAATGTCCACTAATTGATCTCCTTTTTCCTGTTCTTACCTCCCTACCACAGTGTTTTCTTAACATCATGATAATTTTCAGATGTCAAGTCAGATTATGCCTTTCTCTAATGGTTTTGTGGTTAATTGTGTCAATGCTCAAAAATATCCATTCTCCACCCTTAGCTGATGATTATGCTTCCCAACCCCACTAATGCTATGTTTGGTCATATAGCTAATCTGCACAATGTTACAAGAAGTCCAAATCATCATTTCTGGAGAGAATCTTGAGGAGCCAGCACATGACTGGCCATGTGGTTGTCACTAGTCCATCAGCCACAGGAAGAGCTCTGTTCAGAGAATCCTGCCCCACTTCTTCATGAGACTGGATAGAGGAGTAATAACTGGAACGGTCACAGCTAATCAATGATGGACATGTAGTTTCAGGGAGCAAGCAGTTTGTTGTTCTAAGCCACTGACATCAAGTAGCCATTTGTTTTGATGGCATAACTTCACTGAGCTGATTCAGTAGGGTTGTCTAAAGTCCTTACCAATGATCTGACCTGGTATCTTGCTTTTCCCTGTCACTCACTCACTCGGTCTGGCTCATCCCCGGAGTTCTTCCATTTACATGAAAACATCCTTCCTGTCTCTATCTATTTCTTACCTGTCCCCTTGTCAGTAATTCTGTCCTCCTAAATGTCCAAGTAGCTCTCTCTATCCTATCTTTTTCAAGTATTTGCTCAAATTTGACCTCTTTCTTATCAGAATTTTGGTGGTAAATGTTATTTTTCACTCTTCTTTCCCCCCACCCCCCAATTTTTGTCCATCCATCTTAGATGTAAGCTCTTTGGAGGAAAAAGACTACCTGCTCACTGATCTTTCTCATATACTTGTTACATGGTGGAACTTTAATAAATATTTCATGGAAGAAATAGAGTATAGCTACAGATTTCTAATATAAGTCACAACTCCAGTTTCCACACCTCTACATTTTCCCACATATCTCCTTAAACTCTTAAAATTCTTTGGATTTGAAAGATAAATACTTTCTCTTATCATGTATGAGAATTAATAGCAATGTCCTTAGATGATGCTCAAGGTGTTGCTATCTCCATGTAATTGTATGTGTTGCTGTGAGAGACACAGAGGTAAGTTATGGCACTTCATCCTTGCCATAGATAGATGTCTGAGTAGTAAACAGAGGTAATATAACTGTTGCGGCTGGGTATAAAAAAAAGTTCCATGGTGGGAAGACATGAGCAAGTGAGACTGGAAAGTGACAGGATAGTGCAAAACATTCTAAACACAAAACTCTCATGAGCAAAAACATAAGCAGGTGATGGTTAATGGGAAAGGCTAGATGACAGGAAAAACCAAGGCAAGGAATAAAAAATCTTAAAACAGGATAAAATAATACAAATCTTTATCATGCACAAAAATAGAACTTGGATGTGTCTCGTTTATGAAATCGAAGGATGGGAAGGAAGAATGATGTACAGATCCAAATATATTATGCATTTAGAAATATGGAAATTGAATAATAATTATTAAAATTAGATAATCAAAAGGAGGCACAGTGAAAATTGGCCCCATTACAATATTAAAGAGATGCAAAACAAAAGTAGGAGGCATTTGTTACCAAAACTTCAGTCAAATTTATAATAATTCAAAGAAAGCATTACTTATTCAACATTGCATAATAATTTGTGACACTACCTCACAGTATTGAGAGATTATGATGTTCAACTTTTCTTAATGTCACTCAAATCAAGTCAAAATTTAAGCACTGCTTTTAAGTGAAATAATTATTTAGGAAAATATGGTAAAATAAAGATGATATAATAGGCTAAAATCTACTGATGTGATATGTTTACCTCAAGAAGAATGCATGTGGTTAGGGCAAGAATTATTTTCTCAAAAAATTTAAGCACTGATTTTGACTACCAAATGTGAACTATGCTACAAGGTGTTACAATAACGGTTGTATATTAGATAACATTTTTTCTTTGGAACATCAGATAATGAATGTAAAGGAAATTAAATGAAAGTATTAAAAATAACTGTATTTTATCACAATCAAGATGTTGCAGGGCAAGGATTCAGCATACCAAGTACTTTCAGAATAAAACATCAAGCTGCAACCAAATCAGTCTTTACACAAACTTACAATTAATTCAAAATAAACAATTTCAAAATAATTGAAAACTTTCATAATAAAAAGACTTTTCAAGTTTTGCACATTGTTTGGATATAGCTTTTATGGTATCATGGTAGATTAGGAAACTTGTGGAAAGACACAAAGGCAGAAACAGGAGAAAATGGAAATAATTGTGAATTCATGAAATTATTTGAATGTCACATAAAGGAATTTGCACTTTTATTCTCAGGCCAAAATTTTACAGTGTCCTGGAATATCAAGGTATATACTTCCCTTCTACAAAGGTAGTAAGACTGTTCTCCTTTTATTTAATAAGCTTTTAAATAAGCTTAAAAGACATACTCCATTAGAGATGGGTATCAGTAAAGCCCACTGGCATATTAAAATATTCTCTCAGAATTTAAGAAATCCTGTAAAATTATTTCAAAGAAAGTATTTGTTATCCTATGAGCAAACAGGAAACCACTGTGGACGAAAACACCAAAGCATCTAAGTGTAGACTCTTGTGCTGACCAGCACATTTCAAAGCTGTAATCATTCCGGTGCTAGCAAGTTGCTGGAGCCAGAAAAGGGAACAGATGACATATCCCAGGTGTGAATGCATAAACCAGGACTTCAATAGGAGTGACTAAGAGAAGGCAGTGTAAAGCTGTCGGAGAATCACACTCCATAGAGTTCAAGGAGGACTGGAGGAGCGGCCAGAGTCATTACACAAGCTAGATCACATGATGGGATTTGGGCAATATTCTTGTTACAGAACACCTGTCTCAACGACAACGGAGGAACATTTCTGGAGCTAATTAATGCACAGCCCGCTCTGATCAGAGAATAGATTTGCAAATTTTCTTAGTAAAACTCAGACTTTTCTTGGTCCAAGTATTAAGAAAGCTGGAAGAAATGATCCTCCCTATAGTTGGGTTTTTTTTTAATGATCCTACCTATAGTTGTTGGGTTTTGGGTTTTTTTTTTCCCCTTTAACCTTTCAGCCCTTCCTGGGTTCTACTTACCCACAAGGCCTGTAGGTGAACACGATGTAACTCTCTTCGTCACTCCTCTCAATGAAAGTCACACAGGTGTGCTTCTCCCAGTGTCTCATGGCCTGCTTGAACATGGCCCGCTGGCTGCCTGGAAAAATACTGACTTTAATAAAACAGCTCCAGCCTCAGGGAGGGGTGCCTTATGCTGCTCCCCAATCTGACCAGAGGTTCATAGTGCCAACACTGCCGTCAGCCAAAGTCCAGGACACAACACCACGAATGAGTCATTGCGAAGATTTGACACTCACTTTATAATCTGAAGTTGAAAGGGCACAATCTCTATCAACATGTGGGTCAAGACACTACAGGTGTAGTGCACTGCTTCCTGGCAGTGGGAGAAGTTGGCGTCCACATGAAAGGTCACTTTTAAACACCATTTCAAAACCAGAGCAATAACGTTTTTAAAAATAAATTTTAAACGTACGGACTTCATTAAAGCATACAATCTATACATGGGTTATTATTGGAAGAGGAAAATACATTAATTTGTGCCACTTGCCTAAAGTAATTCACAATCATGTGTGTGTTGCCGCTTACAAGTGTATATGTGGTATTATTAAATTCATAAGGTACTTTCTCTTCAATAGTTTTAAATGATAAAAATCAGAGTAGTACTTTAGACTAAGAACACAACATTAAAGATACTTTTCAAGTTCCAGTATATTCTAAATTAGTATGCAACGTTAGTGGGATATTTTTCAAGTTTGAATGGACAGTGTGTTTGCTATATTAATAATCTATAAAAATGTACACTTAATCAGCATGAAAGACATACATAACACTGCAAATATCTCACCACAATATGTACACAATGACAATGCTTTCCCATAATACCTGCACGCTGGCAATATTTTATCATAATATGTTCACACTGAGAATATCTTATCATGACATGTATACACTGAGAAAATCTTACCAGAGCATATGCACACAGGCAATATCTCACTACAACACGTGCACACTAGCACTATTTTGTCACAACACGTACACACTGGCAATATCTTACCCCAATACATGCACACTTGTACATGTACATGTATACGGAGGATATCATGCCACATACATGTCATGCAACACATCTTACCAGTGAAGTTGCCTCCTATGACATAAGGAATAACTCCTCCAGGCCATATTCTTTCTGTTCTTGATGTAGCAGCTCTGGGAACTCGGTTCTTCTCATTTTGCCCTGAGAATTTTAGAGGTACTTTTCCCTTCACTGTACTGTTTTGCTCCAAGCCTGCAGTGACATTTAAAATATTCTTTGAAACATCAGTCTTTGGTCAGGGGATCTTTTATTTCTGAAGGCAAAGGCTGAAGTGTCTTATGTGTATATTTGTATAAGCATGCGTAAAGTCCAAATGTGGTTGATTATGTTACACTGTTGAGAAAAACATTAATTTGGTTAAGTATTTCCTGTCAAAATACTAGTTATTAATATCTTGTGTAAGAATTTTTATGAATTTCCAAGTAACAACCAATAGCAGATAGAAGTTGAGCACCTTTTTAAGGTCACAGGGGAAATTTGTTTTTAAGTTTTCTCTTATAGATGCTCATGAACTGTTCACCACAGATAGTAAAGTTGGTATCATTTTGTAAAAGCCTGTGACACCAAAGACTCTTTTGTTATATTATTCTGGCTAAATATAGTTATGAGCAGTAGTCAACAGCACAGTCTAAAATCATGAATGATGCATTCTATGAGTAGCTGAAACAAGTATCATCTTGACCATTGAGAGGATAACCTATCTCCTCTCCAGTCTCCTAAACTTTCATCTCAACCAACAGACAGACACAAAATGTTGCCTGTTCTGTAGCCAGCTTGGATACATATATTTTCTTGGTGGTCTTTGTTATTGTTGCTGTTTTCCACAGAAGTGCATAATGTGCTGCCACAAATGCCTTCTACTAACACTTCCTCCTAGTCAATTCTGAGTGCATGGCCCTGTAACAAAGTCTCAAACACGTCTATCTTGTCAGTGTCCTTGAGCAATTATTTGCTTAGGAAAATTGTTCCTTAAAAGCCTGCACTTAGAGCATTTAATTATTAATCCAGCCATGAAAGAATATGGAGCCATGAACAGCAAATAGAGGACTTTATAAAATATCCTAAAATTCACAAATAGCAGTAAACAAATTCAGCAATAAAAGAATTCGGTATCACAAGTACTAACTGGTTATAAAATTTGAAGTAAGTTTTCTTTTAACTATTTATTTATACATAATTTGAAGAGTCAAAAGCATATTAACTGCTATTTCATTCAGTTTTTTTTGAGACAGTGTCTCACTTTGTAGTTCAATATAGCTCAGAAAGATAAAGGTAAAGGAGCTCTTTCAAAAGGAGAAAAATACATTAAAATTTACGATTAGCTTAAGGCTAACTCATGGTGACTTACCAGTCCCAACCTTCTAAGTACTCTAATTATAGGCACAAAACCACCACTATACCTGACTCAACCTGTTCTTATCCTTAAATGCCCATTAGACAGGTTAACAAAAGTGGCTTTTACTTCAAACCAAATAGTTATGAAATATAGATTGATGTACCCCTATGACTTATAAAAACGTCTGGCATGATAGTCAACTGAAAAGTATCAGCAAGAAAATGAGCATAATGCAAACTTAAGTAAAAAGCTTAAAATTAGCAGAAGGAACATCTCAAATTGCTCCAACTCAAGTGTTAAAATAACACCAAAATGATGAAATGAATTAAAAATGAATTGAAGACTCTTTCTCAGTGCATTCCTTCATGTATTTCACCTAGCAGTAGTACAGGGTTTCACTAAGCCGGGCTTCTCTGTTAGTATACATGAAGTCAAGAATTCACAAGTTTAATCATCAATATACCAGAGCCAATTCTTCTTATCCTATCTATAAGTTGAGAGAGAGCTCCTCGCTTCTTTGCTGTACCATGGTCTCCATTTCCACCTAAAAAAATAAAAAAATATATATATATAGATTAAGTTTGACACAATGTACTTTGACATTCTTGCCAATAAATACTGTAAGTATATTTATACTTATATGTCTCCTTAGACAAATTTTGTTTGTATTCTTTATGTGCTAGGAAAGAATACATAAAGAATGTTTCTACAGGGTAAAATTTCTATAGCAACAAATGCTGATAGCTAAAAATACGGTGTGGGAGAGGTTCAGAGAGCAATCCAAGTGACTTTATTTGGACACTATAACAATTGAGTCATCTATTGATAATTTGAAGCATTTTTCTTCACTATGACCATGTCACCACATATTAGTACATACCACGTTATCCAGAATGACAGCATGTCATGAGGCCCTGCTGGCTGCATTCCAGAAATTTCTCCTCTATGAACTGAGTCTTTTCAGATGTGATTTCAATAAATGGAAAGGAAACATTCCAAGAGCAAATTTGCAGTGCAAGCTTTGCTCCTAAACTTTGAAATAGATTATCAAATCTGATAATACAATCAGCTATACTTTGGAAATCAGCTTGTCTAATTTGTATAATTAGAGAAATAGTCAAAGATAAGAAGCGATAGAAATATCCAATTGCAAAATGTATTCTATTACTTATGCGATTTACAGAATTTATAAAAACTAATCTAAGAAATTTTGTGGCCAAAAAGGAGGTGGGGAGAAGATTAAAGAAGTCTTTTTGGTTTTGCTATTGTTGTTGTTTGTTTTTTAAGATTTGTGATTAATTACAAAAGGTTGATTCTTGTTGTAAGTCAGGAATCAGAGCATTTGGCTACCTCCCCATCTGAGGGTTTACATTCCAAGGCTGGCATAAAATGTTCCTACAAATTTCTTTTCTATTTTCCTTTACTCCTTAAGTATTTAATAAGAAAGAGTATCACTGAATGGACAACCACCATTGCTACTACATCAGAACAAAAACAACTGAACACGTAGTGCTGAGAGCATCCTGGCTCAGGATGTCTCTGGGCAAAAGAAGGAAGGAAAGTCAGAGAAATCCATGCAGAGAGCAAGTTAATCTCTGTCACTTCATTTTCCAATATCAAGTTATTCCTAAAAACGCTTACTAAAACCTGTCACCTGGTTAACACTAAAAATAAAAAAATAAAATTTATTACTACTTGAGCCTCTTAAAAGACAGCCAAATGTCCTTATAAGGCAAACAGGCAAGAGTGCTGACCACTGACTAACCATCTGCCTAACTATTTGCATTACATAGTCACATTTTTGCTGTGCATCTTGAGGAACATTTTTGAAATTTTCCCATCAAACATTTTTAAAAGATGAGGTCATACTTAAATGCATTCATTCCTAAGCAGTGACTAGAAACCTTTTTGAAGTATGACATCTATGTGTTTCAATTGACCATTACAAAGCAACTATGTTTGTATTGGACAGACCTTAAACACATGTAACTAGACACCTAAAAGGACTTACTGTGAGATTAAAAAAAAAAAAAGAAATGTCCTTGCTAAAGTTAAGATAGTTCTTAGATGGGGGGGGGGAGCCAAGTTCCATGCCCATTAAAGGAAATATGTTTAGAAATTTAGAATAGCTTTTAAGATAAATGAAAGAAAAGTTGACAAGAGTAGTTAAATGAAATAAAAAACATTAAAAAAAGAAATAAAAAAACAAGATAGCAAGAAAAGAACAAAACTAATTATGAGAAAGTTAAAATAGAGGATGTTTTTAAATCATATGACATTGACCTGGATATTTGAAATTATTATGTGACATGTAGACATATAGACATGTTGACATATAATGAATGTTTTGTTATGGACTGTACCATTTGTTTCATCCTAAATATTTAAAGTAATGCCCCTTTTTTCTTCCAAATATGCATTCTAGAATCTTAATTTTAAATGAAATAACAAAATTAAATAATGGTATTAACTTTTAAAATCACAGAAAATTAATAGCTCCAAAATAATGAGAGTAAGACTGGAGAAGAACAATATATTTAATTTTCCATGGAGTAGGAGAACAAAAGGAAAAATAAAGAAAGGAATGCAATGAAATCAAAAGACATGGCATGAAATAAGATGCTATAGACAGTTGGCACACACATATCTCAGCATTTGTGAGATAGAAGCAGGTGGATCAAGGCATATCTGAGGTTAGTTCACTTTACATGAGACATTTAATCTTAAAAATAAAAATCAAGAATGAATAAATAAATTTATGGGCTACAAAAACTACAATAACTATAAAACAATTTTATCTTTTTGCATAGCAAATATCCTCCAAAATAGATCACAGGAAAAAATTTTACCAAGAAATTATGAATAGTTTTTAAACTTTTTACAAAAAAAGTATTTTAAATGAGAATCAAAGCAATCTTTGAAGCATCTTGAATATAATTAAATTAAAATTGAAAGCATACATTGAAGTTTTCATAAATGTTATGGGTATAGATTCTGGCTTGGTACTTAGTTTAACATGATGAGTGTGGTTCTTAAATAAAATGAAAATTACAACTAAACTTTCAACCTCTAAATATGTTCATTTTTTATGAATAAAGTCAAGTTGATTAGTAAGGCAATAAAAATATTCATAGCACAGTGTATTTTTTCTCAACTTATGGTCCATACCTGTGATATGTCCAATGTTTCCAAAAGGGTTCTGTGTCAAGTCAATTGTTCTGTCTATTTGAAAGATATTTAAGTCTTCATCATCTAAGGCAATGTCACCCCAAAATACAGCTAAAAAAGAAAATCACAAAGTATTTCAGAGTAAAAATCAATGCAAACAGAACTAATTCTCAAAACACTATTCAGACAATCCTACCTGAACATTAAGACCTGTTACAGTGTAAATAGTAGCCACCCATACCAGGGCACGAGCCCCAATTATTTCGTTTTTTATAACTTTAATGTTTGTGAAGAAAGAAAAATAGTTTCCTTGACAGAGACAGTCATTCATAAGAGACTCAATAAAACTTAGGACCCAGGAGCTAATCTGGAAATTTGTAAAGATCTGATAAGAATGGCTGAGTTTTCTGTGGATGTTAAGCCCCAAGCAAGGCTTCACCAACCAGCAGTATATGTTATACTTGAACATAGTAAGATCTAATCAAGCAGAAGAACATCCCATTGTTCTAGCCAACCATTCATCATATTTCAAATGCTTTAATGCATTTTTTCAAAGATGACATTGCCTTTGAATCTCTGCTAATGGAAACAAAATTACCAATAACACCATTTAAGACAATTCAAGAGATCAAGAGATTCACTTAAACAGCAACTAGGTATTAAGTCATTCAATTTTAATGACACATATGACATAGTTAGTCATTTCTGGAGTTTCTAAATCATTCCATGACCTGCAAAACACTGTGACTATAGCCAGTGACTGCTTCATGCTTCATAACCAAGCAAAGCCATTGTGAGATAACTGGAATTCAGTTATAACTAGTATGCAAGTCTACCTTCAAAAGTTAGACATAAACATTAATAAGAAAGTGAAACGACTTCCTTATTTGGATCAAACATAAACCAGCCTGTTTGTACAATGAGATGTCATTGTAGGGAACTTCAGGAAGCTTGAGAGAGAATAAATTAATCATGGCACTGTAAAACTTTGACAAGCACCTAGAATTTCTGGGATAATTGTTGTTTTGTTTTCCTTTATTTTTTTTTCTTCTCTTACAAGCTTACATTATTTTTAATTTATTAACTTCAGATTTTCTTTGATAAAACCAAAAAAGGAAAAGAAAGAAAATACATTAAAATTTACAATTGACTACATCCATACTTTTTCTTAATTCAAATGTTTTTATTCATGAATTTCAGTGTGGCAAGGAACTAGTTAATTAAAATTAACTAACTTATAAAATCTTAAACTTCAATCCTAAAAGTTTTGAAATACTTTAAGCTGTCATTAGAGATTTATCATGTAAACTCATTCATTCATTCATTCTTTTAATTGACTACCAAGTTTAGATTCCAGGAAAAACTGACATAAGATGAAGAATGAAATATGCTTAAATGACAGAAAGAAAATAGAATTTAGTTTAATGTTGGATATCAGCTGAAAATATGGAATTTTTTTCTTTCTTAAACTGAATTTTCTTTTCAGCTGCTTTTTTGTGCCAAAAACAAAAGCAGTGGAATCATTTTAAAGAGGTGCTTACCATTATTTCCTTCATAGAGAAATTCAGAAAGCGTCAAGAGCTCAGAAGACTATGAGTTTTGATGCCTAAAATTAAATTCAAATTCAAACACTGAGTTTCGCTTCATCCATATGCAGTAGATCCATGGATGCTCCCACACCCACACAGCTTCACGTCCCAAGATGGTCAACCTAAATTAAGTATTCTGCCAATCTTAATGTAGAATTTGTTGGCTTTCATTAAAGTAAATTTCACATTTTGTCAGGTAAATCCAATTTTGCTAGCTTTAAAATTGACATTGTACGTTTTCATAAGGGAAAATAGTTGTGAGCAGAGGTAGACAGTTCTCTACTTCTAATTTAAACACACACACTGCATTCAGTGGATCTGAAGAAGTGTCTAGGCTCTTATTTTTTTACTAGAATTTACTTTTTTCTGGAGGAATAAATTGTCACTCTTTTTTGAAGTGGCTCACTGATTCAGACCTGCAGACATTCAGACATTCAGACACTCCACCAATCATGCTGCAGGCTTCTCAGCCCTGCATTTAATATAATAAACAGAGTATCAGGGGAAAAAAAAGGCTCATAGTGGATTTTGGATTTTTATTTTCTTCTAGTAGATTTTCACTTGTGGCAGGACTTGTGCCACGATTTGTTGTATCAAACACAGATCAGCAGTCCAAAGAGAAGTCACTTTACAGAAGCAAAAACATTACTTCTGAAGAAAAGGAAAGGCACAGGGCCAAATGACACTTAAATGGAGAGAAAACAGTTACTGGGGAACATAAACCCATTTTATCTATCATATTTCTTGGTAACTAAGTGTTTCAGATATAACTTGGCAGGCAGTTTTGAATACCCCATGAATTGGTCCAAGAGAAAACTAAGTGCATCTTTGAATGTCAGCAACAGTAAGAGATGAAGCCAATTCATTTATATATAGCTAGATGTAGATCTTGATGTTGCCAATAGAGAAACACACATTTTAGACTTTTCACCTAATGCTTAATTTAAAATTCAGAATTTTTTATATTACACACATTTACTAGTTTTCTGATGTCAGCTCTAGTTTAATCTAAATGTTTCATTTCTGTACACTAAAATATTTCATGCATGCATTAGTATATTGACCTCAGGCATACAAAATTATATTAATATCTATTTAGTATCTTCCTTATAATCTAATATATATTTAATATATAGGTGTGAAGAAATAACTGACAGCATCAATTTCACTTTGGGATGTTTTTCTTTGCCTTTCTATCTGTTATTTCCTTTTAGTGTTGATGCAAAAAAGTGAAAATTAAAGAGAATAATTTTTAAAGTATGAATTTATCATTTATTTGGTCCATTTAAAATACAATGATTTGAGGTTAGTGAGTTCAGAACTGAACATAATATGGAAAACTTTATAAAGGACAATACCATGGAAATAAAAGCTCAAGTTCAATTAGAATATTTACTCTATGTTTGGAATTCTGCTGAACTCCTAAGATCAAAAATGGGAAGGAAATTCACCAGTAGACCAAAATTAAATGTCAGGAAGAACAATTTTGAAACTACATGAAAAACCACGGGTTTTAGTTTTCTCCTAAAGGTCATTTTTCTTCTATGTAGTACAAAAAATTAAAAAAGAAAAGACCAAGACAAGCCTAGTGATTGTCCTGATATGCAAGATAGGCACACTTTATAAAATAATGTTTAGAGAACAAAGAAACCTCACTTTCTAAGCCCTCCCTGCGAGAGATGTACTTTTCATCCACTCAACTCCCCAGAGATCTTTAACACTTTGGATCTGATGATGGGTTCCACAGAAAGACTAAAATTCATGTTATCTATTTTTAAAACTGCAAAAATGTGCAAGCATTTATAAACATTAACTTCAAATATATCTCTGGGAAAAGGTTCAAATGGATTGTCAGAAGGGAATAACGCAAATGGCAGAGACCTTTGCCAAAGGCAGAGTCGTTCAGACCACTAATGAAAAAAATTCACAAGTTATCCCTAACAAATCCATATATCTGTCTAAACACTAAAGTTTCTGATAGCTAGCTGGTTACTGTTCAAGAGCATAGTCCAATAGACAGGAAGGTAGAGTCTCCTTTAACTTTGTCTATGGAAAGATTTCCCAGAAAACCCCTTTTCCCAAATTATTAGCCAGGTGCCTGGGCTCCTTCCACATCACAGTGCTTTCAACAACAGTTCCCACAGGACTTCCCAAAGATGTGTCACTCATCTGATTCCTCAGTCTGGTTTTGAAAATACTGATCACCACAGACAGCATGTGTCTTTCATGTCCGTTCCTTTCTTTTGTAATAAATTTGCACTTACTACTGAGCCAATATGATATGCTGATATTCATACCGTACAATGTCAAATCAAGCTAAGCATGTCTACCTCCTCAGACACTTATCATTTCTCGATAATGAAATCTGAAAAATCTTTAATCCAGCTTTTGAAAGGCAGAGGATAGTCTGATGATATGCAGTCAAACTACTGAACGATTATAGCACAATAAAGAAAGAGAAGTTTTTCAGTATATCTTGAAATAGAAATTGGAAATATCACATAAGCTGGGGTACAAGTTGTGAATAAAAAAAGAGGCTATATGTGAGATACATTGACAAATCTGTATTAACACAAAAATACTAGATATTAAACCATTTCAAAAAATGAATTACTTCAAAGTTCTTCAATGAAGAATGGATTGTTGCAATTAATTTTTGAAAAAAACTAAAAGAAAGGTAGTTGCTTTTCTTTTTTATTCATATAATACCTACTACAAAAATTATAGTTAAAGGAAAAAATATTTTCTTCTTTTCTTAAACCCCATAGTTGGAGATTTAGGAATATGTAAGTGCACTAGAAACCACTTACTTACCTTGAAATTTATGGGGATTGGAGAGAAACTTGTTGATAACATAAAACTGCTCTTGCTTACTACCTTTTCTCCTCCATATTCAGCTCTAACTTCCAGTTTTACTGACAGTGGATTTGAGGAGGAGGGATGATATTCTATAGAGGCCTCACATGGTTCTTTAGTTTCCCAATGAAAGTTCAATGAAAATTTTCTCAGTCAAAGATCACAAACATTTCCCAAAGTATTTTTACATGACAATTACAATGCAAACTGTCAAGGAAAAGTAGGATTTGGTGAAAGTTCTAATATACACATTTTCAAGACAATGTAAAACTAGTTAAAAGGGCAAATTGTTTCCTGACAGCCTTTCTTATATACATAACAAGTTTTCATCCAAAATGACATACATGGAAGTTAATATAAATGCCAAATATGAGAAACAATTATCTAAAATTTTCAAGCTTTTGTTTATTGTGATATTGAGGACAACCTTGAAATTCTAATCCCCCTGCCTCTACCTTCCAAGGAATTATTCAAAACTTTAAATATTCCTGAAACAGAGCAAAGAAAAATGGAAAGGTATTTTATATCTGTCAACTCTCAGAAAAATTAAGATAAGGGATATTTTCATGTAGTATGTACTTTCTTGAATCTGTAATGATGAAAACTAGCATTCTATGAGATATTCTATTTATAATATTTTGTGTCTCTGATCCTTGTGTTTAGGAATTTGAGCAAGAGAAACAAAAGGATGAGTTACATTCCAAGATACTGTCTCAAAAAGAAAACAAGGCAATAAGTTTTATAGTCTTTTTCAAATCTGTGTTTCTATCTACGGTGGTGTATAGTTCCACTTAAATGCAATAAAACCATCTAATCTGAAAGTCCTCAAAAAAATAATATTTGTAGTTGAAAACACCCATGCTAAAGTAAACATCAATTCATCTTTTCTTCATAAGGTAGATTGCAAGGTGCATCTGAGAACATGAGTTTTACCTGAACACGATGACCCAATCCTTCATTGGTAGGTTATTTTTTGAAAGGTGATGATTTTTTTTATTCATATGGAAAACAAAACAAATAAAACCCAAACATGTTCCTTTCTTAAAAGTCCCTTCATATTCCTGTTCTTCCTTCTCCTTTAAGCCTTTTCTTATATAAAGGTCTTTTATTTTTTAAGTTTTATTTTTCTTATCTTTGGATAGGAGACGACCTCAACACCCAGACAGCATGCAGCCTTGTGCAGTGAAAGAACAGTGAAATTGATACAATAGCCAACCATAATGCAGAATACTGGTGACCTTACAAAGTTCACCCAGAACCAGGCCAACCAAATCTCTCCTCATCCTAAGGCTTAAGGAAATCTTGCAGAAAAGGAGGCGGTAAGGCTGTAAGACTGAACAAGACATTCCACTCAAGACAGGGATGTGACAACCAGGAATTCACTGCAATGAGACTCGACCTTACCAGACCTGCACTGTGGTTGACATGTCAACATACCCCCATAGATTATCGAGGATATCAGGAGAAATAATTACAAGCAGTAGGATCCTTAGGGGTAAGGGGTTATACAAGTGTAGGGGACTACCCATATTAGTGGTTCAGGCCCCCCTGTAGATGATTCAGAGGGAATCCTGGGGGGGGGGCTCATATAAGCTGACAGACAAAAGGGTGAGAGGGAGCAGGTTCAATCCACTGAAGGAGGGAAAGAGGCAGAAAGGAAGGCAAGACAGGAAGGACAGGAAAGGAAGGTGGCAATCATTGAGTTTGTATAACCAGGGAAAAAAGTAATTAAATTAAAATTTTTTAAAGTTAAAAAGACCCTTCAAACAACAGAACTGTTGCTCTATTAATCATCTCTTGTTATTTATTAAATCAAGAAACTATATCCTCAATATAAAATTGCATTTTATAATTTGAATTACTACCTGTAATGCAAAACACACATTAATGCACATGCACACACACACACACACACACACACACATACATGTGTTCACCTATATATAGATACACCCTGTGAGGAATACATGTAGATGTTTGACAAGATCTTCTCTCATACTCTTCATTACTTTCAAGAAGCATCTGGATTATTCCTGCTATTCTAAACACAGAACAAAAGTAGAAGGCTGTCTTTTTCAAATTGACTTTTCTCTGTTTCAGCCTCATTTTATATTGTGGATGTGATTAAATGCAAGTCTTTCAAGTAAACCTCTTTCTTTTTTAAGTTAGGAAACAAAAATTTTCCCATAACAAAAGATCCATTGAAACACCCTATCAATCTGCATTTATAACCCACAATGCCTGTGGACAGGGTTTCTGGGAGCATTTTTGACATATCACCCATACCACAAATATTCATTTGGAACTCTTTTGTCTCCAAACAAAAAACACTGACTGAGAAGTACTTTGATCAAGCAAATGTGAAAATAAATATTGAAACTTTCTGGTGTGCATGGCTTAATATTTCTCTGACAAGCCTTAAGCAAATAAATGATAGGCGTTCCTAAGTTTGTGCAAACTGCCATTATGACGCTGTTCAAACTTTAAGTGCATAATCAGACATTGACTAGTCTTGGTTTACTGTAACTCACATCATGTATCTTGTAAGGACAGGACAAACACTTCTGATATTTTTTCTTCAATTAGTATTGTAATTGTTTGCATTCATAGCCAGTGTAGATGCAACCCCTTTTAAAAAAAAAAAAACTAAGTTTGCTTATTATCTAAATATTGATACTAGCTCTCCAAGGAATCATTAGACTCCATTACTGGTAATAAGACAGCTTGTGCAAATTTGCTATTTCCCATATTTGAGCTTTGGTTACCGACTCACTGATCACCTCTGGTTTCTTTTTGTCTTTTCCCTTTTTTCCTCAAGTTCACTTGGCTTCACTGAGCATTACATTGAGAGAAATGGTTATGCTTTGACCTTTCCGGTTTATTCTTTCATGAAAAAAATTTCCTTTGGGCACAGGACAAAAGCTGGAGATTTTTTTCTTTGGTTAGTATCTCACAGGGCATAGCCATAGAGCAGTGTGTGCTTAGCAAAATAAACCTTGTGAAATGGAAAAACACATTGACATCCGAGAATCAGAGCCCCACATACTGGTTTCTACTTGTTCTCTTTGTAGTTTACAGTAATTTAAAAATTGAGAGCACAGCTAAAAAGAATTTAATTCACATCAAAAAAAGCAAAACGATAATCTAGAAAGATCTAGAAAATGTCTCTTAGTATTGTTTTCAGTGTTTCATTTTAAATGATCTACAAATGTAATATATTAGCACTAAATGTTGTTAATGTCCTCAGTGGTGATGGTGGTGGTGGTGGTGGTGGTGTGCACGGATAGAGGCCAGACTTGAATATCAGTTGTCTTGCTTCACTTTTTGCCTCTTCCTTTGAGGCAGGGTCTCTTGCTGAAACTAGAGCTAAAGGGGCAGCAAGCAAGTCCATAATCGGATCTTCCTGTCTCTGACCTTTGCAATGTTGAGGTTACACATGCAGCCATATGGGATTTTGCAACATGTTTCTGGGATTCAGCTGTGGTCCTCATACCTGAGCAACAGGTACGTTTATCCATGGGGGATCTCCAGCTTGTAAATGTGTACTGTTTACATCAATAATGTGATATCACTTTTCAGTGATAAAACATTCCAAGATCCATTGATGCCGTAAATGCTGACCAAATTTATTTTGAAATTACCCTATTACTTTTTCACCTATCATATGACTGATCTACCCTTTATTTGATGTAGGTTGGTAGGTTACTTCTTACAATCATTCGGTTCTAAGTTGGAAGCGTCATCTGCCACTGTAAGTCATATTAATAGTGAATCTTAATCACAGAGCATCTGACACGGAACCCAAGAAGTAGATGGTCACATCCTCTCCATGGCTACAGAAACAATCACATTGCTGCACTGACAGACAAATATGGTATGCCATATCTCGGAAAACGGATGCTAAGGAAAAAGAAAGCATTTCTAAGACAAAATGAACTTCATTGTGACCTTCATCCTAGCTAATTCCTGTGAAGGAATATGCTGGTATATTTCAAGCCTTGTTTGGGGGAAAACCTGATATTGGAATCCAAACCTTTGCATGTTTATATGTAAGTAAAATCTTCATAAAAAGATTTTCATGTTTATATTAAGTAAAATCTACATATATATATCAGAAAATTTATAAAATTTATTTATATATATAAATGCTTGAAAATTTCAAAATTAGAACTCTAATAATTTTAGCAGAACATATAAAATGAAATGAAATGAAATGACCTATTCATGCCTTTGATGTCTACATTACTGCTTACTAATGAATGTAAACGATACCTCTTGACTCAAAGCTTATCAGCTCTTTAAACCTTTGGACTCAAATCTTAGCAATTTTCACTTAAATAACTCATATCAAAACTTGTTAAGGGATCCTTTGTATTCTTTTGAAAATAAACACTCAGATTTGTATCTATTTCATTTTTTTGTTAAATATAGTATCTAAGCCATCCCAAGGAATCCTGCTCTCTGGAGGAGAGAGTACATAATCTAAGAAAATCTCTGGCAAACTGAAAAACAGACTCTTCTTTGAAAAGTAACTAGATGAGAAAGAAACTACAAAGGTAAATACCATTTGTTTTTGCAATTAATTGAACTTCAGAGAGTTATAATATTTACTCTCTGGTTTGTAAAGTTTTTAATTCCAATGTTTTCTCAAATAGGACTACAATTTTATGCAAAGATCATTTAATTTTGAATAATTAATAAAATTTATTAATGAATAATTCTCCAGAAAGATTAGAGGACTTACAAAGCAAATGTGTTTTTAGAAAGGCAATAAGGAAAACACTTGAAAACAATGACAAAGTATTCAAAGGTTATTTATATTATCTTTAAAAATTAAGACTGCTGCATTATTGTCATTTAAGCCTTTGAGTTAACCACTCACTAATCACCTTTTGTCTCTTTCATCTTTTTCCTTTCTTTCTTATATACTCAACCTTACTGAACTTCTGTTTTGTTCCTTACATTGTGCACAGTTCTGAAAATTCAAAATTCAATAAAGCAAAGTGCCTTTTTTGAGAATTAACAATTTGGTACTTCAGGACAGCTTTTTAATAGCCATTCAAAATCAATTTTGGATGAATTATTTAGCCTTCTGGTTATCACTTAGGAAATCTTAGTAGGGTGAGGCAACCAAGCCTAGTTTGCTCCACTACCTGGAAAATAGACTGCACTACCAGAATTAGTCATATTTCCTTGACAACTGATCTCAAGGTATGTGGTTGGGCCAGTTCTGCATCTTGGTAGATCTTGGTTCTGCTATCTGTACCCAATCCTCAGTGTCTCTGATGACTGGTGATTTCACTGGGTGAATGTTCTTTTCTGAAGCTGTGGCCATCGATTTGCTGTTTCAGCCTATGTCACTAAGGAAATGTAAGAAGATATTACAGAATACAGGCATGCTTCCAAGATGGAAATTCCAAACTCATATCTATTTTTGATGAATTTGTACAAATTAAGACTTCAGAGTTTCATCAGAAAAAAATCTTGTCAGAGGGGACTGTGCCCCCAAAGTCCACCACACATAGAAATACAGACATTCCTAAGAAAGCTCACAAGATATCACTGCCATAAAATCAAAGTGCCAGTTCACAAGAAACAGAATTTTGAAGGGAAATAAACAAAAAGGATGTCAAATTCAATATAAAATCGAATATGTGAGCTGGTTTGTCCTGATTTCACTGTTTCGGGAACACTTTCCCAGACACACAGTCAAGAGTTGTGCCTTACTAATCTTCTAGGGGTCTGTCAATCTAATCAAGCAGACAAGTAAGATTATTTAGCACACATATAATATCAACACAGAGTAACACAGAAAAAAAGGAAAGCCGCTAGGCTGCTGGATGGGAGGAAAGTGTAAAGTAGCTAAACACTCATCTGAAAGAACAGTCCTATTTGCAAAATGTTCAGCAGAATCATGTTTGAAATTTAATGCAAGAAACAAATGAATATGCAAATATATTTGATAACATGGGCACACAGAAAGTAATTATTCCAAAATATTTGATAAAACACAATGAAATTGCAATTATATTGTGTATTCTCAAGGACAAAACAAACCCTAAAGAAAAAGAATTCTTTAGAAAAAGTTGGTTTAAATAACCATAGTGATTTATAATGATGGAATTGCTATCTTGAGGTATGTGTGCATTAAATGATAACATGCAGACAAAAAAAATCTATTATTCTTGAGGATATACATTTTATAACTTTTAAAGAGAAGACTTCTAATATTTTATCACTGTAGCTTTATCTAAAAGGTTTTGGTGGATCCTCTATAGGTGAAAGAAGCTCTTTATGCTCTTGCTTTAGATTTTAGCAATAAGATTTATTAAAGGAATTAGTCTATGATATGTTTTCTGCTAGCTCACTTTCCCTCTCTAGCATTTGAATCAAAGTTACACTAACCTTACAAAATGACCTAGCAGTTATAATTTCCTTTCTAGTCACTGAGACAATCTGTATATGAATGAGATTTTTTCTTACATAGTTGGCAGAAAATGTTATAAATATGCCTGGGCTTGATATTCTACGAACAGGCAGATGTCTTCCCTATACAATAGCTCATATGTTCTCTGCCGTCTCAGAAAATATCAACATGGAGAGCTACAAGAAAGGATTTCTATTACTGTTTTTTCCATGGTATTACTTAGAGGCGCTTTGATGGGCTGCCACAGCCAACCTCAAGATTGAAGAATGCATCCCCAGAGGCTGGCAAGATCATTGACTGAAAGGCTTCAGTAGTCAGCCTGTCCCTGAAACACTGCCTTTTCCATATCCAAAACCACTTCCTGTAGCTGTCCAGCCTCCAGTGAATGCTACAGAATGTACACAAGCTCCGCCGCCCAACTTGGCACATCTCCAGTGAATCATCTCATCAGAGCTCTGAGCTTGCCCAAGACCTTCACTGAGACTACACTGTAGCCCGATATCTCCAATATATTTTGGTTTCTTTCTATTACTTTTCAATATAAGTGGTAATTCCTAGAAGACTTCACAATAAATGCCACCCATGCCAATCTCCATCAGAGGTTTTTAGAGCAGGCCAAGTTCTGACAATGGTACGCTAAAGTTATACTGTAGTATTCTGTGCAGCTATGAGACCCAGTTATTGGTTGCAAGTGCCATACAAATAGCTCTAGCATAAAACAGTGAGGCTGTTAAATAATCTTCCTAGAATAATGGCAGACTGTAAAGGAAACACTGCTATTGTCTGTCAAATGCTTGCATAATACAGAGGAAATAGTAACTTGGAGGAGGGTAAACTGTCCTGCTCTTGCTAAATTCCATTGATGCTTGTTAAATGTTAACAAAAGCCTGGCAGCAGTGAGGCAGTGACTATAGGCTTTGAGCGAAAGCCAGACTGTCTTCATAAAAGCATATAAAATATGCTCCTTTTCTTCAACTTAATGTCAAAAAATTCATAATTTAGATGAGGTCTAGAATTTAATCCTTAGTAGAAAGAATTCAAAACTCAACTGATGAGCTATGCTGAAAGGTCCTGTCTAACTTGAGAAATAATAGAATGCTAAAGCACTGGATGAGGAAATATGGGGTGTGGTACGCCAAGTTCCTGACCATCCAGGTTTCTCTGCACTGTGAGTTTGAAGAAGTTTATGCCACGTTTGAAAACTGTTTTGCATCCCATTTCTAAAGATGGTCCACTGAACTCTCTCTTGAGAGAGATCCTTTCTGAACACTACACCGATAGCCCGGGGACAAATCACAATGCAAACTTAGCCAAGTTGTACCTAAAGCAAGAAACAATCAATAAAATGAATAGGTTCAAAAAATCTACAAAACTTGACCATCATCTACCTGAAGGAACCAGGGAGGAATTCAAGGACTCAATTCTATATGTAAGACATGAAGCTGTTTAAAGAAGATTGTTTTGTAACACTTTCCCAGGGTACATAATGTGTCATCTTTAAAATCATCACCCCTAGGCTCAGAGAACATTGTTGAAAAGGGGACAAAAAGAATATATGAGCCAGAGGATAGGGAGTACAAACAAATTACCTTCTGGAAACAATAAGACTGCAGTTACTTAGATAAGATAAGTCCTTATCATCACAGATAAGGAAAAGTTCTTGAGACTCAATCCCTCTCTTAGTGAATATTGATAGTTAATGCTGACTGGGTGGAGGGAACCCACCTGCTTTCCAGGTGTTGTCACTGAGTTATTGCCTTTGCTGCAGTAAGTGCTCAGGATATGCTAATTTAGGAAACCAGAGAGAGAGAGAAGATAAAGATTTTCCATAGGCATAGGAGGGGGTGAGATAGGGTAATGTGTATGGAAGGGGAAATCATAAAAATTCATTGAATATTTATATGAAACTGTCAAAGAATTAAAAAATGAAAGTAAAAGAAGGCAGTAACTTTCTAGTGAATCAACAGAAAGGATATTGTGGGACACTACAATTGATGTGCTAGAAGGCTGCAAGAACTGATAAGGCACTGATTGGATTAAGGATAGGAAATGTGAGAAGTGCCCTGTCTGGGAGTAAAGGACTTGAACAGGCATACTGAATGTGGAATGTGACTTGCATTTTTTTTCTGTCAGAAGGAATACCAGGTGACGTAGGAAGGTCCTGAAGATATACCTGATACCAAGAACATACTTATTAAAGGAGAACTGGTATCACGGTTGCTCTGTTGAAGGTCAAAATCAATCACAGAATATGATATAAGAAGAGACCAGGAATCAGGAGATTTTGAAAGAACAGAGCTCACAGGAAGAAACTAAATTATCACATGCCAGGTGAAGGCAATTAGTACCAAGCATATGTGAGGTCATAGTCAAATGTAGGAACATCTGGAGCACCCATGGTTATGACACAGTTAATAAAATATGATAGGAAAACAGATGGGTGTCCATCAAGGGCTGATTCAGTATGCACCTCATGAGCTAGGAAAGCTAGATGAACATAAAATTGACCTCACTCTCCAGGAGATGGGTCACCCTTGGACCTAAAGCCTATGTGTTGAAAGAAAGATAAGGTTTCCCAGTGAAGAGCCTGTGATATCATGAAAAGGTAGGATAATGACTCTTCAGTCCTGTCACAAAGAGACCAAGAAGCATAATCTTTAGATAGTCACACAGACATTTTAAGGATGGTGAGGAGCTAGCTTCTTCATAAAGATACTTGGAAACTCAGAGTCTTCATGGGCCTGTCATTAGATTGGGGACAAACGAATTAATCAGTAGTCTTGGCCCAGGATGTACTCACTTTCTGTCAATGAGGTTTATGACCTACCAAATGGTCACTTTCTTGGTTTCTAAGAGTTTAAATGAGATTCACATAGGTAAGTGGAGCTTCCAGGATAAGTTTCTGAGCCCACAAGATTTTATTGAATAAGGGAAATCTCAGATTTAAATTAGTTTTTTCTACACATGTCAAAATATTAAATCAAAAATATTCTCACAGTTTGTCTTAGGTATATACTATGAAAATCCAAGAGAGTTCTGCTCCCATTCAAAACTAACAGTGGTACTAAGTTACTGCCCTTGTCTCTTTGTAGTATAATGAATAAACTTTTTTTTCCATACCATAACTGCTATCCTTAACAGAAAATTGACCAAAAAGATCACAAATTTTTTTTTCAATTCAGACATCAGTTTGACTTTCAAGGTGAACTGAATTCCAGTGGCAAGCCCCTCAAAAAGTGAGAAGACTTTCAGTGTTTGGTCTTTGATAGACCATGAGAGGAATGCACTGCCCTTTAAAAGCAGGTAAAAAGTTCTAAAGGCGGTGTGAGTTAGTTTCATGACAATGATCCAAATAATAATCCAAGTCATCCTTCCCAGTGTCGGGCATCCCATCCCCCACTGCTCTAAACTGTGAGCATTCGCAGATTCTGGCTCCCATAAAAGAACTTTTCTACTAGACACCATGACAAGACTGTGTCTGTCTTTGAAGTTGTGACTGCTTCCTGGATACTTCGGCCTCTTTGTGCCAAGAGCCCAGCAGGGCTAACCAGCCTGAAGAAAAATTTAACCTAGTCATCGAGGATGGTGTTTACAGTGAGCAATGCCTTTGACTTCAAGTAATCACCTGGGACATTCCTTTGATACTCTTGATTATAAACGTAATAACTGTGGATTAAGAAGGCAGAGATCAGTAGGTCCAGAACATGAGCAACAAAGGGCAAACATCTCATGTCGTCAAAGAAAATCTAGCACAGCCAACTCACAGGAATTTTGATTTCTTCTACATATGATAGATATTGAATCAACATTGAGTAACAACATTGAGTAATTCTTCTTGTATACACTGTGTATTCATGGATATGGAATGATTATAAGCATTGGCATAATACATTAAATGCATTATTAAACTAAAGCAGGAAATTTTTTAACATTTTTTATTATTATTTCCGCTCATACAAACTTAATAGGTACACCGGTTCCCTCCCTCCCTCCTCCTCCCCCCAAACCCCGTGCTCCCCCTCCCCTCACCCCTCCCTCCCCATCCCCCGGTGTCTCCCTCCCCAATTCCCAGAGAGTCCTTTAATGTGCATCCCTGACTGTCCTCTGGGCCCTCCTCTCCGATGACGTACAAGGACCCAGTGGCATTTCCCTGAACCCTTTCTCATGTTCCCCTTAAGCATAGGAACACTATTGTGGCTGTCAATCCCTTGCCTCCAAGGATCCTGGTGCCTTTAGCAGATGCTAGACTTTGTGAGGTCAATAGTGTGTTGGACATTGCGCAGGGCATGCAAAGTCCAATTATGATTGCTTCGGCCCTAACTTGTGTGGAGTATCTTGCAAATCATTGCTCCTCCTATCCTTTTGCTCTTACACTCTTACCGCCCCCTCTTCTGCAAATTTCCCTGAGCTTCAGGATGGGAAGAGATTAGTCTGGCCTAGTTCTAGGTGTAAACCAGGAAATTTGAAGAGGAAAAATGCCAAGATAAATGTCCATAGAGTCCATTTTAAACGATAGCATGATCATATCCCGTATGGAAAAAGATTAAAACTAACATCCCTGCTACCATATACTTGCCAGGAAAGAATAAGTATTGAGTATGAAAAGTAATATTCTCTAATACCATTTAAATGTATTTTAAGTATCCAAAGAATTTCCTGCTTCAGTACAATATATTTGGGCATACTTCAGAACATTGCAGAAGATTCACGCAGATCATTTTTGAAAACCACGAATATGTATGTGCATGCTCCTTTTCTACTAGAGTAGCAAATAAAAGACTCCTTTAGAGAATAACAATGATTACCATTGAAATTATGTTGCTTCTACAATAAAGTATCTCTAAGCATGACAATTAATACTGAATATTACCTGATTGATCATAAATATTAGTAAACAAAGACAACTTTGATTTGTCTTAGTTAAAAAGTAGTCTGATAATGCTTGAGAATACTCATTAAAAGGAGAATATTTATTTCTTATAAAGTAATGAGACATCCCAAAACCTTTACGATTGCTAGAAAATTCTGTTATAGCTTCACAGTGTATGGAACTAATTGATTTCTACAGGAATAGTACTATACAAATGCTAGCTGAGAATAATTACTTCTTATAAACTTAATGTGATAAGAATGTGCTTACAATAAAGAATGAAGATTCCCCAAAGGATCATTTCAACTTTTCCAGATTCAATATGAAAAACTTACTGAAGTGCGTCTGACCACAACTCTAAACATGAAAACAAACTTTTCATGACATCAAAAATTCCTTAAAGGGAGAAAAAAAAAAGGAGACCCTGAGTGATTTGTGGTGTCCCTAAACTAGTAACAAGCACACACACCAAACTATGACCCTCTCTGCTATCAAAACTTGCATTCATTTTTGAAAGAGAAGATATGTCCCTTAGACTTTCTCACATAGCTTGATTTCAAGCTAGAATTGCTGATGCTGAGATCCATCTAATTGTATGGATATCAGTTCCCCTCACTCTTGGGCTTATATGCTTGAATCTTCAGCTGGTTATGATGTTTAGGAGGCCTGGGTTTTCTGAAGGAAAGGCCCCACTATCTCTGTTTTCTGGTGTTTTCTCTGCCTTCCACATAGCAGTGGGAACCTGTACTGGCCGCCTGCTTCTGC
Organism: Typhlomys cinereus; assembly: GCA_023101885.1. Taxonomy (NCBI): domain Eukaryota; kingdom Metazoa; phylum Chordata; class Mammalia; order Rodentia; family Platacanthomyidae; genus Typhlomys; species Typhlomys cinereus. Next base: position 2,086,547 of record JALPQD010000161.1, read on the forward strand.
CTCCAGCCATGCTTTCTGCTATTTGCTTTCCAATATGATGGACTATTGTAGCACCGCCGATTCAGGGAGGTCCTAGCCTAGGTCCAATGCCCCCAATATGTCCCAATAGAGAACCATGCAGATGAAGGGATGAACAACCAATGGGAAGCGGCCATCTAACCTGCCCCTGCAATGGACACCTAGTAAACAGTTACATGAGGGGAGAGATGGCAACACCTGATTAGACCCTGACCCTATATAAGCTCAAACAATAATAAATTTGAATCTGCAGCAACTCCTCTACTGCCTGTTCTCACCTGATTCCCAGGTCTGGGTGGTGACTCTTTCACCCGCTTGCTCCCTCACCTCAAGCCCCAAGGCCCCGACGTTTCCCCCTCCTTTCCCCGGCTGACCCCGCAGGGATTTGGGCAACAGACTCTGTCGCCTCTGTAGCCTCTGTAGTCTTAAGTTGCTTGTGCATGGTGTTGTTTCTTCTTATTATTATTATTTCCTCTCATATAAATTTAACAAGTACACCGATCCCCTAGCTCCCTCCACCTCCCTCCACTCCCTACTCCCCTCTCCCCTTTCCCCTCCCTCCCCATCCCCCAGTCCTCCCCCCCAATCCCCGGAGCATCCTTTAATGAGCATGCCAAACTCTTCTCTGGGTCCTCCTCTCCGATGAGGTGCAAGGACCCAGGGGCATTTCTCAGAACCCTTTCCTGTATTCCCCTTAAGTTTAGGAACATACTGTGAATGTCAGTCCCTAGCCTCCCAGGATCCTAATATCTTTAGTCCATGCTAGACTTTGTGGGGTCAATAATGTGTCGGACATTGCGCAGGGCATGCAAATTCCTATTATGATAGCTTCGGCCCTAACTTGTGTGGAGTATCTTGCATATCATTATTCCCCCCATCCTTGTGCTCTTACAATCTTACTGCCCCCTTTTCCGCAAATTTCCCTGAGCTTCAGGATGGGGAGAGATTAGGCTGGCCCAGTTCCAGGTGGTTGATATAGAGTCTCTGATGTTCTGAATTATGGTTTGTTGATTTTTTTTTTCAGTTTTGCTGCTCCTGCAATGCCCTTGGCTCCATCCTGATGGGTTTTGGATGTCACCCCCTGGCCAGAGATTAAAAACCTGTTAAATTAGAGTCTTGTTATAAGAGTATATTCAAAGGTCCATGGAATAAAAGTAGGAGATCGTGGTGAGAGAGGAGTCAATCATCCATTTGCAAAATGGTTAACTACCTGCCAGCCTATATGCCTTCCTCTTCTGGGTAGATCATACCCCATCAGTTGCAAATGATCAGGAAGGAAAGTCTGTGAACTTAACCAGATGTCTCATTACTTACTTGCTGTCCTTGATGGTGGCCTATTGTCTCTGCTGTAACATGGTCCCCTCTCTGTTTCTGGTGGGGCCCTCCTTCCCCATCCCTCCTGTTTATAATCTTTGCAGTTACTATAGGTATTACAGAGATTTGTCTTTGAGTGTCTCTAAGTGGGTTTGATACTAGCATCCACCTATTAGGGTATACATACAGTGCTTAAATTTCCGTGTTAGGGATACTTCACTCAATGTAATTGCTTCTAATGACATCCATTTCTCAGCAAATTGCATTAATTCATCATTTTTGATGGCTGAGTATTACTCCATTGTATAGATGTACCACGTTTTCCTTATCCACTCGTCAATTGTTGGACATTTGATTTGATTCCATGACTTTGCTATTGTAAACAGTGCTGCTATGAACATGGTCGTGCTTGTGCTATCGAGGCAAACCTCTGCTGCATGGGGGGTTATTCCCAAAAGTGGAATAGCAGGGTCATATGGCATTTCAATCTTTAATTTAAGAATCTCCAGACGGCTGGCCAGAGTGGCTATATGAGCCTGCATTCCCACCAGCAATGTAGGAGAGTTCTCCTCTCTCCACATCCTCTCCAGCACTTGGTGTTGTTTGTATTGTGGATTTTTGCCATCCTGACCGGGGTGAGATGATATCTCAGGGAAGTTTTGATTTGCATTTCCCTGATGGCTAAGGATGTGGAGCATTTTTTAAGATATTTGTTAGACATTTTAATTTCGTCCTTGGTAAAGTTTCTTTTAAGTTCCAAGGCCCATTTTTTAATTGGCCCATTTGTTTCCTTGGTGTTTAGTTTTCTAAGTTCTTTGTGCACTCTGGATAATAGAGCTCTATCAGATATGTGGTTAGTGAAGATTTTCTCCCATTCTGTGGGTTGCCTTTGTGCTTGAGTTACAATCTCTTTATCTGAACAGAAGCTCTTTAATTTCACAAGATCCCATCTGTTGAGTGTTGGTTGTAGTGACTGTGCTATTGGATGTCCATTTAGGAACTGTTGGCCTAGCCCAATCGGCTCGAGGGAATTCCCTACCCTTTCAACTACGGTTTTTATCGTCTCTGGCCTTTGTTTCATAGCAACAAAGAAAAGTAACTATAATAACATATAAAGCACCTTAAAAAATTGTGAATGCATACAAATTTGGATTTTTACATAACCCTTGTCCACCACATAAAAATTTATTCTTTCCTGGTACTTCAAAGCTCAGCATCATGAACTTTCCACTTGACTGTCTACTGAAACATGGAATGGTGAAACTGTTTATTTGACAATGTGACTCAGCAGATAAAGTGCTTAACCCTGAACCTGACAACCCGAGTTCAAGCCTCAAAGCAACATTGCAAAAGGAGAAATTAATTCCTTTACGCTGTCCTCTGACTTCCATCTGTACACTATGGCATATGAACACACACACACAAATTTAAAAAATTAAAATTGCATATCTAATGATAACAAAGACTGAATAAACATTTGACTGTAATTAAACACAGATTTACTGGGAGCAGATCAAGATATTTGGCCAACCATCAGGACACAAAATAATAAAAAAAATTTAACTGACCTTGGTTTTCTGAACTAGACTACAATTTAATATTGGCAAGACAAATATTCTAGGTTCAAAGAAAAAGGTCCATGGTTATCAAAAATCTCTTGTAAAAAATTGGAAGTGAATAAGAAACAAAAATAATATGACTTTAAAATACCCAGTGGTATAAACTGAAGGAAGAAGGCAGTTTTGAAAATATGTTTTGAGTTTTGCTACATACAAAGTGTCTCAGTATGAAATCGTGTTTTGCCAAACTCAAAGCACTTCCAGGTTCTCCCAGCCTTAACACGTGTTCTTTCTCTCACCACCCAGACAGCAATGAAAATAGCTTTTGAAAAACGTAAAAGGTGTTTCTTTCACCCAAAGTTTTACATATCTCTGTTCAGGTCAGGATGCCTATTATTGTGATCACATGGATAAAGAAACTCTGACTTTTAATGTAAAAGATGACCTTTCAGAACTGTTCTCAACTCCTGGATTGAATGGCATTTTGGTACGAAAACCTGATGAAATTTTATATGGTGAAAAGAAACTGACAAGACAAACCTCTGACCCTTACAGATTGAATCATTTCCCCCTTAGTCCACGAATGAGGCTGAATTGACTGAAATTTTTCCTGGGAGACAGCCAGTATGTCTATGCTCATCATAATACTTACATGTATAATAAAGTAGCTTGACAACAGTGAATGGTTTTTCACCCCAACAAAAACTGATGACTTTTCCCTTTAGAGCAGTTGAAAAACAGTGTCTTTTTTTCCTTTTCATTCTTTTTTTTTTAATCAGTGATTTGCCTGGCCTATGCTGTTATTCTGAGAACTAGAGAATTGGCAGTCTAGGGTGTGGATTAAAAATGAGAACGAGCACAGAAGTGAACTCTGGAATCCTCTGGCCTAGAAACAGTCTGCTCAGTATCACAAGAACATCAGCATTTAGACACACCTTGTGATGGTTACTACTGGAATATGCGAATATTTCTTTTAAAATCATTGACACGCCTCAAAAACTTAGGACTGTGTCTTTGCAGTTAGAAATCTGCTTGCATATGAAAAATATACATGTGTACATAAAATTAAGTTTCTTCTATGAACAGCATTCGGAAACCAAAGGAAAATGAGATATGCAGAGGGAACTTTTCTCGATGCAAACAGGCTCTGTGTCCTCAGTGAGGAGGTCCACTCCCTTTACAGATCTGAAGTTCAGTGAAAAGAAACTTATCTAAAATGATGAAACCTGAACCAGGCATTTTATCACTAGGCTAAATTAATTTCCAGATTAACCTTCCAAAGGCAGCAAACTCATTACAGGAAGATAAAGAATAAAGAGGCACAAATTCTATCTGTTCTTTTTTAAAAATATTTTACTTGCATATTTGGGACAGGAGAGAGAGAGAGAGAGAAAGAGAGAGAGAGAGAGAATCCCACAGTGCCTTGAGTGCCTTGGAGGATAGAGGACAAATCTTGGGAAATTAGTTCTCTCCTTCTCCTTCCATGATAGGAATGTCTGGGATTTGAACTCAGGTCTCCAGGTTTGTGAGTTGGCACCTTTCCCACGGAGCTATTTTGCCAGCCTTATCTTTTCCCCCTAAAGCCTATTTATCTTCCTTGGATGTTTTGATGTTCTTGTCCTTGTTTTATCCTTGTCTGCAGCATGTCTAATGTTTTGCACCCCTCCTATGTTTTCTGTCTTTTCTAACACTGCTGTCAGCACACCTGGTGGTCTCTCCTCACCGCTTACCTGAGCTCATCAGCTGTCAACCAGGCCTCTAGTATGACACTCCACCAGAATTTTCTTTCAGGAATATTTTCACATCCTGTGACAAATTTGAAACAAAGGTTTGCTTCTTGCTCAGCACTTATTCTCCTGGGGTCAACCTCAGATCACCTGCCTGCATGAGCATTAATTGAGAAGTTGGAACAAGAAATGCTGACACGAAATTCTAACCCCTAATTTATAGGAACACACTCTTAGAAGGTAAAACACACAAGTACATTTTAACTAGCCTGCTGAGTGATTCTGACAAGCCAAAAAGAGAGCGAGGACCTCCACCACCACCACCACCCCCTCCCCCTCGGAAAATAAAACCTTTTCAAATCTGTATTCATCAACTTCCTTGTTTTTGATGATCTCAGACTAGCTGCTGCTTTGTCTCATCTTTAAATTCCCTGACTTTCAATTCACAGTCTTCCTGGGCCTCTGAATATTGAGACTGTTTCTTAACTGTCTGGGGCAGTGGACATTCTACATCACATTCTTAGATGGTAACATAGCAAAAGAGTCAGAGCACATGTGGCTGGACAAAAAGTGGGTATTTAGCATTCTTTCTGAGTGACTCACGGGAGGCAATAGAATACAGGTCCCTGGGAACCGCGGGAACTTCCACTCATGCTGACATTAAGGGCAATATCTTCTCCCCCGTGTGGGTTTCTTTCCAGCATCAGTACTTACCTCTGAAAGCTTTGCTCAATTCTTTTCTAGTTCTCAGATGCAACATGCTGTGCATCAGTCAAACTGATTAGTAAGCTTATTAATTAGATTGTACTAAGAAATCACAGAAATTCCAAGGAGCAAAGTGCCCTTTCAGCATGGAGTTTTTGGTAAATGCACATGCCCATATTCACCCCTAAACATACATACAGACAAATACAGATACATGGAAACAGATGGATAAACACATACATAAATATGTCTTACATTTTAATACTCTAGACTGTATATGTTGTTCTCATTACATTTCACTAATGATTACTCTCATAACAAATGTACTGTTTGTACCAAGCAGCAAAGGATGGTACAACTGTGTTTACTCAATGTTCTACCAAGCAGGCCTAGGACTTCCCTGGGATTTTAAAAATGATGAAGCAACTGAACTTCAGAGAAATGCAGCCAGCAAATCACAGAACAGAGTCCAACGAGACAGTCTGTTTCCAGAGCCCAAGTATCTAACCATGAGTGGTTTTCTCTAGTAAGTTCCTTTTATAACACTTTATTCATTCTAATGTATAAACTAAGATATGACTCCTCAGTAGGTGGTAAAATCTTGGTCAATTCTCTCATAGTTAGCTTGACATCTTGACATAGAATTGACACATGGCAGAGTCTCAGTATGAGTTAGCAATCATGCAACTTTGGCAAAGACATGGTATATGTAGGACACATTATATAGTTGTTGGTATTTTTAATAGTGCACTGCTGGGCTGGTGTATTCGCATCTGCCACCCACACCACTGTGTATCAGCTTCATTCTGTGTCCAAGCACGTTGCCACTAAAATACAAACCCGAGAGTCACTGACCAATATGGAATAGAAACAGAACAACCTAAAACAGTGGAAAATCACCATAAAGGCAAAACATTGTGCTCATATGACAGTCTTCCTCTGCGTTAGGGTGGTGGTGGTTTAGTTTCCACCGAGTCTCACTAAGGAGGCTGGCCTGGCACTCCCTCTAAAGTCTGCGCTGGTCTTGCAATTCACAATCTTGCCTGCAGCTCCCAAGTGCTGATATCCCTACTTTTGCCTCCCAAATGCTAAAATTACAGGTTTTGAATACCACGCCCAACTTTGAATACAGAGTCTTAAAATCTTAGACCTCAGAGTCTTTCGTTTACTAAAACACTGTGCCTGGTTGAACTTTCCTCTCAGTTCAATTATGAAGCTTATGATCATAAATTTCCATTTATCTTTTTTGTAAGTCCATTGATATTTTGCAGAATATCAAAATATCTTCTTTTGGCAGAACATCCTAGCTCAGCAAAGTGTATTTCTCCCACCACTCTTCTCAAATGTGCAAAAATTCTATGCATTTCAGATAGTTATATGAATCTACAAGCATTCTTACATTCTTTCTCTCCCCATAGCCCTTAAACCCCCTCCCCATTGTCACTGGATAATTCTGCATGGCTATTTGAAGGATTTTCATTCAAATCCAATTAGGTTAGTGAATGATGGAATGAAGTCAGCCATTATTTAAGGAATTAAATAAAAAACTGGAATAATGGATAATAAAAAACTTAAATTTTAAGGCAAAAATAAGATAATAATGTCCAATTAAAGAATCTCAGGAACTAGAGTGAAATTTGAGAGATAAATTAGGCAAACATCAAAGGTTAATAACAAAGATCTCTTCAAAGAAAAGTGAAAACTTGAGAAATATTGTGTGTATTACAAATAATTTGACAGCTGTATCCCTGATTTTCCAGAGAACTTGATAAAATTTTCCAGTAGAATTCATTTCAGTCATAAAACCACATCATCTTGAAAGCATTTTATCCTTCATAAAAGTTGTAAAAAAATGAATTTAAGAGAAATGATTGCTGCCTTTAATAAATGGAATTAAGCAAACCCCATTGCATCCTTGGCTAAATAGAGAGAAATTCATTGTAGCCATTTATATAAAAAAAATACAATGAAGAGCAAAAGGATGTACCTTCTCAAGGATGTTCTTAAAAGAGAAATAAATACCACTGCAGCTAACATCTTAGCCAATGGAAAACAACAACCAACCAGCTGGGTGCAGCAGCAGGAGGGGATATATAAATAGATGCCCCATGGAGAGAACACAGCAGGACAGGCAGGTATAAGTTAGCTCCCAGTACTGCATCTTTGGCAAAGTGAAGCCGACTCCAGATGGAGAAGGGAAGCATGGGGAACAGAAGCACAAGAGAAGAGCAAGCAGTCCATCTGGCTCAACTTCGGGTCCAGGGAACCAGAACAATAGCAGTTAGAAACGAAGGACATGTACAATGCACACTCCACATGCCTGCCCCCCCACATTTGGAGCTTCTGTTACCCAAACCCTCAGTATTGTGTCAAAACTTTCAAGTCATTCATTCTTTCACCGTGGTACTGTGTGATAATATCACATCACACCTAGTACTTTCGGTACTGTGAGTTCACAAGAAAGCAATTGATTTTAACATCTTATCCCGACCTTCATTGTGACTCTGAATTTTCAAACTTAAAGAGAGTATGGGAAATGTTCCAAGATAACAAATAAAGAAATTAAATCCTATCAGCATTACAACAAAACCAGCATAAACAAGGGAAGTTGGAAACTCAGACAAAAATGTCAATAATAAAATCTGTGTAGTAACTCAGTATTTTTTTTAATCGTTTAAAGACCATTCTTACTCTCTTGGTGAGGCATACCTTGTGTTCCCTATTATAAAAGAAAAACATGAAACAGGCAAGATGATTCATCAGGTAAAGGTGCTTGATTCACAATTCTGACCACCTCCCTGGAACTCCTGGAAGGATATAATTAACTCTACAAAGTTGTCTTCTGATTTCTGCACATGGTACTATGCACATGTCCATTCTTGCTCCTACACACACACACACACACACACACACACAATAATCATCATCATAATAATAAACATTTTAAATACTTTTTTCTGTGAATTACAATCTCCTTTGGCCTTTCGAAAATATTGTTTGCTTCCCAAAGATATGAATAGTGGGCAGATACTACAGGTGCATAAGCAGTCTCAGCTCTACTGCACCTTCCACTGGCTTTTGAAAGAAAAACTATGCGTGTCATTAAAAGACAATCTACATCCTGAAGCCATTTGCATTTAAAATGTTTTCTGTCAGTCCATCTTCTTAGATCATTACAATAAAACTATTAGCTACATGCTTAGCAATAAACTTATGGACACCAAGTCATAAACTAGTGGTCAATACCTTAAAACTCAGAATTTAATGTCTTGTCCACTTTTGCTCCTGATTGTATAAACACATACACACAAGTTAGTGAAAACTTAAGAATTTTCTCCCAAACGGTTTTTCAAAACCAGAAATGTTCTGACTGAATTCTTGGGATTGCACAAAAAAAATTACAATTATACTTGAATAATAAGATTACATAATTTAACAGTCCAATAATGTTAATAAACAACTGCAAACAATTACAGAAATCAATATAATCTTTTAGAACTTTTCATATCTAGAAGAATATAATTTTGTTTTTTCCTTGATCTGACAAGGAAAATTATGAGCTTCTTCAGATTTGGTAATCAAGAAATCTTTCATTTGCAATCATGTGGTGCTGTAGAGGCTATACATAACTGTAAAAAGTCAGTCTTTTATTCCTACTTGTTCAGAGTAGGAATAACTAAACACAAAATAGAAGTCATTCATTCAGGTTTAATTTAGAAACAATTAATGGGAACAATGGCACATAAAAGCACTTTTGATTCTGTGTATCTGGACATTTCACATCTGCCAATTACCAATGGTTGTATGCAATTTATATATGTTGATGCATTTTTTATTTAAAGATCAATAAGGGGTCGAAGGAGATGGCTTAGGGGTTAAAGCTTTTGTTGTACATCTCAGGACTTTCAGAAATATAGGTGAATGTGACTGCCATCCCTGAAGGGTGAGTCAGGTGACATTGTTGGAGAGACTAGCTGAATCAGCAAACTCTGAGCTCAACTGAAAGATAAGATTGCAATCAATAAGGTGAAGAATAATAGAGGAAAATTCCTGAGACACACACACACACACACACATACTCAACCACATACGAACACACATACAAATGTCTCCACTCCATACATATATGCATAATATAATAAGTAAATAAATAAATTAGTCAAATGTAACAAATCTAATTGTTAAAAGTATTTTTAGAGAAAAATCTTCATTTTTATGAAATTTACATAAATATTTATAATTACATCAATGTTTGCAATTAGAGTTCCTAACAATCACAAGATGTACAACTCTAATAATAACAGTGTAGCAACTAGTTATAGCATTTACACTACATTTAGTAATCTGGAAATAATTTAAAGAGTGAAGGAGGATATCCTGCTCATATAATATGAGCATACAATACTATCTAATGTAAGAGACTTGAACATTGCAGATTTTGATATTCAAGGTGTGTGCATTGGAAAGGGTATTCTGGAATCAAACCCCTAAAGACACTAAGGAATAAACTACATGGTATAAAGTAACTCAATGATTTTATGGCACTTTCAAGGGCAATAACATTGCTTTATAAATAAATAAAATAGTATCAACAGCTTTAACTAGTTAAGTTAATGGAAGTGGATGAATGACTACAAGAGAGTTAAAACTCTGTATTCCAACAAGATGCTTCTATTTGTGACATGAAGTAATTCATTTCATTATAAGACACAGTGACTGAGTGTAGGTAATCTGAAGTTCTTGAAAAGGAACTGCCATTGCTATCAGTGCCACCAAGCTCTAACGCCATGCACTGTTTAGCAAAAAGTCTTCTCACACACCTAATGCTTCACCAGGAGAAGTCACCTTTTTGCTACAATATATTACCCTCTTGAGATTAAACCTTCTCCCAATGATCACTAACTATGCTCCCTGTGTAAGGTATGAAAATGAACATGGGAAATATGAGATAGCATTAACTGTGCATGAGCCATTTTCCTCCCCCTCCGCTGAGACTAAGCTTCAGTCTACCAATTCCTGGATCTACTCAGGTCTGATTTGCCTGTCATTCTATAATTCTGATACTTTCTCCTAAGTCCTAGCTCTCTCATATCTGAAATTCTTCATCTTGGAAGGAATTTGAGCAGTATTTTGACTTATTTATTCAATGTAAGCTCTTCAGATTGTGATTTTTTTTCTTGGATGAGTTTCCTGTTTAAGTTTTTTAAGTTTTTTTTTTAAAAATTATTATTTGAATATATATGAATACAATGAATTTATGTCATTTCTCCCTTCTTATCTGAGCCCATCGCGGTCTTCTTTTCCCCTTGTCCTGATGTAAAACTTCTTTCCAACCAGTCTCTTCCTACTTTCATGTCCTTTCGCATGTGACTCACTGAGTTCCATCTAGGTTGCCTTTATTAGTATGTGCCTGATCACTTATTGGAGAGTAGATGGTATGTTGGTGGGTATGCCAAGAGGAAAGTATTCCTTTTCCCTCTTTTGGTTAATTTTTTTCATAGTTTGTGCTTTTTAAGGAATCAGTCCATTTCATCAAAGCTTCTGCATGTAATGTACCCGAACTTTCGCAGTTTTTCATTTTAGTGATTCCGGCATCAGTAATTGCATCCTTATTTTTTATCCCTGGTGTTCATAATATGTAAGGTTTCTTTTTCTTTTTTACTTGGTCACTCTATCTAGAATTTTATTGATTTATTGCATTTTTTTCCACAAAGACCCAGCTTTTAGTTCCATTGATTTTCTGGTTTCCTTCTTTAAATTTAAATGACTTCTGTTCAGAGCTTTATGATTTTCTTATGAAAAAAAGATCTTTTCTAATCTCTTCAGATCTCCTTTCTTTTTTCTAGACTCTGAAAATAAAAGCTCATTATTAACCTCAGAAGTCTTCTGATATAAAAACTTATTTAAAATTATCCCCTAAAAATTTTTATCAAAATCACAAACAATTGATATGCCATAGAATCATATTCTTTCAATTTAAAATGTCTCCCAAAACTTCCTTTGATATATCTGTTGTGACCCATAGATTATTTATTGGCATGTTAATTACACTTTTAATATTCCCAAACATTTGGGATTTTTATATATTTTTGCTCTAATTAGTACTTGAATTATTTTATAGTCAATAAATATATTTCAATATTTTTAATTTACTAAAATATTCCTATTGAACTGTCAGCAAAGAACAGGTATGGAGGCCAGAGAATAACCTTCAGGTCTGTGTCCACCATGTGGGCTCCAGGACTTAAAACTCTATTTGCCAAGCTTTGGGACAGCTGCCTCGTCCTCTGAGATATCTCATTAATTGTTGTTATAATTTGCAAAGATTCATATAAATATATTGGGCTCATCCAGACAGTTCAAATTAATATCCCTATATTAAGAACATCTGATTACATATTGATTATATCTGTGAAGTCCCTTCACAGCTGCATCTTGATGGATGTTTGAATAATTAGAAGGTAAGAAGCTTACGATAGGCATTTTTAGTTTTATGCATGTTACAATCTACTCTTTAGCCTCCACCTCCAAATTCAACACCTTCTCAAACACAAAACACATTCACACTCCCAAGATTGTCAGTTCATGAAAGACCAATTAAAAATTATCACTGCTCAAATGTCAAAAAATAAATTCCAGAGGGAAAGAATGAAATGTAAAACAAAGTCATGGTCCCAAACTATGTCAACAAGCAAGTGAGCAAAACCATAATAGGCCAAGTCCTTAGAAAAATCTTCTTCAGTGGTGTGCTTCCTATTCCATGATTTGAGCTCACAATTCTTTTCTCCTTTCATCCATCCCTTTTCCAGAAAGTGATCACCCATCTCAGCTGGGTAACTTTGACAGCACTTTCATCTATTAGGGTAGTCATATATCAAGCAGATTTATTGCTTTTCATATTTCTTTCTTTCCATTTCTGGCCAATCTAGCAGCGTTTTAGCAAAATCAAATTCTGAAGAATATCCATGCACACCACAGGGACTCACTGAACTGACAAGATGCTTTTGTTTAGATTCCTCTTAGGAAATGTCTGGCTCATACAGACCTGTAGTTGAAGCCCCCATCAGATGCCCCAATACATTTCTAGACGTCCCTAAATTCAATGAGGGGTTGTGTCAGATGTACCCCTAATCACTTCAAAGAGTCTTTCATGTGCCTGATACTCGGATCTTTAGATCCATCTGAGGTTTCAAAGAAGAAACACACTTTGAGCCTGTCTTAGAATATCCTTACTGATCATAGCTCTTAATTTTAGAGTCTCTTTCGATCTGGGTAAGCAGAGAGCGCCTTAAACCACTAAATCCCTGTCTACTTGTTTGAAATTTCCCCCACTCCCTCTTCTCACATTTGACCACAAGCAATACAAGAAGTAAGGTACTACAGACTAAATATTTGTACCTGTCTTCCCATCAAAAATAAGTTCAAGTGTTGAAATCCTATCCCTAGACATGGCTATATATTAAGGTTAAATGTGGTCCTCCGAGTGGGGCCTGATCTGAGAGGATTAGTGTCCTCAGAAGAAGAAAGACCAGCTAACCACATGAAAGAGAGCTCACAGAGCAATGAGGGCCACCTGCAAGCCTAGTAAAGAAGTCACAGAACGAACTTTTCCTTCTGTACCTTGGTGTACTTTGATATTGATATTGAACTCTCCTGCCTCCAGCTTTATGAGAATTAAATTTTATTTGCAATTCACCCTATCTGTGCTAATTTTTTTAATGCCAGTGTGAGGAGACAAAACAAATGTACCAGACAATACCCTCAATGATTTATTTGGAAATTTCAAATCAATATGAAAACTTACCATGCCATGTGCAGTATAACTACAGCATAAGATTTTGCCAGTCCTCTGCTCCTCTAGGTTCCAGCAGCCTGATCCTGATCCTTATTTCCTTTGAATCGTCATTATTAGCATCCATGATATCCACATTCTGGTAATGTTGTACTCAAGGCAGCTAGGCCTTTTCAAAATTCCTTCTTTACTCACAGCCTATATCAAAGCCACTTCATAGTCTTTAGATACTATATATTACAATACCTTTCATAAGCCATGATATAGATACATACATACATGATATAGATACATACATACAGCCATACATACAGAGAAATACAGATGTATCCTCTTCTATGAATGCCACACACACTTTTTAATGGCTCTGCCACAGAACCCCTCTTGCCTATAGACATACACTCTACAAGAGCAGAAAATCCAGACTTTTTAAATTGTATAACTTGCCATCTCCTGCTTGACACTGTAAAATGATTTCTCCATGTGTTGTATTTTTCAGTGATGTCTTCCAGTTCCTACTAAAGTCTGCAACCTCACCTCACACTTTTGCCTTCAGACCTTTTTGCTCTGCCTACTCTTGTTTCCCATCAGTTTCAAGATTGCATCACATTCCTTTCCTGCTTCCAGAATTTTGAGCAAGCTTGGAAAATAGAAAAAAATACTTTAATCAACATTTCTTTTTTTCTTATACTGCTTGCTTATTCTATGTCAACCACTATGTGAGATACAAATGCTTCTGTTAAAAAATATACAAATCAATTCCAGGTTTTAAGATCTATCATTTAAAATGGATAATACAAATGATTTCAAAAATCATATGAATATATAGCATATGGACCATATGCATTCATTTACAATATATAATATAATATTATACAATTATATATATATATATATATATATAACTAGTAAATGAGTGAGATCATGAGAGACATGGGAAGAAACCAATTTGGGTTGGTGCAGAATTAGTATGTTGTTGACATTGAAGCCTCCATGGTGACTGTGAATTAGCTAAGTCAGTGAGCTGTGAACATTCAAAGCAAAGGTCCTGACTTCAAGTGTTTGTTAGTATAACTGAAATATGACCTTGGAGACTTGTTGATATGAGTGTTGCAAGATACAGGAGAAGGATCTTCATTAAAGTTAGACAGAAGATAAGACTCAAGTAAGTACAGACCTGAGAGACAAGATGAGGCACTGGAATGTTTTGTCGTAAGTACAGTGGACAGCACTTTACTGTTTCCAAGCAATAGAGTGACAAAATGTAATTGCAAAAATAACTTTAATAATGTCTACTTTTGGGCTAGAGAGATGGCTCAGGGCTTAATACTATGTCTGGCAAGCAGAAGGTCCTGAGTTCAGATTCCAGGTCCCACATAAACCCAGGCAAGGTCCCGAGTTCGGATCCCAGATCCCACGTATAGACGCCAAACGGAAGCGGGGGCGGCCTGCGCTTCTGGTCCTGGTAGGGCGGAGCCTGTGAATCCCGGGGCAGAAGGAGGTGGAGGCGTCCATGGTGGTTCACGAATTCGTCCGTGGTTCTACACACACATACACACACACACAGACACGCGCGCGCACATACACACAGTTGAATAAATAATAATAATTTAAAAAAAAATTTAAAAATGCCAGGCAGAAATGGCAGCAACCCGAATTTCTTGTCCTGGTGGGCAAAGCCTGGGAAATCCCAGAGCGAAGCAAAAAGGAAATAGAAACAATCCAGGATGATTCTTGAAATCACCCTTGGTTCTCCACAGAGACATACAGTGCCCTCTGATACACATACATACACGCACACACACCCACACACTGACTTAAGATAATGTACACTTTTTAAAAGCTCTTACCACATGACATCATCTAGAATCAACTGTTGAGGTCACCAAAAGGAAGAACATCTCCAAATTCAAAATGAGCTCCCAAAGACATATGTAATTATATAGATGTATCAGAAGTCAACTTAATCCCAAAGGGCCGCGTTCATGAAATCTGAAGCAAAAATTTATTTGAAAATATTAAAATACACAGGCATGAGCACACAGAGGGTTAGCCCCCAAGAGCAACGTGGACTAGCTAAACTTTATAATAAGATGGACAGAAGCCAACATAGGTGCACACAGGCAACAGCAGTAAAACATTTGTAACTGCATGCTTCAATTCCAAATAAAATGCACTGGAAAAAGTCAGAAATAAAAAGTGACTCCCAATCTGTGCTAGTGGCTTTATTTATATATTGCATGCACTTTTTCCATGGCTTTAAATGGTGAGATCGGTAGCATTTTGCTTCACTTTTTCCAAAGAGCAAATGTGGCTTAGAAAGACTATAAGAAACACTTTCCAAGTGTGCTCAGCCTGAACTTAAATTAAATTTAACTGACTTAATCCTTCCGAGCATAAGTATCTCAAAGATTTAGTTTTCAAGGAGATAGGCAGTTTTATTTTTTAAAAAAAGAATTCTCTATTATATGCAGTAAAACTGTTTTTTTTTCTTTTTTCCATTCATTTGTGTGTGGATATGATGCATACATGCTCATGTGTATGCACATGTTTGTGTGGTATGGACACATGCATGGGGAGGCCCAAGGTTGTTATCAAAAATCATCCTCGATGTTTTTCCACCTGGAACCTTGAGACGGGACCTCTCAATCAAACCCAAAGCTTGCCCATTCAGCTGCTTTCCCAAGCTAGCTTACTCTGGAGTTCTCTACTCTCAAAACTCCTAGGCTAGAATTTCAGGCAGTCACTACACCCACTCAATTTTTTACATGGGTTCTAGGTATCTGAACCCTGCTCCTTTTGCATCTCACACAAGTACTTTAACAATCTTTACAGCTCCATTTTATTCTTCAGGGAAGTTCACAACACGAGCATCAAAAACAATTTTTAAATGTAAAAAAGGACCAAGGGAAAAAAATGTATGCTATCTTAAAATTTGGTCATCCCCAAACTCTCTATGAAGATTTCTAAAAGCATAAATAAAAGTAAGCTTATCATTTATACATTAATAATCAAAACTCTCCTTTCTTACCAAGGAGATAAATTTTAAAACACTTAACATTTTCTTTTCCAATATTATCTTCTTAAAACTTTGATTTAGAGTTGCTACATAGATTGTTAGGAGAAAAATTCGTTTAAGAAATGACTTTATTTGCATGAACTACAAGTGAATTCCTGCATGCCAAGAGCTCCGAATGAACAGTCTTGCACTGCAATTAAACTTCATTTTCAGGGACCAAGAAAATACTGCAACCATAATAAAGAATAATGGAACCCTGGGGAGTTGTCTTTGATAACTGAAGAAAGTTTTTCTGTTCTTTCCAACCTTTAAATGAAACTCTCAAAAATGAAAATATCTTGCTGATATGAAATTATTTCTGCCTACAAAGATCTACTAGCAAACTATACCTCTTGGCTTCCTGATGAAACCTTCATCAGAGATAAGTAATCAACATTACTAGGGAAATGACAAAACACCATTGATTTGTGTGTCAGGTTCATGTATATGAGCACCCTTACATGCATTATCCTATGAGGATGAGCTATGACACAATCACATAACTGCAAATAACTGAAAATAAACAGTATAGATATTGATTTATGTATGCTTCTCCCAGATGCAAGTGATATAAAGTAATCAAGAATTTTCTGATATAAAGTTTGACATGCACAGTAAAGGATGCTCCAGGAATGGGGGAGGGGAAGGGGACACTTGGAGAAAGGGAAGGAGGGAGTGAAAGGAAAGGGGAAAAGGGGGGGAGGGAGCAAGGAATTCCAGAGAGTGGTGGAAGGAGGGAGAGGAATGGGGTACCTATCAAGTTTGTATGAGTGGAAAAAATTTAAAAAAAAGAATTTTCTTATATAATAAAAATCATCCTATGGGGTAATTTATCATGTGAATAGAATTAATTAAACAAACATTACTGAGAGACAGGATTGAACAAATGAATGGCATTGTCAGTTAAATGATAGGATGTAAAATACCAGGAAGACAAACTCCAACAAGGTGATTGTTGACAGAACACAAGGAGCCTGGCCGAGCCAGGATTGTATTTGCTTTGGGGAAACTAGATAACAAAGGTTGACCAGTGCATTCTGCTCTTTATAAAACAGAGAATGTCAGATAACTGAAAGGTCACGTGTCTACCTCAGGTTTTTCCTAACAAAAACAAGGGCAGGAATTCTTCAGAAGGGGGCAAAAAAACCCAACTCATATTATTTTGCTTGGACCTACATGTACTTTACACATGTTCATATTCATGAGAAAACTTATTTTCTTGAAAAATGTAAGAAACAGGTTTCTCATTTTCATCATGTCATGTGGATATATGTTAGAGTCCATAAAAATTTTCAAAACCATGAATAATGGAACTTCAATTTGTTTTAGTATACAAGTGGGTGATGTGTGTCTCTTTTTAAAGTGATAAAGTCACTCAAAATGGGTCCAAACAAAACTAAAGAAATCATTGAATCAAATCATATGCAATTCTAAAGAAAGAGCTTAATGGATTTATTTGACTGAAAATTTAAATATGGAGCAATAGGTAAAGGTAATTTCAAAGTTTAGAAAATTGCACAGGATGTCGTGAGAATAGAAAAACAGTGAAGAGAAGCTGATTTGCTTAAGAAAGGTAACTTTAATTTTGCTACTTGTGTTGTATGTATCTACAGAGAGTTCATGAATGAAAACAGAAATAGCCATCAAGAAGACAGATACATGAAGCTACCCTTACTCAAAGCTTGTTATTTCACATAGAAACACCATTACTGGTGAAACGGAAAGAGAATGATAAAAATCTGATCTGTACTCATGTGTCAATACAGAATATATGAAAAAATGCTAGCATGAATATAGACAAAAGAGAAAAGAGTTTTACAGAATAACAGTAGTGAAGACTATGGAAATGTTAAAAAAAAAGATATTTCTGCAACAGGAATGCATGAGCTGAGTCAAACCTTGAAAAGACTCAGTTTTTGAATTCAAGAAGTTGTAAGAATAATGAAGGAAGTAGCTGTGAGCTTCTTATAAAAATAATGAAGGAAGTAGCTGTGAGTGTCTTATAAGAATAATGAAGGAGTAGCTGTGAGCTTCTTATTTCAAAACAATGAAAAGAATACCCAAAACTCTCTTTAGTAACAAGGAGAAGAAACCAAAATAGACACTACCTTGAATGAAACTAAGAAATATCTTCAAGGAAAACGGTAAGGCAAAAACCAATAAGTGACTTTTCAGAATGGAAGAAGGAGAACCCTTATGGGAATAGCAAGGAGAAAAGAAGCCACTTTTAACAAAGAACAAACCCTAAGAAAATTCAGGAGTTGAGGATTTCAAGTGCAATGGAAGGCTGAGATGAGGCTGGGGCAAAAGCACATAAATCGTTTCAAACATTTATGTGGAATAGAATCCACATAAAGAGTTGGCCAACACTCAGTTGTCCCAACACTCAGGAGGCAGAGACAAGGCAAGCTGGCCAGACATACTAGCCAATTGGGAAGCTCTGGACTTGGGAGACCATGCCTCAACAAATAAGCTAGAGATCAAGGAAAACTCCCGTCAAACTCAAGCCTGCACACATGCACACATTTACGTAGACATAGAACACACACATATCTCTCTGGCCACACACATGAACATCATGCACATGCATACACACACACATGCATTCATGTACCACACATGAATTATGTAATCGTATCTGATGAGTCAAACAAAACTCTAAATATTTCTGCACTCAGCAGAGTGAGTGAGGAAAAGCACATGATATGCAAATTTGAGGATCCTAGTTTGAATCCCCAGACCACACATAAAAACCAGGTATGGCCATGCATACTTGTAACCCCAGTGTTGGAGCAAAGACAGGTTGATTCAGGGAGCTCACTGGTCTGCCTAACTGGGTCAAAATATATTGAGCATCAGGTTCCATGAAAAACCTGGTTATTTCAAGGGAAAAAGGAAAACAGTGATAGAGCAGGGCATATGGTATCCTTCTTTGGCTTCTGTATATACACACACACACACTCATGATACACATACATATAGATACACACACACACACCATTACCACCCCCAACAATACCCAAAAGAACTGGAGTCTCACCACACATCCATATCCAACTAAAACTATAAGAAAGACAGAGGTCAAAAGAATATACTGAATGTACTAAGTAGCCCCAAATCAACAAAACCTAGCTTATGAACTACAGAGATGGCTCAGGAGTTAAGCTTCTGCCTCACAAGCAGAAGGACCTGAGTCTAGATCTCAGATCCAAGGTAGAAACATCAAACAAAAATGGTAGTAGCCTATACTTTTATCTCTGGAAGGCAGAGCCTGGGAAATCCCAGAGTGAAGTTAAAAAAAAGGAGGTAGAAGCAATCCAGGATGATTGCTAAAGTCACCCTTAGGCTCCACAGGCATACATAGTGCCCTCTAATACACACACACACACACACACACACACACACACACACACATATACACACACACACACACATATACACACAAACACACTTACATATACATGCACACTTAAAAAAACTGGGTTATGATAAAACTAGTTAAAGATAGATTTGCTGCAAACTCTGCTTCAGACTGAGTGTGAGGAAAGAAAGTCTGAGAAAGATGCTTTAGACTAAAAGAAAGGACTTAAAAAATGTGTGAAATTAGCCTGTCTTATCTAGGATGCACATTTTACTAGTGAACACACAGCTAAAGGTGCTTCTAAAATTTGGGGTAGTGTGATATGTGGGAGAATGTCAGAGGCCAGTGGTCAGTACAGGGGACAGGGAGAGCCTTTGGTCCCTGTATATTATGAATATACTGAGAATTGAATCTGGAGCCTCACACATACTAGAGGAAGAGCTGTACCACTAAGCTAAATTCCAAGCTCTGTAAATATTCTTGATTTGGGGTGGATATTACCAGGGTATTCAACTTATAACTCACTAAACAATTTGCTTTTTCTGGCTTCCTACATCTGAGCTTTGTTACGTAACAGTAAGTTTAAAAAAGGTTAAGCACAGATCATGTATGCTAAATTAGTACAATATTAAATTTATACACTGTCATAGTCACAGAGATCAGTGTCAGACAAATAATATTTACTCTTGTAGCATAGCTTCCCCGGTGTGTTCCTAAGGCAACTAAGCATGAAGCATTTTTTATTTATTGTAAGATTTGGGCTCAGAGGTATTTCTAACATGATCTATTTACTGAAAGCTTAGTAACTTGAAAGGTGTGGGCGTTGACCTTAGACAAATCTAGATTTTAATCCCAGCTGCACTTCTTTCAACTTTTTGCTCTAGCCTTCCTGACTTTTCAGTTTTCAGTGATATATAAAGCAGAAGAACAAGTAGATAATGTTTTAAAAATGGGAAATATTTTATGCGAAGCGACTAGAAATGGTCCAGACCTTTGTTCTTTCCACCATGTGCGCTTTCAATTCTCAAACTTGGGTCAACAGGTTTACTTTATACACAGCTAAGCTATCTCTCTGGGCCCCAGAAATTCTCTTCATAATTCCAATAGTCAGCACTAAAAAAAATTCTCAAATATCAATTCTTCCTAGAGGTCTTCTACAACAAAGGAAACACACAACACAGGTGAGATATGTCTAATCTAAAAATTTTAAATTCAAAATATAAAAAGTACAAAATTCTTAATGCTGACAATACTACAAGTAGGAAATTCTATGTCACAACACTTTGTTTTGTGCATTAAATTATTAAAAAGAATATACACAAATACTTAAGATAAACATAAATCAATTTCTTGTACAGACTTGGCTTCCTTCCATAAAATATCTCATTGGGCTTATGGGACATTTTAAAAATCTAAAACAATTTGTAATACAGCATGCTTCTCATCCTGGTCATTTCAGATAAGGAATTTTCAATCTGTGTGTGTGTGTGTGTGTGTGTGTGTGTGTGTGTGTGTGTGTGTTTGTCATCTAAGAGGACATCTAAATGTCTAGTCAATATTAGTATAATAAAAATCAGTTTTGGACAGAGTCAAAAAGAACATGAAACTTATTGACTTTAAGAGTGATTTTAAAAATTTTGCTGGAAAGTACTTCAATTCTTGTTATCAATTCCCTCTTTGATAACAAGAGATTATAAACAAATTTTAAGGGAATAAAAAATCTACAATCTAAAAACTTTCTTTGTTAATTGTGTTAATTGTGTGTGTGTGTGTGTGTGTGTGTGTGTGTGTGTGTGTGTGTGTGTCCCTATTGAGGACCAAGGGTAACTTGAGGAATCATCCTGAATTGCTTTTACCTCCTTTTTGCTTCTCTCTGAGATTTCCCAGGCTCTGCCTTCCAAGGCTAGGAGTGCAGAATGCCCTCAGTTTTGCTTGGGGCTTTTACATGCGAGGAAGAATATTAACTCCTGTGCCATCTCTCCAGCCTGCATGAACCCTTATTAACTTTCACTTTTGCTTTAATTCTACTAAGATGTTAGTAATTGGAGATGAAAAATATTTTCTTTTAGGAATGCTAATTTTTGTCTCTTGTTTATTTTTTGTTAGCTTTTTTCGTGACAGGGTTTCATTCTGTACCCTAGGCTGACTTCAAACTCAGGCAATCCTCACCTCATACTTTCTGCACAAGAAGATTAGATAATATTTTAGACATCAACCAAGAATTGCCATTTTAAACATCCCTCTGGAAGAAATTGTGATATGATGAGCAAATTAAACCATGTTTTCAGAGATAAAAACATATGGCTTCATATCAAGTAGCTGGCAGCTGAGTTGTAGCTCAGACAGACATAAGTTACCATGAATGCAGACAGGACTAAGGGAATATATATCCTTCCTTGTTCACAAAATGGATACAGGTCACACTTCTCTACCAGCTCCCACAACATCCTACAGTAATGGTCTGACTTGTGTGAAAAGAGAAGAACCCACTGGTAATTCCACCCATAGCCAAGCTCAGTCACTCACCCAACATTCTTATTGATCCACTTTGATTTTGCTTTGTCAATAAAATCCACACAGGTTTCTTACTAATTATTTAGTCACCTGCTAAGAACTAAAAATCTTTGGGGCTGAGGGATGATGGATTGCAGTTAAAGCATTTTCTCCATAAGTAGGAGGATTGGAATTTGGATCCCAAATCCCTTAAAAAATACCAGATGGATCTGGATGGCAGCCTGTCTATAGTTCAGCCTCAGAAGGTAGAGACTGGGAATCCCCAGAGCAATCTGGCTAGCCTTATCATTGAAATGAAGGTTTCATTATGTCTGGGACTCTGTCTCAAAGAGAATTAGAAGAAAGAGTATGTAAGATGATTCTTGATATCAATCTAGGATCTTCATATACACATGCATACGTGTGTGCCCACATACATATGAATACATTCACCACACACAATGGTCTTACACACACATACACAAATGGAAAAAGAAGAAAAAAAGTAAACTAATCTTTGCCTTAGATCACTTGGTCTTTGTGTAAGCTTGGGATCTCAAAACAAAGTCCAAAATAAAGACTGACCCTCGGTAGAACATGAGGTCAGCCATCAGCAATCAGAAACCACACTTGAAGCTTTTAACTTCAAAGGAGGAAAGAATTAAATACCAAATAATCTTAACTCTATTAAAAAAACATACATGCAGAAGAAGATTAAGAAAATTAAATTTAAGTCAGAACTGAAAAATTCCAAAAGACTGTTCAAGTACTCTCCTTCTATATCAAAACTATTTTTTAATATTATTAATACTTCAGTCATGGAACATAGTCAATGACTTGACTTACAATTTTGAGATAGAGAGCTACTCATTTATATAAATACACGCATAAAAAAGAGTATATGCTGTTCTGTTGGCTAATTTTTTCACAAATTAAGTTCTTCAACAGCATTCATAGCAAAAAAAATCTCTGCAAATATAAATTAAAATCATCTTACTTCAAAGACTTGCTTAAGAAAAAAAACTATAAAAAGTGTTTAAAAACAGTTCTTAACTCCCAAGGAGCATTTTGTAAGCATTTATCATTGTTACTTAATTCCCCAATGTAACTAGGGTGATATTAATCTGATCATTAATTATTTCCAGTCTATTCAAAGCATGTCCTATTTCCCAAGTGCTTACAGATCATGAAAAACATTTCTTTTTACCTATTATTCCAGCAGTTGCATTTGGAAAGAATTTCTCAAGTATCATAAAGTAAAATATAATGTGAAGAAGGAAATGGATGTTACTTTAATGTACAGAATAGCAGGATTTTTCTGCATAAAAAGCTTGTGGTTAATATTTTAGCTTTGTTTTTGTTTCAGTTACTCAACTCTGTTAATGTAAGATGAAGAGAGTTACAGAGGACATGCAAATGAAGTGGGACTGCCTACTTCATGACAGTCTTTTAATTTTCATTTCGAAAGTGAAATCTAGTGGCTAATGATGTAAACTTGTCATTTATACGTAAAGAATTGCCTTCACAAGCTCAACATTTGAAATTCTCACATATCAGAAGTAAGGATGCTTATCCATTGACATCAAACATGGTTCTCATATGACTTAGGTTGCTGGTCTATGCATGTGAACCAGGGAGACTAGTGGCCTAGGACCCTTTAAACTGCACACCCCCCCTTTCGTCTCAAAAAGTTGATGAGATCCTTGAATTCCAACAGTTTCTGGGAGAGTGCACCCAGACTCTGATTTCTGAGCATTCCCTGCTGAGCTCAGTCCAGATTTAAAAAGTGTTGGCTTAATTTAGTCACCAAATTAATAAGGCTTTCCCAATTCAGCGCTTGCCAAGTCTGCTCTTGTCTGGGATACGTACTAGGCTGAGTGAGGTTGTGATAAATTCATAATGAACAATTAAATCTGAAGTTTCACTTTCTAGTGGTAGGGGAGAAAGGTTGCTATCATACCACTTAGAATTTAATCATATAAACAGAGAACTGACATCCATGAGCAGGAAAATGCTTTCTCTGTTCTAAAAAATGTTTCTCTCTGACATACTTTGCAGATGTTTCCTCATATGTCCTGAACAAAGACCAGCAGGTATCATGAGATTTATTTCTAGAGAGAGTTCAGACCACAAGAAATAATGTGACACAGGAACTCAGCAGCTTGGCTGGGAACAGAAGACAGATTCTTGCACTTCCATCAGCCACTGTGATTGTACTTCGCACCTTCTCTTTGTATCTGGATACTTCCAAAGGTAAGGCACAGAACATTATTCCACTGAAACTCCCATTTCCCCAGGAAAGCCAGACAACAACAAAAGTTTGCCAACAATAAAGAGGTGAATTTCCCTCTGAAGTCTGCTGTTTCCTTCTGTGACCCCACCAAGGGAAGATTCTGACTTTCACAGTTACAAAACGAAACTTGAGTGTGAGGGTGACAGAGAGCCTCGTGTTCTGCCACACAGGGCAAAAATAGACACTGCCTGTTGTCAATTTATGTCAGAAGTCTTAGCCCTATTTTCACCATCATAGTTTCTATTCTTACAGAGATAAATTACTGTACATGTACTTGTTTCTCTGAATTTTCAAATTGGATCATTCCTTTTTAATCACCAGAGTTGACTGTCTCAAAGGAGTTATTAAAATTCATAATTATTTGAAAGAGAACTGGGTAAAGAAACTATCACAAAGATTTTTTAATTGAACCTGTTTCATACTTGATCTTTTTTGCAATTTAAGGCTCAGCATATCAGGCACAAGTTTAGGCAAGTAAAGCAGAAGCAACAGAGCCGAAAGGAATCATGGATGTGTGTACTTCTGAGGCATACTTTTGGAATGAGCTGGAGGCAACAGCCGATGACCAATGATTTATATGTAGGTCATGCTTAATTTTCAACATTTTAAGATTCTTTAAGAAATATTGGATATTTTAAAGCAATACAAAATTATATGCATATATAGAGAGCATGTGTGTTTGTGTGGGTATGTGTTATGGGATGTGTATGCGCTTGCACTTGAGATAGGCCCTCATTTAGATGAACCTGTCCTCCAATATCGCCAGAGATGAACTTGAACTTCTGACTCTCCTAACTCTACCTCCTGAGTTCTGGGATTACATGTGTGTGCCACCATGTCTGATTTATGTAGTGCTAGGGACGGCCTTCACATGCTTGGGGAGTTCTCTACTGAGCTACCCCAGTCCCGAAAGAAGAGCATTTTTATTCCATGTCTTTCATGTTCCAGACATAAAATTTTATAACACTGCTAAACATACCAGCATTTTTCATAATTCTTTTTTTTCTGTTCTCCCTTCCATCACAAAAACCTGTGATGTTGTTTATCTAAGTAAGTCTTTCCTTCTGTCCAATGGCCAAGCCAATCCTATCCTCTCCCAAAGGACTTAACCTAATTCATCTTAACCCGGAGTGGAAGTCGTCCTTGGTAGCATTAGAATTGGAATCACACCTGTTTGGGATTCTCATTGTGGTGTAAAGTTCCCTCTGCCGATCTGCCTGTCTCCCCTCCAAAATAGTGAGCACTGAGAGAGGCTGGAACCGCATCTACAGTATCATTTCACTCACAGTATCTGACCCAGGAGATGGCCTAGTCAGGTAGAATCAAAAACTTTGTAATTATTTTGACTTTGTTGAGCTAAAAGGAAGATGAGATGAGATCTGTCTAATGCTGTCTCATGAAGATATATGAAAGACAGAATGACATGAATGTCCAAGGCCATGCAACAGCAAACCGTAAATACTCCCTGATTCTGTCTTCTCTAGTTCAACATGACTGACAGGTTAGGAGAGATAATCACTTGTTATGAAGAGTTTCCCCGAACATTGTAAGGCATTTAGCTGTATCTCTGGCTATTATTCACTGGAAGCTAATAACAGCAACACTGCCCCAGTGTGACAATCAAAAATGTCTGCAAACATACCTCTATGGTTCGTGAGAACAAAATTGGTCCTGATTGAGAAGTGTAGCCCCAACTAAACAGTCACAGAGGAGGTAATCTTCCATATCATCACTTCAAACATAATACATCAGTCATCAGTGTATATAGTATCCTGGCTTCAAACCAATTCTCCTTCATGAAGTATAGAAGCCAAAACTGAAGCATTTAATCCTCTTACATTTTTATTAATCCTTTTAATTAAGAATGATGATGCTCTTACTTGACCCAAGGCTGCTGATGCAGCAGCCAGAGGGGGAAATTAAAAAAAAAAACTCATAAAACTAGTAAAACTTACAGTTTTAAGGAAATGAAATATGCCTAGAAATTCTAGAGAAAAGCTTAATGATTTTTACCTTAGCTTTACTTCAGACTCCTTGGACTTTCTTGATGAATACCAAGCATGAGAATCACAAATTCAGTCTGGGAAGATGAACCAGAGATTAAAGTGCTTGGCACACAATCTTTTTTTTTTATTATTCAATTGTGCTTGTCCGTGCGTGTGTGTGTGTGTGTGTGTGTGTGTGTGTGTGTGTGTGTGTGTGTGTGTGTAGAACCACGGGTGCATTCAGGAACGACCATGGACACCTCCACCTCCTCCTTGTTTACTCTGCCCCAGGATTCACAGGCTCTGCCCTACCAGGACTGCCCCTGCTTCCGCTCGGCATCTATACCATGGGGTCTAGGATCAGAACTCAGGACCTTCCGCCTGCAAAGCAGAGGCTTAACCCCTGAGCCACCTCTCCAGCCCCAATTGGTACACAATCTTGAGGACCAGAGTTTGTATCCGAGAAACCACACAAAAACCATTTTTTCTATTTTCATGTACATTCGTGTTGAGGTGATGCATACACATATGTGTATGTGTGTTTTCTTATGTGAGGGGCACATATCTGCATACGGGTATATATGTATTTGCAGGTGGAGGCCAAAAGTTAATATGGGGAATCATCCTTACTTGCTCTTCCATCTTGTTCTTTTGAGACAGAATTTCTAATCAAACCCAGACACAGTTGATAAGGAGCTTGCTTTGAGACCGTCCAGTCCATGATTTCTGGGTCTAAAATTACAGGTGGGCTTCCATGCATACTGGCCTTTATGCGGGACATAGGAATGGGAACTCTAGTTGTCTTGCTTACATAAAAGCAATTTAACTGCTGAACCATCTCTTCAGCCACTATTAATTTTCTATAATGAAACAATGATCACTACTAATTAAAAGCATGAACATATATGTTTCTTCACCTAATGCAATAAAACTTTGATGGTAGCTGGAATCTAAAACTACAGTACTTCAATTGAATAAACCATAAGGTTGCATAATTGTCAAGTTGACAAAATGATAAAGGAAACCAGTAAGGCTGGGAATTCCTGGACTCTGACTTGCAGCCCCTGGCTTTGGTATGGCCGCCTTGTGTGGCAGATGTCCACACTGGCTTGAGTATTAATCACCACAGTGCATAACAATAGTGCCAGCTGGAAGGTCCAAGAAACAGAAGGGACCTGTAAAATTCAGGAAACATTACCAAGAGGCTGTACAAATCAGATCTCAAAGCTTCTCAAGTATCATTATGTTTCTGCCTTCTGCTGTGCATCACAGTAACCTGCCATTCCCAGCCCAAACGCCTTTCCGTAAGGACCTCAATCACACAAGAACTAATCACAGGATCATGTGACATCCAAATTCTAGTTTTCATGGTGGCTTAACATAGTTACTCATTTTTGGATCCATGATAATATCAAAAATTTTAAACTTTTATTTAAGTTACATTATTACACTGGCCCATAACCTCTTTAAATATCACAGGATCGTGTCTTATATTTCAGATTTCTATTTCTAACAATAATGTCTGAATTAAATGCTACTGTATTTGAAACTTTTACTAATAATCAAATTCCAAAAGTCAGGAATCTGTTTATTGCCAAAAATGGAGAAATCCTTTATTGCATCCCCAAGACCTGGTAATTTACTGATCATGACCATTGGGAAGGGGGATTCACATTTTTTTCAGTGCAAGTACATGTGATTGTATTATTCATTCTTGAACAAACTTTCCAGGTAGCAAGTGGCAGCAAGCATTTAAATCAAACCCAAATCTTGATGCCAAGACAAGCCTGGAAGTAAAAGTGCTTTGCTGCAAACCCTTTAGCTCAAAAATGATCCTTTTGGATAAGTTATGAAAAAAGGCAACTATAAACCTTTGATAATCAGTCTCCCCACCTGGATGCAGAGGAAGCAGCGGTCTTAAGTGCTGTGCAGGCAACTGGATCTTAATTCTTAGAAAAGAGACGGTTTTATCTAACTATCATGTTCTTAATGTTTCAGTATTCGCATGTGCCAAAGTTCTGAAATCAGAGCTGGAGATATAGCTCTGCAGTATATATAATACTTGTCTGATACGTGCAAGGCCTAGTTTTCAATCTTTGGTATTAACAAAGAAAGATTAAAATTAGAAGAAAATGCTCACAAATAAATTAACAAGGAAATAGAACTTCTGTATTAATATCACTCTGTCACTGAGAAAACCTGACAAATCAAAGAGTCATGTGAATCTCTTCAGTGATAGTAATGTGTTATGACAGATATGCTTCAGGGAAAATATTTCTGAGATCCAGCGCTGCCCTGTTGGGACTTGTAAGTTTAAGGAAAGTATTATGTATAGCAGGTAGGAGGAAAGGAAACAGAGGGAAAAAGAAAAAGACAGGCTCATGGGTGGGAAAATGGATGATAAAACAAAAACATGAGGGAAGAGAATAAGGAAGGAAAATTCTTCCCAGTCCTCAGCCTTTGGGGAGCTCAAGGATGGTAAACAAGGTGCACACAAACACCAAACTGTGGAAACCATTCTTTGGACCACAGATTACAGAAGCAGCCAACCAATAACAATAAAAATAAAACACAGCAAGTATATTGAGCTAAAAGTTTAAGTAGTTTCAAAGTAGATACGCCTCTCAAATTTGTGATGTTTAAACTATGAATGCCAAGATAAATGAGTTCCTGGCTTCTCATTACCCATTTTACCCATTCACTTTTGGCTTTTTCTCCCAGCTCAGTCTTCTTGGCATCCCATTTTTGGACTGTATTCTTTCCCTGGCAACCCAGCATGCCCTTCAGAAGTTCTAAACTCAGGAGTTTTCTCTGTCCTTCCCATTCAATACCGTCCCTCTAATCTGAAGAGCCTCTTCTGTTAAGCTCTTTAATGCAATTAAAAGGTCCTAGGCATTTCTTCTCATGTTCTCATGCATTTCCTTTCCATGCATTACTTTTTGCATTGTTGTTCTCTAAGTTACCTCTTACTAAACATATGGTGGTGCGACCTAAAAAAAAAAAAAAAAAGTAATTGAAAGGTCTGACAAATTCCGCTAGAGGTTTAAGCCACAGAGCAGTTTCAGCCAAAGTGTGACTGCACACACCTGTCAACGCTCCCTGAGATTGTATTGCTCACTAGGGACCAATGACTGCCCTCCTTTTTCTGGTTCAGCAGCTCAGAACTTCACCTTGTCTAACTATAAACCATCAAGAAAAAGATATAAAATTTTTTATGCTAGGAAGATAGATGAATAATATGACAGCAATAAAAAAGGTTTTATAGGGCATAAATCTCAGGTCCAGAGACAAAAAGGAAAATTCTACCAATCCAGGAAGACAGAAAAAGGAGAAAGAGAAAGCAAAGAAGGTAGAATTTCCAGAGGAAACAGGAAGGAACCTGATTCTAGCACATTCCATGGTAACTCATACCACTTTTCATAAATAAACTACTCCCTGCATTTCACCTTATGATATTGCTTTGTTTCTTATTGATTACTTTAAAAATAAAGCAATATAAAAATAGCCATATTTTAAGTTGGATAAAAATACACAGAGAAGTTAAAATGTTTTGCTGTCAGTGTCACATTCCAAAGATTAACAATTTTGTGTAGATTTTTACAGTTGAAAATCAAGTACTTTGACAGATACACTCTCACTTGCTTCCCACAACAATCCGGTAGACATGGAAAGATGTGTAATCCTATCTGAGGCAGAGAAATGTGAACCTAAAATACACCTGGGCTTGTTAGTGCACATTCCTGCTTTGACCAGTACTCACTATTTTTATAACTAGATGGATTCAAATAAGGAAAGCAGATACATATAAAGCCTTCACTTGCTTCATTGTAGAAGCTCAAATTGGTTTAACTAAACCACATCAAAGCCATTAGATAGAAGTAAAAAAGCTAATTTGAATTTTATTAGACTTTTTCCCATAAAATTTTCAATATTACACAAAAATACTGGAATTGCACTATACAGGAGAACTTGTCATCACTTGGTCTTACAGTGTTATTATTTGAAAACTCACAAACAGTTACAGAATCACTTGGAAATGGTCTTAGAGTCACAGAAACTTGCTGAAAATAAGTCTTTATGGCATTACAATATTTCTTCTTCGAACTCTGTTTTCAATGAAAATTCTATCTCAGAATAAACATCCCAACTTAATTAGGTCACCTACAGGAAACCCGCAATCCAAGTCCCATGTGATTTTTCATAAGTAAATGTTATTTCCACCAAACTGTTATTTGTTCATTTATTTTTTTGACAGTACTTGGAATTGAGCTTAGGGTGTTTTACATGTTAGTCAAGTGCCCTACCAGCTTTCATTTTATGTATTTTGAGCTGCAATCTCACTGAGTTGTCCAAGTTGAACTGTAACCCAGGAAGGCCTTGAACACGAAATCCTCCTTCATCCTCGCAGTAGCTGGGTTCACAGGCCTGCACCATCAAACCTAGCTGAATTTTTGTCTATTTACTTCAGAGAGCTCCTTCAGGATTGGGAATTTGTGAACCAGCCTTACTCAACAGATATAAAGCAGTTCACTACAATTCTTAGCAACGGTGCTTCAAATGGTACAAAATTTGAAACTATCCCTCAAGATAAATGTTCCTTCCTTTCTTCAATTTCTGCCTTTTGATGCTCCGGGGGTGGGAGGGGGAGACACTGGGGGATGGGGAGGGAGGAGGGAGGGTAGGGGGGATCAGATAGGTGGGGGGGTTGGAGGGAGGGAGGGGACCGGTGTACCTGTTAAGTTTATATGAATGGAAACGAAAAAAAAAACTTCTGCCTTCTGCCTTTTGCCAAACAAAACTATACACAGATGTATAGTCTAAAATATTTTGTTCTATTAGGGGTGTGTAGGTTTCCTCTAAATTGCCACGAATCACCAAAGTAATTGCAGTTTCCTCAAATTAATATTTTCAGGCACTTGATAATATTAATGGGTAATACAAAACATTGAGTGTGTCCTGCCTTTGAATTGTGTTTTTCACCAAAGACCCAAAGCAGAAATACTTCTCAACCTTCCTTTTAGGTCACTGGCAGTTCTCTGAGTATGATAAACATATAAAAGACATCGAGGGGAGAGAACCATTTCTATGACTAATTTCATATCAACCTAAGCCAGTGAAGGGATTTAGACCTTGAAATTAAGAAGTCACTTACATTGCCTCCCCTCCCCTCCTCCATATCATGAAAAATTCAAGTGCCTCTTCTTGACTTTCAAGGGCTTGGGTGTCCCAGGCTTTGCCCAATACTGCTTAGGGCAATGGTCAGTATGGAAATAGTGAAGCACAGCAGTATCCCTGAGTGAATGCTGTGAGCCAGGCCTTCAGGACCCTCTAGCACTGCACCGTGTTTGACCACATGCCATATGAAAGCACACCATCATCCTACCACAATGGTAGTCAATGCAAAGTCTAAATTATGTTTTGCCAAAAGGATGTGTCATAAATCCATTCTTTATGCTGCCATTCAACTTAAAAGCCAGCCTTTGAAGTAAAAATAATCCTAGAATACACAGAAAGCCAAACAGTCATCTACATGGCATGGCTTATAGAGTCTAAAATAGAAATTACATTAAGTAATTGGAGAGAACAAATATTTAAATGGTTTCTATTGGAATCTGTTGGTTGTATTTATTCTTTCATGTCTTTTAAAACTTAATATGTGCCCATAGTTGAATTGGTTTAATAAAACTATGCTATTTTATTATTAATTAGACTGGAATGAAATTTCATTAAAGTGCTTAAAAGATGGAAGTTACTAACTGGAAGTAGACTGGGTTTCCCATGATGATCTGACTTGTCCACTTCAAGGATACTGGAGAAATGCAAGGTGAACATTCACTCACTCCCCAGTGTTTCAGAAAATCCAAATGTTTGCTTGATGCAAGGGTGTCCATCAAAACACAGCCATACTGAGTTAAACCAAGTGAAGAAAAGCACAGGTGCAGAAACCATGGGCTTAAGAGTCCGGGCTTCTCCCTAAATTCTGAGATTAAACAGCACTATGATATTACTGTCATTTTAAGGAGTTTTACCTATTTGTTCTTTTGGAATTCTACATTTCATACATTCTCATTTGTGTGAGTATATATTTCTTAGAGCTCTTACATTTGGGGATTCTACAGAGATCTTGACGCAGAAAGCAACACTAAAATCTGACCAAGCAAAAAGAGGGTTTTGAATGCCCCACAATTAGGTGATAAATAAGCAACATCTTGACTAAGCTGTAAATATTCAGAAGCATACCACATTGTGAAGCTGCATGCCAAATGCAAATAGCATATAAAACCAAAAAAATACATAAATGAAAAATGTTAACAAAATTAATGTGGAGGCAAATTCTAAGGTTACCACTAATAAAAGTTGCATTAAGAATACTTATGTACTATGAAACATACAGCATTACCATTATCCTCATTTTACATACAGGAAAAAGAAGCTTAGAGAATTTATTTCCCATGAGTTTTCACACCTACAAGAATTTGATGTAACATAGGCTTGACTGTAGAGACTTTTATCCTTAAAATATTCTTTCAACTTCAACTTCTCTCATTTTAAGAAGCAATGTAAGAACATCTACCCAGTGTTCATGGACCCTTTCTGAACATTTTGCTTGTATTTATGTACTCTGAAATGAATACATTCAGTAAAAAGTACCTTCTGGATGTATATGTATGTATATGAATATGTATGAATAGAAAACAATGAAAAATTGGCTCCTAACATTACAATAGAATATTTAAAAATCACAATCAAGTCTAATGAATCAAACTGCAAAGAGCCCTAAAAGCCCTTCACTGCTAAGTGAAAAATAAACTGAAAGCAGGAATTTCACCACCCTGCAGAGTGATTTTTTTATAAATAATATTCCCAAACTTTCATCTTTTAAGAAGATGTCTTGCCTGACAGCTGGAATTCAAAGGCAACGGCAAGCAGCTAAGCCACATCTCCGAAGATGATTTTTGGTTCTACCTCTTACTCTGTCAATCAATGAACCTTTTTTCTTCGAACCAACCTTTTCTTAGCTACAAAAGGAAAGACCTGGGTTGAACTATGTTGGTGACTACTTTTGGCAAAAGCATTCTACTGAGAAGTTGAAAAAAATGTGCCAAGTTGGAAAGAATTATCCAATAAGCCTCACTAGACCCTCAAACTACATTGTAACATAATGTTAGTATACTTTCTGCACTGATATCTGTCTCATATGCACCCATCAATTCATACTAGGTTTGGCATATTTCCAAGTAAATTGCTCACATCATTGTGTTTCTTAAATATCCCAGTATGCTATCTCTGATTACAATGATTGTTAAAACTTAAAATTTGCAAAACATACAAGTTGTTATTGTATCCTCCTTAATTTTAACAAATAAATGTGTACAAATTTCTATCAAAGTATGAAATAAACTATTGATAAATTAATTTGTTTTCTAAGTAACAGAAGCCAATGTGTATCATAGGCTAAACAGAATGATTCTATTTCAAAAATGTAAGGATGAAGACCTTTGGCATCAGTGGATCCCTGTACTATGACTTACAGGCTCCAAGAACTTGTAGCTCCTCAAATGGGGTGACAAGATTAGCACCCTGAAGTTCTCTAAGAAGCTCATCTCAGTATGTCTCCACCAGAGCCAGAACCTCTAACTATACAACAACAGTTAAACCACTCTGTTTTGTACCAAACAGGAGTCCCCAAGATAATTCCTCAACTCATTTAGAAGGGGACGTAATCCTCCTTCTTCCTTCACTGTTGTATAGTACCTAATAAGTCCCCCCAGCTTCCTAGGCCTTGCTTTTCACCTGATTACATGGAATGGAGAGGAGACAACACTAATAATCTTAACCATATGAACATTTAACATAAACTTCAGATGAAAAAGGTATCTTCGTGTAGGAAGTAAAGCCTGGCTGGGAAAGATAAAGACCATCCTCAGATCATTCCGTGAAACGGACTTTCTATTGAAGTGCAATATTTAACTCAGATTACCAACAGAAATTGAAACATCTTCTTGGGACTTATAGAGTCGTTTATGAAGTTGGGTCATCTTTCTGCTCCATATTTTCTTTCTTTTCCCTTAAACCAAATTCATTAAAAGAATATCCTAGTTCAAGTGATTACAGATTGACCATCTCTAATCCAAAAACAGACAACTAAAATACACAATGTGAGACTTTTTAAGTATTGCATG
This sequence comes from Typhlomys cinereus, assembly GCA_023101885.1. NCBI lineage: Eukaryota > Metazoa > Chordata > Mammalia > Rodentia > Platacanthomyidae > Typhlomys > Typhlomys cinereus. Next base: position 2,121,035 of record JALPQD010000161.1, read on the forward strand.
TCACTACAAGCGGAAAATTCTAAACCTGACCTCATGCAACAAGCAACAGTCAAACACACAGTAAGCATGTTGCATGGCATAGCTTCAAGCTGTACATGTAAAGCATATATGAAAAAATATGATTTGCTTGACTAGGGTTTCACCCTCAAAATGTATCATTATGCATATTCCAAATTCAGAGATACTTCTGGTACCAAACATTTTGAAAGAAGAATTTTCAACTTATATTTTTAACCTAGGAAAAAATTACACAGTGTCCAATAATTATAACATGATACATTTGCTTGAAAGAGGATCTGATTTAATCTGTACTTTGGCAGTGATTTACATTTTAAATAGAATATTATAATTCTAGCATACATATTATATATGTTTATACACACACATATATATGCCATATATATATATATGCCATATATATATATATGCTATATATATATGATATCCTGGAGGAAATAGTAGCATGGGTAAGTTTAAATCTGTCCAAGTTTGAATAACTGTAATGTTATTGTACAGCCTATTGTACAGACCTTTCTGAGGTCTAAGGGAAAAACAAAGTACACAGGTAGTAGATAACAAGAGGAACTGCCATCTAATGAATGAAAACAATAATTAAAAATTCCCAAAGTCTGAATATCATTTCTTGTTGGTGCTGTAGTAAGCAATGAGAGTATTGGAGAAATTTAGCAAGTTGATTTTCTTAACATTTGGTAATTTACTAATTAATGTTATACATTAGGTAGGAACTAAAATCTACATCCTTTGAATGACTCCTCAGTTTAATTGGCTATTATGAGACAGCTGTTATTTTTCATGATCACAAATTAAAGGTGAGAGGCAGGGTAGAAAAGCTCAGTCACGTGGGATTGTGTCTGGGAACATGGTATTAACATGTTTCCACCTCACCTTTCATGCTTAAGCAGGATCTGCTTTCAGCAGTGTGTCTCTCAGGTGAATAAATTATATATCATTTCATGGGCTTTAAAAAGTTCTCTGTAATTAAGCCATAGTTCAAAAAGTAACCTACATGGGCTGTCTCTGAAGTCAAACCAGAATGACACGTCATCAAGAAAACATCAGTTCTGCAAAGGTTGTATCCCGCTATAAGCATAGGCAGAGTACATGGACACTTGTCATGCTTCTCAGATACCCAACATGATGCTTAGCATCCATAGGCACTTCCCGAACATATATTAAGTCAGTCAATACAAAAGCTATGATTCCATTGAACATTTTTATCGTAGCAAACATCATGTGCTAAAGTTCTCTTCTTTTTTTTTAATGATCTTTGGACTGGCAGAAATCCATTACTTCAATGACTGTCTGGAATGAATGTGTTATATAATTTTGCAGTTCATGTGGCATAATAAGGATTTGAAAAAATTGCTGGCTTGTGAATTCTAAAGCACAAAGGAAAATGAGAGAGAGAGAGAGAGAGAGAGATGCCATGTGCAGGTGGAGATCAGTCTCTCTTTCCACCATGTGAGCTTCCAGGTTGCCAGTTTATGAGCTGGCACCTTACCTGATGAGCTACCAAGGACTCTAACATCTTCTTAATTCTATGAAAGGAGAAACTAAGATCTAGATCCTAATGGGTATCTTTATATATGCAACTAGAAATTGCTTAAATGAGTTTTGTCATAGGGGTTTTCCCATTTTCGATCTTTTACAAACTTAAAGACCATAATATGTAGCCACTATAAACAACCCAAACAAGATAGAAGGAAGATGTCCCTCTGAGTCTAGCCTGAACCCGTCACTTCTGTATAAGTTCTGTGTCCTCTCAAACCTTAGGAAGCTTGACATCATTTCCTCATGAAAGTCATGTGATCAGCACCAATTTGACATTGAAGAAATGACTTTCAGGCTTTCAGAAGGTCAAACACACAGAACTAGTATCTGCATTTCCTCTCAGCTAATAATTCTTTCAGCTTCTGTCCTTATAGGTTAAGCTACTGTTTGTGTTCTATGTGTGTGATCTTCACTTTCTCTAATATTGGATACTTTATTCTGGCCACTAACTGTTTCCACTTACACATCACTTTAGAAATATATGGAAATCTTTGTCAGCAGAGACCAGAGTATACAGAAGAGAGAAAAAAAAAAAAACGCTGCTATTCCTTATGAAATCACAGGCAACTGCTCTGCTCTCTGATTTGAGTTTCATTAATGGTTCCCTAATACTTATTTCTCCCTTTTTAACTAGGAGAATTTAACAAACACTGTTCTACACAGTAAGAAATGATTTTCTTAAACAATTCAACATCTGTCATACCACGGGACCTGTGGAATCATCCCAATGAAATACACTGTCCATAGTTTGCTGTAGCTCTGCAGTGTTTTGCAGACTTGGTGGTTTCATATCCACTTATTTTAGAGTATTTTGGTAGCACCAGCCCTTCATGGTTCCTTCCCATCTTCAAGGTTTGTAGCATCTGCATGTCCCAGGCTAGAGCTCTGGATCTCTTCTTTTTTTGACATACAACCAATCTCCTACTGAAGAAGCACATGACCACGGCAAAAGCATCTATACTCAAAGTTCAGATATCCAGCCCAGATTCTCCTCTGAACTCTAAACTCATGTGGACTCCTTTCTACTAAAGCCACCACCTCAATTCTGACATGTCAGCTTCATGTGTCTATGCTGCAGGCCTGACTTAATTTTCTCGCCTGTTCTTTGCATGTAACCAGAATTTTATATTATTCTATTTGAAGCCATTCTTGACCCTCCCACTTAAAACTCTGCACTGGGCAATGGATTCACCAGTATATTCAGTTTCTCCTGTCAAACCATATCAAGAATCTTACATCTTCCACAAATTTCCCTGAGCTTTAGGATGGGGAGAGATTAGGCTGGCCTGGTTCCAGGTGGTTGGTATAGACCCCCCAAAGTCTAGCATGGATCACAGGCACTAGGATCCTTAGAGCCAAGGGATTAACAGCCACAATAGTGCTCCCATACAAAAGGGGAACACAAGAAAGAACTCTAGGCAATGCTACTGAGCCCTTATACCTCATCAGAGAGGAGGACCCAGAGGGAAGTTTCACATCAACACTAAAAGATGCTCTAGGGATGGGGGCAGGGGGGGGACAATGGGAGAAACGGACGGGAGGAAAGGAAGGGGAAAGGGGGGGATGGAGCAAAGGGATCCAAGGAGGGGTGGAGGGAAGGAGGGGAATGGGGTACCTATCAAGTTTGTATGAGTGGAAAAAATAAATAAATATTTAAAAAAAAGAATCTTACTTCTTCCTAAACTCCAATAATGCTGCCTGATGTCCCTATGCTAATACATGGCCTGCATGATGGCAGTTGTCTATCTCCCTTCTGTCCTTGCCCGAAGTCTGTCTAGTGTATTTTCTCTAATACATTCATAGCTTCAGAATTCAGTCCCCATCTTTAGTCAAAGCCAATTTCTAAAATTTTGTTATTGACATTCCTATGTTTGACACAGTGCTTCCTATTCTTCTCTGGATGGGTGCAATATAAAATTCTGGTGCTGTAGAATTATCCTGGGTTCCAACCGTGTCCCAAAGCTGTTTGGTTTCCCTAAAAACTGGATTATCTGCTAAACAGAAAGAATATGTTTGCCCGTCAAATTTGATATAGGAAAGTTCTTTGATAAAGATAAAGTACTGAGTAAATGTTTAGTATTCATTATAATCTAACTCTTTCTGTCTCTTTGACCCAACCACACCTACTTGTGAAGCATTTCCAAAGTAAATTAGTAAAGAATTTTTCTTCCTTTCCAAGCCCTGTAGCATGGCTTTTCAATGGAGGCATTATACTTTGTATCAAGTTATACAGCCCTCCTAAACAGATAATTTTAATGCTGTAAAGCTATTTACCATACTAGAATTTTGTAAAATGTCTTATGTGAAACTGACATATTCTGCATATTTTAGTGCAGTCACTCATTTAATTATGTTATTACTCCTGACCAGAGTTACTGTTTTGGCAGGACAAAAAAGAATCCACACAAAACCATCTTTTATCTCCCTCCATATTCATAGGTGTCTAGTAAAAGGAATACACAAGTTCTAAAGCTAATGTGATCATTTTGATGTAGTGATTACATTGGTATAGCATGATCATGCTTTCAGTAGTGACTATGATAGCTATATTAGCCCTAATAGGGAAAGAATAATATTCCTCAACTACAAAAATGTAGAAAGCTGTATTGTGATGCTTATAAGAGCATTATATTCATACTCTTCAGTATTAGTTCATGCAAATCTATGATCATGACTACAATCATCATAAGGAGAAACAATTACCAAATGTATGTTTACACTTCTGAGACTATGGATAATGTACATAAAAAATCTAATCCAAATGAAGTACCTTCAAAAAGAGTAATCAAGCTGTCAGCATTTCTTGGCCCTTTCTTGTTTCATATTTTATTTGCAAGAAATTACTGAAATAAATATTTACCAATTTCTCTATTACAATTAAGCAGAAAACACAAAACAGATTTAAGGCAAATGCAAGTTATGAAATTGAAATTTTGAAACTGTTCCATTGATTTGATGCCACTGAGCCAAGAAAAAAAGTAAAGAAATTGAGAAGTTGATAAAACAAAATGATTGCTAGTCTAGCCCTTTATAGCTGAGTACTGAGATATAGGCCTGTTGTAGTTGCGCTGCACTGTTGCTGATAACAGTCATGACAAAACAAGACATTTATTCTTTCTTATGATAGAATGGTTATAGTTCCTGTCCAGCTTAGCAGAAGAGCACACACCAACACCAGGGACAGAGGGAACTGGCCACAGAATATCCACATAATAGCTGAGAGAGGGACAATTTTCATCAGATCACCAGGTCTTACCAAGTATACAGGAGAATGCCAAGTTTCTCAACCAATTCCTTCCATCTTATTCACCTGCCAGAGGACTAGTCCCACCATAAATTGGGCCTTCCCATCAACTAAACAATCTCCTGCAGGGGTTCACTCTGGGGTTTTACTACTAATTCTTTACAAATATGACCAGAACCCAAACATTCAAATGGCAAGTTGACACATTTATCTAACTATGAAAGAGCCTATAACAAAATAGCAATGTACTGATTGTAAAATAAAGACAGTCTTGTTACATTTCTTTCATGGAGAAACCCAGGGAAATTGAAATAATTAAATAAATTTAAATTAATTAAACATTTATTTTTTTCTTACAATTTAAATATTTCCCAGTTTTTCTCCTAAATTCTTCAGGTATCCATCATAACTTCAACATACCTCAGATGTATTTAACTTAGACATATTTTTGTGATCTTTTTTCATTTCTTCAGTTGGAGCTATATTTCTTCAGTGTGAGGCAACTGTAAAGAGTCTCCACTTCAAAGTCAAATAACTCTTTGGCTTCAGGCCCTACCATATTTTATCTTTTTGACCTGGACAAATATCTTGAACTCTCTATGTCTTGGTTTATTTTTTTTTTTGTTAAGTGGATATTGAAACATTAACTACCCCATAAAATTATTATGGGTATGAGAATTCATGTTTTCATTTACTGTATTAAAACAACATGGCACAAAGGTTCCATATTAGCTATAGTTAGCTGTGAAAATTTGCCAGAATTTTCCTAATGTGTAGAAAATGAATAGTTTGGCTCTCAAGAGATTCATACTACCTCTAGTGATTCCAGCTACTTGATTCCATTGTGGTAGTATGAAACCTGACACAGAAAATAGGCAAAAGAATGAACATGAAACTTTACTTACAAAATTTTATTTACGAAAACAGACCTAGTACACCTAGATATTTTAGGATCTTTTGATGAGTGATTGGGGAATGAGTCAGAAAAGTGACTGAAAATACTTTTTTAAAAGTTGTTTTGACACATGCATATTCTCTATTCACTTCAACATCTACTCCTAATTACTTTCAATATTTATCACTTAGCACTCTTATTCTGTGCCGTCATTAGAAGTTGGAATTGATGTTATTTTAGCAAAATCTCAGCTTTGTAGAACTTTGGGGATAGGTATACAATTACAGGGAGAAAAGTCAAACATTAAATACCAGGACTAGCAATGACCAGGGAAGATATGGTAAATATGGTCCAAGAGATAATAAGTGAACAGGAGGATTGGAGCTCACACTAAACTGCAAGGATTTAGCATAGCAGGTCCTTTCTGAAGAGAGATATCATGGAAGAAGAGTGAAGAAAAATAAAATATGAGTATTTTTAACCTAAAGAAGACAAAATTTAAATTTCTGTTGCCTTAAAATCTAAAGAATGCTTTGATTTTAATTTTAAGATATATCAACCACATACTCTTTAAGGCATACAATATTGTCAATTTCCTATAGATACATGAAGCCATCACCAAAATCAAAATGACAAACAGATTCATCACTGGGAAAAGCATTCTCAAGGAGTATGTTTTACTAGATAGTCTCCCTACAATTTGTGAATCCATTCATCTATAGATGGATGTTTTAGTTGCTTCCAGCTTGAAACTACTAAAGATAAAATGTTTAGGAACAGTCATAGAAAATTGATGCAATAAATGCTTTCATGTCTCTACAGTAAATGTCTAAGTGAAAAATAGCTGGGTATAAATGGTAGTTATATTATAACTAAATCCTTTAGGAATTTCCAAATATCTTTTCTAAGTTCTTAAACTATTTTCCCTATCCACTGTACATTGTAAATATTCCAACAATTTTCTCAGTCACTCTGTTCTCTGAAGTTTGGTGCACAGGTGAGGTTATTTTCAAGTTTGTCTTTTATTTTGCCTGATGATCTTTTTTTATTTTTCTTTTTTTCTATTTTTAATTTTACAAGCATATTGGGTATTCATCTCAGCTTCCCTCCCTCCCCCTTCTTTCCCTCCCTTTCCTTCATCATTCTCTCCTACTCCACCCCCATCCTTCAGCCTGTGTGCGTCTCTGGACCACAGGGTTCACTCTGACCTGTCTACTCCTATGGGTAGGCTTCTGTGGTATATCAAATTACCTCTTGTCAGGCCACCCCACTGACATGTGCATTTCCCTTCACTAATTCAGCTATAGACTCAAAGGTTTCCACTATAAGTGCCTATTCTATGACTGTAATAACAGCTACCAACAGAGCACTCTGATGTACTATCTTCATAACTCTAGGTTTATGGACTGTCTTCCCTACTGATTTTTCCCTTCTCCTTTTTTAAATAGGTTCTTGTTCTAGTTTACAGTGACAAGTATTTGTACCCTTCCACAGGCAGGTCTTGAATCCAATCAGAAAGCTATTGGTTGTTGCCTTGGTACTCATGCCATTAAACTGGCGGTCACCTGTTGCCAAGATGATTTATATTGCAACTTACAGATATTATGCCTTTTATGGGCCTTGTAATTATTTCTCTCCCCCAGAATTTCTACAGTATTCCTTGCTACTGTGTAAGCTATTGAGCAAGGAGAAAGTCCACAGACCAATCCACTTGATATATTTTGCCCATGTTCTGTGATCCATTTGTGTTGCATCTTCAGAAATAGGATCTTGCTGACAGTTTTTGGAGAGCAACCAAGAGCAGTGGGAAAAGCCTATAATGTTTGGGGGCTTTAAAGACCTCTCTGACCAACATTTTATCAGAAGTGCCACATTCCTGTTACTTCTAGTATAACTTTGTTCCTAGGTTCTAAGTGGATCAGCTCAGGGCTTTTCCCCCTATTTCTTCACTCCAGGCTCTTCTGCATAGGGACTGCCCATTCTTGTTCCTTTATTTAAAAGACTTTTTTTAGCATATTACTGGCATAGGATGTTCCTTTGGGGTTATTTCCCACAATCTTTGGGTTTTAAATCCCTCTGTTTCTCCTATATCCCATGTTCTATTTAAGACATTTTCAGTATATCTCAGAAATACCTCACTGTGATATAATGTTCACTTTCCTAGTGCTTATCTGCTTCCTCATATTCATGTACAATCCCATCATCTCCTTGGTGAAGTGACTATTCAAAAATGTTGGTCGTGACACAAGATTCACCCTCATCAACATAACACCATGAATGAGAGGAGAACACATGTTGACCCCCAACCTTTCTGAATAAATATTGATCCTTCATTACTGTTTAGAGGAAAGAGACCCACTGATAGATCATTTATACTGCTCAGATACATGGTAATGTAAGCAATCTTATCAAACTCAATGAGATGCACACACACACACACACACTTAAATGTAAAAAAAAGAAAAGTGTAAATATATGACCCTATTGCTACATCTTTCTTCGTTTTTGTTTTTCCAATTATTTTATTTTTCTAGTTTTATAAACATATTGATTATTTATCTCTGTTTCCTCCATACCCCCTCCCTCCCATATCCCTCTCTTTCCTTTATCAATCCATCCTACTCCCTCCCTGCCTGTCTACTTCTATGGACTCCAAGGCTTGTCTACTCTTGTGGGAGTTCAGGCCTCTATGGCCTACCAAGTTGCCTCTCTCCGGCCACCCAACTGATAGGGCCATTTCCCTTGACTCACCCAGTTTTAGTCCTGAAGGTTTCAACTGTATGTTCTTCTTTTTTCCTAGTTATACAAGCTCAATAGGTACCTCTTCCTCCATTCCCTTACCTCCTGTTACCCTCCATCCCACTCCCCCTTCCTTTCTTCTCTTTCACCACCCCCCTTTTTGTTCCCTCTTGCTCTCTATATTCCTGCCTGCTCCCTCCCATGCCCCAGAACATCTGCATATAGGGTGCTGAAGTTCCCTCTGAGTCGTCTACACTACTAAGGGTTCAGGACTCAGTGGTATAACTTGGGGCCCCTTCTTGGGCTGCCCACTGATATGGGAACTCTGTTATGTCTGTTTAACCCCTTGCCTCTAAGAATCCTACTGACTGAAGCCTTCTCCCCTGAGATCCATGCTAGGCTCTGAGGGCTTGTTGACATATCAGCCATTGAGCAACATTGTACAAATCACATTGTAGCAATATTTCCTGGCTGCTGCGGCCCAGAATTCTTGCCTATCAGTGGTACTTCCCACCTTTAAGCTCTTACGACCTTGTTCTCTCTTCTGCAAGGTTCTCTGGGCTTGTATTGCTAATCTTTTTTTTTAACATTTTTTTAATTTTTTTATTTATTATTTATTCAAGTGTGCGTGTATGCATGTGTGCGTGTGTGTGTTATGTATGTGTGGATATGTATGTATGTGTGTGTAGAGCCACGGACGAATTCGGGAACCACCATGGACGCCTCCACCTCCTCCTTGTTTACTCTGCCCTGGGATTCGCAGGCTCCGCCCTACCAGGACGGGAATGCAGGCCGTCCCCGCTTCCAGCCGGCGTCTATACATGGGGTCTAGGATTCGAACTCAGGACCTTCCGCCTGCAAGGCAGAGGCTTAACCCCTGAGCCACCTCTCCAACCCCTTGTATTGCTAATCTTAAGAGCTTGTTTGGGGTCCCATCCATCCGCCTACTTCTCAACGTGGACAGGACTCATAAGTTCCACCAACACCCAGGTCGACACTCGTCCTAGCTCCTCCCACCAGCCAGCCTGAGCAACACCCAGGCTGGCCCAAACTTGGGTATGCCACTAAGCCAAGTTCCAGGTCCCAGGTGAAGAGCTCTGTTGTCTCAATCAGCCCCTCTGCCCCTCCAGCCCACCAGGAACCCTTGCTCGCAGTCCAGGGAGGGACACACTGCTACTCAGAATTCAACAGAGTCCAAAGGAAATTCAAGCAAAGCTGTATCGAACAAAGGCTATGCATCTGAAGTCCTCTAAAATCATCTTATCACAGGATTCTTCACATCCAGCCCAAAGATAAGTAAACCCCCTTTTTACCATCTTCCTCCTTTCAATTATTAATCAATGTAGATTACTTTTTCCATATAGCCACCCCCAAAACATATACAACTTCAGGGATTATACCAGACGCCCTCACATATGACCAAGGTACTAAATCATAAAAGTTCACTACCATACTAATAGTCAACTCCTGTCTACTAAACCTGACTTAACTGATGTACTAACAGTGTAATAGCCTCATCTAGGAAATAACAATAACAACAGACAAACGTACCCAACTCCAAGGCAAACACTAGTAATAACTGCCCGAGAGGAATAATACCAACTAAATCAGTTTACTCAAAAACACACAGAAACTGAAAGGTCTCAAGAGAAAAAAAAATAATGCCCAAGTCAAAGCGCAGATCCATGAGAAACAAAACCCAAGAAGACAAATCTCCCACCGAAAGAATTAACCCCCTAATGATAGATTCTAACCAGAACAAATTCACAGAAAATAGCCAAGAAAGCCAGACCCAAGATAACAACTTTCAAAGAATGACCATTACTATGATCAATACTATGAAAGAGGAAATCCTGGAGGAGTTAAATAACTGCATCAACCACTTTGAACAAGAGGAACACAACAGACACTTGGAGGAGTTGAGAAAAACAGTTCAAGAAACAAAAATAGGCATAGAGCAGTTAAAACAGTCTCAAGCAGAGTTTAAAATTGAACTAAAAGACAAGTTATGTTCAACCCAGAACCCAATAGAGAGTTTTATCAGAAGAACTAACAAAGCAGAAAATAGAATTTCAGATCTTGAAGACAAAGTGGAATATTAACCAGCTCATGGAAGAGGTTGTTAAATCCAAAAAGATACTTGAGAGGAATATGCAAGAGATATGGGACACCTGAAGAAGCCTAACATGCTCATTCATGGAATACCAGAGCAAGAATCCCAAAATATCACACTGAGGAAATTTTTCAAATTATCATATTAAATACCTATTAAAATAACAAATGACTTCTCAATGGAAACAGTAAAAGCAAAAAAAGCTTGGAGAGACATACTTCAAGTATTAAATGAGCAAAAATGTCAACTGAAGCTGATATACCCAGAAAAACTATCTGTCATGATCGAAGAAGAAAGAAAAGTTTTCCAGCACAAAGACAACTTGAAGGCTTACATGTCTACCAAACCAGGCCTTCAAAAAATACTACAAATGATACTTAAGCTTGAAGAAAAAAACAAGCCTATCCAGGAGGACAGAAGGGAAGTATAATATCACCAAAACCTAAAAGCCAAACAATACACTTACAAAAGCCACTAAACATAAAAAATGTCTGGAATTAAAAATAATTTCTCCATTATAACATTAAATGTTAATGGAATTAAATCACTGATCAAAAGACACAGATTACAAACTTGGATTAAAAAACACAACCCATCAATCGGCTGCCTTCAGGAAACTCATCTCACCACAAAAGGTAGGCACATCCTAAAATTAAAGGCTGGTCCAAAATTCTGCAAGCTAATGGAACCAGGAAACAAACAGGGGTAGCCATTATGCTGTCAGACAAAGTGGACTTCAAACCAAAAAGAAATCATAAGAGTCACAGATGGATACCACATTTTAGTCACAGGTACAATTCACCAAGAAGGCACCTAATATAGGCCCCTCCACATTCATTAAGAAACCCCTACAGTGGCTAAAGCAAGAAATCAACCCCAAAACAATAATTCTTGGGGATTTCAACACGGCCCTCTTAACATGGGATAGGTCGACAGGTCAAAAGCTTAACAGAGACACTTTGGAACTTAATTAAACCCTTACTGAAATGGACCTTACAGACCTCTATCGAACTTCTCATCAATGTACCAAAGAAGACACATTTTTCTCAGCAGCACATGGAACTTTCTCCAAAACAGATCACATATTGGGCCACAAAACGAATCTCCACATATATAGGAATGTTGAAATTCTAGCATGTGCCCTATAAGACCACCATGGTCTAAAGCTTGACATCCACAACACAACAAACAACAGAAAATACACTAACTCTTAGAAACTTAACACTATGATGCTGAATAAGAATTGGATTCAGGAAGAAATTAAAAAGGAAATTCAAGAATTCCTGAAAGTGAGCGATAATGAAAATACATCTTATCAAAATCTCTGGGACACAATGAAAGCTCTCCTAAGAGGAAAGTTCATAGCTCTTAGTGCCTACATAAAAAATGGAAACATCACAAATAAATAACAATGCAGCTTAAAGCTTTAGACAAACTAGAGCAATCTGATCCCAAAAACAGTAGAAGAGAGATTAATAAAGGGAGAAATATCTGAAATTGAGATTAGGAAAATGATACAGAGAATCAATCAGTCAAAAAGCTGGTTCTTTGAAAAAATCAATAAGATTGATATACCTCTAGCTAAATTAACCAAAAATAAGAGAGAAAAAACACAAATTAACAAAATTAGAAATAAAAATGGAGTTATCACTACTGATACCCAAGAAATTCAGAGTATTATAACATCATATTTCAAAAACTTATACTCTGTGAAATTTGACATCACAAAAGAAATGGATGAATTCCTAAGTAAACAGAACTTAACAAAATTGAATCAGGAAGTTATGAATTATTTAAATAGTTCTATAACATATGAAGAAATCGATGAAGTAATCTTGAATCTTCCCACCAAAAAATGTCCTGGACCAGAGGTATTCAGCACAGAGTTCTACCAGACATTTAAGGAGCTAATAACACCAATACTCCTTAAACTGTTCCATCAAATACCAAAGGAAGGAACACTGCCAGATTCTTTCTATGAAGCTAATATCATCTTAATCCCAAAACCTAATAAAGATACATTTAAAAAAGAAAACTGTAGACCAATCTCTTTGATAAACACAGATGCAAAGATTCTCAACAAAGTCTTAGCAAATCAGATTCAAAAACATATTAAAAAGATCATTCACAGGGATCAAGTAGGCTTTATCCCAGGTACACAAGGTTAGTTCAACATGTGCGAATCAATAAACGTAATTCGCCATATAAACCAGTCCAAAATTCAAGACCACATGACACTCTCGATAGATACAGAAAAAGCTTTTGACAAGATCCAACAGCCCTTTGTGATCAAAACCCTAGAAACAGTTGGAATGGAAGGAACCTTTATTAATATAATAAAAGCTTTATACAACAAGCCAACAGCAAAGGATTATACTCAATGGGGAAAAGTTGAAGCATTCCCACTTCAATCAGGAATTAGACAAGGCTATCTACTCTCACCACTTCTATTCAATATTGTACTGCAAGTCTTAGCTGAAGCCATAAGAAAGAAAGGGAGATAAAAAGGATTCAAATCGGAAAGGAAGAAGTAAAATTATCTCTATTTGCAGATGACATGATCATATACCTGAGTGATCCTAAAAACTCCACCAGGAAGATCCTGGAACTAATACAAGAGTTGAGCAGGGTGGCAGGATACAAAATAAATACAAAAATCAGTGGCCTTCCTATATGCTCAGAATGAAAGAAGTGAAAAATCCCTGAGAGAAACAACCCCATTTATTATAGCCCCTAAAAAATGAAATACCTTGGTATAACCTAACCAAGAAAGTAAGAGACCTTTACAATGAAAACTTTAAAATCGTAAAGAAAGAAATTGCAGAAGACACCAGAAGGTGGAAAGACCTCCCATGTTCCTGGATTGGCAGAATCAACATCATAAACATGACCATCCTACCAAAGGCAATATACAGATTCAATGCTATATCAATCAAAATCCCAAAGCAATTCTTTAAAGAGGTTGATCAAATAATATCAAAATTCATATGGAGGCACAAAAGATCCAGGATAGAAAAGAAATCCTGAATAACAAAAACACAGCTGGAGGTATCACTATACCAAACCTTAATCTATACTACATATCCATAATAATAAAAACAGCCTGGAACTGGCTCCAAAATAGACACACAGATCAATGGATAAGGGTTTGAGACCCAGATATAAGCCCACACAATTACAGCCACTTGATCTTTGACAAAGGGGCCCAAAATATCCAATGGAAAAAGAACAGCATCTTCAACAAATGGTGCTGGCAAAACTGGATGTCCACATGCAGAAGATTATAACTGGACCCATACTTGTCACCATGTACAAATGGACAAGGACCTCGATATAAGGCCAGAGACTATTAAAACCTATAGTTGAAAGGGTAGGGAACTCCCTCGAGCTTATTGGACTAGGCCAACAGTTCCTAAATGGACATCCAAGAGCACAGTCACTACAACCAACACTCAACAGATGGGATCTTGTGAAATTAAAGAGCTTCTGTTCAGATACAGAGATTGTAACAGGAGCACAAAGGCAACCCACAGAATGGGAGAAAATCTTCACAAACCACATATCTGATAGAGCTCTATTATCCAGAGTGCACAAAGAACTTAGAAAACTAAACACCAAGGAAACAAATGGGCCAATTAAAAAATGGGCCTTGGAACTTAAAAGAAACTTTACCAAGGACAAAATTAAAATGTCTAGCATAGATTAAAACTGGACCCGTACTTGTCACCATGTACAAGAATTAATTCCAAATGGATCAAGGACCACAATATAAGGACAGAGACTATAAAAACCATAGTTTAAAGGGTAGGAAATTCCCTCAAGCTGATCGGACTAGGCCAACAGTTTCTAATTGGAAATCCAATAGCACAGTCAATACAATCACACTCAACAGATGGGATCTTATGAAATTAAAGAGCTTCTGCTCAGATAAAGAGATTCTAACTGGAGCACAAAGGTAACCCACAGAACCACAGTTGACGAGTGGATAAGGAAAATGTGGTACATTTATACAATGGAATACTACTCAGCCATCAAAAATGATGAATTAATGAAATTTGCCAGGAAATGGATGGAATTAGAAAAAATTATATTGAGTGAAGAACCCTAGACACAGAAAATTAAGCACCATATATACTCCCTAATAGGTGGATCCTAGTACCAAGCCCACTTAGTTACACACTCAAAGATAAATTTCTGTAATACCTACAGTAATTGCAAAGATTATAAGCAGGGAGGAAAGGGAAAGGAGGGCCCAGAAACATGGAGAGAGGGGATCATGTTACAGCAGAGAAAATAGGCCACCATCAAGGAGTGCAAGTAAGTAATGAGACATCTAGTTGGGCTGGCAGACTCTCCATTGGTTGCTTGTGTCTGATGGGGTATGATCTCACAAGAAAGGGAGGACATAGAGTCTGGCAGGTAGATGGTAACCATCCTGAAAATGTGAAATTGACCCCCTCATACAGTTGTCTCCTACTCATTCCATCTACCTTTGAATATACTCTTATAATAAGACTCTATTTTAACAGCATTTTATCTCTGGTAAGGGGTGATATCCAATACCCACCAAGATGGAGCCAAAGGCGGTGCAGGAGTAGCAAAACTGAAAAAAAAATCAACCAACCATAATTCGGAAAATCAGAGACTCTACATCAACCACCTGGAACCAGGCCAGCCTAATCTCTCTCCATCCTAAAGCTCAGGGAAATTTGCAGGAGAGGGGATGGTAAGATTGTAAGAGCCTAAAATGGGTAGGAGCAACGATATGCAAGATACTCCATACAAGTTAGGATTGAAGTAATCATAATAGGACTTTGCATGACCTGCGCAATTACCAACATATCATTGAACCCCCAAAGTCTAGCATGGATCACAGGCACTAGATCCTTAGAGGCAAGGGATTAACAGCCATAGTAGTGTTCCTATACTAAAGAGGAACACAAAAAAGAGCTCTAGGCAATGCCACTGAATTCTTACACCTCATCAGAGAGGAGGATGCAGAGGGAAGTTTTACATGCACACTAAAGGATGCTCCAAAAATGGGGGGGGGAGCACTGGGAGAAAAGGAGGGAGGGGAGGAAAGGAAAGGGAAAAGGGGGAAAGGATCAAGGGGATCCAGGGAGGAGTGGAGGGAGGGAGGGGAATGGGGTACTTATCAAGTTTGTATGAGTCAAAGAAATAAAAAAAAAAGAAGAAATATTTCTGGTTGCTTCTCAAAAAAAAAAAAGAGCTTGTTTTGAAGAGCAGATATTTTGTAGCTAGATGAGGAATGTTTTCTCCATTATATAAGCTATAAATAGAGATGCTAGTGTCATTACCCAATGAAAACACTAAAATTTTCCTCCAATATTTTCTTGTTGAACTTATAGAACATTAAACTTTAATCTAACTTAACTATTAATTTTAAATTAATGCTTTATATGGTAAAAGATACATAAGAAAGTTCTTTTTGATGTGGAAACTCAGTCATTATATTACCATTTAAAAAACAGTGCTTCAACACTCATTGGAGTTCCACAGAGCCAGTCACACTGATATTATAGAAGAGTTTCAATCAGAACCGACTCAATTTCTTTTATTTAACTATTACTTACCTACAATCTCTATACAGTCTTGAAGATTGAACTCTAAATTTAAGTTCTTGGTTATTCCTGATCTTTAGCAAAATGATGTTTAGTCTTTCATGACTAAACTTTGGTCTCTTTTTAAGCAACTTTTTTGGTTTGAAGAAGTTCCTTTCTATTCTTACCTGCTTGAAATTTTTTCATAAGGAATGCTACAATTTGTTAAGTGTGTGTGTGTGTGTGTGTGTGTGTGTGTGTGTGTGTGTTGTGTGTGTGCGTGATTAAATGTAAATGCAGCATAATTGCCATAAAAATTAGGACAGACTAATACTATGTGAAAAATATAAGTGCAATTCATCACATTAACAGCTTAAATATGAAATGTGTTAATGTAGCAAGTTGCACTGATTGGATTTTATGTATTTAGCTCTTCTTTGTGCCTGCACATGTGTGCGTGTATGCAACAGAGGGCACTTGAGTGTATGTGCTTGTGGAGGCCCAAGGATGATTTTGAGAATCATAGTGAATTGTTCTACTTCCTTACTCCTTTACTCTGGGGTTTCTTACCATTTCTACCTAGCATTTTTAAATGGGATCTGGGACTCTATTCTCTTGCTTTTAAAACAAAGACTTTAACCCCTTTACCATTGGCCCAGTCCATGTATTAAACTCTTAAATCAACTTCACAATCTTGAGAAAAATAACATGTGGTCAAGATGTATTATCAACTTTATATATTTTCCGTAAAATTCCTGAACATTTTGTTTAGAAATGCAGACTCAGAAGAGACTATTTACATCTCTTCTTAATGGAATTACTACCTGTCTCTAGAATCAGAACTGCAAAATTCACATAAAATGAATTGAGCAAGAGTATCAACTTTTCACTTTTGACAGTTTGTATTAATTCTTCTTTAAATGCTAGTTAAAATTTATCATAAATAAATACATATAAAAACTTATACAGTATAATGAAGTAGCTCTACAGTTTTTACTAGTTGATATACACATCTCACTTTTATATCTTTGGTCAAAGCATGTGTTCAAATGAGTATTTCTATCATCATTTTACACTACAAATATTTAATTAAACCACATAATCTTTATCATAAATATTTTAACTATCATAAATATTTAGTCTTTTAAATATTTTAAGTTGTGAAAAAGTAAAAAGTAATTCACTTGCATGTTTATGTAGTTCTATAAAAGAAAAGCTGCATAATCTCCCCATTACTTCAATTCCACTTCCTCAGGTAACAGATATCATTAGGATGCCAAGCATCCTTTGATTTCTTCCTCTAACATCCCTAGGTGCATAAAACACATTTATACTTATTAGGAAGTTTTTTTTTTACTTTTCATTTAACATGTCATGAATGATCCTTAAGATCAAAGCAAGCAGTTTAACTGATGTTTAAAAAAAAAAAAAAACTTGGGCTGGAGAGGTGGCTCAGGGGTTAAGCCTCCGCCTTGCAGGAGGAAGGTCCTGAGTTCGTGATCCCAGATCCCATGTACAGATGCCAGGTGGAAGCGGGGGCGGCCTGCGCTTCTGGTCCTGGTAGGGCGGAGCCTGTGAATCCCAGGGCAGAAGGAGGTGGAGGCGTCCATGGTGGTTCGCGAATTCGTTCGTGGTTCTACACATACACAGACACACACACACACACACACACACACACACACAGACATACACGCGCGCGCGCACATACACACGCACATGCGCACTGTTGAATAAATAATAAAAAAAATTTAAAAAAAAACTTCACTGGGCTGGAGAGATGGCTCAATGGTTAAACCTCTGTCTTGTAAACAGAAGGTCCTAAATTCGGATGCTGATCCTACTTAAAAAAAAGATGAAAGTGAAGATCGCTTGTATTTCCAGGAGTCTGGGAAACTCCAAAGCAAAACAACGCGAGGTAGCACAATCCAGGATTATTCCTGAAGTCACCCTTGGGACTTCACAGCACACACATTATCTCCTACGAATGCGACATATTTTAAACAACCAATTTTCATTGCAGATATTTACATTGTTTACCTTGGGTTTTAAAATAATACTTCAATACTGCTTGGACTTCAAATGATTGCATTTAAATTTTTTTGTTGTTGTTATGTTTCTATTCCAGTTATTTACCTTGAGTTTTGATCTGGAAAGCCATTAGGTTTGGGGATCCTTTCTGATAGGGTTCTTGCTGTTTGTTGTTGGTGGTGGTGGTGGTGTTTGTGGCACTGTTTATGGTGGTAGTGGTAGTGATGGTGTTTTATTGCTGATTATTGCAGATTTGCTAAGTGGGACCCAAGCAAAGTTTTCCCCATCATTTCATCAGGCCTCTTAGTGTCCTTCTGATTGACCAGTGAAGTAGGAAGCTTTTCAACTGTAGTTGAGGGAGAATAGTGCGAATCCCACACACTTTTTTTTCCCTTTTATCCATTTAGATGGATATTTCCTCATCTTACATGGTCTTTCTAACATACATCCACTAGCCACTAGTTGGCTCATTATTCAGTTGGAATGCTGCTGCATGCAGTGTAGAGATTCTCCTCAAACATCCAGAGTTCTTTCTGTATGTATCTCGCTCTCCTCTCCCACTTTGTCCTTCACATTTTAGCTCCTTTGACTCCTTGAACTCCCTACTCCCTAACATAGGAGGTAGATGCCTGGCCTCCATCTGGATGACTCTTCCTTAGTCTGTAGACAATAAGCCAAGGCAATCAGCTCTCATGTCCATTATTATTCCCATCTCACATCAATCACTGTTCACTATGACCTGATACTTAACTAGAAACATTCTTCCACACACCATGTCCAATTTTTTCATTGCTTTAAGCAGAATAATTAAGAATCATCAGTCACTCCATTCTATCCAGACAAATTCACATAACTTGAAATTAAGAATTTATTCAATTCATATCAAGAAAAATAACAACTTAATTCAGATCAAGTTTCCCTTGAGTAGTTAACACTCAGTTAAGAAAGCAACAAAGGAGTTGGGAAAAAAAACACATTATCTAGAAGCTGGTATTATTAATGAGTGACAGTGTTGCTCAAAGGCTTGGAATAAGCTTGCATGCTCACTAAGATGCCAGATATCAAGCCTGGTTCAAGATCATGGCAAGAAACAGAGTGAGGGAAAAAAACAGAGATGTAACATGTCTTCAGCAGCAATGCAAATCAATGCTAACAAAGAATGGCCCACTTTAAGACAGTGGCAGCAATTTAATAGACTCAAGAATTTAAGGGGTAAGAGAGTCACTGGGGGATACAGAGCTGCTCCCAAAGCAAAGCAGAGCAGAGTGGCTTTCAGTACTTGCTTTCCCAACTTCCTACTTCCTATGTACAATGGTGAACAGACATGATCTTTCATATTAAGGGCTTAATATTCAACTAGCTAAGAGCATTTGTGTTTCAGGAGAAAAGAAGAGAATAGAGAGAACAATGTTTAGCTAAAAGCAGCCATAATGGCATTTTTCTCAGGAAACTGTAATTAATGAGTGAACCAGCACAGTGTGGGGCAGTGAGTGACCTTTCTAATTAACCTCTATGCCTGCAGAGAAGTCTCTATTACTAACTCAATCTATTTGCATAATCTGCTCCTAATAGGTTGAATATGATAACTGGGATTAGTTTATGGCTTCAGAACAGCATTGTAGTGCCTCTGTGAGTAGTTTGGGATTATAGTCCCTTAACAATATATTCACTGCCACATGTCCACAACTAAAGAATGGAGGTTCAATTGAGGCCATGCAAATGAAAGGTAATATTGGAGAATTTGAATAAGTGCACAGTTAATTGAAATTAAAGGAATACTGTTAAAAGCTAGTCAGAGCTTATGTGCCTGTTCTCCCAGCACTCTGGAAGTTCCAAGTAAGTCTGAACCACACAGCGAGGCCTTATACTTAAAAAAAAATTAAGTATCAACAACTCCTATTATCAAGGCAGAAAAAGTCAAATATCTTAATTTTATGATAAATAGAGAAAAACCAATTAAAATTTTATTAATGACATTTAACATTTTGAAAATACAGAGCAATAATAGCTTTTCTATTCTAATATAAATAATAGAGAACATGTTATACATCACCAAATATAAAAATGTATTTGTAAACCACCTCACTGACAAAATGGGAGAAATCTTAATTTTTAGGTCCTTCTACAGGGTTATGATACATTTTAATCTACCTGAAGTTGTGAAACTCCTGCTACGATTTACTAAAGAATGTCTTTCCCCAGTACATCAAAGTACTCTGTTGGTAACTGTTATTATAACCATAGAATGGGCACTTACAGTGGGAACCTTTGGGTCTAAAGCTGGATGAGTGAAGGGAATGCACGTATCAGTGGGGTAGCCTGAAGAAAGTTAACTTGATATACCACAGAGGTCTGAGCCCCCACAAACATAAACAAGCTAGAGTAAAGCCCTGGCACCATAGAAACATACAGAGGGACAGGTGAGTGTAAATGGAAGGGAATGAAGAGAAGGGAGAGGATGGGAGGAAGAGGGAGGGAGAGAAATTAGAATGAATACCCAACGTGCTTGTAAAAGTAGAAAAATGAAAAATATGTAATTACACCAATACAAAAAATACAAAAAAGAATGTCTTTCCCCCTAAGATCCTGATGGACAGTTGGAATTCCATGTGGATCTTCTTTCCCCCAAGAAGTTTAAATTTATTCCTCTCAAGTAAAAGGCAAAAGAGTTTTACAATTATGAAAACTTCACACATAACTCAGGAAAACCCTACATTTATCATGCATACCTACTGTAATTGTTATCTTGGTTGTTAATTTGACTGTACCTAGGATTAACTAGCAGATTAACCATCAGACCACTTGAACTTTAACTTATTATCTGGATTAGTCATTTGAAAAACAATGACCTACCATGTATGTTTGTGATAACTTCCAATAATGGACCAGATAAAAAGATGAGCCTCTCTCTCTGTGTGTGTGTCTCTCTCTCTCTCTCTCTCTCTCTGTCTCTCTCTCTCCACCCCCCATGCTGGTGAACTTCTTTTTCTAGCTGCTACCATTCTTTACACCATCAAACCCAACTTCTTCAACCCTCCAACTTGACTGAAGTCCAGAGACTCCAGGATGCCTCCAGCCTTCAGCACCAGATTGGGACTGCTAAAATACTCAGCTCCTGAAAAGTCAGTTGGACAACCTAAACCTCATCTCATAAGTCAATCCAAAGCATCTCCTTTTTAACATATATTCATTCTATTGGTTCTGTTCCTCTAGAGAACCCTGAGCAATATATCTACAACTGATGGATATTCTAAAGTTCTCTAAAACAAATGAAAATTTGAATCACAGAATGAAAAGATCATGTTAAAAAATTAAGCATAGTTAAGGGGAACACAGGAAAGGGTTCAGGGAAATGCCACTGGGTCCTTGTACGTCATCGGAGAGGAGGGCCCAGAGGAGAGTCAGGCATGCACATTAAAGGATTCTCCGTGGTTTGGCGGCGGAGGCACTGGGGAATAGGGAGGGAGGGGTGAGGGGAGGGGGAGCAGGGGGGTCGGGGGGAGGAGAAGGGAGGGAGGGAACCTGTGTACCTATTAAGTTTGTATGAGCAGAAATAATAATAAAAAATGTTAAAAAATTAAGCATAGTGACATGAGGGGATGGGATATAGAAAGGACAGAGGAACTTATAAAAAAAAACCCTAAGATTATGGGAAGTAACCTCATATGCTAATAATATGTCAAAAAATCCCCTATGCAGAGGAGCACAGAGTGAGAAAACAGGGCAAAACAAACAAACAAAAAGCCCAGAGCTGATCCACTTAATACCCAGTGACAATTAGAAATGTACTAGAAGTAACAAGAGTGCTGCACTTCCAGATAAAACGTTGATCAGAAAGGTCTCAAAGGCCTCCAAACAATGTAAGCTTTTGCCACTGTTCTTGGTTGCTTTCCAAAAAAATCAAACATAACAAATAAAAAAAAATAAGTAAGATCCTATTACTAAAAATGCAACATAAATAGATCATGGGTCCAGTACATCAAATGGAACTGGTCTGAAGACTTCTTCCTTACTGGCTTACAAATTACCAAGGAATACTGCAGAAGTTACTGAAAGAAATAATCACAGGCCTCATGAACTCGTGAGATCTGCAAGCTGCAATAAAAATCACCATGGCAACAGTGGCATGAGTTTCAAAGAGACAACCAACAGCTTTCTGATTGAAGTCAAGACCTGCTTTTCCTAATGGAATACAGGAAAAGAAAACATTCTCTAAGGAGTCACTAATAAAGCAATTCCTAAACTCAGAATATTTTCATAACTGGGACTGTAATAGCTTGATGAAATTAAGAAAATAATTTGGCTTTAAATGACTATAAGCTGTCACTACACTTAGACACCCAACAGTAGCAAAGAAAAATCTTCTTGAACTTGTTAAGAAGACAATTGCAATCATCCATAAGTCATTCTGGAGACTAACATCATTGGGATGCCAAAATCCTTCAAGAGTACAAGAAATAATATTTCAGTCAATTTAATTAATGATAACTGTCAAAGCAAAATTTCTAAGTTCAGATATAAGATCTCATAAAAAAAAAAAAAAAACCACACCAGTCAAAAATGACTGCAGCCTGGATTTACAACCCTCTAAGCCAGAGCCCGGGAAATTCCAGAACAAAGCATGGTAATTCCGAAGGTCACCCTTGGTCTCCATAGGCATACACAATGCCCTCTCATACCCACAGACACACAGACACAAACAGATACACACACAGAGAGAGAGAGAGAGAGAAAAAGAGAGAGAGAGAGAGAGGCACATACAAATTAAAAAAAAATCTTAAAGGAAAGGGCTAGAGTGTTAAGACGCTGCCTCACAAGCAGAAGATCCTGAGTTCAGATTTGAGACCCTATGTAAAAACATCAAGCAGATATGGAAGTGGCCTGTACTTTGCACCCTGGTTGGCAGAGCCTGGGAAATCTCAGAGTAAAGCAAAGGGAGGTAGAAGCAATCTAGGGTGATTCCCAATGTCACCCTTGGTCTTCCACAGGGTCACACAGTGCCCTCTGATGCACACACACACACACACACACACACGCACACACACACACACTAAATAAAGAAATAAAGTTTTTTAAAAAGTCTGCATTTGTGTGTGTGATCTATGTACAACTCCATGTTCATGAAGGTGTGTGAACATTTTTATGCACACAGGTGGAGGATCAAAGTCCTACTATTAGTGTCTTCCTTGATCCCACTCCACCTTGTTTTTTGAGATAAGTTCTCTTACTGAATCTGAAGCTCATCAGTTCATGCTTCACTATGAGCCATCTCTCCAGACCCTAAAAGTCACTAAATGGCATTAAAGAGCACATGAACAAATGCAGATATATACCATATTTATGGAATAGACTATTAAAAGATTCTTCATGTATTAATCCATAAATTCAGTGTGAACTCTAGTCAAATCCAAACATTGGGACTTGTCAAGGTGAGGTCAAAGTTAATACGGGCTTCAAAAGTCTAACAGGAGGGAAATAGCAAATGTCAATAATCTTCTTTCCCAAATTCTTCATCTTTCTCTCTCTCTCTCTGTCTCTCTCTCTCTTTCTCCCTCCCTCCTTCCTTCCTCTCCCTTTCTTCTTTCTTTCTCTCTCATGTCTATGTGCCCATATGCCCATGTATATGTGTATGTGCATATTAATGGAATAATTCACTTTTTCTTTTGGATAGTTAGCACAATAAGGAATGTCTGGCCTGTGGGAACCACACGCCCTACCCCTCCACTTTACTGCCTCACTTCACTAATAATTCCTGGGCCACTTCTTAGCAATGCTAGACTATAAAAGATTGTGGTTATGCCTATCACTGTCTCTTCTTTTTCCTGCTCTCTTGCCATGTGGCCACACCATAGTAGCTCTGTCCTCTTGCCATGTGCTTATGGCAGCTCTATCCCTGTTCTCCATCTCCTCTGCTCCGATGCTGTCCCACCTTAAGTCTAAACCATGCTTCCTCATTGCCTGCCTCAGACCAAGCCTCCAGATGTTTCTTTCTTTTTTTCTCCTTTTCAATAAAACCCTTGTTTTGACCTCTCAATATGTTCTGGTTTCAGTCTTCAGCTTCAGAACCCAAAGACCCCCTCCCCAAAGAAATCTCATATCACATATATATGTGTGTGTGTATGAATGCATTTGCGTGTGTGTGTGTGTGTGTGTGTGTGTGTGTGTGTGTGTGCGTGCATGTGCGCGCGTAGACTGTCCAGTGAACCCGGATGATCTGCCTGTCTCTGCCTCCCCAGCACAGGAATTACAAGTACTTGTCTCAACATCTGACTTTTTATAAGGGTTCTAGAGATCAGATTCAGGTCTTCAAGCTGCAAGAACTTTACCAATGAGCTGTCTCCTCAGCCCCTAGCTCCTTTTCATTTACTCTCTCCATCTTCACACTGTGGACTGCTGCAAGCCATCTCTGGTCTCTGAAATAAAATGACTACTGACCCTGTCCTAATCCAAGCACTAATGAGTACTTGTTCTGCTTTTACTACAAGCTAGTGGTGATGGTGCTACACTTGCTCCTCACATCCTTCACCAATTGCACCACACAGCCACCTGTGATACACCCATACATGTATGGCTGTAATCAAGCCAGTGATCTGCCTTACATCTTGCAAGTCCCTTTTTCACTGCCAAAGGGATGAGGTACTGTGTCTCATTGTGAAAGAGTCTTCATGTTAGATCATCCCAAGTCATTTTTTGCTTAAGCATAGATTGCTACACACCCTCTCCCTGCACACTGAACTGATTGCCACTTCCCGTACTTTCATGAAAGTCATGAACTTTCACAGCTTAGAATTTTATCTAAGTTATTTGGCTCTAAATTGTTGCTCCACCTTTATACCAGGAAAAACAAAATATAAAACACCAAGATCCAGCACAAATGTTAGCTTTCAGGAAAATTCTTTTCTAACCTAAATAAAATAAATATCTTCTATCCATTGTATTACCATTAAAAAAGTTGTGTAGTACACCTTCACAGTGATCCTTGAAGAATTTCTTGTTCTTGTTGTGTATGTATTAAATGCCAGGATGGGAACAGGGTGATTTTGTTTCCACCAAACACATTCCTGAAACAAACCAGTTTCAAAGTATTGTTTACATTCATTCACATCAGGCGGTATATCAGTTTATCCAGACCTTGTGCATTTAATCCTTACCTATTTTGGAAACTAGGTATCACTATTCTTGTGTTATTATACAAATGAGAAGACCTGAGTTCAGAAGCGTTATAAGTAGATCAAGTTAGTTAGTGCAATTAAATATCAAGTGCTAAGAACTACACAAAACCCAGTTCTCTTTAAGTTAAATTACACTACCTAGATTTGTGCTGCTTAATACTACTGGACTTCTTTCTTTAGACATATAAAAACACCAAGAAGAAAAATTCCACTTGACAATAGTTTAAATGGTAGACTCTGCTTTGACTAAGCACACTGTGTACAAAGTAGTTAAATATGACAAAAGATGATTTCTTGCTAAATAATTTAGATAAACCTAGATTTTGAAGCTAACTTTTGTAGAAAAATGCTTGTGACCACAGGCTGTGTGTTTCAAGAATATATACACATGATTAATTGAAGAATACCTATTTTAGACAGCTATGATGGCACAGAGACCTGTACCTCCAACACTCGGGAAATAAAGACAGAAAAATAGGGAATTCAAGTCCAGCCTCAGCTATAGCGAGTTCAAGGTCACCCTGGGTTTCATGAGACCCTATCTCAAAAACAAAAATAAAAATAAGAACATATATTTTAATATGCCCTGTGAGTTTGTTAAAATGATTTAACCAAAAAAAATTATAATTTCTTTGCCTATAATTCTTTCTTCATTAAGAAAGCTGATCTCACACTTGGGAGAATTGGATTAAAAAAAAAAACACTTTCTTTAGACATGTTCTGCTCACCTAACATGAAATAAATACAACTGGGTGGTCTTCTGCTCTGATGATAATCTGACACTTGGGTATTCCCTTCACATTCCTTGTCATTCGTTGGAAGATTATGTTTAAATGGAGGATTTAGACATCAAAAGAGGATGAGAAGTTAGTCATAAATCAGTTTCAGGGCTACTTTGTGAAGAAGAGACATGTAGGATCTGTGGGATCCATTCTGAGAACAGCTTGGTACATGCCATCTTATGACTGGAGCTTTGAACCTGAGGGTTTGCCAAGAGTGAACTCAGAAGGGGAAACAATTTCAAGGGACAGAACTGCCCATAGGTCTTGCAACTTCCTGATGTCAGTTGAGAGAATTTGCTGCTTGTGAAATCGGAAATACCTAGGTGCCAAAAGCTTCAAGGTTTAAATGATCTTAGAGATTTCTAAGCCTTGGAAGCTAAGCAAAATGAAAAGGTGGCCTCAGCCTTACACATGAATCCCAACAGTTACATCGCTTGACAGCAGCTGGTCCAGTCTGTCTCCCAGTTGCCATATCTCTCTCCAGGTGGGTGATTTAAAGAAAGCACAACTGACATTGTCTCCCCAAAGCCACCATGGAATCCTGGAAGTCAAAAGAATGACCTTTGCTTTGGTTTATTTTATCTGGTTTGTGATTTCCTAGTCTATTAAACAAAGGAAAAGTGAGCCACATACTTTGAAATATATTTTAAAACAAGCACACAGTATAGAAAACAAATATTCATTAGATGATGTGGGGAAATCCGACAAATCAAAATCTCAAACTGAAGTTGAGGAAAAAGAAATTGAAATCATAATTGTTACGTAAGCTGCATCCAAACAGCCGCATGAGTGAGCATCAGTATTTTCCCAGCCACTGAGTACTAGCCACTGAGTACTGCTTTGAAGTCTTCTCCTTGAAACTTTGTTCTTCATCTATCTTTAGAAAAGAAAAATCCTTGGGGAAGGGCATGCATAAGAACATAGATTCTTGATTTCACATACTGTAATTTGGTACCTTACTAATTTAAAAAGTAAAATTCAAGTGTATTATTGCTTAAACAAAAGAACATTGTGCTTTTCACAATGTAAAATAGTGTCAATTTTTAAATGTTAAATACAAATAGCTTGGAAATATAATTATGTGTAACCATTGATGTGTAACCATTGTACATAAACTATTACCTATCTGCAAAAGATTAAGTGAAGGCACCTATGAGATGATTTGGTAAATAAAGTGTTTGCCATGTTGGCATGAATACTTGAATTCAACCTTTAGCACCCATATAAACAATATGTTGGATGAGTCAGCACATGTCTAAAATACCAGCCCTGGAGGAGGTGGATTCAGGAGGATCCTTGGGGCTTGTCAGGTGGCCAGTCTAGCCCACATAGTGAGTTCCAACCTCAGTGAGATAGATCCTCTGATGCAACAAATAGAATCAAGAAGTTATTAACCTTGCCGAAGAGGGGGCAGCAAGATTGTAAGAACCTAAAGATGGGGAGGACCAAAAATATGCAAGATACTCCACACAAATTAGGGCTGCAGCAGTCAGCAATGGACTTTGTCTGACCTACACAATGGCTGATATGTCAACAACCCCCTAAAATCTAGCATGGATCACAGGTGAGAAGGCTCCAAACAGTAGGATCCTTAGCAAGGGATTGAACAGTCATAATAGAATTCCCATACTAACAGAAGGGGCTCCGGTCTATGCCACTGAGTTCTGAACCCTCACTAGGGTGGAAGACTCAGAGGGAGGTTGGGCTTTCACACAGAAGGATGCTTCAGGACTGGGAGGGAAGAAGGGGGTGGAACCTGGAGAGGGGGAGAGAGGGAAGGAGTGAAAAGAAGGGGGGAAGGGGGAAAGTGCAATGGGGGACCAATGGGAAGGGAGAGGGAGAGGATGGGGTACCTATAGAGCATGTATGATTAGGAAAAAAATAAAATGTAGGAAAAAAATAAAATTAAATAAATAAAAAGAAGTTATTGAGGAAGACATCCAATACTGACCTCTGGCCTACACACACATGCACACACACACACACACACACACACACACACACACACACGGAATGGCATACATTTACGTACATATGCACACACATCCAAGACTCCAGCACTTGTCTCACTTCATACTTCTGTAATCTAGATTAATTCATGGTCCATTCATAAAAAGTATTCAACAAATGTTTAATTAATTAATTAATATCTGTAGCTTAGAGCCATGTGCTCAAGCCTAGCTCTTTGTAAACATGGAATTGTATGTATGTAAGCTCTTCAAATCAATCCAGATGGCAATTGCAATCCAAACCAAAAATTCCTGAAAGACTATGTAGCTAAGATCCAGTTACATACTAGTCGAAGTGAATTGAGAATTGTCCATGTATCATGACCGTATGAGACACAGGAGCACACACTCAAGAACAATACATAAAAATGCCTACACTGGTGACCTTTGATGTCCAAAATGGCTGTTTGGGAGTCTTATCCTCTCAAGATTTAGGGCACATGAAAATAAGGACATTATTTTACACATGGGAAAAGAAAAAAGACCTTTATCTCATCAAAGTTTTTATAAAGATCATCTTTCCACAAATAAGTACTTATGATTTTTAAAAATCCTTTATACCTTATGTATTTTTGCTACTATGAACAAAAAAATAAGTTTCAGGCACAGTGAAGCATATATTATATCCATTTAAGTCTCATAATAAACATTGTGAGAATTGTAATATCTTCTCCACTTTATAGATCAGAAAATCAAGCATAAGAGCATTAAGCAGCTTGCCAAACTACCAGTTATGTGAGAAGTAAAGTCCATTTGAGTCCATTTACTTCTCACTCCAAAGCCCAGCTTCTTAAGAAATCAATCACTATTGTGCTTTCTTGAAATATTAAAAAGTAATTTTTGAAGCCAAATCCAATTCACAAAAATATACACATATTTAAAAAGGAAGAAATAAGACAGATAGACATTTTGATATTCCAGAATTCTGAATTTAGAATCTGATCTACCCAAGAGGATACTTGGGAAGTTATCTTTAAACACTCAGCCGTGTCATCCAATTAAAAATGTATTATTTGGTTTTGAAAGCTAGATGTTCGTGCATGAAACTCTATTCCATTTCTGGGGTCCATTACCAAAGATCTGTTCTTCTAGCAAGTATTTTAAATTTGGAATATACACTGGAGACTCTCAGTAATCAATCTCTTCATTGTGATAACTCTTGGAGGCTAGCTTGCCCCACAAACCACTCCCAGAACTCTCTTCAAGTAGAAACCCAAGTCAACACAACTCTGGTTTGGTCTATTTCTCCCATTCTTTTCCTATTGAGTACATTGCCGCAATTTCAACTCTGGTAGCGACTGCCTGACTGCTCTCTTCCTTTTCCTCAAGTACCAGATTTAGATTTAGAAAGAGAAGCAAGCAAGAAAGGTCAATGTTAGCAAATTTTCTTCTAATCACTTATTAGAACACAAATATAAATATAAGTAGGGATTCTGAGTAAATTGCTCCAGTAGTATATCTCTTCGAAGACATGATAATATTACATATCGGATATATTTCAAATGCTTCAGACTTCTACCTCCTTGAAAATTAGACTTGAATTCCAAGATGTCTACTTAACCTTATTATTCCTGAAAGCTTTCAAATGTCTGGTCTAGAGCCTTTGAGACATTAGGTGTGACAGGGATCATTTTTAAAAAATATCTTTACACAGTATATACACACCTCGTAACCATCTCTGAAATGAATGACCAGCATTTGAAAGATGTTTTGCATACTCCCTATGGGCTGATGATCGTGAATTCAAGTGTAGAACAGTGCAAGACACAGGAGAGCTTGTGTGTCCAGCATCTGGACACTAATGACTAGGTTCTGCTCAACTCCATTCAAACTCTGCTGAACAGTCATGGTGAATTGTCTGCATGTACACATGTGAGTGTGTGTGTGTGTGTGTGTGTGTGTGTGTGTGTGTGTTCATGATTAAGCACGTGTTTTTTTGTGGTATTATATCACCAAGTAGTGTGATTCTATTAGACTCTACTGGATGAAGTCTGTCACTAGCCAACAGTGTTCATATAAAACTGCATGTACTTGCCTAAAAGTGTAATGACCCCATGGATAAACACACACACACACACACACACACACACACACACACACACACACACACACACAGAAGGTTTAAATCTCCATGCCATGAAATAAAATCATATGCTGCTTAATGATGATAACATACATTTTGAGAAATGTAGCAATAAGTAGTTGACTGTGGTGTGACATCACAGAGGATCTTAATGAGGCTGTGACATCTCAAGGTAGTGTCTGTGTTTGGTGAAATGTTTGGGGCCAGTGTTTGGTGAAGTCTGTGTCATTAAGCAGTTGGCTGTGATATGACACACAAATACATATACTCAAACGCAAGCACATAAACATGCAGATACATTTATACAGGCACACAGAAACAAAAACACTAAGATACACACAAACATGTACACTTAGACACACAGAGACAGACATATATACACAAAGATAAAAACACACATACATACACAAATACAGACACATTCACAAACATAAGTGCATACACAAACAGGTGCATATACATACATATGTACATAAAGACACACACACACACACACACACACACACATACACACATCTTCAACTACTGAGCATTCATGATATAAAAGATGAGGGGAGAAAAACAAGCTTTTTATATTTCCAGACAACCTATCAGCTGTCCTGATACTGCAGATATTTTCAACACAGCAGGAGAACCTACGATTACCCTAATAAACACTTCACATTCACTCATGCCCAAAGAAAGAGTTGAAAAGACACTGATACCAACAAGCAGGTTAGTAACGACTAGAGGTGATTCTATGGTGCACAATCCACATGCTGACAGCTCAACCTAGACAAGAAATGTAAGGAATGAGCAAGCGTTACACCCTGTAACTCTCCACCTTTGCCTCCCCCATCAGCAGCAGCTAAATGACATCAACAGGAACCTCAGCAACACAGAAGATATCAAGCACTGATGGTAGATATACGCTTTTATCTCTGGTTCCATGGTGATGCCTTTCACTGGCAAAATACCACAAAGTGTTAGACACTGTAGGAATTTTTGTTTTAAGTAAAAACAGAGTAGAATGTTTTGCATAGTACACCAACACAAACCATTAGATTTTGTTTGGAGATACTTTTGATCTGTTTACTGTATGAGTCTGACATTTTATAATTATTAACACCTGGAAAATTTTTAGGTATAATGGATAGCAAATATTTAACTGAAACTATACATATAAATTGTGAAAGAACGACTGAGCAAGATAAACACCTTGGTTGACTTTCTGGATTTAAATTAACATTTAATTTATACTACTTCTTCATATAGATATATAGTTGGGTTGTTTAGAACAGCCTGACACAAGGCACATACAGATTTTATAAAAAGCAGAAAAAACAAGCCATCCATTAGATCTGGGTGCCTCAGAATCCAATAGTCAACAGCCTATCTTCAGGGCTGAAAATGACATGAATAAATAAATAAGTTTGGGGTTCCCTCCAGCATTTTGAGAAGCTACACATTCTCTGAAACTCATCCTATGTTTGGAAAGCTAAAGGGATTTTTTAAAAATTTTCCTCCTATAGTATTATTCCATAAAAAGTAAATGAAATAAACTAATTAGGTCCCATTGCTATATTATTCTGTATTCAAAGTTGGACAGATGTTTCCCCATCATTGATTAAGGATATTTCACAAGGAATTCCAGATGTGGGAATATGAAAGAATTGAGAGTGATTTCAGAACTCTCCAGAAAGTGCAATCTTCCAGCCCCTGGAGTCTTTCTGGTTCCTTAGATACTACTCTGTTCTCATTCTGAGTTCCAGATCCTGCAGGAAACATTCCTAGTGTTGAGGGCAGGGGAGAGACCTGATTACCACCAGCTCCACCTCCCTAGACACCAGATGGTCTCAGCGGGACATACAAAGCCTCTTATAAATGGACCTCCCTTTGTATTTTCCAAGCATTCTTAGAAAGATTTGCAGAGGGTACCAGTTTCAAATATCTTTAGCAGAGGAACTGAAACACTATCAAAACAATAGATAAGAAGGCTAGTCAATCACTAGAACGTAATACTATGTACCTGAGTTCCAATTTCAAGGTCAGCCACCATGTCACTACCACAAGTACTGACAAGGACTGGTTATTCCTGTGACTTTGAGTTGTAAGAAGTTGTGTCATGAAATTATATTAACTGCAAGGGAGTGAATTTCAAGTTTATACCCTAAAGATATCTGAGATATTGAAAAACAGGATTCATCCACATACAATGAGGGAAGAGAATCTAGTTTAGTGTGGTATGTGAGTGCACATCACATAAACGTGTGAGTACATTTTCTCATGTTTGGTGGCACATGTGTGTGCATGAAGACATATATATACATGTGCTTATGGTAGTAGAGACCAGAGGATATCAGCTGTTCTTGATTGTTCTCCCCTAGATACATCAAGGCAGGGTCTCTCACTGAACCTGTAGTTCTATGATTCTGAACAGTTCTAAATATTCACCTCACAATAAGGATCGCCTATCTCTCTTGGGATTGAAGGTCCTGCTGTGTCTGCCTGGCCTCTATGTAGGTCCTTGGAATCTGCAGTCTGGTCCTCAGCCTGTGCAGAGTTTTATCCACTGAACCATTCCCTCTACATCAGGAATCTGGTTTCTTTTTTTAATTTTTTATTATTGTTTATTATTTATTCAATTGTGCATGTATGCATGTGTGTGCGTGTGTGCATATATGTGTGTGTGTGTATGTGTGTGTGTAGAACCGCTTCTGCCCGGCGTCTATACGTGGGGTCTAGGATCCGAACTCAGGACCTTCTGCCTCCAAGGCAGAGGCTTAACCCCTGAGCCACCTCTCCAGCCCCCAGGAATCTGGTTTCTATAGAAGACGCCACATGTATAGAATTTACATAAGACTTTCATAGAAAATAAAGCTGACAGGGCAAAAGAAAAAGATGTGAAATATGTCAACTTTTCCACAGGGGAAATGGTTCTGTGGGTCAAGAACCCCTTATGCAAAGCTGATGACCTAAGTTCTGATCTCCACATGTGTCCTCTGCCACTCTCTCTCACATACAAAATTTTTAAAATATGCCAACTTTTTCAGAAAAATCTTTCCTGAACTCTTACAAAATCAGAGTTACATATGAGAGAAGGCCTGACAGAGAACACTGGTGAGGAGTCCTGACTTGAAGAGATGCCATCAGGATTCCATGTGCTATATGAACTAGTTGCAGGAAGATGGGTATATGTCATGGGTTGAAATCTGAGTTAAGTCCCAGAGGCTCATATGTTTGTTTTTGTTTATTCTTTTATTTATTTATTTATTTATTTATTTAGATTTATCTTTTTCACTCATACAAACTTAATAGGTACCCCATTCTCCTCCCTCCACCGTCCCTGGATCCCCTTGCTCCCTCCTCCCTTCTCCCCTTCCTTTCCCCCCCTCCCTCCCTTTCTCCCAGTGTCGCCTGCCACCCCATTCCTGGAGCATCCTTTAGTGTGCATGTCAAACTTCCCTCTGGGTCCTCTTCTCTGATGAGGCATAAGGACTCAGTAGCATTGCCTAGAGCTCTTTTTTGTGTTCCCCTTTAGTATAGGAACACTATTGTGTCTGTTAATCCCTTGCCTCTAAGGATCTGAGAGCCTGTGATCCATGCTAGACTTTGGGGAGTCAATGACATGTTAGTCATTGCACAGATCATGTAAAGTCCTAGTATGATTACTTCGGCCCTAACGTGTGTGGAGTATCTTGCATATCGTTGCTCCTCCCCATCTTTAGGCTCTTACAATCTTACCGCCTCCTCTTCCGCAAATTTCCCTGCCAGCGGCTCATATGTTTGAATCCTTAGCTGCTTCCAATATTTGGGAAGGTCATGATGCCTTTAAGAGGTGAAGTCTTGCTAGAAGAAGGAAGTCACAATGGGTGCGCCTTGAGGCTGGTTGATCCTACCCTGCTTAGTGAGTCTGCTCTTGAGCTTGCAGGAGCATCTCTCAGCCTCCATGATGTCTGCAGTGACTTAGACCACCTTCAAATTCTGATAGCCAGCCATGCCTTTTCTGTCACAATGCACTGTATCTCCCCTCTCAAACTGTAAGCTGAATAAATCTCCTTTCTTCCTTTAAATTACTTGTGTTGAGTCTTACCTCACAGCCACAGAAGAAAGTAAGTGGCACAGTACAATAAAAGAACTCGAAAAGGATAGCTATAGAAAGCTATTATGCTCATGGATTGGAAGTTTGTTGATAAAATAGCCATGCTATCCAAATAGAATCCCTAGAAGAAAACATAGGAGAAATACTTTGCACTATTTTTGTGAGCAAAGATGTGTATGTATGTATGTGTGTGTGTATGTGTGCACACACATGCGCACACAACAATATATAATCATAAACAACCAAACTAAAAATAGACAAATCTAATTGTTTGAAACCAGAAACATCTACAAAATAAACAACTAATAGAATGAAGGTCTAAAAAATTAAAGAAAATATTCACAAACTATGTATCTAACAAGCAGTTGATATCCAAAATATGTACAAAACTCAACGGGACAAGACCCACATCATCCAGTTTCATTTTAAACTTGCTAATCACTCTGCCCATCATAGATAAAAATTGAAACGTGTTCAGGAGCACCTATAATATAAAGGAAGGAAGGGAGATGATAAGAAAAGGAGAGGAGAGAAGGAAATTGAAGGAGAAAAGGATAAAAAGAACTTTAGAAAATATACTCAAGGGGCTGGAGAGATGGCTCAGGGATTAAGACTCTCTGCAAGCATAAGGACTGGTGTTCAGATCTCAGAGCCCACATACAAACCCCAGGCAGGAAATTGTGGTGGTCTGCAGCTCTGAAAAGCAAGACCTAGGAATTTCCAGAGGAAAGCAAAAAGGAGATAGAAGAAATCCAAGATGATTTCTGAAGTCGCCCTTGATACACACACACACAAACACACACACATACACACACACACACAAACACACACAAATTAATTAATTTTAAAAAGTAAATATACTCAATAAAAATTAAATTTTCATATCTATTGAGAGTCACTACTACTTGTGGTCCAACACAGTCATAGGCCCTCCAGGCAACTGCTAAGAAATGATTATAGGCAAATAAAGAAGAGAATTCAAGTATCCATAACATAATGCCTTATCTAATCCTTCTGCAAAATCATATTTTGACCACTTCTGAATTGGATTAAAGAAAAAAAAAAAAAAACATTGCAACACCTGAGGAATGAAAACTAAAATAGAAGGGACTGGTCAGGAGAAACAGCTCCTTGAAATGCACTTTTAAATGAGAGTTTGGGAGTCTAGAGAGGCACTGACAGAGAAACAAACGTTTGGACATTTCAGAATTTAGGGGATAAAGTAGACATGGAGTTGAGTATCATGTTCTGAAATGTCACACCTAAGAAGATGCCAGTCCAACCAGAAAATACAACATGAAACAACAAAAATATCTTACAAAGAATTAGAAACTATAAATTCATGAAAATAATCTCAAGATCTAGGATACTGGGAAACTAAGGCCCTGATTATGAAGAAAAACAGACAGGCATCTTTAAGATGCCAAAACCCTGTTTCTCTAGAAGCAGGTTTGCAGATATTTCTCAAAGTTTCACCTCACACTGGCCCCTAATCACATTCAGATTTTTTTCCAAAAAAAATCACTTACTTTTGAATTTCAAGGCAGAAAGTTTTTTTTTTTAATTTGGATGTTCACATATATCTTTACAGAGAAAAATGGTAATCTTCTTACTTGATTTTATGTCTTCTAAATCTTTACCCTGTCAGTCAAAATACTAATTTAGTCAATCTCCATTATAAAACACATTTTCAGCTGTCCAGAGTTTCATAATACCCCCCAGCTACAAAAGAAAAAAGAAAGAGTGAAATAAGGGAAGAAAGGAAGGAGAGATGAAAGAATGAAGGTACAAAGAAAATAAGGAAGAAAAAGAAGGGAGGGAGGAAGAGAGGGAGGGAGGGAGGAAGGGATGTATTAGTTCATGTTTGAGTCTCTGATTTTGCAGATAATTTCTGCACACAGACCTAGTAGAAAATTAACTTGCAAACTGAGTTTTCCAAAACGCATCACAAATATGATCCTTAGTTTCAAACTTACTAATACAGATGGCACGACAATGAAACAGGAGACCTGGGCCTGGGTTCTAACAAGTTCCTGCAGTATCAGCTTCCCAGTCTCCCTGGAGAACCTTCTACAGTCTGGAGTGTGAGAGAAAACTACTTGCTCATAAAATGACATGCACATGCAAGGTACTAAAAAAACCAATCAGACATCACACAGCGTTATTAATTTCCATGCAAGTTGATGTACACGAGGAAGTACCAGTATCTGTATTTTTGGCTTGGTTGTGCAACTATATTGAGTCTATGCTGCACTAAACCTGAGTACACTTTCAATTAACTAGAAATGTCTAAATCCACTGAACCAAGTGAATGTTAGGTGTCCTTTCTTTCCTGTAGCTTACTACTCTCCAAGTCAGCACTCCTATAAACAAGCAATTGAATTGACTTCACAAATATATTAAGGGTGGCACAAATTTTTAACAAATTAGAATTGAGAATATTTCTTCCATGGTAGCATATCTTTTACCTTATTCAGAATAGAAGCTTGAGATGAGAGTATTCATAGTCTGCAGATATTGAGAACATGTTAGGTTGCTAATGGTGCTTATCTGTTCATCCATTTTTGTAATAACATTGTAATAAACATTATAGATCAATTATGATCTCTGACTTCCAGGATTTGGAAGACAGATTTGGAAAATACAAGGTTGTGTTCTTAGTCACCTTACCCATGAATGTCTGAAAGTACTTTCATCTCTATTGATCAGAATGCCAGGTAAATGTGGACTAATTTCTAATTTAGAATTTAAGAAAGGCCTACAAAGACCAGGTAAGAATGAAGTTAGGGTTGAATTCTAGGTAATCTTACAAAAGCCACTTCACTTCCCTCAATGTCTGCTTTCTTAAGCATGGAGTGAGAAGATTAACACTACCATACTGAATTGCTGAGCATCTAGCTGAAACAGTGTGATTCACAGTGTCTTGGAACCCTAAAGCTGTTATTTAGTATGACATCAAGCCTTGTGTAATAAGGAAACATCAGGACCCCAGTTAGTGAAGTTCAGAAAGGTCTTGAATCCCTCAGGCCATGCACTAAATGTGCTATATATATATATATATAAAATCAGATCAAAGGTGCCTCCAAGGTCTGGAAAGCACTATTCTTGCTTTGCACATGACTGTCTTTCTCCAGCCTGTTCCAGATATTTTTTTTTATTTCAGGAACCTTCTTTGAGAATTTCTTTGGGACTCTTCCATGGAGAAAAATCAATGTATTAATGTTGTTCCTGCTGGAAAAAAAAAAAGTGAAAGGAAGCTTTGGTGATCCAAAGTCTTTCATTACCCTATGTCAGGAAGGTGTACCGACCATTTCAAAGAGAACTCCAGATCCTCTGTGTGTGTGTTTGCTTTCCACGTGGGCGAGACACATGCAAGCTTCTATCCAAGAGAAGGAAAAAGAACAAACCATTCAAAGTTGTTTTTATGTCAATGACTATGTTCAGAAATAAGCCAGTATGGAAAGGGGAATAAAAAGCAAAGACTACTCAAGTTGTTTTTTCCCTTGCTTTACATGTTTATTTGCAGAAGAAAATAGTGTAACACCCACGCTTGAAGCTTGAGGAGAATTTGAACACACAGGGGCTGAGGATGCAAAGGAGAGTAACTCATCTTGGTAACTGGTAGACCCTAAATAATGTGATAAATAAAAGCAATGGGCACATTTCATCATTTAGCAAACGTTGCTCGACGCACATTTTGGAGAGTTGCTGGGTCACCACCCAAGCAGTCCAAAGCATCAGGGACGTTCCAAGGAACAAGGAATGAGAAATGGAAGTTTTAAAGATGGCAGGAGGGAGATTACAGGCAGCATTAAACAAAATTAGAATAATAAGCTCTGAACGGACGGATTCCCGGAAAGCATGGAGTTCTGAAAGAAAATCTGCACCAAGTGCACGAAAGAAAGAGAGAGATCTGACTAAGCCAGAACACAGCACACATACCCCTCCTTATCAGAGCACTGCGTCATCAAAGGTAAAAGTTAACTAGGGAATTCCCTTCTCTTGCATGCAAATCTCCTTCTTTCAAGCCCCGGGAAGCTGAATGAGGTCTACCCAGCTGTGTGGGGATAGGAGGTCCGATTGCAACCCGACTCTTTCCTCTTGGAATCTGGACACACCATAAGTGCAGCTCATACTTCACACGCCCTTTTCCTGCTCCCTTTGCCAAAGGCCGCACCTCTGAGCAATAGAACACAACTCGACTTCAGCTCAGACCTAAGGCACCCAGGCAAGTCTCCTCACAACCCTACTAACCTTCGCAAAGTTAGTTCTGAGTCCATCCACAGAACTAACTTTGCAAAGTGGGGATCACCTCAGCACAACATTGCAAAGGGAAAGCAGGGAATCCCCGGAGTCAGCACCCGGCGCTGCGCTGCGCGCCGCACTGCACTCACATGGTCTTCTAAAGCTACACGCCAGGCTCAGACCTCAGGCTGCGGGAGGCAAGTCCGGGTGGCGCCCGGTGCAAAGCAGGGACTGTAGGATTGGAACAGCTCAGAGGCGTTCTGTTCCGGGAACCCTGAGCGAGACCCTGGATTTTAGGCAGTGACGTTCCTGGAGGTGTTCTCAGGAAGGAAGGCTCAAGTTTGATTGGGAAGCAGCCCGGATAAAAAAATAACAATAATTTTAAGTTTATTTTAAGTAGGCATTGGAATCTTATCTACAACTGAGTAGTTTTAAGATTGTCACGATCCACTTCTAACTTGGAACGCACACTTTAGATTCCCGATCAAGGAAGGCACAAAGGTGTCCCGAGGCGACGACGCCATCCCCACCCACCTTTGGGCGAACTCAGCCCAGTTGCTGTGGAACCACCGCTGGGGAGCCGCGCCCAGGCACAGCGGAGGTCTGGTCCCCTCCAGATGCAAATAGCAAGCCAGCTGCGCGCTGGCATTGAAAAACCTATGGCAACCAGCT
Organism: Typhlomys cinereus; assembly: GCA_023101885.1. Classification (NCBI taxonomy): domain Eukaryota; kingdom Metazoa; phylum Chordata; class Mammalia; order Rodentia; family Platacanthomyidae; genus Typhlomys; species Typhlomys cinereus. The sequence continues at coordinate 2,160,231 of JALPQD010000161.1, forward strand.
GTGTTTAGGACTCGTTTCGCTTCCCGGGGAGAGAGAGGGGAGATCAGAAACTCCCGGACCTAGTCCTCAAACTAGGGGACCGACCGGAGTTTAGCACCCGATTCCACTAGCAACAGAACTCCGGTGAACTGCGGGCGGCAGCAGCCACTTGGGAGTGGGTGGGAGAAGGAAAAGGAGGGGGACCGAAGGAGGGGCGCCCGAGGGGCTGGCGGTCCAGGGAAGGAAACAGGTGAGCGAGTTCCCGCTGCCGGGCCTGCAAGGTGAGTGCGACTGAGTCTAGAGCGAGCCACCGTCCCAACTCGTAGAGGCACTTACCCGCCTTGCAAGGGTCCTTGTAATCTATCGCTTCCGCTCGGTCCTCTTCGCCCCCATCCAAAGTGTAGTCATCGTAATCGAGGCCAGCGCCGAGCCACAGCTCCCCGTAGAAAACCATTCCCCAGGCCACCAACCACACGAGCATCCTCGGAGCCAGCGTTTGCAAAGCCATCCTCCTCCTCCCGAGGGAGAGGAGGGGACCAGACCCAGAGCGCCCGCCCGGGAGGGGGGGGCGGTCCACGTAGGTACGCGAGGCTGCGGGGACCTGGGCTCTGCTCCTCCACTAGGAGGTTCCTCCGCAAGACCCGGGTGCTCAGGTGTCCGGAGACATGCGGGTGTCCTCGGGACGGTTAAGAACACCAGCCTTGGCCGGGCGCTCCCAGTGCCAGGAGGGGAGTTGGCGGGGGAGAGGGCGGATGGGCGCAGGGCAGGTGGGGAGCTGGGCAGGGGCAGCTGCGTGCCAGCTGAGCTCGGAGCTCAGACCAGGTCGTCCTTGCCGTGGACGAACTTCTCTGCGGCCACAACCGGGCGAGCGGCGCCCCACGGGTTCAGCTGCCACCGGAGCTGGGGCTCCCGCGCCGCGCCCCCGCCGCTGTCAGCACCCCGCGGCCGAGCGCGAGCAACCGCCGCCGCCGCTGGGGAAAGATGAATCCCGTCTTCACATCAGCACATCTGAACTGAAAGGGGAGACCGAGCAAGGGGGTGGGGGACCGGCATGGCTCCGCCAGGAGACCTTAGCAGCCGGCCCAAGCCAGTAAAGGTCTGACTGCCAGGAGGGCTAAAGTGTGCGCATTTGGGGATGTCCTATTGGCCTTTTTCTCCCCCAGGCTGTCTTTTTTACCCTCTTCCTAACTTGAAAAAAAAATCTTCGCAGCATCATCTAACCCAATCACTTGCATCCTGCTTACTTATTCATACAATCAGGGTCAGAATCCGGGCCACAGCCTCCTCTCTGACTTCGTTTGATAGTCTTAGACAAACAAACAGACTCAAGAGCGCGTTGACAATCCCATTTATAGGTGTCTTAAGATAAAAATGCAGATATTTGCTATCTAATTCCTAGAACCGTGATTAATAGAAGATGGAGGAGTCCGTTCAGGGTGTCAGATCAGGGGGTGCCGCGAGGGATCGTGACAACTTCGCTGCAAATCTCGACTCCCCACCCCCCCACCCCAGTCCTTTAGATAAATGGCCCTCCCGTGTGTTTCTTTCCCTCCTTGCTGTTTGACCTTCCTGCAACTCAGGGGCCAAGGAAAGTGTGTGTGTGTGTGTGTGTGTGTGTGTGTGTGTGTGTGTGTGTGTGTGTGTGTGTGTTCCTTTCTAGATTGAGCTAAGAAACTACTGTTCAATCCTAACCTAACAAAGTTTTGCTAAGACTTAAGAGACATCGAACTGAAATTTGAAAAAAAGAAATCTAGTTGCAGATTGCACCAGCAGGAAACCTCTCTGATGGGCTGGCGTTGTGGCTCACGTGGGCGCAGGAAGGGAAATGGGATAGAATACTCGGGAAGCCAATTCCCGGTGACAGTTCTGGCGCCCTTACCCAGTTGCACAGTATCCTTGCGCTTCCCTTTAACTTCTTGCCTAGGACGGTGTGTAAAAGCCAGCAGCTGGATCCGAAGGATAAACCGCAGGTCAGGAAAACAGACTCAAGACAAACAGGTTGTGGGAAATTGGGGAGAAAAAGAAAATGAGAGCAAATTTGGAAAAAAAAAAAAAAAAAAAAAAAAAAACCCTGGTGTGAGCAATTCCAAGGTTTCCCCCCACATCTGCAAGTAGTTTCCAAAATAGGTGAGATGATTCCCTGCCCGCCTTCCAGACTTCCGGGGGACTGGGGAACTGAAGTGTGGAGCTTTCCTTTCCTGATTATAACCTTAGCTGTCACTGGAGCAAAGACTAGTAAGTTTCCTGTTGAATTTACATCTTTACTTGACAAACACAGCCTGTGTTCCAGATGCATATGGACACACACAAACACACACGCACACACACACACACACACCCTTAAGACAGACACGAGTTTGAGGAGGTGGCAAAGCTTTATTTTTAATGTGGGAAAACATGAAGTTAATCTTGAAGTATCAACTATCTTTCAGTTAAAACCAAAAAAAAAAAAAAAAAAAAAAAAAGGACATAAAAGGGGGAACCCAACTGACTGTGTCTGGCTAATCTGGAATTGCTCAGAATCAATCCTTGCTTTGAAACTGGGCCGGCCTAATCTCTCCCCATCCTGAAGCTCAGGGAAATTTGAGGAAGATGAGGCGGTCAGATTGTAAGAGCACAAGGATAGAAGGAGTAATGATATGCAAGATACTCCACACAAGTTAGGGCCGAAGCAATCATAATAGGACTTTGCATGACCTGCGCTATGTCCAACACATTATTGACCCCACAAAATCTATCATGGACTAAAAGCACTAGGATCCTGGGAGGCAAGGGACTGACAGTCACAGTAGTGTTCCTAAGCTTAAGGAGAACACAGGAAAGGGTTCTGGGAAATGCCCCTGGGTCCTTGCACCTCCTTGGAGAGGAGGACTCAGAGGAGGGTTTGGTATGCACATTAAAGGATGCTCCGGGGATTGGGGGGGAGGCACTGAGGGATGGGGAGGGAGGAGAGAGGGTAGGAGGGAGCAGGGGGGTCGGAGGGAGGTGGAGAGAGGAAGGGGACCGGTGTACCTGTTAAGTTTGTATGAGCGGAAATAATAATAAAAAGAAAATCGTTGCTCTGAGGACCTCTCTTCTGTAGATCTTAAGCTGGTAACCCCCAACACAGAGCACACAACTGTTTTAAAAGAACACCTTCCATCAGCAGTTAAAGGCATTGCTTTGGAAATCTCCGCTGAGTCATTCTCAAATTCTTTAACCCATCCATAAAAAAAAGACTGTTTGCATAATTAATAATAATGTTGTTCCTGCTGGCTAAACAAGAATGTGTCCTACTTTACCTGTATGGGAACTGAGAAAAAGGTAAGTTTCTTTTAGAGGACCCCTTAGAGCCTTAGAGCTGCAGATCTTGTCTTCAGCCCTTCTTAACAGCCTAGAAGTATCCAGTGTGATTCTGCATGCATGCGTCTAAACCTCACAGAGTATTGTAGCACGAGTCTGTGCTAAAGCATGTCACACGTCACTTCCTTTGGTAAGAATGAATATGTTTTATTCATTTACTGGGAAGAAAATGATACATCTGCATCATTACACAGCAATATCCTTCAGTCTTTCCTTACAGCTTTTGGATTGCTTAATTTAAACAACTTATCAATTTGAGTTTCAGGTGAAGCTCAGTGGTTGAGTCTCTGGCTGGCACATATGACTCCAGGGTACCCCTTTCATCACTACATAAATCAAGGGTGACACTGAACATCTTTGGCCATCTTCTGCTAAGAAGGAGTCAGGGCAGCCTGGTTCATACGAGAGATTTTTTTTTCAAAAATCAAAATAAAATAGTTTTTTAAAATGAATTTATAATTCAGAGACTTTGAGTGACTGGCATATTAACCCTCATTTCTCAATATAGAAGTGTTTCTTTGTAGTCAAAATACCTGCAGAAAGCACATTTGCATCACAGTGTGCTGGACCTCATCCTTTGACTCACTTTTGAATTTTTAAATGTTGCATTTCTCCTTTAAGTTTATAGTAATACAATGTCTAGTTTTAAATGTCACTTATCTTCATAAGTGCTGTAATTGCACAAAATAGGTTTCTTGCCCTGTCCATGAGTAAAGAGCAACTTTGCAAGAAGATGCTTGCGACAAGAAAGTAGAATGTTGTGTCAGAGTACAGCCAGAGACGTGTGGAGTATCTGAATTCAATCTCTTCAGGAAGATGGGAAGAAAAAATCAATTCCCTTGTGAGACATGTGCTGACGTGGCTCTTCCTCTGACTGGCCGCTGTCCTTGAGCACAGTGGTGCCTGGGATCACCCGCAGCTCCACTAGGAGTGGGAAGCACAGCCACCCAGTGCAGACAGAAACGAGGTGAACTTCATGTCACCTGCGTTCTTTCTGCTATCAAAGCAATGAATATAAACTTACCTTGTGGAGAATGCCAAATAGGTACGTCCACGTCAATTTGACTGATCCAGTCAATTTGTTAAAAGCTGAATGTGCCGACTACTTACAATATAGTGCATGAAGACCTCCTTCCCTGGGCCTTGTAAAATATAGCACAGAAAATAACAATAATTCCATTTAAAATAAATATGTGAAACCCAGTCACTCCTGCAAAGTAAATGGTGTCTGGGGAAACTGAAAAAGCAAACTCCTTTAGACTGTATCATGGAATAAAATGTGAGTTTCTCTCCCCACCCTCTGATCTCACTCTGAATTAAAGACTATTAAATTAAAGGAATGTGTCTAGAGATTGGCGCCTATGAACAGTCGTAGCTATAGATCAAAAGCATCTAATATTGGCAATTTCATATTGCTTAAAAATCCTGCCCAACATAAATATCATTGTTAGTCTGAATGAAGTTTTATTCATCTCGGTGTGAAGAGACCCCAAATGAACTTGACTTTTTATTTTCTCATATTTTTCTTAACAATTTTGCACTAGGGCTTTTTATACCACTTTATTCTAAATGTCACCACTGTACTTGTCCCCACCTGTTTCATTTGTTTTTTGTTTCATTTGTTTGTTCCTTTGTCTTTTTGAGACAAGGTCGCATTTTATAGCCCAAGCTGGCCTAGAACACATGAAACTCACTATGTAACGCTGATGGACCTTGGAATCCATACAATCCTACTTCATAAGCCTACTTCTTGATTGTGCTTACAGGAAAGAACCACCATGCACAGCAACATGTACCCAATGCTTTCTGTCGCCTCCCCCACCATAGTCCTGTGGGATTAAACTCAGGGCTTCATGCAAACTAGGCAATAACTCTACCACTGAACCATATCTCCAACCGACAACTCTTACTAATTGCAGTGATACCACATTCAATTAAGACCTGTTCTTACTGCTATACTAAGTAACAAATATCAAGCACAGAGTCATTTAAGAAAAAAAAAATATTTGCTTCAACATGAAAGTGTGAAAGAACCAAGGGCATTTCAGGAACATCAACAAACCATAATTCAGAACATCAGAGACTCTGTAACAACCACCTGGAATCAGGCCTGCCTAATCTTTCTCCCCCATCCTGAAGCTCAGGGAAATTTGCGGAAGATTGTAAGAGCACAAGGATGGGAGGAGTCATGATATGCAAGATACTCCACACAAGTTAGGGCCGAAGCAATTATAACAGGACCCTGCATGATCTGCGCAAAGACCAACATATCGTTGACTCCTCAAATTCTAGCATGGACTAAAGGCACTAGGATCCTTAGAAGCAAGGGATTAACAGTCACAATAGTGTTCCTATACTTAAGGGGACACAAGAAAGAGTTCTAGGAAATGCCATTGAGTCCTTACACCTCATCAGAGAGGAGGACCCAGAGGAAAGTTTGATATACTCATTAAAGGATGCTTCAGAGATGGGGGGAGGGGGCACTGGGAGAAAGGGAGGGAGGGGGGAAAGGAAGGGACAAAGCGGGGAGGGAACAGGGAGGTCCAGGGAGGGGTGGAGGGAGGGAGGAGACAGGGGTTCCTATTATGTTTGTATGAGCAGAAAAAAATTTTAAAAAATTAAAAAAAAGAAAGTGTGAAAGAATGTTCTTGTTTGTTTGCTAAAGAAAAGACATGGGCCTTCTCAAGGCAGAAAAAGGAGCCCAGTGCTATAATACATCGTGGATTCTGGTCTTAGTGGAAGGTCTTTAGACTGAGAATCTATGGATAGTTCTTGATAGTTTGCAGATCTACTCTTTCTCTCTACTATCCCTCTTTATGCAAGACTATAGAGACTTTGACTTTTATATCTTTGTTCTACTTACCTCATAGATTAAAAACAAATAGACACTGAAGCCTTTCAAACATGTGATAGATACCTCAATGCAAAGAGCATTCAATTTTTTACAAGTGAATAATAAATTAATATCACTCTCGCAAGAGACAGGAGGTCATGAACTTCATAAGGTCAGTTACTCAAGTCAATCACTTGTCAGTATGTTCATGATCTTATTTTGAAGATGGAGAATAACAGCGACTCATTAATGAAGATACTGCTTTCACCTCATGATCTCTGATCTTCTGCTGTCTTGTTTAACAGACAGTCTTTAGCACCCTAAGTTCTGTTAACATTGAGGACAATGTGAACAACAAACCTTAGCCCCAAATACAGCTCCATCTTCCTTTATGCCTGTTACATCCTTCCTGAATCATCATATTTTATTCTAGATAGTAGATATTTTATTCTACCCTGCATTCCAGTTATGCATCTCTTGAAAGACTTGAGTTGCACCTATTCCAAGTATCATTTTCATAAAATACCCTGCACACATTAAGTGCAAAACCAATTTTCTTTTACTGACAAAATTAAAACTGAATTCTAATTTAGTAATCTAAGCATCACTCAAGTATTCCATCACTGGAAACATTGGATACTGGCATGTGAGTAACTATTAATTCAAAGATTTGCATATTTAGTATAAAAGCACAGTTTTGGTTTAGAAATTGCTTCAATCCATGTTGCCTTGTTTGTCCAACATCTTTGGTTGCTTTTCTTTCTGAATTTTGTTTTTCTCTTGTAAAATAAAATGTTTACCACATGAGTTAATCAGTTTCCCAGCATTATAACAAATACTTGAGACAATAAAATGATAAAAAGGGTGTTTGGCCTCACAGTTTCAGAGATTTCACCCCATGATTTCTTGCAACTTTGGGGCTTGAGGTGAAGTGATCTCTCACATAGGGGAAACAACTGCTCACCCCATGGATAAGGAGATAGAACAGAAAATTTCAAGGACACATTGCCATAGTCCCTGTCTCCTGTAGGATCCATCCACCATCTACCATTAGTGCTATAGTGGGACTCGAACCTTTAACACATAGACTTTTGGACTTTGCTTAGTATCTACCATAAAAACCCATATGGTTACCAGGAATTACAAATGTATCAAGTTCTTCAGTCACTTAGCATGGAGCCCAACACATGACAGTAGTTCAGTGGCTATGAAGTTCTCACCCTTTCTTCTACCAACAAGCACTGACTCTCCACAAGACCACCAATAACTCAATCAGATTCTGGAGGGAATTGTAGTGCAAATTTCTGCAATGATCAGAAACAGCAAGATTTTTCCTTTTCTAATAAAAAGAGAAAGTGAGTGAAGATTGCAAACAACTAAGAATGCTTAGATTCATAATAAGATTCATTAGCTTCTCTTGTCCATTCTCTCCTTGTAAAAAATAAAATGTTACATATCAAAATACTACATTACAAATAATAGCAGCATTTCCATTGTTAATTTCACTAATTTACTTTCGCAAAACAAGTCTCTGACAGCTTGGATTTATCAGCGCAAACAGCTTTCAATAATCGGTAAATAAAAACACACTGTACTGAAATGAACTTGGTTCTAAAAGCTGACATTGTTTATTACCCCCTGGCATAAGCTGTCGAGTAATTGGTTGGTATATATTTAAAACTCGTGTGACTTCATTTTTATGGTGCATTGTAAAATCACCAAGTTATTTTATAACTGATTTAACTCTATTCATAATGCACAGCTGCACTTGGACACTAGTTTTTCTGTGTTTCTAAACTCCCCATTATGCTCTGGGCTTAGTTCCGGGACCCAGCCAGATTTATGTTCAGTGCTGCACTAGGCTTTTAGGTGGCAATAATTAATGACCTTGGCCTTCATCCTCAGGCTTGTAACTCACTCTGGGTGGCTCTTCCAACCACTAAAGCAATAGCTTTGCTCTGTAAAAACCAACCCCCAATCAATGTGAAATGTCTAAAGTGTGTCTGTTTATATAACTATTGCTTTTCATCTTCAAAGCACTTTAACGATATTAACTTAAGGTCCCTAAAATGGGTGAAGATGGTATGTTCCCAGCTAGCTAGGCATGACGGCTCCAAAGCCTGAGAGGGTGGAGGGGCCTCAGCTCAGGAGATGATTTTATTCATGTTTTACTTTCACTCTACTTCTTACACAAAGATTTCTTTAAATTTTTCTTAATGGGTAATAGAGGGATGGGAATTGTAGGGGAGGTCTTGTAAAATGAACAGAGCACACTTGGACCAGCGCAGACGATCCACTGTCTTAGCAGTGGCTCCTAATGGTCTCTGGGGTCCATACAGAACTAACTAGCTATAGCTCTCCAAGCTGCGCTGCAAACATACACAGGAGAGCGGAGCTGTCAAGAGCTAATTACTCAAGCAAGGTTTTTGTGCTCAATTATCTGGCTATTTCAGATGGGTGTGGTGCTTTAATGTCTCTGCTAGTGGGAAAGTGCTGACATTTCTGGACAATTTCCTTGGTTTTCTATTTTAGGTCAATAGAAGGTTATACCCGGGGCTTTCTGTATTGCTAAAACATCACCAGGTTTGAGTGGAAGTTACAGTGCCTTCATAGGACTGAGCAATCTCCTCAGCATTAAATATGCTGACTGTAACCCTGGAAGACCCTTGCTTCCCCCTCCCCACCCCTTCCAGCGATTTGAAAATGTCTGCTCATTGGAGTCTCAACACTAACAGAAAAGGTAATCTGATCCTTGCGGGAGTGATTTCTAAGTCCAGCCTGCTTTTTAAAAATGAATACAAAAACTTTTGACAATGAACTGCAAGATCAAAACATTTCTTAGAAACTTGTAAAGCCAACTCTCTTTTGTTTTCTTCCTCTATAGCAACAATTGCTACAAGATATGGAAATTGTCTTTCATTTGGTTGTAAAATTAGTGAAATGTTTATGACCTGCCTTGAAAATCATCAGATCACATGCAGAAAACAGAAGCTATGTACTCTTAATTACTAGTAAAACAGGAAAGCAGTCAGTAGTGAAGTTATTTAGTATGCAGCAGGACAGTTTATTGACCACTTTAGTCTAAGATGCCACTATAGAAAGACCTCAGCTCCCAGGACATGCTTCCAAAGGAAAAAATAAAATTGACAAGTTCTTCATAAAATAGAGAATATGCATGTCAATTAATAATTTTGGCTTTGGAAAAAACTGTAAGGGACCAATTTCTGACTGTTTTTCATTCCCTGCAGATTAAATTGCTCAAATCAACATTTACCTCTCTGTTATTTGTCATTTCCCCTAATTATAAACATTAAAGTCAATAATAGGATGGTCAATTGTAATTTAGCTATGGAGAAATTATTTTATTGTTAAATTAGTTGTATTTTTCTTACAGATATCAGCTATCACAGGCTAAAGGAAGGCTATGTTTTGATTCACAGAATTGCTTATGGCTTTTGAGATTCTATCAAAAGTGAAAATCTAGGTTTTTGTCAGTTTTCATAGCCTATATTTTCCATGCAAGTAATCATTTCATTATGTTACTCATTTCAGAGTAAAGCTACAAGATGATTTGTCATCAGGGTATTTATGGAGGGTGAATTTGTATAATTCTGGGAGAGGGAATTTTGTACATGTTTTCATCATTGCTTCTTAATGTCCTAGTTCAAATGATCAGCAAAATTAAAAGTATAAGCTCCACATCAGAGTTGAAATGTCAAAAGTACTGTTAGAAATCCTGTTTCGGGATGAAGCTTGAAAACTCGAATCATCAAAGAAATACTAAAATGTATGTGGGAAACCAACTAATGTGTATCAATAGAAGAATATGACCTTCTTTCCATGAACATGATTGAAAGTCTTGAAGTATTGGCCTGTCATTGATTGTGATACTAACTGAACATCTCTGACCCTTTACAGAAGAGAGAAAATATGATCACAACTAAGCCATCAGTGGCCTTAACTGTATAGAAGCATTTGCTCAAAATATTGGACTAATCCTTTGGAGCTTATTTTTCTCTGAGGTCTTAAAAAGCCACAAGCTCCGAAGCTCTTAATTTCAAACTGTGCAGGAATTGGGCACCACTTGGTCCTAATGTGTTGTAGAGTGTGGCTTTCTGAGGTGTCCTGTAAACTGCAGAAGGAATGTGCTTTAAAGCTGACAGCTGCTTTGAAGTCCTTGTCTGCTGGTCAGTTTTTTGACATCCTGCGACCTCTAGTGAGAATCAGAAATTGTCAGCCAACATAAATTTCTTCACCTCCTCTGAGCCCCTATAGGAACTGAGGAGAAAGGCATAAAGAAAAAAAATCTGAACTAGATTCCTAGAATATTTTTACTTTTCTTCATCACTAATTTAAGTTTTGGATGGTAGAGTCCAAAGGCAACATGAAATTAGCTCAATAGAAACTAATGTATCTCTTCCACATATTACACATAAGAAAGTTTACTAATTGACAAGCATTTTAGAGTAACATTTTTATAAATTACATGCTCAGCTTTAGAATAGTTCACTTATACTATGTCTCAACTTTGCCTGTGAAACATCATATAATTTCTTCAAATTAAGATATTAAGGAGGTAAGTATATTTTATTTTCTTATTTTTTTTCTTTTAGGTGAGTATATTTCAATGCAAGACACAAAGGCATAAATAAGTACCCAAAAAGTTAAATGAGAATGTCATCATTTTAATTGTTAGAGAACACACCACAGCACAGGGCATGAGAAAAATTTACTTATAACAAAGATGGCGATGACTAAGGTCAACACGCCCATACCTACTCGGTATATGTTCAAAGAGATACAAGCGGGGCTGGAGAGGTAGCTCAGGGGTTAAGCCTCTGCCTTGCAAGCGGAAGGTCCTGAGTTCAGAATCCTAGACCCCAGTATAGACGCCAGTCGGAAGCAAGGGCAGCCTGCGTTTCTGGTCCTGGTAGAGCGGAGCCTGTGAATCCTGGGGCACAGTAAACAAGGAGGAGGTGGAGGCGTCCTTGGTGGTTCCCGAATTCATCCATGGTTCTCCACACACGCACATACATACACATACGTACACACGCACACACATGCATACATGCACAATTGAATAAGTGGTTCTACACATATACATACACACGTGCACACACACATACACGCACAATTGAATAAATAATAAATAATAATAAACAAAGATACAAGCATATATGTGCATGCACAAACACACATATACATACAGATATATATGAAGATGATAGATATATGATAGATAGATAGATAGATGATAGATAGACAGCTGGTAGAAAGATAGATATTCAGCAAAATATATGCAAAAAAGGTGGATGCTCACCTCTAAAGTTGTATGATCTAACAGAGCAGACATAGACATTGCTTGACAGATTATGATGAATAATTACATGAGAGGCCCATGAAATATTGTAGATATTCTATGATAAATAATCACCTTTACTTTAAGGGATGGGGAAAGAAGTACTAATGGTAGGTGTTGCATGTTTTGGACCTAAGCTGAGATGATGAGGGGAAGAAAGAGCAATAATACACTTCTGCATCCTTTGATACCTTGTGAATTCTCTTTCCTTCATTCAACACTATTTTTACCAATGCTTCATTTGAGGTAAATGTGAAAAGTTTTCTTCCTAAGTCTTACACTGGATACTAATATCTTATTCTTCCACATTGTCATGATTACGCACAGGTGTCAACTTGACTGTTGAGGGTTTGAGCTCTGGGCACAGCTGTAGAGAGTTGATGGTTGAATTAAGCCCAGAGCAAATCTGAAGGACATTGTCTAGCTGATGGGGAAGGCTCAGTGCATGCTGGGTGGGATTAGGCGTTGAAATAAATCAGGGAGAGCTGGTTGAGAGAGTCGGCATCCTTCTGTTCACTTGGCCAGACATGCTGGTCTGGCAAGTAAGGATTGTCCATTTCTCAGCCGTTACGTTGTGATGGTGTGGCCAGTTCCCTCAGCCCTGGTGTTGGTGCGTGCTCTCCCATCAAGCTGTACTGAGAACTGTAACCAGACTGTTGTAAGGAACTAAACCCCTTGTTCCCTTAAGCTGTTGATGGTCATTCATGAGCAACTATACAGACGAACTGCAACACATATTTAGCCTATGTTTTGATACTTTCTATATTGTAAGACTTCAATACTTAACAAGTATGAATGCATTGCATGCACCAGAGAGTGTGGTATAAATAGTATTCATTTAAAATGAATTTTGCAGCTAAACATTTGCAAATACCTTGCCAGTGTTTCAAAAGTACAATTAATGTGGAAATTATATATTTCATCTGCATTTATACTAAAACACTCCAAAATGTATGCTTGTTGTGCAAAAACTCATGAATTTTTTTCTCAAAAACTCATTAATGTTGTCAAAAACACTTCCATAAATAGGTAAGAGCTTTTGCTATATTTACTTAGAGATGTACAATATGGATATTAAAATATATATTTAGATATATAAAATATACTTATAAATGTATATTTCATAGTCAACATATTTAATATACTTATTCATATATATTTTCTAAAGTCAACATATTTAATAGAGTTGAATGTGAAACTTAGACAATTTTGTAAAATGTTTGTTTCAATGCCTTTTTGAGAAATTATAATTTTAAAAATTGTACATAGTATTCATATTCTCATAACTAAATACCCATGTGTGTATTCATAATGTGTTGTGGTTATATAGCTCTAAGTGAAGTTTGACATGCACATATAAATAGCTATTGCTAAAATATATTTTTCTTAGTTTGAATAAAAGAGAAATTTCATTATGCCTAAAAGATTCTATAGGATAAAGGCTACCCATGTAATGATAAGGTATTTTGTTTTCATAAAATCAATATGGCTCAAAATTTGTTTTCAAATTTAGCCATTTTCTTTATCTTTTCTTTTTCCTTCTTTTTTCCCATCCTTTCTTCCTCTGTCTTCTTTTGCTTATTTTTTCCTTTTATTAGTTTTATAAATAAGAAATTTAGTTTAAATAGTCCTAGAACTTATAGTTGTTGATCTTACTTCCTTAAATACTTATGTCATTTTGTAACCTAAATAGAAACATTTTTAAAAAGTAGCAATCTACATTTTGTTCTTCTCAACTATATGTGATATTAATGGACTAACTTCCAGGTTAGTTATCAGTAATTTCAAAAAAAAATTTAAGTAACCAAAAAAAAATTTTTAAGTAACCAAGAAATATAATTAAACTAAAGATAACATGCAGAATGAAAAAGAAATTTATATTAATGTTTAAAAAGGTTATTTTGATTCTTAATGATATTATGATATTATGTAAACATTAATTATCATAGTCATAGCAATTAAATTATGAGATAATTATCCTATTCCCTCACTTCTAGCACAATTGAAAACGTTGATAATTTACAGTCCCGCAAGACTGAAGAACAGATAATGAGTAACTTGGCTGTTGTTTCAGTCCTTGGATTTTCACTTTCAGTTTTCATGTTCAGATTCTGAACTAGCTGGCCAAGTCTTCATTTCTCACAAGTGCTTCATAATGAGAAAGAGCGTTCTAAAGTACAAGAGGCTTGTCACAGTAAGCAGCATTGCTTAGCCATAGATTACACCACTTACAAATAGTGGAGGTGGATTGAAATATTTACCCATTCATCTGCTCCTGGGTCTTAGCAAGCCATGGTCTGAAGCAGTCACTTAGAAGCCAACTGATTACAAGAGAGAAACTGTCAGCAGGATTAATACCATTCAGATAGTCCGGCACAGCCTGGTGCTTTGTTTCATTGCTCTGTGAAGAAACTGACTTACAAGATAAACCAGTGCAGTGAAGTCAAGTTAGTTTTATATTTCTCTCAACTTACTTCTACCAGGACTTTGACTATAGAGAAAACATACAGCTATGAAATTTTTAACAAAATGAATAGATCTGCATTTGGAATCACCTCTAAGCATATCTGTTAAGTCACTTCCAGAGAAGTTTAACTGAGATGGGAGGATCCTCTCTGAATGTGTCTAGAATGGAAGAAAAGAATGAAGGAAGGAGGGAAGGAGGGAGGGAAAGAAGGAGGGAAGGAAGGAAGGAGGGAAGAAAGGAAGGAAGGAGGGAAGGAAGGAAGGAAGGAAGGAAGGAGGGAAGGAAGGAATGAGGGAGGGACGGAGGGAGGGATGGAGGGAAGAAAAAAAAAGGGGAGGGAAGAGAAGGATATGATAGTGACCTATAATTCCTGCCCTGGAAGGCAGAATCTGGTAAAATCCCGGAGCAAAGCAATAATGAAATAAAGCAATCCAAAATTATTTCCAATGTCACCTTTGGACCTGCACAAGTACATACATTGATGTGTCCTCTTGCACACATGTGTACACACACATCTATATGCAAATAAATATATGCACACACATCACATCACATCACTTCACATAACTTCACATTACATGCAAAAAGAAAAAGATCTCCCTCTAACACACTGTCTGGCAAGTGAAGTTTGTCGCTCTCTTAGCATTCTTGTGGATATGATGTGATGGTGTTGCAGTTCACCTGCATGGTTGCTGATAAATCACCATCAATCAGCTTAAGGGAACAAGGGTTTTTTTTTTTTCTTTTTTTTTTCTGCTCATACAAACATAATAGGAACCCCTGTCCCCTCCCTCCCTCCACCCCTCCCTGGACCTTCCTGTTCCCTCCCCGCTTTGTCCCTTCCTTTCCCCCCTCCCTCCCTTTCTCCCAGTGCCCCCTCCCCCATCTCTGAAGCATCCTTTAATGAGTATATCAAACTTTCCTTTGGGTCCTCCTCTCTGATGAGGTGTAAGGACTTAATGGCATTTCCTAGAACTCTTTCTTGTGTTCCCCTTAAGTATAGGAACACTATTGTGACTGTTAATCCCTTGCTTCTAAGGATCCTAGTGCCTTTAGTCCATGCTAGAATTTGAGGAGTCATTGCACAGATCATGCAGGGTCCTGTTATAATTGCTTCGGCCCTAATTTGTGTGGAGTATCTTGCATATCATGACTCCTCCCATCCTTGTGCTCTTACAATCTTACCACCTCCTCTTCTGCAAATTTCCCTGAGCTTCAGGATGGGGAGAGATTAGGCAGGCCTGATTCCAGGTGGCTGTTATGGAACAAAGGGGTTTTTTCTCTTACAATAGTCTGGTTACAGTTCATAGTCTAGCTTGATAGGAGAGCATGGGCCAACACCAAGGCCAAGGGAACTGGCTACACCATCTCTACATAATGGCTGAGAGAGGGATGATCCTTATTTGCCAGACCAGCATGTATGGCCAAGTATACAAGGATGCCTACTCTCTCAACCAGCTGTCTGTATTTTATTCCAGGACCTAATCCCACCTATCATGTGCTGGGCCTTCCTCATCAACTAGACAATCTCCTGCAGATTTGCTCTGGGCTTAACTCAACAATTAATTCTGTACAAATGTCCCCAAAGCTCAAACCCTCAACTATCAAGTTGACAGCTGTGCCTAACTATGACAGATGGGTTCCTTTGGTTCTTGCTGTTGGTCAGCTTCTGGCAGATTTGGCACTCAGTAGTATCTACAGCCAGATCAGCCTTGGTGAATGAACATGTATATGTGTAGTTTTTTGTTTTTGTTTTTTGTGGGGGGTGTTTTGCCTATGCATATCCTCCCTTGATTCCTGGTGCTGGAATGAGCTCTCCTGCTAAGCTGTGCTAACAAGTGCAACTGGATAGTCATAACCCAAAATAAATCCTCCCTGCCCCTCAACCTCACGAGCTATTTTTGTCATGAATTTGTTGGCAATATGCAAGTAACTAAGACACTTCCTTGCATTTTATTTGGCTAGAATTTGTTTTGTTTGTTTGTCTGTTGTTTGTTTTCTGGTGGATTAAGCTTCACTTGGTAGCCTCAGCAGTCCTCAAACTCAGAGCAAACCTCCCTCCATTCTCTCAAGTGTTGCAATAACAGACTCACTTTACCATAACCAGCTAAATTTACTTTTCTTTGCCAGTTTTGCTAAATTTTACTTTATTCATTTTTTAATGTCACAATAGAAAGAAGCAACTTTGCACATTTCATTCTGTTTGAACTATACTGAGAATTTCTTTGTGGCTACAATATGACCAGGTGTTCTGAAAGTCCCTTAGGCACAGAACTTTTTCTCTGCGATAGCAGAAGAAATTGCACATGTGTTGCTGCATCTATTCACATGAGTGAGCCTGTCACTACCCTCACCTTCCTCTTCATTTCACTGCCATTATTACATTTTGTTTTGCTTTTGGCATGACAGATCTGTCAAGAACAAGCCATGTAACGCATTACAACTTTGCGAGTGGTTACTTGCAATTAAGAGTTGACACAAACTTGTGTGAGGCCCTGGAGGCTTCCTCTCTGGAACCTGAGCCTCTGGATTGCCCATGCACCCATAGCCTCCCCACCCTCAACCCCCACCCCCAAAACATTTTTTAGTTGGAATGTTTGCTGTCTTGGTTTTTAAATTTTTTGCACTCTTTGTATACGCTAGAGATTACTCCTTTGTCAGATTCATATCTAGCAAGGATTTTTTTCCCACTTTGTGGGATGTCTCTTTGCACAATTAACAGTTCTTTTGCATTTTTACTTTTTTAATTTCATGAAGTCCCATCTGTTGATACTGGTCTTAGTTCTTAGACATTTGTTATTCTGTTTAGAAAATCTTTACCTAGGTCTATCAATTCAAGTGTACTCCAAAGTGTACTCAAGTGTACTTCAAAGAGTAGTCTTTCTTTCTTTCAAGGTCTCTGATCCATTTGTAGTTGACTTTTGGGTAAGGAGAGGCAACAGTCAATTTGTATACTTCTATATGTAGATGTCCAATTTTCCTAACATAATTTGTTAAAGCTACTGTCTTTTCCCTAGCGTGTATGTTTGACTCCTTTGTAAAAATCAAGACAGCAAATAGTATAATTAAAAAAATGGGCTTTGGAACTAAACAGTGATTTTACTCAAAAATAAATTGAAATGCCAAACAAATACCTTAAAAGATGCTCAACTTCCCTGATTATCAGAGAAATGCAAATTAAAACTACTCTGCGATACCATCTTTCCCCAGTCAGAATGGCTAAGATCAAGAACACAAACAATAAAGAATATTGGAGAGGCTGTGGAGTAAAAGGGACATTTATTCACTGCTGGTGGGAGTGTAAACTGGTACAGCCTCATTGGAGATCAGTGTGGAGATTCCTCAGAACATTAAAAATGGAACTGCCATGTGACCCAGCTATACTACTTCTAGGAATATTCTCAAAAGACTGGACATTTTTATTACAAAGACAATGTTCATCTATGTTCAGTGCAGCTCTATTTATAATAGCAAGAAAATGAATCAGCCAACATGCCCATCAATAGAAGAATGGATAATGAAAATGTGGTACATGTTATACAATAGAATATCCCTCTGCCATCAGAAAGTATGAGATTACAGAATCTGATGATAAATGGAACTGGAAAATTTAATATTGAGTGAAGTATCTCAAACACACAAAGTTAAGCACTGTATGTTCTCTCTTATATGTAGATGCTAGTGCTAATACCCTCGTCAGTGTATTTGGAATGAAATTATTATAAGAGGACAGAAAATTCAAAAGGGACCAAGGAGTGGGAAGATAGAAAAGGATGGTTAGGGTGAAACCTTTTAAAGGTGAGATTTAGGATACCAAGACAAGTAGGGTAAGGGAGGTAATAATTGGAAAAATACATAGCAGGAATGATGGTTGGGAAGGACAGAGAGACTTATAGAAAAACCCTTAGATTGTAGGAAGTAACCCTAAAGGAACATCCTATAGTAGTAATATGTCAAAAAATATTTTAAAGAAAAGAACAAGAATGGGCAGTCCCTATGCAGAGGAGCATACAGTGAGGAAAACAGAAAATTAAAAAAAAAAACTCTGAGCTTATAAACTTGTAATCCAGTGACAAAATTATACTAGAAGTAACAGGAATGTGACACTTCCTGATAAAATGTTGGTTATAGATGTCTCAAAGGCCACCAAACATTACTGTCAGTAAGACCCTATTACTGAAGATGCACTTCATATGGATCACAGAACATGGGCAAAGTACATCAACTAGAACTGGACTGGAATTCCCTCTTGGTCAATAGCTTATATAGTACCAAAGAGTACTGTAGAAGCTACTGGAAGACAGAAATAAAAATCGGCCTCACGAACTCATGAGATCTGCAAGTTCCAATAAAAATCACCATGGCAACAAGTGACCTCCATTGTAATAGTAATGAGTTTCAAAGAGAGAAGCAACAGCTTTCTGATTGAACTCAAGACCCAGTTTTCCAAGTACAACACATTCCTGTTAGTGTTAACAAGAATGATAACCCAAAAAAGGGAAGGAAATGGATAAGGAAAAACAGGGAAAATAGCCAAGGAAGAAAAAATAGCCAATGAACCTATAGGAAGGAAGACAGTACACCAAACTGCTCTGTAAATAGCTATTATAATACACATAGATTTGAAGAGTACTCAGCACTCAAACCAGAATTCTTCTATAAGAGAAGTAGAAGATCTCTACATCTGACAGGATGCAGCCTAGGGCAATAGAAGAGCAGTGAAATTGATAGCAATAGCTAGCCATGATGTAGATTACCAGTGACCTAGCAGGACTCACCCAGAATCAGGCCAAACTAATCATTCTCCATCCTT
Organism: Typhlomys cinereus; assembly: GCA_023101885.1. Classification (NCBI taxonomy): domain Eukaryota; kingdom Metazoa; phylum Chordata; class Mammalia; order Rodentia; family Platacanthomyidae; genus Typhlomys; species Typhlomys cinereus. The sequence goes on from JALPQD010000161.1 coordinate 2,179,024, forward strand.
AGGCTTTGGGTACCTCTCAGAAGAGGAGGTGGTGAGATTTTAAGAATCTAAAGATAGAAAGGTTCACCATTAGACAAAACATTACATTCGAGGCAGGACTGCTACATCTAGGAACTCACTGCAGTGAGTTGTCCTTACCAGATTTGCATAATAACTGACATACCAGCATGCCCCCATAGACTATCAAGGAACTCAAGAGAAATAAGAACATACAGTTGAAAACTCTGGAAACTAAAACTGGGTGAGTGAAGGGAAATGCTCCTATCACTGGAGTGGCCTGTGAGAAACAACTTGATACATCACAAGAGACCTGAACTGCCCACAGGAGTAGACAAGACAAAGTGCACCCTGGGGTCCATAGAAGCAGATAGGCAGGAGGGTGGGAGGGAGTGGGATGGATTGCTGAAGAAAAGGGAAGGGAATGGGAGGAAGGAAGAGTGAAGGGAAGCAGGATAAGTACTCAATATGCTTGTAAAATTGGAAAAATAAATTTAAAAAGAGTCAACGCAAAACATTACTAAATAATGGATGTGTGGGCTGACATGATGAGTGTAATCTAACATTGGAAAAATAAAAATAAATTTAAAAAGTTAACGTAAAACATTGACTAAATAATGGGTATGTAGCCTGATATGTGACGAGTATAATCTAAAATATAGCCATGAATTGTCTGTAGAAATTAGAAAGAGACATCACCTACAGCAAGAAATTTTATAGTAGCTTATGGATTGGGTTTGGGCTGGGGAAGAGAAGGTACAACCTGTGACAGGAAAACAGGTGAATGGTAGATTTGAATCTGATTTTTTTAGATCTTTTCCTTGAGATATGTTTTTTTTTTCTATTTACCATATCTTCTATACCATTGCTTTATTTTTCCTTTGTGTAGTATTTGTTACATGCAAAAATTATGGGTTTTTTTGTGGACTCAATCCAGAAACATTTGGCTTTATGACATCATCTTGCTTACCATCTGTTTATACTTAAAGCTCAGATGATATATACACTTTACATTATGCTTTTTTTTGTTTATCCTAACTCAGTGAACTCAGAATTCAGCATTGCTAACATCATCACATCAAAAATTCCTTATTTCAAGGTATCTTCTGATTCAAACATCTATTTCTAATCTATAGGTCATGGTGTTGGGAAATATCTATTCATATAATGATGGGCTTACATTATTCTTGTTATTTTGTTGTCATATCATATGACAAATATGTCATAAATACATACCATGGACACTCCATTATGTTGCATTTGTAACTATTGGCTATCAATATTCTAATGTTCCTAATTGGTTTTCTCATGAATTCCAAAAAGAGAAAGAAAATAAAACCATCTTGTTCAGGAACATAACTTTCACTCATGTAAAATTATTTTAGTAAGGTTGTATACATGTTACTATTAAAGCTACTCTTAAGTATTTTTATTGTGAATAAATGAGATAATTTCTGAAACAATTACTGGTAATTAGTTTTATTTTTAGTTCCAATTAGTGGACTCTAGTTTTTCTTTAATTGTTAGAGCCAGATTTCTCCATGTAATGGAGACTAATACTCCATCATTTTGTTTTTCTTAAAACATTATGTGGCTGGCATTCACCTTCTTTTGGTTAATATTCATTGATGGAAGTAATGAATTTTACTTACCATTTTTAGGTAAGTAAAATATTCAGTGTGTTAATATGACATTTTATCTTAGTCTATTGAAGACTAATTCTTTTATAAAATGGAGTTGAAAAGATGGGAGAGAAAACGCTGAAGAATGGCACATTATACTTCTCCCATGGCCCCAGTGATGTGTTGCCCCGTGGTTCTCTTAGAGGAAAGAGCGCAGCTCATCTTCCTCATTAAATATACCATACTGGAAGGGTATGAATGAACATCTTGGTATATTTCTCACTGTATTTGTACCAATATCACTGATATACATCAGCAGGTGTATCTACAGTATAGGGCTAGCAAATCAGGCCCCATTCTAAACTGATAAAATACCTGCAATGAAATAATAGTACTATAGGAATGAGGTTTGTTGAAATGGTGATAAAATGAGGATTTTTCTATTACAGAATGTATGACTTTTTTTAAATCCAGCACATCAGACTTAAAATTCACATCAAAGTAGCTGTACGTTAAGGTATTAGCAGCAATCAGTAGATCACTGCCAGCTAAACTTGGAAACTTGCAAGCCTTTTCTGTAGGTGTCAGCGTTGCTTCGTAATAGTCCTATGCAGGGAGCTGTGTTATCATCATCTTAACAGATGCAGCTTTTTGCTAATTCACGATGGATGTGCAGAAAAGCATCTTAAACTGATATATCTCTTGAATTATTCTTCATTTTATAATTACAAAATATACTGGTGCAATTGAATTTCAGTGTAAGGTAACATTAATATTTGTGTTTCTTTTTGGCATAGACTAATACATTTGAAGTTTTGCATGATATTGTTTGGATTTGAAAAGTAAGATGTTCTGAAAATGTTAACTTAAACAATCATAGAACTTAATTCTGCTTGACATAGCTAAACGTGGTATTCCAGGGCTGGGAAAAGGGTACAAGGATTAAAGTGATTGTCTCTCAAACCTGAGGACCAGAGTTCAGTTCCTCTCCATCTATGTAAATACCAAGTAAGCTTGGTGACCTTTCATATTCATAACACAAAGGATCTGACAATAGAATCCCTGGGGCAAACTGGCTACACATTAAATATTATTACACATTGCTACAGCACAATACCTGAATACCCATGCAATTTAGGGGGAAAGGGTTTTATCCCAGCTCACAATTCCAGGTTACAGTCCATCATCTCAGGGGAGTCACAACCGTAGAAGCTGAGGGAAGTGGCCACACCACAGCCACAGGCAAGAGCACTGGAGGAGACCCCAGCTGCTTGTTCCATCTTCTTCCTTGCACAATTCTGGATCCTCTGCCTAAGAAATGGTTACATTGTATTTTCCAGGGCCTAATCCTACCCACCATGGGCTAAGCCTTCCCCATCAGCTAGACAATCTCCTGCAGGTTTGCTCTGGGCTTAACTCAACCACTGATTCCCTACAAATGTGCCCAGAGCTCAAGCCCTCAATTGTCAAGTTGACACCTGCTCCTAACTATGACAACAAATAATTAATCTTGCTTACCTATGACAAAACAATACAAAAAAATCATTATGCTAAGTTTACATTATACCTTAATCTTTTGGAGACAAGTAGTTCTTTTATAAAATGGAGTCCAAAGACAGGAGAGAAAATGCTCAGGAATGATACTTTAAACTGCTCCCCATCCCCCAGCTATGTGATCCACCACGGTTCTCTCCTTGAGAAAGAACAGCTCTCCTTTCTCATTAGAAATACCACCCACGCCATGGAAAGATAAGCACGAACATACTCGCTTGTTTTTCCTTGTGTTTCTCACAGGTGTTGACAGCACCTAGACAATGCTGCCAATTTAGGCTACAGCCTGGTCCACCTGGACCACAGCTGTGTCAGTGATGGTGTGCTAACGCTGGAGAACAGGTTTCTATTCATCTGTTGTCAAGGGCCAAGGAACCCCTGCACCCTCGACTTTTCTTCCTTTAAGTGACTCTGGATCCTTGCAGCATGGAACTTCCAAAGCCCGGGGTTTTGTAATCAGGAAAATGTGTGTATGCAACACACACATGCATATGCAAAAAATATTCAAGAAACAAAAGGAAGTAGTGTCCCATTATTTGTTGCTGTAGGTTAATACGGAATGTCATCAGGTGATCTAGACAGCTAAGAACTTTGCTTTATTGTGTTTAAATTAATTATAGGCACACCTCATATTGGATGGAGTAAGTCCACAGGCTCATGTGTTTGAATCCTTAGCTAGTGTGAATGCTTGAAAAGGTGACACCTTTAAGTGGTAGAGACTTGCTTAAGGAAGGGATGTCACAGAAGGTACACCTTGAGGTTTTGGTGGCCCAGCCCTTTTCTTCTCACTCTTGCCTGCTCTGTATTCTGATGGCTGCTGTGAAATGAGCCAACCTCTTGCTTCTACCTTTAGTCATACCTTCTGCTACTCAATTTCTGCTATAAATGGATTACATTCCCTCTGGAACCATAAACCAAATAAATGTCTCCTTTCTCCCCTAAGTTGTTTGAATGTCAGTACTGAATTAGCAAAAGAATGACTGAACACCAAGTGCAAGGATTCCATGTAAAAAGACTTACTGAGAAAGAGAGAGAGAGAGAGAGAGAGAGAGAGAGAGAGAGAGAGAGAGAGAGAAGAAGAAGAGAAGAAGAAGAAGAGGAGGAGGAGAAGGAGGAGGAGGAGGAGGAGGAGGAGGAGGAGGAGGAGGAGGAGGAGGAGAAGGAGAGATTTACATTAAGTGGATTTTTCTCTTGGGACAATTTTCTGTTCAGAAATACAGGGTACTTATTAAATGAAATTGTACCACTCTGGGTTTTCAACCAATGTTCCATGCATCTGAAGATGCCCCTGCAATCAGTCTGGCTGTGGGAAGTCTGTGAAGAGGTGTGTTTGTGCCTGTTACAGCTCTTATTGTCTCCACGACGGGTCACAGGAATATACTGGAATTTCAATGGAGGCAGAATGCTTATAAAAGACCCAAATTCAAGACCATGATTGCATGAATTTGTAATCATAAATAATTGTGTATTATAAATTTAAAGTAATTACTATAATTATGAATACAAAGAAAAATCAATGCCTTAGAAGCACATAGCCAGGTGTATCTATTCACCTTGGAAGACAGCACAATATAATAAGTGACAAAAACATCTTTGTATTCATTTGATAGCTTTAAGTAATTCTCTAGTAGCTAGTGAAATGACTAGCATCTTTCCTTTTATATATAATAGTGTGATAAAATGTTAGTAAATACTATGCATTTTGACAGCAAATTATGCCAAAATAATTTCATAACAAAATTTGGAGGCCCTTTTTAAGGCAGGCATTCTTTATAGGGTCTAAAATTGGGTAGTTCAGGTGCGGAAGAAAATCAAGAACAGTTTGTCCTTAAATACTGCACGGCATATGGAATCTCACTTGCAGCTTGCAAAAGGCTTTGAAATTAAAAAAAACCTGCAGGAATTTAATTTACTCCAAATTTCTCCAGAAAAAGTAAGTCTAATGAGCTAAGTTTGACTATATTCTCATAAGGAAGTAAGACAAAAATGAATGCCACAGCCTACAGCCTGAAGTAATAGGAAGCAGGGATCAGGAAGACTGAAATTAAAAAGGTTTTACAGGTCAGCAACCACACCAAATTATTGTTCAGGTTTTAAAATTTTTTCATAATTATATGTGTAAGGATAACAGTATAATATTTTAATGTGCACATATGTCATAAAATGATCAAATTAGCATATCTGTAAGATAAAATACATAAGACTTCTTTTTCATGGAGAACAAATGCTTATATTTGAGCTATTTGGAAATGCACACTACATTATATCACTATAGTCACCAAATTATTGTTCAGGTTTTAAAATTTTTTCATAATTATATGTGTAAGGATAACAGTATAATATTTTAATGTGCACATATATCATAAAATGATCAAATTAGCATATCTGTAAGATAAAATACATAAGACTTCTTTTTCATGGAGAACAAATGCTTATATTTGAGCTATTTGGAAATGCACACTACATTATATCACTATAGTCATACTGTGGTGTGACAGAACACCAGAACTTACTTCTGCCTCTGTGACTTTACGCCTACTCACCAATGTCTGGCTTGTGTCCATCCAAGCCTCAAAAGTAGCCTTTCTATTCTGAACTTCTGTGAGTTTTACATTTCTAATTTCCCCCATAGAAATGAGATCACACCTTCTCATTCAGTATTCACTTAGGTACAGCTGCTTTTGTTGCATTTCAACAAAAGACATTCTCTGATACCCAAATGCTTTGGAAATACCTGATACCCAAATGCTTTGGAAATGCAGAGGACTAATAACTTCTAGAAATAAATGTCCAGATGATAACAAAATGGCATGGATGGTTTGACCACTGACATAGAAGCATTAGAACGTCAGAGTTGGAAGATACAACTTAGGTGGAATCTTATCTTGCCTTTCATTTCTATAGGCTAGAAATTCCTACAGAAAACTGAAGTCCAGAAAGGCTAGCCAATCAACCACACAGCTGTACAAAACTATCTCCATTCAAGCCAGGATACATGGTTATTTTACCGTTCCTTTCATTGATACATAAAACTGATATACTTATTACAAACCTGAACATTAGAAAAGGAACAGATTGTGTAAGACATACAAGTGACTCAGTTGTTTTTACTCATCTATTCAAATAAAGTGAAGAACAAATGTATGTTTTCATCAATTGCCCTCATATCAAGTAATCTAACTTGGGAATATTTTATGTTTTAATAAACTATTATTGTATCACATAAAAAGTATTAAAAATTAAAACAACTGGGGAAATAAATAAATTTGTCCTAATCCTCAGGTCTATGTATATAATTCAGTCTTACTTCAACATAAATTTTGCTTTTTAAAAAGAATTTCTCAGTGTTATTCATAGTGACTACCCTATGCACTAGACAACATTTTAATTATAAACATCTATCCCCCTGCAAAAACATAATGGAGTTTTTGTATGAGAATTTGCATTCATATTTTTTTGGAATTACCACATTGCTTGGCAGATCACTTGAAACAAAAACACTCAGAGGCACTGAATTGATAGGCCTCTATTGAGCCCAATATTTCCAGTCATTTGTAGATTCATGTGTGATTTATAATAATACACTGGAAAATCATCTAACGCTTTTTAATTATAAATGCTATAAATTGGGGAGGTATGCTGAACCCAGAGTCTGATACATTCTTTTAAAAATATTTTATTTATTTATATAGTTATTTAGAGAGAGAGAAAAAAAAACATGTATGGCATGTACACAGGTGGAATTTCAGAAGTCACTTCTCTCCTTCCATAATGTGGGCTTCCAGGAACTGAACTTCAAGTGGCCAAGTTTGCAAGAAGGCGCTTTATCTACCTAAGCCATCTTCCCAGACCCTTAAACATAGGTTTTAAAGCCTGTGATCTAAACTCACATATAACTTGACCACTTTTCCCTCTTGGCAAAGAATCTTTTTTTGGATAGAATTCGCCAAGTGAATTAGTTAGTTCTCAGGTTGTGTTACTAATGGATAGAAGTTACCACTGAGACTCCATAGGATGAAGAGTATTGTTTCAGTCTCTACTCATATTATCTTATCCTCACCATGAGTTTGTTGTTGGGGTGGTCACAGATCTTTCTGATCCCTCATGTTTCTACTTATACCACTCGTTCTGTGTCAATGAATTCATAGTCTGTCACTCTCAAGCAGATCTCTGTTTAAATGCCCATGTATGTGATTACTATAGAGATAATGATGACAAAAAATCCACTATTTATAACCTTCCTGTGCAAAAGTGGACAAACCAAAACAGAAGTTTTGCTTAGAGTCTCATATTTTTCCTAGCTATGGCACTGCTACAGTTTAAGATTAACTTCTTTCTCACTTCTGCTCCATTGCTCCATTATTGTTCCATGTCGTTTGGACTGCTCATATCGTTCTGTCGGGACTTCATTTTAGCCTTAGGAATGGCTACAGTGTATTCAAAGTCAACATTGTTAAAAACCTTTATCTGTTCTCTTTCAAAAGTTTAGATCCTTTTCCAAAAAAGAGCATGCTGTGGTTTCTGACTTACTTCATTTCCACAGACACAAAGCTTTTGTTTTCTCCTTTCTTCCTTATCATTAAAGAACATCTGGGGGAGTTCTGAGCTAAGAGGGTGTTCAAACGTTGTCCAACGTCTTTACATACTACACTTGGCAGAAAACACAGTAGAAAGAGATCATTTACATTAACTTTTCTGTCAAGAAATACTGAAAACATACCCATATGTTAATTTTTATGTATTGCTACTTGAGCTTATAATCTTGAATTATTTTCCTTGAGGCTTAGAGATGATGAAAATTGTAATATAAGAACAGGATTGCAGAACCACATGTAATCACACACAGCTGTATCAGTGCTGAGGGAGAAGACTAATAGCACTGTGCTTCTGGATATGGTATGAGTGCTGATAATTTAATAATAATTTTTCAACAATGGTCTTGGCAAAAGACATTGTTTCTTCTTTCTCTGGCATAGAGACCCTGGCATGTAAGGTCATAAGCAACAAAACAAAACAAAACAAAACAAAACAAAACAAAACAAAACAAAACAAAACAAAACAAAAAAACTTTCATTTTCCTGCAGGATGTTTAAATAACCTTTCACATACAATTCCAGGCTATTATAAATTAATACTGGTTTTCAATATTCTTTCTTTCTCTCTCTCTCTCTCTCTCTCTCTCTCTCTCTCTCTCTCTGTAGATGGACATGTGGAAAAAAGAAAAAAAAAACTTACATTCACATGCAACAAATGGTTCTTGCTAACCTAAGCACCATAGCAACTTTGAGAGAAAAAAATGCTATTTCCCCTACAAACTCAAAAACAGAAGACATAAAGTTTACAATACAGCAAATTAATAACTGAAATGTTTAATGTGCAACAATATCATACTCATAGTGGCTATGATCCGTAGATAACAGCAAAAGGAACCCATGTAAACTTTCCCCTATCGGTTAAGAACATTAATGAAATGTTTCACTGACTAGTGTCATTCATATTAATTTACTGAAAAGTTGCTTCAGTGACAGACCTTGTGACATTTCAACTTGTGAAGGGTGAATGGAAAACTTAAATTATTTACAATTAATACCATCTTTACAAATAAAATAACCATTCTGTCCAGTTGTTACAAGGTAATCCATCCATACACTGCAGCCTTGTAAAGAAAAGGAAAGTGATGAGTGGGATGAGTAATAAAAATGTAATATTTCACTTCTCAAAGAAATAATGCTGATATTCAGCCTCTATAAGTGCAGAGAAATAAGAAGAGTAAAAAATAAAAATTGGATGGTTGGAGACCTTTCTTTCTTGGTCCCCAAATTGTGGAATTGCTCTAGTTTGAATATGAAGTATTCCCCACAGGTTCACGTATTTATGTACATTGCCCACTTCATGACTCTGTTTAGGAAGGGTTTTGAAATCTCTGGGAGTTGGGACATACCTTAAAATTTTTGTGGAGGTCTTGGTTCTTGAGATTTAGAGCATAGGCCATTCCTTGTCCTTTTTCTACTTCCTGGTCTGCATAGGTGGCAGCACGCAGCTTCATGCTCCTGTAGCCACAGCCACAAGCTGCTTCTACCACCAGGCCTGACACAACCATGATAAACTGTACACTAAGCTACATTCCAAAGTAAGTTCTCCCTCCCTTCATAACAAGTAGTTCAACAAGTTCACAACAATGAGACAAGTAATTGACACAGACATAGAGCAAACTGTCCTGTCCTTGAAAGACTGACTGCAGAACAAAGTGGAGAATTGCTGCTGCTATTCCAAAAAGCTACAAAGATTCTCATCATAAGAACCTTGATGATGTTAATAGCTGCAATAAGCTGAACTATACTGTCTGAATACCTTCTGTTAGCATATATATCAATACAATGTTTATATTTTATTTACAGATTGAAAAAAGTATCTAAAAACTCATTATTGTAACCTGAAAGAAGAAATTCTGTTTTCATTTAGCTGAATATGTGTGGAGACAAATCTCTTCTACATAAAATCTAATGCCGCATTAAAATTTCTACAAAACAATTGCTGTTTTCCTTCCTCCTTCTAACTTTAATTTAGTCTCTTTGACAAGGTGAGAGGTATTCAGATTACTACCCTCATGTTCCATATGGATAGCTAAGTTCTTACTAAGTGTATATTCTAGATCTAATTAATAGCAATATCAAATGGCAAATATGAATTAATATTAAAAATTTATGAAACATTTTAAGTCATAATGGGAATGATTTTTTTTCTGGCTATCAAATTGATAAAAACAACTAAACACAAGGCAGTGCTTAGTTTAAGAGAGGCAGGCAACAGAGACCTGGGAGCTGACAAAGATGGCTGCTGTAGGCTTAGCGTTTGAGCTAAAGAACTCGACAGAATCAATGTAAATGCATGCATGTAATATGTTTGTTTGTTTACAGTTTTGGCATAGTAGAAATACATTTTTAAATTTACCTCACTTTCACATGAGAAAAGAGAAGAACTACAAGTAGATTAAAAATTTCAGACATTTGGAAGAAGGAAGGAAGGAAGGAAGGATGAATGAATGAATGAAGGAAGAAGGACGGCAGGAGGGAGTGATGGGGGCGGGCTGGCGTTGCGTGGTGCTGGCGGGAGGGAGCGAGAGGAGGGGAGGGAGGGAGGGCGGGAGGTGTGCCTGGCAGCGCTGTTCTCGTTCTTTTCTATCTTCTTTTCGTCTTTTACCTTCACTTTCATGTTTTTCCTGGTTCTTTTGCTTCCCTTCCTTTGCTTTCGGCTCGGTCGTGCGGGCGTCGTGCTGTTGTCTTCCGCGGCTCGCGCCCGCGCCACTCGTCGCCCGCCCGCGCCCGCCCTCTCTCGCCCTCTCTCCCTCCCTCTCAGCCCGCCTCTGCCCGCCGGCGCCCCGGCCGGACGGCCGGCCGGCCGAGCCGCCGGCCGGCGTGTGCCTGCCGCCGCCCGTCCTGCGTCCCTGCCTCCACCTCCCACTACCCCGACCGCGCTGCCCGCCCGCCCTGCCTGAGGGCGCCCGGTCGCGCCCCGGTCAGACCGACGCGCCGCCCGCCCGCGCTTAGCCGGCCGTGCCGGCCGGCCGGCCTTCCGTCCAGGCCGGACGTCCGGCCTGCGTTTCGCCGAGTTCGGGCCTGCGGGCGGGCGCGCGCGCCCGCCGCGCATCGCCGCCCGCCCGCGCGCCTCTCCCGCTCCGCGCGCGCGCGATCGCGCCCGCGCAGCCCGCCCGCCCTCGTCCCGCCCGCGCGTCGCCCCCGCCTCCCCGCTCCGCGCTCCTCCTCCCGCTCCTCCCTCCCGCCCCTCCCGCTCCCCCCTCCCATCCCTCCCTCCCTCCCGGCGCGCGCTCGCGTCGCCCTCCTCCCGCCCGGCCCAGCGGGGCGCGCGGGCGGGCTGGGCGGCCGGCGGTCAGCCGCCGGCAAGGACGGACGGCAGTGCCGCGGCCGGCCTGTCCGGCCCTGCCGGCCTGCCGGCCTGGCCGGCCTGCCGGACGGAGGACGAAGGAGGACGGGGGATGAAAAGCGGGAGGGAGGCCGGAGGAAGAAGGAGGTGTTCCAATTCTAAGCTGAAAACTTTGGAGCAACAAAATTTCTCAAAGTAATCACCACTAATTAAGATTCCTTTGAGAAGATGGCTTTATTTTTTTGTTTTGTAACTATTTTTTAAAAGCAGGTTTCACTCTGTAGCCCAGGCTGGCCTCAAAATCCTGGTGACCCTCCAACTTGAGACTCCTAAGTGCCTGAAGGACTTGAGCCACCCTGCCTTGCCTTATTTGCTAAACTTTTAAATATTCTCTTGAGGTAACAGTCTTAACAACAGTAATTTATAACAATATTACCTGTTGGGTAGGCGTTCAATAAATATGAATTTATAGTGATTAACTCAGCATGTGATACCAGTGCTCCAGCTTCTTGCACTGATTTCATTGAAATGTTGAAGGAAGAGAGTTAACTCTACCTCTTTCTCATCTTGCTCTCCTATGTAACTTGCTTGACTTACCAGTATTTTAAGCAATAGCAAACCTCACTTTCTTTTGTGAGGAAGCAAGTGTGTGTGTGTGTGTGTGTGTATCCTTCAGAACATACAAATAAGAAGTGGAGAGATAGCTCAGTCCTGAAAGCACTTGTCATCCACATGAATGAGCGGGAGTTTAGATCCTCAAATCCCATGTGAAAGTGTCAGGTGAGTATAGCCAGCTGCCTATGATCATTGCTTTGAAGACAGACCCTTGACAGACCCTTGAAATCCTCACAGCAAGCTGCCCAGCTAGACCAGTCCTATGGCCAGCTCCAGAACTCTACATTTAATTAGATTACCAGTCTCAGAAGAATAATATGTAGGAGCAATTCATGATGATTTGTGATATCCGCCTAGGACTTCCACATTCATGCACACACACATGCTTGTGCACCCACACATATGTAGGCATACACACACACATGCATGTGTCCCCTCCATATATATATGCATGAAAATGGAAAACAAATGGAACATTCAAATTCTCATAATATTTTTAGTTTTGAGACAACATATATTCATGTGACTTTGTATGTGAGTCATAAAGAGAGGACTTGTGTTAATAAATTGTATAATTCCCAGTAGAAGCCAGCCAGTTATTCTTTAAGCAGTTTTCATTAGCTTGCTCACAATCCTCCAGAGTTTTAAGAGGATGTTTTCATTCTGAGATCAACAATTTCATTTTGATCCAAGAAGATCTAATAACAAAACACTATCCAAATGAATCTCTAGCCACCTAAAAATATTTTGCCAGGCACAGTGAATTTCTTTCATTATTTCTTTCCTTTTTTCTTAAAGTACTCAAAACTCACAAGTGGCTAAATTTTAGTGTGTATTCAAAGCCAAAAGACTAAAAAATGCTGAATTTATTCTCCTAATATAGTCTGTGATAACAAACTGTCTGATTTTGGTTTTGGTTTGAGAAAGAGTCTGATTATATAGTCCTGACTTGCCTGAAGATTACTGCGTAAGATCACACTTAGAGTAATCCTCCTGCCTCTGCCTTCAGAATACTAGGATTATAATTTTGTTAAATCAAACCTACCCTTATGATAAATTACCTATAAAGAAGACCCAGTTCAGGAATGAGAAAAGCAAGCAGTCATATCATGGAATATGATATTTATGGAATGTTAAAGAAGATTTCTGCTCACTCTTCCCCATCTCTATTCAACAAACTCCTTGTTTCCTCTGAAAGAATTTGGATTTCATCTGATGTTGTAAAGAATTAATTTGCACTGCATCAAGAAAACTGACTTTTCCCAGATGTGGAAACTTAGATTCTAGATGTAGAAGAAATGACACTTACAATTTCATGCTGATGGTCTAAAAGAAAGCAACTAAGTATTTTTTATATTAAAGTTCATTACAAAAGTCACATTTTATCAGCTATTAAATGTCACTTCTTTACACTCATGACCTTTATTCATTACTCTTTTATTAAACATTTTCAAGCTTGCATCAGTATTGTGAATTAATTAGTGTTATTTCACATAATGATTAAGAAATGGCATCCGTGCCTTATAGCTCAGGAAAAATATAAGCTGTTTACACAAGTTTTTATTAGAATAAGAACATTAAGTAACAGTGATAGTAAATCATGCAGCATTTAGTTTAATAACCAATAATAGCTTTTTAATGTTTAAGCATAATATATTTTCTTTCTGTACTGCCCCTTCCTGTAAAAAAAAAAAAACAAAATACAGTGCTTCATTTCACTTTCCTTACACAGTTTGTTATTAATTTATATATCAATCTGCTATTTAATAGAAAAAATATATCTACAAATCTTGAACTTCCCAAAGAGATATTGATTTTAAATTATATGGTAGATAGAATATTAGGGTCCAAATTGTCCCTAAATTTGAATCCAATATTGAACCAATTTCTTTTCTTTCTTTTTTTTGGTTATACTTAGATTGAAGGGCTTTGGCTAATAACTAAAAAAGAGGATTGAAAAAAAAGTAACTTAGCAGAAAATTCTGTTGTGTAGTTCTTCTAAATACATAAATTCCTGTGAGACCTTATTTGCAGGCATCTAGGATGACATTTGAGAAAAGTCACAAGATTGAATTGGGAACAAAATGTTTCCCATGAAAGAAAAGCTCAGAACCAGATAAGCCCACTGTGGAAGCCCACCACTCGTTTAAAGAGTTAACATCAACTATATTCAAATTATGATGTAAGATTTAAGAGGACATTCATCCAAAGTCATTCTATGTGCTTGTTGGTGGGACAATGGTCACTGAAGGTAAGAAATTCATGGACTTCCTCTCCTACAAAACAATTTTGAGGTTAATCTAAGCTAAACAGAATGCTCTTTAAAAAAAAACAAGTAAAAATAAAAATTTTAACCCAGTTTTTCTATTTTTATCCTTTTAATTTCTTGAAAATATTTTAAAATTGTTTTATGAACTATTTTGTAACTCCTGTACTTGGCATCCCACAGACACAAACAATTTTGTACACTTGACAAGAAAAAAAAAGAAGGAAAGAAAAATCTCAGAACTTTGCTTTCCAAAGAAAGTGATTTCAGGAACATTTGATTCTGCAGAATTGTGTTTCAAGAAACACCTAGAAGTCCCCAGCCATTAGTAGGGTATATCTCTAAAATACCTGACTTTTTTTGATAGGTCTGGTTGCTAGTATATTGCTCTGTTTCAAACTTTTATGAACGTGAACATTTAAAACTCTTGTGGGCCACATTCCTTGTTCATTTCCAAAAAAAAAAAAAAGTGAACTTTTTTTCATTATTTATGGAGTTTTGCCACTTTGCATTTGCTTGTCTATTTGTCTGTGTTGCTCTAAAAACTCTTCCTGGAATAAAACTAAGTTATTTTTGTCTGAGATTCTCTATTATCTTGATTCTCACTCAAAATAACTCATCTAGTTAAACCAAACAATGGTCTGCAAATGCAACCAAAGAAAAAAATTCAGCTTCTAATATAAAAAGAAAACATTCTCCTTCTGAGAAAGTATGTAGCTTTTACTAACCTAAAAATGGGAATGTAGAAGAATCCAAGATGATGGCAGCTGTCAGAACGATACTGAGCTGTTCTCTCGTCTTGTCTCCTGTAAAACTAGGGTAGAATTTCCTTTCAGTGTTTTAAATATTTCAGAGATCCCTGGAGCTAAAATGTCTCCAGTTCAGTTGGGAGCCATGTTCAGTTTTAGCTAAAACAGTTCACTGCTTAATGATAGCCCTTGTCCTTAGAGCAGAGATAAGCACAGTGTTTCCAACAATAATAATAGTAATAATGTCAACTGCCATTTAATGAATGCTTACCCTGGGTGTTAAATCCCATCTAATCTGCACCGTAGCACCCAGGAGACAGGTACTAAAGGTCTCTGAGTTTCTAGATAAGAAAGCAGAGGAATTCAGTGATTGAGTAATAGTCCTAGTCATGTAGTTATAAACAGCCACGTGGTGAACCACTCACACCCATCATGGAGCTGCATATTATACAACATACAACTTTAGGCTGTGCATGTAAGCATCTGAATTAATCTACAACCCAATGATATACAATAACATGCACTGAGTAATAGGGAGAGATACTAACTGCTTGTCAGTTTTTCCGACGACTGGGCATCGAAGCCAAGAAGCAAGTTTTTACACCTAAATATAAAATCACCAGAGTTACTGGAGAGAATATAGAGCTGGTAGCTTAGAATGAAGCTTTTACTAGAATGGACATCTTAGCTCCACTGGGCTGTGTGTGTGTGTGTGTGTGTGTGTGTGTGTGTGTGTATTTAAGCTACTTGGTGAACAACCAGTCTCAGAAATTTGGCCCTGATCCATCCTGGGCTGCCAATAGAGACCTGGCCGGAAAGTGAACTCCATTAATTAGAGTACAGAGTCAAACATGGTTTCATTCATTGGGCCAGACACAATTCAGCAAACAGACATGATGTCTTTCACATTACAGAAAAGGGACTCACAGATGTTAAAATTTGCCCCTCAGACATTTAAAAAAAAATTGAGAAAAGTTCCAAAAGTTATCTATGTACCAGAGAAAGTGCTACACAAGCAATGCTTTATAATGGTATTAATGTATAATATAATTATAGCCTTTTTCAAGTAGTCATGATGGAGTATAAACAATAACAGAGGCAATAGGCATATGGGAAGGTGTCCAATGTAGTATCCACAAGGGACAAGGCTGTGTGAATGGAAGAGATCCTGCATTTCAGCGAGGGACTAATGTGTTCTCTGACACTCAAGAGCAGGAACAAGGTTTTAGGAAGCCTAAAGATACCAAATATCATTTTTAACCATAGTTAATTTTAAATATATCCATTGATATGTATATATTTATAAAAACATAGAATTTTCTTATCTTTTATGAAATAAAGAATATTACATTTAAAACATGGTACCCACTTTTCACACTTTTTTTCTTAGTCTTCTTAATTTTTAAACTTTGCTAGTTTCTTGCATGTATACCATGAATTTAAATCAGCTTCATTACACCTCAAATAACCCCAGAGTCTCTTTCTTCCTTTCATGCCTTCTGTGTATGTGTGCATGTGTGTGTGTGTGTTCTAGTTACTTTTCTTTCTGTTATGACAGAATATTCACATCCAAGCCACTTAAGGAAGACGTGGAGAGTTGTCCGGCTTATGGTTTCAGAGGAAATATAATCCATTTGTGGTGGAAATCACTAAGTAGAAGGCATGGCTGGAGACAGAACAAGGAGTCTGGTTAAGGCCACCACAGTCATCCGGAAGCAAAAAGAAAAAGAGTGAAAAGTAACATGCTTTCCTCCAGCAACTGCCATTGCCTAAAGGTGCCACAACCTTCCCAAACATAACACAAGCTAAGCTGTAAATAAATGACCCTATTTGGGGTCACACCATGACAACTGTGTGACCACTGAGTTTTATCAGGGTTGCCTACAGAAGTATGTGCCTGAGCACTTGCTGAAGCATAGCATACCAGTGAGTACAACATTCCCACAGCCAGCACACAGCCTGACCGTCCCTTTGGAGTGGGTGGTACTGCATATGGCCTTCCCCCTTCCATGGTGAAATATTGACAGATAAAATCTTGTGGCGATCTTGTGGAGGTAGACATATCTGTCAGGATTTCAGTTATCCACATGTTTACTATTGATCATGACACAGCACAATCTGCTCATTATGCAATCCAGTGCATTCCAAGTGAGTGAATGCCCAGGACACAGACCGTCCCAAAGGCTGCCTACATGCTCTCAGTAGCGCAGGGAATGTTTCCACAGGTAGTGTGTTCCCATAGTAGAAGAATATGCAGTAGATGTTCTGTGAGCTAATTATGTGGGGAGAACAAGAGAGTAGACAGGTTCTGGCTAAGGAGATATATAGTCCTGTTTTTAATGTCACTTACTAGATGAGATGTGGAAGAGGGTATATTTTGTGTATGTATTTCTGAGAATTGTATGTTTGAGGGAAAAATCAAGTCATGATTCAAAAAGATATTCAGTATTGTGAATTTCTTTTTCTCATCAATAATAATTTTCATTCTTGATATATTAATATCTCTGCAATGTCTTATTTCCAAATTCTGTTTGTTAGACGTCCAGTGTGCCTAACCTCTAGCATTTGTTTCAGAATAATAAAAATCGTTGGACCCACTCCATGTCCCACTTAACAAAAATACAAAGGAAAAAGGTGGAAAAAAATTTTAATACTATCTGCAATGTTCTCTTAGTTTCTTTACCTATAGTGTGATAAAACAAATACGGTGACCAAAGCAACTTAAGGAAAAAAAAAAATGGTTAAATAGAGCTCGCAGTTCAAAGTGACAGTCCATTGTGGCAGGAGCTCAAGGCAATGATCACATGCGTCGAGGTAAAGGTGACAGGTGCTGGTGCTTCAGTCCAACAGCCTCACTCAAGGCATGACACCTCTTCAGCGACCCTCACCAAGACGAGAGCCCACAGAGAAGTGCACAAGCTCCTCCTCCACGATTATGATTCCCAGGCTTTCCAAGTTGATGATGCAGACTCGACACTGCAAATACGAATGTGGTTTTCATCACTGATTTCAAAATATCAATCTTTACACAAATAAAAGGATTTGAATTTCAGGTGCACTTTCTTAAATGTAAATTTTATTTAATATCATTGTGTATGAGTATGTTGGGGATATGGAACACACACACGTGTCACAGCACACACGAATGTCTGCGTACAACACTTGAGACTCAGTCCTTTCCTCTTGAAACCATCTTTCTTGTTGTTTCTGCCACTCTACCAACTCCAGTCTAACTTGGGCCTCCACTGGCACACATGGTACCCTCTGATACAGAGACACGCACTCACACGTGCGTGCGCGCACACTGCACACACACACACAAATAAAATTAAAAATTTGAAGAGCTTCAGTGGGAATTCACTCAGACTTCAAAAGCTCTTCCCATCACCCTTATTGTACCACACAGAAGCAGCTACTCTCCATTCACGGAACGGATGTGTGCTCCAGCACAGAAAAGACTAGGGCAGGATCACATTATTACCTACATCATGAATCATAGTCAACCAAGTAGAGGACAGGAAAGATCAGCCACAAATATCCAGAAATCTTGATCCAAGTCTTGGTTGTGCCCTTTACTATTTAAAACTAGGGAACGGATTTCATCCTTTCCGTTTTGGATTTCTGTATATTTGTATTCTGAATGTTTGTCAAATCAGTATCTTGTCTGTGACTTAGACAGCCTCCTTTCGATAAGCTAAGTTTATGACTCACGGAGTTTTCAATGTCCTGGAGGTGACGAAGCCTGATGATGGTCTCTCACTCCTGTTTCATGAGCTGCTTTGTTCCCCAAAGTCACCAATGTTTGTGGGTACCAGTTAGTGGAACTATTCTCTGATAATCTTGGGAACTAACTGTCTTTGGTAGGTAAAGGTTGATCCTACCATGCTTTGAAAACAGTGCGGTAGTCTGAATGAAGTGAGGTGAGAATAACCATTGTCCTCACAGTGATGCTAGCCAAAGTTCAGCAACGAAAGAGTGGGATAACGGCCGTTTCCTCTTCTGTTGAAGCATGGGTGGTGGCCAGAGGCACTCTGTTCAGTTTTGCTTCCTGTATACACTATGTATCATTGTGTGTGGGTTACTCGGGCCAAGTTTTAGAAAGTATGCCAAGTGGAATTTCACACCAGGGTTGGAGGAAAGGAGAGACCCAAATGAAGTTCCCCTCTTCTTCCCCCTGTTCCCACCCTTCACAGAACAAGAGGAAAGACACAGATACATTAACATGTCTAGTGGAACACAACTCAAGATGGCAAATCAGGTATCAACAGTTATTATTTTTGCCTTGTGTCCCAGCAAGAACACCAGGCAG
Source organism: Typhlomys cinereus (assembly GCA_023101885.1). Classification (NCBI taxonomy): domain Eukaryota; kingdom Metazoa; phylum Chordata; class Mammalia; order Rodentia; family Platacanthomyidae; genus Typhlomys; species Typhlomys cinereus. The sequence goes on from JALPQD010000161.1 coordinate 2,198,014, forward strand.
TTACAGTCAACAGTACTGAGGGAGGACGATTTCCTGCCCTCCACTGACAGAAACATTCATTATGACTAATTTCCCAGCTTCATGCTATCTCGCCATCTAATAACACACCTGTAAACAAAGCTCTGGGTACTCATAATTCACTGTTGACTTCCAAAAAAATCCCTAGGGCTTTATGAGATGAAAATAATAACAACCATAATGAAAATGGAAAGGAGACTGGGAAGAAACTAAATACATACACAGAGATGTATCAGAGAAAAAAAAAAAAAAAACAGAACAGGAAGAAGATAGAGAGGATCCAGCAAAGGAACAAGGCCCAGAGAGCTGTGGGGATTGAAAATCATTGCTGAGGAGAATTGTGGGTATCAAATGTTCAGTGGCCAGGGAAACTTGACAGCTATGGACAATGAGTGTGGTTTGCCTAACTTTATTCTCTAGACGTGATAGTTTCATGTTCACAATGGTGCCCAAAACAGGGGGTGATGCATGTATTGTATGTTGAGAAGACAAAATGTGAAACATCTCACAAATTCTGCACTGTTTTTATCTTTGATATGGAAAAAAAAATAAAATGGAGATTAAAAGCAAATCCAACCACAGAGATTGAGTTTCACACTGATAGTTTTTAAATGGAGGATTTCTAATTTTTAAAAAAAAATCCTCTTCAAAAGATGTCTTAAGTAAATATCAGAGCAGCTGAGAAAAATAAATATGGAAGCAAATGTCAAACACAGGAGAACAGGAACATCCTGGAGACTTCTATTAGCTTGCCTGGTTTCCTTCCTGATTATACTCATGGAAGATATATTAGTAGGATACTTTGTAAACAGCTGAATAGATTCCAAATTGGACCAATCATTTGCTAGCACTATTTTAAAAATTGGCTTTTCATTATATTCACCAAATATTATAGTGTTTCTATATGAGAAAATTCCAGTGGTAGCAGTGATACAAAGTCCTGGAAGAATCATTTAGCTCCAATCCATGACATTAAATTACAGACAGAATGTAGCAATTGTCTCATCTCAGTTAGTGAGAACACAGACCCTTAGTGTGCAGAAAATGAAAGTTCAATTTTCACAAGAATCTCAAATGTCTATTTGCAAAAATGGACAAGAAATAATATATACAAATCTTTATATGTAGAAATACCTTAGAGAGTGTTGTGTGTATGTATGTGTGTGTGTGTGTGTACCTGCACACACACATAATATAATGATGCTTGTTATATTGATTGATTTTACTGATTCAAAGAAATCAAAAAATAAAAGTTGAAGAAAAGACTAAGAAAAACTTAATAAATAAAGATATTAGAAGTCTGTGTTCCTCTATGTAAGCAGTGAGAAATGAATTATCATAAGGTTGGTTTACTGGGGTTTCTTGAGTGGTAACCTATTGGTGTGACTAAGTAGAAAACTGAGCTGTGGTCCATGTTTTGTGAAGGTACAGTACTGGATGATCTTGATTGCCATTAGAACATAATTTTTAAGTACATACTTTCTTGGTAGATCTAATTACTAAAATTGCAGACTTCGATATGTTTGACTTCATGGCTGATTACATTTTAGATTTTTTGACATCTGGAAATCCTAAAAGTGTGGAAGAAAGTTGTTTCTCCAAATGGAAGTCATTCTAAATTACTGACAGAAGCACATGCTTTGCGTTTTCATATACCACTAACATATAACAAGTAAGGAAGCCTTTCCTAGATTCTCCATGTTGTTTTCTCATAGGAAAAAATCAATCATAGTACAATATATCAATCCTTTTCATTTAGGAATTGATAAAAAATGTGTAAGATGTATTTAAATCATTAATGTTGAATGTTGCCCATTGAATCCTAAATTCATGAAAATGACACTCATTCAATTTAGAAGTATAAACACTATCATTCCTTGTAGTATCAAATTTAAAAAAAATGGTTATATCCAAATATTGACACACAACAGAATTCATCTTGAAAACCTGACCTTTGCTGTTTGGAGACATTCAACCCAGAGAACTGCATGAACAGATTCAGGGGAGAAAACCAAAGAGTAACTTGATTTTCTCTCCTTTGTATTTCTACATGCACGCTGACAATCCTCTCATAAGATCAAGTCAAGAAAGTTTAGCAACTTATGAGACTTAAAACACTAAATCATTTAGCAAAAGGTATTCCATAGAAGGAAGAGATTCCTGCTACAGTGTTATAAACAAATATCCACCCATACATATATGTATATGTTTCTTTTTATTTCATTCATTCATTTATTGAAAGAGAGAGAGAGAGAACATGTTTGCTGCCATAGCTCTGATGGATGTAAGAGGAGAAAGCTTTCAGAAATAAATTCTCTCCTTCCACTATGAGGGCTTCTAGGCATCTCAGGTAGTCATATTTAAGAGCAGATGCCAAACCTGATGTGTTCTCTCATCAGGCTGTATGTGTGCTTATTTTTAACAAGTATCTGCTATTTGTCTTTTCTGTATTATATAGACAGAATTACATAAGCATTCTGAGTTCTGTTAGGATTCCTCTGCCATATCTTTAAAAAATCCTAAACTTTTTCCATGTTATTTAGAAATAACCAAACTAGTGAATTCCTGACCACACTCTGGCAAAACAAGTACAAATCCTAAGACAATAAAAGTTAGGAAAAAAATCCAAGTATAAGCTCAAATTTTTGACTCGTTACATGAAAATTAAACTTGAAAGCAGCCCTAATTTAAAGTATGTGTAAACATGACTATAGTACAGGAACATCAGCCAGGAACCTATTAGCCTAATCGTAAATTCACTTAAGACACTAAGGAACTGCAAGCATCAAGTTCGGTAGCCAAGCATTCATCTAACACAGGTGATCCCACAATCGCTCCAGCAGCCTAATTATGTGTTGACATAGGTGCAAGGGACATTCATTGCCAGACTTAGCACCACCACATTTTCAAACTCCAGAAAAACTGCTTGTCCCCAAAGAAACTTGAAATGCTATCTCTAAGTTCCTGAGAAAATTGCTATGCCAACATATTTAGTTGAGAATTGAATCCCAAGCAAAAACTTACAAAATAAAAGCTGTTTTCAGAATGGAAACTTCACTGTATCTTCAGTGTTCACAATGAATACAGAGCCTTTGGTATATCTATTCTAATTATTATTATTTTCATTTATTAAAAGCAAATATTTCAATAAACTAAAGGTCAAAGTTCAGCTGTGTGTGTGTGTGTGTGTGTGTATCATTTCCAGACTGAAGGAATAATAATTTTTAAAAAGTAGTTTTTCTTGAGCTCAACTTTTCATTAGACTATGAAGTAAATGAATTATCCACTACCAAAATTTACAAACTGTAGTACAGTCTTTACCAAGAGGGATTAAAAAAGGAATTAAAAATATATATTGTATTTATTCAATATGAGAGAGAGAGAGAGGCCACTCACATGCATGTCATGGTGCAGATGGAGGTCAGAGGACAATATTCAGATTCAGAAGACAGTTCTCTCCTTTCACTATGAGGGATTCTAGGGATCGAATCCAGGCCACCAGGTTTGTGAGTTTGCCTACTGAGCTATATTATCAGTACCCCAAAAGTGTTTTTAAAAATTTCAGAAGGTTCAATCTTTGTTGACTCTGGGAAACCATTTATTTCTTTCTTTACATGTACGTAGCTTCCCAAAGCAAGCCCTATTTGTTCATGCTTATCCTGGTTCCTAAAAGTTCTTGAACTCAAAACATTTTTTTTCAGATCACTGCAACCTCTTCACAGTAACTAAATTTACTTCCCCGCTTTCTGTAGAGATACATTTTCTTCTTTTCCAGGAGAAAACTAGCTAGTCAGTAAGGAAATACCTACTACATAGGCACATTCACATGCAAGTCGTGGCTTTGATGGGCAGTGTCTTTAATAAAGGGAGGCAAGCTGTTCTGCTGGGAATTTTTCACACTTTCTTGCCTGATCTTGTCAATTAAGGGCCACTACTCTTTGAAATGAACTTTAGCAGCACTTCCCAGAGCAAAACATCATTGAAATATGGTGATGGAAAGTTTTATTTCTGTTACCAGAATTCATGAAATTGTAAGCATGTTCTCAGGTAGATTTCACATGAAACACACTTGTTCAGAGTGTTATTTCACTGAATGCTGTGTTAAAGAGTCATATTATCATTGTTCAAAGATGAACTGACTATTGCTTTTGTAACTTGTAACAGATTTGTCCTCTCTCTCTCTCTCCCTCTCCCTCTCTTTCTCTTCCTCTCTCTCTCTCTCCCTCTCTCCCTCCCTTTCTCTCTTTTTCTCTCTCTCTCCCTCTCTCCCTTCCTCTCCCTCTCCCTCTCCCTCTCTCTCTCTGTCTCTCTCTCTCTGCCAGCACTGGTACCCTGGATTTTCTCATACTGCTTCATCTAATTGTTCTCTGAGTAAATAAAGGTGCTGCCTGTTCTCAAATCCAACAAACCACTCTCCGCGATAGTATGATCTAAATAAGTTGTGATGGAGTAATGGCCTGAGGCAGCACCTTCACATCTGTATAAATACGTAGCCACTGACTGACCATGTCTTCTAAAAAGACGGGCTGCATTCAAGTGATAACGATCCAATTATCTTGATCTCATTCTGATTTTGAGCAATTCTTCCTCATTAAGCTTCTATTATACACCACTTTCAATAAACATAGGCTATGTCTAGATTAATTTGATGTAATTCTCTTCCAAAATAGGATCAAAGAGTCAGGATATCACATTTCTTGACTTTCATTATAGTTTTCCTTAGCAAGAAACACAAAGTTCATTATAGTGCAGGTCAAACTACACTGTGTGTTTTAACTTTTAACCTTATTCAAATTTATTTTAAATGATTTATAGAAACACAACAATTAAGTATATTAATATAGTACCATGTATTTTTCTCAATACATGCATACATTGTATAATGTTTAAATGAGGTTAAACATGTGTCTCCTCTAACAGTATTTCTTTTCTTGGGAAAATATTCAAAATTTGTTCTTGTAACCTTTTGAAATATACAATAAATTGTTGTTGGCTGTATAAAAGCCAACTACTGCATAAAAGCACATTAGAATTCTCTCTTCTCTTCTCTCTCCTTCTCTTTCTCCTTCTCTCTCTTTCTCTTTCTCTCTCTTTCTCTCTCTGTCATACTTCAATACAATGCATCTTCCTCTGCTTTCTTCATATTATTTTCTTACTCAGTGAACCTGGAGTTTATCAATAGACCAGACCACCTGCACAGAAAATACAAGAGATCTCATTTCTGCCACCATGATTATAGCCATGTGCCACCATGCCTGACCATTCACATGGGTACTGGGAATCCAAACTCATGTCTTTATACTTGACTCTGCTTTTGGATACCTGACTATAATGCCAAACCCTACATATCCTATTTTTTTTAATCTTACTATAGATCTTAGCAACATTAGCATGGAAGAATGCTTTTTTGTTCCCTTCATTGGTCAGTCAATGCCCTTTACCTTTCGTGCTATAAGAAGATCTCTGCAGCTTGTCTCTGGCATATCCAAATTGCCAGCATCACTTTTCTTGTGTTCGAGTCACTGGAAAGTTACAGGAACACAAGCTGAATGATATTCAGGGGGGCTATTAACTAATGGAAAGTGGCAGACATGGATCAATACGCTGGACACGGGCACATCTCATTTTGGATAGATTGGAGTAGCACTCACAGTTGCCAGAAGTAGGTATCTGAAGCATACACCCAGTCCTTGATTCCAATCCTATTTTATCTGCTTTCTGTCTGCCATCCTGTGAAAACCTCCACCTCATGTTCCTGTCATAGATGACATATATGTGGCAAACTGCAAAATATTACACTTATAATCTGATAAAAACAGAGAATTATAACAATCATAGAATTAACTCATGGTATAGTACATAATTATTAGTTACATTCAGCAGACTTCACAAAGTGCACAAAAACTTCATATAAAAAGAGTAAGTTTGATGTTTTTTTTCTTTCAAGATGCTAAACAAAAACATTACTTTTGATGTTTTCACTCTTGCGGCACTGGCAGATAATATTGAACTAAAGTTAATTGTAGAAGGGAAGATATGTTTGCAGTCTAGATTTACTGGATACTACTGTGCCAAGCACGCAAGTGTTCTTCCTAACTTATTTATACACGTGAAATATTAAAACAATGTACAGACCTACAGTCAGATATAATTACTATAGTAGAATAATTACTGCTCTCTTTCCCTCTGTTTTGATTCCACTTGTGACAATTAAGATAGTCACATTGTATATTATACATAATCTTCTGAAAAGTCCATTATTCACAAAGGAGAAAATTTCTAAATGCAGAAAGATTGTATTGTAAGTGCTGTCATATCATAAGTACATTCATTTTTGCAGAGACCTTTACCAGAGATAACAGAGATCATTTTAATTAAGAATTCTCCATTTATACAACCACAATGAATGGTTGTTCTTTCCCCCTCCTTCTTCTTCCTCCTTCCTATCTACCCCTTCCTCTCTCTCCATTTTCCCTTTCTTTTCTCCCCTCCTCTCCCTTCAGCATTCCATCTTTTGAGGTCTGTTTTTAAGAAGATTAAAAATAACTCATAATTAATATTTGGATACCCTAAGAATAATCAGATATCTCTAGAAAGCTTCTAATTCCATTATACCTTCAGAAGAATTTAATTCCCTTGCCCTAAAAATGAGATTCAGAATACTTCACGACACTTTTAATATTTCCTTATAATTAATATATCCAATCAAAATGGTGAGCATAAAAAAAAGTTCTTTTAGAAGTAATAAAATTACACTGGAATTTTGATCTAAAAAGAAGCCGTTAAAAAAAAATGGTGATATCCAGGTATAAGCAACTGTAAAGCAGATCATTTTCTCTTTTCAAGGAGTAACACAAGTCTGAATGATTTACGCAGGGAGCACATGACGACTCCCACTGGGAAAAGCATCCGAATAAAACAAATGCCTGTTATTGTCCCAGAAGGAGAGTGACCTTTTCAACTGTGTGAGGCTCCACCTTTGTGAATTATTGGCGGCTTCCTCAAGATTGGAAAGGCATCCTCTTCCTCAGCATCTTGATCTTTCTGTCTCTTTCTATATTTGTGCAACTAGATAAAAACAGGGCAACGGCTGGTTGAACTATTTTTTTTCTGTAGCTTTCTTTTTTTAAACAAAAAAATCTAGAGTCTTTGCATGACCACGGAAACATCAGAGCCCAGGCTGAGAAGTACCTTGGGCTTCCTCATGTCCCATCCTGCTCAGCAGATGAACAGCCACAGGAAGAAAGGACATTCCAGGAGAATAAATAAGAGCAGTTACTTTAGTCATACAATTTGGGGGATTCCCTACTTGGCTGCTTCACTTTGCCACTCGCAGTTCACAAAGGGGAAGAGAAAGGAAAAGAAAAGGGAAATGCGGGCTAGATTTGAAGCACCGGGGGCTATTCCTGAAAGTCTGTTAGCCAGGCTGAGATCCTAGTCAACTGTAGAATAACACCTGAAAGAAAGTGTGAGCATTTTTAAAGTTATAGTTAACATAGGGTCAGCTGGAGTCTGGGACACTAGTCCTAGTATAAACAGACTTAAGTGACTTTGTCTGTGTTTCTAGCATACTTATGGTATTTACTCATTTGTGGAATTCTTTTCCTCTAGAAAGTGCTTCTAGCCTACTATTTTATTTGATCTCTGTGACAAGTCTTTATCAAAAATGAAGACACTAAGGTGAACTGCTTTTAACTTCCTTGCATTAGATAATGCATTTTGAGAGCCAACAGGACAAAAAGCTTCCTATGATCCCATCTCTGCTTTGTCATCAACTGGCAATGTCACCAGACAGCTCTGCATCCTTAGGGTTCCTAATTTTGCGGCATCTCTTAAACTAATGAGAACCATTGAAATATAGTGAAGTTTCTACAAGACTGGACTTATTCAGGCCTTTCCAGTGCCTGGAGATTGTCAGCTAACTGGAGGAGTTACCAGTGTTGCCAGATTAACTTATTTAACAATGCATTCTACAATGACATTTCTACTATTCACTATATTTATAAGTTCCTTATAAATAAGTCAAGGTGTTTATATTTCAGAAACACATTTGCAGGAGTCAATACCCTCTTTGGGAAAATTCATTATTTCTTGATTTAAAAAAATAAAAACCCTTAGTGAGGTCTTCTGAGTCCACGAATGGGAACAAAGAAAGTACTTGAAAACCTTGCTACCTAAATCACACACACACACACACACACACACACACACACACACACACAAAATTTACTAGAAATTTTAAAGAATTATTAACACATTTCTTCTTCATTGTATATTTATTAATTAAAGACTACCTAAAATAAGAAGGTAAACAAAGAATGAAAAAGTGGTCTGTGGTAAAAGGCATGAGGCAAAGGAAGAAGTGATGGTCAAAGAAATTGATAAATACCTCATTAATTTAGTGACTAGAAATGGAATGGAAATGAAGGCAAGACTAGCAACTGAAATAGGGGAAGTAATGACAACCAAATTCTCACATTCTTCCATTGTTCACTATGGTAAAATAGTGATTTTATCCTGTTTAAAGTATGCATGTTAAATTTTGCAATGCAATTCTGAAGGAAATAATAAAATACTGATAATATCAGATGTTGTTCAGAAAAATAAATTTGCTGCTTTCAACAAGACATCAATCCAGATGAGCACAAGGAAGGGGGCATAAAAAGGAAGGAAAAATGCAAAGTTGGTAAAATATGAACTGTAGAAACACATTCAATATGTCAGCAGTCACATGTCACAATAATTTTTATCACTTTAACTCTGCTGAAAGATAGAGATAGAACTGTATTGAAAAAGAAAAAGGAAAGAAAACTCAATACACATACAAGAATTGCACCTAAGGAACACATACTTGTCATTTCTATATTTTTGTACTTTAGTTATAATTATTGTACAAATGAAGATAAAAAATAGCATGCATATAAAGTACAGAAAATGAAAGAACAGCTACAATAATAATATAATTCTTGATCCTAACATAACATGCTAGTAGATAATGAGTATATATAAAAATATCAAATTTCTGATAAAGCTATAGCATTTTAAACTTTTATGAACCCCTCCCTGAAAATGGTACCCAATATTTGAGGCAAAAATTTGTGGAGGTGAAAGAGTAATTTGACCAACCAAACATCACAGTTTCAGGGATTACTAAACAAAACAAGAAAAGGTACCTTGTATAGATATCTCTTTTTTTGATTGTACAATAAGTATGATTTATCCAAAGTGTATGTGTGTGTGTGTTTCCACAACATATTGGAGAGATACTCTTTTTTAAACACAAATGATTCCCATGAACTGCACCATTCTAAAACCCAACAAATAAGGAAAAAGTTCATGTTTTGTATTTTGCCACCTGAAATAATACAATCAGATAAAATGAGCAGCATATACAAACTCAATATGTATAAATCAAGAAAAAAAATAAGAAGAGACAATTTCAGATTAACAGTGAATATTCCATACTTTATCAAAGAATTCAGTCTTGTGTTGGGAAAAAGAATACCTAAATAAATGAAAGCACAGAAATGAAAACAAAATTCTAAACAACTCATGGACAAAGGAGAGTTCACTAAAGGCATAGTATCGTAAAATACATTAAAGCTAAATAAAATTGAAAGTGTGAAAATACCAAGATAAATTTTTGTACATGGCAATTTGAGGGATATTTATAGTTGCAAATACTGGCATTGTAGGAGTTTAAAATTATAAAAATAACTGCATGACTTTTGAGTTATAAAAAGAAATTTAGAATAAAACCAAAGATGCATACATAAGGAAATAATAAAGCAAAGAAAAATAAGCTAACTCAAAACAGAGAGGCTTATAAAGAGTGTCTTTATGGCAAACCTCTAGCAAGATTGTTGGTGCAAAATTAAAACTATGAAAGAAAATAAGAACAACAGATAATTTGAGAGAGTTATTCAATGGTAAAGGCAGAGAGTAAAGAAATAAAGATTATGAATATTTTATGTCAATAGATTGAGAACATCAGATGAAATACAAAATAAATTCTAAAGATTGTGACTTGATTATTTCAGTAAAAAACAGAAAACTAAGCCAGAGGGTGGGGATACACACCTGAAATCTAAGCATTTGGAAGGCATAAATTGGAGGACTAAGACAAGTTTGGGTCCAGCCTGCTCTACACGGAGAATTCCAATCCATCCAGGGCTACATAAAGAGATCATCTTTTACAAACAAATATTTGAATGAATGAATGAATAATATAAATAAGCTAATTAAAAGAAACAGAACCCTAATTTACTTATGACTATAATTGTAATTCCATAAAGTAAACTGTGGGTCCATGTGACTACATTCTCAAGGCAATAGTTATCTTAAATGGTCTAAGATGCTCTTACTTGGAGTAATAGTCAATAACACAAAGTTCCTATTACCAGGTATGTGATACCTCGTAAGGTGGTGTTGATTAGAGAGGTCTCAAAGACCCCCAAATAAAGTAGATATTTGCTGTCGCTCTTGGTTGCCCTCCAGAAACTGAGAGTAAGACCCTATTGCTTAAGACACTACACATGTGATCATAAGACATGGAAAACAAGACCAACTAGAACTAGTCTCAAGTTTTTCCTTCCTCACCAGTTTTCATAATACTAGAAAGCTCTGTAAAAGTTGCAGAGGAATAATATCAACTAACAACCTTACAAGTCCATGAAAGCAGTAAGCTACAGTAAGTAACAACCATCCCAGAAAGAGGGAATCAACAGTGGCACGAATGTCAAGGGGCAACCAACAACTTTCTGGTTGGATTAAAGGCCTGCTTTTCATCAGAGATCACATTCTAGGTACTGTAAATCAGGCCAAGAACCTATGAGAGTGGAGGACATAGGCAAACTATCAAGATGTAGCCATAAAGACACTGTATCAAACTACCTTTTTAACTTTTGTCATTATAGCCATGATTGGAGAAGCACTCAGCCCTTAAACTAGAAACTTCCTTTTGCAATGGAAGATATTTAGTACGGAAAATCAAAATTGGCTAGAGTGCAGAAGATAAGTAACTACAGATTGTTCAGCTCTAAACAGGACATCTAAACCATGCCCCATCCCAAGCTCAGGGAAATCAAGGAAGAGGTGATGGTAAGATTGTAAGAGCCTGAAAAGGGGCAGGGGTGAAAAGGTGACCAGACATTATTTGCTGAACATGAAAAGACTACCATGAACTTGCTGTAGCAATGTATATTTCTACAAGACCTGCATGGAATTTGGCTTAATAACATTTCACCACGGAAGGGAAAAGATCCCGGGAGGCCCCATACTTCCCAGAGAGACTGATGAGGGTTGATGTTGGAGTAAGAGGGGCACAGAAGATGCTTCCCTCAATGGCATATTTCCTCATATCATATGATTCATGCGCCCATAAGAGCTCAGGTACATGCCATTAAAGGCAACTCAGTGGGCCACAAAAGGGAAAAGACATGAATATAATATGGAGATTGGCAGGGATAAAGAATGATTGTAATGGAAAAAGGAGGGGAAATGAAATTGTGGATTAAAATGAGAGGGTAACATAAATTCACTGTATTTATGTATGAAATTTTGAAACAACAAAAAATACAATAAAATAATAATCTTTAATATAGAAAAATCAGAAGCTCTCTTCCTTTTTTTCAGTTTGTCAAAACCTTGTTAAAAAATAAACAAGGACTTTAGAGCAAAGGAAAAGAATGTGTGTGACTTGTAAAAGATAAGCAAGGATTTTTAGAGTAAAGGAAAAGAATGTGATTGCTGGTCATGAAATCTGAATTTATAAACCTAAATGATATACTAACAAACAGAAGGAAGACCAAGGTGGCACTTTAACAACAAATGAGGTGGTCAATGTCATCTTTTGTCTCATCTGTCTAGACGGGGACTCTCTTTGTATCTCTAACTAATCTCAAATTCAAAATTCTCCTTCCAAAATTTCTACAGTGTGTGCCACTACTACAAGGGTATGCCAAAATCAATAAATCAAACTTGCGTGTTAACTATATTGATAGACTAATAGAGTAAGACCATATGATCATCTTTAAAATACAGAGTCTTTTTGAAAGATTTCATTTGCTTGTTTGCTCCACTTAGGTAATTAACAATTATACATAATAATGTGTAAAATGTAATACTTTGATCTAGGTATACACTTATCAAAATATTCAATCAAGCTAATTTATATATCCATTATTTTGCTAATTTATATATCCATTATCCTTTATTCATGTTGGTCGTATTGAAAATCTCTCCTCTTTGGCCAATTTGAAATAAAGTGTGGTGTGTGTGTGTGTATACTTATAATTAACTGAGGTTTCTATACAATGCAATAGATGAAAAACCATTTCCACTAAAAAATATTTGTAAAAGGAAATCTTCATAATACAAAAAAGACATACTTGAGAATTCAGGACAAATGGCAACTTTTAAGGTATATGGGAAAAAGTGAATAACAAACTTCTCAATTCTCTTTAAATTGATGTATAGATCTGATACAATCAGGCTTGGAATGCACCATTTCTAGAAATTTACTTGAAAGCTTCAAGGAACAATTTAAGCTCCAGAATAAGAAATTCAAAGTAGGAAGAGCAAGGTAAAAAGATTCACATTTCACTAACGTGAGATTAGTAATTTGAAAGTCATTCCCAGTCACTGATGAAAGAGAAAACCTTTTAATAATTAGTGTGGAATAACTGTTTTCTGGAAAAGGAAAAATAATCAGATTATCACCTTTCATCACCTCAAAATCAACCAAGAAGATTAGAGATGTCAATACAAATGATAAAACTATATGAATAGAAAACTATAAATATTTGCATGCAACTCTGAAGAATATTCTATAACATTGGAATAACAAAGCCCTTTTAATGCAATAAAATTGTTTATATGAGAAATTTATTAAGACTGGGGATTTCTTTCAGTGGTAGATCATTAACCTGGCAAACAACTTAATGGGTTTGACCTTTAGCACTAAATTAAATAAATAAATGGATGATGAATGAATTAGTAAATTTTAGAAGACATCAAATTTAGAAGAAAAAGTCATTCAATAAGTCAGAAGAAGACAGACTTAACATATATTGCCAACATGTATTGATATCTGGATTATAAGATTATATTTTAAAAATATCTTGAAAGTTGGCAAAGATCAAATTAGAGGAATTAACAAGCAAAGCATCTAGTCAAAATGAGAACAGAGTTTCCAGGAAACATTCTTTAGACAAGGGGCTCAGTCCATGAAGCTTGAGAACATCACCTCATGTGTCAGTCAAAGCCATCTGTCTCCTCTGAGTATGTTTTCTTTCAATCAAAACCAAGGGAGATACAGAAAAACTGGATGAGACACCTGTTGCTGCCTAAGCAATATGACCAGCTCTATAGACCTTCTGAAAATTATTTTTTAAAACAGGATGCTTTAATGCCAAAAAAAAAAAGGAAAGAAAAGAAGTCAGATTCTCCCAGTGTCAAAATGGAATCCAGCCTGGTGGAGTCAAATTGGAATCCAGCCTGGTAGATGTTCTTTATCCTTTAAGTACCTTCAACGTCATTGTCTTGAATCCTCTATGGTCTCCTCTTTCCCTAACTCAGCCCTAAGAGGAACTAACTTGGATTCATCATTTTTCCAATCGTTAAATTTGAAACTTGAAAACCAAAGAAATTTGAGTTTTTTTCCTCTTCTATGAAGATCAGAGACCCTTTAGATCTGGAGGAAAATGGAAAAAAATAAAGACCTAATAGAGTCAAAATTCTGCATTTAAACTCCTTAAAAATAAAAAGTGGGTCTTCAGAAAAACCTCTAGATTGTCCAGATTCTGCCCATTTCCCTTGGTTGCCCACCAGAACTGGAGGGTAAGACTCTTTTGCTGAAGACACCACACAGCTTGGTTGCAGAACACAGAAAAAATATAAGGCATCTATGTTGAAAACATTTTCTTTGCTTTTTCATACTTCCAGAGTTGTTTAGCAGGCTGCTGGGAGGAAAAGGTAAGCAAGGGTTTCCCACAGTTTTGAACTTCACACGCTACAATACCAGCTCTCCAAACAAGATGCAACTACTGATGCAGTAGTATAACTGCTGTGGGACTAATCAAATGTGTTCTAATTGTATTCAAGGCCATTTTCATTGGCTACAATTGCATTGGAGGGAGTTCATGCCTAATGCTTTGGACCTGGCCAAAAGCCCATGACTGGAAAGTCATAGATACTAGGAATAAATCTATTATTTTTGTTTCCCAAATGGACATCTTGTCAGACTTCCTTCAAAATATTTTTATTTATGCCCATAGATTCATGTTGCCCTAGCCTTGATCAAAGAAGCTTCTCTTCTGAAACATGGTGTTGGCATTTATGAACTCACCTACTGTGCTTTCCTGCTTAGGGTCCACAGGAAACTGAGCCCATACACCTACAGTCAATAATTCTCACCAAGAGGAGCTGTTGGCAGTAGAGGACTGTTGTGGGAGAAAACATTGTCTTTAGTGATGTGATCGTTGATAAAGAACTACAGGTACATAAACAGAGGAGAAATACTGAAATCAATTTTCAAATAGATAAAAGATGTCTCAAGGAGGAGGGAGGGAGGGAACCGGTGTACCTACCAAATTTGTATGAGCGGAAATAATAATAAAAAATGTAAAAAAAAAAGAAGTAAGAAATAATTAACCACAACTTTGGCACATGGTTAGCTAATTTTTTGATAGATATGAATAATTTGCTTAGAAATCCATTTTCTACAATTTCCAGAGTTGTAAAATAGCTCTAAGACTGTGAACAGCCTAGATAATGAGAAAAAAATAGCTAAGAAGGACACCACATTAATTTCCCCCTTAAGTTGAAAACTCAAATATTTTAATAATCTTATTTTTTTCCACTGTTTTTTTTTTCTTATAAATGTTCCCGATCTGGACTATGTGTTTACAGGTTCTTGGCCTCTTGCTTCTAGAACTACAATAGATGCTCACACCATTTGCAAAGTAGCAAGGAAACTGTAATCAAAGTGTAGCAATGCTGCAGATCAGAAAGAAATACAGTCAAAGCTGACTGCATGCCACATGAGTGAGGGTATTCAAAGGTCTCAAAGCATGCATTGGACTTTATTTTATGGATTTCAAAAGAAGGAGTTTGGTTACTAAAAGTGTAGACTTAGTGATTCTTTATTTTGACTGACAGATTTAGTCCATAACCTCTTTTCTACTAGACATGCCCTTTATTGCAATGAACCTCATTTTAATTGTAGGCATAACCAATTATTCATCTACATAGCAGGGAATTATTCTTAGAGGAATATTATGATGACCCAGCTTTCCTTTTTCACATGCACTAAAACCAGTCTAGACCGCATAGATATCCTTACTCTTATATCCATATACAAGCTGAGTACAATTGAATAGAATCTGTCTGAGGCTGATGGTCACTAAGGGGAGGAGAACTACAGTTCAATGAACATTATCAATTGCTAACAGCTTCCTTGGTTCAGTGAGTAGTATGTTTGCATAGTACGTGCAAGAAAGCTGCCCAGTGCATTATTAGCAAAAGGGATGGCAAAGAGCTCCCAAGCTTCTAACCTACCCTAACCTAGTCCCTGTCCTGGTCTCCTTCACTTTCAATGTTGTTTTACTCATATGCGCTTATGCCAAAATGAATATTAAAGAGTAAGGTTATAGAAACTTAAAAGAGAATGGAAATAAATTTTTAAGTGAGGAGGTAAGTAGACCTTGAATGCTAGTTAGTCTCTTGTTCTCCCCAAAGTGAACCTCCATGTATCAACAGGAATCAGTAAGTTCCACAGGCCACACAAGGGGAATTGTTTTTCCATGATGCCATTTTAAATAGCTATGTAGAATTGGATCCTAGATATATATAATAATTTGTTTCAAATGATTTTTCCCATTATTTTCCTATAAGATATTTTAAAATGAATGTCATCCAATGCTTTTCCAGGGACATGCTTCTTTTTACATTCTGCATAGTCTAATATATTCTCAAAACATGATTTCCAAGAAAATGAATTGAATCAATTCAGTGTCCACCAAAATCCTATATTGTTAAAACTAATATATTATGTCTTAAAAGCTAAATTCTTTTAAGTTAAATATTTGAATTGAGCAATGTATTTTTCTTTTTTCCCCCTTTTTTTATACTTTTACAAGCATATTGAGTATTCATCCCAGCTTCCTTCCCTCCCGCTTCTTTCCATCCCCTCCCTTCACTTCATCATTCCTTCCCACTCCCTCCCACCCTTCCACTTGTGTGATTCTGTGGACACCAGGATTCACTCTGGTTCACTTGTGGAGGCTTGAGTCCTCCATGGGATATTAAGTTACCTCTTTTTGGGCCACCCCACTGATAATGTGCCTTTCCCTTCACTCATCCAGCTTTAGATCCAAAGGTTTCCACTGTAAGTTCCCATTCTATGGGTATAACAACAGTTATCTACAAAGTAGTTTGATGTACTGTCTTCCAACCTACAAGTTTATTGGTTATCTTCTCTATTGATTTATTTTCTTCCCCGTTTTTTGGGGGGAGTTGTTCTAGTTTATGGTAACAGGGAAGTGTACCATTCTGACAAGTGGGTCTTGAATCCAATCAAAAAGTTTTTGTTGTCTCTTTGGTATTTATAACATCATTACACTGGTGGTCACCTGTTGCCATGATTTATACTACAACTTACAGATTTCATGCTGTTGATGGGGCTGATGAATATTTCTCTCCCCCAGCAGCTTCTACAGTATTTCTTTTTACTGTGTAAGCTATCCAACAAGGAGAAAGTCCTCAGACCAGTTCCAGTTGATATATTTTGCTCATGTTCTGTAATCCATTTGTGTTGCATCTTCAATAATAGGGTCTTACTGATAATTTTTTGCAAAGCAACCAAAAGCATCAGCAAAAGAAGTAACAAGAATGTGGTACTTCCTGATAAAATGTTAGTCAGAGAGATTTTAAAGGCCCCCAAGCAATGTAATGTTTTTTTTAAAGAGTTTTGGTACATATTGTACAATTAAGTGCCAGAAAGCTTAATATCTATTAATGGACTGATGCTTCTCTAAATACTCAGTAGTATTACAGTTTACAACTTTGTAATATACATCAGTTACAGAGTTGAGCGTCACTATCTAGTTTCAGATACTGTGGTGTGTCACTTTTAAATTATGAATGCATTTCATGTTGTTTCATTTTGTGGGCAAAAAGCCCTCAATTTCCTTCATCTGCCTGAGGATATGATAACTAGTTCACTTATTGCACAAACTGTCATTTTTCCATTATGTGTTCTCAACACACTGGCTAAAATTCATTAACTAATCAGATTTACTTCTGAGCTTTCTGTTCTGATGGTCTATGTGTCTCTTTTCATGTGAATTAATGGTGTTTTAGTTATTAGTTTTAAACTATTATTTAGCCCTCCACCATAATCCAAAATCAGTTTTTACTTTCTG
The DNA here is from genome assembly GCA_023101885.1 of Typhlomys cinereus. Classification (NCBI taxonomy): domain Eukaryota; kingdom Metazoa; phylum Chordata; class Mammalia; order Rodentia; family Platacanthomyidae; genus Typhlomys; species Typhlomys cinereus. Next base: position 2,215,455 of record JALPQD010000161.1, read on the forward strand.
CTCATAGTTGCTATGTAGTTCCATATAATTTAAGTCTGTAGATATGTAGATAAACATTTTAGCAGTATTAATTTTTCTAATTTATGAATATGGTATTCTCTGTTGTATTTTCTTTTTTTCCTATATTTCTTAGAGTTTTCAATTTTTCTTTCTTTCCTATGTCCTCCACCAAGGACTTCCATTATTATATTGAATCAATATGTTGAGACAGGCAATCTTAGTATGTTTCAGATCACAGCAAGTTTAAAAATTTCACTATTGAGTGAAAACTAGGCTATGAGCTTTTTATATATTGTCTTTATAATGTTGAGATCCATTTATTTAATCTAATTTGATGATTTTTTTAAAAAATTATGAAGGTATGTTGAGTTTTTGACGTTTTCTCTGTATTTAATGAGACGACCCTACAGATTTGTCCTTCATTCTGCTGATATGATACACCACATTTATTGATCTGTGTGTAATGAACTGATTCAAGGACAAATCTTACCTGATCATGATGAATGGTTACTTTAGTATATTAATAAATTGGTTTAAATACAAGATTCTCATCTCTGTATTCATTGAGCACACTTGTAATTTTCTTTTAAGATAGTGTTCTTGAATGGCCTTTACTGTGGTAATGCTGATTTCAAGAAAGATTTTTTGAACTATTCCTTTACCTTTTGCTTGAAGTTTGAAAAGGAAAAGTAGTATTGGTTCACTTTTAAATATTTAATAAAGTATAGGAGTAGACCTATCAGATCCTGGATTTTTCTTTGTTGGGAAGTTTTGAATTAATTGATTCAGTCTCCTTATTCATCATTTGTCCATATCCCTTAGTAAGTTTTTAAAAGTATTTTATTTGTTCTTTGGTAATTTCGTACATGTACATAATGTATTTTTGTCATATTCATTCCTAACACCCTTTGTAATCCTCTCCAACTCCTTATGAACCCCCATGCCTTCCCAACAAGTCCCCCTCCTTCTCTCATGTCTTGTCTGTGAGAGACTAAGTTCAATTAACATTGTTTGTAAAAGTGTGCTTGGAGGGTTACTTACTGGAACATAGATAGCTTTCCAGTGGCTACACCACTGAATGCCTTCCTCCACAGTATATCTTAGGTGCATATTTGCCTAGGATGTTTCATTTCTTTTAAGTTTAAAAATTTGTTGATGTATAATTTTTAATATTTTTATGTCTGATATTAAGACTTATCTACTTTTGTTCATAACAAAGCTTTTTATTAGTTATATTACATATTATATGTTATAATTACATATTACATATATGATATTATATAATATAATTGTTTTATTAATAGTTTTAGTGATAGATGCCTGTGAATCCAAGAGATAGAGACAGAGAGACACAAACTAACAAGTACATGTACCACACATGCATCACATACAAATAAAAAAGTTTTCATTGAAATCCATGATTTAAGATTGCCTCCCTATCAGGGCTAGTTGTGAGAAAACCTTCTGGCTGAGCTGAACAACTGTTGACACTGGCTACATAGATCTGTTCCTGTTCTCTGATATATGCCAAAGTGGAACTTTTGGAATGTGCTCCAAAGAAGGACTTATGTTAAGTGGATCAAATTATTGGATATGACCCTTTTGTAGGTATGTTTCATTCTCGATTTCTTTTAGATACTCATGAAGGAAATTTTTTTCTTTATAATCTTGCTAAGAGGAAAAAAATTGTCAAAATTTTGCATTCTGTCAATCTGTGAAATGAGAAATGGTTTCTTAGCATAATATATATGTTATGTATAGAATGTATAATATATACATTCTCTTATGAATAAATTCAAGCAAACTTACCTGTGCCCAAAGGCCATCATTTCTTCATGAGATCTTTCTAATATCTTTAACCACTTTCTGATAAAATTATTAACCCCTTCTTTTGTTTCTATAGAAAAGCCTCTATCAGAATTTAAAGACAATATTCTTACAATATTATTTGTCTTTTTATTCTATTTGTGATTTTTTACCATTCACAGACCTTTGAAAAAATCTTATGTGCCTAAAAATAATCTTTTGGCCTATTCATTCTATATTTTGACATAATTAGGAAGCACTTTCCCCTGTACAAAGATTATAAGAACCATTACCGTGATATTTTCTAATATCAAATGTATTTGTTTCTGTATATTCACCCAGTAAGTAAGGAGTGGCTCAAATTTTGTTATCTTTTATCTTGGGTGTAATAACATATTAGGCTATTTCATATTCTCTCAATTAAATTAATGTTTCCTGAAACACTTAGCCTTCCTGTCCTGAGTACAGTGGGTGTTCTAAGTTAATATCACATTCCATTGTAATTGCAACTGTTCATTATCTATCCATTTTTTATTTTTCTTTCATTCTATCATCTTCTTCTTCTCCATCTCCTATTTTTTAAAACAATACCTTCCTTCATTTTCAAGGAAGACAAACAGCTCATTAGATTTTTCTGAGACATATACTTTCTGCGTCTTTTGAAATGTGATCCATTTTTCTGTATTTTTTGTTATTTTTCAGCCCCTTTTCATGGATTTTTACCTTTTAATACATTTATCACAGAAATTATACCCAGTCTAATTGTTCATCAGCTGCCAAATTGTGTGAATTGTCATTAGATTTTTAAGTTGTCAATCTCCTTGACTCTATAACTGAGAAAAATGTACATGTGTTACTCTTTGCAGGCATTCATTATTTGTGGAACTTCTGTGTTTTTAGTTTTTTAATACATTTTTATTATTATTTCAGATCATACAAACTTAATGGGTACACCAGTTCCCTCCCTCCCTCCTCCTCCCCCCGTACCCCCTGCTCCTCCTCCCCACCCCTCTCCCTTCCTATCCCCCAGTGCCTCCCGCACCAATTCCCAGAGAGTCCTTTCTTGTGCATGCCTGATTTTCCTCTGGGCCCTCCTCTCCGATGACGAACAAGGACCCAGTGGCCTTTCCCTAAACACTTTCCCATGTTCCCCTTAGGTATAGGAACACTGCTGTGTCTGCCAATCCCTTGCCTCCAAACATCTTGGTGCCTTTAGCAGATGCTGGATTTTGTGGGGTCAATAGTGTGTTGGACAATGCGCAGGGCATGTAAAGTCCAATTATGATTGCTTCAGCCCTAACTTGTATGGAGTATCTTACATATCATTGCTCCTCCCATCCTTTTGCTCTTACACTCTTACCGCCCCCTCTTCCGCAAATTGTCCTGAGCTTCAGGATGGGGAGAGATTAGGCTGGTCTAGTTCCAGGTGGTTGATATAGAGTCTCTGAAGTTCTGGATTATGGTTTGTTGATTTTTTTTTCAGTTTTGCTGCTCCTGCAATGCCCTTCACTCCATCCTGATGGGTATTGGATGTCACCCCCTGGCCAGAGATAAAAAGCTGTTAAACTAGAGTCTTGTTATAAAAGTATGTTCAAAGTTAGATGTAATAAAAGTAGGAAACCTCAGTGAGGGAGGGGTCAATCACCCATTTGCAAAATGGTTACTTTTATCTGCCAGATTATATGCCGTCCCCTTCTGGTGAGATCATACCCCATCAATTGCAAATGATCAGGAAGGAAAGTCTGTGAACTTAACCAGATGTCTCATTATTTACTTGCAGTCCCTTAATGGTGCTGTAACATGGTCCACTCTCTCCTCATTTCTGGTGTGGCCCTCCTACCCCATCCCTCCTGTTCATAATCCTTGCAATTACTGTCTCTAGGTGGGCTGGGTGGGTTTGGCACTAGGAGCCACTTATTAGGGAGTACATATGGCACTTAGTTTTCTGTGTCTGGGATACTTCACTTAATATAATTGTTTCTAATGACATCCGTTTCCCGGCAAATTCCAGTAATTCATCATTTTTGATGGCTGAGTAGTACTCCATTGTATAGATGTACCACATCTTCCTTATCCACTCGTCAACTGTTGGACATTTGGGCTGATTCCATGACTTTGCTATTGTAAACAGTGCTGCTATGAACATGGTCATGCTTGTGCTATCGAGGTGAACCTCTGCTGTATGGGGGGTTATTCCCAAAAGTGGAATAGCAGGGTCATATGGCATTTCAATCTTTAATTTCTTTAAGAATCTCCAGACGGCTCGCCAGAGTGGCTGTATGAGCCTGCATTCCCACCAGCAATGTAGGACAGTTCCCCTCTCTCCACATCCTCTCCAGCATTTGTTGCTGTTTGTATTGTGGATTTTTGCCATCCTGACTGGGGTGAGATGATATCTCAGGGAAGTTTTGATTTGCATTTCCCTGATGGCTAAGGAAGTGGAGCATTTTTTCAGATATTTGTTAGACATTTTAATTTCATCCCTGGTAAAGTTTCTTTTAAGTTCCAGGGCCCATTTTTTAATTGGGCCATTGGTTTCCGTGGTGTTTAGTTTTCTAAGTTCTTTGTGCACTCTGGACAGCAGAGTTCTATCAGATGGGTGGTTAGTGAAGATTTTCTCCCATTCTGTGGTTTGCCTTTGAGCTCGTGTTAGAATCTCTTTACCTGAACAGAAGCTCTTTAATTTCACAAGGTCCCAACTGTTGAGAGTTGGTAGCAGTGACTGTGCCATTGGATGTCTCTTTAGGAAATGTTGGCCTAGCCCAATCAGCTCGAGGGAGTTCCCTATCCTTTCAACTATGGTTTTTATATAAAGTCTCTGGCCTTATATCAAGGCCCTTGATCCATTTGGAATTAAGTCTTGTACATGGTGACAAGTATGGGTCCAGCTTTAATCTTCTGCATGTGGAGATCCAGTTTTTCCAGCACCATTTGTTGAAGATGCTGTTCTTTTTCCATTGGATTCTTTGGGCCCCTTTGTCAAAGACCAAATGGCTGTAATTTTGTGGGCTTATATCTGGGTCTTCAATCCTTATCCATTGATCTGTGTGTCTATTTTGGAGCCAGTACCAGGCTGTTTTTATAGCTATGAATTTGTAGTATAGACCTAGGTTTGGTATGGTAATACCTCCAGCTGTGTTTTTGTTACTCAGGATTGTCTTTGCTATCCTGGGTCTTTTGTGCCTCCATATGAACTTTGAGATTGTTTCGTCAACTTCTTTGAAGAATTGCTTTGGGATTTTAATTGGTATAGCACTGAATCTGTATATTTGCCTTTGGTAGGATGGTCATTTTTACGATGTTGATTCTGCCAATCCAGGAACAAGGAAGGTCTTTCCACCTTCTGGTGTCTTCTGCTATTTCTTTCTTTAGGGTTTTAAAGTTTTCATTGTAAAGGTCTTTTACCTCCTTAGTTAGGTTTATACCAAGGTATTTCATTTTTTTAGGGGCTATAGTAAATGGCATGGTTTCTCTCAAGGCTTTTTCACTTCTTTCATTTTGGGCATATAGGAAGGCCTCTGATTTTTGCACATTTATTTTGTATCCTGCCACCCTGCTGAACTTCTCAATTAGTTCCAGAAGCTTCCTGGTGGGTTTTTGGGATTACTCAGGTATAAGATCATGTCATCTGCAAATAGGGATAGTTTGACTTCTTCCTTGCCGATTTGAATCCCTCTTATGTCCCTTTCTTGTCTTATGGCTTCAGCTAAGACTTCAAGTACAATATTGAATAGAAGTGGTGAGAGTGGACAGCCTTGTCTAGTTCCTGATCAAAGTGGGAATGCTTCCAATTGTTCCCCATTGAGCATAATCCTTGCTGTGGGCTTGTCGTATACAGCATTTATTATATTGATAAAGGTTCTTTCCATTCCTACTGTCTCCAGCGTTTTTATCATAAAAGGTTGTTGGATCTTGTCAAAAGCTTTTTCTGCATCTATCGAGAGTATCATGTGGTCTTGGACTTTGGAGTGGTTTACATGATGAATTACATTTATTGATTTACGTATGTTGAACCAATCTTGTGTGCCAGGGATGAAGCCTACTTGGTCCCCATGAATGACCTTTTTAATATGTTTTTGAATCTGATTCACTAAGACTTTGTTGAGAATTTTTGCATCTGTGTTCATCAGAGAGATCGGCCTATAGTTTTCTTTTTTAAGTGAATCTTTATTATGTTTTGGTATTAAGACGATATTAGCTTCATAGAAGGAATTTGGTAGTGTTCCTTCCTTTGCTATTTGATGGAACAGTTTAAGGAGTATTGGTGTTATTAACTCCTTAAATGTCTGGTAGAACTCTGTGCTGAATCCATCTGGTCCAGGACATTTTTTGGTGGGAAGATTTGAGATTACGAGATTACTTCTTCAATTTCCTTATATGTTATAGGACTATTTAAATAATTCACAACTTCCTGATTCAATTTAGGTAAGTTGTGTTTACTTAGAAATTCATCCATCTCTTTTGTGTTGTCAAACTTCACAGAGTATAAGTTTTTGAAATATGATGTTATAATTCTCTGGATTTCTTGGGTATCAGTAGTGATAACTCCATGTTCATTTCTGATTTTGTTAATTTGGGTTTTCTCTCTCCTGCTTTTGGTTAATTTAGCTAGGGGTGTATCAATCTTATTGATTTTTTCAAAGAACCAGCTTTTTGACTGGTTGATTTTTTCTATTGTTTTCTTAATTTCAATTTCAGATATTTCTCCCCTTATTTTCCTAATCTCCTCTCTTCTACTGCTTTTGGGATCAGATTGCTCTAGTTTCTCTAAAGCTTTATGCTGCATTGTTAAGTTGTTTATTTCTGATGTTTCCATTTTTTTGATGTAGGCATTAAGAGCTATGAACTTACCTCTTAGAACAGCTTTCATTGTGTCCCAGAGATTTTGGTAAGTTGTATTTTCATTATCGTTCACTTTCAGGAAATCTTGAATTTCCTTTTTAATTTCTTCCTGAATCCAGTTCTCATTCAGCATCATAGTGTTAAGTTTCCAGGAGTTAGTGTATTTTCTCTTGTTTGTTGTGTTGTGGATGTCCAGCTTTAGGCCGTGGTGGTCTGACAGGGCACAGGTTAGAATTTCAACTTTTTTGTACATGTGTAGATTCGTTTTGTGGCCCAGTATATGATCTATTTTTTGGAGAAAGTTCCGTGTGCTGCTGAGAAAAATGTGTATTCTTTCTTATGTGCATGAAAAGTTTGATAGAGATCTGTAAGGTCCATTTCTTTAAGGGTTTGATTAAGGTCCAAAGTGTCTCTATTAAGCTTTTGACCTGTTGATCTATCCCATGTTGAGAGGGCGGTGTTGAAGTCCCCAAGAATTATCGTTTGGGGGTTGATTTCTTGCTTTAGGCGATGTAGGGTTTTCTTAATGAATGTGGAGGGGCCCGTATTGGGTGCATATATGTTCAGTATTGTGAAGTCTTCCTGGTGAATTGTACCTGTGACTAAAATGTAGTATCCATCCGTGTCTCTTATAATTTTCTTTGGTTTGAAGTCCACTTTGTCTGATATCATAATGGCTACCCCTGCCTGTTTTCTGCTTCCATTAGCTTGTAGAATTGTTGACCAGCCTTTTATTTTTAGAGCGTGCCTATCTTTTGTGGTGAGATGGGTTTCCTGCAGGCAGCAGATTGATGGATTGTGATTTTTAATCCAAGTTTGTAATCTGTGTCTCTTGATCGGTGAGTTAATTCCATTAACATTTAGTGTTATAATGGTGAAACTATTTTTGATTCCAGACATTTATTATGTTTAGTACTTTTTATAAGCATATTGCTTCGCTTTTAATGGTGTTATACTTGCCTTCTGCTCTCCTGGATATGCCTGTTTTTTTTCTTCACGCTTGAGCATGATTTCTAGCAGTTTTTGAAGGCCTGGTTTGGTGGACATGTATCCCTTCAAGTTGTCTTTGTGCTGGAAAATTTTTCTTTCTCCCTCGATCATGACTGATAGTTTTGCAGGGTAAATCAGCTTGGGTTGACATTTTTGCTCATTCAATACTTGAAGTATGTCTCTCCAAGCTCTTCTTGCTTTTACTGTTTCGACTGAGAAGTCATTTGTTATTTTAATAGGTTTACCTTTAAAAGTGACTTGTTTTTTCTCCCTTGGAGCTCTCAGCACCAGTTCTTTATCTTGAATGTGGAGTGTTTTGACTATTATTTGCCAGGGCGAGCTTCTGTTTTGGTCATATCTGTTTGGGTGCGGAATGCCTCTTGTATATGGATGGGCCTCTCTTTTTTTAGATGAGGAAAGTTTTCCTTGATGATCGTTTGGAAAATTTCCTCAGGGGTGGATTTTGAGATTCTTGCTCTGGTATTCCATGAATACGCATGTTGGGCTTCTTCAGGGTGTTCTATATCTTCTGGATATTTCTCTCAAGCATCTTTTTGGCTTTAACAATCTCTTCCATTGAGCTGGTTAATACTCCCACTTTATCTTCAAGATCTGAAATTCTGTTTTCTGCTTTGTTAGTTCTGTTGATAAGACTCTCTGTGGAGTTCTGGGTTGAAGATAACTTGTCTTTTAGCTCAGTTTTAAACTCTGCTTGAGTCTGCTTTAACTGCTCTGTGCCAGTTTTTGAATCTTGCACTGTTTTTCTCAACTCCTCCATGTGTCTGTTGTGTTCCTCCTTAAAGCGATTGATTTGATTATTTAATTCCTCCCTGATTTCCTCTTTCATAGTATTGAACATGGTAATGATCATATTTTGAAGGTCATTATCCTGGGTCAGGCTTTCTTGGCCATTTTCCATGGGTTTGTTCTGGTTGGAGTCTAACATTATGGGATTAATTCCTTCAGTGGGAGATTTGTTTACTTGAGTGTTGTGTCTCATGGATTTGCACTTAGACTTTGGCATTGTCGGTTTAACTCTTAAGATCTTTTAATTTCTGTGCGTTTTTCACTAAACTGAATTATTTGGCCTGGGGCTCTGGGGGCGGGCCGGGACAGATCTTACCTGGGTAGAGGCTCAGTGAGGCCAGGCTAGACCGCGCGCGTCCTGGGCCGCAGAGTGGAGGGGAAGGGGGATGGGGCGTCGGCGGGGAGCTATTTAAACCCGGGCCACCCGAGCGTGGGGCCGGGCGCAGAGGGGCTGCCCTCTCCTCCTCCTTAGGCCCTGTGTGCCCGGCTCTGCTGGATGGCGGGAGGAGCTGGGTCCACTCGGGGGCCTGGGGTTCTGGGGACGCGCGGGGACCAATCTTACCTTGGTCCCAGCGCAGTGAGGCCGGGATGGACCGTGCGCTCGCGCGTCCCGGGCAGCGGAGTGGAGGGGAAGGGGCGCAAAACACATTCTTACTAAAAGTAGAGTACATAAAACAAAGACATCTCAATGTGCTTCTCCTTCTGCCCACTCTTATTTAGCATTTCAAGGACTTCTTGGAGTTCTTGTAGGTGTTCCAAGTTGGAGAATAGGGTAACAATAAACTACATAGCAATTAGTACACTTTTCTAGCTGTCAAGAAATTAGTTTTTGTATATTAGTTAAATAACTGCACTACTTTAGATGGTAGATGTGATATTTTTTTTCACACATATTTTAGTAGTCTTTGTTTTATAAACTAAAATCTGGGTTTCCTGCCAGGTGAAGTCTATCAAAGCTTAACTCTATTTACTGTATTAGATCATCTTTGTAATTTTAGGTGTTATCCTAAATTTTTATCTTTTCTTCCTGTTTGCCTGGAATTTATGGTACTAACATTTTTCTGTCTCAATATCATTTAAATCAAACTCTACTCTTCATGAAATATTAAAAAATATCAGCTTTTGTTTTTCTGCCCCAAAGTGATAAACACTATAAACCAAGTCACAGCTACTTTTCCTTTTCCCAATAATAATCATGAAGATGCTATGAAAAGCTTTAGAGTATCCCATCTTATAGTACTGACCTTTGCTGAAATATACACCAACCTTGTTATGTCACACTACTGGTGATTCACTCATACTGTCTTGTACTTTGGTATATATTCAGAGATGGAATAAGACAAGTGTATAGTTTTCAATCATTATGATTGAACTCTAGATCGAAAGTTAAAAAAGCAAAACCATGACTTCCTTCAACTTGTTTCATTATGAATATTTTTTAATATATGTGTGATGGAAAGGAAGTTTAATTTCCTTAATTTATATCAATTTTTCATGCATAGAATGTTCATACACACACACACACACACACACACACATATAAAACCTAAACTTAATCTTCTGTGTGTCAAATATAATAACACTGACATTCATCAAATTACTGAGAAATGTGCTTGCCATTTGGGGGGTAAGCTGTAAAACTTCCTTTTCTGAAGAAAAGACCCTATAAAAAGAAACTAGGAGATGGTAGAAATTTGGGTAGAAGAGAAACAGCTGCCTCCCAACTCTGTCACAGCTCTGTGATGCCAGCCTTATTTTTTATTATTTGCAAAGCAATCTCAGTGTTGTTTTGGCATTTTCAGGATAAAACTCGCAAGAAATCGGACTGAAGAAGTGGCTCAGGGTTAAGCCTCTGCCTTGCAGGCAGAAGGTCCTGAGTTCGGATCCTAGACCCCACGTATAGACGCCAGGCGGAAGCGGGGGCGGCCTGCATTTCCAGTCCTGGTAGGGCGGAGCCTGTGAATCCCCGGGCAGAGTAAACAAGGAGGAGGTGGAGGCGTCCATGGTGGTTCCTGAATTCGCCCGTGGTTCTACACACACTCTCACACACGCACACTTGAATAAATAAAAAAAAACTCTCAAGGAATAATAACCCAGGATATTATTTTAGTAATCAACCAAAGACAATTCCTAGTAATATTGGGACCTGGGGAAAGTTTCTAATAAACATAATCTCCAAGAAGACTGACAAATTAGGCAAGGTTTTCACGCCTATACTGAACACAAATATTTTCTGACACACATATGGAGATTATCATTAAGTGTTCTTTGTTCGTTAATTATCTGTTCTGGAATGATTTAAGTTTTTGACTCTGATGATTGAGTCACGACGTAACCTCTCTAGAGGGGCCTGTCTAGTAGAACAGGAATGATGGTAATGACTCCAATTCAGCAGGAAAGCCATCAGCTCCATGACCTATAGACGTAGTGTCCAAAGTATGGTAACTGCTAAGTTTTAGCTGGAATCACTTTAAGGTGATAGGTTATATGGCATCAGATTCGATTTGTACATCTAAACATTTTTTTCTTATTCTTACCTACTAACATTTATTGGTCCTCCACAATATTCTCTGATTCCTCACACTCCCTGAAGATGACAAGCTCTACTGTGAATGTCACCTGTCAGCAAGCATCACTGTGATTTGTCTGCAGTGCCAGGCAGAAGTCAGCAAGCACTTTCCTTGAAAGTGTTTGAATTTTACTAATCAGTTTAATTCCACAAAACTCAGTAAGCTATGCCAAAAAATTATAGATTTTGATTTTTAGTTCTAATGTTGGCAAGTATTCACTGGACTTCTTTTTCTTTTCTGTTTAAGAATGAAATAATAAGAATAATAAGAACCAAATACATAAAAATTATAAAATAAATGAATTTGAAATCGTCAATTAGAAGTAAAAGATTAAAAATATGTTTTTGAAAATAAAGAATATAACCATAGATTTTGAATATCACATTTTGTTTTTTATTTCAGTAATACTTTCATTAATTTCTGACATACAAGGTATTTAATCCATAAGATTACAAAATTAAAATGATAAAATATGAACTTTTATGTGACTCAATATTTTCACTGTTAAGAGATTTTTTTTTAACTTTATGTATCCATCCACCCCTCCAAACTCCCCTATACATCTCACTAGCAGGTTACCCTCCCTGCTTCATGTGCTTTGTATTCAAAACAGGGCTAAAAATAAAATAATATATGAGGAAGTTTATCTGTGATATAGATAGTTCTTATGATTGATCTTCCAGCTCCACATAATTAAGATTATCCATGATAAAAATAAAGGACAGTATTTTTTTTCAGATTCCTGTAAGGCTAAGTTTAATTTGAGCATACGAGTCTGGTTCACATGAAACTATCCACAGTAAAAGCATATGGAGTTCAACCATGGAAGATTGTCCAGGGTTGAACCCAGCCTAGGGAAGGCTATATACTGTGTGACCACTTGGAACCCAACCCATGAGAGGTTATCCACAGTATGAGTGCACATCTACCTCTCACGGGAGCCGGGGGTGGAGGGAGTGTCATTCATGGTTGGGCTCAGGAGTTTGACCCATGTTGTGAACACTTGAATATTGAAAAGCACAAAGGCGCCAGGCTCTGTGGCATGGCCAGTTACTAATCATTCCAGTGTTCACAGGTTGCAATACTGAGCATAGATAGACCTCTCATCTGTGTTATCTTCTGACACACATGTGAAAGAACAGCTACGTGTGCAACAGTTACGTGTAGCAACAGCTACATTGCCTCTGGGGGTAAAATATTTGAAATTTTAATAAATGTTACTAGCACATTCATCAGTAAAAAGTTAATATTCACAAAATTCAGAATAACAGAACTTTGGAAATTATTTAAACGATGAGATCCCCAAAACATATGCTAGCTTTGAACTGATACAATATTTTAGGGTTAAGTAAAATTTGGAAATATTGAGTTAAACCAAAATGGTGGTGGCGGGTTTGGTTGATGCTAGTCTTCTTGGTATTTCAAATGTTTCTCACGAATTTGAAAATATTTTCTCAATTTTTATGTAGCACTCTTACTGCCAATCTTGAAGAGATAGACTCTAAGAAGTTGACTTTCAGAAATGCTTGTTTTAAATTTTTTTTGTTGATACTTATATAATACAACACAATGGCTACATAATGAACAGTTCATAAATGCATTCTTCAGGGGCAGCTTCACCATAGTTGTCCTATGTCAGAAATTATTGTCATGAAATAACTTGGAAACTTACTAGAACTATGATGCCAGGAAAAGTAACATGTAATCCTTTGTGTTCATAGAGGAAAAGTGATAACTCGATTTCATTTATCTAATTTTACTTAGTTTTTGAAGCAGGTAAAAGTGGAGTGTAGCTGCCTAAAATAAACACTTGGGTCAGAATTCATTGCATTGCATTATTTTTTAAATATATTTGAAATTGTTCCTGTAAATCCCAGAAGCATACTGATCCGGAAATGGATAGCATACACCAGTGCACATAACCATCTTCCCAGGCCAAATTACCATTTCTTCCCAGGCCAAATTACCATTTTGCTGAGTAGAAAGGTTAGTGTCAACCTAACACTGAGTGTGACTGCCTAGTTCCCCACACACAAGGGAAAGAACAAGGGGAAATGAGCCTCTTAGAAAGGGAAACTGCACAATTAATGCTGGTGGGCATGAGTAATGGATGGACTTCCTGTGCACATGCCTTCTTCACATGCATAGACTCAAGTGCCTGAGAAAAAGATACAGCTTTCTCTTGGAGCTCCTGAGAAATCCTTAAGGAATGCATTACAGTAGAAATTGTGTATAGTATAGGATTGTGATATTTCCTGCCCAAACCAGGAGATAGTTTGCCTACTAAGAAAGTGAACCTAAACTAGATGCAACTGAAGAAACTAAGCCACGCTACAGGCTAAGCCTTAAGCGTTTAATCTGGAGTAAATGAAGACGATCTCAACCTAAAACCATATTGTCTATTCTACTGTGTATATAGAAAACCAAGCTGGGTGCTGACAGCGTTGGAATTGATCATGTGCCTAAGCATTTATTTCTGATGGCAGAACCACAGACCGTCCTTCACATGTTTACACAAAAGTCTTATGTATGTGCAAGCCTGCCAGTAAAGCATCACTAAAACCCCAACGGAGGAACTCGCAGAGCTCAGAAAGACGGGAAGATTTCACAGTCTGCTGATAAATATAGCGTACAGAACCGTGACATCTGTTCATTTTGCAGAATTCACCCTTTATTTGTTTATTCTTTAATTTAAGAAAAGGCATCCAATGCATATGCCTCTGGGCTCAATTTCAACACAGAATAATGTGCTGTAGAATTAAGGAAAATTTTGAGGAGTTGTAGTGAAAACTTGAATAAGATACATTGGATCTTTCAGCTCACACTTAAACCCATAATTCACATACTTGCAGGAGAATGGGGGAACTCTTTTATGAACATGCAACTTTCATATCACCTGACTTATAAGACAATTCATCAGAGAAACTTCTGCTCAATGACCACAGTTCTAGAGTTCACTTCCAGTCATTAAGAAAGCAAGTCTTGAGTAAAAGAATATAAGGAATCTCCCAAATTGCATATTTCCTGATTTTTGACACAAACAAAGCAAAATGGGTAAGTGTGTTCTGGAATTTGTGTATAAACTTACAACATTTTTCCACAACATTATTAAATCCAACTACAAAGTAAATGAAGAGTAGATAAACTTATTACAAAAGTTTTACTGTTGTAATTTCTTATGATCAAAGGAAGACTAAGGAGATAAAGGAAAAGGAAAGAAAATTATCAAGCTCATGGTTTATGGCCTGTAATGTGTGTTGGGTAAACCTTGCAGCTTTTGTATAGTTCTCCCAGAGAAACAAGTTCAGGTTTAGATGACATGTATATTTGAATTTAGTCAAAAAGCAAGGAAATTAGTTCATTAGTAATACTTTATTTCGGAATAACTTAAAAGTAGGCTTCAGATTTTATAGCTGTACTTAAATTAGAAGATTCCATTACAAGGCTCTTCAACTTTTTGCAACTTGTGGTAACCCAGAATTCCAAAATATGTTTTCAATACAAAGAAAAGACACATTAGACAGAATTATATGCTAAAACAATGTAGATTTTTGAGAATTATGGTCAAAGATTTTAAATGTATTATTTTTCTAAAGATGGCTTTCAGCTAGAGAATGAGAAGAAATAATAGGCAAAAAAGCCTCATCCAATGGTTTGTCCAGTTTCTGTACTATAATGTAGTTCTTACTTAGCAAAACCTTTTATAGATTAATTATAGCTGAATCATAAGTATGTGGATTAAGTTCTTCTAAAGTGTTTATGGGCTAAAATAACTAATATAAAACATCTTTGTCAAAACAAACTTGAAACTTTATTTACCCCAACTATTTGAACAATAGTTCAAGATATTCAGTGAGACCAAAATACAGCTGAGTTCTTTCATTCTTAGTAATTATATAATTACAGCATATAACATGAAACCAGATCTTTGGAATCTATCAAATAACCAGTAAAAACACAAATAGATAATGATTATAGTAAGGATCTTTGAGTAAAAACTGTGTGTGTATGTATATATGTATCTGCGTTGTCTGAGAAACAAATTCACTATGGTCTCCATGAAGTGACTCATAAGCTTAAAAACAAACACTCCAAGGGAGGTGCTTCTATCACGGATATTTCTGACTTTTTAGCTTTGTTGCAAATAGCTTCACTGTCCTTGGAGTTTTAGTTTACTAGACATAACTGTCCAAAATAAATATTGTGGTATCCCAGAAAATAAAACTCTGACTAGGATACTTATTTATCTTTAAGTGTCCACACTTTTAATGTGCATTCATTTCTTAATTTGGGGTTTCAACTGACAGACACCAAGAAGTTGCTTATCTGTTTTTGTTTCTAAATAGTACTGGGGTGCAGAGTCTTGAGTATGTTAGGCAAATATTTTGCTATTGAACCATACCTCCAGCCACGGATAGTTGCTTAGATGATATATTAGCTACTTTTCTCATTGTTGTGACAAAATACCTGAACAAAGCAACATAAGCAAGGAAGGGTTTATTTCAGCTCACTGTTTGAAGGAATAGAGTCATCAGGACAGGTAAGTCATGACAGCAAGAATGAAAGGTTTCAGGTCACATTCTGTCCACAGTGAGACTATGCGGATTGATGAATGGGTGTGCTCAGCTGGTTGATATTCAGTGCAGAATCCCAGGAAATGGGATGGTATGATTCACATTCAGAGTATTAAGTCAGTCTGGGAATATCCTCACAGACCTACCCAAGGGTGTGTCTCCTAGGTGACTCTAAGTGCACTCAAGCTGATTATTAACTTCTCCACCATGAAGGACTATACCTTCAAACTATGAACCAAAATAAACCTTTCTTTCCTCGAATTCTTCTGTGATGTGGGATTCAGAGGTGGAGTTGGCTGTGTTGGTGTGATCACAGCAGAGAGTGCTAAGGAATTGGTGAAGGGTAATATTGAGCACAGCTGGGTGATGAGTTCTGCTTACTGTGTTGGAAGATTAGTGTTGATGCGGTCCTTGTAACTGGAAACTGTGGATTTGGTTGGGTTTTTGGATGAAGTAAAGTAAAAAAAGTCACAACTTTTTTTGTCTTTGTATTCAGTATGATGCTCTGTAATGCTATATTTCTACTTAGAAGTTAAGGATTTTATTTCCTATACAACTTTTTGTAAAGTGTGTTCCTTTTGAAATAATAAAGTTTTGCTGTCAAAAAATAATATCATGGATTTTGGTGCAACCACATTCAGGAGAGACCACAAACACCAGCATTTGGACTCAGAAACTGGACTTTTTCTGTTTCAAGTTCTGATTGTTGCTTCTATTTGCTCTATAACTTTGCATGAGTTACTCAGATTTTCTGAGACATAAAGATAATAACCATCAGGGAATTGTTATAGGTTCAACATGCTGTAGAACCCTCAATCCATGTTAATCAGGAATATTAGCACAGAAACTTTAAGGCTGGTCATCTTGCCAACAGCTCCCTGCTCTCCTCCTCTTTCTTGGCTTACTCCACATGGCCAGTAGGATTGTCATTCTGTTTTCCTGTCATTCTCTTTTCTAAAATGAGCAGGTCAGTGATTCCCAACTTAATACTCATGATACTCTAATTGGGGTTTCTAGTAAGGGCTTTTGTCTATGGCTTTAAGTGATGAAATCTCTCTGGATGTTGAGGAAAACAAAATTGCCTTTCTTAACAAGTAATCTCTTCCCCAAAACTGAAATCTCAAGACTCGTAGAAAGTCTTTCATTTTATCCCTCTTTCCTTTTCAATTGTTCCTGTGGGAATACAAGCAAACAGATCATAGGATGTCTGTCAACCCAGCAATAAGACAATCTGTTTGGGGATGGGAAATACTGTGTTGCAAAGATACATGCCACAGCTAGGATATGACTTAACTTCTTTATAAGATCTTCCCAAGAAAGCATGATTATTTTCTTTGAGTGCTCTTAAGCTGCAGAATTTTTGAGTTTGCAGAATAACAAAACATCTTCCTTGGTGGATATATTGTCACTATAGACATGATTGTATATCAATTATTACTTTTTACTTTTTATTTTTTGATAGTTTTATACATAAATACACTGAATTTATGTCATTTTACCCATTATTACCAGATTCCATCTACCTTTCTTTTCCCAGTGTAAAACTGTTTTCTTCTCAACCAGCTTCCCACCTATGTTCATGTTTTTTAACATGTGTGACCCACCGAGTTTCATCTGGATTTTCTGTACAGACATGTGCCTGAGTACTTGCTGTAGCATGGATCGTATATCAGTAAAATTGAAAAATACCATTGAAGAAAGCACCTTCCCTTCTTCATCTGGCATTAACTCAAAATAGTCTCTCAAGGAGGAGTGGTACCTATTGAGATCTTCCCCCTGCCAAGGCAAAATGTCGATAGGCCAAATATTGTTCAGGTCTTATGGAAGTAGACATAGCATCAGTGAATTCATTGATGCAACAGACCTTTCATGTTCAAAGATACTTTTTGGCAGCACCCCTCCCCTCTCTCTAGGTCTTACATTCTTACTACCCACTCTTCCTCAATGCTCCTTAAGTCTAGAGGAGGTTGATTTAGCTAGCCTTTTTAGGGGCAAGCAGTCCACAGTCACTCCCTTTCTACACTTTGAACTTTTGTGATTCTCCATATTAACCATCTTCCATTACGAAAGGAAGTTTCTCAGTCAAGGACTGATAACTGCTCTGATCAATGGGTATAATAAGTTTAGATGGCAGTTCGATATCATGTCCTTATAGCAAAACCTTAGTAGTTGGTTCCCCCCTTCAAACATACATACACACACACCTAGGACCACATGTCAATTACTTGTACACAGTAACCAATGTCCTTACCAAAGGATCTGAAAGAATCATAGGGGGTAACAAGAGATGGGAGATGGGTTTTACACACAGCCAGTTGTATACTATCTTAACTTCACCTTTGTACAACTAGGCTTTTAAAGAGCAAAATTAGCTGTACTGTCTATCTTAGGACCCACATTGAAGAACTTATTTTCTGTTATTATAGTTTTCTGAACACAAACAAATTTCCTGGAGTGAATAAAGTCTTATACTGTTAGCTGAGATATTACATTTTAAAAAGCTTAGGTACTTCCTTAATAAGCATCATAAAAAAAACAGAATGAAGGAAGCCATCCCAAGACATTTTTAAATGTGGAACTTCTTATCATGAAAGTGAAAAATAAATTCTGTATCTACTTTTCACACAGCCAAATGTGCTATGAAATATTATTGACGTACTTGACAAATTCCCAAGTATAGCATCAGCCTTGCTAAAATACCCGCTGGCACGACATCACACTTCCACATTTAGAGATACGGCTGACAGCATATTTCTTCTTGGCCTCTTGCAAAATGACCAGCCTGAATTTCACTGCATATATTTCCTCTTTTTAGAAAGTAATTCCCTGAGTGTGAAGCCTATAAAATCAGATGCAACCTTTAACCTTTTCAGATTTAGGAGAAGGGGAAAAAATAGGTGTGAGTATCATCCCAATTACACTTTAAAATAATGGTGTCATTCAGAGGGACAATACTGGAAAATGAATCTTAGCTTCAGAAAATCAAGTATGGCTACCTACACTGTAATAACAACTTAGAAACTAAAATATTTTTACTAGTTTTATGTAATGAAACAACTACCTAGTGCAAGGTTTAACATCTTCTGCTCTTAAATGGGTTTTGGAGTGGAAGAATGGTTGGAGGGAAGTATCTGAACAGTGTTTTGTTTTGTTTTGTTTTTTAACTCACTAAAGGACTTTACAAAAGTTGGCTTATCAATATTTCAACTTGGATAGGGGAAGATGGCAAAAAATAATAGACTCCTTGAGAGATTATTAAAGGTTAATGCCAGACAGGAAGAAGGAAGCTTCTTTACTCAAAGAATTACCCACTGATGGAGTATCCAAGTCCTAGGTGGTGTTCAGATAATCATCACCATAGGCATCCCAGACAAAACAGATGTAAAAAGAAGTAAAATTGAAAAAATGACTGACTGGCAAGGAAAATGCATGAAGTGGGACAGGATTGAGAGATGAGAAGGAGTAGCGAAGGGTGAAAACATACAGATTAATTGTATTTGTGTATAAAGGTGTCAAAGAATAAAAAATAAGGGGCTGGAGAGGTGGCTCAGGGGTTAAGCCTCTGCCTTGCAGGTGGAAGGTCCTGAGTTCGGATCCTAGACCCACCCAGCAGAAGCGGAAGCGGCCTGCATTTCTGGTCCTGGTAGGGTGGAGCCTGTGAATCCCAGGGCAGAGTAAACAAAAAGGAGGTGGAGGCGTTCATGGTGGTTCCTGAATTCACTGTGGTTCTAAACACATACACACACACACACACACACACACACACGCACAATTGAATAAATAATAAAAATTTTAAAAAAGAATAAAAAATAAAATTAAAAAGATACTTTCAAAACAGAATCATCAACTGAGGCTGAAACTAACACACATATTACAATCATTATTATGGAAATGAAGCTGATATTGCTTCTCATGAGGAAACCCTAGATTTTTAAGGTAAGTCTCTTAAAGAATAAGTGAGTAGTAAATCCATGACATTTGAATGTCAGTCTCTTGGTTCTTCCAGCTGAATCTAAACTTTGTTTCAGCTCTACATTTCCATTTCAGCATCTACACTGTCACGCTCAACTTAAAAATAGCAGCATACCACTGTGCCAAGAGACTAGGGTAATGCCAAACCTAGAAAAATCCACGAAGTCAAGTTTAGGAAAGAACTGAATTGCTTATGAATGTCAGAAGCTGTGTGAGGAGTAGTAATTTGAAAACTATCATGACAGAATCTACTGTTTTGCTCATAAAGTCTAAAATCCCCTAAAACAAATGTGACCAAGATACGTCAGACTCACAGAGCTTAAAAAAAAAAAAAAAAACCTCTGTATTTACTCACATTCATAAGCAAATTCTGCTATACATTCTGAGGTAAGAGTTATATACCAAGTATGATCCATATGCTCCTGGGGCACAACCAATGTGGTTTCAGAGGCCACAACCAAAGATGTCATATCTGTAGCTTTATACGGACAATCAATTGCTTCCTTTCCCTCACTTTGTAGTTTGTGGGAGCATCTGTGAATCAAGCATTCTTCAAACACTGCACCCAGTGCCAACATCAAAGCTTTTTGTGGGCTTTGGTTATCACCAGATAGAAAAACATTGCTCCGAAGTATGTAGAACACAAAATATTTAGCTCTGAATTCTAATGAATGCCCAATTCCTTGTGAAGTTAGTGTAAATATCTATATTAGCATGAAGGGAAATCATTGTTACCAACATTAATGTCCTTTCATTGAGAACTTTATGTGCCAGACACATAATAGTATAATAGTAATAATACAGAACACTTCATTTTAATCTTTACAGGAACTTTCTTAATTATTAACTAAGATCTAAGGTTCAGAGAAATTAAGCAATTTGTTCAAATTCTTGAGAACTGGCATTCCAAGCCAATCCAATGTGTACAAAAAGAAATTTTAAAAATAATATATCTCTTGTTTTATTTTACTATGTTATAAAGTGAAATCATCTCTGACTTATTTTATCAAGGACTTCAGCCTGCACAATTTTTACCTTGTGCTACAATTGCACAATACTAGGGTCCTAGGCATATGCACGACTGATAGTTATTTTTCTTTTTTAATACTTATCTTTTGCTACAGAGAGAATTGTATTTTGAAGCCGCAACTGTCAATGTTATTGCATAAGGTCTTTAGAGAAACAAAGATTAAGGAATGCCAGTCTAACAGGATAGTTAGCAATGGTGCCTTTATCCCAGTCTCCAGAGTAAACAGAAAGAAAACTCTATATGAGACCACCATGAGAGGATGCTGTCTGTAAGCCAGGGAGAGAGGCCTCGCTAGAGACCAACCACCTTGATCTTGTACTTTCCACCTGAACTGGAGAAGGTGATTTTTTTCATTCATTGAAATCCTCCATATGCATTATTTTGTTATAGCAGTTCAAACTGACTCATACATCCGCAAGTTGACAGATACTTGCTGACATCTGAGGACCATGCTGTCACATTTGCAAACTTGAGCAAGAAAGCTTTGTGTCCACGGGATAGAGCTAAGGGCTTTCTGTTAACCTATGTACCATTACTCAGTTGCTGTGAGACAATACTGAAGCACAATTTACAGGGAAGAAAGGGAGATTTACTTAGTTTACAGTTCCAGAGGGGAGATACAATCCATTATGGTGGAAAACGCATGGCAGCCAGTAGAAGCTGGAGGAGGCTTAAGTCACTACAGATATCATGGAGGCTGAAAGTTCCTGCACTGCAAACTGCAGAGCAAGCTAATTAACTGAAACAGGGTAACCAACCTTGAGGCCCCACCTCCATAACTGACTTTTTTCAGCAAGGCTCCACCTCCTAAAGGTGCCATGACCTTCCCAAACAATTAAAGATTCAAATACATGAGTCTTTAGGAGATAACTCACATTTCAAACCATGATAATCTATATAAAGCATGGGCACCCCTGGAAGGTGATCAAAAAAGCTACCTTTCTTTCCTTCCTGATCACTTCCGGTCCATCTTAGGACTCATCTCCAGGTTACACCAAACAGTCTATTAATAAGAGGGTGATATTGATTGTTTAAAAAATTTATTTTTCATGAACTTCTTCTTCTTAGAATGGGGAACTGAGTCTTAGAAGAATCAGGTGCTAAGCAACAAGATTGAATCCAGCAGCATGTGCTCATGTGTTGGGTTTCTACCTCCTCCATTCTCCGCCATCCTCAACTCTAGCTACTTGCTTCATTTTAAATTTGAAAATCCTGTCCATAACAGTGGAGGACCTAGAGGAACATGTGACAGCTAAGCAGTATGGTCCAGAGACCCCAGCAGAGTCTGAGGACTTAGGTGCTACATCAATTGGGCTTCTAATCACAGGTTTCCTCAGTAGACTTTTCATGACACTCTAGATCAGTTTTGCACTGCCTGTGAGGGCTTTTGCTTCTCTTTCTGATAGCCTGCAGTAAACACTAAGGGTCTTAACAAGACCATGATGGGTGTTTGGGTTCTAAGACACTAGATTTGTTAGTCTTTGTATTTCTAACACATGTGACATGAGCAATCTCGCAATTGCTTTCAATGCTTAATAAGGTGAGAGAAACTCTCTTTTTCTCGAGCCTTCCATTTCTGACCATCTATCCTTTCAACATCTCTGCTTCTGGAACATTTTTTCTCTCTTTCTGCCAACTATGGAAGTCAAGGATAGTACAAAAACATTCAAGTTGGGCATCTGCCAGTGGAATCTGCTGCTAACGCTGTTCTCTTAGACTGCATATGGAGTGTCACTGTGTCCGGGAGCTGACACTCACTGTAGAGGGCACAAAGAGGAACTTTCATTGTATACCCATTTGATTCTAATTGGGAAAACATACAGTTTGTCAAAGACGAGACTTCTTTCCATTCCTTTTTTAACACTGTTCTAATAAGAACAATGAAAAAAATTGTATATATTATCATCACTGCTCTTTAGAGAAAATTTTTGTCAATGTTTATTCATTTTTGTGTATATAGACAACACTTGATCATCAACTACTACAAAGCTTAATTCTATTTCCAGAGATTTTGATACATACACGATAATTTGACTTATGTAAATTCTCTAAATAAAGAATCCCTTAAAGTACAAAACATGATTGAAATAATCCCTTCATGACTAATTCAGCTTTCAGGAAAGCTCTGTAAGTGGAGGCTGAATGTATGCTTTGCCTCATTCCTTGCATGCAAATGGAAGATGCTCAATAAATACTTGTGGATGACAAGGATCATTATGAATGTGTTCTATGCCAAAGAAATCCAATGAAGTGCAGACATTCCCCCAAGGCACTACCCATCTGGGCTCCAGTTTTAAATAAGCAAGTGGTTAGTTTTATTGAGGGAACTCCACAGAGGTCACTGAAGGAGTCAGCCAGAATTTAGAAGTGGAATACTGTTGGCTTCCAGCCTTGCTTCTAGAAACAACCCCACCCTACTGTTCCCAAGAGAACAAATGCACACTCCACCGCGGAGCAGGTAGCACAGGCTACTGGAGCAAACAGCCTCTTTCGTGTAAAGGGCAGTGGACCTGCTTTACAGATCCATGAGCTTTCCCTTTGGGAAACCATTATGCCCAGTAAAAACTGTAACCAAAAATATTGTCTCTAATACCGTCTCCAAAATCCTACCCCCGGGGATGCCTAAAGTCCCTGCGCTCCCCTCACCAAATTCAGCTGAGCTCATGCACACCCTGCTTCTGGGCTAAGAGGCCATGGGGGATGAGTAAAATGTCCCCACGTGTCTGTTTGCTATCAGGAGGAACAGCTGTGGGGTTAGCTCCCCTACAAATGAATGCTGGGAAGAGGAAGCAAGTTGGGGCTCCGTGCGTGTCTTTCTCCGTTTTCATCTGTTTACTTCCTTTGCTTCCCTAACGAACCCCATGACTTTGGAATTCCAATCCATTAAATGGAATTAAGACACAGGCTCATTATTTAGAGTCAAAAGGTTACAATCAAGGCCCCTCCAACAATCAACCAATATCCTTTTGTTTACTGAAAATTTAAAAGGAAAACATTACCTCTGTGCCTAAATGACTTGGGGAATTATTGTCACAAATGCTCCTTGAATGTACCTAATTAATCAGAAGTCTTTGGCACAAAGAGGCAAACCATTGAGACCTGAGACACAGGACAGTCAGGTTTGTCAGCAGAAACTGTGTTTCATACAGTTGATGTGCTAGCTGGCACAAAAAGGACTTAGTAAATCTTGATTATGATTGCAAGACAATAGTTAATTAGCAGGGCTTTTCTTTGCACTCACAAACTTCTTCAGAGCCTTTGACACTAATGAATTGAGGAATGAAAGGTTCCCTACGTTTGTATGCAAAAGAAAAAAAAAAAGCAAGTTTTTCCTTGTTTTCCAAAGGATATCCCTTATGCTGACAGTATCCATGGCATGAGCCCTGCAGTAACAAAGCCAGAGACCCAAGCTGGCCAAAGAAAACGCTGAGCCCACTGGACTTGAGTAAGCCAATGAGGTTTATGGTGAACGGAGGGACTGTAGAGACTGAACTTAATCTTTTATTTATGTTAGATCGTGATAATCCTGCCTGAGGGTAACAGCCACTATGGAAACCAGGAAGTTAAGAGAAAGAAAGGAGAGACAGAGAGAGAGAAAGAGAGAGAGAATAAGAAAGAGAAAGAGAAAGAAAAAAGAAACAAAAAGAAAGAAAGAAAGAAAGAAAGAAAGAAAGAAAGAAAGAAAGAAAGAAAGAAAGAAAGAAAGAAAGAAAGAAAGAAAGAGGAAAGAGAGTGAGGAAGGGAGACAGGGAGGGAGGGAGGGAGGGAGACAGGATGGGAGGGAGGGAGAGAGTGAGGAGGGATAGAGGGAGGGAGGGAGGGAGAAAGGGAGGGAGGGAAGAATGGAGAGAGGGAGGGAGGGAGGGAGGGACGGAGGGAGGCAGACATGGAGGGAGGGAGGGAGAGATGGATGGAGGGAGGGAGGGAGGGAAAAAAGGAGGGAGGGAGGGAGGGAGACAGGGAGGGAGAGAGGGAGGAAGGGATGGAGAGGGAGGGAAGGAGGGAAGGAAAGAGGGAAGGAGGGAGAGAGGGAGGGATGGAGAGAGGGAGGGAGGGATGGAGAGAGGGAGGGAAGGAGGGAGGGATGGAGAGAGGGAGGGAGGGATGGAGAGAGGGAAGGAGGGAGGGAGGGACAGAGGGAGGGAAGGAAGGAGGAGAAAGAAAATGGGAAGGAAGGAAGGAAGGAAGAAAGGAAGGAAGGAAGGAAGGAAGGAAGGAAGGAAGGAAGGAAGGAAGGAAGGAAGGAAGGAAGGAAGGAAGGAAAGAAGGAAGGAAGGAAAGAAGAATCTTAATCTAGACCACCTCTTTGTTTGGACAGTTATTGGAAAATTTGATAAAAGATTTATTTGC
Source organism: Typhlomys cinereus (assembly GCA_023101885.1). Taxonomy (NCBI): domain Eukaryota; kingdom Metazoa; phylum Chordata; class Mammalia; order Rodentia; family Platacanthomyidae; genus Typhlomys; species Typhlomys cinereus. The sequence goes on from JALPQD010000161.1 coordinate 2,240,396, forward strand.
TAAAGGAGCATTTTTTAAATCCAATTAAGTGTATATATTTTATATGTTCTATAGTTAAATGGAGGCAATATTGGATGCTCTGAGTTATAGCAGTAGATTGAGAAAATTGACTATGTATCACAATCATTTAATTGGAGATGAAATGTCACCTGAACAGGAAAGCAGCGAGAGTACCTTGGAAACAGTTTTTAATGTGTTGAGTTAGATTAACGAAAGTTGGTGAAGAGTAATTTAAAAACGGTTTCCAGTTAGGAGAGTTCCTTCACAGACTTTTTCAAGCAGGATGTAGCACAAGGGAAACATTTAAGCATACTGTGAAATATTCAGGTTAGATGGGAACTAATTTCCTGAGGGGATTTAGTCATTGGAATAAGTCACCAAAAGTAAGTTCTTAAATTGTTTTCTCTGGGGGTCTTTAAAAACATAACATATTCCATCACCCCAGTACTGCATTATATGTGAAGATGCATATTGCAAAACATGATTTGAAGGAGAATGTCCATTTTTCTGGCCAGGAACAAGGACTTTATTTTTTCAAAAGTGCTTTAAGTAGGGGAAAAAAAACCATTAATAACCTTCCAACAGAGTAGCTGGGATGTCTCACAAAGTCCTGCAGTAGCTTTCATTTGCTGTGCACAAAATAAACATCTCTCAGCATGTGTTATTGCTACAAGCACTATAAAATTGTTAGCTTGGATTTTGGCTCTTATTCTATGTGAACATAACAATTCATGAACTCATATTTGGAATCCCACACAGTTACGTAAGTTACTAAATCTCGCCAAGATCAGTAGTATTTCTTGTTGTCAAGTCCCGTTTTGTTTTCTTGGTGTTTGGGTTTTTTTTTGTGAAAAATAATGATCATATATCATATCAGAGAAGGTCTCAGAAAGCAAGATTAGATATTCAAATTGTCACGGGACACTATTTAGCATAATTTCACCACTGAGAATATCTTTCACTAATGAATGAAGACAGGTTTAGATCTCAGAGTATAATGTTATACTGATCAGAAAGATGCAATAACCTTCTACAAGATTTATGTACCAAGAAACAGGCCACTGTTTTTCTGTTTGGCTGATCAAAGCAACTTACAAGTGTAGTGGTCCTTTCTCTCCACATATCTGAAAGGAGTGGATATGTAGCTATTATGAGAAAAATAATGAGGGAAAGATAAAGACAAAAGATTAAGGCACGTGCACATACACGGGGGAGGGAAAGTAAGGTGACACCAGCTAAGCAGATGGGAAGGAGTGATCCCAATGATACAGAGATACAGAATATCATGGTGTTGCATGGACCATTGAGAAGAGGTTCTGATAGCATGGGATGTACACCTGACTCCAGGTTAGAGGGGAGCCAAGAAGATGACAAAGTATGAAAGGCCATTTACTTTAATGTTAGGATGCGATGGGATGCCTTTGCTATAAGGAGAGAAGAGCTGCAAAGGGACAGCAAGAGCGCTAGCCTGAGCATTTAATTGTGGACAACAAAAGAGTCCAAAGGAAATAAAGAACAAGCAAATAAAAGACACAGGTATCCAGTAAGAAGGAAAAAATATAACACTGGTAATGAGCTTAAAACAAAGCTATCTGTCATCTATGGATCAATTGGTCAATCACAGGTATTGGCCTCATAGGGATTGTTCAACACACACACACACACACACACACACACACACACACACACACACATATATGGGTCTCTCTATCAGTTCTTTCTTATTTCTTCTTTGTTTTGTTTTATTTTGCTTTTGTTCTTTTTGTTGAGGTGGTATCTCATGAAGCCTAGGCTGGCCTCATATTCACTATGCAAAAGCCAAGACACATCTTAAATTTCACCTCCCAAATCCTGGAGTTCCAGGTGTTCATCACAATGCCTGGCTTCATCTTCTTTAAATTTCTTTTAATTTTCCTTGAGTTCCAGAGTTTAATGGTGAATTCATGTTCCTCCCCCTGAAAGTATTTATGAAGTGATTTTTAAATGATAAGTTTCTATTTTGTAGTGAGATTCTCATATTATTTATCATTTTTTGAGCTGGAGGACAAATCATATCAATCTTTCTGAAGGAGATCAAGCATATTTAGGATGGTACAGACAGACAAAACATACGAAATTCTGTTTTAATTTTTTTATTATTTCTTATTCATTCAATTGTGTGAGTGTGTGTGTGTGTGTGTGTGTGTGTGTGTGTGTGTGTGTATGTAGAACCACGGACAAATTCGGGAACCACCATGGACGCCTTCACCTCCTCCTTGTTTACTCTGTCCGGGGATTCACAGGCTCCGCCCTACCAAGACCAGAAGCGCAGGCCGCCCCTGCTTCCGCCCGGCGTCTATACGTGGGGTCTAGGATCCGAACTCAGGACCTTCTGCCTGCAAGGCAGAGGCTTAACTCCTGAGCCACCTCTCCAGCCCCGAAATTCTGTTTTAGACAGCTTTTGCTAGGTTATGCTGAGGTAATAAACAGTCCCCAAATGTCAATGCTTGCAAAAACAGAAATTTATTTCATGTCTCCTTCACATATGATTTCCATATGTGTTCTTCATTCAGTAATCCAGAAAGATGAATGGCCCCTTTGTAGACATGCTGTACTGAGCAGGAAGTGGAAGCAAAGGACAGAATCTCACAGGAGGTTCTTTAGCATCTGCTCAGACTTGGCAGGTACCATGTCACTCACACTTCATTGATCAAACCAAGTCAAGTTTCCTAAGAGATACGCACAAAAACACTAAACAGGTAGGTACATGGAGAACACAGCGCAGCCTATCATGACTGCTGAAATGCTGCAAAGCATATACTACTATGTGAAGAAAAAAAGTTGAATTTGCCTCCTATGTCTTTCTAATTATTTATATTTATTTTTATTTACGTTTATTTATATTTATATATATTTATATAATAATAGCAGTTGTGCTCCTGTCATTTAGTCATATATAGTATCTATATTTGAGTATTAAGAGAAAGAAATAGGGAGAGAGAGAGAGAAACACTCTTCACTTAAATCTAAATGATGCTATTGAAATGGTATAAAATGAATTTCTTGAGCTATTTGCCAGGGCATCTTTCGAGAAGATTGACAATCAGTCACAGACATCACCACGCTTTTCAACGTGGCTGGCTGCTTTTTACTTTTGGATACGTGTATATACTTGGGAAAAATAAAGTACTGCTGATTTGTTCTTGTTTTTCCAGTCACATGTTCGAGTTATTTTGCAAATGTTCAGGCAACTCACTTACCTTCCTTTAAAAATAAATCAGTCCTTTTTCTCTTCAGTGTCATTCATGTCAACAATTCTTTAAGAATAAAAATGAGAGGCTTTCATTTTGAGCTCATTGAGTTCCCTGTAAGAATCTGAAAGCTGGAGGAATAATTGAAATATTTTCCTCATGGCCCTGACATCTGTTTGCCTAGCCACTCTCAGGTTCTGCGTTTATTTATTTATTTTTCTTTCCTAGCAGAACTTTCCCATAGTCATCCACGTGCTTCAGAGGAGACCGACCCCACCCCTCCTCCCCAAGACCAGGACTGACTGTTCTAGGAGTGACCTTAATCTCCCCGCCAAACACTGATTCAGAACTAAGCAGTTTGCTCCACTCTGCCAATAAGACAAGAAGGATGTGGGACTTCTAAGAAATGTACCTTCCCTCCTAGGAGAAATCCACATGAAGAGCTATTCCATGCTCTCTCCTCCTGGCATTCCAAGTCCAAGAATGAGACCTGGCACAGTTGCAGACAACTTCCCAGATTCAAGAAGGAAGCTAAAAGTGATGTCTTGAGATGTAACGGCTGGAAAGAACTTGGGTCTTTGATGGCCTTGGGGAGTAAGTACTGAGTCAACTGTCCTGGAATATGCCTGGCCTCTTGAAGTCTTGTTATGTAAGAGTTAGTATATTCTCTCATTGTTTATCTCATTCAAGTGAGGGTGCGGGCTGCTTGCACAAAAACATTCTAACTAAAAAATAAACAGAAATGTGAAAATGTGAAAGTTATCAATCAAGGCATCCACTTCATCACAAGCTCTCTAAAATCTAATTCTAGCTCAGCTGATGTAGATAACACATGCACACAATCTATATATGCTTTTGAACTCTCAGTCACATGATACATGATTGTGACTAATAAAATAGGAGGTAGGTTAAATTTTATATTTAAGTCATAAAAGGATGAATAAAAAATGAACATGATGATTATTGTACAACTGCTTCATCCAGGTTCAATATGACACTTGCTGTCTTGACTTGGAGCATGTGTGATGATCAGAACAGGACATTCAGGAGATGCGACCTGTTGGCATTTCCTCCTGGAAGGAACAGGAAGGCTAATAGCTGACAGGTTTCACATGATCACAATTCACGAGATCGTCACAAGGACATTATTCTCCCCAAGTTACATAAAACAGTAATTAACAAACTGGTGTGTGTGTGCATGTATATGTGTGTATGTGTGTGTGTGTGTGTGTGTGTGTGTGTGTATCTACATGTGTTCAAGTGTGTGCATGTGTGTGTGTGCGCGCACACACGCGCATGTGTGTATGTGTAGTGGGGTGTGTTCTGCTGGGAGGAAAGGTGCTTTACGTAGTATAACTCTTCAATGATACTGCAGTTGAGACACTTCCAGAATTTCCTCATGGGACTTCCCAGCGGTGTAAGTACCTTTGACTCATCCATGTTCCTGTAAGTAATCTCAAAATACTCACGAGTTCACCAAGCCAGACTTGGATGGTATCATTTCTTTTGTCTGTCAGTGACCTTTCTGAGATGGAACAGACATTTTTGAATGTCTCTCCAGGAAAAATAGCATAGCAGTGATCCCATTGGTAAAATATAAACTCAGAAAGTCTGAACTTTCAGCTCATAGTTCTACAAATTATATCTGAAATGTGCACACCCATAATTTATATTTGTTGTGGATCACACCCTAAGTAAAAAGAAAGTCCTAACAATATTAATATGCTTCCCACAGGACAATTATAACTACACTTAAGAATCAGTCATGGGCTGGGAAGATGGTTCAGCAGTTAAATGTTTGCCACACCCTCTCAATGTGCTCTAGGTTTGATTAAACACCAAGTCTCAAGACAATAAGGTAGGAAGAGTGATTGAGGATGGTCCTCAGTATCATCATGGGCACTCACACACACATATATTCACATGAATATACATTCACACACATGTACTCCAAACACATGAGATGGAAAAGGAGCAGTCATACAAATTCATGCAAAATACAAAGAATCCTACATTATTTGAAAAAAAGGTTCATGAGAAGTAAAATAACACAACCAGGTTTCTATCATCAAATCCAAAGTCCGTCCTTCCAATTTTATCAACTAAGTTTGTGATGGTAAAATTAATTGACTTGTACTAAGTCCTCCATTCTCTACATTACATGAAGATAAAGTAAGGTGAAGTAAAAAGGATTCCATAACTGAGATAATCAAATACTATGGACTGTCTGGTCCTAGCTACAATGATATCGAATATACATAATATATATTAGCTATGGATGTGTTTCATATTGTCAGGTTTACTGTCAACAGTACTTTGGAAGAACACAAGTTTATTATCTTAACATTCTGGAAGGTGACAGGAGGGCTGCATTCCTTTCTGGAACCACTGGGATGAATCTGTTTCCTGTTTTATTCTGGCCCCTCAAAACATTGGACCTTCCTTGGTAAACAACCTCTGTCATGTGGGTGAAACTCAGCCACACTGTAGCTCCCAGGTCCTGATTTTAATGGCCACTTCTTTGTCTCTGACTCACTTCATCTCTGTCTTTTTCCCACTTTTAATGCTCCTTGTGGTCATATTGAACACATCCAGATCATCCAGGATGATTTCCTATTCTGCTGCTCGGCAACCTCAACCCCCTAGGCCACTTATGCTAATACAGTTATAGATTCTAGAGATCAGGGCATGACTGCCTTTGGGAAGCATTATTCTGCCAACTGCAAACTATATCAGAAATGTACAAGAAAATAAAATCAATAAAACGTAACTATCAACAATGATCAAAAAGGACTGTAAGAAAAGATTAATAAAATAAAGACCTCATTCTTTGAAAAGATAAAATTGTTTAACCTTGATCTAAATTAAGAAAAGACAGAGAAGATTAATAAACAGAATCAGAAATTCAACTGGAAGCTTGGAAAGATGTCATAAATTGTTATGACATCTATATGCTGCAGATTTGATGAGCTGTAAGAAATGAACAAATTCTTCATCAAACACTTCACTAAGATTAAATCATGGAGAAATAAAAAGCCTGACTAGGGGGCTGGAGAGGTGGCTCAGGGGTTAAGCCTCCGCCTTGCAGGCGGAAGGTCCTGAGTTCGGATCCCAGATCCCACGTATAGACGCCAGGCAGAAGCGGGGGCGGCCTGCGTTTCCGGTCCTGGTAAGGCGGAGCCTGTGAATCCCGGGGCAGAAGGAGGTGGAGGCGCCCATGGTGGTTCGCGAATTCGTCCGTGGTTCTACACATACACAGACACACATACACAGACACACACACACACAGACACACACGCGCGCGCACATACATACGCACATGCGCACAGTTGAATAAATAAAAAAAATTTAAAAAAAAAGCCTGACTAAACAAATAACAATAAAATTATTTCAGTGTTTGTTTGCTTTTAAAGTCTTCCATACATGAAAAGCTGAACACCAGACGGCTGTACTTCTGAGTTCTATCATCTTTGAAAGAAGGAAATTGATTCCAAAACATTCAACAATATCAGTATTACCTTCATGCAAAAACCGTAACAGAGCATAAATCCACATCTGCAGTGGGTTTATGGGTTCCACAGCTCAGGTTTGTCTAGAGAACACCGCTTGGCATTTCCTACTAGAGTTGAAAATACCAATACGCTTCTGTTCATCAATTTCATTTGTTATTCTCCTTAGAAAAAGTTTTATCACATGCACTGGATGTACAAGAACATTCACAGCACTGAAAACTGGGAGATTCCAGAAGTGATGGCTTACAACCACAATTCCAGCTTTCAGGAGGCCAAGCAGGAGGTCAATCTCAAGAAACAAATTAAAGGCCACTCTGGGCTGTATTCTGCATTTCAAACCAGCCTGAAATATAGTGTAAGAGTATCTCCAAATAAATAAATAAGCTAATGAATGTATGACAGTTTTAATGCTATAGACACATACTAAAGCTAAAATATCTGGAAAAGAGTGAAAAAATAAACTCCAGAAGTACGTTTATGCCTGGAGGATGATGTAGAAGTGTGCGTTGGTGAAAGAGCCTAAGAGAGCTGGGCATATGATTGCTTGTTTTGTTAATGTGCTCTGTGATTTTTAATCTATGTTGCACAATTTCTCTAGACATCCAAATAGTGCAAGCAAAGATGAGACAACAAAAAAAAAAATTAAGGAAAAAAGGGGTAAAAAGTTACTTAAATGAATAGAAAAATCAAAACTGAGAACAAAAATAATGTTGTTTTCCCTTTTTTTGGATTCTCTTGGATATTTTTTTTCTTTCAAGCAATCAGATGCCATTTATCTACATGATCAGTCAAAATTACAAAGATTCTGTTTCTCAGAATTCAACAGAGTCCAGAGAAAACTCAAGCAATGGGCAAAGGATCCAATACCACATATCTGAGGACTTCTAAAATCATCCCATCATATGGGAAAGAATTTTCACATCCAGCTCAAAGATAAGAAAACCCTTTTTACCATCCTGTTACTCTCAATTATTAGTCACCGTAGTTTAACATTTCCATATGGCCCATCCAAAAACCCATACATCTTCAGGGACTGGGACTATACCATTCACCCTCACATATCTCCAAGGAAGTAAACCTAAAAAGTATACTACCATGCTAATCTTTAATCCCTGTCCCCTAAACCCACCTTAATTGATGTACTAACAGTCCAATAACCTCATCTAGGAAATAACATTCCAAGGCAAACACTAGCAATAACTGCTCAAGTGTAGTAATACTGTCTAATTCAATTCAGCCAAAAACACACAAAAACCAAAAAGGACATAGTGCAAATCCATGAGAAGCAAAAAACAAGACAAAATTACAAAGATTTGGTGTTCTAAAGCTAAATTTCAGTTGGAATTGTATTCATTTTATACTAATGGTCATTTTATTCATTATATAGTACACATAAGTTTACATAAATGAGATCATGTCTATAAAGAAAATGCAAGTGAAAAAAGTTCTGGCAAAGGAAATATTGCAAGCACATCCATGCATTTGCACATATACCTAAAAGCCCATACATACACTGCATGCATATGTTTATAGAAAGAGTATTTGTAAAAGGTCTTCCTTGTATATTTTGATCTGATTTTAATGAGGTGAGTATGAATCAGAATGCTGGGAAGATGCTATCAAAGTCAAGGTTAAGAATATTTGAATAGTCAAATCAACCTTATGACACAGGAAATTAGGATTTCCCAGCATGAGTCTGAAAAATACAGGATATAACATGAATCAGAAGCAAGATGGATACAATGTGTTCTGAAAAAGAGCCTCTTCTCTAAAAGGATAAATGGAAAAGTTGTTAACAGAATGACAATGCATAATGGCCACTCATTCATTCATTTGCTCACACATTTAATACACACAAATATGCACGTCATAGGCCAGTGGCTGAAAAACACTTAAGGTATACCATCTGATTTTTAGCTCTAATCAAGGGAGTGTGAGAACAGAATATGTGTTGAAACAGAATTAACCAACTAGTGATACATGGTCCTTGTCTGAATATAAGTATTCATGCTGTCATGAATGTCATGTTGTCATTGGTCGTGCATGAAAAAAGATTACAGAAAGATAACATGAGTATCCCCCCTCCTTCAATCTTAAAGCAGAATCAGATGGCAGGTGTGATTTGGTGATAGAGTGTTGACTTAACATGTGTGAGACCCTGGGTTTGATATTTAGACCTGCAAAAAATAAGAATAAAAACAAAGAAGTATAAAATCATCAAAAACATATGCTATGAATTTCACAGAGAATAATATCATCTCCCTAAAAAAAATGTAAGCTGTCTTCTTCCTTGGCCAAACAAATTCAGTTCTTTGAAGAGATCGCTGTTAATCAGAGGGCAGTGCATGCAGGCGTGCATCCTGGTTGTGAGGATTTGGAACCATAACAGGATTCCCTTCCAAGTTTCCTGGACTCTACCCTTATTTCTGGCCATTGGTCCAAAAACTACAGAAAGCCAGCTGTGAGAACTGGACTGTATGGTTGTCCAGAACTGGGAAGTGCGTTCCTTTTTTTGTTGGTCCTCTTGCGCCTCAGTGAAATTCCACCTTGCCTGACAATATACCTCACACTTTGTATGTGTATATATGTGTGTACCTGAATCCATATGTGCACATGTGTAGTTGTGCATGTCTGTATACATGTGTGTCTGTGCATGCAGCTGTATATGTATGTATACATGTGTATTCTTCTGTATGCATGTGTATATCTGTGTATGTGCATATGTGGCCATGTGTATATTTGTGTGCCTACATGGATGCATGTGTGTACATGTAAGTGTCCACATATGTGCCTATGCATGTGCATGTATAAGCATATGGAGAACAGAGGTTAACTTCAGATGATCCTCAGGTGCCATTTTTTTTGTTGTTGTTTTTTGGGGTTTTTTTGAGACAGAGTACCTCACTAGCCTGGGACTTATGGAACAGTCTAGATTGGTGGACCAGAAAGCCCCAAGGACTTGCCTGACTTGGTCTCCCCAGCACTGAGATCATAAGCACAGGCTGCCATGCCCAACTTTTACATCTGGTGTCCTCAGATCCAATTCAGGTCCTTGTGATTGCAACACGAGCACTTTATAGCAGTCTTTCTAGTCCCGACAACTCATAATTGAAGATTTTTAATTTATGCATTAGCTAAACATCCATGAAGTGTTAGACATGTGTCCAGAATTGTGGTAAGCATCTCTTATAAAAGGCTGGACAAAGAATCACAGCACATGTGCTCATGCTAAATTTGGTCCTCGGTTGTATGTCACCTGTCAAATGTTACTCTCCTGTGCACTGTGCTACTGGAAGCAACACAAGGGACATGGAATTGCCTCTGCACTCCAGAGGACAAGTTTGCAAAGAGATTCACACCAGATCTTAAAACATAGTGCCTCATATTAAGCAGCAAAACTAAATGTTATACAACCAAGCACCTGAATATAATTACATAATAATTGGTCCTTTCTCAGTGACAGCCACTGCTTCTTGGCAGGAAGCTGAGAGTACCAACCAGGCTCTGCCTTTTGTCAGACAGGTGGTGTCTTCCTCTGCCATATGTCCCCAGAGTGCAAATCCCAGAGATGCAGGGACACAGCCACTCAGAGAGAGAAAGAGAACTCACCATGGAGAGAGTAATTGTAAAGAAACCAGAAATTTCTATTGAGAAGACAAAAGTAGTTCAACTGGCATTTAATCAGTGGTGAAACTGAGTGGCTGGCTCATTCTAACCCAGCCTGGATTTTACTAGGACCAAACATTCACTTTAGATCTGTTCATTAGGGCCACACATCTGTGTAATGCAATCGGACAGCTTCAAATTCTGATTCATGTTGGCGTGTTTGTTTGTGTTTGTGTTGGGGGGTCACTTTATTTAGTGGGTTTCATTGTTTATGGGGACAGAACGCTCCTCGCAAGAAGCATTGCCTGGAACTGGAAGAGAAAAACTCACCTAAATGATAGTTATGTCACTGACCCCATCACAAACCTTTCATAAACAAGTAATTACACGTTTTCTGCTGCAGCCCCCTTTCCCATCTCATATCTCCCTCCTTCTGTCACTCCAAACAAAGCAAGTTGTATCCTGCTAATTACCAAGAGCTCAGAGTCCTAATCCTTTACACCTTGGTCATTAGCCAGTCTAATAATAAGGTGAGAAATCCAAAGGGTGAGGATGATTGTCAGCCTTCCAACAGCTGTGCTAACTTCCCTCTGGCCACCTGGGATGGTAGGAGGCTTCTCCACATTTACGTAGAGCTCTGTGCTGCTTACCTTTATTTATTGATACACTCAGATTTTTCCAACGTGATCAAACTCAATTACATTTCCCAAGGTGAAGAGCTGAAGAAAATAATCTATAAATTTTATTCTGAAGAGTTCCACTGTGAACACAAGCTTATAGAAAGATATTTGTCAGATACAGAATTATAGTACTAATTAATATGCAGTGAACTTAAGCTTAATTACTGTCTGTGAGCTAACCATTACACATTATTTTCTAGGTTTTCATCAGCCCCCCACAGGACAAGGCTCATATTCAAATACGATTTATTTCTATTCTATTCAGTCTCAGAAATTGGGTGCTAGACAGAGTATACACGTTCTTGCATGCTGCATGACACGCACACACACAGTCCACAGTAAGAAACAGATTCATTTTTCATCAGTGACTCTTCTTTATGTATAAAATTTAACTTGCTGATTTCCATCATGGAGCACATCACAGAAAAATTGAATGTTTGGTTTTTAGAAAAAAAGAAAAAAAGAATATTTTGAAACAAAACAAAATAAAAACCGCTTTATCTTCCAAAGCCAGACGTGTAGCGTTAGCGCGTAGTGGCTGACCTCAGCTTTCAGTATACTGTCCGCTCTGAGAACGTTGGCAGGAAATGGTCAGCCTGGAGATACAATGAAAGGAAGCTCAGTGGTGAAGGTTTCACTGATAACATGTGATTTGCAGTCAGTGAACGGACCTCGCGGTCATTCACTCTTTTGGCCCAAGCGTATAATCCTGAGGCTCCATTAGGATTTTGTCCTGACACCACAAGCAGGGAAGCACTTGCTATGGGAGTCTATACAAAACATCTTCCACCAACGGCTGTGTGGAAATAACTGGTACCTGGACTAAGAAGTGATTTTTTCATTACTTTTAATTTAGGTTGGCTCTAGAAATTCTCATTTCATTTCACAATAAGAGGACGACTTTTCAAAGCAAGCTGCTTTGAAATAATAGTGTATTGTGATTAGAGGTAGAGCTCAGCATTAGAGCGCTTACCCAGCTCTCAGGATAGTCTTGGTTCTATCCCCATGAATAATTAATAATAAATATAACAATACTAGTAATAATAATAATGTTTGAAATGCAACACAAAACATAACACTATTCTTTGTAACCTCCTATGGGCTCTATTAACCTCGGATTGTTTTCCAGGATTAATAACAATAATATTTCAAATGCAACACAAAACATAACACTATGCTTTGTAACCTCTTATGAGCTCTACCTGACTATGATTGTTTTCCCTTTCTTTTGGGAGAATAAGATGCTCTTAGCAGACAAAATTATCAAAAATCAATGTTTTCACTATTGGTTAAAAACTCTCCCTCCTTTGATGGGACACCTCTCTCATGTTTCCTTAAACACAATATGACCTGTAACAAATTATTTAAACTTTCTTAATATCAGAGACTCTACTGAACTATCTAGACAGTTCTTGGTCCTGCACTATAAAGATTCTGGAATGCTCAGCAGTATAGATTTGAGGTCCCAGCTTCTTCCCTTGTATCTGGTACCTTCCTCCTCATCCAGCTGCCAGCCCACAGGGGGAGTTAAGAGTTTCAGTGCTCAAATGCATGTGCTGGCATGGATTGCCTTTCCCAATATTCACATTTTGGTTCTTTGACTATAAAAAGTGAATAAACCCATTCACCTTTTAAAAGGAGCATGTGTTAAATGAGAGAAACTATGCTGTAGAGTTTTGAGAACCTCATCATATGCATCCAAATTTCTGAAACTGACTTGCATCTTTTTGACCAGTTCCCCTATTTTCAACTCTTCTGTGTAGTTGAGTGTCACATAAAGATGATTTTAGTTAGGTCAGTTTTTTCATTCTAAATTATCTCTGACAGTAGTATATCCAAAATAAATAAAAGTCACATATGCATAGTTTTCTGAAAGATACATAAGCAGCATGATTAATTTTAACAGCATTTCATTTAAGCCAATATAGCTGAAATATTTCCATTTATAGAGAATGATTTTTCACTTTTCATAATACTTTTAAAATCAAGTATATATCTCATCATACAGAACATGTCTACTTGAGTTGGGTCCCTTTTAACTGTTCCATAGTCACAAATGACAAAGTTCTTGAAAAATGTGTGTGTGATTTAATGAAAAGTCAACTTATTTGAACTAGGCATTATGAGCTGATGTCCTAATCAGCTTGAAGCTACCAGAGTTCGTTTTGCTTTTAAATCATCATCTCCCATCTTTGGAATCAAATCTGACATGGTTCTACAAATCAGTTCTTCAAGAGACCGCCAAAGACATACTTGAAGAATGGCTGAGCTCACCTGCAGAGGACAGTAAATGGTTAACAAAGCAATGCTCAGGTACGATCATTTTTCTAACAAGCTTCTGCCATTTATTGACTGTGTAGCAGGCAATGTGCACAGAGCAAAAGAAGTAGAAGGCCATCTCTGCCCTCAGGGAGCATGCACTGCAATGAGCATGAGACAGTGAATTCAGCAAACACATAAATAAACATAAAATTGCAGCAGCAGTGGTCCTATCTGCAAACGCAAAATGAGGAGATCTGACTTGGCAAACAAGGTCAGGAAAGAGCTTCCTCCAGGAAGTGGTGCTGGAGCTGAGATCTGAGGCGTAATAAACCCAACCAGGCAGAGAGGAACTGGCACGGCTACACTGTGGGGTTTGATACTGATCTTCAGTTTTGTTTTATGAAGAAGCTTTAAGGGCTGGATGGTGGGGGTAGGCATAGCTCAGTAGTAAGAGGGAGTGCTTAGCATGCATAAATCACTGCTTCACTCCCCGGCATTAAAACATTATAAAACGAAGTGTGGCTAAGAGAAAACTTCTTCACAGTGGACAGAATAGCTCTCGCCCAGACTACATGCTGGATTTTTTGTTCTGGGAGTCTCGTGCTTCTCTTCTAAAACTATGCGTCACAATGCTCTTGTTTCTGTTTAGGCATGTAGTTTACTGCAGGACTCCTTTGGGTATGCATCCTATCTTTCCTTAAAATGCAATATAAACAGCACATATAAGATGATACTCCTGCACAATTAATTCACCAGCTGGCACTAAAGCCTCTGGAGCTTGCTAAAGTTATTTTCAAGGTAAAAAAAAAAACTCTGGCAAATTATTTTTAAGAAGCAATTCAGTAAACGAAATAGGTGGAGAACAAAAACAGACACTTCTCTGAGGAAGAAACACAAGAGATCAAAGCACATGTGGGCATTATTAAGGAACGGAAGAGTCTAAAAATTGGCTCAGTTTTTCTTATTGACCAAGATGAGTTTTTAAAAGCAAGTGTTTCTCTAAAGAAACAGGCATTCTAAGATGTTAGGGCTGAAAATTCAATGTAGTCAAATACTCATCGATGTACACTAAAATAACCATCGATGTGCACTAAAAGATCTTGGAGCATGTGCCATCAACCCAGTAACTCTGCTCTTAAGCGTGCTCTGGGCAACTAATTGGGAAAGAGACAAGTAAATACATGAGTTGAAGCCACAGGAATCACAAAAAGGAACTCATTCATATACCACACACAAAAAAGATGAAATTGCTAGACTATAAAGGAACACAAGAGTGATAAGAACATACAGTGGAAACCATGGGGATGAATGAAGGGAAATGCCCCTATCAATGGGGTGGCCCAAAGAGGCAACTTGGTATGCCACAAGAGATCTGAGCCTCCACAAGAGTAAACAAGCCAGAGGGAATTCCAGGATCCATAGAAGCAGATAGACAGGAGGGAGTAGGATGGATTGATGAAGGTAAGGAAAGGGAATAGGAGGGAGGGGGATTGAGGGAATCAGGGATGAGTACTCAATATGCTAGTTAAACTATAAAAATAAAAAATATGAAATTATTGCACTTACGGATTCACTGCAGCTATGTATATTTTCAACATTTCACTAAGGATGGGCAAAGAACTCTAGAGGCCTCACATCTCCCTGAGAAGTTGATGAGGATTAATCCTGATGGGGAAGAAGATAAAGGAAGATGCTGTCCTCAGTAGTATACCCGCTGGTTCATGATTCATGCTCCATCAAGAACTTAGTCATCAAAGGCAGCATAGATGAAATTCAGTGGGCCGCTCATGCAAAAGGACAAGAAAATGGAGGGAAACTGGCAAGGAAGAAGAAGGGCTATAATGGGAAAAAAAGGGGAAGGAAGGAAATGGGGATTAAGGTGTGAAAATATCACAAATTCACTATATTCATGTATAAAAGAATAAAAAAAAATTAAAGGTAAGGAGCTGTGGTGATAACTCAATGCTTAAAGCTCTTGCTGTGCTACTACCAAAAGGACCAGAGTTCAGATTCCCAGATGCCACATAGGATGTTGTTGTGTGTGGAAACTGTCTGTCATTCTTGCCTCAGAACAAAGAGACTGGACTCTTCCAAGCAAGCTGCCTTGGAAGACTAGCCCTGTCAGTGAGCTCTGGGTTTGATTAGAGACTCTGCGCCAAAACAATTATGTAGACTCATGATCAAGGATGATTCCTGATATCAACCTCTGGCCTCAACACAGAAACACACTTACGTGCAGATGTGCATATACATACTCATGTACCCCATGCACAAAAGCATATGAAAGCAAAAGAAAAAATAAAAGCTATTGACTTTTAAACTTAATGAATTAAGGAATGATATTTTAAGCATGCTGCTGCAAGCAAATGTATCAAATTACAAAGTGTAATATCCCTCACAGCATCCTATAAAGTGAAAAGTACAACAATAGGAGAAGTGTGAACACTAGGATTCCATTCATTGCATACAAACAGCATATGTGCATCATCATTGCCTTGAAAATTTTAGAAAATACAGCAAGAATCGCCAACATACAATTGTGCAATTATGTACAATTCATTTGCTTTTGACTTATATAATTTTTCCTTAATAGGCATGCCCCTTAAAGTCTTGCTTTAAGAAATAAACCTGTTTTATTTGCAATGTTGAATTTTGAACCCCTAACTTCTCTGATGATACACATACAGGCTCTTTACTATATCTCAGTCCAAGAAACAAGCATTTTTAATAATATTTTCTCATTAAGAAAAGTCAAAGGAAAACTTTTTAAAGGAAAATAAATTTTCCCATTCTATGACTATCTGAAGGCAACTGTATTAATGTTTTAAAGTATTTTCCTTTCACCTTCTTTTTAAGAATGATTGCTTTTTTTCCCACATAGTTTTGATTATACTTAATTGGGCTTTTGAGACCAGTACTAAACCTTGCCTGAGGGAGAAGTTTTCATGAAAGATTTTCTTTTATGCAGTTGGGAGGTTTTTCTATAATTAGATCGAGTGAATTTAAGCTTCAAGGGTATTCTTATGAAAGGGGAAACCACCTCTACTCAATCTTCAAGTCTTCAATCAGATCTGGTTTCCTAAATCAATGATTCTCCTTAGGAATTTTGGCTGAATGGCCATTAGTAATCACACGAGACAGTGTTGCAAATACTCAGAACATTTATATATTAATTAAAATTAAGAACAAAGGTATTAGGACTCTTCTTAAAGAATCACAGTAGTGATGGCCAAGACGGACTGCTGGAATTCACACCCCAGCTCTATTGTCAGCTGTGCAATCAAAAGTTGGTTATTTAACTTTCTGTACCTTTCAATAAAACTAGGAAAAGAAAAGCATCTATCTCACCAAGTGTTGCAAGATTTAAGTGAGGTGATAGGGGTAGTATGGCATAAAATAAAATAAATACCCAATAAATGTTAACTTCTATTATTATTCATTGATTACAGTTAGCATGGAAATGCTACAAAAGGATCAGCTGTTTAGAAGCGCATAGCTTCAACAATTCACCACTGAACAAACATATGCTTTGTACAGAGATGTCCTGCATGTAAAGAATACAGCCTCGGGCTAGTATATATACTAGTATACATTCAGTGTTGTTTCAAAGATTGGATCCCTTCCCAAAGTAACTCATACTTAGGAGATAGAAAAAAAGTGACTATGGAAGGGGAGGGCCGTTTGCTGGTTTGTTCTTTACTTTTTGTTTTCTGTATAGAAATGCACAAAAGGAAGGAAACAAGACACTTTTTTAATAATTTCCTCATCCTTCAGTTACAGATGTTTTTCTTCATTAATTCAGTGACTTTGACAGAGCACTTAACACAATTTTAATAACATTACCATGTCTATAACCAGTATTTATGTGTACTAGAGGGGGACAGGCAGTAGTTAGTGGTGTATCATCTTATCTCCAAGCCAACCCAGTAGTCTCATTTATATCCATGCTGTTGCAAGGACTCTGGGATCCATAGATCCAGAACTGTATAGAGATAGTCTGGTATGGATAGTATCAGTGAACAGGACCCATCTGCAGCAGTAGCACATGTATGTAAAGCCACGTGGTCCCATGAGAAATTAGCTACATGCTGACTTCTCCTTAATTCTAAGGCAATTTGGGGACATAAGCCAAGATGCCATTTGCCCACTTAGGACTCCTCCTCTTCCCTCAAACCCCAAGATAACACCACAGTCTGACTAACTCTATATTTTTTGGAAGCCAAAGGACTCAATGAGGAAGAAAGTGAGCAAGACTTAACCAGTATCTGTGGGCAGTAGAGTTGTAAATAGGGACTGGAAGTTTCTTTCATAAATCGGTTTCATGTGAACTTCTGTCTTGAGGGGTGCTACAGAGAGAATGGAACACAAGAAGAAAAGAAAGGCTCTTCCTCCTACTAGTTGTTTTCTCAACTCTACAAGTATTACTGCTTTGGGGGCTCCAGCACTGAGGTATCCACTGTGCACCCCAACTCCACTCTTTGCTTCTTCAGCCCCATTAGGTGCTTCTGGGGTTCTTGTCTTACTTGGTCAGATGTACAGTGATGCTGCATTTCTCCATCTGAACGCGTGGTCACCTAGTTGGTAACCAGTGTTGAACAATTAGTTATTAACAGTTTCTTTTATGCTGTGTCTATAAAAGTCATGCATGAGCTTTTCACTGTTTTCGAAGGTGGATTTCCAGAAGTAGAATTATCAGGTTAGAAAATATGTCTATATATTATATAAATATGCAAATATATATTTCACACACATCTGCTAAAATTCATGAAATATAGGTTTCCAAAGGATTTGTGAATCATTTCCTTTCAGTAATGTAGGAAATACTTATGTCATTCTTTTCTTTCTGTTTTGGAGAGGGGATTCTGGTCCCTCTAGAGACTTACTCCAGTAGGTAAAGTAAGCACCCTACCACTGAGCTATCAGCCCAAACCTACATCATTTTTGCTAACTAATTCTATAATAACACATGGCTTTCATAAAATTATGTACTAAATTCCATTTTGTTTTTGTTTGCCTACTTACACTCTATTAGCATGGCTTATAATGTTTCATGAATTTTGAGACTTAAGATCATTTCCAGTCATTTGGTTTTCCAATGTTTGACATCAGTAGTCTGGTGGGTTTTATATTTTAAGTCCGGCTCACAAAGGGAGGGAGATTCTGGAATATGCTTTTTCTTCCAGCTCTGGAAGTCAAAAGAGCAACAGCTGCAATTCAAACACTGGTCTCCAGATACTTTCAGAAAACAAATTTATATATTTTAATAAATAGCTCAATAAATGAGACAGAACTTGCAGCTACTTATTTTCCTAAAAACAGTTAAATCAAGCTTCTACTGGATTACAAATAGGTTTTAAAGTTCATTAATATAGAAAACTGCATTAATTCTGATCAGATTTCTTGCCAAATCACCATATGACTACTAAAATATTCTCACTTTCTAATTCTAGATTATTATTATTATATTTTCTCTGCATAAAGATGACTATTTTTAACTGTCACTCTTGCTTTTTAATCTCAATTTATCTTCTCTAGCTCTGTTTATTTAAACAAGGAGTCACTTTAAACTGATAGTAGGATATTTTTGGTAACGTGGGGTCATAGTCTAGGAGATTAGATTCTATTCTTAAAAGTATCAAAAATCTATATTGTTTTGAAAATCAGTTATAGAACAGCAAATGGTGTGACCCAATCCACTTACTTCTTTAGGCACAAATCTCCATCCTTATATAATGACTAGCATCTGAGTGTGTGCTCATACTGTGTCCCCCTGGAATGCAGAGGTCAGTGACATGGAAGGAGTTATTAGGTGCAACTTCTGTACAAATCCTTGGCCTTTCTGCTTCCCTGCCTCCAAGAAGAAATGGCAATACAACAACCTGGGCCATTCAGACCATGCTGTGACCTTAGCAAACAGAAACCATATGCAGACAGCAGCACAGCAAAGGAATGGTACTGCTTCCTGATACCTCATAGATCTAACATATTTATGGCAGAGTTTCCTTCACCCCATCCAACTGCCTACCTTCAGATTCTTTTAACATGAGATCAAGCTGCATAGCCTGAGTATCTTTTGCATGATGCAAGAGGCCATGTGTTATTATTGAAAGAGGTTTATAATTATTGTTTCCTTCTCTCACAATTGGTTTGCAGTAGTACACTTCAATTTAGAGGCTATACATAAATACAGGATATTTTATTTTAAAAGAATAATTAGATATTCTAATGGGGGATTTGAGAAATTTATTTACCTTCTTTAGGTAACATCTGCAAAACTAATCATCAAAACCTTTGTGAAATGAGAATAACAGGAATTATCTACTTGGCCAAATTCTGTGTGTGTGTGTGTGTGTGTGTGTGTGTGTGTGTGTTCAAATACTCAGTAAAACCTTAAAAGAGTCCATACATATTGGCTGCTATCCAATTAGATGGATTACATGAAACCAAAGTTATATCATGGTGGCTAAAAATAGTTAAGTTAAAGATAAACCAATGAAAGTCATTGTGAGATTTTTCACAGGATTTCAGTAAATATTATATTCCATTATAATATATTGCATTATAACCTTCTTATAAGATGTATAAAACTGGTTTTCATCAAAAGTATAAGTAGTTCATGAAGATTAGAAAACCAATAGTGATGTGTTTTGAGAGAAGTCTGGAAGTACAACAAATTTCATCTCATAGGACTCCATGCTGTGCAAGGACCAACAGGGACGTTTTATAAAAAGTAAAACCTCACTTGCATTTTCATACATATATGCATATTTGAGGAGTTTGGTTTCACCGACGTCAACATGCACTCCAGCTGTTCATGCATATTTTTGTGTGACTCTGCATTTTCCTTGGAGATTAAATTGGACTCAGAAAGAGATCACCCTTTCCAAAATAGGCAATTTGCTTTTCAATATGTTGCATAACAGGTACTCTAAAGGCAGTGAGGGACAGAAGCATGAACAGGGGTGGGGGAGGGGGAGGATGACCCTAAAGAGTCACAGGGTACCAGATCTGCTGAGCAGGAGCTGAAGGTAGGAAATAAATATGCATCTAGATTCAGATATGTTCTGTGACACAGGACAGAAATTCATATGTTGTAAATTTTTAAAAATCAGAGTTCTCTTAAAGATTGTCAGAACCCTTCCTTTCAGCTATACTTTGAACCATTACTCATGCACACACATACACACACACCCTCACACACCCCTCACACTTAAAATGTATGAGCCCAGTTCCCCATACTGAACATTGAATTTTTCATAGTTAATAGATCTGGATGATCTTTTCTTGCACTGATTCTAAAGATTATGTATTTTTCATACACGTGCACACACACACACACACACACACACACACACATACACACAATATATGAGCCCAGTTCCTTATATTGAACATCGAATTTTTCATAATTAATAAATCTGGATGATCTTTTCTTGCACTGATTCTAAAAATTTATTATACATTTTTTAAAGTTCCACTGATACATTATTAGAGTTGGCTCAAATACTTCACTCTGTGTCCAATACTCAGCTTAATTACATCAACCAGTTTCAGTGGCTGCCCAGTCCAAGCCTTCTGAGAGTAACAGAAGCCTGCAGGCCATTACAGCTCCCTAAGAGAAGACATTCTCACCCAACTACCAGTTTGGCATGAGCAAAGCACAAAGGATGTGCTCACTCAGAATAAAGAGAAACAACCAGGCAGCTATGCTGAGTTGCTGCCCAGATTCCTGTTGTCTCACGTCCCTCCACCAGACTACACCAACATGCTCATTTCTTAAAATTATGCGCTTTGCTGAGTACAGAAATAATCCTCCAAATTCTCTGCTTTAGAAGTAAGATAGGCTAACTGAAATTTTGTTAAACAATTGTCAGCAGTAGATATTTCAGTTACTTGGCTAAATGCACAGATTGATAAGTGAGTACTTGAGAAAGGTTCTATTAGGTCTTATTTCCAAAGAATTTCACAAAGAATGCATACCCAAGGTATTATAAACTTCTCTGAAATAAATTCCTATAATTTAGTATATACATTAGTTCATGATCACGAGTCAAGTGAAAAAAACTATTCAAAAGTTGCCATATGTAGAAACAATTATAATTAAATGATTAAAGAAACTATTATGGGTAAACATTACCTTATTTATTCATTTCAGAGATGGGTTTCTGAAAAAAGTGATGAAGCTATATAGCTATAAACAAGGAAAGACTTGCTTGCAATGCTTGCAAATAAAATAAAACTCTTGTTATGCAATTTATGTATTTATTTATGTATTTATCACTGTCACAGCAGAGTGAAAAGGGACCAACTGAGGGGATGATGGGTAAAGATAATAGTAGCTCCTGGCTGTGTTCTCATGGGAGTCAACCAAGATTACACCAAGATTACAGTTATACTTAGGAATTTCAAAAAAGAAAAGTTAAAGCAATTATGTGGTGGGAACTATTCATTCACATTGAATTTCAGACATGAAGAGAATGAATCTCCACACTATTAAACTCACATTGTAGTGGAGAACACATACAGTAAGATAAATATGTAAAATTCGTTGTAGGTTGTTAAGTGGTAGGAAATCAGGGGAAAGCATTTCAGGTGCCATGAACAGGATATACAAAGGTCTTGAGATGAGAACACATTCAGCATGCTCTGAAGACACAATCAAGCTGTATGACTGGAAGAGCAAGAGGAACAGGAAGAATCAAAGAGGTAAAGGGGACTAGGTCATGTTGAACCTGGACATTGTTGTTGGACTTAATGTTTTCCTTATGGATGAATAGGACAGCTGTGATAGCTGCTAACCCTCTGACTCTTGATTCTGAAGATATCCTTCAATATTTTACATGATACCAGGGAGGAGACAGTAAATCATGCTTCCCATTAGTGAAATGGCTTCCTGTTAAGTTTTACCACTAGAGAGGAACAGAGGGAGAAAGAAGGCAAGAGACAGAACAGATACACATCTGCCTGTTCTCTCCTGTTCTTATCGGTCAGTAGTAGCTGATAGCTTCAACACATGACCTTATCTGGAGATTTCTAGGAACAACCAACTGGCACTTCAAAGCAGAGAACCCTCTTCAGAAAGAGGAAGGGATTAACTGGCCTCTCTACCTCCATGTCCTGATAATTTTATCTCACCTATCTCTCATTTCTAGGACTCTCATAAGCATTGGATCTCCCTTCAGATACTTTAGTATCTTGGTTTACTCCAATCCTCCTTTTGTGTTCCCTCTGCTTGAACCAATGGCAACCCATGTTACTGATTCTCCACTTCAATATCCTCTACTCAAAATGCTTGCTATGTCAAGGAGTATTGCCAGGAAACTCTGAAAGATAAAATTGTGGAACTGTTTCAGGCACAACCTTGGCTTTATTGCTGAATTCACTTTTAATAGAAAGAGGATACTGATCATGGCTGTGCATGCAATACAGAAAATCGTCAGTATCTGAGGAAAATTGGTTCCATGGCCCCTGTATATCCCAGTATGTTCAAATACCCTTTCATAAAATGGCAGAGAATTTGCATATAATTGGTACACTTCTTCCCATTACCTTAAAATTATTTCTACATTACTGACAATGGCTAATATAATATAAATGTCATATAGATAGTTGTCATACTACATGTTTTTGGGAATGATGACAAGAAAATGTCAGTGTGTTCAGTGCAGACTCAGGGTTTTTCCACACACGTTTTGCATCTGAAGATACAGAGCTTATGTCTATGAAGTGCTGATCATAACTAGTTAAATTACTCCCTGTGGTTTCTTGGGATAAAATGTTTATTAAAAATAAGTATAGGCAGGACAAAATAACTATTAAAGTTGACAGATATAGTATCAAAGGTGATCTTTATGACTGTGAGATTGAGCAGCTTCTAACTGAAGTGGAACCTCACAAAAGTAAAGTTTCCTAAGAGTTTGGCAACCTCAAAGCTTCTCTTGTGATAACAGAAGAATGTTTTATCTGTTTATCAATATATTTAGTTTAGTTTGTATGCAACAAGACAGATGTTGCTGGAAATTAAAGTTAACACTTGGGTACTTATGTTAATTTCAGAGTTACAATGGAAGCAGTGATTTTTTGATTTTCCAGTTGTCCTGAGTGAAGATTAGAACATTAATTGAGATGAGATGGGAACATCTGGGTGGATAACAAATAATAAACCTGAAAGTTCCAAATCTGAGTTTAGCAGCTCTCAGCCTCCCAGATGGATGGATGACCTAGGCCTCCTCCAGCTTCTGCCTGCAGCCATGCTGTGTCCACCATGAAAGACTATATCTCTCCTCCAGAACCAGCTCTTGGTTACAATTGACAGAGACTAACCTAAAACAGAAGACAGAAGAAGGAGGAGAAAAGAAAGGGTAAGATGAAGTAGAATAGAAAGAAGAAATAGAACTAAGAGAAGGAAGACAAAAAAGATTATGGCAGTGATGAGGACAAAGACAAAGAAAAAAAATGATAAGATGAACATAGTTAGAAGGCAAGATGTCTAGAAGCTGATTGGATCTTGGACACAGACTCCTTACTTCCAGAAGGATTAGTACTATAGTTCCCCAGGCCTGGTTCATGTGCCTAGTCCTATTGCAAAAGGGCTGGCTCAGTTGCTAAACTCTAATATATCAGAAGAAAAGAAGAAAATCCCACCACAGCTCACTACACAGAAGCGGAAATTAAGAAGTATAGCAGCTCCTTCTTTCATGCCTTTTGGTTCAAAAACAAGAATATTTTTAGGTGGTACGAATACTTTGCTACAAGTCCAGATGCTACAAGGAAAAATAGTGTTCTTTGAGCACCTCTCTATTAATGAGTATTGTACTCCCTGTCTAACTGTTATCACAAGCCTGTGATATCAGTCTTCTCACCTTGATATTAATGTCATCTAATCCTCCAAAACTGTTAGGATTCATTCTGGGTTTGGGATTACTATGCAGTCCATAATCATATTTTGGTCTACATAGCAGGTGTTCTGGTTAACTCTGAAATTAACTTCCTCTCAAAAGAAAACACTCTAGCATTGACATTTTCCTTGATCCGGAAATATGCTTATATATTGACCAGCACTCAGTGCGTGCCATGTGCATAAGCATACACTGCTGTTCACACATACATTAGTGTGCTGCATCTGCTTTCTGGGAACTGATACTGGTAAACTTTCAAATCAATGGAGGAACATAGTTATTGTTAACATTTATGTAAACTTAGATAATTGTCAGAAGCAAATGTAATAAGTTCTCAAAATTTAAAAAAGGTGTCAAATCTGCCCTAAGCCTAAGCCTACTTTTCAGTGAACTCTTGTGTTCTTGAAAAATATACCCTCTGATTGTATGAAGGTCTTTATTTCATCAGATTCACTTGTGCTCCTCTTTCAACAAGTTCAATGAGATCTTTTTCTTTTTCACAAGGATAAGCAGTGGAGCAATGTTTGGGTTTGTTCATGAACTGTGTGTATCCATCATACCACTACATCTCCTGAGACAGCGCAAAGATTCTACATTCGTAATCTTTGTGTAAAGCTCAGTAGCACCTATGTAAAAGCTCAAGTTGGAGGGATATGTTGTCACAGAAAGAAAATTCCTAGTTTCACTGGGGTATTGTGGGATTAGAGAGTAGCAAAAATTGAGCTGCAAAACTGCTTCTGAGAAAGAAGATTCACACCATGGCAAAAGGGGATCACCAATGTGATAGTGGTATGGGTATCAAGGAGACAACCAACAGCTTTCTGATTCGATTCAAGACTTGCTTATTAGAATGGTACACATCCCTGTTACTGTAAACTAGAACAAGAACCTAAGAAAAGAGAAGGAAATAGATCAATAGGGAAGACAGCCAATAAGCCTATAGGTAGGAAGACAATACATCAAACTACTCTGTAGGTAGCTGTGATTATACCCACAGAATGGGAACTTACAGTGGAAATCTTTGGGTCTAAAACTGGATGAGTGAAGGGAAATGCACATATCAGTGGGATGGCCTGAATTATTAAAATGTGATATACCACGGAGGCCTAAGCCCCCACAAGAATTGACAAATCAGAGCGAATCTTGGAGTGCATAGAAACAAAGAGGCAGAAGGATGGAAGGAAGAGAGAGGGAGTGGTAAAGAGAAGAGAGGATATGGGAAGGAGGTGGGAGGCAAGGAAGCTGGAATAAATAAATACTCAATATGTTTGTAAAAGTAGAAAAAAATAAAAATTTAGAAAAAGAAAGAAAATTTATATAATTACTCTAAAGATAGCAAGGATTGATAATGTGAACAGACTCACAGGGATCTTTGATTGGGGCTACTTGGTCCCTGAAGAAAACATGTAGACAGAATTCTACATGTTACATAGTCAGTATAATAGAACTCCAGATTCAATGGACAGAAACATGATGAGTATTCCGTTTCTTACCTACCTGTCAAATATAAGCCAATTCCCAGACCCTGGAGTTTCTTTGAATTACAGGAAGACTGGGATCTGGGGAAGTAAGTATTGGATAGACCACTTTTCTGGCATACTTAAAGTCCTGAGTTGATACCCAGTAGTGCTGAAAAATGATTCAAATGGAAAAATTAGATCCTGTGAGCAAGAGTAAGGATCCTGCAACCACAGCCATGCATATGCTGCAAAAGTTTTCTAAACCTTCCTGAAATCTGCCTGTGTAATGAGAGGACTATGTGCCAGGTCACACTGCTACTAAATTGGAGCACTGGGCAAAGGCGGATGGGGGAGAGAAAGCCAGGTGTGTTTTCTTCCTTGCATATGCTTCTCAAGAAGCATTGGCTGCAGCTCCTCCCTTTGAGAGATACTGTCCATTTCTGCATGTCTAGGATTTGAGCTGCCCTTGAACACAGTGTAGACGACATTGTGAGAATGCTAAGCCTAATTCTCAAGAGACTGTTTGCTTCTGCTCTCTCATGGAATCTTACCACTGTCGTGGAGAAAAGCCCATGTTTCCCATGTAAAGAATGAGGACACCTGGAAGATAAACAGTCCACACAGTCAAGGTCACATGACAGGAACCAAAGACCAGCAGAAGCATCAGAGCAGCTGACCACATATATGAGTCAATACACTTCATTGCTGTATTCTATTCTTTATTTTCACCCTTTTGACTTTATTTAAAGGTTTTTAATGAAAATATGACTGAAGAAGAAGAGAATTTAGCTACCGTCACTCAGATATGATACATGATACTTGTTAATGCATTCTTCTACCTGGGAGAATATGATGAGTGACTTCACTAAGTGAAAGATCCTGCTAGATAGAAGCACAAAGTCTTAAATATTTTGTTGCCCAGAAGTCAAATATATGTGTAGTGGAGTAAAGACAAGTAGCCAAAAGGAAGTTCTCTGATTCTGAAGCAGGATTTGGGATTAACAAATTGTAATTATCTAGTTACCCTTGCCAGCTTGATTCTTTCCAGGTCCTACTCTAGTGTTCATGAAGAGAGAGGCAAAAGCTGCTTCCTTCCTGTCTTTCTTTGTCAGCATCACCCTGGAAGTAATGCTGGTATACACACCTGTGCTGGGCACATGCTCAAAGGAGTCTGTGGCATGTGGCCTTGGCTCCTCCCTTTGAAGAACAGAAACAGCTTTGCAGTGCTTGTCTTCTAAGCTTTTTGTTTCCACAGATACTGCCCCTTCTGCTCTCTGACCCAACAGTGGCAGTTGTCACCTGCAGTTGTTAATTTCCATATAACCCTTTTGCTCTTTCATATATCCAGCCTCTGTAGAAAGTTCCCTTGACTTTCCAGTGTCTTGTATTTTTCTAGTCAGCCTGATTGTTTATATTAGAATCAACTGAAAGGGCAGACCAGTTAGACTACTTTTAGAGGAAATAAGTGAAAACAGAATATGCTTGGGAGTGAAGAAGTGGATAAACTAGGCATATTTTTTGAAAAATATCAATATGAGATCTATAAAGAACACAGAGGAGAATTTTGAGGAAAAGGAAAGAGTGTGAGTTATGTACTGACACATCAGGAGCTTGGAATAGATGAGAAATTTTTAGTATTAATGTTGAACAAGAATGAAGATAGTGATCATGAATTTAAAAGTGAGACAAATTAACATTGCTGGATGGTTTTCTACAGACATGGTTCTGTAGTGATTTTGTTTAAGAAATGTTAGGTGCTCTGGGAGAAAAAACATGAAATCATGGTGACCTGAAATAATAGGAATTTACATTTCAGTAACATGAAGTTTAACAGCAATGGAACACTATAAGAGTGAACTCCTATGTTGTACTACTGACTCTCAGTGATCTTAGCTGGTAGAAACTAATTGCTGCTTTTCAAAGTTATATTTGTCATTGCCACCCTGTTATTAAGTTAAGGGAAATAAGTGTTGAAGAGCACAAACAATTTTATTTCTCAGCCTGTGCTACACAGGGAGACTCTGTTTCAAAAAAAAAATCTTAGGGTCATTTTGTCAATGTGCAACAAAAAATGAGAAGCACATTCTAGTCCAAAGCATATGCAAGAAATTATTATAATGTGCAGGATTTTGAAGTGGATAAGAAGAAAGGACGTGATGTAAAGGAAGCCATGCTGTATTGGCTGAGTATCCAGTGCTGAGGATTGTTAGAGATGTCATCCAAGTGACCACCAGTTGCAAGAGAAGAGGTGCTGGATGAAAAGGACAGTGTCCAAAATTGAAATTTTGGAGGAACTGTGGTGCTAGCATTGATGAAGAGGACACAACCTTTAAAGGTGGAATGTGATGCAGATTGCAGGAAAGATCGTTGGGAGGGAGGGAGACAATGTGGAAACTGAGTGTTTGGCTACTGACAGATGACCTACACAGATGAGAAAATGTTGAAGAGGGCAATAGCACCCAGGTGCTAAAAACTCTTGAGTAAAAAAGAAAAGACTTGTAAAAACTAAGGACAGTGGATGGCTTAGAAAACAAGTTAACAGGGGAAAAGCCTTGGCAGTTGGTGTTTGGCAGTAAGGATGGAGGACATGCCAGGACTTAATCTCAGGTTCACTTCTGTACATCAAGAACAGTCTGAACACTCAGGGAGGAGAAACACAATTCAGGAGCCACCACTTTTTTTAAAATGAGGACGAAAATTAATTTATAAAATCAGAAGATTTTTAAGAATTATTTTAGGTTAGCGCATGAAGTAATGGGTTTCATTATGAAATATGTGTGCATATTTTCCATTGTATTTCATTCTCTATTCTTTTCTCTCCTTTAAGATTTCTTCTTCCCTGTTATGATCACCTTTCTGGTTACATAACATATAAGCACCACTCTCGTATACATATAGATATACACATGCGTGCGCACACACACACATACCATTTATATCATGTCAAACATGTTATCATTAAATCATACTAAATCAAGAGTCCACTTCTAGACTCTAGATTCTAGAAAAGTGTCTCACAGAAAAGTGTGTGTGAGACTCTACATTTTCTTTTGTCTTTCTAAGTCATGCAATTCACTTTTTTCTTTATGACAAAATAAAACATTGGATATGTACCACATTTTCTTACTGAGGAACATACAGACTCATTCTGTTTCCAGGATATTATAAATTATGCTTCTACAAACATGGATATATAAGAATGTTTCTGGTATTTTGAGTTAATGTCATTTGGGTATATATGCTGGAGTTATGAACTGGAAGAACCGGAACCTGAATTCACTAGAAATCTTTAGTATCACTGTTGCACAATAATGAATATTAGTGAACATAAATTTAAAGGTGAGACCAATTATCATAACTATCTATGTTTTTGGTAAATCCAGGTAAATATCTGGAAGTTCTATTTTTAGGTTTTTTTTTTTTGAGTATTGGAAATATTTAATTTTTTTAAAAGATTTTGAAAGTGTTTTCCAGAATTTGAAGATCTACACCTGGGAGAAAGATATTCAAGATGTTCATTTTTATTCATGCATACCATCTATCATTATTTCTGCCTAACCATTACCCAAAGTATTACCCAGGTGCCTTGAAAAGTCTGTGAATACAGCTTCTGTTGTAATTCTACAGTTATCACAGACACTTAAATGTTAAATTCAAACTTGAGCTATGTTTTACACATGAGAAAGATACATATAAAGCATGAAGCATATTTAGGGTCACAGGAGAACTTGCTGTTTGTGCTGACGTTATTAAGCCTCTAAGTATATCATTTTCTTTGTGTGGTCTCCAGTACACCCATGAATAGTCATTCTCTAAGATTAACAGACTGTAAAAGTTCAGAATCAAAAGAATAGTTATTCAAGAAGGAGGGAGTCATACAGTAAAGTTAATGGCAACATTTATTGAGAACTTTTTGTACAACAAAGCTGTGTTCAGAGAACATACTACAAATATGCATGTATTTCATTCTCACCACAGTCCCTTATGAAATAGGTACTCGATTGTCCCTGTTTCCCGGAGAAATCGCGGTGCAAAAAGGTTATAATTATTTGCTCTAAATGCCAGCTAGAGGCAGATCTCACAATCTGTTCCTGGCCATTCGGTGCTCACAGTTTTAACAAGACCCCCATGATAAATTCTAACTTAAACTGATTAGTGCATCTCAGAGCAAAACAAGCCAAGGAACAAATCTGTTTTTAGAATTATGGCATGGAGATGATTGTTGATGGTAGCAAGAGCTGCTTTAGTGGGGCACATGCAAACCTAGTGCACAAGACTGGCAAGAGTATCTTGAACAAAGCATGGGGAAATAAAAAGTTCCTCAAAACACTTTGGATAATGGAGATTGTTGAGTGTTAAGGTTAGGAGAAGAGAAAGAAGACGATGGAATTAAAACTGAATCCAAAGAAAGTTCTCTTATTATTGTTTTGATTTGAGGTTGAAGGAATCATTGAAGGAAAAAAAAGTACATGGGGAGGCAAAAAATAAATGAGATTATTAGGACTTTGGAATATGTGTCCAACACATTATTGACCCCACAAAGTCTAGCATGGACTAAAGGCACTCCTTGGAGGCTAGGGACTGACAGTCACAGTAGTGTTCCTAAGCTTAAGGGGAACACAGGAAAGGCTTCTGGGAAATGCCCCTGGGTCCTTGCACCTCATCGGAGAGGAGGACACAGAGGAGAATTTGGCATGCACATTAAAGGATGCTCCAGGGATTGGGGGGAAGCCACTGGGGGGAGGCACTGGGGAATGGAGAGGGAGGGGAGAGGGGAGCAGGAGGGTCGGGGGAAGGTGGAGGGAAGGAGGGGACCGGTGTACCTATTAAGTTTGTATGGCGGAAATAATAATAAATAAATAAATAAATAAATAAATAAATAAATAAATAAATAAATAAATAAATAAAGAGATTATCCATTTCCCAGGCAGATGGGAGACTTTGAATCTTGGGCTTTAGTGGACAAACTGACCCATCGCAAAGGAGGTGATAGTCATCTTTCATGTGAACAGAAGAGAAAGACAGATACCCTCTTACCCTTACCTGAAGAAAAAGTTGCAAACATTGGATGACTTCTATTCCCTTCTTATAGGAAGTAAACTAACCTAGGTCCAAAAAAATGATGGCTCTCACATGGTGTAAGTTTAAGCCAAAAAAAAGTATAGAATGTGCCAATATTTGATATTAATGAATTGAATATTCAAGTAGTATTAGTGACCTAGATGGCCATTCCTGTCTCCTGTATTATCACCTGCCAAAGATACAGCAAATGAACTCCTTTCAGACTTTGCTATGTTAAATAAATGTATAGAAAAAAGAAATCAAAGTGTATGCTTATGTTGGGGGGGAGGGACAACTGAAATAATGGAATCTAAGCTAAGAGGGCCGTAAAAAGAAGTATTTAAGTTACACTTAGGGTTATGGTTCAAGTTAAGGCAAGGGCTGGGTTGGGGCAGAGAGGAGAGCCAGATGGCTGATGGCTTTTGGGAGGTGAAAGAATAGCTGAAAGGAATTAGCTGAAAAACAGGAATTAACTGTGGTCCCAGGACTTTGCATTTTCTTGAGTTCAGAATTAGTCCTAAAGATGAACTCTGGGTTTAGAGACCCAGGCTCACCAACAATCAGGTGAAAGAGCATTGAAGGGTGATTCCCCATATCACCCTGAGATCTCCACAGGTACCAGTGAGCACTTGTGGACGTACACCCCCACATACATGTTCACACCCACATGAAACACACACACGCTACTGCAAGCACCTTCCCATACACATACATCTGAAAACAAAGCAAAATAAAACAAAAATAATAAGCATCAAAGTGAAATAAGAAGCATATCACTTGTGTGATGAAGCAGGTTTCCCATGAGCCTGGAGCTCGACAAGGTAACTGAGGGAATCCAAGAAGACAAAGCCTCCTTTCCGCCCGAGGTGCTCATGGTCCAGGGAGGACACACTGCTCCTCAGGAGGTGACATCCAAAGTAACCATAATAGGACTTTGCATGACCTGTGCAATGACTGACGTATCAATGATCCCCCCCCCAAAGTCTAGCATGGATCACAGGCACTAGGATCCTTAGAGGCAAGGGATTAACAGACACAATAGTGTTCCCATACTAAACAGGAGCACAAGAAAGAGCTGTAGGCAATGATACTGAGTCCTTATACCTCACTAGAGTGGAAGATGCAGAGGGAAGTTTGATATTCACACTAAAGGATGCTCCAGGGATTGGAGAGAGGAGAAAAGGGGGGCACTGAGAAAAAGGACGGAGGCGATTGAAAGGGAAGGGAAAAGAGGGGGGGTGAGCAAGGGGGACCGGGAAGGGGTGGAGGGCGGAAAGAGACTAGGGTGCCTATTAAGTTTGTATGAGTGGGTAAAATAAATAAATAAATAAATAAGGAATAAAAGAAGACAAAGCCTGAATGTGACCTAGGAATGAAGGAGTCAATGAAATGCAGATGACTGAGGGATGAGAGTTGGGAGGGGTGACAGAAAGAATGGGAAGGCCTCACAGCACAGAGAGTGCTATCCTAGAAAGTGGGGAAAACTTGTCTGGAAGCTGCCACTGGAACTAAGAAAACATGCATCTTCCTTCTGGATATTTAGTGTATAGTGTATAGTGATGAAGGAAAAATAGTGGCCATCCCCTGAGGACTGCATAGAAAAGAAAAGAAATCAAAGTGTATGCTTGTGTTGGGGGGGAAGGGACAATTGAAATAATGGAAATAATGGAGAGACTTGGGGGCCAGCTGTGCCAAAAGTAGACGTCATGACTAGAAGTTGTAGTGGAATTTTTACGTCATGAAATGGGTCTTTTAGGGGGTCCCAGTTATCTAAGAGGGAAGAAAGGAAGAGGTATTAGAATAAGATCAAGAGATAGATAGACACAGCGAAATGAAGTACAAATGGAACTTTTGCTTTATTTCCATAGATATCACTGAGTTCTCGGATATTTGTCCAATGAAACAGGACTTAAAAGCCTGGCAAGGTTTGAAATCAATTGATCTGGCCAGATGGCTGGTTGTGTAAGGTGCTTATTGTCAAGCCTGATGGTCTAAGCCCTGCAACGCATATGGTAGAAGGAGAGAACTAACTCCATAAGATGTCCTCTGATCTCCACATGTGTGCTGTGGCATACACACACATACACACACACACACACACACTCATGCATACAAGATAAATAAGTATAAAAAGATTTTTTTTTTTAAATTGGAAGTCCTGAGTTTAGTCTTGATGATTTTTTGGAAGGAAGTGAAACAGAAAGACTGACATGAAAGCTAACTCCTTGCTTTGTTGCTTTGGTCACAGAACACTGGGCTTTGAGTAGATTAACAGCCCCAGCCCTGCCAGCATGGTCAGCATAATATTTAACTAAATATTTATTGCTTTGGATGCAATCTGTTTTTACACATATTGTTCTGCATTGTATTTGTTTATTTACTTATCTCCCTTATTAGGCTGTGAGTTTCCAAAAGGCAAAAACTGAATCTTATCTTTTTTATCCTTAGTACTTGGCTAAAGACTTGCTCACTTAATCTTTGATCCAGCAACTTTAAGCATCCCATTTCTGTTCCAAATCCATTGCACCCTCTACTATTCAATAGAGCTTATCAATGCTGCACACTGCTTTGTTAACTTGTACATTCTTTCAAAAAATAATTGAATGCCTAAATGTAGAGGGAGGTTGAGTACAAACAAGAGGAAGAATGTGGAAGCACTACTTACTGTGTAGGGATCAGTGATAAGAGAGAGAAAGGAAACCAATTAGCATTCCATTCATTATCAGTGGTTTTCAATTGTGTTATGATGACCTAGATAGAAATTCCCATAAAAACTAAATAGTGAAAAAAACAAACAAAAGAAGAATAACTGCACAGCTTAACTGCATTTGTTTCTTGAGTTCTTTAAAAAAATGATTTCCATAGTAAAATGACTTGAATTCTTACCTCTTAGAGCTGATATTTTACAATGAAATACCCATTCTCTTGTTCACAATGTTGTTAATTTCATTTACTTGTCCAAACCCAATCACAGCCTCAATTTGAATAAGCTCTATTGAATGATCCCTTGTTACAAGTTATATCTTTGAGTGAAAAACTTGCGTGTATCTTAATAATAAAGATAAAAAATAAAAAATTCATAAATTCTTCACAGTCCCTTACCTCACACTTCCAAAATTCGAAAACCTTTAAAGACTGAAATTATATGCAAGTGTTTATTATTTGAAAGTATGCTTTGGACTGACATGAAGCTATCTATGGTGTTTATTTCTTACTTTGTACGAATTTTCACATCCATTTCAAGCAGAAATACTAATACTTTAATTAGGAATACTGTAATTCAGTGTGTGATTTATATGTGCCACATTGTATTATTATTGTAAAATCCAAGCAATTATGAATGCTAAGGCACAAGCATTAGAAAGTGAATTTGAAAACATTCGTCTGTGATCTATAGATCTGTTGTAACTATACAAACACTACTGTGAGTATACAATGAAGTTCCACTATGTTGGCACATTTAAAATTTATTTGAACCTAGACATATTTTATCATTAGTGTACTGCTGTATCAACAAGGGGAAGAAGGGCATCTCCTCTTTGGTGAGGCAAAATGGTATCCTTTTCCCTTTACACAGACAATTTAGGGGTTCAGGAGTCAGGATGTGGAGCGCTCCCACCACCCCAGGAAGTCTTTTCATGTCATTTGCAGATAAATGCCTTTTCAGCCACGGAAGAATGGAAACATATACTTCTTTCAGCCTGGTTTCTCTCTTTCTCAGCATGACCATGTGGCTATTCTTCCTCTTTCTTTCTATCTGTGGTCTGTGCCTCTTTCTTGTTCAGCAGGACCCAACAATGGTTCCGTGTATGATGTTTCATAATTTACTTATTCACCTGTTCATGGATATTTTGTTTATTTCCTGACAGAGCACTGTGAGTAAAGTTGCAATGAAGGTTCATGTATAAGTCTTTTGTGTATTTTTGTCCCTTAGTTAGATAACTAGAAGAGGATTATTAGATTCGTTTCTTTAAAAAAATGGTGGGAATATTTAACTATAAGAATTTACCCATCTATATAAAAGGGTTTTCCATTTTACACCCCCACTAATAGTGTAAGAGTGTCCTTATTGCCACATATAGATAGTATCTTCAGACTTTTACTTTTTTAATTTTAGCTAAACCAAGAGGTATGTTGTTTTTAGTTTGTATATCCCTGATGACTAATGAAACACAGCATCTGCTTATAAACTTTTTGTGAGGTGTTTGCTTAAGTCTTTTCCCATACTTTTGGTTTTGTTGAACTGGGAGTTCTTCTATTTTCTGAATCTAAGTCCTTTATCAGAGATACATGTTGAATATTACCTTTAGTCTATGACTTGGCCTTCCTTTTTCTTTTTTATGACTGTGTCTTACAGAGCAATTCTTTTTACTTCTACTTAACACCAAAGTATGTTTTCCTTTTTTCATTCTTTTGCTTGACTGAAGCTTTTTGTCCCAAAAATCTTTTCTTTCTTTACTATACCAGAGATGTTTTCTTCTGTTATAACTGTTCAAAAGTGAAATTCACCACCCTTTGAAATATTGAGGATCACTTGTCTCTCCTTTATTGAATGAGAAATCAGATCAAATATGTAGGCCGACTGGCCTGGAATCGATCTGTCTCCACCACAACCATGTTCACCTTTTACATGAGTTCTAAGTATCGGGACCCAGGTCTTTGCATTTGCAGGACAGACAGCTCTCTGACTGAGCCACCTTCCAAGCCTGCTATTTCCTAACTTTTAGATATTGCTGCAAGACATCATAACTTTGGTGAATGTCACTTATTGTGATGCTATCTATTTAGAGATTGTGAAATTGATCATTTTTAAAGGCAGTTTTCAAAGTAAATTATCCTAATATAGTCATTCAGAATGACATGTAGAATTTACAGGAAGTTAACTACATTTTGGTGGTAGGGAGAAAGGAGAATGCTCATACTTTGATTTATGTAGACATTCCTCAGCCTGGATGATATGCTAGCTTTTGCCACATCATATTCTAATCCTGTGTGAGTTAGTCATATGGTGACATAATTTCAAATTATTCACTTTTCCTTTTCCTAAACATATGCATCTTATTAGTGCTTACTATATAGTACTTTTCCATAAAAAAATAGATATTAGGGGAAAGAGAAATCATAAAGAAGATAAAGCCCCTGTTAGAGTTCCTGAAAACTAAAATTTCATTCATCTTCCCACCAGTTACTTTTCTGGTACTAGTACAGAATATTATCCTCAGTGTGATTAATAAGTTCTTTAAATATTTGTATTTTATTTATAATATATAAGAGCATCATGTAATTTTAATAATCAAACTGTTGCATTATACTTTATTAAATCAACAGAACAACAACTGTTTGTTCTATGACTTAAAAAAATTAACCTATTGGTCCTTAAACCTTAACACTTCTAAACTTCCAACACTTCAACATTATGTTTTGCATTATGTAAAGAAATGAAAATAAGAGGTCTTCCACAGAAAATTTCGGGGCCAGCAAAATATGTTCCAAAAAGGCTTGTGAGACTCTAATATTATCTGGTAAGAGAAAGAATGAAATTACCATTTGATAAAACCCAAGGAATATTTGATGGTCTCAGATAAAATGAGTGATCTCTCAAAGGAAAAGTACTTCACAGAAGCCGGAAACCGGGATCCCAAAGGGAGGAAGCTGGTACTAGAATATTTCACTTAATGACTGCATGACAAGACCATCACAGGTCATTTTTTATGGGTCATTTTCCTGTCAATTGCAGGGATCCTGGCCTTAATCATTTGTGTCAACACACACTTCCGTATAAAAACTTCCAACTTGATACAGATAATTCTGAGAAACACGATGTGTGCCCTGACAATTTTATGCCTTCCTTTTGACTCTGAATTTGCCAAGATCTTTCCTGTTAACTCCTTGGCATGAATGTTTTTACGTGTCTGTTACTGCTGCCAATGCTGGGGGTCATGCTGGGAAAATCCAACTTTTGTAAGGAAAATTACAAAGCAGTGTGGTCAGCATTAAATTTAAAGGAACATTAGTATTTCTAGATCAGATGCCTTGCTGCAGCGAGGCGTCTCATTGTTTTAGGCAGTTTTATTTTTCCTTCTTTTCCCAGCTTGGTAGGATTACTCTTTTCCCAATTCGCAATTCTTTCATAAACAAGACTAAACACAGTTCTTATACTGCTATATCCTATAAACTTTGAAAGAACAGGGTTTCTGAAAGAAAAATAAAATAATGGAACAAAATCTGTGTGTTCAGGGTAGCCAATGCAGCACTCTGAAAAGTAAATGTGTTCCTAGGGCTAAATGGCAGAGAAACACACTAAGCAGATGGCTGGTGATGGGGAGACCCAGTCCC
Organism: Typhlomys cinereus; assembly: GCA_023101885.1. NCBI lineage: Eukaryota > Metazoa > Chordata > Mammalia > Rodentia > Platacanthomyidae > Typhlomys > Typhlomys cinereus. Next base: position 2,277,441 of record JALPQD010000161.1, read on the forward strand.
AGGGCATTATTTCATGACATCTCTGTTACTTACTTGCACACAGCACCATAGGATTTAGGCTATGAAGATTTACAAAAACTGTTTTACTACAGAACTTAGGCTATGAAGAATTTGCAAAATCTGCTTTCCTCCATTATAGCCACTTCACTTCAATCCAGTGATTCTTAGGGTTTATTTATTTATTTTGTGTGCTTGTGTGTGTGTGTACAAAAGGACACTTCAGTACATCCTGCAGAGGCTCAAGGCTCCTGGATTGTTCTACTTCCTTATTGATTTGCTCTGAGGTTTCCCAGGCATTTCCAAGACTAGAATTACAGATAGCTGCCATATCCACCTGGCACTTTTACATGAGATCTGGGGATTAGAACTCAGGTCCTTTTGCTTGCAAGGCAAAGTTTTTAACTTCTGAACCATCTCTCCAACACTGCTTTTTTTTTTTTATTTCTGAGGGATGTGAAGAAAGACAAAACTATTCCAGCTGTTCCCTGTACCTACATACAGACCCAGGGAAGGGAGAGAGGTGGCAACATCATAGTAAGCAGCTTAGAAAACCATCTGTAGATGAATCCCACTGAAACTCTTATAAAAGGGATACTGTAACAGATAGTGCTAATATTGTCAGTGATTAAATCACTTATAACAGTCTAGGGCTCAAATAAATTTAATAGTTTATGAATAAGATGTAAATATGGTATGGGAAAGAGCCATTTATAAATCAGGACATTGCAAAAAAGAGGAAGAATCCTCACTTGGAATGAAGTGGAAGAAAAAAATAGCAAAGGGGGGAAAAGATAAGGAAAGAAATATTTTTATAATTTAATTTAGTGACTTATTAAGGGCAAAATGGAAAACAGCCCTAAGAAGCCATCCAATAAGATAAGAAATTAACTTTACAGAGGCATAATTTAATTATTTCTAAAGACTTGTCCATTAGCATTCCAGAAAAAGTCAAACAGCATTATCAATAAAGATTCATCAAATGGTCAAAAGATAAAACGTTTGCATTTAGTCAAATTATGAATGAATTAGTTGATCAGAAATATTGGATGCTTTCACTACTATCAACATTAAAAAAACTGTTCTGGTAATGACAAACTATTTGTCAGAGGTCTTAAAAAGTATAGAAGCTTGTGGAAGCTCATCAGGTAAGGTGCCCGCTTGCAACCCTGGCAACATGTGTTCCATGCCATCCCTGGACTGTTCACGTGGCAGAAAGAGGGAACTCACTTCCAAAAATGTAGTTCCCTGATCTCCAACCATGTTCCATGATACACATGCAAGCAATCTCTCTCTCTCTTTCTCTCTCTATATATATATATCACAAATAAAAGCATTTTTAAATTGCAAAAGAATTAAAATTCATTAAACAGTTGCTGAGGACACACTGTATAGCACTGCACTCAGTATGAAGTGCATGAATAACGAAGCTGCCGTTCTGCTAATAGACGAATATGCAGTGTCATAAAGGAACTAAATATCATGCACTGTAGGAAGCTGCCACAGTGACATGAAGAGAAAAAAATACATAAACAGGGAATTTTCCAGGCTATGTGGGGTTGTGGATGGGTCACAGTGACTCTAAATCAATGTTTCCACACCTTAAGTCCCATTTCTGATTGCATTCCTTTCAAACCTCTAAAACTGTGGAAAATATAAAACAAAAGGCAAAGAAAATCATGGAATTTCAAATGACACACATACTTCTTGGGATTCTGCTTCACTTGGGGCTTATGAGTTTGCGCACTGGTCTAAGGTTTCATATTTCTTTAATTCAAAATACCTCCAAACTTACAACAGTCAAAGCAACACAGTATTAGTATAAGACAGACATGTACCAGTGGAACAGAGTAGAAAGCATACATGCACGTCTCTGCATCTTACAGACAAATAATTTCTACTAGAATTGCTAAGAACATTCATTGGATAAAAGACATATTTTGTTTTGTTTTTCAATAAATGGTGCTGGGAAAATTAGACATTCACATGAAGAAGAATGAAAACACACCCTTGTCTCCTATCAGATATAAAAAGGACTCTAAGTGAATTAAAATTCAAAATATCAGACTACAAACTACTAGAAAAACAACAGAGGGGAAGTGACAAGGCCAGGATGATGGGCCAGAGGAAGATTTGTTGGACATGACCAGGACAGTGCAAGAAATAAAAGAACAAAAGCGAGCAGGTTCCGTAATAGGCAACAAGAGAATGGAAAGATAATCTCATGAGTGGGAGAAATTATACAGCAGTGAGGAGTCAAAAGAAAAGTCAGCAAGCAAAAGCAACAAAAAACCAAAAGCCAATAGGAAAGAGACATAAACTGATATTTCTCAAAAAATTTGAAAAGCTGACAGTTGTATGGAAAAAAATGCTCAAAATCGTGAGCCATAGGGAAATTAAATCAAAACTACAGTGAGATATATTCTGTTACCAAAAGGAAGGAAGAAAACAACTCCCCAAAGTGTAGCAGGGATTACAGGGGCAAAGCCTCAGGCAGTAGGATCCTTAGACGCAAGAGGTAAAACATTTGTAATACAGTTTCCATGTTAGTGGGTAGCCCAAGATGGGGCCTCAAGCTATATACCACTGTGTCCTGAACCCTCATTAGTGTAGATAACTTGAAGGGAAATTCAGTGCCTACATAAACAGATTCTCTGGAGGATGGTAGGGAGAAAGTAGGAAGCACCAAGAGAGGAGGAGGGAAGGAAAAGGGGAGAGGGGAGATGGGAAGGGGGGAAATGTAATGGGAAACAACAGGGAAAGGGAGGGCGAGGGAGAAGAAGGGGGAACCTGTTGCGCTTGTATGATTAGGAGATAAAAAATGTAATAAAATAGATAAATAATGGAAATGAAGGCAGGAAGGAAGGAAGTAAATGAATTAAGGAAGGAAGGAGGAAGGAAGGAAGGAAGGAAGGAAGGAAGGAAGAAGGAAGAGAAGGAAGGAAAGAAAGAGGAGGAAGAAGGAAGGAGGAAGGGAGAAGGGAGAGGAAGGGAGAAGGAAGGAAGGAGGGGGCGAGGAGCGGAAAGAGGATCGAACAGGAAGGGAGGAGAGAAGGGAGGGAAGGGAGGGAAGGGAGGGAGGGAGGGAGGGAGAGAGGAAGAAGGCAAATGCTAGTGTGGATACAGAGAACATGGAACCCTCACCCACTGTTGGGGGGATATAAATTAGTATAATGATTATGGGATGCATTATAAGAGGTCTCAAAATTAAAAACAGAACCATGATATGAACAAGCCACCCCAATGCTAGGTATATAACCAAGCAATGAAACCAAAATGCTAAAAACAAATTTATGCTTCCAAAATTATTACAGCACTGTTCAGAGGTGCCAAGAAATGGCAGCAGCACAGGTCCCGCAACTGATGAAAGAACAAAGAAAATGAGGTGCCATGCTTGGCCACATGCTGCCAGTGGCAGAAAGAAAGAAATCCTGTTGCTTATGCTGAGGCTGATCAACCCGGGGACCATCATGGGAGACAAGATATGCCTGCCACAGAAAAACAGGCATCATGGGTTTCACTCAGGCATGGCATATGAAAGCACTGACAGGAGATGGGGGAATGATGGTCGCCAGAAGCCAGACAGAAGGAGGAGCAAGAAATGTAGAGAGGTTGAGCAATGTGCAATAAGCTGTACATAAAAAATATAAGTTTACCTCAAAACGAGTCTAAAGTTTGAGTCTCTCTCTCTCTCTCTCTCTCTCCTCTCTCTCTCTCTCTCGTCTATTAGCAGAGTAATGGGATCTCATTATGTCATTTTTATGCATTCTAAATTCAGATCCACCTTCCTCACTATTCTCTCTCAGCCCTTCTTGCTCATTCTTTCTTCCTCCAAATATGTCCCTCTTTGTTCCTGCTCCACGATGAGTAGTCCATTACCTTCTTTTTATCACTATTCCACTTTCATGATGTCATTTCTAGTTTTCTTTGTCTCTCTGTCCCATCTCTCTCTCTTTCTCTCTCTCTCTCTTTCACACACACACACACACACACACACACACATACACACACTTTTAAATCTGTCCCCTGCACCTGAGAGAAAACATGTGATTTGTCTTTCTGAGCCTGACTTATTTCATTTAAGATAATGATTTCCGGTTCCACAAACTTTCCTCAAAATGTCATGATTTTATCTTGCTTTATATCTAAATAAGAATCCATTCCAAATATATGCCACATTTCTTCATTTATTCATTGGTTGACAATCTTGGTTGTGGAATACCTAGAGAGAGGACTGCAGGCAACTTTCATCTCCCTGCTCCTCAGGATGCCTTCTCACTGCAACTGCCCCAGTGCCTAGACTTGCTCCTGCTGCCTGAAAGACATCTGATGACCACTTGACACTGACAGATCCATTAACATCACCCCTCCTGCAAACCTGGCATGTAACCACCACTAGCAGGCTTTCTCTGGTGATCTACACAAAGAAAGGAGTTTTGAAAAGGGTTTTTAGTGCATGGTATTCACTTCATTGCTGTTGTAACTAATTACTACAAACTGGGAGGGAGGGGGGTTTCAAACAACACAAACTCATTTATTCACGGGTGCAAGATGCCTTTGATTTTCATGATGCTAAGATGAAGGCGAGTGCTCAGTGTGTTCCTTCCGCCAGCAGTGAGTGAGATCTGTTCCTCACTGTTGGAACCTTCCAGATGCTGCATTTCTAGCTCATGCTCACATCCCACTGATCTCTGCTTCTACTGTGGAAACACCATCTCTACTGACTTCTTACCAGGATTGTGACTACGCTAGGGATATTCAGTCCAGGGTAGCTTGGCCATCACAAGCTCCCTAACCCCACTCTGTAGGCAAAATGACAGTGGCATGTCAGAGAACACAACGATGGGCGCCAGTGGATAATAAGTAGACATACGTGAGAGAGTACTGTTCTGTTGACCACACCTGGCGAGGGCTTATCCTTCTTGTAAATTATCTTGAGTTGAAACTTGACCAGATATTTCTACATCTGAGAGTCCTGTCCTTGTAAGAGGAAGAAAGGAAAGAAGAAGCCATGCTGAGAGCAAGCCAAGGTCATTTCTTTCTCTAAGATAGCACTTCATCAGGCTCAAGAATCTCTCTGATCAAGGACTATGCTGGCTAGCTTGAAGTTTTATTTTGCTGTTAGCTTTAACTCTGAATGCTTCTAAGAAAAGTCACTTAACCTTTAAATTGAGTGTAAAGCAGGCCTAATGTTTTATGAAACCAAAATAATTCTCAAGTTGCTTAACTGAATACAGCTCCTTATGTTTCTCAACAAATGAAAATCAATAGGTTCACCTACTCACCAATGAAAGGTCAGTTTCTGTAACCAGACATCCTTTGCACTTGCCCAGAACAATACGCAAGGGCTCACTTTCCCAATGTTTTGTACAATTTAGGAAAGGAACGATGATGTCAGTATTCACAAAGAAAAGTCACCCAGTAGGCTCTGAATTATATATTAATGGCTGATTCAGTGTTGAAAGTCACAGTTAATGTGCTTCAAACGAAGAGAAAACTTCAAAAGAACTCATTGAAACTTGTCAATAATAATTTTTAAAAAACCTCAAGTTCAGCCAGTATTTTAGTCAGTATTTACAGAATTGAGATTAACCTTCCCAGAGAAAGTAGAAGGAACAGGTAAGATAAATGTTCACAAAGAATGACTCTCATGGAAGTTTGCAATCAAAATCTGGCTGATGTGTATCAAACACCCCGAAGTAAGTCAGGAGCATACTTCTTCCCAAAGCAGTATATGACATAGCCTAGATATTTAGTAGGAATCCTGTCATCAAAATGAATGTAATGAATTTTTGTTTGCAATATGTTTCAAAAGAGTTTCTGGTTTTGCTTATTACTGGAAAAAAAAAAAGGAAAGCAAATCCATTGTAAAAGATAGCAAAAATTGGTTGATACCACTTAATCAACATTTAGTTAATATCCCTGATATGTATTCATTGACAAATTATCACTAAGAACCAGGCACATTCCAGAGGCTGATCTAGGTGCTAAAGATGCAAGAATAAGCACAGTAAGAGGGAAAACAGGATTTGCCCTCATGTAACTTACACTGGGTGAAGATTGCAATAGTAGTCCCTCTATACAAAGCACGACCTACAGAACAAGTCGATTCTGACATGACTGTCTCATGAGAAACTGATACAGTACAAGGAAAAAAAATAAAACTAAATCATTTAGGTTGTGGTGGTTGGGCTAGAGGAAATTTAGATAGTGTGATCTGGGAAAATCTCTATGGGGAGGCAACGTCTGGGCAGGGAGCTAAAAGATGTAAGGCCACCGTCACGTGAAGATGAGGATGAAGTACACTCCTAGGAGAGTTAGAACAGGCTCCTTATATGGGAAGGAGTCTGATGTGTTCACGAAAGTGAAGCCAATGTGTTTGGGCCGAACCAGCAAGAGGGAATGTGGTGGCAGGAGACAGGGATCTATGGAGCAGCCTGGGCACATGGAGTGAAGTTAATTCAGAATGAAATAAGAAACCACTGTAGGGTTTTCAGTAGAAAAGCAACACGATCTGTTTTCTATTGTCAGATGCTCACTACAGCTGTTATGTGGGCAGGCATATGGGATGCCAGAGTAGAAACAAAGAGACAAAACCAAGGTGGTTTCAGGTGAAAGGCTGTTTCTTGAAGAAGGTATGGGGCAAAAAGGAGCACAGTAAAGAATTGGAGAATAGCTCCCCCAAGATTCCTTCCAGGGGGACATTTACTGTGGGACACACTATGATCTGCCTTGTGGATGTCAAGGCCAATGTAGGTTCCTCTCTTTCCTCTTATATCCACCCTCAGCTGTCTCTTCTGCTATGCAGGGTAGTTTACCTGGTGCTGGGAACTCAGTCTTCCTCCCTAAATGGCCTGGTCCTCCAGCTCTGTATTCTGCTCAAGCCATACTGCATCAAATACTTACCATCAAAAGCTGATAGATAACCTAAATGAGTCCTCCAAATACCAACACTTCTTTTCCTGGTGCCAACAGCTGTATCTCTGCATCAAAGTCTCTTATCTCTGCCATGATAGTAATTCCTCTTTTTGCCTGTTACCTCTTAGTGCCTACATGAATGGTATAACCCAAAAAGTTCAAGAAATGCAAAGACAGGAAACTCCAGTTCTCCAGAAAGATGGTGGAGTGATGGCTCTCAAGCCCATAAACTCTGCATAGATGACATCAGAAAAAAGAAAAATCAGTGCTTTCAAGTGTGTGAGTACTTGAGTTGATTTGGCACCAACCAAATACCTCAACTCTGCTTTTGGTAAATTGGTTCCCTCACTCTCTTGGTCCTACAGCTTCTGGAGAGAGAAGTGATATAGGACATGTCACTGGAGTTCCCTATGTCTCTTCCTTTCTTTTAAGTGGCTGTCCACAATATTGCAATGGGAGTGAGTGGAAGGAGAGGCCATGGAATCCAGGGGATTCTCTGGGCTTGGCACCATGTACTTGTGAGGCTTATTCTTGCAGCCCAGCCTGTGTTTGCCTAACTACACATGGACCACTCTCCAAACTTGTGATGTCTGAGAGCTGTCAGTGCCTTCATTAGAAATTTTTTCACTCTTAGTCTTTAGGGATATATCCATTAGCAGCTATTCTCAAGTCTGGATATTCACAATAATACCTTTCATTTAGTGTATAGATTGAAATAGGCTTGAAAAGCTCAGCAAAACTGGAAGCCTCTAGAACTCTCTAGAGGTGCATTTCACTGATTAGAAAATTCATCTAAATACACTTCAGAAGAGAATGTGTGTGCATGAATGTGTGTTATATGTGTATAGCTATGTGCATAAATATAAAAAAGGCTTTATGTACATAGTATCTCCAAGTCCAGAGTACTTTGTTTAGACTTCCTTATTTTAGAAGAGGTAAGATTATAAAAGCGCAAGTATGGGAGGAGTAATGATATGCAAGATACTCCACACAAGTTAGGGCCGAAGCAATCATAATAGGACTTTGCATGACCTGCACTATGTCCAACATTATTGACCCCACAAAGTCTAGCATGGACTAAAGGTACTAGGATCCTTGGAGGGTAGGGATTGACAGCCACAGTAGTGTTCTTATGCTTAACGGGAACACAGGAAAGGGTTCTGGGAAATGCCGCTGGGTCCTTGCACCTCATCGGAAAGGAGGACCCAAAGGAGAGTTTGGCATGCTCATTAAAGGATGCTCCAGGGATGTGGGGAAGGCACTGGCAGATGGGGAGGAAAAGGGGGGTAAGGGGGGGAACAGAGGGGTGGGGGTGTGAGAAGGGAGGGGACTGGTGTACCTGTTAAGTTTGCATGATCGGAAATTTAAAAAAAAAAGAAAAGAAGAGGAAATTGATACAAAGGAAAGCAAAAAGAGAGGATTTTTGGCCCCTTCCTTGCTGATGATAAAAGTCTGTAAGGAAGGAGGGTGTCAAGGGTTCCCACTGTCTTCTTGTTTTTTCTTTGTTCTTCCCTCAAAATAAATCTTGACAGTACCACCATGATCTTCGCAATTAAGTTGCTTCACCCAAAGCAGATGTTCTCTGGGAACTCTTTCCCTTTGCTGCCTTGAGAGTCATAGTTCCCTTGCTCATTTGTCTTGTTCGTCCATATCTGGAGAAACACATGGAAGTGGTGTGGGGAAAGGAAAATGAATAGCTAGAGAAAGCTTTTGATTTTCACTCTGAGTGCTATGCTGAATCATTAAACTACAAGTCACACAAAATTGCTGAGAGACTGAAAAAGACGTAAATCAGTCAACACCTACACATTTCATTACCAGTTTTTACTGTGTCGGTAACTTCCTCTGTTTGAATAATAAAGCAGAATTAATTGGTTTCACTTTCAAAGCAATACTATTATAAACATGAGCTAAAACTAAGTAGCATGCTCCTAAAATATATTCTACATAATACAATACATACTAAGACAGTCTTTATTAACTCAGCCTGTGAAATCTGCTTTCCTATGTTATAATAATAGTTTCTGGTACAGCACATTTTTAACTTTTACTGCAATTCCTAGAGATCCTTGTATTTGGTCTTTAAAAATATTTTTCTTCCTAGATTTTAATAAGCCAAAATTATTACCTAAAATGTAAAAATTGTATTTATCTATATATTAGTTTTGCATTAGAGTTACATAGGAAAGTTAAATGACCTTAATAATGTTGAATTTAGTGTCTGAAATTATTGTACTTTGCTTTTGATATTTGGAAAGCAATGCTTTTCTGATGTGTAGTTACATACAAAAATATCCCTTATCATCTTATTTTTTCATATTGAAATTTATAAACTTAAAGCCAATGTAAAATAAAGTGTAAGAGTTTTGAAGAATTTTCCTAAAACAAGACAATCTTCTATTTCGATGTGCTGCCTATTAGCTGAAGAGAATGGTATTTTAATCCAAATACCACTGAAAGTTTTATGAGTCAGTTAGATTTACTAATGGTGAAAATAGCTTCATTTTCCCTTTGAGTCATTTCCAAGTTACTGTTAACTAATGTATATATTTTAAAGTTATTGATTCTTATGACAGACTTTCTCCATCTGGGAAATAAAATATACATTACTGTCACATTCAAGGACAAATATACAGGACCTGAGCTTTGCAAAGCAGTATCATATGGGATTTTCAGAGAGGTCTGCTGTGGAGGGTGGAAATAGGGAGGAGGAGCTTATGCGCCTGTAAGAATCACATACAAGGTCATACATAAACAGATTTATGATAGTCTCCAGGTCCAAACCAGTATTGTGCACTACTCCATTTTGCAACACCTATGAGAAAGAAGATGCCCTTTCCCATATTCTCTGGATGCAGAGAACAGCAGTTCTTGAATCAGGATCAGTGGGTTTGGAACAAAAGAGCTTGCTCTTTGGGAAAAACTCATTTTCGTTATAGCCATTTTGCCTGGGTGAGTGACAAGTTCAATTCGTCTTTTTAAATGCATCTAATATTTGCTAACAAGTGTCTTTTTCCTTAAAAATATGTTTCTATTAAAATACATTTTTCTGTACAAATGGAAACTACATTGAGTTAACAACACCAAAAAAGGACACACTGTCTATTGGTATTTTTTGCTATTTTTCAATGGTGGAGATCCAGCCCGAATTCATGCACACGCTACACAAGCACTTTACCTCTGAGTCATTCCCCCCAGCCCGCTGAGTATTGATAATGGTTTTTCAATAATGAAACTTGTTATGAACCTTCCCATAATGACACTTATATTGCACCACTACAGAAATACATTTAATGGCAAGATTCAAATGGGAACAGAAATGTAAGGGGGCATTTTTTAGTATTAACACTAACTTGATGGTCTTGTAAAAGTCACTGAACCTCTTGGACCATACTTGGACCATAGATTCCCTGTCTTTGCCTCCAGAATGTTGGGATTACAGGGAGCTGCCACATCTACACACCTTCTGTGGATCCAAGTTCTGGTTCTAGTGATTGATGGACAGCTGTCTCATCCACTAAGCAATCTCTCCAGCCCACAAAGAGTTGTTTGCTTGCTTATTTGTTTTTAATGCACACTTGAGAATTATATTCAGGTGATTTTGGCTTACGCACTATTAGCTAGAAATTGCCGGCTTAGAGCTGATTTCCAATAAAAGCCCAAGCAGGGCATTGGACTGAAAATCTTACTGTAATTTCATGATTGTTCAGCCCTGAATTCAACTGGAACAGTGTATTCGCTACCCTATTCGTATTGAATGTGTACTTGTCAAAAATTATTTCCATCACATGCATAATTGAATTTTAGAAATTCGAGTATTTTTTCACTAATGAAACACTTGTTTACTGAGAAACTTCTAAGTGCTCGAATCCACAGTAGATCCAGAGGAGAAGAACACAAACACAGGAGTTGTCTCAAAGGTTCCTTGGAGAGGGCTTTTCACCAAGATGGCTCCGAAAGCGAAGAAGGAAGCTCCTGCCCCTCCCAAAGCTGAAGCCAAAGTTAAGGCTTTGAAAGCCAAGAAAGCAGCGCTGAAAAGACGTCCACAGCCACAAAAAGAAGAATATGTGCACATCACCCACCTAAAACCCTGCAGCTTAAGAGGCAGCCCAAATACCCTCGCAAGAGTGCCCCAGGAGAAACAAGCTTGACCACTATGCTATCATCAAGTTCCCCTTGACCACCGAGTCAGCCATGAAGAAGACATAAGACAACAACACACTTGTGTTCATTGTGGAGGTCAAGGCTAACAAACGCCAGATCAAACAGGCTGTAAAGAAGCTCTATGACATTGATGTGGCCAAAGTCAATACGCTAATCAGGTCTGATGGAGAGAAGAAAGCCTATGTACAACTGGCTCCTGATTATGATGCTTTAGATGTTGCCAATTGGGATCATATGAACTTGAGTCCAGCTGCTAATTCTAAATACATATCTTTTTCACCAAAAAAAAAAAGTTCCCTGAGAGGGCAGGTCTTATCTAATGTCCAGCAAATAAATTTCCCATTGATTTTTCATGGACTTAAGTTGCATTTGTATTCATTTTTATTGGAACAGAAAAATTTGACTCTCCTATATAAAATTAACAAAACTAATTTTTCATATCCGCATCCATGCCAAACAGTTCCACCCTGTTTCAGAACATCTGAGCTATAAACTCACCTGGATTTCACTTCATTGTCAGTGTTGTGGAGTGGTCGTTCTCTTCCAACAAAACCCAAACCAACTTTCTCTGCAGACTCTGCTATTAACCAGAGAAAACGATGACATTCATGGTCTCCTGTGGAATAATCAGGATCTCCCTAGACAATTAAGGCTCATGAGAAAATGGCATTTCTTTTGAGGGAGAACACTTCCTGTTTAAAAACAGTAGTATTAGTTCAGGTCATGATATTTTTCTGTTTTCTGTGATGTTGCTGAATAGTTAGAGCATTTACACTCACAACAACCTTCTGTTTGCTCCTAGTGAGATGAATTTTCTCCACATACTGACAAACTCGAAGACTCCAGAATTCATTGAAAGTTCCATCCAAAAGCATTTCATTCAACCTACAGTTCACAGACTATCTCAAAAAAAATTTACAATATATTACAAACCAAACAACCGTCATTACTTCAGAAGTATTTACTCATGATGATTGTATGGAAAATTATTACTTTATGTTCACATGAAAATAAATGAAGAATAAAAAACACGCAACCAAAGTAAACTAATGGCTTAGTTTAATGTGTTAATGGATGGAATTACAACACAAATAGAGCTAAGATGCAAAACCAAGACAAATAACTATTTGAATGAAAGTAGCATTAAGATGGAGCAAATTCCTTGGTGGGGAAATTGGTTCATGTATCATGCCACCTGAGCAAACATGCTTTTATTCCTAGGTGAGACTAGTTGCCTATCTCCCACTACTTGATAAGGTGTATTGCTGGTGTTCAAGGCAAGACTCAGCACAAACTCCTCCTGCAAAGCAAGTTTTAGGAAAACAAAAGGAACAGTTTTCTCTTCTGTCTCACAGGTGAAGTCTCATATGTTGTCTGAAACAGAAGTTGGCACCATGGCAACAACTTGTAGCACTTGAAAACTGCAGAATACTCTTCCCTGAGAGGTGAAATAGAGTGGAGATGGGAAGATGGTCACATGGCAAAAAATAATACATTTGAATGAAGTAGAAACACCATCAATGGAAAGGACAAAACATTTGTGGTACACGTTTTAAGACAAAAAGAAAAATTACAAAGAACCTAGAAAATTGTTTTGTTTTAGAGAATGATACAATTCTATTCTGACCCTCTTTTGTGTTTAAATTTTCTTGGTCCAACACTTGGAATGTATTTGATCCACATGGAAACATGCCATAATGTCTATGTTTCGAAAATTTACTACTCACAAAACAGTAAGTTTATTTTTATTATTTTTATTTTTATCAAATACCCATCAGGATGGAGCCAAAGGCGGTGCAGGAACAGCAAAACGAGGGGGGGAAAACCAACAAACCATAATTTAGAACATCAGAGACCCTACTGTTAATCACCTGGAACCAGGACAATCTAATCTCTCCCCATCCTAAAGCTCAGGGAAATTTTGCAGGAAGAGGGGCGGTAAGATTGTAAGAGCCTAAAGATGGGGAGGAGCAACGATATGCAAGATATTCCACACAAATTAGTGCCGAAGTAATCATAATAGGACTTTGCATGACCTGTGCAATGACTAACATATCATTGACCCCCAAAGTCTAGCATGGATCACAGGCACTAGGATCCTTAGAAGTTAGGGATTAACAGCCACAAAAGTGTTCCTATACTAAAGGAGAACAGAAGTAAGAGCTCTACGCAATGCTACTAAGTCCTTATACCTCATCAGAGAGGAGGACCCAGAGAGAAGTTTGATATGCACACTAAAGGATGTTCCAGGGATGGGGGAGTGGGGGCAGTGGGAGATAGGGAAGGAGGGGAGAAAAGGAAGGGGAAAAGGGGGGAGGAAGCAAGAGGATCCAGGGAGGGGTGGAGGGTGGGAGGAGACCAGGGTACCTATTAAGTTTGCATGAATGGAAAAAAATCAATAAATTTTAAAAAACTTACTGCTCACAAAACTGTAGGTTTATTTTTATTGATTCCATGTTAAAAAGAAGGTTTGGGATATATCAAATTAAATAAACCTGATTTCCAAAGTTAGTTTCATTTTGTCTGTGTGCCTGTCTTTGAATTCTTTGTTGTTTAGTTTTTTTTAATATGTCTAGTTAAAAACTTAAGTTTCTAAACACCAAGGAAACAAATGGCCCAATTAAAAAATGGGCCCTGGAACTTAAAAGAAACTTTACTAGGGATTAAATTAAAATGTCTAACAAATATCTTAAAAAATGCTCTACATCCTTAGCCATCAGGGAAATGCAAATCAAAACTTCCTGAGATATCATCTCACCCCAGTCAGGATGGCTAAAATCCACAATACAAACAACACCAAATGCTGGAGAGGACGTGGAGAGAAGGGAACTCTCCTACATTGCTGGTGGGAATGCAGGTTCATACAGCCACTCTGGCGAGCCGTCTGGAGATTCTTAAAGAAATTAAAGATTGAAATGCCATATGACCCTGCTATTCCACTTTTGGGAATAACCCCCCATACAGCAAAAATTCATCTCGATAGCACAAGCATGACCACGTTCATAGCAGCACTGTTTACAATAGCAAAATCATGAAATCAACCCAAATGTCCAACAGTTGACGAGTGGATAAGGAAACTGTGGTACATCTATACAATAGAGTACTACTCAGCCATCAAAATGATGAATTACTGGAATTTGCCGGGAAATGGATGTTATTAGAAACAATTATATTGAGTGAAGTATCCCAGACACAGAAAATTAAGCGCCATATGTACTCCCTAATAGGTGGCTCCTAGTACCAAACCCACTTAGCCCACCTAGACACACTCACGGATAAATCTTTGTAATACCTACAGTAATTGCAAGGATTATGAACAGGAGGGATGGGGTAGGAGGGCCACACCAAAAACAAGGAGAGAGGGGATCATGTTACAGCAGAGAAAATAGGCCACCATCAAGGACTGCAAGTAAGTAATGAGACACCTGGTTTAGTTCACAGACTTTCGTTCCTGATCATTTACAACTGAGGGGTTATGATCTCACCAAAAGGGGAGGGCATATAGCCTGGCAGATAAAAAGTAACCATTTTGCAAATGGACGATTGACCCCTCCCTCACTGAGGTTTCCTACTTTTATTACATCTACCTTTGAATATACTCTTATAACAAGACTCTAGTTTAACAGCTTTTTATCTCTGGCCAGGGGGTGACATACAATACCCATCAGGATGGAGTGAAGGGCATTGCAGGAGCAGCAAAACTGCAAAAGAAAATCAACAAACCATAATCCAGAACTTCAGAGACTCTATATCAACCACCTAGAACTAGGCCAGCCTAATCTCTCCCCATCCTGAAGCTCAGGGAAATTTGCGGAACAGGGGGCGGTAAGATGGTAAGAGCACAAGGATGTGAGGAACAATGATGTTCAAGATACTCCATACAAGTTAGGGCCGAAGCAATCATATTTGGACTTTGCATGCCCTGCACAATGTCCAACACACTATTGACCGCACAAAGTCTAGCATTTGCTAAAGGTACTAAGATCCTTGGAGGCAAGGGACTGACCGCCACAGTAGTGTTCCTTGTACCGCATTGGAGAGGAGGACCCAGAGGAGAGTCTGGCATGCACATTAAAGGATGCTCCGGGGATGGGAGGGGGAGGCACTGGGGAATAGGGAGGGAGGGGGGAGGGGAGAGGGCACGGGGCAGTGGGTGGTTGGAAGGAGGGAGGGGACTGGTGTACCTGTTAAGTTTGTATGAGTGGAAATAAAAATAAATAAATAAATACAAAAAAAATTTAAGTTTCACGTGTGATTATTGTTTGTGGCTCACTTTATGTTTCTGCTAGACATCACAGATCTGAATTTCTAACTCATTGTGGCTTGGAACTTGCAAATTGGCAGTTGCTCACTGAAGAGATAGGGATGATTAGTGCAATACTTATCAGACTGTGTCAAGTCCCTAAACTGAAAGTAATTTCTTCCTGAACCACAGAGACATTTATCTTAAATCTCTGGCCCTGGATCAGACATCAGTACTAAAATTCAGCACATCTCGCTTCTCCTAGTGTCTCTGGGGTAATAGGAGTTGACAGGTCTAGATTGAGTTGACGAAAGAAATCAAAATCATCGTTAATGCTTTTCTTGTGAAGGGCCTACTGATCCTGTAAGGAATGAAGATTCCAAGGCTAAACTGTGTTTAAGGGAACATGAACAGGAAGCTAAATAGTTAAGGAAAAAGAGAAGGATAGCAAACAGGACCTTTTCTAACCATGACTGTGAAAGCCAAAGTTTTCTTCCTAATTGTCATCTCACGTGAAGTCAAACCTTGGGGATCTTGGATCAGGAGGACTGTGCCTGAGGGAAGGCGTGAGCCCTTGGAATTGATCTCATATGACTTCATAATTCACAGTCTGCAGCTTTATAGAAGTTTCTTTAAAAGAAAAAGAAAGATTCTTGACTTTGGGCCACAAGGCATAGGAATACATCAGCTTCCTGGCTGGAAATAAACTTGACTTTAGAGATTCAGCAATGATACCAAAGCCATGTTTCTTTCTTCGAAGGGTTAGAAAAGTGTCACAGGAAGCAGTGGCTTTTCCTTGACCCTGCCCACAAGTTAGCACCACTTGTACCCTCCTGTTCCAGAATACAGAAGAATTGGCACTTACCAGAAGAGTGAGGAGAAGTTGGAGTGAGGAACACTGTTTCAAGCCCCTTTTTCACTTTTCACGTGGTGCACATGTTCTGTTCTTGTCTTCCTGTAGCTGTAGGAACTATGTCTAGAGATCATTTAACAGGTATTTGAACCATTTCTGCTCTTGATATTTCCGTTTGACCTGCTTTTTCCCAGTTTGCCTCTCTTCCCCTCAAATTGTTATGACCAGTGTCTCTAAATAGTGAAGTTAAGTTGTTAACCTGATAAACACAAAATAGTCCCTTTGCTCATGGAAAAATCAACCTGCAGGTTGAAAATTCAATTTCCACTTTTTGTCAGGAAAGCAGCATAGATCTTCTTGCATACACCTGCTGAATCTGTACAAACATGCCATTTCTTATTAATGACAGAACTTAAAGACTACAGTTCACGCTTTGGGACTTCAAAACCATGATTCCTACCTCATCTGAAACTATAAATATTTAAATGTTGGCAGTGAGTCTTAAAGAAAACAAAAAGTGATTTATTTGCTGCGAAGAAGCCACTGTTAAGGAGTTGTTTGGCATGAAGCGTTTTTCTTAGCATTTGTGAGACAAGCCAACTTCTCAGCTCTTGCACATTATTGAGATGAATGGTGCAGCCGAAGATGACTCTGCGCAGAGATGTAACTGACCTTGCAGAGTTCGGAGAGGCAGGCCTGTGACAGAGTGAGATAAACACACCAGCAGCGTCCAGAATTGACGACAGACAGAGCCTAAAGCAATGTTTCTGTTAACAGACTATGCGATTTAATACTGAAAATCCTTCCCAAACTGGAAAACAGTATTTCACATCAGATTTAAGCAAACTGAGGGTTTATTGAAATTGCCCCACTATTAGACTAGAATTATGACATTTTACTTTTTTCAGATTACATTATATATATATATTATATATAAGCACTTAAAGTGTTATTTATTATATATACATATATGCTGGTGATACATTTATGTATATATATATATACATACATATCATAAAGTGAAGAAATAAAATAATTGCAGAGGCCTGGGGAGTTGGTAAAGTGTTTGTCATGCAAGCATGAGGACCTGAAATTGGATTATCTACATGGGCATAAAAAGCTGGATATGGGAACATACCTATGTAATCCCAGCTCTGGAGAGGCAAAAACAGGCAGATTACTACAGTTTTCTGCCTTCCCAAACTCAGCCTAATCAATAAACTCCAGATTCAACAAACGGTCCTGCCTCATAAACTAAGGCAGACAGTGCAATAGTGACATGAGTACCAAGAAGACAACAAACAAGTTTTTGATTGGACTCAAGACCCAATTGTCAGAATGGTACATATCCCTGTTACTGATAAAAAGGGAAGGAAATAGATCAATAAGAAAGATAGCCAATAAACCTAGAGGTAGGAAGGCAGTACATCAAACTACTCTGTAGGCAGCTGTTATTATACCCATAGAATGGGAATTAAAGTGGAAACCTTTGGATCTAAATCTGGATGAATGAAAGGAAATACACACACAGGGTCCACAGAAGCATACAGGCAGAAGGGTGGGAATGATGAAAGGAAGAGAGGGGGTGGGAGGGAGGGAGAGGGAAGTTGGGATGAATACTTAATATGTTTGTAAAAGTAGAAAAAATTTTAATTTGTACCAAAAAAACTAAGGTGGAGAATAACTTACAAAGACACCTATCATAGACCTCCAGTCTCTACATGTATGCACACCCATGAATGCATGCAAACATATAAATACAAACACACACACCAAAAAATAAAATAATAAGAGCAAGGCAACAATAACAGATAGAGATGCAGTAAAGTGTGGCTGTGAAGTTCACAAATGAAACCATTGATCAACTATCACTTTCCTATTGGACTTGACTCAATAATGGGCTTAGCAAAATTACAATTATCAGTTCCCATGATCTTTCAGATGACTCACAAACAATGCTAAGGTGCTAAATCCTTGATTAAAGTGGACATTCAAATAATTTTCATTTATGAATAACTGCCTCACCATGGAATACGAAAGTAAGCCTGAGTTATATGTCACAATGGCACAGAGATGGATTATCCATCATGTTTGAGTGACATCCCTGTGGTGTCAGTTGACATCAATTCCCAGGAACAATAGCAACAAGGACCTCTGTATCCTCTTATAATTTGAATCTGTTTCAATCAAATGCTCCCGAGTGTTGGTCTGACTCACTGTTAAGAATAGATATTCTAAATGAGACCTTGAGAGAAACTCAAACTTCTTTTAGAGTTCCAAAACTTTCCAGAAAGTTTAACTTAATTGTAGCAGGCACTACAGGAGCTCTAAGCTACAAGATAATTACCCAGCGTGTCCTGGATGATTTTAAATTTTTAATGTCTATGATGATGTTGTGTGTTGCAAACCCAAATGCCTAAAGGACCAAATAAAACAATGTAGAATAACGGGTAATGCTCAACAAGAGACCAAGGAGGGAATTCTGTCTTCATCTCCAAAAGGTGATTATCAAGGAACTCAAACTCTCGATTTACATTTCTTTCCATATAATACAGTGAAATATCTTTGTACATAGTCTAGCAAGTATCCTTAAAATAAAAAATGTTGCAGACAACATTATATATGTTCTTTAGAAAGATACTAAATGCACATTGCCAAAATTTTAAAAGTTACGAAGAATTCTTATTTTACTTTACTCCTTTCATATAAAAAATATATACATACAAAGAATACGTATATAATTTTTTCAAATGAAATTGCAGACAGAGTCAATCACGAGTTTCCAGTTAAGACCAGAAAGGCACTTAAAGCCATGGGGACTTTAAATCACCAACCCAGTGTTTAAAAAGTGCGCTTCATCAGGTGCCAAAACCCAACCTCCATAATGATTTTCCTCTTTTTATTTTTCTTTCCTAGTTTATGTTCAGAAAACTGCACATGGAGGAAGTATCACCTCTCTATGCATTTTAAAGTGTTTTTTAAGTTCTAATTATCATTTTACATTTATTAAAATTCACCGAAGCTGAATACCTTTGATACAGATCCTAGCATGTAACCTTAAAATAAAAACTGTGACAAAGTAAATTTTTTTAAATTTTTTTTAATTTATTCAATTGTGCGTGTGTGCTTTTTTAAATTTTTTTTAATTTATTCAATTGTGCGTGTGTGCGTATGTGTGTGTGCGTATGTGTGTGCGCGCGCGTGTCTGTGTGTGTAGGACCACGGACGAATTCGGGAACCACCAAGGAAGCCTCCACTTCCTCCGCCCTGGGATTCACAGGCTCTGCCCTACCAGGACCAGAAACGCAGGCCGCCCCCGCTTCCGCCTGGCGTCTATACGTGGGATCTGGGATCTGAACTCAGGACCTTCCGCCTGCAAGGCAGAGGCTTAACCCCTGAGCCACCTCTCCAGCCCCACAAAGTAAATTTTTTAAAAAAGCATTTTCTTTTGAATCAGAGTGCATCAGCTCCAGCTCACTTATTTCCAGACCGTAATATGAAGTGAACAGATTCTCAGAATTAAGAATCATCTACCAACTGCCTTTCCTTAGCTCATGAAATTGTTCAAAGATGGCATCCTCTTCATCACATTCTTTGTCACCCCAACATCTTTTCTTTTTTATTTTTACACAAGAAAATTATAGAGGATTTATTTGGCAAAAGACAATCATAATCCAATTCTGAGAAGTAAGGAGTCTGAATTAGGAGGAGAAAAAATAATATAAATTACATATACTGTGAAATAGTACCATAAACTTATTAATCACTTTATAGCATGATTATATCTTTATTTTAATTCTCATAAACAACCAATAAACTAAGACAAATAATACTGTATCCTTTCATCAATACAGAATCAGTGTCTGACATGATTAACAGTACAGCCCCAACAACAAAAGATAGTCATGTTAACCCAATGACCCTTCAACGATACAAAAAGCAGGCATATCTGATATTAAGGATACGTTTTAATTCTTCCTGTTATGTCATTAAATGAATTTTAAAAATATTTATTTATTTATTGTGTGGTGTGGTATGTGTGTGTGTCAGAGGGCACTGTATGTCCCAGTAGAAAACCAAGCATGACTTCAGGAATCATCCTGGATTGCTTCCACCTCCTTCTTGTTTAGCTCGGGGATTTCCCAGGCTTCACCCATCAGGGCTGGAAGTGCAGGAGACTGCCATTTCTGCCTGGCATTTTTTTTTATTTCATCCACTCATACAAAGTTGATAAGTACCTTATTCCCTACCTCCCTCCACCCCTCCATGGACCCCCTTGCTCTCTCCCCCCTTTTACCCCAGCATCTTGACTAGCAAATTTTACATCTGACTGACTTACAAGACAAAGATTAGTAAAACCTCGTTTAACTCAAGAATTTCTATTCAATCATTTCCAGTGTCAGTATAGATAAAAGAAAATTGTAATTTAATTCTCCTATTGAAGAGGTTCACAATCATGCAATGTGGGTGAAACAAAAACATTAACAATATTATCAAATGCCTAGCAAAATTCATCATAAAGTAGAGAATAGAAGATGATAACTCTCACTTCTGACTTAGCAAACAGTCTGAATATTTAAAAGTACTTGCGCCATTTTCCTATTACACGTAAAGTTTATTCATACACAATTAAAAAAAAACTTTCATCAAAAAGGTTAAAGAGGAGAGGAAGGGCTTGGAAAAAATAAAACTAATTACCTCATTTATACAAAGAGACTCATTAAAATAACGGAACTTTTATTGGAAGATGGAGACAAAGCTGTGATTGATTTACTCGGATGCTAGGTTTCACTAATTATTACAGGCCAGGGCTCAGCACTGACATAACCAGCTCTTTCTCAATCACTAGGTCTCTTCAACTCTGTGCTTCACTTTAAACAAAAGTACCTTCTTTGTCCTTCCTCCCTCTGAATACCTCCTGGGAAAAAGCTTAAATCGTATTTCTGATTAGCTAATGTTTGTTCTCACTCTTAGAAATAAAAATCAAAGTTCACATTTAATGAGTATTTAGCCCTTTAGAGAGTACCATAATATGTTCTCAGAAAAAGACCTAATATAAAAGTCTCCAGATAACTAAATAAAATGCACTTGACTCTTGTCTATAACAATCACTTCGAACCCTTTCAACATGCTAAAGCATTTTTCTCATCTATCAGAAGAGGCCTTAAAGGAATAAGGAACACCTCAAGTATTCTATGGTTTGATATTCATAGTAATTATGTGCTGATATAATGATCATTACACAGGGGACCATTTGGCTTTAGTTCAGAATTAAGCAATAATTTTTAAAATACCCATTATCTCATTAGCATATGTCTTAAGGATTTTGACAAGAGTGTAAAGAGACAAGCGGGTATTATAAAGTATCTTCCATCAAGACTATATTAATCCTTCCAGTAAGAAAAAAAAGACATTAAGTTAGTGGAATGCAATTCCATAACTCTATGAGGGATTCCAAAAAATAAAAATAATAAATCAAATACAATCACATTCAAAAACCTTCCAATTTAATCAGAGAAAGAGAAAGAGAGAGAGAGAGACAGAGAGTTTGAGATTCAGGCAGTTGAGTTAGGATCAAAATTATGACAGAGAAGTATTTATGAAGACATACACACCCTCAATTTATTGCTTTTTCTTTAATATCAATAATGTGTGTGTCCAGTAGTGTTCCTATGCTTAAGGGGAGAACAGGAAAGGGTTCTGGAAAGTGCCATTGGGTCCTTGCATCTCATCGGAGAGGAGGACCCAGAGGAGAGTTTGGCATGCACATTAAAGGATGCTCTGGGGATGAAAGAGGGAGGCACTGGGGGATGGAGAGGGAGGGGGAGAGAGGGGGGAGAGTAGGGGGAACAGGGGGGTTTGGGGGTGGAGGGAGGGAGGGGATCGGTGTACCTGTTAAGTTTATATGAGCTGAAATAAAAAAAAGAAGGAAAAAAAATAATGTGTGTGTGTCAAGTGGTATGAGCGTCTTCACATAGTAGTTACAGAGCAGGTGCAGGAACGAGGAAAGAGGATTCGCCACCCGTGTGAACAGCTGGGCACCATGGGCATGCAGAGAAGGGAGAGAGAGAAGGGAGAGAGAAAAGGGCTCCATTGTGCAAATACTACACCACGTCATTAAACAGGCAGTAGATGATGGATTTTCTCTGTACATCTACAGAGTACCATGATTCTGTTCCCTGGACTGCTTAAGCTGAAAGTTCTCCATTGAACTATCGACAATCCCTAAAGCAGTTTCTAAGTCTGAGCCATGGATTAGATTCATGTAGGGCCAAATACTTGCCTTCAGATTGTCATTCCTCTGCCATGACAGAAAAAATGGACATTTTGAGAATCTTATGCATGGTCCTTACAGAGGGGGAAATCAGTGAAGGAACATATTTTGGAATTCCTCTAATTATCAGACTTTGCTGCAAAGACTCTACTTGATATGGATACTACACCTTCCAGTGTGAAAGTGAAAAAGAACACAGAGCTCCCCACATTTTGATAACCCCCTTCCCACAATGTATACAACAGAGAAGCCAATTCTCCCTAAAAAGTTTGACTACAATCACTAAAGAGCATCCCCATTATGCTTCTTAGAACCATCTTCAGTGTTAAACTAGAGTTACATAAATGTAAATTTAACTGGACAGAAATATTAATCTGCTCTTTTACTGGCAGGCATCTAGAACTCTCTGGCCCAAAGCAGTGGTCCTGCAGTCTCAGGGTCATCTTGACACATGAACAACATAAACACACGAGCAACAACAGCAACGACAAAAGGATGCTGATTTTATCAGCCCATTTACAGAAACTCTGACTCAGTAAGATTGGGGCTGCAGCTCAGAAATGCTTTTCACCGTGAAATGGATTATTATAATGAAGTGAGCCAGGGATCTCACAGAAACACTAGCCTGTGAAAGGCATCTGCAAAGCGAATTGGTGCCTTGTCAATTTAGCTTTGAAATTATACTAAAATAATGTAAAGATTTTGCTCAAAAACATCTATAGGGCAAATGGGGAGTGGGAAGCAGACAGGGAATTGCATTCTGTAGTCATGGTTTGGTAATTTACTCAACGCGACTTATATCTGTATTTGAACAACTGTGGGTGCTACAGCCCCAGGCTTCTTGGATCCTATTCTCTGTGCTCAAGATCCATATTTGCATGGTTATGAAACACATGCTGACTTCTATGTTATTGATTCTTCTGAAATGTCATATGATTCCCTTCAGTATGCCCATACCACACATTCAGAGTCTCCAATGATAATTGAATCTGGAAATGTTTCTGTTGTTCAGATACCTGCACTTGCAACTTTAAGGCCTCTGTCACTCTTCCCCCTTCATAAGAGCTGCCTTCCTCCCAACTCCTCACCAAAGTTGCTCACGAGGTCAGTCATAATTTTCTTGTTGCAAAATCGGAAAGATGGTATTTGGATTGAAGTCATGGAACAAATGCAATTTTCTGTTTCACTTCCTGTGACTTAATTTTTCAGTTAATGTTAAAGTCTTTTGGTAAAGGAAAAAAATTCTGTCTTCCTCCAAAAATGAGAAAGGAGGTAAACAGTACATTAGTGGTTAGAGAACTCCTAAAAGAGCAACATAAATTGGGGACAAGGGAGAATGGAAAAACCAGGAACAAAATTACCACACAGAGGAAGATTGCAAAAGGTTGCAGTGATAGGTCCAAGTGAAGAATTAAGAGAAGTTACACCAACCATGACTCTGCTGTCACTCCCCACTCTCAGGTGGGGTCAACAGAATTGTTTTCAAATGGCTCTTTAAAAAAAGGAACTTAAGGACCTCTTCTTTCAAGAAAGCACTCTGGGCTGGAGAGGTGGCTCAGGGGTTAAGCTTCTGCCTTGCAGACGGAAGGTCCTGAGTTGAATTCAGATCCTAGACCCCAGGTATAGACGCTGGGTGGAAGCGGGGCGGCCTGCGTTTCTGGTCCTGGTAAGGCGGAGCCTGTGAATCCCAGGGCAGAGTAAACAAGGAGGAGGTGTAGGCGTCCATGGTGGTTCCTGAATTCACCTGTGGTTCTACACACACACACATGCATACACACCCACGCAAAAGTGAATAAAAGAAAAAGAAAAAGAAAGCACTCAGCTCTATTTTCTCTACTAAAGAGTGTTCCCCTACGCCTTTCTTTTTCATTACAATAATCCATTTCACGGTGAAAAGCTCTGTTATCCACAGCTCTGGATAACAGGGCTCTATCAGATATGTGGTTAGTGAAGATTTTCTCCAATTCTGTGGGTTGCCTTTTTGCTCAGTTTACAATCTTTTTATATGAACAGAAGCTCCTTAATTTCATAAGATCTCATCACTCCTCTTCCCTCCTGTTTATAATCCTTTGTGATTACAGTGGGTACTATAGAGATTTACCATTCAGTGGGTTTGGAACCAAGCTCCACTTATTAGGGAGTACAGATGGTATCTAACTCTCTGTTTCTGGGATACTTCACTCAATATATTTTCTTCTAATTCCATCCATTTCTTGGCAAATTTTATTAATTCATTTTTTGATGGCTGAGCAATATTCCATTGTATAAATGTACCACATTTTCATTGTCCATTGGTCAACTGTTGGGCACTTGGGTTGATTCCATGACTTTGCTATTGTAAATAGTGCTGCAATGGATATTGTTGTGTTTGTATCACTATAGTGAATTTCTGCATTATGAGAAATTATTCCCAGTAGTAGTATAGCAGGGTCATATAGCATTTCAATCCATAACATTTTTAGAAATTGCCACAATGATCATCAGAGTGGTTGTATGAGTCTGCATTCCCACCAGCAATGTATGTGAGTTCCCTTTTCTCCACATCCTCTCCAGCATTCTGTGTTGTTTGTATTGTAAATTTTCACCATCCTGACCAGGGTAAGATGATATCTCACTGTAGTTTTAATTTGCATTTTCCTAATTGCTAGTGATATGGAGCATTTTTTTAAGATATTTGTTAAACATTTCAATTTTGTCCCTGGAAAAGTTTCTTTTGAGTTCTGATGCCCATTTTCTAATTAGGCCATTTATCTCCTCAGTGTTTAGTTTTTTAAGTTCTTTATGCACTCTGGATAACAGAGCTCTATCAGATATGTGATTAGTGAAGATTTTCTCCAATTCTGTGGGTTGCTTTTTTGCTCAGTTTACAATCTCTTTAGCTGAACAGAAGCTCTTTAATTCCGTAAGGTCCCATTGTTGAATGTTGGTTTTAGTGCCTGTGCTGTTGGATTTCTGTTTAAGAACTGTTGGCCTAGCCCAATCAGCTTGAGGGAGATCCCTACCCTTTCAACTAGGGTTTTTACAGTTTCTGGTCTTTGATCTATTTGGAATTAATTCTTGTGCATGGTGACAAATACAGGTCCAGTTTTAATCTTTGAATGTTTTGCCAGCATCATTTGTTGAAGATTCTGTTCTTTTTCCATTGGAATTTTTGTGCCACTTTATCAAAGATCAAATGGCTGTAATTGTGTCTATTTTGGAGCCAGTACCAGGCTGTTTTTATTACTGTGGATTTGTAGTATAGATTAAGGTTTGGTATGGTGATACCTCCAGTAGTTGCATGTAAGTAGCAAGACATCTGGTACAGCTCACTCTCGCATCAATTCTTGATCACATGGGACTGAACAGGTTTGATCTCACCAATCAGGGAAGGTACAAGGACTGGCAGATAAACCATCGAGCAAATGGGACACTGACACCCCCTCACTGCTGTGTCCTACTCCTATTCTTCCATCTAACTTTGAGTCTCCTCATATTAAGATCTTCATTTAAACAATCTTTTATCTTTGGTTAGGAGATGACCTTTGATACCAATTGGGATGAAGTCAAGGGCAGTTCAGGAATAGCAAAACTGAAAACAAGAACAAACCACAAATCAGAGTACCAAAGACCCTACCTTACTCACTTGGAACCAGACCAGCCAAATCTCTCCCCACCCTAAAGCTCAGGGAACCTTGCAGAAGAGGGGGTGGCAAGATTGTAAGAGCCTAAAGATGAGGAGAACCAGCGATATGCAAGATGCTCCACAGAAGTTAGGGCTGCAGCAGCCAGGATTAGACTTTGCTTGACCTGCACAATGGCTGACATGTCAGTGACCCCCCCCCCAAGGTCTAACATGGATCACAGGGAAAAGGCTTCAGGCTGTAGAATCCTTAGAGACAATAGATTAAACAGTCACAATAGAGCTCCTAGGCTAACAGGAAACCCAAGTGGCCCCGGCTATGCCATTGAATCCTGAACTCTCACTAAGGTGGAGGACTCAGAGGGAAGTTCGGTGCCCACATGGGATGCTCCATGGAATGGGAAAGAGAAGGGAGGGAGGGGGTGAAAGGAAGGGAAGAAGGGGGAGAGTGGAATGAACAATGGGGGAAGGGAGGGGAAGGGAGAGGATGGGGTACCTATTGAGCTTGTGTGATTAGGAAAAAAAAAGTGGGAGAAAAAAAAAGAAAGCTCTCTGAAGGATGGGAGGGAGAAAGCAAGAAGCACCAAGAGAGAAGGAGGGCTATTTTGGAGCCAGTAACTATGGATTTGTAGTATAGACTAAGGTTTGGTATGGTGATACCTCCAGCCGTGTTTTTGTTACTCAGGATTGTCTTTGCTATCCTGGGTCTTTTGTGCCTCCATATGAATTTTGAGATTGTTTGGTCAACTTCTTTAAAGAATTGCTTTGGGATTTTAATTGGTATAGCATTGAATTTGTATATTGCCTTTGGTAGGATGGTCATTTTTACGATGTTGATTCTGCCAATCCAGGAACATGGGAGGTCTTTCCACCTTCTGGTGTCTTCTGCAATTTCTTTCTTTAGAGTTTTAAAGTTTTTATTGTAAAGGTCTTTTACCTTCTTGGTTAGGTTTATACCAAGGTATTTCATTTTTTTAGGGGCTATAGTAAATGGGATTGTTTTTCATTCCTGATCATTTACAACTGAGGGGGTATGATCTCACCAGAAGGGGAGGGCATATAGTCTGGCAGATAAAAAGTAACCATTTTGCAAATGGGTGATTGACCCCCTCCCTCACTGTGGTTTCCTACTTTTATTACATCTACCTTTGAATGTGCTCTTATAACAAGACTCCAGTTTAACAGCTTTTTATCTCTGGCCAGGGGGTGACATACAATGCCCATCAGGATGGAGTGAAGGGCATTGCAGGAGCAGCAAAATTGCAAAAGAAAATCAACAAACCATAATCCAGAACTTCAGAGACTCTATATCAACCACCTAGAACTAGGCCAGCCTAATCTCTCCCCATCCAGAAGCTCAGGGAAATTTGCGGAACAGGGGGCGGTAAGAGTGTAAGAGCACAAGGATGTGAGGAGCAATGATTTGCAAGATACTCCACACAAGTTAGGGCCAAAGGAATCATAATTGGACTTTGCATGCCACGCACAATGTCCAATACACTATTGATCCCACAAAGTCTAGCATTTGCTAAAGGCACCAAGATCCTTGGAGGCAAGGGATTGACAGCCACAGTAGAGTTCCTATGCTTAAGGGGAACACAGGAAAGGGTTCAGGGAAATGCCACTGGGTCCTTGTACCTCATCGGAGAAGAGGGCCCAGAGGAGAGTCAGGTATGCACATTAAAGGATTCTCTGGGGTTGGGGGGAGGCACTGGGGGATGGGGAGGGAGGGGTGAGGGGAAGAGTAGCAGGGGGGTCAAGGGGAGAAGGAGGGAAGGAGGGAACTGGTGTACCTATTAAGTTTGTGTGAGCGGAAATAATAATAAAAAATGTTTAAAAAAAAAGGAAGAGAGAAAGAAGGACTAATTAAAAAAAAAGAGAAGGAGGGAAGGGAAAGGGGAGAGAGGGAAGGGGAATGAGAAGGAAGGGAGAGTGCAATGGGGGACAAAGGGGAAAGGGATGGAGAGGGAGAAGAAGGGGGTATCTATTAATAAATATTAATAGATAGATACCTTGTTTAATTAAGCAAAGAAAATGTAATAAAAATGTAATAAAGATTATAGCATTTTAATACATAATGTGCTGTTAATTGCAAAAAAAGAGAAAGCTCTAGTCAGAAGTATATTATCACTGAGATAAGAAGCACTGTAATGCCCACCAAATAGTCACCACTGCGCTCTGCTATTTTCCATCCCCTCGGTGAGAAGCAGAGAGAGTTTGTCCAAGGTCACATCATGGGCTACAACAGAAGTTCTAAGCCAGAGAAGGCTGGACTTTTAGCCAGTACTGTGCAGTTCAGATCTAACAACAATAGCAGAAGGGAAAACAAGGAGTTACAGGTAGGAAAGTCCATGGAATACAGGACCACATCTTCATTGTTGGGCCAGAAGTTTCCAGTTTAGACCTGTATGAAACAGCTGAGGAAATCCATGTTCTCCACCTATTCCAAAGGAGCCCGGCCCTCTTACAGAAACCAAAGCCCTGGAGGCTACAGGTATGAGAAAAAGAATCTATAAAAGAAAAATCAAGATTAACAGAAATCTGACCCTGAGGAAAAATAAATATTACAGGGATCACAAGAGAACTTTAAAAATATTCTGTATTGTCCCCATAGGGACTATAAAAGCATATCTAATCCACAGAAGAAAAGTTTGCTAGTGTTAAAAAAAAATCAGATGATTTAAGGGGAGGTTTCAGTCAACAAAGTACTCACAATGCAGACAGACCTAAGATACTCAGTTTGATCCACAGCACCCAGATTAAAGCCAGGTGTGTACAGGTGGTGTACAAAGGCGTGTACCTATAATATGAGTGCTGGGGAGACAAAGACAGGGGAATCCTAGGGCTGGTCAGCCAGCCAGTATAGTCAAATCCATGAGCTCCAGGTTCAGTGGATGATCCTGTCTTAAGGAATAAAGTGTGAATTCACTGAGGAAGACACAACATGAACCAATGACTTTCACACATGCATGCACATATTTATATGCTTCGGTATGCAGGTGTGCACACACACACACACACACACACACACACACACACTGATATGTATGCACACACAAAGAAATCAGAGGAGATTTTGGATATTAACTTCATGATTATCGAGACTAAAAGAGCAAACAATGAAGCAAGTGATAGAAAGAATGCAGGTAAATGTGAGATTGTTCAACTCAAAAAATGAAATCAGGAAAACCTTATAAAGAGAAAGAAAAAAGACAAGTATCTTAAAAATTAAGGGACATTGAGAATTAATATAAGAATTCCAACAGCTACTTAAACATGAAAGTGGAAAAGTGAAAACTAAAACAACAACAACAAAAAAAAAACAGAATAATTTAATTAAGTTAAGAAAGGCTCAGCTTGGAAGGGTTCCTTGACTTCCAAACATTGAGATAAGGTCTGGTGATGGCAGAAAAAAGGATCAAAATAACTTTCAGAAACACCAGAAAAAAAACAATATCTCCTGGACAAGTTCTAAAAATCAGTAATATTAAGAGGCATAGCAAAAGTGCTAGATGTATAAGAGAATTTCACTAACTAAAGACATTAATGTCAAAGCTGATCTATAAGTCACTGAAATTTCAATAAAGGTTTCAGAAGAAATGCTCACAAAACTCCAAAATATGGTGATAAAATTCATATGGAATAATAAAGAGGCATATAATTTTGAAAAGGCTTAAGTTATCTACAGTCTATCAAGTATCGCTACATAACTAGAGTGGTCAAGACCATATGCTGTCGGCAGAGAAGCAAATGAACAATGAAATTAAACTTAAAATTCAGAAATACGGACATCTGGTACACTAAGAAGTGGAATAAATTCAGTGGGAAATAGACAAGCAGTACATTTCTACTGGGCATAACAAAATAATGCTCCTCCCTTTCACATGATAAAGAAAATTGATTTTACATGGATTAAAAATGTGCTAAGGAAACTTTAAAGCTTTTAGAAGACAATATATCAAGGGATTTCATGAGACAATAAAGCTAACTTAATAAAGATGGGTTTTGATCAGGCAATTTCATTTCTAAGAATATGTGCCATGCACACAAGAAGACAAGTACATATTGGCTTATTGTAGCCCTTCTAATAATATCTAAATACTAAGAAAGTGTTAAACTAGATAATATGAGGTACATAAGAATATAGAGTGAAAAATAAAAGCTGAGCTACATGAAACTATATACTTTGCACACAGTGTGTTATTAAAATTCAGCTTGTAATAACTGCATCATCCCATAATGCAAAGCTTCAAAGTACTCAATATTTCATATGATTCAGGAAAATGTTTGTACACAGTAAAGATACAGCTATGTTATAGAAAGGATAAAAACCAACTTCAAGGTAATTACTGCCTGTGAGAAAGGGAGCAGGTGAATGAAACAAGAAAGAGATATTCAGGTCTTCTAGTAAACCTGAAGTGTATAATTGTGTCTGCAACCTTTTCATCCATATCATAATGGATATTGGTTGTGTTACTATCTTTGTGCTTTTCTATATGCCTGTAACATTCCATGAGAAATTTAGTTCAACCAAAATATTGTACTTATTAAAGTGAGTGATGTGTTTTCACGTAGCGAGTAAGTCGGCTTCTCCAGCACCTGGGAACGTCTCAGCAGGAAACAGCTAATAGTAATTGTTCACATGAACGCTTTAATATGCCCTGAATGAGAATATAACCTCCTATAATGATTTTGAGTACACGCTTTATATTCCAAGGGCCTCCTGGGAGTGACAAAGGAAATTCAAGAGGAAAACCCCATCCAACTGGCAAGTTCCAGCTCCCAGAGGCAATCTTCCCCCCTGAGCAGTAGTGGAAAAGCAATTCTCATACTAGCAGGAAGAATTTAGACCATCCTTGGCCTTGCATTTGGACAAATTAATGGGGCTGCTTACTGAAAAACCTACTCCAAAGATTAGAGATCGGTGAACTGCGTCAGAGCAAGGCAACAGAGTCCTTCTTCGAAGCTTGGTGTGTTTCTCCTCTAATAGCAAGCTGGACAGAGTCATCCTCAATCCCTAGGCACATGTGATGCCAAAATCACACACCAAAAAGTGCTAAGAGTTCAGAGACCCAGAAATCACAGGCTGACAAACAGGCAAGAGCCTTCAACCTAGACATTATGCTGAGATTTGGGAAGCCAGGAAACTCACCTTGAGGACGGAAGACCTGGCAGCTGACTTCTCCTACAGAACTGTTCCGTTTTTACAAACAAAAAAATGGAAGTTTGATATGCACACTAAAGGATTCTCAAGGAATGGGAGAGGAGGGGACACTGGAAAGAAGGAGGGAGGGGGGAAAGGAAGGGGAAAAGGGGGAAAGGAGCAAGGGGATTCAGAAAGGGGTGGGAGGAAAGGAGGGGAATGGGGTACCTATCAAGTTTGTATGAGTGGAAAAAATAAAAAATAAGCAAATAATTTTTATTGATTGTATAAAAAAAGGGCATCTTGCGGATCCCAGAGAAAATGTGCTAAACCAGGAACTCAGAGAGATACATCTAAGAAAGAACGCTGGCTGAAGCTCTTTCCTATCAATTTGGAATTAAAACACGAGGTGATCTTTCAGTGTAAAAGACTGCCCTTAACTTTTCAAGTATATTTCAGAACTACCTGATTTCCCTGAATTCTCTAGCCTCATGCTGTGCCATGATTTGATTTGCATTGAGGGGAGAAGTTCACAAAGGTCAGTGAGGTGCAGAGAGAGAAAAGTTCTCTGTTCTCCCCTGAAGTCAGCACCTGACACTGGGTAAGTTATAAAAAACCGAAATGTATTCTCTTGCAGCTTGGGAACCAGGAAAGCCCACACTAAAGTCATCAACATCTGGTGTCTGCCTTGTTGCTGTGTCCACACGAGGCATAAAGGCAGGACCAATTCAGAGCAACACCCATAGACTCACACACACACACACACACACACACACACACACACACACACAGCGTGCGAACTCCCGTTTTTGAGATTCATTTTGGCTTATTGTAGCCCTTCTAATGAATGAATCTAGAGGACACAGGCAGATCACAGTGGGGGCCCTGGATAAGGAACAGAAACTACATTTCCAAATCTTGGGAGGCTTCTGGACACATTACCTGGCTTCAAGTCAAGATCTCAAGCACCACCCTCTCTCACTTTCTCACGGGCATCTCTGAAAAATGGCCTGCCTGCCCTGCTTTTCAATCCACAGTCAAGTGTTACTGCAAAACTTCATGCAGGAGTTAAGTACAGAAAGAAACGTTGTATGATGATTTTCCCAGGGCTCTAGTAATGGAAGCACAAAGCCGACCTGTTGAAGTTTCTGATTGTTTTTACACTGAAAGAGTGAGGACAAACTTCTACTTCAGCTACTGTGTTATGCTATTTGGATTTTACGAAGAAGAATCTCCAGAGTGAGTCTAGGTCTTAGGCTGGCTGCTTCAGGATTGTCTAAGGTGTTTGCAAACCTAAACCTGGCTGGGCACCACCATTAGGAATTCTGATTTAGTACGTACAACGTGGGGTTCCAGAATCTGACTTTTTCCCCAGAGTTCCATATATAATTCTCAACTAGTAAATAATTTGGGGAAATCATCACGAAATGAAAAGATAAGATTACTGTAGTTTATTAGAGGGGAGATGTTTGAGTAAACCAGAGCTTCGTCTGTATTTTAAATAATTTTATCATGAAACATTGAAGGGAGCTGAAAACAATGTAAACCTTCACACATTTTTCTTTAACATTGAACAGTATATGATAAACAGTGCAGTGAAACTGGCTTGGACAGCTTGCAAGGTCAATAGTTAACATTTAGGGATAGTGCCATTCACTTGATCAAAGTATTCCCACTATGAATATTGCAAAATGCCACAAAGCATGAAATTAGCCCCCTGGGAGGTATTTGTTTTATATTTGCCACCCATCTCACTGCCTGTAGAAGATGAAAGGATAGTGTATCATAAACACAAAGGTTTACATAATACTGTCGTCTCATCAATCTTTTTAAATAGATTCAGTTAAGTCTAATGCCAGAAATACTTGTTACCTACTCAGGCCTCTGCACATGAAAAGGCAAAATAGTTTCTTCTTTAACAGTCCTGAAAATGACAGCATCTCATTTTTTTCTTGAACTCGTGTTTCCTTTTCACATCTCTAATGAAAAAGTTCAAAATATACTGGTGTGATATGGTGTGTGTGTGTGTGTGTGTGTGTGTGTGTGTGTGTGTGTGTGTGTGCGTGCGCGTGCGCTATTTGGTGTATTATGGGTGTATGTCCGTGTGTGTGCAAGTCACAATCAGATGTTTTATTCCTCAGGAACCATCGCCTTCTGATTTGAGGCTGAGTCACTACTGACCCTGGATTTTGCAAATGCAGCTCCACAGGCTTGGCTAGTGAACACTGAGGATCTGCCTGTCTCTAGTTCCTCAGCCCTAGGATCACAGATGTGTGCCACAATACCCAGTGTTTTACGTGGGTGCTCAGGATTCAGTCCCAGTTCCTCATGCTTGAATGGCAAGCATTTTACCAACTCGGCTGTCTTCCAAGCCCCCAGATATAATGTTAGCTACAAAAATCTGAAGTCTATTTTTTATCTAATTAAATTCTCTTATAGTAGACTATGTGGGAAAAATTGAAACTATAGATTCTGAAAATTTTCTCTGATCATAAAGTACTAAGTTGTACATAGTATTTTCCTAGATTAAACTATTGATCCTATTACTAGTGATAGGTAATTGATCAGGAAAAATAGTAATACTAAATAATTACAAATTGTAAAAAAAATCACATAAGTACATCTTTTAATAAAGTAGACAGGTATGTCAACTGACTTTCCATTGCTAGGAAAATAATCTTTAAAGGAAGAAGGGTTTATTAGTGTCAAAGGTTTCAGTCACTTTGCTCTATTGGCTCTGGGCCTCTAGCAAAGCAAGATATCACAACAGGAGTAGATGGTAGAAGGAATCTGCTCACCTTGTGGCAGCCGGAAGGCAGAGAGAATTACAGACAGAACGGAAAGTGGGGGGTCAGGCAATCGTGAATAAGCAAGAGAGATATGGGGCATGAAAGCAAGTGAGGGGGAGGGGCTGGAGCTCCAATATCCCTTTCAAGAGCATTGTGATTTCTAGTTGAATCTTATTTCATTTTGTTCCTGAAATCAATGAAAAAAAAAATGCATCATGCACCAGTAGTGAGGAGAATTTTAATTTAAAAGCCAAGTATTTCTAAGGACAATTTTAAGACAATAGAATATGGAAAAGATCAAATTTCAAACCTCTCAGCAAAAACAGTTTTTTAAAGGGAACCCTAACAGACCTTCTACTGGGTTCTGTCTTGATAAGCTGAGGAATTCTTCCATATGTGCCCGAAATCCACTTACACCCATTGCTCAGAACCATTACTGGCCAAATCCTGCTGCTGAAACCACGAGGCACTAGAATGTGCCAGAAGCAAAAAGCTGGAGCACAGGCCAAACCTAGAAGGAAGCACTCGATGTCAGGATTCTACCATTGCTCTGAGGGAACATGAGTACAGTAGATGCCTGCCTGTGGGGAATGAGATGCGCACACACTGAATGGTTTCATTTCCCTGGAGGCCACCCGTTGCCACAATAGCAACCTTTTTCTGATGCCTTTTTTAATGGTGACATTCATTTTCAGCCTGCTGTCTGGGGTTATTCTAATATGAAGGAAGTTTTTACAAATAATAAATATATGAAATCAAAAACCATGATACGGATGGTTATAAACCTTAGCCAAGTTCACTTCATGTCATTGTGATACCATATCCACTCTGGGGAACTTAATTTTGCTAGCAGAGACAAATAGTCCCATATGCCCTACATGTTCATGTCAGTTTATCATCACTGCAGTGTGGAAGAGTCAGCAATTGGGAAAATCCCACAAAATACCTGCGCACCCCTCTCACCATATGACCTGTGGCTGTTTCTGTCAAGATGGCCCCACAAAAACCAGAACCGAATCCTACAGAGTCCAATCTGAGTAACACCTTTCGACAACCAAACCATGTAGACTTGATCATAAGCTGACCTAATAGCTCGTCATTTCTTAACTTGACTTTTCCTGTTTAGCGGCCTGCATGGAAATCCCTCTTGCCACTTAGGAAAATATATTCAATGGTGCCATTTCCATCTGAACCATGTGACATGTATATCCCTGGGGCCCTACAACAAAACCACAGGATTTTAGAGTCAACAAGCACAATATTTGGCAGACAATGTGATAAGCATCCAGAATTTACTTAGTATGTATCTCTTCTGTGTCAGAAACATATTTTATTGTTATATATCTAGTAAGTACCAGACACTAAAATGACAAAAAAAAGCCAATAAACCTACCTTCAAGGTGTTCACAATTCAAAGGGAACTCACAGTTCAGAAGTTCATAAAGAACAAAATTACATGAAAAAGCATAAATGAGCTCACCAGCAGAGGTATGCAAAAAGGCACTGATTACTTTGTTTAAAGTCATTTGCAGCTTCTGAGAGAAAGTAGATATGTGTTCAGTAGGAAAGGGCAAGTTGTATGCCATCCAGAAGAAAGATGACGGAACACACACAGAGAGAAGGCCCAATGCGGGTAGGGGGGGTTGTATTCCACAACTAGAAGTCGATGTGAACAAAACATCAAATGGAAAACACAGAGGTGCTGTTTGTAAATACTGGACCACAAGAGACAAAGGAAAGTGGCAGGAAAAAAAAATACAACTTGGGGTTTTTTCTAAGCGACCTAATAATCTTTCTTACATGATTTTTGACAGAACAGTTTAGTGGTACCAGGGATGTAAAACATTACACTGACAGCAGTGACCAGGAGAAGGGAAAGATGAGAGACTCTGAGCATACTCAAGGGGAAAGCAGCCTATGGTCATAGTTACTAATGTGACTTGGAGCAATGAATGAATAACAAACTAAAGGTTTCGAGTTCCATAACTCTGCCGCCATGATCCATCTTTTTGGCTCTATGTGAAGATAAAAGCCAAGTTGAAAGGCTATCTAAGCCTCACAAGAACATGCAATATATTTAAGAGTGGACAGTGCCTTGTTTAGCAACTTGACACTCCAACTGGCATTAGAGTGTGCATAGTGACATGGGGACATGAAGTCAGAAGTTGTGAAATAGGGAAGGCCTGAGATATGTGACAGCTTCAGGAAACTTTTATTTGGTAGGACTTCGGTATTACATAATGTTTTAGTAAATGTAGTCCCGTGAATTCCTGGGATGAAGCAATCTGTCAAACTAGCAGTTTGGCAGCTAGCATAGTTGGAGCAATGAACGCTGTCCCACCAGGGTGGCTGCTGCTGGCTCCTGCACTTTCCGCTTCCCTTCCTAGACCCCAAAAGGAACATCCTTCATGGAGACAGAGGATTGTGTTATGATTTAGGGATGAAGGGACCTATTTTCTGGTAGTTTTGCTTAGCCTCTGCTTGCCTGACTGACTCTTGGATAATTCTGACATTCTAACCTGACTATACCCAGACTTTGATTCACATTCAACGTTGTTGACATTTACCCAGTACTCTTATTTACTCTGTCCGCATCCCGCTCTCTCTTCTGGTTTCTTTATACCAAATCAGGCCCCAAATCAAGAGCTACTTGGACTTGAACAACGAAAATACAGTTAAAAGGGATTGCACTGATATGTCTGAGCAGATATGCTCTATTTCTATCATGAAATATTGTGCAGTTTTGTCCTTTTCTTTATTTAATTGAATGGAAGTGGACTATTTCTTTGAAAAATATAGTAGACAAAATCATTAAAGAACCATGGGGAATATTTGAATTGGGAGAACAGAGACCATCAAGTATATAATCTCCAAATATATAAACATGTTTCATGAAGTCACTGGTAAATAATATCTCAGTTTCCTCCCAACACTCTCCCTGCAGGGAGTTCACAGCTTTTTGACTCATTAATTGGTGGGTAAATAACTGCTGAAATCTGCTTTCCTCATTTTCCAATCAGCAAGTCTAGGACCCCATTCATAGATGAATATAGATATAGAAACATATAAGTAGTTAAATAATAAAGTTGTGATCATCCAAGTATAGTTCCTTTAATCAATCATTGGATATATAAAATTCATAAATCCTTATCTTTTTTGGTCACCTCTTCAGTAGAAATGGTACGTTATCAAAGTCTTTGATCATTTCCAAACTATTGCCAGAATATCTGGAGAAGACATTCCTGTGAATGCTACTAAGAGTTTGTGTTTTCAGCCTTTGTGCCACCATTAACTCGTTTTACATTTGAAGCTATTTAAATCCTTATTTATTATTAACCAAATAAAAGTGATCAATCAAGATATGGGCTCTTAAACCATATGGCAAGTATTTCATTTGCAAGTAACTAATAAAAACAAGAGTGAAAGGACTGGAAAGAAATTAATTAGTCTCATCTAGCTATACAAGTCTTACAAAATCAGAGAAATACATTTCCAGTCTTTCACAGAATTTCGCTTTTCTATTTGGCAACATCATAAGTCAACAGAGATGGTGTTCTTTGAGGTAGAATAAGTTCTGCTTGACATGATAATTGCAGAATGGATCTGTAGCTAACGGTCTAAACACATTCAATTTTAATAATGCATATCAATATTTTAATTGAAAAATTATATAAGAATGTGAAACACTTTGACATCTTCCACTTATCAAAATACTGTCCCCTTATTTGTGGAAGAGGGGGTGGTAAGATTGTAAGAGCAAAAGGATGGGAGGAGCAATGATCTGAAGATTCTCTACACTAGTTAGGGCTGAAGCAATCATAATAGGACTTTGCATGCCCTGCGCAATGTCTAACACACTATTGACCTCACAAAGTCTAGCATCACCTAAAGGCACCAAGATCCTTGGAGGCAAGGGATTGACAGCCACAGTAGTGTTCCTGTGCTTGAGGGGAACACGAGAAAGGGTTCAGAGAAATGCCACTGGGTCCTTGTATGTCATCGGAGAGGAGGACCAAGAGGAGAGTTAAGCATACACAATAAAGGACTCTCTGGGAATTAGGGGGGAAGGCACTGGGAGACGGGGAGGGAGGGAAGGGGAGCAGGGGGTTCAGGGGGAGGAGGAGGGGGGAGGGAACTGGTCTACCTATTAAGTTTGTATGAGCGGAAATAATAATAAAAAATGTTAAATAAAAAAAAACTGTCCCCTTAATTTTGGAAATAGAACCAAAGTGAAGAGCATGTTGCATGAATCTAAGAGTGTATTTTCTGTCCACCATGTGTTAAAACACCATTAGAAAACCCTGATCCCACTAGTTTTACACCAGGATTGAATTTGCAAAAATATTGCACAACAAACATACATTTTACTTCCATAGAATTCTTCAAGTGTGAGCACTCGGTTCACATGAATGGACAAACAAGCTTTTTTCTGGAACTGTTATCTCTTCTCTACCTCCCATGACAAAAAAAAAATCAAGTTTGAGAGGGTGGGAGGCAGAAGGATGGATTAATGAAGGAAAGGGAGGGAAAGAGGGAAGAATGGAGGGGGAAGGAGGGAGACAGGGATAAGTACTCAATATGCTTATAAAACTAGGAAAAAAGTTAAAAATTAATAAAAATAAATGCTAAAAATGTGTATTAGCTTATCAATCTAAAGGAATTCTCATTACATCTTCTAAAATTGTATTGGGTTCTTTACACATGAAATAGTGTAACTATTAAGTATTGTAATTTCTGTCACAGCAATGTACATGATGGTAGATGACAGACATATTTTTCACTTATCAAATTCCTAGTTCATGAACTTTAAAAACATGTATCAAGCATTATGAAAACAAATATATACTACATGAGTACATAAACCTCAAATATTTTGCTAAAAATTTGACTAACTTTGAAAAAAACTTCATTTTTCTTCTTCAGGAAAAAAAAAGTTTCCCCTCTCAATATTGCTTTCCTTTTTTTTGAAAAAGTTCTTTCCTTTGAGAACATTGGGATCTCTGATACTCTTGTGCCATTGGTAAATTCCCTGTCCAATTACCTGTCATCACCCAGTTGTGATTCACATCTTATACTGAGATTTAATGTCTAAAAAGTTTACATCCAAACAGTTCAAATAAAACAGGTCAAAGAGACAGAGCGTGGATAATTTCGTGAACACAGATGTTCGGTAGAGAGGATTGGGTCACCAATGTGGAAATACCACTACATTTTAACCCCAGGGCACTTGTAACCATTAAGAAGGGAAAAATCATTAAATGATTCCCTCCAACGTTTAAGTTCACTGTATGGTTGTTTGCTGTACGGCTTGCTTTTCTAATGATGCCATGGTTTCACCAAGTCATAACTGCTACAAATTGCTCCTTAAAACCAAAGATGGAAACTCATCATGGGAAAAACTGAATAATGAGACGGTCATAGTTTCTACTAATGAGTCCTGACCATTGCTGGTCATTTGCTGCAGCAACACTGTAAAAATAAGAATGTGAAGTCACCATCCTTCCCACCCTAAGTAATTTGCTTTAGAAGCCAAAGGCACATCATAGAACTGTATTAAAGGCAAAAAAGAAAAGTACAGGGAACTCTTTCATCTGTTCTAGAGAAGGGCATGTCAAATGAGTCTGAAGTCAGAGTTCGCCAGAGTCACTTGTGAGCGGAAGTTAAAGGTAACTTTTCCATTGGGAGATGTACATTTTCCTTAAGCTTTGGTCACCCAGCAGAAACTATGGTAAACAGAGAGAAGATGATTATCCTTGAGGAAGGTATCCTTATTGCAATATAGATATTCAGACACCCAGATCCTGAACAGAGTCTAGGATAAACTATGGTGCAATTAAGATCCAAAATATCAGCCAGTCCCTCAAGGGTCTAGGAGATAAGATAGGTATATCAGAAACACTATTATAGGGCAGAACTTTAAAAGAGAAGCATTGGCTGCTATGAGGAATATGAACAGAAGGGCCCAAGGCAGCAGAGCTGGTGAAGGAATTCTGCAAAGGTAAGTACTGACTTCAAGGAAGACGTGGCATCTTCTAAATTTGGCAATTCTGAAATGTGTTTCAATGTGTGACCTTACAGAAATCCTTTCACTTTTTCCACAGTCCACTTCATTGTAAGATGGGTACCACAGGACATAAGGCCGATGATACTCAGTAGAACTGTAATTGCACAACACAAAAGCACAACACCTTACTGATCACCATCCTGTGCTGTCTAGCACAGTAGCCTCTAGCTGTCAAAGGTTATCCATATTCACATTGTTTAAAATTAGGTTAATAATTCAGTGTTTCTGTTGATGGCTATGTTTTAAGCATCCAATAACCATACTTACCCAATGGCTACTATATCACAAGAGCACATATAGGTATTATAGCCATTCCAAAAAGCTTTCTTGGGCAGAAATTAGTAATGAAGTCGTACAAACTGTATGTGGGAGCAATTACAAAAATGCTATAAATTGCACCAAATTATGTATAAAAAACACTAAAAGATGATGCGGCCAAAAAAGTGATACTTTTGATTGATAGTGTAAATTTAAAATATTAGAAATGTAGTTTAATAATTTAAAAATTCAACTTAGGATATTTACTATTGACATTTTGCAGTAAGAAGAGCAATAAACATTTCGGTTGTCAAGAAGTAAGGTCATGCGGGAGTTAAGATTCCCAGAACCCATGTAAATACCAGGCAGTGTGGCATTCTGCCTACAATGCCAGTCTTGAAAGTAGAGATAAGAGACATCCCAGAGCAAGCTGAATAGGTATGATTTAATTGAAGTGATAATGCAAAAATTATATCTGGTTGAATTTGGGGGAAGTAAAGCTAAGAAATATATAATAAATGTGTAAAGAAAAATATAAACAAGGTCATGATAAGGGGCCAAAAGTAAAGACAGAATAAATTAATAAATTTTAAAAATAAATAAAAAGAAAGGTAAAATTAATAATAAAATGTAGGAGGGGCAAGAAAATATCCCCAAGGGTCAAGAGTAAAGTTTACTTCATGTGGAAATGATAGAAACAGAAAACTCTGGGGGTAAAGAAAGCATAGTTTCTGAACCCATTATGCACATTATCTAATTCTCTGGATGTTTCTGAATCATCTGCCAGAAAGTCACTTCCTTACATAATGCCCTCAAGCATGCATAAAGTGCTTTCTATAAATTCGCTGGGCTAATTTTTCAATTCACAGAATACTTACATGTAATTTTAATGCTCTATTAAAATTAGTCTGTTAGCCTCGACATTATAAATCATAGCTGCAACATCCCATGAGATTAAACTGTGATGTCGGTGGAAATATTCTCAATGACTCATGGCAAAGTACAAACACCTGAAACCCAGCAGAAGTTTCCTCCTGAGAATTCAAAGAAGACATAATGGTTTGCCTCATCTGTGGCTCCATCCTGGTTAAAACTGACTGTGAATGGGGTAGTCTTGAATTCTAGAATTCAAGATGGGTTTATATCACTACATTCTGAGCTTCTGGTGTACGTGGATTGGTGAAATGTAGACAAATTTCTTTAGGAAGCCAACAAACTACCTACTTTTAATTAATAGATGTGAACCTTGTAGAAAACGGGTTTGCAAAGCAAGTCTCTATAAGCTGCTTAGATGAGAAGTAAAAAAAAAAATTAACTTTATGATAAGGAGGAATTTTAAGTTTGTAAGTATATTCTTAAGGAATGTCCTTTTGAACAAGATGTTTTTACATGTAGAAGTAACACCTGAGAAATTAACATACGGGTTTGGCCAGTGAACAAGCTTAGCAAGTAAGACATAGGCTCTCAAACCTGGCAACCTAAGTTCAATTCCTGGAGACCTACATGGTGGAAAAAGAGAACTGACTTTCAAAATGTCCTTTACATAAGCCCCAGGGTAGATGCAGGCTATGAAGGTTTAGCTATAAAGGCACTGCATGAGACTGATTTTTAGACAATTGTTACACTCATAGGGTGGAGGAGCTCTGAACCTCGAAGCATCCTGCAACAAAAGATATTACTACAGAAGAGAATAACTGTCCAAAGTGCAGAAAATAATACCTTGGAATATAGGTAGTAGTATTTGTCCCATTGACATTTCATCACCAAAGGGGAATCATCTCAAGAGACTCCATGCCTCCCTGAGAGACTGATGAGGACTAATACTGGTGGGGAAGAAATGGAGGATGCTTTTCTCAGTGGTATTCACATTAATAAATAATTCATGCTCCAGCGAGTTCTCAGGCACATGACATCAAAGGCAAACCAGATGAAACCCAGTGGACCACACATGTGAAAAAGACTTGAAAATAAGAACTAGAATGATAGGAAAGAAGCATTATAAAGAGACAAGGAGGGAGGATGGGATAGGAATTAATGTGTGAAAACATTATAAATTTGCTATATTTATGTATGACACCAAAAGAATAAAAAATGAAAACATAAAAACAAAGCTGTCCTCCAACCTCCACCTGTGACCATGGCAGACATGTATGTATCCTCTTCTTCTGTCTCTCTCTCTCTCTCTCTCTTTCTCTCTCTCTCTCTCTTTCTCTCTGTCTTTCTTTTCTCATAAGTAAAATTAAAGAAAGAAATTATCACATAGGAAAAGAGTCTCATCAAAAATTGGGGGTTGGTAAAAATATCAAATAGTATTACCATTATGTTTAATTTTTAAATACTGCTCTATATTGCCAAAGCTAGTTTTTTAAACTTATTGAATTTCATCTTCCACTCAGCTTTGTCCTTCTACAAGTAGAGCAATTAATTGTAAAGAACCCATACAGGAATCTCAAGACATCCCAAAATTGAAGCAAAAACTGCCTTATGAAAAGGCCAGTGAACTGAATTAAGAAGTGAGGATTGGTATTCTGACTCAGTAGTCCCAAGTTTTTGTTCATAATTCTGTTGTATGGGCACTCTTTTTTTCTTAGTTTACAGAAAGGACCTTTATTGAATCAATTAATTTGACAGATTGTCTACTGTAGAATACAGCACTTAATTTGATCCCGGCAGTAAGCAAACCATAAGGATTGTCAACTAAGTTGAATTATATCTTCTTTCCCCCTCCCTTCCTTCTTCCCTCTGTTCCTCCTTCCCTTCCTTCCACACTTCCTTCATTCTAAGGCAGGATCTCACAATGTGCAGCACAGGCTAGTCTCAAACTCTCTTTCTTCAGCTTAGATTTATAGGGATTGCGAGTTCATGCCATTAGACTTGGCATTAGCATATTTTTTGTATTTTATTTTTCTACTTTTATTTTTACAAGCATGTTGAATACTCATCCCTGTTTCCCTCCATCCCTTCTTCCTCCCATCCTCTCTGTCCCCTTCATCTACACCTCCCAATCCCTTTCACCCTCCTGCCTATATGTTTCTATGGACCCAAGGATTCCCTCTGGCTTATCTACTTTTGTGAGGGTTCAGGCTTCTGTGGTATGCCAAATTACCTCTCTTTGAGGCACAACACTGATAGGAACATTTCCCTTTACTCATCCAGATTTAGTCCCTAAGGTTTCCACTGTATGTTCATGTTCTTGTCCTTCCTGAGTTCCTAGAAGTTTATGGGGGCATGTTGGTATGTCAGTCATTATGCAGGTCTGGTAAGGACAAGTCTCTCTGTCGTGAGTTCCTAGATGCAGTGGTCTTGCTTTGAGTGGACTGTTTTATTCAATGGTGAACTTTCTCATCTTTAGGTTCTTACAA
Organism: Typhlomys cinereus; assembly: GCA_023101885.1. Taxonomy (NCBI): domain Eukaryota; kingdom Metazoa; phylum Chordata; class Mammalia; order Rodentia; family Platacanthomyidae; genus Typhlomys; species Typhlomys cinereus. The sequence continues at coordinate 2,321,128 of JALPQD010000161.1, forward strand.
TCTCACTGCCCCTTCTTCTGTGAGCTAAAGCCTTAGGATGGGGAGAGATTAGGTCGGCCTGATTCTGGTTGAGCCTTGCTAAGTCGCTGGTACTCTGAATTATGGCTGGCCCTTGTGGTCCACTTTACTACTCTTCTATTGCCCTAGGTTGCATCCTGTCAGTGTTTTCAGATCCTCTACTTCTGTGTAGAAGAAGATTTCTAGGCTGAATGTTAAGTGTTTTTCCAATCTATGGTTTAATTGCAGCTATTTACAGAGCAGTTTGGTATACTGTCTTCCTACCTATAGGTTCATTGGCTGCTTGTCCCTATAGATCTATTTCTTTCCTTTTTTTAGGTTCTTGTTTTAGTTTATAGTAACAGAAATGTGCTCCATTCTCACAAGTGGGTCTTGAGTTCAATCAGAAAGCTGTTGGTGGTCTCCTTGATACTGATGCCACTATTACACTGGTGGTCACCTGTGCCATGGTGCCAAGTTAAATATCTCAAGTGTTGATGGGGCTTGTGATTATTTCTCTCCCCCAACAATGTTGTATGGGCATTCTTAATGTCCTTAGATTCTTACAGTTAATGATCACATTGAAAGACCTAGAAAGCCAATACTTCCTATCACTCTCAGTCCTTGGCATGGTCATAGAACCTGATGGGCCAGTGATTCCTGAGAAGTGACATCACTTCCTGGCAGAAGCATGATATTGTCATCTAACAGAGCACCCCCCCTCCAACACCCTCCCCCATGCACTGTGCTGAGCAGTGTCACACCAGAATCAGGGTGGTGCTGAAAAATGGAAATAGGAGCACTAACCACTTTTCCTGAGGCTCCATAACACAAATATGGATGGAAATGGCCTGTATCACAGTTAACCTGCATGGTTGCTGACAAAAATCATGATAAAATGCTTTAAAGGAACAATGGATTTATTCTCTCTTATAATAGTCTGGTTACAGCTGCTTGTCCAGATTGTCAGTAGAGCCCACATTATCATGGGAACTTCTCATACCATATCCTCATAATAGCTGAGAGAAGGACTACCCTTACTCACCAGACCGTCATGTCTAACCGAGTATACAGACAGATGCCAACTTTGTCAACTAGTTCTCTCAGTTTTACTTATCTGCCCAGAAACTAGTCCAGTACACTATGGGTTGGGACTTCCCCATCAACTGAACAATCTCTTGCAGGTTCGCTTTGGGCTTAACTACTAATTCTCTATAAATGTTTCCAGACTTCAATCCTCCAACCATCAAATTAACACCTGCATCTAACTATGACAGTCAAAAAAGGAGAAATCATGTATTCCACTCTCAAGGATGAAGAAAATATTCTCACTGAAATAACGTTTTATTAATTTATTTTTCCTAGTTTTACAAGTATATTGAGTAATTATCCCTATTTCTCTCCACCCCCTTCCCTCACAACTCCTTCCCTTCCCTTCATCAATCCATCCCACTCCCTCAACACTCCTATCTGGCTGCTTCTATGGATCCCAGGATTCCCTCTGGCTTGTCTACTCTTGTAGAGGTTCAGGTCTCTGTGGCATACCAAGTTACTCTCCTTGGGCCATCCCACTGATAGGGGCATTTCCCTTCACTTATCCAGCTCTAGTCCCCAAAGTTTCCACTGTATGCTTTTACCTCTTTTGAGTTCCTCAATAGTCTATGGGGGCATGTCGGTATGACATCACTGAAATAATTGATCAAGAATAAAATCTAGGCATAAGAACACAGATACACTCTTAGGTGAAGTACTTATATAATAAATTAGTTCCCAGAACTGTGGAGAAACTTGAATAAACTTCTTTGAGATATTAGGATTGATTTTTATTTGTTAGAAAGAGTTCCAAAGAGTTGATTGTCTGTACCTTCCCAAATCCTAACTTGGTTTCTATATGGAGCCATTTTAAGGTATTATGCCTTTTTAAAATCAAAAGATTAATGACCATAGAATTTATTATTTGTCTGAGTTACTCGTTCTGCTGCTGTGAGACATCATTCAAACTCAAGCAACTTAAAGGGAGAAAAGGGAGATTTATTTGGCTCATGATTCCAGAGAGAAGATACAGTCCATTTATGGAGAAAAAGGCATAGCTGGCTGGCAGAAGCTGGAGGTGGCTTAAGTCACATCCTTCATAGAGTCTGAGAAAGCAAAATTACAAACTATAAGAGCAAACTTCTCCAGAAGCTGGGTGGTACTAACCAACCTCAAGGCTGACCCTCTATGATATGCCTTCCTCTAGCAAGGCTCCAACTCTCAAAGGTGCTATGAATTTCCCAAACACTGACAATAGCTAAAGATTCAAGCATGAATCTGTGGGGGACAACTCACCTTTCAAACCATGACGTTATCTAAACTTGTACACATTCAAGACTGAAAAGTGGCACTATTGATATCATGCCTGGACAAGAGAGCAAGTTGAAATCTTGTCTGAAGCAATCCTGAAAATTATCCTGCCAAAAACTAACAACTGATCAAACTGGCTTTCCATTGTGCCCTATGGTATATTGATCATCCAAGAGTACACCAATAACTTTGCTCTTTGGAAAAATACGAAATGCAGGGCTTTCCTGATAACTCAGCCAATAAGATGTCTGCTAGCAAACTTGAAGATTCAAAATTCAACCTCCAAGAAATCCACATGGTGGAAAGAAGAGAGCTGCCTTTCAAAAGTTATCCCTCAGTCTCCACCTGTGCACTATGCATACATACATGTGCTCTCTTTCCTCTCTCCTCTTCTCTCCCCTCTTCTCTCTCCTCTCTCTTCTCTCTCTCTTCTCTCTTTCTCTCTCTCTCTCTCTCTCTCTCTCTCTCTCTCTCTCTCTCTCTCTCTCTCTCACATCTTTAAGTGGGAAATGGTACAATGGATTCATTTTCCATGAAGCTTTCACAGGTAAATGAAAATGAAAGAAGTTCCATCAGGCATTGGGTCTTAAATCACAAAGACACCATTGAGAACCCAGACTTGGATTTTTGACACAACTCATGTTAGTCAATAAGGCTCTCACAGACTGTTAACATTTGGCCCTGGCCAAAAGAAAATGAGGCCTTGGCACTCCACTACTGTGGTGGACCACAGCCCCTCCCCTCTCCCACGACTCTGGAGATTTCCAGCTGGCTGAGGCCTCTATCCAGCAGCAAAGACAGAGTCATAAATCAGACTTTCTTTGGAATCACAGTGAGTGGACCAGGACCTTTATTGGCTATGTTTACTCTCAACATAGGTCTTTCCATCCCAAGCTGTTAAGGGACATTACTTTTGGATTCAAACATGAAGAAACACAACTAAGCCTTCTATACACTGAATAAGGAGTAAGGAAAGCAAAAATATCATATTGAAGTAATCATGTTTGCCAGAAGTACTTACATTCTGAGCCTTCATTTCAACTTGTTTCCAGTTTCCTGGACATTACGCTGCATAATAAAAATAATACACAATCATATAAGGAATTACTGGCAATGTAGATTGATTGCTGAAGTCTGAACATCAAGACTTGCATTTTCCTTACCTTCTTTAAAAAAAAAAAAAAAAAGATCTTTAGATATCAACCATGATTTAGAATCTCCCATAGAAGCTGGAAAACCTCCCTTTCCTAAAAGTGTGATTTCTCGCTATGTTTCTCTAAGAAGGTCTGTCCATGTAGCTATCAAGTCACATAGCTACTATATTTCACATAACTGTGAGTCACATTTTTATGAACCTCATGATCTAGCTGCCCATTATTTGGAGGTATTCAAATAGATGTCAAACTTCAGATACACTTCATTTTCTTCCTCAACAGAAGATGAGGAAAAGTAGATATTTCAAAATGCATGTTTAAGAAAAATCTCTCTGGTTAGCAATGTTTAATCATGAAGGCTCTATGGGTAAGAGTGTTTGCCGTGGCGAGCATAAGGATCTGAGCTCAGATGCTAGCACCCATGCAAAAGTCAAACGTAGCCTTATGCATCTGTAATCTCAGTGGAGGCAAGAGACCTTCTGGGATATCAGCCCAGCTCCAGATTCAGTAAGATACTCTGTCTCAAAGGAATAAAGTAGAAACTGAGAGAGCAGAACATCTGGCTTCCTCTAGCTTCCATGAATATGAGCATAAGCATGCACACACATATATACATATGTACAAAATATAGATACATATGTATATATTCATATACATATATCCATGTGTACCATATAGACATCAACACAGATAACTCCATTATGTAAAATAAAAGAAAATTTTAAAGAGAAATATTAAGGATACTTGATCCAGTTTCACACTATGGAGACTCTATGAATGAATAGGTATTAAGTCTTTTAATTTGAGTCTTATCTATAATGTAGAGCACCATTGATTCAGCAAGGCTCACCCAAATCAGGCCAACCCAATCTCCCCACACTAAGTAAGGCTTTGGGAACCTCACAGAAGAGGGGTCAGTGAGATTGTAAGAACCTAAAGATGGGAAGGTTCACCTTTGGACAAAACATCCCACTCAAGGCAGGACTGTTGCATCCAGGAACTCACTACTGTGAGACTTGTCCTTACCAGACCTGCATAATGACTGACACATCAACATGCCCCCATAGACTATCAAGGAATTCAAGAGAGAGAAAAACATATAGTAGAACTTTGGGAATGATAGCTGGATGAGTGAAGGGAAATGCTCTTATCAGTGGGGTGGCCCAAAGACAGGAAACTTGATATGCCACAGAAGCCTAAACCCCCACAAGAGAAGACAAGCCAGAGGCATCCCTGGGATCCATAGAAATAGACAGGCAAAATGGTGGGAATTATGGAGGGATGGGAGGGAGAGACAATGGAGGGAAGCAGGGAAGAGTACTCAATATGCTTGTAAAAGTAGAGAAATTTAAAAAAAAGAATACACAAATCAGAAGGAACCCTGGGGTCCATAGAAACAGACAAACAGGAGGATGGAGGGAGTGGGATGGATAAAGGAAGGAAAAGGATGGGGGATGTGTGGGAGGGGAATGGAGGGAAGCAGGGATAAGTACTCAATATGTTTTTAAAATTAGAAAAATAAGGTAATTTTTTGAAAAATTGAGTCTTATGATACAGTTCTGAATAAAGCCACTTAAACATCATGTCACCATTTGAAAATCCATTCTTCTGCATCTCGTGTCTCAAAATATGATTTATTAGCATCAACACTTAGAGGTAAAAAGGAGATATTTGGTCTTTTTTCATGTACCCAGGCAATTTTGTAGAATGGCTCAAATCATAACTCAATGAGAAACAGGAAAGTCATAATATCCTGTTCGCCATTCATTCATTGCATGAATCAGTCATGTTCATAGTGAATCAGATAGCTCATGCATTTTATATTATTAAAAGTAATTTTAGTGATCATACTATATTATTTTCTCATTGCTATGCAGACCCACTTCCTCTCAGTTTCTTTTTGCTCTCTTCACTTCATGATGTCTGTTATGACCTGAACCCTCTTCTACTTCTGCCTCTGGCCATGGTTTATGTTATCTTTGTGTTATGAGATTCATGCCATAGTGGACTACAACCCATCCGGACTTGCAAAATAAATAAAATCTCCCTTTCTCTACTAAGTTGTGCATAAGTATTGTCTCATAGCAGCAAAAAATAAAAGCAATTACAGCAGTCAATGAAGTGAAAAACACATTCTGACTGTGAACAATACATCCAAATATACATTTAAGTAGGTAAAATAAGCTACAAATAGTAAAGAAGGTAGCAACATACCTCCCACCATGTAACTATTATGATTGGGTTACTTACCTAACACATAGAAAAAGTAATGCAAGTTAAATTATGTAATATTCCAGTTGCTGGACAGATAAATATTTGAAAATTGCTCTTTAATAAGACCTGGTAATAATTTATCCCAAGGTATGTCAATGAAGCCAAATGTATACTAGTGAGATTTATGGGAAAAATATTGTCTTGGAAAAGAATGCTTCAATTTTTGTAAGAGGTATTTTGTAAATATTGCTCTGTTTTTTAATCTGACTTGATTACAGAGCCTTTCCATACCCCAAATATTGTAGCCAAAACCCTACAAAAACTGCTCTTTGATTGCCCATGCTGAAATTCCTTTTCCTGACCCAATTCCTTATATAAAAGTATATCCCAAAGGCAAAAAAAAGTAAATGAATGTGGTAGGAGACATGGATTCTATAAATAATGAAATGAGATTTGCCCAAAATAAAACCATAATGCTTTCTGAAATCCTTTCATAAAAACTGTTACTTTGCATAACATAGGCCAGCTCACCCAGCTCAACATTGCTTCCATTAGCTGATCTAATGATGTCTGGTCTCTGAAACCCTTGTATCCCTTAGGCCCTCAATTAACTGCTCAGAATTTGACTACAAAAGTATATTTACACTCAACTAGACAACTAGCAACTGTCTGCTAAATGCTATGCAAACCCCCCACCACTAAGAGTCACTTACGAAATTCATGTTTTGTTGGTTTGCCCCATGTCACATTAAGGAACAGAGTGTTTAATTTGGGTTTCGGTTTTGTTTTCCATTTACCACACTAAGAAATTAGCAGACAGATAGTTCATCTTTGGCCATAAGTCTGCAAACCCTGAAAGTGCTTCTATACCCTCTGGTTGTGGTGAAGATATATAGCACTGGCATTCAATAATCGTGACCATTATGTACTTAAGACTATCTTAATCAAATTATTTCCTGGCAAGAAAAAAAAATAACCAGAAAAAAAACACATTTCTTATAGAATTTTAGAGTATGAAGAGTTGTGTTTGACTATTTTCAATACAGATTTCCACAACATGGCAATAAGCGCATTTTCAATAAACAGTAAAGAGGAATATGAACACTGCCCTCTAACAAAGACAAAGGTGTGGATCACTTCACAAGTGTTTATCAAGAGGGCTGGGGAGAATCTGTTGGTTCTATTTGTGAAGAAACAGACAGAGAAAAGGATAAGAATCCAGCAGCATCTGGATTTAGTAGCAAGTACAGTGACCGATTATCCCCAGTTTGGGATGATCCCCAGAAAAACGAAGCCCTGGTTTCCCACTTCAGCCATGTGATCTATCTCTTGTAAGAGGCACAGGAAATAAAAAGCCGATATTGGAATTCTTCTGAATGCATCAGCTTGACTCTAGGATTTACATTGAAGAAGACAACACTCAACACATGGTCAAGATGCTAAGAAAAAAATCATTACATTTAATTACTTAAAAATAAACGAGCTTCTATTGCAATTTGTCTTCACATTGCTGATAAATTCATTACTGCATAGCTTGGGGTAACGTGGCGGCTTTATTCTTACAATTCTTGGATATGTAATATAAGCAATGTAAAATAGGAAAGAAAGAAGAAAACACTGGGCCACAAAACGAAACTACAAATGTACAAAAAAGTTGAAATTCTAACCTGTGCCCTGCCAGACCACCACGGCGTAAAGCTGGACATCCACAACACAACAAACAAGAGAAAATACACTAACTCCTGGAAACTTAACAATATGATGCTGAATAAGAACTGGATTCAGGAAGAAATTAAAAAGGAAATTCAAGATTTCCTGAAAGTGAACGATAATGAAAATACAACTTACCAAAATCTCTGGGACACAATGAAAGCTGTTCTAAGAGGCAAGTTCATAGCTCTTAATGCCTACATCAAAAAAATGGAAACATCAGAAATAAACAACTTAACAATCCAGCTTAAAGCTTTAGAGAAACTAGAGCAATCTGATCCCAAAAGTAGTAGAAGAGAGATTAGCAAAATAAGGGGAGAAATATCTGAAATCGAGATTAAGAAAATGATAGAAAAAATCAACCAGTCAAAAAGCTGGTTTGTTGAAAAAATCAATAAGATTGATACACCCCTAGCTAAATTAACCAAAAGCAGGAGAGAAAACCCAAATTAACAAAATTAGAAATGAACATGGAGTTATCACTACTGATACCCAAGAAATCCAGAGAATTATAACATCATATTTCAAAAACTTATACTCAGTGAAGTTTGACAACACAAAAGAGATGGATGAATTTCTAAGTAAACACAACTTGCCTAAATTGAATCAGGAAGTTGTGAATATTTAAATAGTCCTATAACATATAAGGAAATTGAAGAAGTAATCTCAAATCTTCCCAACAAAAAATGTCCTGGACAAGATGGATTCAGCAAAGAATTCTACCAGACATTTAAGGAGTTAATAACACCAATACTCCTTAAATTGTTCCATCAAATAGCAAAGGAAGGAACACTACCAAATTCCTTCTATGAAGCTAATATCGTCTTAATCCCAAAACCTAATAAAGATTCACTTAAAAAAGAAAACTATAGGCCGATCTCTCTGATGAACACAGATGCAAAGATTCTCAACAAAGTCTTAGCAAATCGGATTAAAAAACACATTAAAAAGATCATTCACGGGGACCAAGTAGGCTTCATCCCCGGCACACAGGATTGGTTCAACATATGCAAATCAATAAATGTAACTCATCATGTAAACCAGTCCAAAGTCTAAGACCACATGATACTCTCGATAGATGCAGAAAAAGCTTTTGACAAGATCCAACAGCCTTTTATGATCAAAACGCTAGAGACAGTAGGAATGGAAGGAACCTTCATCAATATAATAAAAGCTGTATACAAAAAGCCCACAGCAAGGATTATGCTCAATGGGGAACAATTGGAAGCATTCCCACTTCGATCAGGAATTAGACAAGGCTGTCCACTCTCACCACTTCTATTCAATATTGTACTTGAAGTCTTAGCTGAAGCCATAAGACAAGAAAGGGACATAAGAGGGATTCAAATCGACAAGGAAGAAGTCAAACTATCCCTATTTGCAGATGACATGATCTTATACCTAAGTGATCCCAAAAACTCCACCAGGAAGCTCCTGGAACTAATTGAGAAGTTCAGCAGGGTGGCAGGATACAAAATAAATGTGCAAAAATCAGAGGCCTTCCTATATGCCCAGAATGAAAGAAGTGAAAAAGCCTTGAGAGAAACAATCCCATTTACTATAGCCCCTAAAAAAAAGGAATACCTTGGTATAAACCTAACCAAGGAGGTAAAAGACCTTTACAATGAAAACTTTAAAACCCTAAAGAAAGAAATAGCAGAAGACACCAGAAGGTGGAAAGACCTCCCTTGTTCCTGGATTGGCAGAATCAACATCGTAAAAATGACCATCCTACCAAAGGCAATATACAAATTCAATGCTATACCAATTAAAATCCCAAAGCAATTCTTCAAAGAAGTTGACCAAACAATCTCAAAGTTCATATGGAGGCACAAAAGACCCAGGATAGCAAAGACAATCCTGAGTAACAAAAACACTGCTGGAGGTATTACCATACCAAACCTAAGTCTATACTACAAATCCATAGTTATAAAGACAGCCTGGTACTGGCTCCAAAATAGACACACAGATCAATGGATAAGGATTGAAGACCCAGATATAAGCCCACAAAATTACAGCCATTTGGTCTTTGACAAGGGGGCCCAAAAAATCCAATGGAAAAAGAACAGCATCTTCAACAAATGGTGCTGGCAAAACTGGATCTCCACATGCAGAAGATTAAAGCTGGACCCGTACTTGTCACCATGTACAAGACTTAATTCCAAATGGATCAAGGACCTTGATACAAGGCCAGAGACTATAAAAACCATAGTTGAAAGGATAGGGAACTCCCTCGAGCTGATTGGGCTAGGTCAACATTTCCTAAACAGACATCCAATGGCATAGTCACTGCTACCAACTCTCAACAGTTGGGATCTTGTGAAATTAAAGAGCTTCTGTTCAGATAAAGAGATTGTAACACGAGCTCAAATGCAACCCACAGAATGGGAGAAAATCTTCACTAACCACACATCCGATAGAACTCTGCTGTCCAGAGTGCACAAAGAACTTAGAAAACTAAACACCAAGGAAACCAATGGCCCAATTAAAAAATGGGCCCTGGAACGTAAAAGAAACTTTACCAGGGATGAAATTAAAATGTCTAACAAATATCTGAAAAAATGCTCCACTTCCTTAGCCATCAGGGAAATGCAAATCAAAACTTCCCTGAGATATCATCTCACCCCGGTCAGGATGGCAAAAATCCACAATAAAACAACAACAAATGCTGGAGAGGATGTGGGGAGAGGGGAACTCTGCTACATTGCTGGTGGGAATGCAGGCTCATACAGCCATTCTGGCGAGCCCTCTGGAGATTCTTTTTTTTTTAATACATTTTTTATTATTATTTCAGCTCATACAAACTTAACAGGTACACCAGTTCCCTCCCTCCCTCCTCCTCCCCCAGTACCCTCTGCTCCTCCTCCCCACCCCCCTCCCTTCCCATCCCCCAGTGCCTCCCGCCCCAATTCCCAGAGAGTCCTTTCTTGTGCATGCCTGATTTTCCTCTGGGCCCTCCTCTCCGATGACGTACAAGGACCCAGTGGCTTTTCCCTGAACCCTTTCCCGTGTTCCCCTTAAGGTATAGGAACACTGCTGTGGCTGCCAATTCTTTGCCTCCAAGGATCTTGGTGACTTTAGCAGATGCTAGACTTTGTGGGGTCAATAGTGTGTTGGACAATGTGCAGGGCATGTAAAGTCCAACCGTCTAGAGATTCTTAAAGAAATTAAAGATTGAAATGCCATATGACCCTGCTATTCCACTTTTGAGAATAACCCCCCATACAGCAGAGGTTCACCTCGATAGCACAAGCACGACCATGTTCATAGCAGCACTGTTTACAATAGCAAAGTCATGGAATCAACCTAAATGTCCAACAGTTGATGAGTGGATAAGGAAAACTGTGGTACATCTATACAATGCAGTACTACTCAGCCATCAAAAATGATGAATTACTGGAATTTGCCAGGAAATGGATGTCATTAGAAACAATTATATTAGGTGAAGCATCCCAGACACAGAAAATTAAGCGCTGTATGTACTCCCTAATAGGTGGCTCCTAGTACCAAACCCACCCAGCCCACCTAGAGACAGTAATTGCAAGGATTATGAACAGGAGGGATGGGGTAGGAGGGCCACACCAGAAACAAGGAGAGAGCGGACCATGTTACAGCAGAGAAAATAGGCCTCCATCAAGGACTCAAATAAGTAATGAGACATCTGATTAAGTTCACAGACTTTCATTCCTGATCATTTACTACTGAGGGGGTATGATCTCACCAGAAGAGGAGGGCATATAGTCTGGCAGATAAAAAGTAACCATTTTGCAAATGGGTGATAGACCCCTCCCTCACTGTGGTTTCCCACTTTTATTACATCTACCTTTGAATATGCTTTTATCACAAGACTCTAGTTTAACAGCTTTTTGTCTCTGGCCAGCGGGTGACATACAATGCCCAATGGGAAGGGAGGGGGGTGGGGAGGGGGAGCAGGGGGTACAGAGGGAGGAGGAGGGAGGGAGGGAACTGGTGTACCTATTAAGTTTGTATGAGCTGAAATAATAATAAAAAATGTATTAATAAAAAAAGAAAGAAGAAAACATACATAATAATGACAAGAAAGAAAACTTTCGGGCCAGCAAAACAATTCAGCTGCTAAAGGTGTCTGCCACCATTTTTGCTGACTAGTATCATCAGGAATTCCTTTGGTCTGTTATCAGAGTCCACAGTGTAAAAGTAGTGAACCGACTCACTCAGTTGTCCTCTGACCTCCACATGTGGCACATATGTGTGCATGTGCATGCACACACACACTCAGACACACACATACACACATATAATAAATAAAATTTTAAATGTAAGATTTAAAAACCTTTTTGTAAAATCAACTGAGCAAAACCAGAAGTGTTCCTTTCCTCCATCTGTATGATTTAAATTGGGCATGCACAGAATTGTTGCAGTCTGCCCCTTTCTGTCACTTTAACCTTTTAAACATGTGCTCCACCTTAAGCTAAGAATGCAAAAATAAAAAGCCTGCCAATTTCCCTTCTGGAACCATGACCTTCAACTGAGCATGCTCAAGAATAAGCCTAACCCAAAAATTCTTATACAAATATATATGAAATACATATGAAATATATTAATATGAAATATTAATTCAATATTAATATATGAAATACATATGAAATATATTAATACATACATACATGATATATGTGAAATCTATATTCATATATATGCATTTATACATATGAAATCCCTATGTTCCACTGCTGTGGAAGTCACTTCTCTGCTCTTCTTGCCTGCTTCAGGTAATAAATATTTTTCTTCTCTTTAAACTGTTTTTTGAATTTTGGACTGTGCTGTATGTACAACTTAACAACCAAGGAGATGACAAGTGTTCTTCCACATCACTTCTCAGTCCTGTTCCGTGAAATATCTATAGCAAACCTGTTTATTTGAGTGGTGCTAGAGGAAATGAGATGGGCACTTTATTCCACTGACATGGAGAAGAAAATCAGTGGCACTACCCAAGAAAAATGCAAACTTCCGTGGGGAGGGGGAAGAAGTTAAAGGAAAAGGTAACTATAAGAAATTGCCAATCATTTTTTCCAAATCACCCTTAGGACGTCAATCCATTTCTATTTAAATATCTAGGGGTCCTATGTGCTCCAGAAGCCGAGACTTGAGGGAACCCAGACAGCTGGCACACACCATAAGGTAATTAGCACAGTGTGTTGAGTCGGATGAGTCAAAAGGAGGCCATAGCATGAGTGCATGAAACTGTTTCTTACAGAGCTACTTCATTAGCTTTCATCTTCAAAGCAGAGAGCTATCTTTTCCCTCTGCCCACCTACAGAGAAAAATGCAGCTTCGATGGCAGCTGGGTCATCTTGACAACAATAGAAAATAAGAGATCATATAGAACCCCCAAGGAAAATAATTCAACACTGGTCAATATCCTCCATGAAGGCGATAGCTCTAAAAATCTTCTGGACTCTAGGCTTCTAATAAATCAAATCCTAAATTAACTAATAGAACAGTTTTCCCAGCAAATCATTTATGGCAAGGTACAATGGCTCATATAGAGTCAGACTAAACGTCTACAAAAATCTCAACATTATAGAAGCACTATTGTTCTCTAGATGATACATAAGTTCAAGTTATTCTGAATTCAAGTGCAACAGGTATAGAGTCATCTGAAGAGCTATAATAGCCTATCTAAAGAAACAAAGGTGAAAAGGAGAATGATAAAATAAAAGCAGGGTATCCTTACTAAAGCATCCTGCACATGAATGACACATTTCTAGTTATTCTTTTAGTGTTTTATACATAGTGAATTTATAACAGTCTCATGCCTTAACACCCAGTTCCATCTTCACTCCTATTCCCACTCCACCCCTTGCCAGTCTCCCTCCTATTTTATTTGATTTTCTTTTGTTTTTGAATTATTGGTTCATTGGGTTTTCTTTGAGTGTCACATGACTTTGATGGCATGTGTCTGAGCAGTTACTGGAGCATGAACCACAAAACAGTGGTAGACTACTGAGGAAAGCATCTTCCCTCTGTACTCCTTCAGTGTTGACTTTTGTCAGTCTCAGGGAGAGGCGGAGCCACTTGAGTTTTCTGCTCTTTCCTGTTGACATGTTGATAGGACAAATCCTCTGCAGATCTTTTGGATATGCATATATCGCTGCTGTGTGTTCATGGATGCGTCAGGTGCATTTGTCTCCTCTAGTTGGTGCCTTGAAACAGTCAGATTACAAATTAACTCTGCCATTACTCACAAGCAAACTCCTTCCCACAAAGTTTGCCTAGAAGTACTCTGAGCAACCTATCTTTGACATTTCAGTTCCACTGGCAGTTAACAAAACCATTCATTCTGATTTAGCAGTTTCAAACTTTCCCTAAAAGGCAAAATTCCTTTCAGAGAGCTAGAAGCCAGGGTTCTGAGCCTAGAAAGCTAAGAGCTAAGTTCCATATCATTCCAGAATAACTCAAGCAATCTCACCCAGGAGTCCCCTTGGGAAATAACCAGAGACCCTTCTTAGGAGGTGTGTTAATTGTTCAAAGCTCTACACTGAATCCAGAAGAAAAGATGTCACTAATATTCATTATTTGCTTTCAGTCATAATGACTCCAAAACTATTATCAGATACACTGGGTCTAAAGGAAAGAAGAGGAAAATAAGGAACGTGTAAGAAGGAAGCTATCAAATTTACCAAACGGAGCTAAAAATGATTTTAAAATATTACTTCAAATAAAAAATAGTGCTAGTATTTTTAATATTAATTTATTTTTTCCCAATCATACAAGCTTAATAAATACCCCGGTCCCCTCCTTCCCTCCTTCCATCCCTCCCCAGTCCCCCTTGCATCCTCTCCCACATTTTCCCTTCCTTTCACCCCCCTCCCTCTCCTTCTCCCTCTGCCTCCTCATTCTCCCCTCCCATTCCCTGGAGCATCCTATTGTGTAAATGCCAAATTTCCCTCTGAGTCCTCCACTCTAGAGAGGTGTAAGGACTCAGTGGCATTGCCCAGAGCCCTTTCTTGGGCTCCCCTTTGGTATGGGAACACTCTTATGACTGTTAATCCCTTGTCTCTAGGATCTTAGTGCCTGTGATCCATGCTAGACTTTGGGTGGTCGTTGACATGTCAGTCATTGCACAGGTCATGCAAAGTCCGATTATGGCTACTGCAAGTGCTAGTATTTTTTAACTATTCTTTTAACATTGACTTATTGAACGGTAGGTCATGCATGTGTTACAGTCACATGTGGAGGTCAGAGATCATCTTTCTTGGGTCAGTTCTCTCCTGATCGTGGGTTCCAGGAATTCAGCTCAGATCACTAAGCTTAGTGGCAATCACCTCTGCCCACTGAACCAAAAAATGTTTGTCAAATTCCAACACCATGCTGAAAATTTAAGTATTTATACTGTTCAATACATCATGTTCAGGGCTAAAGAGATGGCTCAGATATTTTGCAAGCAGAAGGTCCTGAGTTCAGATCTCAGATCCCACATATAAATGCCAGTCAGAAACAATGGTGGCCTGCACTTTCAACCTTGATGGATGGAGCCTGGGAAATTCCAGAGCAAAACAAGAAGGAGGTAAAAGCAATCCAGGATGATTCCCAAAGTCATACTTGGCCTTTCATGGAGACAAACAGTATCCTCTCTCTCTCTCTCTCTCTCACACACACACACACACACACACACATACACATACACACACACACACACACACACACACACAAAATTAATAAATAAAACATTTTTGAATGCATCATGTTCAAAGATGAAGGTAGTATTTTTTTGAGGCTTCCTTTAACTTCCAAGTAAATAAAATTCTTGTGCTCTGGGAATTACATTATTTCAGGCTTTGATTTTATTTAGATAGTTGTCATGACACACTCAGAAATTGTAATGTAATTGAGAAATAGGTTAACCACTATGGAACCTATGTTTTCTTCTTCAGCTCGCTGAATATTAGTTTAATAATCCATACTTAACCTTTGCTTAATGTAGAACATTCCTAAATAAAAGCAAGTTAGTTCAGTTTCTTATATTTCTTAATTTTTCTCACTCACAAATGCAGGATTAGAAAAGATGAAATAGTTAAGATGTAATGTGCATTTGATGATAATTTTTCAAAGATAGATAAAATATCTTTATTTCCTTTCCTGGAGAAAACAGTTTTCTGTATAAATACACAAAATCTATGCAGCATTATGTGAAACAGATGCATAAGTATGGCCAGTCTCGGGGTCTCAGCTAAGAATCAAGGCAAAGCAGAAGGCCTGAGGCTGAAACCTACAGGGCTCAACCCACTCATGTGAAACCCAGACTACATTTATTTTTTCAAATTTGAAGTATTCTTTGTTTGTTTAAGGTAAGAGGGAATATGTACAAAATCAAAAGCCTCACGCTTTATTATTTCAGAAGTGAAAGCAGATTTATTTAAGACATCACCAAAATAAGATTAGCAGGTTTGGGGATCCAAACTGCTTATTCAATAGATTTAATGGATTTACAGTCTTTTCCTTTTTTTTTCTACAACTGAAGCTATTTACATTTCCGTGGAAGATGTAGAATTCACTTGTTAGAGTTCCGTTCTCTGAGCGAAGCATTTCTCGGCCAGAACTCTGCTAGTAAAACAAGCATCCGCTGCTGACCTTTTAAATCCATCACGCTTTGAAACTCCAATCACAGAACAATCCTTGGGGAAATGTGTCCCTTTCATCTTCTTGTGGTCATGGACGCACAGCTCTTCCTACTGAAGCAACCCGGTTCCTCTCCTCGTTTCAAGTAATGCTTTGAAAATGCATTTCCAGCCAAAGTTCTCAGCCTTCCACTTCCTTCTTTACTTAAAGCAAGGAAATGATTTGTAGAAAGGGGAAAAAAAAAGAAAACAATAATGAAACTTACTTATTGTCTGTTTCACTGCTCCAAATTATCTCCTTCTCTACATCTTTGCTGACTCTGGAAACTCTTATATCCATTCTCAGCACTTAACAGAGAATTTTTTTCATTTTGGAAAAAAAAATGTATTATAACCAGCCAGGGAGTTGGTAAAACATAATTGCTAAACTTTCTTCAACATATGTCAGATGAATACATCAGATTCTATACAGCAGACAGCCAAGAGAATTCAAAATATGTTTCTAGATGCAAACAAACACTCCAACTTTGAAATGCTTCACATTATGTAAAAGGAAATTTTAGAGCCTGGAGCCACTTTGCAATCCCCAACTAACCATGCGCCAGACCCATAGAGGCTGACATTGACTGAGCACTCAGCGCCTGCCACTGGCTTGCTGGAAGTAATACGTTCATGATCTTGGTAAACCCTGATCTTAGCCTTTGAGGTGGACATATGACAAATATTAAACCCCACAAAGCTAACTGATAAATAGTAGAACATGGAAATCTAGAGTTAACTAGATAGCTTGTAACTTTATTGTAGTTTCTCCATAAAAAGTATTCACTGGAGAATACAATTCATCAAGTTTCTTCTTTTCCTCTTCCTTCTCTTCCCTCCTCTTTCATTTTCCTTCTCTTTCTTCTTATTCCGTCTATTTCTTTTTGACACAGGATCTTGTATTTCAAAGGCTGGGTTTGGACTAGCTAACAATGGCCTTGAACGTCTGAGCCTCCTATGTTTACTCCTCAAATATTAAGATCATAAACATGGACCACTATACTTAGCTTTGTGCTGGGGATTTAACCTAGGCCTTTACATATTCTAGAGGAGTAATCTACCAACCAAGGTTCCCCATCAACCCTTCATCAGGTACATAGGAGAATCCACTGCCAGTTCAAGTGCCCAAAATAATTAGACTTCTCCTGTTTAGCTTTAAGTTATTACAGAGTAGTGTAAACCAAATTCATCACCCTCTTACAGCCATGTAGAAAAGCTAAAGTACTAACTGAGCATTATCCTCCTGGCTTGACTCCATTGTCTTTGCTCATGTACTTATATTTTAGGTGATGTTTTATTTTCTGTGTCCATATAAACAATTTTAATGGTTTTATGGCAATGAAAAGAAATAAATGCACAAACGAATAAAATTAGATGATGAGAATTTGAACATGTGAAGGTAATTACAGAAAGGATCATACTCTGCAATAAGAAGTGGCTTAAATCATGGGTGGTCAGTTCATCGGTAGTTTAAGGCTCATTCGGCATCCTGCTCAAGTGATTGCTTTCCCAGACAGTAGAACTTCAGTTTTTCATAACAGGGATTGGCCATCTCAACAATGAAATTCTGCTCAGAGAATATCTTGTGAATATTTTGTTGATTTTCCTTCAGAGCACAAGGGAAGTAAACTATACATATGTGTCCTTCTCCACCTCTAAAATTTTCCTTTTCAGTATATTTGTTGACTAGACATGTAGATAAACATATTCATTGTCCTGCATTTTAAAAAACATAAATTACAGAAATCCAGGACAAAAGTACAAAGATGTGTTCCTTACTTCCCTTCTTCCTTCCACATTACCCAGCAAATAAAAACAAAGTTCTATTTCCCCTGTATAAAAATGACCACTGAAACAAGGTATTAGAGTAATCCAGGATGAACCCTAAAGTCACCCTTGGGCCTCCATAAATGAAGAGATAGCTCAGTAGGTAAGGTGCCTGCTTACAAGTCCATGTGGTACAAGGAAAGAATCAATTTCCTAAAAATGTTCTCAGACCTTCTCACACAGACACCACATGACAATCTGTGTGTGTGTGTTTCTCTCTCTGCCTATTTCTGCCTCTCTCTCTCTCTCTTCCTCTCTCTCTGTATATAAAATATTTTTAAAACAGCTGATTGACTTGTCAATTCAATAACAGTACAATCTTTTGCATTCATTTGACTTTTGAAAACATTATGATATAAAAATGACTAGAACTATCTTAACTGTCAACATTGTTACAACTACACAAATGAAAGCAACCCAAATTACCAGTGAATAAAGCTGAATGCAGCTGAATGCAAGAGGCTCTGGGTTCAATCCCAGCGTCAAAACAGCAAAAACTCAAGTTCAACAAATTCCACAGAAATGCTATAAACTTATTAAAGAATGATGTGTCCATACAAATCACAACAGAAATATGCTCCCATAATTTGCCAGGCTTCTCCCTCTTCTTCGTATGCATTGTGTGTCTAAAATTAGGCAAAATCACAAATTGGAATGTGCCATTATTTTACAATCACAGTTGATATATGCCATGTAAGCTCTAATTTTTAAAATATCTGTCATTTTAAGAGAAGTTTGAACAATGTCTTGTTTCCCCATGATAATGGAGTCCAAAATGATATACATAAAGAAATGTATCCTAACTATATTAGATTCATGTGTATGAAAGTGGCTTTTACTTTTAATTAGAAATTTTTTGAATTACAGAATTATATAGACTCAGGGAGTAATCAAAGAACACCAGCATTCTGAGGTGTGGCATTGCCTTCAGGACAGGAAGCTGCTTTTCTTGGGCATTGAGCATGTGGATTGTCAACTTTATTTTCGATCTCATGAAATCATTTAGCTGAGAATATTTTAAGGAAATATAAGATCAAGGGAATGTGAGAGAAGACATATACCCTTCATTCCTAGATTCTCAGAATGAAGACCACTCCTATCATTCACATTTCCACCTGAACTATATTCCTATATCCCCAGATAGAAGACTAGATAGCCCATATTAGACTAGTATTTTGGAACACACTGAAAAGAAAATAAGACTTTTGACTTAAATACGTTTGATATGTGAAAGAAAATTTTGGCCAATATTCTGGCAAAGAATTATATATCGACATGAAACTCACAAAATCCACAGGGTCCTCATTCATTTCTAAACTCTCCTTTCTTTGATCAAGATTGACTTGTTTTCTTCACTGAAGATGTTCAATTAGAATCCTCCCTGGAGAGAATTCACATCTAAGCAATATGGCTGGCGTGGGCCTGTGGAGAGATGGCGGCAGTGACCACTGAGAGAAATACCACCTTTGGACAACCACGGGGTGGTTGTGTAATTAAGCAGAGCCTCACCTGCAGAGCCGCGCACATGGGAAATGAAGGCTGTGTGTGCACCTGCCAACAGTATCAGCCAACAGAATACAATTATCAACCTGAAATCCAGCTGACACTTCCAACAGTGACTGCCAGGGGATCTTTAGGGGTCGTTTGCTCCATTCGATGTCAGCAGCTCTGGCTTCAGAGCCCTCCACTCTCTGGTCTTCCCTCCAGAATGCAAAGATCACTTCACTCCATGTTGTTACCTTTCCTTGATTAGGCTGCCAATTCTTGCCGGCACCAGACCGGTATTGAGACAAGTATCCACATATTTTAACCCACATGAATTTTAACTCTTCCCAAATCAAAAGGATTAGATCTTTCAAGGCGCTAGAATTCTGCCTTGTTCCTTGTCCTATTACAGACAAAAAGGTTTTCTTGTTTTTTGAAAGTATGCACTCAGAGAAGGTATCTCACAATGGTCTTCTGTGGCAAAACTGAGTGAAGAAATCCACGGAAATCATGTCTTGAGTAAATTCATCTTTCAGAAAAGCATCCATGGATCTTTCAGCCCTGGGCTGCTATTTTTTCAGGCAGAAACAAAGTGAACCAATTAAAGGCAGGATGTGATGATCCAAGCTGTCCCATGTTAGCTCTTTGAGTACCTCAAGTGAGATTACTAACCACAATCACTAACATGGGCTCTTTGCCTGGAGAAAAGAAACTTGGGAGCTTTTTGAGGATCTTTAAAAAAAAAAATCTTTCCTATTCACTTATCATCTAATGGCAGGCAGACTTCTTAGTGGGATGTATGATATCATACAGTTCTTTATTCTTATTTGAAACATTTTGTTTAGCATTGGCTAAGGCACCTTCCCATGGGAGGATCTTTTATAATCAGTCTTGGCTGTTAGAAACTTTTCTTTGGTACTCAACTTACCTCAATTTTTCCTTTGTTTAGCTTCATGCTATTAGTCTTAATTACTTCTCAATGGACTTCTCTAAACAATGCCTTTCTTTACCCCCTAGGTCATCATAGGAAAAAGCACTGTTTACAGGCAAAAAATTTTGTCATTTTCTCTTCTGTCACTTTATTTACTTTGAATCATCTCGCCCACGGTGTTTGAAAGACAAAGAGTATTGGTCCCAGGCTGTGCCCATTTAACCCAGGATAATTTCTAACATCATGAACTGAATGATAAACTCTATGATTACCTTAGATTTAAAACACTGATTAAGGTAGTAGCTTCTTTAAGAAAAATTACATTTGACAATAACAACCTTGATGTATAAATGCCATGAAGTTAACTGCAAAGGCGATACCCAGTGTTCTGTGGTGCTTCTTCACAATGTTAATATGATTTATATGGATTATGTACTCACTTGTTCAATGTATGCTTTTCCTTCGTGTGAAGCTTTATTGTATAATATGGGCTTGTTTTCCTGTTTCTTCTTTGGCATCCTGAGTACTTGATACAGCAACCAGCTTGTAGAACATTGTCAACAAATATTTATTAAGCAAAGAAATAAAGTTGGAGATTAGGGAGATGGGTTAGTTGGTAATGTGCTGCCAGTTTGTATAGAAATGAGGATCTCAGTTCAGTTCCTGAGATCTCACATATTGTGGATAGTGCCTACAACCCAAAGCTGGGAAAGCAAAGAGGACTCCCCAAAGTTCACTGAATTTGTGAGGTTCAGGTTCAGTGAGGAAACCCTGTCTCAAAAACTAAGTGGAAGGGCTGGATAGATAGATTAGAAGTTAAAGTGCTAAAGAAGTTAAAGTTAAAGAAGTGCTTCTGTGCAAACAGAAAGATCGGAGTTCATATCCCCAGATCCCAGGTAAAAATGCCAGGTGGGGGGGGTGGCAGCCCACCTATAATTCCAGCACCAGAAGTTTGACAGTCAGATTAACCCTAATGGCACTCTGGGTTTAACTAGAAACCCAATTCAAAGCAATAAAATGGAGGAAGAATCAAGTATGATTTCCAATACCACCCTCAGGTCTACACAAACATATGTGGTCACATGCATATGTATGTTCCCATGCATACACACATGTACCCACCCTCATGTAGAAACACACATACAACAGGAATGAATCCTATACACATCACATGAAAAAAATAACAAGATGAAAAGTGATTGAGAAAAACACTTATCATCAACCTGTGGCATCTACACAAACATGCACAGTACACACATGTGCATGTATACACAAAACACACAAAAAAGAAAACGAAGTAAACTTAAATCTCAGAAAACTAGAGCTCCCTTCTCTCCATCACTCCAATTCTTTAACCAACTGCATGTTTT
This sequence comes from Typhlomys cinereus, assembly GCA_023101885.1. NCBI lineage: Eukaryota > Metazoa > Chordata > Mammalia > Rodentia > Platacanthomyidae > Typhlomys > Typhlomys cinereus. The sequence goes on from JALPQD010000161.1 coordinate 2,342,798, forward strand.
AGCTTGATTTTACAAACTTATCTTCCCTCTGTCTCTTGCTTGCTAATCATCACCAAATGTAATTTTGACTTGCCTGAGATCCTGAAATTAAACTCTAAGTAATTTAGGTTTGGGTATAAATATGTGTAAACTATTCAAAATGATGAACAAATGAACAAAATCCAGATCCTAGTAGTAAAATAAAACTTCTTTAGGAATTATATGATTCACAGGCCAGTGACATAGCTCAGTAGATAAACTTAATGACCTAAACTCAGTCCCCAGACCTTACATGGTGGAAGGAAAGAACTAACTTCTGCAAGCTGTCCTCTCACCAACACACACACACACACACACACACACACACACACAATATATATATATATAGCTTTGTGTGTGTGTATATATATATATATGGATACATATATATGTAATTCATAAAATAGAGTCCTAGATTATTTCTCCTAATTTCCAAAAGATCTTGTACTTATTAATATATTTACTCATCTCCATTTTCATCCTTTCTCTCTGCTTCATTAATGACTTTGTACCAGTTTTACCACCAAACTCGAGAAGTGTATTTGTTTGATTCCACTGTATATGTGTATCCTATCTGCTATTACTTTTGTTTTCATTGTCTGGCTGTTTGAAAAAGTGCCTGACATTTACATGGAGATTCCCACCAGTCTCCCATCACCAGGTCAGCACAGTACACCCAGCACTAAGGAGTTTGATCCAAGTTTCTTCCTTCCCTCCCTCCCTCCCTTCCTCCCTTCCTTCTTTCCTCCCTTCCTTCCTTCTTTCCTTCCTTCCTTCTTTACTTTCTACCTTCCTTCCTTCTTTCCTTCCTTCCTTCATTCCTTCCTTTCTTCTTTGGTTCTGTTTTCTTACTTGGTTCTATTGCTGCAGGATTCTTCTACTCAATAAGGTTTGAGACTGTAAGGTGGTCTTTGAGTTGGCTCTTCTCTTCATCCTTCAGGTCTAATTTAATCTCTTCTCACTCACTCTTCCCAAACAGCATCTGAGACATGACTTTATCTTGATTCCCACTGATTATACCTTGAATACGAGCTCAGTCCCTACCACCTTCATACTATCACAAGAATTTCCTAAGAGAAAGCTCTCAGGCCAGTCTGCTCTGCTTATGTCCGTATTACTTGCATCATGCAGAAAGGATTGTCTATCTCATTTTTTTAATTTTCATACATTTGTGTATAGAACATGTTCATGTGTGCACATCTGTGTGTGTGTGTGTGCATCTGTGTGAATATACATGTGTGTTCATCTGTATATATAAGAGTATATATATGAATGTGTGGGTCTTGGAGGTCCAAGAGTGACACTGGGAATCATCTTGAATTGCTCTACCTCCTTACTGCTTTGTTCTAGGCTTTCCCAGGCTCTGCCTCTTAGGACCATAATTATAGGCCATCATCATTTCACCCAGAATCATTACATAGGATATGGGGATCTGAACTCAGGTCCTTCTGCTTTTGAGGCAAAGCCTTAACCACTGAGCCATCTCCCCAGGCCCACCCATCTCAATTCTTAAATTCATCTTCTGTTCTTATCTTTGCCTTATCTGTTCTTTCTCAGCTGCCTCAGACTGCATATTTGGACTCATTGCCTGCACACTCCCACATCTCACTCTGGTCCAGCTACTCTTGTGTAATCAGAGCAAGAACGGGATATGTAGACCTAGTCTTCCCTCAGCCTGAAGTACTCTACCTATCCTATGGTCTTGTCTAGCAGCTCCTCCCTATTTAAATATTCTGCTCAACCTGTCCAGAGTTCTGTGTCCCACACTCCATCCTTTGATCCTGCACTGATTACCTGGGAAAGAATTATTCTTGACTCTCCCTCAGGACTATATACATTATATGGAAAAATTATCTTTTTGCTTTGATTTTTTTCCTCTCTCAGAAATGACAGAATAGGAGCTTCATACACACTTGTTGAATAAATAGATAAATCATGGTTCTCTTTTGTTACTTTATCTTTCCTTGGTGGACAGTTTTCAAAGTACAAGAGAGTACTATGCAAGAAAAGCAATTAACAGTCTCATTAATCTGTGAATCTACAAGCTGTAATAAGCAATCACTCTAGCAATAGGTGACCATCAGTGTAATAGTGGCATGAAAGTTAAGGGGGCAACCCAGCTTTGTTATAGGATTGAAGACCTGCTTTTTGACAGGAACTACATTCCTGAGATTGTAAAGCAGAACAAGAACTTATGAAAATGGAGGGAAAAACGCCCTAGAGGGGTGCAATCCATTAGGGTTAAACTATGAAAACACTGAATCAAACTGTCTTTTAAGTATTTGCTATTAAACTCCTAGAATAGTGGACATTCAGCACTTATTCATGATGCTTCCTTCTGCAATGGAAGGTGTTTTATTAAAGAAAAATCACAGCTGGCAAAAGTCCAGAAGATAAAGGATGGCAGATGGCTCAGCCATTAAACAGGACATCAAACCACTAACCCACCCCAAGGTTGAGAGAACATTGCAGAAAAGGGAGTGGTGCAATTGTAAAAAGAGCCTAAAGAGCAGAAGGAGTGTGGCCAGACATTATCTTCTGAATAGGTGAAAAGGAAAGAGTTGATGCATTCATCAACAACAACAACAACAACAAAAAAAAAAAATATATATATATATAGATATATATATATACCTCCATAAGACTTAAATGGAATTTTTGCTATCAGTCAGGAAAAGGCAGAGAACTCCAGTGGACCACACCTCCCTGAGAGACTGATAAATCTCAACCCTCAGTTGGGTTTTCCTCAGTGGTCTACTCACTTACTCATACTCCAGCAAGTGTTTGGCACATGCCATCAAAGGCAACCCAAATGAAACACAGTGGGTCACTTATGAATGAGAGAGAGAGAATACGATAGAGACTGGCAGGGAAGAAGGAAGGTTGCAGTAGAAAGTGGAAGGAAGATGGGGCTAGGGATTAAGGCATGAAACTATCATAAATTCACTGTATTTGTGTGTGAAATGATAAAAGAATAATTAAAACAACAATTGTGGAAAACAGTAATTACAACTGTGAAGAATGGGCATGATAAGAATAACTGTCCCATTAATTTGAGGGTACCATGCTTTATTTTCTTAGCCAAATACCTTGGGATGCAATGATTTTTTTGAGATCTTTGAAGCAGTACAATCCTATGTTTGAACTGCAGTGGTCACAGAAGTCAACATGTGACAAAATGACTGTGACCACAGGACCCTGGTGCACATGTCCCAGCGATGGTTTTCTAGTCTTGTTATTTGTGCTCATGACTTCCACTGTGGGAGTCCAGGTGAAAGTTATATGAAACTTCTGTACCTGTTTCCAGCTTCTGTGAAATTATAATTGGAAATAAAAAGGTTTTAAATTTTAAAAAAGAATAAATTTCTGTATTTAAGATTGTCACAACATAAATTTGAGCAACTACTGAAAAATTTTATTTTAAAAAAGTTAAAAAATCACGAAACAGGACAGGTTGGAATTATCTAATTTCTCTCATGTTATGCACCACTCTTCTTCTAAGTTGCTGTTCCTGTAACAGCTTCTTACTGACCCATAAACCACCTTCTTGCTCACTCCTATTCTCCCAAATCTACACCCTCCTCAAAGATGAACCTGAATCATAACTCTTTTACATGAGTGCTAGGAATTTAACAAACTCGCCAAACATGCAAATTTGTCTCACTTTCAGCCCTCGGCCATGTAGATGATTGAATGCTAACAAACATGACAATGACTAACATGAATCACTAATTCCCAAAAACATACTCAGTTCTCACAATCCATAAGGTAAATGCTAATATTATAATCCCTCTTAGCAGATGAGATCAGGTTTCAAATTTGAACTAGCTAATGTATGAAATTATTTATGATAACATATTACCCTGTACTTTATCCTTCTGAAAGAAAAGGTACTCCTTGAAGTGAGCATTTAAACATCTCTTTCAGAACCAGGTGGAGAACTGATAGATAAATAAATAAATGAATGATTAATTACAAGCATTTTCCATTTTTTAATGCTGTTTAATAACCTCATTTCAGACTGAACCAAGGAAGAGCTGGTTCTCATCCAGGCAAAGCTCATCCTGTGGTCAACAGCTGTTGGGCAGGTGGAGACTGACTAAGTCTGTTCCTAAGATTCACAGGAAGATATGTCTGAACTACATGGGAGACACAGCTCCACAGTCTCTAAGGTCCCACTGAGCTCAAGCGATGTGTCCTGTGATTTCACGAGATCCTTATAGAGTGGAAAACTTAGAACCATAATCTTCTATAGTCTCTCTAATAAAGGACAACTAATCTCACTCTGTCTTTCTTTCATGACACTCCAAAAAAAAAAAGAAAGAAAGAAAGAAAGAAAGGGAAACTATCACCTCACGGGGAAATCTAAGATCTAATCAGAATATCAGCATTTTGAGCTCTATCGACTTTAGTTCATTTTTCCCCCTTTCTGTAGCGCTGATTTTTCTCTAGAGTCAGAGAAAATAACAATGGTAAATAATGAGCACTTCGTGTTCTTGGAACAAACTGCCTGGTGCTAGAAACGCAGCTCCAGCATATGCTGAGAAAGCACCCAGATGTTGGCCAGCTGAAACAATATATCATAGTGCATCTAAATGCAAAATTCATCATTAAAAATTGGAAGTCGAAATGGGAATCAGAACCCCGATAAGAGTTTTTTTAAAAAAGAGAGAGAAATACTGGAAGAACTAATGAATGTCTAAGTGTGCCTGCCGTTTGCCAGAGGGTGCCCTTTTAAGTGGTCTCTAGATCACTAAAAACAAGGAAGTAAGGACTGAGTGTTGAGTTGAGTGGTAGAGCATTTGCCTAAAAAAAGAAAAAAGACATAAAGTAAAAACCTACATCTCTTTCTGCACACTGAGCTAATAATAGGGAAGTTGCTTTGTGTTTGTTTGATTATTATTTGTGATGTCTACATGCCAAGTTACTGTCATGGGTTAGTTGGACAGATGAGGCCGTGTATCTCCACCTTGGGAAACTCGAGAAATAGGAGAAGAGATGTTAAAGAAACTGGGAACTGACTGTATGGCTCATTGGGAGACCTGGGGGTGGAGGAGAGACCAGCCACCCACTCCTTGTTAAGTTCCCTAATAGGAAAACTTAATAAAACTGTCAGAGAAACAGAACAAAGTGCAAAGAAGCCTTGAGAATTTTAGAAATGAGCAGAGGTTCTCAGAGTCACAGGAAAAGACATTAGATTCATTCCCATAGAAATTAAATTGAGAAAGAATGGAGTTACAAATTGAGACAGAAAGCATGCATACTTTGATTCCCCCCATTCATCCCCAGGGACTGCAGCCATTGGATGAGCTAGAACGGACCACAGCATGATTCCCAGAGTGTGACCAAGGACCTCCAGCATCCGACTATAGAGTGATTTTATTTTGTATTATACCTTGAAACTTTTGGGACTTTCATACCACTTTTAGGTAACTAATTTTTTTTTCTCAACAAACCTAAAATGTAAGTTCTTGATTAGTTTTCAGTCCAATACAAGAAAGATGAAAAAAAAAAAAAAAAAAAACAGTGTAACTTTCAGGAACCAAAACTAAAACAAAGAAAAAACGTTGAAAAATGAAGAAGGGGAAAACAAGTTTGTCTTCTCTTTTTTCATTTTCTTTAAGAACAAAAAGGAGAATATTAGTTTTTTTATAGAACATTCATGTCTTAAAGAGACCCTAAAGGTCTTAAAGAGACCTTTTTTTTTTAGTTCACTACTCTGTTTCTACACCCAAGCTGACTTTATTACCTGTTCTTTTCCATGTCAAGCCATCTGTACAAAACAGCAATGTAGAGCTATTCTTTGGCCAATGTATGAAATAAGAGAAATTTCCCTAAGTAGGTAATTGAGTGGTTACATTAGTTCTGTATAGCTGCTGTAACCAATTACCACACAGTGGTTTAAAACAGCACAGACTCATTCTTTCAGTTCTGGGAGCCAGGAGTCCCAAATCAAGATATTGACAGGGTGGTGTCTCCTCCCGATGTTGGGGGAAAACAACTGTCCCTTGCTTTCTCTCAGCTTCTTGTGGTTGCTGGCAATCCTCGGTGTTCTTTGGCTTGTAGAGAAATCTCAGAAGCCCATGGTTCAGTCTTCACATAATGTTCTTCTCTCCCAATCTGTCTGAACTCCCTTTTCCTGGTAAGGAAGCAGTCCTTAAAGCAAGGCTCACATACTATGACTTCATGTTAAGTTGATGATACCAGCAAAAAAAGAATCCTATTTCCAAAGAAGATTCCATTCGTGGGGTTGGAAGTTAGGGTGTGAATAAATCATGGGGGTGGGTGGGAGATAAAGTGTCTATTATTCTGACTAAATGTTTAGGAGAAGCTGGAAGACAAACCAGAAGCTGTAGGGTGGTCACCTCCTCTCCCTCCTCCCCTCTACAAGTCTGTGCTTCCTCTTCTGTGTCTTGCAAGGACACTTGTCATGGTGTTTGGGTGTCAATTCATTTCAGGTTTCTAAATATAGGGTCTGTCCTGACCCTTCTCCTTCCCTCTAAGGTGATAGTTACTTTTCCAGGGGATTAGTACCTATCCTTTTCAGCTTCACCACTTAACCCACTGGAAAGATGATATGATTTTAAAGCGGGCAGACTTTCCCCCTGTCTGCAACAGGGGAAAATTTTGAACCAAGTCTTACCTAAAGTGGGGCAGATCAAATTATTCTTCATTGTCAGTAGTTCCAATTAATTTCATCCTATTATTTTAGAATCTAGTTAGTTTGGGTTTCTAAGACCTTGGTTCAAAGGAGAAAATATATATATATAGTCTAAGAAAATCTATCACAAGTGAAGCTTAATGCAGGTTATTCTATTTTCATTTGTTTTAAATTCACAAACATGGTGTGCATTTTACAATGAAGGGAAGTGGCATTTCTTTTTTATTTTTTTTATTATTTATTCAATTGTGAGTGTATACGGTGTGTGTACTTATGTGTGTGTATGCATGTGTGTGTGTGTAGAACCACGGACGAATTCGGGAACCGCCATGGACGCCTCCACCTCCTTCTGCCCCGGGATTCACAGGCTCTGCCCTACCAGGACCAGAAACGCAGGCCGCCCCCGCTTCCGCCCGGCGTCTATTCGTGGGGTCTAGGATCCGAACTCAGGACCTTCCGCCTGCAAGGCAGAGGCTTAACCCCTGAGCCACCTCTCCAGCCCAGCGGCATTTCTTTTTTAAATTAATTAATTTATTATTTCCACTCATATAAACTTAATAGGTACCCCAGTCCCCTCCCTCCACCCCTCCCCGGTCCCCCTTGCTCCGTTCCCCCTTTTACCCTTCTTTTCCCTGCCTCCCTTCTCCCAGTGCCCCCTCCCTGGAGCATCCTTTAGTGTGCATGTCAAACTTCCCTCTGGGTCCTCCTCTCAGTAGCATTGCTTAGAGCCCTTCCTTGTGTTCCTCTTTAGTACAGGAACACTATTGTGGCCGTTAATCCCTTGGTAGGCAGCATTTCTTACATTGTCTGATATCAACTGAAGGGACAAAGGATTTATCCAGTTCACAGTGCTCGGTTCCAGCTCATTATGTCAGGGATACCACAGCAGCAGGGGCTTCAGACAATTGATTGCAGTGCATCACATTCAAGAGCAGGGTGTGGATGCAGGCATGTTACTGCCCAGCCCTCTTTCTCCCATAGTCAAGGCGGCGTTTCCACTCTCAAGCTGGGTCTTCCCACATCAACCCATCAAGATAATCTTTTACAGGGGAACTCAGAGCCCCAATTCTAGATAGCATGAAGTTGACAATTAAGACTACCCATCACAGCAAGAAAAGACTCTGGGCCTCTAAATAACATTCATTGGTCCCATAATGGATAAAAGACTGAACACTCCCTGATTGAAATCAACTCTGCTGGGAGACGAGGAGAAGAGACTTCCTTCTCTTTATTCTCTTCTGAGATACTTGTACCAATGACAATGAGAACCAGTTTCCTGTTTTAATGCCAAGGAGGGAAATCTCTTTAAAAAAAAAAAAAAACCTACACAAAAGAAGGAAGAGCTAAGAATAGAAGGAGAGAAAGAATAACCATGAAGTTTTATATCTGCCCTTTTCTATTGTTTGGGGGGTGGTAAAGTCCCATCCTAGGATTGGGGAATCTACTGTTTATAACCAGCAAAGTCCTCAGCAAAAGGGATGGTACTAGAATACACTCAGCTTATTGCTAAGATAAGGTCACATGTACCTTCTGGATACATTTTCTTGAGTGGCAAAAAGGCAAATCTCCAAACAGTCTGAAGTTAGTCACATGAGTGTACAACACACACCAAATGTGTGGAGCACAGCATCTCTCATTGTGTATCTCTTATTTCACATACATACACAGACATGCATCAGAACATTACCCTACTATTATAGTCTTTATTATTCTCTGTCAATAGAATATTAATACTATTCGTGTTCCTATACTTAAGGGGAACACAAGAAAGAGTTCTAGGAATTGTCACTGAGTCCTTACGACCCAGAGGAAAGTTGATATACTCATTAAAGGATGCTTCAGAGATGGGGGGAGGGAGCACTGGGAGAAAGAGAGGGAGGGGGGAAAGGAAGGGACAAAACGGGGAGGGAACAGAGAGGTCCAGGGATGAGTGGAGGGAGGGAGGAGCAGGGGTTCTTATTATGTTTGTATGAGCAGAAAAATAAAAAAAAGAATATTAAAACTATTCTGTATTAATAGAACTCACAGAGAATGTTCCATAGAAGCATTTATTCAGTAATCACAGAAAACAGTATAATGATTGAATTTCCTCTACTATGTTGCCATTCTTTTATTTCCTTTCTTTATAATTACTTCTTGTCCAATATTAAAAACCAGCAAGTCCAAATAGGGCTGCAATATATTTTAACTTAGTTTTTATAAGCTGAACATAACAAAATGGAAATTATCATTGATCCCAAAGAAAATCAAACACTCATTCAAGCCCCTAATCAATTTGAAATATTTTGCCAAGTCAACTGAATAAGCACTTTCCTTTGAAAAAGATGCAACAAATGCTTTCTCCGTATGTATATAAAAATCTATTACTGGCATTTCTGAAAGAATACAGTCCAAAGGGAACACTTGGTTAAAAGTGAAACATATTGAATTCAAATCCCTTTCAGGTCTTTCTGGGTACTAAAAGCTGATTCTTCTATTAACTTCTTTCTCTCCACTATGATGTATTATTAAAAATGGAGGGCCATTGTTGATGGTGCGTATGGTATAATAGCATTGTGGGATGCCATTTATTTACTTTAAGGAGAGTTTATTTCATCTCGGTCCAGCGTGGAAAGCTTTTGAGAGGCCATAGGTGCACCGACTTTCTTCCCATCAGATGAAAAGAAGGACGTGGCCTGGACATTGATCTGGAGCTGCTCAAAGAGCAGGCGGGGGGTGGGAGGAAGGAGAGCATTTTCCCATCACGTTGACATGTTCAAGAGCTGCAGAGCCCTTTTGAAACCGAGAATGTCAGCAGGAAATTTTCACCCCCCCCCTTTTTTTTTGAGATGTAAACTGAAAACGTGAAGACAAATTTTTACCAGGACATGAAAGGAAATAAAATAAAGTATAATATGAACTGTGAATGCAAATGTATTCTAAAAGGGCAAAAGAGTGAAGATCGGATTTAAACAGTACCACTAACTTGAATATCTTCAATTACTTCTTTGCAATTCATAACTTGGAAGTTAACATATTCATCATTGTCTGCTTATACAGTTCTACACATATGGGTCCCACAAGATATTTTCCTGGCAAACTTTTTTATTTAAATGACCAGACAGCAGACATTTTAGGCCCTCTGGCTTATCTAGTTGCTTCTGGAATCTACCTTTGTAGTGTGAAAGGAGATGATTCACTAACAAATGAGTGATAATAAAATTATTTAATAAAATTCTGTTTACAAAGTTAAGTGGTAGGCTAGAATGACCCTCAGGTTTGCAGCCAGCCAATGGACCCTATCAGAACTCAAAATCATTGTGTGAGTTCTTGAAAATGGGATAATTTATAAAACAGAACATTTTCCTGGAAATCAGAAGATGATCTCTTTTTATAAGTTTATTAATAATATGTCAATCTATTTTTTCTAAAACACATTCTCCTCTGGGTTGTATTTTCCTAGGAGAAAATCAAAGAACTATCAGTAACAAAAGCTGCATATTCACCCTCAGATTCAAAGCAGATTAACTTTGCCCTTTCCTATTTTTGACTTGTGAGTTACACAAAATTTCATCTGGAAGAAGATTCTGCTTTTTTGTTTAGGAAAAAGCCAGGAAAGCACTAGTCTAGACCATTTATAGAAGTCATGTCTAGTCCTGGCTGCCACTTAAGTGCTTATGTGCCTAAACGATGAAAAATAAATCAAGTGCCAGGTATTTCATATCCCCTATTAAGTTTTTGCCCTCCAGAAGCTGACAGTGAGACTTTATTGCTGACCACATACTGACCACAGGATATGGATAACCAATACCAGCTAGATCTGGTCTAGAAGCTTTCTCCTTGCTGGACATCTTTTATAGCGCCAGAAAGTACTATGCAAGCTGCTGGGAAATAAAAGCAATCAGCAGTCTCATGAATCCATGAAACCTGCAAACTGCAATAACAATTACCCTGGCAAGAGGTGACCATCAGTGTAAGAGTGGCATGAAAGTCAAGGAAAACAACAACCAGCTTCTTGAGTGGGCATCAGTCCCACTTTTCAGCAAGGATCACTTTCCTGCTATTGTGAACCACAGCAAGAACATGTGACAATGGAGGACATAGGCCATGGGAAGGATGCAAACCATTAACATTTAGCTGTAAAAACACTGAATCACATCAGAATTTCAAGCCAAAATAGTTCAGCCAAAAGTTTAAAGCTAGCATCTGCATATAAGAGAGAACGTGCATCCTTTGTCTTTCCATGTCTGTGATACCTTGCTTAATAATATATTTTCTAGACATATTTTTAGATAGACTACTCTGATAGAACTATAGCGCTTGCTGTACATACTCAATTTATTACAATTAGTTTTAGGCCTGAACTCCTTGAGTCACATGACAAATTCCATGGTGTAAAATTCAGAAATAAGGTTAGTGATATTGATACGATCACAGCAGATATGGCTAAAGATTGAGTAGAAGATAATATAGCATATAGTTAATTGAAAAATACTGCCTACTGTGCTTAAAGATTTGTTTAGCAATAGGATCCTCATAACCATCAATTATAAATTTGGTTAAGTTTTTGGACAATATACAGTACTTTTATACCTCTGCTTTGTATGCTATAAAATGCTATGTAATATTACTTATCTATTTATAGTTTAGGAATTTTGTTTCCTGTACAAGTTTTTGTAAAGTGTCCTCCTATTTTAAATCTTTTGAAACAATAAAGCTTTGGGGGAAAAAATATACATCAGAATGCCTTTTAATATTTTTATTGTACTCATATATTGGAGGAGTGCATAGCACTCAACCCTAGAAGCTTCCTTCTGCAATGGAAGGTGTTTACTAAAGAAAAACAAATCCGGCAAATGTGCAAAAAATAAAGGATGGCAGGCTGCTTAGCCATAAATAGGACAACTAAGTCACTTACACCCCAAGGCTCAGGGAACACCTCAGAACAGGGAGCAGTAAGACTATAAGAACTGAAGGGCAGAAGAGGTGTGTCCAGACATTATCTTCTAGACATGACAGGTCTATTGTATCCGTGAATTCATTGCAGCTGTGCATGGAATCTTTTCTATGGATATTTCACCATGAAAGGGCAAAGAACTCAAGAGACCCCACACCTCCCTAAAAGACTGATAGGGATTAATCCTGAAGCAACAGAGAAGGAAGGGGGAGGGGAGAGCAGATGCTTTCCTCAGTAGTCTACACACTGATACATGATTCATGCCCCAGCAAGTGCTAAGCCACATGCTATGAAAGGCAACCCAGGTGAAACTGAGGGGGCCACTCATGCAAAAACACAATAAAGTAGGAGGAAGATTGGCAGGGAAGAAGAAGGGCTGTAATGGGAAGAGGAGGAATAGGATTGGAGGTGAATATGTGAAAATACCATAGATTCGCTAAAAGAAATCAAAACAAAATTTAGAAATATTTGAAAGAACATACTTTAAGGATCAAGGTGTAACTTTTTAATAAAGAAGTCTTTCAGATGCTACACCCTATCTAAAAATCAGTGTGAACATTACCGATAATGAAATAAACCAAAAAAGATGTTAAGTGTCTTAAAATCACAGAGACTAATATCTCACATATACAATGAGACTTCTATACATGAAATAATAAAAAGCAGTAATTTGCATGAGACAGAATGATAAGGACTCCTTCAGGTGTCTTAATAGAAAATTCAAGAGAGCTAGGGAGCGATAGCAGGAGGCAGATGCCAGCCCTGTCAAGTCAAGGACACACTTGCTCTACCTAGCTTGGTGCAAGAGTGGGGAGGGGTGTACCTGGACTCTCTCAAATGCTGCACCCCACTGATGCAGATTATGACATCATGGAGCAAGGAAAGCAGCTTTTCAGATTGCTCATATCACAAGTGACAGCTGTAATAGAGTGAGCAAACGGGCTGCTGAGAAGGGGTAATGGGCCATGGAGAGAGGGAAGAAGAGCCAGCAAGCACTCAGAGATGATTCAGGTGCACATAGTGATGTGTTCACTGAGCTCCAAGCATCCCCTAATCCACAGACTGAAGTTGCCATCAGCTGACAGGTCTACAAACCATGGACATTACCCAAATGTCACAACACACTAAGGATTCAGAATATATGATACAGATTATTCCACTTAGGCACACCAAAGGAATTGACAGGAAATTAAAGATTAAATAAGATTGCTCCATTATGTTATGACTGAAAGGGTTCATTTAACTAGCTTGCCCTGCAACTTGAGAATCTTAGGAATTAGAAAATTAATTCTCAGGATGAACACAATCCATGATCTTCTTGAAATTTCTTCTCCAAGTTCTGAGTTTATCCATGACTCAAGTATCTACTTCCCAAAATATGAAATTTGAGGTAGATCCACATTCTCATTGTATGGTTTTTCTGGTGGAGGAGAGAAGAACAGGTCATTCTACTTGGTTTCTCAGGTTTAGGGTCTTTTCTCTCAAGAACTGGATAATATAATCCACTAATCCAGGTATTGTGTCACTTTTGAGTCACGTCAGTGCAGGATGAGCTACAGTTGTCACACAGCTCTGCAGGCATGAGTTTCAGTTAAGCTGCCACCAGGTGAATGGCATCCCTGAGTAAACTCCTATAATCTAAGCAGAATATATTTCTAAAAGCATTCATTATAGGTTCAAAGGGGATCCACTCTAATATCCCAAGTTAATAAAAACATATTTAAAAAATAGGTAAATAATAAATATGCACTAGGATCCTTGGAGGCTAGGGATTGACAGCCACAGTAGTGTTCCTATGCTTAAGGGGAACACAGGATAGGGTTTTGGGAATGCCACTGGGTCCTTGCATCTCATCGGAGAGGAGGACCCAGAGGAGAGTTTGGCATGCACATTAAAGGATGCTCCGGGGATGGGGGGGAGGCATTGGGGCATAAGGAGGGAGGGGGGAGAGGAGGGAGGAGCAGGGAGAGAGGGGTGAAGGGAGGGAGGGGACCGGTGCACCTGTTATATTTGTTGAGCAGAAATAAATAAAAATAAATAAATAAAAAAGAATAAATATATACTTTTATTTGTGTGCATTAATTCTACAAAATAATAGGCTTGTTAGAACATGTTCACACAAGTATGCAACTAACATGTTAATTATATTATATTCATTCCCGCATTAACCTTACTCCCAAACTATTTCAATATTAGATACCGTTAAGGAAATGCACTCTTTAAATATTCCCTTCTTCCCTGCCACAAATCTAATGTGATCTGCTGTTTCAGATTCCCACCAACTTGACTTCCCCATTATGATGGATTACATACTGAACTATGAGACAAAACAAACCCAAGAGAGAAAGGAAAGAAAGAAAGGAAAGAAGGAAAGGAAAAAATAAAAGAATGAAATAAAAGAAAGAAAGAAGGAAGGAAGGAAGGAAGGAAGGAAGGAAGGAAGGAAGGAAGGAAAGAAGAAAGAAAAAGAAAGAGAAAGAAAGAAAGAAAGAAAGAAAGAAAGAAAGAAAGAAAGAAAGAAAGAAAGAAAGAAAGAGAAAGAGAAGGAATAAAGGAACAAAGGAAAGAAAGAGCAAAAAAGAGAGAGAGAGGGAGAAAGAAAATGCACCTGTACAAATGCATACATGCACAAATACACACACAGAATACATATACTCTCACACCCAGGTGGGCAAAACTTTCATGGTATCCTTAGTGTTTCAACAGATATTCAACAGTGTTTTAACGGTGCTCCTATAAGAAAAAAAGAACTAATTCTAAAATAAAAAAGGAACTAGTGCCATTTGCTAGCAAGTTAAGCTTTATCACAACTCGAGCTTGTAAAGATTCCACCTCAGTGAAAGGAGCTAATATTGGAGCAGAACTACCTCGAGAATCATGAGGAGAGCAACAGGTGCTAGAAATTGCAGTGTTTTCCTTGAGAACTTACACAACAGCCATTCCTGCGAGTTTGCTGTGTGTTGTAGCTTCGTAGCTTGGATGTCTCAAAACCCTGAGGTAGAGCACATATGGGTTCCATTCTACATCTACTGTCCCATCTCAACATAGTCACACAACAAGTTCATTGTCTTCATCTCTACATCACCTAAAACAGATCAGGCCTCCAAGATGAAGAAAAAGACTAAACATGAAAATGACTTTAATCTAAAGTTGCAAAGAGAATCAAGCAGGAGTTGTCTTATGCTGCCTCTTTAAGTCTTCCTCCCTGGGCGTTTCCATTCATTCCTACATGTAATTATTCAATGTAAAGCCATATATGTCCTTTCAAGGCCAGAATTTACAGCTTTGTTCCCTCAAACAAAAATGAAAAAGCAGATGCTGTGTATTTTCCTCCTCCCGACCACAGTCCTTCGGTGGAAACAAATCTTGACTGCTATCTTTGATGAATACAGAGACTTCTACATTACATTATAATGTAGATATAATGGCATAAGTGCCTCGTTACTCACAAGGACCTTCAGCACAGAGTTTAATACATGCAAGACTTCAACAATCTGCATATCCCACATAATAGTTCCCTCTATGCAGCTGGAAAGATGACTCAGAGGTTTGCGGTGTGTCGTAGCTTGGATGTCTGCCACACAAAAAGAAGGACCTGAGTTCAGATCTCAGATCCCACATTAAAAAAAAAAAAAAAAAAAAGACAATACACTTCCAGTCCTAGTAGGCAGAGGCTGGGAAATTTCAGAGTAAAGCAAAAAAAAGGTAGAAGCAATCCAAGACGACACCCATAGTCATTCTTGGTCCTCCACAGGGACACACAGTGCCCTCTGATACACACACACACACACATATATACACACAAACATACAGTTTGCTTTATGCTACTTGACAAGTTCATTCTTTTGAAAAAAATTGTTTAAATAAAATGTTTTAAAAGATTTCAGTTCTCAATAGTGTCTAACTAAACATACTAAATAATTAAGAAGAAAATCCAGCTGTAGAGTCTAAATGTGTATCTGTGTGTGTGTATCCTTCATGCCTGTGAACACATGCACACATATATACAGACACACACATATGCCTATGTATATTCATAAAGAGAAACAGGAAAGTGGAAGGAGAAGAAAAATACAGATTTGCATTCCTTCAAAGGTATGTGAGCATGAACTTGTGACAAAGTGAATTTGATAGAATGAGGATCAGCAGACAGGAGGTATACCATCAAAGAGGAACCCAAACAGCTCTGAGCCCAAAAGATTTTTGTCAGATCATTGGCAATTTTCAGATAGATTTAAAGCCAGTCTATCAAAACATGTTAAATACCAATGATAAGCAAGGACAAATTGCAGCATTCCACCAGCAATCTCCTTGGACGTGTTATCCTTCCTCCCACATTCCCTTGGAGGTCTTATCGCAGCAGCAACTGCATCGTTGTAAACAGTCACTCATCAGGCAGGATTCCCATGCAGCAGTTTAAGATCTCTGTTTGATGAGATGGTCTGTATTCTTTTGCAGTGATTGCCACTGAAGGCCAACACAGGCTTCTTTTAAATTCACCATTCGCAAGGGGAAAAAAAAGCCAGAGGCAACATTTTTGATAGGAATCCTACTGCAAGCATAAGCTGATATTGACAGCGACAGTTTCTCTTTGGTACACTTGTCAATGTTCTACTGCCAACTCCGAAACGCGTCAGTGCACAAAGATCTGCAATCCATTCTGGACACTGTCAGTATGTATAAGGAACTAATTTATGCATTCTGTTTATTTAGACACAAACTTCAAAATCTGAAAGAAATATGTTAAAACCATTCAGTGTGGAATCCTTTAAAAGCTGAGAAATTGTAAAAAATTTGACTATATTGCTATTTAAATTTTTAAAGACAGGAAAATTAAATTTCAATAAATACCTCAATGTAAAACTCTATAGTTCAGAACATGTAGCCTTAGGTTAAATGAGAATGATGCTGTATCATGGATTAAGCAAATGCTATATTGTTCCAGGCTTTGAGTAGTCCTAATGAGTTGTCAAAAGCAGTTTTTCTGACTCTTCTCACAGAACAGTATGATAGTGTAGCACCTATAACGTGCCCAAGGGCGGTGTCTGGAAGATACAGCAAGCAAAACCAAAACCAGATGGCAGGATGATCCCGGTGTGAGCTGTCCGCCTTGTTCCTTTGTTATTTCCCAGTATCCCATGACAGGGAACTGTCAGACTTTGGCAGGACAAACAACCCCCGCAAAGAAAAAAAAAATTCTAACTTTTATTCTAATCCATTTGTAACTTGCCAAAAATAGTAGCAGAAACAAGATAATAAATTCCAAAGCCTTTTGAAGGAAGAGGGAAGGAGAAGGGGGTACAGTGTATGCACATACATGTAGTGGCCAGAGTCCAGCCTTGGGTGTTGCTCCTTGGGCACCAGCCGCCTGTTTCTGGGGACACAGTCTCCCATCGATCTCTCATCCACTGATCTCTAGCTCCACAGTGCTGGAACTAAAAGTGATACCCATGCTTTTATATGGGATCTGGGGGTCAAACTCAGATCTTCAAACTTGTGTGCACTTTATTGAGCGAATTGTCTCCTCCGACCCAGAATTTTAACTTTCAAGAAGTCGAGGAAAAAGGCCTTTCACTGCTTAATGATTCTAACAGATGTTGTGAAGACAAAAACAATGACAAAACTCATTTTAAAAATACTTTCAAGGAATCTCTTGGCCACAGAATTGCAGACTTCAAATATTCTTGGTCAGTATTCCTTTACTAACCTCACTGTCTTAATTTCTTTGTCTCAAGTCTAGCATGGACTAAAGGCACTAGGATCCTTGGAGGCTAGGGATTGACAGTCACAGTAGTATTCCTATGCTTAAGGGGAACACAGGAAAGGGTTCTGGGAAATGCCACTGAGTCCCTGCACCTCATCGGAAAGTAGGACTCAGAGGAGAGTGCACATTAAAGGATGCTCCAGGGATGGGGGAGCACTGGGGGATGGGGAGGGAAGGGGGGAGTGAGGGGGGAGCAGGGGGATTGCAGGAAGGGAAGGAACTGGTGTACCTGTTAAGTTTGCATGATCGGAAATAAAAAAAAATTTTCTTTGTCTCTAGCATGGAGGTAACAGTGTTAAAGATCACATGGGATGGTATATGCATGTATATACTCACATAGATAGATGCCTTTCAGAGTTATTGAGAGGCCAACTCTGGAGTAGATGAAATCAAGACACATTGTATACAAATATGAATTACCAAATAAAAATTTCAAAATATTATTTTATAAAAAATTAGAAGTGGGAGCCCCGCCCCCTACCACCCCGGAGTCCCACGCGTCCTGGCGGCGAGCACCCAGGCCGACTCCAGCTTGGCCTACGCCCCGGCCCGGACGACCCCAGCCCCCGCGCGGCCCCGCCGCGGTCCTGCCGCCCCCCCCTCCCCCAGCTGCCCAAGGTGAGTGAGAGAGAGAGAGCCCAGCCCAGCCCCGCCCCCCACCTGGGAGCAGCCCGGCCAGCAGCACCACTCCCCGCGGCCCCGGGCTTTGCCCCCGGGGCCCCGCCCCCCTCCGCGCCTACCTTCCCAGGTCGCAGGTGAAGAATTCTGCCATCAACATCAGACCCGCTGCCTCTCTGGCCCACCGGGACCTACGCATGTGGTCCACGGAAGACACACTGCTACTCAGAATTCAATAGAGCCCAAAGGAAACTCAAGCAAAATTCTAAGGAACAAAGGGAACACAGGCCATACATCTGGACTCCACTACAATCAGTATATCACATGGGCGAGACTCTTCTCATCCAACCCAAAGATAAGTAAACTTTTTCTTTTCACCTTACTGATCCTTTAAAGTATCAATGCTGTAAATCAACTTTCTCATACAGCCACCCCACAACATACAACTCCAGGGAGTACACCGCTCACCCCCACATTTCACCAAGATACTAAATCGTAAAAGTGCACTACCAAACTAATATTCACCCCCTGGTAACATAACCTGACTTAACTGATGTACTAACAGCCTAGTAGCCTCATCTAGGATATAACGATAACAATACACAAACATACCCAATCCAAGGCAAGCACTAGTAATAACTGGCAAGTGTAACAATAACAACTAGGAGGATTCAGTGAAAAACACACAGAAACTGAAAGGTCCTAAAAAACAAAACAACAATGTACAAGTCAAAGTGCAGATCCACGAGAAACAAAACCCAAGAAGACCAATCTCCTGCCGAAAGAATCAATCCCATAATGAGGGATTCTGACCAGAACAAATCCACAGAAAATAGCCATGAAAGCCAAACCAAACACAACGACTTTCAGAGTATGATCATTACCATGATTAATACTATGAAAGAGGAAATCCTAGAAAAGTTAAACAACTGTATCAACCACTTCGAACAGGAACACAACACGCACGTGGAGGAGTTGAGAAAAAACAGTTCAAGAAACAAAAATAGGTATGGAGCAATTAAAACAGTCTCAGGCAGAGTTTAAAATTGAATTAAAAGACAAGTTATCTTCAACCCATAACTCAACAGAGAGTCTTATCAACAGAACAAATGAGGCAGAAAATAGAATTTCAGATCTTGAAGACAAAGTGGGAGAATTAACCAGCTCAATGGAAGAGATTGTTAAAGCCAAAAAGATACTGGAGAGGAACATTCAAGAGATATGGGACACCCTGAAGAAGCCTAACATGCGCATTCATGGAATACCAGAACAAGAATCCCAAAATACCACACATGAGGAAATATTTCAATTCATCATAAATGAAAACTTCCCACAATTAAAGAATGAGAGGCCTATCCAAATACAAGAGGCATTTCACACTCCAAACAGATACGACCAAAATAGAAAATCGCTACGGCAAATAATAGACAAAACACTCCACATTCAAGACAAAGAAAAGGTGCTGACAGCTTCAAGAGAAAAAAAGCAACTCACTTTTAAAGGTAAACCTATTAGAATAACAAATGACTACTCAATGGAAACTGGTAAAAGCAAGAAGAGCTTGGAGAGACATACTTCAAGTATTAAATGAGCAAAAATGCCAACCCAGACTGATATACCGGCAAAACTATCTGTCATGATTGAGGGAGAAAGAAAAGTTTTCCAACACAAAGACAACTTGAAGGGATACATGTCTACCAAAGCAGGCCTTCAAAAAATCCTAGAACTGATACTCAAGCTTGAAGAAAAGAACAAGCGTATCCAGGAGGACAGAAGGGAAGTATAATACCACCAAAACATAAATATCAAACAACATGCTTACAAAGTCTACTAAACATAAAAAATGTCCAGAATTAAAAATAATTTCTCCATTATAACATTAAATGTCAATGGTATTAACTCGCCAATTAAGAGACACAGATTACAAACTTGGATTAAAAACCACAATCCAACAATCTGCTGCCTTCAGGAAAACTCATCTCACCACAAAAGATAGGCACATCCTAAGAATGAAAGGCTGGTCCAAAAACTTGGAAAGCAATGGAACCAGGAAACAGGCAGGGGTAGCAATTATGCTTTCAGACAAAGTGGACTTCAAACCAAAGAAAATCATAAGAGACATGGATGGATACTACATATTAGTCACAGGTACAATTCACCAGGAAGACTTCCCAATCCTGAACATTTATGCACCCAATACGGGCCCTTCCACATTCATTAAGAAAACCCTACAGCGCCTAAAGCAAGAAATCAACCCCCAAACAATAATCCTTGGGGACTTCAACACTACCCTCTCAATATGGGATAGATCAACAGGTCAAAAGCTTAACAGAGACACTTTGGAACTTAATCAAACCCTTAAAGAAATGGACCTTACAGATCTCTATCGAACTTTTCACCCACGTACCAAAGAATACACATTTTTCTCAGCAGCACACGCAACTTTCTCCAAAATAGATCACATATTGGGCCACAAAACGAATCTACACATATACAAAAAAGGTGAAATTCTAACCTGTGCCCTATCAGACAACCACGGCCTAAAGCTGGACATCCACAACACAACATACAAGAGAAAATACACTCACTCCTGGAAACTTAACAATATGATGCTGAATGAGAACTGGATTCAGGAAGAAATTAAAAAGGAAATACAAGATTTCCTGAAAGTGAACGATAATGAAAATACAACTTACCAAAATCTCTGGGACACAATGAAAGCTGTCCTAAGAGGTAAGTTCAAAGCTCTTAATGCCTACATCAAAAAAATGGAAACATTAGATATAAATAACTTAACGATGCAGCTTAAGGCTTTAGAGAAACTTGAGCAATCTGATCCCAAAAGTAGTAGAAGAGAGGAGATTAGCAAAATAAGGGGAGAAAACGAGACTAAGAAAATGATAGAAAAAATCAACCAGTCAAAAAGCTGGTTCTTTGAAAAAATCAATAAGATAGATACACCCCTAGCTAAATTAACCAAAAGCAAGAGAGAGAAAACCCAAATTAACAAAATTAGAAATGAACATGGACTAATCACTACTGATACCCAAGAAATCCAGAGAATTATAACATCATATTTCAAAAACTTATACCCAGTGAAGTTTGACAACACACAAGAGATGGATGAATTTCTAAGTAAACACATCTTACCTAAATTGAATCAGGAAGTTGTGAATTACTTAAATAGCCCTATACATATAAGGAAATTGAAGAAGTAATCTCGAATCTTCCCACCAAAAAATGTCCTGGACCAGATGGATTCAGCACAGAATTCTACCAGACATTTAAGGAGTTAATAACACCAATACTCCTTAAACTGTTCCATCACATAGCAAAGGAAGGAACACTACCAAATTCCTTCTATGAAGCTAATATTGTTTTAGTCCCAAAACCTAATAAAGATTCACTTAAAAAAGAAAACTATAGGCCGATCTCCCTGATGAACACAGACGCAAAGATTCTCAACAGTCTTAGCAAATCAGATTCAAAAACATATCAAAAAGATCATTCACAGGGACGAAGTAGGCTTCATCCCCGGCATGCAAGGTTGGTTCAACATACGCAAATCAATAAATGTAACTCATCATGTAAACCAGTCCAAAGTCCAAGACCACATGATACTCTCGATAGATGCAGAAAAAGCCTTTGACAAGATCCAACAGCCTTTTATGATCAAAACGCTAGAGACAGTAGGAATGGAAGGAACCTTTATCAATATAATAACAGCTGTATACAACAACAAGCCCACAGCAAGGATTATGCTCAATGATGAACAATTGGAAGCATTCCCACTTCGATCAGGAACTAGACAAGGCTGTCCACTCTCACCACTTCTATTCAATATTGTACTTGAAGTCTTAGCTGAAGCCATAAGACAAGAAAGGGACATAAAAGGGATTCAATTCAGCAAGGAAGAAGTCAAGCTATCCCTATTTGCAGATGACATGATCTTATACCTGAGGGATCCCAAAAACTCCACCAGGAAGCTCCTGGAACTAATTGAGAAATTCAGCAGGATACAAAATAAATGTGCAAAAATCAGAGGCCTTCCTATATGCCCAGAATGAAAGATGTGAAAAAGCCTTGAGAGAAACAATCCAATTAATGTAGCCCCTAAAAAAATGAAATACCTTGGTATAAACCTAACCAAGGAGGTAAAAGACCTTTTCAATGAAAACTTTAAAACCCTAAAGAAAGAAATTGCTGAAGACATCAGAAGGTGGAAAGACCTCCCATGCTCCTGGATTGGCAGAATCAACATCGTAAAAATGACCATCCTACCTAAGGCAATATACAAATTCAATGCTATACCAATTAAAATCCCAAAGCAATTCTTTAAAGAAGTTGACCAAATAATCTCAAAATTCATATGGAGGCACAAAAGACCCAGGATAGCAAAGACAATCCTGAGTAACAAAAACACTGCTGGAGGTATTACCATACCGAACCTTAGTCTATACTACAAATCCATAGTTATAAAAACAGCCTGGTACTGGCTCCAAAATAGACACACAGATCAATGGATAAGGGTTGAAGACCCAGATATAAGCCCACAAAAATACAGCCATTTGACCTTTGACAAAGGGGCCCAAAGAATCCAATGGAAAAAGAACAGCATCTTCAACAAATGCTCCTGGCAATACTGGATCTCCACATGCAGAAGATTAAAGCTGGACCCGTACTTGTCACCATGTACAAGACTTAATTCCAAATGGATCAAGGACCTTGATATCAGGCCAGAGACTATAAAAAATCATAACTGAACGGATAGGGAACTCCCTCGAGCTGATTGGGCTAGGCCAACATTTCCTAAACAGACATCCAATGGCACAGTCACTGCTACCAACTCTCAACAGTTGGGATCTTGTGAAATTAAAGAGCTTCTGTTCAGATAAAGAGATTGTAACAGGAGCTCAAAGGCAAACCACAGAATGGGAGAAAATCTTCACTAACCACATCTCTGATAGAGCTCTACTATCCAGAGTGCACAAAGAACTTAGAAAATTAAACACCAAGGAAACCAATGGCCCAATTAAAAAATGGGCCCTGGAACTTAAAAGAAATTTTGCCAGAGATGAAATTAAAATGTCTAACAAATATCTTAAAAAATGCTCCACT
Organism: Typhlomys cinereus; assembly: GCA_023101885.1. Classification (NCBI taxonomy): domain Eukaryota; kingdom Metazoa; phylum Chordata; class Mammalia; order Rodentia; family Platacanthomyidae; genus Typhlomys; species Typhlomys cinereus. Next base: position 2,365,913 of record JALPQD010000161.1, read on the forward strand.
TCTTTAGCCATCAGGGAAATGCAAATCAAAACCTTCCTGAGATATCATCTAACCCCGGTCAGGATGGCAAAAATCCACAATACAAAGAACAACCAGTGCTGGAGAGGATGTGGAGAGAGGGGAACTCTGCTACATTGCTGGTGGGAATGCAGACTCATACAGCCACTCTGGCGAGCCGTCTGGAGATTCTTAAAGAAATTAAAGATTGAAATGCCATATGACTCTGCTATTCCACTTTTGGGAATAACCCCCCATGCAGTAGAGGTTCGCCTCAATAGCACCAGCACGACTATGTTCATAGCAGCACTGTTTACAATAGCAAAGTCATGGAATCAACCTAAATGTCCAACAGTTGACGAGTGGATAAGGAAACAGTGGTACATCTATACAATGGAGTACTACTCAGCCATCAAAAATGATGAATTACTGGAATTTGTTGGGAAATGGATGTCATTAGAAACAATTATATTAAGTGAAGTATCCCAATCCCAGAAAGTTAAGCACTATATGTACTCCCTAATAGGTGGCTCCTAGTACCAAACTCACCCAGCCCACATTGAGACTCTCAAAGGTAAACCTATTTAATACGGTAATTGCAAGGATTGTGAACAGGAGGGATGGGGTTGGAGAACCACACCAGACACAAGGAGAGAGGGGACCATGTTACAGCAGAGAAAATCGGCCTCCAAGGAATGCAAGTAAGTAATGTGACACCTGGTTAAGTTCACAGACATTCGTTCCTGATCATGTACAACTGAGGGGGTATGATCTCACCAGAAGGGGAGGGCATATAATCTGGCAGATGAAAGGTGATCATTTTGCAAATAGGTGACTGACCAAACTCACCAAAGTTTCCTGCTTTTATTACATCTACCCTTGAATGTGCTATTATAACAAGACTCCAGTTTAACAGTTTTTCGTCTCTGACCAGGGGGTGACATACAGTGCCCATCAGGATGGAGTGAAGGGCATTGCAGTTGCAGCAAAACTGCAAAAGAAAATCTACAAACCACAATCCAGAACTTCAGAGACTCTATGTCAACCACATAGAACTAGGCCAGCCTAATCTCCTCCCATCCTGAAGCTCAGGGACATTTGCTGAAGAGGGGGCGGTAAGATTGTAAGAGCAAAAGGATGGGAGGAGCAATGATCTGAAGATGCTCCATACTAGTTAGGGCTGAAGCAATCATAATAGGACTTTGCATGCCCTGCACAATGTCCAACACACTATTGACCTCCCAAAGTCTAGCATTGGCTAAAGGCACCAAGATCCTTGGAGGCAAGGGATTGGCAGCCACAGTAGTGTTCCTATGCTTAAGGGGAACACGAGAAAGGGTTCAGGGAAATGCCACTGGGTCCTTGTACGTCATCGGAAAGGAGGACCAAGAGGAGAGTTAGGCTTACACAATAAAGGACTCTCTGGGAATTGAGGGGGAGGCACTGGGAGACGGAGAGGGAGGGAAAAGGAGCAGGGGGCTCGGGGGGAGGAGGAGGGAGGAGGGAACTGGTCTACCTATTAAGTTTGTATGAGCGGAAATAATAATAAAAAATGTTAAAAATTTTAAAAAAAATCAGAAGTGGGGCTGGAGAGGTGGCTCAGGGGTTAAGCCTCTGCCTTGCAGGCGGAAGGTCCTGAGTTCGGATCCTAGACCCCACGTATAGACGCTACACACACACATACACATACGCGTACATGCACAATTGAATAAATAATAAATTTTTTAAAAAAAATCAGAAGTATTCTCCTTTAAAGAGATATCACCATATTATGTAGTATTTTCAATCAGCATTATATTTCTACAGAATTTTTGTTACCTTAAATAGGTCAAATACAAAAGAATGACTTGGATCACACCTGATCGTGCTGCTAATTCAGACTGGAACAAACTTTTTGTATCTTAGAATCTCCAGCAGAATTCTCCAGCACTCAGAGTAGCTGAAGTCAGCATATGTTTTCAATTGTTTTATTTCAGTAATGTTATTATCCAATTTGCTACAGAGGACCTTCCTTCCTTCCTCCACCATTCCTTCCTTTCTTTTTGTCTTTCTTTGTCCCCTATTCCCTATTTTCCCTGTCAACAATAAACTAACCGGGGCATTTTATTTATAAGCATAATTCCAGAGAATGAGGTCATCTGAGCAGCACTCTAGTAATGTACAATATCTTCCTCTGGCCCAAGACCAATAAAATCCGTAACAATATAGTTTGGTCAAGTTATATATAAATTGTTTATTGCCAAAAGCAAAAATCACAGAATACCCATGACCATATTCAGCTGCTGTCACTTATGTATTTAACAAGTCAATAATTGCGTTAAATTAGAAAATAAGACACTATAATGGTTGATATACCTGTTGTCATAATTTTGACTACCAAAGATTTGTCTGCTTAATATATATAACAGAAAGAAATTCTGACTCTATTTTTTAAATTGTTCTTAAAATTAATAATTAAAATGCATATTTATTCCCTTATTTGAATATTTTCCAAAACAACTCCCCATAAAAATTAATTTTGTAGTCTAAGTTCTGATTTACTAACAGAACTGTTAAGAAGAGAAGAATTATTAGGTAACACTCCACACCTATTCAAAGAGTACTGATTGAACTCAACCTTACTAAGTAATATTTTACACTCAAAGAAGAAAATCTTCAAAGCATTATTCATTAATTCCCTAAGAAAGTCACAAATATTTGGGCCAAATCTGTATAGGTCAAAAAGAAAACCTCTTAGAGCACAATGTTGAGTATGCCTTTCAACATACTTCCCATCAATCATTCCCTAAACTCTCTTAACAGTCCTCACTTCTAGATGGGGCAGATGCTTCCACTGAAGGGACTTTGCCATTTCCCAATTGCTCAACTGCAGAATTAGCTGACATGGCTGGGCTGTAACTGAAAGACTAAGCCGGATCTTTTGGGCATTTTATAACTTGCCTCTTTGAAAACAAAACATTATAAAATGGAATAAGTCTTACCTCTTGAACAATTATGTCAGCAAAAATTTCCAACAAACATTTAATTTTACTTGTGGAGTAAAAACATAGAAAAGCTCATTTAGATCATTGAACAACATTAAATGTTGCTAGCATTATTTATCCTCAATCTATTGCAATTAAGGAAAAAATCATTAAAAAGTCATAAAGTCATACAATTATATTCCCATATATAGCAAACTGCAGCACATATGTCTTAAAATTCCTTAATGAAAATTCTCAATGGAATTCTCAATTCCAATGACTAATCATATCCTAAATAGTCAGATGCATACTATCTGCTGGCATTATCTAATTTAAATCTCCTAAAGACAAAGTTTCTGAAATCTTACCTTCTGAATACCCATTATCAATAAGTCAAATCATCCCTCACTGAAGAAGTGCTAAGTCTAAATACTGGGACGCTGTAAGACTTCCTAGAAAATGTTAGTAGGAGGAATATCTTTCTCTGGAAAAGAAGAAACCCAAATTCCCCTAAAGTTCCAAAGTATCCTTTAAAAAAGCAACTAAGGTGAATGAAGTTCAGTGAACTTTCATTCTCTGATAAGATCGGAGTCCCCCCTCCCCTTGCAATGACAGCATCACGGCCATACCTTCAACAATGGGAAACTATATTGCAATAGACATGAACCAAACCAAGCACCATGATATGGCTTATGGGATCAGTTCAATAAACAGTATTGAACAAAATGGAAACTTGTAAAGTACATACAGAATATGATGTGCTACCCATTGTTTCAATGTGCAGAATAATAGTTCATATTTTACATGGCTAAATACATATCAAAACAAGCAATAGTAATCAGATGCAATTTCAGCATGATTTTATCACTGGAAAAAGAAGGAAAAGAATGGCATCAGCCAAAGGTTTTAACCAAATCCAAAACATTTTATTTCTTTAATGGATATTAATAGGATCATGACAGCACACTAACATATGTTCACACTAAATGTGGATGACTATATGTATGTGTTCGTTTTATTAAGTGTCACACTTTCAGCTTTTATATTACATAAGTTTAATATAAAAAAGAATGGATGTATATCATGAGGGACACAGAGGGGAAGAAGGAAGAGACTCAAGTTCTACCACAGAAGCAGGTAGATTAGAATGGGAAGTTCTGGGACTTTGACTAAAATGGAATCAGCAAAAAAAAAAAAACAGATTTGGTGGGGAAATTCTTTCAAAAGATGAGATCTAACACAGGCTTTAAATCAGATCTCATCACTAAGTTAGAAAAAAAAATAGAACCAGGTGGGGAAAGTTTCATAAGAGAGGTCGAACCCTTAGAAGCTAAGGTTCAGATCTTTCCAATGTGAATAGAGGGTTAAATTTTCACAATGTGACTAGAGAGTTAAATTTTCACAGAAGAAAATACACACATGCACATATACACATACATAACCATGCACACACACAGACAATAGATCTAATGGAAAGTTAAAGGGAATCAAAAAAAACACTGAAAGATAGAAAACATCTGAAGGTTATTAAGATATAAAAATAAGAAATATTGAAGAATCAGGCATTAGCTCCTGAAATTTGAATCATGCCAAACTGTTAAGGCAGAAAGAGGAGCTGAATCATCTGATTTCAAAGGTAGGAAAATTGGAACAAATGATTAAATTGGGAGAAAGAAATGGGAGCAGAATTGTGGTTTGTTTATTTTTGGAGGTTAAATGGAATCTTTTGAAACACGTATTAAAAGCATCTAAGTCCACAAAAAGAATTTGGAGAAGAGGAACGGGGAAGTGAATTCTGCTTCTGTTTCTCCTGATCCTTCTGTAAATACTTAGGTGGGTGTGTTCAAGTGGAAACATGAGCTATTTTTTTTAACACTCTCTGATCCTGCCCCCCAACCTGAAATCCTAAAGCTGTGTTTATGACAACATAATCATTTCTACAGTAACTACAGAGCTGTCAGCAAAAGAGGATTATTGCTTAAGTTGAGAAATAAGCAGCTAAAAAAAACTTTCAAACCACAAAGAACAGGTTCCCATGCCAATATGCCAAGTGACAAAGCCAAAGCGATGGAAATATGGAAAATGCTATGCAAAGGGGCAACCCTGGCTGACCTTCTAGCAATTGGCCTTCAAATGTGGTGGTGAGAGCCCCACACTTTAACCCAGTAATGGCTGCCTTTGGGAGAGTTGACTGACTCTTCAATACACAAACATCAATCACGAGGTAGGTATCTGGTTCCACCCCATTCACCTCTGCAACAGTTGCAAATTCAGACTGTGTCACTTGCATACTTTCTGATAAGAAATGGGAATGTTTACTATGTTTTTGTGTTGGACAAACATCATAAGCAACTAAATGGAACAATTTGTCAAAACACAGGTCAAGGAAAACCATGATGGTTTCTGTTGTAGGAAAGACACCAGATGGACTGCCAATGTGGTGTCAGAAAGGCGAGGACACAGTCTTTGTGGTGAGCTCTCAGGCTCACAGGTTAACTTTTGTCCTCTTTACTACTGAAACCAGAGTGTTCCCACCTTCTCATTCTACCCAGTTTTGCTACTTTTAGGAAAACTTTAATACTTCCACAACAAAGTATTCATGTGTTCATATATACTATAGCTCGTGTCAAAAGAAAAAAAAAAGTAGGACTGAAGAGATGGTTCACAAGTTAAAACTTTTGCCTCCTAAACAAAAGGATCTGAGTTTGGTACCCAGATCCAAAAAAAAAAAAAAAGAGAGAGAGAGAGAAGCGCCAGACAGAAATGGCAATGGCCTGTAATTCCAGCCCTGAAAGGCAACTCCTGGGAAACCTCAGAGCAAAGTTAGAAGGAAGTAGAGCAATTCAGGGTGATTCCCACAGACACACACACTCACTCTTTTGTATACATGCTCACATACACATGTAAATACACACATTACTTCTATATTTGCATTTCAAAACTCTCTGCTTCTCACTCATTTACTCTTTCTCCCTTTCCCTCTCTCTGCCCTCCCTTTCTTTCTCCTTCCTCATCTCATTATGTTCTAAAAACAGGTCACCTAACTACAGCTTAAAAAAATTATTTTCGCTTCCCTTCTTCGCCCCGCCCCCGCTCCGCCGGTCGGGACGCCTGCGCGAGATCCAGCCGGGCCTCAACGCGCGCTCTAGGACCCCCAGGTCAGCCCACGGGGACCCGGCTCCGACTCCCACCATCCAGCCGGAGCCGCGCGGGGGCCGAGGGACGAGGAGCACCTCCCCCTGCGCCCGGGCCCCGCCCCAGCTGCCCTCGGGACACGCGCGCGGTCCACCCGGGCCTCACCCCGCGCCCTAGGTAAGTCCCCGTTCAAGCCCTGCCCACCAGTACCCCAGGCCAAATAATTCAGTTTAGTGAAATTGAGAGATCTTAAGAGTTAAAATGACAATGCCAAAGTCAAAGTGCAAATCCATGAGAAGCAACACTCAAGTAAACAAATTTCCCACTGAAGAAATTAATCCCATAATGTTAGACTCCAACAAGAACAAACCCGCGGAAAAAGGCCAAGAAAGCCCCACCCAGGATAAAGACTTTCAAAATATGATCATTACCATGTTCAATACTATGAAAGAGGAAATCCAGGAGGAATTACATAATCGAATCAATCGCTTTGAAGAGCAACACAACAGACATCTGGAGGAGTTGAGAAAAACAGTGCAAGAAACAAAAAGTGGCATAGAACAGTTAAAACAAACTCAAGCAGAGTTTAAAACTGAGCTAAAAGACAAGTTATCTTCAACCCAGAACGCCACAGAGAGTCTTATCAACAGAACTAATGAAGCAGAAAACAGAATTTCAGACCTTGAAGATAAAGTGGGAGTACTAACCAGCTCAATGGAAGAGGTTGTTAAAGCCAAAAAGATACTTGAGAGAAATATCCAAGAGATATGGGACACCCTGAAGAAGCCTAACATGCGTATTCATGGAATACCGGAGCAAGAATCTCAAAATACCACCCCTGAGGAAATTTTTCAAACGATCATCAAGGAAAACTTTCCTCATCTAAAAAAAGAGAGGCCCATTCATATACAAGAGGCATTCCGCACCCCAAACAGATACGACCAAAATAGAAGCACACCGCGGCAAATAATAGTTAAAACACTCCACATTCAAGATAAAGAACTGGTGATGAGAGCTTCAAGGGAGAAAAAACAAGTCACTTTTAAAGGCAAACCTATTAAAATAACTAATGACTTCTCAGTCGAAACAGTAAAAGCAAGAAGAGCTTGGAGAGACATACTTCAAGTATTGAATGAGCAAAAATGTCAACCCAGGCTGATTTACCCTGCAAAACTATCAGTCATGATCGAGGGAGAAAGAAAAATTTTCCAGCACAAAGACAACTTTAAGGGATACATGGCCACCAAACCAGGCCTTCAAAAACTGCTAGAAATGATACTCAAGCGTGAAGAAAAAAACAGGCATATCCAGGAGAACAGAAGGCAAATATAACACCATTAAAAGCGAAGCAATATACTTATAAAAGCTACTAAACATAATAAATGTCTGGAATTAACAATAGTTTCTCCATTATAACACTAAATGTTAATGGACTTAATTCACCGATCAAGAGACACAGATTACAAACTTGGATTAAAAATCACAATCCATCAATCTGTTGCCTGCAGGAAACCCATCTCACCACAAAAGATAGGCACGCTCTAAAAATAAAAGGCTGGTCAACAATTCTACAAGCAAATGGAAGCAGAAAACAGGCAGGGGTAGCCATTATGCTATCAGACAAAGTGGATTTCAAACCAAAAAAAATTATAAGAGACACGGATGGATACTACATTTTAGTCAGAGGTACAATTCACCAGGAAGATTTCACAATACTGAACATATATGCACCCAATACGGGCCCCCCCACATTCATTAAGAAAACCCTACAGCGTCTAAAGCAAGAAATCAACCCCCAAACGATAATTCTTGGGGACTTCAACACCGCCCTCTCTACATGGGATAGATCAACAGGTCAAAAGCTTAACAGAGACACTTTGGAACTTAATCAAACCCTGAAAGAAATGGACCTCACAGATCTCTATCGAACTTTTCACCCACGCACCAAAGAATACACATTTTTCTCAGCAGCACATGGAACTTTCTCCAAAATAGATCACATATTGGGCCACAAAATGAATCTACACATATACAAGAAAGTTGAAATTCTAACCTGTGCCCTATCAGACCACCACGGCCTAAAGCTGGACATCCACAACACATCAAACAAGAGAAAATGCACTAACTCCTGGAAACTTAACACTATGATGCTGAATGAGAACTGGATTCAGGAAGAAATTAAAAAGGAAATTCAAGATTTCCTGAAAGTGAATGATAACGAAAATACAACTTACCAAAATCTCTGGGACACAATGAAAGCTGTTCTAAGAGGTAAGTTCATAGCTCTTAATGCCCACGTCAAAAAAATGGAAACATCAGAAATAAACAACTTAACAATGCAGCTTAAAGCTTTAGAGAAACTAGAGCAATCTGATCCTAAAAGCAGTAGAAGAGAAGAGATTAGCAAAATAAGGGGAGAAATATCTGAAATCGAGACTAAGAAAACGATAGAAAAAATCAACCAATCAAAAAGCTGGTTCTTTGAAAAAATCAACAAGATTGATACACCCCTAGCTAAACTAACCAAAAGCAAGAGAGAGAAAACCCAAATTAACAAAATTAGAAATGAACATGGAGTTATCACTACGGATACCCAAGAAATCCAGAGAATTATAACATCATATTTCAAAAACTTATACTCTGTGAAGTTTGACAACACAAAAGAGATGGATGAATTTCTAAGTAAACACAACTTACCTAAATTGAATCAGGAAGTTGTGAATTATTTAAATAGTCCTATAACATATAAGGAAATTGAGGAAGTAATCTCGAATCTTCCCACCAAAAAATGTCCTGGACCAGATGGATTCAGCACAGAGTTCTACAAGACATTTAAGGAGTTAATAACACCAATACTCCTTAAACTGTTCCATCAAATAGCAAAGGAAGGAACACTACCAAATTCCTTCTATGAAGCTAATATCGTTTTAATCCCAAAACCTAATAAAGATTCACTTAAAAAAGAAAACTATAGGCCGATCTCCCTGATGAACACAGACGCAAAGATTCTCAACAAAGTCTTAGCAAATCGGATTCAAAAACATATTAAAAAGATCATTCATGGGGACCAAGTAGGCTTCATCCCCGGCACACAAGGTTGGTTCAACATACGCAAATCAATAAATGTAATTCATCATGTAAACCAGTCCAAAGTCCAAGACCACATGATACTCTCGATAGATGCAGAAAAAGCTTTTGACAAGATCCAACAGCCTTTTATGATCAAAACGCTAGAGACAGTAGGAATGGAAGGAACCTTTATCAATATAATAAAAGCTGTATACAACAAGCCCACAGCAAGGATTATGCTCAATGGGGAACAATTGGAAGCATTCCCACTTCGATCAGGAACAAGACAAGGCTGTCCACTCTCACCACTTCTATTCAATATTGTACTTGAAGTCTTAGCCGAAGCCATAAGACAAGAAAGGGACATAAGAGGGATTCAAATTGGCAAGGAAGAAGTCAAGCTATCTCTATTTGCAGATGACATGATCTTATACCTGAGTGATCCCAAAAACTCCACCAGGAAGCTCCTGGAACTAATTGAGAAGTTCAGCAGGGTGGCAGGATACAAAATAAATGTGCAAAAATCAGAGGCCTTCCTATATGCCCAGAATGAAAGAAGTGAAAAAGCCTTGAGAGAAACCATGCCATTTACTATAACCCCTAAAAAAATGAAATACCTTGGTATAAACCTAACTAAGGAGGTAAAAGACCTTTACAATGAAAACTTTAAAACCCTAAAGAAAGAAATCGCAGAAGACACCAGAAGGTGGAAAGACCTCCCTTGTTCCTGGATTGGCAGAATCAACATTGTAAAAATGACCATCCTACCAAAGGCAATATACAGATTCAATGCTATACCAATCAAAATCCCAAAGCAATTCTTCAAAGAAGTTGACCAAACAATCTCAAAGTTCATTTGGAGGCACAAAAGACCCAGGATAGCCAAAACAATCCTGAGTAACAAAAACACAGCTGGAGGTATTACCATACCAAACCTAAGTCTATACTACAAATCCATAGTTATAAAGACAGCCTGGTACTGGCTCCAAAATAGACACACAGATCAATGGATAAGGATTGAAGACCCAGATATAAGCCCACAAAGTTACAGCCATTTGGTCTTTGACAAAGGGGCCCAAAGAATCCAATGGAAAAAGAACAGCATCTTCAACAAATGGTGCTGGCAAAACTGGATCTCCACATGCAGAAGATTAAAGCTGGACCCGTACTTGTCACCATGTACAAGACTTAATTCCAAATGGATCAAGGACCTTGATATCAGGCCAGAGACTTTAAAAGCCTTGGTTGAAAGGATAGGGAACTCCCTCGAGCTGATTGGGCTAGGCCAACACTTCCTAAACAGACATCCAATGGCACAGTCACTGCTACCAACTCTCAACAGTTGGGATCTTGTGAAATTAAAGAGCTTCTGTTCAGATAAAGAGATTGTAACACGAGCTCAAAGGCAACCCACAGAATGGGAGAAAATCTTCACTAACCACATATCTGACAGAGCTCTACTGTCCAGAGTGCACAAAGAACTTAGAAATTAAACTCCAAGGAAAACACTGGCCCAATTAAAAAATGGGCCCTGGAACTTCAAAGAAACTTTACCAGGGATGAAATTAAAATGTCTAACAATTATCTTAAAAAATGCTCCACTTCCTTCGCCATCAGGGAAATGCAAATCAAAACTTCCCTGAGATATCATCTCACCCCGGTCAGGATGGCAAAAATCCACAATACAAACAACGACAAATGCTGGAGAGGATGTGGAGAGAGGGGAACTCTCCTACATTGTTGGTGGGAATGCAGGCTCATACAGCCACTCTGGCGAGCCGTCTGGAGATTCTTAAAGAAATTAAAGATTGAAATGCCATATGACCCTGCTATCCCACTTTTGGGAATAACCCCCCAAGCAGCAAAGGTTCGCCTCGATAGCACAAGCTCGACCATGTTCATAGCAGCACTGTTTACAATAGCAAAGTCATGGAATCAACCTAAATGTCCAACAGTTGACGAGTGGATAAGGAAACCGTGGTACATCTATACAATGGAGTACTACTCAGCCATCAAAAATGATGAATTACTGGAATTTGCTGGGAAATGGATGTCATTAGAAAGAATTATATTAAGTGAAGTATCCCAAACCCAGAAAATTAAGCGCCGTATGTACTCCCTAATAGGTGGCTCCTAGTACCAAACTCACCCAGCCCACATTGGGACACTCAAAAGTAAACCTATGTAACACAGTAATTGCAAGGATTATGAACAAGAGAGATGGGTTAGGAGGGCCACACCAGAAACAAAGAGAGAGGAGACCATGTTACAGCAGAGAAAATAGGCCTCCATGAAGGTCTGCAAGTAAGTAATGAGAAACCTGGTTAAGTTCACAGACGTTCTTTCCTGATCTCACCAGAAGGGGAGGGCATATAGTCTAGCAGATAAAAAGTAATCATTTTGCAAATGGGTGATGGACCCCTCTCTCAGTGAGGTTTCCTACTCTTATTACATCTACCCTTGAATGTGCTATTACAACAAGACTCCAGTTTAACAGCTTTTTGTCTCTGGCCAGGGGGTGACATACAGTGCCCAGCAGAATGGAGTGAAGGGAATTGCAGGAGCAGCAAAACTGCAAAAGAAAATCAACAAACCACAATCCAGAACTTCAGAGACTCTATATCAATCACATAGAACTAGGCCAGCCTAATCTCTCCCCATCCTGGAGCTCAGGGACATTTGCGGAAGAGGGGGCGGTAAGATTGTAAGAGCAAAAGGATGGGAGGAGCAACGATTTGCAAGATTCTCAACAATAGTTGGGGCCAAAGCAATCATAATGGAACTTTGCATGCCCTGCGCAATGTCCAGCGCACTGTTGCCCTCATAAAGTCTAGCATCTGATAAGGGCACCGAGACCCCTGGAGGCAAGGGATTGACAGCCATAGTAGTGATCTTATGCTTAAGGGGAACAAGAGAAAGGGCTTATGGAAATGCCACTGGGTCCTTATATGTCATCGGAGAGGAGGACACAGTGGAGAGTTAGGCACACACAATAAAGGACTATCTGGGAATTGGGGGGGAGGCACTGGGGGAAGGGGAGGGGGAAGAGGGGGGAGGGAGGGAACTGGTAAAAAATTTTTAAAATGTATAATTAAATTTTTAATAAAAAAAAATTATTTTCTCTTAATCTCAGACCCAAATTTCTGGAAGAAAGATATTAAGTGATTCTCTCTCTCTGTCTCTCTCTCTCTGTCTCTCTCTCTCTCTCTCTCTCTCTTTCTCTCTCTCTCTCTCTCTCTCTCTAACTATCTGTTTATCTATCTCCTCTCTCATTCTTCAGCACGGATGTACTATAATCAGATGCCAGATACTCCCACTACCACGAGCTGCCTGTCACCATGCCTTCCCACCCTGGTAGATTATATGCCTTGCGACCATGGCCAACATGAAGTTCTCCTCCCTACATGGCTTCTTTTCATGTTACTTGGTCAGCATTACAAGAAAAGCATGTAATACAACCACATAAATAAAAATTGTTAACATACTCCAATGACCTCTTTGGAGCCATAGAATGATGAATTTCACAGAGCTGGTTTCTGTCATTTATTTCAGCATAGTACCACATGAAGATGATCTTGTCGTATAGAAGCAATTTTCTGGTATATAATGTAAAGTGTGAGGTGGGTACTGACTCTCCTGGCATGAGCAGGGTCTACATACATGGATGAAAAGCAGCAGCCCCTAAAAGCATATATCTCAGCATCCTTTCACATGTCTAAACTTCACTGTGAATCAACTAGGCTTTCATGTAACTGGGAGCTGGCTTTCCCTGATCACGTGATTCAAATTTTGCTGTGAAGACATCCTCATGATCTAATTTAAAGCTGAATTCATATCTTCTAAGCCAAGATTTATTATCTATGTCTTTTCCACAGTAATGAAACATGTTTAATAAGTGAATTACCTAGAATCCTCAAAAACCAACAGCTCTAGCATCTTGAGTCATCAGTAAAATGAGCTCTACATTTGTGATGAATCCACGGTAGATAATATCAAACCCAAGAATGATTTGGTGGTAAGAAGTCAAGGGAGACTACTACTACAACCACAGAAGTAGAGTTCTGAGCTTCAAGTAATATTCCTCTATAAAACAAATGCTCATTGTATTAAGTGTATATTAAGTGTAAAGTACATTTTTAAAACTCTATTGAGTTAAACTTTGGCATTATGCCATATACCTTTCTGGTGATATTGATATATTTATACATATATTCATAGAAACTAGATGAGATAGTTATGCATATAATTAACATCTGGGGGCTCAAGTTATCTTTAATTAAAGATTTCATAAGAAGCATTTTTGCCAATTAACATTCTTTACATACAACTCTTATCTGGATGCACCATAATTTTAGAACTTTTCTTGTTGCTAGCCATTTCAGTTACTTTAGAATGCTTTGAAAACCACAGATAACTTAGCAGTATAAAAACACAAATTATCTTGTTAACCATTCATACACAGGGATTTTGATGTAACTTGAATACTATCTTTGCTTTGAAAATATAGCCATAATTTCCATTGACATGTCAATAGACTTAATTTAGTGGAGACAATAATTTATTTGAAAATATGTGCTTTGCTAAGGAATGCTCCAGGAATGGAGGGGAGGGAGCACTGGGATAAAGGGAGGGAAGGGGGAAAGGAAAGGGAAAAGGGGGGAGGGAACAAGGGGATCCAGGGAGGGGTGGAGGAAGCAGGGGAATGGGGTACTTGTCAACTTTGTATGAGTGGAAGAAATAAATAAAAAAAGAAAATATGTGCTTTGATATCTAAACTAAACAAATTAATTTTTTTTAAGACTGTTACAGAAGAAAAACTAACCATCTTCTCTTAATGTTATTTCCTAAGGAATTTTTCTAAGTGATTTGTCCTGTCTGATTTGATCAATCTAATAGGAATCCATGCTTCAACCTTCTTCTGCTGTAGGCAGAAATTCCTATGAACATGTCAAATGCATCAGTGAATGGTCAATCAGCATGTGGGACACACATGCACACATGCAAGTGACAAGGCAGACAGCTGAGCGATTTCCCTAATGACTGGAGGCATAATGGTACTAGAAAGCACCTATCAAGGATTTATTAAGTTTTATTAGAAATCAAGATGCATTCCATTTAGAAAGGCCCAAACCGACTCACAAAGGAAGTGCTGCAATCTAGTCATAGTGGACACCACAGTTGGAGCCAAAGGAAGCCAGAAGGCAGGACAGCCCAGAACATACAAGCAGAGTAGAGCTACACAAAGCAAAGCACTTCAAAGGCAGAAGTGATCTCACATGGCAAGCGTGGCGGAATAAAGAGGCCAGAAGGACTGGATCTCACCCATCCTTTAAAACTGCAACCATCAAATCTGATGCCATGGAAGTGGTTGATGCATTGATTCTCTTGTAAATCTGCCACAGATATTTCCAAACCAGCAAAGATCTCAAGAAAACTACATTTCTCAGGAAATCCTTCCAACACTCTGCTGAACATGTCTAATTCCACTGAGACTGTTGCTAGTCACTTAAATAACTCATGTGTTTTCTCTGAACTAATTCCTATGACTTCCTTTCAGAAGTTGCTTACCTGGATTCAGCAAACATGAATAGGTCTTCACCTCTCTGACATCTTTCTTTCCCAAATCAATGAAACATAAGAAGAAAACTGGAAGGTGAGTGGCAGGTTCTTTCATTTCCCTTTGTTTCAGAGTAAGTCCTTCTTTGGTGATACAGGGTATTTGCTGCCTCTTACTATTGGTTCAAAGGTCATAGAGCAGGGGTCTGTATTTCCTACCCTATGGATTATGTAAGTGAATATTCTGGCCTAAGAACATAGAACAGCCCCAGAGTAGGTTGACTTAGTTTTATATCTTTTAATTTTTTGTTGTTCTTATCTACATGTAAGGATTAAACTGGAGGAGGCAGCTACATTTGACATGAATGTCTAGACCACCATCCCTCTCTCCAAGAGAAAGAAGCAGGATGCTTCTCATTTAATGCAAAGAAATGCACACATATCAACTACTGATTTCATCCATTCTAAAATTGCTATTTGCCATAATTTTAAGGCAGACTAGATAGAGTTCATTCTACTTTTTAATTGACTTCTTTTAAAGGTTGTGAATAATGTGGTAGTATTAAAGTAATTAAGTGAAAGTGTGAAATTCATAGTTCATATTTAGAACTAACTACTAAGATATTTTTTGATGTCCATGAAATGTGGCTAATAAGTATTCTGTCTCTTAGAAAAGTCCTCTGGGGTGGCTTTGGTGGTTAGCTCAGTCTTTGCTTCTTGTCCTCCCCCACAGCGCTAGAAGAGCTAGTGCCAGCACCTGATCATAAATCCATCACTTAAAGTCTTTCTTCCAGGAACTTGGGTCTGAGATTAAGAGAAAACAATTTCTTTAAGCTGTAGTTAGGTGACCTATTTTCACAACATAATGAGATGAAAAAGGAGAGAGAAAGAAAGGGAGGGTAGAGAGAGGGAAAGGGAGAAAGAGTGAATGAGAAGCAGAGAGGAAGAGAGAGTTTTACATGCAAGCAGACACTGAATCATATAGTCACTAAGTTAGAGAGACAGAGAATGAAGACCTTAGTTTCTGATCATTCCCTTGTTTCTTTCCTTCAAGGTCTTTGTGGCATGAGTAGTCCTGGATTCTCCCAATCACTGTTCATTTTCAGACTCCCTTATAGCTGACTGTGTTATTTGCAAGCCCCAAGAACCCTGAAGTTTGTAACTGTAGATAGACAGTATTGTTCATTCGATATTTGATTTTTCAATTTGAGGATTTGCACCTGACTTTCCTCTGCAGTTTGCATTTCTCTGCTTGGATTCTCTTTTCAGTCCCTCATATTTATTTATCCTTGCCTTTAACTTCTTCAGGCATCTTTATAATTGTTTGTGGCTCCTCTGGGTTAACTCCCTCATTTCTGCATGTGCTCTATTGTTTAGTATTAATATAATGCTTCGTCTCACAGCTCTCTCTGGGGCACATCTGCCCATTTGCTTCTGTTTTTGTTTTGCTTCTTCATAGATCTAGTATGTTTCATCACATGCTGGACATGATAAGTTCTACATCACTATATGTTTACACTCTGTTATCTTCTTCAGCTGAGTCTTTAAGTGCTGATCTATAAGACAGTTTACTGACTTTCAGCACCACTCAATCTTTCCCAGCATATTTTCAAATATTGCAAGGTTGATCTAGAGTTGCTTCTACTCTGAAGAGAGATGAGCCCTCTTCCTCAATAGAAGCCTGTTTGGGGATGCCAGGGACATCCTAAGTACCTCCTGACGCCTCCAAGTTCTAGTCAGAACCTGACCAGTCTGTGGAAGACACAGTTGTCTCTGCTTCCTGGCAGGTCTTCAGCTTGGACCTTGGAGTCTTGACCAGAGCAGGTGCAGCTCCAATTCCACGAACTCTCTCCTTGTCTTCCTTCAGCAACTCTCTTCAGAAGATACAGATGCTTCCCTAGACACAATGGCAATGCTCTACTCGGACCTCTGTCTTTCATGGGAGATCTAAGAATTGCCTCCAAACAGAAAGTCAGGATCAGGAAAGAGAGCTTAGCTTGGGGGTGGCCCAGCACAGAAGACCCACACACTCCTACATTTTAACCCAATAAATTTCATATATTTTGTCTCCTTTCATGGTACTTATGGTGGGTAACTGGTCTGGAAACAGTATTACTAGTAAATGTCCTTATTATAAAAATTATTCTTTAGAGTTAATGTTATCACTAAAGTAATTTATGTACTTTTTTAGGTCATCACATTGCTCAGATTTGATTCCTTTATGTATTTTAAAATTCTGTGTAAGTTCAACTAACACTATTACTCCTTAAACTATTCCATAAAATAGTGAAGGAAGGAATACTTCTAAATTCTTTCTATGAAGTTAATATCTGATCCCAAAACCTAAAAAAGATACACTTAAAAAAGAAAACTATAGGCCAGTCTCTGATGAACACAGATGCAAAGATTCTCAACTAAATCTTAGCAGGTCAGATTCAAAAACATATCAAAAATATCATCCACTATGGTCAAGTAGGATTTATCCCATGCACACAAGGTTGGTTCGACATATGCAAGTCAACAAATGTAATCCATCATATAAACAAATCCAAATTCCAAAATTACACAACACTCTTGATAGATGCAAAAAAATCTTTCTACAAGAGCCAACATCCATCAAAACCCTAGAGACAACTGGAATGGAAGGAACTTACATCAACATAATAAAAGCTGTATACAACAAGCCCATAGCAAGGATTATTCTAAACGGGAAAAACTTAAAGCATTCCTACTTCGATCAGGAACTACGCAAGACTGTCCATTCAACACCACTCCTATTCAATATCGTATAGAATTCTTAGCTAGAACCATACAACAAAAAAAGGGAGATAAAAGAAGTCAAGATGTCCCTATTTGTAGATGGCATGATCCTATACCTGAAAAATCCTAAAAACTCCACCAGGAAACTCCTGGATCTAATACAAAAGTTCAGTAAAGTGGTAGGCTACAAAATTGATGTTCAAAGATCAGTGGCCTTCTTATACACCAAAAATGAAAAAAGTGAGAAAGTCCTAAAAGAAAATAATCCCATTTACCATAGCCCCTTAAAAATGAAATTCCTTGGTATAAATCTCACTTGGAAGTAAGAGACCTTTATAATGAAAATTTTAAAACCCTAAAGAAAGAAATTAAAAAAGACACCAGAAGGTGGAAAGACCTCCCATGCTCCTGGATCAGCAGAATCCATGAGCATAAAAATGACCATCCTACCCAAAGCAATAAACAGATTCAATGCTATATCAATCAGAATCCCAAAGCAATTCTTTATAGAAATTGACCAAACAATCTCAAAATTCATCTGAAAGCACAAAGGGCCCAGGATAGCAAAAACAATCCCGAGTAACAAAAATACTGCTGGAGGTATCACTATACCAAACCTTAATCTATATTATAAATCTATAGTAATAAAAACAGCTTGATACTGGCTCCAAAATAGACATATAGATCAATGGACAAGGGTTGAAGACATAAGCCCATACACTTACAGTCATCTGATTTTTTACATAGAGGCTTAGAAAACTCAATGGAAAAAGAACAGCATCCTCAACAAATTGTACTGAAAAAAACTGAACATTCACATGCAGAAGATTGAGACTGGATGCATACCTGTCACCATGCACACAAATCAACTCCAAATGGATTGAGGACCTTAATATTAGGCCAGAGACTATAAAACCCTTAGAAAAAAGAGTAGGGAATTCCCTTGAACTGGTTGGACTAAGCCAACATTTTCTAAACAGAACCAAAATAACACAGGAAATAGAACCAATACCCAACAAATGGAATTTCATGAAACTAAAGAGCTTCTGTTCAGCAAAAGAGGTTATAAACCAAGCAAAAAGACAACCCATAGAATGGGAGAAAATCTTTACTAATCACACATCTGATAGAGATCTAATATCCCAAGCACACCAAGAACTCAAAAAATTAGATACCAAGGAGATAAATAGCTCAATTAGAAAGCAGGCCAAGGCGAAGCAATCATAATTGGACTTTGCATGCCCTGCACAATGTCCAACACACTATTGACCTCACAAAGTCTAGCATTTGCTAAAGGCACCAAGATCCTTGGAGGCAAGGGATTGACAGCCACAGTAGTGTTCCTATGCTTAAGGGGAACACAGGAAAGGGTTCAGGGAAATGCCACTGGGTCCTTGTACGTCATCGGAGAGGAGGGCCCAGAGGAGAGCCTGGCATGCACATTAAAGGATGCTCCGGAGATTGGGGGGGGAGGCACTGGGGGATGGGGAGGGAGGGGTGAGAGAAAGGGGAGTAGGGGGATCGGGGGGAGGAGGAGGGAGGGAGGGAATCGGTGTACCTACTAAGTTTGTATGAGCGGAATAATAAAAAATGTTAAAAAGAAAAGAAGAGAAAACGGGCCAAGAAACTTAATAGAAAGTTTTACAGGGATAAAATTAAAATGTCAAACAAATACCTTAAATATGTTCCACTTCGCTAGCCATCAGGGAAATGCAAATCAAAACTACCCTGAGATATCTTCTCACCCAGGTCAGGTTGGCAAAAATCCAAAATAAAAACAACACCAAATGCTAGAGAGGATATGGGGAGAAGGGAACTCTCATAAATTGCTGATGGGAATTCAGGCTTTTATAACCATTCTGGAGATAAGTATGGCAATTTCTAAAAAAAAGTTAAGGATTGAAATGCCATAGGACCTGACAGTATCACTACTGGGAATAATCCCCCGAAATGAAGCAATTTACTATAGTGACACAAGTACATAAATGTTCATTGCAGTGGATAATGAATATGTGGTACATTTATACAATGGAATGCTACTCAACCATCAAAAAATGAATTAATAAAATTTGCTGGTAAATGGATGGAATTAGAAAAAATTATATTGAGTGAAGAATATCAGGCACAGAATGTTAGACACCACATGTTCTCCCTTTCAAGTGGATCCTAGCTCCAAATGCTCTTAATGACATACTTATAGGAAAATCTCCATAATGCCAATATAACCATAAAGGATATAACTAGGAGGGAAGGGGAAAGAAGACCTCAAGAGAAAGGAGTCGCCAAAGACAAATCTCTGTAATACCTACAGTAATTGTAAAGATTATAAACAGGAGGGATAGGGAAGGAGGGCCCTACCAGAAACAAGGGGAGAGGGGACCATGTTACAGCAGAGAAAATAGGCCACCATCAAGGACTGCAAGTAAGTAATGAAACATCTGGTTAAGTTCACAGACTTTCCTTCCTGATCATTTGCAACTGATGGGGTATGATCTCACCAGAAGGGGAGGGCATATAAGCTGCCAGATAGAAAGTAACCATTTTGTAAATGGGTGATTGACCCCTCTCCCACCGCAGTCTCCTACTTTTATTCCATCTACCTTTGAATATACTCTTGTAACAAGACTCTAATTTAACAGGTTTTTATCTTTGGCCAGGGGTGACATCCAATACCCATCAGGATAGAGCCAAGGGCATTGCAGGAGCAGCAAAACCAAAAAAAAAAAAAAAAATCAACAAACCATAATTCAGAACATCAGAGACTCTATATCAACCACCTGGAACTGGGCCAGCCCAATCTCTCCTCATCCTGAAGCTCAGGGAAATTTGTGGAAGAGGGGGCGCGAAGATTGTAAGAGCACAAGGATGGGAAGAGTAATGATATGCAAGATACTCCACACAAGTTAGGGCCGAAGCAATCATAATAGAACTTTGCATGACTTGAGCTATGCCCAACACATTATTGACCCCACAAAGTCTAGCATAGACTAAAGGCACTAGAATCCTTGGAGGCTAGGGACTGACAGTCACAGTGTATTCCTAAGCTTAAGGGGAACACAGGAAAGGGTTCTGGAAAATACCCCTGGGTCCTTGCACCTCATCGGAGAGGAGGACCCAGAGGAGAGTTTGGCATGCACATTAAAGGATGCTCCAGGGATTGGGAGGGGAGGCACTGGGGGATGGGGAGGGAGGGGAAGGGGGGAGCAGGGGAGTTGGGGGAGGTAGGGGGAGGGAGGAGACAGTGTACCTGTTAAGTTTGTATGAGCAGAAATAATAATAATAATAAATGTTAAAAAATGTTAAAAAAAGAAAGCAGCCAATAAAGCAAAAAGGTAATAATAAAAAAAAAAGAGAGAGAGAAAGGAGTCGAAGGAGCACAGTTCAATAGAGAAATTAGGCCACTGTTATGAATGGCCTGTAAGTAGCAAGACATCTGACATAACTCACTCTCGCTTTCCTTCCAGTTCACTGGGGTTTAGACAGATTTGAAGTTCTGGGGCATATCTCCCCAGTAATGGAGGGGGCAGAGGCCAGCAATTAGATGGTAGCCCACAGGCAACCAGAGGCTGGCCCCATTGAATATTGTGTCCTACTCCTATTCTTCCATATACTTTTAAACCTCTTTCTTATATAAAGACTCTTTAAAAAAAAAAAAAAAAAGTCTTTTTATCTTTGGTTAGGAGAAGACCTCAACACCCAAACAGGAGGCAGCCCAGTGTAGTGTAAGAACTGCAAAACTGAAAACAACAACCAACCATAATTCGAAATAATAATGATCCTACGATATTCTCCTGGAACTAGATCAGCCAAATCTCTCCCCGTTCTAAAACTTAGGGAACTTTACAGAAGAAGGTGTGGCAAGTATGTAAGCCGTTAAAGATGGGGCGGTCCACCATTGGACAAGATAACCCACTTAAGAATGGACTGTTGCGGTGCTGGAGAGGTGGCTCAGGGTGTTAAGCCTCCGCCTTGCAGGCGGAAGGTCCTGAGTTAGGATCCTAGACCCCACGTATAGACGCTGAGCGGAAGCAGGGGTGGCCTGCGTTTCTGGTCCTGGTAGGGCGGAGACTGTGAATCCCGGGGCAAAGTAAACAAGGAGGAGGTGGATGCGTCCATGGTGGTTCCCGAATTCGTCCGTGGTTCTACATACACACACATACATGCACACACACACGCATACACGCACAATTGAATAAATAATACATAATAATAATAAAAATTTAAAAAGAATGGGCTGTTGCAACCAAGAACTCATTGTATTGTGATTGGACCTTACCTGACCTGTACAATGGCTGACATGTCAATAAGCCCCCATAGACTAGTGAGGATCTCAGGGAAGATGGTTTCAGACAGCAGGATCCTTAGAGAGAAGCAGTTAGACATATACAGCAAAGGTCCCATATTAATGGGCAGCCCAAGAAAGGGCCCCAAGAAACACCACAGAGTCCTGAATCCTCACTAGTGTAGATGACTCAGAAGAAACTCAGGACCCATATAAGCTGATAGACAGATGTGTGGGAGGGAGCAAGTGGGAAACACCAAGAAAAAGAAAAGAGGAAAGCAAGGGAGCAGACAGAGAGGGATGAGGGGACAGAAGTGGAAAGGGAGGGAGGAGGGGAAGAAGGTGGGTGAGGATACCCACTCACTGAGCTTGTATAAGTAGATTAAAATTTTTTTTAATTCTGTTTATTTGGGGTTCGTAGTTTTGTTGCTCAGGTATTAATTTTATTGCTTCTATAATACTTTCCATCCAATCCCAGGGCTGCCTCTTTAGTACCAAGCCTTACACTGTTGTTTGGGGCCACCTGTTCTGCAATGACACACACAGTCAATGTGATCTTGAGTCAGTTATATCTTGAGTGCTTTCAGCTTACAGCCTGCTAAAAGCTATAATCCAAAAAATCTGTCCTAGAAACAGTGATTTTGTTAAGTTTTTTTCTTTTTTTTTTTTTTTGAAACCGCTTTATTTTCAGAATTCACATGGCATCTGAGAACCTAGGTTCAGCCCTCATAGACATTCTAGTCCACTTTTCTCTGCATGAACAGAATGTCAATCTAATACCATATGGTTACATTTCTGAAGTTCATTAAGTCATCCCTAGATCATCAGTCACTTACCAAGCTTTCTGTTCAGTTTCTAGTTAACTCTTCTATAATGTACCTATTATTGGTACATTGATGTTCATTTGAAGCAAAGCATACAGCTACTAGACATAACTGCCCAATAAATTCCTATCATTTAAACATGAGCCAAACTAAATGATTCTGTTTCCTTTTCAGAATAAAAGTATTTTGCAAAAAGAATCAGAAAATCAAATGGGACTTCAGATAGCATATCCTCATGAGAAAGCAATGTCTTATGTTATGAAAGAGAACAATTGTACAGATTGTATCTAAAAAGTTTCTTAAAGTCTGAAATGCTATTATTGCCTCTGCCTTATTAAAAATTGTCTCCTTCCTTCCTGTGCTCATGATGAGCTATTAGAAGTTTCAAAGTCAGTAAAAGCTAAAATTAATATCATATAACATATGCCCCAGGCATAGATATGCACAGAAATTAAAATCCTTCATTTGCTATATATTCATAAACTATGGAATATGCAGTTGAAACATGTAGTCTTTATTTTCCTACTCATCTTTTTTTCCACGTGAACCTTTTGTCTCAGTAGGAAGTTATCGTGATGTAATCATACCCTCTGAATGTACTACACTTATCAGAAGCATTCACTAACCAAATTAAGATAGTCAAGTCACACAGCCCAGCCGAATTGGCTTTAAACACTGTACTATGTAGCTGACAAGATGGTTCAGAGGTTAAGCCTCTGCTTTGCAAGCAAAATGACCCGACTTTGAATCTCACACCCCATATAAAATATATCTACCAGAAATCGTGACAGATTGCACATTCTGGCCCTTCAAAAAACGAGATCTTGGAAACTCCAGAACAAACCAAAAATAGGTAGAACAAGTTACTCTTGGGCCTCTAAAGGCACACAATACCCAGGCCCTTTTCTACAGATTGTGTGTGTGTGTGTGTGTGTGTGTGTGTGTGTGTGTGTGTGTGTACATGCATGTGCACAAAAAAAAGACAAAAAAAGAATGGCCATACCAACTTGGACCTTTGTTAAACAACATTTCTGTGTCCTCTGTCCTGCTCCAGTGGCTGTGTGCTTGTGAAGATCAGAGCTGGCCTGAGCCGTGGGTTAGAGGATGAGAGACGCCCCCACTGAACACATTTTCTACTTGAAAGATACAAGAGCAAGTACAGGCTCCACGACTCTGACTCACCAATAAGGAGCTGAGCAGCCAGAGCTCCGATCTGTTTGTCTCCATGCAAGATACATGGGAAAGATACAATGGGTGCCACAGACAGATGCCCAAAGTGATAAAATGTGAAAATTACAAGTTCAGCCTTACTTTGTTTGGTTTTCTGTTCTTGTTACCATGTCAACACACGGATGCTGTCTTTCCCAACTCCTTTGGATTAACCTCTCCCTCCAGTGTCTCAGGCACCACTTCCTCATAGTCAGTTCTAACTATTTTAATCTATTCAGCCTGTTATAATGAATGTCTTTCAAATAGAAATTAATCAACAAGAAGTTTATTTCTCACAGATCTAGAGAGGGAAGTCGGAGATCAAGACACTGGTAGATTCCATGTGCGGAGGAGCGTTCTGCCTCCTCCACAGAAAGGCATCTTGTGTTGTAAAGCCACACAGGAGAAGGGCCAATGGAGCCACCTCCAACTTCTTTTAAAAAGATGCCAATCCCATTCCTGTGGGATTTGTTACTGTGATGTAAGCATGCCTCACCTTATCATCCTAACAGCTTGGGTTAGAGCATCAACATAAGAATTTGAAGAGGACATCAAACTCATAGATCATATCACCGAGGTTCATCTATCTTTATTAATGGCTTTTCTTTAAAGCATGCTCCATTTTTATTAAACAGTGTGCCATTCATTAAATGCATGTCCTCCAAAGGTGTAATATTATGTGCTTATTTGGTCCATGCTAATCAAGTCAGATTCTTCACTGAGGTATATAGCATACCGTGAGGAAAGCAACTTTGGTCCAGCAGTCACTTGCTTCCACAGAAACAGGCCCTGCTAGTGTACCGGGCCTCCAAGTTATTGTGGGTCTGGATTCATTCCCGCCACAAGGACAGCTCATTGATGCAATCCCATCCTCTTGCCAGGGACAAGGACACCAGAGGGAATGCTGGGAAATGTTTCTCCCACTGGTAAGAGTTGCTCAGTAGGAATCACTTCTTCCTTGGGAAGGCTTCCACCTTCGCATGACTTTTAGCCCTGTGGGACTGTGGTAATACTCTGTGTGTGAAGGAAAACCAAAAGGACCAGAATGACAGAGCAGAAAGTCAGGAGGGACTGTAGTCTAATGATTCTCAAAGTTACTGAATTCATCAACCCTGAAATGACCAGCTCTCCAGCATCCTCATCTATAAAATTTTTCTTAAATGTTTAAGATATCAGTAGTTTAACTCAAATGCGTGGGAGATTTTAACTGAAACAGAAATACGGCTTCGTTTTAATACTCCCAACGTCCCTAACAAAATTCTTAAGTTGCACAGGTATGATTCAAGCACAGTTTTATCTATCTCCAAAACCCATATCCTTAAAGCATCGTCACAAATTTATTATAATATTTATTTAATATAAATTTGTTATAATATTTGGTACCTGCAATTAAAATGTCTCAGTCACCTTAGCTTTCCTGCATAGGAATTGCTTTGATAATCTGTTTTCTCATCTTTATTAGTGGCTTTTAGTTAGTGGTCAAAATGTTTTCTTATCATCTCCAACATTTTAGCCTGGTTGAGATTTTTGTCACTTTTTTTTTCCTTTACCTAGCTTTCAAGCAACAGCAGGTAAAACCACTTAAGTCAATGAGATGTGTGAAGGACAAGACTTTTCTCGATTTTTCCTTTAGTAACGTATTCACTGTTTTATTTTCTTCTTTAGCTTTGTCTTTGACAAACCACATTACTGAACCTTAATGACCTCATTAACTAGCAGCAACTAGAACAGCTGCAGCTTTTGATTCAACTCTCTAAACACAACCCAGAGGAAAAATAATGTCTCCACAGGAACAGCTCCCTTAGGAGAACCTTCTGGAATATTCTTTTCCTTTGAGTTGGACTCTTTGCTGAGTGACCTTGAGTTTCTCCCTTCTCCTCTTCTGTATAAAACCAGCTGGATGATTCTATCAGTTTCTCTTAAGTCTGACCTAAAATTTTTTCAACTTTAAATGTGAGAGTGGCAATTTTCATCTGGGAGATGGCCAACTGTCATTGCAAACATTCAGCTGAGTCATTCCGAGACATCATGTGTACATCCAGAAGTCTCAACATATTGCACGGGGCACAAAACCTTGCTCCTGGGAAGCTCTCATCTCCAGGACTTGAAGACTGTCAGAATGAATTAGCATTAGAGGCAACATTCATTATCTCTTCAGCTTTACAGGGCTGAGAAGAAAGATTCAAATCCATGCCAAGAGCGATCTGTCTCCTTGTGCAGTGAAGTCCAGAAGGGGGTCAAGCCAGAGAGGATATTTGGAAAATGCTATTGGGAAAATCCCAACTATCTACACAAAAAACAGTGTGTGTGGGTCATAAGAAGCACGTACTAGCAAGTTCACGTCCCAAGTCAAATCCCCAGCACCAAAGACAGAATCATAAAGAAAGAAAACATAGCAAACAAGAAGTGACTATGAGAAAAACACTTCCTGAACAAAAGCACAAAGTGTCTCCACAGCCATTTGCTAAAAGTGAACCAAACACTGGAAAAAAAAAAAAAAAAAAAAACTCCAGGTTCTTACTCAGACCTTAATAGCCAGATTTTACATCATTAAATTTTGGTAGATATCATTTAATTTAACTTCTTCCTTATTCATAACAGATAAAACTCAAATTATCAAAAGAATGCATTGTTTGGAAAGGAAGGCGAAGATGGTTTTTATCAATATTGTTTAACTTATTCGAGAGAAACAGAGTAGGGAGGAAAAGAGAGTGGTGCACTAGTGTACCACAGTGTGCATGTGGAGATAGGGAACAACTATTGGAAGTCAGTTCTCTCTTTTTACCATATGTTCTTTAGGGGTGGAACACAGGCCATGAGATTTGCACACAGGCAAACCTGTGAGCCATCTTGTCTGCTCAAAGATGGTTTTAATAAATGTGCATTTAAGAAAGAACAGAAAAGGAAAGAAGCACTTCACCAAGGTGCCTACGAAGCACCAACAAGCCTCAGAAATTTCATTACTTCATGGCTAGGAGTTCGAATCAGCACTTGTGTTCAAACTTCCAACTAACAAAAAAATTAATAATATTTGGTATACTTGGCTATTATAGCATCGCCTTGCTTTAGTAATGATGACAGAACAGCTAGGTATGGAGTTTTCATCCACTAAATCCATGAAAAATTATTTAAATGAGAAAATACTTCAATACCAAAAAAGCCTATTTGTGGAGGCTCACATTTATATTCCTACCACACAGGTGCTGAGGCAGGAGGATTGCAATAAATTTAAACAAATCAGCCAGGGCTACATCATTCTAAGCTAGCCTAAATATAGTCTTATACCCTGTTTCAGAAAACTAATAACCACTAAAATACCAAAAGCCAAGAAGTAATTTTCAAATAAACATCACTGAACAGCTAAAAAGATGAAAGTCATACAAAGCCCCACATGAAAGATTTGACATTGAAATGATATGATGAAAAAGAGAACACACTAAAGCAAACAGAAAGCAAATAAAATTACAACTAAATAAAAGTGGAACCAACAGTGTAGAAAACTGGATAAACAAAGGACAGGGGAATACAGGCACTTAATTACAGCTAAGATAATATACTGTGAGATGGAATAGCACATTCAGATGGCCAACAATAGAAATTCTCAAAAAAATAAAAAAGACTAGGATAAAATCATCACTTGAGAGATAACAGCATTCAACACCGAGAGCATGAGAATTGATACTGATTGATAAGGAGGTTCAGAGGGCATCTCTAAGGAGTTTTAGGGTTCTTGTGTCCCTGAACAAAGATTTCCAGAGACATGCAGCTTCAGTAGAAACAGAGACAGTTTATTAACAGACAACTCATTTCCCAGATGACAGAGGAAAGTTGGTCGGAGCCAACTTGGTTTTGTTGTTACCAGAGTGGTAATTTGTACAAGGTCCAGCAGACGTCCCTCAACCCTTTTCTCCTGCCTCAGAATCTGTGCTCCTTCCAAGCAGTAATTCTGTTGGTGCCACCAAAAAACTAAAGAAAATATAATACAAGAAAAAGCAGGTCAGTCTTGGAAATATCTAAGAATAACATTTTATCTATACTGACAATAGGGACAAAGTAATTCTGATCTGTTTGGGAACAAGAAATCTTCAGATTTGTCACAGCATGGGAAAACTTAATAATCACATAGTCTTGAGCAAAAATTTTCAAAAACCTTCAACAGAATTACTGATTGAAATTGGAAAAAAGCACAGGCTTGGAGATACTAGTATTAAAGAAATGTGAAATTATTGTTGAATTGATACTTAACTTTTGCAGAAATGAGAAAATATATGACAAAATCAGTGTTTAGTAATGTTAAGTGTTACTAAATATATATTCTATATATATTTTGATAGATTTATGACTAAGTAGCTTTTACTATAAATACTTTTGTATTTCAATCATGCACGTTTTGTTAATTTACTTTTTAAACAGGGTCTTACCATGTAGCTCTGATTGTCTTGAATTTACAGTGACCCTCCTACCTCTTCTTCCTAAATACTAGGATTACAGGCATGTGCCATAATAGCCACCTTAAAAAAATCAACATTATATGTGCATATTGAATATGTATCTTACAGACTTCTTAAACTTGCTATAGAATTTTTTACTTAATAGAATTGATATAAATATTTGACAAGTATATTAACAAAAATGAAGTTATTTCTTCCTTTCCAGCTCATATTCTACTTGGCTTTGGTCTTCATATTCCTGTGCTTGGGGCTTTCACTAGGATTCTGAATAGCGGGATAGGGAAGCGCACAGTCAGCCATCTGGGTCTCAGTAGAAGACTTCAGAACGCCACCATTAAAGATGCTATTAACTGAAGGGTTTTTGTAGCTTCATCAGCTTAAGAATGTATCTTTCTGTTCTTCAGAGGGTCACCATAAGTTTAAGTGTAGCCAGGGCCACATGGTAAGATCCTATCTAGAAAACAAAAAAACAGTAAGCAAACAGTAAAGCAGATATACTGGCATTAAACAATGAAAACTTCCAAAGTATTTATAATAAAAACTAGTTAGATGTAAGATCCATGCATAATCTGCATTTTTTCATATAATCTTTCTGACCTTTTACTAGCAGATAATATAAGTACAGTTCTCTCTACTCACATAATCCTAATTTCCACACTCTTTCTTTTAACCATGGAATGTGCCCTTAACCTGATGAACCTAGGTTCTTGGTCCCTCACCCTAGCACAGAAGTATTGGACTGACTAAGCATTATTAAAATACAGTTTCAAAGTAACTTTTCCTAAAGTCACAGCATAATCTCTACCCAAACCTAATGTTTCCTAACATTAGTTAATTCTGACCACTAGCTCATTGCAAGTGAGGGAAACCAGGCACATGTACTTTATAAACTTAGATCTCTACATGGATGTTTCCTGTTACTCTGACAACATGACCAGGGTCCCAAAGCACAGCTGAAGAAAGTGTCAGTTTGAACTGCAACACCATGTTCTCCAAGGTCAGATCACTTTGTTCCTTGTCATACATCCTTCTCTGCATCATTGTATTAGTTACTTTTCTTCTTCCTGTGACAAAAAAAATATCTTAAGTAGAAAAGAGTTATTGCCTCAGAGTCTATGAGCACAGTCCATCATGTGAGGAAGTCATGGTAGCAGAAACACGCAGCAGCTGGTCATATGACTAACCATAGTCAGGAAGCAACAAGAAATGGATGCTGGTGTTCAGCTTACATCTCCTTTTCACTCAATCTGGGACCCTATTCTGTGGAATGGTGCAGCCCACATGAAAGTAGGTCATGCCTTCAGGAGAAATAGTTTCAGAAAGGAGGATCCTTAGGTGAAAGGGTCAGACGGAGGCAGGGGACTACCCATATCAGTGGTTGCTCAAGGAAGAGCTCCTCTGTCTGCCACAGAGGCCTGAACCCCAATGAAAACAGATGACACAGAGGGAACCCCAGGATCCATAGAACCAAAGGACAGGAGAAAGGAAGGTATAGACTGGACTCATATGGAATGGGATGGGAGTGGGAGGGAATGAAGGAGGCAAGGAGCGTGTATATAAAAATGTTAACTTAATAAATTTATTAGAAAAAATAAAGTAATGCCCATCTCAACTAGTTCCACAAGGATCTCTCTCTCAGAGACGCTCTGATACTTGCACCCTAGGTTGTTGTACATCCTGACAAATTGATAATCCATATTAACACTGTTATCATTTTCTCACAATGGTGTTACAAATCTTTGCTGGCATACTCAGCCCTGCCCTATGTCTTTTATTCTGAGCAGATGTCCTCATTGCCTGCTGGGCCACATAAATTTAGAGCATACAGCACAAGCACCTTGAACTTGCTTCCCCTGCCTGTGCCTGTAGCATCTCACTGTGAGTATTGCAATCCCTTTCTTGTTCTTTGTGAAAGTTAATGTGCTTCTCTCTCCTGTAATCCCATTTTCCTCAGCCATCCTAGGGCTCATGCCCAGTTCTTTTTCTCTTTCTCTTTTACGCTACTGTGATTCATTTCTTTGTTCCTAACATTCTTGTCCTTTCACTTGAAAAGTGATCCTTTGGAGGATCACTGTGCTTCCTATAGAAGCAGTCTCCCTGAGCCTACAGTCTCCCTTGAGCCTCTGCAGGGCTAATAGTTCACAACCAGTTTTTCTGCTGCCACAGATTTGCTGAAATACGGTGAAATCCTAAACCCCAAATCCGGGTACTTTGTTCACTATCCATCTTCCTTGGTGGATCAGCAATAGGTTAGACTTCTTCCTTTATTTCCTTCATCTTCTTCCTGAAACACAGTGTCTCCTTACAATCACAGAACCTGATTCTTTTCTGAGTTTACATTCTCCCCAAGCACCAATGTTCCTCTCAAGCCTGCATTTTTCCCTTCTCTGATCTTGCAAGCACTGCTTTGCAACACAAGGTCATTTTCTCTCAAACACTTGTGTTCCCTCACTTCCAATTTCTTTACAAACTCTATATGTTGCTATGAAACTTCAATGTTTACAAAATTAAAATTAGTCCTTCTCGAGAAAATAGACCCTAGGCAGGAATAGATGTCTTATTGTTAACCACAAATACTTGGTAGTAAACCACCTTCTAAACACATCTTATTGTATCCGTAGATAAGGAAAGCTCTCAGCTTCAACCAAGTTTCACCCTATTGCAATGAGAAATTAGTGAGGCAGAGAAAAACACCTGGTGAGAGTGCAGAGTCTCAGCGACCCTGAATGTTCAGCCCTAATCAACCCATCAGATTCTTCCTCATCCCAAGGCTCGGGGAAGCTAGCGGAAAGAGGAGAGTAAGAGTAAAGAGCCTAAAGGTGGAGGTGGGTGCACTTCCTGACAGGATGCTCCAGTCATGACAGAGCTGCTGCATACAGTAGCTCACTGTGACTGCCATCTGCTTGCCCCAGATCTACACAATGGCCCACATATCAACATTCCCCCACGGGCCAGCAAGGATCTCAGGAAAATCAACTGCACGCAGACAGAATCTCTGGGGCAGGTGCTGGACAAGAGAAAGGGTGATTCTCCGTCAGTGGGTTTACCTACTGAAGAGGGGCCACTTACACTGCCACAGAGGCCTTAGTAGGGCTAAAGTGGCCCACATATGCAGAGGGACATGAATGGGAGGAACATGACTGAGTTGCTGAAGGGTGAGAAGATTGATTAGGAGAGGAGCAGGAGAGAAGGGGGAAGGTGGCAAGAACAAAAACTCATTTTGTTTGTATATAAAAAAATATTTTTTAAATTTTTATTTATTTCTTTGTGTGTGTGTGTGTGTGTGTGTGTGTGTGTGTGTATCAGAGAGCACTATATGTACCTGTGGAGAACCAAGAGTAGCTTCAAATATCATCCTGGATTGCTTTTACCTTCCTTTTGCTTCATGCTGGGATTTCCCAGGCCCCACCCATCAGGGTCAGGACAAGCCACCGCCTGGCGTTTTTCCTGGCGTTTTTACATGGAACCTGGGATCTAAACTCAAGACCTTCTGTTCACAAAGCAGAAACTTAACCCCTGAGCCATCTCTCAATATATAAAAAATTCTTAACAAAAATAAGTTAAATTATCCCTCTCCAACTTATATATTAACCCCTTGGGAAACATGTGCTACTTGAAATGTCTATGCATAAACTTAAAATCAAGAATCTCAAGCTTATATTTCTTCTATTTATACTAAGTACCTACCAGTCCAGTCAAGATTGTCTAAGTCTTAAGATGCCTTTGCTTTATTCTGATTGGTAGACTTAATGTCCTCTGACTGTATGTAGATCACAGAAAAAATTGAGTCATTTTCAATGCAATGTGCTCTTCTTGTTTCTATTTGCCTCTGCATAACTGTCTAGCCCTCTCACGTCACTATCACTCTATCTGTCTAGATTTAGACTTCTTCTTTGTCTACACATGTATACTTTCTGCTAAAGCAGTGACAGCTGAATTTGCCAACCTGCTCCTAAGGTCACCACTTGCAATGCCATCTTATTTTAAGTTTATACGAACCCAAAAAGAATCATTGACAAACTCGACTATGTTAAGCAAGATAGTCATATTGATTTAATAGCATCACAGTGCTAACATTAACCACAGAAAACAAAATCAAGCTTCTTACCCTAGCATTATTTTCATATAAAAATAAATGCTACCATTAAAAGGACTAGTTGCTAAATAAAGTAAAACTACTGTGCTACAAGAAATGATGAAGTGAGAATCTGTGTCTTCCCAGTTTAATT
Organism: Typhlomys cinereus; assembly: GCA_023101885.1. NCBI lineage: Eukaryota > Metazoa > Chordata > Mammalia > Rodentia > Platacanthomyidae > Typhlomys > Typhlomys cinereus. The sequence goes on from JALPQD010000161.1 coordinate 2,398,388, forward strand.
TCTTAGATCTGAGAATCCAGATTTTACAGTGGTCATTGTTATTTGCCAAACTTTATACACTGAATATAACACAGGAAGGAATGCTGTGCTTGAAAGGATAAAGTCTAGTCATGTACATCTCTGAGTTTGCAACTACTGAACCTTAGCAGGCAGTATTAATTGAGTTCCACCACATCCAACAAACTCATGCTTGGCACAGAAGATACTGGGCACAAGGAGAGTCTAAACAAAACTAGTAACCAAAGACTACAGACCCAGAGGTCCCTAGGATATCATGTGATATACAAGAAGCAGCTGATGCAGGTCCTCCCAACAAGTGGTAGACCCTGCCCGGTAAGTAACATCTGGATTCAGGTTCCAAAGATTAAGCAATCAATCTATTGCTTAGAGAATGAATGCAACTGGAACAAGGCCTTATCCTGTTTCTGTTACACAGGGCAGCTTATCATTAGGAAATAATTATTCCTTGCCTGGTGAGCAGATCTCTCTTTTGTGAGACAATTAGATGGTTCCATACAGATTTTGTCTCTTTAGGGGAAAAAGAAAGAATTTAGCACCACAAAATTTGATGCTCAGAGCATAAGTCTGCAGACTAGAATGCTTACAGATAACTTATAAAAAAATTCCATCTGATAGACAGGAGCAGAGAGAAATAGCTGCTTGTTCTTCTAATTACATGCCTGGGGCTTTCAATAAAACAAATCACCTTATAAATGCCAAGGCCTCTCTGACTGTGGAGAAGTTTCCTGGATCCTGATCTCACTGTGCTCTACCCTCTCCAGTACCACTCCAGAATTCACTGAAACCGAATCCCCCTTGTGGGGATACTGTCATAGTTAGGCACAGGTGTCCACTTGACAGTTGAAGTTTGAGCTCTGGACACATTTGTAGAGAATTAATGGTTGAGTTAAGCCCAGAGAAAATCTGCAGGAAATTGTCTAGCTGATGGGGAAGGCCCAGTCTGTGATGGGTGGGACTATGCCCTGGAATAAAATACAGAGAAAGTCGGCATCCTTGTGTATGCTTGGCCAGACATGCTGGTCTGGCAAGTAAGGATCATCCCTCTCTCAGCTGTTACATAAAGATGGTGTGGCCAGTTCCCTGGGCCCTGGTGTTGGTATGAGCTGTCCTGCTAAGCTAGACTGATAACCATAACTGGACAATCCTAAGAGAAAATAAGCCTCTTGTTTCCTTAAGCCATTTGATGGTTATTTATCAGCAACCATGCAGGCAAACTGCTACAGATACTAAGAGGAGCCTGTTGAGAAGTGAGTGTTTCTGGAAGACTCTAATGCTGTGAATGTACTATTGCCTGAAAGATAGAAGTAAATAGGATTTTTGGCCCTTCCATCTCTTCTGCTACATGAGAACAGAGTGTTCCTTTCTACTTCCCTTTGGGCACAAAGATGCAACAAAAAGAGGGTGCCATGTTACAGACCCTCACCATGGTGAGATGAGTCCTCACCAAGGTTGAATGTCCTGGCACTTTGATCTTGGACTTCTCAGTCCTCAGAACTGTGTAGAAATAAATTGTGGTTTATAAAATAGATGCCTCTGCTGTTTTGCTGCAGCACTATGACTATACTAAGATACACCCCTACCTCCGTGCCTCCACAGTCATAGCCCCCACATCAGCACACACTTAGCAAGAAGCTTTGTCAGGATGTAAGAATATGCAGGGATTTCCACATTAAGTATAAGAAACTTTGTGCCCAGAGCCTTATAATGTGCAATTCCAAAGCATACAAGGAATTAAGTGTTTCATGTTCAAGTTCTTGGAGAACTCAACAAAGCAACTCTGATAAGATTAATAGGAGAGTGAACTGCCCCCCTACATTACTGCAAAGAAAATTAATCAGAAGTCACTCCACCCCCAAAGTATTAGTGCTTTTTCTGAAAGGCAGAAATGCTATCTTTATGCTAATTACATCCAGATTACAATGACTGCATTCCTCAAACAGGGCTCTGACAGATCACTAGCTTCTTGGTCACTACTTGGACTTAGAAAATTGAATGAGAAGCTTCCTTTCTCTAGCATTTTGAAATGATCACCATCCATAGATGCCTCTGTTTTTGAACTGTCTAATCGAGCAGTTTTGAATTCATTCATTTGTGAGGATTTTTAATGTGCACATTTGGCATGCAGTCGTGCAGATCCTTGGGCAGGACACTGGAAGATCCTAAGCATACAGAGCCTACATTTCATTCTACTCAGAGATATAGGAATAGGTAACAAGGCAATTTGAAAGTGTTAGGCAAACACAAGATTTGTTTTAGAAAAACACCTGAGAATGGAATATTCAAAAATTCCTCAACTAGGATACCTGAGAAACACTTTGACAAACTGATAAATGGGATATAATAGTCCAACCTTATGTCACACTCATTCTAACCAAATACATATGTAAGGTACACACGTGGTCCCCAAAACTGGAATCTTAAAGGGGCTTTATGTTTTGGTAGCTGGACAATTAATGTCCTAGTGACTATCCTTATTAGTCAAACCAAGTTCAATCAACAAGCAAATGAAAATAAAAATTGTAAGTGAGTGAGAAGAAAATCTTCTGCTCAGGCAGTCTTAGCTTAATTAAGTTTCCAAATTACATCCACAAACTGTATCACAAGAAGTATCACCTACATTGCTCTGAAAAATGTGCTCTAGACTTTGTGCCATGTGCCATGTTGATGAGAAACTAGAAAATACTTCTCAAATGTCAATATAGAAAATATGAAGATGACATCCAATATTTATTAATGAATATATACAATAAGAACTACATAAATATTCATATCTATCTTGATCATTAAGGTATAAACATACAGATCATCAACCATAAATATGAGAATGCAAAGTTGCTATGGAGTCATTCCTACAGGAAAAGACTATAAATTCTGTTGTGGTTTCTCTGCATGTAACCCACAAATTTACAAGAGGGAACAAAAGGGTTTTATTATTTCTTACAGTTCTGGTTACAGTTCATAACTCACTTTGGCAAAACAGTTCATATTCAATACTAGGAGCTAAGGGAACTGGCCACATGATATTCACAGGGATTGCTGAGAGAACAAACCTCACATGCCAGACTTCAAGCCTACCCAGTACGCAGAAGAGTGTCAACTTTACTCAACCGTCTCCCTCCATCCTATCCACCTGCCCAGGGAACAGCCCCACTCACTATGGGCTGGATCTTCCCACATCAATTATATTCTCCTTGGAAGGCTTGCTTAGAGATTTCTTTCACTACCAATTCTTCTTAGATGTGCACAAAGCTCCGCCTTTCAATTGTTAGGTTGACACCTGTATCTAATTACCACAGATGTATGCTGCAAACTCTAAAAATTAAAATTTAAAATATCATCAAAAGTTCTGGCAGAAAATCAGACACCCAAATCTGTGTGTGATTTTTTTCAGGAAATTTTTGGTGTCTAATTTTACAAAAGTGAGACATGAAGTATTTTAGTGGGTATTTTTTTTAATGCTTTTAGGATTTATGCTGGAAAATGGATTTTTTTCCTATTATAAGAATCCCTTGACTTGGTTTTTTTTTTTTTTTCCAAGATCCTCTCTTGATCCAGACTGAATAATTCTTGCTGATTCCACTCTGGTACCTATCAGGATTATGAGTCCTCCATCCCAGGTGAGTTCGCCCAGCTCCCTAGGTGGCCCCGTGTCTCTGCAACACCCAGGCTGCCTCCGGTTTTGCCTGGGCCACGCCCTGGGCCCCAGCTCCTTTCTTCCTCCCACCTGCCTGTCCACCAGACCACACAGGACTTGCTCACATTCCTCCATCCCTAGAGATTGGGTGGACCACTAAGCCAAGTCCCAGGTCCCAGGTGAAGAATTCTGCCATCAACATCAACCCCTCTGCCTCTACCGCCCACGGAGACCCAAGCACATGGTCCACGGAAGACACACTGCTACTCAGAATTCTATAGAGTCCAAAGAAAACTCAAGCAAAGTTCTAAGGGTCAAAGGCCTCTGCAATCATCCTATCACATGGGAGAGACTCTTCACATCCAGCCCAAAGACAAGTAAATCTTCTTTTTTTCATCTTACTGTTCCTTTCTAGTATTAATCACTGTAGAATAACTTTTCCATACAGCCACCCCAAAAACATATACATCTCCAGAGAGTACACCACTCACCCTCACATATTACCAAGATACTAAATCATAAAAGTGCACTACCATACTAATATTCACCCCCTGTCTACTTAACCTGACTTAATCGATGCACTAACAGCCTTATAGCCTCATCTAGGAAATAACAATAACGAAAGACAAATGTACACAACTCCAAAGTAAGCACTAGCAATAACTGCCCAAGTGTAGTAATAACAACTAAATCAGTTCAGTCATAACACACAGAAACTGAAAGTTCCTAAAAGAAAACACAACAATGCCCAAGTCAAAGTACAGATCCATGAGAAACAAAACCCAAGAAGACCAATCTCCCACCGAAAGAATTAACTCCATAATGATGGATTCCAACCAGAACAAATTCACCGAAAATAGCCAAGAAAACCAGACCCAAGATAACCACTTTCAAGGTATGATCATTACCATGATTAATATTATGAAAGAGGACTTAAACAACTAAATCAACCACTTTGAACAGAAACACAACAGGCACTTGATGGAGTTGAGAAAAACAGTTCAAGAAACAAAAATAGGCACAGAAAAGTTAAAACAGTCTCAGGCAGAGTTTAAAATTGAACTAAAAGACAAGTTATCTTCAACCCAAAGCTCAACAGAGAGTCTTATTAGCAGAACTAATGAAGCAGAAAATAGAATTTTAGATCTTGAAGACAAAGTGGGAGAATTAACCAGCTCAATGGAAGAGATTGTTAAAGCTTAAAAGATACTTGAGAGGAACATTCAAGAGATATGGGATACCCTGAAGAAGCCTAACATACGCATTCATGGAATATCAGAGCAAGAATCCCAAAATACCACACCTGAGGAAATTTTTCAAATTATTGTAAATGAAAATTTCCCTCAACTAAAGAATGAGAGGCCCTTCCAAATACAAGAGGCATTTCGCACTCCAAACAGATATGACCAAAATAGAAACTCGCCACGGCAAATAATAGTGAAAATACTCCACATTCAAGACAAAGAAAAGGTGCTGACAGCTTCAAGAGAAAAAAAGCAAGTCACTTTTAAAAGTAAACCTATTAAAATAAAAAATGACTTCTCAGTGGAAACAGTAAAAGCAAGAAGAGCTTGGAGAGACGTACTTCATGTATTCAATGAGCAAAAATGCCAACCCAGACTGATATACCCGGCAAAACTATCTGTCATGATCAAGGGAGAAAGAAAAATTTTCCAGCACAAAGACAACTTGAAGGGATACATGTCTACCAAACCAGGCCTTCAAAAAATGCTAGAAATGATACTCAAACTTGAAGAAAAAAAAAAAAAAGCATATCTAGGAGGACAGAAGGGAAGTATAATACCACCAAAACATAAATGTCAAACAATACGCTTACAAAATCCACTAAACATAAAAAAATGTCCAGAATTAAAAAGAATTTCTCCATTATAACATTAAATGTCAATGGTATTAACTCGCCAATTAAGAGACACAGATTACAAACTTGGATTAAAAACCACAACCCATCAATCTGATGCCTTCAGGAAACTCATCTCACCACAAAAGATAGGCACATCCTAAAAATGAAAAGCTGGTTCAAAATTCTGCAAGATAATGGAACCAGGAAACAGGTAGGGGTAGCCATTATGCTCTCGGACAAAGTGAACTTCAAACCAAAAAAAATCACGAGACAAAGATGGATACTACATTTTAGTCACAGGTACAATTCACCAGGAAGAGTTCACAATACTGAACATGTATGCACCCAATACGGGCCCCTCCACATTCATTAAGAAAACCCTACAGCATCTAAAGCTGAGAAATCAACCCCCAAACGATAATTCTTGGGGACTTCAACACCGCTCTCTCAACATGGGATAGATCAACAGGTCAAGCTTAACAGAGACACTTTGGAACTTAATCAAACCCTTAAAGAAATGGACCTTACAGATCTCTATCGAACTTTTCATCCACGCATGAAAGAATACACATTTTTCTCAGCAGCACACGGAACTTTCTCCAAAATGATCACATATTGGACCACAAAACGAATCTCCACATATACAGGAAAGTTGAAATTCTAACCTGTGCCATATCAGACCACCACGGCCTAAAGCTGGACATCCACAACACAACAAACAACAGAAAATACACTAACTTCTGGAAACTTAACACTATTATGCTGAATGAGAACTGAATTCAGGAAGAAATTAAAAAGGAGATTCAAGACTTCCTGAAAGGGAACGATAATGAAAATACAACTTATCAAAATCTCTGGGAAACAATGAAAGCTGTCCTAAGAGGTAAGTTCATAGCTCTTAATGCCTACATCAAAAAAAAATGGAAACATCAGAAATAAATAACTTAACAATGCAGATTAAAGCTTTAGAGAAACTAGAGCAATCCGATCCTAAAAGCAGTAGAAGAGAGGAGATTAGTAAAATAAGGGGAGAAATATCTGAAATCAAGATTAGGAAAATGATAGAGAAAATCAACCAGTCAAAAAGCTGTTTTTTTAAAAAAATCAATAAGATTGATACACCCCTAGCTAAATTAACCAAAAGCAAGAGAGAGAAAACCCAAATTAACAAAATTAGAAATGAACATGGAGTTATCACTACTGATACCCAAGAAATCCAGAGAATTATAACATCATAGTTCAAAAACTTATACTCGGTGAAATTTGATAACACAAAAGAGATGGATGAATTGCTAAGTAAACACAACTTACCTAAATTGAATCAGGAAGTTGTGAATTATTTAAATAATCCTAGAACATACGAGGAAATTGAAGAAGTAATCTCGAATCTTCCCAGAAAAAAATGTCCTGGACCAGATGGATTCAGCACAGAGTTCTACCAGACATTTAAGGAGCTTATAACACCAATACTCCTTTAACTGTTCCATCAAATAGCAAAGGAAGAAACACTATCAAATTCCTTCTATGAAGCTAATATCGTCTTAATCCCAAAACCTAATAAGATACACTTAAAAAAGAAAACTATAGTCCAATCTCTCTGATGAACACAGATGCAAAGATTCTCAACAAAGTCTTAGCAAATCGGATTCAAAAACATATCAAAAAGATCATTCACAGGGATCAAGTAGGCTTTATCCCTGGCACACAAGGTTGGTTCAACATACGGAAATCAATAAATGTAATTCATCATGTAAGCCAGTCCAAAGTCCAAGACCACATGATACTCGCGATAGATGCAGAAAAAGCTTTTGACAAGATCCAACAGCCCTTTATGATCAAAACACTTGAGACAGTTGGAATGGAAGGAACCTTTATCAATATAATAAAAGATGTATACAACAAGCCTACAACAAGAATTATACTCAATGAGGAAAAACTTGAAGCATTCCCACTTCGATCAGGAACTAGACAAGGCTGTCCACTGTCACCACTTCTTTTCAATATTGTACTTGAAGTCTTAGCTGAAGCCATAAGACAAGAAAGGGACATAAAAAGGATTCAAATTGGCAAAGAAGTCAAGCTATCCCTATTTGCAGATGACATGATCTTATACCTGATTGATCCCAAAAAATCCACCAGAAAGCTCCTGGAACTGATACAGAAGTTCAGCAGGGTGGCAGGATACAAAATAAATGTAAAAAATCAGTGGCCTTCCTATATGCCCAGAATGAAAGAAGTGAAAAAGCCCTGAGAGAAACAATCCCATTTACTATAGCCCCTAAAAAAAAGGAAATACCTTGGTACAAACCTAACCAAGGAAGTAAGAGACCTTTACAATGAAAACGTTAAAATCCTAAAGAAAAAAATTGCAAAAGACACCAGAAGGTGGAAAGACCTCCCATATTCCTGGATTGGCAGAATCAACATCATAAATATGACCATCCTACCAAAGGCAATATACAAATTAAAGACAATCCTGAGTAACAAAAACATTGCTGGAGGTATCACCATACCAAACCTTAGTCTATACTACAAATTCCAAGTTATAAAAACAACTGGCTCCAAAATAGACACACAGATCAATGGATAAGGGTTGAAGACCCAGATATAAGCCCACACAACTATAGCCATTTGATCTTTGACAAAGGGGCCCAAAAAAGTCCAATGGAAAAAGAACAGTATCTTCAACAAATGGTGCTGGCAAAACTGGATCTCCACATGCAGAAGATTAAAACTGGACCTGTACTTGTGACCATGTACAAGAATTAATTCCAAATGGATCAAGGACGTTGATATAAGGCCAGAGACTATAAAAACCTTAGTTGAAAAGGTGGGGAACTCCCTCCAGCTGATTGGGCTAGGCCAACAGTTCCTAAAGAGACATCCAACAGCACAGTCACTGCAACCAACTCCCAACAGTTGGGATCTTGTGAAATTAAAGAGCTTCTCTTCAGATAAAGAGATTGTAACACGAGCACAAAGGCAACCCACAGAATGGGAGAAAATCTTCACTAACCACATATCTGATAGAGCTCTATTATCCAGAGTGCACAAAGAACTTAGAAAACTAAACACCAATTAAAAAACGGGTCCTGGAACTTAAAAGAAACTTTATCAGGGAAGAAACTAAAATGTCTAACAAATATCTTAAAAAATGCTTCACATCCTTAGCTATCAGGGAAATGCAAATCAAAAACACTTCCCTGGGATATCATCTCACCCCAGTCAGGATGGCAAAAATCCACAATACAAACAACACCAAATTCTGGAGAGAATGTGGCCAGAAGGGAACTCTCCTACATTGCTGATGGGAATCCAGGCTCACACAGCCACTCTGGCAAGCTCTCTGGAGATTCTTAAAGAAATTAAAGATTGAAATGCCATATGATCCTGCTTTTCACTTTTGGGAATAATCCCCCATACAGCAAAAATTCACCTCGATAGCACAAGCACAACCATGTTCATAGCAGCACTGTTTACAATAGTAAAGTCATGGAATCAACCCAATGTCCAACAGTTGACGAGTGGATAAGGAAATGTGGTACATCTATATAATGGAGTACTACACAACCATCAAAAATGATGAATTAATGGAATTTGCCGGGAAATGGATGGAATTAGAAACAATTATATTGAGTGAAGTATCCCAGACACAGAAAATTAAGCACTGTATGTACTTCCTAATAGATGGCTCCTAGTACCAAACCCACTTAGAGACACTTAAGGATAATTCTCTGTAATACCTACAGTAATTGCAAAGATTATGAACAGGAGGGATGGGGAAGGAGGGCCATACCAGAAACAAGGAGAGAGGGGACCATGTTACAGCAGAGAAAATAGGCCATCATCAAGGACTGCAAGGGGTGACATCCAATACCCATCAGGATGGAGTGAAGGGCATTGCAGGAGCAGCAAAACTGAAAAAAAATCAACAAACCATAATCTAGAATGTCAGAGACTCTATATCAACCACCTGGAACTAGGCCAGACTAATCTCTCCCCATCCTGAAGCTCAGGGAAATTTGCGGAAGAGGTGGCAGTAAGATTGTAAGAGCACAAGGATGGGAGGAGCAATGATATGCAAGATACTCCACACAAGTTAGGGCCTAAGCAATCATAATTGGACTTTGCATGCCCTGCACAATGTCCAACACACTATTGACCCCACAAAGTCTAGCATTTGCTAAAGGCACCAAGATCCTTAGAGGCAAGGGATTGACAGCCACAGTAGTGTTCTTATGCTTAACGGGAACACAGGAAAGGGTTCTGGGAAATGCCACTGGGTCCTTGCACCTCATCAGAGAGGAGGACCCAGAGGAGAGTTTGGCATGCACATTAAAGGATGCTCCGGGGATGGGAGGGGGAGGCACTGGGGGACGGGGAGGGGGGGTTAGAGGGAGGGAAGGGACTGGTGTACCTGTTAAATTTGTATGAGTGGAAATAATAAAAATAAATTTTAAAAAAGAATCCCTTAAGCATAATGGAAAAGACATATATTAGACAGTATCCTATAGGTAGTGATAAAAGTCCAAGTTTGTCCAAAGATTCTAATTAATGTTTTTGATAAGTTTAATTTGTAATCAATAGATTAAACAATCAACTGAAAAAAGTTATTGTCCACAGAGAACCTCATAATGATATTTCATTTCTAAATATGATATTTGCAAATGTAACTAATTAAGGTTAAAGACCAGATCACACTGGTCAGACAGCCAATGAGGATGTTCACAGAAGAGACAGACAAGGACATGCGCGGAAACTGGCCTCTGGCTTCATAAACCAAAGCATGTCAGTGCTGCAAGGGACTCAAGAGATGTAGAAGGGCACCCCACTAGTTCATGCCTTCAGGGGAACTATAACTCCACCACCACCTGGATTCCAGACTTCTGGTCTCCAGATGTGTGAAAAACAACAAATCCCTGTTTAAATCCATGTTTGCAACCACAGAAAACACACTGGTCACTGCCTACTCAGCATCTGCCCTTCGTAGACCTAAATCTAATTTACAGGAAAACAAAATTCTTCTCCTTACTATTGGTTCTCAATGTAACACATTACTGAACTGAATGTAAATAACATATGCAATGTTGGCCAATAATTAATTCTTCTCCCCGAACTTCTTTTTTTTAAATTCTTCCACTCATATAAAGTTGATAAGTACCGCATTCCCCTCCCTCCCTCCAGCCCTCCCCAGATCCCCTTACTTGCTCCCCCTCTTTCTCCTTCCCTTCCCCCCTCCCTCCTCTTCTCCCAGCGCCCCTTCCCCCCCCATTCCTGGAGCATCCTGTTGTGTGCATATCAAACTTCCCTCTGGGTCCTCCTCTTCTGATGAGGTGTAAGGACTCAGTAGCATTGCCCAGAACTCTTTCTTGTGTTCCCCTTTAGTGTAGGAACACTATTGTGGCTGTTAATCCATTGCCTCTAAGGATCCTAGTGCCTGAGATCCATGTTAGACTTTGGGGGTTCAATGATATGTTGGTCATTGTGCAGGTCATGCAAAATCCTATTATGATTACTTAGGCCCTAACTTGTATGGAGTATCTTGCATATCATTCTTCCTCCCCATCTTTAGGCTCTTACAATCTTACTGCCCCCTCTTCTGCAAATTTCCCTGAGCTTTAGGACAGGGAGAGATTAGGCTGGCCTATTTTCGGGTGGTTGATGTAGTCTCTGATTTTCTGAATTATGGTTTGTTGATTTTTTTTTTCCAGTTTTGCTGCTCCTGCACCACCCTGGGCTTCATCCTGATGGGTACTGGATGTCACCCCGGCCAGAGATAAAAGGTTGTTAAAATGAAATTATTATAGGGGCTGGAGAGGTGGCTCAGGGGTTAAGCCTCTGCCTTGAAGGCAGAAAGTCCTGAGTTCCGATCCTAGACCCCACGTATAGACGCTGGGCGGAAGCGGGGGCGGCCTATGTTTCTGGTCCTGGTAGGGTGGAGCCTGTGAATCCCGGGCCAGAGTAAAACAAGGAGGAGTTAGAGGCGGTCCATGGTGGTTCCCGAATTTGTCCGTGGTTCTACAAACACACACACACACACACACACACACACACACACACACACACACGCGCGCAATTGAATAAATAAGAAATAATAAAAAAAATTAAAAATAGAGTTATTATAAGAGTAGATTCAAAGGTAGATGGAATAAGAGTAGGAGACTTCTGTGAGGGGGGGAACAGTCTCCCATTTGCAGGATGGTTACCTACTATCTGGCAGCCTATATGCCCTCTCCTTCTGGTGAGATCATACCCCATAAAGATGCAAGTCACCAGGAAGGAAAGTCTGTCGGCTATGTCTCATTACTTACTTGCAGTCCTTGATGATGGCTTATTTTCTCTGCTTTAGCATGATGGCCTCTCTCCTTGTTTCTGGTGGGGCCCTCTTCCCCTTCCTTCCCTGCTTATAATCTTTGCAATTACTGTAGGTATTACAGAGATTTGTCTTTGAGTGTGTCACTAAGTGGGTTTGGTATTAGGATCTACCTATTAGGGAGTACATACGGCGCTTAATTTTCTGTGTCTGGGATACTTCACTCAATAAAATTTTTTTTAGTTCCATCCATTTCCTAGCAAATTTCATTAACTCATCATTTTTGATGGCTGAGTAGTATTCCATTGTATAAATGTACCACATTTTCCTTATTCACTTGTCAACTGTTGGACATTTGGGTTGATTCCATGACTTTGCTATTGTAAACAGCACTGCTATGAACATGGTCATGCTTGGGCTATCGAGGTGAATTTTTGCTGTATGGGGGATTATTCCCAAAAGTGGAATAGCAGGGTCATATGGCATTTCAATCTTTAACTTTTTCAAGACTCGCCAGACGGCTCGCCAGAGTGATTGTATAAGCCTGCATTCCCACCAGCAATGTAGGAGAGTTCCCCTCTGCCCACATCCTCTCCAGCATTTGGTGTTGTTTGTATTGTGGATTTTTGCCATCCTGACCGGGGTGAGATGATATTTCAGGGAAGTTTTGATTCACATTTCCCTGATGGCTAAGTATGCGGAGTATTTTTAAGATATTTATTAGAAATTTCAATTTCTTCCCTGGTAAAGTTTCTTTTGAGTTCCAAGGCCCAATTTTTAATTGCTCCCTGAACTTCATAACTGAGGGAAACATTAATTCCCAATCAGTTCCATGGCAGATCTCTTTAATTACTGACTTCATGTCTTCTTCTTTAAATACATTCAAAAGTAATATTAATGCTGAAGTTCAAAGTTAACTTATCTAAATTCCAAGCTTTATGAACGATTACTGTAGAAAATGTTCTGTTTGGCTCCCACAATTGCTGTGCTCTCCCTTTCTAACTTGGACTCCTGCAGAATGGTTCCCACAAAGAAAGATGGCGACAAATAGATGGGCCATTCTGCCATCAACGAGGTGGTGACCTGAGAATATATTATCAGCATTCACAAGTGCCTCCATGGGTGGGTTTCAAGAAGCTGCCCCTTGGACACAGAGAAATCTGGAAATTCGCTGTGAAGGAGATGGGAACTCCAGATGTGCCCATTGACACCAGGCTGAACACAACTGTTTGGGCCAAAGGAATAAAGAATGTTCCATATCCTTATGCACGTATCCAGAAAATTCAATGAGCATGAAGATTCTCCAAACAAGCCCTACACTTTGATAAGCTAAGTGCCTGTGACCACGTTCAAAAATCTACAGTCAAAGTGGATGCGGACTCACTGTAGAGTGTACAATAAAGCTATAAAACCATCAAAAAAAAAGAAAACATCCTGTTTGTTAATCTCGACCTTGCCTTCACATTTTATGTATGATTATCCAATTGCTTTCTTACTGCTGTAAATGACATTTTTATTTTCCTGAAAACCACCAAAGAATAAAGAGTACTTTCAATTCCCCCATTGCCATAGGCAAGGTTATCTCAGCTGCTGCCTCACAGATCTGAGTAACTTGGCTGAGTCCTTCCTGATATGTTTTTATTCTTTATGAAACCATTCAGTCAGACTTAGCCTTTCCTGAATTCTTCTCCTGCCAGGGAGCAATCAAAGCTGCCTCCATTTGGGCTTCCTGGGGGTTTTCCAGCATGGTCCATGTCAAGGTCCGTCAGGATTCCAGTATCTTTCACCCTTCATGGGTATTGCTCCTACCAACATGTTGTTTTAAGTTGTCATCAAAAGAGTATGTCAGATTTATGTCTAATTCAGTGGTGCTAAACCACTCTAGCAACAGCTATTTAAAAATATCCCTTAGATATTAGTTAAAACGTGTTGCCTATAAAACCTGCTGGAGGAGATCATAACTTCTATAAACACTAAAACTATAGTGATATATCTTACCAATCATTGGAAAGCAAAATGAACAGAAGAAACACATGGACTAGAACAGCAGAAATCAGAGAAACACCTCATGACTCCCACAGAAACATGTGGGAGTCATGAGCAGGGGCTCTCTGCTGCTCCCCTACACCATCTAAAGCACAGAACAACTTGTCAACTGCGTGAGCACAGAAATCACATTTCAGAGAGGTGGCTATCTTACCAGTGAGCTTCCAAGTAAGGAAGGATGAGTCCAAGAACATTAGCTCACAAGGGGAAGAAGGCACAAAGCTCTTCAGGGACACATGTTAAAATGGGCAGCCTGTGCTGACTCCTTGGGGCACCTACACAAGAAGAGACATTTGTATAGGAGGAAAGCTTGTGGGGAAGAAAAGGACTCTCACTGAGAGGAGGGACACGACAGGCATGGGGGGAGAGGCAGCAAAAACTCATAGTAATTTTGAATAAGTTAAAGTTTTAAAAATATGAATTTCCTTCACAACCAGTGTGACAGAAGTATTAGGATCTCAAAACAGGAAGCCATACATACAACAACATGCCCTGATTTATCATCCTTTGGCCTTGTAAATAAATCATATTGACAAATTTTGCAAACACAGAGAGAGAGAGAGAGAGAGAGAGAGAAATACTAGCTGTGTCTCAGGCTCAACAGAACGTACAATGAAATAAAAGGAGGGGTCAGGAAGCTGCTAAGAGCAAGCTGTGCCCTCTACATTGTGATCTCTACCTCTTCAGCAGCCCCAGGAGCGTTTTATAAGTCAGATCAACAGCTGATCCTTTTCTCCTAAAATGTCAGAATGAATTCTTGAAAAGAGGAAGCAGCAACAGAATTCAATGGCACCCTTGGGTTCCTGGTAGCAAGCACAAAATATGGTTTGAATCATTTGTTATAGCGTTTTCTTGCATTTCTCGTTCCCACATAGCAATGGGAAGTGTCAGTGTGTTTCAGAATAAGTATGCACGCTACTTTACATGGAAACGGCCCTCACCATCCTTTGAGGTACAATCATTCTTTGAATATAATTCATCTCTATGTCTCTTCCTGCTTCAGTAGCCCTGAAATATGTTCTAGTCAGGAAGAGCGGTGATGGGCGTGAGGGTCCCCTAGCTACCCACACACTCACGCAATCTTTGAAAGCTTGGGAGTTCCATGCAGAAAATCCACCACACCTAACCTAGTCTGGGAGTCATGAATTATTTCCAGGGAAATGTCTGAAACAACAGCCAAGGGCTGGGCAAACAAGCAGTATGAGAATCTCTGCAATGCCTTGGAGAGCAGCAGTTCTTCCCAAGTCCTACAGACATTCTTTTGTTCGTTCCCGATCTCAATCTGCCTGTGGAGTCCAAATGCCAGTTGTCATAGGCGAATTTGAGAGGAGTGCTCAACATGAATCTCTCCTTAGGTATTTATAACTTTTTTATGTCTAAACTAGTTATAGGGAAAGAGTACACACATCTATACCAATTAAAAATCTAATGATTTATGTGATTCTTGTGTGTTTGTGTTACAATACCCTTGTGATAGTTAATCTTTGGATGCAAACTTGACTATACAAGGGATTAACTAACAGATTCACTGTCAGATCACGTGGAGAGATTATCTGGATTAAGATATTTACAACATAAAGACAAACCCTAAAACTGTATGAAACACTACAGCAGCAGACCACATAAAAGGAATCCATCACAAGACAGAAGAGCTTGAGGACTCTCTTGCCCCCATGTTGGTAAATTCATCTTCCCTCCTATACCATCAGGACCCAACTTCATTGAACCTCCATGACAGATGTGACTTACACTGGCTCCAGTTCCTGCTGCCCAGTATGCATTTTCCTGCCAAAATGTACTACATCTCCCCTCTGGAACAATAAGTCAATAAATCTTCCTTTCTCTTTTAAGTTGCTTGAGTCTGAGTTTTGTCTCACAGTAGCAGAAAGAGTAACCACAACAACCTCTTAACAGTATTCTTCCGTAAACATTGCCACCTGGAACATTATCGATCTATTGCTATGGTTCCTTTACTGAATTCTTCTCACTCTTCATTGTCTGAAAGCCTGGAAAGTCCAGAAAGCAAACTTGGTTATGAGTAATGGATTTCCCCGTCACCATTCATATTTCATACAATTCAGCTTCTCTGACCTCCTGGACGATATCTCATTCAAAACACAAGAGCAAAGCAGAAACAATGTTATCAACCATGCATGCTAAAAACATTTTATCCCTTACCTGCATGTTGATCTGTCCCCTCTCTCTTCATTTCCAAGCTCTTCCAGTCATCCCTGATGCTACTAAAAAGATAAATTAGAAGACGAATTGGCAAAACGTGGCTCATCTTACCTTTGTGCCTATCTTTCCAAAGTTTCTTGGAAGCAGCATATTTACGGGTTGTGATTTTTAATCTACGCTGTTAGTCTGATTGGGAAATTGATCCCATTGAAGCCAAGTTGATAACTGAAAAATTTTTGTTGGTTCCTGTCATTTTTTTGTTTATGCATGTGTAATATGCATGTGTATGCCCAATAGAAGCAGGCTGAACTAACATCATATACCACAGTGGCACCACATCTGCTCTCCATAGCCATTAGTGAAGGAAGAGGAGTCTGGATTAGTCCTGAGATGAGAAACTTGTGTGTTCAGTTCTTGGCATGGTCCTCTGACTTGCAATGATGTGCCTCACAGATATATTACCCTTTTGGCACTTAACTGTCCTCTTCCATTAAGTGCTAAGAGTTGTCTTCTGGTCTCCATTATCCCCCTGTGTGGTTCCTAATTTCTATATTTGGTTTTCACAGATTTTGGAGTAGTCTTCCATTTAGACAAAGAAAGAAATAATTCTGGCACTGAAATATTCTCATAATTTTTCACTCTCACTTACTAGAGCATATAGTTTATATTTCACATAGTGTAATGTTAAAAATTTTTTTCTCAGAAATATAAACATTCTTCTATTTTATTTTAAACAAGTTTTTTTATTTCATGTTTGTGTGTGCGTGTGTGTGTGTGTGTGTGTGTGTGTGTGTGTGTGTGTGTGTGTGTCAGAGGGCACTGTGTGTCTCTGTGGAAGACCAAGGGTGACTTCAGGAATCATCCTGGATTGCTTCTACCTCCTTCTTGCTTCACTCTGGGATTTCCCAGGCTCTGCCCACCAGGATAGAAGTGTGGGCCAGTGCCATTTCTGCCTGGCGTTTCATTTGATTTTAAAAATTAGTCTCTTTTGTAAATGACCAAATAAAAATGCAAAAATCACACATTTTTATTTCCAGCAATAAATAAATTCTGATTACAATTTGATTTTGCTGATGCCTGACTTTTTAAAAATAAATAAAAATGTATAATAATACAATTAAAAATGAAAATCTGTGGCAAAGCTTGTCTTTTCAGAGTAGCTCAAAGAAATTTATAAATACTCTTTGAAACATTTCTGATTTTCTAATTTAAAATGATGGATCATGAAAGAGTCACAAACAATTGTTCCATGGACAATTACTTCCCATACAAGTTTTTGTATCAGCTCTTAGAAGTCATTTCCTATGGTTTCTGAATCATTTGGAGAGAAGTTATGCATCTGTGTGTGACTGAATGACCTAAATTACTTTAACTTCTGATTCATCACACCCCCATTCTATTTTTATATTTAGCTCCTTTTTCTCTCAGTTTCAATGTCAACGCTGAGCAAGGTTATTCACAAATAGTCCTCAACCTATAGTCTTATTGTTTCCTTCCCCAGAAAGAGTTTTGGCATGTCTTATTTGCTAAATTCCCTTAAATGCTAGCTCATATTGTTATGCCAGGCAAACATACAGCTCTTCAAGCTTGAAAGAAATCTCAAGCTTGACTAATCAACTTTCCACTGATGGAGTATCTTCTTAAAGGTCTTGGGAGGTATTTCAATCTCTCAAGAGTTCCAGGGCAGAGAACCCACTAACTCACAAAGAAATCAATTTCTTGATTCAAGACTTTTGACTTCCCCTTTCAGATAAAAATAATTTTCTTCAGGTCTTTGCATGACTGCTCCCTAAATATAGTCAGATCTCTGCTTCAATGTCACCTGCTCGGAAATACCTGCCAATCTCTCTATATTCTTTTCCTCTTTGTTTTCTAAAATACTGACTATGATCCAACATTACAGAATTTATCTTCCATTAGTTAATTATCTAATTCAATCAAAAATAAGATCAAAAAACAGGGACTAACTTTTGATATAGTGAATTCCCAGCCTCTTAGAAATTGCTGATAGAAACTATTAGGAATATTTCCTGCTTGACTAACTATTGTATAGAAAAGGTAATCTTCATATCTTCTACCTACTCTGCCATATAGAATCACATAAGAGTTAACATTCAAATATTTGAAAGTATTTCATTCTAGAAATATAGCACATCAGGCAGTAGAAGGTATTCTCAGAAGCATAATATCAAAAAAGTAATTTTATTATCTCAAAGCAAACAACCAGAGAAGGAAATGTGGAAAGCAAGACTTTAAAAGTTAGCAGAAAGATATCATTTGGAGATGACAAGTTGAAACTAGGCTATAGGGAAGACATTCAGATTAATCAACTGAACAGGGTATGGGGAATGCATGCCTGTAATCCAGTCTTGGGTGGGGGTGAAGGTGGGACAGGAAGATAATAAATTTGAGACCACCTATTGAGTTGAAGCCCAGCCTAGGATCCTTTTAACAGAATGGGAGAAGAGGGGAGGAGGAGAGAGGAAAGATTCTTACTATCTCGCCTATTTAAAGAGTATTATAAATTAAAAATTAACTTCTAGGTGAGTACTATAGCTTTTTGACAGAGTAAATACAAATCCCAACATCTTGGACAGTAGACAAACCATTCATTTTTTTTCTCAATGAAAGCTTTTCATCTTACCTGAAGAATTAATCACTAATTCTTAGTTTCTTTATTTCTAACTTGAAGGGAGAGACATGTCTCTCTTTAAAGTTTCTTGACAGCCTTGAAATTATCTTCACAGCCATTGTCTGTGCAGGAAATCATTGCTGCTAGTAAGGAACATATGTTTCCTGCTAAGATTGGGGATGAAGAGATCAGCCAATGATCTAAGAGACAAAAAATTATTGTAAAACTGGATGGCAGATCTTTAAACATAGTAAAAAGAGGACATGAAGAATGGGCAAAGAATCCACTCAGTGGTATGGAATTTAAAAAGTGGTCAAAATCTCACTGGTTGGGGAAATCCTCTACAGATGTTCTATGGACCAGGGAGAGAGGGAAAGCATATAACATGAGCAAATTATGTATGGCAGTGGACAAAGAGGAGACTAAAAATATAGTGATTATGCCGTGAAGGTGATATTTTGTTTAATAGGTTTTGTTTATACTTGAGAGAGAAGTATATCTTGAGAAACATTGCTAAATTAGTTAAATTGAGAGAAATAAAACAGTGAGTAAATGAATCAGTATTTGTTCAAAGATGAAATCCAGTACAGAAGTTTAGAATACTATGTCCATTGGAATGGATATTACATGCCTAGTTCTGATTCTTTCTCTCTTTTTATTAATCAGGGTTTTCAAGCTGTGCTTCCTCTAAGATACTATATTAGTTATGTGTCTTGTAATAAAATTACTAACAAAGGCAACTTAAGAAAGGAAAGGTTTATTTGGCTCGTAGTTTTAGAGTCCAGTCCATCATATCCCAAAGTCACAGTGACTGGAGCAAGAACTTATTGGTCACAATTGAGTCCACAGTCAGAAAACTGAAAGAGATAAGTGTTAATGCTCAACACACTTTCTCCTTTCCATGCAGTCCAAGGCCCTCTGCCATAGAATGCTGCTGCCCACTTTAAAGGTGGGTTTTCCCACCCCAAGTAGCCAAATCTGGATAATTTCTCATGGACATGTCCAAAACTTGTCCCCTGAAAGAATCAAGATCCTATCATAATGATAATTAATAATAACATTACAAAGATAAATATTCTTTTTAAAAAAAATATGGAGTGCTTCAAAAATTTGCATGTCATGATTGCACAGGGGCCATATTAATCTTCTCTGTTTCGTTCCAATTTTAGTATATGTGCTGCCAAAGTAAGCACAAGATTAATATTTCTGAAAACACATTCTTCATTGGGATGTCTTAACTTTTTACTTCTCTTCTTAAACAATTCTATATTTATAAGAATTTATTTTATATTTCATGCAAAATTGAGAATTTGGCTTTGTCCTGTGTATGTGGTACTGTTAGCCAATTTGCTTTCAACTTTTATGTATCTGCCTATTGAAGAAATTGCAGCTCACTCTTAATAACTCATGATCATGAGATGTGAGACTAGTGTGAATAAGTTAAGTTTACAAATCTCATTTTAGACAGTGGTTTTAGGCTCTTTGTTGACAGATTTTTCTCTAGAGTTCTTGACAGTAGCAAAATCATTTGACTTTCAATCTGTTCTCTGGAAAGACAACCAGCCAGGAGGAGAAGAGAGGAAAGTGAACATTGTCTCCCTTTCCAAGTGTGTTTGGCCATTCACTGGACTTGTCCGCATCCTGCTTTTGTACCTTCTGAAAAACAGCCCAACATCTTTCAGAAAAATCATTTCGCACAACTAATTAGGCGTCCTTCACACATTGGTCAAATTATTTAATTTTCTCCTTAGAATCTTTTCATCTTCTCTTTGGAAAACAGTTCTAACCCTGGTGACTCAAGCTTTTATCACACAATTTTTCCCTCGTGTGTCTAATCCTCTTTGCAAATCTGTTTGTCATTATCATCTTCCTTTTCCCAAAACAATGAGTACTTCTCTGAGGGCTCGGCTGTGGCCCAGACTTCTTCACCTTTCCTTCCTTACGGAGATCCACATCAGGGTCCTGTCACCAAAATATTTACTGAGTGCAGCAATTCCTTCCTCTTCAAATTCCCGATGAGCCTTCTTCCCGCTGCCAACACTGTCCCCCACCAGATAAAGACATTGTTGCCTGGAGGAAACTGGCTTCCTGTCTATGATTTGCTGAATCACCTTTTGCCATTACTCTGCGGCGATCAACCAACCCTTTTCTGTGCAGTAGCCCATAAATGGTGCATCTTCGTGTTCAGGACATCATGACTTCTTCAGACAAAGCACAAGAATTGCATATCGTGGATTCTGCTTTCAACAGCCTACTGGCCATCTAGCAGGTCAACACTGTCTTCACTACCCACCCACTCACTCCCCCATTATTTTCTCCAGTATCTGCAAGAGACTCACATAAGTAACTATAATCATCCCACGCTTCACAGTTTTTTAAAAACATAAGGTGATGACAAGATAATTAAATCACCTAAGATTACAGACCAGACAAGGCTTAATGCGTTCGCGGTGGTAGTGACTCACCAAAGTCATGGAAGTCATGAAAACAACTGATGTTTGGTAAGGAAGAATTGTTGTACAACCTCTTGTGAACACACTTCAACAAGAATTTAGATGAATGCTTGGCTGACTCTCTCCTGGTCCTTCCACATCCAAGTGCAGAAGTGGAGAGAGCTTCAGTCTCATTTTAAAGGGCGCAGGCTGGAGTGTAATAAAACTCAGAGGCACATTTGTGGCTCCCTAGGATCTCCTTCCCCCAAACCTGGGCATCCAGTCTGTCCCAAGGTCCAAACAAGTGAAAATAATCATAATCCTTAGCAATGCTTTAAACACACATCTTCACTTTTTCATCCTAGACAAAGCTCTTTCTTCAAAACTCCACTTCTTTCTTGCCCACTAAAAACCATTTGTAGTAAAAAAGTGAAGTCTCATATTGTACTTAGAGATCTCTGAAGTGAGTACCATTGTCAGTACCTTGCTTACGGTGCTTCTGCCTCTGCCTTAGATGTTCTTTATATTTATGTAAATAACAGAATGATAAGTGCCATTTGATGGCAAGTTTCTTTTTTTATATTTTTTTATTTATAATACATTTTTATTATTATTTCAGCTCATACAAACTTAATAGGTACACCAGTTCCCTCCCTCCCTCCTCCTCCCCCCCCCAACCCCCTGCTCCCCCTCCCCTCACCCCTCCGGCCCCCACCCCTCCCGCCCCAAATCCCAGAGTCCTTTCTTGTGCATGCCTGACTCTCCTCTGGTCCCTCCTCTCCGATGACGTACAAGGACCCAGTGGCATTTCCCTGAACCCTTTCCCGTGTTCCCCTTAAGCATAGGAACACTACTGTGGCTGTCAATCCCTTGCCTCCAAGGATCTTGGTGCCTTTAGCAGATGCTAGACTTTGTGAGGTCAATAGTGTGTTGGACATTGCGCCGGGCATGCAATGTCCAATTATGATTGCTTCGGCCCTAACTTGTGTGGAGTATCTTGCAAATCATTGCTCCTCCCATCCTTTTGCTCTTACACTCTTACCGCCCCCTCTTCCGCAAATGTCCCTGAGCTTCAGGATGGGGAGAGATTAGTCTGGCCTAGTTCTAGGTGGTTGATATAGAGTCTCTGAAGTTCTGGATAGTGGTTTGTTAATTTTTCTTTTGCAGTTTTGTTGCTCTTGTAATGCCCTTCACTCCATCGTGATGGGCACTGTATGTCACCCCCTGGCCAGAGACAGAAAGCTGTTAAACTGGAGTCTTATTATAAGAGCACATTCAAGGGTAGATGTACTACTTATACCCAAAAATGGAATCGCAGGGTCATATGGTGTTAGGCAATGGGAGGGGTCAATCACCCATTTGCAAAATGGTTACTTTTTAATCTGCCGGACTATATGCCCTCATCTGCTCTGCTGAACCCTTTCTTCAGCAGAATCTTCTGTTCAGAGATGCAGTCAGATTTGGAGCCTAGACCACAGTTTCATTCAATCAACTCTTATGGTCTTTTTCCAAGTCCCGTGGGTTTTGGCAAAATTCAGCTTATTATGGTTCTTAAGACTGAAGTTCCTGATTTCTTAATGGTTACTATCTCGTGCCTATTTTCATTCTCTGGAGGACAAATTTGGTTTCCTACCATTTGATTGTCTCTGCAGCACAGCATATCACTCCTTACAGGCCAGCAGGACAGAACCTGTCTTTCTCTTTGTATTTCTCCCTCCAGATGGCTAAAATAAAGACTCTTTATAAAATAACATAATAATGGGACTGTCTGGTCTGTCACAGTCACAGGACCCATCCACAGTTAAGTGGAGGGGATTTTCTAGAACATATATTCTTGGCACGGAGAGATAGAACCATCTTAGAATTCCACCTAACACAGTAGTTCCAACAGGGAGTGGTTTCCAGAATAGATATGGCTGACTCATACATTTTTTCTTAGATTATCACAGTGGATGATTAAGGGAGTTAAGCAATCACTTTTTGCAATGGACAGTCTCCAACACAGGTCCCTCGCAGGACGTTCAGACTGGCTATGAGAAGCCTAAAGGAACAACTGTTCACAAATCAAATAGTATTGCAGAAATCCACAAGAAAAATAAAATTCAATAGTTTATGAATGAGCACCAAGTATTTCAACTTTTTACCTAAACTTGACAAGAATAGAAAAAGCAAACAGCCTTGAACTAAAGCTTTGGGGCATGAGGAATTCTTGGTTAGTCATTGCTAATCTTTGAGGACAGATTCAGAAGACAAATTTCCAAATGGCCTGGTATTTTAAGTTTGTTTAGGACATGACTTATCAAGAACCTACCATAAAAGTTTCGTCTGCTCACATTATAGGCTAAATCTGAGAGATTATGGCACTTGAAAGCTAGCAAAATAAAAGTAGTTTTCCTCATTAATATTCTAAGAGCACACTCTAGCAAAGCTCCTAACTGCTCCGTCCATGCTTGGGTATGTACAAAAAGAAAGACTGATGAAAAAATATCACCAAAAAATATATCTTATTTGCACAGCTAATGTTATATTATGTAAAATTTATTTTTTCTCCCTGTTCGACTTCTTACCTAGAACATTCCACAAATTCTATTAGATTAAAAGACATGTTCTTTCTGCAATACATGGGGGAGCAGTGTTTTGGTTTGTTTTATTTTACCAGCAGTACTGGGCACTGAACTTAATGCTTCACACATGAGGCAAATCCTCTATCATTGAACTACAGCCCAATCCTCATATGTGTGGCTTGAGAGTTAAACACACATCATGAGAATAGAACCAGCTAAGTTAATTAAAGCAACAAGCTAATGATTCTAGATTGTATTATATATATAATACGATACTATTTTATGATAACAGCCTTCTCCAGAATAGTGGTCTCGATTCCTTCCAACTGCCCATGACAACAATTACTGCTATATAAAATTTGGTCAGATGGAGGGGGCAGGAGAGGACAGTGTGGGCACAAACCCACCAGGTACTGCCAAGAAACCTCTCAAGACATTTATTGATTAGATACAGAGTAGTTTCATCTCTGACAGCAAAAGTATCACATTCTTCTTTGAGCCTCAAGTCCAACTTGGTTTCTTTACATTAGTATTTTCTCATTTATATAATCACTGCTCATTCATCTATACCTAAGGATTCCGGCAGTTTTTTCTTTCTCTCCTTTTTTGGGGTGGGGAGTTCTTTCTATATCTTGGAATCTAAAATGGTCAAACACCTCATCTCTGTCGGATATGGCCTTGCTCTTGACACTTCAGGGGTTCCTCAGTAGCATCCAGTACCATCCAGCGTTCTCCCTGGCCTCCCAGAACACCTGCTCTGCCAGTTGGATGGTCTGCGCTCTGGGCTCTGCATTCTTTCAAGTCTCTGCATTCTATGTGGTGGCAGATCCAAGCATTAATTTAACATGGTGCCTAGGAAGTATGTGGTTGCATGAAAATTTCAAACATCTATCTTCTTATCTATTCCACACCTGTTAGCTTCCCCTCATTCCATTACCATGCAGTATCCTTAGATGTTTGGCTAAGAAGCCCTGTCTCAACAACTCATGCTGCCAATAAAAGGGCCAGTTTTTCCCACATAAATATATTAGAACCATTGGCCTGAGTAATAATAACTCAACTGATGAGCTTATATATAAAACTTTTGCAAGCTAATGGTTTGCTGTAGACAAAAGAACTTTTATGCATTTCAAAACATAATTGAACATACATGAGGTCCAACAAAACTGTTGTGTGAACCAAGATCTTTTGCTGCATTTGTACTTGACTCTCACAGCATCGAGAGACTACCATTATAAACCAACCATCTGAAGGGCATAAAGAAAGTCAACCAGCCTCAAAGGCAGGAGGTTCTTGTTGTATGTTTTGCTTTTTGAATGTCATGCTTTAACTAGAACCTTGGTGTGCTATAAATAGAGGGGGGAGTAGCCATTTAAAATTCCCCTATAAAAAGTATGGTATGCCTGTTGTTTGCTTGCTTGTCCCTTGGGAATGTGGGCTCCCTGAAGTCTTCTGTCAAATACCTGCTTTGCTTCCCGAAAAAAAAAAAAAAAAAAAAAAAAAAAACAGAGTTTCCTTGGGGAAAGTAAGTAAATCCTTTCACCAACACAAAGTCAGGAAGAAACCCAAGGAAGACAGAGATGTGTGGAGTGTGTAAGTTTTCGTGTAAATGCTGTCAGCATAAATTAGGTGTGGTTAGGAAGAGAAAAATAGCAGTCAGCCCAGAAAGACATATCACAGGTTTAGAACTCAAAAGCGGATAAGCTAATAAAAAGACAATAGTGTGTCCTGTAAAGTCAAGACAGGGCAGCTCATAGAGGAAAGAACTTTGCAAAGATTTTATTGTCATTCAGGACACAGAGAATGCAGGGACTGTAAGAAATGGAGGGTTCCAAGGGGAAAGAAGCCAACTAGAAATATAAAGTACAGGACAAAGGGGCTGTGAAGGTCTGTAGGTCCATAGTAGTCAAACAATGCCTTATTAGAGAAGTTGGGGCTGAAGAGAGATTGACGGCACCTCAATAGGACACCAAAGGCACAGTCAGAGACAAAGATAACAGTTCACAATGGAGCTTTGAAATGTCAGCCTGGCCGCCAGGGAGGGTTTGCTCCATTAATAAAAGTAGGTGAAGAACCCCTCTAAACACCTTGATTAGAAGGGATCCACGGATGAAAATTCCATGGATACTTCCAAATAATCACTGTAATTTGTTTTTGTATGCAAGCAACATTCTTAGCCAATCTATTTTTATGTATTTTTGTGTACATACATGTGTGGGGGTTCGTATATTCCAAAGACCTTGAGTATATGGGCCCGTGGATGTACAAGGGTGACATGGGAAATCATCCTGGATCACTCTACCTCCTTTTATTGCTTAGCTGTGGGGTTTCTCAGGCTCCACCCTTCAGGACTGGTATTGAAAGCTCCTGGAGTCATATCCACCTATCATATTTCTATGGAGACTCTGGATTCAAATTCAGATCCTTTTGCTTGTAAGAGAAAGACATTAACTTTTGAGCCATCTCCCTAGCCTGAATTTGATTTTTTAAAATATTTCATTTATTTAGTGTGTGTGTGTGTGTGTGTGTGTGTGCGTGTGCGTGTGCGTGTGCGTGTGTGTGTGTGTGTGTATGTGTGTGAATGTATGTATGTAACAGAGGGGACTGTGTATCCCTATGGTGGACCAAGGGTGATTTCAGGAATCATCTTGGATTCTTTCTACCTCCTTCTTGCTATGCTCTGGGATTTCCCAGGTTCCATCCACCAAAACCAGAAATACAAATCTTGGTCATTTCTGCCTAATATTTTTACATGGGACCTGGAATCTGAACTCAGGACTTTCTGCTTACATGACAGAGTCTTAACCCCTGAGCCATCTCTCCAGCCCTGAATTTCATTATTTTTTAACTATCTCTTTTGATTAAAGCTATCATCTAAAATGTTTAATCAAGTCAGCATCTAAATCACAGGTATCTGAGTAGAATCGTTAGGCTTCAATGGTGCCAAGATGCCAGATAATTCCACTGTTTTAATTCTAGTTACACCCTGACCTAACTATCTAAAAAGAATAGATGCTAAAACACCGACATACCAAAATGGATGACAGCATGATTCCCTACACTTGGTCGCAGAAGGTGATAAATTCTCAACAGTTAGGAGGGATGGAGTTGCTTTGTGTTCCAGTTTCACTCCTCCACATTTTCCTTATCTTGTCTGAGCGTCCAGAAGTTGACAATGTGTGTATTATTACTGGCACAACACTAAGAACAACACGAAAAAGTTCCATCTGGGTTCTTGGAGGCTAGTGAAAGCATTGTGCAGCAATGTTATACTCCTGCAGGGCTGACCTCAGACATTCATTCATTCATTCTTTCATCTCATAGTTATTGAGTCAAAAATCTATAACCCTGCAAAGATTAGGCAGTTGTTATTACTTTCACTTTGTTTGAATCTGTCGATCTGGGATCTAGGCTCATATTCCAAATGCCATTCCCCTGGATTCTTAAAAAAGACCTTCAAGCACGATGCATTTGCAGAAGGAATGGCCACTTCTAAATGGAAGTACAGAAACACAATCTTCAAGAAGGAAATGTGAGATTGCTTGGAAATTCCATAAATGGAAGAAATGTGAAAGGAAGTAACTGTATGAAAACTGAATGTGTCTGTCAGTGGAAACATTAGGAACTAAAGCTAGACAGATAAAGGGGAGGGTCCTTAATAGTAGGACTGCCTAAGGAAGGCGCACTTGGCCTGCCAGAGGTCTGAACCTTCCACTAGAGCAGATTCAGAGGGAACCTTGGGACCCATAGAAACAGAAAGACAGGAAGGTGGGAGGGAGTGGGAAGAGAGAGAAGGGAGTGAAAAAGGGGAAGGAAATATGGAGGGAGGGAAGTAAGAAGGAAGGGAGAAGTCAGGGATAATTACTCAATATGCTTATAAAACTAGGGAAAAATAATATTAAAACTTTCTCCTGCCTGCCTATCCACCCGACTGCACTCCCAGTCCTCCATCCCAGGTGAGTTCACCCAGCCCCCCAGGTGGCCCCATGTCCCAGCGACACCCAGGCTGCCTCTGGTTTTGCATGGGCCACGCCCCGGGCCCCAGCCCCTTTCTTCCTCCCATCTGCCTGTCCACCAGACGGGACAGGACTTGCTCACATTCCTTCATCCTTGGAGCTTGGGCGGGCCACTAAGCCAAGTCCCAGGTCCCAGGCGAAGAATTCTGCCATCAACATCAGACCCTCTGCCTCTCAGGCCCATTGGGGACCCATGCACGTAGTCCACGGAAGACACGCTGCTACTCAGAATTCAATAGAGTCCAAAGGAAACTCAAGCAAAGTTCAAAGGGTCAAAGGCCATACATCTGAAGACCTCTACAATCATCCTATCATATGGGAGAAATTCTTCAAATCCAGGCCAAAGACAAGTAAACCTCCTTTATTTTCGCCTTACTGTTCCTTTCTAGTATTAATCATTGTAGATTAACTTTTCCATACAGCCACCCCAAAAACATATACATCGCCAGGGAGTACACCACTCACCCTCACATATTACCAAGATACTAAATCATAAAAGTGCACTACCATACTAATATTCTTGCACTGTATACTTAACCTGACTTAACTGATGTACTAACAGCCTAATAGCCTCATCTAGGAAATAACAATAAAAAAAGACGAATGTACCCAACTCCAAGGCAAGCAATAGCAATAACTGACCAAGTGTAGTAATAACAACTAAATCAGTTCAGTCAAAAACACACAGAAAATGAAAGGTCCTAAAAGACAAAACAACGATGCCCAACTCAAAGTGCAGATCCATGAGAAACAAAACCCAAGAGGACCAATCTCCCACCGAAAGAATTAACCCCATACAAATGGATTCCGACCAGAACAAAGTCACAGAAAATGGCCAAGAAAGCCAGACCCAAGATAACCACTTTCAAAGTATGATCATTACCATGATTAATACTATAAAAGAAGAAATCCAAGAGGAGTTAAACAACCACATCAACCACTTTGAACAGGAACACAACAAGCACTCAAAGGAGTTGAGAAAAACAGTTCAAGAAACAAAAATAGGCATAGAGCAGTTAAAACAGTCTCAGGCAAAGTTTAAAATTGAACTAAAAGACAAGTTATCTTCAACCCAAAACTCAACAGAGAGTCTCATTAGCAGAACTAATGAAGCAGAAAATAGAATTTCAGATCTTGAAGACAAAGTGGGAGAATTAACCAGCTCAATGGAAAAGATTGTTAAAGCCAAAAAGATACTGGAGAGGAACATTCAAGAGATAGGGGACACCCTGAAGAAGCCTAACATGCGCATTCATGGAATACCAGAACAAGAATCCCAAAATACCACACCTGAGGAAATTTTTCAATTCATCATAAATGAAAATTTTTCACAACTAAAGAATGAGAGGCTCTTCCAAATACAAGAGGCATTTCACACTCCAAACAGATATGACCAAAAGAGAAAATCACCACAGCAAATAATAGTCAAAACACTCCACATTCAAAATAAAGAACTGGTGCTGAGAGCTTCAAGGGAGAAAAAACAAGTCACTTTTAAAGGTAAACCTATTAAAATAACAAATGACTTCTCAGTCGAAACAGTAAAAGTAAGAAGAGCTTGGAGAGACATACTTCAAGTATTGAATGAGCAAAAATGTCAACCCAAGCTGATTTACCCTGCAAAACTATCCGTCATGATCGAGGGAGAAAGAAAAATCTTCCAGCACAAAGACAACTTGAAAGGATACATGTCCACCAAACCAGGCCTTCAAAAAATGCTAGAAATGATACTCAAGCCTGAAGAAAAACACATGCATATCCAGGAGAACAGAAGGCAAGTATAACACCATTAACAGCAAAGCAATATACTTATAAAAACCACTAAACATAATAAATGTCTGGAATTAAAAATAGTTTCTCCATTATAACACTAAATGTTAATGGAATTAACTCTCCGATCAAGAGACACAGACTACAAATTTGGATTAAAAATCACAATCCATCAATCTGCTGCCTGCAGGAAACCCATCTCACCACAAAAAAATAGGTATGCCCTAAAAATAAAAGGCTGGTCAACAATTCTACAAGCTAATGGAAGCAGAAAACAGGCAGGGGTAGCCATTATGCTATCAGACAAAGTGGACTTCAAACCAAAGAAAATTATAAGAGACACGGATGGATACTACATTTTAGTCACAGGTACAATTCACCAGGAAGACTTCACAATACTGAACATATATTCACCCAATACGGGCCCCTCCACATTCATTAAGAAAACCCTACAGCATCTAAAGCAAGAAATCAACCCCCAAACGATAATTTTTGGGGACTTCAACACCGCCCTCTCAACATGGGATAGATCAACAGGTCAAAAGCTTAACAGAGACACTTTGGAACTTAATCAAACCCTGAAAGAAATGGACCTTACAGATCTCTATCGAACTTTTCACCCACATACCAAAGAATACACATTTTTCTCAGCAGCACATGGAACTTTCTCCAAAATAGATCACATATTGGGCCACAAAACAAATCAACACATATACAAAAAAGTTGAAATTCTAACCTGTGCCCTATCAGACCACCACGGCCTAAAGCTGGACATCCACAACACAACAAACAAGAGAAAATACACTAACTCCTGGAAACTTAACAATATGATGCTGAATGAGAACTGGATTCAGGAAGAAATTAAAAAGGAAATTCAAGATTTCCTGAAAGCAAATGATAATGAAAATAAAACTTACCAAAATCTCTGGGATACAATGAAAGCTGTCCTAACAGGTAAGTTCATAGCTCTTAATGCCTACATCAAAAAGATGGAAACATCAGAAATAAACAACTTAAAAATGCAGCTTAAAGCTTTAGAGAAACTAGAGCAATCTGATCCCAAAAGTAGTAGAAGAGAGGAGATTAGCAAAATAAGGGGAGAAATATCTGAAATCGAGATTAAGAAAATGACAGAAAAAATCAACCAGTCAAAAAGTTGGTTCTTTGAAAAAATCAATAAGATTGATACACCCCTAGCTAAATTAACCAAAAGCAAGAGAGAGAAAATCCAAATTAACAAAATTAGAAATGAACATGAAGTTATCACTACTGATACCCAAGAAATTTAGAGAATTATAACATCATATTTCAAAAACTTATACTGTGTGAAGTTTGACAACACAAAAGAGATGGATGAATTTCTAAGTAAACACAACTTACCTAAATTGAATCAGAAAGTTGTGAATTATTTAAATAGTCCTATAACATATAAGGAAATTGAAGAAATAATCTCGAATCCTCCCACCAAAAAATGTCCTGGACCAGATGGATTCAGCACAGAGTTCTACCAGACATTTAAGGAGTTAATAACACCAATACTCCTTAAACTGTTCCATCAAATAGCAAAGGAAGGAACACTACCAAATTCCTTCTATGAAGTTAATATCGTTTTAGTCCCAAAACCTAATAAAGATTCACTTAAAAAAGAAAACTATAGGCCGATCTCTCTGATGAACAGACACAAAGATTCTCAATAAAGTCTTAGCAAATCGGATTCAAAAACATATCAAAAAGATCATTCATGGGGACCAAGTAGGCTTCATCCCCGGCACACAAGTTTGGTTCAACATATGCAAATCAATAAATGTAATTCATCATGTAAACCAGTCCAATGTCCAAGACCACATGATACTCTCGATAGATGCAGAAAAAGCTTTTGACAAGATCCAACAGCCTTTTATGATCAAAACACTAGAGACAGTAAGAATGGAAGGAACCTTTATCAATATACTAAGAGCTGTATACAACAAGCCCACAGCAAGGATTATGCTCAATGGGGAACAATTGGAAGCATTCCCACTTCGATCAGGAACTAGACAAGGCTGTCCACTTTCACCACTTCTATTCAATATTGTACTTGAAGTCTTAGCCGAAGCCATAAGACAAGAAAGAGATATAAAAGGGATTCAAATCGGCAAGGAAGAAGTCAAGCTATCCCTATTTGCAGATGACATGATCTTATACCTGAGGGATCCCAAAAACTCCACCAGGAAGCTCCTGGAACTAATTGAAAAGTTCAGCAGGGTGGCAGGATACAAAATAAATGTGCAAAAATCAGAGGCCTTCCTATATGCCCAGAATGAAAGAAGTGAAAAAGCCTTGAGAGAAACAATCCCATTTACTATAGCCCCTTAAAAAATGAAATACCTAGTATAAACCTAACCAAGGAGGTAAAAGACCTGTACAATGAAAACTT
The DNA here is from genome assembly GCA_023101885.1 of Typhlomys cinereus. NCBI lineage: Eukaryota > Metazoa > Chordata > Mammalia > Rodentia > Platacanthomyidae > Typhlomys > Typhlomys cinereus. The sequence goes on from JALPQD010000161.1 coordinate 2,430,271, forward strand.
TAAAACCCTAAAGAAAGAAATTGCAGAAAGACCTCCCATGTTCCTGGATTGGCAGAATCAACATCGTAAAAATGACCATCCTACCAAAGGCAATATACAAATTCAATGCTATACCAATTAAAATTCCAAAGCAATTCTTTAAAGAAGTTGACCAAACAATCTCAAAATTCCTATGGAGGCACAAAAGACCCAGGATAGCAAAGACAATCCTGAGTAACAAAAACACTGCTGGAGGTAACACTATACCAAATCTTAGTCTATACTATAAATCCATAATTATAAAAGCAACCTGGTACTGGCTCCAAAATAGACACACAGATCCATGGATAAGGGTTGAAGACCCAGATATAAGCCCACACAACTACAGCCATTTGATCTTTGACAAAGGGGCCCAAAAAAATCCAATGGAAAAAGAACAGTATCTTCAACAAATGGTGCTGGCAAAACTGGATCTCCACATGCAGAAGATTAAAGCTGGACCCGTACTTGTCACCATGTACAAGAATTAATTCCAAATGGATCAAGGACCTAGATATAAGGCCAGAGACTATAAAAACCATAGTTGAAATTGCAGAAGACACCAGAAGGTGGAAAGACCTCCCTTGTTCCTGGATTGGCAGAATCAACATTGTAAAAATGACCATCCTACCAAAGGCAATATACAGATTCAATGCTATACCAATCAAAATCCCAAAGCAATTCTTCAAAGAAGTTGACCAAATAATCTCAAAGTTCATATGGAGGCACAAAAGACCCAGGATAGCAAAAACAATCCTGAGTAACAAAAACACAGCTGGAGGTATTACCATACCAAACCTAAGTCTATACTACAAATCCATAGTTATAAAGACAGCCTGGTACTGGCTCCAAAATAGACACACAGATCAATGGATAAGGATTGAAGACCCAGATATAAGCCCACAAAGTTACAGCCATTTGGTCTTTGACAAAGGGGCCCAAAGAATCCAATGGAAAAAGAACAGCATCTTCAACAAATGGTGCTGGCAAAACTGGATCTCCACATGCAGAAGATTAAAGCTGGACCCGTACTTGTCACCATGTACAAGACTTAATTCCAAATGGATCAAGGACCTTGATATCAGGCCAGAGACTTTAAAAACCATAGTTGAAAGGATAGGGAACTCCCTCGAGCTGATTGGGCTAGGCCAACACTTCCTAAACAGACATCCAATGGCACAGTCACTGCTACCAACTCTCAACAGTTGGGATCTTGTGAAATTAAAGAGCTTCTGTTCAGATAAAGAGATTGCAACACGAGCTCAAAGGCAACCCACAGAATGGGAGAAAATCTTCACTAACCACATATCTGACAGAGCTCTACTGTCCAGAGTGCACAAAGAACTTAGAAAATTAAACTCCAAGGAAAACACTGGCCCAATTAAAAAATGGGCCCTGGAACTTCAAAGAAACTTTACCAGGGATGAAATTAAAATGTCTAACAATTATCTTAAAAAATGCTCCACTTCCTTCGCCATCAGGGAAATGCAAATCAAAACTTCCCTGAGATATCATCTCACCCCGGTCAGGATGGCAAAAATACAAACAACGACAAATGCTGGAGAGGATGTGGAGAGAGGGGAACTCTCCTACATTGTTGGTGGGAATGCAGGCTCATACAGCCACTCTGGCGAGCCGTCTGGAGATTCTTAAAGAAATTAAAGATTGAAATGCCGTATGACCCTGCTTTTGGGAATAACCCCCCATGCAGCAGAGGTTCGCCTCGATAGCACAAGCTCGACCATGTTCATAGCAGCACTGTTTACAATAGCAAACTCATGGAATCAACCTAAATGTCCAACAGTTGACGAGTGGATAAGGAAACAGTGGTACATCTATACAATGGAGTACTACTCAGCCATCAAAAATGATGAATTACTGGAATTTGCTGGGAAATGGATGTCATTAGAAAGAATTATATTAAGTGAAGTATCCCAAACCCAGAAAATTAAGCGCTGTATGTACTCCCTAATAGGTGGCTCCTATACCAAACTCACCCAGCCCACATTGAGACACTCAAAAGTAAACCTATGTAACACAGTAATTGCAAGGATTATGAACAAGAGAGATGGGGTAGGAGGGCCACACCAGAAATAAGGAGAGAGGAGACCATGTTACAGCAGAGAAAATAGGCCTCCATCAAGGTCTGTAAGTAAGTAATGAGAAACCTGGTTAAGTTCACAGACGTTCTTTCCTGATCTCACCAGAAGGGGAGGGCATATAGTCTAGCAGATAAAAAGTAATCATTTTGCAAATGGGTGATGGACCCCTCCCTCAGTGAGGTTTCCTACTCTTATTACATCTACCCTTGAATGTGCTATTACAACAAGACTCCAGTTTAATAGCTTTTTGTCTCTGGCCAGGGGGTGACATACAGTGCCCAGCAGAATGGAGTGAAGGGAATTGCAGGAGCAGCAAAACTGCAAAAGAAAATCAACAAACCACAATCCAGAACTTCAGAGACTCTATATCAATCACATAGAATTAGGCCAGCCTAATCTCTCCCCATCCTGGAGCTCAGGGACATTTGCGGAAGAGGGGGCAGTAAGATTGTAAGAGCAAAAGGATGGGAGGAGCAACGATTTGCAAGATTCTCAACAATAGTTGGGGCCAAAGCAATCATAATGGGACTTTGCATGCCCTGCGCAATGTCCAGTGCACTGTTGCCCTCATAAAGTCTAGCATCTGTTAAGGGCACCGAGACCCCTGGAGGCAAGGGATTGACAGCCATAGTAGTGATCTTATGCTTAAGGGGAACAAGAGAAAGGACTTATGGAAATGCCACTGGGTCCTTATATGTCATCGGAGAGGAGGACCCAGTGGAGAGATAGGCGTACACAATAAAGGACTCTCTGGGAATTGGGGGAGAGGCACTGGGGGAAGGGGAGGGGGAGGAGGGAGGAGGGAGGGAACTGGTAAAAAATTTTAAAACGTATAATTAAATTTTTAATAAAAAAAAAAAAGAATTTAACCAAAAAAAAAAAAAAAAAAAAAAAAACCATAGTTGAAAGGATAGGGAACTCCCTCGAGCTGATTGGGCTAGGCCAACAGTTCTTAAACAGACATCCAATAGCACAGTCACTACAACCAACTCTCAACAGATGGGATCTTGTGAAATTAAAGAGCTTCTGTTCAGATAAAGAGATTGCAACACGAGCACAAAGGCAACCCACAGAATGGGAGAAAATCTTCCCTAACCACGTATCTGATGGAGCTCTATTATCCAGAGTGCACAAAGAACTTAGAAAACTAAACACCAAGGAAACAAATGGCCCAATTAAAAAATGGGCCTTTCATTGCAGGAGCAGCAAAACTGCAAAGAAAATCAACAAACTATAATTCAGAACATCAGTGACTCTATATCAACCACCTGGAACTAGGCCAGCCTAATCTCTCCCCATCCTGAAGCTCAGGGAAGTTTGCAGAAGAGGGAGGCAGCAAGATTGTAAGAGCACATGGATGGGAAGAGTAATGATATGCAAGATACTCCACACAAGTTAGGGCCGAAGCAATCATAATTGGATTTTGCATGCCCTGTGCAATGTCCAACACACTATTGACCCCACAAAGTCTAGCATTTGCTAAAGGCACTAGGATCCTTGGAGACAAGGGATTGACAGCCACAGTAGTGTTCCTATGCCTAACGGGAACACAGGAAAGGGTTCTGGGAAATGCCACTGGGTCTTTGCACCTCATCGGATAGGAGGATCCAGAGGAGAGTTTGGCATGCACATTAAAGCATGCTCTGGGGATGGGAGGGGAAGACACTGGGGGATGGGGAGGGAGGTGTGGTGGGGAATGGGGGGGTGGGGACTTGGATGGAGGGAGGGGGCCGTTGTACCTTTTAAGTTTGTATGAGTGGAAATTAAAAAAATTAAAAAATTTAAAAATATATTAAAAAATAAAATTGCATGTGTAAAGAATATGAGACTCAATGTTATCAACGGGTTTTAGTTCTATATGCTACTGATATACGTGAACATCCACATTTATTGCTGCACAACTCAAAATAAACAAGTCATGAGATCTGCTCAAATGTCCATTAATTGTATGAGTGGATAAAGAAAATGCAGTATATACAAACAGTAGAGTTTTCTTCAGTTGTAAAGAATAAAATTATTTCATACACAGAAAACTGGATCATTGTAAGTGAAATAATGCAGACTAGAAAAGGTACATATCATATGTTTTCCTCTTATACTATTGATTTAAATGTATACTTACAACTTTTACTACATATATAATTTTATTTCCTATATATGAAATAAAATTAGGAGGGTACTTTTGAAGGAAGAAGTAGTCTAAAGAAAAGGATAGAGAGAAGAAGAAGAGGAAAAGGAAAAACAAAATATTATATTTTCTCTCACTTAAAGAATGTAAGCTTACTTACAATATACATGTATCTAAATGCTATGGAAAAACATAGAGAGGACTACTCATGTGGCAGGAGGAAGGAAACCAATGAGAAGAAGGAAGAAAGGATGGGGAGGGCTCTGATAAGGCCATGATGAGCAAAGTGCAATGATATATTTGCAGCAGAATGTTGTAGTGCAAGCCATGATTTTATGTGCTAAGAAATTAATTAAAATTAAAATCAAGAAGAGAAGATAATATTCAGAAATGCCAAGTTAAGCATGTGGTGTTCAGATATGAGCTAAGTAAGGATCTCTAGAAAGCAAGGACATGTGGGAAAGGTAACATTGTGAAGGGAGGAAAAAGCCACTTGAGGGACCAAACCCTTTCAACAGAGCCTTAATTCTGTTTTGCCATCAATGAAACACCAGGGAACATTCTTAAGAAAATGTAATGGCTTTCAAAAGAACACATTTTGATCAGTCTTTTGAATGGACTGGTAAGGTATACCCTTGAGGAAAAGAAATGGAGTTAGTAGACTAGTCCAGGATTTCCTAAGTTTTTTCCACTATGACTTCTGCTACCACAGGAACTCTTACAAGACCCTGGGTATATATGTATATTAAATAAGCATACCAATCAAACATTCACTGATAACAAATCATAAAGAAACTTCTTTAACACAACTCTTTTTATTTATTTATTTTTCCCCAATCATACAAGCTTAATAGGTACCCCGGTCCCCTGCCTCTCTCTACCTCTCCCCAGTCCCCCTTGCACCCTCCCCCCCTTTTCCCGTTCCTTTTGCCCTCTTCCCTCCCCTTCTCCCAGTGCCTCCCCCTTCTCCCTCTCCCATTCCCTGGAGCATCCTTTTATGTGAATGCCAAACTTCCCTCTGAGTCCTCCACAACAGTTAAGGACTCAGTGGCATTGCCCAGAGCCCTTTCTTGGGCTCCCCTTTAATATAAGAACACTATTATGACTGTTGATCCCTTGCCTCTAAGGATCCTACTGCCTGTGACTCATGCTAGACTTTGAGGTCGTTGACATGTCAGTCATTGCGCAGGTCATGCAAAGTCCAGTTGTGGTACTGTGGCCCTAACTTGTGTGGAGTATCTTGCTTATCGTTGCTTCTCCCCATCTTTAGGCTCTTACGATCTTGCCACCCCCTCTTCTGCAAATTTCCCTGAGCTTTAGGATGGGTAGAGATTTGGCTGGTCTGGTTCTTGGTGATTAATGTAAGGTCTTTGATGTTCTGAATAATGGTTTGTTGTTTTCAGTTTTGCTGAACACAACTCTTTTATATACATAAAATTTTGCCATTTATTTAAGATGAAAGCAAAGTTGTATACTTATGAGATGTATGTCCTTGGTAGTGTTTTTTACATAAAGAACCAAATCTTGGCTGAATGTTTGATAGTGCTGGACATAGAGCATCTCCAACTTTTTCAATTCTGAGAATGCTACCACACAAAAACACATAGTACAAAGATGGCAGAATTGTGCTTAGAGCTGATTCAGAAACTGTTGGCAATTCTGTCCTAATCATAAGCCAAAATTCCATTTATAATGTCTGATGAAATTTAGCATTTTCTAAAAATCTAACATTCTCACAGCACACAGTCCGAAGACACAGTAACTGGATTCTTATGTGCTAAGGAATAACGATAGAAAAATATTAAATTTTTTTCCATAATTTAAGCCATTCTCTTCAATCAAATAGAAGACTTTGTGCATGGCAAAAACACTGCAATTTATAATATGATAATCTTGGCTCTGAGTGGAAGTGTTTGGAGCCACATTTGTTGGTGTTTTGTGGCATGAGGGCCATATATATACTATGCAAACCCAGCATGTTATGTGCTCAGAATCAAGACTTTGATGTAATCATACAATGCAACATAGGCAAGTGTGGCCAGAAGCACTTTTTCATTCATTATAGTTTTGATTTTGAGTTAACTTTTAGGTCCTTCCACATTCAAAAACCTTTTACTACTGCATATTCTTCCCAAAGCCAACATTAAGTTTTTGCAAACCCATATAAAATCACCAACTAAAGCTAGGAACTAATCCACCAATTTGAGCATATTTATTGAAAATCGAACATGAACAAAAGTTACCTCCAAATGAATCAAAGACTTCAATGCTAGATTAGAGGCTAGAAAACTCCTAGATGAATAAATAAGGAGGAGTGTATTAGAGCTGATTGGCCTAGACCAGCATTTTCTAATAGGATCTCAAATGCACAGGAAATATAGCCAACACTCAACAAGTGGGATTTCATGAAATTAAAAAGCTTCTGTTCAGTAAAAGGTATTGTCAATCAAGAAAAATATTCAACCCATAGAATAAGAGAAAAATCTTTGCTAGCCACGTATCTAATAAAGTACTACTATCCAGAGCATACAAAGAACTCAAAAAATTTAATATCAAGGAAGCAATCAACCCAAAAAAATGGGCTTTAGAATCAATAAGAAACTTTTCACAAAGTGAAATTCAAATGTTTAACAAATATCTTAAAATGTTCTACAACCCTAGCTATTAGGTAAATGCAAATTAAAACCACCCTGATATGCATGTCACCCCAGTAAGAAGAGTTAAAATCTAAAATACAAACAATACCAAATGCCGGCAAGGATGTGGGGAGAAGGGAGCCCTCATTCATTGCTGGTGGCAATGCAAACCTATATAACCCCTATGTAGATTGGTCTGGAGGTTCATAAAAATGTTTAAAATTTATATACTATATCCAGCTACACTATTCCTGGGAATATTCACAAATAATGCTATGTCTTACCATAGATGTGTACATCCATGTTCATCACAGTTCTATTCACAATAGCAAAGAAATGGAATCAGCCTAGATGTCCAACAGTAGACAAATGGATAATGAAAACACGATACATATACACAATGAAATACTACTCAGCTGACAAAAATGAATTAATGAGATTTTTCTGGTAAATGGATGGAGTTGGAAGAAATTATACTGAGCAAAGTATTTCAGATACAGAAAGCCAAATCCCATGTACTCTCCTTTATAAGTGAATCTGCAGAATGATGCACCCAAAAGGATCCGCAAACTCAAAGGACAATAAGGATGGAAGAAGATTCCAAAAGAGCACAGACAAAAGAGCACAGGCAAATAGATAAACAAGGTAATTGCAGAAGAAAAGTCTAAAGAGGGAGGGAATAAAGGGATAGGACTTAATAAGGGCTAAGGGAGCAAAGAGGGGGGAAAGACAAGAACCTGGCGGGGGGAGTGATCAACTGCCTCATCCAACCATGTAGCTGCAAGCTACACCAATTCTGGAAAGAAGGATCCAATGAAGCAATAGTAGTATATAAGGTCCATGGAAAACCAATTACTCTCTAATGTGTTCTAACCCCTCCTCCTTGTTGCGAGGGAACACATGCCTGATATTGTAGAGCTGTCCACATAATAGTGGAAGGGGAGAAAATATACACTAAACAGAAAGAGAAGTCTTAGTGTTAACTATAATTACTTGATACTAAACTACTATCAAAGTACTTCTTCTTATACCCTTAGATAAGAAGAGCTCTCAACGCTCAATCAAGATGCCCCCTATTGCAGTGAAAGATTAGCCAGGCAGAAAACCACAACTGGCCAGAATGCAGTATTGTCAACCTTAGAATGCTCAATTCTAATCAGGCTATAAATTTCTCTTCATCCCAGTGTTCATGGAACCTTGTGGAAGGCAGTAAGATTGTGAGAGACTAAAGGTAAGGAGGTGTACTGCCAGCAAAGACACTCCAGTCACAACAGAGCTGCTGCATCCAGGACTCCATCACTATTAAAAATTATTATAACAGATCTACACAATGGATAACCTATCAACATTCCCTCGTAGACCAGTGAGAATCTCAGGAGAAAACAACTATACTCAGAAAGAATCTCTGGGATGGGTGTTGGACAAAAAATTGGGTGCCTCCCCACTTGTGAGTTTAGCCATATATACCAAGCCTGGACCAGCAAGCTTAGTACAGACTTCCAGGTTTTGGAATAGACATGCAATCCAGGTAAAGTCAGTGAAAATCCTCCCCAGAACCTTTTTCTGCCACTGTAGCAAACTTATATCTTTTAAATATTTATTGCACACCAATTATCACTAAAAGTAGAAAAGAAAGGAAGGAGTGAAGAGAAACAGAGAGAGATGAACTGACTGATGGAGAGAGAAAGGGAAGAAGAATGGACAAAATAATCTGTGGCCCAAGTGTTGAGAACAATCATGCATTATGATGAAATACCAAAGACCCATTGAAAATGAGGAAAGAATGATGTGGATTCTAGTGTTCTTGATATCAATATGACACTGGCCAAGTTCTTGGAAAAGAAAGCAGAAATTATCTAGTTGGAATACTTACTCGAGTTGTAAAGAAGAGCAATGTAGGACAAGAGCCAATTATAAAGGCCTAGAAAGAGCTAGACACACAGCTTTCCCTGTGCTGCACTGAAAGGGGGAGGGAACATCTTCCAGGAAAGAGGGAGCCTTATTGGGAAGACAACGAAGCAGTGAAGGTGGGGGGTGAGGATGTAGGAGGGGGCATTGTGCCAGTTTCTGAAGGTGGCAAAGATTCCCAAGCACACAAAGGAGACTGACGGGAAAACACCAATAGAAGACATATTTAGGAGACAATTATGCAGTAATGTTACCATCTGCTCCCAGGAAGGACTGTGATTTAGAGAGGCTTGGCTGTGGAATAGCAAGAAGACCCAGCAGTGAACAGACCAAACACAAGAAAAAGCTGTTATGACTGAAGGCAGTCAGGAGGACTTAATCCTGGGGACAGAAGAGAGGTGCTGTTTCCTCCAAAACAGGAATACACTATGTATACAAAACTGTCTGAAGGCAAGCACAGTCTGGATCTTGGAGAGGGAACAAAGGCAAATGGGAATTCAGAAGCTGGGATTTGTAAATCAATCCTGCTGGTGACTGTATTCTATCCCCTGCATTTTGACCCCCCCACTCTCACTCCTCATCTGTTCTCCCCTTCTTCCTTCCCAAAACAACACTAATTTCAGTCATACTTTCAGCTCAAGGGAAAGTAATCCTTTCCCCAACCAGAGGCAAATCCTGGTCAGTATCAACTATGGTCTCATTCTTCAGCTAAGAAGAAGAAAATAACAACTTCATTCTGCTTTGTTCTATCAGGATACAATTTATGACCTTGAGAGCTGCGACTCAAGGACCCAATTAACTGGGGATGTCAGAACAAAAACTAGGAAAGTAACTGGATGCTCAGTGAACCCCTGAATCAACCCAAAGTGAAAACATTTACTTTCCAAGATTTTTTTTTGCTCTTCATGACAATCTATTTTATTTTTAGATAGCTTATTTTTTTCTTTTCATTTATTTTTTTCTCCCACATTTTATTTTTTCCCTAATCATACCCCGTCCTCTCCCTTCCCCCTCCCCTGCCCCGTCATCCCCCATTGTACTTTCCCACCTTCCCCACTTCCTTCCATCCCCTTTCCTACCCCCCTCCTAGTGCCGCCCCTTCCTCCCTCCCATTCCCTGGAGCATCTGTTTATGTGGATTCTGAACCTCCTTCTGAGTCCTCCATCCTGATGAAGGTTCAGGACTCAGAGGCAAAGCCGAGGTCCCCTTCTTGGGCTCCCCATTAGTATGGGAACTCTATTTTTTTAATGTCTTTAACTTTTATTTCTTTTTTTTCTTTTTTTTTTATTTCCACTCATACAAACTTAACAGGTACACCGGTCCCCCCATCCCTCCAACCCCCTACCCTCTGTGTCCCCCTCCCCTCCCCGGAGCATCCTTTAATGTGCATGCCAAACTCTCCTCTGGGTCTTCCTCTCCAGTGAGGTGCAAGGACCCAGTGGCATTTCAGTATGGGAACTCTATTATGATGTTTAATCCATTGCCTCTAAGGATCCTACTGCCTTGAGCCTTCTCCCCTGTAATCCATACTAGACCTTGGGGAGTGGTTGACATGTCAGCCATTGTTTAGGTCAGGCAAAATCCCATCCTGGCTGCTATAGTCCTAACTTGTGGAGTATCTTGCATATCGTTGGTCCTCCCCCAACAATCTTACCACCCCCTCTTCTGCAAAGTTCCCTGAGCTTTAGGATGGGGAGAGATATGGATGGTCTGGTTCCAGATGAATAATGTAGGGTCTTTGGCATACATTGCTGGTGGGAATGCAAGCTTATACAACCACTCTGGTGATCAGTATGGTGATCTCTAAAAAAGTTAAAGATTGAAATGTCATATGACCCTGCTGTACCACTACTGAGAATAATCCCCCATACGGCAAAAATTCACCTCAATAGCACAAGCACGACCCTGTTCATAGCACTATTTACAATAGCAAAGTCATGAAATCAACCCAAATGCCCAACAGTTGACTAATGGATAATATAAATGTGGTACATTTATACAATGGAATGCTACTCAGTCATCAAAAAAGATGAATTAATGAAATTTACAAGGAAATGGATAAAATTAGAAAAAAAATACATTGTGTGAAGTATCCCAGACAAAGAAAGTTAGATACCATAAGTTCTCTCTCATAAGTGGATCTAGTTCCAAACCCACTTAATAACATATTCAAAGGTAAATCTCTGTAATACCCACTGTAATCACAAAGGATTATAAAAAGGAGGGAAGGAAAGGGATGACCTCAAAAGAAGGAGATAGGAAATCACACTTCAGCAGAGAAAATAGGGGATCACCCTTCATTAGAGAAAATATGCCATGGTCATGTATTGTATGTAAGTAGGGAGACATCTGGTACAGCTCACTCTCTTACCTTCCTGGTCACTTGGGACTGGACAGGTTTGCTCTCCCCAGTCAAGGAGGATATAGGGAATGGCAGATAGATAGTCACCGTCTCCTTCCAAGATTTTGTTATGACATTTGATCACATTTTTATTTGCAGCTGAAGTTTTCCCAATATGAGTACTAGTTACGTGGTTTCATTAAAATAAAACTCATGTATGGGGAGGTCATGTGTTCAAAAAGGGAACTCACTACTGTTGTTTAATCCAATTGACATAGCATCAAAGTAGCTACCGAATAGCTACATGTACACATGTAGACAAAAGTGACTCATAGGATGACATCCAAGGTTGACTGATGTCCTCCACGTGTACATGCACAAAAATGTGCACACACCTGCACACACAAACATGAACAAGCAGAAATACATACTCGCAAACACAAACACACACACACACACACACACACACATACCCAAAAGTATGAAAAAGTTTGGAACATCATATAGAATATACACCTGTACCATTTAAGAGTCTACTGTTGACAAGTGACAGAAAGTTTATTAGATATTAAATAGATAATCCGGTTTCAAGCATAGCTTAATGAGATGTGTCCAACGTTCTGGCACGGGGACACAATTTTGTCATCTACAGAGTTCATGCTCAAGAGCCATGCAATCCAGATACCAAAAAAAATGTGAAAGAAGAATCTCATGATATTTTATATCAGCCTATTGTTTTATGCTGGTCACATTCACAGCATACATTCATAGCATTGTGTGTGGCTGCATACAGCTCATGGACTGCCGATGGGATACACGGGTGAACACACTCTTTCCCTTCTCCTTAGGCTTCCTGTATGAGAAGGTGAGGTCCAGCTACGTCGTTATGGATTGTTCCCCCATCAGGTCCAGCACAACTCCCTGAATGCACAATCAATGAACAATGTATGCTCCACTCCAGGCTGAGGCAAGGGTAATGGAATTGCATTGGTAGGTGAAGTCTACTTTAAGTGAGCACCCTGGAGACAAAAGTGGGGATTCACTTGAACATACTGACTGGGAGGGACAAACAGAGGTGCAGAGAAAGTTCCTCATGCTGCTTGTTGACGAGGAATGCAGATAGGACAGGGAGAAACATTTTGCATCCATTTGGCTTCACAGCTACCCATATGTTATCTACCAAGAAGGACACAGCCCAGGAGTCACTGAGGCATTGATTACTCATAATTTGAAGAACACTTAACACTCAGCCTAGAAATCTTCTTCCACAACAGAGGTAGAACATGTCAACACATTGACAGGATGCAGTCTAAGGCAGTAGAAGAACAGTGACATGGGCAACAACAGCCAACCATAATGCAGAGTACCAGTGCCCTAGAAAGATTCACCCAAAATCAGGCCAGCCTAACCTCTCCCTATCCCGAGGCTTTGAGAACCTCACAGAAAATGGAACAATGGGATTGAAAGAACCTAAAGATGGGAAAGTTCACCATTGGACAACACATTCCATTCAAGGCAGGACTGCTGCATCCAGTCTCACTGCAGTGAGACTTGTCCTTACCAAACCTGAATAATAACTGACATAACAACATGCCCCCATAGACTATAGAGGAACTCAAGATAAGAACATAAAATGGAAATCTTAGGGACTAAAGTTGGATGAGTGAAGGGAAATGCTCCTATCAGTGGATTGGCTTGAAGAGAAGCAACAAGAGGCTTGAATGCCCACAAGAGTAGACATAGAGGTACTGGGGTACATAGAAGCAGACAAGCAAAAGGGTGGGAGGGAGTTGGATGGATTGATTAAGGGAAGGGAGAGGGATGAGAAAGAGGGGGGATGGAGGGAAGCAGGGGTGAGTACTCAATATACTTGTAAAACTAGAAAAATAAAATAATAATTAAAATAAATAAATAAATAATAAACATGAAAAAGAAAGAATGTCTGAGAGAAGAACCCATCCAGGTTCATTCTGCTTGGGGATATTTGTGGTCAAGCTACTTATGCATCAAGTACAGTCACACCCTCTGTTGAACAGGAAGTATACAAGGGAAGTGCTGAAGAGGGGTGTCATAGTTGGACACAGGTATCAACTTAACAGTTGCGAGTTTGAGCTCTGGGCACATTTGTAGAGAATTACTAGTTGAGTTGAGTCCAGAATGAACCTGAAGGAGATTGTCTAGCTGATGGGAAGGCCCAGCCTATGGTGGGTGGGATTAGACCTGGAATAAATCACAGAGAGCTGGTTGAGGAAGTTGGCATCCTTCTGTACAGTTAGCTAGACATGCTGGTCTGGCAAGTAAGGATTGTCCGTTTTTCAGCTGTTATGTGATGATGTTGTGGTCAGTTCTTTGGCCTTAGTGTTAGTGCATGCTCCCCATCAAGCTGGATTGAGAACTGTAACCAGTAATCGTAAGAGAATAATAAAATTCCTTCTTCCATTTTATGGTCATTTATCAGCAACCATTTAGGCGGACTGCAACAAGGATAAGGCAGACAAAGTTATGTTACCTCCTAGCATATGTTTCGTAGCAACTAACTGGAGATAGAATTTAGCAGTCAGACCTCCAGACAGCCAGAACCATCTGCAGATACTTATTCCAGCTGGTGCAAAGTTGGTTCTACAGCACAAAAGGATATTCCAAAATGAAGCACAGCAACAATAGAAACTAAGCAGACATATGTCAGTGAAAATGGAAAGATGGGAGACTCTGAAGGCGCCTGGGCAACTACCAAAGGAGGGGTTTCATTTCTAATACACTGTTAAGTGAGAATCAAAGAGCAAGTTAAGAAAAATGCTTCAACTATAGCTTTGTAATGTTTTGGACACCCATAATTATAAATAATTATTACAACGATGTAATGCTCAGTATATACAAGTTATAGTTATTTTTCTTATAATTTTTTTTTGTGTGTGTATGTGTGTGTGTGTGTGTGTGTGTGTATCAGACAGCTCTATGTATCCCTGTGGAGGTCCAAGGGTGACTTCGGGAATCATCCTGGATTGCTTCTCCCTCCTTTTTGCATAGGATCCAGTATCCTAACTCAGATCCTTCTGTTTGTGAGCCATCTTTCCAGTCCCATACCAGATATAGTTCTAACATTCATCATTGTTACTCTATTAAAATTCTGTGTTATTTTTGTTATTATCATTTTCTAAACAAGGAAGCTAAAGCAGAAGGGAGGGCAGGAAAGTGAAGAAAGAAAGAAAGAAGAGATCAGGAAAGAGGGGAGAGAAAGGATGGACGAAAAGAGGGAAAGAAGAAAGAAAAGGAAAAAGCAAAAGAAGGGAGGGAGTTAAAGAAGGAGGAGGAAGAAGAGAAACATGAAAAGAAGAAGGGAGGTGAGAAGTTAAAACTCAAAGCAAAAAGATGACATACATATACATTTTTCTATTCCCCGTCTGCTATCATTTTTCTTGTCAGTCATAATATGATGTCCTTGTAGCTTAGGCTTTTTTATTCAAAAGCCCTAGTATTTTTTTCTAGGCTCTGCATATAATTTACTTTGGAATATTTTTAAAAATCCCTCAGTAGGTATCCCTTTCTATTTCACACCAAATAAGGGAATCAAATGAAATATTTAAAGGTCCTTGGGGTGAAGCCATTATCTCACCACATAGGACTATTTAATTGCCACATTTATAGACTACTGCTGAAAAAAAAATCCAAAAAAGTTTAAACTTTCTTTTTAAAAGAAGCTACAAGCCTTTGTGTGGAACAGAAATAATGCAATTATGCAAACTTGTTCTCCATCAGTGAAAAATTCTAGCTTAAGACTTTCTGGTTTCCATGTGAAAGCATTCATTGATGAAGATGTTCTTTAATCCTAAATAAAAACTCAAAATTGCTCACAGTTCTATCTTCATATAATTTACTTCTTTTAATATCCACAATTCCACAAGATTGTCCAAGTTATTAGATATACTAATATGAGCACAATTGTCAACTCACTTAGCAAATATTGGGATATATTGGGAATAGTCAGTAACTAGTCCATTACCAAAATTACGGAGAGGTGGGGGTGGAGACTCAATGACAGAAACACATGCCTACTAATGTAAACCATTGACACTACACAGGATCAAATGCCTCCATACTAACCATAAACACCTGATAATTACCCTCCGTCTAAATACCTCTCATTTTATCTTCAGATAAAAAAAGATCTCAACACCTAAACAAGATAATCAAGTGCAATGGAACAGCAATAAAATAGACAAAACCACAGTGTAGAGTATTGGTGATCCTAAAATACTCAGTCAAAATCTGGCCATCCAAACCCCTTCCCATCCTAAAACTTAGAAAATCTTGTGGCAGTAATACTGCAAGAGCCTTAAAGGTGGGGAGATCTACTGCTGGCCAGGTCATTCCATTCAAGATAAGACTGCTGCATCCAGGAACTTACTGCAATGAGAGTTACCCGTGCCAGACCTGCACAATGACTAACATATCAACATTCCCCCATAGACCAGCAGAACTCAGGAGAAATAATTATATGCAGCGGGAACCTTGGGGATCAGGGCGAGGCAGGTGAAGGTAAGTATCCCTATCAGTAGGTCTACCCAAGGAAGGGCCACTTAATCTGCCACAGATGCCACTAGAGCAGACAACCCGAAGGGAACCCTGGGGCCACACAAGCAGACAGACAGGAGTGTGGAAAGAAGAAGGATGGATTGATAAAGGGCAGAGAAGGGAAGAGAAAGGGAGGAGAGAAGGGAAAATAGGGGACAAGGACCATCATTCACTATGTTTGTAAAACTAGAAAAAGAAATTAGGAAGGAGTATAAGTTCCTTAGTGATTCTGGTCATGGTTTCAGCTGATTAAAGCAAGTACTGAGGTCACAAAACATGTGGAAGTCAAAGGGTAGTTTTACTCAGGTGTTCACAAACCAGGAAACACTTTTATATTCATTTCCTAGTGCTAATTTTCCTTTACATTTGTTCCAAGACTCATTCTTATTCTTTACATTTATATTTTGCTCATTAAGAACACATGGCACTTTTTTTTCTCTTTCCACTCTCTCCCTGAGCAAACTCATGTCACTCTCACTTATTTACACATCCCACTTTTATCAGCTTCTGGCCACATTTGTAAGCAAACTGGTATTTGTTATTGAGTACCTAGTGAATAGCTCAGACTGAATGCATTCCTACACATAATATACTATAGTCAGTAGCATTCCTACACATAATAACACTACATTCAGATGGACTGCATGTATGATCCAGTAAGAATCTCAGAGTTGTAAATTCCTATCTCCTAGTGACACTGTACTATCATAATACAGTGCATTATTAATAAATATAAGAAACTGCTATGAAACAAGCTTACTGTCCTGCCAGGTCAGTAAACATATTATACATAAATGAAATACACAATATAATACACGATGATCATGAATATCATTCCTTTGTTTATACTGCATTTTCGTTGCTATTTTAAAAAGTTCTTTTACCTATAAAACAAGTCTGCTATAAAACAGAAAGCCATGTTATGCCGGCAGCAACCTACTACATCATGTGTTTTGAATCTCTGGTTCATAACATTTCTACTTGTGCTTCATTTAACCTTCCATTAGTTGTTTTGTTCATCATGATGCTTATAACAATTGTGTAGACAACACAACCCTGGAATGTAGCAAGGCACAATATGTGGATGTGTGCAAGTGTTCTCTGCACTAATCACATGATGAAATCACTCAAAGGTGCTGCTTCCAAAGAGTATCTCAGCCACTGGGCAACATGTCACCGCAACCTGATTTCCCTCTAGAGGAGGTATCAGCACAACTTGTCACCCAGCGTCTCCATCAAAGATGTTTGGAGACATTTGATTATTTGTTCTGCTCATCCCCATACCCAAAACGTTGCTTGTTTTGTCAGTTTCACGCATAAGTATATTCCAGAGTTCACTTCCATCACGTCTTAGTGTTGCTCTTACTCCCCAATCTCTACTATGATATATTCTACAAAGGAGTAGTTGGAATAAGCTTCTCTCTCTCTCTCTCTTTCTGTGTGTGTGTGTGTGTGTGTGTGTGTGTGTGTGTGTGTGTGTGTGTGTGTGTGAAAGCATATGCACAGAAAAACACTTGAGTGCATGTATGTCAATGGAGGCTCAAGGATGATGTCAAGAAACATCCTGGATGTTTTTCTCCAGGTTGGGGTTTCCCAAGTTCCAGCTTCTAGGGCTGGAGTTACAGGCCAAATCCATCCTGCATCTTTTACATGGGATCTGGGGAACCAAACTCAGGTCCTTTTGCTTGCAAGGTAAACGTTTTAACCCGTAGACCTTATACCTAGTTCAGAACAAGTGGTTTCAAAACCAAAGAAATCAGATCTTGCCATTTATCATTTTCAAATGCTTCAAAAATCTTTCTCTAAGAAGAAAATGCAAAATCATTTTCCCTGTGTCCCCCACAAACAATAGCATCCTTGCTACCAGTTTCTGTATCTTGCTCATTTCTTCTTTTTCAAGTATTTTTAACCACCACAGTTTATAATGGATCCTTCTTATTTATTTATTTATTTATTTATTTATTTATTTATTTATTTATTTATTTTCCCCCACTCATACAAGCTTAATAGGTACCCCAGTCCTCTCCTTCTCTTTACTCTCCCCTTCTCCCTCTGTCTTCCCATTCCCCCCTCCCATCTCCTAGAGCATCCCCTTGTGTGAATGCCAAATCTCCCTCTGAGTCCTCCACTCTAGTGAGGTGTAAGGACTTGGTGGCATAGTCCAGAGACCTTTCTTGGGCTCCCCTTTAGTATAGGAACACTATTATGACTGTTAATCCCTTGCCTCTAGGGATCCTAGTGCCTGTGATCCATGCTAGACTTTGGAAGGTTGTTGACATGTCAGTCATTGCTCAGGTCATGCAAAGTCCGATTATGGCCACTGCAGCCCTAACTTGTGTGGAGTATCTTGCATATCGTTGGTCTTCCCCATCTTTAGGCTCTTACAATCTTCCCACCTTCTCTTCCACAAGTTTCTCTGAGCTTTAGGATGGGGAAAGATTTAGCTGGTCTGGTTCCAGATGATTAATGTAAGGTCTTTGGTGTTCTGAATTATGGTTTCTTGTTGTTTTCAGTTTTGCTGTTCCTACATGGCCCTTGGCTCCATCCTGATTGGCATTGGAGATCACCTCCTTACCAAAGATAAAAGGCTGTTTAAATGAAGATCTTACTATAAGAGTAGATTCAAAGTAGATGGAACAGGAGTAGGAGACCGCAATGAGGGGTCCCTATAATGGATCCATCTGTTATTCACTGAACTTCGCCTTTCCTCAGCTCTTCATTTCTGTGAGCTGTCTGAAGTTCATGGACAATCATTACAATCATTCATTTGCATATATCTTCAACCATTTCAGTCCCATTTTATGTCTTAATCCTTACTTAGCAAACTTCTCACTTTAGGTAAATCTGCTTCACCAGTGTGTTATGCATTTAGACAAATGAACGGGATCAGACCCAATCTTTGGCATTGCTATACAACTTCCTATTCTCCAAAGGTGTTGAGTTATACTCATGGCTATCCTGAGACATTTAAAGCTATGAGTCTCAGATTAAGTGCACAGGCCACGGGTTGGACACATTTGAGCCAAGTGCACACATGCACATACTGGTAGTTGCTCTAGAATCAATAGTACTAACCAATAGCCCTTTGTGTTCCCCCTGAACTGTCTGACTTTTCCGCTCATTTAAATTCTCTGACCTCGTCTTGTTCTGAGAAACAGAAAAATCCATGCAGTAGAAGCAGAATTTTGACTGTGGGATATTTCCTGTTGCCACACTGTTTTGTCCTCTGAGGGCTGAGGAAGCAATTGCTTTCCAGAAGGATGCATATTCTTTAAAAGATGAACTAACTGCAAATAATCAGAAGACATTAGTACTTTATCACATTGCACCACTAATATATGACTTGAGACTAAGTTACAGAAATAATGTGTGTGTGCACGCATGTATGTATGAGAGACAGAAAAAAACAGAAAAAAGTATGTGTGTATGAGAGAGAGAGACATGTGAGAGACATATGTGTGTGGGGGGAGAGAGAAAGACGTGTGTGTGTGTGTGCACATGCGTGTGCATAAGTGTGTGCATGTGTTCAAGCAAAGCACACATGTGGAGGTTCAAAGACAACCTTCTGATATTGTTCCTAACTTTTCCACCTTCTTCAAGACAGGATTTTTTTTCAACCCATGCTGGTCCATGGGCTTCTGGAGAATCTTGTCTCTCTGCCTTCCATTTCCCACAGGCACACAGGGCTAGTGGATGCTCACACCAGCTTTTCCACAGGATCTGGGGATCCGAACTCAAGTTATCAACTTGCATACAAGCACTTTATTCTTCAGTCAGCCCCCATTCCTCTTTATTGTTTCTTAATCTATTTACTTCTCTATTAAGTGAGTAGAACACTTTATGTTCAATCCCAAGCACTACAGATGCTAACAACAAAAGAAAACACACACACAAAGTGAAGAGAATTGAATATGTTTGGGCAACAAAAAAAAAAAAAACACTTCATAAAGTTGCAGTAGTTTTTAATTATACAGTGAGAAATCCTGCACTATTCATCTGATTTATTAGGCAGTGAACATAAATTACATTTGTGAAGTATTTACTGTACTTAGGGGAAACTACTGTTATCATACACAAAAAGCAGAGCACAAATCTGTGGACAGAACAGGCTGTGGCTGCAGATGAGAGGTACAGTTCCTGTCTTAAAAGTGCAAAGCCCTGGATTCAATGGGTTTAGTCCTCAGCACCACACGAAATAATTACATTAGAAATTAACATATACGATTTTCAGTTCTCAACACCACACTCACAAAAAATAAATAATTAGTCAGGTTAGAGAGATGACACAAAGGTTTTAGACCTTTGCCTTGAAAATAAAAGGACCTGAGTTCGGATCCCCAGATCCCATGTAAAAACACTGGAAGTGGCAACAGCTTGCACCCTCAGCCCTGGAAGGCTGGGAAAACCCAGAGAAAATCAATAAGGAAGGAAATTAATCCAGTATAATTCCTGAAATCACCCTAGAGCATCCATGAGTACATGCACTCAAGGGCTTTCTACACACACACCACATACACCACACACACACCACGTACACCACACACACACCATGTACATACACTAAACACACATACAAACACACACACACACACAAATAAAAAATATTGAAAAAGAAATAATTGGTCAATCATGATTTTTAAGGCTAAAAATAACAGGAGAAATAATAGTTGGAAGATAAGCCATGGTTTAACATTCTTTTTGGCACCCACATGGTAGCTAGTTGGGTCTGTCACTGGAACATTTTCTGTAGATGTGACAGAATTCTAGCAGGACACTTTCCCCCCACAGCACCCTTCTTTTGTGGTATAGCCTGTTGGTCCCATCAGCCACCCAAAATTGAATGAAATCAAGCTGAGTATGAGCTAAGACCCTTCATAGACTTCAGTGACCTCTCCTAAGTGCCTTATGGCTTAACAGTCATGCGGTCATAAGTATAACTGCCCACCCCAACATTCCATTTACTCTTAAGTCCTGCTTCCCTTCTCTACTAGAAGGTCTTTCAACATCACTTCACGGTCCTTCCCGTGTCATTCCTGCCTGCATTTTTTCCAACAGCACAGTAGTGTGCCATTATTTCTCCCATTAAACTAAAATATAGCTTGATCTTATAGACTTCATTACTGCCTGCTCCATTTCTGGGCTTCTTTCTATGACAAAAATGCCTTCTGAAAAGTGCTCTGTTTTGACTCTTCTTCCTTTTACCGTTCAAGCCCATCTTTTTACCCATGATTCACACAAACTGCTCTCCTTACACTCACGTTACCTGCAAGTTATTAGAACTGACACTCACTGCCTCACTTATTTTCACTTGACTTCCATCAGCAGTGGAGAGCACTTTTTGGTCCTTCCTTGTTAGCATTTCATTTGCTTCCTGTCTGGCAAGCCACCATCAAATGATGGTCCCCTTATCTCCCTGGCTACTTTCCCACTCTTCACTCTTCCATCTTCTCCCCAACCTATTAATTGATGCGCCCTGGGGATGATCCTTCAGGCCATTCCTCTTCTCATTCTACACTCACTCTTGTGATGACCTCATCCAAAATTGTGGTTTTATACATCATCTGTTTGCTGACAATTCCCAAATTTATTACCCTTACCAGGATAGCTCCCCTGAACTCCAGACTTATCCACCCAAATACCTACTCTATAACTTCATTGGTTTTAAAGTCTCGATGCCAAACCTAAGTGTCTCCCCTTCCCTCCTAGTCTTTCCCTAATGTCTTCCCCATTTCCTTACATATGGACTCCCTCCTCCAAACGCCTGCACTTAAATTTCTCTTCCCATTAAAACACACATCCCATCTGTCAGCACAAACACTGCTGTGAGTCTAGAATAATCTAGACTTCCTATTCCTCCAACAGCAGCTGTCATCTTCTATATAGATTACTGACATGGCATCCTAACAGGTCTCAATACCCTTAATGTCTGTTCCTGGACAGTTTTTTCTTGGTGAAATATAAATGATCCTAATAAACCCTTCAATAACTTCCCATTTCAGTGTAAGGAAAACCCAAGTCCTTCAGAGGAACTTCAAGACTACAGAGGATCTGGTACTCTCTTGGCTGTTGTATGCTTATCAGATATCTACCTTGTCCACTCAGCTCCAATGCACAAGTCCTACTGTTGCTCAGACACTTGAGATGCAGAAGCATATCCCACTGAAATATTACATATCACTACTTAAAATTATAAAGTCCTTCAAAAATCAATAGGGAAGCCAGCCAATAAACCTATAGGTTGGAAGACAGTACATCAAGGTACTCTGTAAGTAGATGTTATTATACACATAAATGGGCATTTACAGTGGAAACCTTTTGGTCTAAAGCTGGATGAGTGAGGAAATGCACATATCAGTGGGGTGGCCAGAAGGAGGTAACTTGATATACTACAGAGGCCTAAGCACCCACAGGAGTAGACAGGTCAGAGTAAACCCTGGGGTCCATAGAAGCACACAGGAGAAGGGTGGGAGAGAGTAGGAGAGAATGGTGAAGGGAAGGGAAGGGATGGAGGGGAGAAAGGAGAGAGAGAAGCTTGGATGAACACTCAATATGCTTGTAAACGTAGAAAAATAAATAAAAGAAAAAGGAAAAATACTAAAAATATATAAAGTCCTTCCACAACCAAAGCTATCTACATCTCTCCTCTGTGCCATTTTGCTCCATAGCACATATAAAATTTGTGTCATCTCCGAGTGAATGGTCTCTGGACTGCATGTGTGTGGGATGTGTGTGTGTGTGTGTGTGTGTGCATGTGTGTGTGCATGTGTGTGCATGTGCATGCATGTGTGCGTGTGTGTGTGTGTGTGTCTCCAGTAATGTAGGCTGAAGAATACCTAGCTAATGGGATTCAATGGCCTAGCTAATATATTAAATGTGAGATCTGGGAGATACTTTTTATTATTAACAGCTACCACTATTTTTACTGAAGGGAATATCTTATGAGACTTTAAATGACTTACTTCAGTTCATCCAGCTGATAAAGGAGTCTGAACAGGAAGTTAACTCAAAGATTTAATGATCTTAAATGCTCTTATACACACAATCACACTGGTAGGGTGTGCTGTCCTTGAGTCATATTGATCACATGACATAATTCTATAAAAAATCATTTCCTTAGGAACAAGACAGAGGTAGGGAAATACCTATATCAGTGAGCTACCCAAGGAAGGGCCTCTTGGTCTGCCACAGAGGCCTGAATCCCCATGAGAAGAGATGATACAGAGGGAACCCAAGGAACCATAGAACCAAAGGACAGGAGAATAGAAGGGAGTGACTAGACCCATGTAGGGAGGGGAGGGAGAGTGGGATGGGATGAGAGTTGGGGGAAAGGGAGGGAAAAAAGAGGGGGGGGAACTAGGGAGCATGTATATGAAAATATAAATTTAATAAATTTATTTTTAAAATAATTCCCTTTTACAGTATACTAAGTGTTCAATAGTTGTTTTAACAAAGACTTTTTAAAACATTCATTATATCACAGTATGCATTTTTGTAATTACAGCCTCAAAATTTCATCCTTCCTAAAGAGAACACTGGCTTATACCTTCAATATGATGCATATTTACTTTAAATTTCATTTTCCTAAGTATATTCCCTTATACTGACATTTATCTTTCATAATCAACCAAGGTCCAACAGTAAACATAGACTCATGCTATGTGAAAAAGAACTGAATAATATATTCATACATTTATTCAGACTTTATTTAGGAAATACCTAAAGATATTTCGAGATGTATCCCCTAAATATCCAAAGTCTTCAGTTCCCTTAACCCACCACCAGACATTGTTTTCTGCTCTGCATCAGGGAGGCCGAGGTGGGGAATCTCGCTTATCTGAACTGCTTCAAGCCACCTTGAAGGGAATCAGTATCATGTTCCTTCTGGTCAGATCCTTTGCCTTCTGCCTCACACTTGGCATCCGTCCCCCAGCATTTGGCTAGCACTGGCATATCCTGGACTATAATTGCCCAGACAAAAACGTTCCATCTTCTAGAAAATGAGCTTTTAAAACATTGGGAATTCCACAGCCTGGAATAAATTACCACTTTGCAGGTACCACGCCCCCCATCGAAGCTCATGTGTGTCTGCTGAGGCTGAAAAGTCCCAACCTAAAATTTTGTGCCATCACTGGAGAAATCTGAGCGTTCACCAGAGCCTCTTTCTCTGATGTCAACAGTGAATCCTTCCCACGTGTACATTACACGCAAATATCTCCACATCAAGTTAAATGCTGCATTGTTAGCCTATCATGCATCGTCATGTGGCAGATGGTTCAAAAGCTACTTTAGAGCTCCTTACAATGCAAAGGAGTAACAGCCCAGGAAAAGGGAATAGAAAATGCAAAATATAAATCTGTTCTCCTTCCTGGATGAAGTATTAAGAGTATTAAGGGGAAAGGAAGAAAAAAAGATGAATATAGTTTAAACTAAGTCCAACCCAACAATTTTAATGTTGCTGTGGCATAAGATGCTGTAGTAGCATCTTATGGTTTCTCTGGTTTCTCTCCAGGAATGCTAGACACTGATAGCCTCTGGTCACAGTAATGATGAAATCTACTTTTCTTGTTCCTGGCATATTTTTTGTGAGTGTCTACACTAAAGCATATCTCTGCTTCCTTCCACTGACTCATTAGGTTTCTCTAAAAGGCGTCTGAGATTCACATCCACTTTGGTGGTCATTATTTTGGGGCAGTACTGGGGATTGAACCTGGAGTTTTACAAATGCTGGGCACGTGTCCTTCCACTGACCTACAGCCCCAGTACTAAACCATCCATAGGTAAATGGAGCTTTTTCCCATCTGCTTTGCCACATGAACTTAGAGCTACCTCAACAGCTAAAGCTCCCTTGGCTCACCTAGTGCTCCCATCCACACCAGAAGCTCCTTTCAAAGTTCATTTGCATCACTTGGTTCTCCAATGCAGGTGGGCATTGCACTAGAAGCTGTTTTCTTTCCAGAGTTCTAATACGAGATATGACCAGCCTCACATCTTTTCCTAAGGGCTTTTCACAACATAGTACGTGTGGAAAAGAAAATCAAGACACACAAACCTGGCAAGTACATACTTTCACTTCCCCCTGTGAGGCCTGTGGCTTCAAAGAAAGTGATCTGATAGGAAAGGAAGTCCTCGTACTACGTGATGCTATTTTGCATGTCAGAAACTTCATGATTTTATATTCTTGATGCTTGCCTTCCTAATATAAATCCTAATCTCCTGTAGAAGAATCTGGGGAAAATTAGGATAAAATCCATGAAATCAGAGTAGAAAAAAGTGTAAAGGCATTAGTAATTCTTAAAACATTTCAAATGTAAACATAATTTCAAAGATAAAACATTCAAAATATCTAGTATGTGACCTTAGAAAATATGAAAGTTTTAGAGAGTAAAAAATTTATACAGTATTTTCATAGAAATGCAATAAACCCAGAGATTTTTTGAGCTTTCTGAGAGTTACTTAAATTTTAAAACTCAGCATTACTTTCCTGTCTCATATTCAGCATTTTTTCTAATGATAGATTGAATTTAAAATTCCTTTATAAATTCCTTCCTGGCCTTTTTTTTTTATTTTTTTTTATTTCCACTCATACAAACTTAACAGGTACACCGGTCCCCCCCTCCCTCCAACCTCCTATCCCCCTGTGCCCCTTCCCCTCTCCCTCCCCTCCCCATCCCCCAGTGCCTCCCCCTCCCATCCCCGGAGCATCCTTTAATGTGCATGCAAAGCTCTCCTCTGGGTCCTCCTCTCCAATGAGGTGCAAGGACCCAGTGGCATTTCCCAGAACTCTTTCCTGTGTTCCCGTTAAGTATAGGAACACTACTGAGGCTGTCAATCCCTTGCTTCCAAGGATCCTAATGCCTTTAGCAAATGCTAGACGTTGTGGGGCATGTACAGGGCATGTAAAGTCCAAATATGATTGCTTCGGCCCTAACTTGTGTGGAGTATCTTGCATATCATTGCTCCTCACATCCTTGTGCTCTTACAATCTTACCACCCCCTCTTCCACAAATTTCCCTTAGCTTCAGGATGGGAGAGGTTAGGCTGGCCTTCCTGGCCTTTCTTTATCCACTTAGAAAGTTACTATTCTGTCTCTGAGAACTACTCGACACCAATCACTCCACTTGAGATACCCAGCACCTGAAAAGTAGATGCTATGCACCAGCTACCACATACACCCCCAGAAACTCAACCATCCCCAAGACTCATCCTCTGCAGAACTACTGGCCATTTGCCTAGAGACATCAGGGCTAGTTGGCATGCTTTGTACTTCTCTACCATACACTAGGCTTAGTGATACCTTGGTTTCTAGAAATGTAATCTGTGTCTCTGGTACCAAGGGAATTAACTCAAACAGCTTTATGGAAGTCGCAACAGCCAGACCTGCCCCTATGAAAAACTGGGGAAAATTTCAGCCATTCATTCCAGCCTCTGTGTGCTCAGCTCCCACCAGCTTTGGTCTAAGGATTCTTAAGCAATTGGCTGTGAGGAGAAAGGATCCTATGTAAATACCCATGTTGTTTTTTCTATTTCCTTCTTCCAAGTACATTGGAAAGGACAGGATTTCACACAGGAAACACTTAATGATAATATTTGGAGGAAACCTGCTGACTTTGTAAGACAGGGTTGGCCAAAATTCAGGGCAGAAATACCCAGGGAAGTAAAAACCCTACTAGAATTACCAAGATGAGGTTTCTGAAAGTAATAGAACTCTTTGTAAAGGACAAAGCAAGATACAGAGGGAAAGAGAAACATCAGCAGTCACAGGCAGCCCACCGGCACAGGACCTGGTGTTCCTGAATTAGCTGGAATGTGACTTTGCAACGGATGGAAGGACTGGGGGCTTTCAGACCAGAAGAAAAGGAGACAGAAAGAAGAGAGGAAGAAGTAAAAAGAGGAAAGAGATGAAGACAGGAAAAAATAACTCCAGAAAGAAATTGAGCCAAAATAGATACCATGCTGTAGAGTCGTGATGATAGAATTCTAGATGGAAATGCTTACTAAAGCCCTAGAGACGGTTCTGCCAAGAGTCATTACCATTTATTGATAATTATAAAGTGCTGAGAACACGGAATACAAACATCACTTCTTTTGTTTCACAAGGGCATTTGTACTAAAGAAGAATTTCTCTCTATTTCTTCCTAAAGGAATATAAAGAGAAATGTGTCTTTTGCCCATGGAACTCACTAGAGAACGAGTTCCAATTAGCCAATATGGAAACGTAGAAGGACATGTTAATTGCCTAGACTGTTATACTTTGTTGTTGTTGCCTTTGGTGTTTTCTTTGGTTTGGTTTAGCTTGGCTTCTAGTCTTAAATTTCAACACTCTTGCCTTGAACTCATGTAACCCAGGTTGGCCTTGGTCTCACTAGTTTCCTGATCCAGTTTCCCAAGAGCTAGGAACATGTGCCACACCTGAATAAACTGCTAATCATTTAAACTTTGCAAAAGACATCAAAACTCTTCTTACGGGCTTAAAAAAAAAAAGCTAAACAGAAACCTGAGGTCCTATCTCATGTGGTTTGGACATGAAATTTTCATATATCAGTGGCGTGAGATTTGATTAAGGATATGTCCAGAGGGTGGGTGGAAGAATACCTACTGTCTTTCCAATCTCATCTGCACAAGCACAAGGGTCAAGCACAAGGCTGATAGCGGGAAGATGCTGAAGCAGTTCTTGATGGAGCCCGTGAGCCAGGGGAAAGAACATGAAACATGCTGATAAGTCATGAAAGTCCATGAAGATATATCCACAGTGGTTTGAGAGCAAACAGCTGGAGCACCTATTCTGTGGACTGTAAAGAGTAGTTAGTTATAAAGGGAAGGAGAGCTTCGAAGCAAACAAGGACATGAGAACTAGAAGCAAAATACAGGAATATCAAACTTTTGCTTTGCCGTTCTTCAGGACTGAGAGAGAAGAGGAGAATGGATTTAGAGTGACCTTGTGTGTCCCCAATAGACCTGTGACCCAACACTTGAAACTGGCACAAGGCCCAGGCTCCCAGCTGACAGGTGTGTGTCCAGACAGGCAGAGGAAGGGCAGATCTCTGTGAGATTGCACACGTCTCACTGCTGCTTCCCTTTCCCTAATGTGGATTTCAGATGTTCAGTCAGTGCCTGTAGTAACGCCTTACCAGGAGAACTCATTACACTGGGGATTTCAGATGTTCAGTCAGTGCCTGTAGTAACGCCTTACCAGGAGAACTCATTACACTGGTGACTGCTGGTCACATAGCCAGGATGTGACCTCAGAAGCTTCTGAAAACCAAAGGAGGATTCCCCAGAGACCTACTTGAATCACTGGACAGCTTCAAGTTCAATTTCACCAGTGAGCATTTCAGTTTTGCTAAACATAAACACCTTGGGCCTATTCTATTTAATCTAGTTAGGGAGTGTCTGAGATAACCCTACATAAAGACAGGCACTCCTTTATCCTTCTGGAGAAGTATCAAGTCCCTTATATGGATGCTGTGGCTGCAATAAAGGGACAGAAATGGGGGAGTTGGATGTGACTCACTGGTGGAACACCTGCTTAGCTAGCATTTGTAAGACCCTGGATTTAGTAACTAGCATTTAATAAAAGAAAGAAAAAGGTGAAAAATATCATTATATCCGAGGATTGTAGACTTGTACTTTGCATATAAAATGTCTATTCTTCTTGAAAACACCATAGTTTTTATAATTGTTTTTTCATTTAGCATCATTCTGTGTGAATGGACTGTCACTAACCACTACAGTATAAAAGGAATGGGGCCAAGGAGATAGTTCAGCATAAGGCAACTGCTCACAAAATTGTTCATTCTCTGGAGGCCCATACAGCGGAAGGAAAGAAGTGACTTCCAAAGCTTATCCTCTGACATTCACCCATAACACCATGGCATGTAGATATTCTCTCTCTCTCTCTCTCTCTCTCTCTCTCTCTCTCTCTCTCTCATACACACACACACACACACACACACACACACACACACACACAATACATATTTCTTTATTTTCATCTGTGTGTGTGTGTGTGTGCGCGCGTGCGCGCTCATACACACGTGCGTGTAAAAGATGGCACTGTACATCTCTGTGCAGGCCCAAGGATGACTTCAGGAGTCATCCTGGATTGTTTTGCTCTGGGATTTCCTAGGCTCTACTTTCCAGAGCTGGAAGTACAGGCTACCACCATTTCTGCCTGGTGTTTTTGCATGGGATCCAGGATCCAAACTTAGGTCCTTCTGTTTATGAGGCACAATCTTAACCATCTCTCCAGCCCTTGAAAAAAATACTTTTTAAAAATAAAAATAATGTGAATCAGGAAACAGGAGTTCCTGCTTTCTATCCAGGGAGCAGGAAGAAGGAGATACTGTTTTGCACATAGTTTCATCAGTCACATGTTATGAAATGTCATTCAATGATTTCATACCTGGTAATTCTTGCTAATACATACTCCCTTGATAGGACATAGGCATTCATCATTTAGAGGGAGGACAGAACCCAGAACCAAAGGAGAGCTGTCATCTTTAGATTTATAAAGGAGCTCTATCAGTCCAACTCAGAGATAAAGCTTTCACTTGGGAGAGCCCAGTATTGTCTGAAGAAGAACTTGCATAGTCAAAAATGACAAGGTGAAAGACAGAGTCTGTAAAAGATGGCCACTGCATATTTACAGATGCTAGATAAGACAAACTATCATTTCAACAACCCACCAGAAGGAGGAAACGGGGGTCTCTACTGCTAGGGGGAAGGGAGAACGGGCTGAGACATTAGCTTAAGGCCTCTTGCCGTCCTCCAATTTAGATTAAAACTTCTGAGAGGATGCAGACACACAGATAGATTTGTGACTCTCAGGCCAGGAAATTCGATTACTCCTAGCCCTGTACTAAATACCAAAGCAGGGGAAAAATAGAAAGGCAGGAAGATGAAGGCACAGGATCACTTATCATCCTCTGTTTAAATCCTGATTCTTGCAAGAGATCATTATCAATCTCCTTCTCTCTTCTCTGCTCAGAAATACTGGTTTCTGGGAAACCAAATCCCAATCTCTAGATATTTAAGGCTCAACTCACATTAGTCATGCAAAGTATAATTGACATGTCAGGATTATACAATTAATTTGATTTTGTATATGATCTAATTATCTTTTTACTTAGTCTGTTAACCTCTTTAAGTACCTCTATCTGAAGGTACTTAACCTAGAACTTCACTTCCATTCTCTTTCTACTTTGTTCTTCTTCCTCAAGAGGAGGGATGTGCCTTACTTGACTCTTGAGCTAGTGAGAGGACAATTCCCTACCTCTGATCTTTTCTCTAGGAACTGCCTCTGGAGCAATTTCGGATTCTCTGTATAATGACGTATACTTTGTAAGACGTGTATAGTTTCATGTGAATATTCTCCCTGGAGTATATTCTGGAGAGCCAGAAACATGGTCATAGTTTTTTGATGATTACTGTACTTTGGTTATTCTGCATCATTTACACCTTGACATTGCTGATTCTTAATGGTCTTTATATACAGAAACGACCTGGTATTACAAATGTAAATATTCACTTGCTTATTTCAAAAGGACTATTGCACTTGAATTACATTGACTAGCTGACTGGATGCTTAATGATACTACACATTTAATGACAAACCAAGTGGTGATAAAAGTTGAGTGCTCCTTCATGTCTGCTTGGGAGCACAAAGTAATAGAGCCCATATAAAATGAGTGAGCAAGCAGTTTTTAACTTTGATGTTATTCCCACCACCATCAGCCCTTTTTCAGAGTTGAATCCCTAGGCTGCATACTATGACTAGTTTCTTATTTAGCCAAAAGCATCAGCTGTCCATGAATTAGCATCTGATGAGCAAGGGAAAGTTGCAGAAATATTAGCATTGAACTGATACTTAGTGCCTCAGATCTTCAGTGGCACAGGAATACCTGAAAAACCATTGTTGTTTGTTCTAGGAAATAAGCACTTGCTGGGGTACTCTTAACCTGTCTGTCAAGAAACACTTAAAGAGATATATACCATCTCAAAATTCCCTACTGAGATTAGCAGAAGGAAGTGTGGACAAACAGGCCAGAGCAGTGCATGCTGCGTTGCAATTCAGGAAAACATCACCTTACTGAATGTCATTTAGAGCTATGCTGTCAACCAGTCAAGAGGTTCAAACATGTTTGCCCTTCCACACAGTTCAGTGTGAGATGTCCAGACCATAAAGTGGAAGGCGAGTGATAGAAGCCGCAGGCTTCTTAAAGCAGATATTACACAAAAGTCATGGGGATGTCTGACTCCATGTCTCAATTTTTCTCCGAAAGATGAGAGAACCTGACATGGTGTTTCTCTTGCTCTGCCCATCTCACAATGAACAGATTCAAAGAACCCCTTAATTCAACTTCCAAATATCATGTAGAATGAATATCTAGTTAGCCCCAAAATGAAAGGAATAGGACCAGGAGCAAGTTAATTCCTTAATTCACAACCTCTTCATACCGAAGGCTCAATTTGCATTGACTATGTAAAGTACTACTGACCTATCAGGTTGGGTTAATTAATTTGATCTTTCTAGTGTTGCAGTCACTCTGCATGTTGTTGTTAATCCCATGACCAAATGACTTATAAGGGAACAAGAGTTTTTTTTTTTTTATTTTGGCTCTCAGTAGTCTGGTTACAGTTCCTTATCCAGATTTGCAGGAAAATCCACAACACCAAGGGTCAAGGGAACTGGCCACACCAAATCCATGCATCCACAGGACTGCTGAGATATGGAAGACCCCTACTTGACAGAGCAGCATGTCTGGCCAAGAGTACCAAAGGATGTCAGTTTCCCTAATCAGCTCCCTCTGTCTTTTTCATCTGAGCAGGAACTAGTCCCACCCACCATGGACTGGGCCTTCGCCATCAACTAGATGATCCCCTGCAGTCTCCCTTGGGGTTTAATTCAATTTTCTACAATTGTGCTCAGAGCTCAAATGCTCAACCATCATGGTGACACTGGTATCTATGACAGTAGGCAACCAAATTAATTTTTTCTTTAGTCTATTAAACTCCCCCAGACAAAGTTAATTTAATGTCAAAAGCTATGTCTAAGGCTGTGGAGATGTCTCAGTGGGTACAATTTTGCTGTACAAGCTTGAAGATCCAAGTGTGGATGCCCAGCATGTACATAAAGTCTGGAGTTGAGGATGGAGACAGAAGAGTCCAAGGGGGCTTGAGGGTCAGCCTGTCTAGTTGATGCATAGAGTTTCAGGCTCATTGAGAGACTCTGTAACAAGAAAACTAAGGTGCAGAGTAATTGAGAAATGATTTCTAAATGATTCCGGTATCCACATGAGTCCTCACAGAAGAGCACACATATCCACATCCACCATTCATACAAACAAACAACCAAAAATAAGCTGTGTCTACACATATGAGACCACTATACTGCTACCCTAATACTAAATCAAACCAAAAGTCAAAAAACTGATTGACTCATAATCTTGATATATTTGCTCAAGTGCTACTCTTGTTGAAGCAAACAGCTGCTTTTATTTTTTTTCTTTCTGCTTTGAAGTTTATGATGTCAACAGCAAACAAGCCCTGGCTTGGAACTACAGGTCCGTAGTTGGTGCGTTAATTGTCCTTTATACAATGTGCTGCCCATGTGACGCCCTCCTGTCTTGGCTTCCTGCCACCACGGCTCTTTCGCTTGTTATTCTTGAGATGTCAGGTTTTGAATCACCCTTTCTGGATCCAAATTTGGACTCACTTGCATTCCCCTTTCCCAGCGGATTTTTCCTGCTTACATCCCTCATAAGAATCAAAAAACTCAATGGAAAGAACTCTGGGCACCTCTTGGCATGCGATATGTGTTCATTACATATTAGCAACTATTACTGCCCACAGCACCAGCACCAGAATCTGGGATGCCTAGTATCGACTGCCAGCCTGATACTCAGGAAGCAGACACCTGAGAGGGATTCTCTCCATGCTAAAGGTTGGTCTCTGGGCATGCCTATGAGGCATCGTCTTAGCCACATTAACTGATAGGGAGAAAGTCATCAAAAAGTATGTAGCAGCATCTCCTGAGTTTGGGATCCTAAATGGAATAGAAGGAGAAAATGAGCTTTGAACAGGCATTCAAGCTCTCTACTTTCTTAAAATTTTATTTATTTATTTATTTGGTGTGTGTGTGTGTGTGTGTGTGTGTGTGTGCGCGCGCGTGTGTGTGCGTGTGTGTGTGTGTGTGTCTCAGAGGGCACTGTGTGTCTGTGGGGGCCCAAGGGTGACTTAGGGAATCATCCTGAATTGTTTTTTCTTCCTTCTTGCTTCTCTCTGGGATTTCCCAGGCTCTGCCCACCAGGCCGGAAGTTTGGCCACCACTGTTTCCACCTGACGTTTTTATGTGGGAGCTACAATCAAAACTCAGGACCTTCTGCTTGCAAGACAGAGTCTTAACCCCTGAGCTGCCTCTCCAGCCCAGGTCCCCTTTCTAATTGTGGGTGCAATGTGACCAGCTGTTTCAAGTTCTGGCTACGCTGACTTTCCTCCCGTACTGGACTCAAACTTGTCTCATTGTTAAGTTTCTCTGAAGAAGAGTGAAGAGGGCCAAGAAAACATAGCTGATGTTCCTTCACATGGCAACATATGGTCAGCAAAATGGACTCCTCACAGCCAATTTTAAGAGAATGTCAAAGGAAGAGAGCACAGAGCAGTAAGATGCTGTCTTTCTTCCTTTGCTTATTGCCATGATCAAAGCAACTTAAGTGAGAAAGAGTTTATTCTGACTCACAATTAGGATAAAATTTGTGAGGAAGGCCCTCTCTTTTCTAATCTGTATGCAGACAGCTTATGCTTCAATTCACTCCCATTTTCAAAACCGGGACACATGAATATTTCCAGTTATATAGGCTGGATATATTCAACAATAAGGCTAGTTCTCCAATCAACTTTACTGGTAAAAATGTTTTGCAGGTTGTGCAAATGTTGTGGCTGACTCCATAGTGACTCCAAACTCCGAGAGGAGGAAGAGTGTGACATGTTGGTCTTCTGGGCTTTTAGCAGAAGCCCACATGCTCCCAAATTCTGTCCTTTGCTCTGCATGTTCAACTCACCTCCTCATATTACATCTCTCATCTAATGACACACCTGCATGTCCATATCTGGCACAGCTCTGTTCAGCACTCCAAACACTAACTGAGTAGTCATATCTGTTCCTGACCCTGATCCTATTGATTCCCAGATGTAAAGCCTTTGCCATTCATGCACCATGTTTCCCAAGTCAATATCTTGTTCTTCTTTTCATCTCTCTTCCAACCTCACAAGTTCAATTCTATCCCTTCTAGGTAAGATTCTTCTAGTTATTCCATTTCCTTTTCTGTGCCCTTATTTTGGCCTCTTTGTCTTTCATACATGACAATCTTCTATGTTTTTACTCTACTGCCAATCTTTCCTCTTAGAACTTCTACAGCACAACAACTTCAATCAGTTAGCATGTCACATGCCCCTGGATGAACTTGGAACTCCTCGAAAGAACAACTTAAGAATTTGACATCTGCCTAGTTCTCCAAGCTAACTTCTAGCTAGAGACCTTCATTGACCTGCCTTATGTCTTAGGCACATGGTATCCTTTCAAAAGTGATAGACTATAATTATATGAATGAAAGGTTGAGGCAAAAAAGTAATATATATGATTAATGGAACTAGGAGAAAGCTCGGTGAATAGAACACTTGCTTGAGTACTCACAAGGACTGGGTTCTATCTCCAGCACCCATGTGTAAAGCACGGCAGATGTACACATCTGTCACCTTAACGCTGAGAGCTGCAGTTGGTGCAGAGAGAGGCAGAGGTGAGCAGATCCCCGGAGCTAACTGGTCAGGCAGTAGAGCCAACTGGTGAGCTCCAGGTTCAGGGAGAGAATCTGTCCCCAAAAATAAGATGGTCCAGTGAAACTGATCACTGGGTAAAGAAGCCTGCACTCAAACCAGGTGATCTGAGTTTGTACCCCATAGTACATATGGAGAAAATTGACTTCTGAAAGTCTGAAGGTTGTCCTCTGACCTCCCCATGTGCATGCAAATAAATAGATAGCTGTCCCCCACAGGCTCATTCACACGTCTGAATCCTTAGCTGGTGTTAATGTTTGGGTAGTTTGTGGCTTTTCCAGAGCTTTACTGAAGAAAAGTGCATGGGGGGGCAGACCTTGAGGCTTGGTGACCAGGTTCAACTTCCTGTTTGCTTCTGCTCTCTCTGCCTCTTAATGACTACAGTGATCTGAACCAGTCTCCTGCTTCTGCCTTCAGCCATGCGTTTTGCTGTGTGATTTCCACCATAATGGACTACATCCCCTTTGAAACTGCAAGCCAAATACATCCCCTGTTCCCTCCTAAGTTGCTTCTGTTGGAGGGTTCTCTCAGAGCAAAATGAGAATAACTGAAACTCTAGGCTCAACGCAGTCTCTCAGCCCCCAACACTGCAGAATCGTGTCCCTCTTTCCACGAATCTGCTGCTGCCCTGATTTCTTCCTTGACTTCTTTCATCCCCCCAAAGTACATTCCACATCACCATGAGGGCACTTACTGCACCTTCTTTGTGTGGCCCCGCCACCTCGCCTATCTGCTCCTTCCACGCACATTAGTCATATGCTAGTTGGGCCTCATGGATCAGTAAATCTCCAACCACTACCAAGATGCTGGCATGCAGAAGGTGCTCAATAATTGCTTATTAAACAACAGATGCTGCTTACACCCTCTTAGACATTGTGATTAAGAGGAGATGGATGAGCGAGGTAGGACAAAAGGGATATAGAACAAGGTGAAAGGTATGTGCTTACTTTGAAAGCTCACTGCTCAAGTGGGTTGCAAAATCAAATGGAAAAGAGTAGGTATTTCAATGTTGACAATCATTTCTCAATGCACATTTTAAATCAGTAAATATTTTTGAATGATTTTATTCTTTATGGGAAATCCAAAGGAAAGTCAATACTTCCTTTGACACACATTACTTCAGAAGATGTATATTCCAAAGTGAGCAAAGCACAGGTTCCTTCCAGAGCCACCTGTAGTGTTAACTTCATTAAACTGAACAGAACAGCTTGAAGAAGTCAGTTTTATGTGAAATGGGTTCATACTGAATTGTCTTAGACAATAGCTGCTGATTCCTGTTCTCTTAAAATCTCACTATGATAGAAGCAAAGGAATGAACTCTGAAAGTTTTCCTGTGACCTCCTCCCATGTACCTTGGTATACATGTATGTTCTTTTCTCTCTCTTTCTTCCTTGTGACTTCTCTCTCTCTCTCTCTGTCATTTTCCTTTCCCTCTCTCTCTCTCTCTCTCTGTCATTTTCCTTTCCCTCTCTCTCTCTCTTTCTCTGTCATTTTCCGTTCCCTCTCTCTCTCCCTTTCTTTCCCTCTCCCTCTCTCTCTAAAGCAAGTGTTTTTGTAATTTCACTTTGGCAAACATCCGTAACTAATGTCACCTTGTCTCAGTACTTGGAATTGTACAACACGTATCCTGGCATTAATCATAGACCATGTTGCTGTCATAGACTCAGGCAACCATTCTTAGCAGCTTGATAAAGCCACAGATTCATGTCTACTGCTGGTTTAGTACCTGACCGAGACAGTATCACTGCTTTTTATCAACCCCAAAAAGTCATCTCTGAGTCATTTCATTTTGTGAACAGAACATTGTGAGCATTTTCCACCAAAACTTAATTAATCATATTTTAATCATTTCCTTGTTGAAACATGCACGGCAGACTGTTCTAGGAAAAACAGTAGGTTAGTCAGCTGGCTAATAAAATCAACTGTTAAACTGCTATGCTTGCTTCTGTCTGTGTGGACATCACAGGCAGACATTTCTGGATCTGTAGACATGACTCAGAGGCTGAAAATGTCCAGAGGCACATTCATAGATAGCTCACTGAGGACCATGGTCAACTTTTTCTTAAACTCTTGGACTCTAACAAAATGCAGGAATTGGGAAATAAGCTAACAAGGTCATTTTCCTGAACACAATAAGAACTGCATTGTTCTCATCAGTAAGGAAACTGGCATGTTCCGCTAGACACGGGGCCCTTGAATCTTTTTGCCTGGACTCAAAACCATCTCTGTAAGTTCATTGGGCACTGGGCAGAAGAGATAACTCAGTGGCAACATGACATCTAGTATGCCTATGATCCTGGGTTGCTTGATCCCCAACACTTTAAAAAATACACTATATGCTCCCTGTCTAGGTTTTAAGAATACTAACAGAAGCAACTCAGACAGTGATGGTTCCACTAACATCTGAGTCTTGGCGATCTACATTTTTTTCCTCAACTTGTAATACTCTAGAGATGACTTCACTATCTTCTCAGAGCTTTGAATCAATCATATATATATATACGATATATATAGATCTACAGAGACAAGACTAAGTCATCAAAAGGTTCCCATGGTGCTGTGATAAAGTAAACAAAGCAAAAAATTGAGAATATTCTCTATATGTATCAGATTGACACAATTTGAAAGTTGAAGAGTGTGTATAAAGCTTAAGAAAATAATTTCCTCACTGTGGTTTCCTACTTTTATTACATCTACCTTTGAATGGGCTCTTATAACAAGACTCTAGTTTAACAGCTTTTTGTCTCTGGCCAGAGGGTGACATACAATACCCATCAGGATGGAGTGAAGGGCATTGCAGGAGCAGCAAAACTGCAAAAGAAAATCAACAAATCATAATCCAGAACTTCAGAGACTCTATATCAACCACCTAGAACTAGGCCAGCCTAATCTCTCCCCATCCTGAAGCTCAGGGAAATTTGTGGAAGAGGGGGTGGTAAGATTGTAATAGCAAAAGGATGGGAGGAGCAATGATATGCAAGATACTCCACACAAATTAAGGCCTAAGCAATCACAATAGGACTTTGCATGCTCTGTGCAATGTCCAACACACTATTGACCCCACAAAGTCTAGCATTTGTTAAAGGCACCAAGATCCTTGGAGGCAAGGGAATGACAGCCACAGTAATGTTCCTATGCTTAAGGGGAACACAGGAAAGGATTCAGGGGAATGCCACTGGGTCCTTGTACGTCATCAGAGAGGAGAGCCCAGAGGAGAGTCTGGCAGGCACATTAAAGGATTCTCTGGGGATTGGGGGGGAGGCACTGGGGGATGGGGAGGGAGGGGTAAGGGGAGGGGGAGCAAGGGGGTTGGGGGGAGGAGGAAGGAGGGAGAGAACCGGTGTACCTGCTAAGTTTGTATGAGTGGAAATAATAATAAAAAATGTTTAAAAAAAAAAGAAAAAAAATAACTTCCTTTAACAAAATTATTATAAAATATAGTAAGTGATGGATGGGTCCTTTGTCACTTAGAAACAAGAAAGTTGTGTTAGGGAGATGGCTCAGGGGTTAAAGGCTTTGCCTTTCAAGCAAAAGGACTAAGTTTGGACCCCCAGATTCCATGTAAAAAAAAAAATGCTAGCCAGAAATGGCAGTGGCCTGCACTTCTGGCTTAGTTTACAAATGGGATTTTTTCAAAACAAGCTCACTAATTCTAATGGTAAAAATTGATAATGGAAAGGTGAAAGAAAAATTACAATTTGGATTTAGCCTGGATAACTGTGGCTAAAATGGACTGTCACACATACCCCAGAGCAAAACAATAAGGAGGTAGAGCAATCCAAGATGATTCCTGATGTCACCCTTTGGCTACCACAGACACACACAATCAAGTGCTGTCTTCTACACACAAAAACACAAGGAATGAAGGGAGGAAGGGAGGAAAGAAAGAAAGAGAGAGAGAAAGGAGAGGAAAGGGAGGAGGGAAGGAGGTTTTTATGTTAATTGGGCAGTTATTGATGGGGTGAGAAGGGGAAGGTGGCATCTGTTGACTGTCGGGTCCTTCCTGTTATCGTCTTTTCTTTTCTTTCTCTTCCTTCTTCTTTTCTCGTTCTTTCCTTCTTCCTTTTCTCTCTTTTCTTTCCTTCCTTTTCCTTCCTTCCTTCCGTCCTTCGTCCCTCCTTCCTTCCTTCCTTCCTTCCTTCCTGCCTCCTTCCTTCCGTCCTCCTTCCTTCCGTCCCCTTCCTTTTCTGTTCTTCCTTTCTTTTCTTCCTTCTCCTCTCCTTCCCTCCCTCCCTCCCTCCCTCCCCTCCCTCCCTCCTCCCTCCCTCCCTCCCTCCCCTCCCTCCCTCCCTCCCTCCCATCCCTCCCCCCTCCCTCCTCCCTCCCACTCCCTCCACTCCCCCCCCCCTCCTCCTCTCCCTACTTTTCTCCTTCCTCTCCTTTTTTTAAAATTATACCTTAAGTGAAGTGTGGGAGAAGATATATAAGAGAGAGGCAAGTAAAAGAAAGCACATTAAGTATTCCCTAATAATCAAGAAACTTGACTACAGAAGTTTTATTTGGGGTGTTGGAAAGTTGTTACCATCTTTTTAAAAGAAAAATATGTGTAATTTAAGGTTTGAAAATGAAGGCAAAATTTTAGAGAAAGTCTCCATACCTAAAGGAATGAAATAGTGGGTTTTGACTCTAGTTAACTCTAAGGTTTACAAATGGGATTTTCAAAACAAGCTCACTAATTCTAATGGTAAAAATTGATAATGGAAAGGTGAAAGTAAAATTACAATTTGGATTTAGCCTGGATAATTGTGGCTAAAATGGACTGTGCTTGACTGGAAAATGTATATTTTGCATTTTTGATGTGTGACATCCCATCAGAGAGCAAGGAGAACTATATTAAACTAAACTGAGGTTTGTAGCTACTCTTTCTGTTATTGTGAGACAACACGCAGACACATCAGAATGGCAGATTTTCTTAGCTTACAGTTCCAGAGGGGGAATCCAGTTCATCGTGGCAGAAAAGACATAGCAATGGCAGAACTTTTGAAACTGGTTCAGGTCATTGCAGTCATCATGGAAGCAAAGAGAGGGAGAAGCAAACTGCCAAAGTTAAGACTGGGCTACCAAAATCTTAAGGACTATACCTCATGATAAGCCTCTTCCAGCAAGAAGGCTCTACCTCCTAAAGATGCCAAGGCCTTTACAATCACTAACAACAGTTAAGGATTCAAACGCATGAGCCTTCGGGGAGAAATTCACATTTAAACCATGATACTAAGCTTCCAAAACAAAGCATTATCTGTAGATTTTGTGATACTCACCTCTTTGATCATCCCCTAACATACACACACACACACACACACACACACACACACACACACAACACATTCTTTATTCTATAACATCTGTTAAAATAGAACAATAGAACCAAAGTGTGGACATTTTAAAGTTAAGAAAAATACTAAACATTTTCAGCAATTCATCTTTTTTGATATCAAAATACATTTCATTATGGACCTCCTTCAGATCTGATCCAAATTAGAGGTGTCAAAGTAATGCAATGCAGAGGGAAAGGCAACAAATCAACAAAGTGCATGCCTAGAAAAGAACAAAGACTTGTTGGGGACCAATATTATGATGTGGAAACAAAAGACAACACAAGCATCATTGACATTACCCTCCATCTTAAGATACAAATACACATTGCCATTTCCATCTACATAATTATAAATTGGCATTACAAAATTAAATGTCTGCCATGTGACTCTTTAACTGCTCAACTAGCAAGTAAGCATTTTCCTATCATGGCACATGTGCACTTGCTTGTAATTGACACACACATCTCTCTTCTATTATACTGTGAGCTCACTGAAGGTTAAACACATCTATATTTTTCATGAGCATAATAAAGTTATTTTAAAACAATGGGCACTTAATGACTGTTGAGGATTCAAAAGCATGAATGTAGTGGTTAGTGTTTATTGTCAACTTCTCATCTATGAGGTGGGTCTCCAGCATACCTGTGGAGTGTTATATAGGTTAACGTTAGTGTCTAAGAAGTTTTCATTGCATTAATCAATGTTGACAGACCCATTCCTAGGGTTGAGTCAGGAACTGAAGAGAAAGCAAATCAACACATGTGATCAAGCTCTCTGCTTACAGATGGTGCAGGCAATGAATATGACCAGCTGCTTCAAGGTCTTGCTGCCGTGACTTCCCATACATGGTGGGCTGCCCCTTGAATTGTGAGCAAAATAAACCCTTCCTCCCTTGAGTAGCTTTGGTCAAGGTATGTTGCTATAGCAACAGATAAACAAAAGACAACAAAACAGCAGTAGTGGATCCATTCATACTCCAAAGTTAGAAATAGACTTCTGGACTACAAAAGAAGGAAAAGCTTTGAGAAAAACAGACATCTTCACACCTTCACCCCATCTTAGCAGAAAAATAAAACTTTTTAAATCAAAAATACCAGAAAAATAATACCAGAATGAGTTCAACTTCTTTGACACTAAGCCTCAGCAAAGAAGCTCAGAAGATTTGTAATGGGACATAAATAATGTTGCCCATGACACAAACACCATTAGAATCAGTAAAAAGTGAAAAGCTTGAACTATCTAGGCAAAGATTTATTTACTCTATGGTACCCACCCAAACACCAGGTAGCCTCACATGGTCTGCCTTAGACCCCACAAACTCCCCAACCTCCCAGTAAAGCACCTGCATAGGAGCACCTGCCTTGGCACTAGGTAGCCCCACGTGAATCATCTCACAGTGAGCTTGCACT
This sequence comes from Typhlomys cinereus, assembly GCA_023101885.1. Lineage (NCBI taxonomy): Eukaryota > Metazoa > Chordata > Mammalia > Rodentia > Platacanthomyidae > Typhlomys > Typhlomys cinereus. The sequence continues at coordinate 2,471,531 of JALPQD010000161.1, forward strand.
AGGCTTCAGCTATGATCCCCTGAGTATCAGTGTCTCACTTCACTCAGCCAAGGAGCCTCCTGTCTCTACTTGGACCTCCTGCCTAGGGAACTTAAGTATCAGAAACTACAACCAGCAACCTAACTCATGATGCTCAGATTCAGTTGAAAAAACAAGTAATATGAGAAACCAAGACAATTTATCTCCACCCAAAACCACAAAACCCATAGAAATGTTTCCAATGGAGAATGATCTATATGAAATGCAAGACATGATTCAAAAGAGCAGTGATAAACACGTCCAATGAGTTTAACGAATACAAACAAGACATAAATAAACCCCTGAATGAACTTAGATCAGCACAGGAATTGACAAATGGAATTCCAAACAAACAGCTAAATGAAATGAAGAAGACAACTTAGAATACAAAAACAGAGACAGAAATTCTGAAAGAGGAAAACCAAAGAAAAATGAAAGATTCCAGTACTCCAACAAAAGACTCAATGGAATGTGTCACCAACAAAATTATCATATTGAAGACATAATATCAGGGCCAGGACACAAGACAGAAGAATTAGATCACACAACCAAAGACATTTTAAAAATAAGCACAAAAAATGGAATATACAGGAAATCTAGGATATCGATAAAAGACCAAATCTACAAAACATGGAAACAGAAGAAACCAGGAGAGAGGGAGATGAGGGGATAGGGTACAGGAAAGCTTGAGTGAGTGAGTGACAACTAGCCCTAAAGTTGTAAGACATAACCAGAGAGAAACCTCCTACATTATAGCTATACCAAAAATCTTTTTTTTTTTTCAAAAAAGTGTGAGCAGACATATCCTATACTGGGTAACGCAGAGTGAGGAAGGTGAGCTATAATAGAAAATGTCCTGTGATGTTCCTACAAGAAGCCATAAGCAAGTAAAGAAAATTCCCAGTTTCATGGCAGTATACTCACCCAAAAATTGCATGGGAGCTTTCTTATCAATATCTCACCATAACATCAGAAAGACAAATCACTTAGAGTAAACTCTTTATAGAAACTGCTCTAGTCTCCATAGTCACAATTTCAGCTGATGCAGTAAGCAGTAAACAGTTGGCGGCTCTCTAAAGCCAGAGCATCCTGTTGCTAGAGGAGCTCCAGCCGAAGCAGAAGGGGGTTAAGTAAGGCGGTCGCTATACCAGGGCTCGTAGGCAAACCACCCGCAAATTCACCCGTGGTAAAGCACCCAGGAAACAACTGGATACAAAAATCGCTCGTAAGAGTGCGCCCTCTGCTGGAGGGGTGAAGAAACCTCATCGCCACGGGCCCAGTGCTGTTGAGCTTGGTGAAATTAGGCTCTACCAGAAGTCCACTGAACTCATTCGCAAACTCCTTTTCCAGCCTCTGGTGCGAGAGATTGCTCAGATGTGCGCTTCCAGAGTGCAGCTATTGGTGCTTTGTATGAGGCAAGTGAGGCCCATCTGGGTGGTCTTTTTGAAAATACCAACTTGTATGCTATTTATGCCAAAAGATATGTAGTTAGCACGCCGCATAGGCGGAGAACGTGCTTAAGAATCCACTATAATAGGATTCTCAAAAAAGAGAGAGAGAATTTTGTTTTCTCTCTTCTTCCCGTTATCTGTAGTAGTTCTGAATGTTGGATTTTTTTTCCATGTGGTCAAAAGGTACCCAAATATATGATTGCAAGTAGAAAACTAGGAGACAGAAATGAGGTATTGGCAGTTTTTTCATTTCCTATACTTTCTAAGTTGTTCTACATGCAACTACATGTGTTAATGTTCTCTGTCTTCTGTGCCGTTCCTGTAAGCTTGCTATTGAAATACATTAAAAAAATAAGTAGTAAACAATCTGCTTGACACATTTTTTTCAAATCCTACTCATTTATTGAATGACATTGCAGAATAGAAAACTTCAAAAATGCACATTGGGTTATGGTAGAAACGTCTGTAATCTGCATTTTAAAGACTAAATTATTTATCCCTCATATCGACTATTTTAAACATTTTGTTACCATACACAATTCTCCCAACAAACATTCACAATTACAAATGAATTTACTTTAGTTTTTCCTTTACAATGAATTCTTAGAACTAAAATTGATGCAAACAAGTTAAAATATTGTTTAAATTTTAAACATCAAATTTTCTGGGGCTACAAAGATAACTCAGGGGTTAATCCTCTTTCTTGCAAGCAGAAGGACCTGAGTTTAGTTTGCAGATCACACATAAAAATTCTGGGACATAATTACAGCCATTAGATCTTTGACAAAAGGGGACCAAAAAAACTCAATGGAACAAAGAATAGCATCTTCAACGAATGGTGCTGGCATAACTGGATGTCCACATGCAGAAGATTAAAACTAGACCCGTACTTGTCACCATGCACAAAAATCAACTCCAAATGGATCAAGGACCTTAATATTAGGCCAGAGACTATAAAAACCCTAGTTGAAAGGATAGGGAACTCCCTCACATGGATTGGGCTAGGCCAACAGTTTCTAAACAGAAATCCAATAGCACAGGCATTAGAACCAACACTCAACAAATGGGATCTTAGGAAATTAAAGAGCTTCTGTTTAGATAAAGAGATTGTAAACCCAGCAAAAAAGCAACCACAGAATGGGAGAAAATCTTCACTATTCACACATCTGATAGAGTTCTATTATACACAGTGCACAAAGAACTTAAAAAATTAAACACCAAGGAGATAAATAGCCCAATTAGAAAATGAGCAAAGGAATTTCAAAGAAAATTTTCCAGGGACAAAATTGAAATGTCTAACAAATATCTTTTAAAATGCTCCATATCCCTAGCCATCAGGAAAATACAAATCAAAACTACCCTGAGATACCATCTCACCCAGGTCAGGATGGCAAAAATCTACAATACAAACAACAACAAAAGCTGGAGAGAATGTGGAGAGAAGGAAACTCTCATACATTGCTGGTGGGAATGCAGGCTTATGCAACTACTCTGGCAATCAGTATGGCAATTTCTAAAAATGTTAAGGATTGAAATGCTATATGACCCTGTTATACCATTACTGGGAATAATCCCCCATAATGCACCAATTCACTACAGTGACACAAGTATAACCATATTCATTGCAGCCCTATTTACAATACCAAAGTCATGGAATCAACCCAAATGCCCAACAGTTGACAAATGGATAATGAAAATATGGTATATTTACACAATGGAACATTACTCAGCCATCAAAAAAATGAATTAATGAAATTTGCCAGAAAATTGATGGAATTAGAAGAAATTATATTGAGTGAAATATCCCAGACACAGAAAGTTAGATACTGTATGGACACCGTAGTAAGTGGATCCTAGTTCCAAACCCACTTAATGACATACTCAAAGGTAAATCTCTGTAATACCCACTATAATTACAAAGGATTATAAACAGGAGGGAAGGGGAAATAAGATCTCAAAAGAAAGGAGACAAAAGAATGCACATCAATAGAGAAATTAGGTCACAGTCACGTTCTGCATGTAAGTAATGAGACATCTGATGCAGCTCACTCTCACTTCCCTTCCTGGCCACTTGGGCCTGAACATGTCCGATCTCCAAAGTCACGGAGGGTATAGGGACTGGCAGCTAGATAGTAACCAATGGGAAAATGGGACACTGACTCCTGCTGTATCCTACTCTTATAGTTCCTTCTACTTTTGAGCCTCTTCTTTTTTTAATTAATTAATTTAATTTTTCCACTCATACAAACTTGATAGGTACCCCATTCCCTTCCCTCCCTCCACACCTCCTGGATCCCCTTGCTCCCTCCTCCCTTTTTCCTTTCCTTTCCCCCCCTCTCCCTTTCTCCCAATGCCCCCCCCATTCCTGGAGCATCCTTTAGTGTGAATGTCAACCTTCCCTCTGGATCCTCCTCTCTGATGAGGTGTAAGGACTCAGTATCATTGCCTAGAGCCCTTTCTTGTGTTCCCCTTTAGTATAGGAACACTATTGTGGCTGTTAATCCCTTGCCTCTAAGGATCCTAGTGCCTGTGATCCATGGACTTTAGGGGGTCAATGCTATGCTGGTCATTACACAGGTCGTACAAAGTCCTACTATGGTTACTTGGGCCCTAACTTGTGTGGAGTATCTTTGCATATCATTGCTCCTCCCCATCTTTAGGCTCTTACAATCTTACCACCCCCTCTTCCGCAAATTTCCCTGAGCTTTAGGATGGGGAGAGTAGACTGGCCTGGTTCCTGGCCTGATTAATGTAGGGTCTCTAATGTTCTGAATTATGATTTGTTGGGTTTTTTTTTTCAGTTTTGCTGTTCCTGCATCACCCTTGGCTCCATCCTGATGGGTATTAGATGTCACCTCCTAGCCAGAGATAAGAGGCTGTTAAAATAGAGTCTTACTATAAGAGTAGATTCAAAGGTAAATGGAATAGGAATAGGAGACTGCGGTGAAGGGGGGGTCAGTCTCCCATTTGCAGGATGGTTACCATCTATCTGCCAGTCTCTATGCCCTCCCTGACTGGTGAGATCAAACCCCTTCAGTTGTGAGTGACCAGAAAGGAAAGTCCGTGAGCTTAACCAGATGTCTCACTACTTACTTGCAGTACTTGATGGTGGCCTATTTTCTCTACTGTAGCATGATCCCCTCTTTTCTTGTTGTTGGTGAGGCCCTCCTTCCCCTTCCCTCCTGTTTATAATCATTGCAATTACTGTAGGTATTACAGAGATTAATCTTTGAGTATGTCACTAAGTGGGTTTGGTACTAGGATCCACCTATAAGGGAGTACATATGGTGCTTAATTTTCTGTGTCTGGGATACTTTGCTCAGTATAATTTTTTCTAATTCCATCCATTTCCCAGAAATTTCATCATTCATCTTTTCTGATGGCTGAGTAGTATTCCATTGTATAGATGTACCACATTTTCCTTAGCCACTCGTCAACTGTTGAGCATTTGGGTTGATTCCATTACTTTGCTATTATAAACAGTGCTGCTATGAACATGGTCATACTTGTGCCACTGAGGTGAATTTTTGCTGTATAAGGGATTATTCCCAGAAGTGGAATAGCAGGGGCATATGGCATTTCAATCTTTAACTTTTTTAAGAATTTCCCGACTGCTCACTAGAGTGGTTATATAAGCCTGCACTCCCACCAGCAATACAGGAGAGTTCCCTTCTGGCCACATCCTCTCCAGCATTTGTTATTGTTTGTATTGTGGATTTTTGCCATCCTGACAGGGGTGAGATGATATCTCAAGGAGGTTTTGATTTGCATTTCCCTGATGGCTAAGGATGTGGAGCATTTTTTTAAGATATTTGTTAGACATTTCAATTTCAGTTTCTTTTGAGTTCCAAGATCCATTTTTTTAATTAGGCCATTTGTTTCCTTGTTGTTTAATTTTCTAAGTTCTTTGTGCACTCTGGATAATAGGGCTCTATCGGATATATGGTTAGTGAAGATTTTCTCCCATTCTGTGAGTTGCCTTTTTGCTCAGGTTACAGTCTCTTTATCTGAGAAGAAGGTCTTTAATTTCACAAGATCCCATCTGTTGAGTGTTGGTTGTAGTGACTGTGCTATTGGATTTCCGTTTAGGAACTGTTGGCCTAGCCCAATCAGCTCGAGGGAGTTCCCTACCCTTTCAACTAAGGTTTTTATAGTCTCTGGCCTTATATTGAGGTCCTTGATCCATTTGGAATTAAGTCTTGTACATGGTGACAAGTACGGGTCCAGCTTTAATCTTCTGCATGTGGAGATCCAGTTTTGCCAGCACCATTTGTTGAAGATTCTGTTCTTTTTCCATTGGATTTTTTGGGCCCCTTTGTCAAAGATCAAATGGCTGTAGTTGTGTGGGCTTATATCTGGGTCTTCAACCCTTATCCATTGATCTATGTGTCTATTTTGGAGCCAGTATCAGGCTGTTTTTATAACTATGGATTTGTAGTATAGACTCAGGTTTGTTATGGTTATACCTTCAGCAGTGTTTTTGTTACCCAGGATTATTTTTGCTATCCTGGGTCTTTTGTGCTTTCATATGAATTTTGAGATTGTTTGGTCAATTTCTTTAGAGAATTGCTTTGGGATTTTGATTGGTATGGCATTGAATCTGTATATTGCCTTTGATAGATGGTCATTTTTATGATATTGATTCTGCCAATTCAGGAACATGGGAGGTCTTTCCACCTTCTGGTGTAATTTCTTTCTGTAATTTCTTTCCTTAGGGTTTTAAAGTTTTCATTGTAAAGGTCTCTTACTTCCTTGTTTAGGTTTATACCAAGGTATTTCATTTTTTTAGGGGCTATAGTAAATGGGATTGTTTCTCTTAGGGCTTTTTCACTTCTTTCATCCTGGACATGTAGGAAGGCCACTGATTTTTGTATGTTTATTTTGTATCCTGCCATCCTGCTGAACTTCTGTATTAGTTCCAGGAGTTTCCTGGTGGAGTTTTTGGGATCACTCATATATACAATCATGTCATCTACAAATAGAGATAACTTGACTTCTTCCTTGCCAGTTTGAATCCTTTTATCTCCCTTTCTTGTCTATGGTTCCAGCTAAGACTTTAAGTACAATATTTAATAGAAGTGGTGAGAGTGCACAACCTTGTCTAGTCCCTGATCAAAGCAGGAATGCTTCAAGTTTTTCCCCATTCAGTACAATCCTTGTTGTTGGCTTGTCGTATACCACTTTTATTGTATTGATAAAGGTTCCTTCCATTCCAATTGTTTCTAGGGTTTTAATCATAAAAGGCTGTTGGATCTTGTCAAAAGTTTTTTCTGCATCTATTGAGAGTATCATGTGGTCTTGGATTTTGGACTGGTTTATATGGTGAATTACATTTATTGATTTGCATATGTCGAACCAGCCTTGTGTGCCTGGGATAAAGCCTATTAATCACTGCAAATAATCTTTTTTATATGTTTTGAATCTGATTTGCTAAGACTGTTGAGAATCTTTGTATCTATATTCATCAAAGAGATTGGTCTATAGTTTTCTTTTTTAAGTGTAACTTTATTAAGTTTTGGTATTAAAATGATATTAGCTTCATAGAAAGAATATGGTAGTATTCCTTCCTTTGCTATTTGATGGAACAGTTTAAGAAGTATTGGCTGTCATTTGTTCTTTAAATGTCTGGTAGAACTCTTTGTTGAATCCATCTGGTCCAGGACATTTTTTGGTGGGAAGATTCGAGATTACTTCATCGAAATCCTCATATGTTATAGGACTATTTAAATAATTCAGAACTTCCTGATTCAATTTAGGTAAGTTGTGCTTACTTAGGAATTCATCCACTTTTTGTGTTATCAAATTTCACAAAGTACAGGTTTTTGAAATATGACGTTATATTCTCTGAATTTCTTGGGTATCAGTAGTGATAACTCCATTTTCATTTCTAACTTTGTTAATTTGGATTTTCTCTCTCTTGCTTTTGGTTAATTTAGCTAGGGGTGTATCAATCTTATTGATTTTTTCAAAGAACCAGCTTTTTGATTGGTTGATTCTCTGTATCATTTTCCTTATCTCAATTTCGGATATTTCTCCCCTGATTTTGCTAATCTCCTGTCTTCTACTGCTTTTGGGATCAGATTGCTTCATATTATATTCACAAATTCCAGGATATAATACAACGCTATTCAGATAGGAAAATTGGCCTCATTATCAAGAAAAGGCAGATAATTAATGAAAACTAAGATTGAGATATAAAGTCCAGAAATAAAAACAATAAAGGGGTCTGGGCAGATGGCTCAGCTGGTATAGCACTGACTGTGAAGACGTGAAGATCTGAGCTTGGTCCCTAAGATTCATCTAAAGGTTATAAGTCTGTTATGCCTATACTGGGAAAAGCAGCAAAAACAAGCAGAATCCTGGAGGCCACTGATACTCTTGCTGAATCAGCAAACTCCACATTTAGTGAGAGACCCTGCCTGAAAAAAATAAGGTAAAGGAAGAAAAATTCCTCACATCTACCTCTGTCTCATACCCACATACAGACACACACGCACACTCACACATGTGTGCACACACACAAACAACATGCATGCACATTTTCATGCATAAACACAACACACATATACACACATACACAGGAAATGTATTAGACAAGATCTTTGAGCAATCCCTAGAACTGTGCTTAATGAGGTTGGAGAAAACATACACACCATGAAATCAGTCATAGAAATCTCATTGTGAAATAGAAAATACAAAATAAGTAGAAATCATAGAACTGAATCTAAATTTAAATATTCAGGAAATGCTATGCAAAGAATAGTGAAGAAGTTAAAGAGTCAGTGACCTCAAAATAAGTCAACAGAACAACAGAAATGAGGAAATACTATATATGTAATAATTAGACAGAGCCTCAAGGATGGTAGAATATCATCAAAAGGTTTAGCACACGTGTAACTGGATTCTCAAAAGCAGCAAGAGAAAGAATGAGAGGGGATATCTGAAGACACAAAAAGGGATAGAAATTTCCCCTAATTTGCCACAAAACATAAATTTACTGCACCAAGATCATGGAATTCTAATCATACTAATTGTTAAGAATAATATAGCAGGTGTCAAATAGCCAAATTTTGGGAAAACAAAGAACACGAAAAAAATTTCAACATAGGCCTAGACAAGCAACATGGGAATAGGGAGAGGACTCATTCCATGCAAGCAAAAGGAATGAACTTCGGGTCCCCAGATCCCAAGCAAAATGCAAGGGAAGTGTGATGACCAACCTGTAATTTCACCTCTGGAAAGCAGAGCCTGAGAATCGTCTGATTGTCAACTGTAGATGGAACTGGATTAAAGCTGGCAAGCCAGAATCAACCTACAGGCAAGCTCTGGATTTCATTAAAGACACAGCTTCAAAAGAATAAGGTGAAACAGTTATCAAAGATGACTCCTAATGTCAGTCTCAGGCCTCCGCATATACTCACATTCACATATACAAGCACACACACACACACACAGTCGCATGTTTATACATGTGTACCCACACATGTGAAAAAGTATGCATACATATGTACATAACTCCCCCATTCACACTTACATACATACACACACATGAAAGTAGGGTAAAAGGAAAAACAATATATAATACAGAAATATATCAGTTCGTAGATTTTCTATAATTTGCACTGAGTTTCCCTAATAGAGAAAAGAAATACTCATAGTCTTTACTAAGAGAGGCTGTCTCTATCTTGGAAACTGTAAAACTACTTTATTGCAATGTCACTAAGGCTTTTTTTTTTTTTGGAAAATACAATTCACAACGTATTTTGTTTTATTTGGGGGGACAAGGACTCCCTTTGTAGGCTGGGGTGGCCTGGAACTCACTATTACAAATTTAATTGACAGATAAATTAAATTCTCCTGGATCCTCCTGTGTCCATTTTCTAAGTGCCAAGATTGCAGCTGTCCTGCTCATAAAGGACTCTAAATCCTACCACGGAGACCCTCACACACCCATGCTTATTGGTACACCACTTACAAGAGATTCTAGTAAATACAATCAGCCTATATGCTCATCGACAGATGCATGGATGAAGAGCAGATGTATAAAATTCATAAATAAAATGAAATTATGACATGAAAATGGATGGAACTAGAAATTATATAAAGTGAAGTAACCCAAACTGAGAAAGACAAATTCCTCATGTTTTCCTACATGCAGAGTCTAGATTCTGACTTTCACATATATGTACACAGAAGGTGGAGGATAGGTCATAAAACTAGAAAAGGGATTCTGAGAGCAGAAAGCAGTTACCAAGATTTTTTCTTTGACAGATTCAATTGTTTATTAGAGAAGAGCTATGAGACTCCCTGGAACGACTTCAGATCATTATCAGTTCTTTCTTTAGTTATTTCCCTCTTCTTTGTATTTCAATAAGAATTTCTATTGCAATGAAGCAAACTTATTTGAATTCTTCTGTAGATTTTGCGTATGGTTGAGCAAAACCTTAATGGCAGTCTTTTATGAAACTGAATATTCTGGTACTAAAATTTACAGAACTGAAAGAGCACTTTCTGAAAGAATTGACGCTTTATAGTTGATGTGAAAATCCCCACAAAGGACCTAGGATCTGACTGAGCATTCTTTCTATTATAATTTCCCTGTTAGTAGTTACAATAATGAGTAACTTTCCACCACCATGTAAAAACGTATCAAGTAAAACTTTTCTTACTGTCTCTTAATACTTTGCAATGTTTAGGGCCGAAGCAATCATAATTGAACTTTGCATGCCCTGAGCAATGTCCAACACACTATTGACCCCACAAAGTCTAGCATTTGCTAAAGGCACTAGGATCCTTGGAGGCAAGGGATTGACAGCCACAGTAGTGTTCCTATGCTTTAGGGGAACACAGGAAAGGGTTCTGGGAAATGCCACTGGGTCCTTGCACCTCATCGGAGAGGAGGACCCAGAGGAGAGTTTGGCATGCACATTAAAGGATGCTCCGGGGATGGGAGGGTGAGGCACTGGGGGATAGGGAGGGATGGAGAGGGAAGGGGGACACAGGGAGGTGGGGGGATGGAGGGAGGGAGGGGACCAGTGTACCTGTTAAGTTTGTATGAGTGGAAATAAAAATTTATTAAAAAAATACTTTGCAATGTCCCTTGAGTGCTTTCTAGCTTCATCGGTTATCCACAAAGGCTTTTTTCTCCTTTATCTTATCACCCTATTATAAAAGTAATAGTTCAAATTCTTTTTGTAATGGCAGAGCCTATTAACATGATCAAATAATGCTGGAGTTATTCCTTGCTGTATAAACTCCCCTGAACTACCTTCTCATAAAAGATGTACATGTTTTGTTAGATTTATTCTTACCAAATTAATGCTTTTTTTTTCTTAGGTTTTTTTCTTAGGGTTTCTAAGTCTATCGCTTTCTTTAAAAATTCCATCTTACAGGAAAGGGTTCAGGGAAATGCTGCTGGGTCCTTGTATGTCATCGGAGAGGAGGACCCAGAGGAGAGTCTGGCATGCACATTAAAGGATTCTCTGGGGATTGGGGGGGAGGCACTGGGGGATGGAGAGGGGTGAGGGGAGGGGGAGCAGAGGGGTGGGGGGAGGAGGAGGGACGGAGGGAACCGGTGTACCTATTAAGTTTGTATGAGCGGAAATAATAAAAAAAAATTCCATCTTAACCGCATCTCACATTTGTGTAGTATGGAAATTCAGACAGAACTCGGATGCATAAGCCACTGTTCCTTGTGACCATAGTTGGAACTACTCTACAGTTTTTAAGCGGTGGGCCCACTGAACGGTGCTGGGGACATCTGACTCTTCAATTTTTCAGTACAGGGGACATGGTCCTTCAATGTGGTCCTTCAAACATAACAGCTGGATTTCTGTGGAGGTTCTAAGACACCATGGTAGAAGCTTGCAATTTCTTAAAGTCAAAAATGATACAGTGTCATGTTCACTGTACCCCATTTGTCAAAGAGTGGTAGGTCAACCCAATCCCTATGGAAAAAGAAAAATAATGCCATTTTTGTAAGAGGTGCATCAGAACTTGCATCCACTTTGTATCTCCCATACTCAGGAACTTATTCCTAAATTAATTTTTAAAAGCTATTGAAATGTTGGCAGCTTACTATAAAACATTGGCGGCATTTTGTGATAAGATCAGGCAAAGCTAAGGATGCCAGATCTCACCATTCCTTCTTATTAATTTTATTGGAGGGTTAACTACTAAAGCAAGAAAAAGAAACTAAGGTCTAAGGTTGAAAATAACAAAATAGAAACACTGTCATTATCTGTAGCTAATATAAAAAGAAACTAATTGATTTAATAAATTATTATAACTTTAAGAGATTTACAAGACTTAGAATAGAAAATCCTGTTAAAATATAATTTAGTACTTTAACAACAATTTAAAATGGTAATTTTTAGAAGTGATCCTTCCTGGTCACTTGCAACTGAGGGGGTTTGATCTCACCAATCAGGGAGGGCATAGGGACTGGCAGATAGATGGTAACCATCCTGCAAACGGGAGACGGATGCCTCCTCACTGCAGTCTCCTATTCCTATTCCATCTACCTTTGAATCTACTCTTATAGTAAGACTCCATTTTAACAGCCTTTTATCTCTGGCTCAGAGGTGACATCCAATACCAATCAGGATGGAGCCAAGGGCGGTGCAGGAACAGGAAAACTGAAAACAACAACAAACCATAATTCAAAACATCAGAGACCCTACATTAATCACCTAGAACCAGATTAGCCAAATCTCTCCTCATCCTAAAGTTCAGGGAAATTTGTGGAAGAGGGGGTGGTAAGATTGTAAGAGCCTAAAGATGGAGAGAAACAATGATACGCAAGATACTCCCCCACAAGTTAGGGCCACAATAGCCATAATCAGACTTTTCATGACCTGTGCAATGACTGACATGTCAATGACCCCCCAAAGTCTACCATGGAATACAGGCACTAGGATCCTTAGAGGCAAGGGATTAATAGTCACAATAGTGTTTCCATACTAAAGGGGAGCACAAGAAAGGCCTCTGGGCAATGCCACTGAGTCGTTACACCTCATTAGAGTGGAGGACGCAGAGGGAAGTTTGACATTCACACTAAAGGGTGCTCCAGGGAATGGGAGGGGGAAAGAGAGGGGCACTGGGAGAAAGGGAGGGAGGGGAGTGAAAGGAAGGGGAAAAGGGGGGAGGATGCAAGGGGTACTGGGGAGGGGTAGAGGGAAGGAGGGGACCGGGATACCTATTAAGTTTGTATGATTGGGAAAAAAAAAACATTAAAAAAAGATGTCAAGTTTAATTACAAGTCTGTAAGTATTGAGATCAAGCAAGTTGACCAACTTAAAGAAATATTTATTATTTGCCATTCTGCTTGCTGTGACCAAGTGTCTTGTCAGAGCATCTTAAAGAAGGAAAGGTTTGTTTTGGCTCACAGGTTTGTTTTGGCTCACAGTTTGAGGGCACAGTCTACCATGGTCGAGACGTTCTGGCAGCAGGAGTGTGAGGCTGCTCGTTACAGTGCATCTAAAGTCAGTAAGCAAAGAGAATTGCAGGAAACAGAGTAGAAGTCTAGTGCTCATTTTTATCCGTCTAGCCCATGGGGTGAGTGTCTTCTTTCCTAAGTTAAGCCTATCTAGATGCACCATTATAAAAATAAATAGAGGTATATATTCTGAAAGCAGTTGAGTTGACAATGATATTTAACCAACACAGAATCTTAAACTTAATCTGTAAAATACACACTGTAGATTGGCATAGAATGGATGACTTTTCAACAAATATTCTCAATTAATTAGTTATTGTATGGAAAACAATGAAATGTAACCTCTACTCAACAGCATGCACAGAAATGTATTCAAATCAATTCAAAATACAAAGCTACAACACTTTTAGAGTATAATATAGAAGAACCTTAGGAAGCAAATAATTTCTTACCCAAAACAAAGCTAACTGTACTTCAATTCTTCAGAAAATGACACTGAAAGCAGGGATGTACATGTAGAGAGAAATTTACTAAAAGGATTGTCTTGGGTGGTTAGATGTTTATGAAGTCTGACAGGCCCCAAGACCTACAAATCTTCCACCTAGAGACCTAGACATTCCACTGTTCAAATCCCAGTCCGAAGGTCTTCGAAGAAGATGAGCATGTAGCATTGTGCTGTTTAGATTCTGGCAGGTTTAAGACTCAAAAACAGGTCTCCGTGTGTATGTATATGTGTCTCTTTCTCCTTTTCCTCATCCCTAGTTCTTCCTGGAGTAAGGATGCTTTCTGCTATTGCTACTGCCCCTGGACATCAGATTCCAGGTTGCCATCGTGCAAAATACTGGGATACACCCAGTGACCCTCTGAAGATTGGGCTTTGGGTCTTAGACTTGAGGATCTAGCTTTGTGAACTGAGTCATTGCTGCTGATTCACCAGCACAGAGAACATCTCAACTTCTGTGATCAACATGCTAACAAATCCCACCACCTTATACCTAGAGAGCCCTGGCTAACACCATGTTTCACTTCAAGTCCTGAGATGAGACAAACTAACGTTCTAGTACACAGCAGCCAGACAGGAGTTCTTCCTGAAGGTAAGCCTTTCCATTCTACTCGAGCCCTGGTCTGGTGGGACCAGGTTTTTATCACATGCATTTTCCAAATTCAAACGTTGATCTCATCTGCAAAATTCTCACAGACACACCCAGAATAATGCTTGACCAAAGGTCTGGATGCCTCATGGCCTAGCCACATTGACATATAAAACTGACCATCATGTTAACCATAAAGGAAAAATTTGATAGATTCAACCACATTAAAATTAAGAGCTCTTCGTCCAAAGATCACATAAACAGTACAAAAACAAGCCACAAACTGCAAAAAGACAATTACAACATAACAAACTGTCTTAGTCAGCTTGGATTGCTGTGATAGATACCGACAACACAGTAGCTTAAATGATGAACATTTGTTTCTCACAGTTCTAGAGGCTGAGGGTGGATGCTCAAGACTCCCACGGATTTGGGGATTAGGGAGGACTCTCTGTGGTTAGTAGTTAGTTGCCTTCTAGTCTGGCAGAGAGATCACTTGTTTCTCCCTCTTCTTCTGAGGACTCTGATTGACCATGAGAGACCCACTATCGTGACCCCATCTAAATCTAATCTAATTACCACCCAAGGTCCCACTGGGGTTTGAGTTTCAACATATGAATTTTAGGAGAGCATAAACATGCAATCTATGACAGTAACCAAGTAAGGATTAATATCTAGAATATGTAAACAGTTCCAATGAATCAACCTTGCTCATAATCAAAGAAATGAAATTAAAACCAAAAAGAGATGGTATTTCATACTACAAAATTACTAAAAACAGCACCAAGTGTTGGTAAGTTTCTGGAACAATAATTATACATTCTAGAGAGGGGAATAATGTTTTAGAAAATAGTTTGGCATTAACTAGTAAGTTTGAATATGTCCATGTCCAATGTTTTAGAAAAATCTACTTTTAGGAAGTTGACCCAAAGTCCTGGAACAACTCTTATCCTTGTTCATGAATATGATACATACATATATTGGAATCTCACATACAATAAATAATAAAATGTAGCTAGATGCTGCAACACAATATGGGATATTCAGTTATTGCAGAATGTGGTGATGATAATAATATAAATGCTTCGCCTCGTCCACCGCTGCCGCCTCCTCCTTCTGCCGCTCCGGGTGCAGCTTGTGCGCTCCTTCGGTGCGGACCCGGTGCCTCTTTTGTGAAGCGGCAGTTGCGGAGACTCGGGCGCTCGCCATGGCGGACGAGAAACCCAAGGAAGGAGTGAAGACTGAGAACAACAATCACATTAACTTGAAGGTGGCTGGGCAGGATGGCTCTGTGGCACAGTTTAAGAAGAAGAGGCACACACCACTGAGTCAACTAATGAAAGCCTATTGTGAGCGACAGGGTTTGTCAATGAGGCAGATCAGATTCCGATTTGATGGGCAACCAATGAAACAGATACACCGCCACAGTTGGAAATGGAGGATGAAGACACAATTGATGTGTTCCAGCAGCAAACAGGTGTCTACTAAAAAGGGAACCTGCTACTATACTCCAGAATTTTGTTATAGACCAAGAATACATTCTCAATTAGAAGCCGCAATTTGGTTCCACCATATCCTGACTACTACAGTATAGTTTTCTCTATTCTTTCATTTCCCCTTCCTTTATTGTACATAAAGTAACTGGTGTATGTGCACAAGCATATTGCGCTTTAAAAAAAAAAATTCTAAATGGCCAATGTTATGTTTTGGTTGACATCACATGGAGATGGTATGGGGAAAGTACTGGTTCTGTGAAAATACTCCCTCTCTCCATTAGTGGCATGCGCATTCAGCTTTTATCTTTATATTCCGGTAAGTTATTTTGCTCATTGTTTTAACAAAAAAAAACCAACAACATAAAAATTCTTGCATACCTTGTTTGATTGGAGAATTTTAATGTTTTTCATTTATCATTGTAAAACCAAGGACAATTTTATAACTTTTTTGTACGTAGCTGTTACATGTAGGGCAATCTGTCTTTAAGTAGGGGTAAATTACTCTTAAAAAATGAATCCTAGATAGTTTCCCCTTCAAGTCAAGCGTCTCATTGTTTAAATAAACTTCTTGTTTAAAAATGAAAAAAAAATAATATAAATGCTGTTACTAAGCCTTTGTCTCAATGTTATATGCAATTTAACTTCAGGAGAATTTGATGTGAGGAAATTACCATTAATGAGTGAAATTTTTACCTTCATAAAATTGACATTTCCATGCTACTATAGCAGTTAACAATGGAAAGAAATGTCCAACTTCATAGGTTAGATAATGGCACATTTATTTCATGAGACAATAGTGTGTAAATGATAGTAAAAGACATAACATAAGCCATGAGTATGTGCTGCAGTTAAATAATTATTAAACTATACATGTTTTGAGATTGTCAGTCTGAAATATAGAATCGGAAGCAGGAAAGATGAGTGTGAACACAACAAAAAGATTGAAAACCTCAAATTCCTACTCTCCTAAATTGCTTAAAATGAAAATTAGCTTCTTGCTCTGCATAATTTCCTTAATGAGTGATGGCCCATATTCTATAAAGAGCATGCTATTGAAGTTATTGAGAATATTTCAATGATCTTGGCTATTAACAACAGAAAGTGAACAGACTGAATAAACATGCAGCTTTCATATGGTCCCATCAGCAATTTCTTGCATGGCTGAAAATAGGAGATCAATGGCATTGAAATGTAAATGATCATTGATACTGAATCCCAGAAGAAAGGAAAACAGTGGTGGAGTCAAAGCTCTGTATTATTCAGAAGAATACCATTAGTCAATATCCTTATGTGATGCATTAACCCTGGGTGATTGATCTAGAACTTCACAAGGGGAATTCAAAATATTGCTGAGGAAAGTGACTGTCTCTTCCTGGTAGTTAAGCTTACATACTTGTAGAAAACAGCTGGGATGGAAAGCTTGAGAAACTTATGATGGACTAAACTAGGAAAGAGAATTACCAAAGAAGTGTGTGTGTGTGCACTAAAGAAGACATAAAAGTCATGAAGAGCAAGCATTTGTTGACTGTAAACGCAGCCACCAAATCCCCAAATGTTAAAAATGAGCCAGAAGCAAGGGGTTCTGGAACAATTTTACTAAACATCTGGAACTCATTTCCTCCAATAAATTGTATATGACAAAATTGGAATAACCCAAGCAGGGACTTGATAGGGAGGGCTCTTCTGTCCGTGGATTTAATATAAAAAGAGAGGAGTAATAACTTTCCGGGAAAACGGTCACAGCAGGACACTCCTCTGAGCGCATGCTCCCGTGTCACTGACAAGTCACCAAATAGACTCCCTGGAATGCCATTTCTTGTATTTTTATCTCTCCTGGCATAGTGCCTGATGCAAGTGGGTGCTCCACACATATTTGTTCAATGACATGGGATACAATCTGTGTATTCTTATTCCCTGTAAGGTATCATTGGTTCTCAGTATGCTATGTCATTGTGCCTAGGGACTGAGAAACTGGAATCCTGAGACCTTATCAGATTGTAATCCCCCAAATATTCCTTAAATTCAATAAAAACCTTAATGCGAGACATCTTCCCCTTACATTAAAAAGGATGAAGACTGAATCATTACGGTAATCTTGTGTTACTGAAGAGAGGATAGGAATGTCAACTGATAGCAGTAAATGGAAGCACCCAGCAGGTATTCAGCCAATAATTCACCAGCAGGCACGTACACTGCTAATTTTTACATAAAACTCCACTCATCAAAGAATTTCACGTGGTACTGTGACATGATGGCATCACCAGACACACATGGAAAGGTCCTGATGTATTTCTCTCCTCCTCATCCAAGTGTATTTCTAACCTCCTCCTGAACCATGAAGAATGTGCCATGTATTTACTATATTTCTGCCCTGACCCTCTGGACCCATCTTGCAACTACGGGGAATCACAGGCACCAAAAGTTCCTTCAGGTCCCTTGCTGCCACTTCATATCTTAATCAAGGAATGAGACAAAAGAAAACATAGCCTGCAAGCTTAAATTGGTCCCTGAAACATGCGGAACTCCTGCTGGGAAACGCAGTGAACTGGGTTCCTTCAAACTAAACACTATAAGATGGGGAAAACTGATGGGTCCAAGCAGGACTTTCACTTTGTTAGGTGATCACAGAAGAGGAAAAAAGATGAAAAATGGGGGGAAGGGAGAAGTATGTCCTCCCAGCGATTACCATAGTTTATTTTTTATTCTGAAGAAAAGCTCAAACCTATACAAAAATTAGAAAACAATGCAGTAAACAACAACATAGCTATTCCTTTAAAATGATCTATTAATGATTCATCTCTGCATAAGAGCTAGTATGAAAGTCTGCATCCCTCCTCCAAAAGAAATTCATATGTTGAAACCCTAGCCTTCAGGAGGCGGGGCCTTTTTTTCAAGCTTTGCAAGCATGTTGAGTACTCATTCCCGCTTCCCTCCATCTCCTCTCTCATTCATCTCCCTTTCCCTCCCTTCTTCAACCTATCCCACTCCCTCCCACTCTCTGGGTCATCCTTTTTCATGGACCCCAGGGCTCCCTCAGGCCTATCTATGCTCTTTTTTAAATTTTCTATCTTCACAAGCATATTGAGTACTTATCCCTGCTTCCCTCCATCATCTTTCCCTCCCATTCCTCCTGCCTGTCTGATGGATCCCAGGGTTGCCTCTGGCCCATCTATTCCTGTAGGGTTTGGGTCTCTGTGGCACACCAGGTTGCCTCACCTCAGGTCACCCCAGTAATAGGGGCATTTCCCTTCATTCATTCAGCTTCAGTCCCCAAGGTTTTTCCACTGTATATTCTTCTCTCTCCTGAGTTCCTGGAGAGTCTAAGGGGGCATGTTGGTGTCTCAGACATTATGCAAGTCTGTTAAGGACAAGTCCCATTGCAGTGAGTTCCTAGATGCAGCAGTCCTGCCTTGAGTGGAATGTTTTCCCTAAGGTGAACACTCCCATCTTTAGATTCTTACAATCTCACCATACCATCAGGAGATTGAATCACATGACAGTAGAGGCCTCTCAACTTGGACCAATGCCCTTTGGAAAAAAAATTCAGAGAGATGCTTCACGCACAGCCGAAAAGTTCCCTCTGAACCAGGAAGCAAACTCACCAGACACCTAAAGTATTGGCACCAAAGTGTTGGCTTTCACACAAGTTACAACTGAAAAACTTCTGTCCTTTCGAAGCCATCTAGAGGATGGTTTTGGTTATACCCTTCACCCACTCACCCTTCCTTCTGCCATGCCATCCAAAAATATAGACAACATGGTGCCTTATCCCTCAATATTTTTGCATTTATCTTCTGCTGAAAAGGACAGGCTCCTACCAACAAGACACCAACACCCAGCTCTTAAAAAGTTCATGTAATGACATGTCAGCAACTAGCCTCCCTCAGATTGTCCCATCTGCCCCCCATGCAATATCTTCAATGCCTATCTTTCAAGTTCACACTCTAATCAAACTCATATTATATTTGGATTTCTACTTATTATTAGTCTTCCATTGTTGCTGCTGATCTTTATGGCACTGTAGCTTCTAATAAGTGTAGGCCACTTTTCCTTCAGAAAATTCTACCTTCTGAGTTTGAAAGCTGCTTCATAATTAATTTGAGACTCCTACCCACTATATCACACCTGGGTATCCGTCTGGTCAACTGTAGCAGTTAGCCTGCATGGTTGTCAATGAATGCACGACCAGATGGCTTAAGGGAAGAAGGGGCTGAATTTTGGCTCATGATAGTTTTGTTACATTTCCTTTTCTTTCTTTCTTACTCTTTCTTTCTTTCTTTCTTTCTTCTTTTTTTGCCTAGTTATACAAGTTCAATAAGTACCCCCTTCTTCTCCCTCCCTCTCTCTCTCCCATTGTTCCCCATTCTGCTCTCCCTTCCCTTCCCACTCCCCCCTCCTTCTCACCTCTTTTCCTTCCCTCCTCCTCTCTTGATGCTTCCTCAAGATTGGGAAGACCAAGGATATGCAAGATTTCCCACACAAGTAAGAGCTGCAGCAGCCAGGATATAGCTACAATATGATTGGATCTTGCCTGACCTGCACAATGGCTGACATGTCAACAACCCCGCCCCCAAAGTCTAGCACATATCACATGGGAGAAGGCTTCAGGCAGTAGGATCCTTAGAGATAAGGGTTAAACAATTATAATAGAGGCCGAAGCAATCATAATTGGACTTTGCATGCCCTGAGCAATGTCCAACACACTATTGACCCCACAAAGTCTAGCATTTGCTAAAAGCACCAAGATCCTTGGAGGCAAGGGATTGACAGCCAAAATAGTGTTCCTATGCTTAAGGAGAACAAAGGAAAGGGTTCAGGAAATGCCGCTGGGTCCTTGTATGTCATCGGAGAGGAGGACCCAGAGGAGAGTTTAGCATGCACATTAAAGGATTCTCCGGGGATTGGGGGAGGGGAGGCAATGGGGGGTGGGGAGGGAGGGGTGAGGGGAGGGTGAGCAGAGGGGTTGGGGGGAGGAGGAGGGAGGGAGAGAACCAGTGTACCTATTAAGTTTGTATGAGCGGAGATAATAAAAAATGTTATAAAAAAAACAATTATAATAGAGTTCCCATACTAATGGGCAGCCCAAGAAGAGGCCCCAAGCTATGCCACTGAGTCCTGAATCCTTATTAGTGTAGATGACTCAGAGGGAAATTCAGCACCCACATAAACAGATGCTCTGGAGAATGAAAGGAAGAAAAATTCTTATTCCAGCTTAGCAAGAGAACTTGTACCAACACTAGGGGCTAAGGGCACTAGCCACACCATATCCGTATAGCCACAGGATAGCTGAGAGATGAACAATCCCTACCTGCCAGACAAGTATGTCTGGCCAAGCATGCCAAAGGGAGCCAGATCCCCTATTCAGCTCTTTCTTTATTCACCTGCCCAGGGACTAGGCCCATATAACATGGACTGGGCCTCCTCATCAACTAGACAGTTTCATTGCAAGTTTGCTCTGGACTCAACTCAAGTACCAATTTTCTATAGATGCACCCAGAACTAGAATGCTTAATCATCAAGTTGACACTTACAGTTAAGTATGACACCAATATATTATTACAACACCAAGTCTAACCACTTAGCACAAGGATAACTGCCAAATCTATGCATTGTAAAACTGTATTGTGTCTCACTGTAATTAACCTGTATTGTAATTTCTTGAATGTGCTTGTCCGTGAGCACACTTGCATCCAATCATTTTAGTTCAGATACGTCTCTCACCAAAATCCATCATTACACCGGGAAGACAAGAAAACAGAGATTTTTTTCCACTCTTTACCATTCTATCCTTCTTTTTGGCATTCTGCTTTGAAGAAAGGCTGCTCAGGATGGTGATGCTGCTCAGCAGGTAAAGGCACCTGATGTAAACTTAAGTTCTAACCCTGGAGCCCACATGTCAGAGCAGACAAGCAGCTATTGAAATCTGCCCTTTTACCCCCACACAGATGCCATGGTATGAGTATACCCATTTGCTCTCTATCTGTCTACCTACCTATCTATCTCAGTTTCTCTTCCCTCTCCCTCCCTTCTTCCTTCCCTTTCCCTCTCAAATAAACGAATGAAATATTTTTTAAAAATTAAAGTCTTTCCTTTCTCACTCTCTCATGTCTCTTTCTAATATCACTATAAGTGTTCTTCTTTTTTATTTATTTTTTCCAGTCATACAAGCTTGATAGGTACTCCATTCCCCTCCCTCCCTCCACCCCTCCTTGTATCTCCTTGCTCCCTCCCCCCTTTTCCTTTCCTTTCCCCCCTCCCTCCCTTTCTCCCAGTGCTCCCCCCCCCCATTCCTGGAGCGCCCTTTAGTGTGCATGTCAAACTTCCTTCTGGGTCCTCCTCTCTGATGAGGTGTAAGGACTCAGTAGCATTGCCTAGAGCTCTTTCTTGTGTTCCCCTTTAGTATAGGATATAGTGTTCTTTTCTAACTTAATAACATTATAATGGTTTTAAAGCTCAAACTAGGATAGAGTGATGACTCAAGGGTTAAGTCTTTACCTTGCAAACAAAAAGACCTGATTTCAAATCTCAGATCCTATGTAAAAATGCCAGGTGGAAATGGCCACAAATCACAGAGTCTAGAAAACCCCAGAGCAAAGCAATAAGGAGATAGCACAGTCCAGGATGATTCCTGAAGTCACCCTTGCATCTCCACAGTCAAATACTGTACCCTCTTCTACACACACACACACACACACACACACACACACACACACACACCAAACAAACAAATAAATTCCAAGTTGTCCCAAATGTAGTGAATAGGCTCCTTTTCCATCTCCTAGTGAATAGGCTCCTTTTCCATCTCCCGAGTCTTGACGTAGCTCCACCATTATTTAGAAAGTTACTTAGGTGCTGCTTAATAGGATGATCCAGGTTATACCTGAAATCTGCCATTTTGTGAAGCAATCCTAATTCATGTTGGAGACCATGGACACTAGGAGTGTTCATACCTAAAAGGTACCTGATCTGAACTGAAAGTACAACAGAGAATCCAACCAACTGCTGGACAATGGCGAAACGTCGAGAGAAGTCAATGTTGCTGTCCTAAGTTTCTGA
The DNA here is from genome assembly GCA_023101885.1 of Typhlomys cinereus. Classification (NCBI taxonomy): domain Eukaryota; kingdom Metazoa; phylum Chordata; class Mammalia; order Rodentia; family Platacanthomyidae; genus Typhlomys; species Typhlomys cinereus. The sequence goes on from JALPQD010000161.1 coordinate 2,494,080, forward strand.
AGACATAAAATTAGCTATGAGCTCTTCTTCTGTCCACTGCTAGTGGGTATCACATCACAGTAATGTTCAGAACACTGTGTGGACACAATAATTAAAAACTACACATTGCTCTTTGTTAGCAGACAGCAGCATTAGTACTAGCATAAATCAGTGAAATTTATCTGACATTGATGTAGGTTGGATTTTGACACCAATTTTATCATATGAACAAGGAGGAACATCTGTACTTAACAGTCTGTGACATTGTGTGCGCTTCTTTACATCCCATTACCTCAACTTCAGCATATGTGAAGTATCTACCTTATAAAATGCCCCAAGAATGACAAGAGCAGATGCATGCAATGCACATTGTTGCAGTCCGCCTGCATGGTTGCTGATAGATGACCATCAAACAGCTTAAGGGAACAAGGGTTTATTCTCTCTTATGATTCCTGGTTACAGTTCTCAGGAGAGAACTGAGCCAAGGGAACTGGCCACACCATCACCACATAACAGCTGAGAGATGGACACTCCTTCTTGCCAGTAACCTTCCATTGGATTGTGGCCAAGATCTGTAGGAAGTGATGCACTAAATGCAATGGATCTGTGCTGTAGAGATTCTCAAAGGTCTTAATACCTAAGTATCGGGACGAATCTTGCTACACTGAGATGTCATCCTTGGCATATGCCATGTGGCCAGAACTCTGAAGATCAGCCCTCAGGAAATGTCAAGATATAAAATCTGAAGTCTTTTGCATAATTCTAAAATGTTTCCATCTCCACCATTAACCTTGCAGCCTCTAGCATTCGCTTACAGACTATAGGCTCTTTAGTCAGAGTTCAATCCTGGCCAGCACATGGCAACTAATTTCCCTGTCAGAGGTATTCTTTCTGCCTGGGGAAATCCTTTCACCTTAGCCCATCTGAGCAACTTAAACACTCTCCAAAAGCAGCTCCTAGTGATTAACTTCCCCATCCCAGCTGTCCCTGGGTATTTCATGATCAATTTGGTTAATTTTTTTTAAGTTTCAGTTCTATAAAAATCAGTTATTTTGGATTATTAATCATTTCAAAAGAAGAGAAAACACTTTTACATGTCAGAATCTTTTTTCCAAATCTAATCATCCTAAGAGTTAGGGATTAAATTGTTTTTTAAAATAGGACTGCTGATTCTCAGATGATTCCATTAAATCTCTGCTACTTTATTGCTCACAATAGTTAACAAGTCACTGAGAATAGTATGTGGAAATAAACATGAGGAGTGGCTTACTATCCATACAAAATCTATGCTCGGCACAAGTTTGATTCAGAACAGAGAAAAGAAGAAGCACTTCAGAAATAGCAGCTAAGGTAAAGACCTAACTATTCCACTCCAAAATCCATCCCCTTTAGTACTTTAAATTAGTAAAACCTTGATTCCTTTCCTCTTTGAATTCTACAAACAGAATAAAGACAGGAAATCTGTAAGCAAGCTGAAGGTTTCAATTCATTTCAGCCATTGGCAACAGGCAAGACACAGCACTCACTGAGAGAAAGTCGATGTCATTTGAGCAGAAGCGCAGTTCCTCGCTGGCATTTCTTCCTGTGGGAAATGGTAAATTGATATATTCAGATTCTGACCATCTGTAACTATAGGAAGCTTCTAAATTTGATTTGTGTTGGAGGAATTGTGGTCAAGAAGGGAACACGCACATGGCGATTTGGACGCATTCCAAAATGTAGCCTTTCTGGACCAAAAAGCATGTAATTCTAGATGTAAAATATGAACAGAATAATGTTCCCCTTTACCCCAGAGCTATTTCTTGGAAATCTGTCTGGAGACTGTGCAGAGTCAACCGATAAGAATCTACCCAGAATTTCTAATCCCATGGTCAATAGGCAGTTGGGTGTTTTACCTTCCCATAGGAACACCACGATGTTCCCTTCCATCGGAAGCCCTGCTTAGGAAGCTCTGTGTGCCTCAAGCTTTGGGAGTGTGCAGAAGCCACTGAATGGCAGGCCACTCCACTTAAGATGTCAGCAGAGCCTAACTCATGGCGGGGTCTGGAAATTCCTGGAAGATGTGCACTGATTCCAGAACAGCATTTATAGAAAACAGTAGCATAAAAGTCCCATGGTTATGTAGATGGGACACCAGGCCAATGTTTCTGAAATATAAAGATGTGAAGGGTCTTAGCTCTTGCACAATGCTCTGTGAACTGACCAGTCATGTGCTTCCAAAGAAGTTGAAAGGGGACAGTTTGCTGCCTTCTGCTAATCAGTGTGACAGCCCATCTTGTCAGTCCAGGTTACACTTCCTAGAGACTCAGCTCTGTATAGAAGGCTAGGTGGATGTGAGAGAAGCGCCTAAGTTTCAAAATCTTTATGGAGCTAATATGACAACATAATTGCCTTGTTTCTGTTTGTTGAAAAGATAGTAAGAGAATGGAGGAGGAAAAGGAAGGAGCAAGAAGAGGAAGAAAGGGGGAGGGAGGGAAGAGGGAGAAAAGGAGTGAGAGAGGAAGGGAGGGATGGAGGGAGGGAGGGAGGGAGGAAAGGAAGGAGGGAGAGAGAAGAGGGAGGGAGAAGAAGAGGAGGGAGAGAGAAAGGAAGAGAGAGGGAGGGGAGAAGACGGAGAAGGTGAGGGAGGAGGGAGGGAGGGAGCGGAGGGAGGAGGAAGGGGGAGGAATGGAGGAAGGAAGGGAATGGAAGGAGAATGAGGGAGGAAGGGAGGAAAGAAGGAGGGAGGGAGAAGAGGAAGGAAGGGAAGGAAAGATGGGGGGTGGGAGGGAGGAAGGGAGGGAGGGGAGGAAGGGAGAGTTTCAGCTTCCTGCTCTGTGAGATAGAGGGAATTCTATTCACTACTCAGAGTGGTAGCGACAAAGCAAGATGACACATACATACAGTGTTTCACTGGTACAAAGCACTTAGGAAAGAGTTAATATTATTTTCATTTCATTTGGAAGCTAGACAAAGCCATGATATATGGCAAATAGGTGTTTTATTTTTGATTCTAGTCTAGTCTCCACAATGAGAAACAAACAGACTGTGTCTGCATTTTGCTATCTTAAAAATTAAAAGCATGCAGTGGTATATCCACTGATCTATGATACTTGCTGGAGCATAAATCATGTCAGGACTATATCATCAAAGGCAAACCAGATGAAACCCAGTGGACCACACAAGTGAAAAGACTTGAAAATAGGAGGGAGTCTGGCAAAGGAGATGAATGATTGTAAGGGGAAAAGGAGGGGAGATGGGATTAGGGATTAAGGGGTGAAAATATCATAAACTTTCTATATTCGTGTGTGCAATGATAAAAAATACATATATTAAAAAATTAAGAGTGTGGAGGTTAAGGAACAAGCTCCGCTGACAGAGAATCTGCTTAGTATGTATGAAGTTCTGGGGTCACTAGCACCATATGAACTTGATGCAGCAGAGCATGCCTATAACCCCAGCATTTGGGAAATAGAGGCAGAAGGACCAAAATTTCAGGGTTACTCTCAGCTGTGGAGTAAATTTGAAGCCAACCTGGGATACACAGAAGTGACCTTGTCTAAAAAATAAAAACAAATAAACTGGGAGGATGGCTCTGTGGTTAGAGCATCTGTCTCACGAGTGAAAGGACCTGAGTTCAGATCCCCAGATCACATGTAAAAATACAGGTGAGTATAAAGACCTGATTGTAATTCTAGTCCTTGAAGGTGGAGCCTGGTAATCGCCACAGCAGCTGGCCAGCCAGACTAGCACTAATGGTGTGCTCTGGAGCACAGCAATAAAGTGGAAGAGTGATTAAAGATGATTCCTGATATCACCCTTGAGCTTCCAAAAGCACACACACTCCAGAGTATTCATGCACATACACCTGCACACAAATGTACACCCATGCACATAAAAACACACAAATACACACATGCACAACCAATACACATACACAAAAGAAAAAAGCAATAAAAATAGTAAGGAACTTTTGCAGCAATGTAAAGAGAAATACCTACTGTCTACTGAAACCTGACTATGTTGAAACATATAGAGCAATCATTTACTCTTCAAAGCACAACTAACTTTAAATTGAGCAAACTTAGCTTCAAACTGAAGAGCAAAATGTCCAGACACAGTCTTGGAATGTAGCTCAGATGTGCAGTGCTAGAGTTGCATGTAGGTTTCAATCCCCAGCATAGCAAAAGAAGAAGGCAATTGTCAAGATGCCCCATCCCAAGCTGCGCAGCTGCCAAGTGACAGCCCTGGGACTCAACTCCAAGTCTTTCCACTCTAAATCAGTATTGCTCCCCTGAGTGCCAACCAAGAGAGCGGGAAGCTTCCAGATGCTTCTGTCCCTGCTCAGCAAGATACGCTGCAGTTAGTGTCAACCTTCCTGAGCCCTCTACTGCACACAGGTGTCACAGTCATTCCCCCATGGTAAGCAACACACCTCACCTTCATAGAAGAATCTTCAGGACCTCTCAGGACACATGCTAGGCTGCCTTCTATCTACCTTCTATTGGATTTGAAAGCTAGTGAAACTGGTGAAAGAAATCTGTCTTCTAGATATAATGAATTCTTACATTAGAAGGGGCCCCAAGGTATGCCACAGAGTCCTGAACCTTCATTAGTGTAGACACCTCAGAAGGAATTTTAGGGCCCATTTAAATGGAAGTTCTGGAGGGTGGGGGGGGAGAAGGGGGTGATTACCAAGGGAGGGGAAGGAGGGAGGAAAGGGGGAGGGAGAGAGGAAGGCATGGGAAAGAAAGTGGGATGGGGGATAGAAAGGAAGAAGAGAGGGAGGAGGAGAAGGGAGAGTGAGGGGGCAAGGCACCTATCTATTAATCTTGTATAGCTAGGTAAAAAAAATAAAATGGAGAAAGAAAGAAAGAGAGAGAGAGAGAGAGGGAGGGAGGAAGGGGAGGGAAGAGGGGAAAGGGCAGAGAGGGAGGGAAGGGGAGGGAGGAAGAGAGGGAAGGGGAGGGGAGGAGAGGAAGGGGGAGGGGAGATGAAGGGAGTGAAGGGAAGAGGGAGGGGAGGGAGAGGGAAGGGAGGGGAGGGGAGGAAAAAAAGGAAGGAAGAAGGAAGGAGGAAGGAAGGAAGGAAGGAAGGAAGGAAAGGACGGAAGGAAGGAAGAGGAAGGAGGAAGGAAGGAGAAGGAACAGAGAGAAAGAGAGAGAGGGAGAGAGGGAAAGAAAGACAGAAAGAAAGAAAGAAAGAAAGAAAGAAAGAAAGAAAGAAAGAAAGAAAGAAAGAAAGAAAGAAAGAAAGAAAGAGAAAGAAAGAAAGAGAAACTCAACTACTAATTTGTTACAAATGTGCCCATAGATTGAGCCTTCAATTGCAAGTTGACACCTGCATCTAACTCTCACAGCTCTGCTTCAGAATCCGCCCTAAATCCAACACTTCTCGGTTCTTCTACCCTGCACCACCCAGGGCCAAGTTCCTCTGACCTTTCTCCTAGATTGTTGGTCTCCTGGCTTCTGCGTTTGACCTCTAATATATATATTTACTGGGGCTGAGGAGGTGTCTCAGCGGTTAAAGCCTTTGCCTCACAAATAAAAGGACCTGACTTTGGATCCCCAGATCCTACTATAAGAATGCCAGTCAGTGGGAAATCCCAAAGCAAACCAAGAAGTAGGTAGAAGCAATCCAGGATGATTCCAGAGTCACCCTTGGTCCTCCACAGGGACATATGGTGCCCACTGATACACTTATACACACACACATAAAATAAATAATTTTTAAAAAAATGCCAGGCAGAAATCCTGATCTTGGAAGGTGGAGCCTGGGAAATGCCAGAGCAAAGCAAGGAGGAGGTAGATCAATCCAGCATGAGTTTGGTACTCCAAAAAACTCTTAAGCGCCCTTTTGTACACACAAAAAGACTAACAGTATTTATCACAATAGCTAGAGTGCTCCTTCTGTGAACCATCCCTCTGCACAAAGCCCTCAGCAGCCTCCTGGTGCTGTTCAGGAAGATGTTTCAGTAGACTGTAGAGACCCTGCATGATCTATTGCCCCAGCTCCGTGACACCCTAGAACTCAGCTTGTTCCATTGCAGCAGCAGCCGTCCCCTTCCCAGCTCCATCGCACTCATCAGAGAGCCCTGCACAGAGCCTTCCACCTGCTGCTTTTGACTGCAGTGAGCTTTTTTCAGACTCCACCTTGCTCTTCCCCTCACTTATTTAAGCTCTCAGCCCTATGCCCACCTCTCGGCGAGCACTCCACACCCACAGTGTTTAAAGTCAGCCCTTCTTCTTCTTCCGTGTGACATCCCTCCCTTCCCTGCATTGTAGTTCTCCAGAGCACTTGTCTTCTAATTCACTATAAAAATCAACCTGTTTGTTTTCTGTGTTTTTTTAACACAGGTTTCCTCTCAAAACAGGTTTCCCGAGTACTGAATCATCTGCTCCTAGGCCGGGGCTTGAGACAGGCTGAGCAGACAGGATTTGTTGAATGAACCTACCCGTAACAAAACTCAGTTGACAGTAGATCATTTTGTGTATTAATTGAGTATGTTTGGTTAAAAAATGAGATTATTAACTTAATATCTTCATCCCCTGCTGGATGATAAGTACCTCAAGACTGACACTGTCCTCACTTCCGTTCCTCAAGTACTAGCTCCCCAATGTGTGATCACGTGACCTAGCAGAGCCCTAACCAGTATTCGTTGACTAAGTTAACTGGATCAAGAAAGGGTAAGGAGCCGGAGCCGCGCGCAGGGCCTGGGAGGAGGAGAGGGCACCCCCTCTGCGCCAGGCACCGCCCTCAGGTGCCCCGGGTTTAAATAGCGCCCCGCCGATGCCGCATCCCCCCTTCCCCTCCACTCCACCGCCCGGGACACGCGTGCACGGTCCAGCCAGGCACCACTCCGTGACCCAGGTAGGCTCGGTCCCCGCCCACCTCCAGAGCCCGAGGCCAAATAATTCAGTTTAGTGAAAAACGCACAGAAATTAAAAGAAGATCTTAAGAGTTAAAAGGACAATGCCAAAGTCTAAGTGCAAATCCACGAGAAACAACACTCAAGTAAAAAAATCTCCCACTGAAGGAATTAATCCCATAATGTTACACTCCAACCAGAACAAACCCATGGAAAATGGCCAAGAAAGCCTGACCCAGGATAACAACCTTCAAAATATGATCATTACCATGTTCAATACTATGAAAGAGGAAATCAGGGAGGAATTAAATAATCGAATCAATCGCTTTGAGGAGGAACACAACAGACACATGGAGGAGTTGAGAAAAACAGTGCAAGAATCAAAAACTGGCATAGAGCACGTTAAAGCAGACTCAAGCAGAGTTTAAAACTGAGCTAAAAGACAAGTTATCTTCAACCCAGAACGCCACAGAGAGTCTTATCGGCAGAACTAACGAAGCAGAAAACAGAATTCCAGATCTTGAAGATAAAGTGGGAGTATTAACCAGCTCAATGGAAGAGATTGTTAAAGCCAAAAAGATGATTGAGAGAAATATCCAGGAGATATAGGACACCGTGAAGAAGCCCAACATGCGTATTCATGGAATACCAGAGCAAGAATCTCAAAATACCACCCCTGAGGAAATTTTTCAAACGATCATCAAGGAAAACTTTCCTCATCTAAAAAAAGACAGGCCCATCCACATACAAGAGGCATTCCACACCCCAAACAGATATGACCAAAACAGAAGCTCACCACGGCAAATGACAGTCAAAGCACTCCACATTCAAGATAAAGAACTGGTGCTGAGAGCTTCAAGGGAGAAAAAACAAGTCACCTTTAAAGGTAAACCTATTAAAATAACAAATGACTTCTCAATGGAAAGACTAAAAGCAAGAAGAGCTTGGAGAGACATACTTCAAGTATTGAATGAGCAAAAATGTCAACCTAGGCTGATTTACCCTGCAAAACTATCAGTCATGATCAAGGGAGAAAGAAAAATCTTCCAGCACAAAGACAACTTGAAGGGATACATGTCCACCAAACCAGGCCTTCAAAAAATGCTAGAAATGATACTCAAGCGTGAAGAAAAAAAACAGGCATATCCAGGAGAGCAGAAGGCAAGTATAACACCATTAAAAGCGAAGCAATATACTTATAAAAACTACTAAACATAATAAATGTCTGGAATCAAAAATAGTTTCACCATTATAACACTAAATGTTAATGGAATTAACTCACCGATCAAGAGACACAGATTACAAACTTGGATTAAAAATCACAATCCATCAATCTGCTGCCAGCAGGAAACCCATCTCACCACAAAAGACAGGCATGCTCTAAAAATAAAAGGCTGGTCAACAATTCTACAAGCTAATGGAAGCAGAAAACAGTCAGGGGTAGCCATTATGCTATCAGACAAAGTGGACTTCAAACCAAAGAAAATTATAAGAGACACGGATGGATACTACATTTTAAAAATTTTTTTTATTATTATTATTTATTCAACTGTGCGCATGTGCATGTGCGTGTGTATGTGCGCGCGCATGTGTGTATGTCTGTGTGTGTGTGGGTCTGTGTATGTGTAGAACCACGGACGAATTCGCAAACTACCATGGACGCCTCCACCTCCTTCTGCCCCGGGATTCACAGGCTCCGCCCTACCAGGACCAGAAGCGCAGGCCGCCCCCGCTTCCGACCGGCGTCTATACGTGGGATCTGGGATCCGAACTCAGGACCTTCCGCCTGCAAGGCGGAGGCTTAACCCCTGAGCCACCTCTCCAGCCCCAGGATACTACATTTTAGTCACAGGTACAATTCACCAGGAAGACTTCACAATACTGAACATATATGCACCCAATACGGGCCCCTCCACATTCATTAAGAAAACCCTACAGCGTCTAAAGCAAGAAATCAACCCCCAAACGATAATTCTTGGGGACTTCAACACTGCCCTCTCAACATGGGATAGATCAACAGGTCAAAAGCTTAACAGAGACACTTTGGAACTTAATCAAACCCTGAAAGAAATGGACCTTACAGATCTCTATCAAACTTTTCACCCACGTACCAAAGAATACACATTTTTCTCAGCAGCACACGGAACTTTCTCCAAAATAGATCACATATTGGGCCACAAAATGAATCTACACATATACAAGAAAGTTGAAATTCTAACCTGTGCCCGATCAGACCACCACGGCCTAAAGCTGGACATCCACAACACATCAAACAAGAGAAAATACACTAACTCCTGGAAACTTAACACTATGATACTGAATGAGAACTGGATTCAGGAAGAAATTACAAAGGAAATTCAAGATTTCCTGAAAGTGAATGATAATGAAAATACAACTTACCAAAATCTCTGGGACACAATGACAGCTGTTCTAAGAGGTAAGTTCATAGCTCTTAATGCCTACATCAAAAAAATGGAAACATCAGAAATAAACAACTTAACAATGCAGCTTAAAGCTTTAGAGAAACTAGAGCAATCTGATCCCAAAAGCAGTGGAAGAGAAGAGATTAGCAAAATAAGGGGAGAAATATCTGAAATCGAGACTAAGAAAACGATAGAAAAAATCAACCAGTCAAAAAGCTGGTTCTTTGAAAAAATCAATAAGATTGATACACCCCTAGCTAAATTAACCAAAAGCAGGAGAGAAAACCCAAATTAACAAAATCAGAAATGAACATGGAGTTATCACTACTGATACCCAAGAAATCCAGAGAATTATTACATCATATTTCAAAAACTTATACTCTGTGAAGTTTAACAACACAAAAGAGATGGATAAATTTCTAAGTAAACACAACTTACCTAAATTGAATCAGGAAGTTGTGAATTATTTAAATAGTCCTATAACATACGAGGAAATTGAAGAAGTAATCTCGAATCTTCCCACCAAAAAATGTCCTGGACCAGATGGATTCAGCACAGAGTTCTACCAGACATTTAAAGAGTTAATAACACCAATACTCCTTAAACTGTTCCATCAAATAGCAAAGGAAGGAACACTACCAAATTCCTTCTATGAAGCTAATATCATCTTAATCCCAAAACCTAATAAAGATTCACTTAAAAAAGAAAACTATAGGCCGATCTCTCTGATGAACACAGACGCAAAGATTCTCAACAAAGTCTTAGCAAATCGGATTCAAAAACATATTAAAAAGATCATTCACGGGGACCAAGTAGGCTTCATCCCCGGCACACAAGGTTGGTTCAACATACGAAAATCAGTAAATGTAATTCATCATGTAAACCAGTCCAAAGTCCAAGACCACATGATACTCTCGATAGATGCAGAAAAAGCTTTTGACAAGATCCAACAGCCTTTTATGATCAAAACGCTAGAGACAGTAGGAATGGAAGGAACCTTTATCAATATAATAAAAGCTGTATACAACAAGCCCACAGCAAGGATTATGCTCAATGGGGAACAATTGGAATCATTCCCACTTCGATCAGGAACTAGACAAAGCTGTCCACTCTCACCACTTCTATTCAATATTGTACTTGAAGTCTTAGCTGAAGCCATAAGACAAGAAAGGGACATAAGAGGGATTCAAATTCGCAAGGAAGAAGTCAAGCTATCCCTATTTGCAGATGACATGATCTTATACCTGAGTGATCCCAAAAACTCCACCAGGAAGCTTCTGGAACTAATTGAGAAGTTCAGCAGGGTGCAGCAGGATACAAAGTAAATGTGCAAAAATCAGAGGCCTTCCTATATGCCCAAAATGAAAGAAGTGAAAAAGCCTTGAGAGAAACAATCCCATTTACTATAGCCCCTAAAAAAATGAAATACCTTGGTATAAACCTAACCAAAAAGGTAAAAGACCTTTACAACGAAAACTTTAAAACCCTAAAGAAAGAAATAGCAGAAGACACCAGAAGGTGGAAAGACCTCCCTTGTTCCTGGATAGGCAGAATCAACATCGTAAAAATGACCATCCTACCAAAGGCAATATACAGATTCAATGCTATACCAATTAAAATCCCAAAGCAATTCTTCAAAGAAGTTGACCAAACAATCTCAAAGTTCATATGGAGGCACAAAAGACCCAGGATAGCAAAGACAATCCTGAGTAACAAAAACACTGCTGCAGGTATTACCATACCAAACCTAAGTCTATACTACAAATCCATAGTTATAAAGACAGCCTGGTACTGGCTCCAAAATAGACACACAGATCAATGGATAAGGATTGAAGACCCAGATATAAGCCCACAAAATTACAGCCCAAAAAATCCAATAGAAAAAGAACTGCATCTTCAACAAATGGTGCTGGCAAAACTGGATCTCCATATGCAGAAGATTAAAGCTGGACCCGTACTTGTCACCATGTACAAGACTTAATTCCAAATGGATCAAGGACCTTGATATAAGGCCAGAGACTATAAAAACCATAGTTGAAAGGGTAGGGAACTCCCTCCAGCTGATTGGGCTAGGCCAACAGTTCCTAAAGAGACATCCAATGGCACAGTCACTGCTACCAACTCTCAACAGTTGGGATCGTGTGAAATTAAAGAGCTTCTGTTCAGATAAAGAGATTGTAACACGAGCTCAAAGGCAACCCACAGAATGGGAGAAAATCTTCACTAACCACACATCTGATACAACTCTGCTGTCCAGAGTGCACAAAGAACTTAGAAAACTAAACACCAAGGAAACCAATGGCCCAATTAAAACATGGGCCCTGGAACTTAAAAGAAACTTTACCAGGGATGAAATTAAAATGTCTAACAAATATCTTAAAAAATGCTCCACTTCTTTAGCCATCAGGGAAATGCAAATCAAAACTTCCCTGAGATATCATCTCACCCCGGTCAGGATGGCAAAAATCCACAATACTAACAACGACAAATGCTGGAGAGGATGTGGAAAGAGGGGAACTCTCTTACATTGCTGGTGGGAATGCAGGCTCATACAGCCACTCTGGTGAGCCGTCTGGAGATTCTTAAAGAAATTAAAGATTGAAATGCCATATGACCCTGCGATTCCACTTTTGGGAATAACCCCCCTTACAGCAGAGGTTCACCTCGATAGCACAAGCACAACCATGTTCATAGCAGCACTGTTTACAATAGCAAAGTCATGGAATCAACCCAAATGTCCAACAGTTGACGAGTGGATAAGGAAACTGTGGTACATCTATACAATGGAGTACTACTCAGCCATCAAAAATGATGAATTACTGGAATTTGCCAGGAAATGGATGTCATTAGAAACAATTATATTAAATGAAGTGTCCCAGACCCAGAAAATTAAGCACTGTATGTAGTCCCTAATAGGTGGCTCCTAGTACCAAACCCACCCAGCCCACCTAGAGACAGTAATTGCAAGGATTATGAACAGGAGGGAAGGGGTAGGAGGGCCACACCAGAAACAAGGAGAGAAGGGTCCATGTTATAGCAGAGAAAATAGGCCTCCATCAAGGACTCAAATAAGTAATGAGACATCTGATTAAGTTCACAGACTTTTGTTCCTGATCATTTACTACTGAGGGGGTATGATCTCACCAGAAGAGGAGGGCATATAGTCTGGCAGATAAAAAGTAACCATTTTGCAAATGGGTGATAGACCCCTCCCTTAGTATGGTTTCCCACTTTTATTACATCTACCTTTGAATGTGCTTTTATCACAAGACTCTAGTTTAACAGCTTTTTGTCTCTGGCCAGGGGGTAACATACAATGCCCACCAGGATGGAGTGAAGGGCATTGCAGGAGCAGCAAAACTGCAAAAGAAAATCAACAAACCATAATTCAGAACTTTAGAGACTCTATATCAACCACCTAGAACGAGGCCAGCTTAATCTCTCCCCATCCTGAAGCTCAGGGAAATTTGCGGAAGAGGGGGCGGTAAGAGTGTAAGAGCAAAAGGATGGGAGGAGCAATGATATGTAAGATACTCCATACAAGTTAAGGCTGAAGCAATCATAATTGGACTTTACATGCCCTGTGCATTGTCCAACACACTATTGACCCCACAAAGTCTAGCATCTGCTAAAGGCACCAAGATCCTTGGAGGCAAGGGATTGGCAGCCACAGCAATGTTCCTATACCTAAGGGGAACACGGGAAAGGGTTCAGGGAAAGGCCACTGGGTCCTTATACGTCATCGGAGAGGAGGGCCCAGAGGAAAATCAGGCATGCACAAGAAAGGACTCTCTGGGGGGCTGGAGAGGTGGCTCAGGGCTTAAGCCCTCTGCCTTGCAGGCAGAAGGTCCTGAGTTCGGATCCCAGATCCCACGTATAGACGCCGGGCGGAAGCGGGGGCGGCCTGCGTTTCTGGCCCTGGTAGGGAGGAGCCTGTAAATGCTGGGGCGGAGGAAGTGGAGGCGTCCATGGTGGTTCGCGAATTCGTCCGTGGTTCTACACACACACACACAGACACACGCACGCGCACACATATGTATGCACACACTCACAATTGAATAAATAAAAAAAAATTAAAAAAAAAAAAGGACTCTCTGGGAACTGGGGCGGAGGCACTGGGGGATGGGAAGGGAGGGGGGTGGGGAGGAGGAGCAAGGGGTAGGGGGGGAGAAGGAGAGAGAGAGGGGGGGGAGGGCGGGGGAGGGGGGAGGGGGGAGGGGGGAGGGGGAGGGGGAGGGGATGGGGAGGGGAAGGGGAGGGAGGGGGAGGGGAGGGGAGGGGGGGCGGGGAGGGAGGGGCGGGGAGGGGGCGGGGGGGGGGGAGGGGAGGAGGGGAGGGGGGGGGGAGGGGGGAGGGGAGGGGTCGGACGGAGGGGGGCAGTGGAGGCGGGTGAGGGGGGGGAGGGGGGAGGGGGCGGGGTGAGGGGAGGGGGGAGGGGACGGGGAGGGGGGAGGGGGGGGAGGGGAGGGGGAGGGGGCGGGGGGGCGGGGGGGGAGGGGTGAGGGGTAGGGGAGGGGGGGGGGGAGGGGGAGGGGGAGGTGGCGGGGGGGAGGGGAGGGGAGGGGGGAGGGGGAGGGGGAGGGGGGGGGAGGGGGAGGGGGAGGGGAGGGGGAGGGAGGGGGAGGGGGGGGGGAGGGGGGGGGGAGGGGGGGAGGGGGGGAGGGGGGGAGGGGGGGGGAGGGGGGGGGGAGGGGGGGGGAGGGGGGGGGAGGGGGGGGGAGGGGGGAGGGGAGGGGAGGGGGAGGGGGAGGGGGGAGAACTGGTGTACCTATTAAGTTTGTATGAGCTGAAATAATAATAAAAAATGTATTAATAAAAAAAGACACAGACGAGTGATTCCCAATATGTAGATTTTTTAAAAATGCATATACAATTTTCTTTAATTTTTTAAAATTAATAATTAAACAATATTTGACAAGAGACAAATAACTAAATTTAATACAATATGGTATATTACCACTATTCAATAAGTAAATAAATCAATAAAAATCCTTTCTTCCTTTCTTGCTTTTTCTTTTTCTTTCCTTCTTTCTTCTGTCTTTCTTTTGTTCTTTCTCACTTTCTGTCTTTTTGTTTGTTTCTCACCTTTCTTCCTTCCTTCCTTCCTTCTTCAGGATCCCCTGCAAACTAGGCAAGTACTGTACACTGAGCTATATTTCTTGCCCTTTCTATTTGTTTTCATTTTGAAACAGTGTCTTATTAGTCTTGATATTTTTGATCCTCCTGAATAGAGAGGATTATTTGCTTGAATCACTGGATTGAGTACTTTTTGGTTCTTTTAAAATTTTTTCTAGGGGTATATAGTAGCGAGGCATGTCCTATGAATTTGAGGAGTGATCCCTATATCTGCAAACTTTCCTCCTCATGGTCTTATACATTAGTATAAATTATGAAAGACAAAATCAGCTCATCAGGTATGAGCTGTCCCGTCACTTCTCTAAAAGGTGGAATTTATGTACTAGAAAACCTTTCATGAAAACCGGACTTAACTTCGCAGCAGTTTGTTGAAAGTCAGACTCTTGAAAAATCCTTGGTTAAAGAGAAAACCCTATTAGAAACTTTCCTTGCAAGCTAAAGGAACTGAGTTTGGATCCTCAGATCCCACTAAAAAATTGGTAGATGGAGAGGAATATGCCAGGGGCCTGTAATTCCTTTCCTAAAAGGTAGAGCCTGACAAACCTAGAGCAAAACAATAAGAAGGTAGAGCAATCCTCGATGATTCCCGATGTCACCCTTGAACCTCCATAGACACACACTTTACATTATAGTAGGAAAGATCATGTGAGTATCCTACAGTGTACAGTAGCAAAGAAAAAGTATTTGAATTACTTTCCAGAGATAAAGTGTCTATTGATGCAAAATGTTGAAAGGTATGGTGGTTGCCGAGATAATGGAAATAAAATTCTCAAATTCTCTTGTAAAAAATAAATAAATAAATAAATAAATAAAATATGTTCATGTATTATATATGATTGGTGCACATATATAATTTGTACTCATGTGTTCTGTTATACATGTGTGGTTCATATATAAATATATATACATGGTTTATAAAAAATAAAGAAAGGGTAAGATAGGATTCTTACTCAGGGTCTGCATATGTGACAGTATTTACTTGGCAAAGCATCCTCTGGCATCTATATGGGCATGGATGGACAATCTGGATAAGAAGGCAAGGTGAGGCTGAAGAGATGCCTCCGGGCTTAAGACCAGGTCTTGCAAGCAGAAGATCATGAGTTCGGATCCCAGGTCCCACATACAAACTACAGGCAAAAACGGTGGCAGCCTGCACTTCCGGCCGTGGTGAGCAGAGCTCTGGAAAATCCCAGAGCAAAGCAAGGAGACAGAGTAGTCCAGGATGATTACCCAAGTCACCCTTAGTCCTTTATGGGACACACAGTGCCCTCTGTTACACACACACACACACACACACACACACACACACACACACACACATACACACACAAATACACATACATGCACACTCTAAATAAATGAATGAATAAATAAATAAATATTAAAAGAAGACAAGGTGGCAAGGTACCCACGGGTCCTAGACAGCAAAGGAGGGTTGTTTATATATAGGAGTTGGTTTGAGATTTGGATGTATTTTTCTTTTCTTTATTCCTTCCCATGATTAAAACAATATATTTCTTCACTGTCTTGCTTACATCTGGGAGGTATCAGATCTTCTTTAGGGAATATGAAAAATAAAAAGACTATTATTTCAACTTACTCCATTTGGCAGAGTTGTCTGGAAGGAAGAGGCTAGAGAACCAAAAATTCTCACTCCTGTGAGTAATGTAGTGGTGTAGGGTTTTTTAAAAATTGGTCTATGTATTTTTACTTCTAGCATCTAACTGCCCTCTCCAGAAAGTTTTCCTGAAACTGTCTTAACCTACAAATACATGAAGTTTCTTGGTCTATAATTGGGAGAAATGGGCTTTCCTAGATTTTCCACTGATGTTACACTGCCATCTAGTGAGCCCAATGTGTATGACTCCTATGCATAGCAGAAAATCTGCTGAAGGCAAAAAGCCCAAAGGAACTAATCTAGTTTATTAGACCCTTCTCCATTAATGGAGAGAATCACTCAAGTAGAATAATGACATCTTCTACAGAGTACCTGGCCATATGGTTCATATACCAAATGAACAATGATTTTGAACATCTTTGGTAATAAGCCACATCCATTGGCCTTACAGAGAAAACACACTTATAGAGGTTGGTATCCATGAATTCTCCCCTTCTCTGGCTTCACAGCTACCAGGCAGAAAGCCCCAGACAGATGGGCCTCACTTTCAATACACCACAATGCAAAGAGGCTTTAAGACATGTGTGGTAAATGGCAGGCACAGACCACAAAAATTCATTGTGTATGAATTGTATATGTATGAAACTGTCAAACAATTAATATATATGTGATTTATATATGTGTGTGTGTATATATAACATATATATGAAAATTCCAGACAAAGTGCAAATGCTGAGTGGTAGTGGGTGAAAAAAATTGGGTGGCATATATTATATTTTGGAAAAAGGTTCACAATGTGCTTTCTTTTATTCTTCTAGTGTTTCACATATGACTATAATGAATCCATGATATTTTTGCACCTTAATCTCCAGTCCCACATCCTCCTCTTCCCACTACCACCTTTTTTCTTCCCTACAAGTCTCTCTCCCACTCTAATGTCTTTTCACATATATGACCCACTGACTTTCATTAATCTGGGTTGCCTTTGATGGTATGTTACTGTGCCCTTGCTGGAGCAAGAATCATCTACCAATGGGGATGTGCACCATTGAGGGAAGCATCTTCAGTTCCTCCCCCACATCAGTGTTAACCTTCATCAGTCCTTCAGGGAGGTGTGGGGCCTCTTGAGTTCTTTTTCCTTCCATGGCGAAATGCTGAAGAACAAACTCCATGCAGATCTTATGGAAATATACATAGCAGGGTCAAATCGTGGATACAACAGCCCTGTCATGTCCAGAAGATAATGTCTGACCCACATCCCTGTGCCACTTTACGCTAATAAAATCTAACTGATTATTCTTCCGTGGTATTTCCTGGGCCTTGATGTGGAGGCCTGGACTAAATGCTTTTTATCAATTCCTAGTTAACATACAAAGTAATATGTTTCCTTATGAAATTTCCTTAAGTAAAGATATTGACCCTAAACATACAATAAGTCACTGGGCAATTCAAAGAATGTTGAACTGAACTGTTTCTGGGGAAATTATCCCCATTTCAAAAGAAAAATGAGATTTTAATGCCCTTTTTTAGTTTGGAACCTAACAGTGCACACACTGGCTCCTATCTCCTGTTGGTTCCTAGGATCTCTGATATGCTTTGCTATGGTAGTTGTAAGAATGATCCTATGAACATTCCACACACACTTACACACACTCTCCAGTATGCATAAACATCTGCACATGCACATGTTTACACAGAAGAACCTATGGCATCTGATAATAAAAGAGAGATAAGTATATGGATAACCCAAAAAGCACAATGACTGTTCAGCATGCAGAATGCACACAGATATGGACTCAAAGCCTGACTCACGTCATCTCTGATCTCCCAACCTCTGGAATGGTGAGTGTTCTAATTACTCTTCTGTGCTGGGGTAAAAGATTCTGACCCAAGCAAATTAAAAGACAAGGAGTTTATTATTTCTGTGCAAATGTAGAGTGATAATTACCAATGTATAACAGACACATCACAGAATAGAAACTACCTTAAAGGTAAACCCTGCTCATATCATCAAAAGATAATGCAACACGAAATGGGCAGAAGCTGTGTAACAGACAAATGAAATAGAAGCAAACTATTATCATTTATACAATGGAGTCTTTCCTTCAAAGAGGAAAATTACATTGATTATAAAAACATTGGTTATGAAATCCATTGATCAATGTTGGTTAGAAGACCAATATTTCCTATGAAATCAATGTGAAAAAGTGAAAGCTGCCCTTCCCCTCCACTCTGCCGCCCGGGACGCGCGCCCGCGGTCCAGGCAAGCCTCACCGCATCGCGACCCAGACTCCAACCAGAACAAACCCATGGAAAATGGCCAAGAAAGCCTGACCCAAGATAACAACCTTCAAAATATGATCATTACCATGTTCAATACTATGAAAGAGGAAATCAGGGAGGAATTAAATAATCAAATCAATCGCTTTGAGAAGGAACACAACAGACACATGGAGGAGTTGAGAAAAACAGGGCAAGAATCAAAAACTGGCATAGAGCAGTTAAAGCAGACTCAAGCAGAGTTTAAAACTGAGCTAAAAGACAAGTTATCTTCAACCCAGAACACCACAGAGAGTCTTATCAGCAGAACTAATGAAGCAGAAAACAGAATTTCAGATCTTGAAGATAAAGTGGGAGTATTAACCAGCTCAATGGAAGAGATTGTTAAAGCCAAAAAGATGCTTGAGAGAAATATCCAGGAGATATGGGACACCCTGAAGAAGCCCAACATGCGTATTCATAGAATACCAGAGTAAGAATCTCAAAATACCACCCCTGAGGAAATTTTTCAAACGATCATCAAGGAAAACTTTCCTCATCTAAAAAAAGACAGGCCCATCCACATACAAGAGGCATTCCACACCCCAAACAGATATGACCAAAACAGAAGCTTGCCACTGCAAATAATAGTCAAAACACTCCACATTCAAGATAAAGAACTGGTGCTGAGAGCTTCAAGGGAGAAAAAACAAGTCACCTTTAAAGGTAAACCTATTAAAATAACAAATGACTTCTCAATGGAAAGACTAAAAGCAAGAAGAGCTTGGAGAGACATACTTCAAGTATTGAATGAGCAAAAATGTCAACCTAGGCTGATTTACCCTGCAAAACTATCAGTCATGATCGAGGGAGAAAGAAAAATCTTCCAGCACAAAGACAACTTGAAGGGATACATGTCCACCAAACCAGGCCTTCAAAAAATGCTAGAAATGATACTCAAGCGTGAAGAAAAAAACAGGCATATCCAGGAGAGCAGAAGGCAAGTATAACACCATTAAAAGCGAAGCAATATACTTATAAAAACTACTAAACATAATAAATGTCTGGAATCAAAAATAGTTTCACCATTATAACACTAAATGTTAATGGAATTAACTCACCGATCAACAGACACAGATTACAAACTTGGATTAAAAATCACAATCCATCAATCTGCTGCCTGCAGGAAACCCATCTCACCACAAAAGATAGGCATGCTCTAAAAATAAAAGGCTGGTCAACAATTCTACAAGCTACTGGAAGCAGAAAACAGGCAGGGGTAGCCATTGTGCTATCAGACAAAGTGGACTTCAAACCAAAGAAAATTATAAGAGACACGGATGGATACTACATTTTAGTCACAGGTACAATTCACCAGGAAGACTTCACAATACTGAACATATATGCACCCAATACGGGCCCCTCCACATTCATTAAGAAAACCCTACAGCGTCTAAAGCAAGAAATCAACCCCCAAACGATAATTCTTGGGGACTTCAACACCGCCCTCTCAACATGGGATAGATCAACAGGTCAAAAGCTTAATAGAGACACTTTGGACCTTAATCAAACCCTTAAAGAAATGGACCTTACAGATCTCTATCAAACTTTTCATGCACATAAGAAAGAATACACATTTTTCTCAGCAGCACACGGACCTTTCTCTAAAATAGATCACATACTGGGCCACAAAACAAATCTACACATGTACAAAAAAGTTGAAATTCTAACCTGTGCCTGTCAGACCATCATGGCCTAAAGCTGGACATCCACAACACAACAAACAAGAGAAAATACACTAACTCCTAGAAACTTAACAATATGATGCTGAATGAGAACTGGATTCAGGAAGAAATTAAAAAGGAAATTCAGGATTTCCTAAAAGTGAACGATAATGAAAATACAACTTACCAAAATCTCTGGGACACAATGAAAGCTGTTCTAAGAGGTAAGTTCATAGCTCTTAATGCCTACATCAAAAAAAATGGAAACATCAGAAATAAACAACTTAACAATGCAGCTTAAAGCTTTAGAGAAACTAGAGCAATCTGATCCCAAAAGTAGTAGAAGAGAGGAGATTAGCAAAATAAGGGGAGAAATATCTGAAATCAAGATTAAGAAAACGATAGAAAAAATCAACCAATCAAAAAGCTGGTTCTTTGAAAAAATCAATAAGATTGATACACCCCTAGCTAAATTAACCAAAAGCAGGAGAGAGAAAACCCAAATTAACAAAATCAGAAATGAACATGGAGTTATCACTACTGATACCCAAGAAATCCAGAGAATTATAACATCATATTTCAAAAACTTATACTCTGTGAAGTTTGACAACACAAAAGAGATGGATGAATTTCTAAGTAAACACAACTTACCTAAATTGAATCAGGAAGTTGTGAATTATTTAAATAGTCTTATAACATATAAGGAAATTGAAGAAGTAATCTTGAATCTTCCCACCAAAAAATGTCCTGGACCAGATGGATTCAGCACAGAGTTCTACCAGACATTTAAGGAGTTAATAACACCAATACTCCTTAAACTGTTCCATCAAATAGCAAAGGAAGGAACACTACCAAATTCCTTCTATGAAGCTAATATCGTTTTAATCCCAAAACCTAATAAAGATTCACTTAAAAAAGAAAACTATAGGCCGATCTCCCTGATGAACACAGATGCAAAGATTCTCAACAAAGTCTTAGTGAATCGGATTCAAAAACATATTAAAAAGATCATTCACGGGGACCAAGTAGGCTTCATCCCCGGCACACAAGGTTGGTTCAACATACGAAAATCAATAAATGTAATTCATCATGTAAACCAGTCCAAAGTCCAAGACCACATGATACTCTCGATAGATGCAGAAAAAGCTTTTGACAAGATCCAACAGCCTTCTATGATCAAAACGCTGGAGACAGTAGGAATGGAAGGAACCTTTATCAATATAATAAAAGCTGTATACAACAAGCCCACAGCAAGGATTATGCTCAATGGGGAACAATTGGAGGCATTCCCACTTCGATCAGGAATTAGACAAGGCTGTCCACTCTCACCACTTCTATTCAATATTGTACTTGAAGTCTTAGCTGAAGCCATAAGACAAGAAAGGGACATAAGAGGGATTCAAATCAGCAAGGAAGAAGTCAAACTATCCCTATTTGCAGATGACATGATCTTATACCTGAGCGATCCCAAAAACTCCACCAGGAAGCTTCTGGAACTAATTGAGAAGTTCAGCAGGGTGGCAGGATACAAAATAAATGTGCAAAAATCAGAGGCCTTCCTATATGCCCAGAATGAAAGAAGTGAAAAAGCCTTGAGAGAAACAATCCCATTTACTATAGCCCCTAAAAAAATGAAATACCTTGGTATAAACCTAACTAAGGAGGTAAAAGACCTTTACAACGAAAACTTTAAAACCCTAAAGAAAGAAATAGCAGAAGACACCAGAAGGTGGAAAGACCTCCCTTGTTCCTGGATGGGCAGAATCAACATCGTAAAAATGACCATCCTACCAAAGGCAATATACAGATTCAATGCTATACCAATTAAAATCCCAAAGCAATTCTTCAAAGTTGACCAAACAATCTCAAAGTTCATATGGAGGCACAAAAGACCCAGGATAGCAAAGACAATCCTGAGTAACAAAAACACTGCTGCAGGTATTACCATACCAAACCTAAGTCTATACTACAAATCCATAGTTATAAAGACAGCCTGGTACTGGCTCCAAAATAGACACACAGATCAATGGATAAGGATTGAAGACCCAGATATAAGCCCACAAAATTACAGCCCAAAAAATCCAATGGAAAAAGAACTGCATCTTCAACAAATGGTGCTGGCAAAACTGGATCTCCATATGCAGAAGATTAAAGCTGGACCCGTACTTGTCACCATATACAAGACTTAATTCCAAATGGATCAAGGACCTTGATATAAGGCCAGTGACTATAAAAACCATAGTTGAAAAGGTAGGGAACTCCCTCCAGCTGATTGGGCTAGGCCAACAGTTCCTAAACAGACATCCAATGGCACAGTCACTGCTACCAACTCTCAACAGTTGGGATCGTGTGAAATTAAAGAGCTTCTGTTCAGATAAAGAGATTGTAACACGAGCTCAAAGGCAACCCACAGAATGGGAGAAAATCTTCACTAACCACACATCTGATAGAACTCTGCTGTCCAGAGTGCACAAAGAACTTAGAAAACTAAACACCAAGGAAACCAATGGCCCAATTAAAACATGGGCCCTGGAACTTAAAAGAAACTTTACCAGGGATGAAATTAAAATGTCTAACAAATATCTAAAAAATGCTCCACTTCCTTAGCCATCAGGGAAATGCAAATCAAAACTTCCCTGAGATATCATCTCACCCCGGTCAGGAGGGCAAAAATCCACAATACAAACAACAACAAATGCTGGAGAGGATGTGGAAAGAGGGGAACTCTCTTACATTGCTGGTGGGAGTGCAGGCTCATACAGCCACTCTGGTGAGCCGTCTGGAGATTCTTAAAGAAATTAAAGATTGAAATGCCATATGACCCTGCGATTCCACTTTTGGGAATAACCCCCCTTACAGCAGAGGTTCACCTCGATAGCACAAGCACAACCATGTTCATAGCAGCACTGTTTATAATAGCAAAGTCATGGAATCAACCTAATGTCCAACAGTTGACGAGTGGATAAGGAAACTGTGGTACATCTATACAATGGAGTACTACTCAGCCATCAAAAATGATGAATTACTGGAATTTGCCGGGAAATGGATGTCATTAGAAACAATTATATTAAGTGAAGTGTCCCAGACCCAGAAAATTAAGCGCCGTATGTAGTCCCTAATAGGTGGCTCCTAGTACCAAACCCACCCAGCCCACCTAGAGACAGTAATTGCAAGGATTATGAACAGGAGGGAAAGGGTAGGAGGGCCACACTAGAAACAAGGAAAGAAGGGACCATGTTACAGCAGAGAAAATAGGCCTCCATCAAGGACTCAAATAAGTAATGAGACATCTGATTAAGTTCACAGACTTTTGTTCCTGATCATTTACTACTGAGGGGGTATGATCTCACCAGAAGAGGAGGGCATATAGTCTGGCAGATAAAAAGTAACCGTTGTGCAAATTGGTGATAGACCCCTCCCTCACTGTAGTTTCCCACTTTTATTACATCTACCTTTGAATGTGCTTTTATCACAAGACTCTAGTTTAACAGCTTTTTGTCTCTGGCCAGGGGATAACATACAATGCCCACCAGGATGGAGTGAAGGGCATTGCAGGAGCAGCAAAACTGCAAAAGAAAACCAACAAACCACAATCCAGAACTTCAGAGACTCTGTATCAACCACCTAGAACGAGGCCAGCTTAATCTCTCCCCATCCTGAAGCTCAGGGAAATTTGCGGAAGAAGGGGCGGTAAGAGTGTAAGAGCAAAAGGATGGGAGGAGCAATGATATGTAAGATACTCCATACAAGTTAGGGCTGAAGCAATCATAATTGGACTTTACATGCCCTGCGCATTGTCCAACACACTATTGACCCCACAAAGTCTAGCATCTGCTAAAGGCACCAAGATCCTTGGAGGCAAGGGATTGGCAGCCACAGCAATGTTCCTATACCTAAGGGGAACACGGGAAAGGGTTCAGGGAAAGGCCACTGGGTCCTTGTACGTCATCGGAGAGGAGGGCCCAGAGGAAAATCAGGCATGCACAAGAAAAGACTCTCTGGGAATTGGGGCGGGAGGCACTAGGGGATGGGAAGGGAGGGGGGTGGGGAGGAGGAGCAGGGGTTACGGGGGGAGGAGGAGGGAGGGAGGGAACTGGTGTACCTATTAAGTTTGTATGAGCTGAAATAATAATAAAAAATATATTAATAATAAAAAAAGAACCCCACTACAAAAAAAAAAGTGAAAGCTGAATTTCTTGTCTTTCTAGCTATTTAAGCTATGAGGGGAAAGTTGACAGGCACATTAAAATATATACATATATATAGCCCTTTATAACTAATATATAAAGTATATATCATATCTCTGGATTTTTTAAATATTTCATTTACTTATTTATTTACTGAAAAAAAGAAAGACATCAGGCATGTACATTCTGGGCATGCATGTGGAGATCAGAGGGCAGTGTTTGGAAGCTGTTTCTCTCCTTCCATCATGTGGGCTCCAGGCTAGAGCTTGAGTTCACCAAGGCTGCATATTGAGCCTTTATATATCGAGCCATCCATTGAAGTCAGTCCTCTTTGTGCTGTGAGAAAACAATCACACACAATCAGCTTAAGGGAGCTTCTGGCTCCAGTGGAAAGAGAGTTCATTAAGGGAGTAAGTAGATAGCAGAACAAAGCACATGATTGAAGACAGAAACAGAGGGCTGGTTCTGGTCACCTCAGTCATCAGGAAGGCAGAAAACAAAAGAGCAAGAGGAAGTAGGGCGGGGTCACCAAACCTTAAGGTCCTCTACCAATGAGGGGCAAGGAACTCCAGCAGGAAACAACCACTGCAATGTGCCACAACCCTCCTAAACACTAACAGCAGCTAAGGATAGAAGCAATGGTCTTTGGAATACAACTCACACTTGATCCATGACACCATCTCTTCAGACCCATATCTGGAATTTATAACTTAAATTCTTAAATTAATTATCCCCTAAAAAGGAAATAAATCAATAGGGAAGACAGCCAATAAACCTATAGGTAGGAAGACCATACATCAAACTGCTCTGTAGGCAGCTGTTATTATACCCATAGAATGGGAACTCACAGTAGAAACCTTTGGGTCTAAAGCTGAATGAATGAAGGGACATGCACATATCAGTGGGGTAGCCTGAAGAGAGATAACTTGTTACACCTGAACCTCCACAGGATTAGACAAACCCAAGAACCTTGAGGTCCACTGAGGCATGCAGGCAGAAGTGTGGGAGGGAGTAGAAGGGAATAGTGAAGGGAAAGGAGGAAATAGGAGGGAAGAGGGAAGGAAGGAAGCTGGGATGAATACTCAATATGATTGTAAAAGGAGAAAAATTTAATTTAAAAATTTGCTACAAAAAATTTAAAAATTAATTATCCCTTGAGATGAGGTGATGATGTAACTTATTTCCAAACTGTATTTATAATAGGTGTATATTGTAAAAAAAGTAGGAAGATTAAGGCTTCATGACAGAGAGTTTCATTGCTTGGTTTCATTGGTGTCTTTACATGTATTTTATAACTTGGGGCAAATTATTTAACATCCCTAAGCCACAGTTTTGCCCAACAGAAAGCAAAAAGAAAGGTGCACATTTCAGGAAGTTACAATAAGAACAAAATAAAGTTCCTTGTCTATAGTAAGTACCAATGATACAATGCCCCCATCCATTCCCAAACACCCATGATCATTCAGAACTTGGTGCCTTTGTCCTAGTCATGTAGTCAAATAATGTGTTCAAATATTTGATTTTAACACAGCCAATTTATCAGGCACAGCTGACTACAAGTCAAGTGGTTAAACTGCCAGCTCATGAAACAGAGTTAAGATCATAGAAAAATTTACAGAGGATTAGAAAACGTTTCTAGTATTTTCTTTGAAGAATAAAGTGTGCCGCTGTTGAGCACGGATCTCCCAGTGCCCCCTGGGTATTGCGACATGAAGTTTGCTGAGCATGACTGCTGTTCTGGCTGTCACGCAACTAACATGGCTTCAAGGCCCTGTTATTATTGCTGCTATATTTCTTTCCTTCCCTCAAGTATTGAGATTTTTATGGGGGAAATTGCAATAAGTTAGTATGGGGGGAAAGTTAAGTGTATTATTTTATTTTAACCTCATCCCCCTGGGGTGGCCTAGTTCAGAGACCTATGGGAATGGAATGGAGCCTTTAACTGCCATGTCTGAGCTCAAAGACCTTGGATGAAATGCTACAGAGGGCTTTTGCTGAGTGAAAGCCCCGCCCTGGTCCAGCTGAGGCATGCCTGCAGAGGGGTGAGGGTATCATTATGACACTGCCCTCCTGCCAAGATCTCTGCTGCACCTACCACAAGGACTCATCCATTGTCCACAGGCCACTTCTCGAACCTCTGATGCTCAAGGTTTCTAAGAAGAGAAGCATCTCACCTTCCTGCCTAAGTTAGACAGTCCTGGTGTTCTACACCAGAGTAATTGGTCAGCATTGTGTTGTGTTATAAATGCACTTGCATGTAGCTGTCTTAAAATCATTTGAATCCATTTCTGACTGCAGTTCAGGTGATTTAGAGCAGGTTACTTACCTAGAGTTGCTTAAGTACAGTTGCTAAGTTGACACGAGACTTTGGACACCAGGAATTGTTTGTTGCAGCAGCTACAAAAGATGGATGGATGACAGACGGACAGACGGACAGATGGATAGATGGATGAGTGGGTAGATAAATGGAGGTGTGGATGGAGGGAGAGATGGGTGGAAGGATGGGTGGAGGAGGCATTGGGGGATGGAGGTATGGATGGATGGAGGGATGATGAGTTCCTCAATTTTTTCTTCACTCTCCCCAGATGTCATAGTTAGGCACGGTTGAGGGTTTGAGCTCTGAGCACATTTGTAGAGAATTAATGGTTAGTTAAGTCCAGAGCAAACCTGCAGGAGATTGTCTAGCTGATGAGGAAAGCCCAGCCCATGGTGGGTGGGATTAGGCCCTGGAATAAAATACAGAGAGTTGGTTGAGAGACTTGGCAACCTTTTGTACACTTGGCCAGACATGCTGGTCTGGCAACTAAGGCTTGTCCCTCTCTCAGCCATTATGTAGAGATGTAGAGTTCCCTCAGCCCTGATGGTGTGTGAGCCCTCCTGCTAAGATGAACAAACAACTGTAACCAAAAATCATTACGAGAAATAAACCCCTTGTTCCCTTAAGCCATTTGATGGTGATTGATCAGCAACCATGCAGGTCAACTGCAACACCAGAGTACTTCCCATGTGTTTTCCATTTCTTCTTAAGTAGCATCTTAGTGTCTCAGCCCTCTGGTTTCTTTTTAATATTAAGTCCATCCAGTTGGAGATTAAAGTAGCAAAGACATGCAGCATTTGGCTGAGGCTAAACTCTCTCCTCCTACATGCTTTTTGTATTTCACAAGCTCAGAGATTCCTTTGCTAGAAGAATCTGCTGCTAGCCTCCTCGGCCCTTCCTGGCTTCCTGGGAGATGCACCCCAGCTCCATCCAGGAGAAAACACCTTCAGCTCTGCAGCCTCTCCCGCACTGGGGAGGAATGGTCCTTGAACTCTCCCACTTGCTTTTCCCCAGCAAGATCCTGTTGCCACCACAGAGCCACATAGGCATGAGATGGAAGAGCCAGGCAGGAGGGCACTCACCAGAATACCTTCTGTGACCCCAGAACTATCATAAAGCAGAAGATCTCAAAGTCCATGAAGTTGCACACACCAACAAAGCTTCAGAAACTCACCCTATGCCACCTCTGTGCCCAGTTTTTGGAAACTTCTGTCTTCTCTCCCTCCAGAGCATCTTTCTCCCAACCTTGTTCCTGAACTTTAAAATAGATGAAGAAGGAAGGGGGAAAAGGCAAGAAGAAAATGGGTAGCTATTACTGATGGTTTTACCTTCAATGGGGCTGGTGCTATGTGTTCCCAGGGCTTCTCAGAAGGCTTCAATAAACATGGTCAAATGAAGCCACCATTTTGAGATGGGAAGAGTCCAAAGCTCCACTCTGAGCATATGTTACCCTCCATTAAGAATTGAATAATGGCACCCTGATTTTACTACAGTTGCTTTGAGCCAAGCCAGAAATGCAAACTATTTCCTTTTTGATGAATGACTTCTAAGCTCCGGGTGGTGTGATTCCAAAATATGAAGAAGCCAATTTCCTCACCTGTGCCCCCTGCAGAGGAGGCTGAATGACCTTGTATAAGCAAGGGATATACACAAAAGATAGACGCAAGCATGCTTTCCTGAAAAGACATATCCACCGAGGCCAGTGCTATTTCGCTAAAAATCAAGCCACAGACTAAGCAGGAAGAGACTGCATGTCTTCACTCCATGTGGCCCTGTGCCAACCTGTCAGAAACCTCATCTGCTCATTTAAGAGACAAGAAAAATATGCATCCGAAGTATAATTTTTGTCGGTAATTCAATGAAGTAGGCAGAGTTGTGATTTCTAAACAAATTATGACTGTGTTTAGAATTGTATCCATCAAGGTCTGGTAGAGAAAAGAGGGCAGCTTGCTGAGAGACAATAACCAAGGAGCAGACAGGCATAAGGAAGGACAACAGAGATGGTGCATCTTGCAGACAGCCCTGGCAGGGATTAGGCTGGGGTTCAAGGGGGAACCTGAGAGGCAGCAGCAGGCAGAGGGCCACCTGGCAGTCACTGCAGGAATAGACCCAGGAGCACAGCCAGGCTGCAGTGCCAGTCAAGGATGGAGCCTAGAGAAGAAGCCATGTTTCACATACCTTCTGACCACTGGCCTCTTACTGGTGCTCCACTGGGCACACACACCAGCAAGCTGGAAGACACAAGAAGTATGGATGCTGAAAGCAGAATCCCTTGCATCTGAACATTTGTGAACCATTTATCTAGTTCTTTTCTTCTCTTTAACCAACATCTTGGCAACCCAAACATTAATGAGATTATAACATTATAGATTCAAATTGGCTTGAAAATAAATTTAACCACCTCTCCTTGGGCAAAACTATTCCACCAGTGCAGATATGTCAACATCAACTCTGTTTTGAAACAGCAATGCCCTTGTAGAACATTAAAAGGTGGGCCACAAAGGAATATATCCATATCCTCATCCTTGGACCAAAAAAAAAAGTGACTTTTACTTTATTTGGGAAAAAGGGGGAGGGGATATATATATACACTGAGAAAGATTATTGTCTAAGTAGGGTGTAAATCCAGTGACAGAGATGTTTATAAGAGACAGAAAGTGGAAAGGAAAGGGGCATAGAGAGGGTTATATAGAAGAAAAACAGCACAGCAGTGTTGTTACTACTAACAACCCTGCCCTGGGTACTCAGTGTAGGAGTTAAAACTTTGTGGCCAAATCAGAACCTCTTGTCCCTGAATGCTATTTGAAATAATATCTTGAAAAATATCGCTGAATTATAGTGTAGTCATAATGAATTACAATGTATCATAAGGCATTGGCTGGTGTTCTGACAAGAAGAGACAGATTTGGGACAGACAGATACAAAGGATTCACTAAGAATTATAAAGCAGGAGACAGAAACAACGTATCTGCAAGCCAAGGGAAGTCAAGGATTGCAGAAAATGCTGGAAGCTGGAAAGAAGCAAGGAGTGATGCTCCCCTGAGTCACTGATGGAACCATGTCCTGGCCTGGCCCTTGACTGCAGACTTCTAGTCCCCAGAAGGGAGAGAGGATGCAGTGCTGTTCATCTAAGGCACGCAAGTTTGTAATGACTTGCTACCAGAGCCCTAGAGAACTGATTGACTATGTAAACAATATGTAATGGAACCTTACTCAGCTTCAACATGCAAAGGTTGCAGTATATGTGACTGCTCAACACTGTGACCAAACATCTGGCAAAGCAACTTAAGAGAAGAGGTTTAAGAAGAGACCCATCCCAGTGGGAAGGTGTGATGGTCACACTGTGCCCAAAATCAAGAGGTAGAGAGAAGAGAGCTGGTACTTAACCTCCAGTATCTTTTTCCTGAGTTCTGGGAGCTCAGGTAATAGGTTTGTACCCCCCATGATCAGGATATGTCTTCCCTCCTCAGTTAAAACTCTCTGAAAACACCCTCACAGGTACACCTGAGGTATGTCCCCTAAGTGATCCCCAAATCTAGTTAACAATGCAGATTAACCATCAGTCAAGACATTGCAAATGATACCCTCTTGTCCAGATGCCATAATCTCAGCAGGGGTGTGTATGGTCAAATTGACACCCAGGATTAACTGTCACAGTCCATGTCAGTAATTTTCAGGTGTCAAGTGATACTGGAAGACACAGGTTGTGGGCACATTTAATGAGAAATGATCTAGTTAAGGCATGCCTATAGAAGATTATCTAATTGATGTGGGATAACCCAACCCATAGTGGGTGGGACCATTCCCCAGATGGGTAGATAAGACAGAGAGCAAGCTGGTTGGAATTTTGGCAGACAAGCAAGTTGGCAAACTAAAAGCATGTATTGGCCCTCCCCCCTCTGCTCTTGCTGAAGATATGGTGAGGCCAATTCCTTCCACTCCTGACTGGTATTACTGTCCTGCCATGATGATGAACTTAGATTTGTTAACATGAATATAGCTCTTTCCCTAAATTGTTTGAACCGTGTATTTATTGCAGCAATGGAATATGAAGCAAAGACAGAGGTATTACTGGTATCTAGCACGACAAGATCAAGGTTGCAACCAACCATTCTGCAAAGCCACAACAGAGAGGGGGGGAGAGGGAGAGAGAGGGAGAGAGGATATGATCCATTAGAACTTGTCATAGTGTCAAGGTTGAAAAACCCTGATCTTGGAACAATTTGAATAGGAAAATAATTTTAAGTTAACAGCAATAATTAGATCTGTTTTAACCTAGTGAAGGTTATTAGAAGTTTTATGAGGGCATACCTTCATCAATGTTTAAGTCTAGTGACTTATTCTCCCTAGAAACTGCAAAGACTGGACAAATAACCTTTCATTTGTGAAATAACAGGCTTCCCTTATCTAGAACAGTGTTGGAGAGAACAAAGGAGAAAATGTGGCAAGCGTGGGTACCACAGTCCCTGCCTACAGGAGTGTTCTAGTCGGGTTCACTACAATTACCACCATATTGCTAGCAGGATCACTACTACTGAGTTTGAGGTGAGGGGGGCATTCAATCCACCTCTACTTTGCCCCCAAAATAACCCTCTTGTCTCATTTCTGGATATTCTGTTTTGACATTACCTGTTTCCACAAGACCTCTGGAAAAATTAATTTCTGATCTTGTGCAAGGAAATCCAAAACCAACTTAAAATCTACTCTCAAAAAACATATGAAAATGGAATTAAAAGCAGAATGGAAGTCTTGTTTTCCTTGAATTACCAAATATAATTACAAAGACAAGCAGACTTCTGTTCTCTCATTCCATAGTTTGGGAAGAAGAAAAGAGGGGGAGAGTCTCCTAGCCTTTATTTGTTTTTTCTCTTGGTTTGGCTAGGACAAGTCTGGATTGCTCATTACACAGCTATGTGTCTGAGAAACAAGTTCTATTATTTTACATAAATTCAACTGGTTCCATTCTTGAATAAACATTTTAAGTGTGTTTAGCTTATGAGAAACCTTTTTTAAAAGACAAAAGACTACTGTCCCTAAGTATGAATTTGTCCAGGAAAAAGACTCTAATTGATTCTTCATGCCTGCTCTCAAGGAAGATTCAGAACAATCAGACAAGGGTCCTTATTTTTGTTTTTCTGGCTATGAAACTAAATCCGAGAGGAGAGATGGCTCACCAGACATCGATAGGGTAGGTTAAGCTAAGCAGCTGAAGCTGGATTAGAACGCAGGTATGCCCACACCACAACCAATGCCCTTCTGTGCTACCACCAATCAGCAATCTACGCTTGGACATCCATCTCCATTGGAAAAGTGACTAGAAGCCGTTAATGGGGCTGGACTGGAGTGGGCTCTGGTGTCTGTATATGGCATCTTCTATTCACCTTCCTGAGGCTAAAATCTTATGAAGACCCGTTCACTTCTGTTGTTCAGTTTGTCATTTCCAACAGCTTTACAAATGAGTTTCAGGGGCTGGAAGGAGGCTCAGTCAATACAATACTTGCCAGTTAACTGTGAGGACCTGAATTCAAGTCCATGTCAAAAAGCTGGTGTGGTGGTGCCTGCTTAGAATCCCAGCATCAGGGACGCGGACACAGAAAGGAGGTAGGAAGATTCACTGGACAGCAGCTCCAGCTGAATTTGTGAGTTTGAGGTAAAAGTCTCAAAAAAAAAAAAAGTAGGGTTGGAGAGATGGCTCAGGGATTAAGTCTCTGCCTCACAAACAGAAAGACTTGCGTTCAGATCCCAGATCCTATGTAAAAATGCCAAGTGGGCTGAACTTCTATCCCTGGAAGATAGAGCTTAGGGAAATTCAGAGCACAGCAACAAGAAGGCAGAGCGATCCAAGATGATTCCCAGAGTCACCCTTGGACCTCCTCAGGCACATATAGTGCCCTCTGGTACACACACACTCACACACACACACACACACACACACACACACACACAATTCCACACAAAAGTACATACATCTATACAAATGACACATACACACACACATGAATGCATGTGCACACACGCACACGGAGCATCCCCCAGTCATGCCCTGGTCCTCACTGCAAGCCCTCTGCCCTTCTCTTTCATGTGTGCTTCGTTCCTTGCACCCACCCTGCCTCTAGGCACCATGCATCTGAGAACTGAGGAGGCAGATGTGCCTGCGGAAAAAATGGACTCTGGTCGCCTCCAAAGAAGATTCCAAGAAAACCAGCCAAACCAAACCCTGATGGGATGGGGAAAGCGGCAGGGAATGACCATGACATGAGTTTACTTTCTCTCTTTCTAGTTTCTTCAGGCCTCAGGATGCGGCCAAGCCTGTTTTCCTGGTGGATTCTGTAATGTCTGGTTTTTATGCATGCTATGTACTGCACTATTCAAATAGATGCCAAGACCCGTGACAACCAGACACAGACCAGTGCTTGCCGGGCAGTTATTATATCCTAGCCACCATGCTAAACACATTCCATAGCCCATCAATACATGTCCATAAGGGAGAGGAAGACTCTTTCGACCTCAGCAGCAATTAAAACCAAAAGCTGCCTGTCTTTCTGTGGAGACCCAATGCTGGGAGAAGTTTATACTGGTTTACACTGAAGCATTTAGCCACTGGCCAACTGGCATTCCCTGACCTGATTCTTTTTTTTTTTTTTTTTTTTTTTTTTGTACATGATGGAGAAAGAGAGAGAGAGAGACTTACAAGGCAAAGAAGAGGAAGAGGCTAACAAGGCCAGGACAAACTTTGACATTTAAAAATTATCTGAAGTCCACATCAATGGTGCTATTTTGAAACCTGAAAGGTCATATATCATCTCAACTCTCCCAAGGGCATTTCACCATGCACAGTCCTTGTGACTATCTGTTCCCCCAAAGCTGCTGGAGGCAGAATGTCCTGGCTTGGATACAATTACCCCATGTCTTTCAGTAAAACAGCCCACTGCAAGGGGAAAAATCAATATCTTCTTTAAAATTCAGGGAAAGTTTTCCCCCAAGCAACTAAAAGCAGTTTTCCCCTAATAGCATCATAACTGTGTTGCCGTTAGCTGACTCCCGTGAACATGGACATAAATCATCAGCATCTCAGACGAGTTGAGGCACAGCAGCATTTTTATATCGTTAGTCTTTTTCCTTCGTTTTTATTTTTTTCTACTTTTACAAACATATTGAGCATTGATCCCATCTTCTTCCATCCCCCACCTTTTCCCTCCCATCCCTTCATCAAACCCTCCCACCCCATCCCACACCTCTGCCAGTACGTTTCTATGGACCCCAGGGTCTACTCCTTTGGGGGCTCAGGCTTCTGTGGTATACCAGTTACCTCTCTTCAGGCCACCCCACTGATATGTGCATTTCTCTTCACTCATCCAGCTTTTCACCTAAAGGTTTCCATTTTAAGTTCCTATTTCCTGGGTATGACAGCTACCTACAGAGCAGTTTTTGTACTGTCTTCCTACTTATAGCTTCATTAGCTGTCTTCCCCATTGACCCATTTCCTCCCCTTTTTTTAAGTTCTTGTTCTAGTTTACAGCAACAGGGATGTGTACCATTCTGACAAGCAGGTCCTGAGTCCAATCTGAAAGCTATTGGTTGTCTCCTTGGTACTCATGCCACCATTACACTGGTGATCACTTGTTGCCATAGTGATTTATATTGCAACTTACAGCTCTCATCAATAGTCTTTTTTTTGCTCTATTCTGGTAGCCAAATAGGAAAAATGGAGAGAAGCTCGAAAGTCAATTTGTTTCAGTGTTCCCTAAGAAGCAGGTCCACTTAACCTGCAATTGTTGCAAATGTAACAATTGGTACAAATGTAAAGACAAGTGTGGTGCCTCTTGTGGTCTTTCCCCTTCCATAAGGCAAAGAGCTCATGGTTACAGAGACCTTGTGGTATCTAGAAGGTACCATCTGATTGTGTTTTTCACTAACTTCAGGCTCTTACATTCCTACCACTCCCCTTTTTCACAATGTTCCCTGAGCCTTAGGGTGCAGTGGTTTTAGATGCCAAATTGGAGGCCTAGCAACCCACACTAACTTATGTTCTGCACTTTGGTCAGTGACGACACCTTCCATTGAAAAATTTCTAGGTTGAGTGTTTCATATTCCTCTGATCTATAGGCATGATGGTAGACCCCTCCTACTGAGACTAACCCTCAAGGACCAAGACTGGATGGGAATAAAGGGGAGCTACTCTCCCCATGGATGTATCCGCATTGTCCTCATTTCAGCAAGTGTCCAGACATATCACAAGCAGAAATCCAAAAGGGATTCAGTAAGTCATAACTGCACAGAAGGACATGAGAACAGAAGGGAGGGAGATAGGAAGAAGGCTTGGAGTGGGTTGAAATGGGGATTAGAATTGGATAATAAGAAATGAAAATGATAAGAATATATCTGTAGCAGGGCTGGAGAGGTGGCTCAGGGGTTAAGCCTCTGCCTTGCAGGCAGAAAGTTCTGAGTTGGATCCTAGACCCCACGTATAGACACCTGGCGGAAGTAAGGGCAGCCTGCATTTCTGGTCCTGGTAGGGCGGAGCCTGTGAATCCCGGGGCAGAGTAAATAAGGAGGAGGTGGAGGCATCCATGGTGGTTCTCGAATTCACCCGTGGTTCTACACACATACATACACACGCGCACACACACACAATTGAATAAATAAAAAAATTTTTAAAAAAGAATATATCTGTAATAATCATAATTGGACTTTGCATGCCCTGTGCAATGTCCAACACACTATTGACCTCACAAAGTCTAGCATCTGCTAAAGGCACCAGGATCCTTGGAGACAAGGGATTGACAGCCACAGTAGTGTTCCTATGCTTAAGGGGAACACAGGAAAAGGTTCAGGGAAATGCCACTAGGTCCTTGTACGTCATCAGAGAGGAGGGCCCAGAGGAGAGTCTGGCATGCACATTAAAGGACTCTCTGGGGATTAGGGGGGAGGCACTGGGGGATGGGGAAGGAGGGGTGAGGGGTGGGAGAGCAAGGGGTTCGGAGGGAGGAGAAGGGAGGGAGGGAACTGGTGTGTGTACCTATTAAGTTTGTATGAGCAGAAATAATAATAAAAAATGTTAAAAAATAAATAAAATAAAAATGGATCGAGTTTATAAAAAAGAATATATCTGTAAAAACCTCAAAGAATATAAATTTTAAAAAATGTAAAAGCAGGAGACTGACCCCTCTTCCTGCTGTGTCCTACTCCTGTTCCACCATCTACCTTTGATCCTCTTCTTACATTAAGATCTTCATTTAAATGGTCTTTTATCTTTGGCTAGGAGATGACCTCAACAACCAGTCAACATTCAACCACAGACAGCATAGGAACAGCAAAAACTGAAAACAACAACAAACTATAATTCAGAACACCAAAGACCCTACAATATTCACCCAGAATCAGACCAGCCAAATCTCTCCCAATCCTAATGCTCCGGGAACCTTGTGGAAGGGGGTGGCAAGATTGTAAGAGCCTGAAGATGGGGAGGACCAATGATCTGCAAGATACTCCACACAAGTTAGAGCGGCAGCAGCCAGGATATAGCCACATCGTGATTGGACTTTGCCTGACCTGCACAATGGCTGATATGTCAACATCCCCCCAAAGTCTAGCACGGATCACAGGCTTCAGGTAGTAAGATCTTTAGAGGCAAGGGGTTAAATAGTTATAATAGAGTACTATTGGGCAGCCCAAGAAGGGACCTCAAGCTATGCCATTGAGTCCTGAACCCTCCTAGTATAGATAACTCGGAGGGAAATTCAGCAGATGTTCTGAAGGATGGGAGAGAGAAAGCAGGAAGCACCAAGAAAGGAGGAGGGAAGGAAAGGGGTGATAGGGAAGGAGGAGTGGAGAGCAGGGAAAGTGGAATGGGGACAACAAAGGAAAGGGGGGGGGGAGGAGAAGGGGGTTACCTATTGAGCCCGTATAACTAGGCAAAAAATGTAATAAAAATTGTTTAAAAAAAATGTAAAAGCAGGGACTAGGAAGACTCAGTGGTTAAAGTATTTGCCACAAAAGAAAGAGGACCAGAGTTCAAGTCCCTACAAAACAGTGGATGAATGTGGCAGTCTGATCATAATTCCAGCTTCAGAAGTAGAGACTGAGTGTGTCCGGAGCAGGCTGGCTAGCCAGAATCGACCTATCAGTGAGTTCTGATTTTGATTAAAGATCCTATCTCAAAAAGAATAAAGTGGAAGGGTGATAGAGGATGAGTCTGATATCAACCTCAGACCTCCACATTCAGGCACACATACACACACACGCACACACACACACACACACACACACACACGCACGCACATATGTGCAGACCCCTCACACATTTCCATGAAAGTGGAAAAAAGAAATAAATGACAAAGTAACAGTCCAATTCCATACAGAAACTTTTAAAAGACAGAGTAGCCTGTCTGGTCTCTCTGCTGGGCTTTGGTGAGCACCTTTTTGGAGATAGCACCATGACAACTGTGCTGGTGAGAAGGTCACATGGCAAGACAGAAAACCAGACAGCAAGGAGGAACATCACACTCCTGTCAGCAAATCCCATGATGGGAACTCACACGGTTTCCAAAGACACACACACACACACACACACACACCCACACACACACACAGAAAGAAGGGGAGGAGAGAGAGAGAGAGAGAGAGAGAGAACAAGGCTACTCATATCTTGCTTTTACATGAACCTTGCAGCAGGCAACTGAAGTGGGCCTGGACATGCCAGCCTGATTTTTCAGGAATGTCTTGAATAAGTATGTGTTGATATAAGAAGAGAAAACAACTATAGCCAGAGGGTTCACCAGGAGATTGTTAAATCATGTAATCAGGACAAGAATAATGCCTTATTAAAATATTTAAACTCGCGAAATTGGGCAAACTCCACCATGATTCCATCATTCCACAGAAGTCTCATCATTTTTGGTGTTCGGCTTTGTTTGCTAGTAATCAACTCGTGATTTCTGAGGAATTTATTAAATATACTGTTCAATAATCAGTGTTCTTACGTCCATGAGTAGAATTTCTGAAAGATCAGCTCTGAGACACTAATGATTTTATTCTAAAAATAAAGGATAGGAAAGAAAAGAGAGAAAAAAAGGCCACATGTCTCTCTGATTTGTAACAAGTGCAGCAAGATAGATGGTAATGTTTACAAAGTAAACATAGAAAGGGTAAAAGATGTTTTCTGACAAGTTCTTCAAATGTGTCAGACTCTTCACTACTGAGACTTGAGTTTTAGTTACAGTTCAAGGGTACCTGCTCCCCTCTGCTGTGCACCTCTTCTCCAACAAGCATTCATTCACTCCTTCAGCAAGTATCTGCAGGTAGATATCCACACTCCAATAATCCAGAAAGCCTAAAACGTCTACACAAAGTATGTTGAATCATTTCACCTCCAAGAGACTCATGAGTGACCGAATCAGAAACATCGGCTGTACCCAAAGCTTTTCATAATGCAGTGTGAACTCTTATTCTCTTTCTTTCTCTATCTCTCTCTCTGTTGTCTTTGTGTTTGTATGCCTCTGTGTGTGTGTGTGTGTGTGTGTGTGTGTGTGTGTGTGTGTGTGTGTGTGTGCGCGTGTGTGATTGTTAGCTTGCTTGTCGGTTTGTTGTTTGCTTGCTTGTTTGTTTGTTTGTTTTTTGAACCTCTGGGCAGCCTAGCAGTCACTATAGCTCAGCTTGTCTCAAACCTACAGCGACCTGCCTGCCTCAACCTCCTGAGAGACCAAGCATGAGCCACCATGCCTGGTCTCTCTTTTTCCATTCCATCATTCTGGCTGTAATATTAATGATTAATAAAATAATACTAAGTGAGAAAATACAAACAATTATCTTTACAAGTTACTCAACTACCACTCTAATTGATACTAAAGTACCGCATAAGATTACACTTCTCCATGAAGCCTAGCCGGTTCTTCCTCTCTGTGGTTTCCACAAGGTCATCGACAGATTTGAATGGACAGATTCAAGTCAAATACAGATGTCTCGATTCATCTTGACCTAAGATGGGGATATTTAAATGGAGCCAAGACTCTGTGCCCCAATATCCTCCTTATCACTCTATCTAGACTTTCAGCTCATGCCTAAACAATGGTCTCAGTTGTAGATTTTTAGCTGGGCTTCCTCAGGTCAGGATGTTAAGTACCAAGGCCTTTATATTACTTTGTAATAATACAAAGAATAGCACATCAGGGGCTGGGGAGATAGCTCAGTTACTTAAGTGTTTATCATGTAAGCATACAGACCTGAGTTCATATCTCCCACACCATATTTTTTTAAAGACTTGGCTAACACTGATATGATATGAGATGTGGAGACAGGTGGATCACTGAGACTTGTTGGCCCATCAGCTCAGTCAATCAGTGAGTTCTAATTCCAATGAGGGACCCTATCTCAATCAACAAGGAAGATGGCCAGCATTTGTCTCTGGCCTCAGCACACACGTGCATGTGCACACATGTACACAGACACATAACAGAAAGTAAGGGTACTTTCTGAGTAATAGTATGAGTGACAATAACATGTTGTTAATAACAATTTCATTTGCATTTTGAGCACTTGCTTTGCCAGGCACTTTGCTACAAAGGTTTGTGTGTCTCGATTCATTTAGTATGAGCTCCACAGGGCTCTTGCCACCGGTCTCCTTGCAGGTCATAAAGTGAGATGTCTCCGTAGAGAAGCAGGAGCTTTCCTGAGCCCTGCTGAGTCTGCAGCCTTTTCTCTTCAAGCCTCGTCAGCATCATCCTGTCTGATTGAGGATGGGTCACTGAGACTTCACTCCCCAGCTCTGTTACAGTTTGCCCTAGATGGAACTTGGAGATGGGGCTTCAACACCCAGAACCTCTACTTGGGGGTAGAGCTGGGTCTTCCCCTTCTCTCCTTCTGTTCTAAGTTCCTGATCCATCCTGGCAAATGCTAAAGCATGTCTGACTGCAGTGTTCATGTCAGGATGGAGAGAAACATCTGTGTCAACCATCACAATGTCCACAAGGATCTGATCGAGCTAATTATTCACA
This sequence comes from Typhlomys cinereus, assembly GCA_023101885.1. Taxonomy (NCBI): domain Eukaryota; kingdom Metazoa; phylum Chordata; class Mammalia; order Rodentia; family Platacanthomyidae; genus Typhlomys; species Typhlomys cinereus. Next base: position 2,533,562 of record JALPQD010000161.1, read on the forward strand.
TGGCAAAAAAAAAAAAAGCCATGAAACAAGACTACATTTATTGCATCAATGTGATTTTTTTTTCTTTTTTTTTCCACTCATACAAAGTTGATAAGTAGCCCATTCCCCTTCCTCCCTCCTCCCCTACCTGGACACCACCCCGCTCCCTCCCTATCCCCTTTCCTCTTCCTTTTCCCCCTCCTTCCTCTTCTTCCAGTGTCCCCTCCCCCCCTCCATTCCTGGAGCATCCTTTAGTGTGTCTGTCAAACTTCCCTCTGGGTTCTCCTCTTTGATGTGTAAGGACTCAGTAGCATTGCCTAGAGCTCTTTTTGTGTTCCCCTTTAGTGTAGGAATACTATTGTGGCTGTTAATCGCTTGCTTCTAAGAATCCTACTAGATCCATACTAGACTTTGGGGGTTCAATGATATGTTGGTCATTGTGCAGGTCATACAAAGTCTTATTATGATTACTGCGGCCCTAACTTATATGGAGTATCTTGCATATCGTTGCTCCTCCCCATGCATCAATGTTTTTAAATCATCTGCTTTCAGCATAGGTAATAAGTGCCTTTCTAAAACCCAAGATAGGTACATTAGTACTTACAAAGTACTCAAATAAATATAAAACATGTATTTTAGGTTTTCTATCAGCTTCACGAGATAAGAGATTCAACCTAAAATTCCAAGCATTCCTTTTCATCTGAGCATGTGCTATAACAGTTACTCTTAACTATTGCTGTGGGAGAACACCCGGAGTCAAATAACTTAAGGGAGAAAAAGAAATTTATTTAACTTACAGAGGGGAGAAACAGATTTTCATGGCAGAGGAGACATGGCTAGCCGCTGAAGCCGGCAGGCTAAGTCACTCCCATCCACACAGCTGAAGACTGGAGGATTCCTGGAGAGTCTCTCTTCTTCCCAGTCTTCTGTTCTGTGGTTTCTTTTATCTGGTCTACTACTGGGAGAGTCCAATGAGATCTAAGGAGGTTCTGATCCGATCTAGGGCTGGTCTTTGTATGGATCCAGATAATCTCTGCAGGTGGCCTCAGCTGATCTTAGTTAATGCCAGAGATGTCAAGTTGACACCCAGGATTAACTATTACATGTGGCAACAATTCTTACTTTACAGTGCTGCTGTGGGTCTGCAAGCACTCCACTTCAGCCATAAGCACAGCATGTGATGCAAGACACGTGTCTAGTGATGGAGAGGATGCTGGAGATGGTGATGATGCCAGTCACAGTGGTGAAAGGGAGGATGGGAGAGATAGTGACAATGATGCTGCTGCTGCTGATGATGATGATGATGATGATGACCACAATGGTGGTGATGGTGATGATGCTCATCACAGTGATGAGGAGGAGGATGGTAACAATGGTGATGAAGATGGTCGTGATGATGACGATGAGGATGGTGGCAATGGTGAAGACGATGGGCACAGCAATGAGGAGGAGGATGGTAGAGAGGTGAGGCTGATGATCAGGGATGATGGTTTGGCTGCCTGAGACCAAGAGGACTGTGATCTCATGGCAGTGGTGAAGCTCTCAGACCAGGGTAAGGTGCTACTCAAATGAGAGATAGAGAACCAGTGCCTCATGATTGCTGAATGAATTCTTCAACAGAACAGAATGGAAAAGCAAAAAATAGAAACTGTAGAATACTACAAGGGTCATGATAACATAAACCCTAAAAGAAAAAAATCATAGAAACCTGCTGAAACCCTAGAATCTTCTTGTTTTGGGCATCATGAAACTCTTCAATAAATTTCATCAATGTGATTGTCACCTTCTGAATCCTCAATGCAGATCACATTCATATCAATTTGTACCATACTGCTGGCCCTTCCCTTAGATGATCCAAAACCCTCCCTGTGAATTTCACAATTGAAATCAATCATACAAAACTACACACATGTTTTACAGAAGCTCAAGTTATAGTGACACAAAACTACCCACATGTATTTTAGAAAGTGAAGTCATAATTGAGTCAACCAATATATATACTAACCATCAGAAAGAATGGAAGAAAAGAGGAAGGAAGGAAGGAAGGAAGGAAGGAAGGAAGGAAGGAAGGAAGGAAGGAAGGAAGGAAGGAAGGAAGGAAGGAAGGAAGGAAGGAAGGACGGGAGGGAGAGAGGGAGGAAAGGAGGGAGGGAGAGAGGGAGGGGGAGTGGAGGGAGGGAGGGAGGGAGGGAAGGAGGGAGGGAGGGAAGGGAAGGAAAGGGGAGGGAAAGAAAGGGAAGGGGAGGGGAGGAGGAGGAGGGCAGGGGGGGAAGAGGAGGGAAGAGGAAAGAGGAGGGGAGGGGAGAGGAGAGGAAAAGGGAAGGGGAAGGAAGGGAGAGAAAGAGGAAGGAAAGGGAGAGGATGGGAGGAGAGGGGAGAGAGGAAAAAAAGGAAGGAGGGAGGGAGAGAAGTTGCTCTGTCACCATTTCACCATGGAAAGAGAAAGATCTCCTAATCTTTCGGTCTAATGCCAACGGGGAAGAATTGGAAGCTGCTTCCCTCCGTGGTAAACCTACTGGTACATGATTCCTGCTCCAGCAAGTGCTCAGACACATGCCAGATGAAGCTCAGTGGGCCACACATGAAAAAAGCCAAGAAAATACAAGGGAGACTGGCAGGGAAGAAGAAAGGTTGCAATACAAAAAGGGGGGGATAACATTGGAGATTTAGGTATAAATATCACACATTCATGATATTCATATATGAAATACTAAAAGAATAAAAAATTAATTAGAGAATTTATAAGGATGTAAAATGCTGATTCTTTTTAAAAAAAACAAAACGCTATTGTGTATTTTCAAGGCCAGATGTAAAGTCTGCGTATATTCCAGATATCTTTGAGTCTGAAGTTCCGAATGCCATCCAGTTTGCCATCTTTGAGACCAAAGCATCTGAATGCCATCCACAGCAGATGAACTTCATGGGAATTTTGGAAAGAGAAGCAGAGCAGCGTGTTATGCCAAAGGATTTCTTTGAGCTTGCCACAACACCAAGTCCTGGGAAGGTTTCTTCAGCTATCTGTATAAATAAAATATAACTGTCAAAGTTCAGAGTTCCCCTTCTGAAAACAATACTTCTCTTTGTTTATTCAAGAATTGGAAATCAAAATATGAGTGGGTGCTAGCTATTCCTTCCGTAGCGTGGGGTCTGCTTCTCACTGCTCTGAGGAAAGCAAAGTTCAAAGTGTGTTATTTCATCACATCCACTCCCTAGGCCCTTTCCCTGCTGATTCAGCTGTTCACAGCCTATCTGTTTCTCCACCTGCCAATCTTCAGCGCCCCTGCCTGCCTGTCTGCTTGCTAACCAAGCTAAGGGTCTTCCTCTGAGATTTCATTTATGGCAAGTTTAGCACCCATGTGGTGTTTCTTCTTATCATCCAGAAGCATGACATTCAAAGGAGGGAGCAACATTCTTTGGTTTCCCTTTTTTTTTTTTTTTTTTTACTTCTCTGACAGTTTCATATGTCCATACAATATAAATTATTGTCATTTTCTCCCTATATCACCATATCTCATTCCTGTTTCTTCTCCCACTGAAAATCTTCCCAACAAGTTCCTCTCCTACTTTTATGTCTGTGTGTGTGTGTGTGTGTGTGTGTGTGTGTGTGTGTGTGTGTACGCGTGCGCACACATGATTGAGTTTAATAAGAGTCACCTTGCCTAGCAAGCGCGAGGCCCTGGGTTCTGTCCCCAGCACCGAAAAAAAAAAAAAAAGAGTCACCTTTACTAGCATAAGCCTAGGTGCTTGCTGCAGCATAGATGATATATTAGGGACTTCACCACTGAAGCAAGGGGGTCTCCTCACCCCAGCAGCAGTAACCATCAATATTCACTTAAAGGAGGGCAGATCACATCAGCTCTTCCCCCAAACATGCTGTAATGTTAAGGGGCTCCATCTTGTGTAGGTCGTGCTTTCCCATCGACTTCTGAGAAAAAGAAAAGTGCACATAAACTATATCTCCATATGTGCTATACTTCTGGAAGAGTTCTTGAATCCAGCGTGAAATACTCATGTCTTCCATCTCTGCACTGAGGCCCAGTTGAAAAGCAGGACTAGTTGGATGCCAACACAGAGGTTAAACCATTGATAGATTGTTTGGACAGAGAGATGTTAACTTCCTATATTCTGCCTGCCGACCCCTCTACTCCCCAAAGCCAACCTTGGCTTTCAGAAGCTCTTTCTAAGGAGCAAGGGGCACATACTGGACCTTTGATCTTTTGTTCCCCTGGGTTAGCTTACCTGTTGTTGCTGAGCAATTAGACAACCAACGTCTGGACTGGGAGGAGTGAGGAATAGTTGGGCTAAAGGTCTAGAGCTCTACTGCAGCACCTTCAACAAGGCACCCTGAAGGCACGGAGAAAGAGCGTCCTTCCAACAACACATACCTGGGTCTCCCGAGGGTACAGTGGAAATTCTTTAAGAGCATGACCAGAAGCCAGGAGCGGCAGTGCATCCCCTGATCCCAGCACTAAGGCAGGAAGGTTGCATACCTCCTTCCCTGCCTAGGCTGCCTGCCCTGGTTTGTGGTGAAGGGGGACCAAAAAAAAAAAGCAGCCTCTGAAGTTCATGCTTGACTGCACCCACCTTGTAGAAGAAGGAATCCTATTACCAGCAGTTCCTCCAGGAGAGAATCAAAATGAATGGAAAGACTGGGAATCTTGGTGGCAGCAGCGTCAACATGGAAAGAAGTAAGACCAAGATTACTGTAACCTCCTCTGAGGCACCTTTTCCCAAAAGGTATTTGGTATCTTGCCAAAAAAAATATTGAAGAATAATAGTCTACGTGATTGGCTCTGTGTAGTTGCTAATAGCAAAGAAAGCCACGAATTACATTACTTCCAGATTAACCAGGTGAAGAAAAGAAGATGAGGATTAAAACACATTGGTCTTGAATATTTTGTATGAATTCATAATAAAGTTTAGAGACAAAAATATAAACCAGGAGGATAGCTGTGGGTTCAATTCTGTCAGTGAGTGAATAGGAGATCAGTCTGGGATATTGAATGAAATCAAGAACGAAGGAAGGAAGAAGGAAGGGAAAGAGGGAGGAAACAAGGAGGGAGGGAGGAGGAAACGAAGGAGGGAGGGAAGGGAGGGAGGGAAGGGAAGGGAAGGAAAGGAGGGAGGGAAGGAAAGGAGGGAGGGAAGAAAGAGAGGGAGGGAGGGAGAGATGGAAAAGGAAGGAAAAGGAGGGAAAGGGAGGGAAGAAAAAGGAGAAAAGCGTGACCAAGCGAATAGCCTGGAGATCCCACATGGTTACAATGGTGATCTGCCCAGAATTACTTCTACGATGAACAGATGGCTGGGTGTCCACCTAATCTCTATGGCTCAATGACAGAAACACATACACACGCACACACACACACACACACACACACACACACACACACACACACACACACAATTTGTTTCAGTTAGGCTAAGCCACAGGACTGGGAAATGTGAGCAGAACTGATGCACCCTCCCCCACGCCAGCTAGGCTGAGACTGCAGTTAGCTCCGGCCTCTGCTCCCCTCTGCAGTGAGCTGGAGAAATTCCAGATGGTGAAGCTACGCAGGGTGGAGTCTCCATGAATATAAGTCCCCAGTGAATGAGAGAAAGAGCTCAAGAGAGTGAAAGCAGAATCATGGAGAGGATGGAGAAATGAGCTCTTCCCAGGGGAAAGAAACTAGGAATGTTTTGTACCTCAAAAGAGAAGGGGGCTCTAAAATATCTGCCAGCAAGATTTCAGAGCCGTGACAGAATAATCGTGGTGCACCTTTCGGTCTTCATCACATCAAGTGCGAGTGTTGCCGAGGATATCTTGACCCTGTCCTACTGTAGACAGCCTGTCTGCTGGGTCCTTGGGCCTCTGGGCCAGGAACGGCCACATCCAGACCTGACAGAGACTATGATACAGAGCATAAAGATGAAACTCATGTCTGCAGTTTGAAGTGACTCTAAATTGTCACCCTTGAGTGAATCCTCTATTGGAGAGAAAAGCAAAGTTGTGTAGGTGACCAAGAAGAAGGATCATGGCTGAGACTGTGCCCTGAACCAAGCATTGTGATTCAGAACTGTAGGGCTAGTTCCAGCCAATGGCTCAGTGGGGAGAAGGGCAGAGACTGGGGGTACCCTGTGCTGACAGAGCTGCATGGTGGAGGCATCTGCATCAGCAGTAGAGATTGTTAGAGAGTCCCATGGACTCAGAGTTCAGGAGGAATAAATTACTGCTCAGTTTCAGTTGTTTTCCTTTAGCAACGGTGGTCTCCTGTAGCCCAGGCTGGCCTCAAATTCGCCATGTAGCCAAGGGTGTCCTTGAGTTTCTGATCCTCCTGCCTCCATCTCCTGAATGGAAGGATAACGGACATGGACTCCCATGCCATCCATGCAGTGCTGGGATTTGAACCCCAGGCTTCATGCGTCCTAGGCAACCTGCTCCATTAACTGAGCTATATTCCTGATATCAAATCATTGGTGCTTTTAGCAATAAAATCTGAGGTTTCTTTCTGTAGCACAGTCTAACATATTCTGTTATATATTAAGCACCAGAAGCGAAAGCTTGGAGCTCTTCCATTCTGACTTTATCTTTCTTTTCCCTTTAGGGGCTCCTCCCGGGAGATTTTAATCTTCCCATGATGTTAAAGATCATCTGTATATTGGTGACTCTACTCCATGACCTGTGCCAGAGAGCTCTGGATAATTCCATTTATTCAGACATAATTGATTGCATACTTTTCATTCTTAAAAGTGGCCTGATTTGAGGTTAGGGGTGTAACACAGTCCACCTAGCAAGCACCAGGACCTAAGCTCAGCCCCTACATTCATGTTTGCAATTCTCTCACTAGGGAGATGGACATGGGTGGATCCCTGCTGTCAACTAGCCAGTCACCCTAGCCTAGTTGGCAAGTTCCAGTGAGAGACACTATCTCAAAAAAGTAAATAAATAAATAAGGAGATAGATGGCACCTAAACAACAACACTTGTCTTCTTACTTATGCATACATGACCACACACATCCACCCATGTGGACACACGGTCCTGGAGTCCGGATGATTAAGTTATAATTCCATAAGCCCACTTTGCCAATAAATATCATATTCAAATATCTGTGTTTATGCCATATGACCCTGCTATCCCACTTTTGGGAATAACCCCCCATGCAGCAGAGGTTCGCCCCGATAGCACAAGCTCGACCATGTTCATAGCAGCACTGTTTACAATAGCAAAGTCATGGAATCAACCTAAATGTCCAACAGTTGACGAGTGGATAAGGAAACTGTGGTACATCTATACAATGGAGTACTACTCAGCCATCAAAAATGATGAATTACTGGAATTTGCTGGGAAATGGATGTCATTAGAAAGAATTATATTAAGTGAAGTATCCCAAACCCAGAAAATTAAGCACTGTATGTACTCCCTAATAGGTGGCTCCTAGTACCAAACTCACCGAGCCCACACTGAGACACTCAAAAGTAAACCAATGTAACACAGTAATTGCAAGGATTATGAACAAGAGAGATGGGGTAGGAGGGCCACACCAGAAACAAGGAGAGAGGGGACCATGTTACAGCAGAGAAAATAGGCCTCCATCAAGGTCTGCAAGTAAGTCATGAGAAACCTGGTTAAGTTCACAGATGTTCTTTCCTGATCTCATCAGAAGGGGAGGGCATATATTCTAGCAGATAAAAAGTAATCATTTTGCAAATGGGTGATGGACCCCTCCCTCACTGAGGCTTCCTATTCTTATTACATCTACCCTTGAATGTGCTATTATAACAAGACTCCAGTTTAACAGCTTTTTGTCTCTGGCCAGGGGGTGACATACAGTGCCCAGCAGAATGGCATTGCAGGAACAGCAAAACTGCAAAAGAAAATCAACAAACCACAATCCAGAACTTCAGAGACTCTATATCAATCACATAGAACTAGGCCAGCCTAATCTCTCCCCATCCTGGAGCTCAGGGACATTTGCAGAAGAGGGGGCAGTAAGATTGTAAGAGCAAAAGGATGGGAGGAGCAACGATTTGCAAGATTCTCAACAATAGTTGGGGCCAAAGCAATCATAATGGGACTTTGCATGCCCTGCGCAATGTCCAGTGCACTGTTGCCCTCATAAAGTCTAGCATCTGTTAAGGGCACCGAGACCCCTGGAGGCAAGGGATTGACAGCCATAGTAGTGATCCTATGCTTAAGGGGAACAAGAGAAAGGACTTATGGAAATGCCACTGGGTCCTTATATGTCATCGGAGAGGAGGACCCAGTGGAGAGTTAGGCGTACACAATAAAGGACTCTCTGGGAATTGGGGGGGAGGCACTGGGGGGATGGGGAGGGAGAGGAGGGGGAGGAGGGGATTCTGGGGGAGGAGGGGGGAGGGAGGGAACTGGTAAAAAAAATTTTAAATGTATAATTAAATTTTTAATAAAAAAATGAATATTTAAAGAAAAAAAAACAAATATCTATGTTCAATTCTAAGCCTCTTTTTGAAACTTCACACATGTAAAACCTGACCAATCACTCAGTAAACCCCATCTATAGATCACCTCAAAGGTGATACTTAATACACCAAAATTACGTTCTTCTCACAGTCCCAATCTGTTTCCCAGTAGACCTCATGTGGACCCAGTGGTTCAACTTAGAAGCACCAAGTCCCGCTACAGCTTCCCCTTCCTTGCCACTTGTATTAGTTCCTCAGCAACACCTGCCAATTCTACTTCTGAAAGCCACAAACCTGTCCATGTCTCATCTCAACTGCTCCAACTCAATCCAGGTCACCTCTCATTTGTACCCATGCAGTAGACTCCTACCTGCTCTCTGTTCTTCTGTCATACTCCACACAGTAGCCTTGATGATCTTAGAGTATGAATTCCATCATGCCCTTTCAGTTATACTAAGAGCAAAATCTCGAACTTTTAATTCCGCTCTGAAACAGTTTGTATTACTTGGTTCCGGTCACCTTGACTTTACTTCCCACCACTCACACCCTCTGCTCCAGGCTCCTGGCTTATAAGCCCTACAGAGAATTGTGTTCTTTGCTACTGTAATGCTTTTGCATCTGCTGCTCCTTATGATGTTAGAGACTTAGGTGTACATGTGAGACCACATTCTCCTTGTCTCTCCTGGTGGACTGCTAGACTATGTTTCCCAGACTGCTAGACTATGTTCCCAGACTTCACACACACCATCTTTGGGCCTGCTGAGAAAAGCATCTTCGCGTGCTCCTCCACGCATTTTCTCCTTTCCCACTGGCTGCTGTGGAGATGACCACCAAGTCACCTTAGGTGAACACACAGAGAAGACAGCAGATCATCTCCCAGCATGGGTCACAGAATAAGTCCCAGGCTATGTGGAGAAAAAAACACCACATCTTTGTCTTCTGCTTGGCACAGATTCTAAGCAATAAATACACTTCTGATGCATTTATGGATCTATTGTAAGTGATGACTAACACAATTGTATACCTGGAACATTAGTCAACTATATGGTATGCCCCAGCAGCATGGCACATATGTGTACACACACACACACACACACACACACACATGCATGCACACAGGCACACATGCATGCAATTACTCTGCATTGTTCCTATATGCCTGCATTGTAGGTCTGGGTTTATGTGATTAAGAGGGCACACCCGACTCTTCACCCACTCCCAGTTAATTTCCTCTGGCATTCTTTCTCCTTGCACAGCATTCTTTTTTCATTTTACTCATAACAACACATAACTGCATAATAATTTGTATACATATTTACTTAAATTATCTGTGTCCATAACTGATTCATATGATCTACACAATCAGAACCTTCAGCTCACACAATAATGTACCCAGAGCCTATGCACTGCCTGGCATGCAATAGTCAATACATTTTTTTTTTAAGGAGAGAAAGTGAGCAAATGAAAAGCTGCTGTGAAACAAATACTTGTTTCCACCATGAAATCACATTTTTAGACCAAAAATCACACTGAATTAAAATGCACACCATGGGGATTTTTTTTTAACTTTTATTCATTTAGAATGCAATTCTGAGCCAATCTACAATCAAGCAAAACTGTGAAGCAGTGGTAACAGGCTGAGTAATACAGCAAGATGCTCTTACTAGTACAGGCCAGAAACTGGCTTTCATTCTACTCATGAAATCTTAGTTAACACATACGTAATCCTTTCAATCAAAAGTACAACAGAATCATGCTTATAGCTAACGTGATGATAAAAAGACAATTTATATGGAACTATTTAATTCTTGCGTTAGAGTGCTCACAACTCCAAGCTACATCTGCGGAGTTTTCCAAAAGCATTCATCAGGATGACACTTTGACCAAAGACAAGAAAAGAACATCACTCACTAACTTTTCAAAGCTATGCAGGAACTGAGTTCTATAGAAGAGAACGAAACTGATTAAGTTCTTACATTTGTCTATTTAAGTAATGTTGATTACTGCTTAAATGATTAAAAATAAATCAGTGTTACATATGAACTGCCCACACTGTAAAAGAAGAAAGTCACACTATATCATATTACAGTATATAGACAGATTAAAGCAGCTAGCAAGAAACTCTTTCAAAAATTCAAAGTTTCCGACATCATCTTCCACCACTCCATCAACTCTTCTTTCTCCTCTTCTTTTCTTTCAGAGAATGACTCCAGCTCAAAATCAACCTATGATGGAAAAATAAACACCACCATTATGTTTCATAACTTATACAATAAGCTCAGTCTAGACACCTTTGAATTGAAGATTCCCCCCCCAAAAAAATTCTTGTAATACACAAAATATATTTTCACAGAAAAAAAAATTACAGAAATCCTTATGTTTGACAACACAGAAAACTCATGAGGCCTCACCCTACCCTGAGGAACTATTGACATCTGATGCTGGCTGGGAGAAAGGGGAGCTACTTTCTTCAGTGGTGTAGCCACTAGTAAGTTGTCTGTGATCCAGCAAATACTCAGGCACATGCTAGTGCAAGCAATCCTGATGAGACCCAGTGGGCCAAACACACTCAAAAAGACTTAAAAGAAGGAAAGAGACCTGGGAAGGTTTTCAGTAGGAAGACAGAGGATGAGACAGGCTAACAAGGGGTAAAAGTGATTAAAATTCACTATGTACATACGTGAAAAAAATTTTTAAATGACACTAAAGTCATACCAATGATGAATGAAAACCCCCAAGTCTTCAGGTGCCTTTTTGGCCTCTACCAAAGAAACTCTAGATATCTTTCTAATAATATATATATGCTCATATATTTTATATACATAAAGTTCTTTTACATACCAGTATAAAGTTAATATAGTAATTCTTTGTAATTTTGATATGTGCTGAGTATCTCTCTGATGAATACATAAGATGCTGCTTTGCTACTTTTTGTTTCAAGGATACATGACAGAATATGCATCAAAGCTATTTAACCTTTGTTGTATGGATAGAAATATAAAATGATAGCAAAACATAAATTTTTAAAGAAGTTATTATGTTTTAAATGTGTTTAGACTCAATAGCTTTAAAGGCGGATATAGTTCAACAAAAACCCTGCCTGATTCTCTTTACCTCAGAGGAATGTGTAACATGATTTTCTTCCTTTGCCCATCCAGTGAGCTCTGCTTGAGTTTTGTAATAATGGCAGAACAGAGAAGGGACAGAATGATATAGTCCCCAAGTCTCTGCTTTTTGGAATCATGAGCTTGTTAGACTCCAGAGGCCCACAGTCCTCCACACCACTATCCGGTGACGGGGGACTCTGTGGGATCCACAGAGAAACCACACCACTCCTGCACCTGTGCAGCCCCTCAGTCCCTCATCCACACAGCACTAAGCTTTCCCCAATGCAGCCTCCTGACTGTTTATCACAGAACCTGGCCACACTCACTACATCCTGGGCCATGTTTGGAAAACCGGAAGAGTCAATCCTTCCTCTACCTGCTACTGGCACTGCGTTTATCCCAGGTTTCACTGCCTAGATTTGCTTCCTGCCATTAATAAATATACAGCCTCATGGACGCATACACATAATCAAATTTAAAACACCTATTTCAAAACTCAAGATCTTTTGTTAGAAAAAAAAGCATGTAAACTTTGAACTTGGGGTGCATGAGCAAAAATCACAAGAAGGTCTTTCGAGTAAGCTTATCTACTGGAAATCTTGCAGACTATCTTAGGTCATGATGATAGTGAAATTCTGGTCTGAGAAATGGTGTTATCACCTTCCACATAAAATTAATTAGATCAACTTATATAAAGTACATCATACATGTTTTGCATGTGCATGTATGCATGACACATGATTGTATATATGTCCACATATGTGTCCATGTACTCCTGTATAGGTGAACATGTATATGCATGTGGAGGCCAGAGACTGATGTTGGGTGCCTTCCTCAGTCTCTGTCCTGTTTATTTACTGATGTAGGGTCTCTCACGGAAGACCAAGTTTATCAATCACAGTCAGTCTAGCTAGCCAGTTTGCTCTGGGGAATCCCATGTCCACTTTCTCAACTCTGGTCCTCATATTTGTGCAACAAACTCTTTCTCTGAGCACCCCCAAGTCCATCATCATATATTCTTAAGAAGTATCTGACTAATGGGGCTGGAGAGGTGGTTCAGGGGTTAAGCCTCTGCCTTGCAGGCAGAAGGTCCTGAGTTTGGATCCTAGACCCCACGTATAGATGCAGACGGAAGCAGGGGCCGCCTGCATTTCTGGTCCTGGTAGAGCGGAGCCTGTGAATCCCGGGGCAAAGTAAACAAGGAGGAGGTGGAGGCATCCATGGCGGTTCCCGAATTCGTCCATTGTTCTACACACGCATACATACACACACGCACATATGCACAATTGAATAAATAATAACTAATAAAAAACTCAAAAAAAGAAGTATCTGACTAATGTCTAAAATTATCCTGTGAGCATCATTTTTTTCAAATACTAAGAAAGATACTCTGCTAGAAGCAAAACATTAAAGACAATTAGAACAGAACCCTGTTTAGATTGAAAGGAAGAGCAGCAAATAAAAATTGAATATTCTAAAAGTTTATTTTACGTTCTTGAGCATGTCTTCAAGTGTCAGATCTCAGCCTTCTCATCTGTTTAGTGGAGATAGTAAAGGCAACTATTTCATAGGGTCACAGGAAAGATCAACTGTAAGTCACTCAAACACACTTGGCAATGACAGATGCTGAATTATCATCAATTTACTAATCTGTATCCCCTGGACTATCCCATGAGCACTCACCCTGACAGCAGGGCTGTATGGAACGGCCACTTTCTTCGTTATTGCCAAGTAGCCAGGCGCTGAGGCTGTCAGTTTATAGTTCCCAGGTACAAGCAATCTCCAGTAGTCACCGTCCTTGCCTGTGGGCAAACAGAACATGGAAGTGCAAGGCAGGCAGGTGCGTGAAAGGAGCGACCACACATTCTAAAGAGTGGCCAGCGCGAAGACCAATGGGAACTAGTGCAAAAAAATGAAACTAGTATTTCATTTAGTTTATCTTTAATGACACACGTCTGACACAATTCATGTTCCAGCAAATATCCTACATCAGTGGATATATCACTGAGGAAAACATCCTCCTGTTCTTCCCCATCAGTTTTAGTCCTCGTCAGTCTCTCAGCGAGGTATAAACCCTCTTGAGATCATCCTGCTTTCATGGTGAGATGTTGAGACAGATCCCACACAATTCTTGTGTGCGCTTACATATCTGCCACGATATCTTGTATATTACAAGTATGTCATGTCCAGGAGATAATGTCTGGCCCACCACGGTCCCACTTCAGGCTCTTCCCATCTCACCACCCTGTCTTTCTTGCTGCTCCTTGAGCTTTGGGGAGGGGGTGGGTGAAGTATATATGTCCTGCTTAGGAACGAGCAGTCCACAGTCGCTTCTTCTCTTCATTTTGGCAAACACTCATCACTCTCTATCTTAGGCTTCATTCTTGTGCCCCAAGCCTCAGAGAGCTGGTGTGTCCTATAGCCTAGACCTTCCAGAAACTGTTCCCTATATTAGATCCCCGCCCACAGAACACATCATGGATGCAGAGAACAGAGTATTTCTGTGGCCATTAGGGTTGACAGACAGAACAGGTTTCCTGTGGCCGGAGGGTACCAAGGCCTGGTCTCCTGGCCCCCTCAGGCTGAAGGGAGAAGTATGTGAGCACTGGTTCTAGGCACACTAGAAGCTGTTAAGATATTGATAAATAGCTGCTGAATGAATGTAGAAAGGATGTTTTAGAGGACAAATATCAAAGCTGAAAAAGAAATCTACAGATGTTGAAGTTACAAAGAGATAATATAGACCGCTTCATAAGGTGTAGAAATAGAGGTATAGAAATAGTGTAGACTTTTTATGCTTAGAAAGATGCTGCTGCTGCTACTGTTGCTGTTAAACAACCCCAATAAAATGAACTAAATAGATGTTTAACAGTACAGGTATAGGTGTTCCCAGAGACTACATCATGCTCACCATAAAAAGGAATTTCAAAGTCTAAAAATAACTAACATCACATCCCTTGGTTCTAGAACACCTAGAAGCTCCTTGAGTAACTCTAGACTGGTTGTAAGGATTAAATGAGGAAATGTGTAAGGATTCCTTGACACGCCAAATGGTACGCGTTTAACCATAATTCTTCCTTTCCTTTTCTGGGCTGGCAGCGCCGAGCACCAACTCCAGGTTCTGCCCGAGACAGCCGGGGGAAGGGCGCCACCTGCTGGCCACGGATTTGTACATGCAGCAGCCACGCAGGGCACCAAGGGACCAGTTCTCAGCCTCAAAGCAGGCGCACAGATGGTGTAAGGGGAGGTGGGACAGTTAGCCACTCTGCTAAGAAACAGCATGAGGGTTGTAATTATGTAAAAAGCGCTTATTCCCGAGTTCATAGTGCTCCAGATAAGGCAAACACCCACCAGAAGTAACGTCATGGTCTATTCCTTCCACAGAGATGGTCGCGTTGGCAAGTGGGTTGCCCTGAAGGTCTCGGACAAATCCTTTCACTCCTCGGTGTATCTGTGAGGGTCAAGAACAATGGAACATTCAACACGTGTGCCATCCACCTAGTTGCCCCTCGACCACGGAAGGGATAAAGGAAATATGGTCTCAATACACGTGGTAGAAATTTTTTCACCCTTAAAAATGAACAGTTATGTTTCAATAGGAAAAGGCTGGTACTGACTATCATCATCACATTAAGTGAATTAAGCCAGTCTTGAAAAAGAGATATCACATGTTTTCTCTCCCTTGTGGATTCTGGGTTTTATACAGACACAAAAAGACCCTATATGTACAGATGACATGAAACCGAACTGAAACTGTCATTAACTGACATTATGAACAAGAGAGAGGCTAGAAAGTGAGGAAACCAGGGAATGGAAGGGTTACCCTCAAAAGTACATTATGTGAGAAAATAGTCTTATGTAACTTACTTTAATACAACAAATATGTAACTGTTTCATGTCAAGGATCCCCTTATTTTCTAGCAAGACTGTTGCATATCCCCATTATTTAAAAATCAAACATAATCAAAAGGCTAGTTATGCTGGGAGATGACTCAGGGTTAAAGCCTTTGCCTAGAAAGTGAAAGGTTCTGAGTTCATATTCCAGACCTCACGTAAAAATGCCAGGTGGATATGGCGTCAATCTGCACTTCCAGCCTGGAAAGGAAAAGCTGGGGAGTCACAGAGCAAAACAATGGGGAAATAGAGCAATCCAGGAGATTCTGAGGTCACCTTTGGGCTTCCTCAGGGACACACACTCAAGTGCCCTCTTACACACACACACACACACACACACACACACACACACACACACACACACACACACCCCTAATGAATTTTACATGCATCCTTCCCTAACTTCTTTCTCAAATAAGCAAATAAAGTAACCTCCTGAGAATGAACATCATGTTCTGAGTCAAAGAAAGATTCTGAGAGCCGTACAAAACAGCACAAACAGACCTTCATGTTGGGACATCTTAGTCTTGCACATTTTAGTATTTCTCTCTTTTAACTGTGGTCGCCTCTATATTACCTTTTACAGCTGCTATTACCTACCAAAAATATTACAGTCCATTATTAGCTCATCCTGTATGAAAAAAAATGCAAACTCCATCTACTTCTGTATTAAACCCACTAACAATATTAATTTGACCAAAATTCAGGATCCTGAAAGATTAGTGAAACTCGTAAGTGAAAACGGCATATGCTTTTAGAAGAGAAAGCGAAGGGCGGCTGCTCCTGAGAACATGGCCTGCTTAACTCCTGCAGCGCAAGCTGCAGAAAAGGCTTCTTTTTGTCTTAAAAAAATAATCAGTCGAATTCCCTGGGGGGGGGTGAAGTGACAGAGAGTGGCTTCAGATCTTGAACATGGTTCTCCTTATAGGACATCAGGAGAACTTCCTTAACTTGATCACTTAACATGAGATGCTCAACCTCTCAAAAGGCGGAGTTGGTCCTTATCCAGCTGTCCCACTAGAAGCCTTCTCCTCTCAGCTAACATTTTCACTGTTCTTTAAACTTTATGATGGTTTTTTTTTCCTTCAATATTTTTTCTGATACAGAAACTTTTCTTTTTTAAAAGTTCCACCATAGCAATAAATTCCAAAGGAAATGTCACGAGCAGTCATATCCGGGCAGGAATTCATTCTGGAAAATGCTGTCTCTTTTTGGCTTTTGCATGGGAAACACCAGAAGTTCACATTTTACTGGGGACTTTAGAGAAGCTGTTTTACTGAATGTGTATCTCCTGCAGTCTTCTTTCCCCAGACTTCAAGATATTTCAACTTCAGCCAAGGACTATAAGGCAGCGTGAAGAGTCTCCCAAGTTGCTAAGTCAATTTATATGTTTCTAAACTGGGGTTGCTTAGTGTTACCCAGAGAGCTTGCTGACAGGATGCAAACACATGTGTGTGTTCATGCATGTGTGTGTACAAAAACATCTGAGCACGTATGTGCCATGGCACACATATACAAGTCAGAATATAAATTGCAGAAGTCTGTTCTCCCTTTCCACGTTTGGGTTCCAGGAATAAACTCAGCTCATCCAGCTTGTCTGAAGCATCTTTACCTGCTGAGCAATCTCATGGGCCCAGGAAACTCATAATTTATTAAGAACCTTCGGTGGTCCTGGTGCAAGTCCCCAAGAACCACTCTGGCAAATTCTTTGAGCCTCTTGAAAGCTATTCTATTCAAAGATACTGAATAGGAAGATCTCAGCAAACCACTTCCTGTAATTATCTCCACAATTCTAGTTCCTGCAAACATGTCTTTTAAACTCTGCAAGAGATGCCCTCTCCAATTAGAGAATTAGACCTAACCACCTGCCTCCCTCAGCAGCTTAACTGAGGCCCTGCTGGAACTTCAGGCCCAGGTGTTCAGTTACTAATCAGCACCATTGTGGAGAGCGTCATGGCGACACAGAACTTGGCTCCCCTAGGCCAGAGCGTTATGCAGCACAAGCTGCACATGCTTGGCCCCACATGCCTGTCGCTCCTCCTGCTGGGCTTACCCAGGAGCCCCCTGGGCCAGGTCAGAGCAGCGTCTCCACCCCACAGGCCTACTTGTGCAGCTCCATTCCTGTTTCTATTTCTACCATCAGATCAGTTAGACCCGGGGCCCACCCAACTCCATTCAGAGAACAAATATTGTCCTTCCTCATGGCACAAATTTTTGTTTGATTTTGCATTGCATTGTATTTTTCTTGAGAACTAAGAAACAACTTAAAACACCAATTGAATGTGCTTTTTAACTACCGATCAAGGTGATAGTCATAGTGGCATACATACCAACCAAGGTGATCATATTGGTACACGTATTGATCAGGGCGATGATATTGGTATTATGTATTGATCAAGGTGAGGCTCATAATGGCATATGCATACATATCGATCAAGGTAATGGTCATATTGTTATATATGCACATGTATGTATGATTCCAGATGTAAAATCACACATATAGTTTCAAGAAGCTTTTTTCTAAACTCCTGAGACCGCATTAGGGGCCCTTCCGTGTCCCACCTCCTTTGTAGTGAACCTTGTCAGCCTTTTCCAGTCTTTCTTGTGGTCAAGTATTCATGTTTCTGACACCCCACCACAAAGTCTTCCAGAGCATGGGTTTACACGGGAACTAACAGAAGTTCACGCTTCACTGGAGACTTAGAAGACTGTTTTAGTAAACCTGTATCTCCTGTAGTCATCTCGCCCCAGACACTACAGAACATTTCCACTTCCACCAACGCACCTGGGCACACGGCTGGAGATCTGAGTGTGAAAGTTGTCCTTGGACCTCCCACTTCCCAAAAAATATATAAAGTAATATATTACTCAAAAGAGCTGCTTAAACACAGAGCTTCAACCAAAGTCCTTCTAGGATCAATATGACTAATAATTTTTTGTTTTGTTTTGTTTTGTTTTTTGATTCTGGACTGACAACATAGTTCCCAGGACAAAGGCACTTGTCAGCACACTTGGTGACTTGAGTTTCATACTTGGAACCCATATAGTAGAAGCAGAGAACCAACTCTCTTAAGTTGTCCTCTTATCTCCACCCATGTGTTGTGACACACACTTCCCATAAGGTCACACCACACACACCACACACACACACACACACACACACACACACACACACACACACAATAAATAAATAGAAATGATAGTTTATGCTAACATGTAGAAAAAGTCTACTAATTGAAAAAATCCTATAGCACAGGTGTTCTTTAATCAAGTCTGCTTTCAGGGGTGCTATTTCAGGGGTGCTAAAGTATTAGGTGAGTCAAATAATCCCTCAGCAGACTTTCTTTTCTCGAGAACTGATTCTGTGTGCAGGAGTCTAAAGGTACATGTTTTAGCTAAATGTTTATTAGTATTGTTTATGTCAAAGCAGTCTCCTAAGTCTGGACAGACGCTGCATGGGAATCAATGTCACCATACTTGGCTACGAGTATAAAGGCCACGAGCAGAATGGAATGGTGGTCAAGGCACAGCAGGGTCTCGCTGAAGCCAATGCCTACAGGGGATGGGGGTTGGAAAGATGCGATGACTATGTATATGGCTCTGACAAAGGCCTGGAGCTGTAACATGAGGCAGCAGAACCATCAGCATTGGACAGTTTGGCTTCGAGTTTGCAGTGAATGACTCCAAAGTGGCAAGTGACAGCCTTTTGGAGTCATCATGGCCACTGGCATCTCCGTTGGGCTCAGGCGGAGGCCTTGGGCAGGACTCCATTGGCAAAGCTGTTATGCACAGTTGATGCAAAAACCCCAACCCGCAGGATGCAGACGGCCTGTTACCTGCTGCAGGTAGTTGATGAGGGAGTTCTTGTTGTTCTCCCAGTAGCTTTTCAGCGTCTCTTCGGGTGGGAACTTCTCGCAGCTCAGCTCCACAGTGATCTCAAAACAGTTGCTGCTCAGATAATTGAAGTCTTGCATTCCTGGGAGAGCCACACGGAAAGTCAGTACACAGGACACAGCGGATACAACACCACAACGCTGTTCCACTAACCCGTGAGTGCACTTAAGATAAAAAACAGAGCAACTAACGCACTGGGGAAGCCTGTGGGGAACCAAAGCGAAGCATCTCCAGACTCAGGAGATTCTGTCTTCAAGTATCACCTGGCTGAATGCATTGATGTGATAGGATGAAGACGCAAGAAGAGGCCATCTCCTCTCGTATTGAAATAGGCCTTGTGAGACACGAAGCTGAAAGACTAGATTTCCCCCTTTAGACATACACGTCCCTCTATGCTGTCTTTCTATCAGTGAGCAAGCAGGAGAGTCTAGTAAGATGAGCTAACATACAATTCTAAGACTAACCAATACCACAGTGAATTTCTAAGGGACTAAGACACTGGTTACACATTACATGTTAATTCAAATACATCGTCTCTTATTTAATATTTATTTATTTATTTATTTATTTATGTGCGTATGCGTGTGCGTGTGTGCGTGTGTGCGTGTATGGGTATGTGTGTGTGTGGTGTGTGTGTGTGTGTGTGTGTGTGTGTGTATCAGAGGGTCCTGTATATCTCTGTAGAGGACCAAGGATGACTTTGGGATTCATCCTGGATTGCTTCAACCTCACTCTGGCATTTCCCAAGCTCTACCCACCAGGGCTGGAAGTGCAGGCCACCCCTGTTTCTGCCTGGTGTTTTTTACATGGGACTTGGGATCTGAATTCAGAACCTTCTGCTTACGAGGAGTCCTAACTCGCAATTCATCTCTCCAGCCCTGTTAATCCAATAATCACCAAATATCTACTATGCATTGAATAAACTATGAGTAATACTGCAAACTGAGCCAGAAAGAAGATTCTGCAGCCAGGATAATTTTAATTTGAATCTTATTTAGTGTGTTTTGGAAGCTGTTGGTGTTTGTTGCAGTCGGCCTGCAACTTTGCTGAAAAATGACCATCACACAGCTTAAGGGAACAAGGAGTTTACTTTCTTATGACAGTCCGGTTACAATTCATAGTCCAGCTTGACAGGAGAGCACGCACCAACACCAGGGTCGAGGGATTGTCGAGAGAACTGGCCATACCAATGGACAATCCTTACTTGCTAGTCCAGCATGTCTGGCCAAGTAAACAGAAGGATGCCAACTTTCTCAACCAGCTCTCAGTATCTTATTCACCTGTTCAGGGCCTAGTCCCACCCACCATAGGCTAGGCCTTTCCCATCAGCTAGACAATCTCCTTCAGGTTTGCTCTGGGTTTAACTCAGCCATCAACTTTCTACAACTGTGCCCAGAGGTCAAACCCTCAACAGTCAAGTTGACGCCTGTGCCTAACTATGACATGAGCCCAAACAAACCTTCCTCCCTTCTGTCAAGCATTTTGTCCCAGCAACAACAACCCGGAAAAAAAAGTGTTTGCTAGTACAATGCTAAAACCATCAGTGCTTGAGGTGGTTATAAAAATAAGGATTCTAAGTCCTTGCAGGACTTAGGAATGAATGTAAGGAATGTATGATGACACTTCCGAAAGCTACCATGTTGTCTGTGGCCTTGTCCCTTTACAGACTTTTGATGACACACCCAATCTAATATACTTGTCATGGTTTGAGATGTGTCCCCCACAGTCTCATGTGTTTGGCAAGGTCATGGAACCTTGAGGAGCCTTGCTGGAGGAAGGCAGTCACAAGGGGTGGGCCTTGAGGTGAATTAGTCCCACCCTACCCCAGGAGGAGTCTGCCTTAGCAGCAAACAGTCTTGCAGCTCTCAGCCTCCAAGATGTCTGTAGTGACGTAACCTCATCCAGCTTTGGCCAGCCAGCCATGCCACCTCTGCCGTGAGAGACCATATCTTCTGTGTGTAACCATAAGCTGAATAAATCTCCATTTCTCCCTTAAGTTACTTGACTTTGGGTGTTCTCTCACAGCATAGTTGAGAGTAACCATTTCAATTCTCATGGCAATCTTGATTATTAGCTAAATAATCTACATCAATAGTCCCTTCACCTCATCATCTTAAGGGAAAAAAATATATAAAGTGTTTACAAGAAGACATTCTGAAGGCTACAGTACACTGTACAGCACACACTACAAGTATGATAAAAGTATGACTGAAGGAGTCTAGCTCATTGACGAGGTCCTGAACTTGAGAAGTGAGTAATTAACAATATCCACTTTATATTTTCCCAGGGCACATCTTTGGGTTGCTCTCTATCTCTGTTTAATTAGCATCTTAACTTTTAAATTGACAAAATAAAATAAAATAATTCTACATCATAATCACTCATGCAGAAAATGAATTGTTTTCCAAGAATTATAGGTTCCATTTACTTCTTGATTACTGGGAGGAAATGGAGACTCTCTGGCTGAATGTGACAGAAGTCACAGCCAGCACTACATTTGGAAACTTACCCCCAGCTTCAGTGGGGGAATGAAGATTCTCTAGCTGAATGTCATGTGACTTCCGTGGACATCACAGCCCCATCAGCACAACACTTGGAAACTCACCCCCAGGTACACTGTACCACGCTCCACCGTTGGTCGTTCCATCTACAAAGCTACTGTCATCGTCATTCTTGCGACAAGGCGGCCGATTGGGGTCAGACATGGCTGGGTTGAAAGAAGAATATGCCCGAGCCAGGCTCTGGAAGATGGAGTCATCCGGGCAGGGGCTGTATTCGTGAGTGCTGCCTAGAAAGTACATTCACGGGATGGAGGCTGTTAGCACAAGTCTGGAGAAGGATCTGGTGTTGAGCTCTTGCACACAGAAGTGTCAGAAAGGTCAAAGTTCAAGTGCTAAACAAACACACTTAGTGTTCAGGTTGTGTAACTTTGATCCCTAACACTGAGAAACTGGATAGAATACATGTTCTACTTATAAGCTGAAAACTTCACAAGAAAATATGACATGGTCACAACAGGCTGAACTTGGGACAGTAAAAATATTTCCATTGTTAACATTTTTAATTTAAAAAAAAACGCACTTTCACAGGGCCTGGTGGCACATGCCCACAATGCTGGCACTTGGGAGCTGGAGGCAGAAGGATCAAGAATTCATCACCTGTGCTTGCTTCGGCAGCACATATACTAAAATTGGAATGATACAGAGAAGATTAGCATGGCCCCTGCGCAAGGATGACATGCAAATTCGTGAAGCGTTCCATATTTTTACTTCAGAGACTCTATATCAACCACCTAGAACTAAGCCAGACTAATCTCTCCCCATCCTGAAGCTCAGGGACATTTGCGGAAGAGGGGGCGGTAAGATTGTAAGAGTAAAAGGATGGAAGGAGCAATGATTTGCAAGATACTCCACACAAGTTAAGGCTGAAGCAATCATAATTGGACTTTGCATGCCCGGAGCAATGTCCAACACACTATTGACCTCACAAAGTCTAGCCTGCTAAAGGCACCAAGATCCTTGGAGGCAAGGGATTGGCATCCACAGCAGTGTTCCTATGCTTAAGGGGAACACGGGAAAGGGTTCAGGGAAATGCCACTGGGTCCTTGTACGTCATCGGAGAGGAGGACCCAGAGGAGAGTCAGGCATGCACAATAAAGGAGTCTCTGGGAATTGGGGCGGGAGGCACTGGGGGATGGTGAGGGAGGGGTGAGGGGAGGGGGAGCAGGGGGTTCCGGGGGAGGAGGAGGGAGGGAGGGAATCGGTGTACTATTAAGCTTGTATGAGTGGAAATAATAATATAAAATGTATAAAAAAAAGAATTCATCACCTTTGGTTAATAGTGAGTGTGAGGCCAGCTTGAGCTACATGAGACCTTGTCTCAAAAAAAAAAAGAATTTTTGAAATTCTGCTGTATCAGTGTTATAATCATTATGAGCTACTTTCATGCATACTACTTAGCATTCAACTTCAGATATTTTTAAAATCTCCCTTGTGTATTAGAGGTGTAACTAATGTGTATTTGATATCTTGTATTCTTTCCTCATATTCATGAGAGGGAGAGAAAAAGAGAGAAAGAACATCTCCATGATACAGGAGTAGAGGTTGGATGGCACCCTTGGCAGTCAGTTCTCACCTTCTACCATGTGGCCTTTCGAGGACCGACTCAAGTCCTCAGTTTGTGAGCAGGCACTTTACCCACTGAGCTATCTCATTGGCATTGAGAGCCTGTATCCTTAGTCACACTATCAAATGTGCCTGGCCAACAAGTTTCTCAGCTAATAACAAAGCGTAAAATCTCAATATGCTGTTCAACAGGCTTTTCTCAGACCTTAGTCTTCCATCCAAAACGACCACACTGCCTTCACAAAAAGCTAAGTCTTCACAGGTCTTAGAGAATAGATCCAAACCAGGAAAACTAGATGTTCAAGCTGTCTCTCTGGACAGCGTCTGTGTGGCCAAAAGCTCAGCTGTAACTGGTTAGAGGCAATCAAAGCATTACCTGGCTTTCCTGGTGCCTTCAGAAGATCCCAATGTGATCAGGCCAGAGCACATGAAAACGTGCAGAAGGAATTCTCAGGACCCTAAGGAACCTTCAAGGCTGCCTGCATTCTTAAGTCAGACAGTACACAAATCTATGCATTTTCCATAATCTTGCTGTTTTACCAGGTCCAAGAGCTGCCTGACTCCACAGCTTCCATTTTTCTCTCTTTCTTTAATCTAAGGTCATACCTCTCCTCATCTAACTTTGAAGAAAAGTTACAGTCCTTTCTGCCACATAGAGATGCCAAGACCACAGGAAATAGTCAGGGATGTGCATTTATGTGGACTGCTCCTTCACACAGTGCTAAAGACTGACTCCTTAAGAGAACAGTGTCAGCGGGCACAGTGGGACCTGGCACCCAGCACCAGGTAGAGACATGTGTGACCACACATATGTCGTGCATACAATCACACCCACATCAATAATTAATAATTTAAATTTAAAAACAAACAAACAACAGAAACAGAAGGGCCCAGCAACATGTCTCAGCAGGTAAAGGAGGTTGCTGCGCAGGCCTAACAACCTGAGTTCAAATCCCCACTGTGTACAAAGAGGTGGAAGGAGAGAACTAAGTCCACGAAGTTGGCATCTGACCTCCACACATGCATAGTAGCACATATACTCACATATATGTTAATAATAATTAAATAATATTACAGAAATCATACTACAACAGCTCTTTGTCTAGTACCCATAAGTCTTGAACCACTTAGAAAAAAAAAATACCTACCACTCCGCGTCTCATCGTACGGGTAGTTGGCCACCAGGTCCCCTCCATGCAGATTGGCAGAAAGCACGAAAGGAATGTCCATAATCCAGTGGATGACAGCCTTGGTCTCCGGGGCAAGCTGCTCGAGAGAGGAGAAGAAAAGTACCCTAGGTGTAGCAGTCACCGTGGATGCCGGCAGAAAAGACACCAGGAAGCAGACACCACAAATTGCTCATAGCTTAATCGTTTTACAGTTGTTTTTAGAAGGGAAAAATTTTCCATAGGAGTGATGCTTAGCACTTCTAGACTTGTAATAAAAAATACATCAATTGTGTTTAAATGTCCTTAAAAGTTTACTTTGATGGATGCCACCACGTTGTCTGTGTCTCTCTTCTCTCCTCTCTCTGCTCTCTCTCTCTCTCTCTCTCTCTCTCTCTCTCTCTCTCACACACACACACACACACACATACAAACACACACACACAAACAAACATGAAAAGCATTTGGAAATTCTGGGACACCTCCTTTCTCTTTCCTGGCCCATCATCCTTCTCAAACTAGTTACGACAAAAACAAGGAGGCAAGAAAACTGTTGAAACACATGATGCTTATCCTCTGAAGTGGTTCAAACACGGGGCAGTTTTTACGTCCAATTTTTGCTTATTGTTCTTCAAATTCCCTCCAACTTTTCAGACCTTGTCCTTATACAATAAAATTGGGTTGACATCTTTTCCAAAGCTAACCAGTTTACTTTGAAAAGGTCACCTTCCATCTTAAACAAAAGCAAAAGTTGTAGGAATTGTTGTTAAGTCTTTTGAGTGATTCATAGTCCCTTCTTGGAAGTAAAGCAAGAGAGGAAAGAAGTTTCTAGCAGACAATCCTCCGGAGCCAAGAACTTGATATTTTTACATGATGAGTCTTTAATGACAAGTAGGAACACTTGCAAACTTTAAGCACCTCTGATGAAAGGAAAAGTTTTCACTGGATATGTGATCCATAGTGTGTGTGTGTGTGTGTGTGTGTGTGTGTGTGTGTGTGTGTGTGTGTATGTGTGAGCCATACTGTGTGCAGGTACGTTTGCAGGTGCATGTGAAAGTGAGTACAGGTGTAGGTGTGTGCAGGTGTGTGTATCGGTGTGTACAGATGTATGCAGGTGTGTGCAGGTACATGCAGGTACATGTGCAGATGTGTGCGGGTACATATACATATGTGTTTCCAGGTGCATATTCAGGTATGTGCACAGGTATATGCAAGTGCATGTGCAATTGTGTGCAGACATGTGTGTGCAAGTGCATGTGCAGATATGAATAGATATGTTAAGGTGCATATGAAGGTACATGTGCAGTCACAGTGCATACAGGTATCTGTGCAGATATGTGTACATGTGTGTGCAAGTATATGTGTAGTTATGTATAGGTGCACATGTGGGTGTGTCCAGGTCATGTGCAGCTATGTGCAACTACATGTGAAGGTGCAGGTGCAGGCGTGTGTAGGTGCAGTGCATGCAGGAGTGTACAGATGTGTATGCATGTGTGTGCAAGTATGTGCAGGTGTGTACAGGTGTGTGCAGGTGATGTGCATGTTTGTACATGTATACACAAAGGTCAGAAGTTGGCATTGGGTGTCTTCCTCAGTCACTCTACAAAGCACATGTCTAAAGACAGCATTTGTCCCATGGAGCTCACTGCTCTGGCTAGATTGGCTGGTGGGCAAGCCCCTAGGACTCTTCTGTCTGGGCCTCCCCGGCAGCAGGAGGGCAGGTGTGCACCACAAGGTCTGCCTTTTAGCATAGGTGCTGGGGATCGAACCTGCACAGCAAGCACTTTACCAACTGAGTCATTCCAACCCCAGTCGTACTGTTTTGGCAGGACAGAAAATTTTACCCCATCATGTGGTCCATGGTCATCACAAGGTCCCGTATTTGCACATTTCTGGGCTGTTTGTCAAAAGCTCTTACCCGCCCACAATGCTTCACAGCGCATCTTAGCATCCCCCACCCAAATATGCAAAGATCTTCATCACCATTTTATATACAGGGCAGAATCTGAAGGCCAGGTATGATCAATAACCCAAGTTCACATCACCAAGAGTTCAAATCCAGCCTGTGACTAATGGCGGTTCCATATTAAAAGTATTCTATTTGTCACATACACTACTCATAATTATGGAAAAGCGGGGTTCAGAAGAGGGCATTTTGTAGCATTATAAGAACAAGAAGAGAGGAGAATGGGGATTCTCAACATAAAGAAATGATAAATGTCTCCAGAGACAGAACAGCTCACCACCCTTATTTCATCCTTATACATTTATGCACATGTATAGAAGGATCCATGAACGTAAAATCACTAGATGTCAAACAAAAGAAATATAAATCATTGTTTTTATTGTTTGGATTTTTCCCTCACAGAAAATGTAGAAAAGACACAAATGCAAAGAAGAAAATTTGAATTTACTTCACGATTTACTACCTAAATCCTACTGCTGATACTTTCTTAAAATCTCTTTTTTTATATATTTCTTCCTTTTTTACATTTATTTCTTGTGGAATGCGTGGAGATCAGAGTATGAGTCAGACTTGTAGGAGTCAATTCTCTCCTTCCTCTGTGTGGGGTCTCGGGCCCCACACAGATCTACAGACTTGGCAGCAAGTGCCTCTCCTGTTCATTCATTCTGCCAGCCCTCTTTTTCTAAACCACTTACATACTACTTAAAAATATGATTAATTTATAGATGGCTTTTTTAGCTTAGTTCTTTTCACATCGTTGAATACTCTTCTAAAATAATAAGTTATTGGCTGAATCAATTATTGGGATTACTATGTGTAAATAAAATTAAAAGAATAAACATCTAATATTTAGGAAGCACTTTCCACCATGTGATGTGTTGAATTTCCAAACTCTTTCTGTGCAAGAAGGACTGTGAATTTCCTTCATTCATAGATAAGAGAGCAGAAGCAATGTTAGAAAAATGCAGACAATCAGGTAGGAGAGACTGAGTCTGAACTCAGACCATAGCCAATCAGTGAGTGTGAATAAAAAAATGTTTTTGATTCTGCTTTTGTGTTTCTTTTGAGACAGGTGCTGTGTAGCCTAGGTTAGCCTTGAACTCACTAGGTAGCTAAGGATGCCCCTGAATTTGAGTTCCTCCTGCCTCTGCACCTTGACTTACAGGTGCAGACGCCACGCCCAGTTCATGTGTTCAGGGAACCAAAACCAGGGCCTCATGCTTGACAGGCACCCTACCAACCAAACTACATGTCTGGCCTCCCACTGAAAAATGCAAGCATTGTGAACACCCATGGCTACTCTTTTGTGCAAAACCATGCTTTTGTGGGGAAAATTCCTAGAAAAAAACTGGCTTGGCCAAACATTAGGCACATTTGCAGTTAAAAAGTATTTACATTAAAATGCATGTTTAACTAAAAGTTAAAAACTTCAAGTGGTATTCCAAATTGTCTTCTCAAAATGTTCAGCAATATAGCTGAATGCTACATATACTATGTACTAAGCTTTCCATCTTTAATTACTTAAAGTGCATCACTTTAATGACAAATAGAACTTATCAGGGTACAGTATTTGAGTAATTAACTATAGCAGCTTTTTATATAGCTAGTGGCCATGATCTTCATTCCTTTGTGATACATTTACATAAATTTTAATTTATTGACTCTGAAAACATATATCTTTTTTCTTGTTGACTTCAAATTGCTGATGATTTGGAGAAAATATTAACCTGCCACACATAAATATTTTTCAAAGTTGGCCATAGGGCCTTCAAAATTCGTGATTAAAAAACTGGCCATAATGATTCCTATATTAGGAAATATAAAATTGATTTTATCAGTCATTGTGGTCTCTTCTTTTGCTTTTACATCTCTTCTAATGGTTTAGTACCTATTACAAGTGGCCATCATGTACCAACTTATTCATAAGTTCTCCCTCCAAAAGCAGACATGTACCAAGGCTTTCTTTTAGTAATTTTATATTTTTGTATATATTTTATATTCTAACTCTATGCTTGAATACAGTTAGAACTAATTTTGACTTATGCTGTCTGTGAGATGAATTTACCTTAACTTCTTGAATTGATGAATCTATTCTCTCCAGACTGATCTGAGATATGCCCTAATTCTATAGTAAGTTCTTATACATAATTAAGTACAAATTAAATTAAATCCTCTTTAAGTTTCTGTTAGAACAACCTAAAAATAACTAATTTATAAAACTTTATCAAAATTTCTATAGTGAACATTTTTACAATTGAGGAGACCTAGAACCCGATTTTGGTTTTCTTTTAGTTCTTGTATACTAGAGACAGGCTGAGAGCTTGGAATGCTTGGAATGCGGCCCCACGTGCCTAGCTGAGTGCCTGAAAAGAACATTTCAGCAGACTGGAGTTGCCCATGAGAGAATCTCAGGTGTTGTGAGTAATAAGGTGGCAATTCAAACTGCTCACAGACAAGGGGGGGACCAATACCTGCGTGCCGAAACTGTTGGCTGTTAGTCAATCATGTAACTACTAAGTTGCAAGCCCCCTCCCCTTACCAGAAAGCTATAAAACTTCCCCTGGACAAAGGGCGAGCGCTTCCCTGCAGGACACTTCTGTCGGCCGGTTGTGAACCCAGGTTCGAATCTGCTAATAAAGACCCTCATGCGTTTTGGAGCCGGTGTTGGCTCCTTGTTGATTTCTGGGACCCCAGAATCTGGCCACAACACAATGATTTCATATTTGGGAGCCCATACCTATATAGCATTAATATTATGTGGCATATGTTTCATATGTAATTCATCTGTAAGACTCTATCCAAAAGTTCTTCATAGCTGCTATATGTATTTTCTGTCCCTCTTCCCTGTCATCCTCATTCCCTTGGTGTATTTAAATCCAGTGATTGTTACTGACAAATATTTCAGTGAATTTAGAAGAGGCAGAAATCACTGCTGTTTAGAGAATCATCCAGGGCTTCCAGAGAGATAGGAAGCCTCAGCCTCCTCAGGAATGCCTGGGAGGAGACGGGAGAGAAGAGAAGTTAGCAAGTGAAAGTCAGAGACAAGTGTAGGCTGCCATCTTTAAGACAGAAGCAGAAGACCCCACAGGGTAAGGGGCTGGCATTAGTGGAGGTTCAGGAGACAAAACCACTCTGCAATTGTGTGCACCCCTATGTTTATGATTCAACTGAATGTGTTCAAAATGCTACACATGATATCGCTGTCATGTATCTATCTACAAGCTAATATGCATGAGAAAATAATTTTAAAGGACACATATCAAAAATGTAAGCCGTTTTCACAGATTACAGTGCATGGGTTATTTCTCTTATTTATATCTGCTTTATCCCTTTGTTTAGACCAATACATCCATCTCATGATTAAAGAACTTTAAGGAGTCTGTTTTTAAAGCAAGCTCGGATCCAGTCCAGAGCACACAAAGTTTTATGAAGCCTTTAGGTTCGGCCCACTGTTCTTTCATGCCCACACTGCTGCTAATTACATGTTAGTAGTGAGCACTTTCAAAAGCGCCACAGGAAATTCCACAACTGGACAAGTTAAAGTAAGTTTCTCTCTGACTGTGAATAGGGTCTTTCAGCCTGACCGAATGCTGGGGGGTGGGGGAACATAAGGTAATTGCCTATTTAAGTGGCTCTGTGGGGCTCTCCTAAGAGCAAAGCCTGAGATACTCAGTCATTGAATGGACTATATATATATATGTAGTCCATTCAATGACTGTAAGTATAGCCCAGTGTTGTGCACTTAAAATATGTGAGAGCTACATTTCTTTAGATTTCTTCACAACTAAACCATTAAAGACAAGTGTGATCCTAGTAAATTATTGGTTATATTTTAAGCTTTACTGTTTTCAAGTCATGCAGGAAATGGCTCACACGCTGAGGGAGAGGAGAGGATGACGTGAGGGGAGGGAAAGGGAGGGGGAAGGAAGAGAGAAGGGAAAGAAAGGGAAGGGGAATGAAGGGAGGGGAGGGGAAGTGAAGGGAGGGGATGGGAAATAAGGGGAGGAGAGGGGAAATAAGAAGAGGGAAGGGGAGGGGAGGGGAGGGAGTAGGGAAGGAAGGCAGCTGAGGAGGAGGGGAGGAAGGCAGCTGTACTCTTCCCACGAGACCAAGGCTGAACTGAGGCCAGTGAGTCTGAAGAGGAATCAGGAGGCCACATCACTGGGATGAGAGAACTAATTGCTGGCGAGATGGATGAACATCAAAGGCTTTGATGGTAAGAATAATAAAACATTCAGTGTTTCTAAGGGAAGATAATTGTTTATAGACAAGCCGAGTTTGAAGTCCAGATAAAGGAGAACAGTGAACAAGTAAAACAAATAAACCAACAAATAAGAGATCCTGGAGGTCTGGAGTTAGAGATGTGGACCTGGGTCAGCTGCAGGTCCACGGAAGGATAGAAACTCAGGCATTCAGGCGCCCTCGTCAGTCGGGGTCTTGAGGAAGGCGCGTGTCTAATCCAAGGTAGACGAAGCAGGGAGAGAAGCTGGGCAGGGGCCAGAAGGTAACGAATGAGGTCTGCGCCTATTGATTTTATAAAGCAAGGAGGAAAATGCGCAGGAAAGGAAGACAAGGTTCAACAGAGTGGAAAGCTGCAGAGTCGCGGGGCAGCCGGCTCCTGCAGGGACACGGTGACTTTCTATGATCTCTCATCACGCCACCCACCCCCACTTCACACCCACCCAATCCCTGGGAGCAGGCTGGGATCCAGGCTCCCGCCCCTCTGGCTTGCAATCCCGGGAAACTGCCACACTCAGCATGTACATCACTGCACGTCTGGGATAAGGATGCTGCGTCTTAATTTCCCTTTCAATCCTGTGATAAAACATCCTGAAAGAAGTGACTTAAGGGGACAGGGTTTGTCTCAGCTTGCAGTTCGCGGCTAGAGTCCTCCACTGCTGCGGAAGTCATGGCAGAAGCTTGGAAAGGCTAATCACACTCACACACAGCAAAGAAGCAGAGGAGATAGATGAAGTAGCTTGGCAGCTCAGGTGCCTGCCTGCAAACTTGGCCATCGGAGCTCAATCCCCTGAAGCCCACATGATGGGAAGAACAGACTACTACATGCTGTTAGCTCTTGGTCTCTCTCAGTTCCGGACCCAGGGAATGATGCCACTCACAATAGGCGAGTCATCCCACCTCATTGAATCTGACCAAGGCAATCCGCACTGAGGAGCCAAGAGGCTCCTCTGAGAGGTGATTCTACACCTCACAGGAGCTGACAGCTAAGGGAAACCATGACATGTGGGAACACGCACTCTCCCTTCATGTCTCACACATGGGAACACGCACTCTACCTTTGTGTCTCACACACGGGAACATGCTCTACTTTTGTATCTTACACATGGAACACACGTGCTACCTTTGTGTTTCACTCATGGAACATGGCTCTACCTTTGTGTTCTGATCCACAATCTTCTTCAGGTTTTTCAACAGATGATTATTTGGACCACCTTCTTTCTCGTTAACATACACTATTCTGTCCAGGTCTGGAAAGTTCCGGTTCAGATCTATTCCTTGGGCATTGCTTCGACCCACAAACCAGTCCTTGAGCTCCCCAGGCTAAAAAAGAGAACCAGAAAGACCATGGGGTTCTTATTATTGTTATTATTATTACTGTTTTTTTAGATTACCATTAGTTCTTCTGAAAATATTTACCAAGATATCTGTCTCAATCACATCTTCCCATACTGACCTTTTGACTATTTTAACTAATATGCTCATGAAGGTAACAGGTAAAAATACCCATGAGGGGTATTTTGACAATATTTTTGGTGAGTATATTTTGAAATCAATAACTATTGTATGTCAGATATATTATATTGATTTTCAAATATCTCACTGATCCCAGGGAACCTATATCAAAGCACACCACCCTACAATTACATTTAAATCAAACAGTCATGATCTTTGCAAATCGCGACAACCTGACTTTTAAACATTCAAAAGAATAATATTAAAGGATTAAAGTTAGTATGACGAGTTATTTCTGCATGAGTAGTATGGACAACTCTTGTAATCATCATCAAAAATATGATTCTAGATGAAACACAGTGGGCCACACAAGTGAAAAGACTTGAAAATAAGAAGGAGCCTGGAGGGAAGATAAAGGGTTGTAAGGGGGAAAGAAGGGGAATGGGATTGGGAATTAAGTAATGAATATCACAAACTCACTATAGTGACATTATGTGACATTAAAAAATTTTAAAAGAATATAATACTCCAAAAAACAAATTCTTTTTCAAAAGTTAGAATTTTAAATGTCTTTTCCATAAGATAAGCATTAGACAAAATAGATATGTTTTCTCTAATTCAGTTAAATAGCATATGCATGTTTCAAAAAAACTATTTTATCTCATAAATATATAGTAATTATAAAGTTCCCAACATGGTTCAATCAAAATAGAAGCACACGTATCTTCTCTTAAAAAAAAAAAAGTGAGCAAGCAAAACAGTTCAATGGGTAAGGGCGCTTGCTCACAAACCTAGTGACATAAGGTTTATCCAATAAATAAAATCATTTGATATTAAATCCATTAAATTTCAGACCATTAAAATATATACAATATTTTTGCATAGGTACGGATACTTGTTTGCTTTTCACTCTGTAAATTTTACTGAACATCATAAAACCTTTAAACATCAGGATGGATCTAGTCAAAAATCATTCTTCCTTGGATTCAGTAGAGGGCGCTCTGACACCACCTCATGCAGACACATCATGGAAACTTTCTCATCCTTGAAGATTTTCAGAAGGAAATTTGCCTACATAGCCTAGTCAAGGTCATTTACTTAACAGTGCAAACAAAACAGCTAGATAATCACTTACTTGCAAAATCTCTCATTCCACCCTCTGCTGTAGAATCTCATGTGTATGTTCTAAACGTTCTCCTTACCAGCAAGTCAAATGTCTCTACAACTAACTCTCCGCTGCTCTGCAAGCCTGGCCGGATCGCATTAAGTAGATGCAAGTACATGCACACAAACGTATGGAGCAGAAGCAGGAAGCAGATGGATGCATCTGCAGCCACTCACCTGAGAAGCTGCCTTCTCGAAGCCATCGGGGTTCAGGGACGGCATGATGTGAATCCGGGTACTGTGGATCAGGTTGACGATCGTCTCGTTGCCTTTCTGGTATTCATTGCACAGGTACTGGGCCAAGAAGATGAGCAGCTCCCGGCCAACCGCCTCGTTGCCATGCATGTTCCCGATGTACTTAAATTCAGGCTCACCTATGGGAACACAAGCAGACAGGATGTGACGGCTTCGCTAACACCAAAGAGAAAGCAAGCGACATGCAGCATCCAACTGTCTATTGAGTATCTGAGAGCCAGCAAGCTCTCAACGGATCCTCAACAAATCCTCCTGTGATGTTAGAATCACCCAGAGGTTGCTCCTGTGCTTCTATACTTTCAGTCCTCTCTCCCTGATGCCTAGCTAGCAAGAAACTGGCTACACATTGAAGGTCAGTGTGACTGCACTTGGAAATCACAACCTTAAGAAGGCAGTGTAGGTTCAATGAGGTCATTAGGGCAGGACTCTTGTTCAATAAGACCACTGTTCTTATGAGAAAGTCAAGACACTAGAAATCAATCCTCTCTCTCTCTCTCTCTCTCTCTCTCTCTCTCTCTCTCTCTCTCTCTCTCTCTCTCTCTCTCTCTCTTTCTCTCTTCTCCATGATAAGAAAGACAATGTAAGGGTACTGCAAGGTGGTGGCCACCTTGAATGACAGATGAGAGGACTCTATGAATCTACTGGGTCAGCACTTTTGATCTTGAATTTCTGGCCTGTTGAACTGTGAAAAAAATATTAATGTCTGCTGTTTAAACTGCCTGCAGTGGAGTGTTTTGTTTTGACAGTTCAGCAAGACTCATACACTACCATACCCCAATAATTAATAACTCTGTACTCCTTATCAGTTAAACCCTACACCTCAGTCTCATTTCTTATTCAAACCTCACCAAACCCTAAAGGTATTATTGTCCATCTCCATTTTACAGATGCACAAATGGGAGTTTCCATCTGCTCAGGAGACCTGACTACAACCTCAGAGCTTATGGTCTTCCACTTGAGTAAAGAGTTCATACTTATCCCCTGTGGATTAAAAGAACTCAGGCTATGCAGGTTAAAGTCCTGCCACCAACAGAGCAAGTTACCTCTGCTCTCTGTGGCTCTGCTTCCCTGAGTAAAACAGAGACAACAGATTCTGCCTCGTAGCAAAGATTATGATGGTGAGAAATAATGAACATAAAGGCTCAGGTCAACTCAGAAAAGAACAACTGATACAGGACTGAGGAGATGACTCGGGGAGTTAAAGCCTTTGCCTCACAAACAAAAGGACCCTAATTCAGATCCCCAGATCTCATGTAAAAATGCTAGAGCAATCCAAGATGATTCTCAGTGTCGCCCTTGGGCCTCCATAGACACACACACTCAAATACCTCCTGGTACACACACACACATTTATAAAAAGCAACTGGTAGGTGCTTGCTCTGGTTATTTTGACATTATTATTATTATTATTATTGTTACTGCTACTGCTGCATTATCTGGTCATTGTGAGGTGCTTTGCCATATGTAACCTAATAATCTACTGTTCTCTTATAGCTACCCAGCCAAACATGGAAGACAGAGACATTTTATTATGATATGAATGAATTGGAGGGGGTGAAGTATTGCTGAGGGGCTCGGAATTCAAGCACAAATCATGGCTGCCCATTTCTGCTCTTCTCCCTAGCACTCTGGGAGGAATTGTGACATGTCACTGTAGAACGAGTTGGCTAAGTGATCCACTTAACCCATCCCAGAGCTCAGCGTCTGCTATAGAAAGGGTTCTCCTCTTCAGAAAACCCCAAGCACAACCCCTCTTGGTATTACGAGAGATGTTACAATTACATTTCTCCTGGAAGTATGGTGTCCAAATTTTTTTTCCTGGGATTCTAGAATGCTTGAGTGAAGGGACAGTGTCCTTGTGTCCTCAGACTGAGCTGACGCTAACCTTAATCTGAGGATCAGGCAGGAAGGGGGTCGGCGATATGTACCTCCAGCTCAGCTTCCTTTGTTCCTTGAGGGAGCATCTGTGAGAAGCCAGCTTCTAAGGACCAGTCCAAAGGCACAATAGGAGATGAGACAGACAGAGGTGTTTGCTTCTGGCTTTAACAGCAGCTGTGCTTCTCCTGGCCATGAAAAGCATACCCTAGAAACCTTCCCTTACTGCTTACCCTCCATCTGTTCAAGGAAACTGTCCCATCCCATTCATTCAAGAGAGAAAGAAAAAACAGATAGGGGGAGGAAGGGAGGAGATGGAAGGGGGAGAGGGTCTTGAAGTCTCAAGTCATTGGAAAGTGTGAGCATGGCAGAAGAATACATGAGTACACGGAATTTCTTTGAATTAATTCAGAGTTTCCTTTTTTCAATCATTAAAGGAAAAATAGTAAATTCATGGCAAGTAACCAAACAGGACTCCCAGATGCTTTGCCCGACCTGGTTATTTTGAATTTGAATGTGAATATTATGGATTAGTACAGGTCCCCTTCATTTCTACTATAGGCTTGATTATTTATTTATCTTATTTATTATGCTTTTGCCTTGCAAGGGATACAGAGAAAGGGCAAGAAAAGTGACAACAGAAACAACTTTGAAGTTTCTCCTCCCAGAAAACATAGGCAATTAAGCAAGATCCCTACCACCAAGCATGTGATACCTCCTAATGAACTGTTGACCAAAGAGGTCCTAAAGGTCCTAAAACAACATAGGCCACTGTCATTGCTCTCGGATGCCCACCAGAACCTGATGATAAGACAAGACCCTATTGCTGAACATGCTACATGTAGTGATCACATTCATGGAGAAAACAAGCTAGAACTCATCTGAAGCTTCCCCCAACTAGCAATTTTTTTTTCAGTTTTTAATTTATTTCTCGTGTGTGTGTGTGTGTGTGTGTGTGTGTGTGTGTGTGTGTGTGTGACAGAGAGACAGAGAGAGACAGAGAGAGAACTGTGTGTCTCTGTGGAGGACCAAGGGTGATTTCAGGAATCATCCTGGATTGCTTCTACCTTCTTTTTGCTTCACTCTGGGATTTCCCAGGCTCCACCCACTTGAGTAGGAAGTGCAGGCCACTTGCTGGTCCACCTGGCATTTTTATGTGGGACCTGGGATCCAGACTCAGGACTTTCTGTTTGTGAGGCAGAGTCTCTCAGGCCCTCCTAGCAATCTTACACAGTGTCATGGTTTGAAATGTGTCTCCCACAGTCTCATGTGTTTGGCAAGGTCATGGTACCTTGAGAGGTGGAGCCTTGCTGGAGGAAGGCAGTCACAAGGGGTGGGCCTTGAAGTGGATTAGTCCCACCCTACCTCCAGGAGAAGTCTGCCTTTGCTGCAAGCAGTCTTGCAGCTCTCAGCTTCCAAGATGTCTGCGGTGACTTAGCCTCCTCCAGCTTTAGCCAGCCAGCCATGCCGCCTCTGCCATAAGAAACTGCCTCCTCTGGAACCGTAGGCTGAATAAACCTCCCTTTCTCCCTTAAGTTGATTGACTTTGAGTGCTCTCTAACAGCAATAGTTAAGAGTAATTGTTACACACAGTATCAGAAGGTGCTAGGCAGGCCTGCTGAGGGAGAAAACTGACCAATAGCCTTACCTAGCTATGAAAGCTGAGAGCTACAGCAACATCCAGCCAGGCAAGAACTGACCATTGGTGTAATAGTGGCACAATGTTATGGGGGTAACCAACTGCTTCCTGATTGGATTTAAAGTCTACTCTTTAGAAAGCAATACATGCCTGATACTTTAAACAAGGAAAAGAACCTGTAAATGGGGTGGTGATAAGCTATACAGAAGAGCAAAGTACTATTGCTTTGAT
Source organism: Typhlomys cinereus (assembly GCA_023101885.1). Lineage (NCBI taxonomy): Eukaryota > Metazoa > Chordata > Mammalia > Rodentia > Platacanthomyidae > Typhlomys > Typhlomys cinereus. The sequence continues at coordinate 2,570,970 of JALPQD010000161.1, forward strand.
GTAGAGGTATGATGTCAAACTGCCTTCTAAATACTTACCATTATACCCATAGGTCAGTGCAGCACTCAACCCTCAACCACGAAGCTTCCCGCTATGATGAAAGTCATATTTACACGAGAACCACAACTAGCCAAAGTGAAGAGAATAAGTGACTATGGAAGGCTCAGCCCTAAACAGAATATCCATGTCACTCCCACACCAAGGCTCAGGAAGCATGGTGGAAGAGGGAGTGGTAAGAACGGAAGAGCCGGAAGGAGAGAGGAATGTTGTCGAATACTGCCTTCTGAGCACGGCAGGGCTGGCGTATCCTGACTTCACTATAATCGTGTTTCATTTCCACAAGTTCTGCACAAGGTTTGGTCCAGGGACATCCCATCATGGAAGGGGAAACCACAGGAGGCTCCACCCACCCTGAGGGACGAGTGAGCTATTGCTGATTGTGGGAATACTGATGACTGTGGGAAGGGGAACTGCTTTTTTTCAGTGATACCCACTGATAGCTCATCTGTGCTCCAGAAAGTGCCAGATACATGTTAATGAAGACAACCCTGGTGAAACTCCATGGGCCACAAATGCAAAAAGATAGGAGGAAGCAGTAGAGAAAGACTGGCTGGGGAGACAAGGGTTTTCAATGGGGAGAAGGATAAGATCAGATATAAACAACTTAAATTCATAGGATTCATGCCTGGAACTATCCAAAAACCAAAATTACTTCATTCACTTACTTACAATCCCTGATTTTCCAGAATGAAAAATTCCATTACAGTTTCTCTCCTTCCCCTCGGGAGGAAATTCCTTTCAGAACAGAGACCTCCCCTACCACACCGCTTATAGTTCGGAAGGAGATAATAATAATAATGCTTCAGATTGACATGTAGAACAACAAAGGTCTTTATATTGAAGATACTAGTGCAAGGCCTTGCAACATAGCACAAAAAGAGAGAGAGAGAGAGATCATGTGCTTTATCTTCCTCTATCCTCAAGAATAGAACAGATCACACTACCTATTGCAATCACCAGAGTAACTATGTTCTTTCAAGCCCGCCAGGCACCTCCTGAGATGGAGAGGAATCATGTTGTTTAAACGCAGCACTTGTTGGGCATATGTGTGCAAATCCCAGCTCTACACTACAAGGGACCCAAGAACAAATGAGGTGGCATTCTCGAACTCAAGGAATGTGGGGTCTGGAGGACACAGACATGCATAGGATGGTCAGGAGTGAGAGAAGGCAGAGGGAATGCTGGGCATCTCTAGCTGAGAGGTTCTGAAATAGATCATCCCCACCCTCTCTCTGGCCTCTTTCCAAATCTAGTCGCTCCTATTGCTGAAGTTCTTTCTCTTTCTGAGACACAACTCTCTTCAGATCACCTCGACCTAAAAACGCATCAATAACATCCCATTTTCTTCCATGGCACAGAACAAAGTTCTCTGTGAGATCATTACCTGCTAGGTGGTCTAGCTTTGACTACCACAGTCCCTGAGTTCCCAACTCTTTCCCCTTTTTCTTGTCTTTCAATCTCATGCCCTATAGCCTCAGGGCTTTTGTATATAAAGTTTCTCTCTCTCTCTCTCTCTCTCTCTCTCTCTCTCTGTCTCACACACACACACACACACACACACACACACACACACACACCACACATACACACACACACTTTTTATCCTGAAATCCTTCTGATCATGAATAAATGTAACTTCACCAGAGTATCCATTCCCAGTTATTTTGAGTTCCTCAACTCGAAAGTATTTATTAATCAATATGATTATTTGGTTAACCACCCCCACCAGCCTGCAAGTACTATTAGCTCTGAAATAGTGTCCACTTCAGCTAGCTAACATGGCAGCATGGAACCCAGAACATAAAAATAACATGATAAATACTAATTCAGTGAATTGATGATAAACAGTCAATCAGTGGTCAGGCTTTAAGACCCCATCCTCCTGTGCCCTTGAGATGTAGACACAGTGACAGCCAGGGAGTTTTCTGGAACAGGGAACTGACTAAGTAGATAGCTGAAAGAGACTCCAGGCAGCATCCTGGAGGTCTGTACCCAGTATGGACTATCTAGACCATCCAACTCCAGGTTGCTACCCTATTCAGTATTCCCCACACTGAAATGAAAATTCTCTTCAGTGTGGAGGTAACAGTGTGGCAGGCAGCCGATTTCCCACGAAGAAGATTAGTCTCCATGGTCACCACAAAAACCTTTCCAAGCTGGCAGCTCACTAAGGCTATTTTTGTGGTTGAGTCTAGACAACGGATTCAGTAGCGACTTTGCCTTCAGAACCTATAATCCAAAAATAGAGATTAAGTTGAAGACGATCATCTCAATGTACATGTGTCTTCAATTTACTTGAAAAAAACGGGGGGGAGGGAGGGAGAGAGGGACAGTTTTCAAGGTCACTTCATTTTCTTTTCTGCTGTGGAACTGAGCGTACCACTGAGCGTACCATGGATGACATCTGCCTTCCTGTGTTCTATGTTGACACTGAAGAACAAGTCCCAGATTTACCAGGGCTGGCGCTGCCAAGTACGTAGGGCATCCCTTGCAGACGCAGTTGGTGATGCATTCCAAGCCCCGGGCTCGCTCATCCCTCTCCTAGCAACAAGGAACAACAGGATGCATCAAGCAGGATTCTCTTCCGCCTAGGAATGGGCCGTTTTTACATTCATCTAGTTCTTCTCATTCTCAATCCAATTCATTTCATGTAAACATAATAAATCATGAATTCCTGGTCTTGCAAATGAGGATCATCACGTGTGTACAAATTTCACTGGGAATACTAAAACTCTGCTTCCCTGTTGAACAGTTTTCCATGGTTTTCTGTAATTGTCAGTATTCCAGTTACTTCTTAAGATAACACTGTTTGATTAAAAGGTTATTAAAACACAGTTATACAATGAACAAATGGATGCTGGCTTCCATAGTTCCTTCTTCGCTAATACTGCAGAAGAACTAATAACCAATCCAAACTAGGTTTGTGTTTCTGTCACGGCGAGATAAGAATAATTTCTAAGTTTTAAAAATAACACTCTCAACTCTTTTTTTTTTTAAAGACAGGCTCTTGCTAAGCAGCTTAAGTTCCTGCCCAGCCTCTAAGCGCTTGGGTTTTGTACAAGCATACACCACAACCAAAGGCAAGAGCCACAGTTTTAATGAAGTCAAAAGCCCCCCCCCCATAAATGCCAAACCAGAACAGGCAAAATTGATTTTAAATCAATACTTGTTAATAACTAACCTGAAATGAATCAGTAAATGCAGCTTAAAGAAATGTCTATTGCCTTAAAAATAAAACATTAATATTTTACACCCCAGGAACATACTACCACCATGGAGCTTAGCATGCAGGCGACATCTGTAGCAGAAAGAAAGTAGCAAGGTTGCCAAAAGTGGAAGACTTTCTTGCTGTGTAAATGATCTAGAGATTCTAAAACAGAAGTTCAAAAGCCCAGAAGAGTAGCCAGAAAGAAATGATCAAGTGAAAAGATGAAAGTAGAAATAACATTATCTACCTTTCCTTCAACAAAGAAATTTTACCTCAGCCCTCACTTGGCTAAATGATTAGTTTTTCTTGTCTAATATTTATTTTCCCTTCTCAAAATACCAGGCAGGCTGACCCCCAGATGAAGCATTGCTTGGGGAATCTGAAGATCCACTACAGAGTGAAAAAATTCACCAATGGAAAATGAGCTCATGAACTCAAACGTGGCTTGTCAATTGCGAAGCTCTACACAGACGCAGCATCATCATTGAGAAAAATAATAAGTAGGTTAAAGGTATTTTAAGAAAGAGCTTTGATCATAGTAACATATCTCCCATGTTTCGCTCTGAAAATAGACATGAAACACATGCTGAGATGAATCTATTCTTCTAAAACCAATGTTTTGCTAAAAATATAAGCTCCCTCTTTTCGCTTGGAACACACAGTCATTCCTAAGTCACAGATTTCACTGAGGGGAATTTGTTCCAGGGCTCACCAAAGATAGCAAAATTCAAGCAGCTCAAATTCCTTACAGAATAATTTATATAGTGTTGGCATATACAACCTGCCCGCAACTTTCTGTATACCTCATATCACTTCAATTACATACAAAACCTAATTCAATGCAGATGCTATGTAAATCATCAGCACATAATATTGTTTAGGAAATAATGACAAGAAAAAGTCTGTACACGTTGAATGTAGATAAATACTTTTAATACTTTTGATATAGACTCACTGAACATACAGGTATAGAACTCACAAACACAAGGTGTTGATTCTTAGACCTGGTGAGCATTTAAAAAAAAAAAAATGTTCCTGACACACATATTTACTAAGCATGTGGCCAAAAGCAAGTGTCCTTCCATAAAAATCCCAATTCTCAAAGGTGCAAAAATGAAACAGCAATTTCAGAGAAAAGGCAGGAAAAGGCAATCCAAACACTGAGCTGAGCTGACTGAAAAACCACTGGGCAAGTGGCAACACTGTAGGAACAGATAGGCCCTTTAGCTAACCATCGCTTTCCTTCAGGGGGAAACCTGAAGTCAAGACACTACTCTTGCTAATTCTCTGCACTTGCTTGCCCCCCTCCCCATTACAGCTGCAACTGCCTTCACAGATACGAGACACGTAAGTTTCCTAGAACTGTCGATAACTGTTAATTAGCTCATGTCTTCAGCACACGGTAGCACTTTTTCTTAATGATGAGGGGATTTCTATATTTAATGATGATGTAAACTTCTAAGGTCAAATAAACGATGGTTTGTTTCTTTAAAAGAAAAAAAAAAGATTCACCTCCAGAAGAAATGAGAGAAAATATTAAAAAGAATAAAAAAGTCAAAAGAAGAAAAAAAGCCTGCAAAAAAATTATGGAATCTACAAATATTATATTCTCTCTTAAGCTTCTTATCATCTTTGAAATCATATTGATAAAACAACTAAAATGAATCATAAAGCCTTACTTCATGTGGTTTTTAATGGACACTCAAAATAGAATACATTGCATAATTATTTTATGAGATACAATACAGATTTTTTAAGAGTAGCTATGCATCAGACATTAACATTACTTTATAATCATCTTATATAGAGCATCTAGATGCTTTTTGTAAGATCCTAAGTAAAGAAAAAAGGCTGATCAAAAGAACAGAAAATACTCCAATCCTCAAAAATGTATAAAATAATTTCAGACTTCCAACATCAGTAGAAGTGACTTAGGTTTTCTCAAATGAATGGGCTTCAGGGTCTTCACAGAAGACTGACAGAGATTCTGCTGCAGCCATGACCAGCACTGGAAGCAGCTCCAATCTGTAGCATTGCCTCTTTCTGAGGGGTAAATGCTCCCAACTTAGACAATTTGAAATTACCAATGTGGTCATCTGACTGACAAACTTCCTGAAAATTAGAACAGGCCCTCATAAGTCAATACTTATAAGTATATTTTATGTAAGTCAATATTTATATATGTATCGATACTTATAAGTATATAAGAATATACAAAGTATATTCAATATACCACTCCATAAACACAACAATAATTGAGATAAATTGCTTCCAGTTTTTTCATGGGTTTTCTACTGGAGAAACTAAGGTTTAAGAAATATAAAGACATATACAATAAAAAATATAATTGGCCTAGGCTCTACCCTGGTTCTTTTAAGTTTTATTTCATTTCACAGTGGAAGGGCTGTGGAATGTAGCTCAATTGAAGAACACTGGCCTCATATGCATGAAGTCCTGGGTTTCAGTCCCAGCACTGTAAAAAAGAAATACATTATCACTTCATGACAGAAAAATTCAAAGTTCTGACTTTGTTGTTGAATTGGTATAGAGTTGTTCCCCAAAGTTCTACCCTTTTATTGATACCACTTAAGAGGAAAAGAATGGTAGAGGACTAGGGAATTTTTTAAAGATAAGTCAACAGTCTCATCAGCTACTGATTCACTACAGTATATGTCACCCACCACTGTAAAATTAGCCCTAGCAAATCACGGGAGAGATTTGAGTCTAACCCATTAAGTTTTTCTAAAACATGTATGAGCAGGAAGATCAGGGATCCAAAATACCTTCCTAAAACCTTGCACAAGAAAATGATGATCATGGAAAAATTTTTGTGCCCACTCACAGAAAGTCATGATTTAAAATTCTTGGGAATGTATTTGAAATAATTAATGTGAAGAAGCTGTCACCTCTAGAAACCGGACTTGCCAAATGTCTGCGACAAGAGCTTTCTTTTCTTTTCTTTTCTTTTTTTTTTTCAGATATTTTTATTTCATTTTATCAGGAGTGACTGGAATAAAAACTATAATTGAGTCCCATCATTATCGTCATTATGAAAATGGTTTTAAGAGAAAACTAGTCAGGTGAACATTATTGCTTTTCACTTTCAACTGGTAAATAGTTGCCACTGATAAAATAGCCCAGAGAGTCTGTCCGAAATGCTCATGATATGTTCTACAAGTTGTCAGGACTGCTCACAGGGGAACACCTAGGAAATATTATGTGAACTTCTTGATTTCATCATATAAGACAAGCACAAAAGCTCCGCCCATGCCTCTGAGAACATTGGACCACACACCCTTGAAGAAAGCTTTGCTTCCTTCATCTCGAGCGATCTTCCTCCAGCAGTCAAGTGTGCCCGTGTACATGATATTAGTTCCTTTGCGCCCTGACTGCATCATCATGCGGCGGTGAACAGTGTCAAAAGGGTAGGAAGTCAAGCCAGCAACAGCAGTGACAGACTGTGCGATCATCCAGCTGATGAAGATATGAGTATTCTTGGGATCTGGAAGCATTCCCTTGGCAGTGTCATAGATACCGAAGTAAGCAGCTCGGTAGATAATACCCTGCACGGACACATTAAAGCCTTGGTACAGGCCTATAATCCCATCAGATTTGTAGATCTTAACTAGGCAGTCACCAAGGCCTTTGAATTCCTTTTCTGCCCCAGCTTTGCCCACGTCTGCTGCGAGACGGGTACGAGCAAAATCAAGAGGGTACACAAAACACAAGGATGTGGCCCCAGCCGCACCACCGGATGCCAGGTTCCCGGCAAAGTAGCGCCAAAACTGGGTTCTCTTGTCCACACCACCCAGGAAGATCTGCTTGTATTTGTCTTTGAAGGCAAAATTGAGAGCCTGAGTGGGAAAGTATCTGATGACATTGGCCAGGTTACCACGCCAGAAGGACAGAACTTCTTGCTCCTTGGGAATCCGAACCACACAGTCTATAATGCCCTTGTATTGCTTATCTGCTGTGATCTGCTTGCTGGCATGCTGCACCTGAAGCAGTAGCTTGATGCGCTCAATGGGTGCCACCGCCGTCTTGGAGATGGCCTCGGCCACTCCACCTGCCAGGAAGTCCTTGGTGAAGGACAGGGCGGCATCGGTCATGGTGTGAGGTGGGAGGAGGAGGCGACGGCGGGACGGGACGAGCTGGCTGAGCGGCTGGGACTGCCGGGCTCTGGAAGAGCTTTCTTTTCATGTGAAAGTCAGAGAAGGGAGAAATTGTTGAATGGCACGGTGTCATGCTTTGAAACTCTCTGCCCATACCATCATACAGAAAAATCAGTAATAATGTCCAAGTCTTACAATAATTACTGACTACATCAAAGACTCATCAGAAAACCACTGTGGATCTATCTATTCACTGAAAAAGCTTCTGGGATCTTTGGATCTTTCAGAGGTATCAGTGTCTAACCAGGATACATAACTAACGCTCTTGGATGGTTCTGCTGCCTTTTACTAGCATCCTAGCCAAATCGGAGAGAGAAAAATTGAAGAGAAAACTATCTAAGAGGTTAAGCATAAAACAGAGTCAATTGAACTGGCTTCAGAAAGAGTTGGGGGAACTGGGAAGGACGTGAATGGATGAGTGGGGGGAAGGAGTTGGGAGGGCCATGTACAGGGGAGGGGATAAATGGATACTATCTATGGTTATGATTTAGGTTTTTGATGATTTTCTCACTAACATGCTTTTTGGTGATTTGCATGCCCATATTGGAAAATCATTTTCCCCCAGCATGGAGGGAGAAGCTGAGGTGGTGCCATCTCATTCTGAATGTGCCTGCACATTCCTCAAGCTCCTCAAGGTCGCTATGTGGCAAAGGATTTGATTCATTCTGCAAAACCGCAGAGGACAATTAGAATGAGTACATTCGGGACACAGCTGAGGAGCGAACGACCTTTCAGCCAGCACACTTGAAGAGCAGAAGGGCTGCTGGGAAGGTTCATTCCCACTCAGACAGAAAAGCAGCTAAGGAACATGGCACAGAGAGCCTGGACTGCAGGATTTCTTAAACCCTATGAGTCCACAAAAGCAAGCCCTAAATCCTTTGTTTGATGATCAAGCTTCTAGTACTTTCCTATATAAATCGTGACTCTCAGTAAGTATAGTTGACTTTTAGCTCTGGAGAACAAGGAAGCAATAGATCATTGGAGCCGATGAGATGTCACTCCTAAATGTAATGGAAAAACACTATTGCGTTTCCCAGGATCACCTCTCTGTATGCGCACGAAGGGACAGCTCATCCATTGAGAGGTGTGTGCACAAGAGGATGAGTCAAGCTGAAGTCACCAGAACCTGCGGGGGCGGAAAAACGTCAAAGCAGTTCTGGCAGACGTGGACCGATGCAGCACAAAGGCTTCAGTTCACAAATAACCAGGTAAAGAGAAGGTGGGATTCACTTCTAAAAACAAACTCGACCATATCAAGGCCTGTTGGAGCAATCTTTTTTCAAAACTCTTTGGAACATTGGTTTTTAATTCTCTCAGGAAGAAGACAATATAAAAGTCAAGTTGATTTGTCTAACTGTTTTCACGATGTTCCTTTTTCAATATCATAACTGAAAACTGGCAGTGTTCAAAATAGCAATGCTTTCAGAAGTTAGGGGTAATACAATGGACTCACTTCAAAAGAAAACAAAAACCATAAAGGGCTAGATAGGCATAGTGGTGGGCGACTGTGATCCCAGCACTTGGAAGGCAGGAGTATCACGAGTTTGAGGTCAGTCCGGATTATATAGAGACCCTCTCTTAACAAGAGCGCAGGGTCACCTGGAGTCCTCCCTGCATGTGACTTGGCTAGTGATGAGCCCCTATGAGGAAGGTGGGTCTCTCCTCAGGAGACCACTCCACATGAGGGTGGGCACAAATCATCCTCTTTCTAGTCACATCTCAAGAAACACAGTAGTGCTAATAGCGCTGTCCTCCTAGTTAAAATCATTCTTGGAGCTTGCTACACATTCAGATTCTAAACTTCCTTCCCAAAGACCACCATATGGGACCTACAGGTAGCCAGCATGGCTGCCAGGGTCGAGAAGGAGTGACCTGGGAGGCAGACACTTGCCAAGCCAGGTGACAAGAGGCGACCAGAATGGCAGGAGACAAATGGAAATATCACCAGCTGAGGCCGACTGGGGTGAGACTGAGGAAGACACTGGCCGGTCACACTTTGGGGGTCACTGCCTTTTCAAAACCTTTCTTGAAACAAAACTATGAATGTGCTTCCCTTATATTTGCAAAAACACTATAAATTATACAAAGATTTTAGACTTTTAAGGAACCGCATATTAGATATAGAATCAAGGAACAGCCAACACAGTCGCCATATCAGCAAACGTGTTACATCAGCTCGTTTCTGATCTCCAACAAACAGAAAACTACTCCAGGCCCTCCATTAAGAGGAACAAAGCAGGAAGGTAGCAACGCTGCACTGTTTAAGACATAAAAATGAAATATTGAGAGCAGGAAGCTCGAGGTCAGAGCTGGGTCGGAACTTCATTTGCAGCAGTGTATTTAGCCTTGAACAGGAAACCCTTCCTCGACTGTAGTTTTCTTCTTAGTGTACTGTCTTACTAAAACCTCTTCTGCTGAGGTATGGAGGGGGACTACATTAGAAAATATACAGAGAAGACATTTGCACCATGTCCAACAAAATTAGTAGGCAATCAATAAACAGAAGCAATACTGCCTATGATTCACACTGTTCAGAAGATGGTCCATCTGCCCTCTTGGAGCCATATAGAAACTTCCACGAGTGAATATCACAAGCCTAATAAGACTTGTAAATAATTGTTCCAGGAGCACAGTCAAAACTTAAAGCCTAGTCTAGACCCATCCCAATCTGGCAAGATCCCAAACTCAGATATGCACAGAGATCATGTAAGATATTGTTTAAAGTGCAGATTACAGGGAAGGCCTGAGAGCCTGCTGCCCCAATGAACTCCATGGGCATCCTGGCTGGTCAGTGGGGGATCATATGTGGGGAGGTCATATGGAACCCCAGGAGTTAAGAGTAGGGGAAGAAAGAAACTGATGAAAGAAGGAGGGATGAAGGAAAGGAAGGAAGGAAAGAAGAGAAGGGAAGGGAAGGGGAAGGAAAGGGAGGGGGGAGGGAGGAGAAGGAAAGGGAAGAGAGGAAAAGGGAGGGGAGGGGCAGAGGGGGAGGGGAGGGAAGGAGGAAGGAAAAAGGGAAGGGAAAGGAAGGAAAGAAGGGAAGGGAAAGAGAGGGAAAGAAAGGGAAAGGGAAGGAAAGAAAGGGAAGGGGAGGGAAAGAAAGGGAAGGGGAAGTAAAGGAAGGGGAAAAAGGAAAAGAGAGGGAAGGAGGGGAGAGAGAAAGGGAAGGAAAGAGGGGAATGGAGAAAGGAAGCAAACAAAATTCTAAAAACACAAAGTTTTTTTCATATTCTTGCTACTTCAACAATTCAGAATACCCACACTTGAAGAGATGCCACACAATCTTTGAAGCTAGACACAGTCTCAAGTTTCAGATTCTCCATAGTGTTAAAGTCCATGATCAAAGAATCCTGCTAATGTATGCTAAATGGGATGTTAGACACAGGGAGAGGGTAGACTATTCCAGAGCTTACTGAAATAAACCGGTAATGCTCCAGAACTATCCAGATTAGAGGAGAGTGTACCACTCTTCCCACTTTTAAGTTCAGTGTTTAAATTTTAAATGAACATTAAATAATTATGCGAGACTTTGCATTTTTAATGTGCTTGTGAATAAATGATGAGTGACCGTGGATCCTCACAGGAGATATACTTCATATTTTGTTTACAGTTCTCTCAAGATTGCAATGACTTCCATTTTACCTCCCACATCCCCACTCCACTTCTTCTGCATTAATATTTATTTCTTCAGGGTCTACAACAAGATCTTTATAAAATTTTCTTTAATGAAAAATGGGAAGTAGCCAAGTGAAAAATAAAATTTCACCAAGAACAAAGACATAACTAAACAGATTCACAGTATACCCAAAGAACACTTGAGATTCTGCTAATACAATGCTTAAGAGTTTGTATTACTATTTTGCCTTTCTCTTCCTGTAAGGAACTTTTAACGTCTACAAATATTTAAATGTAAAAAGAACACTGAAATGTTTTGGTTACTGAACTATGAAGTGTATCGTTGCAGTGAAGAAATAGACAATTATCATTACTAAATGTTAACCATTTGTAATTTTCTATCTCCTGAAAGTAGAAAGCTATCTAATTTCGAACTTGATGATAAAAAACATTATCTAAGAGCCATGTCAACATTTACATCTAAGATTTTCTAATTGCCTTCAACAGCTCAGAAAATAGAAGTAACTATAACCCAAGTCCATAAAGAGTTAATAATTTCTTGTTTGGGATGGTAATAGAATAAAAAAAATGTTTGGGAATATTCTACATGAAAGGGTGTAAAAGAAGCAAATAAGCAAAATCATCATGCTCTGTGCCATGAATACATCCACCACACAGCTCAGTCCTGAAGGTCGGGTTGTTGTCTCTTGTCCCTCTGCCTGGCTCAGCAAACCCTTCACTAGACTCACAGGTGCTTTTCCGGTTCATAGCTCTCACCTCCCAGCATCCAAGCGAGGAAGAGACATAGCCAATGGGCAAGGAAAGAGCATAAAGGCCAGCACAAATCAGTTGTGTGACGTATTCTGTGTCTTCCCCAAAATAAATTTGTATTTGTAGTGGTCAGTATTCATCATCGACTGACCCCCTCAGAGGTGAGTCTCCATGCATATGGAGACATTCTCTCTGTCAGTTAGCCTCTGGGAGTGTCTGTTCATTGATGTGACAAGACTCAGCCTGGATGTGGAAGCTCCATTCTCTGCGATTGGGGTCCTGGCCTAAATAAAAGGAGAAAGCAAGCGGAACACGGGCCTGCAAGCTCTCTGCTTACCCATGTGGGCACGTGACTAGCTGCTTCAAGCTGCTACCTATGCTCCTCCCACCAGAGATGTCCACAGAGCTGAAAATAACTGACCGACTCTACTGCGAACGAAAATAAAGCTTTTCTCCCTTAAGCTGCTTCTGTCAGGTGTTTGATCACAGAAATAGAACAGAAGCTAAGACCTTATTCTATAAAGGAAACAACAACTTGAACACACATGAGCACACTTACATGTCAGTAACCAAATGTACTAAGCTCTCCTTCTCCTTTAAACTGACGGTATAAATGTAGACCATGATGACATTGGAAACAGAAGACAATCATGTCAAAAGTCAGCTGTCTACTTGAATCTAAAAACTAAGGTTTGGCTTCATCATCACAATAGTCTATATATATTCAGCACTCACGCTGTGTGTCTATTCTTCTAGGTGTTTCTAAGTACTGATTCATGAACTCTGTATCTCTCTCTCCTTTCTCTCATTTAAGGGTCAAGAATTATTTTATCTATATTCAATAGACAAATAGTTTACTATGATAGGAGACTAACTTCCTCTACATCCAAGCACTTGCTAGTAGCAGCACCAGGATTCCACATGAACTGACCCCATAGACAAACTGCTCATCCCTTCTGTTGGGTTTGGTGGTGTTTGTTGGGACATGGTATCGCTACGTGATACAGGCAGTGTAAACTCACTGTGTAGCCCAAACTGGCTTTAAACTGATCATCTGCCCACCTCACCCAGTCCCCTGACTGGAATTACAGACAGGTGTGTACCGCTGCTCCTGGCAAATAATTTTCTTCTTGTTTTTCCTTGAAACACAGTTATACTGAAAACCCAGGCTGACCAAGAAATGACAATATTGCCAAGGCTGGCCTTGACCTTAACCCTCCTTTCTCAGCCTCAAAGTGATTCAAGACCCCATGCCTGGTCTATTCTTCTTAATGTTTTACAAAACCTCATTCTATTTAGTATATTACACTTCGATTTGCTACATGGTCTTGAAAATATTTTCGCTAAACTTTAAAGTTTTACTTCTGTCACACATTTTTCCATATGAAAGTCCACAAACCATGGTTTCGTTAATCAAAACCATCCCGCTCTTTTCTTAGTGCCATGCGGATCTTCTTTCTTGTCTTTACAGAAAGGTCAAACAAATAGGGTCAAAGTTCTTATTCAATCGTATTACATTAATTTTCACATTTACAACTTGGTGCCAACAATGCGATACAATTGTGTGTGTGTGTGTGTGTGTGTGTGTGTGTGTGTGTGTGTGTGTGTGCGTGTGTGTGTGTGCATGTGTATGTGCGTGCGCACGAGTGTATGTGTTTGTGTGTATGTAACATAACAGCTTGAAATTCTCTCATTCCATCTGGAAATCAGCTGTATTTTCCCTCTGGTGCTTACTAGGGAAGAGCAGGCAGAGGGGAATAGGGTCTCATATAGCCCAGGCTGACTTCAAACACTCTGTGCACTTGAGGATGGCCTAGAACTCCTGATTCTTCTGCCTCCACAGGACTGGGGTGACAGGTGTGCACCACTCCATCCAGCTTCCCTCTGAGTTTAAATTCTACTTTCACCATAAATCAAATATCTCTGTACACTTCATCTTATTTCTAGACATTACCCTAATAGTTACTACCTTTTAGATTTTGCACCTGGCTGTTTTGACCAAAGAATCTCAAAGTTCACTTTTCCACCCAGCAGAATAAGTCCTCCACTCTAAATGCCTTTCACAGCAAGACTTATTTTTCAAATTCTGGTACATTTATTATTTCAAATGAACATGAAAATAATTTTTCACATCAAAGTGCATAAGACTCTGGCTGGGATTTCAGTAAATGAAATACCAATTTGGGAAGAATTGCTATTTCATGATCTCAAACCTTCCTGTGAATTCAGTTCCCATTTATTCATGTGCTACCAGCAAAGCATTTCTCTCTTCACATAAGACTTACACCTTTTCTGTTAGTCTATTCCTGGGTACACAATTGTGAAAGGAACATTTTCCCACTTCTACATCTCACTGCTTGCTCCTATTTTTGAGAGCTGTTAACTTTTTTATCTTTCATCTTTTTGAATGTCAAAGTCAGTCAAAAGAAAGGTGAGAGGCTGGTTCAGTGAGTAAAGGTAGACCTAGGCACATACATGGCAACCTGAGTTCAATTCTAGAGCCTGAGTAAAGGCGGAAGGAGAGACTGAGTTCTGAAAGTTGTCTTCTGAACTCCACATGTGTACCATGGCATGCTCATGTCTCTCTCTCTCTCTCTCTCTCTCTCTCTCTCTCTCTCTCTCTCTCTCTCTCTTTCTCTCTCTCTCTCTCTTTCTCTCTCTCTCTCTCTCTCTCTCTCTATATATATATATATATATATGTTTGGCATTCTCTCTCAAATAAATATTTTTTAAAAAAGAAAGTAGAAGCAGAGATTTTTAATTGTCAGAGGCAAAATTTACTACACTATTTTAAAACTCTGAAATGAAGTACAAAAGATAAATATTACCACTAAAATAAAGCAACAGTAAAATACAGAATAAAATCCTATTATGACTAAGAAAAGATGTACATACACTGTTCAGGAGAAAGGAAATAGACTCAACAATCTAAGTTCCTTTGGTTTTTTTTTTAAAGTAACTATGGAAATGTGTCCACCTTTCATCACAAGGAATTTGGGTTTTCACGGTTCCAGCGCACCTGTGACCCATGTGTTTCATGCAGCTGACATTGTCGCAGGCTTGAGATGCATCAATCCCTCTTCCCACTAGAAGTCTCCCTGCCTAGACAAAGCCAAGGGGATCTCAGGAATGCAAGGAGATGGCCCGGAGCTGAGAGGGCAGGAACTTTGAGAGGCAGAGTTGACTGTCACTAGAAGAAAAGTGCAATCAGGGCCACAATGACTGCCTCCCCCACCCCAATCCCATGGTTAGCATCACTCCAGTTCCAACTTCTTTCTTTCATTAACTCCAAGCCCAAATGTGTTGCACTCCTAAGAAAACCCAGTGCCTCTTCCAGCGATTTCACAACACAAGCCCTGAAGTCAGCTGGGTTGTTTCTCTACCTGTGTTCCATCATTGATCAGTTCTTAACCCCTGGGAAACATTTCTAAATCTGAGCCTCCATTTCCTTACAGCTGAAGTGGGACCAGTAATAGCATCTACTTCACAGGTTAAATTGTGCCTCCTCCAAAAACACACCTCCAAATTCATAGACCCAAATCTCTCTCACAAGGATGCTACAACAAAATGCTATGTAGAGAATAACTTACAAACAATAGAAATTTATTTCTCACAGTTCTCAGTTCTAAGATGCCTCAGATCATGATTATGGTAGACTTGTATATGGTAGACATAGCACCTTCCAACCTCCCCCACAGTGGGAAGGGCAAGGTGGCTCTGTGGAGCCTCTTATGAGGACATCTGCAAGCAACACTGCAGACACATTAGCATGAGCTGAAATATTTCTGTATAAAAACCCTTTGTTTTGCTGCAGGAAGAGAAATTTCTCAGTGGGGAGAAGGTTCTGCCAAGTTCAAACCACTATTCAAATATTCAGAATTTACAAAACAAATTTTTTCTTCCACACAAAATTATTGCAGAAGCAATAATCCCTGATTAGAAGCATTTATAAAAAGCCGCCTTGAGTTTGTCTGCATGCACAAACTAGGGCAGATGCCACCGATTCCTGGAGTAAGAGTCGTTTTTAGTTTGATCAAAAAATACTATAACTGGGCTAGAGAGATGGCTCAAGGATTAAGACTCTGTCTCATAAGCACAAAGTCCTGAGTTTGGATCCCAGGTCCCACATTAAAAACACCAGGCAGAAACCTGCCCTTCTGGCCCTAGTGAGTAGAGCCTGGGAAATCCCAGAGCAAAGCAAGAAGGAGGTAGAAACAATCCAGGATGATTCCCGAAGTCACCCTTGGTCCTCCACAGGCATACAGAGTGCTCTCTGATACACACACACACACACACACACACACACACACACACACACGCTGAATTTTTTTTTAAAAAAATACCATAACTGATACCACATTCAAGATGGGCCTCTCTCCTCAGCTTAAGTTCCCTGCAAACATCTTTAATTCACAACTTAGGTAGGTAGGTCAACTGAAGCAGGAATGCAGGTTAAAACCCATAATTTTCAGCAACGTCAGAGCCAAATCAAAGTGCAAATGTGGGCTGGAGAGGTGGCTCAGGGGTTAAGCCGCTGCCTTGCAGGTGGAAAGTCCTGAGTTCGGATGCTAGACCCCACGTATAGATGGAAGCCGGAGCAGCCTGCGTTTCTGGTCCTAGTAGGGTGGAGCCTACGAATCCGGGGCAGAGTAAACAAGGAGGAGGTGGAGGCAGTCCATGGTGGTTCCGAATTCGTCCGTGGTTCTACACACACACACATACACACACGCACACACGCACAAATGAACAAATAATAACAAAGTACAAATGTGGTGGAATAACTATAAAAAGTGACTGAAGGCAAGGTCTTATGGGGCATGCCCACTCTGAGGATTATACTTACCAGTTCTAGAATGCAACTTGGAAATGGGATAAGTGAGTCTATGGTCCAGGCTTAAGATAGCCCCTAAAACTCAAATCCTACCATGGTCTATACCAGACAAAAGAATGTCAAATGATTGTTTTACTTGGTGATAAAATCGGGCTGAGTCACTGGGATGTCAACTGTCAAAGAAAGTCAATGCATTGGTTATTTTTCTCATTGTTGTGACGAAATACCTGACAACTCAGGAAAGAAAGGTCTTGCCAATAGCTTGAGGGGCTACAGTCCATCACGGTGGGAAAATACACGGTAGCACAGGTATAAAGTGTCTGATCACATTTTGTTAGCCATCAGGAAGCAGAGAGAGAGAACGATACTGACGCACTTTGCTTTCTCATTTCTCCTTTTTATGAAGATCAGACCCCAGCCTATGAGATGGTGAGATCCACATTCAGGATGGTCTCCCTCCTCAGTTAATCCTCGCTGGAAACACTTTTAATTCAGAGGCTAAGCAGGTATTCAATTGGTGGCATGCTTGCATATCACATGCAAAGCACTGGGGTCCATCCCCAGCACCCCATAAACCAAGTGTGGTGGCGCATACCTGTACTCTGAGCATTCAGGAAGCAGAGGCATAAGAACTGAGAGTTCATGGTCATCTCTGGCTACATACAAAATTGGAGGTCAGCCTGGGCTACATGATACCTTGGAACTGAACAGAACAATACAGATAGTAACATGAGTTAACATAAGATGTGCCTTCAAGACAATTACACATCCAGGAAAACTGACAATAAATATTGACCATTATAATGACTATCTGTCAAGAGTTGCTAACTTCTTTGATAGTTTAGGTTATATATGGCCCACCTCTTGAAGTTATCCAGTTCCCCAGATTCATGGTCCACCAAGTTACACTACTTGAGCCATAAACAACAATCTCAAACATTCATCCCATCAACAACCAAATCATGAATCAAGAGGGAGGGTGACTGAGAAGTAATCACAAACCGGGTTATCCTTTACAGGGTAGATATGTGGTCACCCTGACAGTCCTGGACAGGTTGTAGAAAGATCCAGGTGGAGGTCAGGGAAATTTTAGCATCTGACCCTCCTCCATGATGTTTTCTTTGAAGTTTGCATTAATTCATATGGACATTTTCCACCCAGGGATACCCTGCCTTTCCTTTGAGTAATGACATTCTTCTATATATCAATTATTAAGATGAAGTTGCTTAAAGATGTATATCTTATTACCATCTGCTGATGCTGGACATGAAAGGAAAATACTCCAGACTCTCTACATCTCTCAGAGATTTCCACACACTGACAAGCTCCAGTTTATGAAAAACTGGGGTACCCTGGAGGGATACCCTTTGAGAGATGTATTTCCAATGTGAAGAAATAAGGCAGAGGCAGTACTTTCCAGCCCAGACACCTGGAATTCTCCCAACATGGAAGCTAATGATTGCTATGGGCTCTGGGAACTCAGTCAGGAGACACACATAAGCTACAGCACACATGCAGAGGTCGGTAGCCAACCCTAAGGAATGGGTCTTTCCTTCCACCTTGTGGGATCTGAGAATCCAACTCAGGTCATCAAGTTTGCATGTAAGCACTAAGCCATCTCACCAAATCACCAACATTCTTCCTTTTTTGTTTTATTTGCTTTTTTAAACATGTATGCAGGCTTATTTTAGCTCAACAAAGTCACATTTTTATATTATTTTCTTTTTCTTTGACACTTACAAACATGAGTACATTAATTACACTCCTTCCTACCCAATCCCATCCCTCACTTCTCTCCCACTACATACTTTCTGCTTTCCAGTGAGTCTCCCTCCTACTTTCACATCTTTTTGCGTGGGTAGTTGGCTGGGTTAGGTGCATGGATGACTCATCAGTGGGTATAGTGTTGAAGAAAGTAGCACCCTTTCTGATATCTGACATTAACTTTCAATAGGCTTTCAGGGCGGTGTAGAGTCTCTTGAGATCTTTCCCCTTCAACAGTGAAATGCTAAGAGGCCAAATACCATGCAGATCTTGCGGAAGGACGTGTACATCACCACAGTGCTTCGTAGGGTCCAGCAGCCCCATCGTGACTAGAGGATAATGTCTGACTGTAACTCTCTCACTTTCAGCCTCTGTGTCCCCTCAGATGCCCGGAGCCTTGGAATGCAGACAAGGGGGCAATGTTGACATCCTGTTCAGGCTGAGAATTCCACAGTCACTCGTTCTTTGCACTTTGACCTGCAATGGTTTTCTCTCTCTGCATTAAACCCCTTCCACTGCAGGAAGATGCTACCTCAACCCACCAACAATCGCTTATGCAGAGCACTTAACAGAACCTCAGCTGGATGTAGCTACTCTTCTTTCCCAATCAGATTGCTAACCCAAAGCAAAACTTTGAATACATAAATGTGCCGTGGCTTCTAAAGCAACTGTCAACATATACTCTTTCTCATGGGTCAGAGTATCTTTTTATTAGTAGTCTCCCTGATTTTTTTATGAGTGCGAGAAATTCAGATGACTCTCTTGTCATGCTTGAGATCTTTAAAGTGATGTAAGTCACATTGAAAAACTTCCTCCAGCAGACTTCTGCTGCGACATATTGTTCCTTTTATGCAGAAAAATTGGCAACCGAGAACGCAGATGGTTCTTCCATGAATAATGTATTTCTCACAAGTTTAATGGGGAAATAAAATTTCTGTTGACTTATAAATCAGAGTGATAAACAACCGTGGCATAGCCTACCCCCCTTCCCTCAGCTAATTTTAATTTCTCCTACTTCTTCTCTTATCCATTTCCTTTCACATGATCATTTTTGTTACCTTGCCGAATTTTGAAGTTGGCTCAACCCTGAGCCAACCTTCAGGGAATTGGCATCAGAGGGTTTTTAAGGTGGCTATTATTTCTATCTCATTGCTGTGGTTGGTAATAGAGGGTTGGTGGTTGCTGTTTTCAAACACAAAGGCAGGCTGTTTATCCAAAAGCATCTTCAGTGAGTTTGGCACATGAGGAATGTCTCATTATTTCTTTTCTACAGCAGAATTATAAAAACTGGAGTCTCCAAAGACCTGAGCCTCTTGCTGACTACAAATCAGACACTTGTAAAAACAACACGCTCAAAATTCCAGGTCACGCTCTATTCAGAAGACCTTGCTCCAAGTCTGCATCTGTGTTGAGATGCCCCACATTGAAGGGACCACCAGCCTTTGCTCTAGATCCGAGCTAAGGACTTCTTGCCTTTGGCACTAACGTTCGTCTTCCCAGCAAGTACTGCTTGAAAACCTAGCACTGTTCTATCTGCAGGCTCCAAGAAACACTAAAATAATTTGACACATTTCCTCAGTCACAATTAGATTTAGCCTTTGTCATCCTTAATATGTGCTAAGCCCCACAGCCCTGGAATCATCCTTTTTCTGAAATAGAATTAGTAAAAGACAGACTTTCTCTTCTAAACCATTTTTACTTTGATCATTTAAATGTCCATCATGATTGCCATTCTCCTTTTAAATTCACCATGGAGGCGGGGCTGGGGAGATGGCTTGGGGTTTAAAGCCTTTGCCTTGTAAGGACTTGAGTTAGGATCCCCAGAGTTCATGTAAAAATGCAGTCCTGAAATGACAGTGGTCTAGAATTCTAGCCCTAGAAAGCAGAGCCTGGGAAAAGCCAAAGCAAAGCAATAAGGAGATAGAACAATCCAGGATGATTTCCAGTGTCATCCCTGGCTCACACACACACACACACATACACACTCTCTCTCTCTCTCTCTCTCTCTCTCTCTCTCTCTCTCTCTCTCTCTCTCTCTCTCTCTCTCGTACACATGCACCTCCAATCTCACGCACACACAAACACACAGCATCTGTCTCCCCCTAGAGACCATAGGTTTCATGGGAACAAGGGTTTGGGTTGCTTTGTTCATTTCTGAGTTCTCAACACAGAAACAATCACACAGAAGGTGCTTGACAGACTTGTGTTAATGAAATGACTAGAGAGAGGAGACATGATTCACATAACTGTGCTTCATGTGTGGGTCAGATGCAGTCTGCTCTGTTCCTTCCTCAGAGGCTTTTATATACATCTACAGATCCTTAAAGAGCCCTGAGCTGGAAAATAACTCCCCACACACACACATCTAGTTTCCCAACTTTGTGTGTTTCTCAGATGTGCTTTTGATGGTTGGTTTGTTATTTTTTTTTCTGAGCATTCTTCTATCCATGACATTGTCACCTCTCAATAGGTCTATAAACTAATCTTCTACGGCTGGAGAGATGGCTCAGAGGTTAAGACTCTCTCTCCAAAGCAGAAGGTCCTGAGTTTAGTTCCCAGGCCCAATGTAAAAACACAAAGCAAAAATGCCAGTGGCCTGGGCTTCTGGAGCTCATGGGCGGAGCTTCAGGAAATCCCAGAGCAAAGCAAGAAGGAGGTAGAGGCAATCCAGGATGATTCCTGAACCATGATGATTCCAGAAGTCACCTAAGTCCTCCACAAGGACACACAGTGCCCTCTGATACACACACACACACACACACACACACACACACACACACACACAAAATAAATAAATAAATACATAAATACATAAATAAAATTTTAAAAATTAATTAATTTAAAAAATAATGATCTTCTAAACCGAATCTCTAGCTCCTTTCCTCCACACAGTTACCAGAATGATTTTTCTATAATATGTGCCAATCTATATCCTTGTCCAAAGTTATCCCCCTCAGTCTACATCTTTGCCCTAAATACCCCCCTTCAAAAAATCTCCCCCCTCAAAGAAGAGTCTCAATTCTTTTCAGTTGAACATGGTCTAAATGCTAAGCAGCTTGTGTTGCCTGACAGCATCTAGCTGTCCCATCCATCACCAGCCTCTGCCTGATTCACGCCCCGCCCACAAGCCATGTTAAATTATTTACAGCTCTACCTCATTCTGTCGCTTCTGCCTTGTCCCCTTCTTCATCCAGAAACTCTTACTCACTTCAAGATTTATATCAGATGATATAAATTTTTTTCCTTGGATGATGCCTACATCCCACGGCCTGCTTTTGGATTGCTTTCCTTCCCACAGTATCCAGTGCATGAAGATAACACAGAAAATATGATCCTGTCTGGAATTTATGTCTTTACCCATCCTATACATTAGACACAGATACTTCAGGGGCCACAACTATGCTTTTCCTTTTCATTTTTGTAGGTCAGGCATATCTGGCAGATGCCTGAATAGTTTAGCAATTGTCGTGATTTGATTGTGAGCCGTCCCTCACTTGGAATACTTGATCACATGAGCAGCTCTGCCTTTGGAGACTGTGAAACTTTAATGAGGTGGAGACATGCTGAAGGATAGGGGCAGCAAGGAGCAGTGGGCTGTGTAGCCCTGTCTTGCTCCTGGCCCAATCTCTCTCTGTTTCCTTATCCACTCAGATATGAACAAGCAGCCATATTCTCCCACTGCCAGAGAACCTTGCCAGGCCTTCCTGCCAAAATAGATGGTCTCACCTCAAACCATGACACAAAATTCCTTCCTCCATTAAGTTGCACTTTTCAGGTATGTTGTTCACAAGTAGCTAATACACAAGGGTTTGTTGCAGAGTGTACTTGACTCCTCCCCTACTCCTGGTCCCTCAGAACACAAGAGTGCATCGTCAAGTGTAGTCAAGTGTTAGGAGGCAAGCAAAATAGAGTCGGCTCATGGAGTTGTAGGCTCTGTATAATGCCAGAAACAAGACTTAATGAGAATCAAAGTAGGTATTAAAAGCATTTTACACTTGAATTAATGTCACAGTGTTTAATCACAGCATTGTATCTTCTTCCACTAAGCCCTGTGACTCAGGCCTAGCTGTCAGCATTCTCCATTTCTCTGACTATTGCTGTTCTTTCTGCATAATCATGTGACCCATCCAAGTCAGGCCACTAAATCTCAATGAAGGATTTAGAGAAACTAATCCTTGTAGGAGAACGTGTCTGAGAAAGGAGATAGCAAAGAGAAGAGCAGTGACCATCACGCCATCCTCAGACTTTCACGTTCCCTGGATCCAGCCAGGCCTGAGGCCAGCACTATCCCAGAGCTTGCCCTGTCTACAAACCTACACGATCTTTTTCCTCTAGAGTTAGGATGTTGCTTGCTACAGGAATTTTAAAATGATGGCTTACTTAAGTAATCGCTTAAGATATCTAACCCCACAACTAGTACAACTTTGAATTGAAAAGGAGTAGAACATAGGAACTTGTGAATATTATGATTTCTCTACAAACTGAAATAGAGTTTGAAGGGACCAAGCTAGGCTAACACCATGACAGGCCTCAGACTCCATGCTAGGCCTAAGTTTCAGATTCCCAGAAACCTGGTGACTTTAAAATGGATTCAAGTCCCTATATTAACACCAATCAATCAATCAGTCCTAAGGGCAGTTAAGATAAGAACATACCCTAAAAAAAAAGTCGGAAATGCCATTTGGCCAAAGGGCCAGAAAGAAGCCTGCATGCCACAAGATTGTAAAATGCTGCGGGCTAAACTGCTTTGGTGGGGCATGCAACCTCCTTTGTAATGTGTGTATAAAAACTGTGTGGAGATGTAATTTGGAACTGCACACACAACACTCTATCTGTGTGTAAGCCCTGGTACAGTCTCTCTCTCTCTCTCTCTCTCTCTCTCTCTCTGTGTCTCTCTCTCTCTTTAATAAAGTTTCTCAGTTGCACTTGTGGTCGCCATTTTTCTCTATTCAATGGTGGACCCCAGCATGCTGGGTTGAATAAAATGCTCTTGCTTTTGCATATGTGTCTTGGCTGGTCTCTGAGAGATTTCGGAACCTAACAAGATCTTTTGTTAAGTTCGTGAACTCTTCCATTGAAGTGCAAAGAAAGGAACACTGCATAAACTATTAAAAATGCTTTTACATTAGACTATCTCTAACATAGACTAAATAGAAAATTGGCTGGATTCTGAAAAACTCTGGCACCATAATACATAATGTTATTCTCCAAAAATGTGTTTTGATAGGAAGTAAGCCAATGTCTAGAGGCATTTGGCAGAATAAAAGCATTATGCACCAATCCAAAGAAAAGCTGCTGGGCTTTAAGGATGAAATTACACATTGATATGAAACTCTTGAACACTGGATAGAATCTTTTACATGCCGGATTTATAGGCATTTGGGTTCAAAGACTGTAGAGAAGGGGCTAGAGATATGGCTCAGGGGTTAAGACTAAGGGATTAGAGCAGCCATGATGGGACTGATGCCAGCGAAGGTCTTAGAAAGCCACACCTCACTGCAGGAACGCCCCCTGAAGATAGGGAGGAACTGACGTCAGTCCTCCACAAGAGATAAGGCTGGCCACCTTCCCCAACCCTTTGTCTATGAAAGGATATGGAGATGAGTTTTCCATAGCAGATAAGCTAAATCATCAAAAGACACAGGCCCACCTCCGGGTGGGCACAAGATCAACTGGCTTGGGCCCCAAAGTGAGCTAATTAATGAGGAAAAGATATTTTCCCCTGGGCTTGCCCAAGTGTATAAATATAGCTGACCTTGGCAACCATCTTTGGTGCTGCCCCTCATGGCACTCCACGTCTGGAGTCCATGAGTTCCGTTCTTTCTCTCCTCTAATAAACTCTACCTTAATCCTCTACACGTGTTCTGGTTTCAGTCTTCGGCTCGGAACACAAGAACCTGGATGCATACAGACACCTAGAGAGTCAACCCCTCAACTTTGGCAGGTAAGATACAGTTGGATCAGGAACACTCTGCTCAAAAGCAACAACACTACTGTATAGAATGACACTAGGCTATTCGCTAGCCAGGGCTGGGTTTTCAGGTATGTACCACCATACCTGAATCTAATATCAATCATACAAACAGAAAATAAAAGCTTAAATGAATCTATTCGGTGCACTTCTACCTACCATAGAAAACATTAGACAGATGTTGAATTCGGAGCTGGAAACCCAAGCATGCTTCTTGACCCTGGCAAGTTTCAGTCCAGCAAAGAGCTAGATGCTTC
Organism: Typhlomys cinereus; assembly: GCA_023101885.1. Classification (NCBI taxonomy): domain Eukaryota; kingdom Metazoa; phylum Chordata; class Mammalia; order Rodentia; family Platacanthomyidae; genus Typhlomys; species Typhlomys cinereus. Next base: position 2,595,619 of record JALPQD010000161.1, read on the forward strand.
ACAAGCAAGCAGCCAGACATTTATTTCAGTAACATGAAGATAAAAGCTATGAAAGTACATCGATCGATAGCAGAAAAAAACTAACTCCGCATGGAAGGAAGGGGGAAGGTTTCCCTGAGACATGGCATTTCGGATGAGAACAGAAGGCTGAGTGGGAGTTTGGCAAATGAATTTTCTAAGGAGAGAAAACCAGTCTGTTGAGCAAAGGCCCCAAGTCATGAAGGACTGGAAGGAAATAACACCAACAGCACAGGGAGAGAGAGGGGGGAGAAAGAGAGAGACAGAGACAGAGACAGAGAGAACAAGAAGGAAAGTTCCCGATAAGCTGAAGAAGTCAGTCCTGTTGCTGGACAGGTCACTCCACTCAAGATAGGGCAGCCACAGCCAGGAACTCACAGCAACGGGACTTGACCTCATCAGACCTGCACAGTGGTGGTCAAGATGCCCCCATGGACTGGCATGGATCTCAAGAGAAAAAATTCAGGAAGTAGGATCCTTAGGGGCGAGGGGTCAGATAGAAGTAGATAAATGTCCATATCAGCAGGCTACCCAAGGAAGGGCCTCTTGGTCTGCCAGAGGCCTGAACCCCCATGAGCACAAATACTGTAAAGGGAACCCCAGGACCCATAGAACCAAAAGACAGGAGAATAGGAGGGAGTAGACTGGGCCCACATAAGGATGGAAGGAAGGGTGTGATGGAATGAGAGCGGGAGGGAAGAGAGAATGGAAAGGAGAGAACGAGGAAGGCAAGGAGCATGTATATAAAACTGTCAATTTAATAAATTAAAAAAATTAAAAGTTGTATTGGAATAACATTTCCTATGATGAAAAAAAAAGTCAAGTTACAGCAAATTTAGTCCTCTAACAAACCAGATGCAACCTATGAGCATTACAGAGGGACTTAGCAAGATTCATTTGCATTTAGGAGGGATCTGAGCTGTGGGAGGGTGGGGAGAGGTAAGTGATCCCCAGCCAAATGACCAGAGGGCTCACGCTCCACTCTTTGTGTGAGCGTCCTCCACAGGAAGCTGGGGCAGGGGCTGAAGGACCCTTTGGAGTGAGTGCTCATCAAGTCTGGATCCCCAGGTGACAGGACGGTACTAGGAAAAGTGATAGCTTAGGGCTGCTGTGAGCAACTATAGAGACAATTCCTTCTGGAAAGGAAAAGTGCTGAGTCAGCAGGAAAGAGATTATTATTATTATTATTATTATTATTATTATTATTATTATTGGCATCATTATCATCATCAACCACATAACAATTCATTCTGGAAAGGCAAAGTGCAAAGTTGACAGAAAAGAGAACATTATCATCATCATCATCATCAACAACAATAACATCACCACCATCATCATCACCACCCATCCCTGGACAGGGCCATAAGCATAGCCTCTCCCCACCCCACTCCATTACTAGTTTCCTCTGTATTCAGCAATTTTGGTATCCTTCGGACAAAATCTAAACATTAAACTTTTATCATGACCTGATAGTTCTTTTTGCTTTTCCTAAAATACAACCTCACCTCAATATGTACTCTCTTAGCAGGTCTAAAAAGAATTCATCTTTGAATAGCATTTTGTCTTACTTTTTCCTGAGACATGTGTTAATAAATAAAAATCACTTTCTATAGATTCACATACTGGCCTCAGGCTCACTATGTAGCTGAGGATGACTCTGAGCTCCTGAGCCTCCTGCCTCCACCTCCTGAGTTCTGGGATCACAGGTAGGCACTGCCATGCTTTATACATGCCTTTATACAGGGCATTGTGCATGCCAGGCCAGCACTCTACCAAGTGGGCTCTGCCCCCAGTCCCTTGAATTATATTTTTTTCCAAATTCTAATATGAAATGAAAAATGTTTGAATCACATACGGTTTCAACATCCATATATTATAAACTTTTGGAAAGTCCTTATTATGTTCCTGTGGGGATGTGCACCAGAAATGAAGCTACTTAAGATTTATCAACAATAGTTTCAGTTCTTTGCCTTCAAAAGAGTCCTGAAATGGAATCCGGGACAATATCACTTTGAACACCATTCTGAAGTCCCACGCAAGTTCTTACATTTAGGAAGTCAAGCCAAAAATAAATTATGTGACTTTGTCAAATGTTGTTTTGCACAACTTGGAAAAAATTGTACAAATTTCCCAAGTGGCATTTTTCCTGGAGAACAAGAAAGTCTTGTACTAAGAATGATTACAATTATTTCTTCCAAACACTGAACACATGCAATCAATTTGGCCATATATGGTTACTTGTTACTTACAAGGAGTAATTTTTAAAAACGACCAACTGGGAGAATAGAGTTGACTCAGAGGTACAGCCTTTGCCTGTAAAGCACAAGGGCCTGAGTTCAGATCCCCAGATTCTGTCAAGTAGATATGGTGGTGGCCTGCAATTCCAAACCTGGAAGGCAGAACCTGTGTGTCATAGTTAAGCACAGGTGTCAACTTGACTGTTGAAGGTTTGAGCTCTGGGCACAGTTGTAGAGAGTTGATGGTTGAGTTAAACCCAGAGCAAACCTGAAGGAGATTGTCTAGCTGCTGGGGAAGGCTCAGTCCATGGTGGGTGGGATTAGGCCCTGAATAAATCACAGAGAGCTGGTTGAGAGAGTTGGCATCCTTCTATTCACTTGACCAGACGTGCTGATCTGGCAAGTAAGGATCGTCCCTCTCTCAGCTGTTATGTGGTGATGGTGTAGCCAGTTCCCTCTGCCCTGGTGTTGGTGTGTGCTCTCCTGTCAAGCTGGACTGAGAACTGTAACACATATAAATACGAACTGTCTTTACACTATACGATTTCTCTAATTACTAAAAAGTGATTAAGGCAAAGTAAGAAAAAAGTTTCCAGGATTAAGGATTTAACTCAGTAGTGGAATATTTGCCTGGCAAGCACAAGAACATGGGCTCCATCCCCAACACTGGAAAAGAAAGAAATTCTAATCAAGTGACAGAAGTAGATTTCTCTAGGCAGTGAGAACAAAGAGGGAGATCAGAAGAAATTAAGCAAAATCACAAGCCTATGTGAAAGGCGGCATGAAGTCTACACTGAATTCAGCACACAGGCATCCCACTAAGGGGTCCGCCACAAAGCTCCCCAGAGCCAGCAGGACTCTCAAGCCTGATCCCACCAGGGACCACCAATCAAAGGTCAGAGAGGAAACCAACACAAAATTTCCATTTTAGATGTCCCAAAAGTTCATAAAAGGGTCACCCAGATTCCAAAGTTTCAAAGCAAGACTTGGAATGGTCTTGCTTCCCCTCTGGCTCCCCAAACAGCCAGAGACGACTTCTTGCTCCCCCTGATTCTTCCAAGCAATCAGGTGTCCCTCCTTTCCCTGTTTTTCAACCATTTAAACCATTCAATAGCATCCTGGCTTCAATCTTCAGGGATGCAAAAACCTGGACAGAAATCCCATAACAAATCCATTTTAAAGGGTCCAGTGAGTATATTAATATTGGATGTTTTGACTTTGGTTTGGGAGCATCAGGATTTTGTTTTGTTTTGTTCTTTTCTGTTTCCAGTCAACTTTCAGATAATAGAGATTCTCTAGGTCCATGAAAGTTATCTGCTAAAGGGCTCCCAGACTCCCATCACAATTATGGTGGATCTCATACCCCAAACACTATGATTAGTTGCTAAGCACGAAATGTATCTTACCTGTCTATGAGTCATACACAGTGTGAAAAATAACCCCAGAAAACAAGCACAGCATTACAAAAACACTTCAAATTCCTTATACTTACTTATCCACTTACTAGTATTTTTACATGGTGTGCTATATGTGCATTTAATCCTCCCCAAAAATATGAAGAAGCTTAATTAATTTTCAAAATAATAAAATAATGTTTCAAAGAAAAAAGTGTCTTCCCACTCTACTTAGTATGGGAATGTTTTTGTGTAAACTTGGATTGCCAAAGTATTAAGAATGGGAGATATCAGGAGATGTTGAATTAACTGTCCCCAAGGCTTGTACCACCCTGAATCCATTGTCCATCCATCCCAGTGGGGATACGTGGCATGGCTGAGAGCCACTAGGGCAGCGAAGAGCTAAGTGAAGCTTATAAGAAAGCTGAGTGTGCAGACAGCAGAAAACCCCCAGCGATGCCCAGCCCAAATTGCTGACAGAATTGTGGGGGGAAAAAAATCAATGTTTATTGCTTTTAAGCCATTGAATAGAAGATGGATTTTTATGAGGTAATAGGTTCTTAATAAAGAACAGAAGACTGACAAGATAGGTTAAGACAAAAAGGAGCTACCCTATCCTAGGGCTTAGGGAACTTCGCAGAAGAGGGGGCAGTAAGATTGTAAAAACCAGAAGATGGGAAGTTCCACTGTCGGACAAGACAGGACTGCTGCATCCAGGAACTCACTGCAGTGACACTTGTCTTTACCAGACCTGCACAATGACTGACATGCCAACATGTCCCACAGACTATGAAAAACCTAAGAGAGATAAGAACATACAGTGGAGGCCCCGCTCCGCCGGTCGGGACGCGCGCGCGCGGTCCAGCCGAGCCTCACCCCGCGCCCTAGGACCCCAGGTGAGCCCACAGGGACCCGGCTCCGACTCCCACCATCCAGCCGGAGCCGTGCACGGGGGCCGAGGGACGAGGAGGACCTCCCCCTGCGCCCGGGCCCCGCCCCAGCTGCCATCGGGTTAAATAGCTCCACACCGACGTGCCCATCCTCCCTTTCCACCCCACCCCGCTCCGCCCGTCGGGACACGCGCGCGGTCCACCCGGGCCTCACCCCGCGCCCTAGGTAAGTCTCCGCCGCCGTCCGCCCAGCAGGACCCCAGGCCGAATAATTCAGTTTAGTGAAATTGAGAGATCTTAAGAGTTAAAATGACAATGCCAAAGTCAAAGTGCAAATCCATGAGAAGCAACACTCAAGTAAACAAATTTCCCACTGAAGAAATTAATCCCATAATGTTAGACTCCAACAAGAACAAACCCGCGGAAAAAGGCCAAGAAAGCCTCACCCAGGATAAGATCTTTCAAAATATGATCATTACCATGTTCAATACTATGAAAGGGGAAATCCGGGAGGAATTAGATAATCGAAACAATCGCTTTGAAGAGGAACACAACAGACATCTGGAGGAGTTGAGAAAAACAGTGCAAGAAACAAAAAGTGGCATAGAGCAGTTAAAACAAACTCAAGCAGAGTTTAAAACTGAGCTAAAAGACAAGTTATCTTCAACCCAGAACGCCACAGAGAGTCTTATCAACAGAACTAATGAAGCAGAAAACAGAATTTCAGACCTTGAAGATGAAGTGGGAGTACTAACCAGCTCAATGGAAGAGGTGGTTAAAGCCAAAAAGATACTTGAGAGAAATATCCAAGAGATATGGGACACCCTGAAGAAGCCTAACATGCGTATTCATGGAATACCGGAGCAAGAATCTCAAAATACCACCCCTGAGGAAATTTTTCAAACGATCATCAAGGAAAACTTTCCTCATCGAAAAAAACAGAGGCCCATCCATATACAAGGGGCATTCCGCACCCCAAACAGATACGACCAAAATAGAAGCACGCCGCGGCAAATAATAGTTAAAACACTCCACATTCAAGATAAGAACTGGTGCTGAGAGCTTCAAGGGAGAAAAAACAAGTCACTTTTAAAGGTAAACCTATTAAAATAACAAATGACTTCTCAGTCGAAACAGTAAAAGCAAGAAGAGCTTGGAGAGACATACTTCAAGTATTGAATGAGCAAAAATGTCAACCCAGGCTGATTTACCCTGCAAAACTATCTGTCATGATCGAGGGAGAAAGAAAAATTTTCCAGCACAAAGACAACTTGAAGGGATACATGTCCACCAAACCAGGCCTTCAAAAAATGCTAGAAATGATACTCAAGCATGAAGAAAAAAACAGGCATATCCAGGAGAACAGAAGGCAAATATAACACCATTAAAAGCGAAGCAATATACTTATAAAAGCTACTAAACATAATAAATGTCTGGAATTAATAGTTTCTCCATTATAACACTAAATGTTAATGGACTTAATTCATCGATCAAGAGACACAGATTACAAACTTGGATTAAAAATCACAATCCATCAATCTGCTGCCTGCAGGAAACCCATCTCACCCACAAAAGATAGGCACGCTCTAAAAATAAAAGGCTGGTCAACAATTCTACAAGCAAACGGAAGCAGAAAACAGACAGGGGTAGTCATTATGCTATCAGACAAAGTGGATTTCAAACCAAAGAAAATTATAAGAGACACGGATGGATACTACATTTTAGTCACAGGTACAATTCACCAGGAAGACTTCACAATACTGAACATTTATGCACCCAATACGGGCCCCTCCACATTCATTAAGAAAACCCTACAGCGTCTAAAGCAAGAAATCAACCCCCAAACGATAATTCTTGGGGACTTCAACACCGCCCTCGCAACATGGGATAGATCAACAGGTCAAAAGCTTAACAGAGACACTTTGGAACTTAATCAAACCCTGAAAGAAATGGACCTTACAGATCTCTATCAAACTTTTCACCCACGCACCAAAGAATACACACTTTTCTCAGCAGCACACGGAACTTTCTCCAAAATAGATCACATATTGGGCCACAAAATGAATCTACACATATACAAGAAAGTTGAAATTCTAACCTGTGCCCTATCAGACCACCACGGCCTAAAGCTGGACATCCACAACACAAGAGACAATACACTAACTCCTGGAAACTTAACACTATGATGCTGAATGAGAACTGGATTCAGGAAGAAATTAAAAAGGAAATTCAAGATTTCCTGAAAGTGAATGATAACGAAAATACAACTTACCAAAATCTCTGGGACACAATGAAAGCTGTTCTAAGAGGTAAGTTCATAGCTCTTAATGCCTACGTCAAAAAAATGGAAACATCAGAAGTAAACAACTTAACAATGCAGCTTAAAGCTTTAGAGAAACTAGAGCAATCTGATCCCAAAAGCAGTAGAAGAGAGGAGATTAGCAAAATAAGGGGAGAAATATCTGAAATCGAGATTAAGAAAACGATAGAAAAAATCAACCAATCAAAAAGCTGGTTCTTTGAAAAAAATCAACAAGATTGATACACCCCTAGCTAAATTAACCAAAAGCAAGAGAAAGAAAACCCAAATTAACAAAATTAGAAATGAACATGGAGTTATCACTACTGATACCCAAGAAATCCAGAGAATTATAACATCATATTTCAAAAACTTATACTCTGTGAAGTTTGACAACACAAAAGAGATGGATGAATTTCTAAGTAAACACAACTTACCTAAATTGAATCAGGAAGTTGTGAATTATTTAAATAGTCCTATAACATATAAGGAAATTGAGGAAGTAATCTTGAATCTTCCCACCAAAAAATGTCCTGGACCAGATGGATACAGCACAGAGTTCTACCAGACATTTAAGGAGTTAATAACACCAATACTCCTTAAACTGTTCCATCAAATAGCAAAGGAAGGAACACTACCAAATTCCTTCTATGAAGCTAATATCGTTTTAATCCCAAAACCTAATAAAGATTCACTTAAAAAAGAAAACTATAGGCCGATCTCCCTGATGAACACAGACGCAAAGATTCTCAACAAAGTCTTAGCAAATCGGATTCAAAAACATATTAAAAAGATCATTCATGGGGACCAAGTAGGCGTCATCTCCGGCACACAAGGTTGGTTCAACATACGCAAATCAATAAATGTAATTCATCATGTAAACCAGTCCAAAGTCCAAGACCACATGATACTCTCGATAGATGCAGAAAAAGCTTTTGACAAGATCCAACAGCCTTTTATGATCAAAACGCTAGAGACAGTGGGAATGGAAGGAACCTTTATCAATATAATAAAAGCTGTATACAACAAGCCCACAGCAAGGATTATGCTCAATGGGGAACAATTGGAATCATTCCCACTTCGATCAGGAATTAGACAAGGCTGTCCACTCTCACCACTTCTATTCAATATTGTACTTGAAGTCTTAGCTGAAGCCATAAGACAAGAAAGGGACATAAGAGGGATTCAAATCGGCAAGGAAGAAGTCAAGCTATCCCTATTTGCAGATGACATGATTTTATACCTGAGTGATCCCAAAAACTCCACCAGGAAGCTCCTGGAACTAATTGAGAAGTTCAGCAGGGTGGCAGGATACAAAATAAATGTGCAAAAATCAGAGGCCTTCCTATATGCCCAGAATGAAAGAAGTGAAAAACCCTTGAGAGAAACAATACCATTTACTATAGCCCCTAAAAAAATGAAATACCTTGGTATAAACCTAACTAAGGAGGTAAAAGACCTTTACAATGAAAACTTTAAAACCCTAAAGAAAGAAATAGCAGAAGACACCAGAAGGTGGAAAGACCTCCCTTGTTCCTGGATTGGCAGAATCAACATCGTAAAAATGACCATCCTACCAAAGGCAATATACAAATTCAGTGCTATACCAATCAAAATCCCAAAGCAATTCTTCAAAGAAGTTGACCAAACAATCTCAAAGTTCATATGGAGGCACAAAAGACCCAGGATAGCAAAAACAATCCTGAGTAACAAAAACACAGCTGGAGGTATTACCATACCAAACCTAAGTCTATACTACAAATCCATAGTTATAAAGACAGCCTGGTACTGGCTCCAAAATAGACACACAGATCAATGGATAAGGATTGAAGACCCAGATATAAGCCCACAAAGTTACAGCCATTTGGTCTTTGACAAAGGGGCCCAAAGAATCCAATGGAAAAAGAACAGCATCTTCAACAAATGGTGCTGGCAAAACTGGATCTCCACATGCAGAAGATTAAAGCTGGACCTGTACTTGTCAGCAGGTACAAGACTTAATTCCAAATGGATCAAGGACCTTGATATCAGGCCAGAGACTATAAAAACCATAGTTGAAAGGATAGGGAACTCCCTCGAGCTGATTGGGCTAGGCCAACACTTCCTAAACAGACATCCAATGGCACAGTCACTGCTACCAACTCTCAACAGTTGGGATCGTGTGAAATTAAAGAGCTTCTGTTCAGATAAAGAGATTATAACACGAGCTCAAAGGCAACCCACAGAATGGGAGAAAATCTTCACTAACCACATATCTGATAGAGCTCTGCTGTCCAGAGTGCACAAAGAACTTAGAAAACTAAACACCAAGGAAACCAATGGCCCAATTAAAAAATGGGCCCTGGAACTTAAAAGAAACTTTACCAGGGATGAAATTAAAATGTCTAACAAATATCTGAAAAAATGCTCCACTTCCTTAGCCATCAGGGAAATGCAAATCAAAACTTCCCTGAGATATCATCTCACCCCGGTCAGGATGGCAAAAATCCACAATACAAACAACAACAAATGTTGGAGAGGATGTGGAGAGAGGGGAACTCTCCTACATTGCTGGTGGGAATGCAGGCTCATACAGCCACTCTGGCAAGCCGTCTGGAGATTCTTAAAGAAATTAAAGATTGAAATGCCATATGACCCTGCTATTCCACTTTTGGGAATAACCCCCCATACAGCAGAGGTTCACCTCCATAGCACAAGCACGACCATGTTCATAGCAGCACTGTTTACAATAGCAAAGTCATGGAATCAGCCCAAATGTCCAACAGTTGACGAGTGGATAAGGAAACAGTGGTACATCTATACAATGGAGTACTACTCAGCCATCAAAAATGATGAATTACTGGAATTTGCCAGGAAATGGATGTCATTAGAAACAATTATATTAAGCGAAGTATCCCAGACCCAGAAAATTAAGCGCCGTACATACTCCCTAATAGGTGGCTCCTAGTACCAAACCCACCCAGCCCATCTAGAGACAGTAATTCCAAGGATTATGAACAGGAGGGATGGGGTAGGAGGGCCACATCAGAAACAAGGAGAGAAGGGACCATGTTACAGCAGGGAAAATAGGCCTCCACCAAGGACCCAAATAAGTAATGAGACATCTGATTAAGTTCACAGACTTTTGTTCCTGATCATTTACTACTGAGGGGGTGTGATCTCACCAGAAGAGGAGGGCATATAGTCTGGCAGATAAAAAGTAACCATTTGCAAATGGGTGATAGACCCCTCTCTTACTATAGTTTCCCACTTTTATTACATCTACCTTTGAATGTGCTTTTATCACAAGACTCTAACAGCTTTTTGTCTCTGGCCAGGGGGTAACATACAATGCCCTCCAGGATGGAGTGAAGGGCATTGCAGGAGCAGCAAAACTGCAAAAGAAAATCAACAAACCACAATCCAGAACTTCAGAGACTCTATATCAACCACCTAGAACTAGGCCAGCTTAGTCTCTCCCCATCTTGAAGCTCAGGGAAATTTGCGGAAGAGGGGGCGGTAAGAGTGTAAGAGCAAAAGGATGGGAGGAGCAATGATATATAAGATACTCTATACTAGTTAGGGCTGAAGTAATCATAATTGGACTTTACATGCTCTGTGCATTGTCCAACACACTGTTGACCTCACAAAGTCTAGCATCTGCTAAAGGCACCAAGAGCCTTGGAGGTAAAGGATTGGCAGCCACAGCAGTGTTCCTATACCTAAGGGGAACATGGGAAAGGGTTCAGGGAAAGGCCACTGGGTCCTTGTACGTCATCAGAGAGGAGGGCCCAGAGGAAAATCACACATGCACAAGAAAGGACTCTCTGGGAATTGGGGCGGGAGGCACTGGAGGATGGGGAGGGAGAGGGGTGGGGAGAGGGAGCAGGGGGTACGGGGAGAGGAGGAGGAAGGGAGGGAACTGATGTACCTAATAAGTTTGTATGAGCTGAAATAATAAAAAAAAAAAAAGAACATACAGTGGAAACCTTGGGGACTAGAACTGGGTGAGTAAAAGGAAATGTCCCTATCAGTGAGGTGGCCCAAAGAGAGGCAACTTGGTATGGCGCAGAGGCCTGAACCCCACAAGAGCAGACAAACCAGGGGAAACCCTGAGCTCCATAGAAGCAAACAGGCAGGAGGGTGGGAGGAAGTGGGATGAATTGATGATAGGAAGGGAGGGAGATGGAAGGAGGTGGGGGAGGGAAGCAGGGACAAGTACTCAACACAATTGTAAAACTAGAAGATAAATTAATAAAAGAAAAAGGAACTAGCTGAGCGTGGTGGCATGCGTCTGTGATCTCACAACCGGAAAGGCTGAAGCCAGAAGAAACATAAACAGCACAGTTAGATCGTGTGGGGAGGCCACTCTAGGAAGCAAAGATCAGTGTAATGAAAAGAAAAGGGAGGGATTAAGCTTGGAATCTGTGAATGCGACCTCCCATCACACACACAAAGCACGCGTCCACAGATGTGAGCGAGGAGCTCCAGATGGAGAGATTACCCTAGGCCTGGACCGTGTTAGCGCAGAGTCATAAATTCATCTGCACACAGCACGCAGCGGGAGGTTGCTCAGAGCAGAAGGCAACATGTCCACTTGGGGAGAGATGAGCGTGATGCAGTCACTGCCCAGAAACAGTCAGTAGCTGGAAGTCAGATGAAGGAAGGGGAAAGAGGAGAGACGACTCTTCTCAGAGCCTCTGCAGGCAACAGCGGCTTTGACCAGCCCAGTGACTTCAAACTTCTGACATCCAAAAATGCAGAGTTTCTGCTTTTTTAAACTACCAGGTTTGGGGCTAACAAGACAGTTCAGCAGGTAAAACAACTGCTCACAAACTTGGCAACCCGAGTTCAATCCCCAGAAGCCCGCATGGTAGAAGAAGAGAACTGACTTCTGAAAGTTGTCCTTTGACTTCTACCCATGTGCCATGGCACACATTCATTCTCTCTTTCACTCTCTCTCTAATAAGTAAATAAAGCATTAAAATTCAATAAATTACTTTGTTTGTAGGAATTGTCTCAAAACCCACAATGACAACCTGAAAAAATGGGTGATATGTATATATGGAAGACCAGCTTGTCCTTATGGTGTGGTACCTAGTGAAAATTATCTCCCATTATTAAATCTTCAGTTTTTGAACAGCAGCTCAGTTCATTAGACTCCTCGAACTTTGACAAAGAGTATAAGAAAATACAGCATGAAAATGAATACTCTTAAGGAAAATTTAAGGAGTGTCCATTTCACTAGCAAGAAGTCAATAATATTTTTATTTTAAAGAATGAAACACAAATTCACATGACTTTGCTCAGGAATAAAATCACATCGAAAAATCAGTATGATGTGTGCAAGGCATAAGTGGGCATTGGCCTAAGGTACACTCTGAGAGATGGCCAGAGATGCTAGACCACTCCCCTTGGCGAAGATTCCACCCAGTTCTATGTTGTGGGCCTGGTATGATGAGACTCTTCTGATGAGTGAAGTACCATACAAGAGCTCTGTTCACACCACAGAGGAAGTGTCTCCTTTAGAGGTTCAAGTGTTAGGGGAAAACTCAAAATGTTATAGGCTCTTATCAAATGCCAATCTTATTTTTTTTTCTTTTTCAATTTAGAACACTACTTTATAAAGCAATTAGATAAATTATGCTATATTTATAAAACAGAATGCTAAGCAACCATTGATGTATCCTATAAATAATTGTAGAGGAGCTGGAGAGATGGCTCAGGGATTAAGACTTTATCTTGAAAGCAGAAGGTCCCAGGTAAAAACACCAAGCTGCAAACAGCAGTGGTCTGTACTTCTGGTTTTGGTGGGCAGAACCTGGGGAATCCCAGAACAAAACAAGAAAGGAGATAGAAGCAATCAAGGATGATTCCCAAAGTCAGCCTTGGTCTTCCACAAGAACACAGTGTCCTTTGATAAACACACACACACAAAATGAAGTTTAAAAAAAAATTGTGGAAAATAGTTGAGAAAATATTACATTGTTTGAAAAGGGCAAGACAAACTACAATATACACATACAATTATACTTAAAATGATCCCAAAATTACCAAAAGTTGACTGCACTTAAATGACTTATAGCTTTCTGAATTTTCTCAAATGTGTGTGTGTTTACCTGTTTCTCTTTTTTTATTTCTACAAATATTTATTACATTCCCCAAATATAATTACATTCTAGTATAAATTGTGATAGAAAAAATCAATTATTTCCATTACAGAAAATAAAAATTAAAAATAATGAAAGTCTTGACAGTTTTAATTTTGTTTGATATAAAAATAATTATTTCTTTCAAACAACTGAAGGATAGGGATGCTTTTGATGTACAATATTCATAGTATTTTCAAAAATATGAGGTGATAGTATTAAAAAATGAATAATCATGAAAGCTGGACAGAAGCCAAAAAAGAAAAAGAGGAGAGCATTCTATGCTGGAAGACTATAAATTACGATTTAAAATTCAGTTAATTTTTAGTCTGGAAAAGCAAGTAGACAAACAGGAACTCTCCCACAGCTACAGAATAACAAATGTATGCAGAATTTAGTCCCTAAAATGATAAATCTCATCACTATCTTTAGTGCTTCTTGCTACATATGCACATCAATGTTGGTTGTGAGCTAACTACTACACCTCAGACCTGTAGGTGGGTGATGATGCACTTCTGCAATGAAGCCCAAGGATCAGAACTTTGATGTCATTGCTCTGCAGAAGTAAATCAGATTCTGACGGTGTTGACTCCAAGGTTTTTTGTCCTTTCCTGTGCATGTCTTGATGAACACCTCTGTTATCTTAGTAGAGCATCAATGAGAATTAGATTGTTTCAGTAAGGTGACACAAAAGTGGATTTTGTGAGAACTTCCATTACAACAGAAGTTATCTTATGCAAATCTCCCTGCCTAAAGGTTACAGAAATTTTATTTGATGTAGTAATTTTATAACACAAAATCAATATGCTTTTTTTCAGAATTTTCTGCTTTATATCTATGATACTATGCTAGGAAATAAAATATAATTTCTAAATCAGTATTCTTTAAAAACATGATCTACATAGAATAATTGTTCCAGTTAGTTGTCTACTGCAAACTACTTTTCTGAAAGGTAAGGGAAAATTTTCTTCTAGGGGTTGTGTCTGGATGGACATGTGGCTAGTGCTTACGGTAGCTGAAGGTAGAATTGTCATGGCAACTATTTCCTTATCTCTTATGAAACAAATTTTATGGCCTAGAAATGGATAAGTAGGTCTTATTTTTATTTTTTTAATTTATTTATACATTTTTTCTACTCATACAAACTTAATAGGTACCCCAGTTCCCTCCCTCCCTCTACCCCTCCCTGGACCCCCTTGCAACCTCCCTCCTTTTCCTCTTCCTTTCCCCCCCCCTTTCTCCCAGTGCCCCCTCCACCACCACCACCACCACCACCCCATCCCTGGAGCATCCTTTAATGTGAATGTCAAACTTCCCTCTGAGTCCTCCTCTCTGATGAGGTGTAAGGACTCAGTAGCATTGCCTAGAGCCTTTTCTTGTGTTCCCCTTTAGTGTAGGAACACTGTTGTGGCTGTTAATCCCTTGCCTGTGATCCATTCTAGACTTTGGGGGGAGGGGGGATGATATGTCGGTCCTTGTGCAGATCATGCAAAATCCTGTTATGGTTACTTTGGCCCTAACTTGTGTGGAGTATCTTGCATATCGTTGCTCCTCCCCATCTTTATGTGTTTCTCTTGTACATTAGAAATGACCAACTTTAGACAGACACAAACGATTTGACCCTTGTCCTACTTCTAAGGATTTGTGGCCGCTAACACTATTTTAGGCTACACAAAATACATTTGAAAATGGAAAAGTGCACAAGCCAAAGAGCTGTATCTTCGAACCTTGCCTTGCCTGTGAGTCACGTGACGAGCTGCTTGGGGTAAGATCAGTATATATCAAGAGCCTACAGTGCTTGCAAATCGCAGGAGGGGCCCTCATGACCCGGTGGTGGGGGGTGGAGGACCATTCTTTAAACACCAACCAGTAGATGTCACAGAGCACCAGGGCGGCTCTGTCACCATTCCTGGACTGAGACCTAACGTTCCCCTGTTTAAACGAGATAAATCACTAACCACAGCAAAAGCTACTTTTAAACTGTAAGTCAGTAAAATCAGAAAAAAGAGTTGTGCCAATGACTAATCTTCAGTTTTGCTTTCAAAAATGCAGAAATGGAGCTAGTCCCTCTTCTAGAGGGATGGTATTCACAGAAGATTTGGTTAAGCCACTAAGAATTAAGAATTAGGGTTCTAGGATTGGGCGGTGTCCCCGAGGGATTTTTTTTTTTTTTAGTGTGGAACTTATAAGTAAATTGCAATCTCCTTATTTTAAAAAATAATGAAACAGACCAGCACTTCTTAAATTAGCATTCATGGAAAAACCAAACTCTATTGTTGATGTTAGTAACTGTGTCCCCCCAAAACAGTTTTTTTGCTCTACAAGTAAGTTGTTTTTAAGTTCTTTTAATCATTATTAAATAGACTTCAAAAGCTCCTCCTTTTGCTTTAAACAGGCTCAGCTCTTTCTTATGTTAATGTGTACTTTGAATCCTCAAGAAGGGCATTCAGGATGTTTCCTAAGTTACTTTGTCCCTATTCTTAGTATTCCAACGGGACTGGCTTGCCAAACACTGGACTAAATAAATCTCTGCAAAACTGTCAAAGGAAAAAGCAGAAAGAATTCATCAGGCTGGAAACACTAGCATCAGAATGAATAGAGGGGAACATACTGAAATGAATGGTTAAGCCCAGTTAGCAACAATTTAAAGAGGAAAATATGATTTAAGGAAACAGTAGCTATCCTGAAAAGCTGTCCTGTTTATACAGTTCATGTCTAACATCAGGATAAAGCATTATATGGAATTAGAAGACAAGTAAAAAGGTAAGCACAAGACATTTAGACAAAGTCAAACCTGAGTTAACCATTCTATAACGACTAAAATGATTCTTTCCTAAGTGGACAGGTATGCAAAGTAAAGAAAGGCAAAGAAACTTCTAGGTCTTTACTGTCAAAGGAAGAACATATGGCTTGTTAGCAAACGGGAAAGACTCACTGGGCAAAGGAGGAAGTATAGGAACATACTCAATCTATCGGTAAGGCCAACTCTGGAAGCAGAATAGAAGCATGAACTACTTGCTGACCAACTAAGATTCTGTCCAATCCATACCAGCTGGAAAACCAAAACTCTATGTCCAGCCAAACATGTAACTTTCAGCACATCTATTCTTTTCTGCCTCACAGAAACCATTATCTAAAGAAAACCTCCAAATCCTAGCGCTGGAGCAGAGCAAAAGAGGGTTCTCTCTCCACACCTTCAAGTTTGGTCATTTGGGTCTATATACACAACAACAACCAGGTATGCAAGAAAAAAGGCATACAGATATATTAACATGCCAGCTCATGGGAGTCCCATAAAGAATCGAACTCAGAGGAAGGCCAACTGGTGTGCTACTTTGGGCATCCTTATCCTGTAGTGCAATTAATAAACTATACCAGGAAGGAAGATCAAGACTCCTGCATTACAGCTGAAGAAACTCTTTTTGCTCATCTGCAAATTAAAAATATTAGACAGATAAGGAAGCAAATGTCTCAAAGTCCAGTCTCCAGGAGACTAAGCCAAGAGAATTATGAGTTTGAGACCATCCTCGGTTACATTAAGTTAAGTTCAAGGTTGGTCCAAGATATATAACAAGACTGTATGTGTATGTACATAATATATCCATTGTAGCAATAAAAATATTATTTGTGAAGAGATTACTGTGATACATGCATTAGCATACCTGCTAAAGTTTGCTAAGGCAGAAAAGAATACAAATATTTTTATTTTTCCCAACTTTATGCTTTGGTACATTCTTCACTCAAAATAATAGAGAAAACTTTTGTCTTAAAATTAAATAATTTTGAATGCTCCTAAAAGACAATATGATAGAAATGGCAAAGCAAAGGTATTAAAGAGATACAATCAAAGAATGCAGGAAAGAACACTACTAATTCTTAGAGATAGTCAATCATATCATATATATGTGGTATACTAATTTTCTGCAAGTTCCTATTGAATCAAACCATCCTCTTTCACTCAGTAATTAAAAATATAGTAGATTATTTCTAACATAAACACAACACTTGGGCTGGAGAGAGGCTCAGGGGTTTAGACTCTACCTCACAAAAAGAAAGCACTGAGTTTGGATCCCAGGTCCCACTTAAAAACACCAAGCAGAACCAGCTTCAGCCTGCACTTCTGGCCCTGGTGGGCAGAGTGAAATTCCACAGCAAAGCAAAAACAAGATAAAGAAATCCAGGATGATTCCTGAAGTCACCCATGGCCCTCCACATGACACACAGTGCCCTGTGATACACACACACACACATACGCACACATACGCACGCACGCACACATGCATGCACCCATGCATGCATGCACAAATAAATAAATACAAACAACATTCATACTCATTTCTCAGTTGGAAACTGTAATATACAAATAGAATATGCAGTTCTAAACTAAAATTTCAGCACAGAAAACCAAATCTTTTTCCTTTAAAAGCTATTCCCAATTCTAAATTTTCTTGCCCATCCGTCTTAAAACACTTGACAATTTTTTAGTTCTTCCTGCACCATTCGAAATCATCAGGATTCCCTACTATAATTTCCCCCTTGAATTTCGAATGACAATACTTAAGTTTAAAATTTAACACCATCATTTGTCCCTTTCCATATCCTATTTTAAAAATCTTCCTTTGGGGAGGTGAGAGAGGAGATGGGGGACAGAAGAAAGAGGAAAGAGAGAGAGAGAGAGAGAGAGATGTGTACTACATATAAACCTTTCTGTTAGGAAACTATCGGCTTAGCAACCCACTAGCCTTCTAAGGAGAATGATTTCTTACATCAAAACTGTGAAGGAAGCAGACTGAATGCAAATCCGATTGCTTGTTGCAGACACTTTTTATAATTTCAGTCACAAGTTCTACGCACAACTCATTCTAAGGAACTAGTCCGGGCCACAACTCTTTCGTTAGACACACTTGTCTGAAATTCTGTTCTGCGCTGCCACTTCCCTTCTAGACCATAGAAAAGTTTTAATCTTTCCTCCAGAAACTCAAACTACAGATGGGTGGCTTCATGGTCTTTGTGATTTTTCTTACAATCGCCTCTCACTGAACACTTCCTGTCACCATCTGCTTCTTTGAAGGCCAACCAGGACTTCTCTTGGCTTATCCTCCCCACCCCCACCAATAAATTGTCTGGCATTTCTCTCACCACCCTCTGGCCTTCTGTGATTTTTGGATAGCAATCAGATTCACTCTGCGCTCTGAGTCACACACACACACACACACAACACGAGTGTGTGTCCTGATTGTTCCGATGGAATGGCTAAATTCTCATTCATGAGAAATGTGTTTGCAACCTGACTGATATTTGTACTTTAAAAGAGTGCATATACTATATTCTTCCTACCATGATTCCAAATGACTACTTGCACTGGTGTTGCTGGCTTGCACTAAAGGCTTAAAGAACAAGAAACTCTCAGATCCCTCTGAATTCATTCCGATATTGAGTGCAACAGTCGCTCATGACTTGATTCTTGAAGTCCTTCATAATTTGCACTAAGAAACACACTCCACAGAACAACAGCAAAAAAGCCTCAGATTTTGTTCATGCTGAAAAGGATGTGATCCTCAACTCTCACCTCCCGTAAATTACTTATTGAGTACCCGCCATGTGTCAGTCACCCACAGGGGTTGAAAATCTGATGATTTAAAAGAATAAAAATTACAAACAAGATATTTAAGTATAATTTGAAAAGGGAGGGCTGGAGAGATAGGGTTTAAGACTCTGCCTTGCAAGAGTTTAGATCCCAGGTCCCATGTAAAAATACCAGGTGGACTCACTGCAGTGAGACTTGTCCTTACCAGACCTACATAATGACTGACATACCAACATGCCCCATAGACTATCGAGGAACTCAAGAGATAAGAACATACAGTGGAAACCTTAGGAATTAGAGCTGGATTGAGTGAAAGGAAGTGCCCTTATCAGTGGGATGGTTCGAAGAGAGGCAATTTGGTATGCCACAGAGGCCTGAACCCCCACAAGAGTAGACAAGCCAAAGGGAACCCTGGGATCCATAAAAGTGGTCAGGCAGGAGGGTGGGAAGGAGTGAGATGGATTGATGAGGGAAAAGAAGGGAGATGGGAGATGGAAGGAAGCAGGGATTAGTATTCAATATGCTTGTAAAACTAAAAACATAAATAAATTTGACAAAAACAATATTTTCTATGCAGAAAAAAATACTATTCTCTGAAAAAAAAAGAAAATTACTGGGATGAATTATGAAGATGATTCTATTACAATGTGAAAATAATTAATATTTAAAAAAGGCAGGGTGGGGGCTGGAGAGGTGGCTCAGGGGTTAAACCTCTGCCTTGCAGGCGGAAGGTCCTGAGTTCAGACCCACATATAGACGCTGGGCGGAAGCGGGGGCGGCCTGTGTTTCCGGTCCTGGTAGGACGGAGCCTGTGAATCCCGGGGCAGAGTAAACAAGGAGGAGGTGGAGGCGTCTATGGTGGTTCCCGAATTCGTCCGTGGCTCTACACACACATACACGCACACACACATACACACACACACATACACACACACACAAAAACAGGGGACCGGGATGGTAGCTCAGTGTTAGCCATTTGTCTCACAAGCAAAGGGACCCATGTTCAGATGCCCAGATGGGTATGGGAGCCTTACTGTAGTTCTGGCTCTGTAAGATAGAGTCTGGGACTCACCCGAGCAAACTGCCTAGCCAGACTAGCCCTAATGGTGTGCCCTGGGTTTAATTAGAGACCCAGGCTCACAACAATAAATAGAGAAAAGATTAAGGTTGACTCCTGATGTCACCTTGACTTCTACAGGTACACACACTTAAGTGCACTCATGTGCATACACCTACACACACACACGCAAACACACATATACACATTTCATACACACATATATGAAAGAAGTAAATAATAAAGCTTAATAAAAAAGAAGCTGACTATAAGACCTACAAGCGTTTGTGTCTGTATCACATGTGTGGATATTGGTGCATGCGCACATGTGTGTACAGGTGCATGTGATCATGTGCATGCATATGGAGGTCAGAGATTGACATCAGGTGTCTTCTTCAGTCCCTCTCACCTGGCTTTTAGAGGCAGATTCTCTCTCTGAGCCTGAAGTTCCCATTTCAGCCAAGATGGCTGGCCAGCGAGCTCCGGGGATGTGCCTGTCATTTGTCTCCCAGCACTGGGATTGTGGGTATGCACCACACCCCCAGCTTTTATGTGGGTGCTGGGGATCCAAATCAGGGCCTCATGTTTACGTGGCAAGCACTTTTTATTGACTAACTGTTATGGCTGCATTTTGGTGTCAACTTGACAGTTGCAGACTGTTTGGGGACAGATGTGGAAGGTTAATGGTTAGAATGGCCCCCGAACAAGTCTGCAGGTACTTGATTTGATTGCTATGGAGAACCCAGCCCATAGTAGGTGGTACTTTCCAGTGGTGGACCCGATAATAGGAAGTGCAAGAATGAGGGACTTGCTCTTTCCTTATGGGGTAATCAAGTTGCTGTGCAGTCCACTCTGTGTGCACGTTGTTCTCCTTTAGAGCGTCTGGCCTTCTTGGTGGCTGCTGCTGCTGCCTCTGTCCTTGGCTGACTTGGAGCTTCAACTTTTCTACCATGGTGTTGCTATTCCTGCTGCCTTTGGAGCCTGATCTCTGGGCCTTGCTGCTGTTCGCTGTTCATGGTCGACGTCGGAACGCAGCGTCTTGGACCCTCCAGAGGCACAAAGGCTTGAGACCTTCTCAGGACCTTTTGGCTTTGTGGAACATTCCAGTCAAGATGAGTCTGCTGCAGGTAGCTACCTTGAAGGACACTATTTTTATTGTGAGTTTATTTTAATAAACTTATTTATATATATTACATTCTATAGATTCTGTTTCTTCAGAGGACCCTGACTAATACACTGACCCATCTCCCCATTCCAGGTCTAGAGACTTTTGCATGAGCAAAGTCATAAGTTTTCATATTCATACTGATACAATCTACTTAATTCAATGCCTGTGTCTGCATAGCTTTCATCAAAAAAAAATAATGAGGAATAGTTTACTGCCAATAAATATCTGTGGGATGGATGAATGAATATCTTTCAGCCCTGCTAATTGCTAACCTTACAGTCCTAACATTAATTAATCCCTCTGGGCCTTTTCCTTATCCTTAATGGAAACTTCCTACTTTACTACCTTGTTTTATGAAAGGTGATAATCACCACAGAAGCCTGGCTCGCAAAAATGGCTCAATAATGGGCATTGTTTTTCTAAATCAAGACAGTCACATTTAACTTCGTTCAAATAGTTTCAGATGGATCATTTGACATCTAAAAAAAAAACCCCTGGGAATAAAAAACGCACACTAAGGCAAAATGGACAGTTTGGCAATTTCAATAACCAGCCCAAGATACCTGTTGATCTGCCCTCTCAGTGACCTTTCCCCTCCTCCACCCCATAATTAATTCCATGTTATTTTCTATACTACAACACAGTCCTCTTTCTCTTTCCAGGTCAGCAGCTGATTTGTGCCTTTTGAAGGAAGTCTCTTAGTATTTTTAATAAAACCCAACCCCGGTCCTCCAAATCACGAGGAAGATCCCATATGGTGAAAACAGATTGAATGTCAGAAATCTGACTCCTTTTTGTGGAATCTCATCACTCATTGACTCATTCATTCATCCAAAAATATTTATTGAGAACCTACTGTGTGCTAAGAACCATTCAAGATGCTGGTAACAGTGCTATAAAAGACAGACAAGGTTCCCATCTATAGCTGCCATGGTTATGAACAGCTGCAGAGCAGGACAGAGTGGGAACGCTGGCCCACACTGGTGCAAAGCTAATGTCTGTGCTGCAGTCTAGATGTCCATTGATCCAGAGACTAGAGAAGACAGAGGAAACTTCAGAACCTGGAATGCAACAGAGTCAGGGGCTCTGAAGATCAAGCAAAGCACACTGAGGAACCTAACATGTCCAATGCACCCCTCCCCACCTGGGCACAGTATCAACCAGCAGCAGTGAGCTAAGAGAAGCTGTTCCTCCCAACTCCTGCTAGTGAAATGCAGTAACTGCTGAGGGGTAGGGAGTAAAGGGACCTTGGGCAAATTAAACCTTCCTAGTGTACCTTCTCCATCCATTGCCAAGCCTGGAGCACCAATCTTAGCTTTATTAAGGAGGTCAGGAAATGTCCTTACCCCTTCAATTAAGATAAAGATCTAGTCTCATTTGATGTGAGGGTTCCTCTCTGCTCCTCCCCCATTCCACAAGCAGCTGCGTCTTCTCATGCAAAGAGGAAGATCAAGCAAAGCACACTGAGGAACCTAACATGTCCAATGCACCCCTCCCCACCTGGGCACAGTATCACCCAGCAGCAGTGAGCTAAGAGAAGCTGTTCCTCCCAACTCCTGCTAGTGAAATGCAGTAACTGCTGAGGGGTAGGGAGTAAAGGGACCTTGGGCAAATTAAACCTTCCTAGTGTACCTTCTCCATCCATTGCCAAGCCTGGAGCACCAATCTTAGCTTTATTAAGGAGGTCAGGAAATGTCCTTACCCCTTCAATTAAGATAAAGATCTAGTCTCATTTGATGTGAGGGTTCCTCTCTGCTCCTCCCCCATTCCACAAGCAGCTGCGTCTTCTCATGCAAAGAGGAAGATCAAGCAAAGCACACTGAGGAACCTAACATGTCCAATGCACCCCTCCCCACCTGGGCACAGTATCACCCAGCAGCAGTGAGCTAAGAGAAGCTGTTCCTCCCAACTCCTGCTAGTGAAATGCAGTAACTGCTGAGGGGCAGGGAGTAAAGGGACCTTGGGCAAATTAAACCTTCCTAGTGTACCTTCTCCATCCATTGCCAAGCCTGGAGCACCAATCTTAGCTTTATTAAGGAGGTCAGGAAATGTCCTTACCCCTTCAATTAAGATAAAGATCTAGTCTCATTTGATGTGAGGGTTCCTCTCTGCTCCTCCCCCATTCCACAAACAGCTGCGTCTTCTCATGCAGTGCCAGCTGCCCCCCAAGACCTGGTAGTGAAGGATGGAGTAAACAGATTAAGCCAGACCCAACATCTGGTCATCAGGGTTGCTTCAACTCTGGGAAATGGATATCATGGCCTCGATGACCTCCTAATTGACTACTTGGTCAGCATGTTCCATCCACAGCAAATTCTCTGGTACAGTCAAGGCTTATCAGCGGGAAAGCCAGCTCCATTTTCCAGGAGCCAGACCTCACCAGTAACATAATGGGATGATACTGGTGTTGACTATGCTGTGGAGGCTACCGGTGTTTTCACCACCATGAAGAAGGCCAGGCTGCATTTGCAGAATGGAGCCAAAAGGCTCACCATCTCCGATTCTTATGCTGAGGATCCCATGTTTGTGATGGGCATGAATCTTGGGAAGGTTGGCAACTCACTCGAGATTATAGCCATGCAGCATTCATGACCACACCTTCGGCATTGTGGAGGGACTCCGGGCCACAGTTCATGCTGTCACCACCACCCAGAAGACTGTGGACAGAACCTATGGGAAACTGAGATATGATGGGCAGTTTACAATATTATCCCTGCATCTATTGGTGTTGCTGAGACTGTGAGGAAAGTCATCCAAGAGCTGAATGGAATGGAAGCTAACTAGCTACCATTGTACATACACACACACACACACATACACACACACACACATAAATAAATAAATAAATAATAAATGTGATTTTAAAAAGAATACTGTTCAAATTGTTTATAATGTATACAAACATACACAACTTACATTAAAAAAAATTAGCTTCATTGTGTTTTTTTCCCCTTGAATCAAACCTATTTTTAGAAGCATAACGAAGTTCACTTCTCAAATCAGAATGTCTGACTTCAAAGCATGCGCAACTATACCTAGATTAAATATGATCACATTCTCTACAGAAGGTCCTCCTGTTTCACTGTAAGATTCTAACATGACATAGCTTTATGTTTACTTTTCACATACAAAATGATTTCTTTGGGATAAAATTATTTTATTGAAAGATCTAGAATTACTTTCAAGAGAAATTTCATCTGATCAACTTGATAAGACTTTCCAAATGTAGTTCTACCAGCTACTAATGACTTGGAAGCAGCTAAACTTAAAACATGATGGCATAGCTTTAAAATTTCTAAATCCTTCACAGATTTTATTTTCACTATTACTTAGAAGGAGAAAAACATGCAAATCTTTCAAATTAATGAAATGACTCTATTTTTCCCTACTACAGACAAGCTCAGAAAATGGTTGAAACTGAACATTCTTCTTGTCAATATTAAGGCAGTATTTCTCAAAGGCTGTGAATAATTTAACTTAGAACAGAATCGTCATTATTCATGAATAGAAGCTCATCTGTCCTATCCCCACGTTCATAAAGTCCTCTGACTAAGCATTTCCAGAAGGCCAGATAGCTCCCCAAATTTAGGTATCCTCAGGCATGTCTCCACCAGGAGATTCTAAGAAAAAAAAAAAAAAAGATGTGGCTTTGGCCTGTTCTCTGACAGTTGGTGTCTCCTCCTCTGTGTTCCCACAACATTAAGTTTGAGTCTCTGTCATAGCACTTAGCCTGTGTTTTAATCATCTAATTACATGTCCATTTCCCACACAAACGTTTCCATGTCAGCAATAATCCTTACTCTTTTATTTGTGAAAACAAGCTCAATGAAGTTGTTTGTTAACATCTCAAACATAAGAAGTTATAAAGCTGGGTTTCAGCTAGGAACACTCTGACTAAAAGCCTCTCAAATGATCCTGCATGCATCACCTTTCTCCATCTGTGGAGAGTGGAACCTACCACCAACCAAAGACACTCAAGCTTATAACAAAGAAAAGCGATTTTACCGAAAAGCTTTAAGATCTCACGCTATTGAGGATCTCATTGGCTGCTGCTCAGGCATCATTTGTTGGAAACAAAGCAGCTACCAAAACAGACTCCAAAAATGGTGCCCTTCTGCTGCATTTGAAGAGTTTTTTTTTCCTTGTGGACGAATTTAAAGACACTGGCCCCTGCTCTCTTCCCTAAAGCTCTCGTCTCCCTTGCATTTCCCAATGGAAAGGTTTTCTCCTCCAATACCAGCAGCCTATGTGGGGCTTCAATGAACATACACAGAAGCCTCTTTCCCATCATTGCAGTAAGAATGAGGCAGGCAAACAGAGGAAATGTGCGACCCACATTCAGCTTGGGCTAAGTACTGTCCCCATGCTAGGAAACCCAGATCCTGCACACACTAGGCACACAAACACTCCCCACCCCAGGAACAAATGTACCTAGTAATGCTGGACCCCCCATTCCTGCATCAGGCTGCAAAAACAAAACCCTTCCAAAACAATGGAATAGGCTTCCCTTCCCTTAGTAGTCATCCAATTTCTATCTAAATGCATTCCCAAACATTCTGGTAGGAAGACCCAGTTTGACTAGAATGGTTTGGGGGCATGTAATAAGGATAACATGTGCTCTCAAGAAAACTTTTAGGTTGAAAGTCTCTTTCTTGCCATCTTATGCCTATGTATAACCTGTGTGCATATAATTGAAATCAGATCCATTGTGGGGAAAGTATATACACAATAGAAAAAAGGAATAGATGACCTAATCTATCAATCAAAGTAGAACTCAAGCTATGTTCTTTGCTACCAGTCTCTCCTTCCTTCAGATACCATGGAAAGAGACCCCAGGGAGGCCTGGTGCCCTAAAGTGTCTTTGCTCATGTGGCCGCTGCTCCCCTGACTTAATATTGCTTTGCTCACAATAAAAGTGCTCTTTGCTGCTTCTGAAAGACTGTGGAAGATGGGATTTTATTTCATTCTTGAACAAAAGTCCATGAACCTGAAAACACGCAGCTCAGAACCCGACCACCAGCAACAAGGTACAATTATCGTCGTTATCATTTCGTATTACATTGCTTCTTTGATCAGACAAATAAAATCTATCTGTCATGGACCCTCATCCATCCTTAAAAGATATCTTGGGTCCCATGAGAAAACAACCTCAAGTATGGCATTTGGTTTATATATGAGCTACAGAGAATAAGAATTGAGGCTGATGTCCACCTTGATCCAATGTAGAGTTTGAAGAAGAGATATCACTGACCAGAACTGGATTTGGCCAATCAGAGAGCACTTGATTCGGTACTGATTAACCAACTGTACACAAAGCCAAGTGTCCTGGCCAGATGGCTGACCATAAGCTCTGCGGAATCAGATAAATAAAATGAGGAATCAGGGAAGAGTTATGGATGGGCAAAACAAAGAGGGGAAAGAGGAGGAAAGAGGTGAAGGATGAGGGAGATAAGAAGACAGGAAATGAAAGAGGAAAGAAACATTTATACAACAGAAACTTGTTTCTAAGCGACTACTGATGAGCACCGTTTGTGCCACTAAATTTTTCCTTCCAGCACTAAAAGTTTGTATGGAGGAGAAAAAAAGGGAGAAGCATTCCCTCTGGCAAAGAGAAAAAACCAACTTAAGCCAGATCCTTCTCTTAAGTAACACTGTGGAGATACAGTGGTGGGAATCTGCCATGACTGCTTTCTTATGGCACTCAGGGTTGGAAAGATAACCCAGGAGCTCCCTCACAACTGTCTCTGACCTGGATTTATCTACCAAGGAAGGCAGAAAATAAACTCTGGCATCTCTTGGAGCCATACTTCCTGCTGCACAGCTGTCTCCAGTGCCTGATCCCAAGGCATGCATAGGAAGGAAGCCTCTAGGGGCAGGTACCCCCATACTCGCACAAGTGTCTGCTGAATACTAAGACATTCAGCAGTGCCATCAGTTAAAAAAAAATTTGAGGGGCTGGAGAGGTGGCTCAGGGGTTAAGCCTCTGCCTTGCAGGCGGAAGGTCCTGAGTTCGGATCCTAGATCCCACGTATAGACGCCAGGCGGAAGCGGGGGCAGCCTGCGCTTCTGGTCCTGGTAGGGCGGAGCCTGTGAATCCTGGAGCAGAAGGAGGTGGAGGCGTCCATGGTGGTTCGCGAATTCGTCCATGGTTCTACACATACACACACACACACACACAGACACACACACACGCGCGCACATACACACGCACATGCACATAGTTGAATTAATAATAATAAAAAAATTTTAAAAAATTGAATTCTGAGTGAGATGTACTCATTGTCCAAGCTAATCTCAATGTCACAGATATATCTTTAAAATGCCTTCTAATAAAGTACTTCTATGGGGGAAAAGAACAGATGTCAAGACAGACACTGTGTCTCTTTGGTTTGTCTTCTTTTTCTTTTAATAACTTGCAAACTTATAGGAGTTCTACTTTTTTTAATTTTTTATTATTATTTATTATTTATTCAATTGTGCATGTATGCCTGTGTGTGCATGTGTGTATGTATGTGTGTGTATTATATGTGTGTGTAGAACCACAGAAGAATTCGGGAACCACCATGGACGCCTCCACTTCCTCCTTGTGTACTTTGCCCCCGGAATTCACAGGCTCTGCCCTACCAGGACCAGAAACGCAGGCCCCTCCTGCTTCTGCCCAGCATCTATACATGGGGTCTAGGATCCGAACTCAGGACCTTCCGCCTGCAAGGCAGAGGCTTAACCCCTGAGCCACCTCTCCAACCCCGAGTTCTACTTCTTAAGTCAAGTATTAATAAGCTTCTATTTCAGCACTCTCTAGGATGACAAGATTACAAGTGTACAATAAAAATAAATCATCATTAATAGTTGGGTGTTGGGCAGCTGAGAAAACCATTCTCTGTCATTTACTCGCCCAGCCAGGGTGTGACTTTCTCCTTTGGGCACAGATGTGAATAGGGTCAGCAAAAGAGGTCAGTTCAGAACTCTGGAATTCAGTGGCTTTTCTCTTGAACTTTTATAAATTGAAGTTGGTCTTGTGAATGAGTTGCTCATGGAACTTAAGATTGACCTGCTAAGTTCTCTAACAGGTAGGGGAAGGTCCTAGGTGTAGAGAGAAAAATAATCTCAGAAAAAAAGGTACACTCACACAGTCTAAAGGCTCCGTCAATCCCTTTAAATATTGGTCCTAAAATGACACTGAACAGGGGCCAAGAATTATTAAGGCAATTTAATAAAGACTGACCCATCACATTTCATTCCTGGATGATAGCATCACAATATTTCATAGATACTTAGATTTCTTTTATATATATTATTGGTATCATTACTAAGAATTTATGTATAGATTGATAGACTTAGAATGGGAAAAAAACAGCTGAAGTATGAAGTGCAGGTTAGTTGAAAGAGTGCTTGCCTAGCCTGCATGAAGTCCTGGAGTCCCATGTAAACCAGTGTGGTAACATGTAATACCAGTATAGTGACACTCATCTGTGAACTGTGAAAGAGGGGTCATGAGGACCAGCAATTCAAGGTCATCCTCAGCTACATAATGATTTCAAGACCAGTTAGACCATGTGAGACCTTGTCTCAAACAAACAAAAATCTTCAGAAATGGGGAGATTGCTCCATTGCTCAGTGGTTAAAGCCTTCGCTGAGAAAGCAAAAGGACCTGAAATTGGATGCCAAGATCCCACATAAAAAAATGCCTGGGAGGAGGAGCCTGGAAAACCTCAAAGCAAAGAAATAAGGTAGAAGAGCAATCCAAAGTACTTGTAAATCCCCGATGTCACCCTTGGGCCTCCACAGGCACACACACTCAAGTGCCCTCTTACACACATGCCCACATACACATATACACTAGACCACATGCAAACCACACCCACACACCCACGCAAATATATATTTTGCCACTCTCCAAAATTCTGTCATACCCCTGGAAATAAGTGATGATACCCACATAAAAAAAAAAAAAAAACTTTGGTCCTTCAATAAGTACAGCAATCTCCAAAATCTGGTGGTGGGGGGAATCCACGAAACCACATCAGATGAATAGAAGGAACAGATGGAAATATTAGGGCAGATATAAAGAGCAATCTTTTCAATAAGTTCAGCTGTGACAACTTGACATCCACACGCAAAAGAAGGAAATTGGAGGCCTATCTCATACTACATACAAAAATTAACTCAGAGTAGATCAAACACCCATGTGTAGACGTTGATGTTGTAACACTCTTAGAAGAAATCATAGGAGTGAATCTTCATAACCTTGGATTCAGCAACGTTTTCTCAGAAATGATTCAAAGAATATAAGAAACAAATGATGAAATAGACAATGTGAATTACATCAAAATGTAAAACCTTTCTGCAAGAAGGATTACTACTAAGAAGATAAAAAGGAAACACAGAGAATGGGAGAAAGTACTTGTAAATCATAAATATGATACAGAACTTGGTTCCAGAATATGTAGCAGCTGCTTACGACTCAACTGCAGATGGACAAACAGCCTGATTTTAGAACGAACAGAGTAACTGCACATGTTCCTGTAAACAACCCTAATGAACTTCATGGCATCACAAACTAAAAGACATGAAGGGGAATGGGGGCAGGCAGGGAAGAGAAAGGGGATTAGCCAGAGTGGGAGGGACTCAAGAAAGGGAAGGGAGTGAGTGATCTAATCATATTATGTGTCTATGAAAATGTCAAGATGAAACTTATTGCTGTGCATAATTAACTCCTGCTAATAAGTAACATGATTTTAAAAGGTCCAGGACGGTCATGGTGGTCTGCTACAGTATGAGCACTTCGGAATGTGAAGCAGGAAAAATCAACCTGAGGCCAGCCTGAGGTATACAGTGAGTTAAAGTCAACCTAGGGGAGAGAACTAAAGAGAGAAGGAAGGAAGGAAGGAAGGAAGGAAGGAAGGAAGGAAGGAAGGAAGGAAGGAAGGAAGGAAGGAAGGAAGGAAGGAAGGAAGGAAGGAAGGAAGGAAGGAAGGAAGGAAGGGGAGAGAGGGAGGAAGAGAGGGAGGGAGGGAGGAAGAGAGAGGGGGGGAGGGAGGGAGGGAGGGAGAGAGGGGGGAGGGAAGGAGGGAGGGAGGGAGAAAGAGGGAGGGAGGGAGAGAAGGGGATGGAAAGATGGAGGGAGGGAGAGAGGGAGGGAGGGAGGGAGGGAGGGAAGGAGGGAGGGAGGGAGGGAGGGAGAGGAACTCAGAAATCATGGGACAAACCCCTGTGAAGTTTGTCTAACTATATTCTGGATTATGATGACTCAAAGGAGACAAAACAAAAGATGGGAATGAAAATTAAACCGGAAGTAGCAGAGATTTGGAATAAGAGGTTCCAAATTTTTTACTAGCAAGCCAGAAAACACATTCACCAAGGCATGTGTTGCAACTGAAATCCTGTTCAACAATGAAATTGCATCATGTCAACAGCTCTGGCAGGATTTTCAATATGAGTCTAATGATTATCCCAGCCCCCACATTTCACAAAAATACTGTCTGTAACATTCATTTTTCATTGTGAGTTTATAGATACTAGTTTTTATTTAATGAAACTTTAATAAGCTGTCTTCTGGTATATGTGTTTCAAAACCTGAAAAAGTGCTATTTATATTTATACACACCCGTGTGTGTGTGTGTGTGTGTGTGTGTGTGTGTGTGTGTGTGTGTGTTTATTAGAGGAGACAGAAAGAGTATTCATGCCACAGCATATGTTCAGAGTTCGGAAAACAATGTACAAAAGTCGGATCTCTTCTTCCACCATGTAGGCTCCAGTGATAAGACCCAGGCACACTCAGCCCACCAGGTTTGCACAGAGGCCTTTGACCTACAGAGCCATTTCACTACGATTTCTTTGTAAGCTTCTGACATTTTTTTATACTTAGTTGACATGAACCACCCTTTGTTGCAATAGGAGGTTGTGGCAGTTTTCCTATGATAAACCCGCAGCTGGTCATCCTTCAGCTTTTTTCATTTAATACTTTGGGAAGCCAGCAGAGAGTAATAAATGAGCCCCAGGTCCCGGTAACCCCAAGTTCCAGTAAAGACCCTGAAAATGAAACAGAACCTGACATGACATCTCGGTAGGTGAAGACATTTGTGTGCAAACCGGGAAATCTGAGCTGCATCCCCATGGTGGAAGGAGGCCAGAGGATCAAAAGGTCAAAGCCGGCCTCCCAAAGCAAACAAGAATAAAAGTTTAATTTAGATATATATGACTATCAGGGATATGGACATAGTTTATGAACAGGTTCTCAAGCGATCATTTTTTTCAGTTCATCAAGATTAACAAGCTCGAATACAGAACCTTGCTTTGGGCTGAAAGTGATCACGAGACACGCCCAGCATGTCCATGATTCTGTCTGCTAAGAACAAAAGTCCAGATGGATGCAACAGAGTTCAGCTCCCACCCTTCAGCACCAACCACGTGACTCAGAGGTGCACTTGGTCAGATGTATGACCTGCTGTCATTTTTTTCTCTTGAGACCTTTCCTCTATCCTTTTTCTCCTTCCTGTTTCTTGTCAGACATATTTCTTCTACAGCTCACCAAAGCTTTGAATTCTGGCTTCTGCAGTTTTTGTTGTCTGTGTCAGACATACAGCCAGACATGGTTCTCTGTCAACATTTTCCAGATTCTATTAAGCAACAGCAACCCCTGTTCTGCCCTCCCCACCCCCCAATCACCCTTCACACTCTTGAAGAAAAAAAACAAAAGAATCACCCCATGTGCTGTAGCTCATTTGGTTCCAAAGAGATTCAATTGATCATATTCAGTGTCTTGAATAAATTGCTCTATTTTGATATTAGAAAAAAAGATTAACATGTTCACAGAATTAAGCATATTTAAGCAATTAAATTTTTGTAACATGGAAATCTCATCAGTATAGCCTTCTGATTCTTATTGTCAAAGCCTAGATTCATGAATTAATTGGCTGTAACAGTGACTGAGTTACTGATTACACACTTAATGCCTGCAAAACCTGTGTCTGACACCTCAGTGAGCCTCACCTGGCATTCTCTGACTAATAGGACTGTACCTTTAAATACACTTAATGCCAGATGGTCTCCTCCATAAAAAAGCAAAGGGGAAAAAAACAGCAGGAAGAAACACATGAATGCAAATAGCCAGCGTACAGTCAGCCAATGAGATCAGCCTGGGTTGCTAAGCTATTCCCTTTGCCATGGCAACGACTACTTCAGAAAAAAAAATTGTATTTTCAAGACAGATAAGCTGCCCATCTTAAATCATAGGTGAATTGAGCTGGAATCATCAGAGACTTTAGTTGAAATAACTGCCTAGATTTTTTTTAACTGACTTTCAATCAGGAATATTTCAATCAGGCCATTTGCCCTTATTTAGTTAACATCTCCATCTTCCTCAATTTCCTGAACAAACCCATTAAAAATGTGTGCATATATGTATGTGCACACATTTGTAGGCTAATCTTCTTGAAAATAAAGTCAAATGTTAATATCTTAGATACTTCCACTGACACATGCTCTTATCAGTCTTTTTACTAATATATCATCTTAAATAATCAATGAAATAAGTAACATGGAAAAGACTGGAAACATTTTATTGTGAACATAGCAGCCTCTACATTATATAATAATGTATATTGAAATAATTGAAACAAAAATTAATATTATTTTAAGACATCTCCATTGTGATTTGAAATTATTATTTGCTCCATAAAGGGGAGATGATCCTATCTTACCCAATGATAATACATGGAACCTGATAATATTTGGTAATTTATTATAGAAAGGAGATAAGCTGAAGGAAAGGTTATAGTGTACACTCAGGAGCAAGAGACTCTAGTTTGCTACCACACAGTTGGGTGACTATGGATGACAATAATGTACTGTAAATTTCAGACAGCTACAAAAAGGAATTTGAAAGATTTTCCATAAAGAAATGGAAGATTGGAAGGACCTAGATCTGCTTATTCTAATTTAAACATTATACAGTGAATCCATGAATCAAAATATCATTTGGGACCCCATAAGCATCTATACTGAATGTGTTTTTATGTAGATAAAATTTTACACTAAAAGTCTCAGTAGTTCCATGCTTTCCCTCCCAGCAGACAGGTGGCTGAGGAGAAAGACTGAAGCCATCCTGGACTATGTGACTAGATAGGGAGCTTTGGACCAGAGAGACCCACAGATAAGATACTGAGATCAACAGATTAGGTAAAATGTAAACTCTTTATTATACTTAAGGGAGAGAAAACCTTCATATTATAATTAACATACTCTCAGCAGCCCTGCATTTGCAAGACTGTGTTCACGAATCTTTTCCTCTAAGTTTCCTATCTATAATAATTCCACTTTCAGGATTGCTTGGGGCACCCTGGGACCTGCTAGATCTGGAGAACATTCTTTGAAGGCGAAAGAAAGTTTGCCAGCAGTCCCCCCACACAATCTCTCAATGTGAATAAATATAACACCTTTGAACTACACACCATGCAGAAAACTTTATGATTTCAAGTTTTATCCTGCGCTATTTCACATCTAAATTGAATATGCATTTAACAGAAAGCAAGTCAAAAGACAAAATTTAGCCCATTCTTTTCCTTCTGATCACTCTATATCAGAGAACTTTTAAATAGACATTGAAAAGTAATTTCTATTAGTCTATCAAAGAAATGATTGCTATTAAAATGGCCTGATCAAATTACTCTCAGGGTGAGGCACTGGTCCCTGGTATACATAGAACTTTCTCTTCCTTCTCCCTTCTCCCCAGTCTTGTACATGATCAGGCCCTGGACTCCTACTTTGATTGACACCCAAAGGCTAAGACTGTACACAGATCACATGAAGAATTGGGTGGGTGAAAGGCCAAATGCTTTGACCAGAAATAACATGATAAGCCAAAAGAACAGATATTTTACCATACATTACCTATAAGATTCTATCATTTCCTCATCATTTTTAGTCTCTTTCCTGTTCACAAGAAGATACACCACTGCACACATACATCAGACCTTGGAGCAGTCTGCTTTAAAAAAATAGTCCTTTAAAAAATGGTTTGCTGACTGTTGTCTTGAAAACTATTCTCAACAAATATGTGATTCTCTTTAGCACATCACTTTGCCATACTAACATTTATTGTAGACATATGAACAAGTTGACACACATACTGTTTTTTTTTAAAGAGGAAGTCTCAGCCAGTTTTGGTTAACTACCTTCTCTACTCTAACCTCTCACAACACAACACGTGTTTCATTCTGCATGGTGCACACAGCTAGACCACAGCACGCTTCTCAGAAGCCCTCAGGGCTGCTCATGTTCTGCAACCAGGAGTCCAGTCTGGAACACGCAAGTCAGAAACCTCTACTGAAGAATCAAAAAAGGCTTCATTATTATGAATTTTGTGTATTCGTTTTAGGTAGGTAGCACTGTGGTACAATGGACATCAGATCATAACTGTGTTACAACTAATAGTTAACTGTCCTTTTCGCTGTGTCATGGTTTGAAATGCGTCCCCCACAGTCTCATGTGTTTGGGAAGGTCATGGCATCTTTAGGAGATGAAACCTTGTGGGAGGAAGGCAGTCACAGGAGGTGGGTCTTGAGGTGGATTGGTCCCACCCTACTTCTAGGAGAGGTCTGCTTTTGCAGGTCTTGCAGCTCTCAGCCTCCAACATGCCTACAGTGACCTAGGCCTCCTCCAGCTTCTGCCTCCTGCCATGCAGCTTCCACGGTGAAAGACTGCGTCTCCCCTCTGGAACTGTAAGCTGAATAAATAAATCTCCCTTTCTCCCTTTCAAGTTGCTTGACTTTGGGTATTGTCTCCCAGCAACACAAAGAGTAACTAGCATAGGCTGTCATTAGTCATCGGTCTCATTGATATAACTAAGTACATAACAAAAGCAACATGAGGAAGGAAGGGTTTGGTAAGGCTCACAGGTTGAGGGTACAATCAATCATGGGCCAGAAGTCATAGAAATGGAGCTTTGGACAACTGGTCATTGCATCTGGTTTCAGGAAGCGAGAGAAATGGATTCTCTGACTCGGCCAATTTGCCCCTTTTTATATAGTCTGGGACTCTGGCCACATGGAATAGGACCACCCACATTCAGGATGTGCCTTCCTACTTCAGTAATCAAGACAAAGACATGCTTAGAGGCTTGTGTCCCAGGAGGCTCTACATCCTGTCAAGCTGACAATCCATATAAACCATGGCACTTGGGCAATGTTGGGTTTCACCACGGCTTCTGGTGCACTTGCTTTTCGGATGCTTGGATATTGAACCCAGGTCCTCATTCGTGCTGCCAAACACTTCTCTACCTCCAAGCCACATCCTTAGCCCCTGCCAGTCGGCATCTTGAAGCAGAACTAAGTCCATTACACAAAGCCTGATGCTGTGAACAAAGCGAATCTGCTGAAGGCCCCCCTACGCTCTGCTCAGTTCCAGTCTTTCCCCTCCCTGCAAGTCCGCATCTCCCTCCCTAACTCGGCACAGACTGAATCTGTCCCTCTGCTCACTTTGGCTCATTCCTCAGCCCTGGAAGCCCAGCCCTCCAAAGAGTTCATCAGAGCAGTCTTCCAACAAAAGTGTGTTTCTTCCTAGAGAGTGGTTTTGGCTGCCAAGAAAAATAACATTTTCTGCACATGCTTCTAGTACAATGGAGTGATTGACTTCAGCCCTTTCCTGACTTTTGCTGCCCCCAGTCCTGTCTGAGCAACTCTGGTCCACTAGTCCCATTCCTAGCACCCAGGTAAGAACAGCTCTAATGAACAAAGCCACAGGGCAAGTTACATTCCAGTGAGCTCTTAGAGACTACTCTAATGCAAATAGTTCGCAGCTATACAGAATGGCTGTGTCCTTTCCCCAACTGTGTATGTTATTACACGACATAGTCTAAAAACAGCATCTGACTTCATAACAGACAGCACCCCAAAGCTTTCGCAACACAACACAGATTGTTAGAGAGATTAAACAATCTCTAACAATCAGCTACAAATAAGAGCGCTTCTTAAGGCTCAGGGAGAAAAAAAATTCATAGTTTGAATGTTTCACAATTCTATGGAACACTAATGAAGATTGGATTTACCATTAAGAGTAATTCAAAAGAGATTTACCGTAATCAAAAACCTATAATTGGAAGAATTAGCTAAGTGCTAAATATTTCTGAACAGCACATTTCTCTCCCCAAATCAGCTGCCTGATCATGATTCAGGTGCTGGCCAGCTGTGTTTGGGTGACTGTTGCTGAGCAGCTGCTTAGAGAGCAGGCGACACTCGGTGCTCCCAGCAACTCAGCCGCACCACTTGGTTGCTTTGTTTCTAAACAGTTCCGTTATGTTTCGCTTTGAAAATGGGACTGGGTAGGTTGTCCAGACTGTCCTTGAACCCTTGTGGCTTTTAAGCTACATGATCTTCCTGCATCTGCCTCCCACATATTAATGACTGCAGGCACGGGCCACTGTGCCCAACACTGAACCAAGTTTTTAAACTGTATTGCCAGACAGAATCCTAAGTGAGCTATATTTAATTAACTGCTGGAAATTGGCTTAGAGAAATCAAAATTATCTGACATGTTTTTATTTCATGATTTATTTACTAGACAATAATAGCTACTGAGGGACTAATATCAATGGCTACTTATGTTTAATATAGTATGTATAATACAGTTTTGCTTATGATTGTATAATATAGAATAACAACACATATCATAAGCACATTATATTACAATTCTAAATTTTAAACACATGGTAAAATGTTAGTACAGTCTCCATTTCAAATAGCTTTGCTATCCCCCTGGAAAAAAAATCATCTCCAAAAGACAATAATCCCCAAACTCCATTCTCTAATATGATGAAAAACAATCTCACACTGATGTCACCACACTGGAGACAGGAAGGAAAAGACAAAAGTGTGACCATCTTCTACAAGCTTTAAATTAATTCTTCTATTTCAAGGTTTTATTCATTATTTAAATCCTGCTAAATTCACACTTCCTTCTAAAAGCCCTCCCTTTTGATCTTATGACCAGAAGATCATACTTGCTTTTTCAATTGCTTTAGTTAGCATAAAAATTGGTTCCATTATAACATGTTCACATATATGTATCATTTCATTTGCTCATATTCACTACCCCCCATTACCTCCCCTGTTCCTTCCCTTTCTTCCCCACCAAAACTGTCTTCCTTTGGCCTTCATGAAATATATTTACATATATCATGCATTTACACACACACATACACACACACACACACACACACACACATGTGGTGCATCTATGATATCTATGCATATATGCATGTATAGATAAATTCTGCCCAGAGAGAAAATTTGGTATTTGTTGTTCTTCTCTGTTACTCTTTCTTGTTCTTCCTTCCTTGTGATCTTTACCCCCCACACAGTCTCCCTTCTACTTCCATGCCATACATACATATTACATGTGTACCGGTGACTTTTTCCTGTCACTGTGAGACAATATTGAGGTTCAACCATTTAAAGAGAGAAAGGGAGATTCATTCAGCTTACGATTCCAGGGGGGAGGTATAGTCCTCTATGGAGGAGAACTCATCACTGGCTGGCAGAAGCTGGGGGCGGCCTAAATCACTTCAGACATCATGGAGACTCTAAGCAGTCAACCTCGAAGCTTCAGAGCAGACTAACTGAAGTAGGACTAGGCTAACTAACCTGGAGGCCCGCCCTCTGTGACTGCCTTCCTCCAGCAAGATTCCACTTCCTAAAGGGGCCACAACTTTCCCAAACATATGAGCTTGTAGGCAACAGCTCACATTTCAAACCATGACAACGTGTTGCTGCTATTATTGTTGCTGCTATTATTGTTCATTCATTTGTTTTGGTTTGATTTTGCTTTTGTTTTTGTTTGAAGTGGGGTCTTGCTCTGTATCCCAGGTTGATCTAGAACCTATTTTGTAGTACAAGCTGACCTCAAACTCACCTGTCCTCCCACCTTAACCTCCCATGTGTGAACTCTACCACAATGACTTCTGTTGCTATCTTCTCAAACCTCACTCCAGTTAGCTGGGTATCACTCATATGGTGGGCCTTTGTCATTACTGGGAAATAAGTACATTAGAGCTGCCAACATGATACAACATACAGTGGTTACTGACCACCCTCTGCTTCTCCGAGTGTCGTTTCTAAATGTGAACAGGTCGGAATGCATCTCTATCTAGCATTTCCAAATGCCTGCTGCATGAAGTCTTGACCTGTCTTGTTAAGGTGTTTGCAGGACCCTTTAATAACACAGTATCAGGACCTCAGTCTGAGAACAGCATGGAAAATGTGGTGTGGTCTACAAATGACAGCCTTCTGGGTCTTTCAGAAATCTTGGCGAGGGTATGAATGCCTTCCTTATGCTGCTGCCTTTATAGAGGCCATAAACATACTGCCTGTATCCAATAAATTTTTGAGAAACTACTAGCAAGTCTCACCCTTCTGTGCATTCATGGGAGAAACACATCCTCATTCATTCCCTCTCCTTCAGCAAGGTCACGGACCTTCAGAAACCAATGAGTTCAGCTTCAGTATTCCAAAAATAATAGCAACAGAATTTTTAAATGCTTGGGGAAAATATCACCTGACTTGACACTCCTGAGTGTTACATGTAATTTTTAAATACAATGTATGCAAACAAATACGATTTTAAAAAAATGGAAAAAAATTTAAAGCTTTTTACAGGCTAGGGAGATGACTCAGGGGTTAAATCTTTTGCCTCACACACAAGTAGACCTGAGTTTGGATCCCTAGATCCCATTTAAAAATGTTGGGCAGATATTACAGTGGCCTGCAATTCCATTCCTGGAAGGCAGAGCCTGGGAAACCCCAGAGCAAAGCAATAAAGACAGTAAACAATCCAGGATGATTCCTGATGTCACCTAAGACCTCCACAGATATATATACAGTGTTCTCTCTCTCTCTCTCTCTCTCTCTCTCTCTCTCTCTCTCTCTCTCACATACACACACACACACACACACACACACACACACACACACACACACACATTCATGTTATCTAACTCCCTCTGGCAGCAACCAAAATCAGCTCTTAAGAGCATACTCAGAAGTCCAGATGCAATGAAAGAAGTCCCAAAAAAAATCTTAAAAACAATTATCACATAGTTCATGGTTTTTTTAGTGCTATGGCTATTCCCAACACATCACCTGTCAATATACATAAACAAATTTAATACAGTCTCTGATGAAGTGTTACCAGTCTACTGATGGTTACCAGTGGGGCTGGTGGGAGCTGCAATAAGTTTGACAGGTACACCATGAAAATATAAAACTTTATCCATTCCAGATGCTGCATTGGACAGTGTACCCTGGAACCAACTCAAATCCAGCTATGTACTTGAAGATAACTTTCCAAAAAAAACGCTCAACCCACACGCTATGCTAACTCAAAGAAAGCTACCAAGGAAGGCTTATTTATGCGTTTCCTCCCTACGTTAACACCCAGGCCTCCTGTGACCTGAACCAAATACATGTGCCTGGCATTTTTTAATCAAGTATTCCACACATGTTCAACACCTCTGAAACTTTGTGCAGATAATGCATTTAGATTCGAAACAACAGAGAAAATTCTCTCAGAAAAAGCTTCTCTACTTTAAGAAGTGAACTTTGAGTTACTGCATGCTGAAGCTAGTATTCAATGTAAGCTTTCTAGTGCTTCAAAGAGTGCCTTAAATGAATATTAGAGTTACAAATCATCTTTAAATCAATATTTGAAATATGAGGGCTACAAATTATTAATATATTTTCAAAGTCTTGGCTATTCTATTAGCAGTTGAGCGCCACTTACAAATATTTATGATTTATTGATGTATTTAGCATATTGTTCATCCAAGCTAAAGTTATACATCACTTCATTAATTGTACTATCAACAGACATTTCAAGCCAAGCATGGAATCACCCACCTGTCTCAGCAATCCAGAGACAGAAGCAGGAAGATATTGAGTTTGAAGCCAGCCTGGACAATCTATCTTGAGCTACACACAAGTCTTGTCTCATGTTAAAAAAAAAAAAAAAGCTGGGCAGACATTGGGGATGCTGGGGTTCTTGCCTGGCACGCCTAAAGCATTGGGTTCAAGTCCCAGCCTACAAAAGAAAATAGAACCAAAAAAAATTTTTTAATCATTCTGGATTGCTTCTACCTCCCTTTTGCTTTGCTCTGGAATATCCCAGATTCTGTCTTCCAGAGCCAGAAGTGCAGGCTGCTGCCATTTCCATCTGGGGGTTTTACATGGGATCTGGAATACAAACTAAGGTCCTACTTATGAGGCACAGTCTTAACTCCTGAGCCATCTCTCTAGCTCCATTTGAATCTTTACTGATGTCAACGGTTGGGAAACTTGTAGCAACTTTGGGAAGTGGAGTTTTGCTGGAGAAAAGCCTATCACAGCAGGGCAGGCCTTGAGGTTTGGTGACTCAGCCCTTCTTCCTCTGTCTGAATTCATGATGGCTGTAGTGACCTGAACCAGATTCCTGCTTCTGCCTACACTCATGCCTTCTGCTATGCAATTCCCACCACAATGGACTATACTTCCCACTGGAACCATAAACAAAATAAATACCCATTTCTCCCTTAGATTGGTTGTGTCAGAGTGTTGTCTCAAAGCAAAAGGAAAAATAATTGCAACAAGACCAATCTAGAGCATTAACATAGGATCTTGCTGGTGCTTGGCATTGTGAATATAATAATAAACCTGGCAAAGATAGCCCAATTCTCCTTGAGGTTCCAAGGAAAAGAGACAAAAATCACGTGTTGAACATCAAACTATTTGTTTTACAACTGAAGAGATATGCGGCTATGTATATACCTAAGGTAAGTATCACTCATTCCAAAGTGCTCACTCATACATTTATGCACTGAGTCTTTCTCTAGTACAGATCCAACAGATATCTTGGCTAGTCCATACCAAAAATGTGCAGTCATATTTTGGACAGGTAAGAAGACCTCTTAAGAAATGGAAGAAGTCATTTGACTAAACTATGAAAGTTGAATACTAACACAAAAATGTGTCTTCAATTTCACCAAATGAGCGGGTTTCATAAGATATTTGCTTGGGATTTTAGTGACACTTGAATAACATTTACCAGATAATTTTAGAAAGTTTAACTTATAAATAGTTATAAATCATCACAGCCTTCTGGCTGCTGTCATGTGTTTGACTCAAGCTTGGTAAGAATAGGCCTCCAGAGAGAAGGAAACCTCAGTCCAAGTAATGCTGAACCCAAGAAGTTGGAACAGACTTTCCAGACATTGTTGAAATCTCATTTCACAGCTCTGATATTTATCAGAAATGAACAGAAACATGCTA
Source organism: Typhlomys cinereus (assembly GCA_023101885.1). Classification (NCBI taxonomy): domain Eukaryota; kingdom Metazoa; phylum Chordata; class Mammalia; order Rodentia; family Platacanthomyidae; genus Typhlomys; species Typhlomys cinereus. Next base: position 2,636,691 of record JALPQD010000161.1, read on the forward strand.
AGGTACCAATGAGAAGACAACAGGCCCACTTATATAGTCTGCCACAGGCAATCCTTGTTTCATAAACAAAGGCAGTACAGACTTAACCAAATGTGTTTATTTTAAGACACAGGCTGCTTCTTCTACATCTCCATAAAAAACTCTTAAAAATAGACTCTTGGAAAAATAAGCTCCATGAACCTGTTTTTCTTAAAGTGCAACTGTTCTTGCGCCCATTAAGTGAAAAGTCATATACATTTCTATTGGGAATAAATTAAGATCATTGTGATAAGGCTTTTAAAAAAGGGGGAAAGTATAGACTAAATTGGATTTTGAGTGATTTTGAGTGTGTGTGTGCGTGTGTGTGTGTGTGTGTGTGTGTGTGTATGTTGTGTGGTAGGTGTGATATGGTATAGTTTATGTATGTGTGTGTGTTTGTTGCTAGAGATTACACCTGAACATGTTAAGGAAGTTATCTGCCACAGGATTGTATCTCTATCTCCTGACTTCTGTTTTAAACATCTCAACAAGAGAAAGGCTCCACATGTTCAAGTTCCTATAAAGAAAAATGGTATCTAATTCCTTGTGTGTGAGGGACACAGATATGCTGTTAATTCAGGCCCAGACTGGAAGATATCTATAGAGATGGATGGACAGCTGTGGATAAATAAATGATTGGTAGAAAATGAGTCTGCATAGAGCTTATGTGATCAAGTGTGGTGACTCAAATCTCAGTGTTTAAGGCCCAAATTCATCAGATGAAACCCCAATTACCAATCTGCCCACTCTTTTTTCTTTTCTTGAGAGTTAGCTACAAGAAAAGAAGAGAATAAGATGCAGTATCCTGTTAATATTCAGTAAGCTCCTCAAACCTACCTCAAAGTGAACTTAGTGGGCATTTCATGATCAGCAACAACTTAAAAACCATGGTAAAATACATACATGGAAACAGGAATAACGGCCCAAGAAATTCCTAAAAGAAAAAACTTTTAGAAATGATATTTTCATGATTAAACAACATGAATAAAAAACAAAATTCCCATCTTGATAAAAGCTACGATCAGAGATAAAAATGGGAAAAAGAAAAAGCTGTCATGTAGTTTCAAATGAAATCTCTAAAAATAAAATAGCATTCTGATCCCAATAACAGATATGTGATACCTCCTAATAAGCTATTGATTATACAGGTCTCAAAACAATATGAGTTTTTACAATTGCTCTGAATCTGATAAGACACTATTACTGAAGTCACTATACACATGGATAATAGACACAGCCTGTGTCTATTATTATTATTCAATTGTGTGTGTGTACGTGTGTGCACATGTGTGTGCATGTGTGCATATGTATGTGTGTGTGTGTAGAACCATGGACGAATTCGAGAACCACCATGGACCACTTCCAGTCCCTCCTTGTTTACTCTGCCCCGGGATTCACAGGCTCCACCCTACCAGGACCAGAAGCGCAGGCCACCCCAGCTTCTGCCCAGCGTCTATATGTGGAGTCTAGGATCCGAACTCAGGACCTTCCGCCTGCAAGGCAGAGGCTTAACCCCTGAGCCACCTCTCCAGCCCCACCAGCCGTCTTTTATAGTACCAGAAAGTTCTATGCAAGCTGCTGGAGGAGAAGAGTAATCAACAGTCTTACACAGCTATGAAAGTTACAAGCTACAGTGGCACAACCACCTAGCAAAAAATGACCATCCGTGTGATAGTGGCATGAATGTTAAGGGGGCGACAACTGCTCTCTGATTGATTTTAAGCCACCCTCCCCAGCCCCTTCAGCAAGAAATACATTCCTCATATTGTAATCCAGCCCAAGAACTTGCATAAGGAAAGATAATAGCTCCTAGAGTGGAGCAATATACTTAGTTTTAATATATAAATTCTATATAACTGTCTTCTAAATATTTATCATTGTGTCAAATAGATTTGAGGAGCTCTCAGCACTCAACCTAGAAGCTTTCTTTGGAAGATATTTGATACAGAGAATCACAGCTGACCAAAGTGCAGAGAATAAGTGATGTGAATGCTTGGTTCTAAACAAGACATCTAAGTCACTCCTAAACCAGGTCTTAAGGAGCATCATGGAAGAGGGGGCAGTGAGAATATAAGAGCCTGAAGGTAGAGGGGTATATATCCAGATACTATCTTCTGGACATGGAAGGGCTGCCACATTCATTAACTCACTGCAGCCATGTCTACTTCCAGGAGATCTGCACAAGATTTGGCTGTGAACATTTCACCATGGAAAGAGAAAGGCCTCAAGAGACACCATGCCTTCCTAAGAGACTAATGAAGGTTAAGGATGGGTGTCAGGGAAGAGAAACTACTTTCCCCAGCGGTATACCCACTGATATATCACCCTTGCTCCTGTAAGTGTCCAAGAACACATTAATAGCAGACACTTGAAACTCCATGGGCCATACACACTAAAGGACATGAAGGCTGGAGGAACATTGGTGAGAAGAAGTTTTGTGGTGGGAAAAAGAGGGGGATTGGGATTGGTAATAAGGGATAAAAATGATACAAGCTCATTGCACTCATGTATGAAACACTAAACGAATATAAATAAGTATTTTTTTAAAAAGTAGGAGAGAGACTGTTAAGAAGGTTGCAGTGGGAAAGGGAGGGGCGATGGGTTTAGGTGATAAAGTGTGAAAATGATGTACGATCATTGTATTCATGTATGAAACTAACAGAATAACATTTTTAAATGCCAACTTGAAATTTTAAAATAATTTAAGATAACTTCTACACTTTCAATTATCTTGCCATAATCAAAACCTAGACTATCATCCATGTGCATGAAGATGTGAATGCAGAACACTATCGCTAACTACAAGGCTTTTTAATTTACATGTGAGAAGTATTTATTTTTATTGTTATGTAGGCAATTTTTGCCCAAAGTGGATCTGACGCTCAAGAAAATGCATTTAGCCATCTGTTTTCTCTTTGGGCAAGCTGTGCAAAGGCCTGTGGATCTTTGACTAGTTAATGCAGTTTCTCAAAGTATGAACACTTAACTCTCATGACACTTTGTCAGTTGAGAATCTAGCTTGTGTTTAATGAATTTCCACAATGAATAAGATCAATTTCCTCTAGTAAACTAAAAAAAAAAAATCTGCAATGAACCACATCACTATTTGAGACAAATGAAATTAGAATATTTCCATATAGCTAGTGCACTTCAAATTCAGACATCCAACTCAACATCCTAACATATGATGGAAGCCATTTTCCATTACAGATGCCTTTAGCATTTCTGGAAGTTCTACCGGAACTATCATCTTCATGTGTGCTATCTGGAGGACAGGAAAGGGAAGGCTACAGCCCTATATCCATAGCAGCAGACACTCTCCAGAATCCAAGGACACTGTCATGCCATGGTAGTTAGTTTCATGCTCTGTGAAAGGGTGACCTCAAGGCCAGATATGCAAAGGTCCAGCTGTGGTAGCCCCCACCTGTAAATCCCAGCACTAGGGAAACTGAGGCAGGAGAATCATTGGCAGCCTGAGGTGTGCCTGGCTCCAGAGTGAGACTAAATCGAACCAAAGCAAACTAAATCAAAAGTATTTACCTCAAAGGGTTGTGGGAGATTCAATAAAATGCCACATATATTGGGTATTTATTAAAAACTTTTTAGATTTCAATGGAATTAATATATTACCAAAGACCTACATTTACTTTTCATCTTTGAAATTTTGATTTTGGTGTGGAATGTTACATAGCAATATTTCATAATGTTTACAATAAAAGTTTAAAAATTATTCTGTGGCTAAAAAAAAAGTAGTTATTCAAATACTGGTCTGAGAACCCTAGTTTTATTAGTGAAATTTTTCTGCCCCAAACCCAAGATCAAAGGTTGCAAGTTGAGCAAGTTGCTGTTGAACTTAGTTCTAGATGCAAGATGTTTCCAAGGAGGGAAAAAATTGTAAACATGGCTGCACAGTTTCTGGCTTTAGATACTTGAGGTGATGGGGGAAGAAAAACTAAGGAGATTCACTAGGAGGAGCCTGGACTTCAAGAGAAAATGAGATGATTATTTTTCTTCCCAATTATTTCAGCACGTGTAATCACAGCAAGAGATTTTTTTCTTAGCAACCCAAATTTAAGTTAAAAGCTTTCTTTAAGTTCAAGCGAAAAGATGTGAAAGTAAGAGGGAGACTGGCTAGAAAGCAGAGACATAAATTCATTGTATTTATATGAGAAAGTGTCAAAGAATTATAAAATAATTTAAAAAGCATAATCTACATCCTTAAAAAGAAGCAGCTTTTACTTGAAATTGAATGACTTCAAGTGGAGATTTTTTTTTCAGTCACCGTTACAGAGCTATGATGCTTAGTGAGATCTGAGAGCAAATGAGCTGTTACAAAAATGGAAATCTTGGGGCTGGAGAGGTGGCTCAGGGGTTAAGCCTCTGCCTTGCAGGCGGAAGGTCCTGAGTTCAGATCCTAGACCCCCACATATAGACGCCAGGCGGAAGCGGGGGCAGCCGGCGTTTCTGGTCCTGGTAGGGCGGAGCCTGTGAATCCCAGGGCAGAGTAAACAAGGAGGAGGTGGAGGTGTCCATGGTGGTTCCCAAATTCGTCCGTGGTTCTACACACACATACATAGATACACACCACACACACATACACACACGCCCACACATGCATACACGCACAATTGAGTAAATAATAAAAAAAATGGAAATCTTTACTAGCAGTGGGAAGATGTTCCCAACTATGCTCTCACAAGTAACTCTGAGTTTTGCTCAAGTCATCTTGAACACTCTACATGTGTGGGGTTTGCTCTGTATTTACTCATTTAGTTAAAGTTGTAGGTACAGCGTCTCAAAATAACAGTGTGCTAGCAACATAAACAGGTTCTTCTCTTTGGCCAGGTTCTATTTGAAATCATGAATTATAAAAGCACAAGAACCAATTCAGAGTGATGGAGCCACGGCTATTCCAGTAAGTTCTGGGAAGGGAAAGAGAGAGGAGGAGAGGGGAAGGGAGGGGAGGGGAGAGGGAAGGGGAGAGGAGGGGAGGGAAAGAAAGAAGGGAAAAGAGGGGAGGGAGAGGAAGGGAGGGGAAGGAAGAGGAGGAAAGGAGAGGGAGGGAGAGGAGCGGAGGGGGAGGGAGAAAAGGGGAGGGGGAGGAGGGAGAGGAGGGAAGGAAGAGGAGGGAAGGGGAAAGGAAGGAAGGGAAAGGGATAAGAGGAAGGGGAGGGAAGGGGAGAGGAAGGGAGGAGAAGAAAGGGGAGGGGAGGGGAAGAACTCCCAAACATCTTTCAGATTTTGGTTCCTTGGACTCATTAAACCCCCCTGGCTTGGACATTCTCAAGTGTGTGGTTTGAATAACATTTTATCAAGGAAAGGGAAATGAAAACTTGCAGACACATAGCTTCAGGGTTAACAACTGGCACCCAAAACACAGCGTGTACACAGCAACACACTGACTTTTTGAACACACCGTGCTTCTGGCATGCTCTCGGGCACAGTGCCAACATGGGCCACCATCCTGACTTCATAGTGAGTAAATGTTTTTGCCTGTCTGAGAAATAGTGTTTATTCAACAGATGCTGAGGGGCCACTATGGGCAAAACACTATATTGAACACTTGGGATAGACAGATGAGCAAAGTTGGGGCTGGGAGATGAATGAGTCAGAAGGTGCTTGCACAAGCACAAAGACATGAGTTCTAATCCCCAGCACCCACTGAGGGGAAGGGATAGAGAGGCAAGTGAATACCTGGAACTTACTGGCTTTCAGAACATAAGATGGAGAATGAATAGTCAGCCAAGAAGCCTGACATTGGCTTTTCATACACATGGATACAAGAAATGAACACAGCTTTCTCTCTGAGCTCATCATCCATCAAAGGAACACACTGAGCAACCAAAGAAAACACGAACAATCGATATCACCTTCTGTTTTCCATCCCAGTCATGATATTGTGATCATTTCCAAATGATCATAGGCATAGGAAGCTGAAATGCAAACCAGGATTTAAACTCCAGTCCCCTGGCACCAACCTCATGACTGGGGCAGTTTCTTATAGGTATCATCAACTTGCATGATTCAGCTGACACGTCACAAATCCCTTCACCTAGGTTGAGAAAATGTAGCTCAGCCAAAAAATGCTGGTCCATTGTTATAGGTCACCTGGATTCCATCTCCATTCCAGGGAAGTCTGAGCATGAGATACAACCTGCTAGAGGCCAGCTCAGTTTCCCCATCTTCCAGTAACCAATCACAAGTCAACCAAGAGCAAAACTCTGAGAAAAACTGTGTTGACTCATGCACTCCAAAAATAACTCTGACCTTGTATGATTTAATCTAGATTCTCTAGATCTAACATCCATCTGTACTTGCTGTTAGTGGTTAGTTGGCTATAATCATTTCACACTAATGCATGCTTATCTACTATTTAAAAAGCATACCATTATTCAAAATTTCTATTTGTTTTTTTGCTTGTTTATTTGTTTGCTTGTTTCAAGTCGTGTAGAAATTTAACCAACATTACATGTCTCACTATATTTAGAAAATACATATTGGCTGTTCATACACTTTAAATTTTTACAGATTTGGAGGGACTCGGTCCAAAAGAATCATTTCAGCCTGTGAGCAGGAAAACTCCATGCTCTCCAGAATGCGCAGAAGACAGCATCTCAGCTATAGATCATATTTATGTCCCCCAAGCAATCTTGAACTACATGTGAAAGATTCAGAGGTCTAAACAAAGGAATCTTGACATATTTAATTCTGGAAAGGTGGTCTAGGTATTTGGGGTTCACAACTTAGATATCAATTCATTAAGGTTTCTTAAGGTATTTGTGTGTGTGTGTGTGTGTGTGTGTGTGTGTGTGTGTGTGTGCATGCATAGCTCAGCCAGCCAACATAAATCAAATCCTATGATGTCATTAAAAGATGTGAATAGAATCTCCTCTCTGATCAACTAGATTGGAATTATCTTTATCTTTCCCTGTGGGAGAATTGGAATGTTGACTGTCTGAAGGGAACATTTGGAAGGAGTAAGTTCAAGTTCATCCCATTGCCTGTGCCAGCAAGTATAAAAGTCACTTTCTTCTGCTCAGGCAGAGAAAGCAACAAACATCTGTCTATCAAGTGTTATTTAATGAAGCGATTTCTCCCAGCTACTGTCCACACAGAATAAACAGTGGAAGTTTCTTACAGGGTTATTTATATGGTTAGACTTCTTCTATCACATTAACTAAATCTTAAGAAACTCACTACTTGGGTTGTTGTTTTTGCTGTTAGTTGCTAATTGCCAGGGCTCCAACTCAAAGCCTTAAACAAGTGCACTACCCCCCTCGATAGCCATCCCCAGTCTGAGGCCTTTTTTTTCTGAATGCTTAGAAAAATAACCTACATTAAACAAACAAACTTGACACCTCACCCATGCTGAGAATAAAATGAATCCAGAAATATCACAGAACTTGTAATCAAGCAGATGAATTTAACATATATTATTTGCTAAAGTAGAATCAAAAATGTTGTTTCCAATACTCCTCCCTAAAAAAAGCACATATAGTTAAGGCAGGTGTTGGCCTTCCAAAGGTATTTGAGCTACGTAAATTGGGCTTTGTAAATTTCAGCAACTTTTGATTTCTTGCCTCCTTGTTATATTCTCTTCAATAACTTGGGCCTTCTGACCAGAGATTTGAGGTCTCCTTTCTCTTTCTATGGCCTTGCTGTGGTCCTTACCTGCCCAAATCTCTGTTGTCCCAAGGACAAGAACACCTTGTGCACATTTCATAAAACTTGGTTCATCTACAGTGTGCAGATGTTCTGTAGAGCAACAAATGAGCAGCTCAGAAGGGTCTTCTCTTTTCCTGTGTTGTGCTTGAAAGGAATTTGAAGGGAACCATTTACAAGCTAACTGCAAAGTCAGTTCACTCAACTGATGTCATACTTATATCCAGGAGATTTGTTTCTAGCTCACACGTCCATCATAAAAGACAGTAGAAGGGAAAATCATTTTCTGTTGGTTTCTAAAAGTTTAGCTTACGTTTCAAAATACAGTGCATAGACAATGAATGTTCTGTGGCTAATATTTGTACTGAAAAGTTTTCTTCACTTAACCAGAAATTGTAAAGCACACACCATGTAACATTTCTGATTTAATCTTTTTTGTTGTTGTTTGATGGTTTGTGTGTGTGTGTGTGTGTATGTGTAGTTGTGGGAGTGTACATGTCTATGGGTGTGTGAAGTGTTTGTGGGTATAGAAAAGTGTACTGTGTGTTCTTATGAAGGTTTAACCTAGATTGTTCTACCTCCATATTACTTCACTCGGGGATTTCCCATTCTTTGCCTTCCAGGGCCAGAATTACAGGATGCTGTCATTTCATCCTGGTGTTTTTATGTGAGATCTAGGATCTTCAGCTTGTGAGATGTGAGATGGCTTAACCCCTGAGCCATCTCCCTAGTACCTAATTTGGGCTTTGTAAGATGATTTAAGTGTATGTGTTTTACGTGTTTGAGAAGCAAAATATCTCATAAAACACTGTGCTGCCCAGCTGGGGACTTTAGTTTGGGTTCACAATACATGCTAAACAATTTTTCCACAACATATACTATTCCTAAATGGCAGCTCCTGAGCCCCTGAGCCCTTGAGTCTTTGAACCGGGAGCTAGAAACATACTGTCCATATCTTTTGGAATCAGGCACTAGACATGAGCTCTGTACATCTCAATAAACTAACCCTCTGATAATAAAGCCTTTCCTACCTTCATATCACTTTAGCACTTTATTTCTAAACTTGAGGAAAGCCAATTTAAAGTTAAACCTATTGAAACAATCATGGCAAAAACTCTTAACAAGAAAAAGCGGAATAGCAAAGGGTTTTAATTAAGCAGTCAGTAGAATCACAGCAACCACATTTGCTTCCCTGGCAGGAGTGAGTGGCCTGGTTTTAGTTATGAGACTTGGTTGAAAAATAAGTCCTCACATGCGAATGCTTTTTTTATTTTCAGATAGCTATACAGAAGGGCTCCTGATTCTACGTGCTGAATCCTGCCAGAGTGCACTGTCAGAAATGTTTTCTTGAACCTAACGCCAGGACTTTGATAGCAAATTTATTCACACCCTATTACTGACTTTATTGGCAAGGAATGTTGTCTGAAGATTCATTGTGGATGGAGTCACCACACCACCGCACCTTTATGGATCAGCCTATCTCCGCTGACCACTTATTGAAACCCTTATCAGCTGGGTTCTTGCTCAGTGCTGCGGAGCTGAGGTCATGGCTTAGTGGTAAGGGCCGAGCCAGCTTGCATGGATTCCATCCTAGCCCTGCAAGACAGGAAGGAGGAAGGTGGAACAGCCTCAGATGATGGGGCACACCCATAATCCCAGCAGAGGCAAGAGGATCAAGCTTCGGCTGTATTTCAAGTCCAAAGCCAGACTGGCCTGCAGGAAACTAGGCAGGGTGAGAAGTGAGAAGACTCATGCCTGCTCTGAGGACTGTTAGCTTATTTTTCGTGCTTTGTCATTTAAAAAGAAAGAAAGATCGCACCTTTATTTTGCAACCTAGAAAATTTCAGCAGACCTTTACTATCAGTCAACATAAACCAAAAGACGGCATAATATACTCAGAAGGATGATGCATAAAATGATGGTTATGGGGAATATCATTTTGAATCAACACTGTCACAAACTACTGATCTCAGAGTGGCTAAAGCAGAGAAAATGGAATCCCCTTCGCTTCTTGCCGACAGAAAGAAAGACTTTAGGTTTAGAATCTGAATGCTTGTCAGAGACCAGTCCCCACACACACAAACACCTCAGCTAAGAAGACCTACATCTTTGCACACGGCACATCCCCCAAAGAGGTATAATATCCCCAGCAGCAGCAGCGGGTGCACCTGAGCTTATCCAGATAGAGACCCGCACCCCAGACCTCTTCGCCCAGGAGGCTGGCCCCCTAAAAATTAGCAAACAAATGATAAGAAGACTTTTCCTGGTGTCTCCCGAGACCTTGTCCTCTGCACTAGCAATTTCAGGCCTTGAGGTGTTTGTTTCAGAGATGAGGGTATTGGCCGAGGCTGCTGGCTGTCTCCTCCAGCCTCTCGCCCACGCTACCCCCCAAAAGCTGGCCCAGGGCTGAGACGGCTCAGCGGGAAGCTGGGTTCTCAGTCTCGGACCTTCCTCCCTCGACTCCCTCACGTCCCCTGGGCCGCCAGCTCGATCCTCGGGGTCATCCCGCGGGACCGCGCCCTTACCCGGCTCGTGGACCCCGGGGTTGTCCGTCAGCTCGATGACCAGCAGCTCGCGGCCCTCGAAGCTGCGCCCCACCGTGTAGATCTTGCTGATGGCGGTGCACTGCAGCCACACGGACACCAGCGCCTCGCGCAGCTCGGGGTAGCGGTGGTACTCGAAGGAGATGCCATCCTCCTGCGGCAGCCGCCGGCGCCTCCGCAGGCCGGCCGCGGGCGTCCCGTGCTCCTGGGCTGCGGCGGGCAGCAGCCACTCGCCGGCGGCCAGCACCGCGCACAGCGCCAGCAGCGCCTGGCCTCGCCCCGCCATCGCGCCCCGCGAGCTCCAGGCACTCGCCGCCTCTTTGTCCGCCCGCGCGGCTGCTGCACGGGCTGCTGCGCGGGCTGCTACACTGGCTGCTACACCGGCTGCTACACGGGCTGCAGGTTCCTCCGCTCCCTCCTCTCTGCACCTTCCCCGGCCGAATGAGCGTCAGCCGCGCGCGGGGGCCGCCCACAGGACAGGGGCGCAGCCGCGGCTCTACACTGCACCGCCGCGCCCCCGAGCGCCGCGCAGAGCACGGACTCGGGAGCACCGCAGGGGAGCACGAGGAGGAGGAGCATTGAGGGAGAGCACGGAGACCAGGAGCACTGCGCTAGAGAACAGGGAACCCTAGAGTGGAGCACGGAAAGGGGGACCACTGCGCTGGAACACAGAGATAGAGCACAGCGAGGGGAGCACCCAGCACGCCAGAGCATGGAGGGAGCGCACAGAGCAAGCACTATGTGAGGGCACTTAGAGGGGGCAGGATCCCACAAGAGTGGGAGCACTACTCAAGAGCACAGAAAGGGGAAACGCTGTGAGAGGGAGTACAGAGTGGAGAGCACCGTGGGAAAGGACGGCAGGGGGCAACACAGAGAGCAGGAGATGGCAGGAGAGCAGAGGGGAGATACAGAAGGAGGTCACCACGAGGGAGCACAGAGGGGAGAACACGACGACGAGGGAGCACCAAAGAGCACTACGGAAGAGAAGGGAGAGGAAGGGAGAAGGAGGAGAAGGGGAGAGGGAGAGAAGGAGGGACAGGGAGCCTGCAAGGCAGACAGAGAGAATCACAAGAGCTCACAGAGGTGGGGGGAAGGACACAAGAAAGAACATCGCTGTTTTCAATCATCTGAACACATACCCAAAGCCTGGAGTTTCATTTATGGTAAAATAGTTAGGAATCGGAGTGTTGTGCGTTTTGATTTAGCGATGCTGTCTACCAATTTGCAGATGCCATCCTTAATTGTCCTTAGACACATTTCCTGGAATCATCTTGAAAAAAAAAAAGTGAGGCAGCCTGCCCCAATTTCCTAACACACTTGGAAGAGCGAAATGCAACTCTGGAACCTGGAAGGCAGCTCAGCAAGAAAAAGCATTTGTGCCCAAATCTGACCACCTGAACTCCATCTTCAGAATCCACAAAAGATAGAAGGGAACTCACTCCACGAAGCAGTCTCTACAGGTGTCTCTCTCTCTCTCTCTCTCTCTCTCTCTCTCTCTCTCTCTCTCTCTCACACACACACACACACACACACACACACACATGGCCATAATTATAATGTTTGTTAAAGTACAATTCTGGCGATGCCTTAGACTAAAGATTTAGTTTAGCATTGTGATTAAATCCTATTGTGAAAAGAAAAAAAAATTCTAACCGATCTTTAGGATAAAAGCCTCCATTTCTTTCACAATGTCACTATAAAAAGTATAATTGTTTACAGGTTTAAATGTCCAGGAATGGTTTACAGTTCTGGAGCAATGTCTGCAGCAGATGTTGCTCTGTAACGGTTGTCATTTAGATTTAGTGAAAGCAAAAATCTGAATAAACAATCTATTGGGGAATCACACCCCAAAAGAAAGCCTGCTAAGCCATACTTAAATTTGACATTTTTTTTCTAACCTTCCTCTTTCTCTAATAATCCAAAAACCCATTGTATTGAATTAAAACTTTCGCTTGGAAGAGAATCAAGAGAAATAAGAAACTAATTGTCAGAGTTTCTTTTTCTTTTTCTTTTTTCATATGTGTGTGACACAGGAGAGTGAGCTGAGGGATGTCGTCAAAGCACTTTCGACCCACACAAAAGAATGAGAGTCAGATCTCCAGATCCCACCTAAAAATGTCTGCCCGAATGGCGGCCCACCTGTCATTCTAGCCAGGAAAATGCTGGGCCTGGGAATCCTCAGAACATTCTGAGTAGACAGACTAGCCTTACAGGAGAGCTCTGGATTAGAGACCCAGACTCAAAGCAATAAACTGGAAGAGCGATTGCGGATAATTCCTGCTATCACCTTGGACCTCGGCATTCATGCACACACACATGCAAACACACATACACACATGGGTGTACCTCAGACACACAAACACATGAAAAGAAAACCCTGATACCAAGTGGGTTTTGTGGCCTTTGTGTAATTCCAGCCGGAGGCTGGGATCCCCTGAGCAAGGTGATTAGCCAGATTAGAGGTGAGTTCTGGGCTTCACTAGAGACCCATCTCAAATGACTAAGATGAAAGAATGATAAACGTTAATTCCTTACATCAACCTTGGGCTTCCACACTCATGCATGCATCCCTACAAATGTATGCACATGTGTTAACATTCATCCATACACACACCACACACACAAATACTCATGAAATGGAAAAAGAAATGTGAAGCACAAAAAAGCAGAAGTGACTGTAGCCGTCAGCCACCTTGCTCAGCTAGGTGTGGAGGGATGGGGAACTGCCCATTTATAGCAGAACTATAAATGTGCCACTTAAATGAACTGATTTGGATCTAGGCCACTTCCTTATTCAAGTAGGCAGAGCTGAAAACTCTATGCTTTCCACTCCGTGGTCAGCCTGTGTTTGATTACTTGCTCAGAAGTTTGAAACCAAAGTTATAATTACATTTCTAAAACCATACTCAAAACAACAACCTTGAAAATCCAGGGCAAAGAAAATAAAGTAGCAAAACCCAGTAGCTTCGAAAGTACAGAGTTAAGATTTTCATGTTAGCAATTTAAAGTAACCATACTAATTTGTGGTTAGGTGGGGCATATTGACTAGTAACTACACACATAAACAATATACTTTCATTGAAGTCCTATGTTGTTCTTTGACTGACTTTTTTTTTAAGGAAGATTATATTTTGTACTTATTCCAAAACGTTAGCTTCATGGGCTGCAAGGTTTTTTATTTTAGTTTTGTTTCATTTTCTACTTTGAAAAAACAAGTAGGATTACATCTTAGAAGAATCTCTACATCTTAGATATCTGTGTCATTAATCTGTAAAACAGGAAGTTTGGATGAAATTATTCGTGTTCTTCTAATATTTAAGTGCAATAGAATATTTGGAGTAATTTATATGTTTCCAAATCTCAACAATTCACTAAGCTTCAGGCATGAACAACATTCTTAGTTTTAACAACAACAACAACAACAAAAAATCCAGGCTTGGTGCTGCACCTTTGTAATCCCAGAACCCGGGAGTACAGTGGGGAGGGACTCTTATCCCTCCCTGCTCTTCCCTGCTCCTCCTTACTACTACTTTTCCTTGAATAGAGCAGTTTAAGGCCACCCTAGGATACAGAAGACCCTGTCTGGAAAATGCACAGACAGACAGACAGACAGACAGACAGAGAAACAGACACAGAGAAGACAGAGAGAGAGAGACAGAGAGATTATAACACCTGATTAAGATGCTTGATTGACAAGCATTCCTTTTTTCTCCCATATTTTATTTTTTTCCTAATCATACAAGCTCATAGGTATCCCCATACCCCCATCCTCTCCCTCCGTCCTCCCTTCCTCAGTCCCCCCTTACACTCTCCCCACTTTCCTCACTTCATTTCACCCCCCTTCCTCCCGCCCATCCCCTGAGCATCCCTTTGTGTGAACACCAAACCTCCTTCTGAGTCCTTCACACTAATGAGAGGTAAGGACTCAGTGGCATAGCCAGGAGCCCTTTCTTGGGCTCCCCATTAGTATGGGAACTCTATTATGACTGTTAATCCCTTGCCTGGAGCCTTCTCCCCTGTGATCCATGCTAGACTTTGGGGGTTGCTGGCATGTCAGCCATTGTGCAGGTCAGGCAAAGTCCAATTTTGGCTGCTCCAGCCCTAATTTGTGTGTAGTATCTTGCATATCGTTGGTCCTCCCCATCTTCAGGCTCTTACAATCTTGCCGCCCCCTCTTCCACAAGTTTCCCTGAGATACACATTCTTTGAGTAACAATCAAGTATAAATTTCTGATGTCTATTTCAAATCTAAAATGCTGTGATTCCTGAAGTTCTTTTTGAATTAATCTACATAGCTACTGGCTGTGTTATCAGGCAACCCACGTACTCTAAAGCATCTGTTTGAAGGAATTAGAACTCGCTCTTTGGACTCCTGGGCTGTTTGATGCATCCAGCTGTGCCAACACTGCAGGGGCTTGTTTGTGGCTGCAGAAACAATTATGTATTTACCATGGTGATTACGAGGTGAGAAATTGGACACACACTGGGTGTATGTTGTGTTTGTACTCCCATAGTTAAATCCATTGTGCAAACCCCATTTTAAGATGTACATGTACACACAAAAAATGAAAAAAATCAGAGCTTCTTTCCTCCATGTCACTTCTGGACATCTCTATTGGCACTTTTAAAGTCCTTCCACCTCCACTTTCATCTTCGCATCCATTATCATCAAATTCAGAAATTATCTCTTTCTATGTCATAATTAAATACATGTGTCAACTTGATGGTTAAGGGTTCGAGCTCTGGGCACATTTGTAGAGAATTAGTAGTAGAGTTAAGCAGAGAGCGAACCTATAGGAGATTGTTTAGTTAATGGGGAAGGCTCAACCCATGGTGGGTGGGACTAGAATCTGGATATCTGAATAAGATGGGGGGAACTGGTTAGAGAAGTTGGCATCCTTTTGCATACTTGGCCAGACATGCTGGTCTAGCAAGGAAGGCTTGTCCCTCTCTCAGTCATTATGTGGGTGGTGTGGCCAGTTCCCTTGGCCCTTAGCGTTGGTGGGGGCTATCCCTACCAAGCTGGACAAGGAACTGTAACTGGACTGTTGCAGGGGAAAATAAAGCCCCATTTTCCCTTAAGCTGTTTTGTCATGATTTTATCAGCAACATCACAGCAATTAACTACTACGTTCTATATATGTAATATTTTCTTCTCTTTTTTCAAAGTCCTGTCTAAACTTGATCTACTCCCTAAAAATGTCGTGAACACATAACTCAATATCCACCCAGCAACGTGATGGTAAATGTCTAGTGCTTGCTGGTTTGCATGGTGTAGCTACTTCCCATCATGGCTGACCTCAAATTGCCAAGATGACCTCATGAACATAGCATTAGGAAGAGGTATGCAGCCGCATACCATTACCTAATGTAGCCATGGGTATAAATTCTCTGTACTCCTCCTTTTAAAGACATGGAACTTAATTCTCTTCTACCAGAATGTAGTTATGATTTAGTAACTCACTCAAATAAATATAATAAGGCAGAAATGAGTTTTGACTGGGGTTATATAGTTCAGTGGGGATACGCCTGCCATGCCCCAAAGCCCTGAGTTTGATCCCCAGCAACACAAATCTAAAACTCAAGGAAATGATGGAACACATCTTCCAAAACTGTGCTAGAAAGAATGAAGATTCTATCTTACTTGCTCTATCCCAGGGGACTTGGTAGCCAAGTTCAGAGGTTCACACTGAAAAGAACCAAGGTATATAACAGCACCCATCCCCAGGATAAAACACCAATGATAAGCAACTTTAAAAGGAAAACGTATTTTGATGTACCATTCAAGATGGGGTAAAAGGTCATCTAGCTTCAGTCCTCTGGGCCCCCGTAAAGGCAGCAGCAGCTTGATGGACAGCTGCTTGGCTCATGGGAGTCAAGAAGCAAAAAGAGAGAAGAGAGGCCAGGGTCTCCAAAATACTCTTTAAGGACACACTCCCAAGTGACCTGCTTCCTCCTTGGATGCTACCTTCTAATAGCTCTGAATTCATCAGTAGATCAATTCATTCACTGGATTAGTTCTCTCAAAATCCAATCACTTCTCAAGACCTTATCTCTGAACTTGGCTGCTGAAAGGATCCAGCCTTTGACACAAGAGTCTCTACAGGAAACGTCACATGGAAGCCATAACATGAGCCTCTGGAAGACAACCAGAGGAAAACTGACATCCTCCATCCCACGGTCAGTGTAGACCTGAGTCCTGTCAACAGCGACCACATGAACAAGATTTGCAAGTAGCTTCCTCAGCCCACCTGTGGCTCCAAGAGACTCCATCAAAGACGCCTCCAAGTCCTGTCGGCCAGAAGACAAGATTAGAAGCTCCCTTCCTTATTTTTCCACAAAAACACTGATTATAAAGAAGTAGAAGTACCTCTGAATAGTACGAAGTCAAAGCAACAAAATTTGAAAATATTTGATCATAATGAAATCAAAGGGTTTGTAGCCTAAGTAGTCTGTAAGGATGAACACTCACATTTAAAACAAACACGGTGGGGCTGGAGAGATGGCTCAGGGGTTAAGATTCTGCCTCACAAGCAGAAGGTCCTGAGTTCAGACCCCAGGTCCCAAATGAAAATGCCAGCCAGAAATGGCAGTGACCTGCACTTCTGGCCCCGGTGGACCAGAGTGAAGCAAGAAGGAAGGAGGAGTAATCCAGGATGATTCCCGAAGTTACTCTTAGTCCTCCACAGGGACACACAGTGCCCTCTGATACACACACACACATACACACACACACACACACACACACATACACACACACGTATACACAGAATTAATTCATTAATTTAAAAAATAAAGCAAGCACGGTGGTATACACACGCAATCAACAGTCCTTGACAGGCTGATACAGGAGGATCACAATATGGAGGCCAGCCTGGGCAACGCAGCATGATCCTTTTTCATAGATGCATATGCATAAATGTACATAAACAATTTTCAGATTCAAAGTCTAACACTACACCCAAGAAATTTGAAAAAGAACAAACTAGACCAAAGCTAGCAGAAGGAAAGGAATAAAGAGCAGAATCCAAGACAAAGAAGAGAGAAAGTCAAGAAAACTAAGCTTATTAAAGATAAGTAACATCACCAAAACTTTAGCTAGAAAAGGGGGAGATGACACATATAATAAACAGAAGAGGTGACCATTCTGACTGACATCACAAAAACAAAAGGATCAAAGGCAATAAATAACCACATGTCAACAGACTCAATGACCTAGAAGAAATGGATAAATCCCTAGACGCCTATGGCATAAGAAGGTGTAAGAGTAAAGAAGCCAGACATGATGGCGCCTGTGATCCCAACACTCAGAAAACAGAGGCAGAAGGGGCTTGCCTTGATTGCATTGCAAGACCAGCAAAGGTTACATCACCTTCAAAAGAAGGAAGAGGAGAAGGAGGAAGAACAGGAACAGGAGGAAGAACAGGAGGATGAAGAGCAGGAGAAGGTCAATGACACACAATGACCTTATGGATTCATTAACAGGAGATAAGATTGTACAAAGACCAACAATGAAATACCATAGCCAGATGGCTTCTCTGAGGAATTCTCCCAAACATGAGAGAATAACTGACATCAAGTCCTTCTTAAACTTTTCAAAAATTTGAGTGGAAGCGTTGTCTCCCAAGACCTGACTTCAGATCCTTCCTGGAAATGGTAGCGGCCTACACTTCTGGCTCTGGAAGGCAGAGCCTGGAAAACCCAGAGAAAAGAATAAGGAAGTAGAGCAATCTAGGATGAGAAATAAATGATATTCTTCGGCCTCCATGGGCAAATACAGTGCCTTCTTCTATACACACCCACACACACTTACACAGCCATACCCACAAAGAAAAAAAACAAGTAACTTTTATCTTAGAAGATTAAGAGTAGTTCAAAAGACTCCATTTATCAATGTGATATGCTACATTAACATGTTGAAGGATAAAAATCATGTGATTATTTCAATATTTGATTTGCTTGTTATTTGTTTTTCAAACAGGTTCGCATGTATCCTAGGCTAGCCTCCAACTCACTAGGTGGCCAAGGATGACCTTAAACTTCCAAGCTTCCAGGGCTGGAGAGGTGGCTCAGGGGTTAAGCCTCTGCCTTGCAGGCAGAAGGTCCTGAGTTCGTATCCTAGACCCCACGTATAGACGCCGGGCGGAAGTGGGGGCTGCCTGTGCTTCTGGTCCTGGTAGGGCGGAGCCTGTGAATCCCGGAGCGGAGTAAACAAGAAGGAGGCGGTCCATGGTGGTTCCTGAATTCGTCCGTGGTTCTACACACACATACACGCATATAGGCACACACACACATACACACACATACAATGCCCACCAGGATGGAGTGAAGGGCATTGCAGGAGCAGCAAAACTGCAAAAGAAAATCAACAAACCACAATCCAGAACTTCAGAGACTCTATATCAACCACCTAGAACTAGGCCAGCTTAGTCTCTCCCCATCTTGAAGCTCAGGGAAATTTGCGGAAGAGGGGGCGGTAAGAGTATAAGAGCAAAAGGATGGGAGGAGCAATGATATATAAGATACTCTATACTAGTTAGGGCTGAAGCAATCATAATTGGACTTTGCATGCCCTGCGCATTGTCCAACACACTGTTGACCTCACAAAGTCTAGCATCTGCTAAAGGCACCAAGAGCCTTGGAGGTAAAGGATTGGCAGCCACAGCAGTGTTCCTATACCTAAAGGGAACACGGGAAAGGGTTCAGGGAAAGGCCACTGGGTCCTTGTACGTCATCGGAGAAGAGGGCCCAGAGGAAAATCAGACATGCACAAGAAAGGACTCTCTGGGAATTGGGGCGGGAGGCCCTGGGGGATGGGGAGGGAGAAGGGTGGGGGGGAGCAGGGGGTACCGGGCGAGGAGGAGGAAGGGAGGGAACTGGTGTACCTAATAAGTTTGTATGAGCTGAAATAAAATAATAATAATAATAATAAAATGAAATTATATTTAAAAAAAGACTCTGATATCAGTAAATAAAGAAAATACTATTCGATAAAAAACAAAACAAAACAAAAAAAACTTCCAAGCTTTCTTTTTCCACCTCTCAAATTCCAGGATACAAGCCTGCACACCATGCCCAGGTTATGCATTGAACCCAGGGCTTTGTGCATGGCAGCCAAACATTGCACCAACCAAGCAAATCTAGGTCCAGAAAATTGTTTCAACAAAAATTCAACACTCTTTCATGATAAGAAAAAAATTAAGTTCGTAAAAACTAAAGCAAGAAGAAATGACCACAACACAATAAAAGCCTATATGAAAAGCCCATAGCTGACATTATGCTCAACAGGAGGCAACAAACTAAGGAAAGGCTTCCCTGTAAGGTCGGAGACAAGACTGGATGGAGCTCTTCAACACAGCACGGGGGTCATAGCCCGAGCACGGAGGGAAGACACAGACAGAAGAGTCATCGAAACAGGAAAAGGAGTTTCCTTTCACAGATGGCACGACCTTATATAGAGAGAAAATCCTAAAGGTGTAACATAAAGAGTATCAGATCTAATGAACGAATACAGTCAAGCGTGGGAAACAAAGCCAGCATACAGAAATCTGCTGTGGTTTTTGAACACTAACAAGTGACTCGAAAGGAATGTGAAGAAAAAAATTCCATTTATCATAACTTCCAGAAGAATGAAACATTGGGTCTGCAAGGTGAGTCAGCAGCTAAAAGAACCTTGTGATAATTAATCCTGGGTGTCACTTGACACACCTGGCATTAACTAAGATCAGCTGAGGCCACCTGAGAGATTATCTGAATCAATATATTTACAATACAAAGACCAGACCTAGATCAGATTGAAACCTCCTTAGATCTTACTGGAACCTCCCAGCAGTGGACTAGATAAAAGGAACTACAGAACAGAAGACAGGGAAAAAGAGAGACTCTCCAGGAATCCTCCAGCCTCCAGTCATCATCTACTAACCTACTAGATGTTCTGCCACGACTTAGCCTCCAGCTTCAGCCACCAGCCATGTCTCCTCCACCATGAAAGACTGTATTTCCCCTCTGGAACCATAAGGTGAATAAATTTCCTTTTCTTCCTTAAGTTGTTTGACTTGGGGTGTTCTCTCACAGCAATAGTTAGGAGTAACCGTTACAGCCTTACTGCCAAATCTGACCACCTGAATTTGATCCCCAAATCCCATAGGGGTGGTAGGTGAGAAGTGACTCCCACAAGTTGTCCTCTGACCTCTTCATGCATGCTGTGACCTATGTTGTGTGCATGCGCACACGTATACACATGTACACGTACACATGCTAAATAGATAACTAAAAAAAAAAGGTTAAAGTTAAGAAAAGAATAAAATACTAAGGAGTCAATGAACCAAGGAAATGGAAGGGTTGGTTATACACTGAAATTACAAATCATTGCTGAATGAATGAAAACAGACATATATAAAATGTAAAGACATTCCATGATCATTGAGGAGAAGCCAATATTGCTTAAATGTCCATGCTATCAAAACAACCTACAGATTCCATGCAAAAGCTATTGAATTCACAAGGGCATTTTTTTTTGTAAAAATAGAAACAAAATCTTAACATTCGTAACTAAGAGTTAAAGACCTAAAGGAGTCAAAGGAATAATTAATCCTTTAATAATGCAGCAGGGAGAGCCATGCTGGATGTTAGTGTCAGCAGAATATATGCCAAGGTGAGATATTGTTGGAATTGTACGAAAGAAAAAAATGAATACCAGATAAGGTTGTATAAAAAAGAAAAATTCTCACACAGTTATCATGAGTTAGCATATTATGGAAGACATTGTGGAAATCCTTCAAAAAAAATGGAAACTACCATAACCCCCCCCCACACACATAAGAATTGAAGATGGTCTGTCTAAAAGAAATCTGTGAATTCTTTTTGCAAGATTATTAGAAATAGCCAAGATACAGAATCAATCAAATATGCATCCACTGATGAAGAAATTTGACTGTGTGTGTGTGTTTGTATGTTAACTGCTATCTGAAATTTAAAAGGCGCTGGGGCAAGACCCAGGGGTTAAAGCTTTTGCCTCACAAGCAAAAAGATCCAGTTCAGATCCCCAGATGTCACGGAAAAAATCCAAGAGAATATGGTGATGGTCTGTAATTCCAGTCCTGAATGGTGGAGTTTGGGGAACTCCAGAGTAATGCAGCAAGAAGGTGGAGTAATCCACGAAGATTCCAGAAGTCACCTACACTTGGGCCTCCACAGGCACACACACTCAAGTGCCCTTTTGTACATGCACATACATAAACACACACACACACACACAAAAAAAAAAAACGCACACACACAAATGTTTCATAAATGATTCTTCCAGGCTTCAATTTTTTTGTTTTCCTAAATCCTCCCACCACAAATGAAACTTTGATGTCTTGACCCGCTTACATTATACTTAATGTTGCAGAAACCCCACCAATCCAAGCACTGTCCCCCTCTTTGGTCCAGCTTTAGCTTTTCCTGGAAACTAGCTTTTCATCTCCTAGCTCAGGCTGCCTCCCATCACCTCTGCTATTTAATTAGTCACTTAATTGTTCCACCTCCAGATGTTTGTGACCTGCCTTCGCGTGACCTGACAGCCAGCAACAGCCTCGTGACAACACCAAGGAAGGCTCACTGTCCGACTGTGTCAGACAGGGGCTAGAACAGCAAGTGGAGGCTAAGCAGGGGGTATTCAGATGGAAATCAGTCATAGCATCTCACAGTTAAGTCCCCTTCTGCTTCAGCTTGACTCCCAGCAGAGCCTGGAGGCAGGAAGGGCTTTCTGTCAAAACGCCTCCTGGACAGACTCCAAAGATCACCACAGCCTTGCCTGATTTACTGCCCACCTCTTGTCCCACCATCTCTCTATCCCATAGTATCTAGTATATTCCATTCTCTCTCTTACTGTCAGATCTGAGCACCTATTGATTCCCTGTTCTGGCTGACTCTTCCCCCTTTGAACTCGGCTGTAATTAACCTTTTCTTTTTTTTTCTTCCTTCCTTTCTTTTTCTTTCTTTCTTTTTCTTTCTTTCTCTTTCTTTCTTTCTTTTTCTTTCTTTCTTTCTTTCTTTCTTTCTTTTTTCTCTGCTGTGAGACAGCATTCAGACTCACCCAACTTAAAAGAGAAAGGGCAGATTTATTTGGCGTACAGTCCATATAGCCCATCATGATGGAACTCTCATAGCAAAAGGCAGGGAGGGCTGCAGGACAGAAGCAGGAGACTGGTTCACGTTACCATAGCCACCGTGGAGCCAGAGAACAAGGGCAAACTGAAGTAGAGTTAAACTACCCAAACTCAAGACCCTGGGCCTGTGAAGTCCCTTCCTCCAGCAACGCTCCCCTCCTAAAAGTGCCACAACTTTCTCAGAAATTAACATTAGTTAAGGATGCCAGCACATGATCCTGGGGGTGGGCAGGGGACAACCCATACTCCAACCATGACAACCCCACTCATTTTAAGTTGACTTCCAGTTATCATCTTCCAGGTAACCATCTTAACATCCTCTATCAAATCAGAAAGACCCCCGTTGTTGTGGGATCCCAAAGCCTGACTTTCAGAGAGATTTGTAATCGCTGTTGCTTTTATATTTTATCCTAAGCGCACACCGCTTGTGTGAGGGTCGCACTGTGTCTCTTGCGCCCCCTAGTGTATCACAGCGTTCTAGCATTAAAATGAACTAAATGATTATGGCCTGAGTGAGTATCTAAGCTAAAAGTTCCTTGGGAAGTCTGATCCTTGGCCATTCCAATTGATCCTCCGCAACTCAAAAACAACCTGTTCAAGGTCTGGGGAATGGAGCCTAGTGGCATTTAGATTCCTCAGCCTGAAATGTAATAACAGGATATAGTTGATGAGTATCTGAGACCCAGGCAGATCGGAGCTGGAGGAAATACTCATCATTGCCACCTACATCTGCGCTATTCATACAGGTGAGTGTTGTAACCACAGAGGACCTGCAAGTCCACTGACTTTGAAGTTTGAGTGGATGAACTAGTCAGGTCCAGCTTTGTTGCAATCAAATCAAACAGAAATGGTTTGAATACAAAGAGAGGGAAGAAGGGAGGGAGAAGGAAGAAGTTCAGTAGGAGGGGAGGGGAAGGAAGATTTATTATGTTAATAAAGACCAAGAAATGTTTTGTAATTTATTTCTGACTCACTCCTCACTCCTGGAAGAGAATGTCCCTCCTGAATCCCTTGCCCAGGACTAGATGTTAGTCACTGCCAAGTTTTGAGTCTGGGGTTCTTCAGACTATATGCAGTTAAAGCTGCAGGGGTGGGTGCTAGCCCATTAAAGAGGAATTTGTCTTAACAGCAGAGGCTCAGAATACTGTTTCCACTTTGTCAGTGTCTTCCAAGTCTTGTCTAAGGAATTCTTCCAAAGGTATGCGTTTACTGTGATAATCCAGGCTGGGAAAAACCCTTGTCTAAATGATAAAGTTGAACAGAATACTTTTCAAACAAGAAGATTATTCATCTGAGTAAACTAAATTCTCTGGGGGGAACAGTTCCTTGGACGATCTAATTCCCTAGTTATTTGATTCAGTGCAGCGAACTGCTCCTTGCAGGAAAAGGTCACTTTCATTTTGGAAGTTCTATAGAAGGTGTAAAAGAGGGCAGGGAGGGAGGAGAGAGAGAGAAACAGAGAGAGGGAGAAAATTACAAAACAAAACATGATTCACCTATTCTTTTTTTTTTTTAAGGTAGAGTTTATTAGAGGAGAGAAAGGTTAGAATTCATGTACTCCAGATGTGGTGTGCCGTGAGGCGCTAGGGCGCCCGATTCACCTATTCTTTTGGACTAACATGACTGACAAAATGATTAAGTGGTAGGTTTTTATTTTCATTCATTTTTATCTATGTTTTATAAAGTGTGTGTGATGTGTGCATGTTTGCATGTGTATGGGCACATGTGTGGTGTGTGCATGTTTGCATGTGTTTGGACACATGTGTGGTGTTTGTTAAGATGGTCTTCTACCTGGTCAAACTGAGCATGTCAGTCTTTCAGACATATATTACTGCCAATCCTGGTCTATAACCTCTATTTGGGCAACTGAACTTTGAATCATATAAAATTCCATGGAACTGGGTTGGAGAAATGGCTCAAGGGTTAAGACTCTGCCTCACGAGCAGAAGGTCCTGGGTTCATATACCAGGTCCCACATAAAAATGCTAGGCAGAAACAGTGGCAGCCTGTACTTCCAACTTGGGAAATCCCAGAAGCAAAAGGAGGTAGAAGCAATCCAAGATGATTCCTGAAGTCACCCTTGTTCCTCCAAGGGACATACAATGTGCTCTGATACCAAATAGACACACAGGCAAGCACAAATAATAAAAATAAAATAAATAAAAAAGGTTTCACTTACAATTTAAAAAAATTCCATGGAATTTTGATTATGTGAAGTAGACCAGAGAATTATCTTTCTTTACCAGTCTTGTCACAGATTTGACATCTGTCACCATAATGGACTTATCTGAGCCAAAGAGAGCATATTCAAGGGGGCAACACCTCAAGCCAGTGTTGTGTTGCAGCTCCCTGCTGAGGCAAAGTGCCCGAAGTCAGGAAGGGAGAGATGCTCACAGTCTATGGATCTCTGTCCATAGACAGTTGGCTCCTTTTCTTCAATGCCCGGGGTGAGGCAGACCCGCATGTCAATGAGCGCATGAGAAGAGCATGTACCACTTCATGGTAAGAGGGAGGCAGAGACAGACAGAAACAGGACCGAAAACACAAACCACCATCGCCCAGTGACCCACTTCCTCAACCGAGCCTATCATGCTTCGTATGTGAGTTGTCGCCCACGCTCCTGTGCTCGAATCCTTAGCTGATGCTAATGTTTGCAAAGGTTGCTGTGACACCTTTAGGATACGGAGCCTTGCTGGAGGAAGCACGTCTCAGGGGACAGGTCTTGAGGCTTAGTGGCCAGTCAGGCCTTCAGCTATGTGATTCCTGCCATAATGGATTATATAATCCTTTTGGAATGGTAAGCCAAATACTTTATTTGTGTGTGTGTGTGTGTGTGTGTGTGTGTGTGTGTGTGTGTGTTCCTATATGTTCCTGTGAAGGACCAAGGGTGACTCCGGGAATCATCTTGGATTGCTACCTCCTTCTTGCTTTGCTCTGGGATTTCTCAGGTTCTGTCCCAGGGCTGGAAGTGCAGTCGCTGCTGTTTTCTGCCTGGGATCTGGGATCCGAACTCAGGACCTTCTGTTTGCTAGATAGAGTCTTAACCCCTGAGCCATCTCTCCAGCCGTGGAATGGTAAGCCAAATAAACAACCCTTCATCCATGAAGCTGGTTTGGTCAGAGTATTGTCTCACAGCATCAAAAGAAAAATAACTGCAACAGAACCACACCTCTGAGAAGCCCACCCAACTACAAATCCATTACTAGTCCACTGAAGAATTCTGGTGATCCAGAAGCTTCTCAATAGCACCCCCTGCTGGGGACAAAGCCTTTTACACACGATGCTTTGACGGACAGTTGATAAGACGAATAAACGAGAAGCCCTCCTTAGTCATGATGATTTGAATTCAGCTCTGCAGCCAAGTAAAAGTCTAAATACATCCTGGTCAGAAGTAGAAAAGGAATGGGGGAAGTGTTTGTGAGGATCTACCCCCCGGCTGAGAACAGGAGCAGGAATGACTCAGTATCAGAAAGCACACCCCAGCGTGACCTCCGGCTTCCCCGTGGGTGCATAGGGGGACGCCCCTTCCATAACATTTCCCTGCCTACACACCCTAATGCCTCCCCTAGACTCAAGGGCTGGAGAGCACTGTGAGGACACAGGTAAGTAATTAGGGCAGAATCTGGTACCTATGACTGGAAGGCTCTTTGAGGGAGGCCAGAATCCCAGGGGAGGGTCCAGTGACCCCCCCCCCCACCTCCTCTGCCTCTGAGGGAACATCAATGGACAACAGCTACAGTCTCCATGGTCTCACACAAAGATGGCAGCCGGTCGTTCAGAGTAGAGCACCACACAACAAATGGCGGCCCAGCTGCCACTATGACATGAAAACACTGTTGACAGAGCTTGGTCCAAAGAGTGACCAAGGACTGAAGGGAAGCCTCTGGCTGAGGAGAGGTTATAATACATGGTGGGATGTGCTCAGGAGTGGCAGTGTCATTGGCCTCTGACAGAGGGAGAATGGGAGATGCCTCTCTAGTCTAGCACAAGAAGAAGGGTGGGCACAGAAGGGTACCACACGGGGGAACCTAGAGAATGAGAAAAATTTCTAAATGGAAGTGTCCATGCATTACACATATCACAATGCACGTGACACATTCTTCTTATCCTTGCAAACTAAGTAGGAAGTGCAGCCATCCTCACTTTTAGGAGAGGAGAAAGGGGAGGGGCCCAGGAAACTAACAGACTACAGTTGGAAGAGCTTCCTGAAGGAGGGGGTTTGCCGGGGGCACATGTGGCTGTGCTATAATCCTTCATGCGGCCTTCAGTCTTCTGCAAAGGGCTCCTGTGGCTAGTCATCCTGTGCCTTCTGTGTCACGGCCCCTTCTTTCTGTGAATGCAGTGAGCCCATGACAGTCCCCGGAGCTGAACTCCTTAATAGTTTGAAGGCAATATTTAATATGCTTGAGTCTAACTTTTTTTAAGTTCTTTTTTCTAGTTTTTTTTATTTCTTCCACTCATACAAAGTTGATAACTACCCCATTCCCCTTCCTCCCTTCACCCCTCCCTGGATCCCCCTTGTTCCCTTCCTCCCTCCCCTCCCTTTCTCCCAGTCCTCCCTCCCCCTTTCCTGAAACATCCTTTAGTGTGTCAAAACTTCCCTCTAGGTCCTCCTCTCTGATGAGATATAAGGATCCAGTAACATTGCCTAGAGCTCTTTCTTGTATTCCCCTTTAGTATAGGAACACTCACTATTGTGGCTGTTAATCCCTTGCCTCTAAGGATCCTAGTGCCTGTGATCCATGCTAGACTTTGGGGGGGTCAATGATATGTTGGTCATTGCACAGGTCATGCAAAGTTCTATTATGATTACTTCGGCCCTAACTTGTGTGGAGTAATAATATGTTAGAGTCTAACTTTTTATGCTCCCCCATTGTGTGTATGTACACACCTGTCTGTATTCGTATGTGTGCAGGTACAGATGTGAGTGTGCATGTGTATTCATACCTTATGTGGGGGTGTATGCATATATATGTATGTGCGTATGTGTGTACATACATGGATGTGTGCGTAGGTGTGGGTGTGTGCATACGTGTGTGCAATGTGTATTCATGCATACGTGTGTGCATGTGTGTGTGTTCAGAAGACAACCTCAGGTTCATTCCTCAGGGGCTACTCACCTCATGATTTCAAAATGGGGTCTCTCATTGGCCAAGATCTGGACAATTACAAGGACTGGAAAGTCAACCAGCCCAGGGACCTGTACCGCAGACCCAACATGGGATCGCAGGCATGAACCACCACACACAGATCTTTTGACAGGGTTCTGGGAATCACATGTAGGCTCCGTGTGGTCTAGGCAAGATCTTACCGATTGAGCCACCTCCCCAGGCTCCATCTCCCTGTATTAGACCTTCAGAATAATTCCTTAAAGCTGTTTCATGGAGCCCTGATGATTTCCTGCAAGACCATCAGGGTGTGGCAGGGACCCGCCTGAGAAAGTAGGCAACCCTACCTTACACTTCCTTGCTTTCTTCTGCCCTTTGCCCTGCCATAACTCATGGCTAAAGACTGGTGGCTAAGAGGGCAAAGGGCACTTTTGAGCTGGGATCTTCCCAGTGTACACCGGATTAGAGCGTGTCCCTCTGGGAAACACACCTGATGAATTGTTTTGGAGGAACAGATTAGCAGCTGTTCCTTCAGATAATAAGTAACAAATCCAAAGAAGGTTGAGGTGTTTTCCTTTTTTTTTTAATAGACAATGCAGCACAGCTTCTCAAGTTAGAAGACCACCCTGTGATCTTGAACTCCTGAACAAATATAGAGAAAATGGTATTCACCTTTTAGGTAAGAACATGTTTTTTTAAAAGCCCACACTACAAATCGGGGCATAGTATCGAGAAACCAGGGCGTAGAAAGTGCTTAGTCAATAGTGTGAGGTAGTGACAAAAGTAGGTCCCTGATAGAATGCACGTCTAGCACGCACAACGCCCAGCATTGACAACTAGAATGCACCTTTGTTTACAAATGCTTAGCACCATACCCAGCAGTAGAGGTCGCCCTCACCTCAAATGCTAAATTGCCTTCTTAAAGCTAATATAAGGGCTGGTCTCCATGTGCATTAGCGAGAAAGGCAAGAGAGGAGAGAATTTGATAGGTTACCTCACAGATCATCAGCACAATGCAAGTGCAGCCTCCAAATTGCTGCAGGGAATTAAGACGAAAACCACACACACACACACACACATATGCGAAACATATACAGGTTATAAACATGGCCCAGAGGCTAGACAGATGGCTCAGGGATGATAAAGAAGGGCAAAAATAGTGGTGGCCTACACATCTGGCCCTACCTAGAGGGTGGAGCCTGGGAAACCCCAGAGCAAAGCAAAAAGGGAGAAGCAATCCAGAATGATTCCCAGCCACCCTGGGGTCCACAGGCATACGGTGTTCTGATACACATTCGTACTCACAAGCGAATTAAATAAAATACAGTATGGCAGAGCCTAGGGTGACGTTCCTGCCTGTAATCCCAGCACTTGGGAGGCTGAGGCAGGATTAGTGAGGGCAGTCTGGTGGAGTGAGAGCCCGTCTCAAAGCAAGACAAAAATGTCCAGTTGTGGCAGGGGATACTACAAGGCCCACGCTTGGAAAGATGGGCAAGAGTATAAATTCAAGGCCAGTCTAATCTAGTTAGCCAGATCCTGGCCAAAGAAAATTTAGGGCTGGAACGTAGCTCAGCTGTAGAGTCTTTGGACGTACAAGACCCTGGGTCTGATTTGTAACAGCCAAGAAAGAAAAAACAGAAAGCCACAGTATGGCACATATTTCTTATTTGGAACATTTTTCCCTTCACAGGTTTTCCCAAAATAGAAAAAGTTACTAAGAAAGGCTTTCAGAGTTGTAACAATCCCTTCAAATACGAACATTAAGAATTGTAGTTGCTTGAACAATCGAGAACCTTGGGATCACATGCTCCTAAAAATACAGCTTTGCCCCTTGTACCTGTGTGGAGACAGAACATCAGCTTCGGCATCAGCCAGCTCACCAGATCACTAAATGCCCAGCAGGTGAGCCGGCAAATGCCTGCTGGACCCGAAGCATTGAAAGAACTTCATTGGAAAACTCAGCTGAATGATTTGCTATGCTCTACCTTGCAAGAATAAAAGGGACAAGTCTTTAAAATAGGAAACCAGATAATCAGACAAAAATCACATTTATTTCCATTGCTCAAAGTGCAAATACAGCAAGTCAATTCACAAAGGTTTGAGATACAACTTTACTGAAAACCTGATATACAAAAGGGGCAAATAGCAGAAATAACGATCCTCAATTAAAAACAAACAAAAATTCGAGTAATTTGAAAAACCTTAAACCAGAATATTTCACTATGTCAAAACACCTAAATCTATAGATGTCAACCGTGGGCCACACTCTGTAGGCCTTCAGGGGGAGTCACTCGAGCCCATAGGCTCCGGACATTGGTGAGACTTGGTGCTCCTTATTCCGGACTCAACAGCTTCAGTCACTCACTGTGCCCGCTGACATGGTTCAACTCATGATATTTTCATCTTAGGCAAACTTTAAAAAAGTCTACAGTCAAATGTAAGGCCAACATCATTACTGAGCATGTTTTGAAATGACCAGTGGGAATCTGTCTAAAAGGCTGAAAAGACCAATGTGATCTTCAGGCCTCTGGTAGCCCTGGGGAGAGTTGGACTCGAACACTTCTTCCATGACTTAAATCCTTTGGGTGGCATTAACATTATGGCCTTTAATACCACCGCATGAAAACCAGTATTTAAATATATCTCTCTTTCTTCCTACATATACAGAACTCGAATGTGGAGTAGAACAGTTCCCATCAAGGAGATAATTAATTAAGGGCTGTTAATGTTCTTTTTATCATGAAGCAGCCGAGACATGCCTATTTTTGCTCCCAGAAGCAATGTTAGCTACTAGTCTCAATTCGGGAACAGCAAATTCACTCGGCCTTCTTCCCCAGCTTCTTCATCTTCTCGTTGTAGGCGTTAAACTGGGCGTCTGTCCCAAAGATCCTGTCCCACCAAGTGAAGGTGGATGCGTAATTCCCAATGAAGTTCATGTGGTGGAAATCATGGTGCCGAGAGCCAGCGTAGAAGGGATGAAGTTCAAAGGGTTGAGGGGAATGTAGTAACCACTGAAATGCAAATGACACAGGGGATTAGCAAAACACACCTCAAAATGGACATTTTCAGAGCAGTTACATTCTCCTCAGTCAGCTCAAAGAACACTTCTCTTGCTAGTTGGTGACATTTCTGTTCACTAAGGACAGACATGGACATGGTGGCACACGCTTATGACCCCAGCGCCTGGGAGGCGGAGACAGGACTGAGGCAGCGCGCACACGCACGCATGCACACACACACACACACACACACCAAAAATACAGGAAAGGGTTTCTGCTAGGAAATTAAAAACAAAATGAAAAGATCTATGAAAGTTGTCCATCAGAAATGAAAGAAAGGGGTTAGAGAAGTCAATCCTTAGATGCAGATTCTCCAGAACTGTTTTCTTTTCTGCTTTAAAGGAACTTTCCATGACAATCTAAGTATAAAGTCTGCTAATGGGTTTTAGGAAAAATGACCTTCATAAAGCATTTTAAAAAGTCTAGGCTCAAGAATTACTAGGTAGTAACTGTTTTTACTTTTTAAGGCATTGACATTTGGAATCAAATGTGCCACAGTTAATTAAATGCCATCTTGGTTTGTTTGGCCTTTTGTTTTTTTTTTTACAGTGGGCAGATCATAAATGATTTAATAAGAATCTAGGTATCATTTTGGGTCTCCTCTTTAACCTCACTGTCTGATACTGACGATCAAATATGATTCAGAATTGATATTCGACATTCCTCAAGTAGTTCTAAGTCCTGGGTCAAAATGCAGCGAGATAGTGATTTTAAAACAATGAAAAACTAGGATAATCAACATTTGAAAATATTCAGTGCAAATAATTTGACACGAATTGTATTTGAATCAGAAGAAGTTGAAACATGTCCACACTCCACTCGGGACCTTCGCTGGGGAAGCATTTTTGTCAGCTGCTCAGATGACAAGACAGGCCTCCCCACGGGGGAAGGTGCACATCTCCACATGCCTCACACAATAGCTGACTGCAGAAGGACATACAACAGCTAGCCTTGAACATTACTTTATTTGCTCAAGTAATACACTTTAAAAATGGCAACAGATCAGGGTATAAAATAAAACCCTCTACTAAGTTCAATCTTTGCCCAATTATTATAACCATTATTTTCTTTAAAAATAACATAAAAAAGATACAGGAAACTATTAGTTTCCTCAAAAATACGCATGATCTTATGATCATGAAAATAAAGACATTTAACTGTGGGAAAGTAGATGGCTCTGTCAAGGGTCAAGGAGTCTCTTGAGACTTATAGAAAAACCCTAAGATTGTGGGAAGTAACCGCAAAGGAACCTCCTATGCCAGTAATATGTCAAGAAAGTCTTTCAAAGAAAGGAACAAGAATGAGCAGGAGCATAGAGTCAGGAAAATGGGGGGAAAAAGGGAGGAAAAAAAAACCCTAAAAACTAGCTGATCCACTTAGAATCCAGTGACAAAATTATACCAGAAGTAACAGGAATGTGATGCTTCCTTCTCAAAGGCCCCCAACATTATAGGTTTTTGCTATTACTCTTGGTTGCTCTCCAAAAAAACTGTAAGACCCTATTTACTGAGGATTCCACACACATGGATCACAGAACATGGGAAAAATACATCAACTAGAACCGGGGACTTCCTTCTTGCTGGATAGCTTACACAGTACCAAGGAGTACTGTAGAAGCTACTGGGGGAGAGAAATAATCAGAGGCCTCAACAACTCATGAGATCTGAAAGTTGTAGTAACAATCACCATGGCAACAATCACCAGTATATTAGTGGCATGAGTATCAAGGAGACAACCAACAGCTCTCTGCCTGAACTCAAGACCAATTTATCAGAATGGAACACATTGCTATTACTATTGACTAGAACAAGAACCTAAAAAAAAGGAAGGAAACTGCTCAATAGGAAACAACAGCCAATGAACCTATAGATAGGAAGACAGTACACCAAACTGTCTATAAATAGCTGTTATACCCACAGATTGAAAGAACACTTAACAATCAGCCTATGAGTCTTAATTTACAACAGAGATAGAGGTTCTCAACACCCTGACCAGATGCATCCTAAGGCAGGAGAAGAGCAGTGAACTGGACAACAGCCAGCCATAATGCAGAGTACTGTCAACCCAGCAAGGCTCACCCAGGATCAGACCAAACTAATCTCTCCCCATCCTAAGGCTTTGGAAACCTCTCGAAAGAGGGGGCACTAAGATTGTTAAAAACCTAAAGATGGGAAGGTTCAGCACTGGACAAGACATTCCATTCAAGGCAGACTGCTACATCCAGGAACTCACTACTGTGAGACTTGTACTTACCAGACCTGCATAATGACTGACACACCAACATGCCCCCATAGCTATAAGGAACTGAAGAGAGATAAGAACACACAATGGAAAACCTGAGGACAGAGCTGGATGAGTGAAGGGAAATGCCCCATCAGTGGGATGGCCCGAAGAGAGGCAATTTGATATACCCACAGAGGCCTGAATCCCCCACAGGAGTAGACAAACCAGAGGGAACCTTGAGGTCCATAGAAGCAGACAGGCAGACGGATGGGAAGGAGTGGGATGTATTAATGAAGGAAAGGAAAGGAAGTGGAAGGGAGGGGAGATGAGGGAAGCAGGGATAAGTACTCAATATGCTTGTAAAACTAAAAAAAAAAATTTTTTTTAAAAAGAAGTCTCTCAGCTGCTTCTCATTTCTGGGAAATGTGCATCACTCAATCTATCATCACTCAATCTATCATCTAGCTATCTATTTGTACCCATTATGATTATCTACCATTTGATATCTTTCAAAACTACCTAGCACTTGTCTATCAACTATTATCTACATATCTACCATCTTTACCTACTTACCTATCTATATTTATTTATGTATCTAAGAATAGAGAAAGAAATATAAAATAATAACAAAGCTTATCCTTGGAATGTGAAATGGGTAATTTTTTTCACTTACTTTGTTATATTTCTGTATTTTCTATGTTTCTTCAATGGGCATGTATTGTCTTTACATATAAAGAAAATAGAGACATTCTTGATGGTTCTACCTGAACAGAAGCCATCCATGACTCACCTGTGGACATCAATGGTCTCCAGCAAACGGATGGTCACCCACGCCCAAAGCAGGACTACATGGTCACATAATAGCACGATTCCAATGAAAAATCCGGTCCCGAGAATTATGGTCTCTAAAGGATGTGCATATTCAGCTTCCATGCCAAATGGAGCCTAAATAACAGGTGATGGTTAATTTTATTTCTCAACTAGCTAGACCACCACGCCCGACTGCATGGAGAAATAGCAGTTCAGACAGACGCAATGATGTAATATTTTACTCACTAGGTTTCACACCATCAGTTAAAGGCTTTAAGAGCAAAGGCTTCCTGAAGAAGGAATTCACAAAATGCAACACAGAACTTGGACCCGAGACTATAACATTATTTTAAATTTTTAAGCTGATTTTCTGAGTCAGGATCTATGAAATCCAAACTGGTTCCCAAGTATTGGGATGACAGGTGTGTGTCATAATTGGCTGGTGATGCCAATTCTGTGCTCAATTTCTAGCTTGTAGCCTGCTCCCAGACTTCAGGCGTGCAAGCCCCATGGACCAACTCCTTCAAATAGACTCTCTGTTTGCACATACTATTACATTAATTCTCCTCTGGAAAGTCCTAAGGCATTTATTCAATTTATGTATAGTTTCATAGCCTTTATTTCTTTTTATTTACTTGAGAAAGCGAGAACATGAGAGAGCAAGAGAGAAAGCAACTAGTATTCTAAAGTACTAAATGGAAGAATTCTAGAAATAATAGGTTTCCAAATGTGCAGCATTCTAAACAATGGAATGAGATCAGCCCTCACCCATTCCAAAAGACACAGCCTTCTGATTGCACACAGGACGACAGCCTGAACTCTTTCTTCCTCACAGCACATTCCTTTAAAGTTGCAGTTTCCCACAACAGCCTTAGGACTGGTTCTTTGTGTACATGCGTCTTTCAAGACCACACCAAGAGAACCGGAGGTGCCGTGAGGACCCCAGCACACCTCTTTCTTTCAGGATCACACCAAGAGAACAGGAGGTGAGGGGAACCCGACCAAACAGGGCAGGCCGTGCGCACCTGGAACTCGTGGTGCACCTTGTGGATGTACTTGTAGATCCTCCGGTGGTGCAGCAGCCGGTGCAGGAAGTAGTGCCACGTGTCCTCGATGACGGCGCAGCCCAGGCACCGGGTCAAAATCATGTACCTGGGAGGGAGCATGGCAGTGAGTGGCAGCAACACCAAAAACCACCCGGGGAGCAGCCCAACCTAGGGCTGCACACACGGAACACAGGTTCTATGACAACTTGAAGGCGGCCAGCACTGGTGTACCGAAGACCCACAGTGTAAAATCAAAGTTAGGAAACAAAAATCTAAAGCCTCCAGGAAAATACTGATGAGCTCAGTAATAAGCCGCTAACTTTCCTGCCACAGAAGGACCTAACTTAAAAGAAATGACAAAAAGCAACTATATTTAAGTCTATGTCCTCAGAGACCTTCAGGTGTCCAAACCCCTTATTTAAAATGATATATTTGTACAAGGGCCACACAATCCTCCCAAACAATTATTTCCAGATTGCTTACAACACCTCGCACAATATATGTGCTATGTAAATAACTCTACTGCATTGTTCAGTGAATAATGGCAAGAAAAAACTATGTTTAGTTTGGTTTTTTTTTGATGCATCCCAGATTACTCACAAGAGTTCGTTAAAAATGACCTTGAACTTCTGAGCCCTGTCTCTACCTATATGCTTTTCCCCCAAAGTGTAGCTGGTTAAATACAGGAATATAAAACCCATACATATACCAGTCTGCAGGTGTGACTGCTTCTCTATTGGTACACATGTATTCAATTAAACCAGGACATAGTAAATTCCAAAACATTTACCAAATAAAAAAGAAGGATAAACGCTACTTAATTAGCTAGTAAGCCATGGATGAGTGCAAAAATTAAGCATAAAACCTCTTGCTGACATACCATCTTGGCATTCTTTCCCACTCGTAGGGAATGCTGAAAAACTCTGTAAAATAATAGGTCCCACAAATCATTGGTAGTTGGATAAAAAAGTGATTGAAGAGAAGACCTTTCAAACATTTCCACTGGCCTTCATATGTTTCTTGTTTGTCCTATGGAGAAAAACACAATATTTAATGAGTTACCAGTACATTAGCTTGATAACTAGATATAAATTCCTAGATTTTTCTCTAGTGTGCACAACAGTCCTTAATGCCATGTTATGCTAATTTTATATTATAGTAGCAAAGGTTATTGACAACAACTATAACCACGTTAGATAGGTAAAGAAACAGAAGACAAATCCAGCTACAGTGGTCCAACACTAACCCAAGAGGAAGACACACAGGATGAAGCCTATTCACCTGCTGCTTACAGACTGTTTGCTTCTCTTACTGGAAGTCTCCGGAGAAATTATGTTATGCTATGATCATAGTCCAGTTCCCCCATCTGGACTAAGCTTTGTAAGCCCTGCAGCTGAACAAAGGAAAACAAGGCTTCCTAGTACCCAGCAGCATTCGTCCCAAGAATAAGCACACTGCACACACAATGCCAGAAACAAAGGTTCCTAAGTTCTTACCCCCACCATGTGGAATCCAGGGACTAAACTCTGTTCACCAGGTTTGTGCGCAGCTGTCGTCCCAATGGCCCAATTTAGGTCTCTTGATTCAGTTATTTTTGAAATTCTTTCTGGGGTTCCTTTCTGAGCAATGTATGTACACAATCCCTTGGGAACACAGGAAGCGTCAAAGGAACCCAAAGTTTGAGGTCTGCCCGAGCTATGGAGGGAGACCTTGTCTAATGGAAAAACAATCTTCCCCATAAGAATTAAGCCTTAATCTTAAAATGAGCCCACAGACCTGGGCTGGAATGCTGGACCACCTAGCTACCTAGTTCCAGGACGCTCACAATGCAGCTTCAACACAAAATGAAGGGTCCACACGAAGCAGCCTGTGGTTGCCACCACCGCAACTCCCCAGCACAAGGACAAAGTAACCTGAAGGTTCAGGTCACCTGGTGCTGTGCCTCTAGATTCCTCGAGAACCCAATACTTGTGTGGTTAAGAAAATAATTTACAGTTTAGGGATGGGAAATGCAACTGAATGGCAACGGGCCTGCCTAGCATATACAAGGCCCTGGGATGGCCTCAACACCACAGAAAATAAATCAAAGAATCAGTGCAATCAACCATGCCTAATATTAAAGACCATATGCAAAGTTGTTTTCATGCAAGCTGGTTTAAAAGGTAATGTATTTAGTCCTACTACATGTTTTACTTAGATATGTACAACTTGTACTCCAATACTGAGTACCTTCATTAGGGCCATGGACATCAAAGCTGTCTCTGTTACACTGAGAGAGTTATTTGGGGATTAAAATGTTTATTAAAGTCATTTACTTGTTTAGCGCGTGCACTGAATGCAAGCACACACGTGCCACAGCTCACGTGAGGTGGTCGGAGAACTACTTCGGGGAGTCTGGTCTCTCCTCCCAGCAGTGAGGCAGGGTGTGTTTCTGCTGACTCTCCCATCTCTAACCCATCTTGCCACAGACATAGTGGGATTACAGGCACTAGCTACATACTGTGGAACTACAACTCTAGCTTATACTGCCTTTTTAACTTGCATTTTGTAAAAATGTGTAACGAATGGCATCACTAATTTTAGTATGAAAAAGCTCAAAGCCTGGGCTTTAACAACTGTGAAACTTAAAGTCTGGGAGCCCCACAACCCAACTGTTTACTCAGTAGACAACCAACTGTGATCAACTAGGTGGCTGCTGGCTTTTTGGAAGGTGGGGGACAAAACTGTCCCAGTGACTCAGAATGGGCAGCTTCCACCCTGCGCTGTCCTCGATGCAGCCATCATAAAGAACTCCCAGAAGGTGTCCCCCTCAGGCTGATAGACCTTTGGGCCTCGTCCCTTTTCCCTCCCTCTACTTTCACTGTCTGGTGTAGATGCCACAAGTACCTGTATTCACCCCAGAGAACCATGTCAGTGCTTGTTGAGGTGACTCAGGGAAGAGGCTGCGAAACGACTGATGAGACAATGCCAGCACTCCAGATGGGCACGAGGCCTGCCTCCTACCTGGGACTTCAGTTCAACAAGAATGAACACTGGTGTGCCAGGTGCTGGCAAGTTCCCTCTCTTTTCACTATCCAAATGCCGCCTGAAAAGCACAGTGGGCACAGCTTGCACAATTGGCAAGTTGATTCTGTTCCCCTTGTTGGACACTAAGCTGGAACACTGCAGATGTCACGACACCCGCAAGTGTACACAGAGGGCCCAAGGAACGTTTTAATGCAGCAGAATCGACATCCAGAAACGACAACTCATCACCTGAGACAACAGGCCACTGCTTAAGGAACACCACACGTGCAGGGGGACAGAGGGTCCAAAGCTCCAATCCAGGCCTTGGAATATCAACCTTCACTTGGCCATGCAAGAGAGCACCCACAATTCTCCACCACTTTCTCTTCCAGACAGTTTATTATTTTTCGGGTGAGAGTACAAGTATGCTGAGACTACATTGGAATCCTCAGCATGCTCAAATTCATAGTCTCCAACTAAGCTACACCTGCCAGCTAGTTTAAAAGTTAATTTAGAAACCCAAGACAAATGAGTATTATTTCTTCATAGAGTCTGATTTAACAAATAACTCTTGAAATATTATCCATCACGACCTAAGATTATGTTGTCCAATATGGACATATGGCATGAATGTTTTCAATTAAGATGGCTAAAATTAGCATAAAATACACATCCAATTCAGATATATATGAAAATAAAAATGTAAAAAAAAAAACTTTAATAAGCATTGTTTACTTCCTGTTACTTGATGATGTAACAGTTTAAATTTATGGGGCTAAACATTTAATTAACTTCCCCATTTCCTTTTCAGTTCTTAAATATGTTCTACTAGCAAATTTTTACTTACATAGTTTCATCACATTTGGACAGGATTGACTTGAAGTCTCTCCAAACACAGCTATGTTGATTTGTTTCTACGGTGCTCAACAATGGCAATTACCAACTTTGGTTCAAGTCTCTTATACTCACCTTTTGAATTTTGTACTTTTTCATGTAAGGTATAAACTGAAATAAAAATCCAGGTAAAGAGAACAAGAAATAGATGGCTTCATGAACTATGAGGGACCCCCACGTGGCGATCTGGAACTTGGTGTAATTATCCAGCATGTAGATCCAGGCATTTTTAAAGGGCTCCTGCAGGGGGTTCTGGGGTAACAGGGAGTCCATGTACTCCACAGCCAGTGAGGCCGAGCTGAAGATACCAACGCTTTCATTGGCCGCCATGGTCTAGGTCGCTGTGCGTCGTCTTGTGACTGTAAGAACAAGCGAACAGATAAGCAAACCAGGACATTCCGAAACATATCTAACAAACAAACAAACAAACAAAAAACCCACCTGCTAACAGTTAAAAAGGCAACAAAACTAAATAAACCAGCACAGGTTCTTTGGGTTGTGACCATGATTCTGAGACTGGAATGTGTCACTGCCTCAATACACCATTTCTCTGGTCCTGAGATTCTGATTTTTGACAAGATATCTTCTCTGTACCCTCGCAGATACATGTACAAAGGGTGCACACAGCACATGCTCAGGACACTTGGGAATGGTTCATGCATGGCAGTGTGTGAAAGCAACACTGGAAAGGCAGTCATTGAAGGGTTAAGGAAAACCTTTCCACGTTACTCTGAACAGTTTAACTCTTTGAACGGGAATATGCTGTGCTTATAATGAACATTAGCTTCATGGGTCACCAGTCACAACACAAAGAACTTACTGCTAATGTCATTTTCTTGAAATGTCCCTGCTATTCTTAACTTATCAATCAATGATGGGACATTCAAAAAAATAAGTAACTTTAGGACAAGATATATAGCCCGGGTTGTTCAGTGCTTGCCTGGCATGGATTAAACTCAGGTCACTCCCAGCAACATGAAACTTGAGGGGGTCATCCTGGTGATGTACAAACCACATGTGGTAGTGCACCCCTGAAATCCCATCTCCTGAGAAGCAGAGTCAGGAAGATCATAAGTCCAAGGTTAGCCTTGGCTACACAATGAGTTCGAGGGCAACCTAGCCACGAGACCTGTCCTGACTCCACTTCCCTCCAAAAAGAGCATTCTGAAAGAAAGCCTCAGAATGTTCTATCATGATCTCTTATCCTAATTCCACACAAGGGACCAAGGAAGTTTGGTCCCCTTCAGGACTTTGAACCCAGTTTTCCTGTATCATGGGCCTTCTCCAAAGACTCACCTTACAGTACCACAGGACGCCAACCCACAAACACTGCCTTGTTCTCTCCTGTGTGTCACTGTGTAGTCTCTGTCCTTAAAGAACTGAGAACTGTCCTCTCCACCCCCCAAAAATGAAGGCTTCCTTTCTAGGGCCCACGCAGGGCGGCGAGCCTGGGCTGCAGGGAGATGGCCCCAAAGAAAAAAAAGAAAAAGACTCCTAAACCGTCCCTCCTCCCAGACTACCTGTTGGGCCCCTTTCTCAGAAAAAATTCCGTACCAAGGGTAGCAGATCCACTACCCACACTGTCCCTTAGCCCTGAGCTCCGCCTACACCAGGATGTCACCAATGATCTACAAAGTTGCAAGACAAGATAGTTGTTCCAATCCATTTCTGGAGGTCTGATCTGACAAGCACAAGCCACCACCGCCTACTAGCTGTGCACACTTGTGTAAGTTTAGAAATCTCTGAGCCACCAGGGCTGTCCTTGGCACAAGAACTGGCACACAGCACCGACAAGAAGCTAACGCTTATTGAACACCACTTGTATTCCAGGGTCTGTGTTGTAAATGTGCTTTCTGTCTTTGGACCTAATTCTTACCATGTGATCTTCAGGTTTAAAACAGTAAGCAACTTGCCCAAAACGACAAAGAGTAGCGGCACCCACCCTCACAGCCAGGTCACAATCCACGCCACAGGAGGGGATTCCTTGCCACAGCTTACCCAGGCTTCCTGAATGACAAGGTCCGACCTGAGCCGCTTTGCTTTCTATTTCTCTCACTGAGCTGAACTCACTCCCTGCTGCCCAACCCCAACATTCTCTGGGGCTTGTTTTACTTGACCAGTCAAGCTGGCCTTGAACTGGTTGTGTAACTGAGGATGCCTGGGACCACCTGGCCCTCCTCCCCCAAGGAATCACAGGTGTGTGTCACACCGAGTGGCAGATGTGACCCTTCTCCCCTAGAATTCCTCCTTGCTTCTTGGCACTTCGCTGGAGCCCCTCCAATGAAGATTTGTGTTTATGATGTTCAGTAGTCTGCCGTCCTCACCCCCTGACTTCCCGAATCCTAAGATCACACGAGGGAACCAAAGTAGCCAGATCCTCACAAAATGTGATGTGTCCAGGACAGGGGTGAACACAGGGAGGGTTTTTAGACAAAGGTGCTGTCCACACCAAGGCCTGGGACAGACGGGGAGGGACTCCATTACCAGAGAGCAAAGTGGGGTGGGACAACGATGCCCCAAAGTGGAAGCAGACTCAAGAGATGGAACCAGATAACAAAGAATGCAGGCCATCTGGCTTAGCATGCCCGATCCAAAGCAGAAGGAAAAACTAACCGCTGGACACAGCCGAGGTAATTCAAACTATTCAAACACAAGCCATCCACTGTCCCTCTCTTGTAACGTGAGCTCCCCAAAACTCCCAGAAAGGTCAAACTCGGCGCACCCTATAGGGGCGCGCTCCCCAAGGCTCCTTCAGCAGAGCGCCTAACTCGATGGGTGGGTGGGAGGGGATCGTGGTGCGCCCACCCACTGTGGACGGGAGGGGATCGTGGCGCGCCCACCCACTGTGGATGCTTGGGTGAGCACTCGGGAGAGGAGTCCGCACACACGGAACGGGCTGCCACCAGCGGACACCAGGAAAGAAAGTCAAGCAACCGCCCCCCCCCCGAGGCGGCGGAGACGAGGCTTAGTGACTGGTGGGCTCCGGGGCGCTTGAAAGCGATCTGTCCTCAGGCGCAGTTGTTTCGCGAAGATCTCGGAGACACACAAGGCCAGGACCACCTAAGGCAGAAGGGAACCCCCTGCACGCGGGCAGCCCCCCTCCAGATGAAGACTGGCCGGTCCGCGCCCCCCCGAGTCCGGGAGCACGCTCCGGCCTTCCTCCCTCCCCATGGGTGGTCCCGCGCCTCCTCTCCCCCTTCTCTGCGGACAGGCTCCTCCTCCCGAACTCCTATTCACCCCTCGGCACCCTCCCACAGCACCCGACCACGTCCATCCACCGCGCGCGGCCGCGCGGACACAAGTTTCAGGGCTCGGAAGAGTGTCAGCTCGCCAGTGCGGGGCAACCCACGCGCAGCCGTCCCGTCACCTGCGCCCGGAGCATGGGGGCTTCCACAGCACGCACCGCCGTGGCCCCCGAGCCCTCACCCGGCCCCGCCACGCAGCGACCCCACGCATCCCGCCGCGGCCCACGCCACTCACCCCGCGCCCGCCTCGCACCTGCGCTCCGTCCCCGCACGGACTCGGCGCGCAGCGGCCGGCGGCCTCGCTCTACTCTCTCCCGGGGAGGGCGGGGCCCACCGCGCGCGGCCCGCCCCTCCAGCCGGGATTGGTCCGCCAGGGCTCCCGCCCCGCCTTCCCGGCGCGGCGATTGGTCCGCACCACGGCCGGGCCGCGTGTGACTCGCGTCAACGGGTCCCCGGCGGAGCCAGCCATTGGCCGCGCGGATGGAGTGAGGATAGTGAGACCCCGGAGGCCAGCCAGTGGCCGGTGGCGCGGCGCGCCGGGAGGCGGGGCCCCGCGGAAGCGCGTGACGGTGTGAGGGGGCGGGGCCGCCGCGCCGCGCCACCCGGCGTCGCCATGGTAACCACGCACTCTGCGCTGGGGCAGCTGAGTTCACGCAGTAGCATCAGCTAGAGCTCGGGGGAAAAAACACCCCAAATGTTTTCAAAACTGGTCTGAGCTTGTGATCTTCTCCTCCTGTGATTCAGACTGGGTTTGGATCTTGGTTTTGCTCTGTGGATTTTTTTCTTTTTAATTTTTTAACTTTTATTTCTCTGTGTGTGTGTGTGTGTGTGTGTACATGTCAGAGGGCACTGTGTGTCCCCGTGGAGGCCAAGGGTGACTTAGGGAATCATCCTGGATTGCTTCCACTTCGTCTTTGCCTCGCTCTGGGATTTCCCGAGCTCTGCCCACCAGGGGCAGAAGTACAGGACCCCACCATCTCTGCCTGGTGTTTTTACGTGAGACCTAGGATCCGAACTCAGGACCTTCTGCTTACAGAGACACAGTCTCAACCCCTGAGCCATCTTTCCAGCTCCGCTCTGTGTTTTTGAAAGACAGGTCTCACATAACTCAGGCTGGCCTCAAACTTACTAAGCCCAGGATGACCCTGAACTTCTGATCTTCCTGCTCCCACATCCCAAGGTCTGACTTCATAAGTAGCTTTACTAAGTCTCTGGTTCAATGTGAATCATCCAGCTACCCAAGGGGGACAGCTGTCGATGTCCTTAGAGTGCAGAGAACAGGATGAAAAGTGTCTGTAACCTGGGGAGCAGATCCTGGGCCAGCACATGCTTAGCACTCCAGAGATCCCGGGTTCTATGGTTAGAAAGCCTGATCTCAGGCAGGTAAACTGACAGTCTTCACGTGTGGGCATCCCACTTGCCACTTGAGACAACAAGTGCCCAACGACAGGGCAGAGAGCGCCTTTGCCTAGGGCTCAGGTCACTCCACGCCTTCACAGTGCCTGCAGCCTGTCTAGATGCTGTGATAACACAAGAAGCTAAGGTTCTGCTTAGGCACCGTGATTTCCTCAATGAAAAGCTAAGCCAGGTGAGATGGTGCATCACTCAAGAGATAGAAACAAGGAGTGTGGAGAGATCAGAAGATCAAAGTGTTTGCAACACAGGTTGGACTGCCTGACTTAGATCCCTGGAAGCTGCAAGGTAGAAAGGATTGATTCTAGAAAGTTGTCCTCTGACCTTCACACTGGAACTTGTACACATACAAATGACCAAGCTGTGCTCACACACATACACATGCACAAACACATGTGTACATGCATACACTGTGTGCATGTAGACACATGCAAGCAGACACGCATAAAGTCTTGACTACATCTACACAGTGAGCTTAAGGCCAGCTTCTGTATGAGACCCTATCTCCTTTCCCAGATTTGGAGAGTTAGCTCAGGGGTTAAGTCTTTGCCTGAAAGCAAAAGAACCTGAGTTGGGATC
Source organism: Typhlomys cinereus (assembly GCA_023101885.1). Taxonomy (NCBI): domain Eukaryota; kingdom Metazoa; phylum Chordata; class Mammalia; order Rodentia; family Platacanthomyidae; genus Typhlomys; species Typhlomys cinereus. The sequence continues at coordinate 2,680,449 of JALPQD010000161.1, forward strand.
CCAGATCCCATGGAGCCTGGGAAACCCCACAGCAAAACAACAGCGAGATAGAGCAATCCAGGATGATTTCCAATGTTGTTGCCCTTGGTCCTCCACAAGCACACATAGTACCCTCCTTTATACACCCATGCCCACATACATTGTACATCACGCCTACACACAAGCAAAAAAAGGACCCATGAAAAACAACAAACAACCTTCTATAAAATGGAAGCACAAATACGCCATGCCACAGACAAAGGGTGGAAGTTTATTGATCATTACATGGTGACATGGGCTAACTCTGAAAGGGAGGGAAAGAAGCAATGTTAGAGGGAGATGTGAAGCTTTTATAGTCTTTGGGCTTGTGGGCTTGTGGGAGAGTAGTGAGCTATTATTGGCTCCTTTCTTAGACCCTGTTGCCATTAAGTACATAATTGATGATCATGTAAGTGTGGGCTTTGCAAGCGCCAGCTGGCCATTTAGGGGTATGGCAATGACCAGCAAGCATAACTTCTGCTCTGGATATGGGGACTGGAGGAAAGGGAATCTATCATTCCAGCCTTTTATTGATGATAAGGAGCAACACATTCCTTCATTACTGCTGGACACTGCTTATGGGAAAGGTTACCGGCTGGAGTGATAGAGCCCCGTCCCTGTAGAATTCAGAGCTTGATGGGCTTAACCTAGGAGAGACAAGAGTGACCAAGTTAAGAAAGCAGTGTCCACATACAAGACTAAAAACATACAAATGAGGATTTGATCAAGGAGTGGAGCTACTGTATCCAAGAGCGGAGAGAAGAGGCTGCTTTGAGCTTGTTAATTACCTGGATTAGCTTATCTAATAACATTCTGGTTGGTGGAAACCTAGAGGATCCTGTTTATGTGTTTCAAAGACTGTAACAGAATGTTAGGTCACATACAAGGGGTGGTATGGCAATTAGGGGCTAAAATGTGCCCAAGATATTCTGACTCTGAACTTGCAACATTCCAGGTCTTCCATCTCAATGAAGCTCCAAGTCAATCAGACGTACAAGTGCAGCAGTTTCTTCTCAGGAACTTACATTAAGATTCCCGTTGATCGAACATCACAGTTTTGTACATGTAGAGGCATGTAGAGTTGCATGTAGTTAGGAAGGCTCATTCCTGGGATCTGGTGTTGGGATAGGTTGTTGGCTAGAGAGCATTAAGAAAGAAACTCCTGGATTGGTTATATTTTGTTCTCTGTATCTGACATAACATTTACATGTGACCTGTATGGTCTGGCCTACCATCCTTCAGTAGTAAGGAACATTTCATTCAGGCCAGTTTGACATTAGTTATAATCAATAGCATCCTGTTAATACTTTTAAGCAATATTGTCTTGTCCCAATTAATTAGACTTGTCAAGAATTAGTATTTTATAAGCCTTGTAAGTATGATCAAATCTTTGCCTAATCAAGATACATTCTTAATGTGTGAAATGACATGCAAATGTATACAGTTGAAAAACACTTGAGTACTTAAGTGTTTCTTTAACCTTCTAAGTTCATTTTAGAACAAGCTTTACCTTTCTCACCAAAAAGCTTTTTTCTTATCAGTAATATATCTCATATTTCTTGATGGTACCCTTCTATTTTATTGTATTTAGGTACTTGGAAAACGTATCTTTTAAAAAGGAAGCATGTCATAGTTAGGCACAGGTGTCAACTTGATTGTTGAGGGTTTGAGCTCTGGGCACAGTTATAGAGAGTTGATGGTTGAGTTAAGCCCAGAGCAAACCTGAAGGAGATTGTCCAGCTAATGGGGAAGACACAGCCCATGGTGGGTGGGATTAGGCCCTGGATAAATCAGAGAGAGCTGGTTGAAAGAGTGGGCATCCTTCTGTATACTTGGCCAGACATGCTGGTCTGGCAAGTAAGGATTGTCCATCTCTCAGCCATTATGCAGTGATGGTGTGGCCAGTTCCCCCAGCCCTGGTGTTGGTGTGTGCTCTCCTGTCAAGCTGGACTATGAACTGTAACCGGACTGTCGTAAGAAAGTAAACTCCTTGTTCCCTTAAGCTGTGTAATGGTCATTTATCAGCAATAATGCAGGCGGACTGCAACAAAGCAGTACCAGTAAACTTCATCTTTAAAAAAAAATAGAGTTAGACTTAATTTGGCGATTCTAAATTAATGTGGTATCATGCAAATTATCTAAACACCCAATCACATGTAAACAATACATATCTATACATAATCATTTATAAATGTATGTTTAATTTCAAAGATTTTGAAGTTCATATCCAACCTTACCATTTGTCATTTAGGTTAGATGTTAATTTTTCTATTTACTCTAACATTAAGCAAATCTTTAAAATTTATACCTTTAAAATGCATGACCTTGAATATAAATATAGTAGAAAACTGTTGACTTAGGACATAGAGCATAATATAGCTAAAGCAAAGGAGGGCAAGCTGTTTGTGCCTGCTCAGAATTTAAAGTGGCATTTTTTTTAGTTTGAGTTGGTATAGATAAAAACTTTAATTTTTTGATTTTCTGAAAATCAGAAAGGCAGAGGTTTAACCCCTGAGCCACCTCTCCAGCCCCCTTAGATATCTTTTGAGCCAAATGTACAGATGAGTTAGAACACAAGTAAATGTTCCTTTGACTTGCTTGCAGAACACTTAAGTATCCAATGAACAATAGCACATAGTTACGGGAGAAATTTTCAAGTTTTTCTTTAGTTGTATTATGTAAAATACCACAAAAATAAGAGAATAAGCTTATTACATGACAGTAGAGAAATTTAGAAATCGTTATGTCTGAATTAGGCTAGCATGGCTGTCATCAGTGACTGAAGCACACATGGAACACATGTATTTAAGGAAGCAGAATAGAGCAAAGAATTGGGAACATGCGGAAAAATCTTCAAAGGAGTTACAGAAATGACACCAGAAAACTGGCAGGAGGGCATTGGACCCTTGGCAGCAAGGCAGAAGGCAGAAAGAGTCATCAGGGCCTTGTCAAGAACAATGGCATCTTTATCTGCAAGCCTCATTAAAATCAGGACCAAGCAATATAACATACATGGTTGCTTTTGCTTTGTAGAAATCTTTTGTGGAAGAGAACTTAAAATTTACTGGCAATAGTTTCAATACACTTGAGATTTTTAATTACATTAGAGTGTTTAAGTCCAGATACACTTCGGCCTTTGAATGTTATCAAAATTATTTATTTTTAATTGTGCATATGTGTATTTTAACTTAACGTGCCAAAAAAAAAAAAAAAAAAAAAGCCTAAAACAAGAATGGGCATGCAATGGAAATGAAGAAGAAAAGAAATTAAAGTGGCCCCAAACTGATTATCTTGAAATACAAAACACACCAATATAAGTTGTTAGACATATGATAGGATTACAGAAAGCCAGGTAACCACAGAAATACACTGACCAAATGCTTCTAAAGCATTTGGAAGGTGTCTCCTGCAGACAAGGAATTATAATTCATTGGCAAGTTTTTCATTAGTTATTAATGCATGACACAGTGCAGTGAAATTCTATATAATTGGTCAGTTTTGGAAATAAAACTTTTAAAAGCAGATCTGAATTCAGGAAAAGCTTATTGCAAACAGGATTGGGTATTAGTTATTTACCAAATGATTCCAGGAATTTTTGAATTTAAATGACCTTCGATTATTATAAAGACCTGTTGAAATACCCCTCCATAAGCAACCAGGAGTCAGGAAATTAGGATATATTGCAAAAACAGAGTAACCTGGAAAGAAAATGTTTTTTGGTGAGAGAGAGCTGCAACCCAGCAATGCTACAGTTTTAAAATGATTTGCTTAAGGACAAAAGAGTTTGAATCATTGCTAAAGTAATACATAGTTGTTAGATTCCTGAAAGCAATTTTTGGTAAGGCTTTACATTTAAAACAGATGCCAAAGAGAAAGCATAAACTCGAGTTAAAAATTCTTATGTAAGAATACTTATCTCTATATACAGAGCAGACACACAGATGGGGAGATGCAGGACGTAGCAACATTTAACAAATGAGCAAGAATGTAAAACAAACTCAGAGCAAGAAAAGAAACCAGAGGAGCCCTGTCTCCATTTTGATTTCTGTTGGAAGAGAAGCCAGAGAGGCCATCTTCGAAAAGCCAACTGGTGCTTCCTGTATCACCTGCTGAACCTCAGGGCAGAATTTGAAAGATGTAATAGTGGGATCATAGGACAAATTCACTCAGAGAGCAAAATGTGGCAGGGGCCGTTGGGGGACGGATGTTGAAAGTCAAATATGTTATTTCCTAGCTAGTGATTCTGGTTATCTAAAGGTTATCTAAAGGCATCAGGGTTTCGGAACCCGCAGAGGCCAAGTGGCTTAAGTGATTCAAGAAGACAGGCGAGGGGGTGAAGGGGCCTGGAGCTTCCACTGGGAGGGAGGTGCCCATTAGAGGTGGAAGAAAGAAGATGAGGGTGGATGAGCATGAAGTTACAGAAAAGCCTGCAGGAGCCTCTGCCGCTCAGATATGTAAGAGCGTCCAAGTCACACTGTCTGATAGGAATCCCGCTCCTCCATCCCCCCACTTTCAGGTCCGGTCATTTTCAGGGCGGAGCTTCTCTTTATGGCCGCTATCTCCCTAATAGTTGGTGCTTTTAAGAGCTCATGCTTGGGGCTGGAGAGGTGACTCAGGGGTTAAGCCTCTGCCTTGTAGGCAGAAGGTCCTGAGTTCAGATCCTAGACCCCACATATAGACTCCAGGCAGAGCGGGGCGGCCTGCATTTCTGGTCCTGGTAAGGCGGAGCCTGTGAATCCTGGGGCAGAGTAAATAAGGAGGAGGTGGAGGCGGGTCCATGGTGGTTCCCTAATTCGTCTGTGGTTCCACACACACACACACACACAATTGAATAAATAAGAAAAAAAAAAAAAAGAGCTCATGCTTGCCTGACCTTTAGTGCAAAGTCAAGGGCAAAGATTGACCCTGACCAAGGTCCCAGGAAATCACCTCCAGACCCTGCCCTCCCAACCCACCTACCAACCCTGAGTGTATAAATCAGCTCATTCTCCCTCCCAGGCCTCTGTTTTCCCCTCTCTCTCTTCTCACGATTGGCCCCTGAGGTTCTGGTACTCCATTAAAAACCTCCATCTAGTGTGTGGTTCCCTGTGTTTTCGGGGTAAATACCTTTTATAGTTGACACCAAGACCAGAGGTCTGGAAGTTTGATCACCGTATTGGGGTGCCGTTCCACACTTCGGATTCGGATCCAGTCTGAGTGAGGACCCAGTGAAAGTGTCAGTGCAGGAAGGGGAGTGGGGATGCCATGCCAGGGACAAGGAATGGAAGAAGTTTACTGACCATTACTTGGTGACATGGCCTAATTCTCAAAGGGAGGAAAAAAAGCAACTTCTGAAGGAGATGAGGCTTTTATGGTCATTTATGTCTCTGTCTCAAAATTTAATTGAATCAAAATTTAAGCAATTTTACTTAAATATTAACTATTTGAACGAACAATTGCCATGTAATTGAACACTTTGGGGGTGCAGCACACGTCATGTACACCCACACTGTGCGAAGGGTCTGCCTAGCTTCTGAGGAAGGATGCTGCTCCTGTCCACGCCTTTGCTGAGCCCTACCCTTCTGCCTCGACCAGTAGATCTCAACAGGATTTCTGGTGGGTCCAGTGTACCCAGTACTCACAGCCCTAACGATTCCCTCTTTAGCACACAGGTACTTTGTAAACTATCATGGAGGACAGATCACTCCAAAGAATCAGAGCCTCGTGTTAGGAAACTCTGGAGGGCGCTGTGGGGCACACCCAGATTGGCCTCTGGCTGCTACTCTGCCCTCCAGAGCCCGAGCCCACTCCAGCCCAACTGCAGAGCTCCTTGCCTCCCATTGGTGCGGCTGTGCACGACTGCGCTGCAGTACAGCGGTTCCCTCTTCCCCAAAGCTCAGCCTTGTCAGATTTACCAGGCTTTGTTACTTACAGGTAGGGCGCACCTAGGCAAGCGCAGGGTCTGCCGCATAGAAGTGTCGGGTGGATGGGGCTCAGTGGTACGGCCCTTGCCAGCATGTGTGAGGCCTGGGATTTGATCCCTACGGAATGGTTGGCTAGTATTTCTAACTTAGAGTTCCACCTCATGATAAGGTGTGTGAGTGTGTGTGTGGTGTGTGTATACATGTGGTGGCCAGAGGACAACCCTAGGTCTTGTTCCTTAGATGCCACCCACCTTTTAAAAACAGTCTCTCATTGAACTTGGGATTTACCCAGTAAACTAGATTGGTCCCAGCAAGCCCCAGGGGTCTGCCCATCTCTGCCTTCCTAATGCTAGGACCACAAACCTGAATGGTTCTGGGTTCAAGTCAGCATGCCAGCAAGAAAAGCCCTTTATCCTGAACTATCTCCCCAGCCCCAGAAGATGTTTTCTTATCAGAGTCTTCTTCTCTCCCTCCCCCTCCCCTTCTCTGGTTCATTATTCTTACTTTAAAGTTCTCTAAGTATCTCTAAGCATGGAGCTGCTCTGAAACAGAGAAATAGGAAAGGCAGGAAAAGACACATAAAGATGGAAATACAGAGAAAAGTTTGGCCCGAACAGGTGGGAAAACCCACTGCTTTCCAGAGAGAGTATAGTACTGCTGGACTATATATAATCAGGGGGACTGGGGATCCGCGTGCAAATTCAGGAGTGGGATCTGTGATTGGTAGGAAGGAGAAGTAGGAGTATGGGAAAACTTTCCTAGCTTCAGAATGTGTGCTTGGATGGTCAGCCTGACAGCCAGAGCATCAACATTCTTGGTATTTATCATGGGCCAGAGAGAGAGAGAATCTAATACATGAGGCATTTCTAGCGCAAGCAGAAATCCTTGCAGTTTCTATGGCCTTATTCCTAGAAGGCTCTAGAGATTTCTATACTTTCATTTTCCACCCAAAGTTCATGATTTTAACTCCTCTTAGCCTTCTTACTTTGTTTTTCTATCAAGGAATAAGATTGCATTTTCTTTTTTTTTTTTAATTTTTTAAATAATTTTTTAAATTCAATTGTGTGTGCGCGCGCGCGCGTGTGTATGTGTGTGTGTAGAACCACTGGCGAATTCGGGAACCACTATGGACGACTCCACCTCCTCCTTGTTTACTCTGCCCTACCAGGACCAGAAACGCAGGCTGCCCCTGCTTCTGCCTGGCGTCTATACGTGGGGTCTAAGATTCGAACTTAGGATCTTCTGCCTGCAAAGCAGAGGCTTAACCCCTGAGCTACCTCTCCAGCCCCAAGATTTCATTTTCATCAGGCGACATCTAATGCCACTTTTCTTTTTAAAATCTTTTTATTTTATTATTTTTATATTTTATTTAGTGTGTGTGTGTGTGTGTGTGTGTGTGTGTGTGTGTGTGTGTGACAGAAAAAGAGAGAGGGCACCGTGTGTCCCTGAAAAGAACCAAAGGTGACCCTGGATTTTGTCCATTTTCTCAAGCAGAGCAGATCACAATTTTCAGCCTTGCAGACTTAGAGCCTAATGACAATGGAGGTGTGGCAGCTGAACTGCATGGGAAGAGGAAGGCGCAGGGTGGAGCAGGCTCATGGATGGAGACAGCAGTAGCTGCGCCTACAGAGGGCCTTTGGACTTTCAAACACATACTTCTCATGCTTCCAAATTCTGTGATAACCCTGTGGGCTAATACTGCTGTCTTCATTTTCGTGATAACAAAATAAGAGCCAAAGGTTAAGCTATATGTTGAAAGTCACAGCTCATAACTGGCAGAGAAAGGCAAACCCATAATTCTTTGGTTTCTTGGGATCCAGGATACCACACTGGTTCCACACCCCTCCCCTCTTATGAAGAGACAAGGGCTAGGATAATCATCTCAAAATCTTAACTCTAAATCATGATTCCATTTTCTCACATTGTCTCCTTCGACAAAGGCACTGACAGCCATTTAAATAAGAAGGCAACTGGATTATATGCAAAGTGAAATAAGGCCTCTTTGGCGCAAGGCTGTGCTACAGGTTACACAATCTACCAACATACTGCCAGTAGAGGCCCTCATGATAACAAATGAACCAGAGCTCATAAAGACTTCCAGCAGCACTGACCTTAATCCAGCAGATTTAAGAAAAGCAGGTGACAGAGCTGCCTGGAAATGCAGGTGCCCTGAACCACCCCTGAACTTTGCTCCAACTTGGGACGCCTTTCTTGGTAAACACCTCAATGATCCCCTTCATCCTAACCTCTGAACTCTTTTCCAAACAGCCAGAGAGCAAGCCAGGAATGTTCCTGAGTGACACAGAAAAGCGGGAGACATCTCGAGCAGGCGTGATGAAGGCTGGTCATAGCCGAGGGAGGCATGCCCAGAGCCTCGGAAGTCAGTCCCAAATTCAACTATTAACAAGCTCGACAAGGAGAGTGAAAACCAACCCAAAGAGGCATCTCACTTGCTAAATAATGAAGTCTGCATCCTCACAGACTGATTGTATTTTAGCAAAAGCTTTACAAATAGTAGGTAAATCTTGGAGAGATTCAGAGTGGAGAGGTGTGGCAAAGGACGTGTCTCCTAAAGCCCTTCCTGGTCAGTCTTGTCACTCAGCCTATGGGTGGTTCCACAACTCATGCTAATGAGCTGACTTAGGACAAGGTCCATACACATCCTCCCTAGAGCACCAGTCACCAGAAAAACCAAAATTATAGGGTCAAGGGCGGGGCCTTTCAGCCTCCAGGAAGGGGAGGAGACTAAAAAGCAAGCTGTGTGGGAACTCGTGAACCCCTGGAGGTGAAGAGAGGGTGTTGGCCCAGACAGGACTTGGAAGCTCCACCCCTGCCCCAGGAAAGTCCTTCACACCACCTTGCGAAAGAAACCAGTGAACGTGTTCCCCAGTGGTGAGCTGTCCTGGCAAATGCCATCTGAGAATGAGGTGTCATGGAAAGCCCCGTCTGCAGCCAACTGGAATGAAGTACCAGTGAGACATCCTATGACTGGCATCTAAAGAGAGGTGGGCTGATGGGGCAGAGTCACATCTGTAGCATCTACAGCCTCAATAGGTCAGAACTCAAATACAGGATGCCAGTTATGTCTCAGAAGTGTACGGTGAGAGAATATTAGGACACATGTACTTTTCCGTGTGTGTGTATGTGTGTGTGTGTGTGTGTGTGTGCGCTGTGATGCTGGAAGTTGAACTAGACATTACTCATGTGAGGCAAGTGCTCTACCAACAAGCTGCATCCACTCTTCAGCCCTCTCTACATTTAAAAAAAAAATTTTTCATGTGTGTGTATGGGATGTGTATGTATGTTTGCATGTGCATGGACACGTGTGTGGTGCATAGGCGTGTCCACATGCGTGCACAGGGAGGCTGAGATGCTATTGGGAATTATTCTCAGTTGCTCTCCCAATTTATTCTTTGGAGCATAGTCTCTAATTGAATTGAACTTATCCATAGCTTGCTCTGGGGATGCCCAGGCTCTACTTTCTGCAGCTGGAATTACAAGTGGGCCACCATCCCCTCCCAGAATTTTACATATCTGGGGATCTGAACTCGCTTCCTCTGTGTTACAGCTGTTCTGCATTGTTGCTGATAAAGTTATGACAAAAGAACTTAAGGGAACAAGGGATGTATTCTCTCTTATGACAGTCCAGTTACAGTTGCTTATCCAGCTTGGCAGGAGAGCCCACACCAACACCAAGGGCCAAGGGAACTGGCCACACCACATCCACACAAAGGCTAAGAGAGGGACAGTCCTTATTTGCCAGACCAGCATATCTGTCCAAGTATATACATATATACAGGATGCCAACTTCCTCAACCAGCTCTCTATATTTTATTCACCTGCCCAGGGTCTAATCTCATCCACCAAGGGCTGGGCCTTCCCCATCAACTACACAATCTTCTGCATGTTCACTCTGGGTTTAAGTCAACTGCTAATTCTCTGCAAATGTGCCCACTGTCAAGTTGACACCTGTATCATTAATTGTGACACTCTGCTTGTGTGGCAAACACTTTATTGAGCCATCTCCCCAACCACTTTTGGTACTTACTTTGAGGCAGCATCTTACTACATTGGTCTTGAAGTTATTCTGTAGTCCAGGCTGGTCTTGGAGCTATTATCCTTCACCTTAGCCCCGTGAATGGCTGACATTGCAGGCCCATGTGCCGGGTCCAGCTGTTTCCTATGTGTTTATATATCTACACATACACAGGAAATGATTAGAACCTAGCACTTCACTCAAGGCAACTGTGAAAGACAGCCGACAGAACTCCAAAGTCATTAGACCCTCAATGTGTGTGTCATAACGGCCACACGGATGCAGAGATGCATGTTTCATCAAGTAACCACTGGGCTTTGCTGATTTGATCCTGTTCTCATTGCTAATGAACAGTGTGCAGCTGTATGATACAGTTGTGCTTGAATGTGAACAGTCTACGTCAAGGATAGTGACGTGTTCTTCAGACCCCTGGTCCCATGAGCGTCAACTGCGTTGCCAGCAGCCCTGGTGGACCTTAGACTCCTTTGCTGAGAACTGCTTCCTTCCCATCCTTCCCTTCCCGCTGGGCTCCTGCACTTCGGCTCTCCATCCCCTCCCTGACTTCCCCTCCTTCATTCCGCTCACTTAATGTCAAAGCCACCAGCGCTTGGATGTGTTGCAGACAGTATTTGTCTGAGGTCATCTTCGTCCAGTGCTACTTGTTTTCTGGTCATCTCGTGCCTCATAAGGGGCAAAGCAATAAAGTAAGTTTGAAATTCACCAATACTGAGGGGCTGGGGATGTGGTTCAGTTGGCAGGGTTGATGCTGGACGGAGCGAGGGGAGATGCTTTCCTCACTGGTGTTCCCACTGATCTACATAGGATTCATCCTCCAGCAAGTGCTCAGACACATGCCATCAAAGGCAACCCAGATGAAACCCAGTGGGCCACACGTTAGACAATGAAAATAAGAGGAAGACTGGTAGGGAAGAAGAAAGGTTGTAGTGGGAAAGGGGAGAGGGGTAATAAGGGATGAAAATAACAATTCATTGTATTCATCTATAAAACTCTAAAAAAAACTAAATTAATTTCTTTTTAAAAAAAAGGGGGAAAAGCCACCAATCCTGGAGACTTTTCCTCAACAATGGCTTAGTTTAGCTTTTTTTGAAGACCAACTTTCAGTAATATCATTTGTTGATTTCACAGATTTACCTTATAGGTTTTGGAAAGGAAGGAATGAAAGTTTCAGTGAAGAAAATCTTCACTAAAGTTTTAGTGAAAGTTTTAGTGAAGAGTAGGCAGTTGTCTTAGTATCCTGCCCAACAGGCAAAAATCAAAGACATTGTGAAACATAATATACAAACGTTTATTCAAAGATAATTCAAGAAAGACAGGTTTTGGTCATCTTTTAAAGTAAGATTAATCGAAGATATCAGAAAAACTATATCTGGTCCATACATGTGGCTACTCACAGAAAGCGCTCTCTTCTGTTAATAGCAGCTAAATTTATACACACAGAAAAAAATTCTTAAGACCATGCAAATTCAGTTGAATTCCATACATTCATTATATTCATCAAAAACCTGCAGTTATGATCATGCCAAGGGTTACTTTAAGAAAAAAAAAAAACTAAACTAAAAACGCACACCAAAAACATGACCAAGATTAAACTAAAGAAAATAATAAATAAACAATTTATATTTTATTTAAAAAAGTTTGGCATCACACATGTTCAAGTGTGTCACACCATGGTCATTCCTCAGAAGTGGCATTTTTAAAGTGTTAAGCATTCTTAAATATCAAAAAATACAACTCTGTTTTACAATGTAGTACTGGCATAATTCAAAGTTACTGTGCCAATTATAAATAGATAATCAAGTTTCAAACGTCTCTTCAAACATTTTCAAAGGAAAGCATGGAGACACACATTTTATACGCACACAATTTATTAGATCCATGTAAATCAAAGGTATTTATAAAAGTGAACTGTCTCATCTGTCAGTGACTTTGTATACTTACACAGATTAGAATCTGTCCAAAGAGTCTCAGTTCTGGATCTAGAGTTTTCAGGAAAAGGAATAGTGAGGAAACTTAGATTTTACAAGAACACACGTGAACTTTGTCTTCTTTCACAAAATAATCCATGGTCATCCCAGGTTGACTAGTTTTAGGACTGTTGGCTGGAGACAGGAATAAGTACCGCAGCCCAGGTTTCTTAACACAATTCAGCCGGCTGCTGCTCACTGTCGAGAAGCCTTACCCGGTGCTTCTACCAAAGATAATCTTCAGGCTCCGAGGCCTGCACAGATGCCGTCTCGTCTTCTGCCGAGACTTAAAGTGCAAGTGGAGAAGCACTCAGTCACTTCGCAAGTCCTCGGTGAAGCCCGTTGCTCCTGTGCGGATCCCTGGCAAAGTCCGGCAGGCTCATAGCGGTTTATCAATAACTGTGACTCCTGAACGATGGAAGAAAGACACAAAACGTCACGTCTGCAAAGACACTGCCTTCTTGTTATTAAAGCCACGGGGAAAGGGCAGAAAAACACATTGGTTTGTGTCTTTCCTACAGGTTCATTCCACTACCACTGCATATACACAGCTGTGAAGTCTCTGAACAACGCAATGTGCATCAGGTTAATTAATACAGAGCTAGTTTCTTTGCTTTTTCTCTTGGAGGTCATTTATTGGGGGGGGGCATTTTACTCAAAAACTCCAGAATTGATCTAACAAGTAAAGGCTCAGACAACAGGAAAGAGAAGGTATGCTAAGCATTGTAATTGTGGGGATGATCTCACGGGGAAATATGTCTGGGAAAGGTAACAAAGGTGCACATTTTGAGATATGCATTGATCGTTTATGTTAATCATGCTGCAAGTTGTTGAAATAAACTTGCCAGAGTCACTTAATTCTGGGCAGCTACTGTAATCCCTTTTCTAGGAAGCCTTGCTTTGGAAGATGGATAAACAATAGTTAGTGCTGGCTAATTAAGACAAGTTACTTTATATCCTCCATTGTTATCAGTTATACCATACTGATACTTTTAACATGAGAATAGTTAACATGTAACATACATTTTTAAAGACATATCATTGTATATCAAAGACCATCATTTAAGAATAGATGCAAAATTATGCCATCCCACCAGTGGGGAATTAAAGAGAAAAATTATTCGGACACTGAGTAATTGGGCTGGTCTGGGGAGATGCAGGTTATATTTCTAGGCTAAGAAACTGAAGCCTTCCCACATGGTGAATTCCTCTCTACCACATAGATCTTCGTCATATAGACAGGTAACCGGTTCTTGAGCTGCAGACTGAGGATCTCAGCTACCAAATGAGAACAGGGTAGCTAGTGGAGGTCAGCGCTGCACTGAGGAACACACGCATCTGATGTAATATGTTTAAGAACCAAAACATTAAATCCTAGTGATGTGTCCCTGCCTGAGGAGATGGAACAGGAGGAGACGAGACAAGGGATGGGGCAGTGGTCACCCCTACCTGCATAGCTCCTCCCCGTGCTCATGCAGGATGACACAACCGTCCACTTGTCCGTCGTGGGGTTATAATACTCCACCGATGCCAAGTTGCAGGACCCGTCATCTCCTCCGACCACGTACAACAGGCCATTGACTGCGCAGACACCTGGCAAGGGCACAAGGAGAGGAAACAGACCCTTCAACCCTGTGGACACTCGGGAGCAGTCCTGCCATGTCAGGGAAGTGACAGAGTTCCCCCTTCTACGGGCCTCTGAACTCACAGGAGTCCGTGGCAGTGACCAGACTCGTGCACAGGTGGGCGATACCTGCCCCACATGTTAGCCCATTTCACAGCTCTCTGCCTTCTAGGGTAGAAAAAAATCTTCAGCTTCATCTTATTTACTTATTGATTGAGAGAGAAATAGAGGTTAAAGTGGAAACTCTAAATGTCATCTTTTAAGAAGTTCTAAGGAAAAGTAAAAATTAAAGCTGGAGCTACAGCTAGAAGGTAAAAAAAATCCTTAATTTTAATAGTTCCACTAAATAGTTAGCTATTTTATTTTCTGTAGAAGGTTAGAACAGCTGGGAGGTGTGGGTCAGCAGTTGCCTGTGTGAGATGCTAGGCTTAACCCTCAGTATTGCCCCTCCCAAAGGAGGGAAAGGAGAGAAAGAAGGAAAGGAAGAAAGAGGGAGAGAAAAGGAAAGAGAGAGAAAGAAAAGGAGAGGAGAAAGGGAGGAGAGAGAGGAAGAGATGGAGGGGAGGGAAGAAAGGAAGGAGGGAAGAAAGGAAGGAGGGAAGAAAGGAAGGAGGGAAGGAGGGAAGGAAGGAGGGAGAAAGGAAGGGAGAGAGGGAAGAAGGAAGGAAGGGAGAGAGGGAGGAAGGAAGGAAGGGAGAGAGGAAGGAAGGAAGGGAAAGAGGAAGGAAGGAAGGGAGAGAGGAAGGAAGGAAGGAAGGAAGGAAGGGGAATCTGCATGTGCCTGGTTGTAATCCCAACATTCTGGCAGATGAGGCAGGAAAATTGTGACTATGATTTCAAAGACATTCTGGGTAAAATACGAGATCTTGTCTCTGAAACAAGGAGGAAAACAATATTATGTATCTGATTGCTACAACTGATTAGTACATTGATTTCTAGAGTAACGTTCAGCTGATAAAGGTCAAAAATTTCTAGAGTAGTAACTTTCAAAATACTCTGTTAAGGGCATACACACAGAGACATACACGCCCACACAATAGTAAAGTTCAATATACGGAAAAGCAGGAGTCTCCATACAAGCTCCCTACAGTGCACATTATGTCCACAAATCTCTATTCCACCTCGTAGACTGGCAGTAATGACAGTCCAGAAGCCAAATGGGACGTGTGTGGGCTGCTGTCATAGAAGCTTCGCCTCTCCCATGGATGAGACACTCCCAGGTCAGAGAGCTACCCGGGCAAAGGAGGCCAGTTTCTCCATCAATTGAGCATTGCAGCTACACATGCAAATGATGCCAGCTGTAGGCCACCAAGTTGGTTCAGCAGGTAAAGGTGCAGTAATTCACACCAGATTCTCTTCAGAAAAACTGGGAAACAAACTATTTTGCCAAATGGACATTTGCAAATGCCCTGTAGCATTTTGTGGTTCCATTCGATGTGGCCTACTGCATTATAACCAAACACCTGTAAGACTAATGCTGCCAAGACTGATTATGATCTTACTCAAAGTTTTCCTCCACTCAGATATCATTTTAATTTTTTCTCTATTTTTGGTGCTGTTGTTTAAACAGAATCTTGCTATGTAGTCCTAATGTAGGGGTCTGGGGAGACGGCTCAGCAGATGAAGCATTTCCCCACAATCATGAGGCCTGGGGTTTGGATCCCCGGAGCTGGACAGGTAGAGAAGCACCCTGTGCCCCAGCACACAGGAGGCAGAGCTCCCTGGGGCAGTCAGTGACCTCCAGGTTCAGTGAGAGACCACGCCTCAATGCACAATTGTCTCAGCGTCCCTGCATGCTGTGGATAAGTTCCCAAAGACCAAAGCTGAAGCAACAAGGTTTTATTCTTTCTTATGATTGTCCAGTCACATTTCTTAGTCCAGCCTGGCAGAACAGTTCACACCATCACCAGGGCCAAGGGAAATGGCCACGCCATATCCATGGGGATCATCAAGAGAGGGGCAAATGTCACTTGACGGAAAACAAGTTTACCCAAGTCTGCTGAAGTGTGCCAAACTACTGAATCACAGCCCTCCATACTGTCAGCTGTCCAGGGTGCGTCCCACCCACTGTGGCCCAGCTCTCCTCACATCGATCGAACAATCTCCTGCAGGTTTGCTTAGGACTTGTCTCTACAACCAATTCCTCACAAATGTGCCCAGAGCTCAGCCTTCAATTATCAAACTGACACTTGTACCTAATTAACACAGGAATGACCCAGGAAGACACCTGGCATCATTCTGGGCCACCACACACACAAACACATGCATCTGCATGCATACATGCAACCACACATATGCAAACACGCACACTCAAGCATGGGGCTCATGCATCTGTGCATGCATGTACACACACACACACACACACACACAGTTTCCTATCCAAAAGACCTGTGCAATTCACCATGGTTTTGTAACTCATTATGTACTGCATCGAGCGCTTACTCTACATAATTCCCAGACCTGTGGTTCTCACTATGGTTCTAGAATGTCTCTTGCCAAAAGACTTTTAATACCTTACTAAATACCATTGATTTGATAAAGTGCAAGGTCAAATAGAGTTAATTATCAATTCTACTCTGCTGTTGAGAGTCTTACAGTGATGCGTAGTCTTCTCTAGTAGTTGCAAAAAGAAATAAAAGAATGTTTAGAGGCTACACCCAGCAGTATAGCCTAATGGCATCCAGTGAGTTTGAGAATCATCAGGAGTTTATTTTGACTATAGGAAATTGAACACGGACAACTAGCATTTCCCAGAAGGCTGTACAGCTACCCTGAATCTGTTTTCCATGGATCTTTTAAGAATAGTTATGTGACATAATAACCAGGGCCTGCATATGTGGCAGTGGTCCCAGAGAAATATGACAAAGATGAAAAGTGCTTATCACCCGTGAGACAAGCTGTAGCAGCCATCCTGAAATTGTAGCTCAACACACTAGCCATGTATTTGTGGTGATGTGGGTGTTAACTGATCTACTGTACTGTGGTCTGGATAACACTCTAGCACATGCAGTCAGTATAGTATATGACACTTGCTAACGACCATGCTACTGGTTCATGTATTTTGGCAGTTATTTTTAAGAACATCTTCTACTTACAGAAGCATGTTTACTGTGAAACGCTCATGTGGCTTATGTCGCTCTGTCATTTCATTGCATCAATAGGCCACTGGCAATAGCTGACCTACCACATCATGTAAATATGCTCTGTGATGTTTGCACAATATCAAAATCACCTGCGCCAAGCTCTTGCTCAAAACACGTCCTTGTCATTAGGCAATATGTGACCATGCTTAATCTTCTAATCTCTCTCTCTCTCTGTGTGTATCTGTGTTGCCTATGGAGGCACAAAGGGTGATATCCAGAATCACCCTTAATCGCTCTTCTACCTTATTGTTGTGAACCTGGGTCTCTAATTAAACCCAGAGCACACCATTAAGGCTTGCTCTGGAGATTTTCAGAGCAATTACAGGCGGCTACCACACTCACCTGGCATTTTTACTTTGGACAGGGAGATTTGAACTCAGGACTTTGCTGCTTTTGAGGAAAAGGCTTTAACCACTAGGCCATCTGCTTCACTGGAACCTTCTAATCTTGTCTTTCTGTTTTGTTTTTTTTCTGTCTCCTGAAAATCTAGGACTATATTAAATTCAGGTACTAACTTAGACCTCCCCTCTAGAATAGGACATTATTTTTGCTTTGGGACAGTTTTACTATCTTGCCCAGCCTGGCCTGGCAATGAGAAGCACCTGAGCCTCCTGATTCTAGGGTCACAGGTGTGCAGCACCACCACACCTGGCTTGAGCAGCTTTCCAACCTGTCATGGTCTGAAATGCGAGTTGTCCCCCCCAGGCCCGTGTGTTTGAATCTTCAGTTGTTGGGAAGACCTGGCATCTTTAGGGGGGGAGCCTTGATGGAGGAAGGCAGCCACAGGGGGTGGGCCTTGAGGTCCATGAGCCCCACCTTGCTTCCAGGAGAAGTGGGCTCCTGCACTTTGCAGCTCTCAAGTCTCTTTGGTGGACAACATGACTTGGGCTGCCACCAGCTTCTGCCAGCCAGCCATGCCTTTTCCACCATGATGGACTGAATCTCTCCTCTAGAACCATAAGCTGAATAAATCTCCCTTTCTATCTTCAAGTTGCTTGAGTTTGTGTGGCATCTCGCAGCAGCAGGGATGAAAACTACTGCAACCTATTTAACAATTGACCCTACTAGACACATTCCCAGAGACTAGGGTATTCAGGATGCAATACATGGAAGGCAGCAAGGAAATAGAATCTGTGTGGATATCTGTCAACAGATGAATGGGTAATGAAAATGTGCCACTGTACACAACAGAATTTTATTCACACAGAAAATGAACTCTGCAGGAAAACAGAACTGGAAAATATCTTGAAAGAGGTAGCCCAGGCTCAGAAAGACAAACACCATAACATTGTCTTTATATGTGCGTCTTAGCTTTTAAATATTGATATTTAATAGAAAATATTAAATCTGTGTATTTGGGCAGAAGTAAGTGCAAGGAGAGGCAAGGAAGCTAGAAAGGAGCTTAGGAAAGAAAGAAAAGGAGAGCTGGAGAGGCATGAAGAGAGCAAGAGGAAACAGGGAATGTGAAAGTGGACCAGGAAATGCTAGGTGTAGGGCAGGGACGTGGGGAGAGGAAAAGGAAGGAGAGCAAGGTGTGGGGGTGCGGGAGACTCAACCAAAAGCAAGTGTACATGAAGATACCAAAAGGAAACTTTGCAAGCTAATTTAAAAAAAAAAAAAAGTCTGTGTTAAAAATGAATGAATTCAAGTGCCACATAAAGAGGGTTCTGCTCCCAATCAATACATCTGCACACCCTACACCAGAAAGTGGGTACAGCTAGAAATTAATCACTTGTGGGTCACAGCAACACCCATGCTACAGAACCCTATGCTATGTGTTCATGCTCTTTTGATTTTTAGGGATTTAAAGATTTAAATCACTAGGGAAGGAGTGAGCCAGAGAGCCAGAGAGAAATCCTGCATTCAGGACACATGGGTGGAAGTCAGAAGCCGCTTTCAGAAGTTGATTGTCTCCTTCCACCCTGTGGGCTTTCAGGGATAAGCTCAGGCCCCTGGATGTGCAAGCAGGCACCTCACCTGCTGTAATACCTTGCCAGTCCACAGTTTTGTGTGTGTGTGGGGGTTTGTTTTGTTTCTGTTTTTCTAGACATGGTCCCACCTCAAAGCCCAGAAGGTCTGGGGCTCACCAGACTCTCAATCCCCAGCCTCAGGCTCCACCTGCATCATTACTTGTTTATTTCTAGAGATTTTATTTACTTGTTTAAGAGACAGAAAAGGAGGAAACAGGTGTGTGTGTGTGTGTGTGTGTGTGTGTGTGTGTGTGTGTGTGTGTGTGTGTGTGTGTGTGTGCACGCGTGTGTGTACCGTATATGCTTCTGGGGACCCTAATTTTATTTTTTATATTTTTGGCGATGCTGGGGAATGGAACCCAGGTCCTTACACATGTGAGACAAGCACTTTACCACTGAGCCACACCCCCAGCTCGAAGCATTTACTGTAAAGGTTTACTAGAAAACCAGCTCATGGCCTATCAGAGAATGTGATCCATAAAAGAAAAATGGGACTAAAACAGTAGAAATAGCAAAAATGAAACTTTGAAGACTTCAACCTATGTTTTATAATCTTTGGCTCAGCAGATACCTGCGTTCCTTCGGCACATGTTCATATCCGCAACCTGCCTCCAGGCATTTGCATTGGGATCATACACTTCAACGCTTTTTCGTACTAAAGGGCCGTCATGACCTCCTACAGCATACAATAAGTTGTTTAACACACCAACACCTATAAAACACAAGCAAACTATAGTAGAGAGCAAAGGACAACAACAACAAAATCTTCCATTACACTTGAACGTCCTGGCAATTAAGTCTTTCAAATGATAAATAAAATAAAGCCCGCACAAGTGGATCTGAGAAGGATCTCAAGATTGTCAAGGAGAGAGACAGTCACCCACAATAGAAACATGTAAAGGTCTGTAGGAAAACCCTCTTGCAAACAGCTTTCAAGAAAGGCCTCAGTATGTGAAAGCAAAGAATTTCTAAGAAATGGGTAAGAAAAGGATTGACTACTAATCATCTTCCCCCCAAAACTGAAAGGAATGGTAAACAGCACTGTCATGATGTGAAATGTGTCCCCCACAGTCTCATGTGTAAGGCAAGGTCATGGCACCTTGAGAGGTGGAGCCTTGCTGGAGGAAGGCAGGCACAAGGGGTGGGCCTTGAGGTGGATTAGTCCCACCCTACCTTCAGGAGAAGTTTGCCTTTGCTGCAAGCAGTCTGCAGCTCTCAGCTTCCAAGATGTCTGCGGTGACTTAGCCTCCGCAGCCAGCCAGCTGTGCCGCCTCTGCTTTGAGAGACTGTCCCTTCCCTCTGGAACCGTAAGCTGAATAAACCTCCCTTTCTCCCTTAAGTTGATTGACTTTGAGTATTCTCTCACAGCAATAATTAAGAGTAACTGTTACAAGCGCCTCAGTGTAGCTGAAGCATGGGAGCCTCTTAATGCAGCACTCGGAAGTTCAACTTCACTTTGGAAATGTGCACTAAAGTGCTGCTACTAGCACCTCAGAGCACTTGCATCTACAGCTCACAAGTATTTTCAGATAATATCGACAAATGTCAATCACTGCATCCCCTGTTCAGTGACATCCCACCTTTTGCATCCCTGAATGATGATCCGACTTACCCTGCCCCACTCCGCCGGGTGCCCATTTCTGCTATATAGGTCCACTCATTTGTGGTGGCGTTATAGCATTCCACAGTGCTCAGACACTGGCGGGAGGCCCCATCATAGCCCCCCACGGCATACAGCAAGCCTAGAGAAGCACAAAGGAAAGCCACATCTGTATACAGGCTGTTTTCAAGCATAAAATAGAAGTATGTTTTCCTCTGTGGAAGCACGGCTTTCCCTTAATGTGTTTTTACCTTTTCTTTCTTTCATATGTGGGTATATGGTGTGTGTGTGCGTGCATGTATGTGTGTCTTTGCATTTGGGTGAGTGCATGTGAATAAGTGCACTTGGGTATTTGTGCTTGTGGAGTCCCATGAATGATATTGGGAATCATTCTTGCACATTATTGTTGTGAGCTTGGGTCTCTAATTAAACCCAGAGCATGCCATCAGCACAGCCACTATGGCTAGTCTGGCTAGTCGGCTTGCTCTGGGGATTTCCAGGCTCTCTCTTCCAGGGCGATTCAGGCCACAGCTACACCCACCTGGCATTTTTATTTTCCACGGGATACAAATCCCAGTTCCTCTGCTTTGAGGTAACAGTTTTAATCCCTGAGCCATCTCCCCAGCCCAGTGTCCCTAACTTGCATAAAATGTATTATGGTCTTGCCTGATGGTGACAGGAGGAATGATCAAAACAGTATGAAGGCTGCGGGCACGACGATGAGGTTATTTTAAATTCTTGTCAGTCATATGACTAATAGTATACAGACAGTACACTCAGCAGACTTGGAGCTAACACTGGCTGACACCTGAACCACATCTCAAGAACACAGACCTCAAAGCCAGCTTTTGTAAATTTGGAAGGACTGGCAAGGAGGTCATGTTGGTGACAAATTTCAGTGAAAGGTGACTTGACAACAGAAAGCCAGGAAGCGTGAGCACCGCCGGAAGAGGTACTTATGCAGCTGCCAAGCACCCAGGTGACCATACTGCACTTATAGGAGATGTGGAGCAGAGGGAAATCTACACGGTGACAGCAGTCATGACTGTTGAGGCTGAGGAGGATGAAGGGAAGACTCACCAGGAGGGCTGCTTCAACAGGAGTAATAAAAATATTCTTAAATAAATCATGGTGAGAGATACACAGGAAATTTTATGCACTAAACGGGAAGACTGCATAGTATGTGAATTGTAGTTTGGCAAAGTCATTTCTTGAAAATATGTATGCATGTGGTGTATGCGCACATGGTGTATGGGACACATGTGTTGATCACATGTGCAACTTGCAGGAGTCGGTTCTCTTCTTTTACCGGTGGGGTTCCAGGGCTGGAACTTGGATCCTTAGGCTTGGCCACAAGTGCCTTTGCCTGCTGCTGAACCAGCCAGCCAGCCTCATTTCTTTGTGAAACTATAGGGAATTTTACTGTCAAAACTCCAAATTGCCTAAGCCAACATTGGAGAGAGGGAAAAAAAAAAAAAAAAAAAAAAAAAGCACATAAAGAATAATCCTTATAGCCTTCCCTACCTCCTGCTTGAGAGCAAAGGAGGGTATAAATGAGTAACTGCGGCAATCCAGCCCTTGCGTTTACACAGCTTTTCTTCTGATACAGACTTTTGCATGTGTATCACTTGATCTGTTTCCCGAAAAATGGCTACACTAAGTCAGGCACAGACTGGAGGCACACTCTGGAGTAAAGCACTTGTATAGCATGCATGAGGCCCTGGGTTCTAAACCCAGTACTTTAAAGAGAAAACAAACACATGCAGTTGACAGTCTCTATAGGTTAAGCATGTTCAAACACAGGAGAGGGAGAAGAGCGAGGGAGAAGGAGAAGAAGGAAGAGATGGAAGGGAGAAAGGTGGACAAAGGGCTTAAAGAGCTTAATTCATACAGACGTATGGACAGCTACTTTTCCTTCTTGAAAGACCATTTACTTAGATGGGTGGAGGATGTGCTCTGCAGAACCATACAGCCCCCTTGAAAGTGATCACCTGGAAGACACCCACCTCCAACAACGCCCACTCCCACGCTGCTTCTCCTTGTGTTCATGGGAGCCACATGAAACCACTCATTAGACTTTATATTATACGCTTCCACCGACGACAGACCTAATAGGAGCAGAACATAGTCACTTCCTGTGCCAGGAGACTACTCTTTCAAACGCATGTGACTGTGGAGAAAGACTTCAAGGATTTTACAGTGTGTAGAACATTAAAGAAAGAACAGCAAGAATATAAAAGCAATGCTAATTACATGATAAGAGGGGAATGGATCCTTTTCTACAAGTTTCTACTCAAGTTATTGCTATTTATAAGCTTTTGAAACTTGGTAAGGTAAATGATATGGATGCACAAGAGAAAAAATTTACATTGAACTCCGGTATCTTTTAAAGAAATTGTTTTAATTTTTTAAATTGCATTCTTTATTATTTCTTTGTGTGTGTGTGTGTGTGTGTGTGTGGTGTGCATCAAAGGGTATTGTGCCTGCCTGTGAAGGTCCAAGTACTACTTCAGGAATCACCCTGGATTGCTTCTACCTCCTTTTTGCTTTGCTCTGGGATTTCCCAGGCTCCACCCACCAGGGCAGGAAGTCCAGGCCACTGCCATTTCTGCCTGGTATTTTTATGTGGAACTAGGGATCCGAACTCAGGACCTTCTGCTTCAACATGGGGTATTAACCCCTGAGGAATCTCTCCAGCCCTCTTAGTGCCATTTAAAAATCTTCAGATATAATACCTGCCAAAGCACTCAACCATGTGCTAGTTCTGTAATAGGTGTTCTGTAAATGTGGTTACCAGGTTAATTGTGGCAGGAGAGCCCTTACCTGTGCTCCCATCGAAGCCCCCTACTGCATACAGCAAGCCATTCAATACAGCGGCTCCCAAGGTACTCCTCCGGTCTCGCATGTTCGCAACACTGGTCCACTGGTCCTTCACGGGGTCGTAGGAATCCACAGTGCGCACCCTCAATGAGCCGTTGAAGCCACCGACAGCAAAGACGAGTCCAGCCATGTAGACCATCCCTGCCCAGGAAGGAATCTATCATGATGACTCTGCCAGCCAGCAGCTGCCTCAATTGGAAGAAAGACTTTGCCAGCAAGCTACTGCTGGTGTCAGGACAAGATGTTCTTAAGAGGGGTTTTAGACTAAGTCAGTCCCAAAATTGTTTATCAGGCTGTGGAGATGGCTCAAATGGGTAAAGAGTTTGCCATGCAAACTGGAGGGCTCCAGTTCAAATTCCCACATCCTATGTAAATACTGGACAGACAATCATCTATAATCCAAATCCCCCTACAGGAAATGGAAGGCAGCAATTCTGGAATCTCTAGAAGCCTGAGTAGGCCAGCCTTGTGTGACACAGAAAAGCTGGAGAGACCAGGTTTCAAAAAGAAAAGACGAAGAACAATATCTGAAGGTTGTCCTTTGATTTCCACATGTACACTGTGGCGGGCATACAACTCGTTGCACTTTGTCTGCATAGGTCTTATTCTTTCTTAGATTCTTTTTTTTTTAAGTATTTCTTTTTTTTTAATTTATTCAATTGTACATGTATGCATGTGTGTGCGTGTGTGTATGTATGTGTGTGCATGTATGTGTAGAACCACAGGCAAATGCGGGAACCACCATGGACGCCTCCACCTCCTTGTTTACTCTGCCCTGGGATTCACAGGCTCCGCCCTACAGGACCAGAAACGCAGGCCGCTCCCGCTTCCGCCCGGCGTCTATATGTGGGGTCTAGGATCCGAACTCAGGACCGTCCCCTGCAAGGCAGAGGCTTAACCCCTGAGCCACCTCTCCAGCCCCTCTTTCTTAGATTCTTAGCTACAGTGCCTGGTCCAGCCTGGCAGATGAGCTCATACCAGCATTAGGAGCCCAGGGAACTGGCCATGCCATCTCCACAGGACTGCTGAGAGAAGAGCAACTTCACTTGCCAGACAGCATGTCTGGCCCAATATACCAAAGAATGCCAACTTCATAAACCAGTTCCCTCACTCTTATTCACCTGCTCAGTGTAGTCCCACCCATCAAGAGCTGGTCCATCCTATCAATCAGGCAAATCTCCTGCAGACTTGCTATGGGCTCAACTCAACTACTAATGCTTTACAAATGTGTCCAGAGCTCAAACCTTCAATTGTCAAGTTGACACCTGTATCAAACTACGATATAAACACAAACACATATACCTATTGCACACATGCACTACATGTTTTTCACTTAAAGAATATAAAAATTACACTGAACCATAAAGTGTCTCTCCCAAGAGTGGCAGAAGGGGATGGGGATTTAACTCGACAAACAGAAGCAAGGAAGCAGACAGGAAGAATGGTTTATGGGAAGACAAGAGAGTAAGGATACAGAGGAAGAGAACGTGAGGAAAACTAGTGTTGCAGTCAACATTATTCATATCATTATTCATAAAATAATCATATTCACAATATTCATAATTCCTAATTCTTCCCTTGCCACAGCAACTCCCAAGAGTCAGGTCTGCCATCAATCATGTGTGTTCTCAGAACCAAACTCAGGCCATCAGTCTTGGTGGTAAGTACTGTTACCAGATGAGCCATACGGCTGGCCCATTCTTTATTTCTCTCCTTGAAACTGGTTTTCAGACAGTCCGAGCTAGCCCAGAACTCCTAATCCTCCTGCCTCCATGTCTGACTTTCTGTAGACACTTTTCTAGTGATTTAAGACTTAAGAGAGAAGTTTCCAAAGAACCAGCGACCGTGCTGCCTGGGCTCACCTGCCCTGCACCTCCGGGAAGGTAATTCTGCCACTTGGTGCCACCGTTCTTCTTTGAAGTCGTAGCATTCCACACTTCGGATAGCCTTCGGGGCCTGGCCTCCAACCACCACCATCAACTGCAAGGGAAGGAAGGAAGGAGAGGGCTTGAATGAATGCATGTGCTAGGTACATGTGAAATGCCCTTTGAAGACGTCAATGTGCGGAGTGCTAGGTGAGTCACCTGTCTAACCAATGTGTGATGGGCATCGACCAGAAATAAGATTTCAGAAACCAAAAGAACATTCCAATCGGTTAAGCCAAAGCGGCTTTTAACCCAAAGGGCAGCTGGCAGCTGGCCGTGGCCAGAAGCCGTGGTTCACAGGCTTGCAGTAAACCAGACCCCAGTGTCACCAATTGCCCGGGGTTGGATCTCCACAATCTAGAACAGACGGAGTGAAACGTGTGTTACTAGGCGGTGGACAGAAGGACAATAAGATTTGAAAGAAAAGAGGAAAGGAGGAGGAATGATGCATCTGCGATGGAAAAATTCAAGTCTACCACAATAAAGATTCCCAGATCTCAAGGCAAAAGACCGCCTTTGGCGACCCATAAATAGACAACCAACGGGACGAGTAATGGAGCTATTAAAATGATGGGGACCAGGCATGCTGGTCCTCTGCCAGAATGAATGAAGCCACCCCGTGGATTGTGCCTCAACCTGCCATCTCATTCTCATTCCCTGTGCTGCCCGTCATTCTCACACGGGAGACGCATGGGGCATGGTCTCTACCTGCCGAGAGCTTTGTGATCTCACAAAGAAAACAAGTCCCGAGACACAATGAAACAATAATGAAGCTGTGATCCGTGTCCCCGTGAAGTAGTACTGTTGGTCAGAAAATGGAGTTGCCATGATTCAGCGACAGTTGAAAGGAATGAAGTCAGGGCGGGGAGATGTTTTACAAGCAAAAGGACCTGAGTTCAGCTCCTTATATCCCATGTAGAAATGTTGGGTTGATATGGCAGGAAAACCCAGAACAAAGCAATAAGGAGGTAGAGCAATCCAGGATGACTCCCAATGTCACCGTTGGGCGTCCATAGGCACACGCACTCAAGTACCCTCCCACAGGCTGTACACACATGCATTTGCATGTGTATGCACATAGAAACTCATAATTCCATGCAAAAAAATTCAAAATTCCCCCCCTGCCAGCATGAGAGTAAACAGGAGGAGAGAGGGTTGCAAAACCACAGAATTAGAAAGCAGATGGAGTCACCCTCAAAACTGCCCAGCCACTACACGATGGTATTCAAAGTCTTCATAGCTCATGATGACCAATTGGGGGGGGGACCCTCAGAAGAGAGTATTTTATTTATTCCTGGAGCAATATAATGACACATAGCATTTGTATTCCCATGAGAAATCTCATGATTCCCACACCAAAATGAAGGTAAGACAGGAAAGGGGAAATATGATGCTGTAGAAAAGTGGGGAGACATTTTCCCTTTACTTGTCCAAGAGAGGCGGGTCAGGGAAGGGATTGGCTGCACAGGAAGAGGAAGACAGGACAGCAAGGACACAGAGGAAGAAACCACGAGAAATACTAGTGCTACAATCAACAAAAGTGTTGCTGATATCACTGACCATGGTTTATTTGTAAAAGACACACTTGTGACCTATTTGTAAAAGACACCTGACCAGTCCTGATGGTCAGATGACTTAGGCTATAAAGGAATGCCAAGGGAGAGGAAGATCACAGGCAAGGAACAGTTAAATGTGGATTTGAGGAGGAAGAGAATGAAGCACGTTCCAGAGCTCATCCTGACATGCAGGTCAATTAAGCTTCATTCTTTTTTTTTTTTTTCTTTACCTATTTAGTAGTAGCTAAAATTGTCTCCTGAACAATAAAGTTTCAATAGACAAAGGGCAAAAAATTTAGAAAAATATACATGCAGAAATAAGGAGACATTTATAAAAAAAATAAAGAATCAAAAAGAAAAAAAAAGCTATCAAAGTATAGTAGCAAGACCCAATGACATGCAGATACCTGGGTGCCTGGCACAATCCTGGCACTGTTCACTGGAACTTAAAGCTGACTGTGAAATTTTAAAGTGGACTACCCATGGATTAGCATGGGTTCACAGAAGTAAAGAAATATAAAGGGCAGAAATTCTATCAGAACTCAGAGGACCATCCCCAGACTACTGCTGCATTTCACTTTGAGTCCCTATGAATGACGAATACATCATTGATATGCATATAGGCAGGCATAGGAAATTAATCTTGGGTCGACGGGATGTCTCAGTAGGCAAGGTGCCTGCACCCAACCTGAGTTCAATCCCCACAAGGCCACACGTACATGGTGGAAAGAGACAATGGTGTTCTGAGAGTTGGTCTCTGACTCTACCATGACACGCATGCGCTTTCTGTTTCTGTCCGTTTCTCTTTCTTCTCTTCCTCTCCTCCCCCCTTTCAAATAAGTACTATTTTGAAAGAGAAATTAATCCTCGTATTATGCTTACCTACTTACTTAAAATAAAACTACTCTACAGGGACAAATGGTAGGGCTGAAACTTCCAACCCCAGCACCTTTGTCAGAATCTAGGTGGAGACAAATATTAAGAAGGGCTCCTGCAAGCAGAAGGGGCAAGCTGGGAGTGACAGAGGCACCACCGATGCACCAATGCGCCACTAACAGAAACTCAAAACCCTAATCAGAAAGTACAACAGAGTTCAAAAGAGCAAAGTCACTCCAAAGTGGCCCAGAACTGGACAGATGGTCACAATCTCACGAAAGAGAAAATGAAGCACACAACAGGATTTTACCAAGAACACTACAGAAGGCTTCCAAAAACGACGTGTGTATTGTGTGATCAGAGCCGAACTCATGTGCATCCTGACAGCCGCAGCCAAAGACAGTGAAGCTACAGATGCCAGGGAGAACGTAGGAGCTGAGAAGTTTCTTCGCAAGTATGAAGAGGTGAGAAAGATGGCGGGCACGAAAGAAGAGGCAGTTCTGCAGCCTTTAAACACACTGCCGAGATTCTAAACACTTTCTACAAACCGGATCCTTTCTTTAGGTACAAAGATTGACAGCAAATCATGTGGACAGAGAAGCAGTGAACACTTACGAAGATGGTTTAGGAAGCGGCAGGTAAGTAATGTAAATACTCAGAACTGGCAGAACCAGACGGCATGCACGTCGGGCGTTGGGGAGCCCGGGTACTTACTGAGGCTCTCCGAACTATTTTTGAGAAACCTTGGAGAACTGAGGAGAGATTAGAAAAATGTTTTTTTAAAGGCAAGTACCAATTTTCAAAACCAGGCAGGAAGCGAATGCCATGTACAATACCTTTTGCTAAGTGATAACTCAGTAAAATTTAGACTATTGAGAATTGCACTGATGCTTCGAGAGGCCAATAGGATGATGAGTAGCACACCGAGGTTCTAAAAAGAACCTCAAGTTTCAATCCAGTGGATGCTATCATGTTGCAGTCATTTTTTTAGACAATAAGCATAATTGAGTGGACTGAAACTTTGCAATAATAGACCTGTGCCAAGGGTACACATTTCTTTTTTGTTTATGGATATAGTCCCTTTACTTCTAAGATTTTATCTATTTCCTTATTTAGTGTATGCACATCTTGTGTGTACATATGGGTATGCGTGTAAGGGTATTATATGTATGTGTGTGTGTATGTGTGTATGTGTGTGTGTGCATGTATGTGGATGGGTACATATGTGTGGGTGTGTGTGCATATGTTTGGGAGGTATATATGAAGGGGGATACATACGTGTGTATGTGCATGTGTGTGGTAAGTACCATGACAGTATGCACAGATCAGAGAATAACTTGTGGGAGTCAGTTGTCTCCTTCTGCCAGGAGAGATTAAACTTGGGCCATCAGGCTTGCTTGCTAAGTGTTGTAACAGGCAAAGGCATCTTGCTGGGGGTGCAGGTATTTCTAATGCGGTGCTCCCAGAGAGATACTTTATATTTTATTGTGTGAGTACGCTGTAAGTCTCAGCGTGCACATGGAGATCAGAAGACAGCTCTATGGAGTCAGCTCTTTCCTTCCACCTTCCTGTGGGTGTTGGGGATCACACTCAGATTTTGAGTCTTGTGCAGCATGCAACGTCACCTGTTGAGCCATTTCCCCAACCCAAGGGCCATCTTTATATTACATATTCTAGAATGAGGTCTCACTATGTACCCCAGGCTCAGACCATCAGCCTCAAGAGCTAAGTTT
Organism: Typhlomys cinereus; assembly: GCA_023101885.1. Lineage (NCBI taxonomy): Eukaryota > Metazoa > Chordata > Mammalia > Rodentia > Platacanthomyidae > Typhlomys > Typhlomys cinereus. The sequence continues at coordinate 2,709,698 of JALPQD010000161.1, forward strand.
CAGGTGTGTGCTGCCACAGACAACTTCAGGACCACTTGAAAGTATTTACAAATGATCTCAAAAGGTGAGTGAAAGGTAAGCTGGCAAACCATAGTGAAGCATGAAAGGAAACTCATGTTAAATCGATTAAAAGAAAACATCAATTCAGATTTCAAACAATGGCAAAAAAAAAAAAGAAAAAAGAAAAGCATTGAAGTAAAATAATTTTGAAAAACTAGAACGACAGAGTAACCAAAAGCGGTACATGTAGAATAAATTAATTGTTATTCCACTAACATAAACCACTAACTTTATGAAGCACAGAACTTTGAAGCAGACAGGTAGTTAAAAGTGCTATATGGCAGATTACTCTGATTAGAACACACACAAAATGGTGCTCGAGTGTTGGAGGTGTCAAAGATGGAGAAGATGAAGAGAAAGAACAGAAAGAAGAAATCGCTGGCAGAGAGACAGAATGAGGGATTATTCCAAACAGAAAATCAAACCAATGAAACACAACTGACCACAACTAAAAAGATAGAGATGTATGTGATATGAGCATCCACACAGGAAAAATGGTTTCCCTAGAGACATGGGAAGAACACACAGGAACACAAATTTAATGGTTATATATGAAGTGTGGGGACATCAACTTATACCCAACAAGAAACTGGAAGTGGAAGAACTGAATAAGCTACTTGATCATCCATGATGTCTAGTAAGTCTCCTGAATGGAATTAATAGGAAAGGGAAAAGAGATAGGGAAAGGAGAAAGAGGAAAGGAAAAAGATAGGAAGACTAGCTGGAAAGAAAGGCACAGATTTTTGGCCATCATCTCTTGGCTACATAATTATCTTGTGCTTGGAGAAGTCTTCCGCTCTGACTCTTTTACCTGCTGCTGGTACTTTCTATTATAACTAGAGCAAGTAAAACCTAGAAAGGGCAAAATTCAGTTGTCTTGATTCCAGAAGCATAACATCATGAATGTACAGAGGCTGAATGGATCGAACCGTCCTTGCCGGCCAATGACAATCCAAAGAGCACATTTGAATCAACCCAGTCCTGCCGTCCACTGACAGTCTAAGAGACCACATCATACCCTCTACCATGCATTCTTAGGCATCTTAGGTACATTGTTCTGGCAGGAAAACTAAGACAACACAGCACGGAAATTCCGAGGCTCAGAAACGTCAGCAGCTCACTGCCTGCCTTCGGATGAGGCGGAAGCAACTGTGAACAATAGATCCTACTTTGGGGAGGTTCATGGGCGTCCTCAGCCGAGTGCGGACGCTCTTCATCAAGATCCGCTGCTCGGTCGGCAGCAGGTGGTACTTCATGGCCTCTATGAGGAAATCCTTGCAGGCGCTGCTATTCTTCACCAACACTTCCTCTTCGACTCTCTGCAAGAAGAAGGCAGGTAGGCCTATGAGGAGACAGTCCTTGCGAGCAGCAGAAGCCGTGAAGAGGAAAACAGCAGTAACCAATCTGTCTACATCACTCCTGACTTCTGCTCAAGGGTTTGGCCTGCTGAGAAAAACAGCCAAGGAAACGGTAAGCTTCGGTCTCAGCTACAAAAAAAAAAAAAAAAGAAAAAAGAAAAAAGAAAGAAATTTTACATAATGCCATGTTTACTTGTTTCTTATTTTGAAACAAGTCAAAGAAAGGAAAAAAAGAGCTAGCTGGAAAAAAAAAAAAAAGGGCATGGAGATTGTGACGGTTCCCCACACTCCTGATGCCCCAAAATCTAATGACCTGGCTTAGAACTATTTTAAAAAAAAATGGTAGCAAGTTCTTCACATGAGCTAGGGAAGGTTATTAATAGTATCATCCTCCAACACAAGAGGCAAACGAGACATGTAGAATAGATTCCAAAGACTTTAAAACATATACCTATAACATCAATAAACCTTTTTCCTGGCTGTGCCTGACATCCAAGCCCCATAGGATTTAACACCAAGGACTGAAGACTACACAGATCACATTACAAAATGAAGTTTCAAGCAATCTTTAAGATCCGATCTGTTAGTTTAAAACTAATTTATTTTTAGTGGGTCTTAATTACAAAAAAAAAAATGCCCACAAAAAACAAAAAAACATAATAATGCTGAAATGTTCCTAAAGGGATGGTGATAAACAAAAACCAAGAGTAAATTTAAAATAGTTCAAGGACTAGTGAGACTCATTTATTCCTACTTATTTCAATTAACCTGTTTTTCATCAGCTTAGAAAGAGAGAAACCACATACATGTCACTGTGAAATTATGAAGTAGAATTAGAGAGTATTTGGGTCAAATCTCGAAATTCCACTCCTGCTGGGTAATCGGAAGCGTCTATCAAGAGAGAAAAGTAAAGAAGCTGTAGGGCAGGGTACATTCATCCGCACATACTTAGATGACTAACTACTACCGCAAGAAGCTCGAGTGCTAAGTCACTCAAACGAGTAAAGGGTTGGAAGCAGGTTTCCAGGGCTGAGGGGTGGGCCACAAAAGAGCAGCTGCAACACGGCAGGCGCCTGCCTGCCTGCCCCCTTTCCTCCACTCTGGGCGTGTTGGGGGTCTACAGTGCCCCCAGGCCAGTGACACAGTGCTGCACACGGTCATCTGTCTGGACATGTGTGGCTCGCCCGTGCGCTCCGTGCACTTACCTGAACTAAATACTCGCGAGGAAGCAGGGGTAAGCGCACGTGCTCCATCAGCCGGGCCATGAACTCCTGCCTCACGTCCTTGTCATGGTTCACCCAAGCTATTACCGCCTCGAAGACCTTCGGCGAACATGGAGAAAGGCAAGGCAAGCAAAGAGTTGTGAACCACAGAATGCGAGGAGGCTGCATTTTACACACAGGCCCTGCTTGAGTCCCACGGCTCGAAGCTATCAAAATCCTGATTCGCAACACAGAGTCATTCGTCTATTAACTTCTCTTTTCTTAAGGTGAAATTTAACTTTTTAAGCTTTAATTTATTTATTTGCTTAATTTATTGTGTGTGTGTGTGTGTGTGTGTGTGTGTGTGTGTGTGTGTGTGTGTGTCCCTATGGAGGATGAAGGGTGACTTGAGGAATCATCCTACATTGCTTCTACCTTCTTTTTGCTTCCCCCTGGGATTTCCCAGGCTCTGCCCACCAGGGCGGGAAGTGCAGACTACCTTGTAGTTTCCACCTGGCATTTTTATGTAGGATTTGGGATCCAAACTCAGGACCTTCTACTGAGAAGGCAGAGTCTTAATCCTTAAACCATCTCTCCAGATCTTCTCTCTCTTTTTTGACAAATGGACTTCAGTAAGTGCTTCAACGAGGGCCTCTGTGCTCCTATCAAGTCCTTTTCACTCGGTATTTACTACGCACACTAGTCTCACAGGACTCGAGTAGTTGCGGGGACAAGGAAGATGCACGGTCTGTTTTTCTGAGTTCTCCTTACACAGACTTGAACTGCAAGTCTCTTTGGCGTAAGCACCCCAAACTAATAAAGCCAAGGGATAGTTTAGCGTGCCAGCCATGCACTGGTAAGGCTTTCCCGTCAACTGGAGTGGATGTAGAATCACTAGGAGTAGGGGGACATACCCCTGGGGGTCTGTACAGGGAGGTCTAACAGGGACACCCGCCCTGAATTTGGGCAGCACCATCCCATTGGCTGGGGACCCAGGCTGTATGAATGGGGAGAAGGAGAAAGGCGGCCAAACACAGTGATCCCATCATCTCTGCTTCCTGAGCAGCCATGATGCCAATTGTACTTTTCCCATCCAGACAGAATGAGCCCACTGAAACCATGAGCCAAGTACGTCTTGTCCCCTAATAGTTTTATCTCTCTCTCTTCTGCCTTCTCCACTTCTCTCTCCCTCCCTTCTCTTTCTCCTTCCTTTCCTTCCTTCTTCCCTATTTCCATGCTTCTTACCTTCTCTCTCTCTCTCTCTCTCTCTCTCTCTCTCTCTCTCTCTCTCTCTTTCTCTCTCTCTCTCCCCTCTCTCTCTCATTCCAGAAGGCACTTGAGTGTGTGTGCCCATGGAGGTCAAGGGTGACATCACGAATTATCCTGGATTGCTCTACCTTACTGCTTTGCTCCAGGGTTTCTCAGACTTCTGCCTTCCTGAGCTAGAATTGCAGGTCACTACATATCTGTCTGGCATTTTTACATGGGATCTGGGACTCTGAATTCAGATTCTTTGCTTGCAGGCAAAGGTTTTAACCCCAGAGCATCTCCCAGCCCTTGAAGCTATTCTGTCAGGTACAATGAATACAGCAACAGGACAGTAACTAGTAGATCCACTCCCATAAAACAGCCTTGTTTGGGGGGGATTTTTCTTTAGGTTTACAAATAAATGTACACTGCTGAGTCAACACAGACAGAATAGATCAATCCTTCTCTCTCACAATGGAATGTATTAAAATGTAGTATTTTGAACATTCTTACAAATAAAACAGGAAGGGAATCATAATATATTTCTGAGAAAGTCAATGAGCTAATCTAGAAACATTGTTTCTATGAATAATTTCCTCCTAGACTGATGAATGCATTTCCTGATCATGCTTAAAAGGTAGAAAATACATGATGATATGCAAATGGGTTATTGGAAGCCAAAATAAGTAATCCTGATACAGTTAAAGAACAAGAAACTAAAAATATGCACATTATCATTAACACCTCTCTGTAGTTCAGCCTGTCAACAAATACTAACACTGAATAGGTCCTTAAGCCAGGTGCTTGCTGGCGACCAAGTGAAGAGAGATTGCATATTTTCACATATTGAAAATACTAGAAAAAGATGTGCCTTTTTGCACCTGAGTAAGGGTGCAGGAGATGAACTTCCAGAGAAACTAAACTAGATTCTGTATAACCTGAAATGCAAACTGTCTCCAAAGAGAAACCCAAGGATGTTTTCCGCCAAGTGCATGGGTGTCACATGCTTTGATGCCCCAATCCCCATATGTTGCAAACCATTTAAAAAAAAAAACTCCGAATAGCGGCCTTTTCCCAATAGTTTGAAAGGTATGGGAACATAATAAAGGTGTCTCAAAGTGCAGAGTGAGGCTACATCCAGAAGAAACATCCTCATGGAGAGAGGAGAGGAAGAGAAGGAGAGAAGAGGAGGAAGAGAGGGAGAAAGGGAGAGTGGGAAGGAGGAAGGGAAGAATGAAGAGAGAGAGGGAAGAAGGAAGGCTGGAAAGGAGAAAAAGAGGGTGGGAGGGACAGAAGGAGAGAAGGAGAATGGGAGAGATGGATGGAGAGAAGAAGAAAGGGAGGGAGAGAGGAAGGAAGGGATAGAGGAAAGGAGGAATGAAGGGAGAAGGTGGGAGGGAGGGAAGGAGAAAGGGAGGCAGAAAAAGAGGGAGGGAAGAAAGGAGGGAGAAAGAAAGGGAGGAAAGGAGGGAAGGAGGGAGGGAGAGAAGGAAAAGGGAGGGAAGAACAGAAGGTTGATTATGCGAGCAAAGGTGACATACATGTTGCAAGAAACCCATCCAAGGTGGCTGTCAAGGAATTTGAACATAACTAGCAAACTCTAGCTGCTTATGGAAAGTTCTTTCAACTTGCAAGGCGGTGAAGGCAGCAAGAAGCCCAGTCTACATGAAACCCTTAGAGGCAACTTGGGGCAGGAAGAAACCCCTTCCTAAGAGGTGAGGTGCAAGCTCAAACAACTCGGGGGACCACCCAAAGAATGAGCTTAGGCACAGTCCACAGGCCAAGTAGCCGAGCTTCTTCCACACCAAGCATCACTAGCTGTCATGATTCACAAGGACCACAATTCATGAAACACACCGAGACAAAGAAAGGAATAGTGGGCTGGGGAGAGATCTCGGACGGAAAAGTGCTCATGGCCACTCAGAACCCACATAAAGTAGACAGGCGGGGTGGTCCTGACCTGTAATACCTGCCTAGACTGCTTGGAGAAATCCCACCACAAAAAAGAACCACAAAACAAAGACAGTGTCTGAGGAAGGGACAGCTGGAGATGCTCCTTTGTCTCCAAATGTGCACATACATGTGCCCTTGCATACGAGGGAGGAGGAGGAGGGAGTGAGGGAAAGAAGGAGGGAGGGAGGGATAGGAATAGATGGAGGGAGAGAGAAAAGGGAGAGAGGGAGGGAAGAAGGAAGAGAAGGAAGAGGGAGGTAGGAAGGGAGAGAGGGAGGGAGACAGAAAGGAAACAAGGGAGCATGGAAGAGAGGAAGACAGGGAGGGAGAAAATGAAGGAGGGAGGAAGAGAGGGAAGACCTTAGCTTCCAGCAGGAGGGGGAAGGGGAGATGGGAAGGGAAGAGAAAGTGGAGGAGCAGGGTAGGGAAGGAAATGGGAAACACATTGTGGCTGTACATTGGGAAAGGAAACCCCACTGACCTTCTCTTCAGAGGAAATGGTAAGTTTGTCGCTCGAAATTAAACTGCAAACTTGCTCAATGCCGAGGTTGAGAAATTCTTCGCTAAGAACGACGTCTGCAAAGTGTTGCTCTGTTGGACAATCAGAGAGAGAAATCACCAACTCCCATTCTCCATTAGCGCTGTCTGAAGCTGCTTAGGTGTGTTTCTTGGCAAGCTCTGCCCCCCAGCACATGAGCAGCGCTCAGGTGGATCCCTGAGCCAGTGCATGCATGACAGGGCTCCCTTGGGGGGGGGGTGCACAGCTGCTTCCTGAGGTGCCCTTCAGTGTTCAAGAAAAAAGCTACTGCCACATGCCAAGGGCGGCAGGTAGGTCTCAGCCTTCTGTTCGCCTGAAGCACATGGGAGTCTGGGTCTGTGAACTCGACGGCAGGGTACAAAACAGACGGAGCTAGAACGTTAGGGAGGAGGAAAACCTGCTTAATTTGAAAACTAAGTCAAGCACCTTAAGTGTTGGTCAATATAAATCTTGGGCCCGCATTTAAAAAAAAAAATTGGGTTGTGAGTGCAAAACACAAAAATAGCTCATGATTTTACGTGAGTAGCTTATTTGACAACATAATTGCCAAGTTTACACCTTAACAACCTTTCCTAAACTAATAGAACCAAGTAATTATTTTGAAATTTTTTTATTTATTTAATCATGAGGAAGAGACAGACAGAAAGATAGATAGATAGATAGATAGATAGATAGATAGAGAGAGAGAAAACATACATTCCATGGCACATGGGTGGAACTCCAAGGACAACTTTTAGAAGTTAGTTCTTTCTCCTGGAATTTCTGGGAATTGAACTCAGGTCACTAGCTGTGCAAGCTGTCACCTTACCACTGAGCCCTCCCATCCACCTCTATCTAGTAAGGTGATTAATGATTTTAAAACTTAGGAAGAACTAAGCAGTGTAACACAGCTTTTCCTAAGCCCAACCCCACTCACAGTGTGGGAACTCAGTGGTCTGAGGTTTGCACTCAGGCACAGCCAAGTTCAAATCCCAGCTCTACTGTGTGAAGGAGGAACAATCTGAGCTGATTATGTAAGTTCCCTAAACCACAACATCCACTCTGCAGAGGAAAGTAAAAATATCTTACCTAATAATGCTATGGCATGGGCTTAGAGCTAATGGTTCATGAAGCATCCAGAACTACGCACAGGGCGAAGAAGGGCGTGGTGCTTCACATTTCCAGAGTTCTGGAAGTTTGCTAGAAAGGCCTGGGGGTGGAGAGATGGCTCAGCCAAGAAAGCAGCTGGTTCATGAGCAAAGCAGCTGGAGCTCAGATTCCTGGATCCTATGGAAAATGCCAAGCAGGTGTGGATGTCTGTGATTTCAGCCTTGGAAGGCGGAGACTGGGGCTTTCCAGAGCAAGGTGGCTAGACAAGTGAGCCCCGTCAGTGCCTGGTTCTGGGTTTGATTTAAAGACCCAGTCTGAAAGAGCCAGGTGGAAAAGCAGTTGAGGATATTTCCAGTATCAATCTCTGGCCTCCATGTGAGCATGCACACATGTGAACACACATGCTCACACTCCTGGAGCCCACATGCACACGCATCGTGACAAATGGGGCAGAAGGAGAGATCTGTCCTCTATGTCTTCACACTTAACTGAACTCCAACAAGACTTCTGAGTTTTCTCAGGTGAAATAAAAGCTTCTTTCAAGAGCATGTTTCAAAATACCAGGAAGATTACATTGGCTTCCTCCCTGGCATTGTGAAAAAATAAATATATGCATTTTCACCAACCTCATGAATAACTATGCATTTTATAAAAGACTCATCATAAGATGACCTTAGAAATAAAACGGAGCTCTAGGGTAATTATAAAAAGATAATTTTTTACACTCCAATAGACATGCAGTTTTCAAAACTCAAAGTTTTGGGTCAACAAAGCAATGCATTGAAAAAGATAAAAAAAATTTAAGATGAAAACAATAAATGAACCTAGAACCTGTCCCACACAAACTGATTGTGGCAAAAAAAAAAAAAAAAAAATGCAGGAAGCGTCTTCAGCAAATGGTACAGAAGCAAGGGGACACCCACGTGCTAAACAATGACTCCTGACAAAGACCAACTCACAGTGGACCACAGGTCTGCCCCCAACCCAAACTACATGATTCTAAGATGGTACCACAAGAGAAAACAGAAGGACCTTGGGTTCGGCAATGATTTCTGTTCCACAGTGATGAATGCAGTATCCAGGAGTGAAACAATTAGCAAGCTGGACTTCATTAAATAGAATTTAAAAAATTCTGGGCCTGGTGAGATAGATCAGCAGGTAAAAGGCATCTGTATGCAAATCTGGAAACCTGAGTTCAATTCCTGGAGCCTATGTGGTAGAAGGAGAGAACAGACTTGCAAAAAAAATTGTCCCCTAACTTCCACATGCATGTGCCTGAGAGCTCTCCCTTATAAATGAAGGAGGAGGAAAAGGAGACAGGAAGAAGGAAGAAAGGAGGAGGACAAGGAGGAGTAGGAGTAGGAAGAGGAGGTGGCAAAAAGGAAGAAGGAAGAAAAGAGGAGGAGGAAGAGAAAGAGAAGGAGAAAGAAGGAGAAGGAAAGAGAAGAGCAGAGTAAGATTCTTTATATTCAGAATTCTAAAACATCAAGGAATAAGTTCACTTTGTGGAAAATGCATGTAACAAAACAGTATCTGTCTTTAAAAATATTTATGTGTAAATTCAAATGGAAAACACATCATAGCTTCAAAATGAGGCAAACTTGCACAAACCTCTCCACCAGTCAGAATAGACCTTTGCTTCTACCTATCAGTAGATGACATTTTTGACTAAGTTGCCCCTGTCGACTTTAAATATGAATCAAAGTCAATAGGCTGGTGTTGTGGTCCCTCTTGTGAAGAAGCCGGCAGTGTATCAAGGAGTGACCATAATCTTTCTAAGCTGTCACTGTGTCACTATCCCACGCGCAGCTTCACGGGTCAGGAAAAAATGGTGCTTGGCAGGGGTTTTGGGTTTTTGTTTGTTATTTATTTATTTTTTTTATTTATGGTGTGTGTGTGTGTGTGTGTGTGTGTGTGTGTGTGTCAGAGGCTACTGTGTGTCCCGTGGAAGACCAAGGGTGACTTTGGGAATGATCCTGGATTGCTTCTACCTCCTTCTTGCTTTGCTCTGGGATTTCCCAGGCTCCACCCACCAGGGCGGGTAGTCCAGAGCCATTTCTGCCTGGCATTTTTATGTGGAACCTGGGATCTGAACTCAGGACCTTCTGCTTTCAAGGCAGAGCCTTAACCCCTGAGCCATCCCTCCAGTCCAGTGTTGTGTGTTTTTTTGATTGTTTTAAAATCAGCAATTATATGGATTTGAAAGTTAGGTTGAGTCAACTCTATAATCTTAAGAGCCACAGCATTAGTAAACTCCATTCCAAATCAAGCTGAGAACCTCAATGCCCTGTACCCTCTTTAGTAGAACAAAGGCAGATCAAAGACTCTGAATACAGTTAACCACGACAGGTGTGTTGATAAATCCATGCCAGCCATGACTCCATCAAGTAACACCACACCCACGAATGGGAGATGACAAATCAGTCCAGTAGAAAACAGGAGAATTGTTGTTCACACTGAAACGACTTTGGCTAGAGGCATGCACCTCTTTTGAAATGGCCATTTTAACTCTCACACTGTCTACCAGAACAATCTTTCCTCTTTAGAAAAATCTTTCTGTATTTGTATACAATATTTACTTACAGCTTCTTATTAAAGCTTTTTTTTTTTTTTGAAAGAATGCTGTAAATGCTCATCACTACATTATTTGGCAATACTGGGCTATGTTGACATGAGGGCCTACCTTTCCTCCATCTAGATTTCTCACGTACCCTGCTGGTCAAGTGCCCCGGGCAGCTGGGTGGCACAAGGTGACTGACTGAGTTCTGGAAAGTATGCATCGAGATAAGCACCGCAAGCCTTTAGAACTTGGGCAACAAGTTTGCTCTGTGAATAATCTTAATGTTACCCAATGGAACCATTTAGTGGCCATTCTTGCTCTAATAAGATTCTACACATTCACCTACAACAAGCCACATGAAATGTGAACTGGCACTGACGCCACTGCACAAAGCACATGTGTGTGCACTCACAGAGCTTAGGACCACGTGCCCAGTCCCCACCCTGCTGTGACTTTGTGCTTTGAAACTCTGAAACGTCAACTGTTTCTGATGCATGCATGTGCAGCTAGCTCCCCTCTCTTCGATTACTTGCTGCTGTTTTGGTTCCTTCCTTCTGTCCTCCCTCTGTCCCTCTCTCCCCCGCTTCCTTTCTTCCCTCCTCTCTCTTTCTCCTTAGCTTTCTTTTGTTTTTATTTCTAATATTTCTGAGACGGAGGTCTTAGTCTGTAGCTCAGATTTGCCTCAAAGTCCTGGCAATCCATCTGCCTCGGCCTTTTGAGTGTTGGGATTACAGGTTTGAGACATCAGCCCCAGTTCTCTCTCTTTCTCTCTCTTCTCTCTCTTCTCTCTCTTTCTCATGATTCTTATACTATAAGTAAAAGAAGGTTTGGTGAGGAACAGCCTGCTGATGTGGGCTTCTGACAGGCACACCGAGAATGAGGGAGTTTATAAATTACAGCTCAGAGACAGGCTCTCATGGCACTCAGGCGCTGTTGTTTGCCTGCGTGCTGCTGAGAAAGTTACCACTGAGGAGCTCAGGAGAACAAGGAGGCATTATTCTTTCTTAAGTTGCCCAGCTGCAGTTCACAGTCCAGCCTGACAGAAGAGCCCATACCACCCCTGGGCTGAAGGAACTGGCCACATCGTATCCACAAGGATTGCTGAGAGAGGAGCAAACCTCACTTGCCAAACTGAAAGTCTACCCAAGAATGCTGAAGAATGCCAACTCACTGAGCCAGTCTTCCCCATTTTATTCACTTGCCCAGAAGAGTCCTGCTCACTATGGGCTGAGTCTTCTCATACCAATCACTCTCCTGCAGACCTGCTCCAGGGTTTGCCTTAGCTACTAATTCTTCACAAATGTGCCGAGCCTTCAATTGTCAGATTACACTTATATATCTAACTAGCACCCCAGGCTAGCTTCAAACTGGGCATGTAGCCAGGGATAACCTGGACTCCTGTCTCCTTGTTTCCATCTCTCTAATCTGGGGCTACAGGCATGCAACACCTTGCCTGACAAGTAATGAAATATTTTTAATGAATAGTCTATAGCAGTATATACCTCAATAATGTTCTTGTTACAACATATCGAGATGACATGCTAGTAGTCTCTTCTTTAAATGGGATCTGAATATAATTTACTAGTGTCACGACAGTGATTATCTAATTCTGTGCAGAACATGACAGTTCACCTTGTGACATCAAAGCACCCTGCCTGCAGGATCTGTCGACTTCAGTATCGGGAAAGTGGGAGGGGAGGATGGTGAGTTGGTGCCAGTCTTAAAAAACAAAACAAAAAGTTAAAAATGAATGAAAAAATAAAAAAAGCATCCTATTTTTTGATTCTAGCCTCCAATGGAACTACTGTGAGAAATCTAGACCAGTGCTCCACAAAGGTAAGATCCATCACCAAGAATCATTGCATATTCCTGTACAAGTACACCTCCCCCACACACAGACATTTATATAAATCTGTGGGCCACATTTTACCCAGTTCAGGGTTAGGTCTGACAGGTGTGTCCAACCTCATCATCTGCAAAGTTCACTAGTGGCACAATCAAGTTTAAAAAAGAAATCACACACAAAGAAAACCCCAAAAAGGCTTCAGTAAGTTACGATTAGGTGCTGGGTACAATCATGACCATCCTGGTGTTATAGTTTGACGTATGAGTTGTCCCCCACAGGCTCATATGTTTGATCTTTAGTTGTTTGGGAAGGTCCCGGGCACCTTTAGAAGTGGAGCCTTGCTGGAAGAAGGCGGTCACAGGAGTGAGTCTTGAGGTCAGTTAGCCCCGCCCCGCTTGAGTGAGTTACTCTGCTCTTGGAGTTAGCAATTTTCCAGCTCTCAGCCTCCATGAGGAAAGTGATTCAAGCCACCTCCAGCTTCTGCCTGCCAGCCATGCCTTTCCTACCATGAAGAACTGTATCTTCCCTCTGGAATTATAAGCAGAATAAATCTCCCTTTCTCCTTTTAAGTTGCTTGACTGTGAGTGTTATCTCACAGCAACAGAGAAGAGTAATGAGTACCCCTGGGGTGCATACAGTGCACAGACTACAAGCTGTCCATGACTGTTTGGGGAAGAAAAGAGAATGTTTGCATAAAAATAACTGAAAATAATCTTTTTTTAAAAAATGGAGCAAAAAAAATGGAGCAAATCTTGTCATTACAAGGTACAGGAAAACAATGAATATGAAAAATTATAAGGGCAGAAGAATCTATGCAATGACAGAGCTACACAATACTCAGAGCTGTTCATTCACAAAGCTACTATATCCAAAACATATCTGCAAAGGAAATATCTCTGCTACCTCAGTTCTGGCTTAAATAAGACCACAATTAGTATGTATTTGAGATTCTCTCTCACACACGTTGTGATAGTTAATCCTGGGTGTCAACTTGACACACATGGCATTGACTAAGATCAGCTGAGACCAACTGAAGATATTATCTGGATAATACGAAGATCAGCCCTAGATCCCATCGGAACCTCCCAATAGTGGACCAGATAAAAGGAGCCACAGAACAGAAGACTAAGAAGAGAGATTCTCTAGTCTTGCAGCTCTAAGCCTCCCAAACAGGTGTGACTTAGCCTGTCTTCAGCTTCAGCCAGCCAGCCATGCCATGTCTGCATTTCCCCTCTGGAACCGTAAGTTGAGTAAATTGTGGCCTAAGTTGTTTGACTTTGGGTGCTAACAAGAATCTGGGATAACTAATAGTGGCATTTCTCTATTTTTGTAAAGAAATTTATCATTTTTATCATTTTTATCAATTTATCATTTCTGGAAATCAGCTCTCTCCTTCCACCATGGAGGCTGAGGGGAATGAATTCCCTTCGCACACAGGCACCTCTACCCACTGAGCCAACTCACTGACCTTCAGTTAACGGCTTTAAGATTTTAATGCACATACTGAAATACACAGATATCCAAAAGGAACTGAAAATGTGACTGGATAGAAACTATGGGAAGAAGAACAGAAGGCTGCTACTGCCTATTATTTTATATATTCTTGATACAAATCTTCATTTGCTTCTCTGGGGCTTAGCTCAGGACATTTAGTGTTTTCATCTTAGCAGCACGAACAATAAAAGTGATGTGACTGAACATCGCTCCTCTAGCCTTAGGCTTCAGAACCATGGAGACCAAAGCATTTGCAAAACCTCAAACTCTATACTGCAAACCAGAGAACCAGCGAGCTCTTTCATCCTGCTGTTCGAAATTAGCACAAGCTCTACACACAGGAATTTTAAAATCCTATCCCACATGTACACTTGGCCACTTAGGAAACCATGCACTTTAAGTTGTCCAGGACCACACTATTAGGATATCACCCATTGGATTGGGGGGTAGGAGTTGGCAATGGTAGGGCTCAAATCCAGAGTCTTGTACGTGCTAAGACACTGATTTTAATGATTAAAAAAGCTCAGCAGTGGGCTCTACTTAAAATCCAGCACAGTCATGCAATGGAATACTCTGTACCTATTAAAAAAATCAAATTAAAAAGGAAGCATGGGACTAGGGAGATGGCTCAGAGGGGTGTGCACCACCACACGAGCCTGAGGACCTGAGCTGAATTCTTACAACCCACATAAAAGCCAGGCGCGTGGCATGAGCATCTGTAATCCCAGCACTCCTACAGGGAGAAAGCAGAGATAGAAGGAGCTCTAGGAGCTTGTGAGCTAGCTAGCTTGGTGTATGCAGCAGAAAAACAACAGAGACCCTCTCTTCAAAATGCAGGCTGCCATAGTTGGAGACAGTGCCAACTTGACAATTGAGGGCTGGTGCTCTGGGCAATCAGGGAGAGTTGATCATTGAAGAAAGCCCTGAGCAAGCCTGCAGGATATTGTCTGATTGAAGGGGAGGACCTAGCCTAGAGGGGGTGGGACCATTTTCTGAGCCAGGTGGATGAAATGGAGGGAGTCGTTTAAGTAAGTTGGCATTCTTCAGCATACTTGGACAGACGCGCTGTGTGGCTAAAAACCCCTGTCTCAGCACTTCTGTGTGATTATGATGTGGCCAGTTCCCTTGGCTCCTGGTGTTGGTGTGGACTCTCTTAACAAGCTGGATTGAGAACTGTAACATGTTGGACAGATGTGAGGAAGAATAAAATCCCTTGTTTCCCTAAGGTGTTTGATTGCAAATGTATTGACTACATGCAGACTAACTGTCACTCACACATGCCATGGCATGCAGACACCTGCTTGCACACAGCATGAATGCACATGTGCACACCCACACAAAAGAAAAAACAGGAAGCTCATAATATAAAAAATAGCTTTAAAAAACAGTGCCTTCTATACAAAAATGAAAATAAATCATAGACCAGTATATATAACATGATCTCTACTAATGTAAAAAAGGAGAGAGATAAGAAAATATAGGTCAAAGGACTGGAAAGATGGCTTGGGGGTTAAGACTCTGCCTCACAAGCAGAAAGTCCTGAGTTTGGATCCCAGGTCCAAGGTAAAAATGCCAGGAGGAAACAGAGGCAGCCTGGACTTCTGGCCCTGGTGGGTGGAGCCTGGGAAATTCCAGAGCAAAGGAAGATGGAGGTAGAAGCAATCCAGGATGATTCCCGAAGTCACTCTCAGTCCTCCACAGGGACAAACAGTGCCCTTTGATACACACACACTCTCTCTCTCTCTCTCTCTCTCTCTCTCTCTCTCTCTCTCTTATAAAATAAATGAATAAATATAAAATATTAAAAAAGAAAATAAGTATCAGAAAGATAGAAAAGTGACGACTAAAAACTTCCATGAAACAAGAGAAAGCACTCAGTGTATCATACATATTTGTTAATGAGTATCCAGAATGTAAAAAGAGCAACTTCAACTTAACAACATAACAATCAAGTAACACAAGTAAAAAATGAGCAAAGATTGTGAATGAGTGTTTCTCCAAACATGACACCCAAATGGTCAGTCAGCCTATGAAAAGATGCTGTTTAGAACTAATCGGAGCAAGAAAAGTGAAAGAGACCTGCCTGACATCCCATGCTCCCTTCCTATCTGCACAGCTCTATAAACCACTGGCGCCAAGACTGAATTAAGTCTTAGCTACAATCGCTCCCTGATTCCTATTTTTCTAATTGTGATAAAACACATACCTTCAGCCACCTTAGTCATTTCCAGGGTACCTTTCAACAGTGTTAGGTATACTCCTCACTGCGAGTCATAGGTCCTGAATGTTTTCATCTTATAAATATAAATGACCTCCCCCGTTCCTGTCTCAACTTCCCCATCCTATCTTCTCCTTGATCCCTAACATGGATCCACAAATTCTCTGCATTCCTTCTTAGTAATGCTACAGGAATTATAAGACATAGCAATTATCAAGCTGGGAATTTAGATTGAAGATTAAAAGCCTTTGCCTTCCAAGTAAAAGGACCTGCATTCGGATCCCAGATCCCATGTAAGAATGTTGGGTGGGTGTTAAGTTTCCCTGGGTTGTTGTTCATAAAATCGTGACAAAACAGCTTAAAGGAACATGGGGTTTATTTTCTTTTACCATTGTCCAGTTACAGTTCTTAGCCTAGTTGGCAGGAGAATTCACACCGATAGCAAGGGCTGAGGGAACTGACCACACCATATCCACATAATGGCTGAGAGAGGGACATTCTCACTTGCCAGACTAGCATGACTGGCCAAGTCACAAGATATATATGATATATATATACATATACACTTGCCCAGGGACAAGTCCTGCCACCTTGTGCTGGGCTTTCCACATCAACTAGACAATCTCCTGCAGGTTTGTTCTGGGCTTAACTTGACTATTAATTCCGCACAGATGTGCTCAGATCTTGAAATCCCAACCATCAAGCTGACAACTGTATCCAACTGTGACAATGGGTTGACAGTGACCTATAATTCCAGTCCTGGAAGGAGGAGCCTGGGAATCCTTAGAGCAAAGCAGTTAAAGTGGAAGATCAATCCAGGATGGTTCCCAATGTCATCCTTGGACTTCTGCAGGCACACACATTCATTTCCATACCCTTTTGTACATACATACACACATGGCTTCATAAAGGATTTTTCCAAACCTTCATTTTTTTTTTTAAATCTGTTTTCTATCTAGACTAAATTATCAGACTTTCTCAAAACATGAAACGTGAAAATCAGTTCAGTTTCACAACTCTTATGGTTTGGATCAAAAAAATAGCCCCTGAAAAGTCATGTGTTAAAAGGTCTATCTCTACCCAGTGATGCTACTGAGAGGTGAATGGATCATAAGGGTGCCAACTTCATAAATGGATTAATCCATTGATAGCTGTGTGGACTATTAGGAGGCATGGCCCGACTGGAAGAAGTAAATCCTTGGGGGGCCTGCCTTGGAAGTGTCTATCTTGCCCTGGAACTCTACATCTGTCTCTGTTTCCTGCCCACCATACAGTGAGCAGCTTACTTCTGCCATGCCCTGCACATGATGTTCTGTCTCAGCGCACGTGGGCCCAGAAGCAACTGGGTTGAAGTGACCCTGGGCTGAAATTCCTTGTACTCAAAGTAGATCTTTCCTACTTGAAGTTGTTTTCTCAAGTGTTTAGCCACAAAGATGAAAACCCGACCTAACACAATGGCTGTGGTCTGACGTGGGCCCAAGAGATAGAATAATCATCTCACACCTTTCTGGACATGACTAAACTATTGGCTCTGACCAGATACACAATCAACTAAAGTAAGCACATGATCAACTAAAGTCCAAGCACTTTTAACTGGATTGCCTCCTGTTTCTTAGTTGAGCACAGTAAACATTGGCAGTTACTACACAGTAGATTAGACCTGTAAACACATATATGTGCCTCAGGTATTTGCCCCAGATGTAACAGCAAGGAGCTGACCACGGAAGAGTCTAGTTTGTTTTCTCTGCTTCATATCCATGAGTTATTTCCCATACCTATAATCTTGCTTTCTTTGCCTCCTCTTTCTTTTTACCCTAGTTCTTACCCTGTTACCTAGCCCAATTATCGCTTCCAATCTTTTTACCTGCATATTGGAAAATCATTACTTATGACATTTCCCTGTGACATTAGCAATTTGGTTGCAGTAGTTTGCCAGTGGCCACTGAATAAGCCAACTTAACTGCAAAGGCATTTAATATCAGCTCCTTCTACCTGAACAAACAACCTAACTGCAGGGCATAATTACCAACCATATGCATGATGCCATTACTATGCAACATAGACGTATTCACTGCACACACATAATAGGCAACATTCATTCTTCTGTGAGCATGTGTGCACATATACACGTGTGCTGTGAATGGTGTGTGTGTAGTGTGTGTATATATATATATTTAGTGTGTAGTATATATATATATATATATATATATATATATATATATATATATATATATATATAGTGTGTGTATGTGTGGTGTGTAGAGTATGTGTATGTGTGTAGTGTGTGATGTATATATTGTGATGTGGGTGGTATGCCAAGTATTTACGTGTGTGTAGGTGTGGTGTGTCTGTGAGTGTGGGAGAGTAGTATGTGACACGTGTGTGTGGCATGTGCTATGGTGAGTGTGCCCGTGTGGAAGGATGCCCCTTCATTCTCTAAAGCAGTCAAACTTTTCTGCTTGCTCCTCTCTAACACATAAATAAGTTTATCAAGAACTGGAAAAAAGCCAGGCTAGTGAAAACAAGTATATGAATAATAATAGCACCTGGGATCTACAAATAGCTCATCACTGATAGGGAAAGTGGTTTGGACAAAATAACACCCCTCCATCTTCATTCTCCTGATTGATGAAATGAAGTGTTAGGTTACATAATATCTAGAGTTCCTAAAAGTGCTAACATCAAAATTCTTTACTTCTCAACCCCTAGGGGAGAAATTCACATTTATCTCCTCACCAGTTCTATTAACACAGTTTTGGTGGGCACTGAAAACAACTAACTTATCTCTGCTAAGAAAAACTGTCAGCAAAGCAGAGTCAGTTGCACATAGTTCACAAAGACAAAAACTAGGGGAACAAGAAGACCAAGGTGATCGATTTCCTCAGGCTCTCCTAAAGTTGGTGAGAGCTCAGCTAAGAAGATCAATCACGTCTGTCCTTGTCCAGAGAAAGACGCTTCTTCATTGCTCCTCCTCTTTGCTTTGCTCTGGAATTCCCCAGGCTCCACAGACCGATGCCATTTCCACCTGTCTTTTTTTTAATGTGGGACCTGGGATCTGAACTCAGGACCTTCTGCTTGAGAGGTAGAGGCTTCACCTCTGAACCCTTTTCCAGCCTCAAATTTTCAATATTTTAAATCTATTTATCTAGTTTTATTTATCTTGGAAACACTATCTCCTGCATGCCTGGGCTGGCCTCGACCTCCTATGTAGCTGAAGGGGACCTTGAACTTGTGATTTTCCTGTAGCTCCCTCCAGCACATTGGAATTACAAGCACACATCACCAGACCGGGTTAATGCAGCGCTGGGGATTGAAGCCATGACTTCGTGGGTGTCAACAAGCATTCTGCCAGTATAAAGCCGCATCTCCAGGCAAAATTTCATTCCTAAATCTGACTGATAATTTCACACAACTTCTCAGTAAGAAAACCACCACCTCTCAGAGGAATCACAAAGGCCAACTACAGTTCAGAACACTGGGCTTCGAGGGCAGGTGACGAGTTGGCTGATCTGGCAGCTGGCTGCTGGCACTGGCTTCCAGGCTGGGAGGCCAATGCCATGTTGCCCGGGCCCTCAAAGTAACAAGGGGTGGACAGCGAGCCACATCCTCTCCGAGACCCAACTTTGATTCTCCCACTCTGGCTTTCTCGAAAGATGTCTATATTAAAAACAAGCAGGAGTTTGTACAAAAGGTTTTCCTGGAACACCTCAGTCTTTTTTTTCCCCACTGTGACTGTACAATTTAATAATCGTAATGGATTCAAAAAAGCTCATTTCCATTCTACAAGTGAAGGAAAAAAAAAAAAAGGAGATTTGACGTCTGGAAGAAATCTCTGGTAGGATTTTGAAGGATTACTAGAACCCCCTTTCTCTTTAAGTTCTTCTCTCCCCCATTCTCTCCAGGTATGCACGCATGCCACGGTGTATATAAGCATTGATCGTATCTAAGTACTACAATTTTCTTTCTTTTCATTTCAGCAGGGAGGGGCAGCATCTGAGGACACACCCTCAGCAGACCTGGAATGGGGGATCCTTCTGCTGCCAGCCTCCCAAGTGCTGGGGTTACAGGTGCACAACATTGCACCTAGCTCGCTCTTTTCTTTCCTGCCTATAGAAGTCTATCACAGGCCCCACTTGGCCTTCTGCTTCTGGTAGAGAGGGAAGATGCTGATTTCTATTGCTTTACTCTCTTGGCTCTCACATGTGGCGGGGGATTTCACTCGGAAGCAACTCACAAATTGGGGTACATTTTAGAGACACCCAATGTGCTTGAAGATAAATACACTAGAAAAGTCATCATTTGTTTAGGGCAGAAGGAAAGAGCTATTGACAGCTTCCTACGCGGGCTCCTTGCCTCGTGTTTTCTATGTACTTAAGACAGAACAACAATCAGATAATCTCAGCATGAATAACTAACTTGTATTACTCAGAATTGTTTTATTTCTGAAAGCCGGCTACAGGAGGCTCTCAATACACCAAAATTACAGAAACAGTTTCGTTACACAACGTTGGAACTTGTAATGATACCGGAGAATGAATCATGACAACTATGTCAAACATCACAAGGCTGCAACAAATCCTTCCAGCTGCACACTTGCGACTCCCTACATACACAGACACACGAGCTTCTTGGAAAGTTTGCATATGAGAAAAAAAAACAACAGAGGAAAGGAGAGGAAATCAGGTTAGAGCCAAAATATTATGAATTAAGAGCCTTTTCCTGTATAGGGGAACTGTGTGTGTATGCGAGTGTTCTCATGTATGGGGGCGCAGACACGTGCATGTGCAAGTAAGGGCATCTAAGCATTCAGGCTGAAGTTGATGCCGGACATCTTTCTTGATAACATTTCACTGCATGTATCCAGGCAGAGTTGAGTACAGAGCTCACTGATTGGCTAAGCTAGCTCTCCAGCTTGTCTTGGGGATCCATCCCTTGTCGGTTTCCCAAGTGCTGGGATTTCGGGGAGCCTGCAACACCTGCTCTGCTTTTATGTGGGTTCTGGGGATTTGAACTACAATCCTCACGCTGGTACGGCAAGTGCCTAACCCACGGTGCCACCTCCCCAGCAAGCATCCTTTTATTTCTAATCAAATTTTGTATTTATTTCTCAAACAGATTTAAAAACCTGTGCTATATGATGATACATTATTTTATTTCTCTTTGATGAGTTTTCCTCGCTTGGAATGTCATCTTTGGAAATTCTTCAAGGCTTATGTGAAGCTGCAGTTCTCCAGGGAAGACTTGTGCTTGTCACCGTTTCCTAGAACATCAGCAGGCAAAGACCACAGATTCTCTGATGTGAAAACTGGTCTCTAACTATATATTCTATTTAAAAAAAAAATCAAAACTTTTTTTTTACTTCAAAAGATACAAAACAGGAGAATTCTGTGCAAAAAGTGGTACAAGAAATAAAATTCCCAAGCCACAAGAAATGCAATTATCATACAATATCTTATAAAATACAAGACAGAAAAAAATGTGATTTTTCTTGTTTCTTTTTGTTTTTTTAAACCCCACTCCGTAAAAATTACTTCAAAGAAAAATTTAAAACAGGAGTAAATTTCACAACACTGTATAGAAAACAGAATTCCCAAGCCATAAACAGAAATACATCACACAGCATTCCACAACACGCTAAGACAGAAATACAAAGAGACCCCCACATCGTCCAAAAACACAGTTCCAGATGACCACAGTAGGCAAAATGAATCCACTAACTATGTGAAATATCACCCTCCACCATATCAAGCCAGCGTACTTCCAACTTGATGTACGCTGTATTTCTATTTTTGGAAATGCTTACAATTTTTCACAATATAAGATGTCTTTACATGTCACCTGGAAGCCTAAGAAACTCAAGATCCAGAAGCAGGTACATAAAAGTAGTGCATTCTTTCAGACTACACTCTGATATAAAATATGGCACACTAAAAATGAAGAATCATGCTTCTATATAATTGTGTAGAAATGTCACCCCCCCAAAAAAAAAGCCTTGACATAATCACGAAGGATTCTGCTAAGTAAGACACAGAAGTGTTCTAACTCTAATGGATTTTTTTTTCAGATTTTGTAGAACACTAAAATAAATGGATGGTTTTTAAGTGAGAGAGAGAGAGATCCTAAAATCCAATTATCTCCAGAGAACACAGTAAATGATGAGTTAGTCCTGATATATAACCCTAGAACAGGAGTTCTAGTACATTGCAGGAACTTCTTAGAGCACACACAGACACACACATACATACACATATCCGTGCCTTTTGCATTACTCTTTCCTCTCTTCCCAGGTCTCCCTCCTCCCATTAAGAGTCAACATTTATCAAGCACAGCAGATACAAGCAGCAGCTCAAGAGAGAGAAGCATTCAATAATGATTCCTTCATGCACGAGAGAAAAAAAACGCCCTTCCTCCTCTCCACATGCCTCTTGGATTTCTAAACAACAGCCACTCAGAACAGATACACGATGTGCAGCGGTTAATGAGATTGTGGCCATAGGGAATGTTTCCCACTTAGCTGAAGACCAGAACAAGTAGCACTGGAACAGGTCAAGGAATTCGAGGGTCTCTGGCTTCCCTCACAGTCCCACACTGAGAAAGGCTTTCCATGTGCACGTTCATCCCTTGGCTTAAGGAAAAGATGGTTCTGGAAGTGCTTTCATAAACAGTGTCCTGCAATTCACATTATATTTCCTCTCCCAATCAATTTTATATAGAGTGGCTAAGCAAAGTATCAGGGGATCCCCAACGAAATCCACGACTTTCTTGGGCCTCTATGGTATTTTATTGAAGCTGAAGTTTTTTTGTTTTTTCTTTATCTAATTAATTCTTGTGTGTTAGGTAAATACGATGGAGATTCTAGGAGTGTTTCTCTGCATTACACAGATTGCCTACCTAAGGCTGTCTGATTCAATAGAGGAAATGCACTGAATGGGGCAGAGCTTCCAAGACAGCTCTTGCAGCTGAAGGCTTGGAAGAAGCCAAGTTCCATAGCTTATCAAAGTCGGTGGTAATCAGGCATGGTGAGTCGCCCCCATACTCCTGAGGCTGAGGCAGGAGGATCTCCTTAGGTGACATTAAACCCTAACTAAAAAAAAAAAAAAAAGCAGCAGAGGTGACCAGATACAGTGGTACAAGCCTGCACTGCCACTTCAGGGAAAGAGGAGGCACAAAGAGCTCAGGTCTGAGGCTTGCCCTGGGCTAATGAGTTCACTGCCAGCCTAGCCAACTTAGTGAGACCCTGACCCTCAAATAAAAATTATCAAGGTGAAAACGAAGGGTTGGGATATAGCTTAGTAGGAGACTGAGTGTCTAGTCCAAGACCTTGGTTCCAAGTCCAGAGATAAGAAAGAAGCAATAAACCACGAAGCCAACCAGGAGTGGTATGCAACCTTGTAACCCAGCACTCGGGAGGCTGAGGCCACAGGTTGAGGCCAGCCTGGGCTACAGAATGAGGCGCTGACCTTGGGGGTCGAACAACCATGGAACAAGCAAATCCAGAAGTGATGGGGGAAGCTTCTGTAGGACCAAGAGTCCTGCAAGCAGACATACGCCACAGCTTCTACCAGGTTTGTTTGCCACAAAGATGGCTTAAAGATTGGACACCTTCTAATCACTTTTAATCTACATTTTTAAATACTTCTAAGCTCAAAGAAAATAGGAAATGGGCTTTGTTTGTGAATCACATCTCCGCCCAAAATACCAAACAGCATCCTCTCCTCCCTGACCACACATAGTAGATCTGGGCGACCCACAGGCTCCCAGCCCTGGGGATGCCATCGAAGGTCACTACAGTCACGTGTCAGGAGACCGATGCCTGCGTGTTGAGACCAACCTTCTCACCTCCACCCACATGCATCTACATTTCGCTGCTGTGAGATTTCTAAGCTACCAAACAGTTTCCATGGATACGCAAAGATATAAAGCGTCAGAAAGACAATAATTTAAACTTCACACGTACACAATTCTCATATGCCTCTGTGAAAGAATACATCTGAAAAGCAAAAATTTGAAAGAGAAACATTTCAGGTTTAAGGGTTTACATAGAAGAAGCCATTATGATTCAACCCCAATAAAAACTTATATCTGCTTTTTCTTTTTTTAAAGCATGAGACGGGATCTTCTGTTTACATCTGAGGCTGGCGCCTCAAACTCCCTGTGTAGCCCACGTTGACCTCCTCCCGCCTCTACCTCCTGGAACTACAGGCATACGACATCATATCTGGTTTATGTCGGGAACTAATCCCGAGGCTTCTTGCACACTCTGCAAATGCTGGAAACCCTGAGGACGTCCCCAGCCCTGCACTTGCTTTTAAGTTCAGAATTTTATGAGTATGTTTTAGTTTTATAGTGCTACCATTGTAAGATTTTTATCTTTCTTTAAAAAAAAAACCTAAAATTTATTTATTTGATATAGAGGGAGAGAGAGAGAGGAGAGAACAAGTGGGTATGTGCACGCCATGGCACAGCTATGGAGGGCAGAGACAAATTTCAAAAGTCAGTTCCCACCTTCTTTCTTCTTCTCACTTTGATTCCAGGAATTGAACTCAGCTCACCCACCAGGTTTTACTTATATGAGCCTTTTCCCACTGAGCCATCTCGCCAGGCCCCGTTACAAGATTTTAAACGTGTTTTTACAAAGCTCAGATTCCAATACCTACTGAGACTCTCCACAGCCTACTGTGGGGTCACGCTGCAACTCAAGGCTGTGATTCCCGTCTGGCTCAAACTCGACTGTGTGCGCCCACTTGCCTGCATAGATGTTGGCCTTGTTCAGCAGGTCGGTGCATGCGTGCATGTCAGCGAAAGCCCGGATTCCCAAGCAGTTGACAGGATGCAGCTGGGATTCGAGAAATTCACAGCACGTCTTCTTCACATCCTGTAACTGTAGCAGGCCAGCCGCTGGGAGGAGGACCTGCAACACACAAGAGACCTTGCTCAGGCAGCCGCTGGGCACACGCTGCCTCCTCTTACCACTTCCACAGACTCTTTGAAAGGTCTCAACAGCAAGACCGTTAAGACCTATCACACCACAGGATACCAATAGTTCTTTCATAAATGCAGAGAATGCTCATCTGAATTTCCCAAACATAAAACATTAGGATGCTGGAGGGTGCTATGTTCAAAGAAAATGGTTTTCCTGCCCCTTAGTGCAAACTAGTCATGGGCTTTGAAGACCTGTGGGAAAGAGGGATCCAGAGTTACACTTATCACACAGTAAAAATATACTTTATGTAAGGCTCAGAGTTCAACCATCTGATCAATGCAACCACTGCCTTCATTAGGGAATAGAACAATTTTAAATTTTATGTAAGTCTCTGGCCCGAGCAGACAATTGCCCTAGAATGCAACGTATGTGCTACAAAGGAATGCACACAAGGTACTGCCTAAGAACTTTCGACTCATATTTATTTGGGAAACGTCAAGCAATTTAATACTAATTATACATTATTCTGTAGGTTTGGATCTTATTGTCATTACAATATTACACTTGACTCCTTTCAAATAGGTTGATAAATGGCAACATTTTTCTTTGTAAGTGCATGAGGATGTTATCATACTAGACTATATTTGAAAGTCAAATGAAGGGGGAAATTTCATTTAACAAGTTACAGAATCCCTGCTGTTATTATAAAGGACACACAACACACACACACAATCAGCCATCAGAATAACGGTCAATTTTAAAAAGATTACATTAGCATAAAAAATAACCTAACTTCCTTCGGGAGATACTTCAGAAGCAATGGGAATCAAATTCAGTGGCAGAGCGCTTTTTTTTTTTTAAATCACTTTAATATGTGCCACACTGCAGCCTAAAGAAAAAGTGGTTTTTGGATATCTTTCATGATTTTCCCGTATCTTTAAGATCTAAATATGGTGAAGAACTAGGGCTGTTTTTGTCCTACTTTGTTTTTATATCATGAACTACCCTTCTTCATACATGAAGCACAGCTTTTCTTTTGAAATCCAATTAACTGTGTATGTATGTACATGTACACGTGTACATGCTCTACACAGTCACACAGTAATGAACAGATTGAAAACTAAGAGGATGAGTTTTTGTGTTTTAGCCCAAGTCCATTAACAATAGGTAATCTTCTTTGCAAACAGCACGTAGGAACAATGCCCCCTCCTTCTAGATATAGGAAAACCAATATGTAGATGATATAGCGCCAGCTGAACCTCTTAGCATAATATGTACAGTATTATGTGGTTCGTTATGTTGTGAGAATGAATCTCCATGGAAGGCTTTAATTTGTTGATCACTTTCAAATTGGAGGGTTTTCTATGCTGCTATAATTGTGCTCTGAAGTAACGTAAAGCACATTCCAAGATGCTTAACAGTGTAGCCATTTAATTTGGCACATTCATAGAGTGTGGAAAGTGGTCTTTAGTGTAATATTCAGTCTTTGAAATTTACTTGACTAGTAACAACCACCCATGTAATCAACATTTCCCTGGCGACGACACGGCTCAGTTCAGTGGTATCCAAACTGGTAACACGACAAATAACAGAAGAAAAGACGGAGGGAAAACAGGCTGTTTACATGCTGCTGATGTGCAGCGAATGGACTCGGGACCCCAGCACTGGGCTTACACATGTATACTGTCATATCCAGCTTTTACACGAGTGCTGGAGATTCAAACTTGTATGATAAGTGCACTCATTCGCTGAGACATCACAGTCATTCAAAAGAAAGAAGAAATTATACAAAGAGGAAGTTTCTAGAATATGCTCATAAAGTGAAAAAAAAAATCCTGTGTGTACACCCATCTTTACATACATGCCCATCTAAGAAAGCAGGGAGAGTAGGCTTTTAACTTATTTGTTCTGCTTTGCTGATTTCAATTTAATCACTCCCAGTCCAAAGTTATCTTACCAGGAGAATGGCATTCATGAGAACTGCAGATCTACATGACAAGAAGTCGAGGACAGAGATTAATGTTAGTTCAACAGCGGACCCTGGCTAGAAATTATCATATGTAATTTTGAAAGTTTGCAGGGCTGAGTCTATTATTCTCAGGCTTGGCCAATGTAGCTTAAATAAAACTACGAGTCAAATGTTTATCACTTTTTATTATCAATTAATCCTTCAAACATTCATTAGTTTTGTGATGCAATTTACTAGAATCAAACTGTAAAAGATCATAATTACATAATTAATTACATACAGCTTCAAAAACAAATAAGATATGGCCCAGCTTGTTAACATGATGTCTGGTGACAATCAGTTGCTCATAATACCAACAGGAAAATAATTGGGGCTCCATCAGCTTACCCATCTTATTTTGTGTATTAGTTAAATAAGCAGTTAAGTCAAAACCAAAGGTGCTCAGATTTCAGATGAAAACTATTCCCTTATCAGAACCCCTCTGACAGCTAGTAGCCTGTCTGCTGTGTGTGTGACCTGGGATCAAATCAATCAAGTCCCTTAGTTTTTCTGATGAAGAATTCAAGCAGAACACCTAAGGCAAGTCATCTGAACATAGGGGCTGTGACCCGATTGGCCAATCCCTTTGGTCTACTGCTCTAATGCCTTCGGGTGTCTCTAGGTGCAGAGTGGAAGTGCTTGCATCTTTTGAAATGTCTCCTGTTACTCTTCAGAATTAACAAAGATAACAATCATTCTGATACTGGGTTCTCAGAGTTGCTAACATTTGCTGAGTAGGTACCACTGCGAGCACAAAGCTAATAAGCACATGGCCGAAAATAGTGTCTCCTTGTCCTGCTGTAAACAGGTAAATACAGAGATTTGGACAAGTTGGACAATTTAAATAAGTTCCTTATATCATATCAGATACATATATACCAGGTGTACATATAACACACACACACACACACATACACACACACACCCCTATCATAGTGACAGGTCAAACCTAACCATGAGCAATACTAAGCAAAATGAGTATAGCTATTTTGGGATGTGGCAAACACACATTCTTATGTTCGTGGATAAGAATGTAAACTAACAAGAACATTTTCTTTAAAGTTACCTTCTCCTTATTTCAACAATATAAAGTCTTTCATGAGTAAGTTTATTTAAGCAAAAATTAAGTCAACACAAAGAGATGCATTAACTATTTAGCAGGATTCACAATACAGATTCAGCAAGAATTCTGAAGGTGGCACCGAAATGACTGTAATTTAGAAAATGCTGGTTTGTGAGAACAGATTTAGCATTCCAGGCTTGATATCTGCTAAGATTCTGCGTCCTGTAATTTCACACGTCTGTGAAAGGGAAGAAGATGGAGCCATCGTACCGCCGGGTCTTATTTCCTTCTTAGTGGGCATACTGGTAACCAGCCAGGAAACATCTCGCGTGGACATGGTGTTTCTTTCTCTTTAATTTTTAACACTTTTTGGAGTCAGGGTTTTCTCTATCTAGCTTAGACAGGCCTCGACACTTGATTCTCCTGCTTCGACATCCTCGGAGGCAGGATTACAGCTATATGCCACCTTGAATAGCCAACATGATTTCTTCACGTGATATATAGGTCACAAAAATACCTTGGGTATTGTCATTAAAGATCTGGTAACTATGCTTATGCTTCTAAACTTTATATTTCTGAGTTTTTGCAGTGCAAAGCAGCAGCTGAACAGGGAAACTTTGGCGGGTGGGGTGGAGATGGAGCTGGATTCAGATAGACAGCCATGCACCCTGAGGTAGTTTCTCTAGTGAGCCGCATGCTTCGCTACTGAGCCCCATCTTCAGCACCAGTGATGGCTCCTCTGTGAAGCAGCCCCTATCATTCTGCAAGGTCCCTGTGGCTGAGAAAAACAACCCCTCAGCATTTGAAGACCCTGGAAGCATGCTCCAGAACATCAAGGAAAGCAACTGTACTAATAATATGATAATGTATGATAATGATCTAATTTATATTCGGAGGAAGGCTTGCACCCTCAAAGGCCATGGATCTCAGGCATGTGAACCTCCAAGAGAAATGTGGTAGGTGAGGACCTCCTTCCTCTTCCTTCAGTTGTATTCATTGTAAGTCTCTCCTCTCAGACCCGGACACTCTCCCAGCTCCCCACTGCACCGTGGGGACTGAAATTACTCACATACCTGGCCCCATGTTGATTATCTGTCTCTCTACAAATGAATATAAACACCAAGATGGGAGAACCACAGCTGTGTTAGTTAGCCCTTGCCGTGGCAAGCCGAGCACGGGCACCTGAGAAATCAATCAACGTGAAAGGAAATCGATTTGACACAGCCTTCTAAAACAGGTGCAATTCTGGATGTCTTCTTAGCCAGAATTACACACTCTATTTTTAGGATTGTATCTGGTTGGGACACTTTTCTCGTCCTGCCTCAAATCCGCAAAGCTCAGCCACTTACTCAAATACAGTGAGCATATTCTGAGTAGCTTTGATCCCAGCTGTGAAGACAAAAGAGAACTTCTCGGTCCCAAACCTCTACGGCATGTCCATCTGACTGGATTTATCGGACAGATCTAGAAGGAAATGCCACAGCTATTTGTGGGATTTATCCAGTTAGTAGTAGTAGTAGTAGTAGTAGTAGTAATATTAGTAGTAGTAGTAGTGGTATGGAGACAGTTTATTTACTTATTTTTATTTGTTTATACAATTTGCTTACTGTTCAGAGAGTTTAAGTGGTCACATATTCTTAAATGGGCAGGGGGTTTGGAAAGATGGTTCTGTGGGTAATACTCTAGGTTCTCACATTTGAGGACCTAAGTTTGGACCCTCAGCACCTGTGTAGAAAGCTGGACACAGTGGCCTGCATCTGTAGTCCCAGAATCCTACGGTGAAATGGGAGGCGGGGCCAGAAAATGCCCAGCCACTCACAAGCCAGCTAGCCTGATGTATGCAGCACAGTACCAACAAGGTAGAAGGCAAGGACTGACTGATGCCTACGGTTACCCTCTGACCTCCACACATGCTTGATTAAATGTACACACACACACACCTTAAAAAGCAACTAGAGAGAAGCAAGTGAAATCACGCCTTTCTGAGTCATGTAGCAGCTAAGGAGAGCCGTTTAGGAAACACATTTCCATGGTGACCAGGTGACCACCCACATACACCCTCACTGCAGGTCATCTAGCCTCAGCCTGTCCCCTGAGTACCACGGGGCTCCCTTCCACCTTAAGTCAGGGGTCTGTAGAGCTGGGAGGGGGGTCTCTCCATGATGTTCTTCTTGTCCTCCTGAACGGCGGCAGCATGTTTGGAGAGCTATGAAGCCAAATACAGCAGCTAATTAAACAACCTTAACTTAAAATGCTATCATTTCGCAAAGCAGAAGGTTTTGCTTTCGTTTAGATATGCCTGTTTTTTCCCAGCACAAAGACAAAGTGAAGGCTGTACATGCCACTCTCAGAAGACACTCCGCTGGTAATGAACAAGGAGCAGGGGGCCCACTGGTTAGTAAAGACAAGAGAACGCTAGCCGAGGACGACATCTGAGCCAAACAATTAGCATGCCTCTGACACTCTCACCCAGCTGTGCATCTGAAAGCGGGCGGCTTTCATCCTGCTTCACGGTGCCTGACAAGCCAAATTACACATGAGATGCTTTGCGACAAGGACATGCCTGCGCTGGCCTGTTAGGATCTGCGGTTTATTTTCAGCTTGGCCATTTACTCCGTGGGGAGAAATAACTTATGTCATAAGCCTTTTGAATTCGGAGCCATTAGCGGTCTGTATATTAAGAAGCGAAGACCCAAGTTCCAGCTTCTTTACACACAAGATGTCTGGATGTCTATGAAATGGACAGCTCAGTTACTGTGCGCTGATTCTTGTGTCAGAAGCACCTGTTGATTGAAACAATCGGGAATGTCCTAAAAACCAACCAGCAAAGGGGTCAGCAAACGACATGAGAAAAGAGGGTGAGGCCTGAAGAAGCTGCATGTTACTGGACTTTGAAAGTCTTGTCATGAAGTATAATCAATTATTTCCAATTGGGTAAAATGTAGCTCACCCAGCAGAGTCATCCTACCTGGTATGCACAAAGCCCTGGATTCCACTCACAGTATCATACAGAACCAGATGTGAGGTGGTGCCTTGCTTATAAGGTCCCCACACTGAAGGCAGGCACATATGTGCACATGTGTGTGCACACACACAGTGTAAACTACTCAACTCCTTTAGGATTTGCAGCCTGATAAGCTACATTCACTCAAAATTGTGAATTTGGAAACTGGAGCCTAGGGGTACAGTTCTGGAGTGTACCCTGAGAAAACAGTCTGAAAAACAGAACAGGCGGCAATCAATGATGTTTATTGTAGCATTCACCGCTTATGCGCGCACAGGAAAAGCAGAGACAGCCACAGATCCTGCAATCTGACCAAACAATGAACTCAGTGATGCCAATTCAATAAGATTGAATCTCATAACAGGTAGTAATAAAGACCAATGGGTTTCACATTTGCTATGCAGCCCAGGTGGGACTTGAACTCAGTCTCCTGTCTTAGCTTCCAAGCACTGGAGCACAGGCATATGTTGACACACTAGATACCCGGATTAATATGGTTTTGAAAATAATTCACATTTCTCTGGACTCAGGATGTAATTCCTGGTACATGCCCTGGCACATGCCCTGGTTCCATTTCCATCAACACAAAATACACAATAAATACAGTAAAAATGCAACTTATGGGCTGAGGATGGCTCAGGGGTTAAAGCCTTTGCCTCCCAAATAAAACGACCTGAGTTCAGACCTCAATGAAAAAAAAAAAAAAAAAAGGAGCAAAAGCAGTAAGGAGATAGAGTAATCCAGGATGATCCCTGATGTTTCCCTTGAACTTCCACAGGTACACACACTCAAGTGCCTTTTGGGAGGGAGGGAGGGAGGGAGAGAGAGAACACAGCTTATAAAACAACTGCTATAATAAATAATCCTAGTATGAAATGAAGGTAGCAGAGAGGTTTAGGAGATAGCCACACCAGAAGAGTTTAACTCACAGCAAGTGACACGAAGAAAAGCCAAGTAGCTGGACTTCCCCACACTTTGCTCTTCCTCACCTGCAGCAGGCATAACGGTCTACTGGCCTTTTAATGGCAGCTAGACTCCTGCACTGGCATCCTGCGGAACCAGAGATGCCATCACTGGGTCTGGCTGGCTCTCACCCCGTCCCTCACAGAGAGAATGTCTGGAAGTTTCATGTCACAGCTAACGTGGCCAAGGCACTGAGACTCGCTGCTCCCCAGGGTCCTGGCTGCTCAGATACCTCTCCTCCCACATGCCCTTCTCCCTTGAGGTACCAGTGGCCAGGAACAGCAAGAACTCACTGCTATCCCTGGCCCAGCCTGCGTTCCCCTCCTGACTCATGCCTGCCGGCTGGCACTTTAACCTGACTCAGGGTCTCCTCACTGAAGATCTATGAGCATGTCCATTCACTGAACAATGGCCCCATGCTCATTCACATAACAAGTCTTTATTGAACACTGATTGATAATTAGGTCCTAAGTATATGCCAATTAACAGAATAACAGGTCTCCCTGAAGCTCTATTCCAACAGTGGTCCGCTTATTTAATACGGACACATGCCATTTACCCCAAAACTCCTGCCTTCCAAGTTGTAGGGGTTAATCCCACCCAGTGGCTGAGTTTCTAGAATGCCCCAGAGGGGGTTGAGCTGGATGAAAAGGACAGGGAGTGGCCACCGTGACTCAGGTTTTACTCAGAGAACTCTGCGCTGATATCTTCCTCGCCACAGGCAGCTGTGTGATCGGCAGAAGCACTCACACCCTGGCTCACAGTGCTCTTCCACATCAAAACACTCCTCTCTCCAGGATGTTGTGCGAACTAAATAAATGGCAAAGTGATGGACTGCAAAGGGAAGGCAACCTCTTCCTCGAAAGCAAATATTTTCTTCTATCATCACTTATGCATGGGTGGGTGGGGGCGGAGCTTGTGTGTGCCTGTGTCTGTGCAAGCAGGGAAGCCAGAGGATGACTTCAAGTGACATCCTCAGGAATACCATTCACAACCCTTTGAGGCAGGGGCTCATGGCTGGCTGCGGAGCCCCAAGGATCTTCCCGTCTCTGCCTCCCCTTCCCTTTCCCAGTGCTGGGAATTTTGACGTGCATTCTAGGAACCTGGCTCTCATGCTTGCGAGGCAAGTATTTTACCGAGTGAACATTTGTCCTTTCTCTTTAAAGTTTCCTTTCAAATAAAAAAAAAAGAGCCATGCATGATGGCACAAGCCTGTATCCCAGCATTCAGAGGCTGACGCAGGAAGATCACATATTTGAGACCACCATGAAGAACACGGCAAGATCCTGTCTCAAAGAGAAAACAAGAAAACCATTTAAAAAAAAAAAAAACTCTTGGGCTGGAGAGGTGGCTCAGGGGTTAAGCCTCTGCCTTGCAGGCAGAAGATCCTGAGTTCGGATCCTAGACCCCACATATAGACGCCGGATGGAAGTGGGGGTGGCCTGCATTTCTGGTCCTGGTAGGGCAGAGCCTGTGAATCCAGGGGCAGAGTAAACAAGGAGGAGGTGGAGGTGTCCATGGTGGTTCCCCAGTTCTCCCGTGGTTCTACACACACGCACACGCACACATACATGCACAATTGAATAAATGATTTAAAAAAAATTTTTAAAAACTCTTCAATTTACGGGCTGGAGAGGTGGCTCAGGTGTTAAGCCTCCGCCTTGCAGGCGGAAGGTCCTGAGTTCGGATCCCAGATCCCACGTATAGACGCCAGACGGAAGCAGGGGCGGCCTGCGCTTCTGGTCCTGGTAGGGCGGAGCCTGTGAATCCCGGGGCAGAAGGAGGTGGAGGTGTCCATGGTAGTTCACGAATTCATCCGTGGTTCTACACACACACACACACACACACACACACACACACACGTGCGCGCGCGCACATACACACACACATGCGCACAGTTGAATAAATAATAATAATAAAAAAATTAAAAAAAACTCTTCCATTTACATGTACTTTGTTTGTTTGTTTGTTTATCTATCATTTGTTTTTGAGATGGTACACTGCTACCTGGCCAAAATGGCTTCAAACTCCAAATTTTCCTGCCTTGGTTTCCCTGAGGCTCGGGACCACAGCTTAGAGAGAACACACACAGATGGGGTGTCTTGCTCTTAATGGTCAAATCTGCATTGTATCTCCACTGGCTCCTTCAGAACTCTCCCTTTTCACAGCTTAAATAACTAAAATAACTCAAATAACTAAAGAACAGTCTCACCCCTTAACTTCACATCCAGCTTCCAAGAAACAGAAAATTGTATTGGGAATGTAGTTGAGTGTATAGCATGCAGGAGGCCTGGGTCGGAACCCCAGGATCACATAAAACTGGCTGTGGAGGTGCACCCTTAGATCCCAGGAGGATGGGAAGCTCAAGGTCATGGTGAGCTCTAGCCAGTCTCAAAAAAATATAACAATAAATTTTTGATTAGTTAAGTGAGGGTGGTAAGTTGGGGAACAATCAGTTCACTATCTAAAAAAGAAGCTACAGAATACCTTAAACAGACTTCAAGATTCACTAAAAACAAACTATAAGAAAAGATGTTTACAGGATAAAACTTATCAGTTAACTCAAAGACAGCTTCTGGGCTTTGCGTCACTCTGTTCCACATGTCCGTGGTCTTCTCTTCCAGTTCTTTCCTCTCTCCACCCTCTCGCCTTCTCTTCTAGCCCGCACTTACTTCCCACCTTCTACCTAAACTGATTTATATAAACACAGAGTATATTCCAATGGGGATTTTTATTTAAAAGACTTCAGAGAACATTACTAAGTTTTTAAAGATTTTTTTTTTTTTTTAAAGGAAACAGCTAGCTGAAGAACGGAAGAGGCAGCTTAGTTGTGTTGTAATCACTCCCAGCGCTGGGAAGGGAAGGAGAGGCAGAGACAGGAAGACCCTGGGGCTTCGTGGCCAGCTGTGATCCACTGCCTCCAAGGGTTGTGACTGTTCCTGAGGATGTCACCAGAAGTCGTCCTCTGGCTTCCCTGCATGCACAAACACATGCACATGCATGCTCTCCACCACCACACACATGCATACACTAGCACACACAAGCACATGCACTTAAAAAACAAACAACAGCTATTTGGCTGTTGCATACTGTTATTCACCAGAAGTTATTCTATAGTCTCTCCTCCAAACCCTGTCTAAAACAAGTACTCATATACCATCTCCCAACTTTGTGTCTCAAAAACTCGTGAATAACATAAAAAGGACAGACTGTAATATTGAATTATTGCTAGAGAAATAAAAAGTAACAAGTATGTAATGAAACACTCATTAAGCAAAAAAAAAAAAAGAAAGAAAAAGGAAGTAAAATGATGCTTGAAAGGAAATAAACTTCACCCATCTTGCTGACAGCTGGGGTCTGACCCAAACCGGAGCTTAATTATAGCAGGCTAGTCACTCTCAACACTGTCCATCAAAGCATGGTGAGCCTTAGTGATAACTCCAGAACTTCAAACATCCACACCTAGCAACACACTGCATCCCACAGCAAGTACAACAATCGCATCTGTGACTATGTGGGAAGGAGGGAAGTTGCTTATTGGGAAGAGGCCTGAGGTTCTGCCTCAACATCTTGGTTTTACTTCGGATTAATAGGTATGTACATTTATGAAAACTCTGTAAATTGAATGGATAAAATCTAAATTACATGTCACTAAGAGGAAGAAATGAGCACTTGATATCCACAGTAAGGATTGAGAATGTAGCTCAGTCCCCGTCCCCCCCCCACCCCGTGTTCAACAGGCAGCCCTGTCAAAATGCAAAACAAAAACAAACAAAACTAAAATATTAGCTAGACATCAATAGATGACATTTATAAAGCCTGAAACTGATTTTTAAGTGATTTATTTATTTACTTACTTTGTGTGTGTGTGTGTGTGTGTATCAGAGGGCACTGTATGTCCCTGTGGAGGGCTAAGGCTGACTTTAGGAATCATCTTGGATCGTTTCTACCTCCTTCTTGCTTTCCTTTGGGATTTCTCAGGCTCTGCCCATTAGGACTAGAAGTTTGAAAGTGCAAGCCACAGTCATTTCTTTGCCTGGCATATTTACGTGGGACCTGGGATCTGAATTCAGGACCTTCTGCTTATGAGGTTGAGTCTTTAACCCTGAGCCATCTCTCTAGCCCATGAAACTGAATCTCAAAACGGAAAAATAACAATGGTGGTTGGCAGAAGCCAAACTTTAGAGTTAATCAAAAGCAAAACTATCCAGCATGTTTATGTAACCAATGGTCTATTACCAGCATTCATAAGCAAGGGCTGGGAGATGGCTGGGTAAGAGTGCTGGATGCACAAGTCTAAGGAC
The DNA here is from genome assembly GCA_023101885.1 of Typhlomys cinereus. NCBI lineage: Eukaryota > Metazoa > Chordata > Mammalia > Rodentia > Platacanthomyidae > Typhlomys > Typhlomys cinereus. Next base: position 2,745,529 of record JALPQD010000161.1, read on the forward strand.
CTCGAGTTCAGCTGCCCAGCAGCAGTTGGAACCCCATTACATGCAAGGAGCAGAAACAACATTGTAGTATTATATTACAGTATCATAAAGGCAGACAGCTGAGTTTGCTGCTACCAGCTGAGGTCAAGATTCAGAGAGAAACTATCTCAAGGGAATAATTTGGAGAGTAATAAAGTGGAACATCTGACAGACCCCTTTGGCCTCTGTACACACATGTAGGTACACACACACACACACACACACACTTAAAAAGACAAATGGTATTCTGGTTCTGAGGAAATGGTTCTGCAATTACAGTACCTGCTGTGCAAGCGAAAGGACCAGAGTGCTGATCCCCCATCCCACTTAAAATGCCCTGTAGCTGTGACTGCCCATCTGTAATTCAAGCTTCAGAAGGCAGAGACTGGATAACTCTAGAGCGAACTGGCTAGCCCTATTGGCAAGCTCTGGGTCTGAATACAGCCCAGGTTCCAAGAATAAGTTGGAAGAACAATCAACGATAATTCCCACTATCAAGCTTCTCCACATGCTCACGCACACACACACATGCGCACGTGTCCACACACAAGAAGACGGGGAAAAGCCAGCATTTACTAACATTGTGAATAAACCTTTACAATAAAGGTTCATAAATTATATGTCCTGAAAGAAGGCACAAGTACACTTAAACCACAGGAAGTCCAGTGATGAGATTAAGATGAGATTATAAGCCAAAGGTCAAGGTATTTTAAAGCATGTGTTTTAGTAATGCTATGGTTTACAAAGTGTGGTTGGTCTCAAACCAAACGTAGTAGAACCACAGATAGGTAACTCCGGACTCACCAGACTCATCTGATTCAGAGGGTGCTTGGCACGCTGGTGGCCAGCCCGGTCCCAATGTATTATGCTGTACAAGCCAGCACTACACACAGACAGCACCAAGCAATGCCACAAAGCAAGAGAGTCTCTCTATCAAGGACTTTTACCTCTGTTTTCTCCTTACTGTTCAAGTAACTACAATGCTGCTATAATTTGCAACGCAGTAATTAAGATGCAGTCATTTTTTTGTTGTTTTTTTTTATTTCAGCTCATACAAACTTATTAGGTACACCAGTTCCCTCCCTCCCTCCTCCTCCCCCTGTACCCCCTGCTCCCCCTCCCACCCTTCTCCCTCCCCATCCCCCAGTGCCTCCCACCCCAATTCCCAGAGAGTCCTTTCTTGTGCATGTCTGATTTTCCTCTGGGCCCTCCTCTCCGATGACGTACAAGGACCCAGTGGCCTTTCCCGAACCCTTTCCCGTGTTCCCCTTAGGTATAGGAACACTGCTGTGGCTGCCAATCCTTTGCCTCCAAGGATCTTGGTGCCTTTAGCAGATGCTAGACTTTGTGAGGTCAACAGTGTGTTGGACAATGCGCAGGGCATGCAAAGTCCAATTATGATTGCTTCAGCCCTAACTAGTATAGAGTATCTTACATATCATTGCTCCTCCCATCCTTATGCTCTTACACTCTTACCGCCCCCTCTTCCGCAAATTTCCCTGAGCTTCAAGATGGGGAGAGACTCCTAACCACTAGACCACCAGGGAGGATGCAAAAGTGATATGTGCGTGTGTTTATTTGTGGACCTTTTCAGATGCCATTTTCTGTATGTTGTGTGCCTTTCGTTTTGCTGTATATATGCTGTATATAAGAGCAGATATGTACAAAGTATTCAGCATCTAGTCTCTAGATGTTAAAGAGGTTGCCAGTGTATGACAAAATAGTAAAATTAGCATATTTTGTACACATAAAAAAGCTTGTTCTGTAGAAATGATTTTTTTAATTATAAATTTGTTCAGCTATTTCTCAACATACCGTATGCCTGTGCATGTGTACTGGTGTATACGCAGAGAGAAGGCAGTGAGGAGGTAAGGTTCAAGGGCCAAAAGGTCATATTAAAAGATAGTACAGATTATAACCATTGCTATTTGTACAATTTTATTTATCAGTGTTATATGCCTAGCAGATAAGTCCTTACATGAAGTAATCTGTTTTTTCTAGATATTTAAAATGTTTAATTCATTTAAAAATAGAAGTAGTAGAGTGATGCTTTGTGTAAATAGTTTTTGTTGTTTTTTTAAGCTTGGGAAATACTGTGTGTGGAAACCACCTCTGAGAAAAAGGTATTGTCTGTACTTAGTGCATTGAGGGAGGGTGGGAGGGAAGTAACTGCAAATTATTTCATTAGTGTGTGCTAGAAATTTTTAGCTTATCCATTACCCTGTATGTTATATGCATTTCATTTAAGTTTGCTGTGCTGTACATACTGTATATACTGGACAAATGAGTCCTAATTTTATAATATCTAGTCTCTAGGTATTAAAGAGGTTGCCAATGTATGACAAAAAAGTAGAATTAGTAAACTAACACATTTTGTACACTTTGCGTTAGATTCGTGGGAAGACTATCTTCTAAAAGGGGCTTTTGAAAGTAAAATTGCATATGTAAGTGACGTGTGCCTTTATCAAATGTGATAAAGGAGGAATTTGAAAAAAATTAAGGTTCCTAGCTAGGCCAGAGTGCTCTTATTAGAAGATACTTTCAGATATAACCATTGTTACATGTGTGTAGTTTATTAAACACTACTGTGTATATAGTGGGACAAATTTAAGTCCTTACTTGAAACATCTAGTCTTTCTAGATGTTTGGAAGTGCACAAAGTATGTTAAAAGTAGATGTAGTAAATAACACATTTTATAGATGTCCTTTGTTAAAAATTCATAGTGAAATACCGTCTTTAGGAACATTATATTTGTGCTGGTTGGGGAGGGAGGAGGGAAAAGTACAAAGGGCTTTGTACTATAAGTGGTTGGTAATACAACATTGTCTTGTGTCTGTCCTTTTTATTTTGCAATGTATACTGTATATAAAGGATGGACAAGTCTAAAAAAAAAAAAAAAAAAAAAAGATGGGGAGAGACTAAGCTGGCCTAGTTCTAGGTGGTTGATATAGAGTGTTTGAGTATATGTTGTTGTTTATCAAGAGAAAGGCCTGTCACCATTACCCTGTCTGTTGCAGGTAAATTTACAACACAAGGACTTATGGGAACAAGGATTTTACTCTGGTTTATGACTATCTGGGTGGAGTTCTTATTATGGCTTGGCAGGACAGTTCATATCAATACCAGGAACCAAGGAAACTGGCCACACCAGAAGTGCTGAGAGAGAGGCAAACTTCCCTTGCCAGATAGCATCTGTCCAAGTATGCCAAAGAATGCCAACTTACTTAACCAGCTCACTCCATTTTACCCACCTGTCCAGGAATTTGGTCCCACCACAGCTGGGTCTCTCTCCATCAACTAGACAATCTCCTGCAGACTTGCTCAGAGTTTAACTCAACTATTAATCCTTTACAAGTGTGCCCAGAGCTCCAGCCTTCAATTGCCAAGTTGACATCTGTGGCGATCTAATACCGTATCTATTATATAAAGCCACTTAGAACATGAATCTCAAAATGAGTCAACTATGTTGGCATCTTCAAAGATTATATATTTTAACAATACAAAGTCACACCAAGTAACTTAATTAGCAAAGCTTTCCTAGTACCCAGATGTGCTCCAATCAAGAGCATGAATTAAACCTGAGATAACCATCTAGTTCATAAGATGCTAACATGTTAAGACTTCCAGATTTTTTTCCAACTGGCTGACTCCGAAGGTCTTCTGGGTAAAATTTTAAATGAAAAGACCTTTATGTATGAAAGCGTTAAAGAATTTTTAAAAAACCAAAAACTATAAAGACCTTTATATGTTTTGTGCTCTTGACTCATATGGAATAAAACACAACTGAACTAGAACAAATGGGAAATGGATCATCTAGATGGTCAAATATTTTGATCAAAATTATGATTACTGAATTCCAGCAATTTAATATTTAATATCTCTGGGTAGTAATAAACTTTCGTGATTACTGGTGATTGCAGGATTCCTGCAAATAAGAGCATCGGACAATTCACACGCATGAGAAGATTTCCTAAATCCCAAGGTTTGTTGCAAGAAGTTTGTGTATGTCTTCAAGTTTCCACCTGTATTTTCTGAGCATATAACATAGCAAACACTTCTGCTCCCAAAGAACTGCTTCTCTGTCTTATGAAACAGCATAAGGGGAAAGCAGGAGCCCTCCACACACTCTGCTGAGAGAAGGATCACTTCCTTAGCCACTGCAAGTCAAGACAATGGGTGGTTTGCAAATGAACTGTCCCACGTGAGACTCACTGAGAGGGAAAGGGTTCTACAGCAAATTGATAAATAACAGCAGCAACAACAAAGCGAACAAACATTGAGGATCGGATTCAGAACACAGTGAGGAAATCAGCAGATGGGCCATATTCAGTGTCAACTTGACTGTTGAGGGTTTGAGCTCTGCTCACATTTGTAGAGAATTAGTGGTTGAGTTAGGCCCGGAGCAAACCTGCCGGAGATTGTCTAGCTGATGGGGAAGGCCCAGTCCATGGTGGGTGGGATTAGGCCCTGGAATAAATAACGGACAGCTGGTTGAAAGAGATAGCATCCTTTTGTACATTTGGCCCGACATGGTCCCTCTCTCAGCTGTTATGTGGTGATGTTGTGGCCAGTTCCTTGGCCCTGGTGTTGGTGCATGCTCTCCTGTCAAGCTGGACTCAGAACTGCAACCAGTAATCCTAAGAGAATAAACCCTTGTTCCCTCAAGCAGTTTGATGGTCATTTATCAGCAACTATGCACACAAACTGCAACATCCAGTGAGTCCAAAAAGGCTTAGTGAGTCCATTGTCCTCTTCCTTAGTCTGAAGTCTCTTCCCTGCCGCCCAATTTTTGATTTCCTCAATAATGATGGAGACTTTTTGTGCGTTACCTGGCATATTACACAGCATGTCTGTGAGGTGCCCATCTTTATGTACCTTAGGAGGTACAAAGAAAGACATTAGGTTAATGCAGACTAACTGGTCTAGTCTCCAAGTCAATGGTCAATTCAAGACCAGAGCACTGCATTCTAATAGAACAATTATCCAGGGCCCACTGGTCCATGAAGTTTTCCTGAAGAGGTTGCTCTAAAGGATTATTGTGTTTGACAGTAATTTAAACATGAGACACTATACACTTAAGCCATTTTGCCCTTTGGACACTAAGAATCCTCACACAGCTCTCAGTAGATGCATTTGCTCCCCTTGAAGATGAGTCTCCTACTCAATGTCCTTAACGCCTGTGCACTTGGCAATCTTTATATTGTGGCTTCAATAGAAGAACCACCACCCCATCAACACAGCCAAAGAGCCATGTGGGAGGAGCAGATCTGGATGGGGCTTGTTGCTAAGCAACAAGATCGAGACGCTGGGGATGAAGCTCAATGGTAGAATGCTTCCTAGTTCGAGGCCAGGGGTTTGATCCCCAGCACCATGGGGTGGTGATGGGGTGGGGAATAATCAAGTTCATGTTCATCCTCTCAGAAGAAATTCTTGTAATAGGGCTGTAAAGGGTCCACACTATTAAGTCTCCATAAGGAGATTCAGAAGAACTCAGGATACCAGAGAGCACTAGTTGAGATCTATGATGTCAATGAGACACTGTGGCTGGGTAGAGTTGGCCACATCATTCAGTGCCTGGGAAGGGAAAGACAGCTCCCGATAATAAACAAACAAATATGTATACATATCCAGCAAAATGGGTTATCTAGACAACAACTACTTGCTGAGTTTTTCTAGTACAATCTAGGAAAGATGGCGAGACCTGAATTTCACAGTGAAGAGTGGACATACCAAACACCTGAAATACAGTTCTCTATAGAATGTGATGAAGCTCCAAAATGCCCTCTCCGCATCATTCTGAACTAACAGACCTTCCCCAGGGATTCTATGCTGACCAAGTGATACTCTTGGTGATACTCTTGATTACAATGGCTACACCATAGGTATGCAGATTCCAAAGTAATGCACATTGTATAGCAAACAAATAGGCCCTAAAAACACCTGTCAATCTATCAAAAATTAGGTTAAGATCATTAAGGCTCAAGTATCAGACCTCAGAGTTTGACTTCTGGTGCACTTGCCAAGAGTGTGGTCAAGCCTGAAGGAGCCAATGGAACAGTTTCTGCACAACCAAGGCACAGAAGGGATCTGCAGTTCACTGTGCTGGGAGTTGAGCCAGAATTGGTGGAAGAAACAAAACATACTTCCTGGGTTAATAAGGAGCACACATGCTCTTCCGAAACTCAAGCAGGCACATCCTGGGAGTTTCCATGAGAAATATGCCAAAAGAATGCAGCTTGAGGGGAAAGGAAATGAAAACTATTCCAAAATAACTTAAGACCAATATATCTATGCAAAATTAGTAACATGTTTAGTCACATACCCACTGTTTATGAAACTTACCTCTCTCCCACCCAACTTAGAGCAGAGCATTGAATTTTTTTAACCATATTCTTGAGTAAGACTTTTTAGATTGCAATCTCTAGAACTAGAAATTTACAGACCCTGACTTTGCTCTGCAAACTTGAGAGAGTCTTTAGACTTGAGAATTCCCCACTTTTATAATGAGCTAGTGACCAAAAAATTACTGACCCAACTGGTCACCATGCATATGTAAAAACCAAAACCACTACAAGCATAGCTGTATCTCCTCCTTCATCTTCCTTTCTGCACAAATCCAGCTCCTCTGAAGCCCGAGTCCTCTCGCACTCCTTACTGGGATTATCTGATCACATGTCAGTTATGACTATTCATTTCCTCAAGGCATTTCTCTTATGCAGATGGGGGAGGGAATGCATGCATGCACGGTTGCATGTGCTGTGAGTACACATGCATGTGGAGGCCCAAAGGAGATGTCAGAAGCCATCCTTGATTACACTTCCAAAATTCTTCTTTTAAAACTGGGTATCAGTCATGGTTTGAAATGTGTCTCCCACAGTCTCCTGTGTTTGGGAAGGTCATGGCACCTTTGAGAAGTGGAACCTTGCTGGAGGAAGGCTGTCACAGGGGATGGGCCTTGAGGTGGATGAGTCCCACCTTTCCTCTTGGAGAAGGGTGTTTTAGCAGCAGCAGAGACATAGCCTGTCTCCAGCTCCTCCCAGCCGGCCATGCCGTGTCGTGTCCTCCATGATAGACTGTGTCGTGTCCTCCATGATAGACTGTATCTCCTCTCTGGAACTATAAGCTGAATAAATCTCCTTTCTCCCTTAAATTGCCTGACTTTAGGTATTCTCTCACAGCCACAGATAAGAGTAACTAATACAATGTCTGATGAAATCCAGCAAGATTTCTCGCTAACAGGATTACAGCCAGTTTGCTCTAGCAATCCATAGTCTCCACAGTCAGGCTACCCACCATTTATGTAGGTTCTGGAGCCCCAGATAATGACCTTCTTGCTTGCGTGGCAAGTGCTTTAACCACTGAGCACCTCCCCAACCCCTAATGGCTTAAGACCTAAAACACCATTCTTGTGTCCACAACTATTTCCGATCATTTCTGGTAACATGATACCCATGCTCAAGCAGCTAACACTCCAAATAACATTCTTAAAATGGTTGATGATCACTTTGGAGTAACAACCATCTCTTCATCCCCACTTTCTCAATTACCCATCCATGTGTTCTTGCTCTAGATTTGTTATTCCAAGAATAATGACAGAAATGCAGAACATATCTGGGCACTTAGCCTGGAGATTTGAGACTCCATCAATCTGCAAACCCCTAAGAATAAATCATTACAATGTTTTTCACATTTATCCACTTCTGTGTGCACGCAATAGCACAGATGCAGAGGTCAGAAGACAGCTTGTGGGAGTCAGTTCTCTCATTCTACCACATGGGCTCTAAAGATCAAACTGGGTTGCCAGGCTTGGTGGCAAATACCTTTAGTCACTGAGCCAGCTCACAGCCCTAAGTTACTCTTTAAAAACATTTTACTTTTATTTAGAGTACCGGGGAAAGTTTCCATGGAATATATTTGTGTGTGTGTGTGTGTGTGTGTGTGTGTGTGTGTGTGTGTGTGTGGTGTGTGCAGAATGATGGTATGCTGATGGAGGTAAAAGGACACATTCAGAAGTTGGTTCTCTCCATCATGTCTCAAGCAGTCTCTTGTTTCTTTGATGCTGCAAACCCTAGGCTAGCTGATCTGTAAGCTGATGGGTGATTCGCCCATTTCCTTGCTTTTTACAAGGGTTCCAGCTGTTGAACTCAGGTCACCTAGCTAGTATGGCATTTTTAGCTTCTGAGCATCACATCAGCACTCTATGTTAATATCTAAAACAATTTTTTATGACAGAGTGATAGTGTAGGGGAGCCAAAGTTGGCAAGGCAGGAGAAACGAATGGAGAAGGGCAGAACTGAGAGGGTTTTACAAAAGTAAGGAAAGCTGAGGTCTGAAATAAGGCCGAGGTATTGACCTGGGCTAGGAACAAAAAGGTCCGCCTTGGTGCCAAGCCAGAGGAATGCGGACTGTTTCTAGATACAAGTAGGTTAGTGGCTTGGGTGCGAGGAAGGGAACTGTCCTGTCAGCGTGCCTGTATTTAGAAAGACGGGGGCGGCAAGTCACCAGCCAAGACGAAGAGGAGGGAAAGGGATGCTGGCCATCTGAGAGGAGAGCCAAGATGCTAAGTCATCATCGTGGACGAGGTGAAGCTAAGTCTGCTCGTGGAGCACAGGAGAAACATCAGGCCGTGTCAAGAGCTCGCGTGAGACTTGTAGTCGTAAGGACCAGCCAACTGCCTGTGCGGTTGTCTCCAGCCACAACCAGCCATCTGTATGGATTTATGGAGATGATGAGCGTAGCCATTGCCATGAAAGTGCTACAGAAGGAATCACACCCAAGTTCCGCAGTTTAACGCAAAAATCATTATGGGTGCTGGAGAGATGGGTCGGCAGGGAAGGGTGCTTGCAGAGCAAGCTTGGGTTCCTGAGTTCAGATCCCCCAGAACCTCCACAAAAAGCCAGCATGACTGCTGCAGGCCTATAACTCCAGCGCTGTGGGTGGTAGAGACAGGAAAATGGCCGGGGCTTGCTGGCGGCTAGATGGGCTCTAGGTTCAGTGACAGATCCTGTCTCCAGACAATCAGGTAGAGAGTGACCAAGCAGGGCACCCAACATCCTCCATAAACATGTATCAGCACAAGTACACCAGTGTACGACACCACATGCATAAACACCACACGTATGCTAAGACAATAATGCATTAAAAATAGATAAATGTTAACATAAAACAACCCCTCCCTTAACATTCTCTTATCCCCTCCCCCTCGAGTTCCCTAGACTTTCACAGCCAAAGGTTTGCAATAGCTTCGCATGCCCGCTCCAGTCTATTCAATCCACTCCAACTCAGTTTTCACTCCCACCATCGCATCTAAATAGCTTTTTCAGGGTCATTAACGAGGAACGTGACCCTGTAATTCACCATGCACTGCTGGAACATTCTGAGTAAAATAAGCACTAATCAGACAAGGCGCCAGACCATCACTTATGAAATGGGGCTGTCGGAGACCAACTGGTATATACCCACAGCTCCGCCCATTATGCCACCGCAGCCAACGGTCACTTCAGTCCCCAGTGGCTTCCCCGGCGTGTCAGGAACCCTGGAGACAACTGTCTACCCCACCTTGAAGCACCTTCTTCTAACAAGCTAGCACCCAACCTCGTCTCCCTCCATGTGGCCGGCTATTCAGTCTCCCCGTCTGCCCAGCCAGATTCAGGGACACCCCACACCAGCATTGGCTGCCTCCCCTTATCTATCTGTGCTTCCTTGGAGAGTGATCACACCCAACTCAGTGACATCACAGGCCACCCAGATGCCAAGTCTACAACCTCTCATAGCGCCAAAATGTTTACCACAACACAGAAATGCACAAGGCAAAAGCACTCTTCACCACCCTCCACTCATCTACTCACCAAATCTTCTCCTCCCCCTCACTAACACTAACAGCCTCTGGTCCTCCACAGCCTCACTGCGTTTTATAACCATGGATGTTGAATTTCCTCCTCCGCCTGTTTAAGACAACCATGCTCATGATTGAAATAAAGTAATCCAAGGAAAGGCAAAAAGCAACACTTCTATGAAGACTTAAGCTGGTTGACTCAGGGTGACTCAATCCATGTGTGACTGCAGAGAAAATAATTTAACCAACGAGATGCAGGAGGATAAGAGAAAAGCCGGCACTGAACTTCCTTTTAAGTGTCTCGGTTCTTGATGCACTTTTAAAAAAACACTGGAAAATTACAGCTGATGGGTGCTCATGGTGTGATTTGTGCAATAAAGTATATTTGGTTCTCTGATCAGCTCACCATACTTAGCTTTAGTACAGAGCATCAACTGATACAACGCTTTAGAATTATACTTTTGGGGACAACTGCTCCCCCCCTTTAATGTTCTTTTATTGGTTAAACAAATTAATCAATATTATCAGGCCAAAGATTTCACAAAATGTAATAAGCTTCTTCTTACAGCAATGCCATGTGAGTGAAACACACTATACAACATACTATTAGCACCCAGGCACCGGCTGATCTACACCACCAAAATGGGAATACCATATTGAATTTTCTACTGCACCAAGAGCCTGTTGAGCATATGGTGTGTTTATTACCAATAATTGATTGTAAAAATCTCTTGAAAATTTCTCATTTTAACTGTTCCATTTCACAAAATGAAATATTCATGTCTCAAAACAACTTCAACTGTGCAAAATGTTAAGTTTCATCAACTGTTGTTTAAATCTCATCCATTCCAAAGTGCCAGGCATGTCTTTAAATTCCTCTGGGATGCTAAAATACTATTATGAATGGCCTGTTGATGAACATCCACAGACTTAACATGGGGATGAGCAGGTGTTTACATCAGCACTGCTAAAATCTTTGTTTCCCAACACTTAGACCAAGTGAAAACCTCTTCCCTACTTTAGCAAGCCCGAACATACCCAGAAGCTGAGAAGTCAAACTGTATGCAGCAAGACTACAGACCCAACAATGAATTTTTTAAAAATAAAATGCTTTGGAGACTCCAAAAATATCAATGTCCCATGTCTTTAAATTCCTCTGGGATGCTAAAATACTATTATGAATGGCCTGTTGATGAACATCCACAGACTTAACATGGGGATGAGCAGGTGTTTACATCAGCACTGCTAAAATCTTTGTTTCCCAACACTTAGACCAAGTGAAAACCTCTTCCCTACTTTAGCAAGCCCGAACATACCCAGAAGCTGAGAAGTCAAACTGTATGCAGCAAGACTACAGACCCAACAATGAATTTTTTAAAAATAAAATGCTTTGGAGTCTCCAAAAATATCAATGTCTATCTTAAAGAACTTTGGTTAATAGTAAAAATAAATAAATAAATAAATAAATAAATCTTATAAAGGTCTTGATATTTTCTTCTCACTTTAGTGATACTAGGGATTCAATCCAAGACCTTACATATTCTAGGAAAGCGGTCTACCACTTTCCAAGATTTCTGAGCTTATAAAATGTCTTTATAGGGACTGGAAAGATTATGCTCAGCTAGTAAAGTGCTTGTTGTAAAAGCATCAGGGGTTGACTATGACTCCAAGAACCATGATGGAGGGGAAGAAAAAAGCCAGGCATAAAAAGGCGAGGGCAAGGTAAGGGCAGGGCAGGGTAGGGCAGAGGTGGCCACACATCTAAAACTTACCACTGGATATGCACAGACAGGTGGACCTTTGGGGCTTGATGTCAGACAATCGAGCTAAATCAGCAAGCTCCTGGTTCAGTGAGAAACTTGGTTTCAAACCATAAGGAGCAGACTGGAGAGATGCTCAGGGGTTAAATCTCTGCCTAGCAAGCAGAAGGTCCTAAGTTCAAATCTTGGACCCCAATAAAATGCCAGGTGAGAATGACAGCGGCCTGCACTTCTGGCCCTGGAAAGCAAAGCCTGTGAAACTCCCAAGGCAAAGCAAAAGGAGGCAGAGCATCCAAGATGATTCCTGAAGTCACCCTTGGGTCTCCACGGATACATGCAGTGCCCTCAGATAAACATGAACACACACACAGAGAGAGAGAGAAAGAGAGAGAGAGAGAGAGAGAGAGAGAGAGAGAGAGAGAGAGAGAGAGAGAGAGAAATTAAGGAGCCACAGAAGAGCCCCAACATCAATCTCTGGCTTCTATATGCACACACACATATGCACCTTCACATACATGAATATATGTGCACACATTCAGTTAGAGCAAAAGTTCTTTATAGATGCCACTCAACAATGTAATAGTTGTTAACATCTAGTAGATACAGGGAAAAAAAACATCAATTGAAATACACAGATATACATCACATAAAATGCCTAACACATGTTTGGAGATACACCTCCACGAAAATTCCATTTTAATGAATATTCATATACACAATTATATCTTCTTTTTTTTCAAGATAGAATCTCACTGTGACATGCTAGTCTAGCCTTAAACTTGTGTTTGCCTACTTCAGCCTTCCCAGTGTTGGTGTTATATAGCCATGAGCCACATTTGGCTCACTAAGTGCTCTTATGACAGGAAGGAAGGAGCAAAGGGTACACAGACTCATTAAAAGCAGAAATCCCTGTACAGATACCTCTGTGTCCTTTCCAATCCTCAAAAGTTTAAAAGCCATGTTTTAAAAAATGTTAAAGAACAAACCTTAGGGCTTGCAATATGGTTCAGCAGTCAAGGCAAACTGGCTTGCAGCCAAGTCTGATAACCCGAGTTTGATCCCCAGAACCCACATAGTGGAAGTAGAGAGCTGACTTACTACATACAAGCTGTCCTCTGACCTCCACATGGGTGCCAAAGTTAGACACACACACACACACACACACACACACACACACACACACACACACACACACAATAAGTAAATGTAAAGAAAAAAAAAGAATTTAAAAGGAAAAGAGAAAGAAAATAATTTACAAGTCTACCTACCACCAGATCTAGCTTTATTTTCTCTATGCCCCGGATTTGTAACATTTATAAAGTGTGCTGGCAAGCTCCCAGCACAAGCTAAATTTTAAGTTACTCGGCAAGGAAAAGAAGCTAGATCAAAGCCAGTCATGGTTTAATATGTTTTCTTTTTCTCCCTCCTTAAAATAATGAAATTACTGGAAATTCATTTAGGTCCACTGACCATTTGACTTCAACATAAATGAAGCAAAATAATCAGATTTAATGTTTAAAGAAAAATATAATAAAGAAAAAAACAGCAGCAATACAAAAAAAAAAATTAAAATCCAGGAAACCTGAAATAGCCCTGTTTCTTATATAACACAGTAGAGATTCTTCCTTCTTTGGAGTTGAATTTTCAAATTACTCATTCCCTCATTCTGACTCAAAGTTAGCAGCCTTCACTTCAAATAGCTGGTATATTGTTTTGCATGGGTACAGTGAGGACAGCATAGGCGGGACCTACACGAGGAGTCAGGGCCACAGGGTTAACGTCCTGCTCTGCCACTGGCTGTGAGGTCAGCTTGGTACGGAGCCTCTGCACTTGCTGCCCTATGGCTTCACTGTATTATAAAACAGAAGCTTGCAAAAAACAGCTCCACTTATAAAAGACCTGATCTTCAGTCTCCAGAGAAAAATGAACCACCAACAACAAATATTTGACTTTCAGAACACTCTGTCCCCACTGCCGGCACTCTAATGGCACAGATACTCAGAGTAAGACTTCAACATAGGGTTCCACAGAACGCTGACACCTCTCCCTTTGCCTTAGATTGGGCAGTAGTGTAGGCAAAACCTTTGATAATGTATGGGCATAAATACTCAAAGTACAGCAAAGGGAAGTTTGGTGTACACTAATAAAAATCCTTAAAAGTTCATTGAAAAATATTGTTCTACAAAGGGTTCCTTTCATCAGTGTGTTTGTAAACTTCCTTTTCCAAAACAAGTATTTTTCTAATTTTTAAAAAAAATGTGTGTATACACACATACACACATGTATGTGCCAGAGGGCACTCAGTGTGTTTCTATGAAGGGTGACTTCTGGAATCACCCTGGATTGTTCTACCTCCTAGGGTTTCACCTTCCAGGGTCAGAAATGCAGGCTATTTCTGCCCAGCGTTTTTATGTGGAATTTGGAATCTAAATTCAGGTCCTTCTGCTTGCAAGGCAGAGGTTTGAACCCTTAAGCTATCTCTCCAGTTCCCAAAACAAGTATTTTTTCAATTTTAAATAAATTTATTTAAATTAATAAATTTTATTTATACTAATTTAATAAATTAATAAAGTTAAAAAATTTAATTTAATAAATTAATAAAGTTAAAAAAGGATACCTACATGCTAAGAGATACTTCCCCCCTCCAAAAGAGCCATTCACATGTTTGGAAATTAACAAATCTCCAAACACAGCTCTTAGAATGTACCTTTATAAGAGTGAAGCGGTGTATACAAAAGGCAAACTGTCACAGCAAGAAGTTTCTGAAAGGCTGTGACTAATATTTCAAGACTAGAGCGTGACAACTATTAAAAGAACATGGAAAAAAAAAATAAAAGAACGTGGGAAGTGTTCCGATTCCTGATCGGCCATGTTCCCACTGCAGGAGCCACTGTGAAATACCAGTCAGGGTGAACTCCCAGTTCCCTCTCTGGGACCGAAATCATCTTCAGCAGCTCTTCACCCCAGCCTCCCCATGTGGCCCACTAGGTGAGACCAGTAGTTCCCTTGCAGGTTAGCTATGGAGCACTGATGAGGTCCAGACAGGAAAACCAAACAAAAGCAAAACAAAAAGACCAGTTCGGTTCTTATTGAAGACAATGTTCCAGGACGGTTTAAATGTGCAGAAAAGTCCAGACTGTGATGGCATGGTGCTACTTCCACTTCCACCAAGCTAAAAGTAAGAAAGTTCCTTTAGCATAAAGTTTGCACACCTTTATACACAACTCCCATCCTGACTTTGGGCTTTGATTGTTTTCCCCTAATTCAGACCTCTAAGCAAAGTTTAATTAGACTAGCTAGAAAGACCCAATCTCCAGAGACCTGACTTTCTCCAGCCACCACTGTAGATGTCACGTGCAAAGACAGCAGACAACTTTCACACACAAGGGTTCAGACTCCAAATTACAACATCTTGTAGCACATTTCAGTTAGTGAGAAGATGAAAAAAGATTAAACTCAGGATATTCTACTTGTGCAAGCAGAATTTAGAAATGATTTAAGAATTTGGTTCCACAAGCCCTGGTGCTAAACCAAACCAAATACTCGCAGATCGGGAGACCACAGGCCCTAGGAAAAAACAAACTTCTTAGCATTAACTAGAAGTGCCTGATCGTAAGCCACTATCTAGACACCTCGTCATACCCATAGATCAAAGAAGCACTCAGCATCCAACCAAGATGTACTCATGTGCAAAAAAGATCATCCTAAATATAGAGAACCACAAATGGCCAAAGTTCAAAGTAAAAAATCCTGCAGATGGGGTCAGCCCTAATCAGGACATCTAAACCACCTCCCACCTAATGCTCAGCAAACCTAGCAGAAGAGAGGGTGGTAAGAATGGAAGAGCCAGAGGACTAGGCGAGGTAGTGTCAGACTGTGTCCCCTGCCCTTATCAGGGCTGCCATACTATACAAGTCACTGTCTACTCAAATTGAACCTCTACACTAGCTGGTCTAGCAACACCCTGCCAAGATCACATGAACATGGCCCTAACCTAAAAGACTGTACGGGACTGGTACCAGACAAAAGAAAGGCGGAGCTTCTAAATGCTCTACCGGTTACCCACTGGAAGACCACTAGCATCCTAGTGGGCACCCGAGCACTAACTAATGAAGGTGTCTAGATGTAGTGTGACTTGGGGAGGGAGAGGAACCAGCCGGAGAAGAACTGGTGGAATGGGATGGAAAATGGGGGGGAGTAGATAATGGATGATGAAAACACATGAACCTATTGCTCATGTAAATTAAAATAAATAAAGTTGAAATAAAGAAAGTTGGCACCCTTAAAACAGTATCCCTGCAGAAAGAGAAGCAAATAAATACAAACATTTAGATAGTAATGTGGCATAGCTGTCCAAACTTAAACTATGTATACATTCTTCCACTCAACAATTCCACTTCCAGGAATTTACAAAGTTCTTGCATGTAGATATTAAAGTGTCCGTCCACTACAGTAGTTTCATAAAAGCAGAAAATCATGCCTATCATGAGCTGCCTCACACAGGAATGAGCCACATCTACACACGACCTACTTAGCACTGGAGCCCACATCGTGATGGACAAAGCAGGCCACAAGAAGAGATGCCCACATTCATCAGGGGTACACCAACTCAAACATGCCGAGGCTACAGCAGGTACCCAGGCATGTGCAAGAATAAACATCTCTCATGAAACTCGGTGTGACACATGCACAAGAAGTGACATCAGGGTAGAAGGGAAGCCAGAAAGATGCTGTCTTTCAACAGGAGGAAGGGAAACAAGGATAAGTGGGGAAAGAGGAGGGACAACAAAAACCCACTGTAATTTAATTTTATTATTTTAGTGTGTGTGTGTGTGTGTGTGTGTGTGTGTGTGTGCGCGCGTGTGTGTGTGTGTGTGTGTGTGTGTCAGAGGGCCCTGTGTGTCCCTGTAGAGGCCCAAGGGTGACTTCGGGAATCATCCTGGATTGCTTCTACCTCTTTTTGCTTCCCTCTGGGATTTCTCAGGCTCTGCATTTTTACGAGGGACCTGAGGTCTGAACTCAGAACCTTCTACTTGTGAGGCAGAATCTTAACCCCTGAGTCATCTCTCCAGTCCCTTCACTGTAATTTTAAATTAAATTAATTAAACATAATAATAAATTTTTAAAAATCAGTTAACTACACATACTAACAAGAAAAAGATCTCACAGATCCTCAGTTCACTGAAAAATAAAATCAGATGTCTAACATGTTCAGATTAAAAAAAACTTAAGGAAATTCCTTATGGGTAAATGCACGTGCACACACATGATTCAATGTATAAGAAAATGATCTAGGGCTGAAGAGGTAGCTCAGTGGGTGAGGCATCTGCTCACAAGCCAGTGACCTGAGTTCTATCCCTGGGGAAGCCAACATGGTGGAAAGAGAGAATCAATTTCTGAAAGTTGACCTCTGACCTCAACCACGCACCATGGCATGAATGTAACAAACAAACTCTCTCTCTCTCTCTGTAAATAATAAGCAAAATAGAAATAAAAAGTAGTTACTTAAAAGAAAAAAAGAGAGAGAGGTGGTCTGAAAGTATTCACCCCAAACAAATCACAGAAACTATCCTTTGGGAAGAGATACGTGACTGAGGTATATTCAAAGACAAAGGCAAGAAAACTCACAGGAAGAGTTTCTCTTGTCAACTCCACATCCTTCTACATTATTTAAACACCTACAGAACATACAGAAAACGTTTGCTCTCTGCAGAAAACAAGACAGGAGGCTACAGCAAATTTTAGCTAAACTTCAGTGTTACTTTAAAGAGAATACTCCAATAACAAATGTGTTCAAGACCAATGGGTAGTCACGAACATCCTTGTAGGCTTCGTCCTCAA
Source organism: Typhlomys cinereus (assembly GCA_023101885.1). Lineage (NCBI taxonomy): Eukaryota > Metazoa > Chordata > Mammalia > Rodentia > Platacanthomyidae > Typhlomys > Typhlomys cinereus. The sequence continues at coordinate 2,762,984 of JALPQD010000161.1, forward strand.
AAAAATAAATTAAAACTTCGGATGGCATTAAGCAGTAGTTATAAATGAATGCAACAACATCGTCACAAAGAACAAGCATTATTAAGAGAAAGATCTGCACTGCAGATCTTAAGGCTATAAAAGATGCTGCAATCAGAAGCCTGATTAAAATAGGCAATCATCCCAAGTGTCCCTTAGAAAGCAGCTTCCACGAGGAGTCTTCTTGCTTAAACTGTACCCTGTGTGGGAATGCTTCTCCGATCTGTAAAGTTGTCTGCAGGGGCGCCCGCTCTCACCTGGACGTTTTCTTCTGTAACCTGGATCTCGGCGGTGTAAACATAGTCAATCAGCATCCTCAGGGTCCAGCCGTCTACTTCTTTTATGCGAACTCTCTTGGCTCGACTCTCACTCATCTCACCTAAAACACAAGGCGAAGAATGCTGAGAGAAAGAGGCAAACTTCCCTGCCAGACAGCATGGCTATCCACATGCTGAGGAATGCCCACCTTTTTTAACCAGCTTCATTTTATTCACTTGCCCAGAGGACAGTCCCACCCACCATGGGCTGAGTGTCCCCACATCAATTAGACAATATCCTGCAGGCTTAACCAATTGCTTAGGACTTAACTACTGATTCTTTACAAATGTGCCCAAAACAGAAGCCTGCAGTTGCCAAGTTGACACCTGTAATCTAACTAGGACAGCAGGCCATGAGACCAGCTGCCTCTAGCAGGTCTAATGCCTCGCCTGTTTCTAAGGGCAAGTCCGCCATGTAGACCTTTGGAGGCACCACGCATGCGGCTGCACGTACTGTAATGCCCGTGCCACAGCCTACGTTCCTGAGCTGTCTGTGCTGCTGAGCCTGGCTGCTCTGGGAATTTCTAGTCGTAACTGGTTAACGGTGGTGCAACATCTCCTTTCTCAGACCCATTTATGGACAGACATGGGACAGTGAGGAAGAGTGGACAGCTCCACACCAAGGGGATTTGGGGGACAGGCAGAGGGCCTGAGCACCCATGTATGGGCAACAGCCCATGACGTAAGGAGACACAAGCAGCTGAATGGTGTGTAAGAGAATCCCAGGCTCATGGTGCAGACCTGTAATCTCAGCTACTCTGAAAGCCGAGACCACACAATCACAAGTTCAAGGCCTGCCTTAAGCAACAGTGGCTAGCTCAAGGCCAGCCTGGGCAATTTAGTGATACCCTGTGTGGAAATTAAAGGGGGGGGGGCTGTGGATGAAGCTCTAAGCAGGAAGGAAGAGGAAGAAGGAAGAGAAGAAAGGAGGAAGGAGGTAAAGGGAGGAGGAGGAAGGAGGAAGGAAGAGAAGGAAAGAGGAGGATGGAGGAAAAGGAGGAGGAAGGAGGAGAAAGAAAGAAGGAGAAAGAGGAAGGGAAGAGAAGGAGGAAGAAAGGAGGAGAAGGAAGAAGGAGGAAGAAAGGGGAAGGAAGGAGGAGGAAGAAAGGGGAAGGAAGGAGGAGGAAGAGGAGGAAGAGGAGGAAGGAGGAAGAAGGAGGAAAAAGGAAAAGGAGGAGGAGGAGGACAGAAGAAGAAGAAAAACAACTCAATAAGGTCTCCTAGGGGAGTCCATGAGTAAGGCTGCGTGCCATCATGGAACGCCACTAGCAAAAAAGGTTGGGGTCTTAATTCACTATATTTTCAGGAGAAAAGGCATGAAAACAGCCCCCTCCCCAGTCTCCTAACCTGGCCTGATTCTGGGATCTCTTGTAAAAGCAAACTAGTAACTTCAAGGTTCTCTGAACCTCGTTTCCTTCCAGATACAGCGAGTGCGCTGAACCAAGAACTGTCGGGGAAATCTGTGGGACTCTATTACATCAGGTCCTCGACAAACACAAGCCCAAAGGGGAGAGAAATCATCCCAGTGGTAGTACATTAACTGTGCGGTGCTTCCCAGGAGACGATCTGAAGAGACTTCATTCAGGAAGTTAATCTCCAAGAGCCAAACTATCATCACCTCTTCCCATGGGAGACACCCACTATAGAAGAGGAAAGGGATCACTTACTGAGCAGAAGGGGCAAGGGTCCAGAGAGCAGGGAGAAAGCCGGCCAGATGGTGCCTGAGACCCCCTTCTAGAAGGAAGAATGGAGGAGCATTCCACAGACGGCGGCACCTTTCTGTACATACCCTTTTCTTCCCTATCTGGTGGATACTTCGGGATTATACAATCTGCAGGACATTTTTGTGCCCAAAATGAAAACGCTGGTGATTCCCACTTGGCTTTTATTTTATTTGTGTCCATGTATGTGAATGCATGTTCGTGTCTGTGTGCATGAGGATGCCTGAGAGCAACACACATTCCAGAGAACACCGTCTACCTTCTTTGGAGGCAGGATCTCTGACTGGCTTGGAGGTCGCCTTGCAAGCCAGTCTGGTGTGGCCAGTGAGCCCGGGGACACGCCCCCTTGTTCCAGCAGCCAGAACTGGGATTATGTCACACCCAGCTTTTTCTCATGAGTGTGGAGATCAAATCCCAGTCCCTATGCTTGCAGATGCAAGCTCTTTACCAACTGAGCCACCTCCTCAGCCCCAAGATTGTAGGTAATGGTCTTACCATCCTTCACCCACCACGTGTCTGTCATTTGCAAAGTCCTACAGAGCCTGGAGCCCTATGTGGACAAAGTCATGCACCTGGTCCTCAGATCTGGGAAGGAGTTCACGTACAAAAGAGACTTAGACAAAAACAAGTCTTTTTCTCATTTACATTCACATACCGCTTACTCTTTTCTGTTGCTGTGAAACACCACTCAGGTTCAAACAACTTAAAGGGAGAAAAGGGAGATATATTCAGCTTATGGTTCCAGAGGGAGATACATGATGGGAAAGACATGGCTGGCCAGAAGAAGCTGGAGGTGACCTATGTCACTGAAACATCACGGAAGCTGAGAGCTGCTGAGAGCTCAAGAGCAGATTCACTCACTCAAGAAAGGTGGGGCTACAAAAAAAAAAAAGGTGGGGCTAATCAACCCCAAGGCCCACCCTGGTGACTGCCTTCCCTCAGCAAGGCTCCACCTCCTAAAGATATCGACTTTCACAAAACTTGTGGGGGACAGCTCACATTGCAAACCATGACAATACAGGACTGAAAAGATAGCCCAGTGCCAGGTAGATTTTACTATTAAGTCTTCAAATATATTGCTAGAGAGGCTGCAAGTTGGTTCAGCAAGTAAAGGTGTCTGTGCGCAAAGCTGGCGACAGGAGTTTGATACCCAGAGCCTACATGAAAAGCAAAGACTTCTAAAAGTTGTCCTCTGACCTCCACATGCCCCATGGTATAGGGGCCCCTCCTTGTTCCTGCTCTCTTTCTCATTCTCAAAAGTAAATAAAATAGTTTTAAATTAAAAGCATAGCCAAAAAGATGCACTTTTCTACTTCACATATTTTGTGTCCTTTTAAAATTATTTCCAAAGACGTTCATTTTCTTCCAACAAACCTCAATTATGCTGCTTTTAAAATGTTCTCTTATTTTTTTCATATTGTATAAAAAAGTAGCAAACTCAAAAAGCTCGCCACTGATTGTATTAAGAGATGAGAAACTATAATAACTGCTTTAGCCAAAACACATATGAAAGAACAGTACAAGCTATTTACATGCAATTCTACTTGCTACGTGGTATCTTAGCAACCGGCCTTCACTACATTCATGGAGGAACTGTTTAACAGTATAGGCTTGTTGAGATTTATGTTTACAGTATGCATGTATGTGTGCATGTGTATACACAACCACACATGCCGCCACACGTATGTGGAGGACAAAAGCTAATCTCAGGTATGAGGCTTCACCTTCTAGCTCACCTAGGAGCACTGGGGTGATTATAGATGTGTACTACCATGCCTGGCTTTACATAGCTCTGGGGCTACAAACAAACTCAGGTTCTAGCAGTTGCACAGCAAGTACTTGACCCCCTGAACCATTTGCCCAAAGCCTATAATGCATTTTTTAAAAGCTATGTGATGATACTGGTTTTCCTGTATGTCTGTAACTTCACATAGACTCTCAATGGACTAGTCTCCTGTGTATATGTTTTCATCACTGAACCCTAAGTTCAATGAGGTAACTTTGAAACTACATTAGAATCTCCACATGGACACTAACACTTGAATGAGAATCAACTCGGCCACCAATAATCCATCATTCGCTAAAATCTGCACAATCAAATGAACTTTCACTAGAACACCACTCCATCTTCCCACCCAGTCTTCACCCCTCCAGCCTCCAGCCCTCCTGCTATGTGCCACAGCGTCCTCTCCTCTCCCCCATGAAAGCACTGTTGCAACGCCTTATTCTTTTCCTCTCTCCAGGGCTAACTTTATGCATCTGACCAAATCCTTCACCTTCCCCTCCTCCAAGCACGCAGACCCTTCAACATCAAGCCTCTGCTTCGCCAACTGATCGTGTTCGCTCTCCCCCATCCAGACTTAAAATACATTCGTGAGGATCTGCTTGTAGCTTTCCTCACAGAACAGACAATCTCTTAACCTGGACACCTTGGCTGACTGTTACCCTGTTGGATCCCCAGGCCAGTCTCCACAATGTTCTTTAAGGTTCTGCTGGAACCCTTCAGGGAAGCCCGAGTTGTTTGTTGGTGGCCCAGAGCTGGGAGACGCTCCATACAGCTGTTGCAAATCCACCCACTCTGTTGTAATCACCCCGACCTAGCTCTCTGCACCAAGGTATAGCTTCCCCACAAGAGGGATGAAGGTTTTCTTTCTTTCCGTGTGTGTGTGTGTGTGTGTGTGTGTGTGTGTGTGTGTGTGTGTGTGTCTGTCTGTCTGTCTGTCTGTCTGTCTGTCTATCTGCCTGCCTGTAGAGATCCAGGATGACATTAGGAATCATCCTGGATTGCTCTACCTCTTTATTGCTTTGCTTCAGTGTCTCCTGGCCTCTGCCTTCCAGGGCCGAAGTACAGGCCTCTGCCATTTCCTCCTGACATTTTGATGTGGGATTCAGGATCCAAACTCAATCTAAGCTTTCGAAGCATAACCCTTGAGCCATCGCTCCAGCCCATGCCTTTGTGAAGGTATTCTTAGCTTGTGCCTCAAAGCATCTATATACAGAAACTGGTTAGATGAATGAAACACTAAGTGAGCAAAGAGAAAATAAATTCAATGTAAAACGTAACATTTTACGCAATACAAAAACATATTTATCTTCAGCATGGGTTCCAGCACTGAATTCAGTCTGCAAACATTTGTTAAGTGGACTGGAGAGATGGTTCAGGGGTTAAAACTCTTGTCTTGGAAGCAGAAGGTCCAGAGTTCAGATCCCAGGTCCCACATAAAAATACCAGGCTACCTGCACTTCCGGCCTTGGTTGGTGGAGCCTGGGAAATCCCGCAGCAAAGCAAGAAGGAGGTAGAAACAATCCAGGATGATTCCCAAAGCCACCCTTAGTCCTCCACAGGGACACACACACACATAAAATAAATAAAAAACATTTAAAAAAAAAAAAAAACATTTGTTAAGCATCTACTGGATGCTCCAGGATGGATTAAGTAGATTCATTAGCAAATACTGTATCATCTTCTTTATTTGAAGAAAAAAATGAATTCTTCCAAATTGCAAAATCTTAAAAGGCCACGTGCTTGTGCGCGCGCGCACACACACACACACACACACACACAGTGTGTTTTTTTTTTGTTGAAATGTGAAATGTTCCCACAGGTCCTGTGCTGTTAACACTTGGCCCCCAGAGGGTGGCGCTGTTTGAGGAGGTTGTGGAATCCTTAGGAGGCGGAGCCTTGGGGGAGGAAGCTTGTCACTGCCGGGCAGGCCTTTGGAGTATTGCATCCCATAACTTACTTCATGAGAGCCACCTCCAGCTCCCACCAGCACACTTCCCTGCCCGCCACCACGAGCTCCCTTCCGTGACGGACATGTCCCTCTGGAACTCCTAAGCCAACATCATGAAGGCTCTCCTCCTTCAGTTGCTTGGGTCTGACTATTTTATCATGGGCACCAATTACAAATGGCTAAAACCAGTTCCATCAAGAGCCTGTAGCCAGAACTCCAAAGACCTTGGGACCTTCCATTCATCCATTCTGAATAGAAGAAGTGAAACATGAACGGGTTTCAGAGAACAAACTACAAACTACACCATAAAAATTGGTCAATGATCCTCATTTCAATAGCTATCCATAATTAAAGATACTTGGGGGAAAAAACATGAAAACACTGAAGCAGTGGCCATACTGAAGCTCTTAAGAAATTAACTACAAATTGGAAATTGCATTTAATGCATTTTGTTTCATTACTTTTCAAGTTTCACTTCTCATCTCCCCCCCAATCATCATTGCTCAGAGTAATTATAGCAAAAGGTTTCCTAGCTCCAGAAAGAAGAGAAAAAAGGAGGCCCCTCTCCTTCTAGCAGAAGCAGGGTCCACCCTGCAGACATCCTGCATTTAGAAGGACCATTGGGAGAACATTCACAGAAGTAAGGAGAGGTAGAGGCAGCCACCTCCTGATGAATTCCCTAGCAGCAGATCTAAGCGTGCTGGTGCCAGCCCACGTGCCTACCATCTGACCCAGCCTGCGTGGGATTTTTTTTTATCATACTCCACCTAACCTAGGGAGCCTAACCTAGGATCGTACTGGGCCACGTCATATTTAATTTTCTTCATGGCACTAGCAGAACTTCATGTGGATATCAGCACTCTCTGGTCTGTGAGTTTGCTTGCTTTCTAAATGCATTCTCACTTCTAGGTTTGGTTTTATTTTTCTTTAAGGGACACGAGTAACAGCGTTAATTAGTTCTTTTCCAGAAGTACTAAAAGCATGCTCAGCATGTTTACATTTGCATGTTTACATTTGCTACAGGAAAGCCAAAGCATATGGATAAATCAGCCTATTATCCTAAATGAACACACAGAGGGTATTAAACAAACATCCTTCTGTTGACTTTGAATACTGGTTAAAGCAAATTTGAAAACATGTAGAACAGTTAAACTGCTTTTTCTTTAGGGGCTGGGGAGGAAGAAACAAACAAACAATGAATGAATACTGCAGATAGCAAGAAGGTAAAGTGAGGGAGTGTGTCCATGCACTCTAGGGCTGTGAACTTCTGAGCGTGATATACCTGTGTGTGCTGATCCCAACAATGAAAAGCAATGATTATATAGGAATGGAAAATGAAGCAAGTACATTTCCTTTTATTACAAGTCTCATTTCATAAAAGTAAAATGCTAATAACAAGCAAACATATGGACTAGTGAGAGAGATCTACAGGTCAAAGTGCCTGCCAAACAAGTCTGAAAATCTCAGTTCAATCCCTGGAATCCATGAAAAGAGGGAGGCAAGGACCACCAACATGGTTTTGCCTTCTGACCTCCACATGCATGGCCATATCCTATGCGCATGGGCACACACATAGATGTAACAATATACTTTTAAACATTAAAAAAAAAAAGGAGAGCACCCCTGGATCTGGACACATTCTAAAAAGTAAAATAAAGCTGGGGAGACAACTTAGAGTTAATGCCTTTGCCTCGAAAGCAAAAAGACCTGGGTGAACATAGCAGCGGCCTACAATTCTGGCTCTGGAAGGCAAAGCCTGGAAAACTCCAGAGCAAAGCAATAAAGAGGTGGAGTAATCCAGGATGATACCGATGTCACCCTTGAGCCTCCCCAGGCACACAACTCAAGTGCCACACAAGCATGCAGAAAAACAAACAAAACAAAACAAAACAAACCCTGAATGCTTCATTACCTGTAAACATGGCGTGAAAATAAGGACTGCAGGCAGCCAGCACCACTCGATGGGCAGAGATCTCCATGTCTTCCGCCACAATTGTGACATCACACAGCAAATTCTGACTATTGGGGGAAGAAAAAAAAAACAAGTCAGTGATTCTGATCCTAAACACACCGAGCATCCTGCACACAGCTATCACCATAGATCCCACTTCTGAGATGTGTTGAAGACATTGTATTCCTTTGAACAGGCTCCCCAAGGAAAACAGCATAATTAAAAAAAAAGAAAGAAAGAAAGCAAAAATGCCAGGATGTGCCTGGCACAGCCCCCACAAGGCTGCCTCTGTTTCTTCAAAACTTGATGACTGGTTTCTCCGCCTAAGGGAAGGGAGGACAGCGAAGGACTCAAGGATGTGAGAGGCCTGGTGTCAGCAGAAATACGCGGGACAATATGCCATAATGATGCACAAAACTAAGTTCCATCAACGCCCCTGCTCCCCTGCCCAAGTGAAAAATATTCAAAATGACCCTGGGCCACCAAGCAGAGGTCAAATTATACTTAATTATGCATACTGCTTACAAGGCGGTCAGGCACACAAAGCTTAGCTCAGAACGTTTTGCCAAGACCAAGTGTCCTTAAGGCCAGCCTATAGTATCACCAACAAAATTAAAAACCGCTTTGGTAACTTAAAACCAGCCATCATCCAATTATGTCTACAATGCTAAAATGCCCATTTTAATACTTTTACAAATGTGTTGAGTCCTTTTATATACATACATACATATATATACATACATACACATGTGTGTGTATATATATATATGTATTCTTTTTTAATATTTTACTTAAGAAAGAGAGCGGATACCAGAGAAGGCATGCCAATACATGCCATGATGTATGAGTGGAGGGCAAAGGACAACTTTCAGAAGTCATTTCTCTCCTTCCACCATGTGGGCCTCTGGGGATCGAACTTAGGTTGTCACATGTGTGAATGGGTGCCTTACCTGCTGAACCATCTTGCTAGGCCCTTGAAAGTATGCTTTTTAAAAAAAATTTTAATTCTTAACTGTGTGTGTGTGTACATGTGTATGCCTCTAGACAAGAGCACTTGAGTGTTATGAGCCTGTGAAAGCCCAAGGGTGACTTCGGGAAACATCCTGGATTGTTCTACCTCCTTATTGCTTTGCTCTGGGGTTTCCCCGGGCTCTCTTTCAAGGCCAGATAGTGAGGGTCACTGACATGTCTGATTAGCACTTTTACGTCAGATATGGGATCCAAACTCACATCCTTTTGCTTATAAGGCAAAAGCTTTATTTAACCCCTGAGTCATCTCTCTGCCCCACCTCCCATGAAAATGTTTTATGTGCTGCGTGTGATGCCAGATTCTCTGAGTGATTAACTAAGTGACAGAGTATCTTTTCATTAAAAAAAAAAATTGCGGACACTTATTCACGAATGAGTAAGCAAGTCCAACAGCCCTAACCCTGCCTGACCGGTAAATGACCTGAGAAGGACTGTTTCAGGTGTGGGGCATTCGAGCATCCAAGCCACGCCTCAAGTGTTGGCACTAAGCTTGTGGACTATAGCTTAGATCGTCAAGCCTTTCTTCTGCCTGCTCCTTTTCTAATTTGCCAGGAGCTCGTTAGCAACCTTTTCCCTTGGGGGATGGGAGGGGGCAACTCACATGTATGCATACACGTCCATGTGGTTTCATGAGTGTGTGCATACATGTGTGTGAAGAAGAGAGGTTGATGTCAGATGTCTTCAATTGCCTTCCGCCTTGTCTTTCAGAAAAGCGTCTCTTCCATAGCCTGGAGCTCACTGATTTGGTTGGACTGGCTGGCTAGTGATCTCCAGGGTACTCTTGCCTCTCCCTCCCAGCACCCGGGTTACAGATGCAGCCCCAACAAAGGTCCTCATGCTCTTTACTATTAGGCTGTCTCCCAGCTCCTCTGAGCAGCATTAGGAGAAACAGCTGCTGGCCAGAGCCCTGAGATGTCCTCATTCCACAGCCTCATTGTGACGGGCTTGCTGTGTGTGGCCTGTGGGTAGCTCTGACTTGAGCTTGTGATAGGTTATGGGACACCAGGTGGTCCCACATGACCGTCCTGGGGGGGGGGGATTCATCTGGAATTTCTCCAGATCAGGTGGGAAAGGACAAGGTATACCAACAGCATGGAGAAGGAAAAGCCGCTCTGCACTCTGGGAATTCCACGGATTTGCAAATAATCACTAGAGATGAATTAGTGACGTGGTGGGTAAAGGCCTTCATCTGCATGGACCACTTCAGTCAGTCATGAAGAAGTTATTATCTTGGTCTCCAAAACATACCCCTGGGAAGGTCAGCTGTGAAGCACTTACTTAGGATGCATGAAACCTTGAGATCTGTGCCTAGCAAACACACACACACACACACACACACACACACACACGCCGAGCTCTGAATCCATGGTCCAACTCCATAGTCTCTTGCCCACCACACAAAATCACCAAGCTAAACTGGGTAGTTTTAAAATTGGTCAAAGACTGAACAAAACAAGAGACAGACATGATAAATAGCCACAATTTTTAATATACTAAAAAATTCTTATTTAAAAAAATAGTCTTGCTATGCAGCTCAGGCTGGCCTTGAACGCACAGGTAGCTTAAGCTAGAATGAAGCTCTCTATGTAGCCCAGGCTGGACTCAAGCCGCAGATTCCTGACCCCAGGGCTGGGATGGCAGGTGCACATCACCACAAGAAATTAATCTTTAAAGGCTACATATAGTTGATACAGGCTCAGCCAGGGAGGGGTTTTAGCACCACCTGGACAGAGTATTGGCAAAAATCCAAAAGTTTGCACACTCATTCAAGAAAGCATTTAAAGAGTATCTCTGGCTGGAGAAATGGCTCAGGGGTTAAGCCTCTGCCTTGCAAGCAGAAGGATGTGAGTTTGGACCCCAGATCCCATGTAAAAACACTGGAAGGAAATGGCTGGCCTGCACTTAAGGCCCTGGAAAGCGGAGCATGGAAAATCCCATAGCAAAGCAGTAAGGAGATAGAATCCAAGCTGATTCCCAATGTCACAGTTGGGCCTTCACAGGCACACACAGTGACCTCTGATCACACACACACACACACAAAACAAACAAACAAACACATACATACATACATAACATCTCCACCCCTAAGGCAGCTGCAGAAAGGACAAATATGAGCAGATCGAATGAAAAGCACCACCGTAAAAATACTATGGGATGCAGGCGTGGCGGCTCTCAGCACATAAGAAGCTGAGGCAGGAGGACTGGGGAGTTGCAGAACAGCCTCCTGTGCTCTACAGCAAGACCCCTTCACAAATAAACAAGTGAGAGTTAGCTCTGGCAAGAAGCAGCAAGAGGATCTATTGAGCAGAAAAAAGTATGTGTCATTGCAAGAACTGTGGCCCAAGAAGAGAGGGCGGAGAGCAGGTGGGGGAAGGAGAGGCAGGAGAGGCATGGGGTCAACGGCTCCCTAGGATGGGGTCATCCTGGCTTTTCTGTAGAAACTAATCTGTAGATCTGGACACAACTCAAGCCGGAGTCAAGCAGCCTTCCTCTATGAGCGGCTCTCATTTAAAGACGGACCTTGCATGGACGGACACGGCAATACCTAAAAGCTGCATAATTAATTACACCCTGCTTCCATGACAACTCCTCATAGATCCCCGCCTTCCAGAGTAACACCTGCTGGCTCGAGCACATCAATTAACTACTAATAAGGCTGAAGCACCCTCAGAACATCACACTGGCACCTGGGGTGAAGTCACGGAAGCCCTCAGGCAGCGTTACGAATCAAAAGCTCAACAACAATATAAACCAGAGAGTAGAGCAAGCGGCTCTGTATGTCCCTGAGTTCACAGTGGATCGCACACAGCTGACCACTGAGTCTGCCCTGGCCTCTGCCTACAGGTGCATCAGACAGGACGCTGAATAACAGGGGTGAGTAGAAATCTAAGAATGCACTCTGGCAATAAATCAGACCCTCTTATGAGAGTTGACCATCCCCTGTCTTCCCTTGTAGGCTTGTGTTCCTATTATTTGAAACCTAATAAAAGAAAAAGACTTGAAAACTGTAACTCAGGTTGCTGCTTAGCACAGATTGCATGCATCCGTTTGTCAGAAACTGAGAGGTAACTACTGAATGTACCGAATGCGGAGGAATGCCAATTGAGCACCACAAAGATAATATCATTACAGGAAGGACTTCACAGGTGAGTGAGGAGACACAGGGACCCCGGAATAGTTTATTAGGAAAAAAAAATTCCAAGAGTGCCATGGGTGCCTGCCTGTGTGGTGATTCATGCCTGTAATCTCAGCACCCGAAGGGGAGAGGGATGGGAGGAAGGATGGGAAGGGAAGGTGTGAGGTCAGTTCAAGGCCAGCTATGAAGTAAGGTGCAGCCCATCCTAGGCTATGAGAGAGAGAGAAACAGAGAGAGACAGAGACAAAGACAAAGATAGAGACAGATTATAATTATAATGGGGGGTGGAAGGCAGAGAGGCCAAGCCCAATCAATGGAAAAGCTTCAGGTAGGGAAAGAGTTGTCGACATGCAAATCTGTGCACAGGAAATCAGACACAGACCTCAAGCTGAAACTCAAAAGAGTTCAGGGAAAGGACGGCATTTAGCTCCTAAATGAAACATCCCCAAAACTGATCCTTCTTAGGAGGAAAGGAAAACTTGGAAAACGATGAAACACTCCTACATATATAAAGACAGCTTTCGGCTTGCTAATATAAAATGAATGAATTCCTAAGACATAGAAGGACCGGTTGACTGCTTTCTCAAATACATGCCAGGTCTTTTCAAAGTAAAATGTGCCAAGAGGCTCTGAGACTTCAAAAATAATGAGCTGTCATATGAAAAGGGTCTACTCTCTCCAGAAATGAGGGTGGTAGAGAAACAGCATCTCCCCTCTCCCCTTCCGGGGGTGCCAGGGAAAATTTGGAGGTGCCATCTCCCCCCACAGAAGCAGGGTCAGAATGGCAACCCCCCCCCACGAAGTGTCAGGCTGCTGAGGAGCTACGAACCAGAGACCATGGGCAAGCACACAGCAGCGACTGCAAGAACCCACAGCAGCGCCAGAAAAGAGAGAAACAAGACCTGAGAGAAGAGAGGCTGCAGGTCAAGCCCCAACGACATGAAAAGACGGTCAGGCAGAAAGGGGCGAATGGTGGGGGCTGCTGAGGACGAACCAGTGCTGGCTACTGGGCACAAACACCTATACACATGCATGGGGCAGCTATAGGATAGCTTCAAGTGTCTCCCATCTATGTTTTGAGAGAGGTGTCTCACTAGCCGGGAGCGCACCAGTTAAGCTAAGGGGGCTGGCTATTGCGACCCACGGATCTATGTCCCCCCAGTGCTGAGATTTCAAGCATGCCACCATGATCAGGTGTGTTTTTTTATTTGTTTGTTTGTTTTACATGACCTGGGGGTGGGATTATTGGGGTCTCACTGAACTACCTCCCCAGCCCACAGTCGCAAAGATGAGCACTAGATTTCCAGATGGTTGCTGTCACTTAGTCAGACTTTAACCAATCTAAACGTGGCCAGGTCACTGACTAGACAAAGCATATTGGGTCTGGTTAAAACATCGCCGATCTCAAGCCACAGCAGCCGGGGCTGCCACCATTCTGGTCCTTTTCTTCTTAAAAAAAGGACTTCCTGTGGGTTTCTGTGAATTCCCAAGGCAGCTTAGCAAAGGGGAGACCTAGGTGCTCAGCTTATTAATAAAACTCAGCAGCTAAGAGTCGGAAAGCCAGCTCAGCCCCCAGGAGATTCACACCTGCTGAGACTTTCAAAGGCCAGGCAGGGAGAGGCGACAGGCTTGGAAAGTCAAAGGCAAACCTGTTATGGTGCATGATTTACAAAGTGCTTTAGCCTGTATGGGCTCCCAGCACAGAGAATCCATCACTCTCCCCAGATGGGATCAAAGTGGGGAGTGGGCGTGAAAAATGACGCCTCCACAAGAGCCCAGGAAGAAATGCCTGCAGGGAAGGGGGGCCTCAGAACCCGGACCTTTGAGAAGTGGAGAAAATGATTTATTTAGAAACAGAGAACAAAGGGGTACTGGGCAGGGAGGGGAGTTAAGAGTGGAGGTTGATAGAATGGGGAAGAAGAGCTGTCAGCCAACAGGTCTAAGGCGGAGAAGTAAGGCTTGCAGGGAGTTTGAGGTGGGTGAAGTTTAGCCCCAGGGTAAAACACACAGAATATGTATATTGTGGTTTCATAGCAAGTAGTTTTAAAAAAAAATTTTTTTTGGTGAAATAAAGTAGGTACAGTGGTATACACCTGTAATCCTGACAAGTGGGAAAGTGAGGCAGGAGGATCACGACTTGTGAGGGCTAGAGAATTCCAGACCATTATGGTCAGGCTACCTCAGCAAAACCCTGTCATAGAGGGAAGAAAGAAAAAGAAAAAGAAAAAAGAGTGGCAGACATGGTTCGGAAGTTAAAGTCTCTGCCTCACAAGCAGAAGGATTTATAAAAACACTGGCTGGCCTGCACTTCAGCCTTGGAAGGCAGAGCCTGGGAAACCCCACAGCAAAGCAATAAAGAGGTAGAATAATCCAGAATGATTCCACCACTGGGCCTCCACAGGCATACAGACACACACACACACACACACACACACACACACACACACACATTACTACATGCACATCCACACTTACACACTCAAAAAAAAAAATTAAGGAAAGAAAAAATTAAGGAAGGAAGGAAGGAAGAAAGGGAGGAAAATGTACTCTGTCCTACAATAATCTAAAAGGAAATAGGCACAGCAAGCCTTTCTGGTTTTCAGGGTGCACTGATGACCCTTACCTTCCGGGACAGTAATCCCCTGTCCATTGCTCACAGTCCCGAAGTGTTTAATGATCCTATCCACACTTAGTAAAGACCATTTAAAAAGCAATCACTCACCATTGCTCGAGAGACTACAGAATATTGCTAGTTAATTCTGACTGTTTTAAAGTATCTCTTCATCTTTCTCCAATAAATATGTCTGGTAGGTTTAAAAGCTCTTCCTGACTGTTCTACCCTTTGAGGAATATCCCAAACTCTTAGTCCATACAAACAAAAGAGCCTAACAATGGTCCCCATGGGAAAATATGTTAGAAAGATAAACATAAAAACATCTAAAATCTCTTTAAGAAAGAAAAAAAAAAAGATGATATGAAGCTAAGAAAAGCAAGCAAATCTCAGTTCAATTCACTAGCAGTGCCAGTTAAATACAGATGCCAACTTTACAAGTGAGGGCTAAACTTTTGGGCACATCTGTAATGGATTAGTAGTTAAGCCAAGCCCTGAGAATGCCAGTGGGAGATGATCTGATGGATATGGGAGGTGCAGCCCAAGGCGGTGCAAGATGGAGAAAACATTCGGTACTTTGGTTTATGGGCACAATGACATGCTGGCAAGCGAGAAAGTGCGTCCCTCTTTCAGCACATCCAGTGAATATAGTATGGCCAGTTCCCTAGGCTCCTGGTGTTGATGAACTGTAACTTAGAATCAGACACAAGAATAAACTCCTTTCTCCTCTATGCTGTTCTGATCATGTATTCGTATCAGCAACATAAGAAAAACCAGAACATTCTCTCAATAACAAAATATGCCATACCCAACTGAAGGGCCACAGTTTCAATGCCTCGCATGTACACCATTGATCACGAAATCCCAGGAGGGATCTGGAACCGTGATTGTAAAATCCTGGGGATGGAGAAGACAACCATCTCTTTATCGAGAGCTTCAAGCTTTCTGCTTCCCAGAAGTAGCAGAACTTCATACTTGGGATTATGTAAGACACACAGGTGAGCATCTGAATACACGTGAAGCACGATTCCTCCATCCGGAACACGTCAGCTCCTAAACCTGATGATCAAAATTCCATTTCTTCTAAATAAAACTCACACACTCAGGAAGGATCACCATACTGCTTCTTTAGAGCAGCTAGAGTGTGCCTGTGTCTCGGAACACATAAGTTTTTAACATTTCCATTTCTAATAAGGACAACGTGCTACCTTGGGACTGTTCCTCTCAAGTTTCAAAACAGCTGGAAATCTGAATTTCTTGACAGAAGTTCTATCTGGAAGCTGGGAGTCTTGTGGTTCACCTGTTGTCCCAGCACTAGAGAGAAATAGGGGCATCCGGAATTCAAGCACTGAGCCAGCTCCCTCACCTTATCCACCTGTCCAGAGAATCGTCCTTCCCACCATCGGCTGAGTCCCCCCACATTACTTATACAATCCCCTGCAGACTTGCTCAGGGCTGCTCTAATTTTTCACATGTGCACCCAAAGGCTCAGCCCTCATTATCAAGTTGAGGCCTGCGGCACTGGATTTCATTTCTCACAAACCAGTCAACATGGCCCACCACCCAGAAGATGAAGTTCGGATGCTCCATGCTCCATGCTCTTCTACCTACTATGCACTCTCTTTTACTTCTTAGGCTTTTCTCCACAGAAAGCCTCGACCCACCTTGTGTAAGGTTCACCCCCTTCCCAGATGAGAACCTGTCAAGACAGGAGAGACTTCCTGCTCTGTGCCCTGTAAGGGAGCCCAGAGCTCCGGAAGAAAGGATCTCTCCTGAAAGAAAGGATTTATCTCTCTTGGTGGTGGTTAGAGTCCATCACAGTGGGGAACACAGGACAGCAAGGAGCTTACTCACATCTAGACAGTTCGGGAGGCAGGAAAGGAGGTACCTAGCATCCAGGGGACTTTTCCAATGGTACTGGACTTTTCCCAACTCACTTTGGAAATTAGTTACCCCACAACAGGCCTCTCTGGAAAATACCCTCAAAGACACTCAGAGGTCTCTCTCTTGGGTGGGTCCAAATCCTGTTATGTGGGCAGTGGAGACTGACCACAGCAATGGGTCCTATGCACTATGACTTCAAGGTATCTAGGCACTGCACGCTGTTCTACCCTCTCCTCTGTCGTCTCCAGGACTCGCCAGCCACCCCAAGTGTGGCCCAACCGTTCTATCACTCTAGATCCACACAACCTTCTGGCACGCGGGCTGCTTTCAAAGAAAAGGCTGCTACTCAGACACACAGCAACTACACTGTTCATATGTGACTGCAGGTTTTGGTTTGTTTTTGTTTTGTGTGGGGGAAAGGGGGAGAAGTGTGTGTGCTTGTGGAGGCCCCAAGGTTACATCAGCAATTATCCTGGACTGCTCTTGCCTCTTTACTCCTTTACTCTGTTTTCCCAGGCTCCATCTTCTAGGGTGGAAATTTGTCATTTCCATCTGTTTTTATGAGATCTGGGGATCTCAACTCAGGTCCTTTTTCCTTATAAAGCAAAGGGCTTAACCCCTGAGCCATCTCTCCAGTCCCGACTACAGGGTTTTTAAGCTAAATGGTTTTAAATTATTCTAGCTCATATGGGGCTGAGATACACAAGCTTGTATCTTCCAGACTTAAACTAAGTTTAGGCTGCCACAGAGGAAGGGAGCCTGGTGGTCCATTCATGCAGAAGACCTGTGAGCAGGAGGGACATGGCTGGATTTGGGGGAGGGAGGAGAGGATGGGAGAGGGGAGAAGGAAGGCAAGGGGAGGAGGTAAGGACATAAACTCATTTCGTTTCAGGCCAGTGAGTGAGAGGCTCAGCAAGTAAAGGCACCTTTGCACAAACCTAACAAGGTGAGTTTGGTTCCTAAGCCCACAAGACAAAGGGAAAACCAAATTCCAAAAGCTGTCTTCTGACCTCCCCATGCAGGCTGCAGCATAGCATGTTCATCTGTACTCTCTTCCTATCTCGCTGCCCTCTCCTCTCTCATGTAAATACTGTAGAGCACTAATGAGAGAGAACAGTAAGCCAAGTGTCACACTCCTGTCTATGACAGGGTTTAGAGTCTGTGGCCAAAGCTCTACAGCGCTGCTGCCACAGCCACGCCTCACACCAACTTGTAAGTGAAAGTGGCTGTGGCTTCTCAGACTTTGCTTCCACCAGCTGGGATGAACAGGAAAATCTCCCGTGCACAGCTGCAAACCTCCCATACACAGCTATAAACCTTCTCCCCTGCACAATGGTTTAACAGTTACACTGCCGCTCTGAGGTCTGAGCCTGGACAGGAGCCTGAGAACAGGGAACCTCTTATTTCCCAGACACTAGGAAACCACTCTGGGTCTCCCCCACCCCTTCCTGGCAACAGGAAGTTGATGCAAGGACAGGAAGTCCAAGTGACTCAGCTGGACAAGGAACCAGGTTCTTCGGTTTCTATTGTTTGTTAGTTTAAAGATTACACAAACCTACTAAAAAGGATGAGCAATGAAGAAACTGACATTTAAGAAAATAGTATTTCCTGTCTCAGCCCCCTTAATGTTCGGATCATAGATGCGTGCTGCAGTGCCAGGCATTGGACATTGTTGCAATCGCCTGCATGGTTGCTGATAAATGACCATCACACAGCTTAAGGGAACAAGGAATTTACTTTCTTACAAGAGTCCGGTTACAGTTCTCAGTCCAGCTTGACGGGAGAGCACGCACCAACTCCAGGGCCGAGGGAACTGGCCACACCATCACTGCATAACGGCTGAGAGATGGACAATCCTTACTTTCTAGACCAGCATGTCTGGTCAAGTATACAGAAGGATGCCCACTCTCTCAACTAGCTCTCTTGTGATTTATCCAGGGCCTAATCCCACCCATCATGGGTTGCATCTTCCCCATCATCTGGAAAATCTCCTTCAGCTTTGCTCTGGGCTTAAATCAACCATCAACTCTCTACAACTGTGCCCAGAGCTCAAACCCTCAACAGTCAAGTTGACACTTGTGCTTAACTATGACACTCCACCCCTTGTCAACTTGATACAAAAACAATGGCACTTTTAAACTGTAACCTTTCCTTGTCCCCACAGATGTTAAAAGTTATCTTTAAAAATATAAACACGTTTCATGGACAAATGTAAAATGTTCTCTCATTAAAAACATTTTAAAAGTTCAAAGTTTTTTTTTTTTTTAATTTTTTTTTATTCATTTGTGCATGGAACCACCATGGACACCTCCACCTCCCCCTCTTTACTCTGCCCCAGGATTCACAGGCTCTGCCCTACCAGGACCAGAAGCGCAGGCCGCCCCCGCTTCCTCCTGAAGTCTATACATGGGATCTGGGATTCAAACCCAGGACCTTCTGCCTGCAAGGCAGAGGCTTAACCCCTGAGCTACCTCTCCAGCCCCAAAAGTTCAAAGTTCTTAACCTTCTTAAATTAGAAATAAAAACAGATAAAAAATTTTAACAATAAGAAAACATTAAAAAGATCGAAATCCAGAAAAAAAAAAAACATCCTTTACTTCAATGTCCATCTTCTGCTGCTCATCACGTAGTCAAGGCGGCTCAAAGATTCTAGGCATTCCCAGTCCCTGTTTGTAGCTTAAAGTTATAAAAGCAGAATTCCTCCGAACCAAGCTGAATCTCCACTCACAGTCATCCTCAGCAGCAGTTCCACAGTTCTGGCATCTCAAACACAACTCTGGATTCTCCTCTGCAGCTTTAAGCTTCACCATATCTGCAGGAACTCTACGCCTGCTACTTGGTGCCAAGCTTTTGCTGCTCTCCATGAACCCTCAGTAGTACACGAAAACCAGTATCACCTGAGGGACGCTGCCAGATTCCGAAGCGAGATTGAAATGTAGCTTAGTCCACTGGAGCTACAGCTGCACCAACTTGAACGTGCTGACGCTGGAAAAGCCTCTTTTCTAGGGAGCCAAACTTGCAAAGGGCAAGAAACAGCTTTAGCTTGGGCTTTCAGCCCCTGAAGGAATGTGAGTTTCCAAACCAGGAACTTGCCATACGGTGGTTTTCATGTCTTCCACTATCCCAGTTCAAGTCACTCATTTCTCCAACAATGGCAGCTGTTCTGCTGCCTGCCCTTTCCTCATCCAGAGCTTCACAGTCACCAACACACCTCTCCTCAATCAAGCAAACCAGTCCATCGTCTCTAAATTTAACTTTACCAAAGTCCTTGTTCCTCTCACCACAAATTGGCTCCAAACAATCTTCTTCAGCAATTGACCCACTAAACTCTGAAGAACGGTATTTGTAAATCCACAAAGTGAAATTCTCAAGCATTTCCAACTTTGTCCAGCAAAACCATTTAAAAGCCACAAAGTTCATATAGTCATATTTATCAGCAACACCCCACTTCCTGGGTACTAAGTTCTGTTGCAGTCCGCCTGCATGGTTGCTGATAAATGACCATTACACAGCTTAAGGGAACAAGGAGTTTACTTTCCTACGACAGTCCGGTTACAGTTCTCAGTCCAGCTTGACGGGAGAGCACGCACCAACACCAGGGCCGAGGAAACGGGCCGCCCCATCACCACGTAATGGCTGAGAGATGGACAATTCTTACTTGCCAGACCAGCATGTCTGGCCAAGTGAACAGAAGGATGTCAACTTTCTCAACCAGCTCTCTGTGATTTATCCAGGGCCTAATCCCACCCACCATGGGCTGGGTCTTGCCCATCAGCTAGACAATCTCCTTCAGGTTTGCTCTGGGCTTAACTCAACCATCAATTCTCTACAACTGTGCTCAGAGCTCAAACCCTCAACAGTCAAGTTGACACCTGTGCTTAACTATGACAGACATGGATTGTGGGGTTCTGAATCTAGGTCTTCATGCTTGCACAGCATGCTCTTTAACCCTGAGCCATCTTCCCGTTTCAACAGTCCACCTCTACAAGCTACTAGCTATGATGTCATTACAGCAACCCTGGTTATAGACCAGCAAGGAGTCTGCAGCTGCTCAAGGACCAACATCAACCACCACGGGTGACTCTGATTTCTGAGCTGGCGAGGCAAAGAAGGGAGGATGTCACGTGTGTGGTCCACAGACAAGCCTGTGAGAGCTAGAACCAAACAATCCAAGAGGACAAAGCTGTTTCCCAAGGCCTGTTAAGGCTGCATGGCTATCACCAGAGGGACGAATCTTAGACACCACCTCGCCCTCTGATGATAACCAAGGTTTCGGGAGGTGCAAACAACCACTGCCCAAAGCCAAGGAGTTGGTCCTCAAAATGCAGCCATTCACCTCAGGGGAGGAAGCAGTGGGTTTTACATTCCTGTGGCTTAGTGAGTACTTCCCTCCATTATCTTTCCTTCTCATCCCTTCATCAATCCTATTCTCCTGTCTGTCTGTGTCTATGGATCCCAAGGTTGTCCTTGGCCTGTCTACAGTGTGTTCTTTTCAAAAAAAAAAAAAAAAAGATCTGATGATAGTGGAGTTCTGAGCACATTTGTAAAGCATCAGTGGTTGAGTTAGGTCCTCCAGCAAGTCGGCTGTCCAGTGGCTGGGGAAGGCTCAGCCCATGGTGGGCAGCACTACTCCCTGGGCAGGTGAATGAGATGGAGGGAGCTGGTTAGGGAAGCCGGCATCCTTCTGTATACTCGCCCTAAGTGCTGGTCTGGCAAGTGACCACTGTCCCTTTCAGCAGCCATGTGGATTTAGTGGGGCCACTTCTCTCGGCCCTTGGTGTTGATGTGCGCTATCCTGCCAAGCTGGACAAGGAAATGTAACCAATGATCTTAAGCCAAAATAAAACCCCTTGTGTTCCCTTAAAGCCCTTTGGGTGTGAATTTACCAGCAACCATGCACAGTAACTACTACCCCAACCCTTCCTTCAATGCAATACCTAATAAAGAACAAGCTACAGGACTTTATTGCGTCTGCTGGCCTTACCCTGCCAACTGGGTCTCCTCTCCTGCCCTGTCCCCTGGCCACCTTTGCTTGATGATCGCTTCATTTTCTCCAGAAGGCCTGTTCTTTCCCCTACCACAGACCCTGCCGATCTCCCAGCCCACCATACTGCCTTCCCTTCTCCCAACCCCATCCTGTCACCTCCACCGTCCTTTGGTTCTCAGTCTAATTGCTGCTATCTTCTCCCTGTTATCCACCTTCATGTGCCAAGCAGCCCTCCTCCTTCCTGCCAGCCCAAGTCAAGGAATGGTTTCTGTGAGTCTGTGACCAACACCTGCTGTAAATCCCAAGGGAAAAGCAGTTAGATCTGATGGTTCCCACTAGTGTATCTTAGGCGCCTAGCAGAAAATAGTGATGAAATCATTGTGTTAAATGAAACAGGAACAAATACAGGCGGGCCTAAAGAAAGGTCTTTCATGCCTAGAGGTGCAGGGTATTGAAGCCACTCTCTTGCTGGTTACTCTTTTAGAATTGCAGGAAGAAAGTTGTAGGGAAAAAAAAAAAGCAATCTCTTGTAAAATATGAAATAAAATTGAGATTGTTAATACAGTTACTGACTTATTTATTCAGTCAGCTATCAAAGCTACTCTTCGCATTGCGGTGGGGTTTGTTTGCCTATTTCTAGTAGAAACTTGGTCTTGCAATATAGCCCAGGCTAGCCTCAAACTTGAGGACCTGTAGCATCAGTGGCAAGTGCTGGGATCATATATGTGGCCCACTTCGCCAGCCCGTGGCAATGGCTCTCAGTCTGAGAAGCACCTAGCAATGGGCAAATAACTGCTCCCATATTACCTCAACTCTCAGCACCACCAAGATGTCTAAAAGTATCTTTCTATAGTCTCATCAACAGCAATTAGAATCCCTTCACCAGTGAGCCGGTGGAAACACAGTGCAAATCACAAATGTGTAGTAGTCACATGAAAGAGGCAAAAAGAAACAAAGTTAACTTCAATAATATATTCCATTCAAACCAAATCTCTATCATTCTCATATGCGATCAGTATTTTAAAGGGTAATAGTTTGATTTTTGTTTCTTTTGCACTGGGTCTCTGAAAGATGTTGTATATTCTTTTTTTTTAATGTGTGTGTATGTGGTGTGTGTGTGTGTGTGTGTGTGTGTGTGTGTGTGTGTGTGTGTGTGTGTGTGTGTATCAGAGGGCAGGCACTGTATGTACCTGTGGAGGACCAAGGGTGACTTCAGGAATCATCCTGGATTGATTCTACCTCCTTCTTGGGATTTCCCAGGCTCTGCCCACCAAGGCTGGAAATGCAAGCGGCCACCGTTTCTGCCTGGCGTTTTTATATGGGACCTAGAATCCAAACTCAGGACTTTCAGCTTGCGAGACAGAGCCTTAATCCCTGAGCTATCTCTCCAGCCCGATATTGTATATTCTCTACTTAGAGAACAATGGAATTTACACTAGCCCCACGTGACGAGTGGATACACTATGGGACGTCTGACACCATCTATACTTCTAACAGGTTATATATACTCTCTTCCTTTCAAAATCATACAGAGAAAAAAAGCTTTTGATGCTCCCTGTGCCAACTCGACCAAAGGAGGGAAGTTTCCATTTCCCACAAACTGAAAAGTAAAAAAGGGACCCGTGGTTACATGGACGTCATAGAGCCGTACCTTCTTAGATCGTTCATGACTTTAAACGCTTTCTTCATGTGCCAGGGATTCACTGTCACCGGGCAGTGTTTCTCGGGACTATCATCTTTTGAATCCAGAGGCTTTGGGCATCTGTATGTAGACAAAAGAACAAGAGACAGAAAATGATCTTATTAGAGATAATTTAGTTCCAGCTTGTCAAGCTACAAGAGAGAAATCAAATGCCTCTCTCCTTCCCCCGCTCATATAGAATAAGGTTGTCCCCAAGTAAGATTAAGACACAATTCAAAACACTTTCAGACAGTCGCTATGGTTTCGGCTCCCCCACACACACACACACACACAAAAACTGGGTAATTACCTCCCTGGTGTTGAAGTTCCATCAAAGATAAACACAGAAAATTCAGTGAAAATGGTTTAGCCAATTTTTCCCAATGAAAGAGACAGGAAAATGGTCTTTGCTGGAAATGAACTTGCTCTTAGAATCTGCTACAGACACGTTTTCTTTCACAAACTAAGAAGGGGGCTGAGAGCAGGGTCTTATTTTACACGAATTTCAGAACTGAAATCATTTAAATTTTGCTTTCTTCCTACAAAGACATTTATGCCATATAGTTCAGACCTACACCAATAAGAGACTGATCATGTTAGTTTGCATTTACTGAGCATTTACCACATGATAGCCATTGTATATTAATTATGCGTTCATTATATAATCCTATAAGCTAATTACCAATGGTCACCCCCTATTTAACAGATGAAGAGCCAATAGTGCAATGCACAGCACCCCCCATCTGTATCCCCACACCAATCCCATTTGCTACACGAATCACTGATGTTCAATACCATTTCCCACACTAAACACTGCGTTCAATACCATTTCCTGAATGAAATACTGACATTCAATACCATTTCATACACCAAACACTAACATTTAATGCCATTTCTTTCATGAAATCTTGGCAATCAATACCATCTCCTATACCAAACACTGACATTCAATATCATTTCCTACACTGAACAAAAGGTATTTCATTTCAGGTTCGAATTTACATTTTTCTATTTTCATGTGTATATGTTTTAGGGGTGATGTGTGTGCTTGAATGTGTAGGAGTGCACATGTGTGTAGGTGTGCAAGCATGCATTGGGCACATGTGTGTGAAGGTCCAGGGTTGATACTGGGAATCATCCTTAATCACTTCCACCATTTTCTTTTGTGAGACAGGATCTCTTCGGAACAAGCCCAGAGCATGTAGAACAAGTCAGTGTGCTGGGAATTTCCAGGCTCACTTTCCAAAGTTAGAATTACACCAAGGTGATGGGGGAGGGGGGTTAAACGCAAGGGGAGGGGAGGGGCACCACATTCCAGTCCTTTTGTTGTACAGCAAGCTGGGCCATCTCCCTAGCCCATAAAATTATAATTTTATTTTTATTTTTTAACTTTATTTTGCATGCACGCACGTGTGTGTGTGTGTGTGTGTGTGTGTGTGTGTGTGTGTGTGTGTATGAGAGGGAACTGTGTGTCCCTGTGGAAGACCAAGAGTGATTTCAGAAATCATCCTGGATTGCTTTTACCTCCCTCTTGCCTTGCTCTGGTATTTTCCAGGCTCCGCCCACCAGGACTAGAAGTACAGGCCCTACCATTTCTGCATGGTGTTTTTACATGGGACCTGGGATCTGAACTCAGAACCTTCTGCTTGGAAGACAGTGTCTTAACCCCTGAATGAAATACTGACATTCTCTAGCCCAAAATTACAATTTTTAAAAGCACTTTGCTAGAATTGCTATGTAGAAACTATTCTTTTAAGATTTGGGGGCTGTCATGGTGGGCACAGGTGTCAACTTGACGGTTGGGGGTTTGAGCTCTGGGCACATTTGTGGAGAATTGATGGTTGGGTTGGGCCCAGAGCAAGCCTGCAGGAGATTGTCTAGCTGATGAGGACGGCCCAGCCTATGTAGGTGGGATTGGGCCCTGGAGTAGAAGACAGAGGGCTGGTTGAAGGAGTTGGTATCCTTGGGTATACTTGGCCAGACATGCTGATCTAGCCAAGGATTGTCCCTCTCTCAGTCATTACATAGAGATGGTATGGCCAGTTCCTTCGACCTGGTGTTGGTGCATGCTCTCCCATCAAGCTGGACTACAGACTGTAACCGGACTATCCTAAGAAAGTAAACTCTTTCTTCCCTTAAGTCGTTTGATGGTCATTTATCAACAACCATGCAGGTAAACTGCAACAGGGGCAAAAAAAAAAACAAACCAAGAATGTAAGATAAAAATTAATGGCTAAGGAAGTTGCTGAAGAAAGTCACACAATTAGTAAACTTACTTTAAAAAATCATTGAATTGTATAATTATAACTGGTAGATTTTATAAGTAAATTAGATTTCGAGAAAAACTATTAAATTTTTAAAAAATTAAGACAAAAACCTGTATATATTTGTGAAAAAGAGAGAAAGAAAGAGAAGGAACAAGAAGAAAATATCACTTTCAGCTGTATTTCTCTTCCATTCCTGACCCATCTCTAAAAGATGGATTTCTAAAACAATGGTTCTTCAAAATGCCATACATGCATTCATTCATGAACACAATCAGCATTTTTTTCCAGTTCACTTGGAATGCATTAGTGCATAAAAAGATGCCTGTTGCCCGCAGGCCAGTGGGAGAAGTAGATGCACATCTGAAAGTGGGGTGCACTCAGGAGGAAGAAAAAGGCAGAGAGGGAAAGGAATAACAAGTGGGGTGATGGCAGTGAATGGGGTGAGTCTGCAACATCAAATGGGGTGAGTAGAGAGGGTGAGACTTGAGATCTGAACAGGAGCCCAGAAGATGCAAGAAGGCTGGAAGGGATGGCTAGCGCGAGGGAGCGCAGACGCCCACCACGAGAGTATGGAGCCACGTGTGGGGCTGCAAGGGACACAGCAAAGACTCTGGTTTGCTCTGGAGTGAGATGGGGAGCACGCCCGTGAGTGGAGGAACACAATCCACCCTAGGGGTTCTTATTTTGTGAGACCGAGTCCCACATAGCCCAGGCTAGCCTTGAACGTGTGGTAGAACTGCTGACCTTTGGTCTGCACCGTACAAGTGCTGGGATTACGGTGCATCAGGTCACACTTCAAATTATGCTAATCCAGGACAGTCTATCATCAAGGGGGGGAAAGAAGAGACTGTGGCAGCGGTGCAGGGGGAGGGATGGCGATGGGCAATGGGAAGTGATTGACTTGGGGTATGCCCAGGGAAGAGAAAACAAGAATTGTAAGAAAATAAGGAAGAATGCAGTCTTTGGGCCTGAGCAAGAGAAGGATTGAGTTTCCATTAACAGAAATGCAGAGCACTACAGATGGGACCAGTGTGAGTGGGCGAGAACAAGAAGTCACGTTGGAGGCATGTTGGTATGGAAGGCATAAATCAACAGATAAACCCCACAGCCTACAGGTCAAGAGCAAAGTCTAGCTAGAGACAGAAGTCTGAGAATCACTGCTACATGGATAGTATGCACATGAGGCTACAAAGCTGGCTTTCAACATTAAGGTAGAATCTGAAATTGGCATAATTCACTCTTTCCCCCAGCCCTGAAAGTGCAGGTACCTGGTTCCTTCAAGGGGTCTCCATCAGGAGAGACAGAATTCTGCTCTCCTCAGCTGAGCAGCTTTGAGAAGGCTTAGCGAATGAGTAGACACAAGGTGCTGCTTCCAGGGTGAAGGTCCTAGCTGGTGTCAGAGAATAAGGAGGCGCACTTTACTAACCTTTAAGGTGTACACACAAAGGGTGAGTTTAAAAAAAAGCTCTCAAAAGGCTGGAAAGATGGCTCAAGGGTTAAGGCTCTGTCTCGCAAACCGAAAGTCCTGAGTTCGGATCC
The DNA here is from genome assembly GCA_023101885.1 of Typhlomys cinereus. Lineage (NCBI taxonomy): Eukaryota > Metazoa > Chordata > Mammalia > Rodentia > Platacanthomyidae > Typhlomys > Typhlomys cinereus. The sequence continues at coordinate 2,789,859 of JALPQD010000161.1, forward strand.
CAGGTGGAGAAGGCGGTGGCCTGCAATTCTGGCCCTAGTGGGTGAAGCCTAGGAAATCCCAGAGTGAAGCAAAAAGGAGGTAGAAGCAATCCAGGATATTCCTGAAGTCACCCTTAGTCCTCCACAGGGACATACAGTGCCCTCTGATGCACACTTGCGTGCGTGCGCGCGCACACAAACACACACACACACACACAAAATAAATTGAAAAAAAGATGGAAGAAAGGGAGGCAGGGAGGGAGGCAGAGAAGCAGGGAGGGAGGGAGGCAGGGAGAGAGGCAGGGAGGGAGAAAGTCAGGAAATCTAAAACTAGAAGGAAAAAGGAGGGGAATGATACAAAACAGATATTCCCATTCTCACAGTAAAGAAGGCTTGGGACAACTGCTAGGTGTTAAGGTGCTTGCTTGGTATAAGAGGATCATCAATTCATTCCCCGGTGCTACCAGTAAGGGGAAAAATGGTTAGACCACTCCCATGATACAGAAAACAGAGGAACCCTGGCAACATCTCTGGCCATGTAACACTGACTATGTTCATCCACAGCGTGCACATGGGAACGGTGAGCACTGTCACATAGGAGCGGGTGTCTGGGCCCAGAGAGCAGCTCTCTAGATTAGGGTTGGCTTCTGGAAAGGTGTGTGAGGGACTGTCCTGACTGCTTCAATTGATGTGGGAGACCCAGCCCACGGTGGTGGGATCACTCCCTAGGCAGGGGATGAGGAGAGCCCAGCACCACTCCCACGCCCCCACCGTGATGGGACTGCAGTGTAGAACTGAGTCAATTAGGCTCCTTTTCTCCTAATTTGCCTGCAGCAACATGTATGGAAACGAAGCTACATACACATATACTTTTAATCATTCAGAGGCTGCAATCTCTGGAAGATACTAAGGATCATCGAGATTAACACAAAGGGGTTTCCAGGGCCCATCGTGGACGGTGATCGAAGCCAGCCTGTGCCCTTCAAAACATTGTAAGTTGATGAATCAAGAGCCTAAGAAATGATCAATGAAGACGGGGCGCGCTGGTGCACCCTGAAACCCCGCCTTCGGGAAGCTGAGGCAGGAGGATCGGAAGTGCAAGACCAGCCTGGGCCACGAAGGAGGACCCTGAGGTGAAAAAACACATGCAAGAAAAATGTAACGTGAAGCAGCTGCCTGGCACGGTCAGTGCCCTCACTGGGCCTTCTTAATGCTATTTTTGGCTCCTTTTTTTCCCAAGTACTCCAGAAACTGCAAAGAAAAGATTTCATTGCAAGCCTTAAAAGAATAAGCAAGAAATAACCTGCTTTTCCTTTTGAAGCGCCCCCTGTGCTGAGAGCCGCTTAGACGCAGTGCCCTGCCGCACAGACTATTTCCGACACTTGAGCCCTCTCTACCACGTACATCTTGCTGCTGGTGTATGGACTCACTCAAAGGGGTGCACCACCACCATGCTGGGGGCACGCGGCCCCGAGGGAGGCGAGGGCTGGTCCTGCATCTCATGCTTCCTGCCTCCCTTCTGCAGGGCACAGCAGCCTTTTCTAGAAAAGCTTAGAACCACCTTCTTACACAGGAAGCCTTTCCCCAGCTCCACGTTCCAAGCTGGTCGTATTTGATAATAAGTTATTCATCAATCTATTATCAAAACATAGCCAAGAGTTGGCGTTTCCAGTTGGGGTGCGGCTATGCTGTTTAGGAGAGAATCTTCAAACCCTCCCGGGGTGCTTGACTCCCACCAGCTCCCAGGGGTGGGCAAGGCTGGCTTCTCAGCTAAGATGACCCTCTCCCTCTGCCTAAAAACATCACAACAGCAACTAAGCCCTCAGAGCAGAAAATAAACTCTCCGGCAACAACACTTTCCTCAGACAGTCAGGATTTCAAAGCCAGGCAAAGGTTTAAGCACATTGCAACAATTCTAAATCAGTGATTGTTTTTGTCCTCAATGAAGGGGAATAAACAGATCAGAAAATCCTATGGTTCAAAGAATAAAGTACCTGCCGCACAACTTTGAGGATCTGAGTTCAGATTCCCAGTTCCATAGAAAAGCCAGCACAGCGGTGCGTGCTTGTAATTCCAGCAGGGAGACAGAGATGGGAGAATCCAGCAAATCAAACGGGCAAGTCCCAAGTCCCCATGCAAGACCCTGTCTCGAAGACACGGATTAGGAAGGACGTGACAGGAGAGTACCAAATGCAAATCCATACACGATTCACCACCCACGCATACACCACCCACATAATACACACATCACACATGCATATATACACCACATATCCATATATTACACACTCGTACATATATATACACACCACATAGGCAAATATGTACCACATACACATATACCACTCACGCACATACATATACATACCACACGTGTGCATACACCACATACACATATACTGCACACACATGTATACACCATATATATATATACCACACACATACACAGACCACACACACAAACACATAACATACCCCATACACCCCAGATGTACACATACCATACGTACACACACAACACACATACATATACATGCTATAAACATACACACAAGCAAACACACACATGCACACGCATACACACCAGTGTTTTTCAACCTCTGTGTCTCAAGACTAGATCTAGTAGAAGCCTGGTGTCTCCAAGGTAAAGGTGAAGGCAGCGAAGCATAACTTAGAAAAACAGCAACAGGTGACGCAACACACCCTGACACCCACTTCCTCCCACCGCAGGACAACCATCCCAGATTGAGAAGAGGCATGTTAGAAAATGTGGGGTGTTTACGCTATGAGGGTTTTCTGACAGAAGCAATGGTACAAATGGTGGGAATGACACCCGATGCAAATTTAACCAGAGACAGAGACATGTTCACATAGGACATGAAGCCTCGTGCCCAGGGTGGTCTCCACCTCTTCTGCTCTCCCCTTCCCGCCCGTTCACCTCAAAAGCTTCAAGACTCCCAGCTTGCAATGAGTCACGCACCATTACTCACAAATTCTGCCAAGTTCGCATCAGCAGCTGTTGTTTTTCAAGGCACCATCCACTCCACGCTGCTTCAAAGTTCCCTGTTCCTTTACAATAATTTCTCCTCTTGTCTCGGCTGTCTGCCCTGCTCAACGAGCATTCAGAAGCTGGTAAGTTATTAACAATGGAGCACTCATTAACCCAAGACCAGAAACTTTAAAGGACAGATTAGATCCTAAGTAATACCTTAACTAATGTCTGTCATATCATTTGTCCCCTTCCAGCGATATGCTATATGGTATAGAGGTGTTACCATGCTAGAGGGTCCCCGTGGTAGAGGGTCCCTGTGGTAGAGGGTCCCCGTGGTAGAGGGTCCCTGTGGTAGTGGGTCCCCGTGGTAGTGGGTCCCCGTGGCATGGAGCCAGCACACAGAGTGTAATCTATACACTTATGGTGTTCACCAAATAAATGGGGCTTTTAAAAGAATTATTGGGTGGCTGTCAACATGGCGCCTGAGCACAGCAGATCTGATGGTCTGATTTCAGTCCCTAGAGAGACATAGTAGAAGGCGAGAACTGACTTCCAAGAGCTGTCTTCAACCCACACACACACCCGCATGTGCACATACACACTGTAAGTCATGCACCTGTGTGTGTGTGCTCTCTCTCAAGCAAACAAGAAAAAGAAAAAGGAAGGGAAGAAAACAGAGAGAATAAGAAAGAAAAAAGGAGAAAAAAAAGGAAAAAAGGAGAGGAGGAGAAGGGAGGGAGGGAGGGAGGGAGGGGAGGGAGGGAGAGGAGAGGGAGAGAGGCGAGGGAGAGGGAGGAGGAACGGGAAAGGAGGAAAGAGAAGGAAGGAGGAGGAGGAGGAGGAGAGAGAAAGAGGAAGAAGGAGAAGAGAAGAGAGAGAGAAGAAAGGAAAAGAGAAAAGAGAAAGAAAAGAAAGAGAGAAAGAGAAAGAAAGAAGAAAAGAACGAAAGAAAGAAAGAAAGAAAGAAAGAAAGAAAGAAAGAAAGAAAGAAAGAAGGAAGGAAAGAAAGAGAAAGAAGAGGGAGGGAGGGATGGAAGGAAGAAGAGGGAGGGAAGAAGAAACAGAAGGAAAAAAGAAATTAAGAAAGAGAAAGAGAAAGAAGATGGGAGGGAGGGAGGAAGGGAGGGAAGGAGGGAGGGAAAGTTGGGGGTCTGAGAAAACAGCTCAGCAAGTAAAGCACTTGCCACATGAGCTTTTGAGTTCACAAGTTCAAACCCCAGAACCCACATAAACACTGGGTGATGTGAAAGCCCACCAGAAATTCCAAGGTTTGGAAGACAAAGACAAGGGACCCCAGAAGCAAGCCAGACTAGCCTAAGTCAAAGTTCACACATCAATGAATAAGGTATTGACTATCTTGGAAGGTGCCCATATCAACCTCTGACCACCCCATGCATACACACACACACACACACACACACACACACACACACCACTCAGTTAATGTCTGCCCCTGTAGACACAGAGTTTGGATCAGGTTGGGGACACACTCAGGGGGGCACATGTGCTCAGCATGTGAGCTCTTGAGTAAGAATCAAAGCAGTCCAAAAAGGAAAAGGAAATAGGATTATATCTCAGTACACACATCCTCAGAACTGACCTCAAAACAAGTTGTGATACAAACTTTCTAATGTGCAGGGAATCACTGAGCAGACTACCTCACTGACAGTAATATCACGTGTCTCTGAATACACTAGTTGGAATGCATATATTGTTACAAGTTATAGCTCTGATTTCCCAGAGCTAGAAACATCTAGAAAAGCCAGGCATGCCCAACTTCATTAAAATCAAACAGCAGGTTTAAAAACCAAGGTCCTGAGCCTACTAGATGGGAGAGAGAAGCCTCCCCCTCTCTCTCTTCCTCCAGGGCTTGTCTATGTGGCTTTTCGCGTGCAGTATGTGGGGGGCGGTTGGGTGTCTGGGGTGGAGGGGTGACAGAGTTGCGGAGTAATTGCTCTCTGATGGAAGAACAATAGCGCTAGAAAGGTTCTACTTCGTTCGGCTCAGCCCGGCTCCCTCCCTCTCTCCCTCCCACCTACATGACAAACAGCGCACAATCAGGCACTTCTTGTCCCTGACAGTGACTAGTACCAGGCAAAGGGACGAGGGGAAGGCATGTCTTATGCAAGATGGATCTTTCAAATAATATTTCATCAACAACCAACAAAGCACCGTGGGAGTGGGGAGTTCTGTGGGGAGCACAGACGGGGAGAGGAGGTCGGTAAGCCATGTTGAACATGCCCATGTTTCTGATGTCTCTCTCCACTGTTTCTAGTCCTTCGCCACAGCAGAGCAGCAAACTGACCCATCAGAAGCGTGGCGGACAGCACAATGTCTGGTTCCTACAGAAGGACAGGATGCAAAGGCTGAGCAAAGAGTCGGACGCCATGTCAAGGCCTTCAGAATGGATGAATCTTAACTGGGGAAGTAACAAAAGGAAGCTAGTCAGAGACCAGATTATGAATGCAGTTGTGGGCTGGAGAGGTGGCTCAGATCCTTTGCCTCCTCCTAAGCAGAAGGTCCTGAGCTCAGATCCCAGGTCCCACATAAAAACACCAGGCAGAAATGGTCCTGTGGGTGGAGACTGGGAAATCCCAGAGGGAAACAAGAAGGAAGTAGAAGCAATCCAGGATGATTTCTGAAGTCATCCTTGGTCCTCCACAGGAACACACAGTGCTCTCTCTTTCTCGCTCTCTCTCTCTCTCTCTCTCTCACACACACACACACACACAGAGTAAATAAAATTTTAAAAAATGAATATAGCTGTGCTTTGTTTTGCACGCGTGTGTGTGTGTGTGTGTGTGTGTGTGTCTGTGTGCGCGTGTGCATAGAAGGGCACTTGAACATACGTGCCTATGGAAGCCCAAGCATGACATTAGTATTCATCCTGGATTGCTCTACCTCCTCTGCCTTCCAGGGCCAGAGTTACAGGGGCACCACCATTCCATTCAGCTTTGTATATGGGATCTGGGGATCCCATATACAAAGCTGAGTTACAGAGGCACCACCATTCCATTCAGCTTTGTATATGGGATCTGGGGATCCAAACTCAGGTCCTATGGCTTGCAAGGCAAAGGCTTTAACCCCTGAGCCATCTCCTTAGCCCATGAATTCAGTTTTAAATGCATTGAGCTTAAGGTCAGAACTAAGGGTGGATACTCAGAATGTCCATCATCCAAAGCAGATTTGCACGCTGCCTTAAGGTTCCTCAACACTCAGGAGGTCCAGGCAGGAGGACTGCTACAAGCTCAAGACGAACCTGGGCTACAGGTTGAGACTATAAGCAAAAAGGTACAAATGGGACCTTTCACCTAGAGACTAGCCTTTGACAGGAAAAGAAGAACCGGTCAAGCCTGCTGTGGAAAGGAGCAGCCAGAGCCACACAGCAGGGCAAGGCAACACTCAGGAAGCTGAGGCAGGAGGATGAGCACCAAAGGTCACTCTGGAATACAGAGGAAGATCCTTAAAAATATAAGAGATGGGCTGGCAAGACGGTTCAGCTAACAGAGGTGACTGCGAACAAGCCTGGTCGCTCAAGTTCAATCCTAGGGTTCCTCAAGGTGGAGGGGGAACTAACTTCTGAAACTTGTCTTCTGACCTCCACACGCATGCCATGTGTGTGTCTGCACTGTCTTCCTCTCTCTCTCTCCTCTCTCAAAAAAATTAATTTTTTTTGAAGCATTGTAACCTCTCTCGTAAACAAAAGCCCTATTTGTTAATTGAACTTCCATTTCCTCTGGCAAAAGCCTACACTATTAGAAAGACTGTTGAGAAGATCAAGGGAAGTAGAGTAAAGTAAGCAAATCGTATTCAACTAAAAGAGGTGACCGAACCGTACAATTATGAGAATTAAAAGCTGGAGGGAGGGGGAGGGGGAGCAAAGGCTGGATCACCAAAACAGAGTCTGTGAAAGGAACTAGTCAGCGGACTGTCTGAACAGAAGCCCACAGTCCCAAGTGAAAAAAGGACAGTGTAAATAAAGCACAAAACCACAACAGTCACTGATGAAGCACTTCAGGGAGAAAGAACGCAAGAAAGTCTTTGTGCTGGCTATGCCCCGTATCTAGAACACCGTTCCTCCCTCTGGACCCCTGCTCCCACCTCATCACAAGCACCCTGACTCTCCCTGAACTCTCCACCCCTCGCTTTTCTCTATCCCACCCCAAGTTACATGTTGGCTTGCTGTCAGCGTCAAAGCCTCTGCTTTGCTTTCGGAGACATCCTGAACACTTAGCAAACAGCCGACACAGTGGACATACACATGCCTCATATACACTTAAGAACACAACAGAAAAGCAAGCAGGAAGGGCAATTTTTCTTCTTCTCTGCATGGTCTGGGGAGCGCTGAACACTCCTGGTGCAGATCCTATGGCCCGGGGGTGAACCACCTCACAGGCACCATGGCAAAAGCATGCTTACTGGTATTACTGAATGCCAACTGCATGCACTGCACAATATGATCAGAAACAAAAGGTCTGGGGCTTGTGTATGTGTGTGCACGCATGCCTACATGCGTGTGTAGAGAACTAGATTTCCCGGCACTAGAAAATTCTAAGACTGCTAAGTGCCACCTATTTTAGCTGGGCACTGTGGAATGCTGTTAGCCGTCATTTAGGAGGCTCAGGTAGGAGAGTTGAAAGTCTGAAGCCAACCTGAGCTATGTAAGAAAACCCCATCTGTGATAAATAAACATAAACAACCTACTTACATTCCCAAAATCCACCACCAAATTTTCCCAGCAAACGATCCCTTTTTCAGCATGTATAAACCATATGGCTTCATTCACCACTACCTGTGGGCTATTACCATTGCTCAACATGTTTGCCTTTCACCAGGGAGATTCCCCTATGAAATGAGCGTTGCTCAACTTTAATATGTAGGCCTAAAGTAAACGACAACAAAAGAATCTATTCCAAATGTATTTTCCTGAAGACACGCAGATGAGTACTGGAATCATACATAGTGAGGCTCCAAATTCACAGCAAAAGAATCTTAAAGAATCTTGAAGTCATATGGTCTAGTGGGCTGCAAATGCCCGGCTTTACTCACTTACTTTGTTTCTGGGACAAAATGAGGTCAATGAGACATGTTTTCATAAACTTATGTATTATCACACATGTGGTCAACTTATGTATTATCCCTTCGATAGAGATCAGCCCTCCCTTACATTTGGGAGAGGGCATTAAAAGGTCATTGTCTAAAGTTCTTATTTTTGTGTGTATGTTGTATATGCAGGTGAGCTCCTGCCAAGGTGTCCATGTGGAGGTCAGAGAACAAGTTTGTGGCCTCGGTTTTCTCTAGTGCTACTTTTATGTGAGTTCTGGGGATCGAACTGCTGAGCCATCTCATAGGTCCCTTTCTTTTTTTCAAGAAAAGAGCTGGTAGTCATTAGTAAGTACTGCTTTATCAATGACACTTCTACTTGGTAAAAGAAACTTCAAGAAATCTAGTAGTTCTGTGTTGGGTCTCACTATGGACCAGTGAAATGTACAAATCTGATACCTCTGCCCTCATCCCAGGTAATCTTCAGCGGCCTGAACTTCTCAGAGCAAAGCTAACAAGTTGTTTGCCTGTTTTGGAACACCACAGATGATAAGCATCTGAGGTAATTCGGAATCCCTGCCTGGAAAGACGAGGAGGCATCTCTGAGACTTGCTTCCTGGGAAGAAGAAGAAAGAAGACTCAAGACTTGTGAGAGTAAGCCAGTTTGTGAAACCAGCTCAAGAAAAGTTGTCCCTTGAGGGAAACCAAAGGATTCATATAATCCCATACCTCACTGTACAAAAACTAAAAATAGAGCTGGAGAGATGGTTCAGGGATTAAGACTCTGCCTCGAGAGCAGAAAGTCCTGAGTTCGGATCCCAGATCCCACATAAAGAAATGCCAAATGGAAAAGGTGACAGCCTGAACTTCCAGACCTAGTGGGTGGAGGGAGACTGGGAAATTCCACAGTAAAGCAAGAAAGAGGTAGAAAGCACGCTAGGATGATTCCGCAAGTCACCCTTGGTCCTCCACAGAGACATATGGGGCCCTCTTATACACACACACACACACACACACACACACACACACACACATACAAAGTTAGAAGAAAAAAAAAACTATAAACACTGAGGTGTGTAGAACAACCTAGAGGCCAGGGCTGGTCAGCTACATTTCCTTTTGCACAGCTCAGTGTACTACCTCAAATCCCTTAACTAATTAATTGACACCTAATTTTTCAGTGGCATTTTGTGTTTGACCTTAAGCACATTGTCCATGGTCTTAAAATCACCCGGGTCCCAGAACACAACAGAATCGAAAAGCCACATATAGTCAAGGAGATAAAAAGCCAATAAGAAATATAAAATCCAATGGCCATCAGGGAGATTCATGCAGAGATAATGAAAGATTGGAGGAATGGAAAGGAAAGGTACAAGTGGAAGGAAATAAGAATCTAGACAGAGGTGCCTGCTAACCTTCCAGGACTATGAATTAGTAAGCCCAGGAGAGTAGGGTGGGATCAGAGTGAGTGTAAAACTGACTCTTACAACAGAAACCCAAGCACATGCACCACACGATGTGCTGGGTGACACGGGCACTCAAATATTTGCACGCTTAGTGAATTACTAAAAAAACATTCAACACAATAAGAATTCCAAGCCTCTGCTTCCGACCACATCCTCTAAGGCACTGTAAGTCCAGGTCAAACATTTTTCTTTGCCTTCGCACTCAGGCTAAAACTCAAAGCTTATGAAAAGTTGAGCGTATCCAGAAACTTCCACCAGCTGTCCCAGACCTGCTGTAGCAAGAAAGCCCATCCCAGAGACCTAACCTCCCTTCCTAACTAACATGGATCCTAACACGCTGGATCCAAGCTAGACGAAGCTAATTGAAGCAGATGCAAGCCAGGCTGGGAAAGAAAGAAAGCTTAAGCTCAATCCTCAGAAACTGTAACACAGTAATAAGTTCTGAAACAGGGATAATTCTACCCTTAATTCTGGATCTTAATTCTGCCAAATGAAAGCAAAACCTATTTGTATTTTAATGAAATGGATGGAAACAATGAAAAAGTTTTGGCAACTTTAGTCCAGCCATGATGGAAGGGACTTTACCATTTCTGGACCGGCCTTAGCATTCCTTTTCCTTCCAGGTCAGCAGCTCGCTGTTCCAGCACACTGATGGAGTCTTTGAGCCCCAGAACTGAGTTTGGTTGATCTACCCCATATTCCCTTCATCAACATTAGCATGCACACTTAAATCATTTTCTATGTTTCTCTTCTCTCCCTCTCCAGCCAGCTTTCCCACCCTCTTCTCCCTACCTGCACCCTACTTGCTCTCTTCTGCAGCTTACTCCAAATGTTAAGGCGGGGGAGAGTTTACAGAGAATTGACAGACGCAGGAGGGGGCAAGTTTCCCACATAAAATGCATCTACATACTCTAGATCACACACAATGTGGTATACATAAACAGAGCATATAACATCTGCTGGAAGCGCTGTGGAGCCTGGTCAGAAACCTAAAACAGGGCTGCTCAAGCAATCTCCCCTCCTGTTCCCAGGGCTCACCAAGCTTCCCTAGCCTGCTACGTGGGAATCCCACAGATCACAGAGCCCCAGGGGCCCAGTCGCCAAGAAGGATATGGATCCTCACTTGTTCAATCAGCTCAGCTGGGGAGGCACAAGGGAAGCGTTCCATCATTCACTCCTCGGATTCCCATAACCTGTTCCACTTACACTGGAAATCCTACAAGGCGCTTTTAGAAACTAGTTCTAGAATCCCATTCATTCTTCTCAAAGAACTCACATCAAAAACAAACAAACAAACAAACCACTCAGCCCAAAGCAAATATCCACGTTTTATCTGGAATTCTTCCAAAGAGGGGCAACTGCAAGGGAATGCTGAAGCTAGTCGATTCTAACTGGAGGGGGGGGGGGTAAAATTCCATGAACAAGCTGTCAAAAAAACCTACACCGTTCCTCAGAATAGAGTTCCTCTTTGGTTTAAAAGTCAGATTCAAAAGGATCTCGTTTCTTCATAAAGGTTAAACTAAGGAAGGGCGATCAAAACTGGAAATGTTTAAAGTCCTGGAGATTGACAGTCCACTGTGATCAAGGTGTTAAAAAAAAAAAAAGGGCAAAAACCTTGTACTGAATAATAGCTTCCACATAATTTTTCAGCAGTTATTTCTAGAAAGTGGTTTTGTCGCAGACGATCTTGAATGCACTTGGACACACAGGAGACACCTGTGCCTGGCAGGCAGGTCGCTAGCATTACCAGCGTGCCCCGGGTACCAAGGAAACAGAAGATGCTGCTGTGGGTACAATGTTCTGCAGTGCCAGGTAAAAGGTCACAGGCCCTAAGCGGCAGCGGCTCGTTCACAGCGATGCAAAAGCTCCTCAGACATCAATTTTATTAGAAATTCCGGGGCCACCAGCAAACCTCCGATCGCATTCATCTTTGATACCAGGCATCTGGTACTTTCCTATTTCCTTTATTATTTTTTTCTTTTTTTTTTTCCCCCTAGCGAAGTCCTGTCTGTCCATCCTACCTTTTCTATACTAAGAAAGGGGTGGGCGAGATATGCACCAACAGCTCCCGCATTTCAGGGACGCACACACAGGACGATCAGTCTCCCCCCCCACACACACACACAGCCACACATCGCGAATCTTCTATCCATCCATCCATCCATCCACCGCGAGCTGGGCAGACGCGGTTGGTGCCGGGCTGGCCAGGCTGGAGTTGGGTCCGCGATCGCCTCGGGACTGCGGGCACCGCACCCCGCATCGCACCCTGCATCGCGTCCCCGCATCGCCCACCCTCTGCCGTCCCCTCCACTCCCCAGCGATCGCCGCGTCCTCCGCCGGCCGGGCACCGCCGGAGTCCCCCGCAGCCTCCCCGCCCGCCCAATCGGCTCACTCACGCGGCAGGCAGCGGCGGCGTCTCCATGGTGGCTCGTGGCGGGCTTCAGAACGCAGGCACCGAGCGCCGCCGCCAGCACCATTCCAGCCGCGGACGCCGGCACCGTCCGCCCGCCCAGCCGCGTGCCATGCGCCCCCCTCACCGCGCGCCACCACCTGCGGCGGCCCCCGCGGCCATGGCCCGCTCGGCCGGGCGCGCTCCGGGTGCCTCGCGTGTCGCCGGCTGCGGGGCGGTGGCGGTGGCGGAGGCTGAGCCACTTCCGGGTTCGGCCCCGGCTGGCGCCGACGCCGTGACGGGACGGCGGTGCGGCCTCCCGCGGCGGCGGGGACCCTCCCTCGGCGCCTCCCCTTCCTCCTGCTCCGCGCGTCCGGAGGAGGCGGGCGTGCCCACGCGCGGGCCGGGGCGCACCCGGGAGCTGGAGGATGGGGCGGGGGGGGGGGACAGGGAGGCTGCGCGCACGGGGAGGGCGCCCCGAAGCACGCAGTGACGCTGGCGAGCCACCTCCTGCTCGGATGCGCGTCCCCCCCCCCCTTGACACCGGAGTCCCTATCCCCGGGGGAGATGAAAAGGGTCTTTCCAGAGGGTGGGGCTCAGGCCAACAGAAATGCTGGGGCCTGGCCGGTGTCCTGAACCAGAAAGCTGGGTTCCTTGCCTCCGTGGGCTTAATCAGATTTCCTTGCACAAGATCACCTGCTAGGCGAGGTTTGGGCGCTTGGAAACGCGATAGGGCAAAGTCGGGTCTCTGAGTTTAGGAGGGTGCCCCAATCCAGAGAAGCCAGGAGCAGAGAGGATGGACGCTCTGGGACGAATACATTGCGGTGGGGACAGAGCATGCTGCGTTATCAGCAGTGAGCAGAAGGGAAGACCTCTGGAAGCATCAGTCAAACAAAGATGAAATATGATGCAAAGAACGGCAGCCCGGGCCAGTCTGGCGCGGCGCACTCCTCTGGAAGCTAGATGCCTGTCCTATGGAGGAAAGGAAGTCGGCAAGGTGACTGGGGCGAGGTTGTCCCGAGTAACCTCCTTCCTTCTCTCACCCCTTCAGGAGGAAGGGACATCAAGAGACCCTTAGAAATGAAAATCCACTCCAAATCGCCTGCTTGGGGACCAGCCAACAACCCGTGCTTTGCATCTTCCAGACGGTGCCCCACTAAGGTTTGAGACCCTCTAGTGTAGCGGAGGCCCACCCAGACCAGGATATACGTGCGAACTAGTGGGGATGGAGCGGGGAGGATGAGCTGGCACGCAGTACACAGACCTTGGGGGGCTGCGATAAAAGATTTGGCTTTCTAAAAAGATGAGAAGCAAGTAGAAAACGGTGAACAGTTTGATCCTATGGTTCCCGACCTGGCTTTGCTGAGACTTGTTCTTAAAATGTATTTTGAAATGTGTAACGGTTACTCTTTACTATGGCTGTGAGAGAGCACCCAAAGTCAAACAACTTATGGGAGAAAGGGAGAATTATTCAACTTACAGTTCCAGAGGGGAAATAGATACAGTCTTTCGAGGTGACAGAAACATCATGGCTGAGGCAGGCGGCAGGCTAAGTCACAGTAGACCTCCACATAGCTGGAGCATTCCTGGAAAATGTCTCTCCACCTATATTATGTGGTTCCTTTTATATGGTCCATTACTGGGATATCTATGGAAGTTCCCATGGAATTTAGGGTGGGTATAATCCTTTCAGGTGGTCTCAGTTGATCCTTCCAGGTGTGGTCTCAGCTGATGTTAATACCGGGTATGTCAAGTCACATGGTATGTCACACAATGTATGGTTTAAAAGATGTGTGTGTGTGTGTGTGTGTGTGTGTGTGTGTGTGTGTGTGTGTGTTGTATGTATCAGAGGGCACTGCATGTCCCTGTGGAAGATCAAGGGTCACTTCAGGAATCATCCTGGATTGCTTCTACCTCCTTGCTTCACTCTGGGATTTCCTTTTTTTTTTTTCTTTTAAGTGGCGACTTTGTTGTATGGGCAAGAAAGAATGAAAATAATAAAGAAGGCCTGACGTAGATAGAGTCAAAGAGATTGAAGAAGTGGTCAGATCTAGAGCTGGAGTTTGGGGGGTGGTACATTAGGTAGCAGAGAAAGAGCAGCAGCAGGCATGCTTCTGAGTGTGGATCTAAGCTCTGGGGATACTGGAGCTGCCCAATGGGAAACTGAGGAGTCTGGGAAAGAACAAGGTGAGAGGAAGGGTATTTGGACTTGGATTTAAATATGGGGAGTCAGGGAGGGAGGGAGGAAGAGAAGGAGAGATGAGCGAAGAAATAAATAAACGTGAGCAATTTATGACACCCAAATTAAGACAGGGTCTGGGTGGACTTCAGCGTGAAGATTGTCACGTGTCGATGATATGCAAAGTCAGGGGAAAAGAAGAGGAACGGTCCCTAGAATGTTCCAACGTTAAGAAATATGTCAAAACCTGAGAGATGGTCCAGCGTGTAAAAGGCCTGAAGAGCTGAGTTTAATTCTCCAGAGCTCATGTGTTAGAAAGCAACAAAATGACTCCTCTCTCTCTCTTTCTCTCTCTCTCTCTCAATTAAAAAAATAAATGAGAGCTGGGGATTTAGCCCAGGGTAGCCAGCTAGCAGAGCTAGCACAAGGCCCTAGTGGGGTGATTACTCTCTGTTGCTGTGAGATGGTACTCAATCTCAGCTTCAGGGGAGGAAGGGGAGATTTATTTGGCTTAGGGTTCTAGAGGGGAAATGCAGTCCCTTATGGTGGGAAAGGCATGGCTGGCTGGCAGAAGCTGGAGGCGGCTCAAATCACATCCATCATGGAGACTGAGAAAGCTAACTGTAAATTGCAAGAGCAAACTACTGGCGGGAAGCAGGGTGGGATTCACTAACCTCAAGGCCAGTCCCCTGTGACATGATTTCCTCCAGCAAGGCTCCACCGCCCAAAGGTGCCACAACCTTCCCAACACTAATCAACCAAGAATTCGAACACGTGAACCCATGGGTAACAACTATTCCTTTTTCTTTCTCTTTCCTTTTTTAATATTGCATACATGAATATAGTGAATTTATGATATTTTCACCCTTTAGTGCCCAATCCCATTGCTCCTCCTTTTCTCCTAACAACCCTTCATATCCCCTGCAGACTCTCTCCTATTTTCACAGTGACCCACTGTGTTTCATCTGGTCTGTCTTTGATGACGTATGCCTAACATGATTCATGCTCCAGGAAGAATGATAGATCAGTGGATTTACGATTGGAAGGAGCATCATGGGACAACTTACATTCAAACCATGACACCTACATTGCACCCTGGTGGTGACAAGAAAGAGGGGTGGGGGTGAACAGGCCAATCCGTAAGCAATGGAGCATGTCTGTAAGCCCAGCTGTCTGGAGGTTGAAACAGGATTGCTACTGAACTGATCCAGGAAAAGAAAAATAAGCATGCCTTACCATGAACTGCCTTCTCTGTATCCTAGTGACAGTATTGAGCTACCTCGTGCCGAGCATACATGATGAGTTATTGCCTAGGTATTAGAGATGGGTTTATTTAAAATCGTAAGAAAATTTCCTGTTTGTAGTTATTGTAAGGATGAAGTAAATCGGGTGTGGAAAGCACGTAGAAGGATCATCGCTCAAGGCCAGCCCGGGTTCCAGAGTGATCTCAAGACTTAACTGAGAAACACAGGAAGGTTGGCTCAAAATAAATTTGATAAGTTAGAAGGGGACAGTAACTCAGTGGTAGTCACTTGCTAAACATACACACAGCTCTGGGTTCAGTCATAGTATCCCAATAAGGAGGAGGAAGGGGAAGATGGAGCATGTAGCACTTACTCTCCATGGTTGCTGATAAATTCACAACTGAACAACTTAAGGGAACATAGGGGTTCATTCTGGCTTGTGATTGTCTAGTAACAGTTCCTTGTCCAACTTGACAGGAGAGCTCATACCAACACCAAGGGCCAAAGGAACCAGCCACACCAAATCCACAGGACTGCTGAGAGGGAGAATCCTCACTTGCCAGACCAACGTGCCTGGCCAAGTACACCGGAAGGATGCCAATTACCCTTGCCTTTCAGATCCCTCAGTCTTATCCACCAGCACAGGTACTAGCCACCCCCACCGTGCGCTGGACCTCCCCATTGGTCATAATCACCTGCAGGCTTGCTTGGGGACTTAACTACTGATTCTTTACAAATGAGCCCAGAGTTTAAACCCTCATCCAAAAAGTTGACACTTGTATCTAACTATGGCCGAGAATAAAGAAGAAAGGAGGAGGAGAATAGACAAGAAAAAGAAGAAATGGAGAAGAAGGAAGAAAAAGAGAAAAGAGAAAGAGGAAAAGGGAGGAAGAAAAAACATAGACAAAGTACTTCAAACAACAGTCCCTTTGATTCTTCTTGCTTGATTTTTGTCTGGTCCAATCTTCTGCTTAAGGGGTCTAATTTACTTATATTCTAAGTATCTACCCAACCTTTTCCCCCTCATCGGTCCATTTGTAGGTTTCGTGAGTGAACTAGAAAGGAATACTTTTTTATCCATCAGAAATTTAACCTTGCTTAGTTCACCTTCAGCCAGCAGCCCGGGAGGCGTAGTTGGTGGTACCTTTGTCCTCCAGAGCTGAGCTGTGGATCCAGCAAGGATTTAATCAAGTGTCTCCTGGAAGGATCTTGAAGCATCGTGAAGATGTTGATGACTCCACGCTGAGCCTTAGTTGTTTTCTGAAAAGGCAGTGTCTGAACCCTTGCCTTTCAGACGTAAGGTAGACCAGTTAAGAGCAGTAGCAATGTAGGAAGCCAAAATTTCCATTCACATCTTTAAGTGGGCCAAGTACAACTCGAAACTGCTCCTGGGCTGGATGCAGTATCAAACCAGCCCTGGTCCCCATTCCCTAAGAGAAGGAGACAAAGATGCTTGCCTGGTGGACCCAAGTGCATCAGGACTTGGTGAAAGCTTGCTAAAGCTTTTCCCTCTGTCAGCTTCACAGTCTTCTTAGGAAATGGCCACCAGCTTTGGAACAGAGTCATATGATCATTATCTGCTTGGAATATTAACTACCTCTCTTTCTTTCTTTCTTTCTTTCTTTCTCTTCTTTCTTTCTTTCTTTCTTTCTTTCCTTCCTTCCTTCCTTCCTTCCTTCCTTCCTTCCTTCCTTCCTTCCTTCCTTCCTTCCTTCCTTTCTGTCTGTCTTTCTTTCTCTCTCTCTCTCTTTCTTTCTTTCCTTCCTTTTCTTTTCTTTTTCAGCAAGTGTGTGTATGTATGTGTGTCAGAGAGCACTGCATTGCCTGTTGGAGGTCCAAGAGTGACTTTTGCATTGCTCTGGGGTTTCCCAGGCTCCACCGGAAGTGCAGCCCTTCACCATTTCTGTCCAGCATTTTTACATAGGATCTGGGATCCAAACATCCAAACTCAGGTCCTTCTACTTGTGAAGCAGAGGCTTAACCCCTAAGCCAACTCTCCAGCCCTTTTCTTCTTTCAATTTTATTATTGTTCGGTATGTGTACAATGTGGGGAGGGTGTGCCCGCCATGGTGTGAAGGCAGGGACTTCATGGGGTGGGCTCTCTCCTTCCACCTCTACATGGGTTCTCAGGAATGAACAGAGGTCGTCAGGCTAGTGCAGCCAATGCTTTTGTCCACTAAGCCATGCTGCTGGCTTGATTTTAGTTACCTCTTGATTGTGTGTGTATGTGTGTGTGTAAAATACTGCAGATATACAGAGGACTTTGAACATGCTAAGCATTGTTCTTCCACAGAGTTACAGCCTTAGTCCTTGATTATTCGTTCTTTTTTTGTTGTGGTGGTGGTACTAAGGATCAAGGGATTAAGTAATCCAAAACCACACACATGCTAGGCATGCACTCTACCAACACCCCTAATACCTTTTTTGAGATGAAGTCTTGCTATGTAGCCCAAGCTGTCCTTCAACTCCCTCCTGCTTCTGTCTCCCGGGAGCACAGGTTACAAGGGCATGTATTCCCTCCCCTCCCCCCTCCCCCCTCCCCCTCCCCCATCCCTCCTCCCTTCCTCGTAGTGCTAGGTCCTTGATTTATTTCCTTATGGGTCCTTAAACCACGGCAAAGGAGTGAAGTCTTATGTACGTGCACCCATAAGTGGTACTGTTGAAGTCAAACAATTCCTTAGACATGCTAGCATCTAAAACTAAGGTAAGTCACTGGAATACACCGCGAACCGAGGCAGCTGCAACACGCACGGGAACAATCAAGCGCCTGGCGGTCTTGGGCAGAAGTCCCTCAGACTGAATTGGTATCAGAAGTCATGGTGGCACTAATGGCTTATGACAGACACAAACATGTGATGGTGAACTCCACCAGACCCAGAATTGTTCCTTTAAAGGAGGACTTAGCTTCGCTTGAGAATGTTAAACCCTTAGATCCTGCATTTGAAATTCCTTCTACTGAGAAAAAAAAATTCTCTCATTCAGAAATAGGTAAGGGGCGTCGTAGTATATTCTGCTCAGCAGGCATAGGGCGCAGAGCGCCACTCCTGCCCCAGGCTATTTTCCTATTGCTGTGACTAAGTACCAAGACAAAGGCCTCTGTTTTCTTTTGCATGTGTGCACAGTGTGTGTGTGTGTGTGTGTGTGTGTACAAAAGGGCATTTGAGTGTGTGTGCCTGTGGAGGCCCAAGGATGATATCATCCTGGATTGTTCTACCTTCTTATTGCTTTGCTCAGGGTTTCCCAGGCTCCACCTTCCAGGACCAGAACTGCAGGCTATGGCCATATCTGCTGGATGTTTTTGTGTGATATCTGGGGATCCAAACTCAGGTCCTTTTGTTTGAAAGGTGAAGGCTTTAGCCCCTGAGCTAAGATACAAAAGTGTCTTAAAGAAGCAAGAATTTCTTGTGGCTCATAGTTCAACGTGTCCAACACTCTGGGGAAGTCAAAGCTGCAGTAGGAGCTTGTGGCCCCTGATCACCTCAAATGAATGATTGGAAGGCAGAGAATGATGAATGCGTGTGCTCAGCTTACTTTCTCCTTTTTGAAGACTCCAGGTTCCCAGTCTAGGAAAGATGTCCCAACAATGGGTGGGTTTTCCCACCTCAAGTACCCTAAACCACCATAGGCCTGCTCAGAGACCCACCTCCCAAGGGATTCTCGCTCTCCCAAGTTGACAGTATAATTAACCATCTCACCTCCCTTCTCTAAAATGAAAAAAATAGCTACTACAGAAGGTGACCTTCTAAAAAGTCTTATTTTCTATTCTACAGTTAGCCTCAACTGTATAACTTAAGTTGCTTTGCTTATTTTAAATTTGAGTTTTTGCTTTTTGTTTTTCTATATTAGAGGCTTGCTGCACAGAATATATAATAAAGCATTTTCGAAATATTCTTGAGACTTTTTGTTTAGCAGGTGGATTTGCCAATGCATGGAAGTATTTATTACAAGTCAAATGGGTTAAGGTGAAATTCCTGCTCCAAACCAACAGAAAAAATAATTATTTGAAGATGTCTTTTGCTCCCATGTGTTCAATTTATTGTTCAAATGCTTGTCTCCTTGTTTGACAGTCTTGAAGATACTGGCTACCTCCATCCTGACATACCTGACCATTATCCTGCATCTGAGTTCAAAGAAATGAAAGAAAACAGTTTGCTGTGATGTTTAATTGAAAAATCTGTTTGAATCGGTGCAGGCAGTTGCCAAAAATAGGTTTCACACTAATGTATGTAAGGTAAGCAGTTTCTCAGGGCCTTTTTAAGAAGTTTACTTCATCTATTTTTACTTGTATATAGCTATAAGGTTTCTATTTTTGTAGTCAGGTGATGTAATCCCTCATTATAGAATTATCTAGGACTAAATCTTTCTATGCAGTCAGCAGCGCTAGGGGGAAGAGGAAGCAAGGAAAAATTGTTGATAAATTATGCGAAGCATTATTAGCTTGTTGTCATTCATCTGAGATTATGCATATGCATGCACACACTCAATGTCTTCTCCCCACAGCTCCTGATTGTCCGTCACAGCAGAATGTTAATGGAGCAGAGTCTAAGAGTGGGAGGTAAGTTCCTTTGGAATCCTTCTCTGCTTCTTCATTAGCATCAATATACCTCTCACTTGCACCCTCCCCCCATTTAGGGGTCTCCACTGTCCTACCTTTATTCAAACTTGCAATGATGTGATATCAGCTAGCAGAACCATTAGTAGATTTAACTTTAATATAAATGGTTTTTAAATGTGGGATAACTTCATGGTGTGGGAGGTGAGCAGAGAAAGAGAGTCGTGCAATCTAGATTAACCTCGGACTTACTATGCAGCAAGAATTACCATGACTTTCTGACTCTCCTGCTTCTGCCGCTCCAGAGTGGTGCCAAAGGCAGGCACCCGCACACCCAGGGCACCCTCACACCCAATTTTATAACCATGTTTTTGCTTTATGAGAACATCACGTATGAAAAACAATGAATTCACGTCATTTCCACCCCATATGACCCAAACACATCCTCCCTCCCTCTCCCAAAGAAAATCTTCTTCTCATTCTCCTTCTAATCTGCAGGTCTCTTTCTTTTAAACTTACTTATAGTCTTTTAGGATTTCGTATGAAGACAATGACTTAATGTCATTTCACCCCTTATTACCCAGTCCCACAATCCCCTTCTCTCTCCCACTTCAAACCCTTTTTCTCCCCACCTGTCTTCCACCTGTTCTCATATCCTTTAGTGTGCCACACTCCAGCTCTTGTGGGGCTGGTGAACCCTGGCTTTCACACATACTAGGCAGACACTTGATCAGCTGAGCTACAGCCCAGCCCCATATTGGTATTATTTTAGTTAAATTGTATCTTTCATACTCAACTGCCTCTTCTTACTCTAGGATGCATTCCACTGCCTTATATATAATAGTTCAATCCCGGACAATGAACTGTGATGTTGAAATTGTTTTCCACTAATAATGGTATTACTTACTACTGTAAAAAGGGGACAGAAGTGAAAAGTACTGGTTTTCAGCTGTAGGTCTTCAGAGCCCAAACCCTTGAGAGTCGGCGTCACTTGTTCGTGTTGTCCAAATGGTGATGAACATTAAAGGTCTTGAGTTTCTACATAGTTTCACAGTTGAGTTCAGCCTGAATCTTGGAATGATTTTTACACATCAGGATCTTTGCCAGGAAATCCTTTCTCATTCTCTCCCAGTGCTGGTGAGCTTTGGGATTGACAGAAGCGTGTTGAGCGAGGGAGGTAAGCGAATCCAGTCCTGAGACGGCCATATTTCTTCATTTTCCTTGTTTAAAATCTTGGTAAATAATCCAGCCCAAGAAAGAGAAGTGACTCCGGGCTGCATATGCATGAGAGCTATTCTGCGTTGGACTAAAAATGAACCCGAGCTGCCATTTTGGTCTTTGTGAAAAGCCAACTAAAATTGAATCCTAAGAAAAAATATTTCCAGTCATCTTTTCCGAATGGAGCTGATTCCAGCCTGTCTGAATTCTGTCATACTTTCAGACGCTGACTTTGTTCTATGCCAGAAGGGAAAATCCTGATGAGCTATTTTAAATGGAACTCCCTCCCCCCAACATGCCATCTACCTCCCCCCCCCCCAGATTCCTATTCTGGCTTGGGAAGCTCAATATGTGACAGGCATTACTTATTTTATTTGCTGCCCGCCCTTTCCTTCAGATGTAGGCTCCATGAAGGTATGTATTCCAATCTGCTCAGGCAGAGCCTAGAACAGCACCTGACACGCATGATGTGTTTCATAAATGCTACTGAATATATGAGCTGGCACTTACTCACGTACTTGCCTCCTGTAATATATAGTCCAACTCTGACTCAGGCAATGTACCTATTTAGCTATCTCTATATGTTAGCTTTTATTTGTTTTTACCTTGGCAGCACATTCACAATCCCTGTCCCCCAAAAAAGGAAGGAAGGAAGGCACAGTAAATTTTCTTTTATGTCAGTCCATCAGCCAACCATTTGGGAGATACCTTCTTTGATAACTACAGTATGATAGATGGGGAAGAGATCAGGAGTAATGTGAAGCTGAAGGCATGGATTCTGTGTTTAACACATTGTAATCTGCAGGCACTAAAGACAATCCAATGTGTTAAAATTCAAGGGTCAGCAAGATGGCTCAATAGATAAAAATGCATCCATACGCAAACCTGATGACCTGATCCCTTGTATCTACGGTGGAAGGAGAGGACTAACTAAAGAGTTGTCCTCTGGTCTCTGCACACAGGTCATGCCACACATGCGTACCCACCAATGCACATGCATACACACACTCGCGCATGCACACAGAAATAATTAGTTAAAAGAAAACAAGAGGACCGGCGAGACAACTCAGCAGGTAAAGCACTTACTTGCAAACCTGGTGACCTGAGTTCAATCCCTGGAAGTCCACAGGGTGGAAAGAGAGAACTGAGTTCTGAAAGTTGTCTTCTGACCTCCACCTGTGCACCATAGGTATATGTGTGCATCCTCTCCCCCCCCCTTTCTCAAATGCATAAATAAAATATTTTAAAAGAATCCAAGCTTGCAATTCTTCACAAATGAATACTGATCATCAATGAAGTGAGAAAAAAAAAAGATTATATTTGGTGACATCACGGAAGAGAAAGCAGCAAGATTGTAAGAGTCTGAGGTGGGAAAATGGTGAGCCAGGCATTCTCTCCTGGACATGACATAAGTCATTATATACAATTCATTATATATATTGTATAAATATATACTATATATATATATAATTTCATGGTAGATATGTGTACTTACACAAGAATTGCATAGGAATTATCTTATCAACATGACAAAAAGAGCTCAAGAAGCCCCACATCTCTCTGAGAAACTGATGGGGACTAATACTGATGGGGAAGTAAAAGAGGATGCTTTCCTTAGTGGTATAGCCACTGATCTAGGATGCTTGCTGGAGCATAAATCAGGTCAGGCATATGTCATCAAAGACAGACTAGGTGAAACATAGTGGGTCACACAAGCAAAAAGATTTGAAAACAGGAGAGTCTGGCAAGGTAGATGAAGGGTTGCACAGGGTAAAGAAGTGGGGGATAGGATTTGGGACTAAGAATTGGAAATATTATGAAATCACTATGCTCATATATACAACATTAAATAAAAAAAGAATTAAAAGAATATGTTCAGTGAATAGTTAAGGGGGATTTAATTAATCAGTTAATTAGTGTGTGACTGTGAGTGCATGCAAATCACAGTGCATGTATGAATGTCAGAGAATACCTTTATGAAGTCAGCTCTCTCCATCCATTTTTCCGTAGGGTCAGGGGACCAAACTCTGGTCATTAGTCTTCCATGGGAAATCAATTTACCCACTGAACCATCTTAGTGGCTCAGAAAAGGGGGATTTTAGACAAATGGTTCCAAGAATGAAATTAAGACAAAAAGCTGAGTTTGTTCCTGTTCAAATCTGTTCCCAAATATCTTTCAAATGAGTTTTAGGTTTTATTCAGAGCAAGTTCACCATTATTGAAGATTGAGGAGTGAATGTGTGTATGTGTATATGTGTGTGTGTGTGTGTGTGTGTGTGTGTGTGTGTGTGAGTGTGCGCACGCGGTTAGTAAAATAAGACTTTTAATCTGGCAAGATTGTATAAAATTAATAATAAATGGGAAAAAGTAGAAGCAAAGATTGGTTGGAAAACTTTTGCACAAATTCATGTGTGATATAACAAAAGCTTTAAATATTGTGTTCCACCCAAAGAAGAAAGACAATATCTGCCTGACTTGGTAATTTCATGTGAAGAAGATAAATAGCAATGGATGGTGTGTTTCCAAAATGGCAGCAGCAATGCATGTGGATACCCTGTGGCACAGACGCAAAGTGCTTTAAAGTGCAAAAGTAGAATGCAGTAGCCTCTGGGCTTGGGATATTGTGGATCTGTAGGACCCACATTATGGCTTTTTGCATAGAGTGCCAAGCCAACCAGGCTTCTGCTACTTCTAAAGAGTGTACAGTTGCAGGGGAGTCTGTAACCACTGTATCTCTCGCTGGCTCAAAACGCGGCAGATGTGTCGGTTGGTCAACAGAGTGTAGGAATTCCAAAAGTAGAAAAAGAATCCTTCTGTCAAACTTAACTGTTGGGTTATTCGGTTGTTCCTGTTAATCGTAAATTAGATAGAACCTGTCTTTTCTCCTTTGTATTTTCAGTTTGCTGTTCCTGCCCTCACATTGTATTTTATGTCAAATAATGTCCAGTTGAATTCTATTTTTTTTTTTTTTTATTATTTATTCAACTGTGTGCATATGCGTGTGTATGTGTGCGCGTGTGTGTGTGTGTGTGTGTGTGTGTGTGTGTGTGTGTGTCTGTGTGTGTGTCTGTGTGTGTGTAGAACCACGGACGAATTCGCGAACCACCATGGACGCCTCCCCCTCCTTCTGCCCCGGGATTCACAGGCTCCGCCCTACCAGGACAGGAAGCGCAGGCCGCCCCCGCTTCCGCCTGGCGTCTATACGTGGGATCTGGGATCCGAACTCAGAGACCTTCCGCCTGCAAGGCGGAGGCTTAACCCCTGAGCCACCTCTCCAGCCCTGTCCAGTTGAATTCTTAAAAAAAAAAAAAAAAGACAAAATAACCAGCTAGGCCCCCATATTGAACATGAAGAGAGGAAGACAAGGTTGAGTTAAATCTTGTAGGACAGATGATGTGTGTTTGAAGAGTCGGAGTCATATCAAGATGTTCCAGTAAACAGATCCAGCAGAAAGTATAGATAAGTCAGAATAATGACTCCTGGCACATAAAGACGAGATGTAAGTAGGGTATCCGCCCCGGAAGAAACTGGTAATGTGTCTTTCCATGGTGAGCTAGCTTGTTGAAATTGCTCCTTCTGTGTGTTTTTCTACGGTTCTCTGCCTAGGTTGGCACCCCAGCATTGCTTTGTTCATCGCTCATTTTTAGTCAAGTAATTAGTACATGAGAACATTCTTACAGTAGGAATTCTATCCATGAGGCGATGATTCCTATCGCTCGCTCCTGACTTTCCTACCAGAGGCAACACGCACGATACCGTCTGTGCGCCCATTTGCCCGGCTTCCTGGGCTGTAAAGAAATGTATGGGTTCGCAGTTTGTTTGTCTCAGGTAAACGGAATCATGCTGTACACCGCCCTCAGCCATTAGCAGCCGCTGAGGAAGATGACTGCCAATTCGCTGGAGCTGCGGGGATCCCAGGCAAGGAAGGCTCAGCTGCCAATGGCTGAGACATCCAGGATTTAAAATGCTACAAATACATGATAAGGCCGACTGATGCGTGGGGTTCCTCAGGACGCTTCAGGTGGGGATACAGGATGCTCCCTCGCATCTTACACCTGGGTACCCCCTTTCTCTCCCCGCTCAGAAAAACACACCCACTGCGGCTGGGGAGGTGGCTCAGGGGTTAAAGCCTTTGCCTCACAAGCAAAAGGACCTGAGTTCAGATCCCAGGCAATGGAGATCTGCAATGCTGACCCTGGAAGGCAGGGACTGGGAAACTCCAGAACAAAGCAATAAAGGGAGTAGAGCAATCCAGTATGATTCCAGAAGTCACCCTTGGGTCTCCACAGGAGCACGTGTGCACGCGCACGCATACACACACACAAGAAAAATACACCAGTTCAATGTGTGTGTGTGTGTGTGTGTGTGTGTGTGTGTGTGTGTGTGTGTGTATCAGAGGACACTGTGTGTCCCTGGGGAAAACCAAGGATGACTTCGGGAATCATCCTGAATTGCTTCTACCTCCTTCTTGCTTCACTCTGAGATTTCCCAGTCTCTGCCCACCAGGATGGGAAATGTGGGCCGCCAATGTTTCTGCCTGGCATTTTTGTTTTATATGGGACCTGTATTCTGAACTCAGGACCTTAACCCCTGAGCCATCTCTTCAGCCTGCTAGTGTTTTTACACATGTGTGTGTGTGTGTGCGCGTGCACGCTCTTACGTAGATTAGCATGTATGTATGTGTGAGCATGGCCACATGTGTACCACTGTACATATGTGGAAGTCAGACAGCAGTGTCAAGCATCCATCTTTGGCCTCTGCCTGGTTTGAGATGATCTGAGCTCCATGCACTTGGCTAACTTTGCCACAACCTTTCCATCGCCGCCTTTCATCTTGCCGTGGGAATGCTGGGGTATCAGGCTTACCCACCACTACAGCTTACAAATGAGTCTCATGTGGCTTCCAGGGATTGTACTTGGTTCTTCACACTTGTGCAACAAGCATTTCACCCACTGAGCCAGCTCCAGAACTAACTTTTTCTTTCTCTTTCTTTCTTTCTTTTTCTTTCTTTCTTTCTTTCTTTCTTTCTTTCTTTCTTTCTTTCTTTCTCTTTCTTTCTTTCTCTTTTTCTCTTTTTTCTTTCTGTCTTTCTCTTTTTCTCTTTCTTTCTCTTTCTCTTTTTCTCTCTTTTCTTTCTGTCTTTCTCTTTTTCTCTTTCTTTCTCTTTCTCTTTTTCTCTCTTTTCTTTCTGTCTTTCTCTTTTTCTCTTTCTTTCTTTTTTTTTCTTTCTTTCTTCTCTCTCTCTGTCTGTCTCTCTTTCTCTAGTTTTGTTTGAGGCAGGGTCTCGTTCATAGCTCAGCTAGGTCTGGGACTCACTGTAGCTCAGCCTGGCCTTGAGCTCACAGCGATCATCCTGTCTCGACCACCTGACTTGGAAATCTTATTTTTTATTCTAAACCCAAAATCCAAAACCACCATTTCTCCCATAAAAAGTAGGACGTTTCTACTAGATCACACCATGTCAAAAATCCTTAGTATTTCTACATTCTCTATTCTTCATATCTTCTAGTCTATCCTTTTTTTTTTTTCCTATGACTTTTTCATTCTAGTCACCCTTGTTTAAGGAGACCTTGAATGCAGATGTGGAAGATCAGAATATCTGTTTGTCATGTGTTGATCAAAAGGTGCAGAATGGTGGCAAGATGGCTCAGTAGGTAAAGGTGTTTGTGGCCAAGTCTAATGACCTGAGTTCAATCCCTAACTGATCCTACAAAGTTGTCCTCTGATTGCCACACATACACAGTGGCATATATCCCCCCAAACACAGACAAGATAAATAAGTATAAAAAAATTAAACACAAGCAAGATAAGTATAAAAAAATTTAAAAACAAAAGGTGTGGAAATTACATTCTTTTTTGCGCTTTAATTCCTGATTAAGCCTCCCAAAGCCGTAGTAATTGCATGTCTAGTTGTAATAATGATTTTACTTTTAAGTATGCTTAAATATTGCAGCAACATGCATTTTATTTAGCACTATCCATTTTTAAACTTCTAACTGTGGGAAGCTATATGTGTTCATAATTACAGTTTATTTGAATGTGTAGTATTTTTGGAACAGCCAAGTACCATACTTTGGAGGGGTGGATTGAAAATAATTTATGTATTTTTAAATGAACGAAGTTTCTTAATGTTCAGTGTCTAGGATAATTTTAAAACTCATTGCTTCTGTTTTACATGATCAGCCATGAATAAAAATATCTTTATACAATGAAACTTCACTAATGTGAGCTTCAATATCTGTGTCATGTGATCACTTCTGTCTATTTTGGTCATTGTGGGGATTTAATTATCTCTGAGAGTTTTTTTTTCTCTTATTAGAAATTCCACAGCAAATATTTTTATAAATGAAAGTAAGTCTTGCTAGGCTAAAGCTATTTGTCTCATCGATAAATCACATGCTTAGAAAACTTTGAAACTAATCACTGACCTAGTTCATTCACTTAGCTTCAGGTAGAATGTGGATTGGAGAACACTCGGCACTCGGTATAGAAGCTCCCTTCTGCAAAGGAAGGTGTTTATCACAGAAAATCACAACTGATCAAAATACAGAAAATAAGTAACTGCAGACTGCTTGATGCTGAATAGGGCATCTAAGGTCACCCCTACTCCTAGTGCAAGAAGGCGCAGGGCCGGAAGAGCCCCCGAGTGTGGCCAGACACTGTCTTCTAGACATGACAGGGCTGTAATATTTGTGAACTTACTACAGCTATGTAGATTCTCACAAGACCTGCACGGGAATTGTCCCATCAACATTTTTCATCATGGAAGGGGAAAGAGCTTTAAAGATTCCACACCTCCCTGAGAAACTGATGAGGACTAATGCTGATAGGGAGAAATGTAAAATGCTTCCTAATAGAAGATTCAATACTCAAGCCCATGACATCAAAGGCAAACCAGATGAAACCCAATGGGACCACACATGAGAAAAGAAAAACAGGAGGGAGTCTGGCAGGAGAGAAGAAGGGTGGTAATGGAAAGGGGGGATGAGAATGGAAATTAAAGTGTGAAAATATGTTTCCTATATTTATGTACAAGACACTAAGAGAATAATAGTAATAATATATATAGATATTTTTTAAAGTAAAAGACATCCAGAATGTGGAGTGTGATCACAGACATCTACAATTCTAGCATTTGGGAAGTAGATAGATGCAGAAGGATCAGGAGTTCAAGGTTCTGCTGTGTGAATCTGGACACAGCCTGTGAGGCAGGGCTGGCAAGGGGGCTGGAAGCACTTGTAGCACATGCGGACAAGCTGAGTTCAATCCCTGCAACCCACGAGGTAGAAAGAGAAGGAGCTTCAGAAACCTTTCTTTTGAAACCTTTCCTGCTGGAATGTGTCGATTCCACACACCCTAGACCTCCGTACCCCAGTGGACTTCACTCCCTATCCTGCTCTGTCCTGCTTCCCTAGCAGGATCTTACAACTAATTTGTCCTGGGGTCCTGCAGATCCTGGCCCCTCTTCCCCAGCTCAGGGCTTCCTTCAGAGTCCCCACCACTGTGTTGTCGTGGCGACTCTTCTCCCTGTGCCCTCTGACCAGAAATTCTGTCTTCTGTTCTAATGCTCTCCTATATAGCTCTCCTATAGCTAAACCACGTTCCCTTGGCTCCAGGCCCTCAGCTTTAATGAACTCACATTTCTTCTCTCTCCTTTGCCTTCACTTTTATAATGGATCTCCATGCCCACCTTTCACATGGTCTCTCCATGCCGGCTAGCTACGGGTGTCAACTTGGTGGTTGACGGTTTGCACTCTGGGCGCAC
This sequence comes from Typhlomys cinereus, assembly GCA_023101885.1. Lineage (NCBI taxonomy): Eukaryota > Metazoa > Chordata > Mammalia > Rodentia > Platacanthomyidae > Typhlomys > Typhlomys cinereus. The sequence goes on from JALPQD010000161.1 coordinate 2,818,686, forward strand.
GTGTAGAGAATTAATAATTGAGTTAAGGCACAAGTGAGCCTGCAGGAGATTATGTAAAAGTGATGAGGAAGGTCCAGCCCATGGTAGGTGGGACTAATCCCTAGGCATGCAAATAAGATGGAGGGGGCTGACTGAGGAAGTTGCCATCCTTTGATATATTTGGCCAGACATGTTGGTCTGGCAAGTGAGGATTGGCCCTCTCTCAGCAGTCCTGCAGATATGGTGGGGTCAGTTCCCTTGGCCCCTGGTGCTGATGTGAGCTCTTCTACCAAGATGGATTAAAAACTGTAAGCAGACAATCATGAATCAACGTTAAACCCCTTGCTCCCTTAAGCCTTTTGGTTGTGGATTCATTGTCAACAATGCAGAGAAACTGCTACAATTTCTTTCCCCCACCGACCTAACAGATCTTACATACATGCATGCCTTGGCATATATACACAGCTGCTCATGCAAAACAAATAAACAAGTCTAATTTAAAAATTAACAAAACCAAACAAAAAATTAACATCCAGTGAATATTCAGAATGTGGTACTCTCTCCAGTAACTCACCAACAGTTCTACAATCCTTTTTAAGATTCAGTGCTTAGCCCTGTGTTTGCTATGGAGGTAGATTTAAAAAAAAAAAAAAACTGTCAGGAGCTGCTTACTCATGCCAAGGAAATTTTAGGTATATGTCTAAAATTATAGAATATGATTCACGTGTGGAAAGATAAATTTTGGGTGGGACTATCCCAGCAACACCTTCTGGAAGAGTAGCATTTGATGGGTGTTTGAGGACACAGTCAAGTTCATGTAGAGACAGAAAAACAGCAAGCAGGTAAACTGGCGGAATGATGGACGGCTCCACGAGGTGAAGGAACTAGATGAGGCTGGATACCCAGGGCAGCTTCCTTTCTCCGGGGGTCCCCCAAAAGCTTGGGTGGCTTCAAGTCAACCCAGTTAGAAACTCCTAAGGTTTCTTCACAAAGGAGTGGCAGGTCTGCAAAACAATGAGAGTGCTACAGCTAAGTAGACCAATACAGGTGGGATGTGGGAGATTTTCTTTTTTAGATAGTCTTTGTTTTATGGTTCTGGGTATTAAACTGAGGGCCTCAAATATGTTCCACAAGTACCCTAGCACCGAGTTACACACACACACACAACGCACACAGAGGCACACCTGCACGCACTAAAGGGATTTGGAAAATTTTGCAAAGGAATGGTAGCCATAGTTACTGTTAGATTGGATTTCTCTTCTCCCACCCCCACCCCGCCAGCCCAATCTGGACAGTCCCCAGAAATCCGAAAGCCCCACAGGGTGACTGTTGCAACCTCCTCAGTGGATATCTCCAGTCTCTCACTGGGACCCCTTCCTGGTTCTTTCTGATCCTTATCCCACCCCTGACCTATAAAAAGTCACACGCCCTTGCCCTGGGCGCCACTTCTCTGGCCCAAGCCTGTTTGGACAGCAGAACCACCCCTAAGAGCCTTCCCATTAAAGCTGGCTTTTGACTTGTTATAGTCTGATCCAGTTCAGTCTTTTGCGTTGAGTTGGAACTTTTCGGTTACACCATTTTGAAAATTCTCATAGGCCCTGGTGGAATGTAGCAATTCCCAAAACTGACCAAGCTCCTATACCCTTGACCACCGCCACCAGTGGCCTTAAGAGACAACCTTTACCTGAGGGCTGGAGAGGTGGCTCAGGGGTTAAGCCTCCGCCTTGCAGGCGGAAGGTCTTGAGTTCGGTTCCCAGATCTCACATATAGTCGCCAGGCGGAAGCGGGGGCGGCCTGCGCTTCTGGTCCTGGTAGGGCGGAGCCTGTGAATCCCAGGGCAGAATGAGGTGGAGGCGTCCATGGTGGTTCACGAATTCGTCCGTGGTTCTACACACACACAGACACACAAGCGCGCATACATACATATGCACATGCACACAGTTGAATAAATAATAATAATAATAAAAAATTAAAAAAAAAAAAAGAGACAACCTTTACCTGAAAACTACAAAAGTTAGAAACCTCTTTTGTCCTGGGGCTCTGCCATGCTGTTCTGTCTGACTTTAAGTCATCTCTTCCACTCCAGTGTTCTCCCTCTTTAAGAGTGACTTAAGATTTCCTTGGCCCTCAGTTCTAATTTCTTAAACCACATTCTTGTGTTCATGTGTGTGGCATGTTTACCAGAGGCGTGTTTGCCTGTGGAAGCCCAAGGGTGACATAGGGGATCACCTTGGATTGCTCTATCTCCTTTTTTGGTTTGCTTGGGGTTTTCCCAAGTTCTACCTTCCTGGGCCTGAAATACCTACCCTAACCACCCCACATTTTTATATGGGATCTGGGAATCTGAACTCAGGTCCTGTTGCTTACGAGGCAAAGGTTTAATCCTTGTTCCTCAATGCAACCCAGTGTTAGCTGGGCCTTACCTTACACTTCTGTGGAGTTGCTCTTGAAAGGAGTCATTACACATGCACCAAACACCTCGAAAATAAGACGAACCTGTGACAAGGTGATTCCACTTCTAGGAATTTATTCTAGATTAAGTAATTACAGCTGCAGGTGAGCCAGCTACCAAACACTTTGATGGGTAAGAAATTGAAAGGCCGAACTGGCCAATCGGTGATGCTGTTAACATGATTCTAACATTGCCTAGTGGACGATAGTGGACCAATGTATCATTTACATTGAAAAGTATGAGAATATTTAATGCCATGAACAGATGACATCTTATGTAAGAATTCTGTTGTAGTCTGCTGGCAACATTGCTGATAAATGACCATCAAACAGCTTAAGGGAATAAGGTTTTATTCTCTTACGATTCCTGGTTACAGTTCTCAGTCCAGCTTGACGGGACAGCATGCACCCACACCAGGGTCGAGGGAACTGGCCACACCATCACTGCATAACGGCTGAGAGATGGACAATCCTTATTTGCCAGACCAGCATGTATGGCCAAGTGAACAGAAAGATGCCAACTCTCTCAACCAGCTCTCTGTGATTTATCCAGGGCCTAATCCCACCTACCATGGGCTGGGTCTTCCCCATCAGCTAGACAATCTCTTTCAGGTTTGCTCTGGGCTTAACTCAACCATCAACTCTCTACAACTGTGCCTAGAGCTCAAACCCTCAACAGTCAAGTTGACACCTGTGTCTAACCATGACAAAGTTCTTTACATGTGTAAGCAAAACAGGAGTCTAGTGTGAGTGGGGGTAAATTATTGTGATGCTCAATTGGTTTAGTGCTCTGCCAACTTCTTTGTGGAGATTACGGACTGACGAAAGCAGGTAGATTCATGAAGAAGAAGTGAGTGGCAGCTAATTCAGTGTCTATCACAGCGATAGTGTCCCCAGGAATCTCTTGGTGCAGTGTTTGGTTGTCTGTTGTTTGCAGTCTTATGTAGTCCAGGCTGCCTTCCAACTCACTGAGTAGCCCAGTATGAACTTCATCTTCTGATCCTCCTGCTTCTGTCTGCTAAATATCGACTTTACAAGTTTCTAGGGTGCTGGGGAGCCAACTCAGGGCTTCGTGAATGCTAGGCAAGCACTTGACTAACTGAACCCCATCTTCTGCCCAGGTATGTAGTTACTGCCCAGGTATGTAGTAATATTGCAGAAAACAATACATAGGTCCCAATACTTGTGGAATTTGGATTCTATGCAAAGGACGATCCACAGACATAGTAAATTAGAACATGATATGGCATATGAGGAGCATGCTGACTTTATTCCCATTTGTATTAGTCAGGGTTCTGTAGAGGAATGGAATCAACAGTAGGAAGGATACATAGAAAAAGGATTATTGACTCAGCTTAGGAGATAAGGTCTAAGGAGTCCAACCAAGGCTTCCTGTAGCTGCTCAGGACAGGAACTAAATACCTTGGCGGTCATTGGCCACATCAGGTCATGTATCAGACCCCAAACAAGGTAAGATGGCAAGGGCTACGGCAAGCACGGGGGTTCAGGGAGGCTCGACCCACTGTTTGCTGTTCATCCACTGTCCTCCTCAGGGCTTGTCGCCTTGCCATGGAGAAACACCTAAAGGCAGAGGAAGGAAGGAAGGAAGAAAGGAAGGAAGGGAGGGAGGAAAGGAGGGAGGGGGAGAGAAGGAGGAGGGAGGAGGGAGGGGGAGGGGGAGGGAGGGAGAGAGGCACGGAGGGAGGGAGGGAGGAAGGAAAGAAGAAAGGTTTGCTTTGGTTGATAGGTCAAGGCATAGTCCCCCACAGAGGGCAGCAGCCGAGGGAGGCAGTCGATCACATGATCTCTGCAGTCAGGAAGCAGAGAGTAATGAGGGCTGCTGCTCAGCTGTTGGTCTCCTTTGTACTTGGTTATAGACAGCCACCTGTGGACTGGTGCTGCCCACATAAGGTGGGTCTTCCCCAACTGCTTCTACCCAGTGTGAAACTCCCCCATAGCCATTTGTCTCCTAGGTGATTCTAGATCTTGTCAGGTTGCCAATGAATATCAATCTCTCCATCCAGTGCTGAAGGAACTGTTATCGATCCATTTTTGTGACTTTTTAAGAATCCTTTTAGTATTACATGCATGAATATAGTAAATTTATGATATTTTCACCCCTCAGTCCAAAATCCCATATCCCTTCCTCTTCCCATTACAACTTTTCTCTGCCAGACTCCCTTCTATTTTCAAGTCTTTTCCCATGTGTGAACACTGGGTATCATCCGACTTGCCTTTGATGATATGATCCTTAGCACTTGGAAGCATGAGTTGCATATCAGTGGGTTTATCACTGAGGAAAGCATCATGCTCCTCCTCAGCATTAACCCTTGCTATTCTCTCAGGGAGGTGTGGAACCTCTATAGGTCTTTCCCCTTCTATGGTGAAATGTTGCTAGACAAATCCCATGCAGACCTTGTGGAAATATACATACATACCACATCATGGATACCACATCCCTGTCACATCCAGAAGCTGATGTCTAGCTGTACCCCACATGGAGAGAGAGGAGAGAGAGAGAGAGAGAGAGAGAGGAGAGAGAGAGAGAGAAGAGAGCATGTATGTTCCTGTGGAGGACCAGGTAACTTCGGAATCATCCTGGATTACTTCTACCTCCTTTTTGCTTCACCCTGGGATTTCCCAGGCTCCTCTCACCGGACCAAAAGTGCAGGCTGGTGCCATTTCTGCCTGGCATTTTTATATGGGACATAGGATCTAAACTCAGGACCTTCCACTTGAGAGGCAGTATCTTAACCCTGGAGCCATCTCTCCAGCCCTCAATGATTACTCTATAATCCCTGTCCCTAGCAGTAAGGGTTTAATAACTGCAATATCAAATGTCTATGCACTCTAGTAAACAGTATTTCACTTATTGCCATAACTTTACTTATAATTTATTGTTTGTAATCTTGTTTCTTTTCTTCTTTATTGGGATTTTTTTTTTTTAATTTGAAATAGCATCTCACGTATCCCAGGCTGGTCTCCAACTCAAACTTTGGATCCCTCCCTTCCACTTCCTCTGTGGGCTGAAGTTATAAGTGGTTGCCACCGTGTGTGGTCTGTGAGGTGCTGGGATGGAACCTACAGCTTCTCACATGCTAGGCAAGCACGGTAGCAGCTGAACTAGTCTCGTGTGTGTGTGTGTGTGTGTGTGTGTGTGTGTGTGTGTGTGTGTGTGCGTGTGTGTGTGTGTGTGTGTGTGTTTCCCCTTTCATGGAGAAATGTTGCTAGGTCACATCCTCTTGTGCAAGTCTTGTGGAGGTAGACACAGGTGCAGCATGCAGCAGCCTCCTGTTTTCCATATAAACCTAAAACTCAAAGAAAATTAGTTTTCTGCCTCCCCAAGCTCTTGTTTGCTTCCTCCTCCTCCTCCTCCTCGCCCTCCTCCTCCTCCTCCTTTTTTTCCCCTTTTTGTCTCTCTCCCTCCTTCCTTATCAAATCCCTCTTCACTCCCCTAATTACCTGCAGCACCATCCAAAGCTTCAACTCTTGGAATCGGCCCTTGGCAAGGCTGATGTTGATCTGTTTCGGTTCTCAGCAGCAGTGCCAAATATTTTGACTTCGCTTGGCCTCTAAGCTGACTCGTCAGGTCCGGATGAAGCCATCCAAACTCACAGCTTGCTCATGAGCGAGACCAGTCTGGGCTGGGGGAGGACTCTGGAACAGAACGTCTGGAACAGAAACCCTTGGACTGTGCCATCCTCTCGCCCTCTGGCACCTCCTGCCAAGATGTTCTCCAGCTCACAGGGAAGGACCGTTCTTTTTGACCTCCCTTTCTTTATAGTAATTCTCGATACATCTGCGCTTCTAAATCTGTGTGGTGTGTGTGTGTGTGTGTGTGTGATGTGTGCAGTGCATATGTGCTGTGGTGTGGTGGTGAAGTGGTGTGGTATGTGTGTGTGTATGTGTGCTGTGGTATGTTGCTATGGTGTGGTAGTGGTGATGGTGGAGGGTGTACATGTAGTATGTGTGCTGTGATGTGGTGGTATTGTGTGTTTATGTGTGTGTGTGCGCTTTGGTGGTGGGATGTGTATGTGCTGTGGTGGTGGTGGTGTGTGTGTGTGTGTGTGTGTGTGTGTAAGGTCAACCCTGAGTGTCCCAGGGACGATCCTTGTAATGAGACAGGACCTCTCATTGTCTTGTGACTCACTGCGTAGGTGGGGCAGGCTGGTCAGCAAGCCCCTGGCATCTTGCAGCTAGGCGTCCGTGCACTGAGTCCACACATGCACGCCATAAACTGGGTAGACAGCTTGATGGTTACAGCCCTTGCCTCACAAGCAAAGGGACCTGAGTTCAGATTCCCAGATCCCAGTGGAAATGCCAGGCAGATGTGGCAGCCCACGGCAAGCTGCCTAACAGACTATCCCTAATGACATGCCCTGAGTTTAATTCGAGACCCAGGCTCACTATAAAAAGGTAGAAGAGTAATCGAGGATCATTCCCAATATCACCCTTGGGTCTCCACAGGCACACACACACACTTAACTACACTCATGTATATATACTCACCTATGAACACACATACACACACAGCACCTGACTGTTTGTGTGTCCAGGGGACCCAACAGCTCTTGTGCTAGATGCCTGCACTTGATTTTCTCTCCCTACCCCGCCCCCAGTCTTTTTCATACTGTCTGTTAGATTCCCACCCCCAGCTTTGCTTTCTTACAAAACATTGGAATCTTTTCTCTAAAGTCTCTAGTGATCCTATCGGAATATTTTACTGTCAAACATGCTCAGACTTCCTGTCTGCATTGTTCTCAGGGGAGGAAGGACAACATTTGACCATCTACTTCCCTGCCTGGCTGTGTCGGAGAACCAGTGGACCAAGCAGGCTGCCTGTTGGAGCGTAGCGAACCAGTGTGTCACAAGAAATGCTGAAGAGCAAAGCTACAGCTATTGCAGACTGCTATAAATTCTGAAGAGTAAGCTACAGCTTTTGCAGATTCCATTGGACCTAATCTTGGCTCAGCTGGTTCCCGGAGAAAATGTTCATGGTTCTCCAAAGTTTCCCAATTGGTGTTAGAACCTTATACTGATGACAATTGAGTTGTCCACTGAGACAAACTAGCGACCTGTGCATGACCTTGTGCTTCCAACTGTGCTGAAGAGAACTCGGAAAACTGGTCGACTAGGAACATCAAATTTTCTATTTCCGATCTCTTTTTCAAAGTGTGAGTCCACATTGTAGCTTTTAGAGGTAAAATTGTTATTCCCATAAAAAGAAAGAGGAAGGGCTGTAGAGATAGTCAGTGGTTAAGACTCTCCTCGAAAGCAGAAGGTCCTAAGTTTGCATCCCAGGTCCATGTTAAAAAGAAAAAATCACCAGGCAGAAACAGCGGTGGTCTACACTTCCGGTGGGCAGAGCCTGGGAAATCCCAGAGCGAAGCAAGAAGGAGGTAGAAGCTCCCGGATGATTCCTGAGTCACCTTTGGTGCTCCACAGGGATACATGTGCCTTCTGATACACACACACACACACACAATAAAATTTTTTTTTTAAAGAGAGAGATTTAGGGAGCCTGTAAGATGGTTCTGTGGGTAACCCCTCTGGGTGCAAACCTGGCAATCTGAGTTCAATATGAAGGAGAGAACTGACTTGCAAAAGTTGTCCTCTGACCTTCACATGTGCGCATGCCATCTTCGTGTCTGCATGTTCTTGGCTCTCAAATTAAAATATTTGGAAGTGAGTGATTAGCAAGTGGTTAGGGCGGAACAAACTGGAATGCTGTGGGAAGCATGCCCTCTGCTTGCTTCCCTCTGCCTTGGCACTTTGTAAAGAGGTAGGTGCTTTGCCATCCTTAGCAAGACACTGAGCTGGAATCTGTCTATGGATGTGAAACATTGAAAGCATTAACGTTGGCCTGTTGTTTTTTTTTTATTTGTGGGACCATATTTTACCTCTTAGCAATCAATATGTAGTAAGTACAATACTGTACCTCTTCCTCCTCCTCTACCACCTTCTTCTTGTTGTTCTGTGTGTGTATGTGTGCTCACAAGAGGACACTTGAGTGTGTGTGCACCTGTGGAGTTCCAAAGATGACAACAGAAGTGATCGGAAATGCTCTGCTCTTATTGCTTTGCTCTGGGGTTTCCCAGACTCTGCCTTACAGGGCTAGAATTACCGGCCTCTACTATATTTGTCTGTCATTTTTGATGTGGGATCTGAAATCTAAATTCAGGTCCTTCTGCTTCACAGGTAAAGTATTTTTTTTTTTTTTCTTTTGTAAAACAGTTCTACTGTGTAGCCCTGGCTTTCCCAGATCCTGCCCCTGTAGCCCAGGCTGACCTCAGACTTGCAACAGTGCACCTGCTTTTCCCAGCCCTGCCCCATGTTCAAATCACAGGAGTGAGCCATCACATCCAGATACTGCCTTTCTCTCTCTCTCTCTCTCTCTCTCTCTCTCTCTCTCTCTCTCTCTCTCCCCCCCCCAATTCCCCTTCTAAGCCCCAAGCAAATCTAAAAAATAAAAAGATTTTATCTAAACCACACAATGTTAATTGTGCTGTACTTAGAAACAAGGTCTAAACTTTATCAGCCATGATTCCAAGAATACAAACTTTTATCTGAATCTATATGGTGTCAGGGAGAGTGATTTAATTTAAAATTTTCGTAGAGAATGTCATTCTCATCATTACACAGGGAAAAATCCTCCTGAATAAACACACGTGAAAACTCAGAACTGTGGAGCAGGCATCCATTGCTTTTTTTCACGGGTAGTTTGACTGACAGTTGCTGGTGTACAGAGTTGCTTCAAGTCTGGGAAAGGAAGACTCATTTATGTCTAATAGATTCCATTCCCTCTGGAACATAATGCCCTCTTGAAATATATTTGATAGTTCAATTACCAGTCCTTGTCTCCTTGCCAAAAATATCTGGCAATGAATGTGAAATGTACTTGGCCTTGCATAATACTAGTTCTTGGCCTCTGAGTGTAAATGTAAGTTTCTTTCATGAGAATCAGTAATGCTGTGACAGGAAAATTCAGTGACATTTCTCTTGGCTTTGTGATATGTCATATGTATCAAGAGATATGTATTTCTGACATGTGATATGTCACCCATTTCAAGAGATAGGTATTTCCACATATACATACATATGGACTGAGAAAGATGCAGAGAGAGAGAGAGAGAGAGAGATTTCTGAGTGCTCACTTTTGAATATCAATGTGACGCTTTGGTTGTCCAGTGCTTTACATGAATTACATAAACTGTCCAGAGCTGTGGTGTGGGGTGGAAGCAAATCTGACTGTATTTGAAACACTTATTTCTAGGGTACTAAGTACTCCCCAATATTTTCTCTAGCCTACTGAACTACATTTTTCTTTAGGGCTGAATGTACTTGGAAAGAGAAATGTCGTGGACAGATTCCCGCATGTTGTTGCAGGCCACAGGTACCCGCACTTCCAGAAGGAAAAGGGCCACACCCAGGACGCAGGGTTGTCTACTCCAACTAGCTGAATCTGTCCTGAACACCGTGCATGTTTGCTGCCTTAGTTTCTTTTTCTGTTTCCGTTAAACACAAAATGACTCAAGCTGCCCCCCCCATGTACGGTTCAAAGAACCCTTCGCAGTTCCCAGTCTACTTAGACAAGACAGTCCCGTCTTCCCCACCTTGTCTGCAACTTCTCCACAGCCCTCAGTCCACCTGCAAACTAAGATAAACTGGCACATCCTCCCAAGGACTTTCACCCACCCTGGGTGAGCCCCCCTTTCCATCCCAGGACATGCCCCTGACCTACAGTCACTCTCCTGTCCCCTTCTTTTCCCAGTCACATGACCGCATCCAATAAACTAGACTCTCATTCTGTCTCTCTCGCTCTTTCTTTCTTGATTATTCCGAGGTAGGGGGTGCTCCCAAAAGCACCCACAACTGTCGTCAAACATCCTGACCAAAGCAACTCAAGGGAGAAAAGGGTGTGTTCTGGCTCACAGTCCACCAGGGTGGGAGTGTCATGGTGGCAGGAGCTTGAAGCAGCTGATCACATCGCATCCACAGTAAAGCTAGGGGCACGTGCTCGCTGATACTCAGCCCCCTTCTTACACGGCTCAGCATCTGGCAGGACCACAAAGAAGGTAGGTCTTCCTACATCAGTTATCATAATCAAGATAATCTTTCACCTCCTGGGTTCCCATCAGCCTCTTCAGGACTGGAATGACAAGCATGTGCCACTTATATAATTTCTGTATTTTGATCATATTTAATTCATATTGCCAAACTATCATCTAGGGATACCATGTCAATTTACATTCTACCAGCAGGATGCATCCATTTCCTAAAATCACCTCCCACTATGAATGTTATTAAGCTTTTCTGTTGTCAATTAAACAAAGAAATGACATTTCAGTCTAATATACGTGTGCGCACATACACTCTTTCCAACAAGGCTAGGCAGTGAGACATATTCACATAACTCTAGCCCTTTTTCATTTTTCTTTTGAGACAGTCTCAATAAGTCCCCCAGCCTGCCTCTCCCCCTGTTTAACTCCCCAACAATGTTACAGGTGTGTGTAACCAGTAATTATTGGCCAGTCTTTGATTTCTAATGAAGAGGAACCCATATGTACATTGGTCATTTGGACAACTTCCTTTTTCTTTTCTTTTTCCCTGTGTGTATGTCTATGTATCTGTGTGTCTGTGTGTGTCAGAGAACACTGTATATGCCTGTCGAGGTCCAAGTGCTACCTCAGGAATCATCTTGGATTGCTTCTATCTCCTCTTTGCTTTGTTCTGGAGTTTCCCAGACTCTGCCTTCCAGGGCAGGAAGTACAGGCCCTCACCATTTCTGAGTGGGAACTAGGATCCAAACTCAGGACCTTCTGCTTTAGAGGCAGAGTCTTAACTCCTGAGCCCTCTCTCCAGACCAACTTCCTTTTTCTTAATATAATCTTCCTGCTCCGTATTCTTTAGTCATCTCCTTTTCACTGTTCTGGGGGCTGCGGTAATCGTTTAGTCAGTACCAGTGACCTACAATTTTAAAGCCAAGCAAGCAAACCCAGCTTATGGTTCCACAGGGCAGAGAGACCATTGTGGCAGGGAATGCACAGTGCCGAAACAGAGCCAGCTCCATTACAGCAACATTTGGGAGGGGAGGGGAGGGGAAGGAGAGGGGATGAGAGGAGGAGAGGGAAGAAGAGAGAGGAGAGAGATAGATACAAGAGATGGGGAGAAAGAGAGAGAGATGAGAGAGAGACCTGAATTATCAACCCTCACTCCAGGATTGTACTTCCCCCAGCAAGGCTCCAAAATCTCAAACAGCACCACCAGCTGCAGACCATCACTCAAACACACAAACCTATAGGAGAACATTTTACTTTCAAACCATGGCGGGGCCTGACCACATGGTCCAGGCTAGCCTCAAGCTTAGAGTCCTCCTACCTCAGCTTCCTATGCGCTGGCATTACAGGGGTACACACCACAAGACCCAGCTAAGAAAACACTGTTCTGGGGGCTGCGGTAATAGTTTAGTCAGTACAGTGACCTACAATTTAAAAGCCAAGCAAGCAAACCGAGGCACAGTGGCACGAAGCATACTCCTGTAATCCCAGTGGGGAGGGGAAGAAAAACGAGGACCCCTGGGGCCTGCTGGCAGCAAGTCCAGAGTACTCGAGCATTCTGGACCTCAAGAGACACAGAGAAACACAGCTCTGAAGTTGACCTCTGGCCTCCACATGGCATGTGCACACATATGCATATATGCACCAAGTGAAAGCTACTTTTGAAACATCCTTTCTCAAGGAACATAAAATAAAAGCCTTGAGTTGGTCCACTTAGAACCCAGGGTCACAATTATACTAGAAATTAACAGGAATGTGACACTTTTTGATAAAATATTGGTCAGAGAGGTCTTAAAGGACCTAGAAAAAACTCATGGCACTCCAAATGCCACGAGGGGCTGGGACGCCAAAGATGGCTGCCAGGGTCAGGCATATTTGTACCCCTAGGCAAGCCCCCCTCTTTCTCATTGGTTAACTCCCATTGGGGCTCAACCCAGTTGCTCTTGGGCCCCTCTGGCTAGAGTCAAGTTGTTTTATGGGAGCTCTCTCCATAATCTTTTCATAGAGAAGTTGGCCATCTTATTTGAGAGGATTGGAGTAGTCATTCCCAGCAGGGATGTTCCTCCAGGGAGATTCCAGCTGTGGAGGATGACCTTCCGGAATTCCAAAGACCTTCAAAGACCTTGAGAGACCCATCCCAGCATAGCTGCTCTAATCCTGCCTCACCCGGCACTTCATAAAACTGGATATGTGGTGTATGTCTGTAATCCCAGCACTTTGAAGAAAAAGGCAGGAAGAATCCAAGTCATAGACATCCTGGATTATGTAGCAAGTCCTAGGCCAGCCTGGGCTATGTCAGACCTCGTCCACCCCCCCAATGAAAAAGAAAAAAAATTGGGGGTGGGTGGGAAACAGCTGAATCAGTAGGTAAAAGTGCTTGTTAAGCAAGCCTAATGTTCTGAATTCAGATCCCAAGAATCCATTCAAAGTCAGATACATATTTGAAATCCCAGCACGCTTTGATGAGGTGGGAGGCAGAGACAGAGCATCCTGGACCTCGCAACCTGTATATCGGCACGCTGGAGAGCCGCAAGGGAGACACCACTCCAAAAGAGGTGTCGGAGCATGTGTATGTGTGTGTGTGTGTGTGTGTGGTGTGTGTGTGTGTGCACGCGGGAGGGGGTGGTGGGGGTGTGGTGTTGGACACAGTAAAAAGCAAGACGTAAGGTGAGAAACCACATCTGAGGCTGTCCTCTGACCTCCACTGTGTGCCAAGCATGCATGTGTCCTCACACACAAACGTGCTCACATATATATGTCACAATATACAACACATATTTTAAAAAAAAAAAAGAGAAAGGGAGGAGAGAAAGAAAGAAAGAGAAAGAGAGAGAAAGGGAAGGAAGGAAGGAGGAAAAGGAAGGAGGAAGGAGAAAGAAAGGAAGGAAGGAAGGAAGAGGAAGGAATGGGAAGGAAGGAAGGAAGGAAAGAGGAGGGAGGGAGGGAGGAGGGGGGGGAGGGAGGAGGGGGGAGGGAGAAGGGAGGGAAGAAGGGGAGGCAAGAAAGACAAGAAGAAAGAAAGAAAGGAGAGAGAAAAAGAACGGAAAAAGAGAGAAAGAAAGAAAAGACACAAGAAGAAAAGAAAGGAAAAAAAAAGAAAAGGAGTACAAAAACCGAAACAACAAAAAACATAAAAAAAAAAAAAAAACAAAAAAACGAACAAAAAGAAAGCAAAAAGAAAAAAAAAATAAAAAAAAAAAAAAAAAAAAAATAAAGTACAAAAAAAATAAAAAAAAAAAGATAAAAAAGAAAAAAAGAAAAAAAAAAAAAAAAACAAGAAAGAAGAAAGAAAGAAAGAAGAAAGAAAGAAAGAAAAGAAAAAGAAAGAGAAAGAAGGGAAGTTTGAAGGAAGGAGAGGGAGGAAGGGAGGAAGGAAAAGGGAGGGAGAAAAGGAGAAAAGAAGGGAAAAGAGGAAGGGGAAGAAGGCAGAGCCCATCGGATGCTATAAATTTAACTCTGGGGTTTTTTGGCGGAGCCTTGCAAACCAGTTTAGCTGGTGTTGTGTTTCTTGACCAGACTTTGTTTCCTCTTGGAGTTCTCTGTCATCTTTTGGATTCTCCCCTTGCCTGAGCCTCTCCCGACATGCTATTGATGAGGAAGGGGAACAGATGAATGTTCATTGAAAGTCATACAAAGCCCAATATTTCCCAGAATCCCATTCAATGTTAAAATCAATGTCCTTCTAGCTCAGATCTCAAGGGAGATGACTTCAGGCAGCAGGATCCTTAGAGACAAGAGGTTAGACAGATAAAACAGGGTTGCTATATTACCCGGTGGCCCAAGAAGGGGCCCCAAAGTATTCCACAGAGTCCTGAACCCTCACTAGTGTAGATGACTCAGAACGAAATTCAGCGCCCACATAAAAAGATGCTCTGGAGGGTAGGAGGGAGGAGGTGGGAAACACCAGAGAGAGAGAGGAAAGGGGGGTGAGTGGGATGGAGTGGAGGAGGGAAAGGAAGGAGGGAAGGGGGAGGAGCAAGGAAGGGGGGAGGGTAACTACCCATTGAGTTTGTATAACTAGGTAAAAAGTAACAAAAGAAAAAAAAATCAATCCATGAGGAATTAATGTTTGGCTTTCTTCCCTGAGACTGGTCCTTGGCCAGCTACCATCTGGGCCATGTCATGATGAGCCCAGACAGATCTCAGAAAATCTGCACAGTATCTTAGAAGTCAGGATGATTCCAGTTGGGCAAGGGCACAGCCATCACACTCTTTCTAAAGAAAGCATTTGCTAAATAAATTGTTAATAATCATAATGTGAATAAAGTACCCATCCAGAGGGAACTATTAGCTATACTGTGGAAGTCTTTTTTAAACACTCTCCAAACTCTGTAGCAGCATTTATTTGCATACGAATGATGGGCTAATTAAAAGTGATTTTTATCTGTTTGCTAAAAGTGATCCAAAAGAAACTCTCTTTGGAAATTCGTGAGAATCAGCTCTTGCTCCAGGAGCACATTAAAGTGTAAGTTACAGATCTGGAAAAAGAACTTGATAAATCTGGCCCAAATTCACTCCAGTCTTTCAGGTAATTATAAAGAATTCGGAGTTTTTGTCAAGTGAAGCAACTTCACCCACCAACTGATGGTTTTTAACAAAACATTTCAGGAAGGCAGTGAGTGGAAATTTACCTTGTGTACTTTAAGTCAGATCAGTCCACCCGGATGAACTTAGTGGCTTATGAGGGGACCCGACTCAACCACGTTTGCCTGAAGGGCTGCAAGAAGCGTCGCACAGGGGAGCTTTGTCCTTCTACAGGTGGTATGCATGTGTGTGCTCGCACGTGTGTGAGGGTGCACATGATTGTGTGCATGTGCATGTGGAGGCCCGAGGAGGATCCTGGGAATCACTTTCCCTCATTCTTTCCCCTCCTTCCTTGAGCTTGGGTCTCTCAGTCCAACCCGGAGCCCGCTGACAGGGCTTGTCTCCCTGGCTAGCTTGCTGCCCTGAGGCTGGGTTCTGAGGATTCAAACCCGAGTCCTCCTGCTAGCATGGCAAGCACTTCAGCCACTAAGTCATCTCCCTAGCCCCCAGTGTAATGCGAAATATTTTTAACAATTCAGCCTAAGCTTTGTGAAGTAAATGTGTGTGGGCACAAAATAACATGTGTGAGCCTGCTCTACTGCCTGTCCTCAGGCAATACATCTTCTCAATGATTACTCTCTCTCTCTTTAACTTTATTTAGTGTGTGTGTGAGAGAGAGAGAGAGAGAGAGAGAGAGAGAGAGAGAGAGAGAGAGAGAGAGAGAGAGAGAGAGAGAGAGCAATGTATGTTCCTGTGGAGGACCAGGGTAACTTCAGGAATCATCCTGGATTACTTCTACCTCCTTTTTGCTTCACCCTGGGATTTCCCAGGCTCCTCTCACCAGGACCAAAAGTGCAGGCTGGTGCCATTTCTGCCTGGCATTTTTATATGGGACTTAGGACTAAACTCAGGACCTTCCACTTGAGAGGCAGTATCTTAACCCTGGAGCCATCTCTCCAGCCCTCAATGATTACTCTATAATCCCTGTCCCTAGCAGTAAGGGTTTAATAACTGCAATATCAAATGTCTATGCACTCTAGTAAACAGTATTTCACTTATTGCCATAACTTTACTTATAATTTATTGTTTGTAATCTTGTTTCTTTTCTTCTTTATTGGGATTTTTTTTTTTAATTTGAAATAGCATCTCACGTATCCCAGGCTGGCCTCCAACTCAAACTTTGGATCCCTCCCCTCCACTTCCTCTGTGGGCTGAGGTTATAAGTGGTTGCCACCGTGTGTGGTCTGTGAGGTGCTGGGATGGAACCTACAGCTTCTCACATGCTAGGCAAGCACGGTAGCAGCTGAACTAGTCTCGTGTGTGTGTGTGTGTGTGTTGTGTGTGTGTGTGTGTGTGTGTGTGTGTGTGTGTGTGTGTGTTTCCCCTTTCATTGGAGAAATGTGTGCTAGGTCACATCCTTTGTGCAAGTCTGTGGAGGTAGACACAGGTGCAGCATGTACGCGCTGCAGCAGCCTCCTGTTTCCATATAAACCTAAAACTCAAAGAAAATTAGTTTTCTGCCTCCCCAAGCTCTTGTTTGCTTCCTCCTCCTCCTCCTCCTCCTCCTTTTTTTCCCCTTTTTGTCTCTCTCCCTCCTTCCTTATCAAATCCCTCTTCACTCCCCTAATTACCTGCAGCACCATCCAAAGCTTCAACTCTTGGAATCGGCCCTTGGCAAGGCTGATGTTGATCTGTTTCGGTTCTCAGCAGCAGTGCCAAATATTTTGACTTCGCTTGGCCTCTAAGCTGACTCGTCAGGTCCCGGATGAAGCCATCCAAACTCACAGCTTGCTCATGAGCGAGACCAGTCTGGGCTGGGGGAGGACTCTGGAACAGAACGCTCTGGAACAGAACACTCTGGTACTGTGCCATCCTCCTCGCCCTCTGGCACCTCCTGCCAAGATGTTCTCCAGCTCACAGGAGAAGGACCGTATCTTTTTGACCTCCCTTTCTTTATAGTAATTCTCGATACATCTGCGCTTCTAAATCTGTGTGGTGTGTGTGTGTGTGTGTGTGTGATGTGTGCAGTGCATATGTGCTGTGGTGTGGTGGTGAAGTGGTGTGGTATGTGTGTGTGTATGTGTGCTGTGGTATGTTGCTATGGTGTGGTAGTGGTGATGGTGGAGGGTGTACATGTAGTATGTGTGCTGTGAGTGGTGGTGGATTGTGTGTTTATGTGTGGTGTGCGCTTTGGGTGGTGGATGTGTATGTGCTGTGTGGTGGTGTGGTGGTGTTGTGTGTGTGTGTGTGTGTGTGTGTAAGGTCAACCCTGAGTGTCCCAGGGACGATCCTTGTAATGAGACAGGACCTCTCATTGTCTTGTGACTCACTGCGTAGGTGGGGCA
This sequence comes from Typhlomys cinereus, assembly GCA_023101885.1. NCBI lineage: Eukaryota > Metazoa > Chordata > Mammalia > Rodentia > Platacanthomyidae > Typhlomys > Typhlomys cinereus. The sequence goes on from JALPQD010000161.1 coordinate 2,836,042, forward strand.
GGCTGGTCAGCAAGCCCCTGGCATCTTGCAGCTAGGCGTCCGTGCACTGAGTCCACACATGCACCCATAAACTGGTGACAGCTTGATGGTTACAGCCCTTGCCTCACAAGCAAAGGGACCTGAGTTCAGATTCCCAGCTCCAGTGGAAATGCCAGGCCGATGTGGCAGCCCACGGCAGCTGCCTAAACAGACTATCCCTAATGACATGCCCTGAGTTTAATTCGAGACCCAGGCTCACTATAAAAAGGTAGAAGAGTAATCGAGGATCATTCCCAATATCGCCCTTGGGTCTCCACAGGCACACACACACACTTAACTACACTCATGTATATATACTCACCCATGAACACACATACACACACAGCACCTGACTGTTTGTGTGTCCAGGGGACCCAACAGCTCTTGTGCTAGATGCCTGCACTTGATTTTCTCTCCCTACCCCGCCCCCAGTCTTTTTCATACTGTCTGTTAGATTCCCACCCCCAGCTTTGCTTTCTTACAAAACTTGGATCTTTTCTCTAAAGTCTCTAGTGATCCTATCGGAATATTTTACTGTCAAACTGCTCAGACTTCCTGTCTGCATTGTTCTCAGGGGAGAGGACAACATTTGACCATCTACTTCCCTGCCTGGCTTGTGTCGGAGAACCAGTGGACCAAGCAGGCTGCCTGTTGGAGCGTAGCGAACCAGTGTGTCACAAGAAATGCTGAAGAGCAAAGCTACAGCTATTGCAGACTGCTATAATTCTGAAGAGTAAGCTACAGCTTTTGCAGAGTTCCATTGGACCTAATCTTGGCTCAGCTGGTTCCCGGAGAGAAAATGTTCATGGTTCTCCAAAGTTTCCCAATTGGTGTTAGAACCTTATACTGATGACAATTGAGTTGTCCACTGAGACAAACTAGCGACCTGTGCATGACCTTGTGCTTCCAACTGTGCTGAAGAGAACTCGGAAAACTGGTCGACTAGGAACATCAAATTTTCTATTTCCGATCTCTTTTTCAAAGTGTGAGTCCACATTGTAGCTTTTAGAGTAAAATTGTTATTCCCATAAAAAGAAAGAGGAAGGGCTGTAGAGATAGCTCAGTGGTTAAGACTCTCCCTCGAAAGCAGAAGGTCCTAAGTTTGCATCCCAGGTCCCATGTTAAAAAGAAAAAATCACCAGGCAGAAACAGCGGTGGTCTACACTTCCGGTGGGCAGAGCCTGGGAAATCCCAGAGCGAAGCAAGAAGGAGGTAGAAGCAATCCAGGATGATTCCTGAAGTCACCTTTGGTGCTCCACAGGGATACATGTGCCTTCTGATACACACACACACACACACACAAAAAATTTTTTTTTTAAAGAGAGATTTAGGGAGCCTGTAGTGGTTCTGTGGGTAACCCCTCTGGGTGCAAACCTGGCAATCTGAGTTCAATATGAAGGAGAGAACTGACTTGCAAAAGTTGTCCTCTGACCTTCAATGTGCGCATGCCATCTTCGTGTCTGCATGTTCTTGGCTCTCAAATTAAAATATTTGGAGTGTGATTCAAGTGGTTAGGGCGGAACAAACTGGAATGCTGTGGGAAGCATGCCCTCTGCTTGCTTCCCTCTGCTTGGCACTTTGTAAGAGGTAGGTGCTTTGCCATCCTTAGCAAGACACTGAGCTGGAATCTGTCTATGGATGTGAAACATTGAAAGCATTAACATTGGCCTGTTGTTTTTTTTTTTATTTGTGGGACCATATTTTACCTCTTAGCAATCAATATGTAGTAAGTACAATACTGTACCTCTTCCTCCTCCTCTACCACCTTCTTCTTGTTGTTCTGTGTGTGTATGTGTGCTCACAAGAGGACACTTGAGTGTGTGTGCACCTGTGGAGTTCCAAGGATGACAACAGAAGTGATCCGGAAATGCTCTGCCTCCTTATTGCTTTGCTCTGGGGTTTCCCAGACTCTGCCTTACAGGGCTAGAATTACCGGCCTCTACTATATTTGTCTGTCATTTTTGATGTGGGATCTGAAATCTAAATTCAGGTCCTTCTGCTTCACAGTAAAGTATTTTTTTTTTTTTTCTTTTGTAAACATTCTACTGTGTAGCCCTGGCTTTCCCAGATCCTCCCTGTGCCCAGGCTGACCTCAGACTTGCAACAGTGCACCTGCTTTTCCCACCCTGCCCCATGTTCAATCACAGGAGTGAGCCATCACAATCCAGATACTGCCTTTCTCTCTCGCTCTTACAATCTAACTGCCCCCCTGTTCCATAATGTTCCCTGAGCCTTGGGGTGGGTGGGAGGCTTAGATGTCTTGTTTAGGGTTTCTATGACCTTCTGTTGTAGAAAGGAAGCTTCTCAATTGAGGCCCAGTGTCCTCCAATCTAAGGGTATCTGGCTGCTGCTTAAAAGGCAGCTTTATGGAGTCTTTATAGCTGAACCTTCGTAGCTTGCCTTCGTTCTGCCAACCCAATTTCTCAGTGGGGTGTGTTTGTTATGTGTGTTGTCTCAGCTAACAGGGCCAGCCTGGGCTACAAAGCAAGGCCCAGTCTTGGGCTACAGTGAAGGACTCTTCCTTTGTTGTTTTAGAGTTAAACATTTTATTGCAAATTTAAACTTTTTTAGGATTACCCATTTTATTGCAAATTTAAACTTTTTAAAATTTATTTTCCTTTTACAAGCATATTGAGTATCCATTCTTGCTTCCCTCTCTCCCCCTTCCCTCCCATCCCCTCCTTTCCCTTCATCAGTCCCTCCCACTCCCTCCCATCCTCCTGCCTGTCTGCTTCTATGGACCCCAGGGTTCACTCTGGCTTGTCTACTCTTGTGGAGATTCAGGCCTCTGTGATATATCAAGTTACTTCTCTTCAGGCCACCCCACTGATATGGGCATTTCCCTTTACTCATCCAGTTTTAGACCCAAAGGTTTCCACTGTATGTTCTTATCTTTCTTGAGTTCCTAGGAAGTCTATAGGGCTATGTTGGTATGTCAGTCATCATGCAGGTCTGGTAAGGACAAGTCTCACTGTAGTGAGTTCCTAAATGAGCAGTCCTGCCCTGAGTGGAATGTCTTGCCTGATGGCGAACCTTACCACCTTTAGGTTCTTACAATCTCAACGCCCCCTCTTCCTCGAGATTCCCAAAACCTTAGAATGGGGTGAGATCGGTTGGCTTGATTCTGGGTGAGCCTTGCTGCTGATACTCTGTATTATGGTTGGCCATTGCTGAAGGACTTCCCATTTTTGAAATGAGGAACTGAGGCCTAGCAAGATGTTGAGCAAATCATCGCTCGTAAGAGGTGAAGGAGATGTGAATCACATATACTCTCTGTACTATGGTGATACAGTTGAGAAGCATCCATAGGAGCCATGGGACTCAGAGGGGTGGGAAGGACAAATCTCAAGGGGCCTTGAAGACTTGAAGTCCCTCACGCTAGCAGGACACACAGAGGGGTAATGGGTGGAGATCTCGTGGGTTGGATTTCCTGGAAAAATAAGAGAGAAAAGTTCCAGAAAAAAAAAAAAAAAGACAGAATTGAAATCATGGGCTGCAAGAAAACCCAGCAGCAGATGGTAGTATAGATATATAAATATTAAGCTGCATCTCAGAAGTCAGCACTGGAGTAGGTCAAGAGAAGGGTGAAAGCCATCTTGTTACACGTGACTGTGGAAAGGTCAGAGTTGGCGCTGCACCTTTGGAGTAAAGGTTGTGTCTAAGAATCAACATCTAGTTTAAGGGCAGTTTATCTGGAATCAGACCAAAGCAGTTTTGCTCCTTATTTGTGAGAGTGTGGATGTGTGTGGAACCAGGAAGACAGCATGAGCTGATACCCCAGTCTGTAGAGGAGCCAGAGTATATTTATTGCCACCCACTCCCCAGGAATCCAGCATGGCAAAGAGGGGTGCAGGTGTAAGTCGGCACTCCAGAACACTTGCAGGATGGGCTGGATGTGATTGCTTAAAAAAAAGAAAAAAAAAAGAAAAAGAAAAAAAACCTGACCAGTGTAGAAAAGCTACATGATGAATGAGCAGCAGGCAGATGAATGTTGTGAATGTAAGGTTTTTCTCATTCAGACAATGGTGCTGTGAGGTCATGCAGCTGAGGTCTCCCAGGGCAAGATAGTATCTGTTGTGGTTTGAAGCATGAATTGTACCCCCAGGCTCATGTGCTTGAATCTTTAGTGGTGTTTGGGAGGTTGTGGCACCTCTAGGAGGCCAAGCCATGCTGGAGGAAGGCAGGTCATGGGCGGGGCCTTGAGGCTGGTGAGTCCCGCCCCACATCTGCTAGTGCTCGGCTCTTGCACGTGCAGCTCGCTCTCTCTGCCTCCATGATGTGACCAGAGTCCCCTCCAGCTTCTGCTGCCAGCCATGCCTTTTCCACCAGAATGGACTGTATCGCCCCTCTGGAACCATAAGCCAAATAAATCTCCCTTTCTCCCCTGAAGCTGCTTGACTCTGGATGCTGTCTCACAGCAGCAGAGAATAACGGGGACAGTATCCTCCTGGACTCTCATCCTCGCACCTGGGGGCAGGGGGAGAGCAGCAAATGGGAACACATCGCCAAGGCCTGTGACCGTGAGTTCTCTCTAGCACTTGTGTTTATAGTACAATACAAGGCTTTTCTGGTTAAGAAGATGGTATTTTATTGTACACATCGGTTGGTTTAATTTTTGAGAGAGAGTTGTTCCATTTACTCTGGTGTGACAAAATACTCTGACCCAAGCTGGCATTACAGGGGTACACACCACAAGACCCAGCTAAGAAAACACTGTTCTGGGGGCTGCGGTAATCGTTTAGTCAGTACAGTGACCTACAATTTAAAAGCCAAGCAAGCAAACCCAGCTTATGGTTCCACAGGGCAGAGAGACCATTGTGGCAGGGAATGCACAGTGCCGAAACAGAGCCAGCTCCATTACAGCAACCATTTGGAGAGGGGAGGGGAGGGGAAGGGAGAGGGGATGAGAGGAGAGGGAAAGAAGAGAGAGGAGAGAGATAGATACAGAGATGGGGAGAAAGAGAGAGAGATGAGAGAGAGACCTGAATTATCAACCCTCACTCCAGGGATGTACTTCCCCCAGCAAGGCTCCATAATCTCAAACAGCACCACCAGCTGCAGACCCATCACTCAAACACACAAACCTATAGGAGAACATTTTACTTTCAAACCATGGCGGGGCCTGACCACATGGTCCAGGCTAGCCTCAAGCTTAGAGTCCTCCTACCTCAGCTTCCTATGCGCTGGCATTACAGGGGTACACACCACAAGACCCAGCTAAGAAAACACTGTTCTGGGGGCTGCGGTAATAGTTTAGTCAGTACAGTGACCTACAATTTAAAAGCCAAGCAAGCAAACCGAGGCACAGTGGCACGAAGCATACTCCTGTAATCCCAGCTGGGGAGGGAGAAACAGAGGGACCCCTGGGGCCTGCTGGCAGCAAGTCCAGAGTACTCGAGCATTCTAGGACCTCAAGAGACACAGGAAACAACAGCTCTGAAGTTGACCTCTGGCCTCCACATGCGCATGTGCACACATATGCATATATGCACCAAGTGAAAGCTACTTTTGAAACATCCTTTCACAAGGAACATAAAATAAAAGCCTTGAGTTGGTCCACTTAGAACCCAGGGTCACAATTATACTAGAAATTAACAGGAATGTGACACTTTTTGATAAAATGTTGGTCAGAGAGGTCTTAAAGGACCTAGGAAAAACTCATGGCACTCCAAATGCCACGAGGGGCTGGGACGCCAAAGATGGCTGCCAGGGTCAGTCATATTTGTACCCCTAGGCAAGCCCCCCTCTTTCTCATTGGTTAACTCCCATTGGGGCTCAACCCAGTTGCTCTTGGGCCCCTCTGGGCTAGAGGTCAAGTTGTTTGATATGGAGAGCTCATCTCCATAATCTTTTCATAGAGAAGTTGGCCATCTTATTTGAGAGGATTGGAGTCAGTTCCCAGCAGGGATGTTCCTCCAGGGAGATTCCAGCTGTGGAGGATGACCTTCCGGAATTCCAAAGACCTTCAAAGACCTTGAGAGACCCATCCCAGCATAGCTGCTCTAATCCTGCCTCACCCGGCACTTCATAAAACTGGATATGTGGTGTATGTCTGTAATCCCAGCACTTTGAAGAAAAAGGCAGGAAGAATCCAAGTCATAGACATCCTGGATTATGTAGCAAGTCCTAGGCCAGCCTGGGCTATGTCAGACCTCGTCCACCCCCCCAATGAAAAAGAAAAAAAATTGGGGGGGGGGTGGAAGACAGCTGAATCAGTAGGTAAAAGTGCTTGTTAAGCAAGCCTAATGTTGTGAATTCAGATCCCAAGAATCCATGTCAAAGTCAGATACATATTTGAAATCCCAGCACTGCTTTGATGAGGTGGGAGGCAGAGACAGAGCATCCTGGACCTCGCAGCCTGCAATATTCGGCACGCTGGAGAGCAGCAAGGGAGACACCACCTCCAAAAGAAGATGTCGGAGAATGTGTATGTGTATATGTGTGTGTGTTGTGTGTGTGTGTGTGCACGCGGGAGGGGGTGGTGGTGTGTGTGACACAGTAAAAAGCAAGACGTAAGGTGAGAAGCCACATCTGAGGTTGTCCTCTGACCTCCACATGTGTGCCATAGCATGCATGTGTCCTCACACACAAACGTGCTCACATATATATGTCACATACACAACACATATTTTAAAAAGAAAAAAAGAGAAAGAGAGAGAGAAAGAAAGAGAAAGAGAGAAAGGAAGGAAGGAAGGAAGAAAGGAAGGAAGGAAGAAAGGAAGGAAGGAAGGAAAGAAGGAAGGAAGGAAGGAAGGGAGGGAGGAAGGGAGGGAGGGGGAGGGAAGGGAGGGAGGGAGGGAAGAAGGGAGGGAAGAAGGGAGGCGAGGGAGAGCGAAGAAGGGAGGGAAAGAAAGAAAAAGAAAGAAAGAAAGAAAAGAGAGAAAAAGAAAGGAAGAAAGAGAAAGAAAGAAGCAGAAAGAAAGAAAGAAAGAAAGAAAGAAAGAAAGAAAGAAAGAAAGAAAGAAAGAAAGAAAGAAAGAAAAAGAAAGAAAGAAGGGAAGTTTGAAGGAAGGAGAGGGAGGAAGGGAGGAAGGAAAGGGAGGGAGAAAAGGAGAAAAGAAGGGAAAAGAGGAAGGGGAAGAAGGCAGAGCCCATCGGATGCTATAAATTTAACCCTGGGGTTTTTTGTTGGAGTCCTGCAAACCAGTTTAGCTGGTGTTGTGTTTCTTGACCGGACTTTGTTTCCTCTTGGAGTTCTCTGTCATCTTTTGGATTCTCCCCTTGCCTGAGCCTCTCCCGACATGCTATTGATGAGGAAGGGGAACAGATGAATGTTCATTCGAAAAGTCAATACAAAGCACACAATATTTCCCAGAATCCCATTCAATGTTAAAATCAATGTCCTACTAGCTCAGATCTCAAGGGAGATGACTTCAGGCAGCAGGATCCTTAGAGACAAGAGGTAGACATATCCCATATGTGAATCTGTAAAAATTTCAGCCCTTTGTTATGTATCATGTTGAAAAACATTTTCCTTTTGTTCATGGTGGAAGGTAGGAAATTCTTTTCCTTTTTGGTATGCTTTCAATCAAGAAGTTTAAAAAGTCAAAGTTATCAGTATTATTCTTTCACTTCCTGAATGCTCCTGATGTGGTTTAGAAGACTTACCATGCCTCCAAGAGAAACATATTTACACACTTCTTTCCTTGAGAATCCCATCCTTCAGCTGTCACATTTGCGGCTGAGTGTCTGCGATCCATTCCGAAGGTATTTCTGAGTAAGAGTCAACTATTTTTCCCTTCCAGTGTTGAGTACAATCCAGAGCCTCACTCATGCTAGGCTAGGATTCTACTGCTTTTGTATATATACACAGCCCCTGACATCTTTTTCTTAGTTGACAAAAATTATATATTTATGATATACAACATGGTGTGTGTGTGTGTGTGTGTGTGTGTGTGTGTGTGTGTGTGTAGGCACTGTAATGACTGCATCAAGTAGATTGACATGTTACTTCACATACTATTTATTTGGGGCAAGAACATTTCAAACCGACTCCTTTGAGGACTGGGGAGATCTTGATGTTGAGTGGGGAACGCACTTGCCACACAAGCATGAGGACCTGAATTCAAATCTCCAAAATCCAGATAAAAGTTGGCATGTAATCCCAGTGCTTCTACAGGGCACTGTGAGATAGAGGCAGGAAGCTCCTGGCCGGCCAGCCAGGCACACCTGGCAGCGAACAACAGCGACTCTCTTTCAGACAAAGGAGATGAGGTTGCTGTCTGACCTCCATATATGTTGCTCCTCAGTGTGCCTGAACTCACACAAATGTGCACACACACACACACCATACACACATAAACACATGACACACACATTGGGACACCCAAAATTTCAAAAAACTTACTTGTAGCCATTTTCAAGTATACAATATTTTGTCATAACCGCAATCAATAAATATGACTGACATGAACTTATTTCTCCAACCTAACTAATTTTTAAAAAGCTAAGTAGAATTTTTTATTCCACCTCTTGTGTTTTACTCAAGGACTAGAATTTTTTTTTTTCTGAAGCTGATCTCGAGCTGACCTTTGGTCCCCAAACGCTGAATAATCAGCCTCGTCCTCATTTGTGATGCCTTCTTTGTCCTGTAATGAATTGGTGGGAACATACACGGCGCCGTGATTAAAACCCTGTTTTAATCTGGAGAGGGAAAAGCTTCGGCAACATTCTACCATTTCCTTCCAAGAACACTTGTCACGGCTTACACACTTCGCCTTTCAGTTGCTACTGAACTCGACATGTGCGCTTTTAATAGGTTTTCTCACTTGTAACAAGTTGTGTCTGGGCCAGTGAGATAGCAGATTAATGCTCTTGCCACGCAATCTTGATGAACTGAGTTTCATCCCTGGAATCCACAAGGTGCAAGGGGAAAACCAACTCCTGCAAGGTGTCCTTTCCCCTCCTCTCATGTGCCACGGCATGTACCTGTACTCACACACACACTAAATAAATAATAAGTAAACAAATACATAAATGATCATATACAATCAGTAAGGCTGTATAGTGAGACCTCTTGAAAGAAGGAAGAGCTGGCTGGGGTATGCTACACACACACACACACACACACACACACACACACACGCACACACACACACACACACTCTCAGAGGAGCTGGGAATGTAGTTCAGTGTTAGAGCACTTGCATAGCATGTGTGAGGTCCTGGGATGTGTGTGTGTGTGTGTGTGTGTGTTTGCCTATAGAGGATCAAGGGTGACTTCAGGAAACATCTTGGATTGCTTCTACCTCCTTTTTGCCTCACTCTGGGATTTCCCAGGCTCCAGCTTCCAGAACAGGATGTATAAGCCACTGCCATTTCCAGCTGGCATTTTTATATGGACTCTGGGGCCAGGGCATCTGAATTCAGATCTTTCTGCTTGTAAGGGCAAGTCTTAGCCTCTGAGCCATCTCTCCAGCCCAAGAGCTGAGTCTTTAGGCACACCTATGAAGAATTATTTAGTTAACCCAAGTTTTTGAACAAGTCCTGAAGGGATTATCTAATTGGCTTAAGAAGACCCAGTCCACGGTGAGTGGGGCTGTTCCCTGGGCCAGTGGATAAGTAGAGATCTGGTTTGGAACTGGCAAGCTAGAAGTCCTACCCCCTCTCTGCGTTCCCAGTTGCTGTGATTGGGTCAGATCCCTCCGCTTCGGATGTTGGTGATCATCTCCTACCTTCATACTGGACTGTGACCTAGCGCCACGGCTGGGAATAAGCTCGTTCCCCTGAAACGTTTGATTCGTGTTCTCCCTACAGAAACAGATGTACAAGACTAAGTGAATTTAGGTGCCTAAAGAGTGACACGTTGCTGTCAAGCAAAGAAGATTTTGATACCAGACAAGTGCAACCTCCTTGCAATTAAGATTGGCCGTGTGGTTTCTGTGCCTTAGGCAGCTTTGTTAGACAATGTGGAGGACTTTGGAGGCACAGCTTCATGGGCCATTTGGAGAATTTTAATGTGGGGAGAGATGTGATCTGCTAAGGCCCAGCACATCATGTTTCGCAGGAGAACAAGGAGCACAGAGGCAGAAATAGATTGTGGTCACCATTCCTACTAATGGTAGGAGGTTTCTTTTTTTGGATAACGAAAATGCTCTGAAATTAGGTAATGGCATGGTTTCCTCACTCTGGATATACTAACCACCGCTGTTCACTTGAAGAGCACGAATGTCATTATGTATGAGTTGCAGCTCAGTAAAATGAATACATTAGGAAAAAATTACATGAGGGAAAAGGGGCGAGCGCATCAACATTGAGTCCCAAATGGGAAGCAATTTCTCTCTCTCTCTCTCTTTCTCTCTCTCTCTCTCTCTCTCTCCCAATTTTCAAAAATTAACCTAGGAATTTAAAAAAATATTTTATGTATGTATGTATGTATGTATTTATTTAGTGTGTGTGTGTGTGTGTGTGTGTGTGTGTGTGTGTGTGTGTCAGAGGGCACTGTGTGTCTCTGTGGAGGACCAAGGGAATCATCTTGGATTGCTTCTACCTCTTTCTTGCTTTGCTCTGGGATTTCTTAGGCTCCACCCACTAGGGCCAGAAGTGCAGACCACTGCCTTTTCTACCAGGTGTTTTTTATGTGGGACCTTAGGACCTTCTGTTTGTCAGGCAGAGTCTTAACCCCTGAGCCATCTCTCCAGCCCAAGGCATTTTTGAAACCTTCCAAATAATGATACCTTGCTGCAAGAACAAAGAAAATTCTGGGGCTTGTGACGTGGCTCAGGGGTATAAAGTGCTTGCCACACAAGCATAAAAACCTGAGTTCAAACCCCCCAGAATGCACATTAGCTGGACATGAAGCACATGTCTATAAATTCAATGCTCCTGTAGTCAAATGGGAGGACAGGGATGGGAGAATCTGTGGGAACTAGACCAGCTTGTCTGGTAAACACAGCACATCAGCAAGTAATAAGAAGACCCTGCTTCAAACACAGTAGAAGGTGGAGACTAATGAAGGAAGAGAGGGAGGGAGGGAGAGAGAAGGAAGGCAGGAGGGGGAGGGAAAGAGAGAAACAAACCCAGGGCATCCCTCTGTTGTTTTTGTCTAAAAGATCTCATCCTTTCAGGCAGAAACCTGGTCTATGGGTTTTTAAGGAAAAATTAACCACATCTATGTTTAATATTTCATTCTCATATTAGTAAGGTATGTTCATAAGCACAGACTCATTAGGAAATTATACTACCATGGGATGCAGTAGCTTTGATTTCACGTTCCACGTAGGAAAAATTTGGCCTCTATGTTTGCTCTCAGCTGTAAGCGTTGTGTGTGCGGCCCTATATCTTCAGGGAAACTTGAGTTTGACTTTTGAAATGTTCTTTTAAGGCTGGGTCTGCTTTGAGAAACAACACGTAGGGGGAAAAAGTGGTTTTTCATTTTGTAAATACAGTTCAGCAGCCCATCTTCAGGACTTCCATCAATTCTCATCCTGACCTCAGTGAATACTTAATCCCCAGCTGCTGAGGCTTTTGTGCCCGTTATAGACTCTTTAGGAGGTGGAGCCTTGCTGAGGGAGGGGCTTGTCACTGGGGGTGGGCTTCCAGGCTTCACTACTTGGTCCCTCTTCCAGCTTTCCAGCTCTCTGACTCCTGGTGGCTGTTGTATGAAAGCTGACCTGCTTCTGCCACCACGCCTCTACTACGTGTTCCCCACCATGAAGGCCTCTCTCCCCTCTGGAACCATAAGCCAAACTAATTAAACGCTTTCACCTTTCAGTTGCTTGGACCAGAGTATGTTACCGTATGTTACCACAGCAACTGAGGAATAACTGGAACCACAACTGTACATATCATAAGCAAATTATAATTTAACTAATGTAAGCATTAAAGGTTACAGAAGAGGGAGGAGGAGGGGAGGGACAACTATTCCATATAACTGTATAGAAGGAGAATTCTTAATAAAAAAAAAATTTTAAAGAGCAAGAAAAAAATAAATGCAAGATGCAAAAGAAAACAATGGAGGAACACTTTCGGGATCTTGGGTTAGAGAAGGATTTCTTACAGTACAAACCACAAATGGGAAAGTGATGAATTATACTTCAGTGTGATTGAAAGCTTTTGGCCTTGAAAGATACAGTTGAGAAAACAAAAGGCAAGATGGAGAAACCCTTGGGTGTTCCTTCCTGCTAGTGAGCTGATGCAGGATAACAGGAGAGAAAAGAGAGGGACGAAGGCAAGAAGAAATGGTGAAAGGCTGGGCTATCTTGACGCCTGAATAAAATTCCTATTCAACCACAGCAGATACATGTCTTATCCTTTCTGTGACCCAGGGCCCAGAAGGGCACACAGGACAGTAGAAAGGAAGCTATGATAGTTAATCCTGGGTCTCAACTTGACACACCTGGCATTAACTAAGATTAGCTGAGACCACCTGAAGAGATTATCTGGATAATACAAAGATCAGCCCTAGATCTATAGGGGAGCCTCCATAGATCTCATATGAACCTCCCAGTAACAGACCAGATAAAAGGAGCCACAGAACAGAAGACTGAAAAAAGAGTGACTCCAGAATACTCCAGCCACGTGCTGTGACTTAGCCTTCCTACAGCTTCCGTTACCAGCGATGTCACCGCCTCTGTAAAAGTCTGTTCTCCCCTCTGGAACTGTAAGTTAAATAAATCTCCCTTTCTCCCTTAATTTGTTCGGCTTTGGGTGCTCTCTCTTAGCAATAGTTAAGAGTAATCATTACAGAAGCTAAATACAGAAAGGCAACTGGTGGACAGGGAGAAAGACACATGGAATTGCATTAGTATTGATTCCCAAATCTAATGAGGATGATTCAAGGGGGAGAATGACAGGTCCATTCTACTCATGTACTGAAATAAAATACAAGCTATCTATGATCCAACAGAGTTATTAAAAAGCAATATATCACAATCAGATGGGAACTGTCATTTGAATGCAGAAATAATTCAACATCAGGGAAAAAATTAGTGTAATTTGTCACATTGGTAGACCGAAGGGAGAAAGCATGATTATTGAAACCAAAGCAGAAAAAGCATTTGCTAATGCTCAACAACTGCTAATGTTTGAAGTCATTAGTAACTAGAAATAGCTGGTAACTGCCTTAATGGTTCTACACCAACCTTCAGAAATCTTTCACCTGGGCACTGCCTTTAAATTCCAGGGCCAGGAAAGAATGCCTACTTTTGTTTGTCTTTAGCAGAGTCCTGGTGTCCCTGGACAGACTAATAGGAACAAAAAGAAATAAGATGTAGGCTGGAATGTGTCTCAGTCAGCAGAGGGCTTGCCTAGCAGGCATGAAGCCCTGGGTTCGATCCCCAGCACTACATAAAACTGGGCATGGTGGAGAGAGAGGGTGAGAAGGCACCAAACCTAAAGACCCAAATTCTATCCCAGAGCCCTCATGATAGAAGAATAAAGTTGACTTCTTAAAGTTGTCCTTGATTGTGGTTTTGTTTCATGTTGCTGATAAATATACGACCAAACAACTTAAGAGAGTTTTGTTCTTGCTTTACTAGTCTTGGGAGAATGCCTCCCCCTCTTTATGTGTCAGTTTTCTCTCTTGAAGTGGATGTGTGAGATGGAGTTCTCTCCATAGAAGATCGAAAGATGATGTTTGACACACAGAAGATTCATGCACAAGAATAGACAAGGAAAAGAGCCAACTGGCTTTGCTGGCGCCTGCACCACAAAGTGCCCAAACTGAGAGGCTCACATGATGCACTCGTATCAGATCAGGAAACCGGGACTGGCTCTATGGGCTCCTCTGCTTCGAAGTCTCTCCCAAAGCTACAGTGAGAGCCCAGCTACTCATGTATCCTTGACCCAAGAGTGATTGTCCTCTGTTGGGAAAGGTGGTCCCCTTGCACACAATCCAGCCAGAGAAGAAACACCCCTGTGGAATGGTGTGGGAGCAGTGCAACTCCACGGCCTGAGGAAGGATGGGACCAGCTTGCCTAGCTGGCCAGTCGGGGCCAGTTCATGTCTGAATGTTGATGTGGTGACAAATGTTGAAGCCCAGTCCAAGCCTCAATCCAAGACTGCAGTGAGCACTTTGTACCCGTCACTGTGTGCTGCTGGGAGCCGTTCCGGAGGGCAGATGCAGTCCTTTATGGTAGAGAAGGCATGGCTGGCTGGCAGCAGCTGGAGGCCACTTAAGTTATGTCCATCAAGGAGGCCGAGAGCTGCAAACTGCTCCCTGCAGACTGTAAGAGCAGAAGCAGGGTGGGAATAACCCACCTCAAGACCCACCCCCTCTGACTACTTTCCTCGAGCAAGACTCCACTTCCTGAAGGTGCCATGCCCTTCCCAAACAACTGAAGAGTCAAACACGTGAGCCTCTGGGGGCCAACTCACATTTCAAATCATGACATACGTCATTCCAGAGTCCAGGTCTCATTGGAAGCCCGGGGTTAGGGCAAGGACACAAGGGAGTTCACTGGCGCAGTTGCTATCAGGATTCAGTGCTGCTGGTGGGTTGTTGGACAACGGCTTGGCTTGCTGGCTGCTTCCCAGCCTCATCTCAGTCCCTTCCCACATAGTCTTCAAAGAACAGCTGCAATGAGGGAGCTGGTTTCTCTCACAGCAATGGAGAAAGATACAGACTTTCAGTTAGAAGTCAGTGGGCTGTCTGGTTGGCTGTCTATTTCAGTCTCTGGGGTTTCAGGAGGTTAGGGATATGGGTGAAAAGATTTCCCACACTCTTGGTGCACTTATATATATATATATATATGTATATCTTGGCACATATATCTTTCTGGTGGAAGAGTTCTTGGATGCTCGGAATTAAAGGCTATTATAGTTACTCTTTCTTTTGTGGCTCAGAGCTTAAAGAAGGGCAAGAGATTTATTAGACTTGTGTTTCCAGGGCAGATATGGTCCATTATGGTAGGAATCACATTGCAGAATGCATGGCTAGAGGCAAAAGCAGGAGGCTGGTTTGGGTCACTACAGTCATCAAGAAGGCAGAAAGATGGGCTGGAGAAATGGCTCAGGGATTTAAACCACAAGCTGAAGGACTTGAGTTCAAATCCCAGATCCCATTTAAAAATACCAAATAGAAATGGAGGTGGCCTGAACTTTTTTCCGGCCCTGGAAGGTAGAGTCTGGGAATACCCAAAGCAAAGCAAAAGAAGGCAGAGCAATCCAGGATGATTTCCAAAGTTACCCTTGGGCCTCCACGGGCACATAAAAATGCCCTCTGATACACACAGACATACCACACACACAGAGAGACACACCCCATACATACAAAAATAAATTACATGGGTATCTGCTCATCTTCATTAAAAGAGTCTAAAGACTGGACATTTTTGCTTTTAGTCACACATCAGAGATTGCCTTAGGATCCTAACTCTGTTGCTCTATATTACCTGCATTACAGTACCTTAGCCAATCAGTTGAAGGGAGTAGGGAGATTTATTCATGATCTCAGATTAGAGTTGATAGAGATAGCAGAAGAGTTACTGGCAGAAGCAGAGGGAACTGGCCACACCATCTCCACAGCAAGGGCAGAGGGCCAAGGACCAACGTTACCTTCCAGCCTGCCAATTGGCCAGTCTGCCTAATAGTTCTCTCTCTTCCTTAGCTGTCTATCAGGGGAATGAACCCCTCTGGGTTGGGTCTTCCTACTATATCAAGCATACAATTAGACAATCTCCTACCTTAACATAGCTTCTCATAGGCTCAGTTCTCAAGTGCCAACGCATGAAACTTCCAGCCATGAGCACACACAGGATGAGTAATAGATAATGTAATAAACCACTGTGAGGGTTATGTTAATTATCAACTTGACCCACCTTTCTGTGGGTAGACCAATTGCATGGGCTGGGGTCCCAAGTGCATAAAAAGGAGGGAGCAAGGTGAGCCCTGGCCTTCAATGCTCTCTGCTTCCTGACTGAGGATTCCATGTGACCAGCTGTCTCAGGCTGCTGGTACCCTGACTTCCCCAGCACAAGGCATCATCTCTCCCTGAACTGTAAGCCAAAACTAACGCTTCTTTCCTCAAATTGGTCTTTAGTAGGTATTTTTATCCTGCCAATGAGAATATAATATAATATAATATAATATAATTAATATAATATAATTGATATATAGTCACCAAGCTCATGCTTTAAAAGAAATTGTATTAAAATGTTTAGCTGGGTCTAGTAATGAAAAGGCATAGACTGGATAAGGCTGAAGGATACTGAAGAGGTTTATGGTGATATTTGGAAAGCATGCTTTGTCTGGTTTCTGACCCTTTCCCAGCCATACTTCTGCATTTCTGCTTGCTTTCGGTCCCTGTGGGCCACAGAGATCTTGAGTCTCTTAGTTTCCATACAACGCACTTGTGTTCCAGTACTTTGTTGGTAAAAATCTAGAGTCCTTCCTTTACTCTTTCAAAGCCAGGTGAATTGTCCACGTAATCAACTAAAAACAGTGAAACTTCCACTGAGTTTCCTTGGCAGAATAACACAAAAGGAAAAACATTCTAATCAGGCGAGGAAGAAAGATTTTAAAAGGTTCACCAATCCGTACTGTTATTGGAATTTATAAACACATATATGATGAAAAGTAAATCCCTTTTTTTCTGCTGATACACACCCGCAGCATCTTCTCTAAAAAATATTTTATTTATTTATTTAGAGGCAACACGCGCATGCCATGACATTTGGATGAGGTCAGAGTCCACGTCTCTGTCCTTCCACCAGGTGGGCTTTGGGGGGAAGGAGAGATGGCACTCGGGCAAACCAGGCCACCAGGTTTAGTGAGTAGACACCCTGTCCGCAGAGCTATCTCGCCGCCCCCCTGCAACACTTTTAGAAAGCTGAGAGGTTATGAAATCAAGGCCTGAGAACGACATTTAGGCCAGCTGTGTCAGGGTGGATGTGTGGTTTTGACTGTTTGTTTGTTGCGGGATTAATCTGTCCCATTGCGGCAGGGTTCTTGTGTTGAAAATTGAAACCACGTGTAGAAAGGATTAAGGTAGAGTTTCTTAGAGGAGAGAAAGAACAGAACTCACCGACTCCAGACATGGAGTGCCATGAGGGGTAGGTGCCCCAAAGGACTCATGGACTCCATAAGAAGCAGGGAACCAGAAATGAACTCACGGACCCCATATGTGGAGCCCCATGAGTCCCATGCCAACGATGGCTGTCAAGGCCAGGTACATTTACACACTTACATAAACCAGGGGAAGAAGGCTTTTCTCCATTGGATAGCTCACCTTGGGCCCATGTATTGCTGGAGATGAAGTTGTTTCTTTGATGGGTTTACCTTGTTTGATATGGAGAGCTCATCTCCATATCCTTTCACAGAGAAGTTGGCCATCTTATCTCTGTGAAGGATTGGAGTCAGTTTCTCAGCAGGGAGGAATTTCAAAGACCTTCAGAGAGGGTCCCAGCGTGGTTACTGCCTTCTGCTCACCTGCTGAGGTGCCTCCTGCTATTCTTTTATATGGAAAGAATGAAGCCAGAGACCAGAGGCCAGGGAATGGAAGGAAGCAGCTGCCTTTGCCTTACCTTCCTGCAAGAGCGCAGCCCCACCAACCACAGCGAATTCTCCCTGGATGGCTCATCCGCACCTGTGTCTCAGCAGTGTGCCTGGAGCCGCCTACGCCAGCAGAAAGGATGGATCAACCAAACCCTGCCACCGCTTTTTGTCTGTGTTTGTGCTTTTGGGCTCTCTGAAGCCCAGGCTGGTCTTGAGCTCAGCGTGTTAGCCAGATTCAGATGTCAACCTGACAGTTGAAGGCTGAGCTCTGGGCACAGCTGTAAGAGTTAGTAGTTAAGTCAAGCCCTCTACAAGCGCGCAGGAGGCTGTCCAATGGATATGAAAGACCATTCCCTGGGCAGAAGGATCAGATGGAGGGAGCTTGTTCAGAATACTGCATATTTTGGCAGCCTTGCTATCTGGCAAGTGAAGCTTGCCTACTCTCGGTAATCCCTGTGGGCATGGTGTGGCCAGTTCCCTCGGCCTTTGCTGTTAATATGAGCTCTCCTGCCAGGCTGAATTAAGTACTGTAATGGAGAATTGTAAGAAAGAATAAAGCCCTCTCGTTTCCCTAGGCCATTTGGTTGTGAATTTATCAGCAACATGCAGACAAACTGCACCATGAGGATGGTCTTGAATTGTGACCCCCCTCCTCTACCTCCCAAAGAGCTACAAGCAAGTTCCACCGCTATCATATATGGATTGATTTTAGTCAGGCAGTCTGCTATAAGTCATTGCTTAGCACTTCTCTTGGACAGGTAACTGCTCAGACGATAGCATGTGTGTTACTAGTTAGGGAAATGAAAACAATAATTACCACTGCATGAGCCTGGGGGTATAGCTCAGTTGGTAGAGTGTGTGTCTAGCATGTATGAAGCCCTGAGTTCGATCCCCAGAATCACATAAGCCAGCTGTGGTAATGGATGCCTACAATCATAGCGCTTTGCAGAAAGAGGTAGAGAGCAGAAACTCAAAGCTGTCTTTACTTACCTAGGGGGTTCAAGGCCAACGTGGCTACATGAGACCCTCCCTCAAACAGCATCAAAACTGCACAGAAAAGATGGACTCAAATTGAACTGGGTTTTCTCACGCTTGGAGAATCGCTGTAACAGGATTTGCATGGCTGGACAGTATTTTCTTGTGACAACTGACTTCTCTGGAAAGATCAATATTGTTTCAAACTCAAAAACATTTCCATCATATCCACACTGATGCAGCCACAGTGGGAAAGGCTAGGGGAGACCATCCCTTCATCCTTGACAAGATTAGATAGGATCTGCTAGAACAATCGAGGAAGAAAAAAGAACGGGGGGGGGGGGCAGGGATGGGAGATAGAACACAAACCCAAGCTTCATACACATAGGCTGAACTTTATTCCAATGAGGGAGCAGCATCCAGACAGAAATGGCTGCTCCCTTGAACCAGGGGTGCAAACTTTTATAGTTGGAGTGCAGGGAGAAGGGATTTTGGGTCTGACCAGTTATCAGATTAACATTCTTGGCTGGTCCCTGGTGATAATCTCTCTTATCTCAGACAAATCTGGCAGAGATTTGTCAGGTGTGTGTGTAGGGGGAGGGGGTGTCTCTGCTTTTGAGGTCTAGTTCCGGATCTACCAGGATTTCTTCAAATTCAACTCTGATAGTTCCTAGGCTGCTCTCTTTACACCTGTCCAACCCCTGGCTCTCACCTGAGGGTTTCCCACTTGCCAACACAGTTTTCTCTGTCAAATAGTGAT
Source organism: Typhlomys cinereus (assembly GCA_023101885.1). Lineage (NCBI taxonomy): Eukaryota > Metazoa > Chordata > Mammalia > Rodentia > Platacanthomyidae > Typhlomys > Typhlomys cinereus. The sequence continues at coordinate 2,855,228 of JALPQD010000161.1, forward strand.
CTAGCTATTCCATTCAGTTCCTTCTTATTAGATAGAATATTTTTGGAGTTGGGGTCAACTCAAATGCAGACCAATTATCTAACATGTGCAGGCCCTGTGCTGGATCCACAGAGTCTCAGAAATAATAAAATAAACATCCACATTTCCTATGTATGTCTTCATACTTTTCTCTTGATACTTTAGCATGGAGGCTGGGGCTGTAGCTTACTGGGCAGAAATGCTTGACTAGCATGCTCAGAACCCTGGCTCAGTTCTCAGAGTCCCCTAAGATGACTGACACAGGACTGTAATCTTGGCTCTCCGGAAGTGGAGGCTGGAAGATCACAGAATCAAAAGTTCAAGGTCAACAGATGATACCGAGGGAAGCCAAGGACTCTTGGAACCAAAGGACAGGAGGATAGGAGGGAGTAGACTGGGCCCACAGAGGATGGGAGGGAGGGTGTAGGGTGGTCTCCTTAATGAGGAGCCCCCCTTCAAGGCGACCTTCACCCCTGGAATCAAGACCAGCAGCTGGGCTCACACAAGAGATGTTTATTGAGAGAGGGTGAGAGTGACGCGGGAACAGTCTTTCCTCTATTCAAATGTCCCTTCTGGGTTACCAGATCTTCCAGGATAGTCCATCTGGATCGCCAAATGTTATGGGAAACAGTCCCCACTGTTTCAGGATTCTTCTGTTCCGGAGTTGAAGATTGAAACCAGAACACGTGCAGAGGGTTAAGGTAGAGTTTATTAGAGGAGAGGAAGGCCGGAACTCATGGACTCCAGACGTGGAGTGCCATGAGGGGCTAGGGCGCCAAAGATGGCTGCCAGGATCAGGGATATTTATGCCTCTAGACAACAAGCCTGGGGAAACTGGTTTTTTTTTTTCTTATTGGTTAACTCCCACTGGGGCCCAACCCAGTTGCTCCTGGGCCCACATGGGGCTATAGACCCATGGATATGGAGAGCTCATCTCCATAATCCTTTCATAGGGAAGTTGGCCATCGTGATCTCTGCGAGGATTGGAATCAGTTCCTCAGCAGAGGTGTACCTTTAGGGTGATCCCAGCAGTGGGGGATGGCCTTCAGGAATTCCAAGGCCTTCAAAGACCTTAGAGACCTTATAGAGACCCATTCCAGTATAGCTGCTCTAATCCTGCCTTAAGAGGGAGCAAAGGTGGCTGTCTCTCACCTTAGCTGCTTCTTACTGGCTGTAGATAGAAGAGCGGGCCAAGCAAGGGGGCCTGTGCAACCTGTGAGTTCTGTGCCTGCATATACAACCCAAGAAGTCGTTTATTTGGCCTGCCATTTGGGGGGGGGGGCTAAAGGTCAGTGGAAAAGTACTAGAACCTTTATGCCTGCAGGTATAACACAGGAAGTCATTGTAGGATCTGCCGGCTGGTAGGGACAGGGAGCTGCAGCAGGTACTGCACTTAGTTATGGTGGGGGCTGGGGGGATATTTCTTTCAGAGAGTGGGTAGGGATGGGAAGAAAGCAGGAGAGAAATGAGGAAGGAAGGCCGGGGGAAGGAGGGAGACAAAGAGCATGCATGTAAAATGTAAATTTAATAAATTTATTTTAAAAAACTTGAACATGAAAAAAAAGTTCAAGATCATCCTTAGCTACGAAGTAAGTTTGTGACCAGGCTGATCCTGTAAACAAACAAACAAACAAAGAAGACTGAGTCTTAGGCCTTGGATGCATGCGGAGGAAATAGCAAAGACTGAAATCAGGCAAGTCCAGAAACTCAATTCCTGTCATTGCATTAAAACATATTTCCAGGCTGGAGAGAGGACTCGGGAGTTAAGACGGCCTCACAAGCAGAAGGACCTGAGTTTGGTTCCCAGAGCCATCTAAAAACGCCAGGTGGAAATGGAAGTGGTATGCATTTCTGACCCTGTGCGGGCTGTGCTTGCCAGATGTTGCAGGGTCACTCTCTAGGAGTCTGTATGCATCCAGGTTCTTGGGTTCCAGAGTTGAAGATTGAAACCAGGACACACCTAGAGTATTAAGGCAGAGTTTAATAATGGAGAGAAAGAATGGAATTTACAGAATCCAGATGTGGAGTGCCATGTGGGGCAAGGGCGCTCTGGAGAATTCACTCATGGACTCCAAGCATGGAATCCACGAGAGACAAAGAGCTGGAAAAGAACTCACAGACTACAGACGTGGAGCGCCAAGAGGGGCAGGCGCCAAAGATGGCTGCCAGGGACAGGGATATTTATACATTTAGGCAAACCCGTTTGGGGGGGTGGGAGATGGCTTTTCCTCATTGGTTAGATCATAATGGGGTCCAATCCAGACAATTTTGTGCCCATCTCGTCAAACTGTTTCTTTTGATAGATTTAATTCATGTGCTTTGGAGAGCTCATCTCCATATCTTTTCATAGGCAAAGTTTGAGGAAAGTTGACCACCTTATCTCCCTGGAGGATTGGAGCCAGTTCCTCCCTATCAATAGGAGGTGTTCCTTCAAGGTAATCCCAGCAGAGATCTTCAGAGATATCCCAGCATGGCTGCTCTAAAACTGCCTGTCATGGATAGGCACAGGTGTCAACTTGACACTTGAGGGTTTGAGCTCTGGGCACATTTGTAGAGAATTAATGGTTGAGTGAAGCTCAGAGCAAACCTGCAGGATTGTCTAGCTGGTGGGGCAGGCCCAGCCCATGGTGGGTGGGATTAGGCCCTGGAATAAAATACAGAGAGCCAGTTGAGAGAGTTGGCATCCTTGTATATGTTGCGGGGTCCAAAAATCCACCCAATGAAGCACAGACTATGATCTTGGTCAAAGCTCACAGACACCTGGCTATAGAGGAGCCTTTCCTTAGGCTCCGACTATAGAAAGAATCCTTTCTTTCAGCTTCTCAAGGGACCAGATATAGGAGAACCTTTCCTTCAGTGCTGGTTATAGGAAAGAGCCTTTCCTTCGGCTCCTCGAAACATAGTCCAGCTTCATCTGGAGGAACCCCCAGAATATTATGGGTTGGGAGGTCATCCAAAGATTCACCATAGACCAAAAGTTAAAATTAATAATTGAGAAACTTTATGAGAGAGAGAGAGAAAGAGAGAGAGAGAGAGACTTACACACATAGGCAGGGTGATGTGTGTATAGCCCCTACTTACATCTCCACACAGTTTTTATACACAAGGAACAAAGGAGGTCGCAGGCCCCACCAAAGCAGTTGAGCAGGCAGTGTTTTACAATCAGCATGCAGGCTTCTTGCAGGCCCTCGGCCAAATGGCATTCCAGAGGAGAATTCCCCAGAACAGTAGGGGAGTGGGCATTTTTACTGCCTGCCAATAATTTCTCAGGGTAATAATTTTTTAAGTTTTTAAGATTTTCCCTTTTATGCTCCCCCCTCCACGCACACAGTATATACTTGGTCAGACATGTTGGTCTGGCAAATAAGGATTGCCCCTCTCTTAGCTCCTATGTGGAGATGTTGTGGCCATTTCCCTCCATTTTGGTGTAGGTGTGAGTTCTGCAAAGTTGGATGCGGAACTATAACCAGTCTATCCTAAGGGAATAAACCCCTTGTTCCCTTAAGCCATTTGATGGTGATTTATCAGCAACCATGCAGGTAAACTGCAACACTGTCTAAAGAACAAAGCAAAAAGGAGGTGGAAGCAATCCAGGATAATTCCCAACATCATCCTTGGGCCTCCACAGGCCGATACAGTGCCCTTGGATACACAGACAGACAGACAGACACGCATGCACACACACATGCATGCTCAAGCTCGGATACTAAAATGTTGGGCCTCATTGGTGAATTCCCCACGCCTCTGGAAGCTAATATCAGCTTATCATGCAATATTCAATCTGTGTAATAAATTAAGAACCTGATCATCCTCTACTAGTTCAGAGCCTATTTCAAAAAAAAGCAAAAGGTGTAAAGCTATTAGCAACTTTTGAGGCTAGCCTGGGCTGGGCTGTGACGGCCTTTCTCAAAAAAAAAAAAAAAAAAGGGTTGGGAAGGCAAGACTTCATACCAGATATCAACATATTTTTTTCCTGCTGATTCCACTTATACTGGCTGTCCAAGTTAGACTTGTGGGTTGGTTCCCAAGGGAAGACTCATCTGGACAGGCATATGTTGGGAAAAATTCCAGAACGCCTGAGCTGAAGATCAAAAAAAAAAAAAAAAAAAAAAAAAAGAGAGAGAAAAAATCAGAAGAATTGCAAGAATACAAAATCTTAAAGGACACCATGATAATTAAAACACATCTGCCTGCAATCCCAGCACTGGGGAGAGGATAGAGCGAGGAAGATCAAGAGTTCAAAGTCGTCCTCTGTGATACAGCAAGTTCAAGACCAACCTGAACTATGCGTCTCTCTCTAGAGAGAGAGAGAGAGAGAGACTGGGAAGAGAGTGAGACTGGGAAGGAAGGGAGGGAAGGAGGGAGAGAGGAAGGGGGACAGAGAGAGAGAGAGGTTCTAACTAATGTTTTTTGTTGCTTCTATTGGGCCACCACACCAGGTTTCACTCAGTGCTGGGAATCAAATCCATGGCTTCCTGCACACGAGACACCTGCTCGACCATTGAGTGTCCCCCGCAGCCCCACACCCCCTTCCTCCCCACCCCACCATAGAGCCACACCCCAAACCTGATGATTTCATTCTTGCTCCTTGCTCCTCATGACAGCTTCCTGCCCTGATTCTGGCCTCTTAGGGAATTTAATACCAAATGTATTGAGATCTTCTTCGTTTTCTGGGACAGGGGGTTGGGGGTGGGGGGAAGAGGTGCCAGGCTTGTCTTGATTGTTTTCTTTTCCCAAGATAGAGGACTAGATAGTTTTGAAAAGTCCTAGTTGTTTCCAACCGAGAACAATATTGGAGAGAAGAGGAAAAGCAAACCTGGGCCCCGGCTGCAGGAGATAGCTTTGCGTGAGTGTCAGGCAGAATGACGTGCGAGAAGATGTGACTCAGATTACTGTGGTGGAAACCAAAGGCTCTCGAAAGAAACAAGAAATTCAGACGGATGGTCTCAATTTACGGCCAAGTTCTGGATGTTAAGGGAACTTCTGGTTTCCTTTGGTTAAGAGAGTTCCAGTTTTGTAGATTATTGTTGTTGTTGCTGTTATTGAGGGTAGAACCCATGGCTTGGAGCAGGACGGGTAAGCCTGCTACCACTGAGCTACATCCTTATCCCCCAACACACACATACACTTTTTTAAAAAAATTTGTTTAGTTGTGTGTGTGTGCGCATGTGTGTATGTATGTTTGCGTGTGTGTGTATGTGTGTAAAACCACCATGGACGCCTCCACCTCCTCCTTGTTTACTCTGACCCAGGATTCACAGGCTCCGCCCTACCAGGACCAGAAACGCAGGCCGCCCCGCTTCTGCCCGGCATCTATGGGGGGGAGGGTTAGGATCCGAACTCAGGACCTTCCAAGGCAGAGGCTTAACCTCTGAACCACCTCTCCAGCCCCATTTTTTGATCTTTAAAGACAGGTCTCAAAGCTGGAGAGATGGCTCAGGGGTTAAGACTCTGCCTTAGAGTCAACAAAGAGATGGAGACGATCCATGGTGGATCCCGAATTCGCCCGTGGTTCTACATACACATGCGCGCGCACATGCGCACACACATGCATATGCACACACGCACGATTGAATAAAAAAAATTAAAAAAAAAAAAGACTCTACCTTGCAAGCAGAAGGACAGAGTTCGGATCCAGAGCCCATGTAAACAAACAAACAAAAAACACAAATCAGAAATGGAAGGTGGAGCCCAGGAAATCCCAGAGCAAAGCTAAAAGGAGATGGAGCAATGCAGGATGATTCCCAACGTCACCCTTGGGTCTCCACAGGTACACACAGTATTCTCTGATACCTATGGACACACATGCACATGAGTGCAAAAACAAATACATTAATTAATGGAATTTTTAAGTAGACAAAAAATTAAATAAATAAAAATAAACAGGGCTTCAGTAAGCTCCCCAGGCCTGACCTGAACTCACCCTGTAGCCCAGGAAGAGCTTGAATCTGTGATACTTTTGCCTTCACCTTTCCATAACTGGGATCCCACCCTGTTTTGCAGGCCCAACTTGCTTTCCATGAATTCTATCATGTCATATTACAGACTTTCATGCTGAACCATGTCTCTTAATTTCTATGCTGTTCCTTAATGCTTCCATTTCTCCTCCTCCTTCACCTTCCCTCCTCTTCCAACTCCATCTCCTCCTCTCCCTCCTTCTTTTTCTTCATCTTCAGACTAAATAGTCTGGAATTGTCCCTAATGTGTGCAAATCCCAGGAACCTCTCCCACACATAGACAGAAAAAAGTTATTTTATCAATATCGCCAGACATGCTAAACATTTCAAAATATAAAATCTATACTCCCACAGTAACATGACTACAAATTCAGTCCCATCTGATAAGGAGAATCAATAGACAATTAGTGGAAGATAATACTAAGCTTTAGTAGCAAATTATTGGTTCTCCAAGTTTGCTTATTTCTTATTGAAAGCTCCATTGTCCTTCTACAACCTCTCTTCTTGGGTTCACAGGGATGCATCTCCAGTCAGTTCAAACCTTTTAATTTTTATTTTTGAAGTATAGTCTCAAGGATTGAATTCACTGTACAGCTGAGGATGGCCTTCATTCCTGATCCTCCTGCCTCAATGTCCAAGTGCCGGGATCACACACGTGGACCCCTCCAGCTTAAACCTTCTGTGCTGATTCTCCCTTTGTCTTTGTTTCCCCTCATGTTTGTGTCAAACACCCGGTATGTTCATTTGTGTATTTGTTTATTTGAGGCTGTCTTAGGGCCAAAATCCAGTTTCAGAAATTTGCTACAGAGTTATTCTCATTGTTGTACAACTGCAGTTATCCAAACCATACAAAAGATAATCTGAAAATAAAACTAAATTGTATTTCTATTATAAAATATTCCATTATAAAAATGATAGTGGGAGTCATTAGAAAATTATATTAAATGGAATAACCAAAGAATTCTTCTCTTTCAAGATATATTTTGGACTTTTTTTATTTTCTCTGTTATGCTTTATAGAGTCATTTTATTAAAGACAAGAAACCTCATCGGGGACTAGGAAGCTGACTCAGCATTTGGATAAGCAAAGAGACTGGAGTTCGATCCCAACATCCTATGTATAATACTGGGTGTGCATGTGGTTTGTCTGTCGTTCCAGTCTCGGAAGGCAGAGACTGGGAATCCCCAGTGAATGATTGCTAGCTGTGACAGTTACTCTTTACTATTGCTGTGAGAGAGCACCCAAAGTCAAACAACTTATGGGAGAAAGGGATATTTATTCAGCTTTCAGTTCCAGAGGGTAGGTACAATTTCTCAAAGCGGAACGGCATGGCTGCCTGGCCAAAGCTGGAGAAGGCTAAGTCACTGCAGACATCTGGAGGCTGAGAGCTGCAAGATGTTTGCTGCAAAGGTAGACTTCTCCTGGAGTAGGGTGGAACTCATCCACCTCAAGGCCCACCCCTTGTGACTGCCTTCCTCCAGCAAAGCTCCGCCTCTCAAGCTGCCCTGACCTTGCCAAACACATGAGACTGTGGGGGGACACATTTCAAACCATGACACTAGTGTTGCAGTCTGTCTGCACGTAGCTGATACGTTCACAACAAAATAGCTTATGGGAACAAGGAAATTCTTTTTGGCTTACAAGTGTCCAATTACAGTCCTCGTCCTGCTTGGGATGAGAGCTCACACCAATACCAGAACAAGGACTCAACATGGACTGCCACTCATCCAGGCTAACCTGGTTATAGCTGCTGAGTGCCAAATCTGCCAGCAGCAGAGCCCAACACCAAAGCCGAGGGAACTGGTCACACATATCCCAGGACAGACTTCACTTTGCTATTCCCTGTGCAAGCATGCTAAAGCATGCCAGAGTTTGCTGAGCTTGCATCCCCCCCCTCAGCCACCTGTCCAGAGAATGGTCCCACCCACCATGCACTGGAACTTCCCCATCAACTAGATAATCTCCTGCAGGCTTGCTCAGAGCTTAACTCAACTACCAAGTCTTCAGAAATGTGCCCCAGAGTTCAAGCCTTATTGTCATGTTGACACTTATATGTAACTTTCATAGTTAGCAGACTAGCCTGTTTGTGACACACATTCTCTCTCTCTCTTTCTCTCTCTCCCTCCTCTCTTTCTCTTCTCTCTTTCCTTTCTAATGAACAAACTATTTTTAAAAAGTGGTTCTGATCATCTTAAAGTTGGATTTCTCTTTGATTGTCTTTGTTGTGCTACCTGTGGAGGTGACTGAGCTGTCACTCTTCTCCTATAATCCTCCCACAAACTCTTCCGGCCTTATTAAATTGGCTAGAATAGCCAAGATGCTGTTGACTAGAGACTACTTAGGTCTATTTTGGCTCCAGAATTTACCTAGAATATTTCTGCTAATTTATTAAGTGTGGCATTAGCTGCATGTTTCTAATATGCTGTGTCTCAAGCTATCTTCTCTTATCATTTTGTCAAAAATTTCCAGCATTCTTAAAGTAAACACACATTTTAAAATTTCTTTTATAAAGATTTTTAAATTTTTTATCTATTTATTTTATTTGTGTGTGTGTATCTGTGTGTGTATATGTGTGTATCAGAGGCCACTGTGTGTCCCTGTGGAGGACCAAGGGTGATTTGGGAATCATCTTGGATTGCTTCTACCTTCTTCTTGCTTCACTCTGGGATTTCCCAGGCTCTATCCACTAGAGCATGAAATACAGGTCTCCACCTGAGATTTTTATGTGGTACTTAGGTTTTGAACTCAGGACCTTCTGCTTGGGAAGCAGAGTCTTAACCCCTAAGCCATCTCTCCAGCCCTGATTTTATTTCTTTATCTCCTAAATTAGTGGATATTATGTAAAACTTGCCAGGTTCTGTCCTCAGCACTTCAAAACAAAAATATCCATGCAATTTTAAACAATATATTTGAATATTTACTATATCCAAGGAACTGTATATTACGTGGCAAATTAAACTTTCTTTAAAAGTTCTGAGCCAAAGGGATGACTCAGAGGTTAAGACTGCCTAAGACTGCAGAAGGTTCTAAGTTTGGATCCCAGGTCCCACATAAAAATGCCAGGTCCACCGTTAGACAAGACATTCCATTTAAGGCAAGGATGCTACATCCAGGAACTCACTTCAGAGAGACTTGTTCTTACAATCTTCACAATCACTGACAAGCTAACATGACCCCATAGACTGGTGAGAACTCAAAAGAGATAAGAACACACAGTGGAAACCTTGGGGTCTAAAGCTGGATGAGTGAAAGGAAATCCCCTTATGAGTGGGATGGCCTGAAGAGAGACAACTTGGTGGGCCACAGAGGTCTGAACCCCCACAAGAGTAGACAAGCCAGAGGGTCCATAAAAGCAGACAGGCAGGAGGGTAGGAGGGAGTGGGATGGATTGATGAAGGAATGGGAGGAAGGGGGGATGGAGGGAAGCAGGGATTAGTACCCAATATGCTTGTAAAACTAAAAATAAATAAATAAATTAAATTAAACAAATAAAATTTAAAAAGAAGCTTAAGCAGGTCAACAGCTGGGAGTGGGAAGGCAGAAGGATCTGAAGTGCAAGGCGGTTCTTGGCTCCGTAGCAAGTCGGACTCACAAGCATCATCTCCAAAAAAGCCATGTGGACGGGGCAGGAGCATGGGAGAGAGAAGTGGGGTGGGAGGAGGTGAAGGGGGGAGCAGGAAGGGTAATGACATGGATGTATGCAAATGCTCTGGTGAAACCCACTGTTTTACATGCTAACCTAAGTAAATAGGAAAAACGAGGAAAAAAAAAGTACATCGTGCGTGCATTGTGTAACAGATGGTACATGCCTGTGATACATACGAATGGAAGAGGTGAAGGATAGAGTGGATCCGTGGTGGCTAATGCGGGAAGAAACTAGGAAGGGGAACAAGGCGACCTATGCATTTTAGTATTTGCACCGCTTGCAGGGATCATTTATTTGTGTATCATGTGTACCATTTTCATGACAGAGAAAGGATGAAAAATAACATCAAGCTGCTATGAAACCAGCGAGATTATGACAGATGGTCTGTCAGACTACCGGGGGCGGCGTCGGGGAGCAAGCATTGAGGAAACAACATAGAAAAGATACCAGGTCAATATCCTCCGTTAATTTAAACAAGAAAGAAACGGAAGAGGAAGAAAAACATCTACGAAGCTAGTATCTGAAGCCAGAAAAGGAGACAGAGACCCTGAGGAGCTGGTAAGCCTGGACACAGCCCATCACAGCTGAGATTCATGAAGATCGTTTTATCAGAGCGTCTTTCTTAAAGCTCTATTTCAGAGAGGCTGGGAGGCATGACTGCCTTTCAACACCCCAGAGGAAACAATCAAGGGCCAAGAGAGATTTAAATATCCCCAGAGATGAGAGTTTTGCTTGCCAACTTTTAAGGAGCTAGGATTCACTTGTCTCGATGAACCACCATGCTGAGCAGAGAATAAATTGTCAAGCAAAATTCAGGGACTACACAGAGTCATATATCCACAAGGCAGATTTTTTTTTATTATTATTAAAGCCTGATTGTTTCCAAGTTTAAGAGAGAGAGGAACTATAAATGTGAAACAAAGAGACTAAATTAAGCAAAAAGGAGATGCTAAAAAGTGAAGAAAAGAGAAAGAAAGAGAGAGAGAGAGAGTAAATTAGAAAGGAAATAATATCTGGGTGCATTTTTTTCCAGACAAAACTCAGATCCTACCAAGCAGTTCTCTGGATGTTTTTGTCCATATTACTGAGCTCCCATATTATTTATTGCGTGTAACCTAGCAGTTTATAAAACACTGTCACTACCATGGTGTGAATGTGAGCTGTCCCCTAAAGACTCATTATGTTTGAATCCTTACCTAGTGTCAATGTTTGGGAAGGATGTAGCATTTCTAGGAGGTGGAGCCTTGCTGGAGGAAGACATGTCATGGGGGGGGGCTTAAGGTTTTGGTAGCCCAAACCTGCCTGCAGTTTGCTCTTGCTTGCTCCGCCTCTATGATGATGCCTGAGACCTGATCCCCCCCCCCTTGCTTCTGCAACCTAACATGCCTTTTTCGCCTTCATGGACTACACTTTCCTTCTGGAACCGTAACCAGATCAACAGCTGAGCTCCCCCCCCCCCAGTGGTGTCTGAGTGTTGTCTCACAGCAACAGAGAATAACTACAACTCACACATCATCCTAGGTGGTTCGCACAAGGCACCTAAGACAACTGGTCTTATTTTGTAAGAGAGGAAAGGGCTGTCAATACATGAGGGCTGGAGACGTCACCAACTGTGGCCTATCTGGGTAACAATACCTGTGTCTGACACGAACATTCTCCACTGTGATTTCCCAGGCAGAGAGAGAGAGTTAATGTATCTGATGGCTCTTTCCCTGGATAGGATGTATGGATTAGCATGATAAAAAGCAATTAGGATCTTTGGGGAAGCTCAGAAGATATGGGATAGAAAATACTGTGATATGAGCTTAGGGAATACTATGATATGAGCTTAGGGAAGCATGAGCTTAGGGAAGCATTGATGGATGTCAATCAACAGTCTTGATTGGGCCAGAGAGCTTTCATCTGCTACAATGAGACACACAAGATGCCATCTTGGAGTTATGACTTAATCAAAACCATGCTTAGCTGGTGTGGCAGTCCATGCCTATAATTCCGGCAGCTAGAGTCAAGAAGATCAAATGTGCAAGGCCAGCCTTTGCTACACTGAGTGACAGCTTGGTTTCTTGGATTACATGGGACCCTAGCTTAACCCACAAACAAACAAAAAACTATTACATTTAATGGAAATCATTTGAGAAATTCAGCAATGGGGAACCCAAAAATGGTGCATCAGAAATAAGGGAAGAGGAAGTCATTCATCTAAAAACAATGTGGAGGTAGCAAGCAGAGAACGAAGAACCAGTAAGGCTGGACGTGGGGACTGAATGGAGAGATGTATGTCAAGCGCTTCCAACCAAGCACAGCAGACTGTTAGAGATGCCAGTCATTAGTGGAAACTCTAAGAGACAGATAAACTGACCCAGCTAGTTATAAATATATAAAGTTTTAGACCTCGTGACGTTTAATTATGTGCCCCACCTGTGAGTGTGTCTGTGAAGGTGTTTGACTGAGCAAGAACAAGTCACCCTGAATGTGCCAACCCATGAATGGGGGGCCTGGACTAAAGAAAAGGGGGAGAGGAGAAAGCTGAAGAGCACTCATATTTCCCTTTTTCTGCTTCCTGGTGAGAAGCACTGAACCAGTCACACCACCATGTCTCCCCCACCATCAACGAAGTGTGAGTCAAATTCAACCCTTCTTTAAGCTGTATTTTGTCACCAGTTTTGTGTCCAGAAATGTTAAAAGTAGCAGATGTTAATAATTAAGTGAAGCTTTCTCATAAGGATTTGGTGATATAAATCTGTGGGAAAGGGAGGAATAAGTGCCAGAATTTTATACCAACAAGTCACTTCTTTAATTAGGCAATACTAGGGAACAGTTGGGCGAGATCCCAAAAACAGAAATTTGTCCATGTAGCTAGGCATGATCAAACACGCGTGTAACCCCAGCTCCAGAGAGATGAGGTAGGAGAATGAGAAAAAGTTAAAGTTCATCTTTGGGTAGGTACGCCTCAAGTTCAGGGTCAGCCTGCGCGCCCCTCTGGCTCTTCTGTACTCTTAATATAGTCTCTTTCTGAGATGGGTGCTATGTAGACCAAGCTGATGTCTAACCCGTGACAATCCTGACCAGCACCCCAAATGCTGGAAGTGCAGGTGCCAGTGAAGGCATCAGCTTCTTAAACTGCTATTGAATGCTAACTATGCCAATGGGTCATGAATTATTTTTAGTTGTTCAATGACTGGTACATTTTCACACTTTTAAGTTTTTTATCCTTCCTTCCTTCCTTCTTTCCTTCCTTCTTTCCTTCCTTCCTTCCTTCCTTCCTTCCTTCCTTCCTTCCTTCCTTCCTTCCTTCCTTCCTTCCTTCCTTCCTTCCTTCCTTCCTGCCTGCCTGCCTGCCTTCCTTCCTTCCTTCCTGCCTCCCTCCCTTCCTCCCTCCCTTCCTCCCTGCCTTCCTCCCTGCCTGCCTCCCTGCCTGCCTTCCTTCCTGCCTTCCTTCCTGCCTTCCTTCCTCCCTTCCTCCCTCCCTCCCTCCCTGCCTGCCTCCCTGCCTGCCTTCCTGCCTGCCTTCCTGCCTTCCTCCCTTCCTCCCTTCCTTCCTTCCTTCCTTCCTTCCTTCTTGCCTTCCTTTCTGCCTTCCTTCCTGCCTTCCTCCCTCCCTCTCCCTCTCTCCTTTCCTCCCTCCCTTCTCTCTCTCTCTATTGCTCTCTTTACCTTTCTTTCTTCTTGACAGATTTTTATGTATCCCAGAATGGCCTCAAACTTGCTATGTAGATGAGGACAACCTTGAACTTCTAATGCTCTTCCCTCCACCTCCCAAGAGCTAGGATTACAGGTAGGGGCCACCATGCCCAGTTCATGTGGTACTGGAGATCAAACCCAGGGCTCGGTGCACACTAGACAAGCACTCTACTAACTGAGCTCCAGTCCCAGCCCGGGAAATTGTTTTTCATAGACCACATTTTGCATTTTAAGATGTGATGTGATAGGTGTGTGTAGTTTCTGCGTGCATGCCTGTGTGTGTGTGCATGCATACGCGTGTGTGCATGCATGTGTGCGTGCATGAGTGTGTGTGCGTCTGTGTGTATGTGATGTACATGAATGTATGCATGCTGGTGCACTTGTCAACCTTTTTTTTTTCTGACTGAGTCTCTTGCTAATCCTATGACAGCATTTTGGAGAGTTTGGATGGTCTGTGAACCCCAAGATCTGCCTATTTCCAACCCCCAGGGCTGGGGTGACAGATCACTCTGCCACAGCTGGCTTCCATGTGGGAGCTGGGGATTTGAACTAAGGTCCTCATGCTTGAGCAGCAAGCACTTTACCCATGGAACCATCTCTCAACCCTCATAGAGCACTGTTTAAATCCTTTCTAAGGGGACACGGTTAACACAGAGGCCTATTTTAAAGTTCTGCTTCCAGAATCACAGCAGCGATGCTCTGAGGGAGAGGGCGGGGTTCTGGTTCCTTCCGGCTTGCGGCTGGGTAATGGCAGCGTTTGGATTCTACTCCTGGTAGCTCTTCATTATTTAAATGACAGGATGGAAAATTCTAGTGGCAATCTGAGACTCCGCCAGTAACAGAGCTTTTGTTATCCTGCGTGCCAGCGCCTAGTCACTCTGTCAATTCCTCCCAAGACTAGGTGAACAAACCATATCTTATTTTGTCTGCCAGTTATGAGTGGGCAGACAGACTTCCTTGCTTTCTTCAGAAGTGAAAGAAGATACTGGGCTTTGCAAGTGTTGATTGGCGTCGGTTTTCAAACAAGGCGGTAAGTACATTTCTTTGTTCCTGGCTGACAGTCGTAAGGACAGGAAGCTGCAGGGCTCCCAAGCATTAATTTACTTTCTTATTTATACAAATGAAACCTCAAAAAAAATTTCCATATGTACAAATATATTTCAAAATATACACCCCCACCTTTGAGACAGTCTTTTTCTTTTTTTTTAACTTTTAAAATTATTTATTCAATTGTGTGTGTATGTGTGTCTGCGCGTGTGCGCGTGTGTGTGCGCGCGCGTGTGTGTATGTATGTGTGTGTGTATGTATGTATGTGTGTGTAGAACCACAGGCGACACGGGCGAATTCGGGAATCACCATGGACGCCGCCACCTCCTCCTTGTTTACTCTGCCCCAGGATTCACAGGCTCCTCCCTACTAGGACCAGAAACGCAGGCCGCCCCGGCTTCCGCCTGGCATCTCTACGTGGGGTCTAGAATCGGAACTCAGGACCTTCTGCCTGCAAGGCAGAGGCTTAACCCCTGAGCCACCTCTCCAGCCCCCTAGACAGTCTTTTTTTTTAATTAGCTATTTTATTTGAGAGTGATGGTGGGGGAACGAGAGTGAATGAGTGAGAGAGAGAGAGAGAGAGAGAGAGAGAGAGATGTCATGGCATACAAGTAGAGGTCAAAGGACAACTTTCAGAAGTCAGTTTTCTCCTTCCACCACATGGGTTTCCAGAAATTGAACTCAGGTCTCCAGGTTTTCCAGCGGGAACCTCATCCATGAATCATCTTGCCGCCTCTAGGACAGAGTCTCAATAGTTGAGGCTACTTATATGCTCAGCAAGGTAAGGTCCTGTTTGCCAGCTTGGTGATCTGCCTTGAAATTCCCAGAAGCCCAAGTAGTGAAAGGAGCAAGGACCAAAAGAAGAAACATCAATCAAAGTACTCAACATTCTTTTCTTTTTATTCTCTGAGGCGTTCATCCACAAAGACAGGGAATTTACATGTGTTCATCCTCGACTACTACTACTACCTGTCCCAGTGTTCAGCATTCTCAGCCATGAGGGAGACTACTTTGAGATTCCTCCTGCCCTGTCGGAATGGCTGTCATCGATAGGAATGACAACACATGTTGTGGAGGGAGCGGGAAAAGAGGGACCTTAGCCACTGTTGGTGAAAATGCCCCCCTTCGAAAATCACTGCAGAGGCTTTCAAATAAAATAAAAATGGCACTACCATCTGACCCAGCTGTACCACTCCTGGGCTTCCTTCCACCCGAAGGGCTCTGGATTCCACTTCACACACAGGCACGTCCACACTCATGGCCCTGCTATCTAAGTAGCAAGGAATCTGTCCATAGGCAGATGAGTGGGTAATGACAGTGGGGTTCATGTGCATGATGGAAATATAGTCAGCCATAAAGAAAAGCAAATTTTGTAAGAAAATGGAAGGAGCTAGAAAACAGTGTATTAAAGCCAGGTAACCCAGGGCCAGCAAGACAAACTCTGTATGCTCTTGCTCTTATGTGGATTTTAGCTTCTGACTGTTCATTATGAGCTTTTAGATGGGAGAAAAGAAGAAAGGAAGAAAGGAAGGAAGGAGGGAGGGAAGGTGAGAGGGAGGAAGGAAGGAAGGACGGAAGGAAGGATGGAAGGAAGGAGGGAAGCGAAGTGTCTAAAGGGGGGGCAAGCAGTTAGGGAGGGCATAGAGTCTGGCAGATAGATGGTAACCATCCTGCAAATGGGAGACTGACCCTCCCTCCTACTCTTATTCCATCTACCTTTGAATCTACTCTTATGATAAGACTCTATTTTAACAGCCTTTTATTTCTGGCTAGGAGGTGACATCCAATACCCATCAGGATGGAGCCAAGGGCGGTGCAGAAACAGCAAAACTGGAAAAAAAAAAACATAATTCAGAACATCAGAGACCCTACATTAATCACCTGGAACCAGGCTAGCCTAATCTCTCCCCATCCTAAAGCTCAGGGAAATTTGCGGAAGAGGGGGCAGTAAGATTATAAGAGCCTAAAGATGAGGAGGAGCAACGATATGCAAGATACTCCACACAAGTTAGGGCCAAAGTAACCATAATAGGACTTTGCATGACCTGCACAATGACCAACATATCATTGACCCCCCAAAGTCTAGCATGGATCACAAGCACTAGAATCCTTAGAGGCAAGGGATTAACAGTCACAACAGTGTTCCTATACTAAAGGTGAACACAAGAAAGGCTCTAGGCAATGCCACTGAGTCCTTACACCTCATCAGAGAGGAGGACCCAGAGGGAAGTTTGATATGCACACTAAAGGGTGTTCCAGGGATGGGGGAGGGGGCATTGGGAGAAAGCGAGGGAGAGGGGAAGGAAGGGGAAAAGGGGGGAGGGAGTAAGGGGGTCCGGGGAGGGGTGGAGGTGACATCCAATACCCACCAGGATGGAGCCAAGGGCAGTGAGGGAAGGAGAGGAATGGGTACCTATCAAGTTTGTATGAGTGGGAAAAAAATTTAAAAAGGGGGGAGGAGAGTGAGACAGTGCTGAAATCATCCTTTACCTTCCTTACTGGAGCCAGCCTGTTCACCTTTTTCCTAGAATCCGGGTGTGTTTCTAGAAACTAATGTTAGAGACGATTCTTCAAACAAAGCTAAATTATTCATGGTCCCCAAAATGAAGCGCATCTCCTCATCTGACAGCGCACTTTTCCTCCCTGGTTCCTAAACGCTCGTTGCCCAGCTTGCATTTCTCTTGTTCTCTGGGCAGTGCATGGAGAACTGTTTGAATCTCTGCCACATTGCGGAACGGCAGGATGGAGCCTCCTTAGTGTGGTGGATGTGATGGCTGCCATGCAAGAAAACCACCCCAGGTCAGCCCCTATGCCAGGAAGAAAACAGCGAAGATGAGATCGTCAGAAATTTTATCTACTGATCCTCAAAGGAGAGAGGAGGGGGAGAGAGAGAGAGAGAGAGAACAAGAACAGTCACACAGTCACCCACTGTATTAGTCAGGGTTCTCTAGAGTCACAGAATCAACAGAATGAACATATATATATATATATATAAAGGGAATTTATTAGGTTGGCTTACAAGATATGACTGAAGTAGTCCAATGATGGTTCCAGTAGCTGCTCAGTCCAGTAGGCCAGTGGGTGACAGCTGAAGGCTGGAGGAGTCCTAGAGAGTTTCTAGTCACATTGAAGACTTGGAGGATTGGAGAGCTGAATCTCTCCACCTGGTCCTCCACTCTAATGACATGTAAGACTCAGTAGCATTGCCTAGTGCCTTTTTTGTGTTCCCCTTTAGTATGGGAACACTGTTGTGGCTGTTAATCCCTTGCCTCTAAGGATCCTAGTGCCTGTGATCCATGCTAGACTTTGGGGGGGTCAATGATATATCGGTCATTGCGCAGGTCATGCAAAGTCCTATTATGGTTACTTTGGCCCTAACGTGTGTGGAGTATCTTGCATATTGTTGCTCCTCCCCATCTTTAGGCTCTTATAATCTCTTTCTCTCTCTCTCCCTTCTCTCTCCTTTTTCCTTGCTGTCTCTCCCATCTTCTTCCCCTTTGTGTGTCTCCTTATTCACCTTCCTCCCTTTCTCCCCTCCTTTCTCTTTCTGAGATAGCCTTACTTGTGCAGCCTTGAACTCATGACTGTCTTACCTCCAGACACTAGAGCTGAAAGAAATTGGGCGGCTGGGGGGAAGAGTACAGTTTCAGAGGGTCTCTCCTCTTCCCAGTCTCCAGTTCTATGGTTCCTTTTATCTGATCCGCTACTGGAGGTTCCAATGAGATTGGGGAGGTTCCTATGGGATCTAGGGCTGATCTTTGTATTATCTAGATAATCTCTTCAGGTGGTCTCAGCTGCTCTTAGGTCTCAGCTGCCAGGTGTGTCAAGTTGACACCCAGGATTAACTATCACACCCCTGATTGTCCAGGTTGGTTGGGCTGATCTCCTTGTCTTCCCTCAATGCTCCTGTGAGTCCCTGCGAGGCGGGATTCTTAGCTGAAGAGGACAATTTCCCCCAACCAGGGAGGACCATTTATACTCAGGACTCTTCTGTAGTCACAAGGATAACACTAGCTGAGCTCTCCTGCTAGACTTCCACATGACTTTTCGAAGTCCATTTGTATGGGATGCTGGCCAGTTTCCATGACTTCAGACTTAAACAAATGTTGTGTTTTTTAGGGCAGTCTTCCCTTTTGAGAACAGAAAGAGAGAGAGGGAGAGAGAGAGAGAGAGAGAGAGAGAGAGAGAGAAAGAGAGAGAGAGAATTCCTGTGGGCAGGGGAATGCAGCATGGCCTTCCAAGCCAATAGTAACTTTTATATGCAGGAGAGATATGTCAGCAAGGAAAAGTGGTTGCTGAGCAAATTTGAGGACCGAGTTCAATCCCAGATCACACGTGGGGAAGGAAAAACCAACTCCTACAAGTTGTCCACTGACCTTCACATGCACACTGTAGCACACACACACATACACACACCATATATACATGTACATAGATACACATCATAAACACACATGATGCACACAAAAGAAACTGAAAAAAGGAACGATGACTTTGTCAGCTGCTGATGGTTTAGTTAGCCTGTCTCTTCATCAAAACGTGCTGGGATGAGTTAGTCCTACCTGTGCTGATACCCTGTGTACACACGTGACTGCCTGTAGGGTAACTCACAGCCCATGAAGACAGCTGCCTGAGCAACTGCAGGTAAAGAAAACAGTTCTGCTTGAACTAAGGCCAGACAGATCACCCCATGCAGTGGTCATGGCTCAGACATTGACATTCAAATGATATGAACTAAAATTTATCAATGGCTTCCTAGGGATCGAGACGAGTTCTAAGCATGTCACATCATGAAACTCATTGACGGTTTCGACGCAGCTGTTGAGATGGACAGCATGCGCATTTGTGAGGCAGACAAGCCCAGAGAAGAGCTCAGCCACCTGGGACCCCACTTGGCTTGGACTATGCCCCTCTTCTTATAATACACTTGGCAGCTTAGGTCCCTACCTGCACGAACTGTGCATGCACAACCCTCTGAATGATGCACCTAGGACCCCTACCTGCGTAGAGCTGCCTGTGGAAATCTCTGAACCAGGGGACAGATTTCTCTTCTCTTAATAACCATCACACTTAGACAGTTTCTATTTAAATATATTCCCCATGCACTTGTGTGCAGTCCCTTCTAAACTGACTCTGGGTATAAAGTTCTATCTTTTTTTTTTTTACATGAATTAAAAAGAACTTTCATTTGCTATACAGTGCCAATAGGCTTTTAACATGATTTCAATCATTAATTATTGCTCTTGTTTTATAAACAAGTTTCGTTCATCATCTTCCTTCCTTCCACTGCAGTGAAAACTGCTACCGAATCACTCTATTGCTGTCTATGGACTGTCACGTCATCTCTTCATTGGTAGGTGTAGGTAGGCAAATCTGCCTTGGTCTAGGTTGATCCGACCATGTCACTAACATAAAGTTCTATCCTTAAGTAAATTTTTAGAGAGGATCCTCTATTTATACATACTATGCCTGTGCATAATTGGGCATGTATTTAATTAAAATCAGATGCATTGTGGGAAAGAATGTACACAACAAGAAAAGGATTGTATAATCTAAACCTGTCAATCAAACTAGAGACCCACCCAAACTGCACCCCCTAGAAACCAAACTCTTGGACCCTCTCTTGGACCCCATAAAAAGGCCCCAAATCACATCTGGGCCCTTAAGCATCCTTCCACATGTGGCCCACTGTGATCTTGACAGTATATTTCTTTCTGATCTGTTCTATCAGTGAGCTGTGGATAAAGTTTCCCAGCTGCTTTGCAATCTGCATAAGTTTTTTTTTTTTCTTTCCATTCTTTCAGTAAGAAGCCAGGACCCTGGAAATGTCTGGCCCAGACCTCCTTCATGGGTAACACTTCTACTTCCAAAATGAGACAATTAAGAGCGCTAGCTCAATAAGGGCAGCAGCCATAAAACACAAAGAAGCCAGGCACGGTACAAAACCAGCAATCAGAGGCTGAGCCAGGAATACTCAAGGCCTGACCAGTCTCTGTGGTAAATTCTGGGTCAACTTGAGCTCCGTAGCAAGAGGCTGTCTTGGGAAGAAAAGACCAGCTGGAGGCAGGAGGGGAGGGGAACAAGCGAGTAAGTACAAAGAATAATGACCCCTATGTACCAAGATGCCATGATGAAGCCCAGTACTTTGTTAATCTAAAAAAAAAAAAAATACATGAAAAGGGGGTCTTTCTCCTGTTTTGGGTGGGGAGTGTCTTACTATATGGTTTCGTGGTAGAGTTCTGCCTAGCATGTGCAGGGCCCTAGTTGGTCCTGGTTGGGGGAGCGAGAAGAAGGCAAGAATATCCTAAATTTAAAATGAGATGCAAAAAGCAGATGGGCTTGTGCAGTTCCTTCCCTCTTTCTAGAGATTCTCCTCTCAGAGTGGAAGCTCAGAAGTTCTGGGACTTTTTCTCTCTGTGTCAGTTCTAAGGTATGTTACCTTAAATGCCTTACCCAAGTCCTCTGGGGGCAGCACGCTCTGCGAGAACACTGTGGGTGGAAGATCTAGACTCTCAAGAGTGAGCGACGGAGCTCTGCTCACGAGACAGAAAAGCCCTGGTAGGGAATCAGATGCTCTTCACTGTGATGGAGCAGAGTGAGAAGACTGTTGCCGTCTTGCTTTTCACAGAGCCCATGACTGAGGGACAGAGCATAGCCTGAATCAAGGAGAGGGAATCCAAAGCCCCTGAAGGGGTCCTGGTGAGCTGCGCATTCTGGCACAGGCTGTGATCCCAGCACCTGGGGGATTCCTGCCAGTCTAAGCTATGTAAGCACCTCCTTCAGAAACAAACAAACAAACAAAAACCCCCCCCCAAACAGCAAAGTGGACCGGTGAGATAGCTCAGAGAGTCAGACATCTGCTCCTATATCTGGAGGTCTGAGTTCGATCCCTGGAAGCCCACATATTGAAAGGAAAGAACTGACTTCCACCCACGCACTGTGTTCTCTCTCTCTCTCAATCTCTATCTCTCTCTGTTTCTCAAAAATAAATAAATACTTAAAGAATTATACAATTGAATTATAAAAATACTTTAAAAACCAACCAAAAGTAATAGCAGTATTCATGGAATAGATTAGGGAAACTGCAAAGGTGGTAAAAAACATATTTTTTTATATGTTTACAATTGCAATCAATAGGATTTTTGCTGGTTTGAATATAGACTCACTCCAAGTTTGTTAGCCTAAGTGGCTCAAAGGAAAATTTTGTATTTTTTTCCATTTTTTTCACCAGAAAGAACATTTATAATTATACAATTCACAATAAATAACTTCTCAAGTATTCGACATTATGTTTTCGATGCAGAGAGACAATTGGCAAAACAAAAAAAAACTTTTTTCTGCTCACTGATGAAGTACATTTCCCGATGTACTTCATCCATAGCCCACTCCCCCATGAACACACACACGATGCCTCACACTAAATCAATCCATTATGGTCTTTCTCTATTGGATCCCCCAGCCTTGGCCACGTAGTAAATTGCAAGTTAGCCCCTATCTCAAAAAGAAAGAAAGAAAGAAAGGAAGGAAGGAAGGAAGGAAGGAAGGAAGGAAGGAGAGAAAAAGAAAGAGAGAAGAAAAGAAAGAAGAGAGAGAAGAAAAGAAAGAAAGAGAGAGAAGAAAAGAAAGAAAGAGAGAGAAGAAAAGAAAAGAAAAAAGAAAAAGGTGAGGGAGGAAGAGTCTCCTCCCTTAACTTTGAGACAAAATCCTTACTGACCTGGGACTTAGTTTCCAAACCTTCTCCCTTACCTTTCCTCATCACTCTCCCAAACCTTCCCGTCATTCCTCTCCTCTCTACTCACTCTTCCCTTCTCTACTCTTGCATACATCTTACTCGCTCTGGCATGGAAACTGAGCCTGTTGCTCCAGAGTTGGACTGCTGCTGAGTCCTGTCCTTGGATGTGTGACCATGAATAATTTACAAGACTTTTCTATGCTTCAGCTATTCATTCATTCATTCATTCATTCATTCACTCAGCCTGCATGTGTGTAAGAGAGAGAGAGCACTGTGTGTTGTGGAGGACCAAGGGTGACTTTAGGAATCATCCTGGATTGCTTCTACCTCCTTGCATCCCTCTGCCCAGCAGAGCAAGAAGAATGGAAGACACTGGTTCCACCTGGCGTTTTTTTATGTGAGACCTGGTATCCAAACTCAGGACCTTCTGCTTTCGAGACAGAGCCTTAATGCCTCAGCCATCTCTCCTGCCTGAGCTTCAGCTTCTTAAAAATGAAACCAGCATGGCTGTAGTGTCAACTTCATAAAGTTGCTTTGAGAACCCATTGTGAATATACGCACATATGCAACATAGATAGCAGAGGAATATACTAAATGCTTCAGTGTTCTTGTTTGTGCTGTTATTTTATTAATACTTTCCAGTCTTGCTACTAAGAAATACTCTGAAACATCATCTTCCCCCTATTGCTTTGCACCTCTATTGGACTAGAAATTCTGATAATGTGGGTTGTATCTTTCTTACTAATTCTCTCCTGTTACGGGTTGAATTAGGTCTGAACCCTGAATCTTCATTATCTTACAAATATGACTATACTTGGAGATAAGGTCTTGATTTAAATCAAAGCTACGTCATAGACATGGTGGCACACTCCTGTAGTCCAAGATCTCCAGGAAAAGAGCAGGAAGATTGAGCATTTGAGACCAGCCTGGGCTACATAGTGAATCCAAGGGCAAAACAACAAAAACTGAAATAAAACAAAAATTAAGTCTTGTCAGGCATTGTTGACACATACCAATACTGGTAGCTTTGGGGAGATGGAGGCAGGAGGATTAAGTATTCGAAGCCAGACTAGGCTATAAGCGACCCTGTCTCAGCAAACAGGCAAGTCCAAACAACAAAAGTGCTGTGTCTTTAAAGTCACTGGAAGAGAAAATCAAAAAAGAAGAGAAAATCTGGGCTGGGGAGATGGTTCAGAGGCTAAAGTGCTTGCTGTGCAAACAAAAGGTTTAGAGTTTGGATTCCCCAGATCCCACATAAAAGAGTAACTTGTTTGTAATGGTAGCCCCAGAAAAATAGAGTCTGGAGATCCTCAGAAGAGGCTGGCTAGCCAGACTAGCTTTGTCCGTGAGCTCTAGGTTTGATCAGAGAATCTGCCTCAAAGAAATAAGGTGGAAGAGTCGTTGAGGAATGTTAACAGTGACTCTTAACTGTTGCTGTGAGAGAGCTCCCAAAGTCAAGCAACTTAAGGGAGAAAGGGAGATTTACTTAGCTGATGGTTCCAGAGGGGAGAAACAGTCTTTCATGGAGGAAGCAACATGGCTGGTGGCTGAAGCGGGAGGCTAAGTCACTGCAAATATCCTGTAGGCTAGTGGATGACAGCTCAAGGCTGGAGGATTCCTGGAGAGTCTCTCTTCTTCTCAGTCTCCTGTTCTATGGTTCCTTTTATCTGGTCTGTTACTGGGAGGTTCCAATGGATCTAGGGAGGTTCCAATGGATCTAGGGAGGTTCCAATTGGATCTAGGGCTGGTCTTTGTATCTTAAATGTACTGATCCAGATAGTCTCTTCAGGTGGTCTCAGCTGATCTTAGTTAATGCCAGGTGTGTCAGGTTGACACCCAGGATTAACTATCACAACCTCAGGCCTCTAGCCACACTCCATATGGGCACCCACACATGCGTGCACATGAAAACACACCTAGCATTCACTTTCCACACATATGCATATGAAAATGGAAAAAGAAAAGACAATAGAAGAGATACTTGGGACATAGATACACGTGCAGGGAAGCAGCAAGTAGAGACCTGCAAGCCAAGAAGAGGAAGAGGAAGATATCAATCCTGCTGTCACTTTGACCTCGTTCACTAGCACCAGAGCCACAGGAAAATGAATCCCTGCACTTTAAGACACCCAGCCCTATGCTTTGTACAGCCGTGCCACCAACTAACACGAAACTCCATCTACCACCACCCTGCAGTGAATCACCTCTCATCTCCTCCTCCGAAATGATGAGGAAATGCCTCAATCAATCTCACCAACAGTCGGTAACCAAGCTTCTCCTCCAAGCCAAAGATGCTGCAGAGATGTGAGATCAGCCCAGAATCTAAATAGAAACACCATCTTGCAAATTGTTTCCCTTTCCTTCTTTTAGAACAGATGGCAGGAAATCTTAAAAGTTGTTTTCATAAATAGACGAAGCCAAAGAGAACATTTATAATACCTAGAGTCCAACCGGCTTTGCTCCTGATTCATTTCATCACTGTTGCTTAATTATCAGGCCTAAGGACTTATAAATGTCATTAGTGGGCTGATGAAATGGTTCAGTGGATATAGTGCCACTCACAAACCTGAGTTTGATCCCGGAAGCCCACATGGTGGAAGGGGAAAACTGACTTCTGAGAGTTGTCCTCTGACCGCTCATGCATCATGGAGGGTCTTCTCTTTCTCGCTCTCCCTCTTAAATTAATAAAATATTTTTTAAAAACTTAAAAGAAAAGTCCTCAAGATTGCGAAGGTTATCTATAGCCAGGCATCAGATAGTCCCAAGTCTCTCAAGCACTCAAATTTAGAATTAAACTAGTGAGGGAGAATTATCCAGATTCTTTATTATTATTATTTTATTATTATTTGAGTCTGTGCATGTGTGTATGATGTGTGTGGGGCACTTGTGCCAAGCAATATGTGGAGTTCAAAGAACAATTTTGTGGTGTCTGTTCTATCCTTCCATCTTTATGTGGGTTCCAGGAGTCAGACTGAGGTCATCAAGTTTGCACAGCAAGTGCCTTTACCTGTGGAGCCATCCTGCAGATTCTCCTGAGAATTTCTATTCACTCTATTCCTTCCTTTTTTTTTTTAAGCTGTTTTCTTTAAAAATTTTTTTTTAATTTATTTACTCTGTGTGTGGTGTGGTGTGGTGTGTGTGTGTGTGTGTGTGCGTGTGTGTATCAGAGGGCACTGTGTGTCCCTGAGGAGGACCAAGGGTGACTTCGGGATCATCCTGAATTGCTTCTACCTCCTTCTTGCTTTGCTCTGGGATTCCCCAGGCTCCACCCACCAGAGCAGGAATTGCAGCCACCATTTCCATCTGGCGTTTTTTTAAGTAGGACCTGGAATCTGAACTCAGGACTTCTGCTTGTGAGGCAGACTTTTAACCCCTGAGCCATTTCCACCTGGAGTTTTTTAAGTGGGACCTGGGATCCAAACTCAGAACCTTCTGTTTGTGAGGCAGAGTCTTAAGTCCTGAGCCATCTCTCCATCCCTCTATTCCTTCTTGTAACAAGTAGAAGACACTCTGAGGCCTAGACCCTTCCCTTTTTCATTATGTTGCTATGCTCATATGTGACGTTATACCATCTCTTTCCCTAGAACAAAACATGAAAATCCCTAAAATTTACAATGACATGAATGTGACTTGTTGAGAAATTAGAGGACTGCACATTCATAATCTGCAGTGAAACCATTTTATAGTGTTGTTCATTTTGGATCTTAGAATCATTCCAGGTCTCTACAAAGGCATTATTGAAGACAATAGTTTTTAAAAAGAATGTATGCAGAATCAGTTTCTACTCAGCATAGGCATCTTGTTATATTGCCCTAGCCTTGTCTTTTTAAAACAATTTCAGGGCTGGAGAGATGACTCAGGACCTCAGCCTTCTAAACAGAAGGTTCTGAGTTTGGATCCCAGTTCCCATGTAAAAATGCAGGTGAAAATGGTGGCGGCCTGTATTTCTGGGCCTGGATGACAGATCCTATGACATCCAGAACAAAGCAAAGAGGAAGAAGTGCA
The DNA here is from genome assembly GCA_023101885.1 of Typhlomys cinereus. NCBI lineage: Eukaryota > Metazoa > Chordata > Mammalia > Rodentia > Platacanthomyidae > Typhlomys > Typhlomys cinereus. The sequence goes on from JALPQD010000161.1 coordinate 2,881,314, forward strand.
ATCTGGATGATCCTGAAGTCACTCTTGAGCCTTCACAGTGCCCTCTGATACATACAGAAACACACACATGCCAAAATTAAAAAAAATAAAATAAAAGTTAAAATAGTTTCAGAAGGTTGAAAACATTTTCTTCCATCAGAAACATTCACCTTCCCTTGTTCAAACTGTTGTAAAATAAAATTTTCAAAAGGCGAAAAAGCCCGGGGAGGCAGCTCTGTTGGTAAAGCCCTTGTACTGCAAACATGAAGACCGGGGTTCAATTTCCAGACATTCCATCAGGATGCCAGCTGTGGTAGTGCTGTGCATGGCAAGTCAGGGCCGGAGATGCAGAGAGCAGAGAATGCCTGGGGCCCATTGGCCAGTCAGTCGACCCTCACTGCTGGACTCCAAGCCAGTGAGAGACAGCATCTTAAAGAAGCTGGACAGCGTTTCTAAAATGATGCCCAAGGTTTCTTCTGGCCTCTACATAATTGCACATGCACACACACACACACACACACACACACACACACACACACACGAAAGAAAAAAAAATCACCTTCCTATTGTTGGTGGAGAGACGGTAAAAATCCTATGGATTTGGGCTAACACCTCGGCGTAGCTGGGTGGTGAGTGTATGCAGAATCAGTTCTTACCATGAGAGCCCTGGAAATGAAGACCCTTATAAAGTCTTTTCTACAAACTCACAGCTAAAGACAGGCAGACAGGGGTCTCCTTCCCTTCAGTGATGTAGCCACTGGTAAGTTGTCCAGGCTCCATTACAACCCTTCCCCTCCTCTCCACCCCCCCCCCCCAAATGATTATTCTGCCTGGCTCATGCTTTTTTTTACACAATGCAGAGACCTGGTTTTATTCAGCCACTGTTAATGCTGCTCTTTAATAAGTTGACTTTGGGGATGCCAAGGACAAGGAGAGATGCTGTGGTTCTTTTTCTTTCTGCTTTGAGACAGTGTTCAGACCCAAGCGACTGAGAGGAGACTAAGGCGTAGTATTTGACTGGCAGCTCCAGAGGGAAGCCGTCCATTATGGTGGGGACAGCACCGCAGAAGGTATGGCTGGAGGCAGAAACACTAGGCTGGTTCAGGTCATTAGCGATCAAGAGGCAGAGAGAGCAAACGGCAAGAGCCAGAGCAGAGAGGAAAGGGAGGCACTGACCGCCTCCCAAACCTCAAGCCCCCCTCCCCATGTCCCTCCAACAAGGCTCCACTTCTTAAATGTGCCACCGCCTTTCCAAACCTTAACATCCTCTAAGGATTCAAACACATGAGCCTATGGGGGGCAATTCACATTCAGACCTTCACAGATGGATACCACATTGAAGTGTCAGCCTTTTGTGGGGTGGAGGGACCCTGATTCTTACACTCAAAGGCTCTTCCTACCTTGGCTCCTTGGAGATCTGGGGCAACACGCCTGTGTTGCCCTGTCCAGTGCATTTTGAATTGCATCTGAAGAGCTGGACGTGGTGGTGCACCTGCAATGTCAGCATGTGGGAAGCAGAGGCGGGCGGACTACCCAAGTCTGAGGCCAGCCAGGGCTACATAGCAAAAGACCCAAATTAACTAAACCCTGTCTTTGGGATATTTAGATTGTTATCAACCTCCAATCACAACGCCTGACTCATACTAAGTGCTAGTCAAATAATGGAGCACTTCTCTTTCTGGTAGTCGTAAAAAAAGTCTTCAAATACATCACCACATGACAACACGACCATCTTTGTCCTGGCGCTTAGCCATAAACACTGAAAATTCGTTCCCTTTGATGAGAAAAGACACTTCCACGCATCTAACAGAGGAACAGCGCTGCCCAGTGGACCATCTGGGAACTGCACCGACAAATATTGATAGGATAGTTCAGTGCAAACCTAACCTTGGCTTAAACCGCAGGAAGCAAAACGCTGCTCAAAGCTTCCCAAAGCTTGCAGCTCGAAATCTCAAGGATGTGACTTTGCACTTTTCCCAACTTCATTGCTGGCTAAAGGGCAGACCCTGTTATGGACTAGGGGGCGTGGTGGAATTTAGAAGGCAGTTAGAGAGATTGAGAGAATTTCCCAACCACAAGTTAATTTCTCCAGAGAGAGTTGGAACCAATCATGGTGGCGCACACCTGTAAGGCCAGTACCGCAGGTGGAGGCAGGAGAATTAGGATTAGTTCAAAGGTATCTTCAGCCTACAAGGCGAGGTCAAGCAGCCAGCCCAAGCTACCTAACATCCTATCCTCAACAACTAGCCACTCCCCAAGGTAAAGCAAAAAAGAAGGAGGAGGAGGAAGAGAAAGAGGAGGAAAAGGAGGAGGAGGAAGAGAAAGAGGAGTAAGAGGAAGAGGAAAAAGGAGGAGGGGGAAGAACAGGAAGAACAGGAGGAGAAGAGGAGGAGGAGAATGAGAAAGAGAAGAAGAGGAGGAAGAGGAGGAGTCTTCCTTGCTGGCATTGCAATTCCACATATCTGTAACCCCAGCATTTAGGAGTCAGAGGTGGGAAGATTATCAGTTACATAGGAGTTCTAGGCCTACCAGGGCTACCTGAGACCATATCTCACCAAACATGTAAGCTGTTTCAAAAAAGGGCAGGGCATTGAGGACTTGCTCAAATAAAGAAAGGTGTGAGGCTATGCCCTTAGGTGGAAGAAATGCTAGTTTTGTGCTAGCGAAGAAAGTATGGGGAGAAAAAGGGCAGAGTTGTCAGGACACAGAAAGAGAAAATTCCAGCTCTTCTCTAAGAGACTATTCACAGAATCCTTAAACGGCTTCTGTAGATTGGGTTCTCGCAGAAAGAGGCAAGGGCAAAGGGAACCCAACACGCACTTCCTTCTGGAAGCCTAATGTCCAGAACTAGCCCCCTCTTGGTTATGCTGTAGTGGGTGATGGTGATGGGCCACAAACCATTTCCTCAGCTTCTCCATGAGCCTCTGCTGCTCCGATCCCTTTGCCTCTAGGTACCCTGACTCTATCCTTGACCAAGGGTGGGACCTCAGATTCTAGATGTCTGGCTTTCTGAAAGCATTGGAAGTTAAGCTATGAGAAGGTATGAGGAAGGATCGTCCCATCCCCAGAGGAGATGAATTGAAGCATCATTATGTGATTTGCTCTAACAACACTCTGAATTTAGCATCGCTGCCATCTGAACTTCTGCCAAGGAAAAACATCTAATCAGAGCGATTGAGCAGAGTGCTTCTCGCCTGCTAGGATGGTGCTGAACTTAATCAAAAAGCATTTATTAAACACTTAATTGCACGCAGTGCAGTGCTGGGTGCCCACCAACAGAACTGTGTGTACCTGGCCCTCTCTCTCCAGTCGTTAGTAATACACAGAAGTGGGAGGGAGTGGAGGGGAACAGCAAGGAGCCAAAATTTCATGAGTTCCTGCCTGTGTAGCCATCTATATAGTATAAAAGATTTCTTCTTTTGCAATGTTAGAGACTGAACCCAGGGTTCCATGCCTTTTGAGGAAGCTCTCTACCACTGAACTGCAGCCCAGGTGATTTATCCCTCCTGCTTACCTTCATTGATTTGTTCCATGACAGAGAAGGGAGGGGGGCTCAGGGGTGAGGTTGGAGCTCAAATTCAAGTTGTGGCTGATGATTCCCAGGCTCTGTATTGAACCTACTCTTATCTTTGAAAGGACAGACTGATGTGGGATATGTGTTCAGAATAAAATGACTTCTCAAAGCTATGGGGTGAGCTGGGCATGGTGGCTTGTGTCTGGAATCTCTGCACTTGGGGGGAGAGGCAAAAAGATCAGGGGTTGATGAGAACCCTCAGCTGCATAGCAAAATCACCAAACCAGTCTGTAAGACTCTGTCTCAAAGTCAAAGTGCAAAAGGAAAGAGAGAGAGAAAGAAAAGAAAGAGAAAGGAAAGAGAAAGATAAAGAAAAAGAAATGAAGAAAGAAAAACGAAGAAAAAGAAAAAAAGAAAGCTACAAACTTATGAGACAACTTCCAATCATTTAGAGATGGAAGGCAGAGATGTTTATCATCAAATTTGAGATTAGAGAAAGTATGTCCTGTGGCCATTTTTAAAAGGACATTTCTATTCAGTCCCTGAAATTCTCTCTGCAGAAGTAGTTGACCCCCTTCCCTCAGACTAGTCATGAAATTCTGAGTCTGCCCAGTGTTTATTTAGCATGAATACTCTAGGTGGTTGATGCTGCACACATAGGTGTGGAGGAGGAGGGGGGAGTAATACAGCAAAGCCACAGGCTATCAAACCTGACTGCACCAGGTGTCCACTGCTGCTGGCAGTCTGGAGAGGCACCAGAGAACCTGCCACCTCGGGACCATTTGCTTGCCACCCATCTTCACTTGGATTTGACATGGGGTCTCTTAGCAGCACCTTGCCCGTCTTGCTTTGGTGCTGTGCTGTCTTTTGGATCCCTGCTCTTCTGCGTTTTGTGGACAGACTACTTATCTGCTTAATAAAAAGCGCGGGGAACAGCACAAGGCCCTGGTTTTGTCTCCAGGACTGCCTAAGCCAGGATGCAACACACACTCAAAATCCCAGCCCTCAGGAGATGGACACTTAGGTCATCCTGGTCTACATAGTGACTCCTGGGCTAGCCTGGACTATATGGGGGTTCACGTCTTTCATACCTGCTCTTCAACATTTCTTCTCAACTCTTTTATTATTATTATTATTTATTCAATTGTGTGTATGTGTGTGTGTGTGTGTGTAGAACCACGGGTGAATTCGGGAACCACCATGGACGCCTCCACCTCCTCCTTGTTTACTCTGCCCCAGGATTCACAGGCTCCGCCCTACCAGAACCGGAAACGTAGGCTGCCCCAGCTTCCCCTGGCATCTATACGTGGGGTCTAGGATCCGAACTCAGGACCTTCTGCCTGCAAGGCAGAGGCTTAACCCCTGAGCCACCTCTCCAGCCCCTCTTCTCAACTCTTTACAAGTGTGCTTTTCTTCTCTTTCTCTCTTCACTTCTTCTTTCTTCTTTCTTCTGTGTGGGTGCACTTGGATACACATGCTTGTGGAGGCCGGAAGACAGTCTGGGCTCGCAGGCACCATCCATATTCACCTTTGCTTTGTTTAGAGACAGGGTCACTCATTGACCTGGAACTTGCCACGTAGGCTAGCCTGACTGGTCAGTGAGTCCTGGAGATGTGCCTATCCCCCCCACACACACACACCAGTGCTGGGATTACAGGCTACCACCCCTGGCAAGGGCATAGCTTCAGTCCTGTTCGCTTGGCCAGCACTCTGCCAATCAAGATATGATATCCCCCCCAGCTTTTTTCCCTCATTCTCTCTCTCTTCCCCCTCCCATTCTGCTTCATGTGTATTTCACACTCCACCTTCTGCTAGTATCTCAATCGATTCCTTCCCCCTAGATTTCTTTGGATCCAGCCACCACCAGTTGAGTGTTCTAACCATGAATGCCTTAGGAATTAAGACTTTCAGTAAATAATTATTATTGGGAGTCTATACTGGTTACTCTTTTTTTTTTTTTTTAAAGTTAACCAATGTTTTTTTTTTATTATTTATTCAACTGTGTGCATATGCGTGTGTATGTACGCGCGTGTGTCTGTGTGTGTGTGTGTGTCTGTGTGTGTGTAGAACCACGGACGAATTCGCGAACCACCATGGACGCCTCCACCTCCTTCTGCCCTGGGATTCACAGGCTCCGCCCTACCAGAGGACCAGAAGCGCAGGCCGCCCCCGCTTCTGCCTGGCGTCTATACGTGGGATCTGGGATCCGAACTCAGGAGCTTCCGCCTGCAAGGCGGAGGCTTAACCCCTGAGCCACCTCTCCAGCCCCTGGTTACTCTTTTTTTAAATATATATATATATATATATATATATATATATATATATATATATATATATATTTGTGTGAGTGTGTGTGTGTGTGTGTGTGTGTTATCAAAGGGCACTGTGTGTCTGTTTGGAGGACCAAGGGTGACTTGGGGAATCGTCCTGGTTCTATCTTTTGCTTTTACCTCTTTCTTGTTTCCTTTTGGGATTTCCCAGGGTCTGCCCACTAGGGCCAGAAGTTCAGGCCACCATCATTTCTATCTGGCATTTTTTTAGGTGGGATCTGGAATCCGAACTCAGGACTTTCTGCTTGGGAGACAGGATCTTAACCCCTGAGCCATCCTCCAGCCCTGTACAGATTACTCTTATCCAATGCTGTGAAACAACATCCAAAGTCAATCAACTAAAGGGAGAAAAGGAAGATTTATTCAGCTTATTGTTCCAGAGGGGAGATACAGTCCATTATGCAGAACAGACATGCCTGGCTGGCAGAAGCTGGAAGTGGGGCCTAAGTTACATCTATCAAGGAGGCTGTAAGCCGTAAAATTGCCAAATGCAAAAGCAGATCTGTACCGGAAGTAGAGTGGGGCTAGTCCACCTCAAGACCCACCCCCTGCGACTGCTTTCCTCCAGTGAGACTCCACATCTTAAAGGTGCCACGACCTTCCCAAACAATTAACGAGTAAAGCACATGAGGCTGTGAGAGACAACTCATATTTCAAACCAGACATAGTCAGAAAGACATTGAAAACCAATTACATCTGTAATCTTAAGTGTTTGGAAGGTAGAGGCTGGAAGATTAGGAGTTTGAGATCATTCTCGGTTACGTAGTAAGATGGAGACCAGCCCGGGCTACATGAGAGAAAGAAAGAAAAAGAAAGAAAGAAAGAAAGAAAGAAAGAAAGAAAGAAAGAAAGAAAGAAAGAAAGAAAGAAAGAAAGAAAGAAAGAAAGAAAGAAAGAAGAAAGAAAGAAGAAAGAAGAAAGAAAGAATAAGAAAGAAAGAAAGAAGCAAAGCTGATCTCTGATCTTAGCATTGCACATTTCTTACTGGTTAAAATATAAAGGTCAGGGGCTGGAGAGGTGGCTCAGGGGTTAAGCCTCTGCCTTGCAGGCAGAAGGTCCTAAGTTCAGATCCTAGACTCCATGTGTAGACGCCGGGCGGAAGCAGCCTGCGTTTCTAGTCCTGGTAGGGCAGAGCCTGTGAATCCCCAGGCAGCGCAAGGAGGAAGTGGAGGTGTCCATGGTGGTTCCCGAATTCGTCCGTGGTTCTACACACACACACACACACACACACACACACACACACACACACACGTACACACACGCACAATTGAATAAATAATAATAATAAAAAATTTAAAATATAAAGGTCAAAGAGAGGGTACACCTATTCTTCAGTGAAGAAGACATTGGTAAATTTCTCATGTTCCTGGAAATAGCACCTCATTTATGTTCCTGTAATTCTAATTAAATTCTTATACATACGTGAATGCAAATGCATATATGCATGCGTGTGCATACACGAAAGAGAAGCCAACTATCACAGAACAGGAAGAGAACCATGGCATCAGTGAGTGGGAGGGAGATAAGATAGGCTAACGGGGTGAACATGATCGGAATATATGATATACATTATGTATATACATTTCATTATGAAAACACTGTAATGAAGCCCATATTACATATAATTAACATATGCGAATAAGCAGCTTCTAAAAAAAGAATAAAGGTCAATTATCAGAGTGCAGAGCCTGAGATTAAATGCTTTGACTCCCTTTCAGGGTTGATACCTTATGCGTCTGCAGAAGGCTGCTGTGAGGCGGGAAGAGATTAGCTCGGTGCAGCTGCTCCTGATGAGCCACCGCCAGGCCAGGCATTTTTTTTGCCCTGGGTGAGCTCAGCTTGCTCGGGGCTGAAGGCACCTTTGCGCTCTTACATCTCCTTCCCCACATTACTGTTTGTCTCTTCATTTCTCTGTATTTCTTTAGATATAATTTCCTCCAGATTCCTCTCTCCCCATTTTCCCCCAATTTCCAGGGTGTGTTCGTGTTTGCATGTGTGTGAGCAGGGGTGCACATGATTGCATCTGTCGGGACTCATCAATCGTTCTGTTACAGTTTCTGCCTGGCATTTTTAGGCAGGATCTGGGATCAGAACTCAGGACTTTCTGCTTGTCAGGTAGAGGCTTAACCCCTGAGTCATCTCTCCAATCCAAATTCAGCTATTTTAAATAATTTTTATTGCTACAAGTAATCAGAGAGGCAATGGCAGGAAAAAAAAAAAGAGGGTAGAAAAAGCACAGAGAAATTTGTGACTACCTTGGACAATCTCAGTACATGGGAGTTTGAGGCCAGACTGGGGCTACATAGTAAGACCCTGCATAAAACACACACACACACACACACACACACACACACACACACACACACATGCACGCATGCACGCACACGCACACGTGCCATGAGCACACACACACGTGCGCACATACATACATAGCAGTAAAGTTGAACATATTTTCCTGATTGCCTGCATTTCCATTTCTATGAAATATCCATTCATGCTGACTGCCTTTTTTCTTTTTGGCTTTTTCTTTGTTTAACACCAGCTTGAAGCACTGCTTAACTAATAAGGAATCAGCTCCTTATCATGTGGCTGGGGTGAGCATTGTGGAATGATTCATAATCACACAATAAGCAATGTCTTAGCTAGGCTTCGCTTGCAGTGACAAATACACGACCCAAACAATTTAGGAGAACAAGGGGATTATTATTCATGCTCACAGCTGGATATTGTCCACTGTGGCAGGAGAATTTATACCAACATTGGGAGTTGAAGGAATTGGTTGCGCTGAGTCCACAGGAAGAGCTAAGAGAGGGCCAAACTTTGTAGCTTGCTGATCTCCAAAAGCCAACCAGTTCTCTCTGTCTTAGCCCCCTGCCCAGGGATGGTCCTGCACACAATGGGCTGGGTCTTCCCATATTAATTAGTTAATCTCTTGCAGGCTTGCTCAGGGACTTGCCCTAACTAATTGATCAGAGCTGGGCCTGATTCTCAATTGAGCTGATACTTAAAGCTAATTGCTATAAAAGGATGCTCCAGGGGATGGGAGAGGGAAAGAAGAAGGCACTGGGAGAAGGGGAGGGAGGGAGGGGGTATAAGGAAGGGGAAAAGGGGGGAAAATGCAAGGGGGAACTGGAGAGGGGTGGAGGGAGGGAGAGGACAGGGTATCTTTTGAGCTTGTATGATTGGGAAAAAAATAAAATTTGGGAAAAAAAACTAATTGCCATGAGAAATTTGGTGTATGTGTCTCAGACTTTTGAAACATTATTTTACAATCACCAAGGTAGATGTCCCAGATGAAACCCAGTAGGTAGGGGTAGAGAGATGGTTCAGGGGTTGAACCTGAGTTCTTTCTTTCTTTAAAGCTTCTTTTAAACTTTTTTTTGTTTATTCAATTGCACGTATGTGCAATATGTGTATGTGCGTGTGTGTAGAACGACAGGCGAATTCGGGAATCACCATGGACCATCTCCACCTCCTAGGAAATCCCAGAGCAAAGCAAGGAGATAGAGCAATCCAGGACGATTCCCAAGTCATCTTTGGACCTTTACAGGCACACACATTGCCTCAGATACACTCAAACACATATACAATAGTAGTAGTAGTAGTAATAATAATAATAATAATAAACCCAGTGGGTCACATGTGCAAAAAAACCCATAAAAGTAGAGGAAGACTGGCTAGGAAGGAGAATGTATGTAGGAAATGGGACAGGCAGACAGATGGGAATGGGTATTGAGGGGTGAAAACATATTCTCATATTGATGTATGAAAACGTCAAAGAATTAAAAAAAGCGAGAGATGCGTGAGGAAGGGGAAGAAGAAGAAGACGAAAACAAAAGCCGTGTAATCCCGAAGTGCTTTGACTGTAAATACGTCATGGAAATTCGACTCCCTATTCCGCTTCTGCCCCATTTCTGATGGAGGATTTTTACGGTGGCTTCTATCTAAGCGAAAAGCTGCAGGTTTGCAAACAGAAACTACTGGACATAGAAGAAAAATTAATGCTTTAAAGAGAAGCAACTGGCGGCCGAAAACAGTTCAGCTGCTGTAGCAGGCCGCGTCCTTTAAAGGCCAAGTACTTGACGGAGAAGACCGGGCGACAGTTTGGGGGAATCCCAACAACCAGCGTTGGGGTGAGAGACCGCTGCTGGAGGGCCACGCCCCTCTGCCCAGCTCGGCCAATCAGCAGCGAGAAGCAGGGTCCGCATTGGCCGGGGCGGGGCCGGCGCCCAAATGGGTGTGTCCGGGGCGGGGGCCGCAGGTCCGTGAAGGTGGCAACGTTCGGGGCCCCCGGCGCCCGGGCGCGGGGGCAGAGGGCGCGCTGGCGGGGGCTCCGAAGGGCGGCGCGGGGCCATGGCGGTGGGCGGCAGGCTGGAGGACGTGAGTGCACGGGACGTGGGGGCGCGCGGCGTCCCCGGAGTCCGCGGCTTCCTGGGCCGGGGCGCGCGGGGCGGAGACTGCGGAGGGGGAGCCGCCCCGGATCGCGGGCAGTGAGGGTTGTGGAGGCCGCGGGCACCGGCGGGGTTTCCGGATGCAGGTGGGGGGGATATTTCCCGGGGTGCGCGTGGGTCCGATAGGGTCCCGGGCCGGCCGCGCCCCACGTGAGGCGCGCGTCTTTGGTTCCGAGCCTCCGAGCTTCACGTGATTCTCCCCGGGCCGGGTGGCGGGCAGCGGGCCGGGCTCATCCGCCCCGGGGCGCCTCGCTCCCGCGGCGATCGCCTGCCCTGCGCGTTGGGAACCGCAGGCCGGAGCGACTGTGGTGCCCAGCTGCCGCCAGCGTCCCTCGGGCGGCCACCTGTCACGCTCAGCGCCCGCAGACACTGATTGGAAGAAAACTGTGTCATGTGCTGTTTTGCATGTAGGCATGGTAGGGGCGGACTTTAAAATCTTAGATGGATCCAAACCAGGTAACAAAAACAAGCAAGCCCGGTGCCTCACTGCAGACAGAACACGGTGTAGCACAGTTGCAAAAATCATGTCCATGCCGAAGTTTATGAAGATAATTTTTGTGCCCGGAATTAACAGGTTCACTATTGGCACATAATAATAATAAAAAAAATCCTGCCTTTAAGTGCAAAGCTGATAGTTATTTTAATACGCTGATTTGAGCTCATAACTAATAATATTAACTGTGGTCTTGCTACTAAAGTACATCAAGAAGAACAAGATTTCCATCACAATAAGCACTTAGATTCTTTTTTTAAAATTATGTGTGTGTGTCGCGCGCTTATGAGAGGGCACTGTTAAGTCACCTTTGATGACTTCGGGATGAGGATTGCTTCTATCTCTTGCTTCACTCAGGGATTTTCCAGGCTCCGCCCACAAAGGCCAGAAGTGCAGGCCACCGCCTCTTCCTCCTGGCGACTTACCTGGTACCAGGGATCCGAACTCAGGACCTTCTGTTTGCAAGAGCCATCTCTCCAGCCCAATAAGCGCTTAGATGCTTGTGAAAATGGTTCCTACAGTTAATGTTATTTTTCAGACAAGGGCTTTTTCTGTAGCTGTGACTACTAGCCTGGTACTATATATCCTAGTTTGACCTCAAGCTTTCCAAGTGAGTCTCAGGATAACAGGCATATACTACTGTGACCAGCTAGTTAACTTTTCTATAGGACCTAAATAACAATCTCTAACAATAACCCTAAAAGATTTTTTTTATTATTATTTATTCAATTGTGTGTGTGTGTGTGTATGTATGTATGTATGTGTGTGTGTAGAACCATGGGCAAATTTGGGAACCAGCATGGACCGCCCTGGGATTCACAGGCTCCGCCCTACCAGGACCAGAAATGCAGACCGTCCTCTCTTCTGCCCGGCATCTATATGTGGGGTCTAGGATCCGAACTCAGGACCTTCCATCTGCAAGGCAGAGGCTTAACCCCTGGGCCACCTCTCCAGCCCCCCCTAAAAGATTTTTTTAATTGACAAAATGGAAAACTGATACCTGAAAATTTATTTAAGGTTGATAGGTATTTAAAGCAAAATCCAGTGTGAATTTTTAGAGTAAGATTTCCTGAACTGACAATTTATGAAAGAAGTAAGTATCTAAGAGGAAATAGACCTAGAAAGCTGTGCTTGGTGGCACAGGCCTGTAATCCCAGCAAGGTAAAGGCAGGAGGGTCAAGGTTAACCGCTGTTACAGCATACTGTTTGAGACCAGCCTGGGCTACATAAGACTTGTTTCAGAAAGCACATTCAGTGTTTCTTGTTAAGTTGCCCTGGAGTTTTTTGATCTATGTAATTTTTGAGCATATAAACCTCGAAATGTCTTTCTACAAACAAGTAGTGATCATTGTTTCACAGAACAGGTAAAATAGCTGAACTGATTGTGGCTCTCAGGAAGTTGCCTACTTTGAAACATTTTGTATATGGAATTACACATTTACTCAAAAGCTAAACAGTATGAACCAGCACAGGTCCAGACATTTAAGTGACTTTGAGTGAATGGGCTAAAATGGCTCACCAGAGACAAAGACTTATTGTGAGGCTACAAGATGAATTAATTCCCGGGTCTCTGAGAAGTTGCAAAGACGGGTGGCTCACATGTCTGTGAGAGGAACCCTTTCAGAGTCTGTGCTGCCTGAGTGGACTGTTACTTCATTTGTGGTCTTCCATTCCTTTACTGTTGGTTCCTTGTGACTGGCCAGATCTTCCGTTCCATGATTCCCTTAGGCCAGAAGAGAGAATATTGAAGGATGTTCCCAGTAAGATTTGTGTGTGTGTGTGAGTGTGTGTTTGTGTTTTATTATTGTTTTTTTTTTAATTTTTATTTATTCAGTTGTGTGTGTGTAGAACCATGGGTGAATTCAGGAACCACCATGGACCACCTCCACCTCCTCCTTGTTTATTCTACCCCAGGATTCACAGGCTCCGCCCTACCAGGACCAGAAACGCAGGCTGCGCCCCCCCCCCCTTCCGCCCGGAGTCTACACAGAGGTCTAGGATCCGAACTCAGAACCTTCTGCCTGCAAGGCAGAGGCCTAACCCTGAGCCACCTCTCCAGCCCCTATTGTTTTGTTTTTAAGATTGGATCTGGGGCGCCTCTACATGTGGAGTCCGTGAGTTCATTTCTAGCTCCTCACCCCTCATGGATTCCAAGCTTGGAGTCCATGAGTTCTCCAGGGTGCCCTTGCCTCGCATGGTACTCTGCATCTGGAGTCCCTGAGTTCCGTTCTTTCTTTCCTCTAATAAACTCTACCTAATTCTTAAAAAAAAAAATTGGATCTGACTGTATAGCTCAAATATGTCTCCAAGTCATAAGCATCCTCTTGCTTCAGCCTACAGGTGCTGGGATTGCAAGCATAGACCACCACATGTGGCTTCCACTAGGCTGAATGTAGATGTAGATGGTGGGTTCTCAACGAAGCATTTATTGTTAAGGAAGAAGGAAAAGATAGCATTTGGGCAAAAACATAGGTATCTTATTTGATAATATCAATTATTAATAATAAATAGTGCTTGGGATTATAGTTCAGTTGGCAGAGTGCTTGTTTAGTGTGAACAAAGTCTTGGAGTTGATCAGTCTTTAACGCTGCATAAACCAGACATGATAACATATGCCAGTGAGGAAGTAGTGGCTAGAGGGTCAGACGCTCAGGGTCATCCTCAGCTACAAAGAGAGTTTGAAGCCATCCTGGAATATAAACTCTGATGTATATAATATATGTGTGTCTGTATGAATAAATCATTTAGGAGCATATGAATGGAACTCAGGCGTAGAGAACACTTACCTAACATGCTTGAGGCTCTAGATTCCATCTGAAAGTGTTACCATACTTGGAGAAGTAGGAAAATAGGACCTGTGGTGAGTTCATTGAAACTGACTCACCAATGACAAGAGGTAGAAATAGCAAAGAAGGTAGAAATAGCAGAGAGAGAGAGAGAGAGAGAGAGAGGCAAAGATTTAAAGTTGACTCCGTGTACTGGAGATGAAAGCTGTAATGTCAGATGCAGGGCCAGGAATAAGTACAGGGAAGGTGACATCTTGCTGTGACAAGCATGTGGCAGGTGGAAAAGGACAAGGAGAGACGGCATAGAGGTTGAGTGAGTTGCCTGAGAGAGGAATGTGAGGAGGGTGAGAAATGATGAGAGAGAGATCTCGAAAAGCACTTGGTGAGTCTGTCTTCAAACAGCCCTGGGCTGGGGAGAGACTCAGTGGGGAGAGCTCTTGCCGTGCAAGTGTGGGGACCAGAGTTTCGATCCCCAGAACCCATAAAGCTGATCTTGGTAGCATGTGTCTGGAATCCTAGGGGGAAGATCTGAGGTGGAGGAGCGGGGATCCCTGGAAGTTTGAAGGTGACTTTCGTGCACTGTGGCGAACAAGCAGTGTTGTCCCAAACTAGGTAGGAATCGAGGGCCAGCACGCAGGTTTGGCTCTGACTTCCACAGTTCAGCCATGACACGTGTGTCTGTGCTCTGAACACACTCAGACATTCATCACACATACACAAACAGAAAAGAAAATGAGTTTCGCATGAACAAGTTTCAAAAAAGAAAACCACCTGGCCAGACTAAGAAGTTGCCCTTTGTCTTGAGGATAATGGGAGGTTGCTGTGGGTTTTGTGAGGATCTTGTAAGAGGCTTTACTGGAAATACTGGAAGGTATTACTCAACGGCCGGGAGCAAACCTACGTTGGAATAGAAAGGAAGAAACAGAGTCACATGCTAGAAATTATTAGAGTGGCTATTATGTAGAGAACAAAGAAAAATAGCTCACCAAGGTTCATGGGTGAGTCCTTGTCTGGAAAGTATTGGTTTCAGTCTCAAGATTCCCTCCCCTAAAAACAGGAAGGAAGGAAGGAAGGGAGGGAGGGAGAGAGAGAGGGAGGATCCCAGCCCCGAAGAGGGTGAGGTGAAAAGTGTCAGGTTCGAGGCCAGCCTGGGCTCTGGTGAGACCCTGTCTTTGGAAGAAGAGGAGGAGTTGGTAGAGAACAGTGACTATTGCAAGTTGATCGCTTTCTGTGAGGCAGTGAACTGCTGAGCGCAGTAACTCATTTACTCTTCCCATCCAAGCCATGTGCAGGTAGGCACTATAATTGGTGCTTTTAAGGTGAGAAAACTGAGTCACAAAGAGGCAAAGTGACTGGCCTACCGCCAGTAGGCGGTAGAACCTGAATTTCACCTCAGTTTAGCTGGGCAGCCTGCCCTGGGCCACAGCTCTTGCCGCCTGTGGTCAGATCCCCTCTCTTGGCTTTCCTGGTCTTTGATGATGCCCACAACCGAGCCAGGGAATCGCGCTGCCACGAGTGGAACACCCATCCTCTCATGAGAGTTGGCCCGTGGAGCCCCGAGCCTGACAAGGAAGATTTGTTAAGTTTGTGATCTGATTTGGTCCAGCAGAAAGGCAGAGAAATTGGAAGTCCGTGAGGAGATCCAGTAGAATGCTTGGGAAACATGCCATGGTGGCACGATTCAGATCAGCTCAGGGAGTCTCCCTCTCTGGGTGCAGAGCAATGCTCAGACATAGTAGATAAACGAAGCTTCCTGCTGACAGAGAGCTCAAGGCAGAGGGATGAGAAGAGAAATAATCAGAATGGGCCGCTCACGTATCCTGCATGCTAGCAGGTGAAGTCGGGTCACATCTAGGCATTGAGTTCAAAGAAGAGAGCCGCCAACACACACACACACACATACACATTTGCACACACATACATACACGCATATACATGCACACACGCGCGCACACACAAGGCACTGCACCAGTATGCTAGGCAAGGTCTCTACCTTTGAGCTCTATCCTCGGCTCTCTTATTCCTTTATTTTGAAGACCGAATCTTGTTAAGTAGCCCAGCCTGACTTGATCCCTGTAGCGCCCAGACTTGAACTTGTGATGTGCCTGCTCCAGGCTCCCAAGTAGCTGGATGTCAGCTGTGCCCCAGGCTGGGTTTTACTTTGGTATCTGAATGCCCAGCAGCTGTTCTACTTCCCACCTCCTCCTAAATGCCAAGCCCCTGTTCTCTGGATCCCTCCTGCCCTGCAGGCTGCATTTCCATCTCATCGGATCAGCATTTTCATTTGTTGACTTTCCGCCCCTGCTTGTTCTATGTGGCTTAGCCGATCAGCCAGTTGTGCATTTTTCTTGATTAGTTTTTCTTGCTTTTATCCCTAACCGGCCAGTTAAAGTTTTTTTTTCAATATTTTATTATTTATTTTTGTGTTAGAGGGGAGAAGAGGGGGGGAGAGAGAGAGAGAGAGAGAGAGAGAGAGAGAGAGAGAGAGAGAGAGAATATGCTATGGTATGGGGCTGCACATCAGAGGATAACTTTTAGAAGTCATTTCTCTGCTTCCATCATAGGAGCTCTTGGAGATAAAACTCTAGTTGCCAATTTCGAAAGCAGGTGCCTTATCCACTGACCCAGCTCCACAGCCTGAATGTGCATTTCTTTTATTTTAAATTTAATTTTTTAGAGATGGGGTACATGGCCCAGGCTGGCCTTGAACTTGTGGCAGTCCTCCTGTGTCTGCCTCCACCACCGCACCCAACCTGAAAGTGGGGTGATCCCTGCTACCCAGACTCAGCACTTTATGCAGAAGAATGCAGGTCTGACACTGAGAGATTCCTGGGGTGCACTTGTTTGCAGCAAAGAACTGCACCTCTCACCATGACTCAGATTCTTAGGGTACCATCACTTGCACTCAGCCTTTGCGCAGTAACTCAGGTCCCCAGCTGGCTGCTCTGCTGAGAATCTCCCATCTGCTCACCGAAGCCCCTTGAGGGTCCCATGGAATGATCAGTTAGAACTGAAAGCTTTAGGCACTCTGGAAGGTGGGTGCTGGGGGAGGGGTTTAGTACCTCACATTTGCTGAGTGAGCCTTTGACCACTAAACTCCCAGCTCTCTTTTAGGTACGTGTGTGTGTGTGTGTGTGTGTGTGTGTGTGTGTGTGTGTGTGTGTTAGAAAGCACTGTGTGTGTGGCTGTGGTGGCCCAAGGACAACTTTGGGAATCACCCTGGATTGCTCTACCTCCTCTTTGCTTTGCTCTGGAGTCTCCCAGGCTGTAGCACTGGAAGTACAGGCTGTTGCCATTTCCACCTAGGGTTTTTTCCTGGAATCCAGTATTCAAACTTAAGTCCTCTGTCCCCCGAATCATCTCTGCGGCCCTCTTTTAGGCACTTTACTAAGCCTTCTGTCCTCTTAAAATTGTAACATAAGACAGTGTAAGAATTACATTAGAGAGCTCCTCCTTGCCCCTCTTAGACCCAATATGTTAGTTTTTGCCCTTTTGTTTTTAGTAAATCCTGTTTTAACCTCTTCCAAAAAGTAAATAAATAAAAAGAATTGCATTAGAAAAAATTTTAAAAATTAATTTCAGCTATTCGAAGGCTGCTTGAGATACAGGTTGAGTTCAAGGTCAGCCTGGGCCTTTCAGTGAGACCCTCTCCCCAGAGAACAGGAAGCGGCTGGAGGCTCAGTGGTAGTGCCTAGCTATTCATGGCCCTGGGCTCATTATTCAGTCCTGGGGGTGGAAGAGTCAGGAGGGGTGGAGGTCAGAGGCCAGTGGCAGGTCAGTGCAGTGCACTAATCAGAGGTCTGAAGCACCCATGAGATGGGATGTGGCCTTCTGCTGCAGTTTCTGCAGTTTCTTTCCTAGTACTTCCGAAAGCAAGTCAATGAAAATTAGTTCAACATGGTGAGTATGTTGTATATTTGAGTATTGACTGATAGATGTGTTTGATTACTTCACTGTGGAAACTTTTTGCTATTTATATTCATCTTGTAACATGTCACATACCTTTGGTATACATGATAATTTATTTTATGTGTGTATGTGTGTGTGTGTGTGTGTGTGTGTGTGTGTATGTGTATGTGTTTATCAGAGGGCACTGTGTGTTCCTGTGGAGAACCAAGGGTGACTTCAGGAATCATTCTGAATCGCTTTTACCTTTTTTTTTTTGCTTTACTCTGGGATTTCCCAGACTCTGCTCAGTGGGGCTGTAAGTGCAGGCCATTGCCGTTTCTGCCTGGTGTTTTTATGTGGGACCCAGGATTTGAACTCAGGATCTTCTGCTTTTGAAGCAGAGTCTTAACTCCTGAGCTATCTTACCAGCCCAATAAAAATTATTTTTAAAGAATTGCAAATATATGTAATTATTTCAGTTTATGGACAGTGTTTATGTCCAGCAGTGGCTAAGTTTGAAGCTTGGATGGGATGGACTGAAGCTGTATGCGGTGTGGAGCACCTGTCATCTCTTCCTGGAGAGAGAGCCGATCGCTGAGCAGGGTTCAGGTCAACCTGGCACACGGGGAGTCCTCATCTCAATTTCACAGCAAAACAACACAGAAAGCAAACGAGTGCAATAAGATTTTGTTTCCCTGCTTAGATTCTCATTTTCACCCAGTTGTGTGCAGTTGTGTTCATCCCTTTTCCTGTGGCTGTGATAGAAATACCTGGACCAGAGCAGCGCATGGAAGAAAAGGTGGATCCTAGCTCTCAGGTCAAGCATACAATCCAGCATGGTGTAGGAGTCAGGGTGGTGGGAGCTTGCAGCAGCCAGTCACATGGCCCCACAGTCAGGCAGCAGAGAGCTGGTGCTCCGCTCACTGTCTCCATTGTATAAGCCCAGATCCCCACCTGGGAAATGGTTCCCACATCTAGGTGGGTTGAGAGATTTGCCACAGACAAGTCTTAATCAAGACAATCTCTTGTAAATTTGCCGAGGCGTGTCTCCTATGAGATTCTGGATCCTGTTGAGTGACAGTTAACACTAACCACCACCAGTAGCTGTGTCCCCAGCCTTGGGGTGTGTGTGTATGTGTGTGTGTGTGTGTGTGTGTGTGTGTGTGTGTGTGTGTGTGTTCTGAGACAGCATCATGCTGTTTTCCTACATTGATCTGGAACTAGTTATGCAGACCAGGCTGACCTCGAACTCTGAATTGTCCTGTGTCAGTGTTCCAAGTGCTGGGATCACAGGCACGCACCACCATACCCACTGTATGTAATAAATTTAAAAGCACTGTGTCTGGGCTGGAGAGATGGCTCAGGGGTTAAGACTCTGCAAACAGAAGGTCCTGAGTCTGGGTCTCGAATCCCATGTGAAAACACCAGGCAGAAATGGTGTTGGTCTGTACTTCTGTCTCTGGTGGATGGAGCCTGGGAAATCCCAGACAAACAAAAAGGAAGTAGAAGCAATTTAGGATGATTCGCAAATTCACCCTTGGTCCTCCACAGGGACACACAGTGCCCTCTGACACACACACGCACACATACACACACACCCCACCAGGTGTGGTGGATATGCCTCTAACACCAGCTGAGGCAGGATTGTCAAAATTTCAAGCTCATCCTGGGCTATACAGGGAATTTCAGACTCACCTGAAGTACAGAATGGAACCTTGTTCATAAATAAATGAGGAAGTTGTGAAAGCATTGCAAAAGCATTGTAGCTCAACGGTGCATCTTGGACACGTGATCTAGATAGCTGTGCTAGTGACCTAGATAGCTGTGATAGTGACGAGGTGCTTTTGCCCCCAGGGTTCTTTGGACATCCTGCAGAGTGTTGACGATGACCCGCTTCTGGACACCCAGCTTCTCCCACATCACTCTTTACAAGCTCACTTCAGACCCCGATTCCATCCCGTGCCTACAGTCGGCGTAGCCAATCTTCTGTTGTTGATACATGTGAGTTGACTGGGTCTTGCAAGTTTATGCCTGCGGGAGGGTGGGGGGTAGTTTTGTGCAGGTTTTCAGAGATCACTCGGGCTGTTATTAGCTGATTTTTACGCTCCTAACCCCTTGTGTTAGTTTTATTATGCGTGGCTGCAGCAAGTTGCCGCAGCAGCTTAGGGGAGAGAAGAAGGACGGCTTTTGGCGGCAGGAGCTTTCAGCAGCAGGTCACGTGGTGTCCATACAAGCGCAGAGAGCAGTGAGTCAGCGCATGCCTGCTCGCTCACTCTCTCCATCTTTGTGCTGTCCTGGACCACCTGCCTAGGGGATGGTTCTACAGGCAGTGGGCTGGGTCTGTCTACATCCATTAATGGGGTCAAGACAGTCCCACCCAGGCATACCCCGGGGCCGTCCTTAATCTAGACAGCCCCTCTCAACTGGCCTGGAGGCCCACCTCCTGGGTGACGTCACACCTCTTCTGCAGAGGATTTATTGAGAATATGCTGCACACTTGTGAGGACGTCATTGCAGTAACAATGTTGTCTGTCTTACGTCCTGTCTGCATGGGGAACACTATGTGCCCCACTTGTGCTTTGAGGCAGGGTCTCTTTGAACCTGGGGCTCACTGATTGGTTAGGCTGACTAGCCAGTGTCCTCCAGGGGTCCACCTGCCTCTGCTTTCCTCTGCCCCTCCTCCCCAGCACTGAAGTTACAGACAGTGCCTCCCTCACCTGTACTGAGTGCTGGTGCCCTGGGTTCAGGTCCTCACACTTGCCCAGCGGGTGCTTTACCAACTGTGCCACCTCCCCAGCTCCAGGACGACTTCCCAATTGTGCTGTGGAGTGAACAGCAGCTCACAGTTTTTTCTTCTTTTTTTCATATTTTTCTTTTTCATTCACAATGAATTTATGTGGTTTCAGCACCTGCTGTCTACCCCAGCCATCCCCTTCAGTTAGTTTCCTTCCCTCATGTCCCCCTGCATGTGTGTATATATATATATATATATATATATATATATATATATACACACACACACATATATATATATGCTAACGTTCATCCCTCGAACTATTGGATACCATAGGAAATAATATTAAGCAGAGAACTGGAGAGATGGCTGAGGGATTAAGACTCTGTTTTGCAAGCAGAAGGTCTTGAGTTTGGTTCCCAGATCTCACATAAAAAAATGCCAGGTGGAAACAGCCTGCATTTCCATCCCTGGTGGGCAGAGCCTGGGAAATCACAGAGCAAAGCAAGACGGGGGTAGAAGCAATCCAGGATGATTCTTGAAGTCACCCTTGGTTCTCCACAGGGATATACAGTGCCCTCACACACACACACAAAAAGCTAGGGAGCTATGTGTGGTGGGCTCATGTATACCAGGGAGGTGCAGGCAGGAACATCTGGAGTTCAAGGTCCTCCTGGGCCATGTACTGAGTATGAAGCCAGGCTGGGCTGCTTGAGATTCTGTCTCAAAATAATTAAAAGGAAATCAAATGACATTTCAAAGCAGAAATACACTTTGCTGAGCTATGCCTCATGGGATTCTGGCTCGGTGGGACCAGAGTGACCCAAGGGTGTTTATTTCTATAACATGCTGTCGGGAGTTGCCAGCTGACCCCCTTGTCCTCGAGCCACATCTGAGAGCACAGTCTGCGGCTGATGTGTGTCAGTGTTGTGTCGAGGGCACCGGGCCAGACCACTGCAGAGGCGCCTTAACGTCTGTGTGGGTGTCTGACAGCCAGTGCTGTGGTGGGCTCGCCACAGGGTATGGTATGGAGAGCGGTATGATAGCACGTGTTCTGTGGCGCTCGCCTTCGGCTTCCTTGAAGGAGGATTTTCCCCACCCACTGAGCAGACAAGGCTCTGTTCTTTGTCTTTGGAAACTTTGAGGTGGACAGGATCCTTCTTGACATCGTCTCTTTACTGTGAAATTTGAGTGGTTTTATTTCCGTATGTGTCTGTTTTGTTTTTTTTTCTGTCTCCTTTTTTTTTTCTTTGCCTTCTTTTAAAATTTGAGATGGAATCTCTCTGCATAGCCCAGGCTGGCTTCCAGACTTCCACCCTCCCTGGAGTGCTGGAATTAGGAGTACATACCTCCATCCACAGCTTCTGTACGTGTGGCCAGACTCGTTTACGGGGACCAATGAGATAGCACAGCGGGTAAGGCTCCCAAGCCTGGTGGCCTGGGTTCAAGCAGCCCTAAAAATGGCCCTCTGACCTCTGCCGTGCCCCGTGGCATGCGTGCACTCACTCTCTTAAATAAAGAAAAAAGTTCATTATGAAAGCCAAGAGCCACACACTAACGGTGCGCATCTTTTCTAGAGTGGCAGGCATTGGTCTCTGGCCCCCGTCCTGAATATCTCCCCACCTCCTCTCTTCCAGGTCGCATTTGTCGTTTTAGCCTTTTTGACCAGCTTGTTTTGTTCTTACCCCGATCCGAGTGAGGACAAGTGCCCAGGCAACTACACCAACCCGATGAAGGCCCAGACGGTCATCATCCTCGGGAAAGTTGCCTTGTGGTTTCTGCATGTGCTGCTAGAGCGCTACATCCAACATCACCACAGCAAAGTGAGAAACCGAGGCTACATCCAGATCTACCGGTCCACCAGGCATCTCAAAGGACTCGCCCTCATGATCCAGTCCACCGGTAAGTCCTCTGTCCCGCAGCCGCTCTGTGACCTGAGTGCCAAAGATGACCACAGATTTGATTTGATAATCAGATATATTGCCTTTTTTGTGTGAGAGGAGTGTGTGTTGTGGTCACTATCTCGGAGTTTTTTTTTTGTGTGTGTGGGACATGAACCAAGGCCACTCATCCATGGTAGACACATGCCTTCCTACTCAGCTGTGACAGCTGCTCTTAACTGTTGCTGTGAGAGAACACCCAAGTCAAACAACTTAAGGGAGATTATTCAATGTACAGTTCCAGAGGGGAGAAGCAGACTTCCATGGCGGAGAGACATGGCTGGTAGCTGAAGCTGGCAGGCTAAGTCACTCCCATCCACTCGGCTGAAGGCTGGAGAATTCCTGGAGAGTCTCTCTTCTTCCCAGTCTTCTGTTCTGTAGTTCCTTTTATCTGGTCCGCTACTGGGAGGTTCCAACGAGATCTAGGGAGATTCCAATTGGATCTAGGGCTGGTCTTTGTATTGTCCAGATAGACTGTTCAGGTGGTCTCAACTGATCTTAGTTAATGCCCTGTGTGTCAAGTTGACACCCAGGATTAGCTATCACATGAGCTTTCTCTCACCCCTTGAAGCATTTCTCTTTTTTTATGGGTCTGTTTTTGGGGTATACATTCTCTTTTATTTTTTTATAAAACGTTGCATATGTGAATATAGTAAATTTATATCTTCCCCCCTTAGTCCCTAACCCTGTCCCCCTCCTTGTCAGTCTCTCAGAGAAGTGGAAAGTCTTGAGATTTTGTTTTTGCTGTCATGGCAGCATTAAGATATTGATAAAACAGTTCCTGTGAAATTCTTGTTAATAAATGTTCTTTCTTACACAACTTTAATTTTATTCATTTATTTATGTATCTGCCACGGTGTTCAGTGGAAATCGGGATAAATCTGGAGTTGGTTCTTTCTACTTTACATGTGCTCTGAGGACTAAGCTGTCAGCCTTGTGTGGCCAGTGCCTTTCTTTATGCACTGAGCCATTCCACCACACTGCTGAGCTAGTCCAGGCTGGCCCAGAAGTCAGTAGGCTGACAAGCCAACCTAGAACTTACCATTCTCCTGCCTCTGCCTCCTCCGTGCCGGGATTTCAGGTGCACAGGACCACAGCAGGTTTGCAGTCTTAATTTTTAGCTAAAATTAGGATTTGCCGTGGACATGACGTCAGTGAATGAAGAATGTTTGAACTTGTTGATATCAATAGCCTTGTGTAGGTCAAGGGAATAGAATGCTGTTGTCTGATATTCGCACTTGGAATGTGGAGGCAGGAATTTAAGGCCAGTCATGGCCATATGCCAAGTTTCAGGTCAGCCTGGGCTTTGTAAAACCTTGTCTCAAGAACAAGCAAACAAAATTAAAAGAGACACTAGGCCGTGTGTGTGCATGTGTGCGTGTGTGTGCGTGCGTGTGTGTGAAGTTCAGTGGTTATTTTGCCATAAAGATACTGATTGTAAGTTCCAGGAGATAGATAGTTACTGATCAAGATGCATTATCCAAATGCAGAGCTTGAAAAACACAGGTCCTGAGCCATTGGCAGGCTTGTGACCCCAGCCACCCAGAAGGCAGAGGCAGGGAGATCAAAAGATCACAAGCTCAAGGCTGCCTGGGCTGCTGGGTGTGTTCAGGGCTAGCTGGGAGCCTTGGTGAATCTCCATCTCAAGCCAAAACAGTTAAAAAAAGAAAGGCCTGGGAATTATCCTTTTACTCTTGAGTCCTGTGCTGCCCCCAACAAAACAACACAGGTCCTAGGGTACGAAGTCAGATCAGACGCTCCATGCCAAAGCTAGAGGGACGAGTGCCTGTGGTTCTTTGTTATGGCAGTGATTTTAACAGTTTAATGCAGGTAAACTGAACCTCATTAGGGATTTTTGAGTTACTGTCACATGTTAACCTTTCTACAATGCCTCTTCAATTTGAGTCCAGAATAAATCTTTAAACTTTTTCTATATATTTTACTTATTTATTTGTATGTGTGTGTGTGAGAGAGAGAGAAGAGAGAGAGAGAGAGAGAGAGAGAGAGAGAGAGAGAGAGTGAGAGAGCACTGTGTGTCCCTGTAGAGGATCAAAGATGACTTTGGGAATCATCCTGGATTGCTTCTACCTCCTTGCTTCACTCTGGAATTTCCCAAGCTCTGCCTGCCAGGGCCGAAGTGCATGCTGTCACCATTTCTGCGTGACGTTTTTTATATGGGAACTAGGATTTGAACTCAGGACCTTCTGTTTGTAAGGCAGAGTCTTAATCCCTGGCCATCCCTTTAGCCCCATAAATCTTTAAGTATTTTGAATCTGGATTAAAAATTATTTTTCTCCCAAAACTCTACAGAATTCTATTTTTAGTTTTCTTCTCTATTCGATTTCTTCTATATTCTGAATCCTACTTATCTTTCTTCTCTCTTCTGTGACCTTAAAGGGTGGTCAGCAAGCTCATTCACTCAGTGAGTTCTCAGTGGCAGCAGGGGGCTGTGGTTGGCCCAGTGAGAAGGTGTCATAGGCGGTGGTGCTGATTTGGATGAGCAGTGAGTCAGTTCCTCTGCCTGTGGCCTCTTGGAGAGTCGGGGGATTTCTTCCAGCTGTGGATGTGTATCCACAGTGTGGCCAGGAGATGGCCCCATTGCATCAGGATAAAGCACATGCTTTTAATTACTGCAAGCCATTGTGTGGTTTATGGCCAAAGTGCTAGTCTCTCAAGTGATGCCCTAGAAATAATGATGTTTTCAAAATCTGGATTAGTGGGTTTTACTTGATTTTTATTTTTGCTTGTGTGCATGGGATGTGTGTGTGTGTGTGTGTGTGTATCAGAGGGCACTGTGTCTTTGTGGAAGACCAACAATGCCTTTAGGAATCATCCTTCATTGCTTCTACCTCCTTTTTGCTTTGTTCTGGGATTTCCCAGGCTCCACTGCCATTTCTGCCTGGCATTTTTACGTGGGATCCATGACCCAAACTCAGGTCTTTCTGCTTTTGAGGCAGAGTCTTAGCCCCTGAGCCATCTCTCCAGCCCTGGATTAATGTTTGAAGATTGAAAAGAGATGATCTGCTCTGTACCTTGTCACAGCCTGGTTTTCAGGTTGCTGCAGTGGCTTCCATTTGCAACCTCATTGTGTAGGAGCCTGATTGTCATGAGTCTGGACCAGCCTATGCTGTCTTTTTGGGGGGAAAAACTGCTAAGGCTCACCTAGCCTCCTGTCTGTGATCCCGTGACTAGGCTG
Organism: Typhlomys cinereus; assembly: GCA_023101885.1. NCBI lineage: Eukaryota > Metazoa > Chordata > Mammalia > Rodentia > Platacanthomyidae > Typhlomys > Typhlomys cinereus. The sequence continues at coordinate 2,906,625 of JALPQD010000161.1, forward strand.
ATAGAGGTGGAAGGATCTGGAATTCAAGGTCATCCTCGGCTGCAGAGCAAGTTTGAGGCCAGCTTGGGTCACATGAGACTCTGTCCTTGTGAGGTTTTCTCAGAGGCACCGTTACTGGATGAGTCTTCTCACCCGTCCATCTTGAGTTTCTGATCCTGCCTCTACCTCCTCCCCAGTGCTGGGATTACAGGCCTGGGACACCCGTTTTCCATGGTGCTGGAGATCAAAGTGCTCCACCCTCTGAGCTGCATCCCCAGACCTCTAGAGTTTATAGAATGGAATTTCCTCATGCCCCTCCCCAAGGTTGTTGGGAAGACAAAAAGTTCCAGACTCTAATCACGTGGTCTTGAAGGTGGACTCTTTAGGAGCCCATCCTAAGTGATTGTCTTAGGAATTCAGGGGGTGTTAGGAACGTGCAGAACTGTTACCGTCCAGGAACCAGAGGCCGGCTCTGTATTGATGGAGGCCTGACGTGTTCTCTCCTCTCACGCCTGCGTGTCTCTCCTCAGGCAACACGGCGCTTCTGCTCATACTGTGCGTGCAGCATTCTTTTCCTGGGCCCATCAGGTTGTATCTGGACCTCGTCCTGGCCATCCTGAGCCTCGAACTCATCTGTTCTCTGACGTGTCTGCTGGTATATGCAGGTGAGAGCCCAGCTGCATGGTTCTTGTGACATCCAACTGCTTCCCTTCCAGCCAGCAACACAGGACAGGAGAAATCTGCTTAGTTGAGAATTCACTCAGCCATGTCTTAGCATTCAGACTTTATAGTTTCTAATGAACAGGTTGAGACAGCCAGCACCAGTGAGTCAATGTCCTAAGTTTATGTTGTCCTATATTTTTAATCAAGTAAAGAACAGCTTTATAGCACACACATACACACACACACACACACACACACACACACACACATACAGATGCACATACACACACAGACACACACACACAACACTTTTGCTTCCTTAAACATAACTGTACTCACAGTAATCCTGCCTCTGCCTCTCAAGTGCAGGGATTATAGATGTGAACCACCAGGCCACACACTAAAAATAAGATCGGCACTTAAAAATTAAAACAATACAAAACAGGCAAGGAAATGACAAAATTATGTATATAAAACTGCACTTAGTACTGGAAAGATTGCTCAGGGGATAAGCCTCTGCCTTATAAACAGAAAAACCTGAGTTCAGATTCCTGTTCCCATGTGAAAATGCCAGGTGGAAATGGTTGGACCTGCACTTCCAGCCCTGGTGGACAGAGCCTGGAAAATTCCAGAGCAAAGCACAAAGGAGGTAGAAGAAATCCAGAGTGACTCTCGAAGTCACCCTTGGTCCTCCACAGTCACAGACAGTGCCTTCTGATGCACAAATATATTCAAACACCAAAAATACCAAAAAAAACCAAAAAGTGCATTAGCTGAAGCTTGATTTGGATAAATCAGTTAGGAACCTACTTCTTTCTTAGGTTCGAGCCAACTCTGAAAATCATCAGTGGAAAAATTACGTTGTCTTTGTATATTTTAAATGAAAACAGTATGTAAGTACACTTTGATAGAAAAAAATCGGACCCTGTCCCCTCTAATATTAACTATTACCGTGCAAAAGTAAACATCTGTCTGTAACTGACATGATTCATTTTCCTTGTTTTTTTTTTAAAGATCCATCTTAACAAACAAAAACTGAAAAAGAAAAAAAAAACTGATCCTAAAGAAAGGTCAACATATATTATGAAGAAATGTATGTGTGTGTGTGCACATACACTGCAGCATGTATATGTGTGTACGCATACACTGCAGCATGTGTGATATATGTGTACACATACACTGCAGCAGGTTTCATATATGTGTATATGTTGTACACATACACTGCAGCATATATATGTGTGTACGCATACACTGCAGGTTGTATCATATATGAGTGTATATATGTTTGTATGTACACACACACTTTAGGTAGGAGGAACCTTGAAAAACTCACCTTGAGAGAAAGAAGCCACTTTTATAGCACTGCATATGTATATGATCCCACTGTCTGGAAGGTTCACTGGGTGTAGATGTGGGATGTGCCTGAAGTCATCTTTCTGAACAGTTCACCTAGGAACATTAGCTGTCATCATCACTCATACTAACCTGTCCTCAGTACTTAGATCTGACTTGGTCAACTTTGAAATGTGAAAGTGTATCGATAAACTCTTTAAGCTGTCCATTTCCTTTACAAAGCAATTTCATACATATTATGAAAAGAACAGCTAGCTAATATTTTTTGAATGAAACAGATGAATTAGATAACCTGACTCAAAATACTTTTCTTATTTTAGCGAAAATTTGGAAATTTAATAGAGCCAAATTGCAGCCTGATGTACTTGAAGAAGAAAAAATCTGCGTTTACCCCAGCACCGTTACCTCAGAGACAGGGTTCAGGTAAGGTCCAAGAAGTAAAAGATGAGAAAGAAGCTCAGGACCATTAGCTCAGAGATGGGGTTCAGAGAAAGGCCTGAGTGATAAAAGATTAGAAAGAAGGAAATGGCTCAGCCGGAAGAATGCTTGCCACGCAAGCCCCATGCAGGTGTGACTACTGAATTCCGTTTCTGCCACCCATAGAATATGGATGAGGAGAACTGACTCCTGTAAGAACCATCTTCTTCCTTCAGATGCACTCAGGCACACGTGTGTTGGCACACACATCTGTGATTCTCACCAGCTTCTCACACATACACACGACAAAGACATGAGAGATTGCAAGAGAAATAAAGTTTGCTCCTAGTGACCCATGCCTGTAGTCATGGCTACCTGGGAGATAGAGGGAGGAAGATACCAAGGGGAAGAAAGAAAATTCACATAGCTATTGCAGCGTGGAGCTTGATGTGTGGACCAGCTCAGCCTTGACCTCTCGCTTTCTGCTGCAGCCTCCCAAGTGCTGGATTGCAGACGTATACCCCACCCCTGGCCCAGGCGTGTTTTTCACATAGCAGAGAAAGACAGAACAAATGAGAAGGAACCTTTCCCTGGCTGTCGTGACTCATACCTGTATTCCAAGCACTCGGGAGGCAGGGCCAGACCACCAAAATTTCTAGACCAGCCTGGTCTACATAGGGAGTTCTATACTGTGAGACCCTGTCTTAAAAGACAAAAATAAGTAAATAAAAATAAAGCAATAGCCACCAAAGGAAAGGTAGGAGGCCCAGGGTGCTTTGCATGTTAAGTGTTAAATGTGTGTTGATTAGCACGGAAGACGAAAGGTTACAGTTGGTCACTTACTAAGTGCACAAGCGAAGCCTGGGAATGACAGGTTTGCTATCGGTTTCTTTCCCAGTCGTATGCCTACAACCACAAGGTTCACAAGTCAGCCCGGCGATTTGGAAGCATGAATCTTTTTGTCCTCTTGACATCCTCTGTGTTCTCTGTCCCCTTGTAATTTTCCCTTCCCGTCCTTGAGATGGATTCATTTCAAGGCATGCAGCTGCCAGAGTCAGACACATCTGTTTTGCTTGTGTGTTTTGTTCTTTTCATTTTGCAGACAGGGTCAGGCTTGGTAGCCTTGTCTGGCCCTAATTGCTGTGCGGACCAGGCGCCCCTTCTGCCCTGCTTCATGAGCCACTGCAGCGGGCTGATATTTTAGTGCTGGCATGGACAATTCTTCTGTACGGTTTTGTTATTGTTGGCACGGTCACTGTTAGTACTTATGTCTGAGGTTAGTGAAAGGGAATTCAGAGTGGCGTGGTCTTGTGGGTGAGCATTGCCAGCAAAGAGCAGGAGGCAAGCCGTGTGGGGAGAATTAGACTTGACTTTGTTTATCTCGAAGCAAACTTAGATTTACTCAGGAAATATGGGAAAAAAGCCCAGAGGTAGGAGGGGTCATTGGGGGAACCCCCTAGACTTGTGCTCTGGTCCTGCTCTCCTGCTATTTTCGTTTCTGCCCCATACAGAGACATCCATCCGCAGCACCCTACGCGCTTCTCTGGTACTTAGTACTTCTCTGTCTTAGTTCCCCATCTCCGTTGCCTCGACACAAAGGGCAGCTAGGAGGTTCATTCATGCTCATGGTTACAGGTTCAGTTGCTGGTGATGGCGGGCGTGACTCAAAGCAGAGAACTGGCCACTCCTCATCCACATCAAGAGCAGAGGCGCAGGTGCATGCTGCCCTCTGCCAGCCCGCTGGACAAATTCCACTCGCCTTAGCCACTTACCAGGGAATGTTCCTATCCACCGTGGGCTAGGTCAACTATATTATCAAGACAGTTTTTTACAGGCTTAACTAATTAATTCCCTGTAGAAGTCCCTAAAGGCTCACCAGCAAAGTGCCAGGTGGCTAGCTGAAGTTCTTACAGTTTAATGCCAGCTTATGACAGGAAGAGACAGGAAGATGAAGAGTTCAAGGCCAGCCTGAGTTACATGGACAGGTGGACCTGGACTACATGAAAATGTTCCTCATGGTTAGAGTTGTCTACCTCAGTATTGAGTCTTCACTTAGTCATCAAAAACATTTGTCTCCTCAAATGCTGTTTAAATCACTCACTCAGATTCTATGGTTGTACTCCAAAAATAAGGATACTTCTTAAGTGATAACAGCCATTTTGAGTCTTAGTAGTGATTTTTTTTCAAATTCCATGAGAGCATCTTGCATCACAGTATTGCTCTGGCTTATAATATCCACAGTGCAGCACGCTGCACTGAAAACTGGGTGAGGTCTTGTTTGCAAGGAGCGGGAAGAATATTGACATGCAGCCTGTTTGTATCATGGTTGTGGGAGTAATTAGGGCTGCTTCCCTTAAGGTGGAGGCTGGGGAGGGGGGAGAGGCTATTTACAAGAGTGGGAACAACTGCCTAGTGGCCATTGAAGAAAATGTCTCTCTTGGGCTGGGGAGAAGGCTCAGAGTGAAAGCCTTTGCCTCAAAAGCAAAAGAACTGAGTTTGGATCCCAGATTCCATGTAAAAATGCCAAGTGGAAATGGTAGCCTATAACTCTCGTCCTGGAAGGCGAAGTCTAGAAAACTCCAGAACAAAGCAATAAGGAGATAGAGCAATCAAAGATGATTCCAAATGTCACTCTTGGGCTTCCACAGGCACACACCCTCAAGTGCCCTCTGGTACATACACACACACACACAGAGGGAGAGGGAGAGGGAGAGGGAGAGGGAGAGGGAGAGGGAGAGGGAGAGGGAGAGGGAGAGGGAAGCACATCTCTCTCCCGGCAATCTGGAGATCATCAGGGAGGGATTTCGTGGGCACCTCCTCCCTCCAACCAGTTTGTATCTTGATTTTTGCAGGACTATTTCACGTCTAGAAGAGATCGTTGAGAAGCAAGGAGACATAATAGCCTACCTGAAGCGACACAACGCGCTGCTGAGCAAGCGATTATTGGCGCTCACCTCCTCCGACCTTGCGGCGCAGCCAAGTAGAGCATGAGAGGCTCCCAGGATAGTGACTGGGGTGACTCCATGGGCTGTCACCTGCCGGGGTGGCTCCACGGGCTGTGTCACCTCCTGGGGTGGCTCCATGGGCTGTCACCTGCCAGGTTGTCACATGATCTGTGTGTGCTGCTAGCCAGATGTAACTGTTCTGAGACGGGCTTCCAAGTCATTCCTATCTTGTGGAGAATGTCAGTTTTGAACATTGTGAGGTAATGTAACCAGGCTTCTTTAGGATCAGAGGTCCAGTGTAGGGACCCGCCACACGCTTGCATGTGAAGGCAGCCCAACAGGCAGTCTGTACTCAGCAAGGTTTTTACACAGTGAGTTCTTTGCCTACTGTACAATGGCCCAGACAGCTCAGTTTGTCAGGGCGACACGGTCTCCTGCCAAGTATCATTGGGGTGGAGGGGGGGTGGGTGGCTGTATGGCAAACGAAGCTGCTAAGTGTGGTTTTCAGTGCTGGGCATCACATCCAGGGCCTCTGATAGCAGCAGGCTCTTCCCCACTGAGCCCACCATGAGTGCCCAAAGCTTGTGTGGACTGTCCTTGAACCAGGAAGGCTGTGATTGCAACACTCAGGGCACTGCAGGTTCCAAGTCGGCCTAGGCTAATGCGAGTTCCACGCTAGCCCGAACTGCAGAGGGAGACCCTGTTTAAAAAATCAACCAGTTTCTTCCTCAGGAGCCTCTGGGCATGAGCTGGTGATGTCTGTTCACCTGGCAACACTCCCACTAGCAAAAGCTGAGTCTCTACGGAAAACTTGATTCCCTTTCTTTTGGCCCTTCTTGTGTGGGCGCTCTTCTCATTCAGTGAATTCTGTTAACTGGGCATGGTGGTCCATGCCCATCATCCTGGCATTTAGGAGTCAGAAGCAGGCTGATCAAAGCAAGTTCAAAGCCAGCCTGGTCCACATAGTTCTAGGCCAACCAGGGATGTATAGGATGTCTCAAAAACAAAAAAATAAATAAGCAACAAAGGGACCAACGAGCTATCTCAGCAGGTAAGACACTTGCTCTCAAAACTGGTTTTAGGAATTCCAGGCATATTAAAGTTTTTTTTTTTTTTTTTTTAAAGGGAGTTTGGCCTGGTGGTACAGGCCTGTAATCTCGGTTCCATGCAAGACTGGGGTAGGAAGACTGCAAATTCCAGGCCTGCCTTGGAGACAGAGCAAGTTCAAGGCCTGCCTGGGAACTAGTACAATCTTTTCTCAAAGTTACAACTACAAAAGAGCCTGTGTGCAAAGCCCCAAATCCTCAGCACCAAACGAATATATAACTGCAAATAACCGCAGAATCCCACAGACATGATGGTAGCTGAACCAGAAGTGTAAGGCGGGACTGGTAGCTTGGGACATCGAGTAGCACTGGGTCTGCTGTATGAGGCCTTGCGCTGGATTTGCTGAGGATGTAGCTTGAAGTAAAGGTTTTAAGCATGGAAACGACAATGTCAGTTTCACTTTAGTGGCACCGAGTTGCATAGTTTTTTATGAAGGAAAGATATGGCTCTGAGCTGTCACAGGTATAGTAATGTGAGTGTACAAATCATATATATGTAAATATATAAACATGTACGTGTGAATTTGAAATGACAGTATGTGGTTTATTGTCAATTAAAAATTCATTATTTTTAATAAGAATACTGAAAAAATACAAAGAAACAGTGATTTGGAATTCCATTGCCAAGGACTTTACGGTGTGTAGCTTGTCTTCCTGTCTCTAATTCCGACTCGCCCATTTGATTATTTTTTCCAGATTCTTGACTTTCATGCATTTTTTTGCTAATGTTTTGTTTTGCTACTCCTGTTTGTTTGTTGTGAGACAGGGGCTTGCGTATCCCAGGCTGGCCTGACACCCCCTCCCCACATCCCCCCACATCCCCAGTGCTAGGGTTAGAGTTGTGCCCAGCCACACCTGGTTTATGTGGTGCTGGGAATTGAGCCCAGGGCTTCACGCATGCTCGACACACATTCTGTCAACTGAGCTGCATGCCCAGTGTTTTTTTTTCTTAACAAAACTGCCTTTATGTATTAAAGATCCGCTTGAGTCTGTATGTGTTGGAAACGTATTTTCCCCATTTGCTGTGCAGATCTGAAGCCCAGGTTCTTCTCGGCCCAGCACAGGTGATAAGAACAGGACTGAATCCCTAAAGCCACATGCCTCCAAATGCTCTCGTTCTCCCAGGGTTCTGAGTCAAGCTAACTCTTTCCTTTTACATTTTCTCAAAGCCAGGGTTTCTCTTCTCTCTGCGTTACCAACATGTAGATCAGGTAATTCTTAGTTATGGGAGTGAAGGACGTGGCCATCATGGGCATTGCAGAATGGTTTGCATTCTGGATTCTAAGATGTAGCCCCTTCCCCCAACTATGACAACCAAACTGTCACCATGCTTATTTATTCATGTCATTAAACTTTGTAATTTATTTGTTATCTTATTTATTTGGTACTGGGGAGCCAACTGGGGCCTTATTCATTCTAGGCAAGCTCTGTACAACTGAGCCCCCTTTAAATTGCTTCTAATATTTAACTGAAAGCTGGGTATACATCAGAGCATTTTATGGATGCATTCTCCATTGCTTGTTTTTCCAGTTTTTGAGATGGAATTGTGCTGTTTGTCTCTGCCTAGCCTAGAACTCACTATGTAAGCCCAGGCTGGCCTTGAGCTTGCAGTCTGCCTTGTTTCCCAAATGCTGGGATTACAGGCACGTACCATCATATTCAGCCACAGAGGTTATTTTCTTAATAATTAGTCTTGGTGATCGGATTTACTCCCAGCACCCACCACTCGCTTGGAAGCATCCAGAGATCTGTGTGACCTGCACATTAGAGCATGTTAATGGAGTGGTTCCACGCCACTTGGCAATAGCCAGAGGAAGGCCCGCTGCTGAAACCTTGGGAAATTTCCACTCCTGCTTCTGAGCCTCTGCTCACTGCTTAGTCACTGTGTTTTGATTGCCAGGCATGTGTCACCTAAGGACCTTGGCACTTGCTTCTCCCTTGGCCTGGAATGCTCAGCTCTATGTGTCCTTTAATGAGTCCTGCTCTAATTACTTGGTTTAAAAAAGGGGGGCAGGAGAGATGGCTCAAGAGTTAAGACCCTGCCTGTCAAGCAGAAGGTCCTGAGTTCAGATCCAAGTGTCACATAAAAACGCCAGGTGGAAAAGGCCATGGCCTACACTTTGAGTCCTGGTGGACAGAGCTTGGGAAATCCCAGAGTGAAGTAAGGAGATAGAAGCAATCCAGCATGATTCCTGAAGTCACCTGTGGTCCTCCACAGGGACACACACTGTCCTCTGATACACACACCCACAGAAATAAAGTTTAAAATAAAGAATGCAGTTTGGGGCCAGGCTTTAAAGTGAGGACTGTGATATGAACTTAGCACTTAGGTGAGGACTGAGTTTCAGGAATGCGAGCTCCCTGAGTAGGTAACATAAAATTACGCCTTGGTGCTGGGGACACAGCTCAGTGGCTTCTGGATTAGGATTCCACCCCTCACCACCCATCCAAGTGGCAGCCTAGAGGCCTCAGGCATAGCAATGAACACCTATCCTCTCAGCACTCCCAGCCGGAGCAGGATGGTGTTCAAGGCTAGAACAGGGTATACAGAGCACTGCAAGATCTTATCTCGGAAAACAAACCGTGCCACTCCCACATGCATGGCGCTTTCCTTGCCCCATTTGTGTGGTGCACTTACCCCTCCCCCACTCTGCCGCCCACTGGGTTAATGACTTCAGCAGCTCTGGTGCGAGCTCAGAAAGTCTGCCTCTGAAACCTAAGGGCTTTACCCTAAGGTCCATTTCTGCTCCTGTTAAGTCCAGAAACTGAGACATCATTTATAAGGTTGCTCCTAGGGAGTTGGGGATGGTGGTTACCTCTGATCAATCAGACCAGAGAGGAAAAATTGCAGGCTGGGCTACAGTACAACTTTGTGCATTTTTTTAAAAAAATACTGGTTTAGTCCATCTTTGTGGCACATGCCTCTAATCTCAGCATCTGAGATGTGGAGACAAGGACTGGGAGTTCAAGGTCACCCTCACCTGCACATCAAGGTTGATGCCAGCCTGGAACAAACCAGAGAGCCCAAGGTTTTACAAGTTAACTCAAAATTATGGTCCAACAAGTTCGCCTCTAGGACACAGTAAAAAGAATAAACTGGGGCCTTCGAGAGGACTCGGGGTAAGCGTGTTTGCCGGACAACCTTGGTTCAATCCCTGGAGTCCATAGGGTGGAAAGAGAAAACCAACTTCAGAAAATTGTCCCAACCTCCGTACACGTGCTATGGCAAACAAGACAATGAAGTGTAAAGGTGAGGATAAATAAACCAACCACCAAGCACCACACTTTAGCATGTACCTTCCAAGCACATGAACACTCAGCTAGAAGATTAAGAAATGTAAAATTTTAGGACAAATCAGACACGGTGGCTCACACCACCAACCCTAGCACTTGGGAGGCAGAGGAAGAATCATTCCAGGTTTGAGACCACCCTACTGTCTGTCCTGTGATTATCTGTGCTGTTTGTTTTTTTGCCGAGATCACAGGCATAAACTTTCCAGATACGTGGTGGCTTAATTAATGAGAAACTGAGAAATCAAACTAAGGCCTGACAAAATAAGCATCCTTCACATACTAATGAGAGCCAGTTTTGTAAAAAGTAAAATTCAATTTATTTAACGGATAGCATAAAAATATAATACTAATGGGATACCTCATAGTGTTTCAAGACAAGCGATGTTCAAATCAGGCTAAATACTTCTAATCAAACACATACTATTCCTTTTTGGCCAAAACATCCCAAAAGCTTTCCTCTAGTTTTCTGAAATGACAGTACATTACCCTTAGTAATGTACTGTCTACCCTCACTACTTTCTAACACTCCAGTATTCCTTGTTCCTGTCTAACTGTAATTGGTACCTCTTTATAAGCCCTCCTCCCTTCCTCCCTCTCCCTTGAATTAATTTTAGTATGGTATAGTATCATAAACCTGTATTCCCAGCTACTTGGGAGGTTGAGGCATGAGTATAACAACCTCAGGTTTAGACTGGACGACTTAGAAAGGTAGATCTCAAGAATAGGGCTCAGTGGTAGAGTACTTTGGTAGCCAAGATCCTGGGTTCAATCCTCGGCTGCTCGCGCACATACAGAGTCCAGTCAGCCAGGTGGGTTTTCACTCAGTCTGTGGCAGAACGACCCTGAGAGGTTGTGAATGAGGTCCTATGTGGAAATAAGGCCGAAGAGGTTTTTTGAAGGTGTTTCTGAAAGTGCAGATGTGGGATTTCTCGGGCATGTCATAGAAGGAGATGTCACCCAGCTCATAGTCCAGGAAGATGCCGATGTTTCTGGCCCTGTGGTGAAGCAGCGGAGGAGCCGAGTAGGCACCCGGGGCCTCGTAGCCCTCACGGCTCTGAAGCAGCCTCCAGCATTCTGGATGGGTGGCTGATCGCTTGTCCTTGGCGGTCAGGGGAGTTCTGCAGACGCCAATGGCCCACCCAGGCCCATCTCCCACTTGCACCTCCCAGAAGTGCCTCCCAGAAGTAAACTCTGTGCACCCCAGCACAGCGTGGTGGGCCCTAAACCTTCGGGAAGACTCAGAAACCTGCTTCTTTGTCTTTGAAAATCTCACACCTTTTTTATCCTTAGAGACTACCAGGTTTGGGTGAGCTGTCTCGGGGTCTAGCATTACATCTTCTTTAAATTGCTTGATGATTTTTTGTAGGGCCGAATACTGGGGAGGGAGAATGTAGACTTCTCTCTGCAGGTTCACGGAAAAGATGGGCGGGTTGATCTGTTTGGTGGACTTACTGGAAAACCTCTTGCAGCTGGTCAGCATCTCCACATTTGAAAAGACCTTCTGGGCCATCACCTCGTCCGCCAGGCTTTTGAGAGCGGAGGCGTGGTTGGTAAACGCCTTGATGTTTCCCTCGAGCTTCTGGGCCAAGTCGTCCTCCTCTGCCTGGATCCTGGACAGAGCTGCCTCCTGCTCTCCCTCTAAGAAGCGGCTGAGATGTTCAAACTCCCAGGACAGCTTCTGCTTGTGGGCTTCCACCTGCTCTTTCAGTTCCTCGGGCTTTTGGCTCTGAGTGCTTCGCAATTCTTGAACCTCTTGTATCTGCTCCTTGAGGTGCTTAACGAGCTTGCGGAGATTTTCCCTGTGCCTCTTGGCAGCCTCGGCCAGCGGCAGCACTAGGTGGTCAGAGTGCCCCGTGCACTGGGAACACAGCAGCTCCAAGTCCGTCTCACAGAACTGGCTGAGTATCACATCGTGCTTCTCACACACGGTCCTGACCGGCTTCTTCCTCTTCCTCTTCTTTTTCCTCCCGCTGCTCTGCAGTTGCTTGGCCAGGTCGATGATCTTTTCCAGCTGGGTGTTGCTAGAGAGGATCTCCTCCGTGCACGTGTGCCGGCAGATGGGACAGGGGTACTCCTCTGTCTCTTCCTTCCTGCACTCTTCCATGCAGGAGCGACAATAGTTGTGTCCGCATTCTATGGTGACGGGGTCCTTCAGCTCCTCAAGGCAGATGTGGCACTTGGCTTCAGCCAGGAGATCCTCTAGAGCTGCTGCCAGAGCCATCTGGACACAGATGGTCTGGGTTCAGAAAGTTCTAGGGCACCCTGCAGGGGCAAGCTGATGTTCTCTCCTGCCGAAGCCCCCTGGGCTGCTCCCTGGGTTCCTCAGTGCGGTGGCAGCACTTGAGTCTTCAAGCGGTTGATTCCAGCTGCTAGCATGATTCTGTGCCCGGGCCTGCAAGCCAGTTACGGTGCCCCCGGGCACCGCTCTTCCACCCTGTGGGAGCAGGAAGAAACGTCTCAGTGCTCTTCAGATCAACCCACTCACTGCCAGTGAATTTCAGACCACCCTCCTCTATCCTGTCTGTCATTCCATTACTGAGTCCTAGTTCCTCTATCTGCTTGGTATCATTGCCCATGCCCGCGAGTGTCTGTGGCATGGACAGAGCCTTGAGCAGACAGACCACACGGTGCCACAGCCAGCCTTGGTTATGTGTCTCTGTAACCAAGTGACTTTACAGCCCAATCAGATAGTTGATTTTTGTTTGTTTGTTTTGAGACAGGGTCCAACTTTGTAGCCCGGGGGCTGGCCTCAAGGGCACCTAGACTGGCCTCAGATTCCCTTCAACGCTCCCACCTCAGCCTCCAGAGCACAAGGACCAGGGGTGTTGCTTCACTCAGCTGTGTGTGTTTAACTGGCCAGAACTCCTGACCCTCCTGCTGTGCCCATACACACCTGGTTTGTTCTCTCCTGGGCTGAGACTCAGCTTCTCATAAAAGCCAGGCAAGTGCTCTACCAACTGAGCTACACCTCAGCTCCACCCCCCCTTTTTTAATGACAGGGAATGCTACTGTAGCCCGCCATGTATGTACATTTTCAGTTTGTCTTCAACTTAAAGCAATTCTTCTGCCTCAGGCCCTCAACTGCTAGGACTGAAGACTTTGTACTACTGTGAATTGCTGGGTAGGAGGTTTTAGTGGTGTAGGAATGGAATCTGGAGGCTGAGCTAAGCACGAAGGTGATTGACTGGTGAGCTATCAACCCAGCATCTTTCTTTCCAATTGTTTGTTTACATTTTTTTAGAAAAAATAATTGGAGAGGGAAAAAGGGACAAAGAGCAAGTGAGCAGGCAACATGTGTCATGGTACATGTGTGTAGATCTCACTGAAAGGCAACTTTCAGAAACTGGTCTTTTCCACCCACCATGTGGGCTTCCAGGCAGACATGTTTGCCCATATACCCAGCTATGTGGTTGACCCCAACATTTTTTCTTCATTTTTGCTTCTCTATAATTAAACCACAGAAGATCTTATTAGCTAAAACCCACAAGACAGATAACGGTTAAAACACATACAAATTAAATAGAATAAAACCCTGTCAGTAGCCAGCAGGATAGTTCAGCAGGTAAAGATGCTTATGCTTAAAACTGGTGGTCTTTCTTTCATCCCCGGAACCCCCGTGAGGGAAGGAGAAAACCAACTTCTGAAAGTTGTCCTCAGATTTCACAAGTGTGAGGTGATACACACCCACCTGCACGCTATCGAGATACTTTGTAAAATAATAAACAAAAATGAAGACAAAGCAAAAACCCTTGGCAGATGGGGGGGGGGCATGCGTGTACTCCCAGGCAAAAGAGGAGACAGGAGCAGGAGTTCACAGCTACATTGGTTGGAGGTTAGTCTGATACAGCAAAACACCCTCTACCCCCCCAAAAAAGGGGAAAAATGTTTTCAGTGTTCACTGTTAAAATGCCACTACATGCTGCAGGGGAATGCAGCTCATTGGGTAGAGTGCTCAAAGCCCTGGGTTGGATTCCAGCATTTAATAAACCAGGTGTGATACACTCCTTAATAACAACACTCTGGAAAAATAGCTCAATAAGGCACCTCCTAAAACCCTCAAAAAGCCCCAGCATGCTAGTTCCACATCAGGCCCCTAATTCCTTTCTAGCCCCCCTCCCCATTAAATATCAACCATCTCTTACTCAGACGGCTTAGAAGAGGTCGTCACACTTGTGGCCAGAGAGAGATTAGACCTTTCTGAGTTCTTGAGTAAGAGCAGGACCTGTGTTTACTTCGTTTAAGCATGGAGCTGAGGGAAAGATTCTTAGAAGGACTTAGATGGCTCAGTGGGTAAGGTACCTGTTAGCAGAAGTGGGGTGACTTGATTTGATCCCCAGAAACCCATATAGTGGAGAGAACTGTCCCCTGGCATGTATGCACCTTCCTCTCTCTCGCCCACTTTCTGTATTAAATATAATTTAAAAAGATGATCAAGAGGCATACCAACAGGTTTGAAATGTCTGAACTAGCTCAGAACAGGCCTATTAAGGAGGTGAGGGTAGGGGGTGGCTGGAAGAGACGAGTCTTCCTCTATGCAGCCTTCATCTCTCATCTCATCCCAGCTCCTGGCTTACCTGAAGAAGATATCAGCGAGGTCTCTTGTCTGTAGCTGGGCCTGTGCCCTGGCTACAGCAGCGCACAGTTACACAAAAGGCGCCCCTCTTAAGGACTCCACCCAGCCCAGAGCATTGGTGGGTAGGGTGGGGGAGGAGAGCTGCTGGGGGGCGGGTTTTCCCCAGTACTTGCAGCGCCGGGCTGATAACTTGAAATTTACAATCTTCCTGCCTCTGCGTCTCAGATGCTGCTGGCATTACTGCCCACCATGTCTGGTTGATTTGGGCACAGATTTATTAGATGCTGGGCTTAGTGTGCCTGCAACTAGGGGAGCCCTGAACCTGTTAGCACGTCCCCCTTTCAGGTATTTAAGTGCTATTAACGGAACATTCAGGAAGCTGCTGTTGCTAAAAAGCGCTGGTGTCTCACGTGGTAAATCCATGTAGGATAAAACCAGGCACCTGAGTCTTTCAAGTTTAGCTCATTTAGTTTGACTCAGGCAAAGAGATCAGTTAATGTGCTTAACCTGTTCTCACCTTGGATTCCTGTGGCACCCCAGCAGCCAGATTGGTCCCCTCGGCAGCTACAAAGGCTTTTGCCACCTGGCTGAACTAGAACTGAGACAAGGATCTGCCTGTCCAAACTCTGACCAGCATTGCTTAATTATGCATACTTCTCACTCCCCGCACCTCAATTCTTTCTATCTACTTATCTCTCTCTCTCTCTATCTACCTACCTATCTACCTATCATCTCCTCTTAAACCAACAGTTCTCTCTGGCATATCATGAAAATGGACGTGGGGTTACTAGACCCCTATATCTGTCCTTCTTCCCAGTGTAGCCACGTGTATGCTGGGGATAGAACCCAGGGCTTCCTGCATTTTGTGCAAGCACTTTAATGAATGTGAGATAGTCTCATGCAGTCCATGATGATTTGACGACCTTGAACTCCCTGCGTTGTTGACCTTGAACTCCTCATCTTTCTATCTCCATCTTCCAAAGAGCTGAAATTATAGATGCAAACTACTGCACCCTGGTTAAATCTACTTTGGATACTCTTCTTTTTGGGCCTCTTCGATTTGCACATTCTAGACCCCGTGGGTGGCTCAGCCTGTTGGGGCTGCCGGAACTGCTGTTCTCACCTTAAAAACTGCCATAACAATAGTGAAACCTTTTCTCCAGTCACGCTTCTTCCCGAGCCTCCATCAGTTTGTAACCATGTTCTGGAAGCCATCCATTCGAGCTTCTCTGGGTCTGCCCCTCCCCCGGCTTCTCCAAGCATCAGCAAATCCTACTGGTCCCTTTATAGCTGTGTCTCTGGACTCAACACCCTCTGTCAGGACATGGGAACTTCCTGCCTGGATTACCTGGGCTCTTTCCTCTCCCATCCTTGAAATGCAAATTGTCTTGGAACATGTCACGCTCCAGAGTGTCTTTGGATTTGTGTGGGTTCCGAGGAGGCAGACCACATTTTGACATCATTGTCCAGCGAGTGTCTTTAGGAAAGAGCTAAGGAAGAGGGACAGGAAGAGGGCCATCCAGAGAGACTGATGAGCCCTCACTTCTGCAGGGATCCTGAAATGGAACTGATGAATGGAACCAATTTCAGTGGAGTGGTAGGGGTAAAAGTCCTGCAGCCTGGGACAGTGAAAGAGAAATGCTAGTTATAATTTAAAGGCGAATGAGCTCAGGACGTGATATGATAGCAAAGGAGAACAGATGGAGTTGATTTGCATCTCTGAGGGTAGAATCTCATTGCAGTTCTTCACCCACTTCAGGATTGAAGGGAAAGTTCCTACAATGATAGGAATTTCTCCCCAAGGGACTTTTAATGCCATCCAGAGTGACATTGCTTTAAAGTGCTGGGGGCCAAAACATAGGACTTCACAGCTTCTAAGCAAGTGTTCGACTGCTGGCATCCAGCAGCAATAGATTAGTTTTAGTCTTTGTTCTTGTTCTTATTCTTTTTTTAATTAATTGGCTATTTTTGAGACAGGGCCTCACTCTCTAATCCAGGCTGGTCTGGAACTTGCTACTGTGGTCCAGTGGTCAGCTCTTGAGCCTCCTACTTGTGTGAATGAGGGTTCTAGCCATGGCCCACGGCATCCAGCTTCCCAGCAAGTTTCCTGCCTAAATTGCTTTCAAGTCTGAGCTATAGTAAGATTTCAATCCAGAAGCCTCTGAGACTACCTGTAAGTCCCAGCTGCTGGGGAAACTGAGGCAGCAGGGTATTGTGAGCCCAAGAACTAGAATGTGTGTGTGTGCCAAGCCAGCCTTCGGTACTGAGGCCCATCGCTGCTGTTTTTTAACCCCCCCCCCTTTTTTTTGAAAGATTTAAAATATCTTTGTAGCCCAAGTTGGTCTTGAACTGCAAGCATTGCCCCTGCTTCAGTGTTCCAAGTGCTGGGACTACAGGTGTGAGCTCTCATATTTGGTCCTTTTTCTATGTTTGATTTTGAGACAGGGCATCACAGTTACCTGCTTGAGGGGACATATTTATTTGGCTTAGTTCCTGCGGAGAGGTACAGTCCATGTATAGCGGGCGGCAGAAGCTGGAGATGGCTGGAGGTCAAGTCAGTCAAGAAGATAAGTTTGCCAGCACAGGGCAACAGCTCCAGAGTTCTTCTGTCTTGCGATGCCTTTTATCTGGTCTGCTACTGGGAAGTTCCATCCAGATTTAGGGTCATTTTTGGAATTGTAAATATTTCCATGGAGACAATCTCGCCAGGTGGTCTGACAGCTAATCTGTTAGGTAATCTCATGTGTAGTCAAGTTGATAACCAAGATTAACTATCACATGGGGTCTCACTAGTTTGCTCTGGCCGGTCATGAATTTATTGTGTATCCTTGACAGGCCTTGAAGTCTCTTTTGAAATACGGGCCACTTTATGAATTTGTGTCTCATCCTTGCACAAGAGTCTCCTAATCTTCTCTGTATTGTTCCATTTACAACATGTGCTGCCGAAGTGAGAACAACGGCCTTGAATTGTCGGCCCTCTCACGGTAGCAGGAATATGGGTGTGCCTTGCTACCTGTCACTTGCGTGACTTCTGTAACTGACAGGAAGGTTTTCTGTTAACCAATGCTGTGTGAAAACAGAACTCATGGATTCCAGATGTGGAGTACCATGAGGGGCATGGAGCTGGAAAAGAACTCATGGACTCTGTTCTTTCTCTCCTCTAATAAACTCTACCTTAACCTTCTACACATGTTCTGGTTTCAATCTTTGATTCTGAGCACAAGAGCCTGCAACACATACAGACTCCTAGGGCGTGACATTGCAATATGTGCCTGACTTTTATGTGGGTTCTGAACTCAGGTCCTTGTGCTTGTACAAGCTCTTTTAGTGACTGAACCATCTCCCTAGACTACTTTTTCTTTTGGTCCGTTTTTGTGATATGGGGGAGGGAGGGAAGGGAAAGAGTTGTGGGGAGACTTGTACATGCCAGGTGAGTATTCTCACCACTAAACCACACCCTCAGCCCCTCTTGTTGGCAGCAATTACTTTTTGCTGCCGCCATTCAGAAATACTTCATCTTTGGAAATTGTAAAGGCCATATTTGAAATATTTAGGGAGGCTGGCAAGATAGTTCAGTGGGTAAAGCACCTGCTTGCAAATTCCAGTTCAATCACCGGAAGTACACATGGTGGAAGGAGAGAACTGACTTGTCCTGTGATACCTGTGCACCAAGACATGCGTTCTCTCTCTCTCTTTCTCTCCCATCTCTTTCTGTTTCTCCCTCTCTTAAATACATAAATAAAATATTTTTTACAAAAAACAGACTTTATGTTCTTATCAATTTCTTTCGCTCTTAGATCTGTCAGTTGCTATACTTAGCACAGAATGGAAATTAGCTTCAAGAGATGGAAAGCAACAGTGCCCTCCTGAGGTGACAATGTAGAATGCCCAGTTTGGGAGATTCTCCAAAGAGACTCTTTGCCATCTTAGATTCAGAGTTTAAATTGACAGTCAGCTTTGGGGTTGATGTGCAATGATATTTTCATTGAAGTGGAGAATATAGCCATGGACGGTAAAGTCATCATTGGCTTTATTGTAGTAGGACTGCTAATAAGCCCTACCTTAATCTTCTACACATGTTCTGTTTTCAATCTTCGGCTCCGAGCACAAGAGATTGCAACACATACAGATTCCTAGAGAGTGACCCCACACAACACTGCGATGTGTGCTTCAGGTTTCCTATTAGCTTCTATTTATTTTTATTTTTTCTTAAAGAAGGGTCTCATTCCTTTTACAGCCAGGGTTCCCTTGAGCTATTCTCAGCTCCCAGATGCTGTGATTACATTTTTGAGGGCGCACACCTGGCTCTCTTCATTAGCTCTTCTATTTGTATTGGATCAGAGTGCTAATGTCTTCAATTACAGATGATGCAATGCATGCCTGAGATCCCAGCATTCCAGAGACGGAGTCAGAAGGTTCAGGAGTTCAAGATGGGCTTCACCTGTCTAACAAGTTAGAAGCTAGCCTGGGCTATGAGGACTCCCGTGTCTGAGACAGCACAAAGCCTTCTTTCTCTGCACCACTTTCCAAAGTGGCCTTGTGCTCCTGTGGGCCACCACAGCAGTTCTCAAACCTCTGATGAAGCTGGAAATTGTCAAAAAGATAGAGGGCCCTCTGGTACCTGAGTGTCCCTTGAAACCTTTACCATTCCTGTGTCTGGAGAATATTTAAACCCGCCCCATTAGCTCTTGTGAAATATTCAGTCAATTGTTGTCAATTACATTAATAGTCATTCCTCCTAGCCAGCCAAGGTAGCTTACACCTGTGAGCCCAGCACTTGGGAGGTGAAGATGGAGGGGGGGGGAATCAGTGGTTCAAGTTCATCCTCAGCTATTCAACTTGAGACTTTAGGAGACTGTCTTTAGTTTTTATTTTGTGAGACTTAAGAAATTAGAGTTGAGAGACTTAAGGTGGAAAAGCATTAGAGCAGAAAAAAAGATAGGGACAGAGCCATCATGACAGCCTGGCCGGAGGAGAGGACACAATGAAAGGAGGGTGAGCTTGGAGACCAGAAGAGAGAAGTGAAAGGGAGACTCTTGGGGGGGGGGAAGGAAGGAAGGAAGGAAGGAAGGAAGAAAGAAAAAGAAAAGGGAAAAACAAGTTAAAAAAGCAAGAAAAGTTATTCCTTCTTATAGAAATTTTTTCACATTGATTTATTTATCTTATGTGCACATGCACGCAATACACAACTTGTGTGTAGAAGTCAAAAGACAACTTGTGGGAGCTGGTTCTTCCTTCTACCATATGGGTTCAAGGAATCAAACTTAGGCCCCTCTTTAGACATTGTCATACCCATTTACATATTTGTTTTCGGTTCATCTCCTTGCCTCTCCTCCCAGCTGATACCTGTCTCTCCGTCATTCCCCTTTCTGCTTTCATAGGGCATGTATCCTCTAATCCAACTGCACCCTGTGTCATTGACCATCTATTCTCCATCTCTCCCTTCCCTACATAATGCAAATATTAATCTCTTTAATGCAGAGGCACCCACTACTCACATCCTCTCTCAGGATTTATTTCCCTGCAAAGTGGTGGACCCGTTTTGTTTTTTTTTTAACTTTCTGAGACCCAATTGTTCTTTTTGCATTTAAAGAACAGATCTCGCCACCTGCATTTCAAAACCACCTGTGTGCCTTCATCTGCACTCGGTCCCTGCAGTTCCATTGTCAAAAGCTCTCCATTTCTTCGACCCCTGAAAACCTTCGACCTCTGGGATTTGGTGGCAGTTTTTAACTTGCCTCCAGTGTATGGTTTAGTCACTTCCTGTCTCAGCTTACACATTGGAATGAAAATATAGTCATAAGGAGGTGAAACAATTTTAAACTAATTAATTAGCTTATTACACTTGATCTTAGCCAAAAGGCTGAGAAGCAATAATTAATTGGCTTTTTAAATTAATTTTTAAAATATATTTTACATGCACCATGTAGGCATCTGGGAATTGAACTCAGGTTGCTAGGTTTGCAAACATTTGCCTTAAATTAATTGAATTTTTGAGCCAGGATCTTCTATGCAGCCCAGGCTGGCCCCCAGCTTGCGAGGATCTTCCTGCCTCAGCCTCCAGAGATCCGAGATTACAGCGGTGCTGATTCCAGATTTAGGTTCCAGCATGCTAACTCAGACTCGGCCACTGCATTACAGCCCCAATCCCTGACCATGAGATTTCAGTAATCAGTAGAGGCTTACTTACAGGGACCTATGTCATCACTGAGTGGGCGGGCCTAACCCGGCTCCTGACTTTAATCCCTGCTCACTGGGCATGCCCACGCCTTTTCTCTGCCCATTTCCGGGGCTGTCAATCAGTGCAGGTAAAGCCTGCTTGCAAAGGGTGCCTGCTTCTGTGTGGGGAACTTGGAGGTGCTTCCGGGCCCAGACCCAGGCCTCTGATCTGCAGATGCAGGTAAATCGGGAGGGCTGTGGACAGCTCCCCTGGGAACTGAGCAGGGTCACCTGTCGTGGAGACCGCGTATGGCTGTTTCTTCGTGCACATTCAAGAAATGTGACATCACAGGGCTGAGGAGCTCACTGGCTCACTGACGAGCTAAACTGGCATGTGTAAGACCCAGGACACCCCATCAAGTCCAGCCTGGGCTACATGAGACCATATCTGAGATAGAAAGACAGAGGGAGAGAGGGAGATAGAGATAGAGAGAGAGAGAGAGAGAGAGAGAAAGAGAGAGGGGGAGAGAGAATGCTCAAGTCCACTGGTCCAGTGAAGTGTTGGTCCAGTGAAATGTACAGGCCTGTACATTTCACACTCTCAGACTGAAGCAAGGGGATCTAAAGGTCAAAAGGTAAGATCTGCTTGAGCTCCTTTCTGAACATCCAGATGCTGACTACCATGCCCCCTGAAAGTAGAGAATTCCAGACCACTGAATCCGGTGTTTGTAATCAAAGGTGGCCAAAAGCAAGTATAAAATCTGAGTCGCGATTTGTGTTTGGCTCAGTATGTGGAGCCAGGAAACTCAGCGGCATCTTAGCGTTGGTACCCACCGCCACTCACCAGTGCCTTGTTATTCTCTGAGTAATGAAAAGTTGTTTTGGTGTTGAGCACTGGAAGAAAGTGGGGTTAGATTCGTGTTTGCCACACTAAAGCTGTAGCATCTTTCAAGGGGGGGGGAATGGGTGGGAGGAGTGTCAAAAGTAAAGCGGGATACCGGGCAAGGTGGTGATGACGGGTGTTAATCAGTAATGCATTATTGCAGTGGGGAAAAGAATCCTTCTGAATGGGACTCAACCTGGCTTTGTCACTGGAGAATGGGGTGTGAATGGAGTAGGAAGTGGGGGCGCACTCGGTAGGGAAGATGGAAATGAGGGAAAGCTGGAAAGAGAGGGCAGGTATAACTGTCTCCCAAGTGCTAGGCCAGCTGATTGAGTTTGTGTATGCCTGGCTCTTGACAGGTAGGTAGGGCCCTGTTGTTGACCCTCCCCTGCCTCAGTTTCCCTATGCTGTGATTGCGGGCACAGCGAGCCACCACTCTGGGCTGCGGTTGTTTGTGCTTTAGTGAGAAATCTCACTTTGTAGCAGCCCAGGCTGGCCTCAGAGCCAGGCCTCCTGCTTCCTCTTAAGAGATGGGATAACAAGTGGCAGTGAGTGGCAGGTGTTTTAAATTTTAATAATTTAAAAAAAATTTCTGTGGGTTGAACTTAGAGCCTCATGCATGCTAGGCAAGAGCTCTGCCACTGAGCTACGTTCCCAGTGACATTCCTAAGAGTTCATTTCATTGGGAAAATTAACAAGGTTTTCAATGTTATCTTTCTTTGGATCCCCTAAGACCATCCAACAGGCTTCACGACTCACTAACATTACTGTAGTGCTGAGTGAGTCCTAATTACTGCGTGAGATATCTGCTGATAGTTGTGACTTAGTTAATAGGAGGATGCAAAGGGAAAAGGGAGCTGTTAAGTCTGGATGGAAACCAAGCATAAGCTTCTAGAAGTTCTCTCGGTGGAGACACACTCAGTGGATCTATTTAATTCCTCCAGTGGTGAGTTGGAACATCTTGGTTGCCAAGGACACTCATTTGAAGTTCATTGTGGAACAGAGCATCTATATTGTGAAGGGTGTCGATATTAGTTTAGAAGACAGTGCAATATTATTTTTAAAACATTTGAGGGCTGGAGAGATGGCTTAGGGTTAAGACTCCATCTGGCAAACAGAACGTCTTGAGTTCAGATTCCAGGTCCCACCTAAAAATGCTAGGTGGAAATGATGGTAGTGTGCACTTCTGGCCCTGGTGGGAGCTTAGGAAATCCCAGAAGGAAGCAAAAAGAAAGTAGAAACAATCCAGGATGATTCCTGAAATTACCCCTAGTCTTCCACAGGCGCACACACTGCCTTCTGAGACACACACACACACACACACACACACACACACTAAAGTAAAAAAAAAAAAAGTAGTTGAGATTCCTTACTTCCTGACTGTTGTGGATGATGTGAGCGGCCACTTCATGCTTCTGCCACCATGAATTCCCTACCATAATGACTATACCCTCAAACTGTGAGCCCCAATAGACCTAAGAAAAAGAGTGGGTGTCATTATGACACCTCCACACATATGCATCATTGATCCTTGCTTCTGCTTCTTTCCTTTCATATCCTCTGTTGTTCTACCCTTCTGTTTTGCTGGTGGATATGGAGGGTGCTCTTGTGAGTAGTAACGAATTCTCATTTCTTCTTATTTCAGGTCAACCGCCCATGTCATTGCTGAGCATGGTGGAATTCTCTAGAGTTCTACCTTGTAAAGGTACCTGTTTCTTTTTCATTCTTTGGTACTTGCATATATACATCGAATCTTGATCTTGATCATATACACTCTTCTCCCTTTCCTACCCCCTTGGCCTCCCCTCTCCTGCCAGATATTCATTTCTTTGTAATTAAAAATGTTCCCCAGGACAAAGCTTGTGTGTGTGTGTGTGTGTGTGTGTGTGTGTGTGTGCACGTATGCATGTGTGTGCACATGCACATGCTTAGCATGTACACTAAGCAAGTGCTAGACCATTGAGTTCTCCATCAGCCCTGCTTTTGCTTTCTAGAAAAATATTTTATTTATGAGAGAAAGGGGGAGGGAAGGAGAGAAAGAGAGAGGTTCACATGTACTACGGTTATTCAGGGATTGAACTCGTGTCTCCAGGTTTTCCTGCAGGCGCCTTACCTGCTGAGCTCTCTCCTTGGCTTTCCTATTATCTTTTTAATTTAACTTTTGCCGAATTAATTCTTTGAGAATTTCATACATGTGTGAAGGAAAGAAGCAAGCAAAAAGAAAGTAGAAACAATCCAGGATGATTCCTGAAATTACCCTTAGTCTAGTAGTAGGCTCACCTACTACTCTCTGACACACACACACACACACACACACTAAAGTAAAAAAAAAATGTGTTCTGATTACTGTAGTGCTCACCTCCAGCCTCAAGAGCCAACATTCTGAAGCTATGTCTTGACTCCATGTGGGATTGTATAACTATGGCAGGGTCAGAGAAACTTGGCAAGTATAAAACGTTCCCGGAGACACAACAGCCAAAAATTAATTCAGAATCAAATGCATAACGAAACTGAGGTGTTTCTGGCAGCACTTGCCTGTGTTGTATCATGTGACCTCCCTGTAGCCTTGATGCTGAACACACAATATACATGTATCATATGTTACCATTATGTCAAGTTGTTTCCAAGAAAAAATGGCTGAAAAACCTGGGCTGGATCCAAAACTTGTAGGTCTTATTACAGGGCTTTTCATTGTGCACACCAAAGTGTTATGTTCTTGTGGAAATGTAATGTTTTGATGATGGGAAACAGATGTTTAGTACATTCCTCAGAGGCTAAGAATCAAAGTAATGTTCCTTTGGGTTGTATTATGTTGGACAAAGTACATCTAGCTCATTAGTATGAAAATTTGTGTTCCTTTTTATTCATTTATTAAATTTTATTTGAGAGAGGGAAAAAGGGAGGGGGAGAGAGAGACTGAGAGAGACAGAGAGAGAACGAGCTAGCTCATGGCCCATACAGAGAAGGCCTGCACATGCATACTTGGTTTTTTCCCACCATGTGGAATTCTGGGAACTGAACTCATATCTCCAGGTTTTCGAGCAGGCGCCTTAGCTGCTGAGCTGTCTCACTTACATGTGCTCCTCTTCAATGAGTGATAAAATTGCAAGTATACTAAAGAATTTTTAAAGGGCTAGATGATATTCTAAAGTATTTTTAATTTACTTATGAGAGAGAGAGAGAGAGAGAGAGAGAGAGCAGACTTGAGCAATGCACAGTGCACAGGTGGAGGTTAGGGGACAACTTTCAAAAGTCAGTTCTCTGCATCCACCCTGTGGGCTCTAGGAATGGAACTTAGGTTGCCAGATTTCTCCGCAGGCTCCTTTACTTGCTGAGCCATCTCACAGGCCCAAGAATTGTTTTAAAATACATTTCTCTATGATTTGTTATCACCGAGTATTTGATTTGTATACCTGCTTTTTTATATCTATGTACTCAAGGAACTCATAATAATTTCTTATGTGAAAGGAGGTGCAAGGAGGAAAAGGTACCGAAGCCCTGCCTTTATTTATTTTTAATATTTATGACTTATTTTTAATATTTAAGAGAGAGTGGACATGACCCATGTGGGCTTCCAGACATTGATCTCAAGTTTTTGAGCAGGTGTCTTACCTGCTGAGCTATCTCATAAGGTCAGTCCAGGCTTTACAAAGTTTTACCCCATAGTGGTTTTATTTTAACCTTTGTGTGTGTGTGTGTGTGTGTGTGTGTGTGTACCAGAGATCACTTGAGTGTGTGCGCCTGTTGAGGCCCAAAGGTGACATCGGGAATCACCCTGGATTGTTCTACCTCCTTATTATTGCTTTGCTTTGGGGTTTCCTGGGCTCCACCTTCAGGCCAGAAGTGCAGGTTGCTGCCATATCTGCAGACACTCTAATGTGGCCTCTGGGATCTGAACTCAGGTTCTTTCTCGGTTCGAGGCAAAGGCGTTAACCCCTGAGCCATCTCCCCAGACCTACCCCACCATGTTTGCAGTTAATGGGGATTCTTGCTGGAGTCAACTGTTATATCACAGCATGACATCTAGGTCAGTTTTGAAATTTGAAAACAGTCTTTTGTCATCTGCAGGAATGATGAGTGCCTTAGACTCGTGACTGCTTCCTTGAAGAAAGTCGTTCAACTTAAGTTCAGGGACACTCAGCAGTGAAGAGCTTTAGTTTGTCTCGCCGTCTGATTGGGGATAAGACACAGTTCTGATAGTGAAACCCTCAACTGGTCACTGTCCAAAGACTTGGAGGGACTCCGGTCTCACCAGGTCTCGACTCTCTGGAGGCAAGGCCCTCCCAGCACACGCCACCTTGTCCACCTGCTCCACTCTCTGGCTCCATGGAGTTGAACACAGCCCTGCAGAACTTGCAGGAGGAATGTGGCTGTCCACTCTGTCTGGATTACTTCGAAGACCCAGTGAGCATAGGCTGTGGACACAACTTCTGCTTGGACTGCCTTAGCCTGTCCTGGAAGGATGTGGATGCACCATTTCCTTGTCCTGTGTGCCGAGTGATGAGCATTAGCAAATCCTTCCGCAGGAATCTACAGCTGGGCAACATCACTGAAATGGCCAAGTTGCTGCAGGTCCGAAGAAGCCAGAGGAAGAGGCAGCAGCCCCCGCTGTGTAGGGAACACAAACGGCCCCTCGTCCTGTATTGCCTCGAAGACTTGGAGTTCCTCTGCATGCAGTGCAGCTTCTTGGCGCCACATGTCGCTCACGAGCTCTCCCTCATTAGGAAAGTTGCTCCAGAGCACTGGGAATTTATAAAAAGGAAGATGAAACTCTGGAAGATGGACGTGAAATACATTGAAAAGTTCCTCCTCTTCCTGCAAACCAGGAAAAGCCTAGAGCTGAGAACGAAGGTGGAAGGTAAGCGTCAGGAAATCCGTTGGGAATTTCAACAAATCCAGTTGTTTCTACAGGACCAGCAAGAAGCTGTCCTGAAGGACATACACGTGGAAGAGTTGCACATCTTATCGAAACTTCACAAAAACCTTCAGGCGCTTGCCGACCACGCTTCCGCCTTACAGGGCACACTCAGAGAAGTGGAGGCCAAGAGCGAGTGGTCGGATGGGAGGCTCTTGACACACGTACCACGAATCTACCACAGGTCGAAAACCTTAAAATGCCCAGCGCCTTTGTCATTCGGGTTAAAGGTGCATAAGTTGCGTTTTCCTGCACAGTATTCTGCCTTTGATAAAATTATCAGGCGATTTCAGGTCAACGTGGGTTTTGATGACAGCACAGCACACCCTCAGCTCGTTGTTTCGAAGGACAGAAAATCTGTGCTGTATGAAAGAGTAAGACGAAGGGTGTGCTACAACCCGCGGAGATTTTATAGCTGCCTTGCTGTCCTGGGTTCTGAACGCTTCGACTCTGGCCGACATTACTGGGAGGTGGAGGTGGGGAACAAACCTCAGTGGACTCTGGGAGTGTGCCAAGACTGTCTGCCCAGGAACTGGCAGAACCAGCCCTCGGTTGTCAATGGCTTCTGGGCCATTGGACAGTATGGCAAGAGTGGTTATGTTGCATTTGGGCCCCAGAAAACCCAGTTTCTGCCAGCAGAGAGACCCAGTAAGATCGGCATTTTTTTAGACTATGAGTTGGGCAAAGTCTCCTTTTATAATGCGAAGGACAGATCTCTTCTCTATGATTTCAGCGATACTTTCACCAGCACCATCTGGCCTTATTTCTATGCTGGAACAGATGCCAAGCCCCTCAAAATCGTATCTCTGCCAGATGAGCAAAGATAACATCAATTATTCAGTTACGGGCATAGAGCTTATTTAGCCAGTAAATTTCATCTCATGATTTTTAAGAGTCATCTTCAAGTTTGGCTACTGAAACCAGAATAGATTTCTTCATTACTTTCAGTAATTATAAAAAAAAAAAAAATATGCTAGTTGGGCTGGTTTAACTGGTAAGGTGCTTGTGGAACATACCTCATGATCTTTGTTTGATCCCCGGAACCGATAGGGTGACTGGGAGGAACCAACTCTACAAAGGGGTCCTGTGATAACCACATGCATGCTGTAGCATGTGTCCTGTGACATCCATGTGCATGCTATAGCATATATCTGCCCCCATTTGCACACATCACAGACATAGGCAGTAATTACATTTAAAAAGCAATCCTGACAGTTAAAAAATGAATCATGTACACAGGCGATAATTAATTTTTAAAATCAACCATGAAAGTTAAAAAAAAATTACAGATACAGTGGCACATGCTTATAGTCCCAGCATGTAGGAAGTGAAGGCAGGAGGATCCAGGTCCAAATCCAGTTTGGAATGCATAGCAAGACTGTGTCTCAAACGAAATACATTTTGTTTTAAAATTATACAATTTTAAAAAAAATGAATCCAGTTACTTAAAGTTGTGTGAATGTCATGTCGATCATCTGTCTACCACTTCAGTGAATCCTTTCTCTAGTTTTCATCATTTTTTTCCTGTTTTTTTGTGGTGTGTCTCAATAGACACAGTTGATCTTTTTCTGTGGTAGTCAGGGTGTGATTCTGTAAAGCTTTCTTTTAGACACATGCTCAGTGCTCGGGGAATTCTGGTTTGTTTAATTGTTGTGTAGTAGAGATTCCACCCTGGGCTTCACCTCTACTAGACCATTGCTCCACTCTGCAGCTCCACCGTAGCCCCAAGAAGATCTTTAGGTACAGAATGATAGTTCGGATCTCCCAGCCTCCAACTACTGTGTCAGAGTACTTCCTGGCCATTTCTTTTTCTTTCTTCTTCCTCCTCCTCCTCTTCTCTTCCTTCTCTTCTTCCTCCTCCTCTTCTTCCTTCTGCTCCTCTTTTTTTTTCTTCCCCTTCTTCTCCTCCTCCTCCTCCTTCTTGTTTTGCTGTTGCTGTTTTTGAGACAGGGGCTCACTGTGTAACAGCCCAGGCTAGCTCTAACTTGAGGCAGTTGTCTTCTATCAGCTGTCTGAGCACTAGGATTATAAGTATGCTTAGCAAGACCAAATCTCCTTTCTTCAAATCTCCTTTCTCCTACTCCTCTTCTCTTCCTTCTCCTCTTCTTCCTTCTCCTCCTCTTCTCTTCCCCCAGCCTCTTCTCCTCTTCCTCACACTGGGCCTTAAGCTTGGCACAACCTGGTCCAGCATTCTACCACTGACCCACACCTGTTGTCCCTCTCAGGGACACTGCCCACCTCTTTAGAGACAGGGTGTCTCACTGAGTTCACCAATTCATCTAAGCTGGGTGACCAAGGAATCACAGGGACCTCTTGTTTCTGCTCTCCCAGTACTGCAGTTACAATTGTTTGCCACCATGCCTGTCATTTTGACATGGGTTCTGGGGATCGAACTCAGGTCTTCAGGCCTGCAAGGCAAGCATTTTACCAACTGAGCTAGCTCCTCGACCCTTAAAATATATTTGCAAAGGGGAAAACAAATCCCAGATTTCACCTTCCTGCTATCTTATGATGCTCTGGGCCTGTAATCCCAGCTTGGTAGATTCTGAGACACAAGACTGAAGTATAGGTCAAAGTGGGCTAACATAGCAAGACCCTATCTCAAAAAAAGCAAAGCAAAAAAAAACCAAAAAACAAAAAACAACAAAAGCCTGTGTTACTCAGGACTCAGTGGTGGAGGCAGGAGGGTTAGGAGACCATCCTTGGCTACAGAGCCTGATCTAGACCAGCCTGGGTTACAAGAGACCATGTCTCAATATATATATATATATATATATATATATAAATGTCACCTTTAGGAGAAATGTTTTCATCCTGTAGCCCAAGGCTGACTTGAGTACTGGGGATGGGTTTGCTGGTAATTTCTACATTTGTTTTGAATCTTGGTGGCACTTTCAGAATGAATGCATGTCTTCTGTGACAGCTGTACTCAAATGAGTTCTACCTCTTTCTGTATTTATGTGCAACTTTGGGTAAAAAGTTTATGGAAAACATATGCTGACATCAGATTCCTGTCTTTCTTCTGTAGACTTTGTAAGTGAAATCTAGAAACACAAACATTTTTGGTTGGGTGGTGTCCTTGCTTTCTACTGGCAATCAGGAGACAGAGGCAGGAGAATTGCTGTAAGTTCCAGGCCAACTTGAGGTATCTAGCAAGACACTGTCTGAAAGCAAGTTATTTACCTATTCTGTTTTTAGAGGGAGTATTAGAGGGACATTTCATCATCATCTCCCTTTCTGTGTAGTGGGGCTGGTGGAGGTACAGGGGGTTTACATGCCGACTTGCACTCAGGTCTCCCCACCTCTGCCTCCCAAGTGCTAGAATTACAGGTGTGTGTCACCATACCTAGCCCATTGCTTATTTTTAATGTTTCATGGTTTTATATAAATATAGGTGTGGTGGAACAGACATGTGCTTGAGCATTGCTGGAGGTGAATTATATATCAGTGGGTATAACACTGAGAAAAGCATCTTCCATTTCCTCCCCGTCAGTCTCTTGGGAAGGCATGGGGCCTCCGGAGATCTTACCCCTTCAGAAAACACTTTGTGTATGTGGCTGTGTATAGGAGAGGGTACTTGAGGGTGTGCGCCTGTGGCCATCCAAGGGTGACACCTGGAATCATTCTGGATTGCTCTGCCTCCTTATTGCTTTGCTCTGGGGCTTCCCAAGTGCCTTCCTCCAGGGCTGGAAGTGCAGGCCACTGCCATTTCCCCCTTGGCATTTTCATGTGGGATCTGGGATCTGAACTCACTGCTTGCGAGGCAAAGGCTTTAAACCCCTGAGCCATTTCTCCAGCCTCTAGAGGACAATTTCCATCTAAATTTATTTTAATATTAACAATGAATTTGTGTTTGCATTGCCCATTACCTGCTCCCACCCAACGCCCACCCAGCATGCCTTCCCACCTGTCCCATTCTTCCTTTCCTCTCTCAAGTCTCCCTATATGTGTGAGCCCTTGCAAGTTACTGCTTGGGCATCTGTCAGGGTGGGAGTGACACCCCAGTGGGGGAACTGTAAAGCATAGATGATGAACACTGTCTATATGGTAGTGAACCCCTGCTTAGCACTCCTCAGTCATCAAAGGCAAAGCAGATGAGACCCAGTGGACCACAGGCCAGGCTGGTAACTCCCTCTTCCTCCATTAGCTCTACTGCATGGAAAGTGAGATAACGATGAAGTATTGATGCCCTCTCTCAAAATAAATAGGTAAACAACTTGCCAGTTGCAGACAGGGTCTTGCTTGTCTCCCTTTCTTTTGTCTAGTGTCAGACCCATATATTCCCCTCCACCCCAGATGACAACTTTTAAAAAGTCAGTTCTTAACTACCATGTGGGCTTCTTAGGATTGAATTCAGGTGCCAGGTTTGTGAGCAGGTGTCTTACCAGCTGAGGTACTTCACTGGCTCTGTGTGTGTGTGTGTGTGTGTGTGTGTATTAGATCTTCTGCCTGTGAGCAGTCTTAACCCTGAGCCATCTCTCCAGTCTGGTTTTTAGATTTTTAAAGACAAGTTCTTGCTTTACAGCCCAGGCTAGTGGATGAATGTCCCTGTGGAAGACCAAGGGTGACTTCAGGAATCATCTTGGATTGCTTCTACTTCCTTTTTGCCTCACTCTGAGATTTCCCAGTCTCTGCCCACCAGGGCCAGAAGTGCAGGCAGCTGGGTAATTTGATAGCTGGTTGGGCGTTGGGGTGGGGAGTAGGTAATGGGCAATTCCACTTCTGACTTTCTCTGGTTGCTCTGCTTCAGACAATTCAGATTAAGTTCAGCCTAACAAGGTTGGTGTTTTTCTGGATTATGAGTTGGGGAAATTTCATTTTAAGATTTGGACAAGAGATCATGTTTGTGTGCTTTTGTTAACGTTTACAGAGAAATTGTAGCCCTTTCTTTGTATTGACAGATCCTCACAATCTCTTGCCATCAGAACTGTTAAGAGATGAACGGTGGGTGTCCTAATAAAGATTCCATTTTGATGTGTGGTATGTGATACATTTTGGGAATTCCACCTTCGCACCTTCCCTTTGCCCTATTCCTGGGCAGATTGCTGAGAAGGCTGAACACCTTTTTAACCACTGGAGAGAGATCGAAACTAAGCAAGTCTCTGGAAATGCAGGACATCATTCTCCTTACCCTGTGAACTCCATAGTAACGCACGTTGTTGCACGTGCCTGGGATCCACCTTGTACCCCCCCATCACTCTGGATAATAAATTGGTTCATACTCGTTATGGGTGGGGCGCCATCAATCCGGACCCTGAACTACATTACAGGTGTCTAGGTCAGGTGCTGCTATCCATGGTCACTGAGCTGGGATACTGCTGCTGCGTGTACTATTGGGCGGAGGAGGCTTCGATGCTGTCTCCTAACAGACTCTTATACCCAATGGCAAGGTGCATTTTTAGCTCTGCTGTGCTTGCCAAGACCTGAGACTGTGAGAGATGTAGGTGATCTGAGATGGTTCCTCGATGCTGTTTAGTGATCCAGGTCCTCTTCCTGTGGCTCAAGGTCAGGTCTATGAAGTCAGTTCAGACCTTTCTGCAGTAGGACTTAATTGTGTCCACATTCAGCCAAAAGTCTGATATAAATTCAAGGGGAGTTGAATCTGTGGCTGATTTCACATTAGCTGCTGTTCTGTAGAGTACTCAGAAAAAAGACTCTGCTGTTTTATGTGGGCTTACTGATAAATTACTTCTGAGTCAGGGTCTCACTAGGTAGCCCAGGCTGACCTCCAATCAGTGACCATCTAGTTGTCTCAGCCTCTTGGATTAGAGGTGTACACCACCACCACTCACTGGTTTCTGTTCTTTGAGATTGTTTTCAACAAAATGTCTGCTTGCTCTTCTCTCCAAGCACAGGGAATGAGGGGAGGCTACAATGGTGGCACACAGCTGCAATTGTAGTCCCGGAGAAACAAAGCAAGAGGACTACAAATTGGAGATCAGTTAGGATTACATAGCAAGATCATTAAAAAAAGGAAACCAGTTGCTCTAAAGAGAAAGAATAGCTCAGGAGTGGCCATCTTTGCTTTTAATAAAGGTTTTTCTTCATTGAAAGATATATGTAGGGTTGGAGAGATGGCTCATGGGTTAAGACTCTGCCTCACAAGCAGAAGGTCCTGAGTTTGGATCCCAGGTCCCATGTAAAAATGCCAGGTGGAAATGGCCAGTGGCTTGTGCTTTTGACCCTGGTGGGCAATCCTGGGAATTCACAGAGCAAAAGCAAAAAGGTAGAAGCAATCTAGGATGACACCCAAAATCACCCCTGGAAAAAAAAATAAAGTCATTATGTAGCCCAGGTAATCTTTTAGTCATAGCTTCTCTAGTGCATACAGGCATGGGTCACTACAGCTACCTGAATAAAGCATTATTTTTCTTGTAAAGGGAAAATATGTAGGCAGTGAACACTGGCACAAATTAGGCTTTATTTGCAATTATGGGAATAATACATTTTCCAGTTACTGTTAAGAATTTCTAAAACATTTTTTAATTTGGGTCCATGCTTTATAAGTAGGTAATATGCTTTTTAGAACTTGAGACAGACAAAAAGTCATTCTACGTATTTACAGTAAAAAGCAAAGTCCCAAGCTGCTGAGTAGATTCACTGCCTGTTGTGTCTAGCTGGGAGGCCAGTGTGTCTCTAGCTGGGAGGCCAGTGTGTGTCTCTAAGTGGGAGGCCAGTGTGTGTCTCTAAGTGGGAGGCCAGTGTGTGTCTCTAAGTGGGAGGCCAGTGTGTGTCTCTAAGTGGGAGGCCAGTGTGTGTCTCTAAGTGGGAGGCCAGTGTGTGTCTCTAAGTGGGAGGCCAGTGTGTCTCTAAGTGGGAGGCCAGTGTGTGTCTCTAAGTGGGAGGCCAGTGTGTGTCTCTAAGTGGGAGGCCAGTGTGTCTCTCTAAGTGGGAGGCCAGTGTGTCTCTCTAAGTGGGAGGCCAGTGTGTCTCTCTAAGTGGGAGGCCAGTGTGTGTCTCTAAGTGGGAGGCCAGTGTGTGTCTCTAAGTGGGAGGCCAGTGTGTGTCTCTAAGTGGGAGGCCAGTGTGTCTCTCTAAGTGGGAGGCCAGTGTGTCTCTCTAAGTGGGAGGCCAGTGTGTCTCTCTAAGTGGGAGGCCAGTGTGTCTCTCTAAGTGGGAGGCCAGTGTGTCTCTCTAAGTGGGAGGCCAGTGTGTCTCTAAGTGGGAGGCCAGTGTGTCTCTAAGTGGGAGGCCAATGTGTCTCTAACAGTTCATTCAGAATCTGTCACTGTGCAGATTTGGAGGGGACACGAGCCATATTCAACATAGAAATAAGGCCAAAGCATACTTGCAAAACAATCACTGAAAGAGTGAAGAAGGGACTTATCATCCAAATTATAAAAGGAAACCTCACCCATGTCCATGTCTAAAAACACACCAATTTTGTAAGGTGTTACTTTCGGCAGAACTCTGATGCTCTTATTAGAGCTCACTGCAAAGTACCTGTTCTGGGAACTCAGCCCAAATCCCCAAAATACATCATTCCTGGGAACATGCTCTGTGTAGACTCCCAGGGCCCATTTAGGCTTATCCTTCACTTCTACCTGCCAGTACCACCTGCCAGAACTGTACCCAGTGGAACCCAGGATGGCTGGGCTGAAAACAAATCTTGAGTTTCTTTGTAACTTTTTCCTACTTCCAAATTGCACAGTTTTTCTGTCTTCTGAGATGTCAAGTTTAAAATATGCTGTGTCAGGATCTAGACGGACCTCCACCCAAAATCTCTTGATTCTGATCAGGCTGGAGAACTGTGGAGGGAGTCGGTAGCCGCACTCTTTGAGTTTGAATGACAACAAGTCAGGACGTTTCAGGTCGTTATAGCTCTGGTAGATGTTCTTAACACGCTCCAGCAATTCCACTTCCGACTTTCTCTGGTCGCTCTGCACTTGCTTCAGCAGCTGCTTTAAAGAGGAGACATGAGCTGAAAATCGTGCAGAGTTTTCCTTTAGTTCTGCTAATATCCTCAGCTCTTCATCTTGTAGTTGCTCGAGAATGCTCTCCCGTTCACTTTGGAGAAAGACTGCAAGTTGCTCAAATTCAGACTTTATTTCTTCCTTTCTACATGCTACCTTTTTCTTCAGTTCCAGGAATTTTCTCCTTTGGGTGGTAATCACTTTTTCAAATGGCTCCACTCTCTTTCTCCATAGTGCAATGTAACGCTTTAGCCGTTTCCCATGACAGAGGGCTGCCTTCTTAACGGGGCAAATCAAGTGATGAGTGTGCTTGGTGGAAACGCTGCACTGTGGGCACAGAACTTCCAGGTCCTTCTGACAAAAAGAGGTCAGAACCTGCTTGTGCTTGGCACACGTGAGTTTCCCTTCCTTCTTCTTCTGCCTGGTGCTTAGGGGGAGGAGCTTAACAACTTCTGTCAAGTGACCCAGCTGCTGATTGCTGGAGAATTCCCTTTCTGGACAGCTGAAGTGGCAGGAAGGGCAAGGGAAACTACCTGTCAGACCCTTCCAGGATTCATGGATGCAGGAGAGGCAGAAGTTATGTCCACATTTGATGGTCACTGGGTTCTTGAAGTACTGCAGACAGATGGGACAGCTGGCCTCTGCTTTGAGGCTGGCCAGATCTGCGGCAGATGCCACTGAGTCTTGATCAAAGGTGGTGGTGGGCGAGGACATGCTGCTGGCACTAAGGCCTTGGTTTGCTAACATTAGTGTCTGAAAATGTAGTTAGCCCGTTTCCCTCCAGTGGAGTCTGCTGTGAGGGAGACTCTAGAGCCTGCAGCTTACCGAGTTTTTGTTCAAGAAAGTGGCCAAGAAATCGAATCCTTCTTCCTAGGAGTGAAAAAAAGATATGAGTTTCACTACAGCAGTGTATTAAAACATCCACATTAAGAATATTAAATCGGGGGTGGAGAGATAGCTCAAAGGTTAAGCTTCTGTCTTGCAAACAGGAGGACCTGACTTTGGATCCCAGATCCTATGTAAAAATGCCAGGCAAAAATGGTAGTAGTTACTTCAGGTCATGGAAGGCAGAACCTGGAAAACCCCAGAGCAAAGCAATAAGGAGATATGGCCATTCAAGATGATCCCCCCCTTTTGCTGGTCCACCCACCCAGCAGACCGGGATGCTCCTGGTCACCCTGAGTCTCAGGTAACCCCACAAGCTCTTCCCAGCTCCTCCCGCCGGCCAGCCTAGCAGCATCCAGCCTGCCTGGATTGGCTGGAACTCTAGACCACTCCCTGGGTCACAGGTGAGGTGCGCAGCCAGTGCACCACCAGCCCCTTTGCTGATCCACCCGCCCAGCTGCCCCGGATGCTTCAGGTCACCCTGCGTCTCAGAAAGGACACACTGCTCCTCAGAAACCAACAGAATTCAAAGAAAACCCAAGCAAAGCTCTAGGGGACAAACACCATACATCTGAAGTCCTCTAAAATCATCTTATCACATGGGAGAGATTCTTCACAGCCAGCCCAAAGGTAAGTAAACCTCTTTGAACCACTTTGAACAGGAACACAACAGATACTTGGAGGAGTTGAGAAAAACAGTTCAAGAAACAAAAATAGGTATAGAACAATTAAAACAGTCTCAGGCAGAGTTTAAAATTGAACTACAAGACAAGTTATCTTCAACCCAGAACTCAACAGTGAGTCTTATCAGAACTAACAAAGCAGAAAATAGAATCTCAGATCTTGAAGACAAAGTGGGAGTATTAACCAGCTCAATGAAAAAGGTTGTTAAACCCAAAAAGATACTTGAGAGATATATTCAAGCGTTATCGGACACCCTGAAGAAGCCTAACATGCACATTCATGGAATACCAGAGCAAGAATCACAAAATACCACACCTGAGGAAATTTTTCAAACTATTATAAATGCAAACTTGCCTCATCTAAAGAATGAGAGAGAGGCCTGTCCAAATATAAGAGGCATTCCACACCCCAAACAGATACGACCAAAATAGAAACTCTCCACAGCAAATAATAGTCAAAACACTCCACATTCAAGATAAATAAATGGTGCTGAGAGCTTCAAGGGGAAAAGTCACTTTTAAAGTTAAACCTATTAAAATAACAAATGACTTCTCAATGGAAACAGTAAAAGCAAGAAGAGCTTGGAGAGATGTACTTCAAGTGTTAAATGAGCAAAAATGCCAACCCAGGCTGATATACCCAGCAAAACTATCCGTCATGATCGAGGGAGAAAGAAAAGTTTTCCAGCACAAAGACAACTTGAAGGGATACATGTCTACTAAACCAGGCCTTCAAAAAATCCTAGAAATGATATCCAAGCTTGAAGAAAAAAAACAAGCATATCCAGGAGGACAGAAAGGAAGTATAATACCACTAAAACCTAAAAGCTAAATAATACACTTACAAAAGCCACTAAACATAAAAAAATCCAGAATTAAAAGTAATTTCTCCATTATAACATTAAATGTTAATGGAATTAACTCACCAATCAAGAGACACAGATTACAAACGGATTAGAAATTACAACCCATCAATCTGCTGCCTTCAGGAAACTCATCTCACCACAAAAGATAGGCACATCCTAAAAATAAAAGGCTGGTCCAAAATTCTGCAAGCTAATAAAACCAGGAAACAGGCAGGGGTAGCCATTATGCTATCAAACAAAGTGTACTTCAAACCAAAGAAAATCATAAGAGACACAGATGGATACAACATTTTAGTCACAGGCACAATTCACTAGGAAGACTTCACAATACTGAACATATATGCACCTAATACAGGCCCCTCCACATTCATTAAGCAAACCCTACAGCATCTAAAGTGAGAAATCAATCCCAAAATGATAATTCTTGGGGATTTAACACTGCCCTCTCAACATGATATAGATCAACAGGTCAAAAATTTAAACAGAGACACTCTGGAACTTAATCAAACCCTTACTGAAATGGACTTTACAGATCTCTATCAAACTTTTCATCCACGCACCAAAGAATACACATATTTCTCAGCAGCACATGGAACTTTCTCTAAAATAGAACACATATTGGGCCACAAAAGGAATCTCCACATACACAGGAAAAGTTGAAATTCTAGCCTGTACCCTATCAGACCACCATAGTACAAAGCTTGACAAATGGAACACAACAAACAGAAAATACACTAACTCCTGGAAACTAAATACTATGATGCTGAATGAGAACTGGATTCAGGAAGAAATTACAAAGGAAATTCAAGATTTCCTGGAAGTGAACAATAATGAAAATACAATGTACCAAAATCTTTGGGACACAATGAAAGTTGTCCTAAAAGGTAAGTTCATAGCTCTTAATGCCTGTATTAAAAAAAATGGAAACATCACAATAACTTTTTAACAATGCAGCTTAAAGCTTTAGAGACACTAGAGCAGTCCATTCCCAAAAGCAGTAGAAGAGAGGAGATCAGTAAAATCAGGGGAGAAATATCCGAAATTGAGATAAGGAAAATGATACAGAGAATCAACTAGACAAAAAGTTGATTCTTTGAAATTAACCAAAAGCAAGAGAGAGAAAACCCAAATTAACAAAATTAGAAATAAAAATGGAGTTATCACTACTGATACCCAAGAAATTCAGAGTATTATAACATCTATTTCAAAAACCTATACTCTGAAATTTGACAACACAAAAAAGATGGATGAATTCCTAAGTAAGCACAACTTACCTAAGTTGAATCAAGAAGTTTTGAATTATGTAAATAGTCCTATAACTTGTAAGGAAATTAATGAAGTAATCTTGAATCTTCCTACCAAAAAATATCCTGGACTAGATGGACTCAGCACAGAATTCTACCAGACATTTAAGGAGCTAATAACACCAATACTCCTTAAACTGTTCCATCAAATAGCAAAGGAAGGAACACTACCAAATTCTTTCTATGAAGCTAATATCATCTTAATCCCAAAACCTAATAAAGATACACTTAAAAAAGAAAACTATAGGCCAATCTCTTTGATGAACACAGATGCAAAGATTCTCAATAAAGTCTTAGCAAATCGGATTCAAAAACATATCAAAAAGATCATTCACGGGGATCAAGTAGGTTTATCCCAGGCACACAAGGTTGGTTCAACATATGGAAATCAATAAATGTAATTCACCATATAAACCAGTCCAAAGTCCAAAACCACATGATACTCTCGATAGATGCAGAAAAAGCTTTTGACAAGATCCAACAGCCCTTTATGATCAAAACCCTAGAGAAGGTTGGAATGGAAGGAACCTTTATCAATATAATAAAAGTGGTATACAACAAGCCCACAGCAAGGATTATACTCAATGGAGAAAAACTTGAAGCATTCCCGCTTCGATCAGGACTAGACAAGGCTGTCCACTCTCATCACTTCTATTCAAATTGTACTTGAAGTCTTAGCTGAGGCCATAAGACAAGAAAGGGAGATAATGGGGCTGGAGAGGTGGCTCAGGGGTTAAGCCTCCGCCTTGCAGGCGGAAGGTCCTGAGTTCGGATCCCAGATCCCACGTATAGACGCCAGGTGGGAAGCGGGGGCGGCCTGCGCTTCTGGTCCTGGTAGGGCGGAGCCTGTGAATCCCTGGGCAGAAGGAGGTGGAGGCGTCCATGGTGGTTCGCGAATTCGTCCGTGGTTCTACACATACACAGACACACACACACACAGACACACACGCGCACACGCGCACGCACATACACACGCACATGCACACAGTTGAATAAAAAAAAATTTTTTTTTTTAAAAAAAGAAAGGGAGATAAAACGGATTCAAATCAGCAAGGAAGAAGTCAAGTTATCTCTATTTGCAGATGGTGTGATCTTATACCTGAGTGATCCCAAAAACTTCACCAGGAAACTCCTGGAACTAATATAGAAGTTCAGCAGGGTGGCAGGATACAAAATAAATGTACAAACATCAGTGGCCTTCCTATATGCCCAGAATGAAAAAAGTGAAAAAGGCCTGAGAGAAACAATCCCATTTACTATAGCCCCTAAAAAAAATGAAATACCTTGGCATAAATCTAACCAAGGAAGTAAGAGAACTTTACAATGAAAACTTTAAAACCCCAAAGAAAGAAATTGCTGAAGACACCAGAAGGTGGAAAGATCTCCCATGTTCCTGGATTGGCAGAATCAATATCATAGAAATGACCATCCTACCAAAGGCAATATACAGATTCAATGCTATACCAATTAACATCCCAAACCAATTCTTCAAAGAAGTTGACCAAACAATCTCAGAATTCATATGGAGGCACAAAAGACCCAGGATAGCAAAGACAATCCTGAGTAATAAAAACACGGCTGGAGGTATCACCATACCAAACCTTAGTCTATACTACAAACCCATAGTTATAAAAACAGTGTGGTACTGGCTCCAAAATAGACACACAGATCAATGGATAAGGGTTGAAGACCCAGATATAAGCCCACACAACTACAGCCATTTGATCTTTGACAAAGGGGCCCAAAAAATCCAATGGAAAAAGAACAGCATCTTCAACAAATGGTGTTGGCAAAACTGGATCTCCACATGCAGAAGATTAAAACTGGACTTGTCACCATGTACAAGACTTAATTCCAAATGGATCAAGGACCTTGATATAAGGTCAGAGACTATAAAAACCATAGTTGAAAGGGTAGGGAACTCCCTCGAGCTGATTGGACTAGGCCAACTGTTTCTAAATGGACATCCAATAGCACAGTCACTACAACCAACACTCAACAGATGGGATCTTGTGAAATTAGAGAGCTTCTGTCCAGATAAAGAGATTGTAACTCTAGCACAAAGGCAACCTACAGAATGGGAGAAAATCTTCACAAACCACCTATCTGACAGAACTCTTTTATTCAGAGTGCACAAAGAACTTAGAAAACTAAACACCAAGGAAACTAATGGTCCAATTAAAAAATGGGCCTTAGAACTTAAAAGAAACTTTACCAGGGATGAAATTAAAATGTCTAGCAAATATCTTAAAAAATGCTCCCTGTCCTTAGCCATCAGGGAAATGCAAATCAAAACATCCCTGAAATATCATCTCACCCCAGTCAGGATGGCAAAAATCCACAATACAATCAACACCAAATGCTGAAGACGATGTGGTGAGAAGGGAACTCTTCTACATTGCTGGTGGGAATGCAGGCTCACGCAACCACTCTGGCGAGCCGTCTGGTGATTCTTAAAGAAGTTAAAGATTGAAATACCATATGACCATGCTATACCACTTTGGGAATAACCTCCCATACAGCAAAAATTCACCTCGATAGCACAAGCACAACCATGTTCATAGTAGCACTGTTTACAATAGTAAATTCATGGAATCAACCTAAATGCCCAACAGTTGACGAGTGGATAAGGAAAATGTGGTACATTTATACAATGGAATACTACTCAGCCATGAAAAATAATGAATTAATGAAATTTTCTGGGAAATGGATGGAATTAGAAACAATTATATTGAGTGAAGTATCCCAGACCCAGAGAATTAAGCACCGTATGTACTCCCTAATGGGAGGATCCTAGTACCAAACCCACTTAGAGACACACTCAAAGATATAGCTCTGTAATACCTACAGTAATTGCGAAGATTATAAACAGGAGGGAAGGGGAAGGAGGGCTCCCCCAGAAACAAGGAGAGAGGGGATCATGTTACAGCAGAGAAAATATGCCACCATCAAGGACTGCAAGTAAGTAATGAGACATCTGGTTAAGCTCACAACTTTCCTTCCTGATCATTTGCAACTGCTGGGGTATGATCTCACCAGAAGGGGAGGGCATATAGTCTGGCAGAAAGTAACCATTTTGCAAAAGGGAGACTGACCCCCCCAGTGCGGTCTCCTACTTTTATTCCATCTACCTTTGAATATACTCTTATAAGACTGTATTTTAACAGCTTTTTATCTCTGGCCAGGGGGTGACATCCAATACCCATCAGGATAGAGCCAAGGGCATTGCAGGAGCAGCAAAAGTGAAAAAAATCAGAGACTCTAGTATCAACCACCTGAAACCAGGCCAGCCTAATCTCTCCCCATCCTGAAGCTCAGGGAAATTTGCGGAAGAGGGGGCCATAAGATTGTAAGAGCACAAGGATGGGGAGGAGTAATGATATGCAAGATATTCCACACAAGTTAGGTCCGAAGCAATCACAATAGGACTTTGTATGACCTGCGCAATGACCAACACATTATTGACCCCTCAATGTCTAGCATGGACCAAAGGTACTAGGATCCTTAGAAGCTGGGGATTAACAGCCACAATGTGTTCCTATACTTAAGGGGAACACAAGAAAGGGTTCTAGGAAATGCCACTGAGTCCTTACACCTCATCAGAGAAAGAGGGCCCAGAGGAAAGTTTGACATACACATTAAAGGATGTTCCAGGGATTGGGGGGGGGAGAGGAAAAGGGGGAAGGGAGCTAGGGGATCCAGGGAGGAGTGGAGGGAGGTAGGGGACCGGTGTACCTATTAAGTTTGTATGAATGGAAATAAATAAATAAATAAATAATTTAAAAAAGATTCCCGAAGTCACTCTTAGACCTCCACAGACACACAGTGCTCTCTGACACACACACACACATACACATGCACATGTGTACAAAAAAATTAGCTTCATTTTGCAGAGATTCATCCTATTCACTACTTACTAACAACAACTTCTTGTGGAAGATAGTGCAGAGGCTTGTAATCCTAGCATTTGGGAGACAGAGAAAAAGATTGGGAATAGAAGGCTAGGCTCAATTATATTGTAAGTCCTAGGCCAACAGGTCAGTTTAAGCTACATGAGACACTGTCTCAACAAAACAAAACAGAACTGGAGAGAGAAGTCAGTGGACACCTGCATGCAAACCTGGAGACCTGAGGTTAATCCCTGGAAAACCTACAAGGTGGGAGGAGAGGCTCGATTTCCTCAAACTGACCTCTGATCACTGTGTGCCATACAGTGCACCTCGTATTTCAAAAAAAACTAAACGTACACATGTGTACATGCATACATTCATATATATATACATGAGTACATATACATGCATGCTTATATATATACACACATACACACATGCATGG
This sequence comes from Typhlomys cinereus, assembly GCA_023101885.1. Classification (NCBI taxonomy): domain Eukaryota; kingdom Metazoa; phylum Chordata; class Mammalia; order Rodentia; family Platacanthomyidae; genus Typhlomys; species Typhlomys cinereus. The sequence continues at coordinate 2,948,898 of JALPQD010000161.1, forward strand.
ATGTGTATATGTGCATATAACAATAAAATGAAAAACCACAAGACTGGGTATGGTGGTCCCATCTGTAAGCATGCTATTAGGGAGGTTGAGGCAATAAGTCAGTCTTGGCTAACTAGTGAGTTTCAGGCCAACCTTAAAGACCTTTTCTCAAAACAAAGGGAGGAGGGGAAGAGGGGGGGAAGAGGGGGGAAGAGGGGGGAGAGAGGGGGGGAAGAGGGGGGGAAGAGGGGGGGAAGAGGGGGGGAAGAGGGGGGGAAGAGGGGGGAAGAGGGGGGAAGAGGGGGGGAAGAGGGGGGGAAGAGGGGGGAAGAGGGGGGGAAGAGGGGGGAAGGAGGAAGGAAGGGAGGGAGAAGGAGAGGGGAGAAGGAGGAAGGAGGAGGAAGGAAGGCGGAAGGAAGGAAGGAAGGAAAGACTCAGTAGAAAGAACGAAGAAAGAAAGGAAAGGAAAGAAAGGAAAGAAAGAGAAGGGGGGAGGGAAGGAAGGAAGGAAGGAAGGACTCAATGTAAGCCAGTTCTAAACAGGACATTTACACTATTCTTCGTAAGGCTCAGAGAACATCATAGAAGAGGGGGTGGAAAGAATGTTAGGGTCAGAAGATGGGGAGAGGGCTGTAAAATGTAGTCTTCTGCATATGGTTCAACCAATTCAACCTTGATCTACCGGTGAAGACTGGGACTGTGAACAGCAAATCTGTATTTCTCCCTATGAACTATTGACTAATGATAGTCAATTAAGAATCACGGTCTTTAGTTATGTACCTGTTGAGGAGCCCATCATGCTAACAAGATAGTTCCAAATCCACCGTGGCCTAGATGACCCAGTTAAACTCAGTGCATCCCAAAGCAAAAAAGACATGAATGTGGGAAAGGGCATGGAAGGAAGCAGGGGTGAGGGTAGAGGGGAGATTATACATGTATGAAATGGCCAATGACAAATTCAATGGAAGTCACTTAAAAATTCTACAGAAGGGAGTAGTGAGATGCTCTCAGAAAGCTCTTCAGGCAATAGCTTAACAAGGAGCGATCCCAATAAAAAAGTATACTGATGTTCATGACATATACTTCCAATTTTTCTCCATGTGTTTGAAAGCTTCAAAATGAAAGGTTGGGAGAAAAAAATTCCTGGTCCATTTTTCAAATACTCTAAGCAAATAACAGGTGTCTACCCAGACTGCAAGTTACCTAACTGTCCATACAATCCTCTTTCTCTTCTGTATTCACTACTAGAAATTTTCTCAACTCTGGCCTCTCCCTTTTATTTTAACCTAATAACAGAGCCATAGTATGTATGGAGGTTTTACTGCATGAATGTGGCTCTGTCTTAGTGATCTAGCAGGGGTTTGCTTCAAATGCACAGATTCTCTTTATATTAGCAAGTAATAATGACAATAAATAATAATAATAAAAGGCGGTGGTAAAATGCTTCTTCAAACATTCCCAAACTGAAGACTTGACACAATCAATGTCGTGGGTCTGTAAAGCCAAAGCTATGAGAACCACAAGCTGCAGGTGGCAGCTTCTCACAAGATAATACTAAGGACCTCTTACTGCCAGTCATTAAGTCCAGGTTCAACTATTTATTGTGTATCTTTAGGAAAGAACCAGGTATCTAGCTTGAATCTTCTTTGACCTATAAAATGCATAAAATAACTGTTGCAGTTTACCTGCATGGCTGCTGATACAATCATGACAAAACTGCTTAAAGGGACAAGGAGTTTATTTTTTCTTACAATTCCTGGTCACAGTTGTTCAGCTCAGCAGGAGAGCTCACACCAACACCAGGGCTGATGGAACTGACCACACCATGTCCACATAACAACTGAAAGAGGGACGATCCTTACTTGCCAGACTAGCCAAGTATACACAAGGATGTCAACTTTCTCAACCAGCTCTCTGTATTTTCCACATCCACTAAACAATCTCCCACAGGTTTACTCTGGGCTTAACTCAACCAATTCTCTACAAATGTACCCAGAGCGTGAACCCTCAACCATCAAGTTGACGCCTGTCCTTGACTATGACAATAGCCTTTTGTTACTAGAAGATTATGCAAATGGAAGCCAACATGTGGCTTTTCTTTTTGGCCAGGGCAGCTTTCTTTTTTCAGCCATGCTGTGGCATGGAACCTAGGGCCCTGTGCATGCCAGGCAGGCACTCCACCAGCGAGCCACATTCTCAGCCCAGAGGAACTTTCTGTGTTAGCTCCATACACACTTTGCCTTTGACTTGCAGACTATCTTTGGCTCAAGAAATGTTCCCGTACACCTGCTCCTGAAGTGGCCCATCCATTAGTATGAAATGGTGACTCTAACTTGTAAGAGAATATTCTATAAAGATTTTTTAAAAGATGATTACAGCCATTACACTCAGTGGCGGTTCTCAAACACCTGCACCAATTCTTTGAAGACAATCAGGCCCTGCTGCAGTTCACCTGCATGATTGTTGATAGAATCACCGTCAACCGTCTTAGGAGAACAAGGGGTTTATTTCCTTATGATAGTCTGGTTACAATTGCTTGTTCAGCTTGGCAAGATAACACACAGTAACACTAAGGGCTAGGAACTGGACATATCATATCTGTGTAATAACTGAGAGAGGGACAATTCTCACTTGCCAAACCAGCATGTCGGGCCAAATATACAGAAAGATGCCAGCTTTCTCAACCAGTTCTCTCTGTCTTATTCACTTACCTGGTTGACTAGTCCTACCCATCAAAGGCAGGGCCTTCTCCATCAACTAGACAATCTCTTGCAGGTTTGCTCTGGGCTTAATTCAGTTACTAGTTCTCTACAAATGTGCCCAGAGCTTGAACTCTCCTCAACCAGCAAGTTGACACGGCACCTAACCTACGACAGGTCCCTTGGCAAATCTGCACTCAGATCCCACTCTTCTCCAAAGGTAGAATCTGCCTGCAGGCTGCCTCTGCTGGTCTAGGATGGGGTCCCTAATTTTCCAGTCATGGCAGGTCAGGCCTAGAGCCTGGCTCCAATCGGATGCCCAGGAAGCCCTGGCTTCCATGAGCCTCGCGCCAGGCCCTGCCTGGTCTTCCCTGTCCAGCCCTGGATTTACCTGTTGTTCACGGTGGGCTCTGCTGCTCACACCTGGGCCTGCGCTTGACCGGGGTGGAGGGCCGCGGGATGCAGGCTTTAAGCGCTCACACACGTTTTGCCCAGAGCTGTGATTGGCAGCTTCGCCAAGAGTGGGCGGGGATGGGGAGCTGGCATGCTCAGTGAGCCCCTGAGGCAGGAGCAGGTGAAGACCACTTGAGCCCAGTTGTGAGCTATGGGCTGATGGGAGCGATGATGTCTGCAGAGTCTTCAATGTCCCTTGGCGACTTTCTCACGTCTTTATTTCTGGGACGTATATTCAGCTTGAGTAACATTACAGGTTCATTTCCTTGCGCCCAGAAGCGCCATCTTCCAGCAGTTCATCCAAAGGACAAACGCGAAAGGGAGAGTAGGAGAGGCCCTCGATCTGTGGGCCCTAGGTCTTTTGGAGAACAGGGAGTTAGTTCCGTAGCCCCAAAGATGCGCTTCTACAAGGAGGGCATGAGAATCATTCAAAAAAAAAAAAAGTCCCACGTGTTTCTGTTGCAAAATGGAAGTGTACAATGTCACTCAGCTCCTGCTGTAAGCAAGCAAGATAATAAGGTCCTGGTTCTTGCTAAGAGAGTTGATGTGGATGAAGTCGAAAAAGGACGAAGGAAAATGATCAGGAGAAGCAATTTTGAAAAGGAAGCTAAAAAAGAAGGTGCTGGATTCAGGAAAGTTCCAGGAGCTGTCTCTAGCCAGAGGAAACACCATTTGTGAGAACTAAAGGAGCAGGAAACCACCCCAGTCAGTCTTCCATGAATTCATGACTTGATTATTAAAACAACAGCAAACCTAAACTTGTAAAAATACTTTTTTTTTCTGGTTTAGCCTGTAAAAATATTTTATTCAGTGTGTGTGTGTGTATCATAGGGCACTGTGTGTCTGTGGAGGCCCAGGGGTGACTTTGGTTATCATCGTGGTTTGCTCTGCCTCCATTTGGCTTCATTCTGGGATTTCCCAGGTTCAGCCTCTTCCAGAGCCAGAAGTGCAGCCTGCGGCCATTTGCATCTGGCATTATTTATCTGGGATCCAGGATTTGAACATCTGCTTATAAGGCAGAATCTTAATCCCTGAACCAGCTTTAATCTCCAGCCTTATAAAAGGTATTTTAAATCACAGTGTGGATTTCTCCCCCTAAACACCTATTTAAGGAAAAGAAGAAATACTGGGGACACAGACAAAATGAAGCAGAAAAGCCTGCAAAACAAAAAGTTTACAAACTGCTTTCAGGACAAGAACCACAAAGTTGACTCACAAGGTATGAGAACATTTGTGAAAATATTGTAATCTAAGGACAGAGTTAGACAGTTGGGTTTTTTTTTTTTCTTCTCCATTGTCATTTTTTGAAAGATGTGTGTATGGTCTGTGTGTTTGCACTCATGAGCGGGTACTCTGTGTGTGAACGGAGGAAAAATTTTAGGGGTCACTTCTCTCTTTCCACCTTATGTGTCCCAGGAATCAAACTGAAGCTGTCAAGCTTGTGTGACAAGCCCTTAAAAGCCATTTTGTAGGCCTGGTTTCGTCCCTCTCTCCCGCCCTCCCTCCTTTTCTCCTGTTTTTCCTCCCTCTGCTACTTAGGCACATCTCTAGCCCCCTCTTGTGGATTCTTAAGGGCACAATCAGGATGATCGGCATTCACGTGGATTTAATGGTATTTTCTGCAAAGCAGTTGGCAGAGTCCAGAGCCGCCAAATTATCCACCTCACTTCTTTGTTCTTCAGAATCCAACAACATGATTGATTTTTACAGTGAGTCGAGAACTTTAATGTGTTTACTCACCTGTTTTCTCTCCCGGTCCTGAGCTACAACTTCAATCCTTTTTATTATTCTTTTGAAGCAGGGTTCTCAGGAAGTTGCCAGGGCAACTTTGAGTTTCAGATCTGCCCATAGTGGTAAATTTGGAAATAATTAAGCTACAGTTATGGACCAACTTTCCCGGATGGAATGAGAGTTTCTATGTAAAGAAGCCCTAGAATCCAATATTTTTGCTGTAAACTCTGACCTCATGGAAGCCAAGAATGGAAGAAACATAGATGCAGAGTTTGGTAAATAATTCTGATGGGTGGTCCTGTGTATACCTTGATAAAGCTCTTGGTATTGATAGGATTGATATTACTGGTTTAATTGGAATATTTTATCATGTATGGGTTTTAGAGCTTATTTATATTTTGAGGTAGGGTCTCTTGTAGCTCTGACTAACCTTGAACTCCAAATATAGGCGAAGATGACTTTGAACCCCTTATCCTGCCTGTTTTGCCCAAGAGCTGGGATTGCAGGTATTCACTACCCCTCCATTTTCAGGCTACAACTCTAAGCAAGATGTGCCACTGATTGTTGCCTGAGGAAACTTTGATAGACCTTTTGCCCATGTGATTTAAATAATGAGCAGTGATGGGGACTATATCCTAGCCAAGTCTTTAGAGGCCTCAATTGAAAGCACCAAGCAGCTGGGGGAAATGGTTCACGTGGGATCCCAGCACTTGGGAGGCCGAGGGAAGGGTGTTTCAAGCCAGGCCAGCTTGGGCTACATAGTGAGTTCCAGGCTAGTCTGCACCCCGTCTCAAAAACAACTAACCAACCAACCAACCACAACAGCAACCACAATGATAAAACTGCACATATCTGCCAGTGCTTCAGGTCAGCAAGCGGCCGCTGAACAAGGTGACCCTGGGCATCACTCGCATCTTGTAACAGAGGTGACCCTGGCAGCAAAACAGCTGTGCGATACCAGATGATGTGAACTCTCATCTGGTGACTCAACAGTTTCTGCAGGGCAGGGAGGTGGGGCTGGATGAACGCATCCCTCTGGGAAGGGCGAGCACATCACTGGGAAAGCCTGACAGTTGCATCTCAGAACTGACACAGTCAGCCAGTCTCCTTTTCATGCATGTATTTCCTGAGACAGCCACTCTGGCAGAGCCCAAGGATGACACTCCTGAGGCCAGTGAAACCACAGAAGCCCCCCACTCTGACTCTTGCAGTGTGATGTTTCAGCTGGCTTTGCACAATGCAGATGGAAAAGGTTGCCTTGTTTACAAAACCAGGAAACCAGGATTAGCTCACCACTGAGTTCTGGTTCCTGGAAGGAACATTATACTGGCGTTTCTCACAGATACCTTGGCTGCCTATTATCGCCTGCCCATCATCTCTGCCCTACAGCAGTGTGCCTTCGCCAGGTGTGGCATTAGCCCACAGGCCAAGCACAGGTTCAGTATATTATGAACCCATCACCTGTAGCACAAACCCACTTAAACAGGAGATTGATGCCTTGTGTGAACAATAGGGATCCTAGCTAAGTATTTAAGAGCAAGAACAAGCCCTTCATTCCAAAAAAAGAGAAGGGACCAAGCAACCTGCAGGTGGTCAGAAGGAAAGGCCTGGGCATTCAGTGCCCCTATCCCTAAGCATTTGTACCATAGAAACACTGAAGGATGCTACAGGAGAATATGTTGAATCTGTGGTTCTTCAGTTAATTATCTTTTCAGTATCGTTGCTGCCCTAACTTGATGACGGACTCCAAAGTCTCACAAAAACACTTAAAGATACAGTCGTGGCCCAAACTTGTCTCACATAAGTCACTTTTTGTAATTTCCTACAAAGTTCTGCTCCTGATCAGTTTCCTAAACAAATAAATAAATGATACAAAGTCACAGACACACACCTTTGAGCAAGGGAAACAGTTGGCTCCATAAAGAAAGAACAGCTGTCAGTCACCCAAACCAAGTGTTTTATTGAATAACCTTTAAATTGTATGAGTGCAAATCTATATTTGTTTAATTGCTCCAGCACAGTAAGTAACCTGGGTTTGTTGTTTTGAGATTCCCAGCCCTCCTGCAGTCACATGTGCTGAGTGCTTCGATGCAAGTATGTGATACCCCGCCTGGCTACAAACCTACTATGAACTTTATTCGTTGTCTGTGATGGAGTGTGAATCTAGGGCTGGAGAGACAGCTCCAGTGGTTGAATGCATGCCTAGCAGGTGCAAGGCCCTGTATTCAGACCCAGTACAATAAATGAATAAAGTCCTAAGTGAATCTGCATTTGATAAAGCATAGGTTTCCATTCAATGAAATGGATATGAACTGCTGGAAGTGAGACAGGTCTCATGTTGTCTAGGCTGCCCTCGAACTTGCCATGTAGCTAAGGATGACATTGAACTCTTGATTTTCCTAACTCCACCTCCCTCGTAATGTCAGGATTACAGGTTTGTGCCAACACGCCTAACTCTGTGAAGTACTTTATATATAAAATATATGAATGAGTATGTGTATTATTAACAATTAATATTTCTATCCAGGTATATTTGTGGAAAGGAATTGCAATTTATTCAGAAAATCATCTAGAATTTCCTCAATAACATCAAATTTTAAATATTAAAGGCATTTTTTCTATCTTTGGCTTATTTTTTAACGTGTGTGTGTGTGTGTGTGTGTGTGTGTGTGTGTGTGTGTATCAGAGATCACTGTGTATGCCTATGGAAGCCCAAGAGTGATTTCAGGAATCATTCTGGATTGCTTTTGCCTCCTTTTCTGCTTTCTTTGGTATTGCCCAGGCTTTCTGCCTTCCAGAACAAGGAGCGCAGACCGCTGTCATTTCTGCTGGTATTTTTATGGGGATCTTGGGATCTGAACTCTGATTCTTTTGCTTGTGGTATACAGTCTTAATCCCTGAACCATCTTGCCAGCTCCTCTGTCTTTGGCTTATTGTATAAAATTACTTGGTCTACATAATCACTTTCTATCTTAAAAGAGAGGTTCTTTGTTTATTTCCAGTTTGAGGCAGGGTCTCAGTCTAGGGCCCAAACTGGCCTGGAACTCACTGTGTTTGTTGCCGAGGCTCATAGATACACTGTGTAGTTCAGGATGACCTCGAACTTCAGATCCTCCTGCCTCACCTCCCAAGTGTTGGGATGGTAAGTGTGTACCATCATGTCCTATTTATTGGGTACCGGGAATCAAAGTAGGGGCTTTGGGTATGCCAGGCAAGCACTCTATTAACTGAGCTATATGCTAGCTAGTAAAAAGTAGTAATCCGTGTAAGAAGGTAACTTGCAATAAAATCAGTCATGTAAATATGTCCTTATAGTAGAAGCGAAATTGGGGAATGAAAGGAACTAGCAGGGGAGTAAGAGGAGGCAGAAGGTGAGAACAGGGCTGAACAAAATCAAAGTACGTGACATACTTGGAGGTCAGTATCTTTATGGAACCCATCACTATGTACAATGAATACACATCAATAAAAAATAACATTCAGAAAAAGAGAGATTATTGTTATACAGACAAATAAGCATGCTTCGATTTGAATCAGTTTTCATTTTGTTACTTTCTCTCCAAAGAAAAACCAGGAAGAAGTCTTGCAAGCTCAAACACCATCCCAGGTCCTTTCAAACCATTCTTTTTTTGTATAGAACTGCTGAGCAACCGAACTATTGCTGCGCTGAGCTGTTCTGGGAGTTCGGAATCTGTCTTTCATGTCTCTTCTTCAGGCAGAACCATTGAAGTCAGATGGAGATTTCTGGATTTGGGTGGGCAAAGGAGAAACAAACACATAAGCTTAGGAAGTACTACTATGCAGTATACTAATTTACTCTGGCTTGACCTTTACTTATTTGCTTTTTTTCTTAAAGCAAGTAGTCAAGGTTTATTTCAACATGTTAGAAAGTAAAAGCAGGTCAGTGGACCCTGTGGAGTGGGGGTGGTGGTGGGCGGAACCAAGTGGCCACATGCTTCAGGTTTTTTTTCTTTTTCATGTGTGTGGGGAGCATGTGGAGGCTGTGTGTATGGGTGGGTTCCTTTGTGTATGTGTATGTGTCTGTGTGTGTGGGTCCTTTGTGTGTGTGTGTGCGCATGTGTGTGTGCACGCGCATGTGGTACATGTGGAGGCTGAAGGATGATGTTGAGAATTATTCTTGATTACTCCTCCACCTTTTCCTTTTGAGGGTGTCTAATTAAACCCAGAACACACTTTTATGCCTAGTCTGGCTACACAGCTTGCTCTGATATTCACCACCTTCTAGAGCTGTAATTATAGTTGGGCCACTTCCTGTACTCAACATTTTTTGATTAATTAATCAATTAATTATTTTGCCTAGAACTCACTACAGTGAGGCTTGTCTTTACCAGACCTGAATAATGACTGATATAACGTCCTGCCCCCATAGACTATGGAGAACTCAAGAGAGATAAGAACACAGTGGAAACCTTGAGGTCTAAAGCTAGATGTGTGAAGAGAAATGCTCCTATCAGTGGGGTGGCCTGAAGAGAGGCAACTTCATATGCCACAGAGGTCTGAATCCCCACAGGAGTAGACAAGCCAGAGGGAACCCTGGGGTCCATACAAGCAGACAGGCAGGAAGGTAGGAGGGAGTAGGATAGATGGATGAAGGAATGGGAGCGAGGGGGGATGGAGGGAAGCAGGGATAAGTACTCAATATGCTTGTAAAACTAGAAAAAACCCAATTTTTAAGAAATTATTCTACTTATTTGCATGGGAGGTGGGTTTTTTGCTAGCTCAGCAAGTCCTTTAACCACTTAACCATCTCTTCAGGCCTCAAATTTTTAATAGAAAAAGTGTGAAGACACCTGAATTTTCTAGTGCTCAAAGAAGTTTAATCTTTACTTTTCATTATAAGCATAGCACCTGTGTTTCTTCAAAAGTCTGAATTTAAACTGTTAAAGAGACTCATTACTTTTTAATTATGTTAGTTGACATATAGTGTCCGTTTGACAATTGAAGGCTGAACTCTAGGCACATCTGTGAAGAATAAATTGATAAGCCCTGAGCAAGTCTGCAGGACATTGTTTAATTTATATGTGAATGAATGGGTGGGACCTTCCTACGGGCGGGCAGTTAAGATTGAGAGAGCTGGTTTGGTGCTTTGGCATACTTCTGCAAGCATGCAGTCTACCAGCAAGGATTGCCCCTCCCTCAGCAATCCCTGTACACATTTGTGCCTGGTTCCCTCGCCTCTTGGTGTTGGTAGGAGTTCTACCTGCCAAACTGGACTAGGAGCTCTAACCAAGAATCATAAAAAAGAATAAAACTTCCTTATTTCCTTAAGTTGTTTAATTGTGAATTTATGGGCAACATGCTGGAAGTTTCCACGTCCCTTACATTCCACTTTCGGGTGGCCATAATGAGATATTAGCTAGCTTAGCATTAGCCAGATGCAGAATCCAGCTAGCGGTAATCCTAGTGCATTGAAGCCTCAGGCAGGAGGATTGCTGTGAGTTCAAGACCAGCCTGGCCTACAGAATGAGATCCTACCACAAAAAGCAAAACAGTACAGGGCAGGCTGAGCTTTCGGTACACGGTCAGTCCTACAGTCCTACTTAGTAGGCTAAGGCAGGAGGATGTCAGGTGTAAGACCAGCCTGTGCTATAAAATAAGTTCAAGTCCCGACTGGGCAACTTAGAAGGTCATTGTCTTAAAAAGAAAAAGAGGGCTGGGGGTTGCTTAGTTGTAGAATGCTCGTGTGACACGAATGAGGCTTTAAACTCAATCCCCAGTCCTAGAAACAAAACAAAGCAATACGATGCAGGAGGCTGACATGTAGCTTCATGGTAGATGTTTGCCTAGCATACTGGAGGCCCTGGGTACCAATGCTCAGCATCTCACACACACACACACACACACACAGAGAGAGAGAGAGAGAGAGAAAAAGAGAGAGAGAAAGAGAAAGAGAGAGAGCTAACCAGTCAAACAAAATCCAAATCCAAATAAAAACTCACAAAATGATTGTAATCTTAACCATATTCAGAAAGCACAGAAGACCTTAAGCAGTGTGAAGCTAGAACAAAGAGTGTAAAAGAGGCTGGAGAGATGGGTACAGTCCTGGGTGCAATGCTGGAGACCCGACAGAGCCTGGCCCTGGAGCCCATGTGTTGAAAGTACAGAACCAACTTCCACTAACTTGTCCTTCAACTTCCACACACACGTGCATGATGTTCACCTTTGAAAATTCTGAAAGAGTAAATACAGTCTTTGAACTTAGGAGGCTGAGCTACGAGGGTCGTAAGTTAGAGGACAACTTAAGATGCTAAGTAAGTAAATAAACAAATAAATAAGGACTGGGCATGTGGCTCAGTGGTAGAGTACTTGCTTAGCACATGTGAGGATTAAATATCTGGCTATGCAGGTGTAGGGTGTGTGTGTGGGGGAGAGATTACTGCAAGGTAAACAACAGTCATGTGGAAAAGAGAGCTATGATTTGGAGATGGGAGACTGAATAGACAATGTTAATATCAGCCAGGCCATTTAGTAAATCAAGATTCTGGGAGACTCGTCAGAGAACTTGGCCTCTGAACCAAAGAGCCGCCATCTTTGTCCGATCAGCTGTAACGACTGGCAAGAGACCCTCTAGCTCAGAGCTGTTTCTGCTGGTTTCCCTCAGAGGCAAGGGGGAGGGGAGGGTCATGGATCCTCACCTGGGGCCCTGGTTGCTCTCCTGTGCACCTCCCAACCATCTGTGTGCAATTCTGTCCTAATTGCATGTGGACTAGTCGCCTCCAGGTGAGGGGCTAGAATATAAAGGCTGAGGAAGTTTAACGGGGAGGGGACTCCACATAGGCGGCTGTAGGGGTGCCATCCTCCACGTTGGGGATGAGTTTGCCAGTGTGACTGCTTTGGGTCACCCTCGCTCACACTCCTGTAAGTAACTCCAGTAAGTTCATTGGTTCACTAAGTTAGACTTTGACGTAACTGGTACCTTGGTCTGTCACTAAACCTCAATCTGGGGTAGATGTTTGTGTAGTGTCTCCTCAGGAAACTTTTCACAGAACAGAATTAAGTCATAAGCTCTGCTGTAATTGGCCGCAAATGGGTCAGGATTTGGTCTTTGCCACTTTCTTTTTTCCTGATTCCATTTCCATAACCAACCATAGAAAGCTATAGATACTCCCCAAGCCAATCATTACGACTTGCTTCTAGGTATCCTACCTTCAACTTACCAGCCTTAGAATTTACAGTCATCCTGAGCCAAAAAGCCGTCCTCATTTTTACTGTAAAATTCCTCCCATTCTCTTTCCTGCTTCCACCTCCTCAGTATGCCAGGATCACAGGCATACCCTCTCTTCTGTTTTTTTGTCCTCTGCCTAACACTGGTGATTTCTTATATATTCTCTGAGTAGACAGACCCATCTTGATAGCATTTGACAGGGATCTTTCTCCAGACCATTATCACTAATGGTGAAGAGGTTATTGGTGTATGATTGAAACAGAGTGGAAGGGGGGCAGATAAGCTCCAACCTAAGAGTAGAAAGATCCAGAAAACACAGCAGAGATGACATCTCCAGCACAGAGATAGGAACTCAGTTTGTCTTGGTAGGTGAAACTGTGTTTTGGTGTCCAATGGCATTATAAAGCTGAAGCTATGTGTTGGCATCTGATGGCAGTCTTACATGCTAAACTAATAAGTGAAGGTTTGTGTTTAGCAGTGTTTTATGGGGTGTTTGTTGTGTTCTGGACACTGTGTTCAGCTGAAGATACACAAAGCTTACTCTCTACCCTGGGGGAATGTACTGAGGGAGGAGGGGAGGCATTCGGTCAGGGAGCACCGTGATTCGATGAAGCGAGCACTTGGCAGAAATGCTCACATACTGCAAAGAACACATCTAATACTCGTGAGGCTGCAGAATCATGGAAGGCTTTCTGAAGGATGGATGACAGTGAGGAAAGAGTCATCGAGGACATGCAGGCAGAAGTGTAGCTGAGAGAGCAGCAAGAGGTAGAGACTGAGCACTGTAATAGCAATGAAATAGCAATGAAACTCAAGGCATTGTTCAGCGCTCATTAGATGCTAAGCAGTATTGTGATGACGCAGCAGTAACTAAACCATGGTGGCCTAATCATGGGCATGATGCAGAACTCGGGGTGCACAGACATGAGACTGCTGAATTTGAGACTAGCCTGGGCTACAGAGTGCTCGTCTTGTCTCAAAAAAAAAGAAAAAAAAACCCCAAAAAGTTCAGTTGGTAGGGTAGGACAGGCAGTTGTGACTCAGGCCACCCCACGTGTGTCAAGCCTTAGATAATAAAAAGGAAAAAAAAAGTTCACTTTTAGGTAGTTCTAATTTGTTCATTATCACTTACTTTACCCTTCTCCTGGCACTGGGGATCGAACCTATGGCCTTGTGCATGCTAAGCGAGTGCTTATGCTCAGAGCTGCACCCTGAGTCCTTGTCACCAAGTATTTCTTGGGAATTGCCTGAAGACACTGGATACAGCGTGTCCCAGGCAAGGTCTCCAAGATTCACGCTGTCTGGAAGGGAGGTGGATGCTAAGCATAGTAACATTGAACATGCGTTTTCATATCAGGTGGGAGGAGACACTGCAGAGAAACGAAACTAGGGCAGCATGAAATCTTGAAGGACGAGATAGGACTATTTGACACAAAGATCGGGAAACCTGTCTGATGATGTAATCGATACTGAAACAGAAAGTTGGAGTGTGAGTTGAAGTCTCATAGAAGCCCCAGTGTACACACACACACACACACACACACACACACACACACACACACACACACATGGCTTAAGCTCTAAGGTACCACAGCTCAGGTGATTACATGAGGTAATAGATCACTCTGTGCAGGTTTGGAAAGCAATAGTGATTCACAATTATTACCTGGGAGAAACCATCACAAGAGACCAAGGTGTTACTGAAGTGCAGGAAACCACCTTCAGCGACTAACTGAGATCAGGGCTGAACTGGTTTCAGTGGACTTAGAAGCCAGTAGAGGAGTTGGGGTGGGGGTGGGGGTGGGGTGGGGGACGGCTCAGGGGTTAAGGACTTTGCCTCTTAAGCAAAAGGACCTGAGTTCAGATCCCCAGATCCTGCATAAAAATGTGGTTTTGAAATGGTGGTGGCCTGAACTTCTGGCCCTGGATGGCAGAGCCTGGGAAATCCCAGAGCTAAGCAATAAGGAGGTAGCACAATCTAGGATGATTTCTGATGTCACCCTCGGGTCTCCACAGGCATGCGCACTCAAGTGCCCTCTGATACTCAAGCAAGACAATTGTGGCTGGTTCCTAGAGAGAGCACTAGGGGGCCCCATAAGCTCAATAACCTCCACTTTTCATGAAGTAGGCAAGCTGGGGTCGAGAGTGGAAGCCTGCGTGGTGAGCCTGAGCCTGGCATTCAGGAAGCAGAGGCTGGATGATCTCTACAAATTTTAGGCAAAATCTTCTTTACAGTAAGTTTCAAGCAAGCCAGAGCTACATATGAGCCTTTATCTTCATGAAACAAGCAAATAAATAAGAACAGAGGTTGAGGATGTGTTCAGAGCAGGTATTGACTTGGTCCCCAGTACTGTGTGTGTGTGTGTGTGTGTACACATCTGTAGCAATAAGCTGGGTGTGTGGCTTGCTTGAATCCCTAGGTAGAAAGGTAAGGAAGCTGGAGTGCCTGAAGGCTTGAAACAAAGCCGAATGAGATGTCAAAAAAGCAGCAGCAGACCCCTTTCCAGACAGTACCCCAACACTGAAGTCAAGCGATCTGCTGAAGTTGAGCTTCTGAGTTATGTACCAGGACTTTCCACCTTGAGCTTCTGAGTTATGTACCAGGACTTTCCACCAATGAATAGAGACTCTGTGCTGAAGGTGAAATCCAGGGGGAAGATAGAAGCAGTCAGAGGGGCTGGGACAAATGCAGAAAGTGGGGATAAGGGCAGATGAGATAGCTCAGGGGGTTACGAGCTTGCTTCCAAACTTGGCAACGAGAGTTTGATCCCCAGAAGCCCTCATGGTACCTGTGTGCACGCACTCTTTTTCCCTCCCTTCCTCCCTCCCTCCTTCTCCCCCACAAATAAATAAAATATTAAAAAATCAAGAGTGGGAGGTAGCGCAACAGTTTGGCCACAGGAGTCAGAATCCAATGGCTGGCTGTATGGTGGTAAGAATAAGGCAAAAAACAGAACTGAAGGAACATAGAACATTGCTTCTGTCTGAGGCAGCGTCTCAGGTAACCTAGACTGACGCCTGATCCTTTTGGCTCCACCTCCCAAGGGCCAAGATTACAGGCACATGCCACCACCCCTGAGCACATTTTGAATGATAAGCAAGGGTCTTGGGTAGCCAAGTCTGGCCCTACTCCTCCTACCTCCACCTCTTCTGTGCTGGGGTTTAGAGACATGTGCCTGCACGGCTGGTTGACAAGACAGCAACTTAACATGATAGACACAATGCATTAAAAGGCATCTTTAGATCAAAGACGTGTTTTCCACAGCTGCTGTCTCTGAGAAGTGCCAATGGCCAAAAGGGCAGGCAGGTGGGGTTGGCTCCCACTGTTTTCTGTACTGTGCATCCAGTCATCGATGTGGACTTGTAATGGAAGCACCTGAGTAGCGAGGTATTGGAAGAGGAGGCTGCTTGAATCATGCCTGTCCTGTTCCCACTCTATCCTCTTACATGAACTATAAGCTTGCATTTCCCAACACCCCTTCTCCTGCCCCTCTTCACACTACTTCACTTGAGCTGTGGGTGAGATCAAAGGAATTCTGTGAGAACGCAAATCAAGGGAATGCACTGTGCACAGCACATTGGATGGACTCAGTGCTAGAGGCTGGGCCCTCAGGTGGAGGACCATGGAGCTAGCAAAACCAGCAGAATAAAGTGAATTGGGTAATCTGATTAAATGGACTAAAAGTCCAAGTCCCAAGGGCTAATCTGGAGCACTTCCAAAGTCAAACTCATTCACCTTACAATCCTTTCCCATCTCACCTGACCCTGACTGAATCAAGTCACCACCTGCAATTTCATCCAAAACATGCAGAAAATGGGCAGAAAGGAAAGGAGGTTTTGCCTCAGAATACATTCCCTCGGCCTGTGGAACCTTTCCCAGTTGGCAAAATGCATGTGCAGCAAGACATTCTGAAAGTGTGAAAGTTTAGTTTGTGAGATCATTATCAAAAGGCAGGATTTGTGATTGGTGATTGGGCAAGACCTTGGGAAAATTACCTTAATGTTTATCTTAACGTTGGCTCTTATAATAACCACTGCATTCTAACAGGTGACATTTGTGTGGCTGAAAGTAGGGCTAGCCTAAACAGTGAGAAAAATGCATGCTGTAACGGGGTGGATATAAAACTATTAGCTGACTTTTCTGAAGCATCCTTGCTATCAACTGGCTGGCATTACATTTGTTTAAATTCCTCCTTTAGTTTGCAAGCCTCAAACATTCTCTCAACCTTGACAAGTCAGATTTAACTACTCTATCCTGTTTACCTGCACCCTGATTTTTATGATAGGTGATTTGGTGAGAGAGCCAAGATAAAGGGTGGCTAACTAAGGACCGGGTGTTTGTATCTATCAGGGTATCCTTTTCTTTGTATGGCACTCCTTTGTTACTGTGGAAAGCTTCCTTCTGCCTTTGTTATTTCTGGAGGAGGCTGGGAAACCTACAACTTCTTCACTCCTTTTAAACACAGATTCTTCCCAGGCCTCTCAAGAGGAGGCTGGTCACACCCACCAAAGGATATTTTAAATCCCTGTAATACCTATTTCAATCACTATTAATTGGCTTCCCAGGAACTTCCAAACTGTTTCTTTTTGGAAACATATTCTTCTGCCAATATAATTTTCTTAATTTTGATAAAGAACAATTTGTTATAGATTACAGATACATATATGTACAACTTGGCTCTCTGGGTCATCATCTGATAAATGTATATTATTCATTCTTTTCATTTCCCACTAGAAGCCTTTCACTGGATTTGAATGGCACATATTTAGCAACAGGTAATAGCAACCATTCTTAACACTGAATGAATAGAGCCATAAATGCCACAGTCTGAAGACCCACTGAATAAACTAATTGAGCAAATGCCTGTATGTGTTAACCAGCTTGGGGGAGTGGGTAGAGGGAGGTATTTTTTGTGATAGTTTCTTTCATAAGATACACTTTAAGTGAGCTAAAAGGCTTAAAATACTTACAGTAGGATGTCAAAATTATCTTGTTTTTAGGACCAAGTGATTTAAATTTGGGCAGTAATTCAAGTTAATGGATACAAGTAGCATTACTGGGGATGTAATATAAAATTACTGGCCTCTAAGCGAGAAAAAGCAAAGAGGTAAGGAAGAAAACTCTCAGGATTTCCTGGAGATACCAACAGCCAAGGTCAGTACTCTTAGTAAGGCTGGAGAGCGGTCTCGCTGCTGATGTCAAGCTGACTTTGCATATTAAACTTGGAAGTGTTGAGGATGCTCTATCATTGCTATGATTGCTACTGGCTGCATTATGTCCAAATACTTTCAAGCACACACTGCTCTAAATGGGAAATGTGCTCGGTTAGCACCTGAAGCTGTTAATGTCTTAAAAAAAAAGGCCTGCTTAAAGATACTTTTACAATTAAATTCTCAGAGGCTTGATTTCTCAATTATTAAAATTCCTAACACATACAGTGTATCGCCCCCACGAGATCACTATGCAGATTCAGCAGTTTGGAGGAGTTTCTCATCTCTCTCAATTTCTTCCTTAACTGTAAGAGCAATAGGTACCCTACAAGTCATCCACAGCTCAAAAACAATGAGGAATAGCATTCTGCCCTCTCAGCCCAATGTCCCTTCATTTCAGTCTTCCCTGCATTAGTATACAACTCTTAAACTCTGACAACATTAGAAGTCAATATCCCATACTATGAAATAGAAATAAGCATCCTTTGAGCTTTCTAATTAAGGGCAGCTAGTTATTTTCCATCAGAAATACCTCATGGGAAGGGCACTCGAGAATGGAGGGGCATACATCTCCTCTGAAAGCAGTTGTGCCTGTGTAGTTTTCTTCTCAGGGCCAAGTGAACTGAGGAAAAGAGAAATATTAAAGAAATATTAGAGTGGTTACATCAATATGATGCATATCCATGCACGGTGTAGTCCCACTGGTGTTAATAATAAGACCTTAGAGGTTAAACAAACATCATGCACACACGCACACAGGGCATCACCCACCAGTTCAATTTAAGGAGCAGTTGCTGTAAACAATAAGAAAGAAATTGCTGACTTAGAACGTTTCCCCCCTACATTTTGTCAAAGGAAAAACTGGGGGGAGGGTCGTCATTTGAAATAACTTTAGAACAATCAAGCTTCTGAGTAATTAAGGCACAGCATCTGAATTTTTAGCCATTCACCATTCTAACTGATGTATTTTTTATCAAGTGAGCAGTGACGTCCTGGGATATAACTGTTACTTATATAGTTAGTGTTGTGTTTGTGTGCCAGAAAACTTATAATGGATATAAACCTTGAAAATGGTGTCTGAGTTAAGTAACACTATGTATCTTGACCATACACAATTTTGGTATTGGTTTACATAAGCACGATAGTAATAATAACTGCATCCACGTGCCATATATAATTATATCACTAAAAATAACAAGTATCAACCAGTTTTATGATTTCACTTTGTCACATCATGATTCTGACCTGTAGCTAACGCAGTTAAATGTGCCCTTCTTCCAATCAGTATCATGCTTTCTTTTGATACTTTGGATTTTGCATTTTACCTAATAATACAGGTTTCTTAAGCTCTGTCATGAACAGACCAACATTTCTGTTTCCTTTCAAGAACAACAGATCAGTTTTCTCAGAAAATAGCAGTAAAATAGTTATCAATACTTTAAAATGTAGCTACTTAAAGAAAACCCACAATTTCCCAAATCATAACCCCCCAAAAGACTAGTTAGCATACTTCAGAAATCCTACACCTTTCCTTCAATGCAAACACATCTAAATAATTTTCAGTACAAACAATCTTTCTTAGAGATCCAAAACACCAAGAGGCAGGAAACAAAGTGCCCAGTAGAGTTTGTACGAAAGACTTACCTGGTCTCTGTCCGTTGATAAAAAGAAGACTCATCGTAAATATAAAGAATATGAGAAAAAGTTGTTGAAATCGCATTTTGTTTTCTTCTGCCACTGGCCAGTGAAGGGATAGCTTTCCAGGTGAACAGAATAATCTCTAAGTAGACCCGGCCGAGTCTGTGCGGATCTCACATTGTAGTGGCAAATCTCAGAGATCTACCACCTCCAGAAGAAAGGTTAATGATCACATCAGAGTATGTTGGTGGTGTGCTGCGTGTGCGTGGAGCTCCCCAGCCTCCAGCCCCTCCTCCATGCCGCCCCTCCCCTCTGCGGTCCCTCCCCCTTATTTCCATAAGCAAATATTGGTGAAATAGACCATTCAGGCATGCAGTAAATTCAGTGGGACAGCTACTCGGAGGGAGGGGCGGGGCTTACATTCAGTCTAGTAACGGGTAGATATGCAAAAGACCTGGCTGGCCCCTCCCCCACCATTTACATCTGTTTCAAACTTTGCATTGCCCATATTGGTCCCACATGCAGGAGCCCATGGAAATGACAGGAAGTCTCTCTTTTGTCCTTTTCAGGAGGAATTCTGGAGCTTGAAAGACAATATGCAAAACTTTTCTCCTGAGTTCAGTCCCTGGAAGTCCACATGGTGGAAGGGGAGAACAGACTTCTGAAAGTTTTGTCCGTTGACCTGTACGCTTAGGCTATGCGCAGGTGCACCTTACTGCTTACACATATACTTGCAACCTTTCACAATATTAGAAGGCCTAGAGAGATGGCTAAAGGGTTAAGATTCTGTCTCACAAGCAGAGGTCCTGAGTTTGGATCCCAGGTTCTACATAAATACACCAGGCAGAAACAGTGGCAGCCTGTATTTCCGGTCCTGATGGGCGGAGCCTGGGAAATCCCAGAGCAAAGCAAGAAGGAGGTAGAAGCAATCCAGGATGATTCCCAAAGTCACCCTTGGTCCTCCACAGGAATACATGTCCCCTCTGCTATACACACACACACACACACACACAAATTAGAAGAAAAAGAAAAAGCCACAAAAAAATATTTCTTGCTAAAAAAAAAAGGGGGGGGACTGCTAAAACTTCATCTTTGCTTTTCTAAAGAATAATTTAAAATAAACAAATGTGGACCTCCTCTACAATTCTGTCTCCAGCCTCCTCTTTCGCCGCCAATAGCAAATATGGTGACAGTTCCCCAAACTTGCTGGACTTTCTTCAAGAAACATGGCCAGCACCAACCCCACAGTACAAGAAGGGCAAGGACTTTCTGTGCCCAGGGAGAGCGGTGTTACGACAGAAAGCCATGGCCATGGTGGGCAGATTAAGCCTATTTGCTGAAACAGCAAAGAAGATCAAGCCAAGACTGGAATGTGTGAAGCCCAGCTTCAGAAATGAGCGAATGCCCGCAACAGAAGAGAGGGCCAGGTGATCCTGTTCTGAGTAGATGTTATGAAAACAATAAAATAATGAGCCAACATTCACTTCAAAAAAAAAAATAAACAAATATGTAAAATCTCCTAAATTCACATTATTACCCAACTATTATGATGCCTCCAATAGGAAATAAGTGGACATGGTGGTACATACCTGTAACCCCAACGCTTGAGAAGTGAATGCAGGAGAATCGGAGTTCAAGACATAGCAAATTGGAGACATAGCAAGTTGGGAAGAACAGAGAGTAGGATTTAAACTTCATGACCTGAGTTCTGAACTGTCAGAGTATATTTTCTTTCTGAGGCCCAAATTCTCGTCCTTATTTTAAAAGTAGTCTATTGCAGCTACTTTGTCCTGTGCTGACTGGTGGAGTGAGCTGCAAGCATACTTTCCACAGCACCTAAGCATATTAGCCCTATGCAGGATTTCTTGTTTTGATTGATTTACTTTTTATACATGATCTTATTTTATCATGAGTGTCAAAGCTTTGGGTGTCAAGTATCTCTAAACTTTCTGTCGTTTCTTTCCCGCGCTCACGTCTTTGCTCGCGCTCATTCTTTTTTTTTGCTCTTTTTCGCTTTCTTGCGTGTCTTTCTGTCCGTTTGGTCGTTCTGGTGTTCTTTCGTGGTTCTTTTTCGTCGTGTGGTTGTTTGTTTTTTTTTTTTGTTTTTGTCTTTTGTTTGTTTTTTTTGTGTCTTTTTCTTTCGCTTTCACTTCCCTCTTTCCCCCTCTTTCTTTCTTTAGTTGTCTTTCTCGTTCTCTGCTTAGCGTTCGGGCTTTCGTCTTCTCTTGTGCTTTCTTTTTTTCCTTTCTTTTGTCTCGTCTGGCTT